>OY284413.1:15581591-18081591 GCA_958301585.1 Merodon equestris | reverse complement strand
TTCTGGAATTGTATGTGTGCACGTAAAATACCGTTACTTATTTTTTCTGTATTTCCCCGTAAATTTCTGTAGCAGTCGATTCGAGTTATTTTATCAGAAGGAAATAAATATAATTCCATTCGTGGTTTAGCCTTTTCAGAAATAAAGTGTGTGTTCGTTTAAGATAATTTGATTTTTATTTCGACAAGTTTAATAGCCAGTACCTATGTATAAGGTTAATAAAAAAATTATAAATTTTGACTTTAAGAGCATTTTTTGTAGAAATGCCTCGAGGAAAAACATATTCAGGTGAGGAAATCGGCAAGATCATGGCTTATGCAGAACTCGGTATGTCAATGCGAGCAATTGCAAAAAAAATCAATAGATCCCATATTGGCGTTTCCAATGTCATTAAACTTGGCCCGCTTTATAACACAACGGTTAGAGATCTGGACGGCCGCCAATCTTGACAGTGCGACAAAAGCGACTAATAGTCAGAGAAGCTGCGGCAAGACAGCTTAGTGCTTCGGAAATTCGAGCTAAGCTTGAGTTGAAAATAAGTGCAAGACGTGTGAGACAAATTTTACATGAGTCCGACAACCTAATTTGGACGAAAAAGAAGGGTAAACCTGCATTGCAAAAGCGACATAAGAACGACCGCCTCCAATTTGCGATGTCACATCTGTCCTGGACTGACCAATGGCAAAAAGTAATTTTTAGCGACGAAAAAAAGTTTACATTGGACGGCCCAGACGGTTATCAACGATGTTGGCGTGATAAAAGGACAAAAACACCTGTAAGTTTGAAAAGAAATTTTCAAGGCGGAAACGTAATGGTTTGGGCTGCCTTCTGCTTTGCCGGTCGAACGCCAATGTGTTTTGTGTCAAACAAAATGAATTCGACAAGTTATATCAGCCTTTTGGATGAGGTCTTACTGCCATTTTTAGACGAAATTGATGAATCTTTTATGATTTTTCAACATGACAACGCACCGATTCATCGTGCTGGTATTGTTACATCTTGGCTGGACGAAAAAAATATTCCCGTTTTAAAATGGCCTGCCTTAAGCCCTGATCTAAACCCCATAGAAAATATCTGGGGAACATTGTCAAATCTTGTTTACGCTAATGGATTGCAGTACGACAACTTATCCCAGTTAAAAACAGCAATAAATGAAGCCTGGAGAAAAATCCCATCATCAGAGTTTAAAAAATTAATTAGCTCCATGCCCCGACGAATGGAGGAAGTAGTGTCCAACTCCGGTGGACATACACATTATTAAAAGTTTGATTTATTAATTGATTTTCTACTTTTTTTTATAATGCCTTAATAAATGTTAAAGCGGAAGTATACTTTTTTCCTTCGAACAATTTGATATTTGTTTTAATTCAATAAATATAATTCCTAAATTGCAATTTTGAAATCTTTTTTTTGAAGGGTTTTTAAAGTTCAATAAAAATAATTTTGAAAAATTTATCAAAAATAAATAGTTTGAAAAATAAATAAATTTTCTTTATGGAAGTATATTTATTTCCTTGGGTGTATGTACAGTTTGTCAAGAAAGTGTTTTTACAAGCAAACATTTTGTTCGATTTTATTTTCATCTTTCTAATAAAAACTCATCTACGTATTTCTTTAAGACTTTTCATTTACACAGTCTACAATTCATATTAAAAAGGCCATGTAACGCAAAAAACAGTCGATTTCATTGGAAAAACATGACGAAAAATAACAAAAAGTAGAACATTCTAAGAAATCCTGTGTCAAGAAAGTCTTTTTACACACCTCGCCTCATTCACGTTTTTAACTGGAATTTGTTGTGATAACGGTCATTTTCGTTTTCTATTTTGTTACTTAGTCAATTTCAAATGAGTGGAGTCAAACTGTTTCAGTTATTGTTTGCTTACCGAAGAAGTATTTTGGTGTTTTGGATAATTAAAAACGCCTGGTAAAAGAGTTTCAAGTGATGTAATGAGTTGGTTTATTATAACCACCACAGAGGCATGAGTGCAATAGAACTATCACAGATGTTTGGCTTAACCAGGCAGACTGTATATAATATTATACACCGTGCAGAAAATGAGGGTCGATTCAATTTTATAGAGCCAAAAGGCAGGCCCAAAAAATTAACAAAAAGGAATGAACGGCTAATTCTTAGAAAAATATATGAAAATCCTAAAATATCAACTAGAGCACTTGCAAATGAATTGAAATTGGAATGTAGAATCGATGTATGTATGTATCTCATGAAACTATTCGGCAATTACTTTTAAAACACAATTACTCATCGAGAATAGCGCGAAGAAAACCATTGCTCTCACAAGATAACATAAGGAAAAGGATGTCGTTCGCTGTACAGAACAGTCAACAGCCAGATGAATTTTGGGATGACGTCATTTTCTGTGACGAAACAAAAGTAATGCTCTACTATAACGAGGGACCCAACAGAGTGTGGCGGCAGCCTCTTCAAGCCTTGGATAATAGAAATATTATTCCAACAGTAAAGTTTGGCAAATTGTCTGTTATGGTGTGGGCTTGCATATCGCCCACAGCAAAGGAGTTGGGGATCTCGTCTTTATTGAAGGCCACATGGATGCTAAACAGTACTTGGGAATTTTGCGTTCTCATTTGCATAGCAGTGCTCATAGATTTGGATTTGATGGCGGTGATTGTTCCACAAAACCCACATTTAAATTTTATCAGGACAATGACCCCAAACATAAGGAGCACACAGTTAAGATGTGGTTGCTCCACAACTGTACTAAAGTGCTCGATACACCTCCTCAGAGTCCGGATCTCAATCCCATTGAGAATTTGTGGGCACATTTGAAGAAAAAGGTGGGTAAAAGAAGTCCTAAGACCCGAAATCAGCTTATGCGATTTATTCAAGAAGAATGGGCGAGAATACCATGCGAATATGATATAAAAAAACTAATTAAATCTATGAGGAGCCGACTATAAGACGTAGTTGATGCTGGAGGCTGTCATACAAAATATTGAATACATATATTTAAAGTCATAAAATTGCCTTTTGATGATGTATGTAAAAAGACTTTCTTGACACTGAATTTCTTAGAATGATCTGTTTTTGTTACTTTTTTAATTGTTTTAACAATGAAATTACCATTCTTTTTTTATGTAACTGGTTCCTTGAATATTAATGTTAAGATGTGTAAATAAAAAATTGGAAAAAAATATACAGGTGAGTCTTTATTATTAAGAAGAAATTAAAAATGGACAAAATGTTTGCTTGTAAAAACACTTTCTTGACAAACTGTAGATACATACACGTTATGCCTTATGCATACTTTCTGTGTTTCTAAAAATATGAAAATACTGAAATAGGGACTTCCCCATATTAACTGTGCCAACGAGATGATAGATGATTGAGGATAAATTGCTCAGTTAAGTTTTCTGTTGACTAGGACGGTAGGCACAGCATTTGTTGGAGATTAAATACATAACATAGGTGATTGTGATTTGCAATCGTGTTAAAGGTTTGTTTTTAGAAATTTGGTTCCTTTTTAAGTCTTTGTTTACAAATTGGTTTTCTAGATTTTTAATATGTCAGCAAAGAAAGATAAACAACTGCTTAAGAGGTATGTTATTTCTTTTGAAGCAAAGATACAAATTTTGGATCGTTTATCCAATGGTGAAAATGTCACTGCAATTGCAAAAAGGTTAAAATTAAATGAAGCTTCAGTACGCACCATTAAGAGAAATGAATTGGCAATAAGGAAAGCAGTAGCTGATGGTTCCTCAACATCCCTAAAACATTCCAGTCGACTGCGCCCGTCAATAATGGAAGGTATGAAAAAAGCACTAAATTAAAGCACCAAAATTAATTTATTTGCTCCAGATGGAACCATAAAGTTCGTTCGAAGGTCAAAGTCTAAGGAATTCGCCCCTCAGTACTCCATCAAAACAGTTAAGCATGGTGGTGGTAATTTGATGGTCTGGGGGTGCTTCTCGTGGTACGGTGTTGGTCCTATACATTGGATTAAGGAGAGCATGTATGCTGATCAATACGTTGAATTCCTCCAAGCAACAATGCTTCTTTCGCGGAGGAAGAAATGCCACTTCGATAGAACTTTCAACAGGATAATGATCCTAAACACACCTCAAAGGCGGTTAGATTATGGTTTGAGCACAATAAAATAGACGCAATTTAATGGCCAGCGCAATCACCAGATCTAAACCCCATTGAACATCTTTGGGGTGATGTTAAGAAAGCACAAACGATATTAAAGTTTTTTTATTGTAAATAAATTAATTAAAAAGATCCTTGTTATATATGCTGGTAGAAGCGTGGAACTCTGTGGAATCGCAAACATTACAAAGGGCATGGAATAAATTATTAAAATTAACTCCATCTAGTTCTTCAATTAAACCGCACGACGATTTCAAAGAAATAACAGAAACAATGAAAATTCTTAGCATTGATGAAGGGTGCGATTACGAGAATGGAGTGGCTGAATTGCGATAGTGAAGACCCTGGATTCCAATTATTAACTGATGAAAAACAGTAGCGAGAGAGAAGATGAAGAAAAAAATAAAACTGGGGATGTATGTACGTCAAGTACCATCTCTTTTGAAGCTCTAGATCAGCGGTGCCCAACCTACGGCCCGCGGGCCGGATCCGGCCCGCGAAGAAGCTCAATCCGGCCCGCGAGCTCCTAGTCGGATATTCGTAAATTATTGACCAAATACCGCGTATTTTTTAAATTTATTAAAGTATTTTCTGTGAATTTTATTAACTACAATATTTCTGATATTGTTATATGTATTTTGATTGAATAATTTGTATTTGTACATGACATCGGCATGACACACCGTGTCGACTAGTGCTGCTGCGAGTGGCCGATAGTCGAGGTGACTACAGAGTGAAGTTAGTTATAATCATGGAGTTACTTGTGGTAATTATTTCATAGGAGATGCTCACATATGTTTACATTAACTTTTGTGAAAACTTTAAGTTAATTTTTGATAAATAAGTTATTAAAAAATATAAATTTAATTTTGTGAAAGTTTTATAATATTGAATATTTTTACCCCAAATAATGTCGACGAAAAAACGTAAAGTGGATAGTGAGTGCCGCGTTTTTCAAGAGAAATGGACAAACATGTACTTTTTTGTGGCGCAAGGGGAAAAATGCTTATGCCTTATTTGCAAGGAAAGTTTATCTGTATTTAAAGAACATAACATCAAACGACATTACGATTCCAAACATAAGCAGACATATAACAAATACGTCGGTGTGTGCCGCGAAAATAAAATTACAAATTTACAAAGTGAAATTGGCGGATTAACCAAACTATTTAACAACGCGAAAAATATTAATGAGTCGATTGTGCGAGCTAGCTATCGAGTAGGTCACATAATAGGCAAAGAAGTTCATCCATTTTCAGATGGGGAATTTGTTAAAAGGTGCTTAATGGCGGTAGTGGAAGAAGTGTGCCCGGAAAAAAAAAGTGCATTCGAATCTGTGAGTTTATCACGTATGACAATGACACGAAAAATAGAAGATTTAGGAAGTGATCTTATGGTACAATTAAAATCAAAAGCAAGTCAGTTCAAAATGTTTTCCATTGCTACAGATGAATCTACGGACGTGACTGATATTGCGCAATTGCTTGTATTCATCCGTGGAATAAATAATAGTTTTGAAGTTACGGAGGAACTTGCTGCAATGAAAAGTATTAAAACAACTACTACGGGTGAAGATTTATTTAAGGAAGTATCCGAAATTTTTGATGATCTTAACCTTGACTGGAATAAATTAACGGCCATAACTACAGATGGCGCTCCATCTATGGTTGGTCGGCACAATGGGCTAGTAGCCAGATTAAGGAAAAAAGTGCTGGAATCAAATGGATCACCGCCGTTGGATATACATTGTATCATTCACCAACAAAATCTTTGTGGAAACATTTTAAATTTAGATCATGTTATGAAGGTAGTTACTAAATCCGTAAATTTAATAAGATCATATTCTACGAATCACAGAATATTCAAAGAATTTCTTTTACAAATTGAAGCCGAATATGGTGATGTGGTTTATCATAGCGAAATCCGCTGGCTGAGCCGCGGTAGGGTACTACAGCGATTTTTTGATTTGAGACATGAAATTGATATATTCTTTATTGAAAAATCAACTCAGCTCCACGAACTAAGTAACCCTGTGTGGCTGTGGGATTTAGCTATACTCTGTGATTTAACTGCGTATGTAAATGAACTTAATCTCAAATTGCAATGCAAAGACAAACTTATTTCCCATGTATATGCTGATTTATGTGCGTTTCAAACAAAATTAAAGCTTTTCATACAGCAAACGGAAAAAGGACAGTTGACGCACTTTCCGACTTGCACTGCTTTACGTAAAGAAAGGAAAAATGATCATTTTCCAAGTGAAAAAATTACCAAGATGCTGCAATTACTCAGCAAAAGTTTCGAAGATAGATTTGCAGATTTTCACCGGATTAAAAATGAAATACGCTTGTTTGAAAATCCTTTTACAGTGGATGTTTCTACGGCGCCAGGTGATTTACAATTAGAATTAATTGAATTGCAATGCCAAACACCATTACAGGATCTTTTTCGCGAGAAGTCCTTACCAGATTTTTATGCAGCGTTAGATTCTTATCCGAATTTGAGAAACCTTGTACATTTGTGAACAAACATTTTCAACTTTAAAAAGAGCCAAACCAGCGTCTCGCGCTCGACTTTCAGATGATCACCTTCATTCCATATTAAGGATGAACGTCACTCAACTTGAACCAAATATTAAAAAATTAGTTTCTGAAAAACAACATCAGACTTCACATTAATAAATCGTGAGTACAGATTTTGTTCTTTTGAAATTTTAACCTTTTATGATTTCATTTAATTCTAAAAATAAATTAAAAAACGCAACATTTTCATAAAATTTATAAATATTTAAAAAAAATGAATCAGCACAAACATATTCGTGAATTCATTGAAAATGTTGAATTTTTTTCAAAGGTGTTACTAAGATATGCAATTATAAAGAATCCGGCCCGCGAAATCGTATGTCATGATGAATCCGGCCCACGGACAAAAAAAGGTTGGGCAACCCTGCTCTAGATGTTGCTTTTTGGTTTGGAAGACAGGATGTTGCAGCGCAACATGAGCGCATCAAACAACACAATTGCCGTCGACAAAAAAAAAACCAACCAACGCAATTGCCGTCGGCAAAACCACCTCTCGGCAAATTAAAGGGTCCACGGCAAATTTTGGGAGCTCAGCACCCACTGCAGTGATGATGCCGGCTTGTAATGAAGACACTAGCTCCACCCACCCACGTGAGTGTGTATGTGCAGTCTTCGAAAGTTCGAAGTCACACAACAGACACACAGATGCAAAATGGCATCAGACGAAGAATGTTGGTCAACGACCTAGCAGACGAAAAAACGGACCGAAACCGCTGGCCCGCTAGAATGAAAATGACGAAAAAACAGGGGCGACGAGACTTCGTCATCGCGATCTCCCCGAGGGAAAACTCACTTGTAACCAAAACACCGTGGACGACGGTACAAATAAAAGTACATAAATCCGACCTTGTGCGTTTTCTTTTTGATCCGGATAATCGGGATTCTACTGTAAAGTTATGAAGCCTGGCAACATCGTAGCTGGGTAGTTATAATAACTGATCGAAAATAACAAGCGTTCACCCACGCTTCGTCAGTCGCTTCCAATATAGGATAAGTGTCCGACGTGTATTAAGCTTCCTCTTAGAGGATTAAATAAAGTATTTTTTTATAAAGTTTAAGTTGTGTTTTATTTAATTTTAATTTACATTCATACCTTGGCTGGATATGAATGTGTATTTTCATAATGGGAGAGTTCAGTGAGCTATTTTTTGTGCTGCCAATTTTCTATTTCGATGTAGGGGCTAAAAATAACATATGTCTGGGGTAGGTTGAAGCATGTTACAACCTGCCCCACACATTTAAATACAAACTTGTGCCTACTTGATTAATGTTTTCTACACTTCTTAGAATCAGATCATACAAGCGGAAAACTGAGCGTGGGATGGTGGCAAAAGCCTTGTTCGTAAGAGCTGCGGCTATCTTAGAAGATGATGGGAACAAAACAATCCGTGGTGTTGCGAAGAATTTGCGATTATGCCATGTGACTCCCTACAAATATTTAAAGAAGAGGAAAGTTGGGAAAGAACCAACCAACCGACGTTGGATACAAGGCTAACAGACAATGCTTTGTTAACAAAGAACAGGGGGGTATCTTAGTGAATTATATTATTCAATGCAGTAATAGTTACTATGGTGTCAAGCCGAAAGATGTTAGAAAATTAGCATTTGATTGTGCGCCTAAATTCAACATCTTTATGCCAACATCTTGGCGTGAAAATAAATCAGCTGGCCTGGATTGGCTTGGGGCTTTTTTGAAAAGAAATAATAATATATCCATAAGATCACCAGAGGCAACCAGTTTAAGCAGAGCTACTTCGTTTAATCAGACGAACGTTGATTTTTATTTTCGATAAACTGTCTTCAGTTATTCAAAAGCATAACATGTGCCTATCGTGCATTTGGAACTGCGATAAGGCAGGTGTTACTACGATACCAAATCCCAGAAAAGTTCTAGCTAAAAAAGATTCCAAGCAGGTTGGATCTGTAACATCAGCACAGACGGGCACATTAGTTACAGTGAGCGGTTCTGGAAACTCAATTCCGTGCATGTTTATCTTTCCTCGCATCAAATATAAAGTTTTCTTTATTCGTGATGGACCTCCTGCGTGCATAGGAGCCGGCAATTCTTCTCGGTGGATGACAAGCATAGAATTCACAAAATATATGGATCATTTTATAAAGCATGTTAAACCATCTGCTTCGGCTCCAGTGCTCTTGTTGCTTGACAACCACAATCCCCACTAAGATAGACCAAATGGATTACATACAAATTTTAAAAGATAATCTACTGCACAGTGCTCAGCAGTTGGGGTTAGAAGAAGATTTCTGGTTCCAACAAGATAATGACAAGCATACCGCGCAAAATGTGAAGCTCTGGATGCTCTATAATATTAAAAATCAGCTACGGACTCCTCCCCAATCTCCGGACCTGAATCCCATAGAGCATTTGTGGGATTTGCTCGAGCGTAGAATTCGGAAGCATACCGTCATGTCCAAAAATATGCTTAAAAATATAATAATGGAAGAATGGGGAAAAATTACAGCATAGGACACAAAAAATCTAGTGGATTCCATGCCTAGACGTCTAACGGAGGTGGCCCATTACCGGCCATTGTCCCTTTTATGGGACGCAACTTTTATTGCCATTAATATTATTTAAATGCAGAAAATTGTATCATAGGCAGCACTGGAGTTTAATACTCACATATATTTACAATATTCGTTGTCAGATGGCGTGAACTTGGAAATATTAAGGTTATGTAGCATCTCAAAGTTGACGTTTTTAAGCAATTGTGCATCATATTGTTGAAACGTGAATACATTTTTTTCTGTTTCTTCAAATATTGTACTGTCTCTTGAAATATATTCTAGAATAGTCGTATTTTGTGATTCAACTTAAAAGCTAAGCCACCAACTCTTTTATTTATTGAAAATTTTCTATTTATATTCGCGTCCCATTAATAGGACATTGGCTGAAAACAACTTCAGTAAGCACGTGGATATTTTTCGAGTCATAAAAACTTTTATTACTTTTCCTTTGTAAAGGTACTATATTACAAAACCGTGAGCTCGAGAAAGTATGTAACAACAAAGGAGTTAACGGAAATTTTAGAAGATCCTGAATTTTGGGCAGACATTGTGGATGTTGACGATGTTGACGTTGCAATAATTCCTCCAACCCCTGATGAGCTAACTGACACAGAACATTTTGAAGAAAATAATCTAGAAGAAGAAGAAGTGGAAGATGTTGCAGGTACTCTAGAGTTATTTGTACCTTTACTCGTACATGACGAAACTGAACTGAGCAGCGATGACGAACCACTGGCTATAAAAAAAAACGTAGATTGTGCAAAGTCACGAACCATCTTCCGCGAAGTGACGACACATCAGTAAACTATTCCAGTCTACCAGTATTGAACAATGAATTTGAAAGATCAATTTCTGAAACAGTTTTAAGAACACCGGAGTGGACACGGGATCAGATAAAATATAGTGAGATGAACAGCTTATCCGAAGATAACTTTGAAAATGTTACTTCTCTGTTATATGGTAAAACAGCGGTTGAAATATTTGAAGAGTTTTACTCTCAAGATATTGGTGATCATATAGTACAGCAAAGCATATTGTATGCACAACAAGAAAATAACCCAAATTTTTATCTTACTGCCGATGAATTTCGAAGCTTTGTTGGGGTTTTATTATTTAGCGGTTATCACAAACTCCCTCAAGAGAATATGTACTGGGAACATATCGCGGATGCGGGTGTACCTTTGGTATACAATTCTATGCCAAGAAGACGATTGAAGGAAATAAAAAAGTATCTCCTGAGGGCCATTATTGGGAATACTACTACACCTGAGGATAAAACGCCAACACTATCACCTTCTATTTTAACATTCGAACCACCAGAAGAGTCGGAGGAGCTTTCTAATGCAGCTCTTTCTGTACAACAACTGACTGTAAATATGGCACAATGTTCACAAGTCTCAGATAGAGAAAAGGAAAACATCATTGCAGATTCAGAACGTTTGATTACACTACCCGGACATCAAATTAGTGGCAGTGTTCAGGAAATTTCAACCAAACCTTCTACAGGTTCTCAATCCGTTCCTGTGTTGACAGATCAAACGGAAAATATCGCGACTTCAAGTACACCAATTACGTTTTCGCCGGAAGCAGTACGACCACTACCAAAAGCTCCTCCCAGGAAATTAACAAATAGGGGACGAAAAACCAGAAAATCTACAATCTATACAGATACACCTGAAAAAGAAAATATAAGAAGAGAACATGAAAGCAGATTGAAACGAACCAAAGCTAAGCACGTTAAAAAAAAGATTAGACGGACCAACTGCTAAAAGAAATGCTAACAACAGGAAGAAAACTAACACGCAACATGAATCATCATCATCAGAAGAAGAGGAGTGCTACTGCCTTGTTTGTATGTTAGCATATTCAGAAAGTAGGCTGAGGGAAAAATGGATACAATGCACAGAATGTAAAATGTGGGCATAGTGTTAGTTATGTTTGCCACAATTGTGATTCCGAATGATCTCGTAAGTACTTTTGCTTAAAATATTTATTTTTATAGAATTTATAGAATTTTTTTTAAACCTATCTTATAGCTGAAGTGCTGGTGGTTTTTTTTTTTTTTTTTTGAAGCTGTCGATCAATAAAACATGTTCCTTTATTTTATTTTGCATGTGTTTCAATCGACCGCAAGCACTGTTTCAACCGTCCCCATGCCAGGTCTTTTTTTTCAATCTGATTTTACACATAAAATACAAAACAGTGATCTCAAATGACAATGCCCATTAGTAGACAGATACATGGTCTTTTATTTAAAATATTTTCATCGTTGCTCGCTTAACTCATCCCGATGCAATGGACGATAAACGTTAAAATGTTTCAACCGTACCCGGTCTACCCTACTAGCAAGAATAAAAACAATCAAATAACTATTTTCCACCTTTATCAACTATTCTGTGTCTTGATTTCAACTGACTTGTGGAGGGGGCACTGTATGTTTGGCATCAAAACTGCCCCAAATATATGGCGACACCGGTTCACGGAAAAAAACATAATTAATGACCTCGAAGGGACGACGTGTTTCGTTGATGACATAATTATAATGGGCAGGACCCTAAACAAAACTTTCCACCGATGCACCCTCTGACCTACGAAATGGCGTACCTTCAATCAAAACAATGTATGTTAAATAAATCCAAATGCAAGCTTTTTCAACGGAGGACAAAATTAATGCGCTTTTAAAAATAAAAATTCCAAACAATTTAAAGTTTCAACTTTAAACTGCGGAGTTTTCTCGGAATGGTAAATGATTACCATCACTTTATAACGAATTTAGCAACAAAACTGCACCCCCTTTACCAACTACTGGAACGCATACAATTTTACTTTATCACATCACATTGTACCTGCTAATGTATTTATTTATTTATTTATTTATTTATTTCTTGAACAAACATATAGTATTTTAAGACTATTGTCTTTTTACTTAACACTATATTGACAGAGGTAATTTAGCAAGCAATTTAAATCCAGTAAAAACAACTTAAATCTAATACAAAACTAATCCCTATTACCCTACTGCTGTTTAATATAATTACACTTGTATATGTATATAATGTTGTTTACAATTCAGAGACAAAACCAGGAAAGAAAATATACTTTACGATTGTCCATTCAGGTAACGAATAAGGTCTCTCTCAAAGCTACGTCTGCTGTTCAATCTCCTAATATTGGGAGGAAGTGAGTTCCACAGTCTTATGGAATATACAAAAAACTGTTTTTGGGTGGTATTGTATATAAACTTTGGTAAAATCAGAACCGGGTTTCTGCCAGAATTCGCAAATTGTAACCTTTGAAAAAGGTATTGTGGACTTCCATTTAATTTAAGGTCGAACAAAAATAAAAATATTTTAAAGTTTAAATAATCTCTCAGGTTCATGCTAAACACATTACAGGTAAACTCTGATATATGGTCGTACCGCCTAAGATTATAAACAAACCGTACCATGTTATTAAACGCGATCTCAAGTTTTCGTTTACTTGAAGAGTCCGGGTCACAGAAGACAGGATGCGCGTAGAATTGAATAGGTGTTAAAAGAGATTTTATTAGCATCATTTTTATCTGCACTGGAAGGCATTTTCCTAGCTGATAAAGCATACGTAGTGCGCCATTGACCTTTCCTACCGCATATGTTATGTGGTCATGCCAGGTAAGCGTTTGGTTGAATATAACTCCTAAGTTTTTAACCAATTTGCAGTACTTTAATTCTCCACCATTGATCGCAATTTTAGGAAAATAGGATGTATCAATAGCTTTCCGAGAAATAATAATTGCTTGACTTTTCTTCGAGTTTAATTTGAGCTTATTTCTTTCTGACCACTGGTTGACAAGTACCAAGTCTTCGTTTATTCTTGCGGTTGCATCTTCGACTAAACCTAAGGGATAGCTTAAGTAGATTTGCACATCGTCTGCATACATTTGAATATTGCAGTGCTTAAGTACTTGGGGCAGATCGTTGTTGTAAAGGATAAAGAAAAGGGGGCCCAGAATTGATCCCTGTGGGACGCCCGCATTAGTTGCTATGAACTTCGACATAATTCCACCTGCGTAAACAGCTTGAGTTCTGCCATCGAGATAGTTTTTAACTAATTTTAAAGCTGTAACATCAAAATAGAAGTAGTCTTTCAGTTTGTGCAGAAGACGAGAGTGTGGAACAGTGTCGAAGGCCTTCGAGAAGTTTAATAGCACCAGCGATGATATTTGATCTTCGTCCATTTTGATACGTAGGTCTTCAACTAAATTCAGTAATACTGTAGTACAACTGTGGCGTGTTCTGAAACCTGATTGAAAGCCCGTAAGCAAGTTACGATCATTTAGGTGGTTCATGATTTGCCAGCTAATTAGCTTTTCAAAGACTTTGGAAAGGTATGGGAGAATAGAAATAGGTCGATACTCTTTTGTGCAATTTGAGGAATTTTTCAGTAGCGGGACAATTTTTGATCTTTTCCACTCTTTGGGATAGGTGGAGGTGGTTAGAATGGTGTTGAAAATGTGCGTGATAAAAGGCAATATTTGTTGAATAATAATTTTCAGAAATCTAGGATGCATAGAGTCTAGCCCAATCGCATCCGACTTGATTGCGAGAACAGCTTTTAAAACGTCAGACCTATTCACGCTATTGAAGTGAAAACCGTTATTATCCTCGATTTGTACCAAACTGAAAGGTAATTCTTCGTTGTCATTGTCACTATTAACAGTATCAGTTGTAATGGTTGTAATGGAAGCATGAGCAAACATATCATTTAAATTGTCTAAATCGAGTTCAACAGGATCAGAAGGTTTTTGTTTGCTGATACCCATTCTCTTTATATTGTTCCACGTTTTTTTCATTGATAAGTTAGACGTGAACTTCGATGCAAGGAATTTTGTTTTGCATTTCCTGATTTCCAGATTTACGGTATTCCGCAATCTTTTGAATTCTTCATGAAGTATAGGCAATCTGAATCTTTTCCACCTTTTATACGCGATATCCCTTAGCGAAATCAGAGATTGGATTCGGTGATTGAACCATTCACATTTTCGATTGCGAATGACAATTTGTTTCACTGGAACGTGCATATTAAAAAGATTGTTGACTGACTGAGTAAGAAAGTTTACCTGTTCATCGACAGTAGGCATAAAGTATAGACTATGCCAGTCAACAGAGTTGACATCATTTATTAGACCGCCCAGATTAATTGCTTTAAAATCGCGAAACTGTACCATCTTCTCAACTTCCGTTTTGTCGCATGATATATCATATATCAAAAAAATGAGGTCGTGTTTTGAAAAACCTGGTACACTTAATTGATTATAAAAATGTGTACAGCGTATCCTATTCACTAAAAATACATCTAAGAGCGTGGAATTTGTTTCACTGTAGTGAGTGGGGCATACGGTATTAACGGAAGAAATATGTAAGGACTTTAAATTATTCAGAAAATGTTGGACATATCCATTTTTTTCATCTAACAAATTAACATTGAGGTCACCTGTGATAATAATGTGGTCGTAATTAAGTCCGACGTTTTCAATAAGACTCGTAACAATAGTTGTATCGAGTATATTGGGTGGTTTGTAAATCACCCCTAAAAGACATTTATTAAAACCACATTTAGCTTCGATAAAGATGAACTCCATGTTATCATTTTCACTCGAATTTGATATTATTTTAGATGGAATGTTTTCTTTAATGAATATCGCTACACCTCCTCCGCGCCTACCAATACGATCAGCTCTATATAATTTAAAACCGTCAATATTAATTACGACGTTGTTTGTTGTTCCGCACTGAGTCGAGTTTCTTATGTACCAATCCACAGCTGATCCATAGATGGAGGTCAATAGCCTCCGCTTATTTACATTGGTAGGGGAAATTCTTAATACAATATATTGAATTACATATGTTGGGGAAGGGCATGCATTGCAAGTAATTCCCCACACCCTTGGAATAGGTACGCTGTATGTTCTCTGTAGTATGTATGTATCTCGCTCACACACTATTCGGCTGCTGGAATTGTTCAATTTGACATTTCATCATTTTTCGGCCTAGTGTGGTGAATTGGATGTGTTTATTTTTGTTTATTTGTTTTTCATTTATGTATATTTATGTTTTGTGTTATTATTTAGTTTTGTGTTTTATTTATTGTTGCGACGCAACATGCTCCCGGCCCGGAAATGTTGGTATTCAACTCGTGAAGTGCTTGTTGTGTGATGAAGATGTTTGTGCCCTTGTGTTCTGGATGCAGTGTCGGGAGTTAATTAATCTTCTGGTTTTCGTTCTTGTGTCTTCGTTTTCTCTCGGTCCGGTTGCGAAAATTGCCAGTGTTTTGCAAGAGAAATAAAATAAATGTGCATTAGTTTATTGTCTAATACATATAAGTTAAAAAAAATATAAAGGTTATATTTAGCTGCTACTGGTCTGTCATCCGTCGTTAGATTCAGTGTTAAGCGAATCTTGCGACTTGGGGAGAATGTGATTCTGCTTGTGGGATACAGATCTAGTTAGAACTTCACTTATAGTCTATTTTTTTTGATTGTTTGTTAAGAAACCGTGGAAATTCTGTTTTGTTGTTGTTGTTTTTTTATTATTTTTAAATGTCTATTGTTTGGATTCGTTCGACGGATTAGTTACCGGCAAAGGGGATATTTTCGCGATCGGACGTTTAAAAACACCTCTCTCCGTTCTTATGGTCACCACGCGCGTTAGACCATCGGTGCCCGGATGCACCTCGATTATGCGCGCTAGTAGCCACGATGCCGGCGGAAGGTTGTCTTCCTTTACGAGGACTATGTCCCCAATTTTAATATTGGGCTGTTGCTGGAGCCATTTGGGTCGATGCTGTAATAAATGAAGGTAAGCTGTGCTCCATTGCTTCCAAAATTCTTGATTGAGTCGTTGGATGTATCTAAACCTATCGAGATTTGTTATGTTTTTGTCAATTAAATTATAAATTAAATAAAATAATGGCCTTGAGTTGAGGCATGCCTCGATTTGTGCGAACAGTGTGGTATATTCCTCGAATGTTAACCGGGATGTACCGACTGTTCTTTTAAGGTGGTGCTTGATTGATTTGACACCTGCCTCCCAGAGGCCTCCAAAATGTGGTGACGATGGTGGGTTGAAGTGCCATTTAGTGTTTTGTTTGGCGAGGGATGTCGCCACTTCAGCCGACCATTCGCTGGGAATGTACTTGCTGTCCCTTTTCAGTTCATTCACCGCTCCTTTGAAGTTGGTCCCGCAGTCACTGTAGATGTTGGAACAGATTCCTCTTCGTGCTACAAATCTGCGGAATGCTGCAATGAACGCTGCTGCGGTGAGGTCGCTGACTACTTCAATGTGTATCGCCTTCGTTGCTAGACAGATGAAGACAGCTATGTACCCCTTCATCATTCTATTGCATCTGCCCTTCCACAGCTTTATTTCTATCGGGCCTGCGTAATCCACTCCCGTGTTGGTAAACGGCCTCGAAACTACGACTCGTTCTGTTGGAAGGTTTCCCATCAATTGTTGGTGCATTTTTGCATTGTATCGATGGCATCGGATGCATCTGTGGATTGTGGACTTGACCAACCGCCTTAGGTTAGTGATCCAGTATTGGCTTCTGATCTCTGCCAACATGATCTGTTGTCCACCATGCAATGTACGTTGATGTACCTCGCTTACGATCAATTTTGAGAAATGATGAAGGTCTTTAAGGATTATTGGATGTTTTTGGCTGAAAGGTATAAAGGAGTTAGTTAAACGTCCCCCTACGCGTAGAAGCCCTTGATTATCAAGGAATGGATTCAAGCGAAGGATATGACTTCCCTTTCCTATTTTTGTTTTTTCTTTCAGTGATTTGATTTCGTTAGGAAATAGTTCACCTTGCACAAGCCTGATGAGCTGGGTTTTGGCAGCTTCTAATTCTTCAAGTGTAATTGGATGGCTCTCCATTGACCTTCCATTGCTCTTGTTTTTAAGAAATTCGAAGTATCTTCGCCATATAGCTGCACTGCGTACAAGACGGTTCAGAGTTGAATAACGTTGAAGGTATTCACTGTTAGTGATTGCACAGTGACAGACTACTTCTGCGGAATTTGCAGGTAATTGTGTTAATTTAACTTTATGACCTAAAAATTGTATTACCTCCTTTCTATTTTCCTTTTTAGTTTCCAGTTGTGTTTCGCAAGTCATTGGTCGTGGATGCTGCCGTACGGAAAACCCTCTTAAGAATTGTGGCCCATGCCACCACATGTTGCTGTTGAGGAGTTCCTGTGGCAATAATCCTCGTGAGCCAATGTCTGCTGGATTCTCTTTGGTGCCAACATGTCGCCAAGAGTTAATGGCTGTGAGTGACTGGATTTCACTGACTCGATTTGCCACAAAGGTTGTGCGGATTGCGGGGTTTCCCTTTATCCATGCGAGTGCTATCATCGAGTCAGACCAAGCAAAGGTTTCAATGCCTTCAAATTGCATGGCCCGTTTTACCCGATGTAGAAGCTTTGCTACTAATAGCGCTGCGCATAACTCCAGCCGTGGTAATGATACGCATCTTGCTGCCGATGGAGCAACCCTGGTTTTTGCAGCTATTAGATGAATGTGCTCCTTCCCTTCATTTAAGATGCGAGCGTATATTACTGCGGCATAAGCTTTCTCTGAGGCATCGCTAAAACCATGAAGTTGTACTTCCGATGAACTGCTGTATTGAATCCACCGAGGTATTTCGAGATTATGAAGAATTCTCAATCCTTCTCGCAGTTCTACCCATTGATTTTTAACAGCTTGAGAGACTGGTGAATCCCAAGAATATTCCTTCAGCCACAGCTGTTGAAGAATCAGCTTAGCTTTTATGACGCATGGAGCGATCCATCCCAGCGGATCGAAGAGACGCGCGATATCTGCAAGTATGGATCTTTTGGTGAATTCTTGGACGTCGGGTAAGTTGATTTTAAACGAGAATGTATCCTTAGCTGAATGCCACTGAATCCCGAGTGTTTTTATGGCATCCGACGATTCAAATTTTAGAGGCAGATTTATTTCCCTTTCGTTTTCAGGAACCTGTTCCAGTACTCTTGCGGAATTACTCGCCCATTTGCGAAGAGGAAACCCAGCTGATTTGAGGACCTTCAGAAGATCTCCTTGCAAAGTAATGGCCTCTGTTTCGTCGTTAGCTCCATATATAAGGTCGTCGACATAAAAGCCCTCGGTGAGTACCTTCGAAACATGAGGATATTCATTTTGAATATCTGATGCCAACTGATGCAACGTCCGTACTGCTAAGTATGGTGCCGATGCAGTTCCAAATGTGACTGTTTTTAGAGCATATGTTTTTATTGATTCGTTGGGATTATACCTCCAAAGAATTAGTTGATATGGGGTATCTTCCTTTGACATCCATATCTGACGATACATCATGCTTATATCAGCCACAAATGCAGTCTTGAACTTTCTCCAGTTGGTGATGAGATCAATGATGTCTGCTTGCAATCGTGGCCCCACCATAAGGCAATCGTTGAGTGATACACCATTCGACGTTTTGCATGAAGCATCGAATACCACACGCAATTTGGTGGTGCTGCTCGACGCCTTGATAACCGCATGATGAGGTAGATAATAGTGGTTGCCATCGTCCATGGATGCTGTTACCTCTTCCATTTGACCTAAAGAAGAGTATTCGCGAATACAATTAATGTACGCTTCTTGAAAGGCTTGGTTCGCCAAGAATTTTCTTTCTATCTGAAAGAATCTTGCCATTGCAGCCTTCTTTGAATTGCCCAGGGTTGGGCGAATTCCATCCTTGAAGGGGAGTCGTACTTCGTATCTCCCATCTTCTTTCCGCTGTATTGTTTTGGAAAAATGTAGTTGACATTCTTCCTCCTCTGGTGATAATTTTCTGCCATCCAGATTTTCTTCAATCTCCCAGAACTGCCTAAGCTGGGCATCTATATTTTCAAAGTGTACTGTGGAGTAAGTATAGCTGGAGAAAGGTCTCCAGTGCAAATATACGTTTCCGATCATCGACGGACAGTCTATCGGCCACAGTACCCAACGAAAGCCAGACTTGTGATAAGTCCTTCAACTAAGGAGCACAAGGAAGCGGAAGCAGAGTGAGCGCAAATATACGTTTCCGATACGACGAAAGCTCTATCGGCCACAGTACCCAACGGTAGAAAATAATCTCAACGGTGGATTCCCAACGGTGGACTCCAACGGTGAACAATCCCAACGGTGGATTCCCAACGGTTGACTACCAACGGTGGACTACCAACGGTGGATCTCAACGGTCAAAGATCCCAACGGTGGACTCTCAACAGTGAAGAAATCCAACGGATCTACTTTCAAATTTCCACAAAGGATTAAACAAAGTAAGAATAACTTTTCTTATTTTATTAAATAATATTATAAATCTTGAACAAATACAATACAATACAATCCTTAATATTTTTACAAATAATTATAAGATTTATTCAAATTTTATTCTCTTAAGTTAATTTGTCGCGAGTGAGTTTTACGCAGATTTGCAACTTTCCTTAGTGTTTCGTATTTGTCGTGAGGTGAACAAAATTTAAGGATTATCACAGAATCGTGCTTTGGCTTTGATCTGAAAATTCTGTTGAGTGGTGGCGGTTGAAACCCAATCGTGTGACATAGGTGATTAAACATATTTTTTAAATTTTCATCTGGTAGAAAAGGTATTCCGACGAGAATAGCATCGGATTCGAAAGTTTTGTGTTGAAGTGCTTCAAGTTGCATTTTCAAGTTGCCAAATTCTTTGCACAAATTTGGTTCAGGTTGGTGTTGCTGGTCTTGTTTTTGTTGGAGTTGTGTTTTTAGCAATTCAACTTCCGAACTCAAACAGCTGATATTGCCTGAGCAACCTTCGAGTGCACACAGACGGCTTTTTAGCGAATTTATTTCCTTGTCAACTTCATCAAACTTATCGGACAGATAGTTTTCAATAATGCTTATTCTCGCGGATATGTTTTTTTCTATCATAGCAAGCTTATTCAAGATCGACTCACCTTGATCCTCTATCTTCTTGGATAGCAGAAGAGTGTGTTTGTCTGACATCATTGATCCAGAAGAGGGCGATTGTGGGTGAGAAGGTGATGATACAGGTGTATTTTTCAGAGGTTTATTAAGCCTGGTGTTATGTGCATGTGACATTATGAATAAATATTGTTGTTGTTGGGGTGGTATGCGGCTATTTTTAATGCAGCTATTCTTAAAATTCAAGATGTACGGTTAGATGTCTTACTTCCACTTAAATATTATGTATTTATTTAAAGTATTAATAAAACAAGTGGAGTGTATTTTACAGATTTGTTTGTACTGTTCTTAATTATGGCACAGTGTATTGAATTTATATATAAATGAAACACAAAGCTTTAAGATCTTGCCGCGCTTCAACAGACGTCTACTCCATAGATGACGGGAAATCTCTCTTGTGTAGCCATATTGTAAAGAGACTGTTCAAACTGCAATACAATCCAAACAATTAGGTGATGGCAACACTAACGTATAAAAGTTTTTCCCATATACCCACGTATGTACATTTACATAGTTTAAGCTAGGTATAAGTAGGATTTATCCAAAATAAAATACTTCTTCTTGTTTGTGACTTCTTTGAAATCGGACACCTTTTTGTTTAGTTTGTCGGACGAAATCTTGGTTGAATCCCAACAGACACACACCTTAAATGCATATTGTTGCCAATTGTATACATTCCAGTTTTTCTCTTAATTTAATTCAAATGTGTGACTGTATGCATTTCCGACCCCGCGTTGATAACGGTAGACAATAAATCATATGTGTGAGAAAAAAGTTGGCATTCATTTTGGGGGGAAAGTTATATTTTTATGCCATTTGAATGTGGTGTGTGATAAAGTTCAGTGTGTTACTTGGAGAGATATTTTCTATTTTCAAGTTTTCTATAAAGAATTGATTTATCTAATTGAAAAAAATTACTTCACATCTGTTGTCAGGTAAGCTATCAATGTTTGATGTTGCATTTGAAAATTTTCTTGGATATACACAGTATATTTGGATAATTTTTATACATCTGTTCCTCTTATTGTATTACCTATGGACTCAAGGAATATATGCATTGGGGACTATTCAAGGAAATCGCCTCGGAAAGAATTGCAAATTGCCGGCTGCAAAAGATTTTATGAAAGGCTCTATAGTCCGAGGAACCTATGAGGAGCGAGTAGCGGATTATGAAGCTCTTAATATCTCAGTCACATGCTGGAAAGACAATAAGCTTGTCACATTAGCGTCAACTTATGTAGGCTCTGAATCAGCCGAGACTGTTAACAGATATGAAAGAAAACAAAAGAAACAAATCTCCATTGCCTGTCCAAAAATAGTAAAAGACAACAACGCCCATATGGAAGAGGTTAACAGTTATAGCAGGAAGCGCTAAAACCAATAAAATATAGTTTACACAGCATATTCACAACATATAAAGGGAAGCGAAACTCCTCATCTGTGTGTTGTGTGCTCCAGAATTTTGACCCGTTCAGTTCGAGTTCCGTGAAAGTAAAATATATATTTTTTAAAACAGAAACAATAGTTTCTGTTAACCTCATGGACAGCTTTTTGGGTAGGTATAGGATCAGAATAAAAAGTCGCAAGTGGTACATTCGATTATTTTATCACATCATTGATATGGCAGTGATCAATTCATGGGTATTGCATAAAAAAAACAACCCAAATCTTACATTAGGTGATTATATAACTATTTCAACTTGCAGCGACATTATGCTCTTATAAAAAATACGAAGGAAATAATAGGGGAAGACCCTCAAGCAGTACTGTAGAAAGGGAGATAGAAGCACCGAGGTCATACAAAGCATGTCCCGCCAAAAGATACATATACGGACTGATAGAATAGGTCATGATGAAAAAAGGTGCAGTTTTAAGAATAGATGCAAACTTTCAGGTTGCAAAGGATTTTCACGGACTGAGTGCATCAAATGCAAGGTTGCTTTATGCCATAATAAAAATCGCAATTGCTTTGCTATATTTCATTCATAAATAATGTAGAAATTCCTATATTAATAAAAAATATGAACAAAAGACCATTTCTTTATGTCTACAATCATTTTAGTAGTAAACGCATAGTGTTTCCAAAAGTCTGCATACCACTTTTTTCAAAATAACTACTTAATATTATTACCTGAATTTTTTTATTTATTTTTAATATAATCTACGACTGAATTGCTATAAAAAAACAAACAATGTCGGCGGTTATATTAAATTAGGCTTTATGTACTTCAATAGAAATAAATAGGGAGACTAGACTACATTGTGTAATATGAACAACTGATCTTGCTAATGATGTCTTAAAGCGGGCCAATTTGGAACGTCATTTAAAGATCGGACTTCCGAACTATTGTGACCGTCCGTGAGAATTCTTCGAAGGCAAACTTATAAATCTAGAAAAAAAAAAGTGAAACTTGCACCCAGTGGAACAAGTTATGCAACATCCGAAAAAAACATTATCTGCGCCGTTTGCCAAATCCAAAAAAAACAGCACACACAATCGATGAGTCAGAAGATCTATTAAGGCTGGAGTCTCAAAAGAAAATTCATGATATATTGTAAGTTAACACCCAGCACGCTAACAAATATTTGCAACGTAAGCACATGCCTGCAGCCGCACGAAAACAACACGTGAACAAATCATCCCACGCAGGAACGGCTGGATAAACAGATAGGGACAGCACCCGACACCTTCATCCGCTGCACATCGGACAGCGGAACATTCCATCACGTCGTAAGACTCAGACGTCAGCAGTTTTCCATCGGTGCATGCGAGATCCCGAGTCCGCTTGATGGCAGAGAAGTAGATTAGAGCTTAGTCTCAGATCGTATTTGATAGAGTTAAGACTATTGTGCTCAAATAAAAAAGTAAAAAAATATTTTTTTAAATAATAAAATTTATAATTAATTAATTTATACCACTTTAAAACGACACAGCGAAGTTACACATTCAAAAAATGTCAAATTATACTGAAGAACAAGCTATTGACAAGATAAAATGTAGTCCTTAACTTGCGCTACAATGTGGTGAATCTACCGACGTTGCACAAGGTTACTTGTATTTATTCGATTTTTGAATGACAATATAAAGTTTAAAGACAAACTTGAAACGACCTCGAAAGATGTAATAAGTCTACATATTAAAAAAAGAATGCATTTATCTGGCATGAGCTTGCAGAGTTTTGTACGGATGGTGCTCCTGCAATGCTTGATTCCCACTCTGGTCTTTCAACGCTGATAAAAACAAAAAATCCAGCTGCATTTACGGCACACTGCGTTATTCATCGTCTAGCTGCCAAAACGCTCCCGAAATGCTTCGCTATTGCGGTGAAAACTGCTATAAAAGTAGTTAACTTCATTAAAAATAGTGCACTGAACAATCGTCTTGAACCACTACAAAACTGGATTTCCCAAGCGAACTCAGCTCTATTGAGGGCGACAAACCTAATTTTCAGTTTTTTTTTTTTTTCAATTCAAAATTCATTTTTATCAAACATTTCTTATAACTATTTGAGGCGAGACAAAAATGCTTTAAACTAGCTTAACCATCCGACAAATCTTAATATCTTACTGATATGAACCTCACATCCACTGATACTAAGAATGGGCAACCTCTGATGAGTGCTGCGAAATATTGAATATCACCCAATAACCGATATCATTACTTTTAAATCGCCTCTACCTTGTTCCTGAGCCGGCTGAAAAAGTCGTCATTCACAAGGGGTTAATATTCACTCGGCCAAACACTTGTTCTAGTTATTGCCAAAACGAAGAAAAGGCTTAACCGGGTAGAGTACGGTATTAGCGTCAGTGTGAAATTTAATTTTGTCAATAGATTTAGTTGAAGTGAATTTAATTGGATTTTGCTAACATTTATTTTGATCAGAGAATCTATTGAGGTAAATTGCCCTTACAGGCTTAGACATAGCCACAAGTTTCGACTTAATTTGAGGAGATCACAATTGTAAAGGTCTCAAAGAAAAGCTATGTTCCAACTATATACGCAAAGTGGCAAGAGTGGCTGGAAATTTGTGCAAAACAGCTAACTAAATTATTACCCCTCTCTATCTTTGAATTGCCTTTGAACGTTATTTTTTCTGCCTGGTCTGTTCTCAGTCGGCGCGGCGCAACGTATCTTTTGTGCATAAATAAAATTGTTAAACGTAACTCGTCACATCTGGTGGAATATGCTAACTACTATATAAAATGTCAATATCTCTGGCGTCTTATCTATCGATGCAGCAACACAGCGTCGTGTAGTGTTGTAGTCTTGTTTTATTTAACTTGACCCAATAGGTTGTAAAGAGCTTTCTGGGGCGGGGTATACTCGCCGGGCTAGGGTATGTCACATAAATCTATATCGTGACACGGGCAGACGTACCAATGGTTCGCGCACTACGCTGTCCCTTTGGATTGAGACCCGTTCGGGACATTCTGACATTCCTTGTGACCTACGGCTGTCGCGTTGACAGCACACAATCAGTCTCCTTCTGGGTGAGAACCCAAGCCCGGATCCCAACTGGTGGTCGGTTGGTTATGACCGTGTGAGTCGCCTGTCTGGGTAAGAACCCTAGTGGAGGCCTTGGTTCTTGCTGGCTTGTGCCCTGGAGTGCGGCTATGTCGTCTACGGCACTTGCCACGGGAGTAGACTCTAATAGGAGTTGGTCGGTCTCTTCTGGGTTAAAACCCGAGTCGGAGAATCGATTTCGCCCTATTAGTTCCTACTCACCGTATTACTCGTTGAGCGATCGCCCCCACTAATGTCACACGTTCGTCCCTTCCTTTCGGTGACGAGGCCGGAATTATTATAATAAAAAAAATTATTATTATTCCTTTTTTTTTTTGTAATAAAAAAATTATTCCGCGATTTTTACGCAATGTGATGCCGCCTTAGCATCACACTGTGTCGTCTTGGTAAAAACCTTCTCACCTCGTTAAAGATCCGCCCGTATTTTATCTCTCTTCTCGCGCTGTCGTCTTGGTCACTGTATTACTTCGTGGTTTACGCTAGTTGTCACTCATCCTGACTAGTTGCCCTTCTGACAACTGCCTCGGCCTTTTATAGGGCCAGGCCGAACGGCGCCTTTCCAGTCGTCGCTGAAATTGCCCCTGTTTACGGGATCGTAGCCGTTGTCTTTGGTGTCTTTGACCTGACTGGTCTTAGGCAAAATGAAAATATGGATGCTTTGATGTGCTTTTTGTTTGATTGTTTTGTGTTACATTTTGTGTTTATCTCATTTGTGACCTGGTGTTTGGTTGTTCTGTGTTTTATTTGTTTTGTTGAGCATGTTCGTTTTGTCCCTTTGTTTACGTTTGGTTGCACGCGAAAAAGGTCGGTAAAACACATACATATGTATGTATGTTTGTAAAGGAAAATATTTATTCAAATATTTATTCAATTTATTTGCTTTTAGGCAAATTTTGCTTTACAAGGTTATGGGCCCAAAGTGCGTCTAGAGTAATAAAGTATAAAGATAGTTTATTTAATGCAAAAATGGTGGGCAGCATGGATAGAATCGTGCCGCTGAATTTCGAAAACTGCGAAAGCTGGAAACTTCAAATGTGTTAAAAATGATTTATGGAGCTACGTCGACGTGTTACATGTTGTGCACCCCTGACTTGCTACGAATAATATATACTCTATGTAATCCCATATGTAACCCTAACGAGAACTGACAGCATTTTTTTGCTTTTCGTTACAGCGCAATATGGAAGACAATTTGCAGTTTGTATATATACAATTAAATTTATTGCATATATAACTAGTTACTGTAATCCTGCCTATTGCCATGTGTATAGGTGCTTTAAAAAATTTCCTTTTGTGACTATACATACGTAACTAATACTTTTGTGCCGTCACTGAATTTAGTGCACATTGAACTTTGTAATTTTTTATTAAGACCATAAACTCACTCACTCAAAAAATACTAACAGCTTTCCCTTATGGAATTGTATATGGGTGTTATGAACAAGGTACGATTCATCCCAATTAATATTAGTAATCATAACGGAATACATAAACAAATCAAACAGACATCGGGGATTTACTCCTTTAATCTGTAAACATCAAAAGCATGGCAGTATTTTACTGACCGTAAGAAATATATGTAGGGGAGGATAGTGTACCTTGGACCAAGTGTACCTCGGACCAATAGCTTAAGCGTGTGTATGTGCCTACAAAAATAAGTAATCCCGCCGAAACTCTACTTCGCATGTTGTTTCACGTCAGCTCAGTCAGTAGCCTTCTTCTCTTTGCGGTGGTTAGACGGAAATTCCCTAAAACCTATTTTCGTGTGTGAAAAGTATTTTTTTTTCAGAAATTTTGCGAAGTTTGCTACTGGTGTGCGAATAGCTGGAATTCGTTACGGAGGTTTTTTTTGACTTAATCTTGATTTTCTTGTGTAGCTGTGAAGTAAGTGAACTACGTTTATTGTAAATAAATAAATTACAATTTTTTATATGAAAAAAGAGCGCGTGGTGTACCTTGGTCTATTTTTTTCTGTTTACCTTGGACCGGTCCAAGGTACACCAATGAACTATTTGTTCTGGTTCGATTTTATTCTACATAATGTTTTTCTTTTTTGAGCCCTTGCCATATTCTTATTTATAGAAATGCCTCGAAGCAAAACCGTCAAGAAGCGACCAAAAGTTAATATAACATCCTTAAAATTGGCTATAGGGGATGTGATTAATGGAAAGGAAAGCATCAGTAGTGCTGCAATTTCTCACAATGTCTCCAAAACAACATTACTTCGCCATCTGGCACTCCACCGAAAGTCTGGGAGCGTATCTTTCACATACTATACGAACATAGCCCATAAGCAAATATTCTCAAAGGAAGAAGAAGTTTTGTTAGTTCAATATCTATCTGCGGCCGCCAAACTAACACTATGGTTTATCCAAAATCGACACAATGAAATTGCCTTTTCGTTATGGGCAAGCTAACAACAAAGCTATTCCCCCATCTTGGGTGAAAAATGAAGCAGCAGGAATGGATTGGATGAATGGGTGTTTGAAGCGTCATCCCATCTTATCGTTGAGAAAACCAGAAGCGACCAGTCTTTCAAGGTTAACCAGCTTCAACAAGACAAATGTTGAATCTTTTTTCAAAAACCTGAAAGACTGCATTTCTCGTTTCAATATTTGTCCCGATAAAATATTTAACCTTGATGAGACAGGAAACTCAACTGTGCATGTTCCACCAAAAGTGCAGCAGTCAAAAAAAAAGAAAAAAATACTTTTGTAAAATTTGGTCCAAGGTACACTATCCTCCCCTACATAAGGCAAACTGCAATTTTTGTGGTCAAATAATGTCAAATAAAGGTGGTGGTCCATATAACCTAATTCGCCATAAAAAAGCTATCAGCTTTTTCCCTGTAATACAAATGTTTCTCAATATTTGCAGAAGCCAATATCCTCTAAGAAACCGAACATTTAAACAGATATTTAGTAGAATTAATAGCCAAAAATTCTTTGTCTTTTCACGTGGTTGAAACTAAAGAATTTAAACATTTTATTAATGAATTAAATCCCAGCTATCAATTAGCGTCTCGCAAAACACTGTCAAATGTAATTTTGACAAATTACTATTAACATAATAGAAGAAAAGGTGCAAAATGTTTTGCTTCAGTCAACCCATTTGTCGATTACGACCAAATGATAACTACATAGCACTTACTGCCCATTTTCTTGACGAAAACACAGAGCTAAAATCTTGTATGTTAGAGTGCTAACAATATTCGCTGAAAGCCTTGCCCGAGAATTGAAAAGGATGTGCGATGATTGGGCTTCATCTAACAAAATTATTACTGTAACGACATATGTATAGTGAAAGCAATATAAAAGCAGTAGTAAGAATAAATAATTGGAAACATATTCCCTGCTTTGAACACACACTAAATCTCGTTGTGCACACTGCATTATATAAACAAACAAGCAAAAATAAAAAATATTGTTGAGCTATTTCGACGAAGTCCATTGGCAACTGAGAAACTGAGAGGTTAAGGTCCATGTAAAAATAAGTAGGAGAAACCGAGTTCAAACTAAAGCAAGATGTTGCCACACGTTGAAACTCGACGATTGATATGTTTGAGAGGGTGTTGGCAGTTAAAAATTGTTTAAAATCGACAATTGCTATTGGTTACCCAGAAATGGAGAACATAACCAACGAGGATATCGAGGACTTAACTGCTGTATCTGAATCCTTGGTATCTTTTAAAGATGTTACCGATGAAATGAGCTTCGAAAATCGGCGACTATTTCAGAGTGTAACCAAAACTAAGTGATTTGGTAACACTGCTTTAGGAGGAGATAAGAGGAAGGAAACGTCAGATACGGAGTTAAGCAGTTGTGTTGGAGACGAGCTAGAGAGAGGATCAAAATAAAAGTCTTTTGAACGATTAGTTGAGTTTTAATAAAACTTCTTTAAAAGAGGTAATTTTAATATCTCGAGGTCTCAAAGAGCAATATGTAGAGTATCTAAGGAGGGACACACTTCCTCGGTATGTACGGAATCTGTTTTTTAGACGGATTGACTAGACGATTCTCTAATACGGAAGACAACGATGTCCTAGCAGAGAGTACACTGCTAGACTCCAAATTTAAAAAAAAAATTGGCTTTGAAAACGACCACTCTTTCGCTAGAGCGTGCTCTAACGTGAAAGCATTAGTTAGTAATATCAATACTCAACAGCAAATTAGTGGAAAAAGAATGTCTCAATAATTATTTTTAAATTGCAATATGTATTGTAACATACTATATCTACTGTATATATTTCCTCGATTGCAGTACGTATGATATAATATTTGAAGACTTGAAGTAAAATATTTTTTTTTTCATTCTAAACCCTGGACAGTCATCGTTCGTCGTTTCGACGACGCTAGTTTACATTTTGTTGTTTTTCTTATTTTTTCTTTGTTTGTTCCGTGTTGATTTTTCGTATAACGGTAGGTGCTGTTGCTGTGTGCAGTTGGTCGGCTTTATACGCTTTGTGTAAGTATTTATTTTTCAAATATGCGTAGTCGAAACGACGAACGATGAACTTTGTGTTACTTTTTCGTTTCTAAGTAAGTTTCTAATTTTTTTTTTACTGATTCTTTTTTTTTTGGTTTATGCAGCTAAAAGTAAAGATGAGTGACTTAAAAAAAAATTACCGACGTGGAAATTGAAAATTTTCTTGCAATATGTGATGATGTCTACGAATCAGACGATGAGGTCGATGGTGATCTAGACGAAAATGAAGTAGGATCTGATGTAGAGATCGAACTGGAACAGACCGAAAATGAAGAGGATGCAGGCTCGCCAGAGGATTCAACCGATACAGATGAAGATAATATACCTTTGCATCTATTGAAAGCCATGTCAAGCATAATATCGTTCAAAAAATCTATTTTGCGGGGAAAAAGAAACATAAGTGGTCAGCACAAAAAGGCAAGTCTCATCGTTATGGTCTTAATATTGTACACCAAGCTCGAGGACCAACGCGACAATCCAAAAATGTAACAGACCCACTGCAGTGCTTCCAGATGTTTATTACACATCATAGAGGAAATTGTTCAATGGACAAACGTCGAGATTTCTAACCGTCAGTCTACCTTACTTAGAACTTCAGATGAAGCCCAAAGAATACAAACTACTTTGAAAGAAATAGCAGCCTTAATTGGAATTTTGGTATTGACAGCAGTCAAGAAGGACCAACATCTGTCTGCAGACGAAATGTTTGACCGATCCTATTTCGATACTGACAAAAGCAAGATTTAAGTTCCTTATGTCATGTATTCGATTCGACCACAAATCTCTACGCATGCAATTAATTAAAGACAAGTTTGCTCCAATTAGGAACATTTGGGAGATTTTTATACAAAAATGCCGCGATAATTATACTCCTGGGGAGTACCTTACCATTGACTAACAACTACTGGCGCTCAGAGGCAAATGCAGTTTCTGTATGTACATTCCTAACAAGCCAGCAAAATATGGGATCAAAACGGTTATGATGTGTGACAGTGGCACGAAATATATGGTTGACGCCTTGCCGTATTTGGGAAAAGGGTTAAATAAAACAAACTTTCCACTAAGTGAGTACTATGTCAAGGAATTGACAAAAACTGTACCTGGCTCAAATGTCAACGTAACCATGGATAACTGGTTTACGTCAGTTCCACTTGCCAAATCACTTTTATGCGAACCATATAAGCTGACAATTGTTGGAACTCTCCGTTCTAATAAAAGAGAAATTCCTAGTGAATTGAAAAGCATAAAGGGTCGTAAATGTAACACATCAATGTTTTGCTATGACAACGAACTGACTCTTCTCTCGTACAAACCGAAGCCGAGTAAAATAATATATTTATTGTCATCTTGTAATGAAGAGGGAGCAGTCAATCCGAATTCAAACAAACCATACATGATTGAATTCTACAACAAAACAAAAGGTGGTGTTGACACTTTTGACCTAATGTGTAGTGTCATGAACTGTTCACGCAAAACAAATAGATGGCCAGTGTGCTACTTCTTCGGGATATTGAATATGGCTTTTATAAACTGCTATATTATTTACACACATAATATGTTTCAAACGAATCAAAAACCTCTTAGCCGCCCAGCTTATATGAAAGAATTGCATACTGCCCTTGTTAAAAGTCATATGACAGACAGACTTGAAATACCAGCATTGTCTACGTCACTGCGATAAAATATTGAAAATCGAATTGCAACTGATAAAAATGACGAAGAAAATCGTGAAAAAAATGTGAAAAAACGCAAGATTTGCGCAATCTGTCCCCCTGCCAAGCGACGAATGACAAAATCATCGTGTGCATAATGTCAAAAAAGTCAAAGGAGCATCAAATAGTGCTTTGTTCGTCTTGCTCAAAATGAAAACTGTCGTTCCTGAAAACTTGCTCCAGTTTAAGTTTAAAGTGTTACTTTAAAGAAAAGAATGCACCCAATGAATAATAGTTACTTTAATTTACTTAATTTAAACGTTTTTTTATTTATGTTTTGCACAACAAGCCAAATGAAGAAGAGCTGTGAAATATTTATTTATAATTAAAAGACTATAAAAAAGTGGCCAGATATTTTTTTATTCGAAAGCATATATAAACAAGATTATATGAAACTAACATTTCATGGGTTTTGATACATGGGATTATTTTAAAAATAAATTAAATATGGCGTCGTCGATTCGACGAACGATGATCTTTGTGTTATAAAAATAACGATGACCTTCCAGGGTTAATAGAGATGAAAAGATGTGATGGCTTCAGCTTTTCTTAAAACGCCATCCGGCACTTTCTGTGCGCAAGTCTGAGGGAGTGTCTATGTCCCGTGCAAATGGTATGGAAAAGGAGGAAGTTTCCAACTATTTCAAATTATTGCAGGAAACATTAGTAAGTAATGAAGTAATTGACAAACCTGGCAATCTATTAAATATGGACGAAACTGGCAACAGATACATATGTAATTGCGGAAAAAGGTTCAAAAAATGTTGCAGCAGTAACTTCAGCTGAAAGAGGAGACACAATAACTGTAATTGCCTCTTGCAACGCAGAGGGAAGTTTCCTTCTTCAAGTGAATAAGAAAGAAAACAGAATGGGAAGAGGGGATGCCTCCAGGGTCTGTTTTTATATGGGCGAAAAATCAGCGTATTTAAATAGAAACATTTTCTTACTTGGCTAAAGGAACATTTTAAAATGGCATTTCTGGGTTCAATTCGACAGGTATTTAGCCATTTAATTCAGAAATAATACCTAAATACGCATTCATTAACCAGCATTATGAGAATGAACCAGTCATTCCAATTATGACACCAGTAACTCCACTTTTCATACAAGATTTTGCGACTGCGAGTACAAGTCAAAACGCGCAAGTTACTAGTGATATTACTCCAGGAAAAATGCTGCAAATTATTTCTCCGATTCCATCTCGCCCAAAACCTGTCTTCAACCTAAAAAAAACAAAACACAAGGGTCTTGACTTCAGAGGAAAGTAAATTGAAGACCAGAAAGTCAGAAATTATTAAAAATGCAGTAAAAAAAAAACGAAAAAAAAAATAAAAAAATTGACCTTAATTCTTCAACAAATCATGAAGAAAACATCTCGGTGCAGGTGGCAGACGAGTCGGATGGACCCGAAGATTTTGGGGAGAACATTTGCGCTGATTGTGGCGAGGACTACCACAAAAAAAGAAAGACGAATGGGTGCAGTGCGTCATGTGTCGCCAGTGGTCCCACAATTCCTGCACGCGATACAAGAATACTTGTGACAGTTGTGGCAAATTAAACTGTAAATAAGCAACCACGCCATATTGCCCTACAGGGCACATCATATTGCCCTATATATAGGGCATTATGGTTTTTAAATTACATTTTTTATTTTAATTGTTTTTTTAATACTTGAATTTCTTATTTTTAGTTAATTTATTTACGTTACGTTTTTCATGTGTTAAATAAAAGCTTTCGTTTTTGTTTAAAAAAGTCGTTCGTGGAAAAATTATTTAAAAAATACCTTAGGTGTGCCATAATGCCCTATTTGGATCAAAAAAAGCCGCCCAAAATATGGAGAGACAAGAACACCGAGTATTTACTGACAACACAATGAATAAAACTGATTACCTTAATATTTTAAGGGAAAATTTACTACTAAGTGTTGAGAAATTGGGGTTAAGTCAATCATGGGTCTTCCAGCAGGACAATGACCCCAAGCATACGGCCAAAGTGGTAAAGGAATGGTTGCTTATCGGACAACTAAGCAACTGGATCAACCTCCGCAATCCCCAAATCTTAACCCGATGAGAGCATTTGTGGGAGTATCTGGATACGCAGATTCGAACACATCAGATAACCAGCAAAGACACTTTGAAGGCGGTTTTGTTAGAAGAATGGCAGAAAATTCCAACAGAATTCGTCAAGAAGTCAGTAGATTCCATGCCGAAACGACTAGAAGTTGTTTTGAAGTCCAAAGGAAAGCAGACGAAATATTAATTTAAAAAATTCCGCAGTTTTCGTGTACTGTACACTTTTTTTTGCCGCGTAAAATATGAAGTTTTTTATGTTACTTTGTTACTATTATTTTGTTATTACTTTTTTTGTCAAACGTTAGTAAATTAACTACTCATTAAATGAAAATAAATCTTTCATAAAAATATATAAGTAATTCGTTATAATTAAATGTTGAAAATTGACGCTCACAGTAGGTGTTTATGTGGTTACCCTCCTCAACTTTGCTCCCCTTCTCTCCCCTCTAGCAGGACACGTTTCAATACTTGATTTCCCCTTACATCCTTCATGTTTTATTATTCATTTTATTATGTTCCTTTCAGAGAATGGCTTCGTTTATCACAGATGAACAAATTCGTTCAACACTTGGACGGTGAACGATGACGACAATACGTTTGATGAAGAATGCAGTGAAACCGAAGAGGGAGTCCTGGAAAATAATGAAGCCTGAAAGTAGATAATATGTACTTTCGTAAGTTTGGAACACCAATCTTCCGATGCGTGATGTCACAAATGAGATTTGCATTCCTCTTACGTACATTGCGATTTGATTCATCGGCGACCCGCGAAGCTCGAAAAAAGGATGATAAATGCACAGCTATTCGTGAATTATGGAATGATTTCACTGGGAATTGTGAGAAGTATTACACTCCTTTTGAGTATTTAACAGTAGACGAGACGTTGCTTAGCTTTAGAGGTAGATGTCCATTTAAAATGTATATATCGTCTAAGCCGGACAAATAAGGGCTAACAATTATAACCCTTTATGAAATCAGAACTTTCTATTTCCTGGGAGGAATACCATACGTGGGAAAAGGTTCGATTGCTCGCGAAGCTGATGTATGTACCAAACCCAGCAACCCAGCTCAGTATGTAATGCAGCTCACAAAGAATTTCAGAAACACCAACCGTAACAGAACAGTTAACAACTGGCTCTGCTCAGCCCCCTTGACCACTCTCTTCCATAAATCCTGAGGCTAAGAAAAAAAAAAAAAAAAAAACCACGTTATGGAAAAAACAATTACCTAACTTACATGCCAAGAATACATCGCGCAACCAATATCAGAAAAAAGTCAAAGTTGTAAATACCCCTTCGATTATTTTAACCTCTTTTTCCACAAAGATTTAATAAGGCACATCGTAGACCAAACAAATCTTTACGCTGGTCAGAAAAATAAGCTTTAGAGGGTTACAAAAGATGAAATCTACGTTAATTTGGAATCGGTGTTACGGCCCACGCTATTAAAAGCCTGTATTTCTCTAAAAATAATGATGTGCCGAAAATTATTGCTGAAAGTATAAGATGCGATAGATTTGAACTCATACTTCAAAATTTACATCTTAATATTACACTATGATTGACTTCTTCTGACAGGTTGTATAAGTTGCGTCCGTTGTTAGATAGTCTGGGTGTATCATTCCAAAAACGCTATGGATTAGGTGGGAATTACAGCGTTGACGAGAGCATGATCCCTTACTAGACGTATGTATTAATATATTTCTACAACTTTTTTACGACTTTTCCGTTGATGAGACATCTGCGACGGCTAGCCTGTTGTGCGACCGGTACAACACGAGCCAATAGTGTTAAAAAAAAGGTAAATTTTCAATCCCCCAGCCATCATTGATTGGCAGTTACAACAAGCACATGGGCGGGGTAGATATCTGTGATCAAGTTATCGCGAATTTTCGTACAAGAATGCAAATTAGAAAATAGTGGTTCGCTTACTTTTTAGATGTGTCGGTGGTGAACAGTAGATTCCTTGCCCAAAAAAATGGTTGCGACAAAGAGACGGAATTTCTACTAAAACTTAGAAGGCATGTTGCTCGACGTTTGCTGGCAAAACTCTGCCAAACCATTGCCCAGCACACGTTATAATGGCAAGGAGCATTGTGCCTATAAGTACAGAACGCCGCTGTGCAAATCAATGTGGAGAAAAATTAAAGTTCAAGTGCCTGAAATGTGATGTAGGACTTCACCTTAATGTTTTATGGACTACCATGTAATTGGATCTTGATCATAATATGTATTTGTATTTAAATAAATTATTTTCCTTTTCTAATAAATATGCATAAAATTATGCTGTTGTATTAATTTCATTTTCATTCCCCTTAAGTAGTGTATTTATATTAGGTAAGTAGCGTATGTGGGATTGAACCAAACAACAATGAGACACCCTACGCTACGAACATAACAGACGTACGGGACTAACAACAGCAGACGATCACGCCACTGGCAGACGACACGATGAGACCACACACACGCACACGAACATGCAGTCCGATACGTTTTCCCTATCCGCTAGAGTAGAGTAGTGAATCAGCAACAGTAGCAATCAAGCACTGAGATCGATAGGACGCGAGTTATGTATACGTCAGCATACCCCACTGACAAATACGACACATTTTTGTCCCATGCGGCAAATTACCTGAAGAATGGGAGTCAGGTTGCGACGCTCAGTTTGCCCGTGGGAATAGATAACAATTTGCAAACGCTGAATGGACAGCGGCGCGAAATATATTAGAGTGCAAAGAATCGTTTCAGTGAGTTTTCCCGGTGACTTCGATGTAGACAGTAGATATCCAGTTCAATAAAAATAATAAAGTCGTGGTTGTATTTTGTAATTTAATTTTTTAAAAACCCTCCGCACGGACAAAAAGACAAAAGTGGCGCAGTCGGGACGGATAACTATTTTAAAAAGATTATCCGAGTGATACGAAAAGTGTTCTCATTGCATTTGCTAACCTATGGACAATTCCAGTTAGTTAAGCAAGTGTAAAGGACCAACAAAATAATAACGCGTGAAATTGTACTTGTGAAAAAGAAAAGTGTTCTCATTGCATTTGCTAACCTATGGACAATTCCAGTTAGTTAAACAAGTGTAAAGGACCAACAAAATAATAACGAGTGAAATTGTACTTGTGAAAAAGAAAACAGTTCTCATTGCATCTTGCCAACTCACGAAAACTTCCGATTAGTGATAATTAAAGTGAATAAGAGTAAATAAGAGTGTAAAGAACTGTATGGGAAAAAGCAGAATAGAAACTTACGACAAAAACCGAAAAGGACTGGAAATGGCTACCATCGAGGAACTAACCACCGAAGTGCTAAGGAAAACCCAACAGCTGGAACAATTAACAGTGGCGTTCCAGGAACTACAAATGAGAGAAGCACAAAGAGATAACGTGGAAAAAGTTATGAAGGAAGTCAAGTTCATGACAGCTTTCACCGGAACTGGCGATGTGACAATTAATTCGTTTATTAAAACTGTGGAATATCACCTATCCGGAATCACCAACGAGGAGTTACGACGAAGCATGGTACGGATGATCTACTACGAAAAGATACAGGGGGAGGCCAAGAATACCATCATTAACCTTCCAAGACCGGATGACTGGAACACCATAAAAGAAACTCTGAAATTACGATATAGACCTGAGCTGGAACCAACAGACATCTATAGAAAGATCAACAATTTAAAGGCAACTAATGTAAGTGACCTAGCTATAGAAATTCTAAATATTAAATATAAGGCTGACGAACTAACATTATATTATAAGGACGATAAGGGAATTGACTTAAGTAATGTAGCGAGTATATTAGTAAACACAATAAAGGAGATGACGCAGGGTGTACTCCTAGACAAAATTTACGAGCTAACAGACCTAGCAACGATAGTGACAATCATGAGAACTAGGCGATTTGAAGATTCCTGTATACGAGAGGAATTTAGGAAACCTAGGCAAGCAAATACTAGGAATAACAACAAACCTAATTCAAATTATTATAAACAAGAAAACAGACAAAATAATCAGCATCATTCAACTAATTTAGGACAGTATAGACAGAACCATCTAGGAACAAGACATTCGGGACAGTTACGACAATACTATCAGGGACAAACACATACTAATTCAGGACAGTTTAGACAATACTATCAGGGACAAAGACATAGTAATTCAGGACAGTTTAGACCACAATACCAAGAAAACGCAAATAACAATTCTGAACAGAGAAGACCATACCAACCAAGAAATCAGGGATTTGACTCAGGACGACATAGACAGGATAACTATAGGCCAGAAGCTATGGAAGTAGACAATATTCAGAGAAGAAGAGAAGTAAATAATACATACAGACAATATCCCATATCAGGAAACCTTGGAATGCATTCAGGCCAAAATCGCCTTCAACCGAATGCAACCGAGCAAAGATCGGTATTGTCAAATAATAATAACATAGAAAGGGAAGAAAGTTCTTTAGAAATAAATAATTCTGAGTTTTTTATGAACTAGCCTCGGAAGAACTACCAATTATACAGATTACCATAAATAATAAGAAATACTTAGCGTTAATAGATACAGGTTCGTCATTAAGTATAGTAGACGACAGAGTTAATAATTTTAGAAAAGTAAAAATTAAACCAATATATTTTTCTACAATAAATGGAAAAGACTCTATTGAATTCGAAACCCATACACCAGCACCAACGGAGTTTAAGGCACCAGTAGGAGCACTTATTAAATGGAAAGTTAAACATTTACCAAATAGGAAATATCAGTTTATTATAGGAACTGATTTGCTTAATAAACTAAACACTTTAATAGACTTAGAAGAAGGTATAATCAAATTGAATAATCAAGTAATTAGATTTCTAAACCAACCCTACTCACTGAAAGAAATACACACCCTTGAAACTATAAGCGGAAATACTATACATTTAAAGTTAGACCACCTAAATAAAGAAGAGTACGAAGCAATAAGTAAGCTCATTAAAAGATTTAGTAAGTTATTCTTTAAAGAGGGAGATAAGCTAACCAGCACTCCAGAAGTAGAACATGAAATAAAGACAATTACAGACCAACAAATAAACGCGAAGCTATACAGATACCCACCGAAACACGAGGAAGAGGTAAGAAGACAAATCGCAGAGATGGAAGAACAAGGAATCATCAGAAAAAGCAGTTCAAAGTACTGCAGTCCATTAATTATAATACCGAAAAAAGCTGATAATTCAGGAACCAAGAAGTACCGCATAGTCATTGACTATCGAAAACTTAATGAGGTGACTGTGGATGACAAGTACCCACTTCCTAATATAGACTCTATATTAGATAAGTTGGGTAGAGCACAATATTTTACGACAATAGATCTAGCAAAGGGATACCACCAAATTCTAATCAAAGAAGAAGACAGAAAGAAAACAGCCTTCATTACCCCACATGGATTGTATGAATTTATAAGAATGCCATTCGGTCTCAAGAATGCCCCAGCGACATTCCAGAGGCTGATGAATGAGATTTTTAGAGATTTCATTAACAAAACATGTGTGGTATACCTAGACGATATACTAGTATTTAGCACTACACTTCAAGAACACATGAAAGCATTAACAGATATATTCAAGGTATTAGAAGAAAAAGGACTCAAAATGCAGGTCGACAAATGCAACTTCTTAAAAAGAGAGACAGAATTTCTGGGACACATACTGACGAAAGACGGACTAAAAGCCAACCCGAACAAAATACAAATAATAGAAAAATTAGAATTACCGAAAACTCAAAAACAAATAAAGAGCTTTCTAGGTATGACCGGTTTTTACCGAAAATTTATAAGAGATTATGCTAAAGTAGCCCAACCTATAACGAAGTACTTAAAGAAAAACACTAGAATCAACATTAATGACCCAAGTTACGTAGAAGCATTCGAAAAATTAAAAACTCTCATCAGTAGTCATCCAATCCTTAGATTCCCAGATTTCGATAAACAGTTTCAGTTAACGACAGATGCATCGAATTATGCAATAGGGGCAGTGCTCTCTCAGGAGGGGCATCCAGTTTGTTTTGCATCAAGAACCCTTAATAACCACGAACGCAACTATTCAGCTACAGACAAGGAATTTTTAGCTATTATTTGGGCAGTCAATTATTTCCGACCATATCTGTATGGTAACAAATTCGTAATATTCACAGACCATCAACCAATTAAATACCTTCACGCAAAATACAAAGGCAGAGACATATCTCCGAGACACCAAAGGTGGCTATTAAAACTAGGAGAATATAAGTTTCAGATCGAATATTTAAAAGGAAAAGAAAATAAAGTAGCGGACTTCCTAAGCAGACTCGAACATGACAAAGACGATAATAATATAAAAGACTATACTAAGTTAGAAAAAGGCTCAGAGGATTTAGGTAACGATAATGATTCAGATTTAGGAATATTGTTTAATATAGAGGAACAGGATGATGTAACAATGGCGACCATTCATTCAGCAGAGGAAGAATTATTAGACCACATACCTATAAAAGAGGAAATAGTGAACAAGTATAAAACTCAGATAATATTAACGGATAATAAGACCCAGGAAATGGAAATAATTCATGGAAAACGAATAATATATATAGCTAGTTATGATTTAAATAATCTAGATGATATATTTAGGAGATTATTAAAGAGAGGAATTACAGGCATACATTCAGAATTACCCGATCACCAATACAATATAGTGCAAGAAAAATTAAGAGAAATGTATTCAAATGACAATCAAATGAAATTCATTAAATGTTCATATAGGGCACAAGACATTAAAACAGAAACCGAAGTAGTCAAACAAATTTCATTATACCATATAAGAGAGAGTTTACATTCAGGGATACAAGAGACCTACAATAAGATTAAAAATAAAATATATTTCCCAAAATTATTAGAGCTAATCCAAATAGTCATTAACCAGTGCGAAGTATGTCAACAATCAAAATATGATAGACGACCCATAAAACCAAAATTCCATTATACAGAAACTCCAACAGACTTGAATCAGATTATCCATATAGACACTTTTGTAATCATGAAATGTAGTTTCCTTACAATAATAGATAAATTTTCAAAATTTGGATTTGCATATTATTTACCGGATAGGAACCACATCACTATAATAGAAGAATTAGAAAACCATTTCACGAAAATAGGGAAACCGAAGAAAATAATAGCGGATAACGAGTTTAGATCAATCCAGATAAAAGAATTATTACAACAGGAAGGAATCGAAATTCACTTTACCAAACCAAATAGTCATACAGGGAATGCAGATATTGAGAGGTTCCATAGCACCATATTAGAGAAATTTAGAGTCATTAAATTAGGAAAACAGAACGCATCCATAAAAAGATTAGTACAAAAGGCCATAAAGAACTATAATGAACGATTCCATTCAACCATAAAAACTACCCCAACCGAAGTACAGTTTCATAAAATAAGTTTTGACAAAATTAGAATTAATTTACAAGTAGTAAAGGAAAGAAACCTAGAAAAGACAAACGAAAAACGGGAAGACTACATAGAGGCAAGAAGTACAGGATTTATAAAAAATTATAAAGCAGTTAGACATAAACATCAACCTAGATTCAAGAAAAGTAAATTAAATAACATTCATGTGACTAATATTAAACGACAACCAAAATTTTCAGCTCTTCATGACAATATTATTAATACTACTAATACTACCAACTAACGGACTACTGACTATAGAGGAAATAAAGGAACAGACTGGCTTTACTGAGATACAAATTAATGAGGTCGACATAGTAACTAAAACTGACATAGTAATTCATTTAATTAAACCACAGGAAATAATAAATGTAATAGAGGGAATTTCAACAAATATAGAAATTTTAGATGATGAACACAAAGACCTATTAAAAATAGAATTGACACACTTGACGAATAAAGTACGAACGATTATACCTATGAATAACAGACAAAAAAGAGGGTTAGTTAACATCATTGGGAAAGCATCCAATTGGCTTTTTGGCACAATGGATGATGACGATAGGATAAACATCGAAAACCATCTAAGGAACGTAGAAATAAATAACCATAATACAATCACTGGCATAAATCAACAAATTATAATTAACGAACAGTTTAGTAAGTCATTCAAACAATTAAAAAACATTATAGAAAAAGATAGAGCAGTAATAATAGGACAGCTAAATAGTGTAGCTAGTAAAACAATAAACCAAAACCTATTCTACGACCAGCTATTTAAAGTACAAATACTAAAGGAAAAGATCGATCATATACAAGATAATTTAGCATCAGCTCGATATGGAATCCTACACCCGAATATACTCACAGACGAAGAAATACAAACATATAATATTGATTTAAATAAAATGAAATGTATAAAGTTAGGCATAAGTAAATTTGAAGAAAATGTATTAATATTTGCTATCAAAATACCGAAAGAAATTGTGAAAATACCCTTAAGAATGATTATACCAATAACAAATGTAGATCAAAAAGAAATAGACTATCCAAAAGAAATCGTATTCAAATATAATAATCAGACATATAAATATGAAGAACTGAAAACTCTTAATGAATTAAGCTTAAGTAAACATTGTTCTTATCAACATAACTGTGAACTTGTAAGAAATAACAAAACGGAAATCATCACTTTAGATGATGAAACCATTGTAATAAAAAATGCAAAGCAACTGAAAATAGAGCAAAATTGTGATGGAAGAAATTTTAATATATCAGGAAATGTACTTATTCATTTCAATAATTGTGAAATTAAATTATTAGATCATTATTTTTCAAATGTTAAGGAGAACTTCCAGGAACGATTCTACTATCCTATAAATCAAGATTTCAAAAATTTCAGTGACAAAATAACATTAGATAAGATTGTGTTAGAAAATGAGGTTAACATCAAGAAAATAGAAGAATTGCAATACCACAAAAATGTGTCATATGGCTTGAATTTGAGTTTAGTAATTATTATGTGCATTTTAATAATTAGCATCATTATATTTTGTAAAAATCAAAAACATATCGAAGTTAAAGTAAATAACAAAATTCCGGAGAATTTTCAAATAAACGAGGGGGAAGTTATGTATACGTCAGCATACCCCACTGACAAATACGACACATTTTTGTCCCATGCGGCAAATTACCTGAAGAATGGGAGTCAGGTTGCGACGCTCAGTTTGCCCGTGGGAATAGATAACAATTTGCAAACGCTGAATGGACAGCGGCGCGAAATATATTAGAGTGCAAAGAATCGTTTCAGTGAGTTTTCCCGGTGACTTCGATGTAGACAGTAGATATCCAGTTCAATAAAAATAATAAAGTCGTGGTTGTATTTTGTAATTTAATTTTTTAAAAACCCTCCGCACGGACAAAAAGACAAAAGTCGCGCGTTATTCTCTGTAATCGTATTGAATATTATAATCGAATCGAATATTATTAATTTAGAGAAATAAATCCCACATGTATGGTGCATAGCGTCAGACATATCCGACGGGTCATGAAATGATAACTATACATAAATGTATTTATATTCTGTTTTTTCTAAACGGGATCATTTGTGAGATCCCAAATGTCACATTATTTTACAAAACAATCAGAATTATTGCTGCAAATATCTTTATTAATGGGTTTAACCAAATGCCTCTTTCTTTCTGTTTTAGCAAAGGTTTTCTTGAATTTATGGCTGCCGTCGACCCAAACTATAAATCAGTGAAAGAAGAGGCAATCAAAAAACGATTTTAGTCGCTGAGACGGATCGCATAAATGGTTATAAAGGAGAAATACCTAAATACCTTTTGAGTGTCATGTACTCCGAATATGACATCAAAATTTCAACCACATGCAATTACAAGGCGTCATACAAAACGTATGACGACCATGTTGATGAAATAACCAATGCGTAGAATATAGACGTTAAGTTGTTTCTAATTTGCATTATCGGAAAAAAAAATTGTAGCAAGCGTGAACGCACCCAATGTCAGCGATCATTATTATCGTTTTTGTGAGTGAACGGAGCTACGAGCCTCGAAAAAGAGCATATCACACCGAGGTCAGACATTTTGTTCTTGTCGACACTTCTGCTCCGGACTCACGCGAGTTAACGTCGTTCCGTAAAATAAGCTTCTGCTCCGGACACCTACGAGTGAACATCGTTCAGTGAAATACACTTCTGTCTATTAAATTCTTATTAAACCCAATAAAATAGTAAACAATTGACCAAAGTCAATTGGTTTCGCTAAAGTACTAAAAAGTGCCTTAAAAAAAACCGGTTTTGATGAATAATCTGTGTGGGAGGAAAATGATGAAATTCCTTGGATTTTCATAACTGAACGCTCAAACGAAAGGAATGGGGGAGAATTCCACTGCAGATGGAAATTGAAGCTTAGAAATACACAAGGTACATACGAGCATAATAACTTTCTGCAGGTGGATGACGATGTTTTCACTACGGAGTTTCCCAGAGATGAAGAAATTGTCGAGATATTCAGATGGGTATCCGAATCTTCACAGTTCGACAATAACGTTTGAAGGATGACTCAATTCAACGAGTTGGTTGCAAATTCCTTAAGAATTTTTCATTTATATTTAAAGACTAATGAAAAAACAATCTATTCTGGGTATAGTGATTGATTTTCATGAAAACTAAAATAAAAAATCCACTCTTCAGTCATAACAGACTATTTTAAATAATAATTATTTTCCTGTACGTTACCACACGTTTAGCAAAATGTAACTCAAAAACAACACCTCACCATCCGGTCACCCGACCCTTGAATGTCATAGCCATGGGATACGAGCGATCCACCTGCATCTACTCGGAGTACCATATCATGGGTCAACCCGACACACTACTTGCACCCACAAGCAACCAGTCGGACATGACACCCCACAGGCCAAAACCCACATTGTTCCATGCTCCTACATGTTCCCATTATCGCATCCATGTAGGCTACTACCAACGCCCCGAAATCCGAACACCAAACGAGCAAACGAGAAGAACAACTAACGAGAGGAATACCTAACGAGAAGAACAACGAACGAGAAAAAAACACGTAACGAGAAGGGCAGCGAAGAACAAGAGCGAGAAGACGAAGACAAGTACGGTCATGGTCACGGTTACGACAAGTCGATCCCCACGTTTCTCTTTTTGCTTATAAATCGGTCAACTTTGTGAATTTTGTTAAATAAAGTCTTTTTTATTAATTGAATTAAAGCCAAACGCGCGTTTAAATAATGGTTCCCAGTTCCCCCTACGTGATGTGTCCCCCACATCCATAATTCTAAGTTTGGGAGCAGAAAAATAAAGTTTTTTTTGAGAAAAATTCATGTAATTTTAGTTTAAATTGGCGCCCGAGTAGGGACTGGTTTTGTGAGTTTAAAAAGTTAATAGTGTACCCGGGCCCTCAAGTAGCTCTCAGTACCGGTGGTAGAAGGAAAATAATAACGCGCGAAAATCGGTCCCCCTGACCCTGGGCAAACAAAAAAATAATAAAGTGGTAGTGAACGAATCAAAGAAAAAAATAAGGAGATGGTGAAAGTCTCCTAGTAGTATACAGAAGAAAGTGTTAGAGAGCAGGAGATATAAAGCAGTGAAATCAGTTGCACTGGCATGTAGACGGATGATATACGTTTGACAAAATTAATGAAGTGGTTCACAAAATCCACACGAAATTGGAGTGAGTCAAACCGTTGTTGCCACTGTGACTGACAATGGTTTTAATTTCATAAAAGCGTTTAAGGAGTTCGGTTTAGCTTATATGGTTGAGAGGACAATGATGATCGTGAATGCCATCCTGTGCAATACATACCCTCGAGAGGATTAATGCCATTCATATGACCTAGCAATAGTAGAGGAAAGAGTAATTACTGCCAGCCCAGAAGACCTTTGAAAAATCTAGGTTGGAGGTCATAGAGCAACTCAAAAGGAAACAAAATGATGACCTCAAATATCACAACAAAAACGTATGAACCAGGACAGCTAATCTTTCAGCGATGGCTGCAATTATCAGAACCGAAATGTTACTCTGGCGAATGGTTTAATTAATTTGGCGATGCTTTTAAAAATTACTATAACACAAAAGTACTTGGAAAAAGGGCATACTCAACAAGAATGCGACGGCATGCACTCGTGCATAGAAAAACGTTTAAGACGGATCGAAATATACCTACCAAGTTATTTGAATGCGGCGAAAGAAGCGCGACCGAGGCAGCCATACATTGTTCGTGAATTGGACCATACTTTTTTCTTGAATTATCAAAAGAATATAACGTTTTACAGTAGCATCAGACCCGGAAGCAAAACTGGCGATCCCCAAGTTTGCAACATCAGAGCTTTACGATATCAGCTGGATGGAAAAATATTATACAAACTTAATCATACGAAGAATGGGAATTATTGTCTCAAAGGTTCAGAGGAACCAACTCACCGATAAAGGACATTTCCAAACTGTATAAAGGTTCAACGGCAATAAAGAAGTCAAAGTACAGACATCTTCAGGAAATCAAAACTGTCTTACCGCGATGGGTATCATTTTTATGATGGTTTAAAATTTGAATAATGAATACATGTAATTTCGTAATTTGTATAATTTTTCGAATAAAAATGTAATTTTCTGACTCTACTTCCTGTAAAAACATTTCTTATTATTTCCAAATTTGATTTAATTTAATGAAAAATCGAAAGTAAGAAACCTCGTATGTCTTAAAAAAATACCCAAAAATGAATCAGAAACCTCGTAAGTCCACAAATTCCTTAATAACTTGGTTAAAAAAAAAAAGCATAAATGAAAAATTTCCAATCAATTTGTTTCGAATCACTGTAAGGATTATATTAATACAACAGTGAGCATTTTTAGAGCTGATGTGATTTTTTGAAATGTTTTTTGTCTCTCCTGAAAAATTTTACTTTTTGGACTTACGAGGTTTCTTAAGATCACCGTCGATTGGCAATGGAGGTCGCTAAAATTTTATCAAACTCAACACAGCTTCTATATACATATAATAAACATACCAAAATCACATGAAATTGTATACGACATACTCCTTATAAAACCTATCAGAAATGGAAATAATACAAAAAGTAAAATAAGTAAAAAAACTCTAGGAATAAAGAACAAATGCAAAACTGCTTTAAATCTAATTATTTGTAAGGAACAAAATGTAATAGACATAAGTACTGATAAATGTATATCTAACTTACCCACTTGCAAAACGCGACACTCACCCTTACCAATGACCAACATATTCCTAACTTTGAAGAAATCTTTCCCTACTCCTACTATCCTACTCCTTACCAGCTTTCAAGGCGAAATAAACCTGAACGGGACAATGCAAACCCTGAATGACACGTTCCTGATACAATACACTCCACGCATCAACATTGTCATCATTCGCGCACAAGTAGCGGTGGTTGCGACCGAAATCTAACAATTTTCGTATGCGTTAATCTTGCATCGAATGTCGCTCCCAAATGGTGGTGGTTGCGACCGAAAAACGAGAGTTCCGGATGCACAGGAGGAACTTACAAAACACAGTCCATTGTAAATCGTCATCGAATCAACATCGATCAGTGTACATACACAGTGTATGTAAAATAAAATTATTCTCTCGTCGAAGTTTGCTTTTATTTCGCATCGTGTAATAACCATTTTCTCGCATAAATATTCGGCTAAAAAGCTAGTTGTTCCAGATGCTATCATCTCAATAAAGGACCAACAGTTCGTATCGGAAAGAATAGAAGGTACGCATGTTCTACCACCAAACCTTCAACCAACATCGCACGGAACCGAAATAGAGGAAGTTCTCTCACTCGAATTCATCAAGGAGCTTCATATCAACACCAACAAAGAAATCGACCACATCAGAAGAGGAAAAACACTGTACCAGTGGATAAGCTATTCAATCCTAGCAACCATCTGCATCATCCTCATCGTCGCCCACCTACTAAAAGGTCAAAAAAAGCCACCAACAGTGATTATCGTACCGCAGACGTCGACGAACCAGAGAACATCAGAGAATAGCAGCATCCAGAAGATTCCTCAACACCACAAAAGCATCTACGATGTACCATACTTTGAACAACGCGAGGACGTGAGAATTAAAGTTACACAAGCCATTCCCCAATCGTCAAGATATGCGGACACATGACACACCAATAATAAACTAAAATGTGGAACACTAACATCTACATGTGTGTAGATCAGTGATTCCCAAAGTTGTCCAGTTCAAAGTCCCCAGGAGTTACATGCATGCAAGCAAGCCAGCATCATCCGATCTAGCAACTGTACTGAGGATAACCAAGCCAAGCCATTTACATCCATAAAAACAAGCCACAAATTTACGGCTTTAGGCATCAGCCCATGCTCACGCCATAATGCACGTAAATACACATTATGTGCTGTTAACGACAATCGACGCGACGCGACGGTCTCCTCAAGCTACAGAAATATCATGCATGTTCCACAATCCCCACTCATTTTCTTTCTCTCTCTCTCTCTCTCCTTTGTCAATAATCATGTTAACTTAAGTCTAATGTTAGGATAAGCTTGCTTTAAGATTCATTATTAGGTGTTTTTTTATTATGCCACATGATCCACTCAGGATCATGGAACATAATAAAACACTACAGATCAACGAATAGCCAGCTTGACATTTCGCCTTGTTCAGCCCTGTCAAAGATCTGACATTTGAAAATAAAATAAACAAACAAATTGAAGATGGAAGCAGGTGCTATTGAGGTAAATTGCGTTTATTTGTTCAATTTAAATAGTTAATATTTATGTTATAGTCGTTATTGGAAAGTGACGCGGACAGTGAAGAAAGTAGTATACCTGAATATTCATTGCTGCCTGAAGAAGTAACAGATTTCTCGGTCGAAATGTAAATTAATATACATTTTTACCTTTTTTTGAGCACCTGCTCCATTTCGACTTTACAATAAAAACAATCTTTGAAATTTAAGTGTGGAATTGCCATATCAAAAAAAATGTTTCCTTTCATACAAATTTGATACGACCGATTTAAATGCAAAGGATAATAATTTTTATCGATATACACCAATTGGGGGTAATAATTCCCCAATAGACTCAAAAGTTTTAGAAGTGTAAGATAATACACATATTATAGCATTACGAGCAAATCCTGGCCACAATTTTATATGTGAGGGCGCATGAGGAAAGGGACCTCCCGACCAAAACGTAAATTTTACAGGAGAGCGTTTTAAAGTTTCGAAAGTTAATAGTGGTAACATTGAGATCGTAATGTCTCGGATAGGTATTTAGGAAGCTACACTGATGCCGACCGCGACATTAGTAGCTCCGCTAGCGGCGATATCAGTAACTTTAAGTTAAGTTTTATCGGTAAGTTGTTTCACTTTTACAAATTAATTATTTTCCAATAAATAATAATGAATAATTTCGAAATACTTTTTGATAAGAGTGGTAACTGAATAGTAATGTTCACTCATGTTTATTTTTTACAGTTTAACATGGATAACGACGAATTCGAAGTTGTTAGAAGGCAGTATTTCGCTGACGATGAGAACGGTTATCAATCCAATGATCCTGACGACGACGATGCTTCCGGCGATGAAAATTATAGCTCCGATGGTTTCTTGGATAAGTCCGGACTTGATAAAATTGATAAATCCATTATCGCGAAAATGTACGGTAAAAATGTTGCTCCATGTTGTAACAAACAATGTAACAAATTAATTGAGAAGGAGTTGGCTGTAAACTTCCGTACATCATTCATGAATTTAACGAAATATGATCAAGATTTGATTCTGCTAGGCCAGTTGGCTGCTCATAAAGAGCATACGTCAATGCAGAAAATGTATGATCATAAATATCCAGTATCAAGTGAGCGACAGTCAGTAGATAAATCGGTTTGCCGTATGTCGTATTATTTTCGTGGTGCTTCGGTCTGCCGTTCATTTTATCAGTTCTTGTATAATGTCGGTTTGAAGAGATTTAAAAACATCGTTGAGCATTTCGTCACATCTGATGGTATTGAACCGAGAGAACACGCTTTGTCCCAGAAGCAATGTAACAAAAATGCCATTACTTCTGATGAGGCTAGCCGTATCGTAACATTTATCAAGAACTTCGCGGAATCTGTGGCTATTACTTTACCTGGAAGATATCCTCACCATTGGAAATATTACCGCATACTTAAAATGCCTTCCAATGAAAATAAAGCCACTGTCTATCGAAAATGGGTATCTCAGTGCCTAAATGATACTCGAATCGTCAAGTTGAGAACATTCCAAATGATATGGAAGACGTACTGTCCTTACATCGTAACAATGAAAGCGGCGTTTGATTTATGCGATACCTGTGGCGAATTAGCTAAGCAAACGAAGGTATATCAGAGGGATACCATTATCATCAAACACAAACACATGCAACACAACGTCCGCCAAAAGAGGTAGAGATTCAAGTGGACACTCCTGCTCTAACCGAGTTGTGTAAAAAATACCGTCGAGTACCTGTACAATGTTGCAAAAGTTCCATTTCCATCTGAGGGAAACAACATTGATGAGGAAAATTTGAGAAAGGTAGTTATTGCGCAAGCGTCCGCTAAGGTTAATGTAGCTCGACGTTATAACGGAAAAATTGTTAACGTTGACGAAATGGACTATTCTAACAGAGTTGAGAAAAGATTTACCGTCCTTCCATAGATATTAAATATCTATATAGAACAGATCGGACATTTTGAAGTTGACGGACAAGTCTTTATTCCGAAAAGACTTCCTCCTCTGGGGTTTAAGAAGCTGACAGAAGGACAATACATGACACCCCTGCGCCGTATCAGTCCAAATGGTGAAGAACGCGCTATTATCACAATCCCTAACGAACACGCGGCAAATTATGTTGTTCAGGGATGTGTACCCGATCCAATACCAGCCATTATTGCAAAAAAAAAGGTGTTGCAGCAGTATCGTGATCATTTAGATGCAGCGGCTCGCCAGCGTAATTATTACAACGAATGGAGAGAAAATATCAAAACTGTCGATGAAAGTGATTGCTTATTGATCTCCATAGATTACGCTCAAAACGTAAATTATCCGTCTGGGCCTCAACAAGTAGGGAGTTCGTATTTCAAGTCTCTAAGAAAATGTGCTGTGTTCGGCATTACAAATGAAAAACGAAATGTCCAGCATACTTTCTTAATTGATGAAGCGGATTCAATCGGCAAAGGTCCAAACTCTGTAATTTCGATGGTTGATTACTACATACAACAAGTACACTCTACTAAACGTCTCATCATTTTTGCGGATAATTCAGCAGCTCAGAATAAGAACAACACGATGATTCGATATCTGCAGCATCTCGTCGATTCTAAAAAGTTGGATTACGTCGAATTAAATTTTTTACTCACGGGCCATACTAAATTTTCCCCGGATAGACTTTTTGGACTGTTTAAATCAAAATTTAGTGAAACCAACACCGATTGTTTCGTCGATATTGTGGAAGTTGTACGTGCATCTTCTCCGAATGGATACAACATTCCAGTTCCTATCCGAGAACCCGAATGCGAGCAATACAACGTTGTATGGAAAGATTTCGATGCTTTCTTCGCCGATAAATACTCAACACTGAAAGGAATTTCAACTTATCATCATTTTGAATTCAACTGCCGATCAGCGATTAAGTGTAAACATTTCTGCAATTCCGAGGCGATAATGATAGCCATACATGCTTACACACCCACACCCAGTGATACAGAAAATGAGTCCTCCGCTGCATCTTCGCCTAATGGTAATATTACTAACGGAGAACGTGTTAATGTCGCATCACCGTCATCGGAACCTGTTGTTACTAAAAAGCCGGAACCGTGTACAATTACGCCACCTGGACTGACTTTACAACGAAAGTGGTATCTTTTCAAAAACGTACGGAATCTGTGTATTAATGAAAGTAAAAAGGACAAATGCGCACCTCGGCCTGCTCTACAAATTTATAGCTCGGATGACGATGAATCAGAAAACGAAGAAGAAGTCGACGATCCCGGCAGAACAACAAGAAGTAAAGCAGCAACGCCAAAAGAGACCAACAAAGCTAAAAAGAAATCGAAATCAATCCCGAAAAAAGCAAAGGTACCGAAAAACTTGAAAACTGCGAACACAGCAAACAAAACGAAGAAAGATGGAGAATCATCAAAACATGTCAAATCGAATCCTATGGTGCTGAAGCGGAAAGCACCAACACAACCAAACGAGACCTCGAAACCCCCCGTAAAAAGAAGCAAAAGAAACGAAAAATAATTATTCATTGTTTTGATTATTTTTTGTTTATTGAATTATTACTTTTTTTTTTTATTGAATTATTATTTTTTTTATTGAATACTTTTTCTTATTTTTTTTAAAAAAAATAAATCGATTATGTTCAAATTTGAAATAATATAATTAGTTTTGCAGTGAAAATGTATTAATTCTTTAAAAAATTGTCATCTAAACTCTTTTCAGGGGGAAAAAACGTAATTTTGGTCTAGGTGTCTTTTTGGTCGGCAGGTCCCTTTTCTCATTCGCCTATAAAAATGCAAATAAAATCATAATTTCGCAATTTTTCGGTATAAAAACTACTTGAGTCGACGCTCGTGGTCATTTAGCATCGATTTAGCCAAAAAAGTGAAAATCGAAATTTTGGTCGGGAGGTCCCTTTCCTCATGCGCCCTCACAATTATGTTCATCAGGCAATGATTCTCCTAATTTGAATGCGAAACCAGTGGGAAATAGTGTAAACTCACTTCCACTCAAACTCGGATCTTGAAATTGATCCAGATTAAGGGCTGGATCACGTGTTGTTATTGTAATACATGTAAACCATGATCCGGATAAGATCTGGATGGCATAATAAAAAACACCTATTGTTTTTAATCTCTAATAATAAAGACGTGTTGTTAAATTTCTGTGTCTTTTTTTCGGTTCTGTGCTCACGGCTGGCTCCCATGTATAACTCAGAGGTCCACGGGAGACTCAACGAGGGTCTACGTTGGCATGAAAAAAAACTACGACTGTTACTTGTAGAAACTTGTATATTTGATAATCAGTGCAACGCGTGTCAAGACTTGCAAACCACCATCACACCCGAGTTACGTTGGTAACCCTAAAAGTACTCGTCATCACCCAGCAACAATGTAACCTGTCCTAGTCCAATCCCCACTCCGTGTTTTTGTGCCTGTTATCAGCATTGGCATTGTAGCGTATTTTCCCAATTGCTACATCTTCCATTTGTTTATGTTATAGATGGGTGGCGTCTTTTCGCATTTGTTAAACCCCTTGTTTGTTTATGCGTTCAAACGTCCTCTGTAAAATGAAAAGTCTAATGTGCTGTTGGTGTGTGATCAGTCGAGACGAGAACTCGAACCCGAGAAGATCTTCGTATTCGTTTAATAAAATTGTATTAAATACAATACTAAACTAAATGTTACTAATAAATAAAATTAATGAAAAGGTGAAGTGTTTACTGTAATTAAAATTATAACTCCCGCAACGCTTGTTCAGACGTGAAAACGGACGAAATACGACTTGTGCTGTGCTTGCAATCTTGCATGAACTTGTCTGATTTCTCATCAATATAAATACAAATGCTGCCAAGGAAAAATGCTAATTTGTTTCCTGAATTTTGAAAAGAAAAATGTGAGTGAATCGATGTCAGTGTTTGGCAGTGCCGGAAAAGGTAATTACCTGCCTATTTGTACATTCGTTATGCATACTTCTACTTTAAATTGTAAGAATACTATATTTGTTATGTTTGTGTGTATTTTGTACATATGTACGTAATAAAAATTAAATACTGAACAGGGCCATTATTCGATACTTTAAAAGAAGAGAAAGCCGAGAAAAATTTAACTTTTAGTATTATACTTTTTATTGTAAAATTATTTAGTTGCCTGACTGTGGCGATTAAATAAAGGAGAGATATAGCCCTCATAGTTGCTAATACTAAATGACTAAAAATATTTTCATAAATTGTACGTTCCTTCATGTACATATGTATGTAGGTACCACTCGTAACGTACATCAAAGAATGGGTCTTAACGGTCTATTGCTCCTATTCCTATTCTGGAAAAAAAGGCATATCCTGTTAAAATCGCCTTATGGTTACTAAAACAGATATTTTTTTCTTTACGGGTAGGTAACTGATATGAAACATGGGTGAATCTAAGAAAAAATGTTGACAGTCCAGTGTTGATTATTTGAAATTTGGTTTTTTTTCCACCAAAGGCAGACAAACAATGGCCCATTGCCTTTTATGTAACAACATTTTGAGCAATGACTCTATGAAACCATCGAAGCTCGAAGATCATCTAAGAATATGTCATTCTGATAAAATACGCAAAGATTTAAAATATTTTCAAACATTGAAGGGAAAATATAAATATACTAGTTTTCTTCTCATTTTTACCATTTCGAATTTAGCGTTGGAACTAAGACGCGATGCAAATTTCCATCGTTAGATCTAATCTTCCTATTTTTTGACGAGTTTTGGGAATACGGTAAAAATGTAGCAGCAAAGGGTCCACCGAAATCAGGTTAATTTTGAAAGTGGTCTATGAGTAAAAAAAAGAGTTTGTGAATTTCTTGGCCAGAGCCAACCGCGGGAGGACGCACAAAAGCGTAAATAAGAACTTAATGTACCTATATACTCCCAACAAGTAAGATGTATATTTTAGGAAATAAAATGTTAAAGGAATTTGGTATTTTTTTATTTGAAACCCCCTGGCTGCTGCAAGAAACAACAAATATTATTTTTGGATTTTCACTCCTAACCCTAGCAACATTCCTAGTAAAGTTGCGAAAGCTTCTGATAAGCAATTGTCTAAAAATAATTCCAACCGAAGTAGTGTGGCAATTGAAGAGTTCTTTGGTGACAGAGCTATTTCGATTTGTCACCTGAGGTAAACTACGTAATCGCTGCCTCTGTACTTCGTCCATCCGTGAAAATAAAATGGATTTCCGCCCTTAACCTTCTGACTGTAAGTTGGGGTCTATATGACCCCGGGGCTATAAAACGTTGATTATTTTAAATATGTATTATTGCATTTGGCTGATGTCGCAGAGAACATCCTCAAGTTGTTCGTCACACACATTTTAATACCAAATTCAGCTCTTTACCTTAAGGACAAGGTATATTTTTTTGGCCTGAAAGCAAAAACAACTTAAAACCGTCATTTGGGGTCATATAGACCCCACACAACTGTTCTTATATTTCGAAGGAGAGAAGTACATCTTATTTCCAATTTCGTGTAAATATATTTTTAAAAATACTGTTATTCGGTTGCGCCTATTTTCTTCTTTTCAAGAAATGTCTTGATAAAGCCATACAATTTCATCATAAGCAAAAGCAGATCATTATCGGTATCACAGTTCGCGCCGAAATTTCGGTATTTCCCGTCGTAAAATCGGTATTTTTATCTTTCATTTTTTTTACTGTAAATTCGTTTCATGTCGCAAATGTGAGTATTAGAATGTTTATATATAAAAAAAAATTAGTTCTTCTTTCCTTTGCATATAGTATGAGTGCAATTGATCTGATCGATAGTGACGATGAGTCAGTACATGAAGATGCCGACAATATCGATGGCGAATTTTCAGATTTCGAAATTTTTGAAGATATTGAAATTCCTAATCTTGAAACAGACGAAGAAGATCATGAAGTTGGACTGCAAGAAGTGGCACCCACAACGGTCGAAATGTGCGTTGCAAAGAGCGGGCTCATATGGTCTACGACGCCATTACCACAATCACAAACACGCGCAATGCAAATTGTCCGCGAGAAACAATGTATTACTTCTCATACTTTGCATGAAATTAGTTCTCCAATCGATGCTTTCAAAACTATAGTTCCTCCCATAATAGTTACAACCATCGCTAGAGAGACCAACCGTAAAGCTAATGCTTTTTGTTCTGCAAATCCAAGCAAATCGATTCGAAAGTGGGTGAATACAGACGAGAAAGAACTATACGCTTTATTTGGTATGCTGATCTTTGCAGGGGCATGAAAATCGTGGGACGAGCCACTAACCGAGTTATTCGACAAACGAAACCGAGCCATATTTCGAGCCACGATGACTCAAGTTCGATGTGAGCAGTTGCTTCGATTTATGCGATTCGACAATTTCCAAACTCGATCGGAACGATTGCGCACAGATAAATTGGCTCCATTCCGAGACATCTGGAACATTTTTCTAGACCAGCTAAAAATTGCGTACAAGCCATCAGCATTTTTGACTGCAATACATTCATCAAAACCAGGAAAATATGGAATCAAAATCTTCTGGCTATGTGATTCGCAAAACAGTTATCCCTTGCGCGGGGAGATTTATGTTGGTCGCCAACCAGATGAATTAAAAGCACGTGATTACGCATTGAATTTGTATCATTTTTCAAAATAACGTCCGTTTCGCTCTGGCATTTTAATTAGCACACCCAAGGGTTAGGTTGGGTTTTATTTGTAACTTTTATTTGTTGTCCATATTATTGTTGTGGCGAGTTGTAAAGTAATTTACTCAAGTGACTAAGTGCGTTTATAAATAATTATGGGACGTGATAAGAGTTCTACGGCAGAAGTGAGGAGGCTAATATGGCAAATGTTCCAGAAGGAACAGAACATCAGCCAAATTGCACGAAATTTAAATTGTTCGCGAAAGAAAGTGCAAAACGCTTTAAGACATTATAAAAACGTCGGTACATTTGAAAGTAAAAGGCGATGCAGACATAGAAAAACCAGCAATAGGGAAGATTCGATTTTAATTAGGTATGCTCTTAAAGATCCTTTTACCACTTCGTCCGAAATTCGAGCACGCATGGAGGAAGAATATGGCGTTAACATCTCGGCCAGGACCGTGCGACAACGGCTGTTGGAAAACAACCCTCGAAGATGCCAGAGCCTAAAGAAACCGAAGGTAACAGATGGTAATAGGAAGAAAAGAATAAAATTCGCAAAAGACCATCTTGATTCTTCCTCATCTTTCTGGAATTCGGTCATATGGAGCGATGAATCGAAGTTCAATCTTTTTGGTTCTGATGGAAGAACTTTTGTACGACGCCCACCAAACAAACAACTTGACCCCCGGTATACCAAAAAGACGGTGAAGTTTGGTGGAGGCAGCGTAATGGTATGGGGCTGTTTTAGCGCTGATGGCGTTGGTCCTCTGGTCCTTATAAAGGGCAAATTAAATGCGCCAGCGTACAAGGATTTATTGTCAGAACACCTCATACCATATCTGGAGGATTTACCACTTTCAGTTTACAGGCAAGCAGTTTTCCAGCAGGACAATGCGCCTTGTCATAAGGCCAGGCATGTAAAAGAGTGGTTTGAGAAACACCAGATGTCGGTGATGGATTGGCCTCCTCAGAGCACAGATCTGAGCCCAATCGAAAATTTGTGGGCTATTATTAAGGGGGGAGTCTGGTTCAGCACTTTAAAATTTTTCATTTTTTTTTTGCTTAAATAATTCAATTACATTCTCAAGAATATATTTCCAAGGGTTTTAAGCCCTTACGGAGTCTAAAAAGCGTCTGAAAATTAAAAAAAGTGAGAAAGCAGGAAATCGAGCATTTTCGTTTTTTCCCGCTTTTTGACTGTATCTTGTAGAATTGACCAAGGGCAGGTAAAGAAGGGTTCGCTCTTGAAAAGTTATTATTATTATTGATATATAAGAACTTGGAAAACCGAAAAATTTAGCGGAACTTTGGGAAGCTGCTAGAGATGGATGGAACTCCATTCCTACCCATCGATGTCAAGCCCTGATTGAAAGTGTTTCTCGCCGATTAGAGGCAGTAATAAGGCAAAAGGGATACCCCACAAAATATTAATTAAATGCAGAATTTAATAAAAAAAAACTATCTTTTTTTTGTAGTGTGCTAATTCTGTGACAACCAAAAAAGTGATAGCTTTAGAGAAAAAATCAGTTAACAGTATCTCCAATTATTTTTTTTGTCTTTGAAGTATATTTTTAGTTAGATTAAATCAAAATCTATGAATTTTAATAAAAAGAAGTAAATAATTTCTCTTTAACTATTAATTTTCAAGTTTAATATAAATATATTCATGAATTACCGTAAAGTACAAGTGACTGCTGCAACTCATCGTCCCAATCGCCCTCGTCGGCGAAAGTACAATGGAAATCAATTTTCGAACGTTACAGCAAATTTGGAAGTTGACGCCGAGTCTAACGATGAAAACTGTGCTTCAGCCAAGAAATTAAAGTCAGCAGTGGATGATGTTATAGTTAATCCTGCCTTTTGTTACACAATAATTGAGTTCATAAGTGTGTTTTCCGCTCTTGCTGACATTTTAGTGTGTAAAAACTGCAAACAAAAAGTGTCGTTTGGACAAGTAGGTCACAAAGGGCTTGGTTTTAAAATTTCCGTAAGTTGCAGATGCCCAAATACTTTACTTATTTCTTCTTCAGACTGCCTACGATATTAACAGACGTATTGTTCTTGCAATGCGTTTAATCGGTGTTACTCGCGAAGGAATAAATATTTTTTGCGGAGTGATGAACTTAAGCTCGGGGCTGAGTAGATGCTCTTATCAACTCATAGTCCAGCACATCTATGAATCTTCCAAAAAATTATTCAATGCTTCTTGCAAAAGTGCCATTGAACCAGAAAAAAAAAGAAAATGAAGCTAAAGAGAAACCAATACTGAATTGTACGGTTAGCGGCGATGGATCTTGGAAAAGGCGTGGTTTCTCATCGTTATATGGTGTAATTACGCTTATAGGTTACTATTCCGGTAAAGTTATCGATTTGGTAGTTAAAAGCAGCTATTGTCAAATGTGTACCTACTTGAAAATTAATCCTGATCAGCTGAAAATTGCTGAGCACGAAGAAGTGTGCGACGTAAACCATAAAGGTTCTTCAGGCAAAATGGAAGTAGACACAGTTCTTGAGATGTTTAGTCGGTCGGAAGAAAAGTACGGTGTGCGATACGTCAACTACGTGGGCCACGGTGATACAAAAACATTCAAAGCCATTTTAGATTCGAATCCATACGAAGATGTAATAGTTAAAAAAAGTGAATGCGTCGGTCACGTGGAAAAACGAATGGGCGCCGGCTTCGTAATGTAAAAAAAAACTGCAAAGCTCGGAGGAAAGGGCAAGCTAACTGACGTACTAATAAAAAAACTTACAAAATACTACGGCCTTGCTATACGAAGGAATTCACAATCAAAAGATGAAATGAAAAAAGCTATAATGGCCACATACTACCATTTGATATCCACGGATGAAAATCCACATAAGTTATGCCCGGTTGGCGAATCATCATGGTGCCAATTCAACGCTGCAAAAGCAAAAAATATTATTTACAATCATACACTTCCACTGCACGTGGATGTTCAAAAACATATATTGCCTATTTACGAAGATTTATCCCGAGATGATTTGCTTGAACGTTGTGTTGGAGGTTTTACTCAAAACGCGAATGAATCATTCAACTCCACCATCTGGCGTCTAGCTCCGAAGCACTTGAATTGTGGTCCAAAAATTGTAGAAATTGCAGCGTATTTAGCCGGAGGAATTTTTAATGATGGCTTTTTATTCATACTAAAAGTTATGAAAGACTTGCAGCTGATCATTGGATTTGAATGTAAAAATTTTGCAACCACGCACGATAACAAGCGCTTACAAAGGCAAATGCGTCGCTCGTTAAATGCAACAAGAGAAAGCAGAATTGCCAAAAAAGAAGAACATACTGCAAAATTAGATGAATATTATGAAGAAGAAGGCTTACTGTATGGGCCCGGCATCGCCGATTAGCTTTGGTAAGTATAAATTGCTTTTAAGCTCGATTTTACAAGAACGAAAACTTTGAATACGTTTTTCTCAAAATGCGTTTTTTTTTTAACGCCGCGCCGTGCAACATAATTCAAACAGTTTTAAAGATAATGGGCTGAAATTACCACATATTCTTTGGGGTATTGTTGTGCGCATGAACCTAGAATTTTGCTTAATTTGTTGTTATAAACATTGTTTATAACAATTTGTTTATAAAAAAATGAGGGACTTTTTTTTCTTTTTGAGTTTAAATTTTGAAAAAAAAAAAAATTCCACTGATTTTAGGTTCATGCGCATGCCAATTCAATATACTAATGTAATTTTTTTGTCTGATTGGTTTCAGTTCATTAGAAAAGGCTGTGGATTGCACGGCGCAAAAAAAATTCTTCAACTTTGGACAGCTGTAGCGCCGCCATTTTGGAATTTTTTTACATGAAATTTTTTTTTGTAGTATCTTGAAAACATGTACAATAATATGTATTTTCATTTATTTTAATAAACGTGTTCAATTTTTCAAAAAAAAATCCTAAAAAAAGTGCTCTCTGGACCAGACTCCCCCCTTAAGAAGCGTGTCATGACTCCAAAACCAAAAAATGTAGATGAATTGTGGGCCTCATCTACCAAGAATGGTACAAAATATCGAAGAGTGCGCACGACTTACGTCTTCCATGAACAAAAGATGTTCCACCGTGATTACCCAAAAGGGGTACCCAACTAAATATTAGGTAATTTTGAATAGTTTACTTGTAAATTTAATTCGATATCATTTTTTTTTCATATTTTCAGATGATTTTAACCAGACTCTAAAACCATTTTCTTTTTTTTTCTGTTTTTTTTTTTTAATATATTATTTTTCTTAAAATGTGAATGAATTAATTATGTACTTATATTAATAAAAACAAATATTGAAGTTCCCGATTCAATTTTTTAACTTTTACATTAGTTTTATTGTATCACAACATTGTTCGATAGGGTGTGCTAATTAGCGTGCCAGCACTGTATATAACTAACAACAGAGATGGACGATATATAAAACACAGGCCGACCCGATGAAGATGATAATTTTGATTTTTATTTTGCACAAGATTCCACATTATTGAAATACCTTTATAAATTCCCCAATACTCAAAAGGCTTCGATTAGATACAACACACCAGTATCATCATCCGCGGCAGTAGAGCGTCTTTTTTCAATTGCCGGGCTTTTAAACATTCCCTGAAGAGGAGCACTTTCAGACGACAATTTCGAAAATTTGCTGTTACTGAAAGTCAACTCCACTTGAAAACTGAATGTTTTTTATTTGTTTCAATTGAATTATTTTGTTTATTTTGTTGTTTTTGTTTTATATATAGGTATGTAGATTACACGGTAGTAACTGTTACTTAATTTTATTTTTTGTTGTTATGTAATGTGTTATATGTATATGCATGTATTTGCCTTTATGTATATGGATGTATCTGACTCTATGTATATGTTAGTAAAACGAATATACACATACACATGTAATGAAAAATTATCATCATGAAATAGATTAGTGGTGAATAAGTTCTCAAGAGAGAAAGAAGTTCCTTTTCACGCGGACACAATATTTATGGCGTATAGTATAAAGAACAAAGATACTAGTGCGCAAAATAATAATAAATAAGATGCTGAGCGAAAAAGGCATCATTGAGAATCTGTTGGCTCAACAGCAGCAGTTTACGAAACAAATGCTGGAGTAACAGCAAGAATGGATGCAATCGATCCTGGATCCAAACGTTTCGAACAAAGCGGGTGATTTAAGTCGTGCGGGTGAATCATCCGTGTGTCCTCCGTTTCCAAATTTTAATAAAGATGTGCAAAATTGGGAGTCGTATCTCCAACAATTGTCGCAGCATTTTTCGCAGGAAAAGAAAAAGGCATATTTTTTGTCGTGGATAGGTGCCGATGTGTTCGAACTGTTAAAAAATTTGTTTGAAAGAGAAAATTTAAACGAACAATTTCACCATAAAGCGTCATGTTGCCGCTGCTCGTTACGAATTTTTTAAGCGAGAGATGCGGCACTCACAAACACATAGAGAATAGGTGGCCGATCTTCGCGGAATTGCGCGAGTTACGACACCTACCTGCCCTCCCATCGCCCCCTAAACCCTCAAACACCATATACCAAATTGTAACACCTGTTCCCCGTCCGTCATCCCCTGTATCACCAAAACACCGTTCAACAACCAACCTTTCCCATCGTTGCCCACATGACACCAATGTACGATCCTGTTCCCCGTCCGTCACCCCCTGCCTCACCCAAGCACCGTGGCAACAGCCAACATTTCCCATCGTTTCCCACACGACACCAATGTACGAGTACATCCGTCCATTAATCCCAAACATGCCGCCTCATCAGCAAATAGATGTATATGATTCAAACAAATGTAACATTAGACCCATATTGTAATTGCACAGGTGAACTTTTCGAATGCAAAAGAATGCAAGCTAAGCGTCTGGAAGACATCCGCTTATTCGCTGCAACGAAAACTTCACCTTGGCAAACTAGGAAAAGTGAGTTTAGTTGTTATTTGTAAGCGAGACCGAACGGTCAGAAATAAAAATTGTAATTTTTTTTAAAGTGGTTTATTCAACAATCTCATAAGTGGCGCAGTCGAGTAGTTCGGTGAACGGTTTTTGTGTATACTAAATACTAAACATAAGAAATATAACCGTCAAAAAATAAAATATATTTAAAACAGTATCACTATTGAATATTCCAAAGAACACACAAAAAAAAAAAAACAAAAGCAAAATCAGAGAACATTAGATTATGTGAAATATATACCCAACCGTTAAGTTTCAACTTTTAATCACCGCTGGACCTATCCCAACTTATAACCACCGCTGGAAACCCAACCCAAATTCTATAACACCGTTGGATCGCAATGCAAGTAACACTCGCCATCCTTGGGTGCATGTAAGTCGTGTCAGTGCTATATAAAAACAAAAATAAATAAATATTGTGACAAAATAAATAAATACAAAAAAAAAAAAAAAAAAAAAAAAAAAAAAAAAAAAAAAAAAAAATTATAAAACAAATTTCCTAGCAATTCTAACCTATAAGAAAATTAAATATACATATTAATCATATACATACATTGAAAATATACTTATAGAAAGAATTTTATTTTACCATACCTCTCAAAATCCAAACTATCATTTATATCTGTATACCCGTCATACCTATTATTTATTGTCGAGAAATTATTTCGTAAATACACATATACACACACATGCCTAAACAAACCGGAAAGAAGCAAAGGTCTTTCTTTCCTTACAACCTCAGAGGAATTTCCACAAACCTAAGATCTATTCCCGAAGATAATAATTCAGATAATTCCTTAAGTTCAAGCTCTAATTCCCTTAACATGTCCACTGAAAACGTCCAATTGAACAATTCAGACCAAAGCCAATCGGTGAACCACAGTGACATTTTTAATTCATTAAGAATACCCGACGCAATTAAAGATTTGCCAAAATTCGATGGCAACCCCCGACTCCTCTACGAGTTTCTAAACAATGTAGAAGAAATACTCCTCTATATAAGAGGAACCGACAATACGCCGTACGGCCAAATTCTTCTGAGGGCCATACGTAACAAAGTTGAAGGACAAGCAAACGAGGTCCTTAATATGTATGGCACCCCGCTTGTGTGGGATGAAATAAAGCAAAACCTCATCCTACATTACTCCGATAAGCGCACGGAAACGTCGCTTATTAGAGACCTACACAACATTAAACAGTTTAACAAAACCGTAGAAACACTCTATGGTGAGGTCATCGAAATCCAATCTGCACTGTGCAACACCATTTTGATTCACGAGCGTGATCAAAATGTCATTAAAGCAAAAAAAGACCTATATGCTGAAATGTGCCTTAACTCATTTTTGAGTGGCCTTAACGAACCTCTTGGTTCCAGGGTTAGAACCATGCAGCCACCCTCGCTAGCCACTGCCCTAGCCTGTTGTATCAAGGAACAGAACATTTCCTACCAGAAAATGACCCAGTTCTCTCGATTCCGACCATATAACAATACTAACCACCAATACCAGCCTAAACCAAATTACCCCGCCCACCAAAACAGCTGGCAAACAAACAATACTTACCCTAGACCCTTACCCAATAGGGAAGGCCAACCAAAACACCGAGAATATACACCCCAAGGACCCTTCAACAGAAACAGCAACAGTACTCAATACAGCAAGTTTAAAAGACCCGAACCTGCATTCACAGCCCGAACCCAAACTAACCCAAGTACGATGCACCCCAGATCTAGAAATAACCCAAGCCAGCAAACGCGTAACTCGAATTTCAATTTCCAAGAAGCAAGTAACCTTAAACCGACCACCTTCCAACAACTAGATCGTTATTTCAATAGCGACGTAACTAACGTCACTGAGCCCGAGAATTTTTCCAATGTAGCCTCGAAGAACCCACAGGATACCTAGATCCTAAGGTTCACCCTACAACATTACCATATGTAAACATTTCATCACCTTTTGGTAGACCCCTTAGGTTCCTAATTGACACAGGTGCCTCAATGTCCTTCATTAACCCGTTGTACATTCCTCATGAAAACCAGATCAATTGCGAACCTGTCAACATAACGACAGTTTTTAAGAGTTACCAATTAGATAAACAGGTCAACCTCCCAATCTTCATAGAATTTAAGCAAGAAGGATACTTAAAGTTTCTCATTTTTAGGTTTCACAATTTTTTCGACGGCCTCCTAGGCCTAAATGCCCTCTTAGCACTTAATGCAAAAATCGATCTTGAAACCCATACCCTTATTACCAAAAACTCAACCATCAATATTGAACTTAAACCAAATTATTCATCCGGGAAAATAACCATACCCGCTAATACCAAAATCCTAGCCAAACTCCCCACTAATCAAAACAGCGGCAACATATTTGTTGCTTCAACTAAATTAAAACCTGACCTCTACATAACAGAGGGCCTGTACACTGCCGTAAATGGTTTTAGCACCATAGAACTCGTAAACTACTCTAAGGATGCTCAATATATAATATTGGAAGAACCTCTAAACACAGAGCAATACGAATCCACAGATTTTATCGAAATTAATAATTTCAATAACCAGACATTCGATCAAACACCCCCAAAAAATATTTCCGATCTAATTCGAACCAACCACCTTAACTCTGAAGAGCGAAAAGAAATCCTTAAGATTTGTAAAGAGTACAATGATATCATATATACCGAGGGGGAACCGTTAACATTCACGAATCAAATTAAGCATCGCATCAATACAACTGACGATGTCCCACTCTACACGAAATCATACAGGTACCCCTACGTACACAAACAGGAAATACAAGAGCAGATATCTAAAATGTTGGAGCAGGGTATAATACGTCACAGTTACTCCCCATGGAGCTCTCCCGTCTGGATCGTTCCGAAAAAACAGGACGCCAGCGGAAAGCAAAAGTGGAGGCTAGTCATTGACTATAGGAAAGTCAATGAAAAGACAATATCTGATCGTTACCCATTAGCCAACATTAACGAAATTCTAGACAAATTGGGGAAGTGTCTATATTTTACTACATTAGATCTAGCTAGCGGGTTCCATCAGATCGAGATGGACCCCAAACATATCCCCAAAACTGCATTTACCGTCGAAGGAGGGCATTACGAATACCTTAGAATGCCCTTCGGACTAAAAAACGCCCCATCAACATTCCAACGCGTGATGGATAATGTACTCAAAGAGTTAACGGGAAAAATCTGCCTCGTATATCTTGATGACATCATCATCTACTCCACTTCGCTCCAAGAACACCTTGAGAGCATAAAACTAGTCTTTAACAAATTACGGGAGTCCAATTTCAAAATTCAAATGGACAAATGTGAATTTCTGCAAAAAGAAATCGCTTTCTTGGGACACATTATAACTTCTGAAGGCATCAAGCCTAATCCCGCAAAGATCCACGCAATAAAAAATTTCCCTATTCCAAAATCCCGCACGGAAATCAAAGCATTTTTAGGACTGATCGGTTATTACAGGAAATTCATAAAAGACTTGGCAAAACTCACTAAACCATTAACAGGTTGTTTAAAAAAAGGAGCAAAGATCGAACTAAATCAAAAATATATAGAAGCATTCGAAACCTGTAAAAATTTATTAATTAATGACCCAATCCTACAGCATCCGGACTTTACCAAACCTTTTATACTCACAACAGACGCGAGTAATAACGCATTAGGAGCAGTCCTATCGCAGGGACGTATAGGTAGTGACAAACCAATCTGTTTCGCTAGCCGAACCCTTTCGACTAGCGAATGTAACTACTCTACGATTGAAAAGGAACTTCTAGCCATCGTCTGGGCTACACGGTATTTTCGGCCGTATCTATTCGGAAGAAAATTCCAAATAGTCACGGACCATCGACCTCTAACATGGTTAATGAGCCTTAAAGAGCCAAATTCAAAACTTGTGAGATGGAGGCTCAAACTCGAAGAGTATGATTACGAGATTATATATAAGAAAGGCAAAGCGAATACTAATGCGGATGCCCTAAGCCGCGTCAAAATCGACGGTCAAGACGAAAAGTTTGAGGAAATCTTCAACAACGAAGAAGACCTCAGTACTATACATAGTGCTCAAGAAAATTCCAATGATGGAATACCAATATCGGAAAAACCCTTAAACACATTCAATTTTCAAGTTATTTTAGAAGCCAATGACACAGGAAGTCCCATGACACTCGAAACCGTTTTTAGAAATAAGCAAAGAAGAACAATACGAAGAGGATCCTTTGATGAAAGCACAATGATCGATATCTTCAGGAAATTCTTTCCACCTAATAAATTAACCGCTGTCTATACCACTGATGAAATCTTCGTACTTGTTCAATCCACTTATTCCAAATTCTTCTCCCGAAGTAAACTATTTCGTATCGTGCGATGTTCGGAAATTCTAATCGATATAAGACAAGAAGATGAACAGGAAAAAATCATTCGCAATTACCATGAGAATTCAAATCACAGAGGTATAAACGAGACTCACCTCCATCTGAAACGCGAGTTTTTCTTTCCAAATATGAAGGACAAGATAACAAAAACCCTAAACAATTGCGAGACATGCAAACTATTTAAGTATGATAGGAACCCCCCCAAACCAGAATATATAAAACCCGAAATCCCATTAAAACCCTTAGAAATTCTACATATCGATATTTATAGCATAAACGCCAACCAAATCCTCACCCTTATAGATAAATTCTCCCGCTTCGCTTACGGTTATACCCTAACGTGCAGAAGTAGTATAACGATTCTTAAAAACCTCAAGAATTTCATTAGCCTCTACGGCATACCCAAAAAGATAGTATGCGACCAAGGCTCCGAGTTCATTGCAAATATCTTTCGAGACTTTTGCAAACAACACAATATAATCCTTCACTTCACATCCTTTCAGCAAACTAGCAGCAACTCCCCAGTGGAGAGATTGCACTCCACACTAACCGAAATTTACAGGTTAATCTTCTCAAAAAGGAAAGAGAACAAACTTACTACTAATCACGAGGAAATACTATCAGAAACGTTCATAACGTATAATAACGCAATTCATTCGGCGACAAAACACACCCCATATGAACTTTTTTTTGGTAGGCCTTACAAATTCAATAAAACAACATCACCTTCCAACGAACACGAATACCTCACAAAACTGAATGAATTCTTAGATAAACTGTACCCGAAAATTCAAGAGGAAGCTAAATTCGTTACCAAAATGCGAACTGATAGACTTAATCAAACTAGAGAAGAACCAGAAAATTTACAGGAAAACGAGGTTATCTATAGGAAAGAGGATAGGAAAAATAAATTAACACCCAGATTCTCGAAACATATAGTTAAGAAGAACAATAAAGCTACAATTTTAACAAAAGAAAATAAGAAAATTCATAAAAGTAAACTAAGAAGAACTAAGAAACTCAAATTATGCACAAATAACACATACAGTGTTGTGCAAAACAAACGCAACAAATTTAGTCTGCACATGTAAATGTAAATATTTTCTTTTTCAATGCACTTTCTAAAAAATTATAAATGCACATTTACGCAACAATGAAATAAGAACATAATAGTATATTTTTGAAAGCAATTGACACCCGCATAATAAAAAGTCATAGCAAAAACCACAATATGTAATTCGTGGCACTGTGCAAAACTAACGCAACAATGTGTTGTATTTCCAAAAGCAACGGAAAAATGCTAGCGGTACTTTTCCAAGTTCTTTTATATTCTCTATTACTCATAAGGAAATGAATCACTGATCAATCAAAGGGATATTTTTGTTGAGTGTGGAACTACAACAATGGCCCGAAGTAAATTAACTGATCACATCAAAAATCCAATTATTTCTAAATTTCGAAATGGAGAGTCAAATTTCCATTGCTAAAAAAATACGATATAAACCGCTCCACTATATCGCGATTAGTTAAAAAGTACAAAACAACGGGAAGTGTAAGTATAGCACATTTGGGTGGTCGACCTCGGAAAAAATCGGAGAAGATCGATAGAAGAATTTGTCGTTTTATTAAAAAAAAATCCATTTATGTCTTCTGAAAATATTGTGGCATCATTAAATTTAAGTGTCCATCCAAGTCCGGTAAGAAGAAGAGCTTTGGAAAATGATTTGAAAAGTTACAGGCCCGCGAAAAGCCGATGCTCAAAAAAATACACATGTAGAAAATGTAATTTTTAAATATTTCGTTTTAATAGCACAAAACCTAAGAATTAACAATTAACAAATATTATTATTAACAATTATTAGATTCAATTTTGCAAAAACGCATTTGAATTGGTCCGTAGAAAAATGGAGAACTGTCCTTTTCAGTGACGAATCTTAGTTCAATTTGGTCAATTCAGATGGTATGTGCACAGTAAGATGTTGGAAGGGAGATAGACTAAATCCCCGGAACTACAAACTTACAATAAAGCATGGAGGTGGTGCCGTAATGGTTTGGACATGTTTCTCAGCTAGTGATGTTGGACCCTTTCAGGAGATTGTGGGGATAATGGACCGTTTTGCGTACAAAAATATTTTAGGAATGCAGATGTTGCCGCATGCTGAGCGGAATATGCCACTGCGATGGGTGTTTGAGCACGATAACGACCCGAAACACGCATCAAAGCTGGTGAAGGATTGGCTAAAAGACAATCTAGTGCAAGTTCTCGATTGGCCGGCGCAATCACCAGACTTGAATCCCATTGAGAACCTCTTTGGGATTCTAAAGCGACGAGTTGCAGGTCAACACTTCAAAAATAAGCGAGAGTTGTTCCAAACACTAAGGGCTGAATGGAAACAAATATCTCAATCCACAATCTCAAATTTAATATCTTCAATGCCACGCAGATATGCTGAAGTTGTTAAAAATAGGGGCTACTACACCAAGTATTAAATTTGTTGCGTTAGTTTTGCACAGTGCCATTAATTACATATTGTGGTTTTTGCTATGACTTTTTATTATGTGGGTGTCAATTGCTTTTAAAAATATACTATTATGTTCTTATTTCATTGTTGCGTAAATGTGCATTTATAATTTTTTAGAAAGTGCATTGAAAAAGAAAATATTTACATTTACATGTGCAGACTAAATTTGTTGCGTTTGTTTTGCACAACACTGTAAGTACATATCCACATTACCCATACATTCACGGCACATGAATGTAAACAAGATAGTATAATCGCGGCATACGATTATGAGGCTATCCATTTTAACATGTTATTAAATATAATACATATGTATAACAATTATAATCATAATCAAACAGATCATTGCATTTAGTCCCCGTAATCCCCAATCCTTCTTTCCAGTTTCCCACTCATATCCACTCAATTAATAGAAACCTTCAATATCCCCAATAACCGCGGCATACTCCCTCTTATGCTAGGACCTGCTAGAATTATCAATAGCTACGACAACCTGATCCACATCGTTAACCTCGAAGATTATAAATTAAACATCCAAGATATTGGTAACACACTCGATCTTATTGAAAAACAAGCAACAATCATCGACTCCATTCACGTAACACGGCCCAAATTGAAGGCACTCGAAAAGAAATTGTCAACACTCTACCCCATTACAAGAAACAAACGAGGTCTCATTAACGGAGTCGGATCAGTTATCAAAGCTATCACAGGAAATATGGATGCTCAGGATGCACAAAATATTAATGCCGGAATAGAACACCTAAACCTCAACATAAATAACCTTACTAAAAACTTACTAACCCAACATTCAATAAACCTTCAGACAATAACAAGATTTAAAAATATAACATTACACATTAATAAAGAACAGAGTAAAATTAAGGAATTTTTAGAAAAAACTAAAAACCTAGTTAAGAGAGAACACCACATACTAATTGAAACACAATATCTTAACCAGATAAACTTTAATATAGACCTACTAACTAACCACATCTCAGATATTTCGGAAGCAGTGATTCTAAGTAGATTAAACATAATACCTAAACTTCTACTAGGCACGAATGAATTACAGTATATAGAAAACAAATTTAGTAAGCAAAATATTAAAGTTGAAGCCATGGAACAAATCTATGAACTGCTTGGTCTACAAGCGTATTATAATGGTTCAAACATCATATTTAACGTCCGCATACCTAACCTATCCCCACAAAAATACCTCCTTTACCACATCATTCCCCTCCCCATAAATGACACAAAACTTATTGTAACAAAGCCATATGTAAGCATAAACGAAAATAGCATACAACATTTTGACACGCCTTGCCCCAAGATGGAAAGAACTTACTTCTGCATGGAATCAAACCACCAAGAAGACATCAAAAACTCCAAATGCATAGGGAAACTGATGACAAACGAAGCTGCAAGCTGTCCATTCAGAGATACAGGCAGAACCGAGGAAATCACGCAACCAGAACCCAATTTTATTTTATTTATTAATATACCAAAAACATTAATTAACTCTACTTACAGTACAAAGGTGTCAGAAGTTGAAGGCACAACCCTCCTTCACTTCAAGGGCTGTCAAATCGAAGTCAACGGCATATCTTACCAAGATAACCCTGACGTGTTTTGGGATGACATACACATTTCACCACCACCAAGCAGCAACATTGAAGTCAACTCCACACAAGAAGTCTTAAGCCTAGAAAAACTCAAGGACTACAACTTCCGCACGGAACTAAGACTATCCAGTCTCAACAAAAAAACAGAACTCCTTCACAACATAACCATTTCATCATCAACAACACTAGCCATCATCATCATCACCATTATCATCACCATAGCCATCATCATCACCACCACAAAGAAGGAGGCCCAAACCATACAACACCCAACTCTTCAATCGTTCGCTCCAGCCCCATTGACGTCACTGTGGCCGTCGCTCTACACCAAGGGGGGAGGAGTTACGACACCTACCTGCCCTCCCATCGCCCCCTAAACCCTCAAACACCACATACCAAATTGTAACACCTGTTCCCCGTCCGTCATCCCCTGTATCACCAAAACACCGTTCAACAACCAACCTTTCCCATCGTTGCCCACATGACACCAATGTACGATCCTGTTCCCCGTCCGTCACCCCCTGCCTCACCCAAGCACCGTGGCAACAGCCAACATTTCCCATCGTTTCCCACACGACACCAATGTACGAGTACATCCGTCCATTAATCCCAAACATGCCGCCTCATCAGCAAATAGATGTATATGATTCAAACAAATGTAACATTAGACCCATATTGTAATTGCACAGGTGAACTTTTCGAATGCAAAAGAATGCAAGCTAAGCGTCTGGAAGACATCCGCTTATTCGCTGCAACGAAAACTTCACCTTGGCAAACTAGGAAAAGTGAGTTTAGTTGTTATTTGTAAGCGAGACCGAACGGTCAGAAATAAAAATTGTAATTTTTTTTAAAGTGGTTTATTCAACAATCTCATAAGTCGCGCGAGTGTCAGTTTGTTTGCAGAGCAGAAAGTTGTTCGTTACACCCCGTCTCCACGAGACATCAGCGATGTCAAGACTGGAATCATGACATCAAAATGTCTCGTGTAGACCGGTAGATATATGTCCAGACATATGTCTAGACATAAATGTCGGACTTTTTTACCAGACATCTTTTTCGGACATTAACCTTTAACCAGGGACATGGAGTCTCACAGACGTCGCGCGTTTCGCAAATTCTTAGAATTGGCCAGTTCTTCCCGCTTGCCGCGACTCCGCGACTTAGTAGCTTTTGTTTTAGTGCTTAAACGACCGTGGAAGAAGATAGACGTGTCACCAACCGAACACAGCAATTCATCGATACCAATCGAACAGAACCCTCCATTATCACGAAGCGTCACCAACCCTCCATTATCACCAAGCGTCACCAACCCTCCATTCAGGGCAGCCAACTAAACAGTTCACTGGAAGTATATATGTATATATATAAGGGATGAGGGAGAATAAAGGATTATTATATTTTGGTGGATCAAACTGAACGGTCATTGTTTTTATTTTAAGATAAAGAAGTACGAATTACTCTGACAAATATTCAGAAGTGGGATAAAATGCCGAAAATAAACGAATTGCGCATAAAGGAACTCAAAGTGATTCTAAAAAAGAATAACCAACCAACCACCGGTAAACGAGCAGATCTCATTGCACGCACGCTCAACGTTCTCGGAACTGACGAAATTTCCAACGATTATCTGCTCAGCGATGACGAGGAAGAGGAGATTTCAACTGTACGGAACGACATCACGTATTTAACGAATTTGGTACAAAGTTTGCAACTCCAAGTGTCTTCTTTGGCTACTGTTCTAAATTCCAGAGAAACCCACACAACACCAGCGCAACAAACAACCGCTACTCCAACGCCGCCTTGGTCATCGACGACGAGTAATTCCCAACTACCATCCTCCAATGTAAACGAGATTCATTCGCTTATACCAGAATATAACCCTTCCGATCAGCTCTCCCCTACCGCCGAGCAGGACATAGAACGGGTAAACGCATTGATTTCAGGCTACGGATGGGACAAACGAAGTGTGTTACTCGTATGCCAATCAAAAATGAAAGGCCCAGCCAAGTTATGGTCAGAAGCACTCCTGGGATCAATGCATACATGGGACGAATTCACCACCCGCTTGGTGGAAGACTTTGGTCGAAAATTTAGCGAAGCCGACGTCCACTTTACAATGGTCGAATGCACTCGTAAATCATCCGAATCACCGATGGAATATTTTTTTAAAATGAGAGCCTTGGGACAGAACCACGGTTTGTCCGATTTCGCAATTATCACGTACGTACGGAAAGGGATGAAGCACGTGGAACTGCAGTCCGCACTGGCAAGTTTAGATTTCACCTCACTAAACGAATTTAGAAGCGCCATCGATCGGTTCATAACCAATCGTCCAACGGGAACAACGCCGTCAACTTCTACGTTTAGAGGGTTCAGCGGAGAATCCCAACGAAACGCACCAATAACGAACAACGCACGAACGGTGAAATGTTTCAATTGTGAACAGCCAGGCCACATTTCCATCAACTGCCCACAACCCCAACGCAAACAACGCTGTGCGATATGCCGCCGAACTGGACATGCAGATAATTCTTGTCCCGATAGGAACAAAGCATCTCCGAACGGCGTCCTCTGCATTATATCAGACGACAAAGCGCTCGACAAGAGAATGAGGACCATCCAGATCAACGGCCACACAGGCAACGCTTTCATCGACACAGGCAGTGATCACAAGCAGCGACACATCAGTCTCTCATTCAGCGACGCATAGCAAACAACATTGGATCGATCATAACGTGCGACCCATTCCAACTTAGCGGATTCGGTGGAGGAGTATGGATAGGCAACAGCTGTATCGACGCACGAATTCTCATGGACAATCGACAATTTGAACATCGACTGCTGGTTGTAGATGACGACATCCTACCTCACCAAATTATTTTAGGAAACGACATGTTGAACGACAATAACTTTCAACTCGTCGTAGGAAAGGAAACATGTCATCTTGAAGAATCCACTAACGTCAAACTCGGTGGCGATCTGGAAGCACATACACAGAAAAGTATTTTGGAATTAGTCAACACGTTCAACGACTGTTTCGGCGAAACTCTCGACAGACTAGGGGAATGCAACACAACGGCAATGAACATCACTCTCACGTCGAACATACCGATCGCCACGAACCCGTACCGGATGCCCTTCGCGAAGAGAGAAGCCGTAAACAAACTTGTGGCGGAGCTGCTTGAGTGCGGAGTCATCCGTCCAAGCTAATCACCGTATTGGTCGCCAGTGGTCCTCGTAAAGAAATCGTCCGGCGAAGACCGCATGTGTATCGACTTCCGAGCACTTAACTCCATCACAGCAAAAATACCCTATCCAATGCCTACCATAGAAGACATTCTGGCTTCCGCTGCAGGCAAAAGGTATTTTACCGTTCTGGATTTCATGTCTGGATATTATCAGATACCCATCGAAGAGAAATGTAAAAAAATTTACAGCATTCGTAACGAATAGTGGACAATATGAATTCAACCGAATGCCGTTCGGACTAGTGAACGCCCCCTGCATTTTTCATGAAGCAATCGCAAAACTAATCAAGCCACTCGAAGGAAAAGTATTCAGTTATGTGGATGAAGTTATTATATCATCGACTTCACCGAAGGAAGGAATCACAATTCTATCAGAGTTCATCCAACATGTGCGAAACGCAGGTATGACGTTGCGATTGAGCAAATGTACATTTCTCACTAACCAAATCACATTTTTGGGACATCAACTTTCCGAGGACGGCCTTAAACCAGGCGAGCAAAAGACAGAGGCTATCGCAAATTTCCCGCAGCCAACGAATGTGAACGAACTGAGAAGATTCATCAGGTTGGCAAGTTTCTTTAGGAAGTTTGTTCGACACTTTTCGATAATAGCGAAACCACTAACGTCATTGCTTAAAAAGGATAAGCTTAACTCACCCTTTCGATGGGAGGAACCACAAGCGACAGCGTTCAATGCGTCGAAGAAAATTCTTTGCAGCGAACCGGTGCTGGAAGTGTTCGATATTAAAAGACGACATCAGGTGCACACAGACGCAAGCTCCGTGGGAATCGCTGGGATATTATTTCAATCAACGGACAACGATGACGAATGGAAACCAGTATTCTACTTTAGCAGGACATGCACGCCAGCCGAATCGAAGTACGCAAGCTACGAACTCGAGGTGCTCGCCGTAGTCGCAACGCTGGAAAGATTCAGAATGTATCTATTGGGACGAAGATTTACACTGGTCACCGATTGTTCAGCCATCAGTGCAGTGAAAGAATCCAAGCTCCTCATACCTCGGATAGCCAGATGGTGGTTGCGTCTGCAAGAATTTGATTTCGGGGTGGTCCATCGCAGTGGAAGTCGCATGACACACGTTGATGCGCTCAGCCGTGCACCGGTGGAACCTGCACTTTCGACTGTGGCCGCAAACGTGTTGAAAATTGGGATCGAACGTGATGATTGGATTTATTGCATGCAAAGTCAAGATGAGAGACTCGTAGATATCATGAGAGCATTACGAAGGGGCGAGGAAACGTTTAAGAAAAACTTTGTGTTGAAGAATGGACGACTTTTTAAGAAAACTAAGAACGGAACCAAACTTGTGGTTCCGTCAAGTGTACGTTGGCGAGTAGTGAAGCATTTTCATGATGATATGGGTCATCATGGCGTCGACAAAGTGATACAACGCATCAGTAACACACTCTGGTTCCGACGGATGAGGAATTATGTAAAATCATACATTGCCGCATGCGTTCTCTGCTGTTACAACAAACGATCGTCTAGAGCATCAGAAGGGCAGTTGCACATATACGATGTCAACCCTATTCCCTTCCGAACGCTTCACATCGACCATCTTGGTCCGCTTCCAAGAAGTCGTCGAGGAAAGACTCACGTTTTGGGAATCGTTGATGCCTTTAGTAAATACGTTGTAGTTAAGGCAGTGAAGAGCACAAAAACAAAACAGGTAATTGAGACTCTTAACGATCTAACCTCGTATTTTGGTTTACCAGATACTTTGATAAGCGACCGTGGATCAGCCTTCACGTCGAGAGAATTCGAGGATTACTGTGAAAGGAATAGCATTCGTCATATAAAAACAGCAGTGCGCACTCCTCGAGCCAACGGCCAAATCGAACGGATCAACCAGACAATTCTTCAGTTTCTTCGAACTTCGAACAAGGGCGATTCCGACTGGGACTTAGAAATGAGACATCTCCGAAATGAGACATGAGACAGTCAGTCATTTGAAGAAGAAATCAATGCCCTCATACTGGCTTCGGACCAATCTGATAGCGAAGGTGATTTTGAAGAGTTCTTGATATCAGAAAACGAACTTCAACAGCATCATGAAAGTGATCAAGATGAAGATCCAGAGGAGAGTCAGATCACTCGAGAAGAAGTAGGCAGCGATAGTTCTGAAGATGAAGACAACGCGCCTCTTTCGGAATTACGAAAGTCAAATTTTTACTACGGTAAAAATCGTTATAAATGGTCAAAAACGCCTCCTAACGCTCGGGTACGTATACCTTAACATAACATAATTACTCAGGCTTGGGCCTCGAAATTGACAGTCGAGGATGAAAAAGACCCTTTCATTATTTGGAATAAACTATTTGACGAAGAAATGCTTCAATCAATTTTGACTTGGACAAACAAGAAAATCTCCAGTTACAGGATAAAGTTTGCCCGTCAAATAAACCTGAACTGAAAGACATAGATATGCTTCAGCTGTCTTGAAATCTAACCACGAACGCTCAAGTTACTTATTTGCTAGGGATGGTACAGGGTGTGAGATATTTAGATGCTGCATGTCAGAAAATAGATTTGTCGTTTTGCTACTGTGTTTGCGATTCGATAATCCAGATGATCGGGCTGAAAGGCAAAAAAATGACAGCTTGGCAGCAATATCCTTTATTTTCAACAAGTTTGTCAACAATTCTCAGCAACTATACGAATTGAGCGAATGCGTCACCGTAGATGAGATGTTAGTGAAGTTTCGAGGAAGAAGTCATATGATTTCATATATGCCTAAGAAACCAGGTAAATACGGACTGATCATACGAGCCTTATGTGATGCAAAAAATGCATATTTTTATAATGGATATGTTTGTGGGATAGGGGCCGAACACGCAGACAACACCCTAGACAAGCGGACGACCTGACGACAACCAGTCACGTACGCGACAATATAGCAGGACAATCATCCGACGAACACACATATAACACACACAGCGCACGATACCGACAAGTGGAATGAAACGAAGCGGACGATCTGACGACAACCAGTCACGTACGCCACAACATAGCAGGACGATCATCCGACGAACACGCCATACACATAACACACACATAACACACACAACGTACAGCATGCACAAACGAAACGAAACGAAATAGACGAAGACGAACGCAGAACACGACACAGGGCATTCGTTGAACAGCCGTCAAGCCGTGTAGACTGAATATTGTGAATATTGTTTATATTAAATAAATAAATAAAATCCTACATGTTTATACTGGAAAAGGCTCTGATGGTGTAGGATTGACCACACAAGATAAAAAACTTCTTGTGCCTACTCAGTGTGTCCTACGGTTGACGCAGCCAATTCAAGGAAGCAACCGAAATGTGACTGCTGATAACTGGTTCTCTTCCATAGCACTCGTTGATGAACTGGAAAAACGGAAGCTTACCTACATAGGTACTATGAAAAAAAAAAAAAAAAACCCGAAATACCTAGTCAATTTCAACCGCAAAAAAATCGAGAAATCCAGTCTACTTTGTTTGGTTTTACGAACCAAAAAACTATATGCTCATACGTGCCTAAAAAGAATAGAGCTGTGATACTTGTGTCATCAATGCATCACAATAACGAGGTTGACGAGGATACCAAAAAGCCTGAAATGATTCTTTATTACAATGCAACGAAAGGTGGTGTTGACGAAGCTGATAAAAAATGTTCCATTTATTCCAGCAGCCGACGGACGAGAAGATGGCCAATGGTGGTGTTCTACCGCATTGTGGATTTGAGCGGGATGAACGCTTATATATTATACAATATGCATCAACCTAGAATTAAAGATAGAGGAGATTTTCTAAAGTCATTAGCCCGTTCGCTAGTGCTACCCCATATGCAAAGACGTGTTGTCTGCAGCCAATTACCTAGGGAGTTACGGCTAGTAATAAAGCGAGTTCTGGGTGATGATATGGTCGAAGAAGGTGCTCAAAGTCATGAAACTAGTCAGGGCAAACGAAAGGCATGCAGTGTTTGTCCGCCTAAACTGCACAGAATGACAGTATACACGTGTGTCGGGTGTTGCAACCCCATATGCTTGCAATGTTCTCGCCCCTTGTGCAAAAATTGCCAGTGATTTATGCCAAATTGAGTAGTTGTCAGAATTTTCATTTTTTGTTTTCAGAAGTACCTATTATATATTTTTTGTTTTTTCTAGATTAGATTTTAAGTAAAAAGTGTAAATTTTATCATATTGTTTGTGTGACATATATAAAATGCTAAAATAATGATCTCATGTCAATTAAGGCTGAAAAGTACCACTAAGTGTTAATTACCGTTTTTTTTTAATAATCCATAATAAAAGCTGATTGAATTTACTTAAATTGTTTTTATTACATACCAATGGTTAAACATCAACACAATCTTCAAACATCCAAGTTAAATTTTTTTAACAAAAACTAACCTTGAAAGTAGTAGCCTGTGAGACGTCACGTCCCTTATAGTGTTATTATTTTGTCATGTCCTCAGTTAAAGGTTAAGTCGGACTTTTCTTTGACAGCGCTTGTTAGTGTGAGTGAATTATTGTGAAACACCACAGAAAATTGGCGGAGTGGCATGTATCGCACATTCAGGTCGGATTTTTTTTTGACAGCGATTGCAATTGAAATAAAAATAAAAAAAAAATAAAAATGTCTGAGTGGCGAACATCGCAGAGTGAGATTATAGATTTAATAAATGCGTTTAAACACAATGAGTGCCTTTGGAATTACCAAAGCAAAGTGTACAAAAGAATTGATCTAAAAAGAAAGGCATGGGCAGAGATTGCAAACAATTGCCAACGGAGTGTAGAAGAAGTAAAAAAAAATAAAGAGTTTGCGTTTCGCGTATTTAAACGAAAAAAAAAGGTGGATATGTCCAAAAAATCGGGGAGTGGCGCGGATGAAATATACCACTCCCATTTATTTTATTTTAACGAATTTTCTTTTCTGGATGCGGCCATTATATTGCGGTCTACGGAAAACTGTCTTGTATTGGTGAGTACAAAACGATCTTTATACAAAAGATAAACATATGTACATATATATTCATATATATCATATTTGCAGAACGATACGTTGGAATATGCTTCTGAGGCAATGGAAGAAGAAGCGAATAGAGATTCACCGAGCACGTCAACTTCGGTAGAGTCTTCAAGGAAGCGAGTGGTGGGAAGTGGCTCAACAACTAAAAAATACGATGATGCCATTACGTCCATCTTATCATCGGCAATGGACCCACCTGAAGTGGATGAGTACTCCTATTTTGGGGAAAGCATCGCGGGTCAACTCAGGAGGCTGACAGAGTTAGAGGTTGCAGTGGCGATGAGTGACCTGCAGCGAATGATGTCAAATTTGTCAATTGACATCCTACAAAAGTTCTTGTAATCATTTTCGCCATCCCACAATATGTCCTTTAGTAAATGTTCTTCCAATTCGTGAACTTCCCTCAATTCCAGAAAAGGATTCATCCAAAACCGATGTTTTCTTTTTTCCATTTCTAATTTTTCTGCTTTTTCTAATTCCTCGAGTTCCTTCAAAGCGATTATTTTTTTTATCAGAAATAATTTTTCGCTACTTATTTTTAGCGCCATTTTCTTATTTGAACATAGACAACCAACACATCCGAAGTAAACACGAAGAATGAGATGTGAAGACATAATTTGCCCACCTATTTGCCAAAGATAAAATGTCAGACCGAATGTCCGACATTTAGTCTAACATATTTGTGTCTAGTGGAGACGCGGTGTTAAACTTCGTGGACGAGATGATTCGCGACCAAATTATTGTCCACACCAAATATTCAAAAGAAAAGTGAAATAGAAACTGGTGCAAAAGTAGGACAGAGTGCTCTTAAATCGTGCTCTGGATGTTGTCACTCACATGCAAGAGATAAATGTAAGTTTCGTGGCGCAATTTGTTACAAATGTGGCAAGAAGGGTCATATAGGGGTTGTTTGCATGTCAAAGCAAAACAGCACTAAGTATAGGAACGACAACGGTGGTTATCAAAACAGAAACAAAAGAAAAAACGAAGGGACAATTCAAACAGTGAACAGTCTAATGCAGCTCTACTCAACCTGCAGCCCGCAAGCTTATAAAAGTTGGCCCGCGGCGTAGTTTAATAAATTCCTAAAAATTGGGCGATTGCAGAAAATTGTGAGCAAAATATATCCTTTTGAGTTTTTAAAATACAAGCAACACTAAAGCGTACGAGTACCTATCAATAAAAAAAATCAATTCCGTATAGGCATGTATTTTACATGCACCTACAGAATTTAAAATGGAATAAAAAATAAATAAACAGCCTTACCTACACATCGTTGAAGTAGGGTAGTTCGTCTCTATGCATACAAACATGTAACTTCGATGTACTTTATCGATGAAAGAAACCCCGAACTAGTCATCGATTAAAGGACGCTCAACTAAAGGACGATTAGATAAGAGAGGTGCGAAAGGTTCTTGAAAGAGAAGAATATGAGGATTTCTTTATAAGACGGGGAATCTTGTTCAAAGGCACTGTTAAGGAGTTAGTAGTAGTTCCAGATGCAATGGAGAATGAAATTATTAGTCTAGCACACCAACGGGGGCATTTTTCCGCTAAGAAGACCTAAGATTTAATAGAAAACCTTCTTTATCCCAGGTTTGGCGAAAAAGGTCGCCTTGGACGTTGCCAAGGGATGTGTAAAGTGCATTCTAACGGAAGCCATGGCTAGGAGGAAATAGGGATATCTGAAACCGATCGACAAGGAGGATCGACCACTGGGAACTTTTCACATCAATCATGTAGGACCAATGGAGCAAACTCACAAGCAATACAATCACATCGTTGTGGTAGTCGATGCATTCTCAAAATTCGTTTGGCTCCATCCAACGAAAAGTACTGGAGCAAGTGAAGTAGTCGACCGATTGAGGAAACAAGCCAATGTCTTTGGGAACCCGCGTCGAATTATCTCAGACAGAGGAACCGCCTTCACATCGGATTTATTCAAAGCCTATTGTACGGAAGAGGGTATTCAGCACTTATTAATTGCAACTGGAGTTCCGAGAGGCAACGGACAAGTAGAGAGGATTCATCGAATTATTATGGGAGACATATTCGAGGTAAGCCCATTCACTTTGGTTTCAAAGATTGGGTTGCAGCCACACGTGCAGTTTACAAAATTTAAACCACTAAAATATGCAGAAAATGCAATGTGCATATTCATGACAACAATCTTGTCGGATTTCATTCTTAAAATAATATGTATTAGGTATATGTAGTATGTAATATTTGTAATAAAAATGTATTTGCTTCCACTTGTTTATCAACTTCGCTAAGTCTCTCTGTTGTGTCAATTTTCACGTTACTCGAGGTCGGTGTAATTTTAATGTAAACAAGTCCTCGCGATGAGAATGCGGTGAATATTCGTTTCGAGCGTTTGAGTTTGATTGCTTCTCGAAGGATAGTACGATTTTGTGGTGTTAAACTCTCGTGCAGAAAGATTGACTGGTTGGAGTCAAATCCGGCTTCGCGTAGACTTAATTGTTGTGAGTGTGTTTTTTTGAATTTGGAACATGCTTTTCGTGCTGTAATTTTGTCATGGATCGTACCAAACTTGATAAATATCAAGGAGTCGGTCTTCGGTTTTACGCGAAAGATCCATTTTATGACAGGTGGTTGGCACTTAGTGGCATTACAGATGTTATTGAAAGTGTTTGTGAGATTTTCGTAAGGAAGAAAGTGTAGCAGTAGATAGTAAACGTATGTATTGTAGCAGTAGATAGTAAACGTATGTATTGTAGCAGTAGATAGTAAACGTATGTATGTACCTTTGTATATTTCTACACATATACTCCACTCATATACTCCACACAGAGATGTAACGGGATACTCTCCCATAGTTTTAAGTAATTTTGTAACGAAGCGAAAAATAAAGAGAGGTCATTCTGATTGCGACCGCCAAAGAGGAAAGACGTGTACATTTAATTTGTGACTGAGTGACTACAAAAGGGAATTCCTATCAGGACGGCATCAGTAGAGTTCTTTCATGTGTAGTGCTTCAATATGTCCCTTAATTTGTGGGAGTTCTGCGATCGTTTCAAGTCCAGGACGGATCAGCTGTACTTGCTCCTATTGGAGTTGTTTTTCAATATGAACAACTTCCAGTTGCAAGTGGTTGATGTTGTTTCAGCAGTCATCAAATGCAGAAACGCGACATTTTAAGTTTCCGACTTAAGTCGATTTGTGTGAATTTATCTTGTATGTTTTTTTTTCAATAAGGCAATTCGTGAGAAGAGCCTCTCCTCCATACTGGTAATGGTGACACGAATTATCTCACCCTGTTCCATGATCTTCTTGTACTGGCTGGAGAAGCATTCAGATGTCATTGTTTTCAACGATGGTCAGTGTAAACCAGATGGTGATGTTGATAGTGTGTCCATCGTTTGTTTTTGTTGCAGTTTTATGGCAGTCTGACGCGTATTTTTGATACTTGACATTGTTGAGTGTATTTGTATGAGTTAATTTAATAAAACAACACCCGCGAGAGGCACCGGGAAACCGTTAAAGGTAAGTTAAGTAATTTTCGATTTTCCTTTAATATGTATAACATTTTTATTTTAGATTTTACACGAATCTTCGGAACAGAACTTAGCAAGACTTGTTTAAATCTTAAGAGAGTATGTGAAAGCAAGACACTATAGTAGTTTAATCATTTAATTTACTTTATTTCTTTTTAGAATCGACGTTGTAATAGGAGCAAGATTGCCGCCGTTTTCACTCGAGCTCAAATTTATTTAGTTGTTTATACATTCAAATAGACCACAATAACCAAAAATGATAAGTTTCCCTCCCAAAAAAAGTTCTGGGCATATAGGGGTTAATGAAAGCTCTAATAGTTTTCTTGTTCAGTCTCTTTTCATGTGTATGCGGAGTCAGTAGTGTGCTTGTAATAGCTCCGCAAAAATTAAAAAAAAAAATTGAATTCGTGAAAATAAAATTGTAATAATAATTATTACTACTATAATTAGCGTGCTGACTTTGTGAAGAGAAGTGAACTTTGGAAAGCTTCAGTTTTTTGTGGGTGATACAATATAATAACAAAAAAAAATAAAAAAAGTCATGTCAAATACAAATGATCAACAGCGGAAATTGAGATCAACGGAAAAATCTGCCAACGTCCTCGGTTCCGCCTCTCCTGCCGTTTCAAGCACCATTAAAATCATACCCTTTTCCGGAAAGCGAATACACTTCGCCAAAGAAAAATGCTCCACTCAGTGTTTACGAGAAACGGGAGAGTGTTTGTTAAACAAAGGCCTACGGAAGAACTCATACCTATCATCGACGCATTCTCTCTGAAGCAATTTGAAAATACTTCCCGGATCATCTCTCCTGTTTTTGCCGCCGCTGAAGATGCTGTTGCCGATTAATGTTTTGCTGTTACCTCTCCATTAATCGTACGTCACTTATTATCATTACTGTTTTTCTTTTGTTATATTTCCTTTGTTTATTTACATTATTTGCTTTACGTACTTTGTTTTTTTTTTTTTTTTTTTTTTATAACTTAGTCGGCAGTTTTTTTTTTGTCAAAATCAGCGTTGCCACTTTAATTTATTCACCTATTATCCGTATATGTTAAAAGTTCCCTCTTAATGTACTTCTCTTTTAATTCTTTTTAGTTTTAATTACCTATTATAATTTATTAATTTAATTTTTGCGAAGTTTTGCGAGCTTTCTTATTCTCAAAATGCCCAAATTTGCTCATAATTTTGAGTCTACACTTCAAAATTTACTTCTTAATGTAATTCGTTTTCTAGTTACGGTACTGTTTCAGTTTGTGATCGCGGTTTTCGGCGTGTTGGCGTATAAAAAAAAAAATTCATTTATCATGAATCTAAACCACCCTGACAAAATTAGGTGTGTTCTCAATGCGATGTGTGTAGTGAATTTAGGATTCAAGGTATGTCACATTAATGCTGGTAGTATTCCATCCAAATATACTATCCTTTATCAAATCTTCAGCATGTCAAACATTGATGTTTTGATGGTGTCTGAAACATGGCTTACGTGTAGTAAATCTTCACAAAGTGTTCAGTTGCCCGGCTTCAATTTGTTTAGAAATGACCGCATGGATAGAACTGGTGGTGGAGTATGTATGTATATTTCGAATAGGTTTAAAGCTAAATATATATGTAGGTCTAGTAACCTCGAAATACAATTTCTCTGTATGGAAGTGTGTAATGGTACGGAAAAACTACTCCTTATAGTTGTTTATTCTCCACCTAACTGTTTTAATGGCGAAACCATAACAGAACTTGACGAGGTGTTAACAAATTTGAGCGCAAAATATGACAAAATCTTAATTGGAGGCGACTTTAATGTAAATTATTTCAAATGCAATAATATATCTAGTCTTTTTCGTTACTTCTGTGATAAAAATGGACTCTCAATATTAAATACTCGTTATCCCACATGCTTTCAGTCCCTTACTAATCCTTCGCTAATTGACTTTTTCCTAACTAACACATTATCTAACATTATATGTATAGACCAACTGACACCAACTAGCGAATTTATACATGACTTTTTGTTTTGTTCCGTACATTTTAATATTATCCGATCCAACTGCGTTTCCAGTTTTAGTTATAGATCGTTTAATAATTTAAACATCTGCGAAATCGTTGAAAACTTTTATAATTTAAGTTGGTCGGACGTGTACCAAGTATCCGATGTTAACACCAAAGTTGAGATTTTAAACAGCAATGTCAAGTTCTTGTTCGATTCATTCGTTCCAGCCAAGTTGAAACAAATTAAACCTTCGCACTGTCCCTGGTATTCTAACCAAATTAAAATTCTTATTCAAGAAAGAGAGTTATTTTACAAGCGTTATAAAAGAAACCCGACGCAGATTAATAGAAGGCAATACTGTGTGGTTCGTAACAGGGTAAACAAACTCATTCGATGCTCTAAGCGAGAATATTATGCCAGCAAGCTTGACCCAAAAATGAGTTCAAAGGAGTTGTGGAAGAATCTGAAAGACCTGGGGGTCACAACGGATAAAAAATCTCGCAACTGCACTCTCTGTCCGAATCTTGTTAGCTCCTTCTTTAAGCCTGATATTAATTATATACCGAGCTTTGAGCCTGCTTTTAATACTTTTGTCTCCGGCGCCACTAGCCGTTTCTCGTTTGAATGCGTCAATGAATGTGACGTCATTAAAGCATTCCAGTCTATTAAGTCAAATGCTTCAGGATCAGATGGGATTAACCCGAAATTCGTAAAAATACTTCTTCCTCACCTACTTCCCTTTATAACACACATATTTAATTTTTGTATATACAGCTGTCAATTCCCTGTCTTATGGAAGGCAGCAACTATTGTTCCAATTCCCAAAAAAAGCTGCCCTCAAACCCCTGCAGATTTCCGTCCTATCAGCAGGCTATGTTTCTTAACAAAAATTTTTGAAAAAATGCTGGTCAACCAGATTCAGCAGTATCTTAGCACGAACAAGTTGCTATCAGGTTGGCAGTCTGGTTTCCGTACAAACCACAGTTGTGAAACCGCGGTTTTGAAAGCTACAAGTGACCTAAGATCGGCGGTAGACACTGGTGATATAGGGATCTTAGTCCTTCTTGACTTTTCTAAGGCACTCGACTGCATTGACCACTCAACCTTACTTTTAAAACTAAGAGATCAATTTTACTTCTCCCCTTTCTCTCTAAGACTGCTTCAGTTACCTGAACAATAGGATCCAGACCGTGGTAACGGAAGTAGGAGCGTCAGAGACTTATGCGGTGAATACAGGTGTACCCCAAGGATCTCTTTTGGGACCTCTCCTATTCTCCCTATACATAAATGACCTTCCCCTAGTTGTTAGTTTCTGCAAACTGCACATTTATGCAGATGACGTTCTAATCTACACCGCGTGTCCAAACGGTTTAAGAGAAAATGGTATAGCAAAGTTAAATGAGGACCTTAGTAATATCGAGAAGTGGGCATTGCTAAATAAGCTTAAGCTTAATCCCTCCAAGTCATCCTGTCTTATTTGCTCGCGTGGAACTGTTGACTCTTCAGAATTCCCTCCTGTTGTGCTAAATAATATAGTCATTCCATTCGAAAAGTGTGTAAAATATCTGGGTTTCCAAATAAACAGTTCTCTTTCGTGCTGTGATTCAATTAGTGAGACTATTAGAAAAATATATACTGCATTGAAATACCTTAGACACTCCGCCTATCTGCTGGCACCGGCCATAAAGCTACGTCTGTTTAAGTCACTTATTATGCCCTATTTCATGTATAACAATTCCGTGTATCCTCATCTTGACAGCGAGTGCACAAGAAGAATAAATGTAGCATTTAATGACTGTATACGTTTTATATACAATGTTCCTCGTTTTCGTAGTGTGTCTTACCTCAAAAGTGGTGTTCTGGGCCTAAATTTAGATCTGTTTTTTATCTATCGTAACCTTTTAAAATTACATAACATTATTCATCGTAAATGCCCATATATACAAATGCCCATATATTACATATATGATATGTTGATTTTTGCACACTCAGCTCGTGGCTTAAAGTTAATCATTCCACGTTTCACACATTGTGTTGGAGAACACTCCTTTTAAAAAACTTTTTAAACATCTCTCTGAAAACAGTACCACAATCTGAAAATGAACTTAAAACAAGACTTATTTACATTCATTTTTGCTCTACATTCTTTTATATACATACATATGTCTTTTCCCTATTTTTAATTTTTTATTTACTTACTTTTAAGTTTTATATATTTTACTATATTTACTATTAGTTATGTCTACATTATGTTTCTTCTTATATGCTTCTAAAAGATCTAAATCTTGTAGCATTTTGTAATTTTTTACCAAATAAATAATAAAATAATAAATAAAAAACCTGCTGTGACCTGTATTAGAATTTCATAAATATCCCATAAATTCATTATTTTTATTAAAATTACTACATTTCGTACGCACAAAAAATATATATTTCTTTAACCGAACGCAACGATCAGTATTTTGTGATCGACAACAAGCGAGTGTCAAATCGACAACTGTCGATCTCAATCGACATCCACAATACCAACATCTGAAATCGACGATCGATAAATGGCGATCATCGATCGCTGATCGACACTCGCAATAGGGGCCAGAGTTATGGAATATCATACAACAAGAGTGGTCTCAAATTTCCTTAGATAGATGCCGCAGTTTAGTGGACTCAATGTCAAAAAGATGTCTGGCAGTAATTACACATAAATGCCAGGCAACTAAATATTAAGTATTTTTATTTTAAATGTATGTAAAAAAATATAAACATTATGGATCAACCTGTCTCTATTTTTTTGTCCACCTCATTCCATGAATTTTTTTTTTTTTTAAATCTTTACACAGAATAAATTATTTTTTTATTGTTATGAATTTTTAAAATTAAATATAACAACTCGAAAAAGATTGTGTTTTTATTTCAATAAATATTTAGGTTTATGTAACTTTTTTTTCGGTGTCTCTATTTAATGTCCATGACAGTATATGACGGTTCATTGAAATGAAAACGACATTCGAGTTTCAGGAACAGAAATACCATAAGGTCTTGACAAACACATGTAACTTCCATGTACCAGTTGAAACTAAGCTACGAGGGTAAGGTGGAAACTTATCAACCTGACATATGTAAGACTGTCAATTGAAAAAATGATTTTATATTTTTACATAATCTCCCTTGCGTTTATCCAACATTAGATTTCTTGCCGGAAGTGGGAGACATAAAGGTTGTGAAAATATTCATCTACGGCGCTCTCAACTTCTTCATTGGATGCGAAGCGCCTACCCGAAACAAATTATACATTTTATTATTATCATACAATTATACAGGTGCGTTGTCCTGGGGAAAGATGTTTTTTTTTTCTTCTTCAAGCCAGGCCTCTTCTCACTGGACCAAGAGGGCTTGTTAATATTCGCTTGTATTTGTTCTGGATTCTTCAATTAAGAGGATCGCTTTTGCGTCCCGAAACACGCTAGCTATGACTTTCCCGGCAGATGCGACCGACTTCGTTTTTTTAGTGCTTAGACTGCTACTTAGTTTTTGGCGTATAGTTAAGGGTCGTATCCGTACTGTTTTTCGCAGTACAGCACCGGTTTTTTGACTCAAAAACTGCGTACTGCTTTTTTGAGCAAAATACAGTTTTTTTCGCTAAAAGTACAGTTTTTTTTCACTGAAGAAAATATTTACATTTTAATTTTCAAATGCATCAAAATTTAAATATAATTGTGAATACACATCGCAATGTAAAACGTAAGACTACACAGTGGCAACACGGAGCCACTATTCACTGTTATTCCTGTCTGCAAACAACGAACAGCGAAGTGTTCATGGCAACATGTCATATAGATTTTCTTTTTCTCTCCATTTTAATTATTGTCCTATCATTATTCATTGTTGTTCGGAACGCGTCGCCTCGTTTTGCTTTGCTTGTTCATTTTGAAGAATGTCTAGAAGAAAGAACACATTCAGCGTAAAACTTCGTGAAAAGTGTCCTTTTCTCGAAAAAACAAAAAATGAAAGTTGTAGCAGCAACAAAGAATCCAGCGAATTCCAAATTTGTTTTTATTGAATTTTGTAGCATTGTAATATTTACTGAATTTTTAATTTAATTTAACTTATTGATTTATTTAATTATGTTGTAATTATAAACTATAAAATGAATTATTGTTTATTTATTGTGAATTTGACATTTGGGGAAAAAAAGCTTTTGTTAATATTAATTTTAAACTTTCATTGAAAAGCTTTATTAAAAAGCTTATTTGTGCCTATAAAAACACGTGCAGGATCGTGCACGAGTTGAGTAGTCCTAGAAGGATACAATTTCTTTGATTTGATCAAGTAGTAGAGGAAAAGGTGGTAATATGGAACCTGTTGTTAAATAGGAACCCCCTTCTAAAACCCAAACTCTTAGTGCTATCTATTAATTAGTAGCTGTACGTTGTGAAGACTCAAACCAAATACTCATATTACCTAAATATAAATATTAAAATAAATGATAAAATTCTTACATACATGTAGGAGCCAGTATATAGGACGCCGAACCAACGACGAACAACACATACGAAGATACACGTAGGAGCCAGTATATAGGACGCCGAACCAACGACGAACAACACATACGAAGAATGCATTACACTACACACAACGACAACAACGAGGGTAACAAGCAAACGAAACAAACAATAAAACAAAAGACATCGAACGATCGTCGACCGAACGATTTATGGGAAAACCCAACGGTCCCGGAGTCATACGATTTGCCTGGTTATTCTGAGCACGGCATTCAGGCACTCACCCTTGAAGCGACCAGCAAGGAGAGCGGACGTCATCAAACGCCAAGGAGTTTATATTGAGGTTTATATCGGAGTTTATATTGAAGTAAAATAAATAAATAAGTAAAGAAGTGCAGTGCGTTTCACTGGAAATCCTACAAATTGGGGGCTCAACCGGGATCCGCCAAGATCCTCAACCATCAATTGGATTGAAGCCAAGCAATCCATGAAAAGCCAGTGAAGTGACAAGGCTGCCTGTTCGTGTGTAAACAATATAAAATCAACAACGGCGAAACCAATCCCGTTACAAAAAAAAAGAAGGAAAGAAAAGGGCAACAACGGGAAGGCGACAGTGGTGGATTTCGGCTGAAAATTAACAATTCATAAGTGTCTTTAAACGCGAACGTTTAAAAGGAATCAGCGAAATCCAACCCTATCGTTGTTGTGTGCTCCAACGAATTCCGAGTGTGCCGTCCAGGCAGGAGGGATGAACAGCAGCTCTTAAGAAGAAAAGAAGAAAGAAGAAAGAAGAAAGAAGAAAAGAAGAAAGAAGAAAGAAGAAAGAAGAAAGAAGAAAAGAAGAAAAGAAGAAAAGAAGAAAGAAGAAAAGAAGAAAGAAGAAAAGAAAAAAAAAGAGTTGGCGGGGAAAAGATCGTGGAGAAAAGTGTTGCCGAGAAAGAAATTGAGCAGCAGTAGGAAAAGTGTTGCTGAGTCAGAAGAGTTCAACCAAGCATGTGGCTAAAACTAAATCGAAATGGATGCGCAAGCAGTTTTGGGTTTGACCGTTGAAATGATAAGAGATAGACTGGGGCAATTGGGTTTACCGACGACAGGACGGAAACGAGCATTACAAGACCGACTTGTTCAACATTATCGGCTGGCGCGACCGCAGGTGGGTGAAGAGAGAGACTCCGGTGAATCAGGGGAAGATGAATTAGTTGCAGACCATTTCCCACAAGTGTCGGTTAGGACGTCGTTTACACTTCGTGACATAGAGGACGCGCTCACAGCTTTTGACGGCTCTGGATACCCCGACATCAATCAGTGGATCCAGGACTTCGAGGAGAACGCAGTCGTCGTGGGGTGGAATGAGTTGCAGAAATTTATCTACGGGAAACAGCTGATTAAGGGAGCCGCCAAGCTTTATATCAGGAGTTTGTCCGGGGTAAAAGATTGGAAAACCCTGACGTGCGAGCTTCAGAAGGAGTTCTCGAGTCGGACATCATCGGCTGAAATTCATTCGTCGCTAAAGACCCGCCGCAAGAAGCCTACTGAGTCGTGGCAGGAGTACTTATACTCACTGATGGAAATCGCGAAACCAATCGCGCTCGATCAAGAGAGTCTGATCGAATATTTCATCGAAGGTATCCCGGATTCCCGTCAGAATAAGTCAATGTTGTACCAGGCTAAGTCGCTGGATGAGCTGAAGGAACAAATGCGACTGTACGAGAAGGTACGCGGCCCATGTCTTGGGGCATCATCCTTGAGAGGGAGTCACCGAACGTCATCTGGTGGACAGCAGTCAACGTCATTAAGCGGTAAACCATCGAGCTCATACATCGGAGTAAAAGTGGAGAAGAAAGAGCGGAGATGTTTTAAATGCGGGGAAACAACACATCTAGCGAGAGAGTGTCAGATGAGAACGTGGAAGTGCTTCAAATGTGGTCAACAGGGACATCGATCATTTGACTGCAAGGTGGGAGTCCAAGCTACGCAGCATAGGGGTGGAGCAGAGGAAGGCAACGTACACACTGCATCAACAGGTGACGGCGCAAGTCCGATACGGGCGGCTAGAGTGATGCTGGCAGTGGGTTCCAATAGACTCTTCAAGGATATCACGGTGAAGGGTCATACGCTCACAGCGCTGGTGGACACGGGCAGTGACATCTGTCTCCTTAGACACGACATGTTGGTGACGATGGATTACGTGGAGCTTGCACCAGTAAAGCGAAACCTGTTTGGAATCGGGCAGAATAGGATAACAACACTGGGGAAGTTCGAAGCAGAGGTCGAGCTGGATGGAAAGAAGATAGAAATCATTTTCCATGTGGTAAGGGAGCAAGACATGCAGTACGCAGCTATCATCGGTAACGATATTCTCGAGAAAGTAAACCTAGTGATCACCGATGAGGGCGTGGAGTTCAGGGACAAGCAAGATGAGCAGATTTCGGCAGAAGTTGAGGAAAAGTGTTGCTGAGTCAGAAGAGTTCAACCAAGCATGTGGCTAAAACTAAATCGAAATGGATGCGCAAGCAGTTTTGGGTTTGACCGTTGAAATGATAAGAGATAGACTGGGGCAATTGGGTTTACCGACGACAGGACGGAAACGAGCATTACAAGACCGACTTCTTCAACATTATCGGCTGGCGCGACCGCAGGTGGGTGAAGAGAGAGACTCCGGTGAATCAGGGGAAGATGAATTAGTTGCAGACCATTTCCCACAAGTGTCGGTTAGGACGTCGTTTACACTTCGTGACATAGAGGACGCGCTCACAGCTTTTGACGGCTCTGGATACCCCGACATCAATCAGTGGATCCAGGACTTCGAGGAGAACGCAGTCGTCGTGGGGTGGAATGAGTTGCAGAAATTTATCTACGGGAAACAGCTGATTAAGGGAGCCGCCAAGCTTTATATCAGGAGTTTGTCCGGGGTAAAAGATTGGAAAACCCTGACGTGCGAGCTTCAGAAGGAGTTCTCGAGTCGGACATCATCGGCTGAAATTCATTCGTCGCTAAAGACCCGCCGCAAGAAGCCTACTGAGTCGTGGCAGGAGTACTTATACTCACTGATGGAAATCGCGAAACCAATCGCGCTCGATCAAGAGAGTCTGATCGAATATTTCATCGAAGGTATCCCGGATTCCCGTCAGAATAAGTCAATGTTGTACCAGGCTAAGTCGCTGGATGAGCTGAAGGAACAAATGCGACTGTACGAGAAGGTACGCGGCCCATGTCTTGGGGCATCATCCTTGAGAGGGAGTCACCGAACGTCATCTGGTGGACAGCAGTCAACGTCATTAAGCGGTAAACCATCGAGCTCATACATCGGAGTAAAAGTGGAGAAGAAAGAGCGGAGATGTTTTAAATGCGGGGAAACAACACATCTAGCGAGAGAGTGTCAGATGAGAACGTGGAAGTGCTTCAAATGTGGTCAACAGGGACATCGATCATTTGACTGCAAGGTGGGAGTCCAAGCTACGCAGCATAGGGGTGGAGCAGAGGAAGGCAACGTACACACTGCATCAACAGGTGACGGCGCAAGTCCGATACGGGCGGCTAGAGTGATGCTGGCAGTGGGTTCCAATAGACTCTTCAAGGATATCACGGTGAAGGGTCATACGCTCACAGCGCTGGTGGACACGGGCAGTGACATCTGTCTCCTTAGACACGACATGTTGGTGACGATGGATTACGTGGAGCTTGCACCAGTAAAGCGAAACCTGTTTGGAATCGGGCAGAATAGGATAACAACACTGGGGAAGTTCGAAGCAGAGGTCGAGCTGGATGGAAAGAAGATAGAAATCATTTTCCATGTGGTAAGGGAGCAAGACATGCAGTACGCAGCTATCATCGGTAACGATATTCTCGAGAAAGTAAACCTAGTGATCACCGATGAGGGCGTGGAGTTCAGGGACAAGCAAGATGAGCAGATTTCGGCAGAAGTTGAGGACATTGTTCCGCACAAGGAGGTTAGGAGAGACACTGTTTGCGAGGCGAAGAACGACGTGAAGGACCTCGGGTTAGGGGGAGGCTGTGGGTACACTGCTGGTTGTGGCGATGGTGGCCACGAATCAGAAGTACTCGAGTTAGCTGAGGAGTTTGGGACGGTGTGTCTGTCTGCGGGAGAAGGAGCGTTTAGGACGGAGCCGAATCTGGAGCTGAACCATTTGGAAACCAAAACTCGAGAGAAGCTGCTACGCATCGTAGAGGGATACAGACCGACCGGTGAAGAGCCATCGCCAGTTACGATGAAGTTGATTTTGAAGGATGACGTTCCAGTCTTCCAAGGCCCAAGGCGAATGTCCCACGCCGATCAAGTTCTGGTACGAGAGCAGGTAGGACAATGGCTAGCAGAGAAGATCATTCAACCAAGTTGTTCCGAATACGCGTCGCCAATTGTTCTGGTAGCAAAGAAGGATGGGACAAAAAGGCTGTGCTGCGATTACAGGAAGATCAACGAGAAGATCGCGAGGGATAATTTCCCGATGGCGCTGATCGACGAAGTTCTCGAGCGGTTACAGGGAAATAAAGTGTTCACAACGCTGGATTTGAAGAACGGGTTTTTCCATGTCCCAATGGATCCGGATTCCCGTAAGTACACTGCGTTCGTGACACAAGATCAGCAGTTCGAATTCCTATATGTACCGTTTGGAATATCGAATTCTCCGGCGGTGTTTGCAAGGTACATCAATGCCATCTATCGGACATTAATCCAGGCAGGCGTAGTGGAAGCGTACATGGACGACTTAATCATACCATCGAAGGACGAAGACGAGGGCATCGAAAAGCTGGAGAAGGTACTAGAAGTTGCTGCTAAATATGGATTACGCTTAAATTGGCGTAAGTGTAAGTTCCTGAGGAGAAGAATCGAATTTCTTGGATACGTCATCGAGAACAACACGATCCAGCCATCGGAGGAGAAGACGAGAGCCGTGAAGGAGTACTCGCCGCCAGTCGACAAGAAATCGCTACAACGTTTCCTCGGTTTGACGTCATATTTTAGAAGATTCGTGGAGGGGTTCGCTGTCATCGCCAAACCCCTGACGGACCTACTCCGGAAAGAAGCTAGTTTTGTGTGGGGAGTTGACCAGATGACTTCCTTTAGCCAGCTGAAGGCGGCACTAACCAAAGCGCCCGTCCTTAAGTTGTACGACCCTAAAGCAGTTACCGAGATTCACACAGATGCAAGCAAGTTTGGCTACGGTGCTATATTGTTACAAAGAGACCGTGAGGACCAGCTATTGCATCCCATCCAATACATGAGCCGGAAAACAACCGCGTCAGAGGAGAAGTATCACTCATACGAACTGGAGGTACTCGCCGTAATCGAGGCCCTGAAGAAGTGGAGGGTGTATGTGTCGGGAATTCAGTTCAAGATCGTTACGGACTGCAACGCGTTTGCCATGACCATGAGGAAGAGGGATGTTCCGCCAAGAGTATCCAGATGGGCCATGTTCCTTCAAGAGTTCCAGTATGAAGTCGAACATCGTTCCGGTTCGAAGATGCGGCACGTGGATGCACTGAGCAGGGTATATTGCCTCCTCATAGAAGATTCCATAAAGCATAGGATAAAGGAAGCACAGCTCAGAGACGATTGGATTCGGGCAGTAAGGAAGGTCCTAGAAAAGGAAGCGTATGAAGACTTCTATCTGAAGAACGACGTGTTGTTCAAAGACCCTGTGAAGGAGTTGATGGTGGTACCCACGGCAATGGAGCTAGAAATAATCAACACAGCACATCAACAGGGACACTTCTCAGCCAAGAGAACTCAAGATGTGATCGAGAAGGCATTCTATGTTCCGGAGTTGGCCAAGAAGGTGGGAGCAGCGGTGAGAGGTTGCGTCCAATGCATCGTATCCGAAGCCAAGGCAGGAAAGAAGGAGGGGTTGCTGGCGCCGATCGATAAGGAAGATAAACCTTTAGGCACCTATCACGTCGACCATGTGGGCCCGATGGAACAGACGCACAAGAAGTACAATTATCTGCTGGTGGTCGTAGATGCGTTCTCCAAGTTTGTCTGGCTCTATCCGACTAAGAGTACGGGAACCGGTGAAGTGGTGGAGAGACTAAGGAAGCAGAGTAGCGTCTTCGGGAACCCCAAAAGGATCATTACGGACAGGGGTACAGCTTTTACTTCCACCGCGTTCAGGGAGTACTGTGAAGAAGAAGCCATACAACATCTAGTCATCGCAACTGGAGTGCCGCGCGGGAACGGGCAAGTTGAGAGGGTGAACCGGATCGTGATCTCCATGTTAACGAAAGCGTGCTTGGATAACGCTCAACATTGGTACAAGCATGTTGAGACTGTACAACAAGTTCTGAATAACACCCGCCCCAGAAGTACACGGCACACACCCTTTAGGATTCTCACAGGTTTGGAGATGCGCGTTAACGATCCTCTGAACCTTCGAGAACTGCTAGAAGAAGCGACTGCGGAGGAACTGGACCTCGAGAGGAAGGAAGTACGAGAAGAAGCCCGTGAAAACATTTTGAAGATCCAACAAGAGAACAGGAGAACCTTCAACAAGGCAAGAATCCCCGAGCAGAAATACAACCTAAACGAGTTAGTAGCCATCAAGCGAACACAGTACGGTACTGCGATGAAGTTGCGACCTAAGTTCTTGGGGCCATACAAGATCGTCAAGAGGCTGAATCATGGGAGGTACGAAGTAGAGAAGGTGGGGAATACGGAGGGGCCGAATGTAACCAACACGGTAGCAGAAAACATGAAGAGGTGGATTCCTTCATTCGGGACGAATGAAGCGCAGGATGGCCGAATGTAGGAGCCAGTATATAGGACGCCGAACCAACGACGAACAACACATACGAAGATACACGTAGGAGCCAGTATATAGGACGCCGAACCAACGACGAACAACACATACGAAGAATGCATTACACTACACACAACGACAACAACGAGGGTAACAAGCAAACGAAACAAACAATAAAACAAAAGACATCGAACGATCGTCGACCGAACGATTTATGGGAAAACCCAACGGTCCCGGAGTCATACGATTTGCCTGGTTATTCTGAGCACGGCATTCAGGCACTCACTCTTGAAGCGACCAGCAAGGAGAGCGGACGTCATCAAACGCCAAGGAGTTTATATTGAGGTTTATATCGGAGTTTATATTGAAGTAAAATAAATAAGTAAAGAAGTGCAGTGCGTTTCACTGGAAATCCTACATACATTTAATATGGAACCCTGGGTTCCATATAAGGAACATAAAAATTAAAAATGTAAAAATAACTTTTTTTGAATAAAGTACAAAATGTCATACAAAAAGTATTCAAAACAGGTTTTTTTTCCTATATATGATGGAAGAATATATACTAAACATTATTGAACAATTTTTAATGTATTTAGCTAACCGGTATGAAAAAAGAAAAATTAAAACAAAATGGGGTTCCATATTCCCACCTCCTCCTCTACTTGCGTCTATTGAGTGACACAGCCTTGGTGTTTTCCAAAGGCTTGTCATAGACGAAAGCACCGGCGTCTTGTGTATCTTATCTTTTTTTTTCTCTTGTATTTGAATTAAATAATTTTTTTTTTTTGTCAATAAAATTTCGCTAAGTCGTGTACAAACGACAAAGGACTTTTATTGCGTCCCAGTTCGGGCGCTACAAAGTGATGTTTTGTGCAAAAAGTGCGGAGGTATTTTTTCCATTGCAAACGGCTGCAAACGGTCGTCATATAAAACCAAAAAAAAAAAACAATAAGACGCACTAAATGCCAGCACATCTATAAAATCGCATTTTGCATCGGATTTGGAAACACATTTAGCAGCAATGGAAGGAGTGTGGGCTTATCATGTGATACATTCAAATCGAAGTTTCAAGTCGTTGGATTGTGCCACAAAAATATTTAAAACGTGCTTTAAAATGGAAAAGTTTTGGTGTTCGCACAAGAAGTGTCAGGCAATAGTAACTAACATTTTCGCGCCGCATGCACAGCAATTACTTGAACAAGACTTGAAAGACACTCGTTATGTTCCAGTGTACACAAGATGAATCAAACCATGGAAATATTCAACTTTTTCCTGTGCTTGTTCGATATTTCGTTCCCACTGACATGACGGTGTGCGTATGAAAATTTTAAATTTAACCCAAGAGTCTGGTGAGAACTCAACAATGATATCGGAACTTATTGAGTCTGCAGCCAATAAATTTGAACTGAAAAAAAAAAATTGTCAGCTTTTGCGCCGATAATGCAAAGGTGGAGAGACTCGTGGCGGCCAAAATAATGTTTTTTATCGATTGAAACAGTTACTTCCGCATTTGATCGGCATTGGCTGTGTGGCACACATAGCACACAATTCATTGAAATTCGCGTGTGATGAAATACCGTTCGATGTAAAATGGGTTGTTTTTAAAATATATTCTCATTTCTACCTTAACACTGTACGCGTAACTGCATTAAAAGAATTTTGTAAGCAGGCAGAAGTGGAATATGAAAAACTGCTCGGATATGCATTAACACGATTCTTTATTTTCGTGGGGGCAAACACCCCCATTTCTTGAGCTTAATTCAAGCTAAACTTATTCTAACTTAATAACTAATGAGAACGGGTGAAGGAGCGCAAACCTTAGAAACTAAGACTGGAAGGAGGGAAGGTTATTGAGAAGACGGAGTTTTAGGCATGGAGTGCTGAGGTTGAAGTCGAAGTTAATATTCGAATTAACAGTTGCCAGCATACGGGAAATGGGTTCATTGGAGCCGTATGAGGGGCGGGGGGGGGGGGGGGGGGGGGGGGGTGGATAGATAGAAGAGATGAGGATTGCGTGTATTACGGGGGTTAGTGTTAAGAGATATAGAGTTATACAAGTTATACCTTATACAAAGGTAATATAGAGGGATCGACTGCGATTACAATGAATTTGCTAGTAGTCAACAAAACTAGTCAGAAAAAACTCGATTAGATATTAGATATAGAAACATTGCAGGGGATTCTGACCATCAAATGCAATTTGAAGTATACATGCCTTGACTTCTTCAAACCAGACCTATCTGGCAACGCTGTAACTTTTGACAGCGCTGACAGATCGACTAATGTCATACCGCGTTGGAAGCGTCATTCGAACACAATTTACACCATGGAACAGTACACTCCAAAAGAATGCGCTTAAATTGTTCAGCTTTACATTCAAAATAACTTCTCAATTGTGTTAACTCAACGTACGTTTCGTAAAAAAAATAAAGTGAAAAGTGCTCCAGTTAAGAACACAATTAAGTCTTTTTCCCAAAATTTGTGAACACCGGTAATCTTAGTAATGCCAGTCATGCATCCAGACAACGAACAAGTCGTTCCGATGAAAATATCGAAGCCGTACGAGCCAGTATTGAGGAGATTCCAACGACATCGAGTTATCGCCGCTCTCAGGAATTAGACATCGCTCGCACCACTCTCCGACGCATAATTCATAGCGATTTAAAGATGTTTCCATACAAAATTCAAATGGCACAAAAACTAAACCCAGCTGATTATCCGCGACGCCTTAATTTTGGCAAATGGGCCATCGAAATGACTGAAAACGAACTTGACTTTTGGTGAAAATTCATCATGTCAGGCGAGGCACATTTCTCGTTGAATGGAGGCGTAAACAAGCAAAATTGTCGATTTTATGGCACCGAAAATCCTAAATTAATTGAAGAACAGCCTCTTTACGACCAAAAAGTAACAATTTGGTGCGGTGTTTGCGGGAATATGATCATCGGACCGTATTTTTTCGAAGATGATGATGGAGCCACGACAACAGTCAATGGTGAGCGTTATCGAGCCATGATAACGGATTTTGTGATACCCATTATTCGTGAAAATGACATGGATGACTTCTGGTTTCAATAGGACGGGGCTACATGCCATACAGCTCGACCAACAATCAATTTATTGCGACCATTGTTCCCCGGGCGATTGATATCGAAAAATGGTGATTTTGACTGGCCACCGAGATCACCAGATTTGACGCCACCAGACTTTTATTTGTGGGGTTATTTGAAATCCAAGGTATACGCTAATAAGCCAAAGACCTAAGCTCAACTGAAAGCCAATATTCGACGTGAAATAGCCGCCATATCGTCCGAAACATTGGCCAAAGTCATGCAAAATGCCGAAAAAAGAGTGCATTTGGCTGTCAAAGCTAAAGATGCCCATTTACGCGATCTAATTTTTAAAAATTAGCTGGAAAAAATCTCCTTGGACCAAAATAAATTATTTTTAAAATGGACAAAAAACATTGTTTTTTTCTCAGACAAATTGGTCAACTTTAAATGGCCTACCCTGTACATGCACCTTAGCTGGTAACATACATTTTTGCCCATTGGAACTCCGTCTCTGTATCAGGCCGAGAACTTTTCACCAAACCTACATGCTATAGGGTCTGTCAAGACCTGAGGTCGATCCGAATATCCAAGTATGGAAAGCAAGATGACTTAGACTACAGAAAACTTCTCATTAAGCATGGCAACATATAAGGACTGACCTATGATTGTTTAACTATATAGAGGCAGTTCAAGAGAGGTGACCTGGAGAGGGGAACAATCGAGAAGAAATCGAACTAATTGGGGAAAATACTATTTTTATCACTTACTTAATATTACTCTTTTAAATAAAAATTCTATTCACTTACAAGTCAGTTATGTGGTCCAACTAGACAGTCAGCATCAATTATAGAATCCGACCGCAGCGGAACAATCCAACACATACCCCACGGTCCAAGCAAGCGCCACCTTGAGAAGTCAACGACACCAGCAAAATGATTAGCCGCTCCATATGTTCAACAGATGATCTGCGGGACGCAGATATTTGAAGGCGCGGCAGTTATTACGATCGCATGTCCACTGTCCAATGAAACTAGATGCACACGTCGCCGATCCTACTATGTGACTGCCTATTGTCAGCGTCAGAACTACAATTCAGCAGTTATGATATGATTGTTAAAGTAAGTGAAATCAATCAGAACTAGATTGCGACCGACGGAAGATATCCAATGGTGAGACCAATATTGCAACATAAAATAACGATTGTCAAAGTAAAACGTGAACCTCAGATTTATCTGAACGGTTTGGCCTCAAAAAAATTGTTTTCTAAAATTCAGGATACAATGTTTTAACTACTAAAAGTAAGCACTGCAGTAACAACTCCGTTTAGTACTATTGCATCCGTTACCGCTACTGGCAACTCTGTATTGTTTGATCACAATCTAGTACATTTAACATAATATTTGACAAGTAGTGTCAATTGAATTCCTTCCGGAAGCCATCTGCTTCTTTCATTTAATTTTATTCTGGTAAATCTGAATTTCTGAATTTTAAATCTAATTCCGCGGTCTAATTCTTTAATGAAGTGATTGCTAAATTAATATAAGCACAAATTCCTAGGAATTTTAACCAACTTGTCAAATACAACAAAACCCAATAAGGAAGTTATCATCGAAATTGCCAAGGCGCTGTAAGATCCTATAGAAATAAAAAGAGACCGTCAACTCCAGCGAGGTGAACTCAAACAACAGTAGTAGGCTGGCTAGTAGCGTGCCAGCACGGTATAAACAAACATCGGAAATAGTGGGTTTACGAGTGAAAGAAAAACGTTTACCAAAGGAATGTGGACAGAGGAAAAAGTCCCGATCGTACAAGTCTTTGTACATCTTCTCTAGAAGCGTCGAAAATACATAATAAAATTCAAAAGAAACTGAAAGATTTTAAAGACTTGGGTATATTATATAAAATTGAATTATTTATTTATGATCTATTAACTTACATTCTGTAAAACTTTGTACTCTAAGCTAAAAACGAAATGGAAACGCTAGATTTTCCTTTCAATAAAATTGTTTTTGTTAACAACATTTTTCGGCCCAATGTAGAACTATTGGCAACTTGTGTTTTACTTCTGCTGGCGATGCCAGACAGAAATCATTTGCTCAGATTCCGACTGTCCGGAATCCAGTAGTTTTCGCATATACAATTGGAAAACCATAGAAATTTAAATACAATTCAACATGTGAACATATCCTTGTTCAACTGCACGATTTTTGTTTTGACATTTTTTTTTGTTTTGACAATAAATAAAACCAATGAAACATACACATATAAAAAAGCTCTTAACAATCACATTATGTGGACAACTGGGACAACAATGTTGACGAACCAGTCCAATAGAGAGCCATTTCTCTAGCTACTACAATGATATTTGTAGTGTTTGCGTATAGCTTGCATGCAAGGATTTTCAGATTTGAACATTTATCACCGCGTATTACAAGATAACATCAATAAATCTACTTAACACAATCCAATGAATATTTGGCAAGCTACTATTACAAATAATAAGTCCACTAACCTTACAGCTTATCATAGAAACAATGTGGAAACTCATCGTCCAACTTGATGATTGTCGCTTAATGTTTGAAAGCTGTTTTTCGCTTCTCAACTAGTTTCACGTCCTTCACACATAGATCGTGCTTCGATCGTGCAGCAAATTTAATTACAGCTTGCGTTGATACTTGCGGTACGTGACGCAGGTCCAGCCATACCAATTTTTCGCATTTGTTTAGATGATCCAATGATAGTTCGGTGACCAAGCGGCATCCGCTTAAATTCAGTTCGACGAGCGTGTTTATAGCACTTGGACACGTGCCTATTTGTGCTACACCAGCATCAGTTACCCTCTGGCAGGAAGATAAGTCCAAGTGAATTAAAGACGGTAATCCTTGGGTTATGTATCGTAGAGCCACATCGGAAATGTCGGTTCCGGCGATTTTCAGTGTTTTCAGAATTCTCAGCCGCGATTTGGAATCAGTCAGACCGGGCCGAGAGTCTTTGGGCGGCGATAATATATCACGTATCGCGGCATCGTTTAATCCCCGAACAAAGCTCAGATCCAGGATTTGTAACGGCGGACAGAGACATGTGTGTAATGCCAGCACCGCTTGGATGGGGCAATTCTGCAGACTTAAATTCTTTAAAGCAGGTAGGCGCGCAATTATCCAAGCCAATTGCCGTTTGGCTATTTGTGTCCAGTCAAGGATTAAATGTTCTGGTTGTCGCCGCACAATTGCCATCAACAACGACGCAGAGAGCTTGTGTTCGGCACAATTCATACATTTCCAAAGGTCCGGGTCGACCGAGACATTGGACCAAATTTTACATACCGAGCTGCAGGTGACCAGCGATTCGGGCGGCAAATATCGAAAGACAATCTTTAGAAGAGTCGCATCAAGTGCCAGATTCGATGGTTGCTGCGGTGTAAGTGGTTGCAGCGGTGCTGGTCGAACGACAAATTGTGGCTTCTTAAGGACCCTTTGCGATGAATTGAGCATTTGTTGTGCCAATTGAGAGCGGATGGAATTTTTCTTACTACGATGCTGTGATGAAATAGTTGTTGACGTGGTGGTTGTGTTCGCTGACAGAGTCGGAGCCGAATCACTATGATCCAAATGACTGTCATGGGTATTGCTGTTGATGTTGGTTTCATCGCTTTTCCTACGTTTCGTGGCACTCGGCACGGGATGCTTGTTGTTACAATCTGAATTATACTCGTTGTGATCGGATTTATCAGTTTTGATTGCACTAGAAGATGAAGAACTAGCATTTCCGTCACCAAGAGCCGATCGTTTGAGATCTTTCTTTGGATTGCTAATGGTATCCATTTCCGACTCGCTTGAGAATACAAAGTCGTGATGTGTGTTGTTGTTGTTATTGCATGGGTTCGAGCTGCCATTGGTTTCGTGGCAGTGTTTTCCATCGTTGACTGCTGAGTTGGCGTCACTACTGACCGACATCCTTCGGATTTCTGATGACTTTTGACGAGCACGAAAATGTCGCGGCTGCAAATAGAGCAAAAATATAGATAAAATGTTCTTTTAGACAAATTCAATTGAGTCTTCACCTTATAGTCCGTGTTTTTGCCCGACTTGCAACAGGTGGGGCACTCCCAACTGTTCGGCAGATCCTCATTTATTACCCCTTTCACATCTTCAACATGCCCACGGGCCACCGCACAGTCTGTATGCGCAATTTCATAACACACGGAGCATTCCATCAGAGATGACGGTCCGTCAAGGGCAGCCTGTAGCTTGGCTTGCGGAGAAACCGGTGTCTGCCGCCACCCATCCAAATGGCAGTAAACACACTGCGCTGTCACTGGCAGCATGGGAGACAAACACTGTCGCATCATGCAGGTTTGTTTTGCTCGTCCGGGCCCGCCGAACTTCACCATGTCCAAACAAAAGCTGCACTCCCCGCAATCAGATCGTTGGCACGCCGCGCACACTTTGCAACGAGTACGACGCCTACGTGGCTGGCCGCCGACAGTGACGTTTTGATTTGACTTGGAATCACTAGAAGTATTGTGATTGGATGCTGACGTGGCACTTACTATCACACCACCACTGCTACTGTAGTTTGTGTGGGTGCTCGTGGTTGCCGCGCTGGTTGTGATGTAAGGTAGATCTGACGTTGAGGTATGATTGCTACTACTACCAGCGGAATTACTTGTCGCAGCCACAGCTGCTGCTGCTGCAGCTGCGGCGGCCGCTGCAACAGCTGCAGTTATCATCTTCTTTGGTGGTTTCGTCTTTGAGATTGCGGGCGATATGAAATTCATACATTCAAATGACGGTGTGTTAGTTCCGGGCGTACTGTTGCCCGAATTCGACGTTGCCGATGAGTCCAAATGCCCATTAGCACAGGGTTCCTCCTTGATGAGCACGTCAAGTGATTTTTTCTCCTCAGCCGATCCCGACGAAGACGAATCCGTGTGCTGCATGCTCTCTTGTAGTTGTTCGCCGTTCTTTCTCGCGATTTCCAATTTTATTTGCTCTTTTACTTTCGCTCGATCGTACACTTGAAACGGTGGGCACATGATGCCTGGCACCTTTAACACCGGGTCACCGGTTATTGCCAATTCGGGCTTGTCCTTGCAATGCCGCTCGACTAGAGTACGCACATCCTTAATTAACGCCACCGGATCGCGGACTAATTCCGGCACATTCTTTTTTTGTGGCGGCAAATCGTATAAGTACATCACAATTTCCTTCAAGCCGAACAGCTCATAATGCGTCAGATGAATATGAGCCCGCTGGGCGATTTCCTCCTCGCTCATTGATGGCTCACCTTCGAGGTGCGATTGACCAAGTAACGTATAGACATACCTCGCCAATACGTACCACAGCATTTCGGTGAAGAATGGGTAACGAAACTTCTGCGGTACCTTTGTCCTGTCCTCAACTTGTGCCGTCTTCAATTGCTTCACGATACCAAAGGAATGCAAGAAGTTTCCTCCAAATACCAAGGAATCTGTAGGCGTATACACAGCATGTATCCATCCGGTGGGAATAAAGAACGTATTTCCGGCAGTAAGGTACACCCGAGCACATTTCTCCACAGTATCACCGAAAAACACGTCTGACTGCTTACCCGACAGCACCCATTTCTCGTACAATTGTAGGTTTTTCTCCGTTGGCGGGATGAGCCAGAACACTTTGCTGCCTTTCAATATGTGATACCACACGGAAGTGCCACCGAAATCTATGTGAAAATCGGTATAACAATTCTTAACCGACATCAGACAGTACTTCTGTACCTTTGGATACATCATTTCACCCAGGACATTTGTGCCCTCCTTTTGGGCGTCCTTCAAGGGTTTCGGCCACACCACATCGACCCAGTCAATCTGTCGAACTATATCCGGACTTTGAATGAATGCATCTAAACGTGTGTGCGAGAACTCTAACGAGATCACATTGAGCAATCGGTCCCTCTCGGGACTCTCATAATAATGTTGCCATTCCTTCATAGTCATCTGAAGGTTCTTTTGTGTGTTTACATCCATAACATCAAGCATGCGGCGTGAACCCACGCACAAACGTACATCGTTCACTTCGAAATCATGTGGTGATGGTATACGAATTCCCAAGCCAGCTTTATCACGAAAGAGCAGGGGAATATTAAAGCCATATTGTTGTAGAAAGCTGTAGAAGGGAAGAGATTGAAATAAAGAAACTTACGTAAGCAATTGACAAGCAACAGGTAGTGTGACGTTTGAAAAAAAAAAATTGGTGAAATGTAAGTGAAAAACTTACGCAACAGTCAAGTCGTTTCCCCTCATCTCCCGTACCATTCCTGTTTGGGCAAACTTTGGAGATTCTAGCTTTTCAGCTACGCTGAATCCTCGTATTCCCTCCGTGTCATCGTCACCCAGTGCCCATTCTTCCAGGTAAAGTTTCTTCTGTTTCCGTTCGCGCTGCAAAGAATAAACAGAACAGCAACTGAGCGTGTTAAACTACGTTATCGTGGCATATTGCAGGGATTTAAATTAACGTTGCCCTGGGGGCTAGTTTACTGACGACAGACAAATAAGTTTATGATGGCTTTACCCATTTAATAAGTGTTCAAATCCGCATGTAACAATCAGAGACCAGAATGAGTTCTACGTCTTTCCCCTTTGAGTGATGTCCCGGTTGGCAGCGACAAAATCGGTTACAAACGAGCTTCTATTTGTGAATACGTGCGAGCTCATTTCATTTTACCGCAGTGCACTCCCGCCACACACACTCTTGAAGTTATACCAATGTGCGTAATTGTTGACATAATTTTGACAAACCCCGGGTGCCCACGTGCTCGCCACAGCTTGTAGGCAAACGTCGGCGGCCATTTAAGTAGTACGTCTCATTCTGATCTCTGGTAGTAATTTGTAGTTACGCCAAATATCCAGTTAGTACCTCCAAGGCGTAGAAGACACAAACCGACACGTTGCTCTCTCTAACCACACTGAAACGTTTGCAAAATCACGTTCCCTGCCGTCAAGTGAATTATAAACCAATTGAAAAGGGGAAATATTAGGTTTGGAGAGTGGATGCTCAGACGTTTAGTATGTCTCTCTGGCATTAAAACACTTTTGCTTTTACGCTGAATCTGTTAAGAGTTCATTTAGTAGGAGAACTATCTACAAGAGATAAACGTGGACAGCAAAACCATTTGATAAAGTTGATTACCCCCTCTGAAACTACTGCAGGTTATGCCATTGAATAAGCCAAGGATTGCGTCAGTTGAACATCTAATTAACATATTAGGGAGAAAATGCCTGTCACAAGGAACTCATAAAATGCATTACATTGAGGTAAGGGCTTTCGTAGTTTATCACTGGTTCCCAAGAGAACCATAATTGGATTAGAGTTGTCTCCCCAGTCATCGAACAGTTTAGTATAAGTAATTACCGGCAATGCCATCGGCGACCATCATCTTGAAAATTAGTCGAAAATGTTCGAATTTCGGATAAAGTGTTTGTGTAGAGCAGAAGAGAAACAAATTCCAACTGTCACTACTAAAATATGTTTTTTCTTTGTTTACACTTGCGAAAACCATTCAACCAATTTTCATCGAGCTATTTTATTACTCCATTCATCGCTGAACGTGCGTCTTCCGGCAACATTGAACAAATGTTCCAAACAAATGCAAATTCATTTGAAAATAGGGAAAAAAATAAATAAAAACGAAAGAGCGAGAATGAGAAAATACGAAGAAAAGGTATATACGGGCGGCTGAATTGCTGAATCTGTAACTTGAATTCAGGAACAGTTGACTCACACTTCGTAAGAACTTTACACGTACCCGTGAAAAACGCTAAACCATATAAAAAAAACAGTCTCGGGCAACAGCAGTTGCCTCGTGCACTGTCACGCTGAGTTTATGGCATGCCCGAGGAAACTTCGATTGTATGGTTGTGAGCTATACCCAATAACGAATTTGGAGACTGGTGTACCATCACACTTTGCAAAGTGCCAAAAAAATACATATGCAGTCGAGATAATTCGTGCGCCAGCCATAAATCGCCTATATAGTGTCGTTTAGAGAAGACTCTTGACAGCTAATGAGCTCTCTTACTCACTGCAAAGGCCGTCGCGTCCCATCACAATATGCATTCCCTTTGCCTTGGATCAGAGCAGCAGCAAAACAACATCTCCACGACCGACGATTGGGGATGAGAGGAGGAATATGCCGAACATGGCAAAGGCATCTCGGTCATGGAATGAGTATTTTCCAATCACTCACTTGCTGCCGCCGTGCACTTGTTCGGTGTGCTGGGCTGCTGGTACGTGCGATGGTCGGTTTGGTAGAATTCTTTTTTTTTGTTTTTTTATGCCTATGTTCCTAAGCAAGGCCTCGCGACGACCGTCGTGGTTCTCTTCTCTCCTGTTCTGATAGGCGTAGCAGCGACCAGTGGCGGCGACTCTGACTTCTTCCAGAAAACTAGTCGGGCAGGTTTTTTTTTCTTTTCAATTTATTTCTTTTGTTCAAATACACGTACGTTTGTAAGTATGTTCGAAGCTGACAAGGAGAATTAGTACAATCCCGTCATGCGTTACGCGAGAAGCGGGAGTATGAATGAGTTGGTTAATTGTTATAATTGGAAGGATGATACATGAGCACTTTGAATACATTCTAATGATTTTTTTTTATTCAACTTATAATGCTTAGGTATGATCAAATACTAACCAATTGACGGCGAGTCTGTTGGCTTTTTGTTGGCGACCCGGAATCGGACATCGCCGCTTCGATATTCAAGTGCAAACTGTGACGAGTAAAATGAAGAAAACTGTACAAGTAACGAACAACTCCAAAGCTTCTCAACTCCTTTGGTTAATGTCTACTATAATTCGCACAAAATCACTAGCAGGTCACCGAAATGCGAAATACTTGACGTTCACGTCGTCCCAAGTGTCCGCAATAGAATCAGCAGCAGCCAGCAAAGTCGCGTTTTTGTACCCACCACACCACCACTTCGTCTATATCTCGCTCTCTGCCAGCAAACACTCACAAAACGACAAACACAAAAGGTACAAAAACACAATAAAAATGAATCGTTCGGGTGCTTCTTTTATTTTTTTTTCTTTTAGTTTCCACGTTTTATTCACCGTCTATTTGTCAATTATCTAAACTTTTGCACTTAAAGAATGGATATTTCCTCTTATTCTATTATTCATTCGCAATGGGAGGGTATCTCGCTGAATTTCCTTTTTCCACTTTTCACGAATCTTCACGTTCCAAAAAAAAATTTACGTCCGTCCAATCGCAAATGAGAATTTCTTAGTTATTTGCGCGAAATGAAATGATTAAATTGCGTGGAAAACGTTTTATATACGTAACCGAGGTGTGAAATTAAATAGCGGCTTCGACGAAATGAAAAACGATTTGTAATTGAGTCGAGCGAAAAAATGAATTTTACTCCGCGTTGCTGCTGCACCGATCAAAACGAAACACGTTCACACCTTTCAATGGCATCGCCATTAATGACAGCTATGTAGAATTGCGGATGACGATAAGCGTTACCGTAGGAGAAATGTATGTGCAGCTAGTACGTTTTTTCTCTTTCATCCGATACGTAATACATAGTAGTATAGTATTATATGATGAAATATTTCTGACAAATTACATTTATATTCATAATTTCTATCGACACTTTGCTTCATTGTGTCACAGTCGATGAATGCACTATAGAGTAATAAAATAATTTGTGGAAAACATATAAAAAAAGAAAGAAGCATGCCGGCATTTCGAATTTCCCTTTCCGTACCATTCATCATATAATTTATTACAGCAGGCAACACTTGGTTCGGGATTACGAAGCCAGAAAGTGAAAAAAGACAGCGAACGCGATATGAAAATTGAAAGCTAACATGAGAGTGAGAAAATAGATTAGTTGTTTCATATTTCTTGTATTTTCCTTCAGCAGGGGGTAGATAGCAACGAACAATTAGATAAATAATGCGAATTTAATGAGAGCAAGCGAGATGTACTGATTGATGCAAGCGAGCGTGTGATTGTTGTGCAGAAATTTCTTTCGAAGTTCAATGTAAACGCTGAACAAGAGGAAAGTTCTTCGTTGCGGATTCGAAGAATATGAAAAAGAAGCGAGTGAGTGAGTGCAGCATATAAAAACTGTGTTCAGCAGCAGGCAGTTATTTGAATTCGTAGAATTGTCGGGTATTACTGGGCAAAATGATACGGATGGTGATGTTTGCAGTAAATGTTCGAAATAATAGACTTGTCGGAGAGATGCATGACGAAAGACATAATTTGATTTGAATTTTACATACATACATGTACGCATTTGGCTTTTGAGGTATATTTTCAAGAAGAGAGTCTGCGTTCACCCACTCAAACAACCGTTTACTGCACATTTCTTCTCAAATAACTAAGAGAGAGGCAAAAAAAACTGAATGCAAATGAATGAAAATTCATGTTTTTTACAGTTCGACAGAAAGTAAATGCGATATTGTTTTTTTCTTCTTAATATTATTTGAAGAAGGATGCATTCTACGGAAAATCATTCCAATTAACGGTTTTTATTGGAATGTTTCACCCGAATTTATTGCTAGCTTTGATATACTCAATTTTGCCCGTTTTAACACGTTCCGTACCACCGCTAGCCCGCACTAGACTGTCCCATCGGGCGGTGCGTACCTACTACCTACCACCGGTGGATTTGATTGTGCTATTAGATGTTGAGTAACACAAAATATTTAGATCTTTAACATTTTGACTGCAGAAAAAGACCTGAGAGTCACATTCTCGTTTCGACACTATTTTAATACTATTTTTCTCTAGTAAGAGAATCCTCACTCTATTTCAGGTGACATTACATGGAAGAGAATATTTTTGATTTTGATTTATTTGTCCTGCTTATACATACATATGTACATACATACATATGCTGAACTTCGGAGGATAACGTGACAAAAATCCAGGATCTCGTATTGATAGACCGCCGATTGAAGGTGCGCGAGATAGCTGAGACAGTAGTCATTTCAAAAGATCGCGTGGGTCATATCCTGCATGAAATTTTGGGCATGAGAAAGCTGTCGGCGCGATGGGTGCCGCGTTTGCTCACTCCGGACAACAAGCGCAACCGTGAGACCACTTCAGAGCAGTGTTTGACGCTGTTTAAGCGCAATCCGAAGGAGTTTCTGCGTCGTTTCGTGACAGTCGACGAAACATGTGTCCACTGGTACACACAAGAAACAAAGGAATAGTCGAAACAGTTTACTTCACCCGGCGTGCTCCGAAGAAAGCGAATACTGTCTCATCGGCCGGAAAGGTGATGGCCACCGTTTTCTGGGATTCACAAGGTGTGATCCACATCGACTACCTGGAGAAGGGAAAAACGGTCACAGGGCTGTACTATGCCAAATTATTGGGCCGATTCGACGCCGAATTGAAGAAAAAACGGCCCCACTTGGCGAAGAAAAAAGTGCTCTTCCACCATGATAACGCACCGGCCAATCACATCACACCTCCGCCAATTGGTCGAATTGGGCTACGAACTGCTGCCCCATACACCGTATTTTCCAGATTTGGCCCCGTGCGATTTCTTTTTGTTTCCAAACTTGAAAAAGTCACTCGCCGGGCAGAAATTTCAGTCGAATGAGGAGGTCATCGCCGCCACGGAGGCCTACTTTGCAGACCTCGAGAAAACGTATTTTTCAGACGGGTTAAAGAAGTTGGAGCATCGCTGGGTCAAGTGTATCGAGCTAAAAGGAGACTATATTGAAAAATAAATCGCCATTTATCCAAAACTTTCGGTTTTCTTTTCAGATCACCCTCGTACTCTTGGATTTTCCAGCTTACCGTGTCGACTAGGCATGGATGACGTTCCATACGTTTTTGAAGCACTGTATTTTAATAGCAGAACTTTCTTGGTAAGTGACTTAGGACTTCTTTCATATTTAAAGGAAATATTCCGCACTTCCGGAATCCAGATATTAAATTGGCTGGAGCATTTGGGACAATCAATTCCATCATCTGTTTTAGTAGTGGTGAAAAATCTTCCTTCTGAATGTTGGTATGTCGAATACCATTTTGAGTCTCCTTCCATTCTGATAACACCTGTCGCCAGGCCTAAAAAATACCACATCAAGCGGCTGTGTCAAATGGATGATATTGGGAGACAGACAAATAAGGTTCACTTCGTTTACGCGACACAGTTAAAGAGCGTGTACATACGTGAAGAAGGGTTGTCACAAATAATCACTTTTGTGCCTTCAAGTTTTTTTTAGTCTAGGGATCATTTGAAACTCCAGGCGGTCCGTGAATATATTAAACCATCAGATGTCTTAGAAGCATTTTTGATAATCTGTGGATACTTGCTTTCCTTCTTAACCAGAACTCTTTTTTTCAGGGTCAGTTGCCAGGTTTGTTTCGTCAAAATTTCAAATATTTGTAAGGGTGGCATCTTTAAGTTCATTTTCTATGTTTCTAAAAAAAACTTCTTAGCATGGGCTCATCTACTGCCGCTCGTGTGCGACTTACATTTTCAGCAAAACGTACCGAAATGCTTGGGTTTCTAGCTATAAGTTTTCGTCCAATCCAAGCCCGGTAGGTTATTTCTAAAAACAACTTTTTCTACACAGCGATTTAAATAGTTTTTAATTACCTGTCGCAGTTCTCCGGAATTTATTGGATACCCGAACTCTCCCAAAGAAACCAAGCAATCAACAAAATATTGTTCTTCTTCTGGAGTAAATACATTGGACCATCCTGGATTTCTTAAATGCAATCCCTTCCATTTATTAACGATGGTCCTTCTGGGTATTTTGTACTTCTTTTCGGCTTTTCTTGTGAAATTTTGCGCAATGTTACACTCGCTAACGCAAACTATCCCATTCTTACCGTATACAGATATCTCTGCAAAACTCATCAGGGCTGTGCAGGACGACAATGAAGAATCGCCGCTGTTTCATTAAGATCGTTAAAGGTCGAGTCAACTCAATGTCGAGTACACCGTCACCTTTGGCAGTTTTTTTTTTTTTTTTTTTTTTTCAAGAGTTACGCTCTTATGATGTTTGTCACACAACCTGGACGGGGTGCAGATGGTTTGTGTCGAAGATGTTTCTTCACTACTCTCCGGGGGTGGTTGTCTTGGGATTTGGGATTCGAGAGATTCGACTTCGACTGAATTTGTCGCGTTGTTTGTAGTTTTTTTTTTTTTTTTTTTTTTATAGTAATTTTTTTTATTCCATGCCATAACGCCTTCGTCAGCATTTTTTGATCATCTCTCATTCACAACTGGTGTTATTGTCAGTTGATCACAGACCAGTGAAGTGGAAGGTAGTGTTTCGGCTTGTTTGCGATATAAACAAAAAACAATAAAAAGGTATAAGTGCGCATTTAGGCGAAATATTCGCGGAACCCCAATTAGCCCGGTGGTTAAGTGCTCGAGCCGCAGTCGGAAGGTCGCCGGTTCGGATCCCAAGTCGGGAGGAAAGTTTTTTGTGTGTGTTTTCTCTGTTTCTTTCTGCTGCTTCTCAATTAGTTGGAAGTAGCAGGAGGAGGATGTCGGGAGACGGCGGGGGAAAACCCGTACGTCGTACGGAGTCGGAATCGGGTGATTTATCATCCGATTTCGCAACACCGACCGTCGTCATGAAGAGGCGCAGAAGGGTCAACCCGAAGCCCAATCTAACTAAGCGCCCCTCCCTCACTACTTCGACTGAAAAGCTGCAGGTCGAAGCGAGAAAAGGGGCGCCATCACCATCAACGTCGGAAGCAGCTCTACAACAACAACCAAAACCAGCGATCCCCGTGGAAGCGGATATTGCCTACCTTTCCTATGGTAGGGAAGGTCGCTACACGGGAGACAATAACCCCTTCGTCCCCCTTTTATATTCGGCTACGGAGGAAGAGCGTAGCGAACTGGAGCAGAAAGAGCGTGTGCTACGTGCCCAGCTGCAGGCCGTAGTTGATAAGCTGAAGGAAATAAAGAAGAGGGATTTAGAGCAGGCAACAGCCGCCCCACAGCAAAAGCAGCAACAACAACAGAAGCCGCAGAAAAAGCAGCAGCAACAAGAACAGCCACAGCAGCAGAAACAGCAGCAACAACGACAGCCGCAACAACAGCAGCAGAAACAGCCGCCCCAACAGCAGCAGCAACAACAACAGCCGCAGCAGCAGAAGCAGCAGCAACGTCCTAAAAAGGAGAAAGTGCCACCCATCTTCACCTATACCACGGCCCTACGAGAGACCATCGATCTCTGTAAGTATGCTATTGGTGTAGGCAATTTTGAAATCAAATGTTTAGGCCAAAAACGCTATGCTGTTCGGTGCAAGACACTGGAGCAGCATAAGCGTATAAAAAGCTGAACGAGTGGAGTCCACAACGGAGTTTTTCTCCTTCACGCCGAAGGCCGAGAGGTTGCGGACAATGCTCCTTAAAGGCGTGGAGTCGATTGCAGACCCCGAGGAAATGCTCTCAGAGCTCAAAGAGTTCGAGAGTGACGACCTCAAATTCGTGGGGGTTAAGCCATTCACTACGGTGAGCTCCCGACGGGAGAAGCGAGTTATTCCCTTCTTCTTGGTACAGCTCACACCCAGCAGCAAGCTGGAGAGGTTAAGGACTATCACCACCTTAGCGTCCCAGACTGTCACATGGGAAACATTAAAGAGGAGCGGAAACATTTTGCAATGTATCCGCTGCCAAAGGTTCGGGCACGCCGCGTCGAACTGCGAAATGCAGCCTCGATGCGTTAAGTGTGCAAAGAACCACAAGAACGAGGAATGCGACCTTGGGAAAGACAAGGTGGCGGATAGAGAGCAGCTCGAGTGTGTCTTGTGTAGGAACCGAGGGCACCCTGCAAACTATCGGGGATGTCCTAAGTTCCAGGACATCAAGAAAGAAAACCTGGCCCGTAAGCAGAAGGTCGAGGAGAAGCGTCCCTCGGGTCGCTTCCAAACACCAGCCGTCACATCCCAATTGACCTACGCCCAAATGGCGGCAGGTTCGGGAAAGACGGTACAAAAGCCCATGACTGTTCCTAAAGCCCCAGTGCCTGTCTCTAAGGCACCGGTGGCCGAGGTGGATGTCTGTTCGATCTTGCTCGCAATCCAAGGGCAGATTGGGCAGCTCCAGCAACAGATCCTGGAGACGGCGACCCGAGTAGATAGTATCTACTCGCTTCTGCCGGGCCTAGCGCACCTAAGGTCGTGATGGGTACGCTGGTAGAGAGGCCCTTGAAGATCCTGTCGGTGAATGTAAATTCACTGATAAGGATCGAGCGACGAGCCGTACTTTTTAACCTGTTGCAGGACGAAAGCCCAGATGTACTCTTGGTTAGCGAAACAAAGCTAAACCAGAAGCACAAAATCCGGCACAGTTCTTATAGAATAATTAGAAGGGACCGACCCAACGCTATTCAAGGCGGGGGAGTTGCGATCTTTATTAAAAACAATTTTAAACATAAAGTCATATATAGCGGTGAAGTACGGAGGTTCCAGGTGCTAGAGGCCTGTATTGTGTGCATTCCTCTCCGAAACGGAAAGAGAATGTACATTGTATCAGCCTATGCACCTGAAGCACCTCAACCCAATATTTTTATCGCAGAGCTCGAGACACTTTTTCGATCTCTGCGCTTAAACTCGGTAGAAAACTTCTACATTCTGGCCGGCGATTTAAATGCCAAACATGGTGATTGGGGAAATAACATTCCCAACACTAGGGGGAGCCTACTAAGCCATTGGTGGGTTCTTCGCAGCATTGAATATAGAGTCAAGTTGCTCGCAACGGATAGTCCGTCGTATCCTAGGAGCGGCTCCTATCTGGATCTCATGCTAATGGACGCTCGACTGAGACTGGCAGACACGAACGAATGGTCTATTAACTGTCTACGGACCATTGTATACGACAGTGACCATTGCGGACTATGTGCCGTGATCACAGTACCTGACGAGTTCGCGGAGATGGCAGAGTGTGTCCAAACGCACTCCTACGATTACAGTAGGGTGTGCTGGCCGCGCTTTGCCAATTCCCTGACGAGAGCGCTCACTTCGAGCGCCTCCTTTCCACCGACTAATAGGAACCTGTCAAACTACGAGATTGACAGGTATCTCAAACAAATGGACGATGTCATTAAACAGACAATGAACAGTACGATACCACGCCAAAGACAGCACGATACCACAAACGTATACCGAAACGCGACAATCGACGCACTGCACAGACAAAAAAGTAGACTCCTGACAAGACTCAAACTCTTGTACAGGCGGTTTACCGACAGACAAAACTCGGAGGTCAGGACACTGAAGTCACTGATTAAAAATATCCAACAGTTAATCAAGGAAAATTACAGAATATCTGTAAGTTTGCATTGGAACAACAGAATTCGTGCTGTAAAATCCAACAGAGCGAGTACGTTCCCGCAAATAAATAAAATATTTCGGAGAAACAATCAGAATGACATTCAGGATCTAAAGCTTCCGAGAACGTCAGACAATGAACGCTTGCTACGAACAGTTAGCATCGATCCGGAGAGCGCCATCCTGGATGACGAGTTCTTCGTGATCGAGGATCCTCAGGAGAAGGTGGCGACAGTGGGAGCTGTCTTCCAGGAAGTGTACAAGGTGAATGATAGTATTCGCCCGAACCACGACCTGGAAGATAGAGCCCTGCTTCATCACTTCTATCTACGAAATGATATCGATCATTGGCGATCAGAGAACCTTGGTTTTACAGGGTTCAATGAAGATTTCATGGCAAACAATGTCATCGCCAATGAGGGGGTTAATACCCTGTTCATATCCACGGAAGATCTTCAGATGATCTTCGAGTCATTGAGGAAGAAAAAATCCGCGGGAGTCGACGGTATATCCAATGTGCTTAGGCACCTTCCGCCAGTGGCTGTAGAGAGGTACACCATCCTGTTCAACAATGCACTGAATAATGCATATTATCCAGTGCACTGGAAGACAGCGGTGGTGCAACCAATTCCCAAGAGGGGTAAAGACACATCTAACCCGGAAAATCTCCGGTCAATAAGTCTCCTTCCGAGTATCAGCAAGGTCTTCGAGAAGGTGATCCATAGGGCCCTGTCTAAATGGGTTGAGGACAATAAAATCATCCCGGATAACCAATTCGGTTTCAGAGCGGGGCATGACACTATTCATGCCGCGTCGAAGCTTGTATCGGATGTCCAATGGAATAAATGCAAGAACCAATGCACGGGTGCCTGTCTGATTGACTTGGAAAAAGCCTTCGATACCGTATGGTTAGAAGGTCTTTATTACAAGCTCAGTCGGCTGGGCATAAGTAAACCACTGCTATATATGATTTTTGACATGTTAACAGGTAGAAAGTTCGTAGTGAAAATTGCCAACGTGACTTCTACCCAAACATTTGAAATCAAAAACGGACTGCAACAGGGTACGGTAAATTCGCCGATCCTTTTCAGCATTTACCTAAGCGATCTGCTAGTTTCTCTTCACCATTCAATAGCGTACGCAGACGACCTAATCGCGTACAGATCAGGTCCAACGATCGACGTCATTGTTACTCTTCTGCAGCGTGACTTCGAAAAAATTCAGCAGTATTGTGATGACTGGAAGCTGAAAATCAACTTCCAGAAATCAGAATCTATATTGTTCAGAACGCCTTTGTCTAGGGCCTCTCGGGACACTAGAAAAAACTGGCGCAGGTTCTTAACTTTAGGACCGGACGGGCGTCCACTGGCGAAACAAAGTGTGGTCAGATATCTTGGGATCGTGCTGGATCAGTATCAATATTTTGACAAACATGTAGATGCTGCTCTGGCAAGGGCCCGGGGCGCTTTCGCTCTGACAAGGTGGTTGTTTCATAGCAGCCAACTTGATTCTAGGGTGAAGGTAATCTGCTACATGGCCTTAATCAGGCCCATGGTTGCCTATGGATGTCCCGTCTGGTTCAATGTGAGAGCCAGCTTAATGGAAAGGATTCGGGTGTTTGAGAGACAATGTCTCAGGACGTGTCTGGGGCTACATAGGACACCCGAATCTGAGTACACGAAATTTTACCCGAACGAGGTCCTATACAATAGGGCCAGGATTGTACGGATAGATAATTTTTTGATCAAACTGATTCGAAGCCACGTTGCGAGAGCAATGACTTCGGTCAATAGCCTGATCTTCGGGGCTTACTACCCCAACGATTTATATCACGAGAGAGTGCGCCTTAATGGCTTTGTGCCGCCAGAAGCATTCCTCTATTTAGATAGATGTGGGCTGATCCAGGATAGATTGGCGGTACCGCTAATCTTCCACGTGGGTCGCAATTCCGTGGAACGGCGATTCCTCTACGAACCCGATGTCGCGCTCCGTGAGCCCGAGCGCCTTAGGTTCTGTAGATCGGTCTCACGCCGGGATCGAGGAGACGTAGTCCGACAGCATCAACGCTTTTGGTGGCTGGAGAGAGCTACGTCAGTGGACACTTTGAGAGCTTCAGCCTCTTCAAGGCATGGCCTGCCTAACACCAATGGCAGGCTTACATAGGCTAGGGTAGGGTAAGGTAGGGTAAGGTAGGGTAGGGTAGGGTAGGTAGTAGTAGCGTAGTATGTATTAAAAAAAAAAAAAAAAAAAAAGATATATATATTAAATATATATTATGTATATAATTTATATATATATATATTTTAGTTAAGGTAGAATAAGTTAGGGTTAGTTACATTAAGGTAGGCTTACGTTTTATATATAATACAAAAAATGATCATATGCTAAGTTTTTAATAAAAAACATTTTTCTTAGCTTAAGCTAGATATAGTAATGTTAGTGGTAAGTTGATATAGTAGTCGAAAGACATAGACTTAAGTTGTTATAGTCTATTTTAGAGTGTCCGCCTAGGGCCAGTAAGATATCTAGATTGTTAAGATAGTTAAGCTAGTTTTTAAGCATTTTTGTCTAGGGTAGGATAGATCTAAGAAATTATGAATAAAAATGAATTAAAAACTAAAACTAAACTGGTGTTATTGCACAGTTTTTTTTTCCGTATAGGAATTGTTCGTGGCTATGGTCATACTTGAACTACAGACCTTCCGTTCAACAGTCGGTGATGATTACCATTGCACCACTACCACCCCCTATTAGATTTAGATTTGACGCCCCCATAGGGGCACTTTATTAGCTTAATGCAAGCCTTAACAAAAAACTATAACTTAACTATAACTTATTAACTAGGTGGCAGGGTGGAAACGATTAAGGAGAGTGTGAAGGGTTGTGGTATAGGGCACTTCTAAGGCTGGACTTTTTGGGGTGAAGGTCGAAAAGATTGGTGTAAGCTTTGCAAAGCATTCTGGACATTGGTTCGTGGTAGCCATAATTTGTGCGGTGAGTGTTTATACGGAAAAGGGTCGTGGACCGAAGGTTACGTCGGTAGGTGTTAAGGGGAATCATGTGCAATAATGAGAGGCTGTCAATGTTACCGCTGAGAAGGTCGTGAATAAATAGAATATCTGCAACATCACGTCGTTCTTTAAGGGGTTGGAGGTTAACTAATTTTAGGCAATCCGTATAAGGTGGTAAATTAAGGGAATCGGCCCAGGGAAGGCCACGAAGGGCAAAACGGATAAACCTGCGCTGAATGGATTCAATACGCGCAATACGGGATTCGTAAGAGGGGGACAAGACTTGGCTAGCATATTCGAGAAAAGGCCTAAGTGATGTATAATGATTTCGTAACGTAAGGATTCGAGAATTCTTTGGACTAACCTTTCACGAAACCGAGAGCAGAGTTAGCACGTTTGATAATGTTGTCGATATGGATACGAAAGTTGAGTTCACGGTCGTAAATAACCCCTAGATCAACCAAGAAATTGACAAGGGGAACGGTTTCATTACGAATAATGTAAGTTCTGGGTGGTGAGGAAGAGCGCTTGCGGGAGTAAGTGATGGTTTGGCATTTACTGACATTGAGCTCGAGATGGTTTTTCTGACATCAAGTAGTGAACAGGGGAAGATATGTGTTTATATATTTTTATATCATCAGCATATATGGAGAGCGGAGAGTTCAGAATAAGACTGTCAACATCATTAATGGTTAGAATAAATATCAGTGGGCCGAGATGACTTCCTTGCGGGACACCGGAGGTAGCATTAATTGGATCAGAGATAGAAGATCTGAAGATAACGTTATATTGACGATCTTAAAGATAAGATTTGATCCATGAGATAAAACCGAGAGCAGTGAGCTGGAGGAGAATAATTTGGTGAGACATTTTGTCAAAGGCTTTGCTGAAGTCAGTGGCGACAACGTCTACTTCTTTGCCGGCTTCGAGTGCAAACAAACATTGTGAAACAAACTCGACTAGATTAGTGGTTGTCGATCGACCTTTTAGGAACCGATGTTGGTTAGCAGAAAATATGGGTTTGCAGTGAAAGAATAGTGCATCATATACAGCCCTGATCATAAACGATGCTCTCGAAAAGTTTGGGTATGCATGAGAGCTTGGCAATGGGACTATAGTTGGACACATCATTTTTCAGTCCTTTTTTGTGGACTGGAATGATATAAGCATATTTCCAAAGCTTAGGAAAGAGTCCTTGAGAGATAGAGCTTTGAAATAGAACGGTAAGGGGTAAAATAAGATGGTTCGCGCACTTTTTTAAAACTATGGTAGGCAGGCAGTCGGGACCGAGAGAGTAGTCGTCCTTTAAGTTGCGTATTTTTTCGGCGATTAGGTCGGGAGTTATGTTCAGTGAAACAAGAAACGTCTGGGGGCAGTCTTTCAAATATCGAAAATAGTCATGATCGGGTTGAAGATCTTGGTCGATGAATGATTGGTTGAAGAAATGAGCAAAGAAGTTGGCGATTACTTCGGGTTCGTTGGAAGAGTTATTGAGAAAATTAAATGTAGCGGGGTAGCTATCGGTTTTTCTTTTTTTATTAATGAAGTAAAGAAATACTTGGGGTCAGAGATAAGGGAGGATTGCATTCTGTTCAGGTATCGGAGGTAGAGTGATTCACATATGTAGCTGTGCTTTAGTGTAGGACTGCATGTAATTATAAAGGTCAGATGCAGAGGAGGATCTGAGATAGGCGTGCCAATTTTTGTTTCTTTTATTGGGCAAAGAGCGTAGTTCCTTGGATACCAGGGCGGGAAGGAAGTGTAGTTCTTTTTTGGTGAGTATGGGACTGAAAGAATGAAGCAGCTGAGGATTTTGGTGTAAAATACCGCAAGGGTTTCGTTTAAGGATATGTGTGAGGGTTAAGGAGGAAGTTAAAATTAACATTGTTGAGCAGCGGAAATTGAAACAGTACGTATTTTCGGAAGGAAGAATAGTGAATTGGGTCTCGAGTGGAAGAGTTACCGATAGAGGTGGATGAAGGGGGTCTAAAGTAGAGCGAAAATGGTTGCTCGGGGTAACAACGCAGCTTACGGCATCAGATGAAAAAATCATCTCGAGTTGTCTGACCATATTATTGGTGATGTTACTGAGTTACAGAAGGCCGGAGTCAGAGAATTGATCCGTGAAAAGGATTTCTTTACCTGAGGCGGGGTTAGCGGCTATATAATGGGTCTAATCATCGGTTTGAACCCATTTCAGGTGTGGGAGTTTGAAGTCGCCATAGATGATGATGATGTCATTGGGTTCGGCGATATCAAATATATAGTCGACGAATTCAACGGCGAGTTGGTAGCAATATGTGGGCTGTGAGAGTTTCCGTTTAGGGAGACTTATTGAGGCACTAGTGAAGTTGAAGTCAGCGGAATTCGACGATTTGAACAGCAAGGGATCTTAGCGGCTGTGGATTGCTAAGAGAACTCCGCGACCATCCGGATCGGCAGAGTTGTCGTGCCCATCGGCCCGAAACAAAATGAAATCTGAGGTGAATAACTCGCTGTTTCCTATGCTGGAGCATAAATTCATTCGTTTCAGTTAAGGCAAATATATCGTAGGGTAGATTTTGGGAATTAAGGAGTACTGCGGAGGTTTTGGTGCGTAATTCTCTGACGTTCTGATAGTACGGATATATGTTTTTGTAAGAAATATTCGATGGGTGGGGAGATGTAGTGGTGTTTAGGTTAGGATTTAAAATAGTTTGTGAAATTAGAGCGGGTGTACGATGCGCTTTGAACTGACATGGGAGGCGAATGTGGAGAGGTCGTTATTTACATCAATCGGAGAGATATTAAATCTTTCGCGAAACCGGATAAAGGTCTTTTTTTAACGCGTGGGGGTCTGTGGGTAAGCCTTCTTGGTGGATTGAAACTAGGACGTTGGTTTTAGTTTTTCCGTCGATACAAATGAAGTCAGATTTGTCGTGGAGGTAGGCCAAATAGAGGCGTACATTTTCTTAGATTCTTCTGTCTCTTAAACTTGACATAACATAGCATAGTCTTCGGCGTTAAGCTCGGCGAGATATTTGGTGAGTTTGGCCGTGGGAGGGAGAAGTGTATCCAAGAAAGAGGGGGAGGAGAGAGGGAAGGTCGTGTTGTGAAAAGCTGAGGAGGTGGAGGAGCTGGAGGGGGCATCGTAAGAAGCTGAGGAGGTGTAGGGAGTTGGGTTCAGAGTGTGAGAGTGTATAAAATGTGGGTACTGTGGATACATGCGGCTGTTACGAGAAGCCTGGGTTTGGGATTGGGTATTGAATTGACAATATTCGGTGAGGGGGATGAGGGTCGGGAGCCGGGCCCAGGATACGCAGTTATGGGTACGTGCTCTGTTAGGAGTATTATTAGGTGGAGGGATGTTGAGGGTAGTTGTTGATTTGGGAGCTATTGAGAGAGGAAGAGGTTATATCAGGTTGTATCACATGAAATGTCCGATTGTTTTGTAAAAAATTCAAAATCAATATTTCTTTTTTATAAAATTGTACATATTTAGTCAAAATATGAACCATTGACATCTGTAACCTTCTTCCACGCCAGACTGCAGAAAAGGTTATAATCCGTTGGAGAAATATCAGGAGAGTACAGTGGATGCGGAAGAATTTCGAATACCAACTGTAGCAGCTTTTGTACCGTTATGTGTGAAGTATGGGGTCTAGCATTGTCATGCACCAGAATCGGACCATGCCTATTGACTATGTTGCTTTTCAGCCAATTTCGTCTGCATTATGTCGATTTCCTCACAACATTTGACTGCATGTATCGTTTCCCCTGGTTGAAGAAATGAAAAGTGGATTGGTCCTTACGATGTCCACCAGATTGCCTGGGTGAAGACCAAGTTTGGGGGTGTGCTTTGGGTTTTCGTCGGCATCCAACCACTGCCCAGATCTTTTACGGTCGTCATACAAAATCCTTTTTCTTTTCTTTATGTATTATACAGTGCAAAAACTGTGCATTTCGGTGCCTTAGACTCAGCGATGCACAGGTTTCTAAACGGCATAATTTTTGAATCTTGTTCAAGTCATGGGATACCCACTTGTCGAGTTTTCTCACTTTGAGATACATAGGTGTCGACTTATTGTCATGGGGAATACTCCCATGTTGTGTGCAATGCCCCGTACGGTGTTTGTTGGGTCTGCACCCACCGTTTCTCGTAAAATGGCGTCGTCAATTACCGTTTCCGGTTCGTTGCCGAGGCTTACATCTCCCGAACGGAATTTACCAAACGAACGCCGAATGATGGGTTCCTTCACCGCTGTATTCTCAAATGCGTCATTTGTGTTTTTGGCTGCCACAGACGCATTATGTGTCCCAGACCCCAAAAATCGCGCACATACAATACCACTTTATCTTATAAAAAAAAATTACTGTGTTAGATGTATTCACTTGACAGCTTCTTATTGAGGACTAAGTGAAAGATCGGATATTAAACGTGGTATAATCCGATAATTTTAAATCGTAAAATTACCTTAGTCTACTAGTGATAACTGACAACACCAGCGCTACTTCTTTATGCTCAAAGGCAACTGAGAAATAAACTCTTCTCAAGAAAAGCCAAGGCAACCAAGGACCTTAGACATAATTCAAAGCGTATAAAAAAGTACAAGGCCGATCCGACAGGCAGATTTTGCCCGCAATCTTCGGTCCGGTTTTTGTTAAGGAAGACTAGGGGGGAGGATGAAAACGACGAACTTACAAGCAGTCCAGCTTACAATCGCTGGGCCATGCAGAGCAAATGGACAGTATATCCCGAAGTCTTCGACTGGTGGCGTACCCAGGTAGGAACGGAACTAATCCCAGCTCGAACCGTAGCGCCAACTAAGACAGTATTTGGGGAGGAAAATTTCTTTAACATAGACCATGATAAAATAAGAACTTTTTTTCTAAATCATAAAACGCTGTAAATAAAGTCAGCAATATAAGGGAGCTCTAATTGGTGAGGACTTTCAGGCACATTCGTTTTGGAAAACATTCTGACTGAAAACAAAGAAAACCGTCATTAATATTAAAAGCTTAATAATAAATGGGGCTTATCGCCGAAGAAGGTCCTTTGGATCTACACGGCAATGATAAGGCCGATAATCTCATATGCATCGGTTGTTTGGGGGAGCAGGCTAACACGCAAACTTCACTCACCAAACTCCAAAGAGCGGTCTGTCTCAGCTGCACGGGGGCTTTCCCCAGCACACCGGGAGCTGCTCTAGATGCTATGATGAATCTTCCACCCCTTGATATATACATATATCAGAGGGTGTGCACTGAAAACTATTTCTCGCCTAAAGAGGAATGGTCTTTGGTACAACTCGCATTGGAGTGAAAGTGTACTTGCGGGAGAAATATCCTACGACCCGTCTCATGGATATGGCTTCTGACGCAATGACACCTGCCATCCTACTGCGCTGTAACTTCACAGTCACATTTCCATGGCGTCAGGACTGGCTTTGGCCAAACACTGTACCTGGAATGGAATGTCTTCTTTGTTTGCTGGAGTTTTCTTTGAGCGCGAAAACATTCGACTGCACTTCTCGTTAGGAAAATACGCGTCTGTCTTCCAAGCGGAGATTTACGCAATCCTAATGGCCATGCACTATGTTGTGAAATGCAGGTGGAGGGGAAAAAGCATATGTGTTTGCAGTGACGGCCAAGCTGCACTCAAAGCTGTGTCCAACCCTCTATCCAACTCCAAATTAGTGTATGAACTCAAGACCTTTTTGAACAAAGTCGGAAGACTAAATTCACTTAGGCTTGTATGGGTTCCAGGTCACACTGGAATCCCAGGAAACGAGATCTCCGATGAACTCGCTAGAAGAGGCTCAGAGGAGAGTTTCTCAGGACCTGAACCCGCCTTAGGTCTACCTGCGTCCACGGTCAAATCTGACATCAATGACTGGGTCTTTAACGTACACAGTTGTAGATGGAGGGAATATCCAGGATGCAGGATGACTAAGCGCGTACGCCCTGATGTCTGCAAAAAGTCCGCAACATTTTTCTTATCCTTAAGGAGAAATGATTGCAGAAGGCTAACAGGCGTCATCACGGGCCATTGCACTTTTGCCAAGCATCTCTACGTGCTTGGCATCAGTGAGACGCCTACCTGTGCTGCATGTTGCGAGGAGGATGATACAGCAGAACACTTTCGCTCGCGCACGGTGGCGCACCCTTGGGGCCGACGTGGTGGATGCCGAATCTCTTAGCTCTACATCACTGAACCCCCTGCTCACTTTTCTCCGGACAACGGGGAAAATACAATAAAGACAAGGTGTCTGTCTGGTAGTACAATGGACCGGTGTTTGTGTCTGAGTGCTCCAACAGATAGTAAAAGCTTCAAACAAAAAAAAAAAAAAATATTAAAAGCCTCAAATATGTTTAGTGAATGATTACAATGATTTATAAACACGTTTATTTCGCATCTTTCTGTTTTTTTTTTTTTACGTTTTATATATAGAGAAATCACAATTACATTTTTTTCTGTTTTAATAGGTTATACAAACTCACTCGTCCTTTCCGTGAAACTATTCCTGCAAATGCACATTGAATTTAGTTCATAAAAAAGAACAGCAACGAAGTAGATGTTTCCACCTCGTCGCTGAAAGCTAAAATCTCTGAATCTACATTAAAATATTTCATCTTTCCAGCTCGCTAAATTGCTATCACTTCTTCGTATATCTCACTTTAGTGGCATATCTGCGTTAACTGCATCGTCATGGATATCCAAGGAATCACTACAAATCAGTGTCCATACCATCTGTTGAAAGAACATCTCTCGGTTCGATTATATTATTGTTGTCTTCTTCCTCCTGAACTATTTCGAAATCAAGCGAATTGCTATAGAGATTCGGCCTGTTTCTGTTTGGAAGTGAATTCTCCGGCTTAGTTGGTGGCTGCCATAAAACCAAAGCTGTGCAGGGTCTTTCAATCCTTTCAGTCCTATTAAGTAATGCAGTCGGTATGAAGCTTGAATGGGGGGTGTGCAATTTCTGAATTTCCTGGCACACTGTTATTCGATTAGCATTCTTGAGTTTCTCCTCGAGCTCTTTCTGTGTTAGGGTATTATTTAAATCATAATCCATGGAAGGTTGTTCTATCTGCGAAAAGCCAGCACTATGTTCTGTATAGTTTGATGAGATGTGCATGCCACTGAAATGGGCTGTGATTCGCTCCTCAGTAATGTGTTGCTTGGCGGGTCTTAAGCAGAGACGCAATTTGAAATAAACTGAGTTTTTCTATACGGAAATACTTACAATGATGGTAATAGTTCGGCTTTCCGTTTGTGATGGCTAAGAGCACGTCTATTATATGGGACCGTTGATAGGCAGGGAGCAGAGAACTGCATAACTCCATTTTGCATCGATGCAGTCGCTGACCAGGGCATGCATTCTGAGTTCCAAGGAGCGTTTGTAGGAACGGGCATAGTGTGTGGACTGCCAGAGGGCCTAAAATTGATAAGAAGTTGTATCACACGGGAAATTTGATAGCGATACTTGATCTTACTTCATTTTTATGAATTTAATGAGAAATCCTTTTACAGTGCGATACTTTCAATCAGCTGTCGTGTTTTGTTTAAAAAAAATTGTCGCCCATCAACATCAGTGGCATGGAATGTACTAGACTGTGTTAAGGTGGACACACATTGCTAAAAATTTAACAATCATTCAATAAAACATTGGAAATTTTTTAATTTTTTAAATAAGGTATTTTGATTTCGTTACAAACAACGGATGCATGCAATGTGTTATTTATATTTCACATTAGGGAAATGGAGCGTTACAACGAACGTTTCTGAGCTTTTTAAGTAGTTAAATGGGAAAGGAGGAACATAGGAATCTAAATTCTTTTGGAATCTATTTGCCGATCTCAAAGTGACGTATGGCAAGCGATACCAATCTCTGTAATTTTTGTTTGACTCGTCAGGTCCCTCGGGATGATAATGGACCGTCGATGTAAAAAAAAATTTAGACAATTTGATGCTCTGGCATGTGATTTTGTTTTATTTTATCCTTAAAAATAAGGTGCTAAAATCATTGATCACTTCGAAAGGCGTGCGATATACATATTCTAAATCTTAATCGACGTTTACCTTGACTCAGCAGTAAAAGCCCCATTTTTTGTTTTTTGGGCAAGGAAACTTAATAGCAGGATCCTTTATCAATCCGATCGTGTTGTTCATGACGATTTGTGTGAAAACTGGAACTATTCCAGACCATCAATTTTATGATGATGATGAAGAAAATGTAAATTAGAGAATGGAAAAGGGCATTTAGTCATCCTTCATTGGTTAAATAGTAACAATACCATGAGCATAAAAAAATTTCATAGAGGATAGAGGATTAGAAGTGTAGAGAATACGTCAAATAATCGCCAAAAAAATACGCACTTCGCTGAAAACTCTTAAGCACACTGTTCGATTAAGCAATGCATTGAAATGTAACCAAAACAATAATATACATTTGTGGATGTGAATTCACACATATTTTCTTTCAAGTGACTTTTAGCGAAATAAAACAAATGGATTGTGCGAGAGAAAAGGATGAAACAGTAAGGTCTCCCTGGTCTCTAGTCGACAACTCGGTAATTGAACAGCCAATATAACACACATACATGTTTGGCTCTAACGTCACTCCTTCCCGAACGAGGTTTTAACGTAATAATAATGACGTTTTATACAAAATACCCCAATTGTTTGCTCACTGTAATATTCCATTTTCATATCTAAAAATTATAATTTCACATGAAATGTGTAATAACTTAATCTACTACATTTTCGATGTCAGATTTCCTCTTCAAGTTGTCACCCTTGCATGTAAATATCAAACAAGTTGATTTTTGAAATCAAATTCACTTTCGCAAAACAAAACAATTTTAGGAACAAAATAAAAAAACTAGAAAAAAATCTACCAAAATCTCAAATATTCCCATAATCCTAGAGATGATAGAATGTTCCGAGGAGCCTTCTGACATCGTGAAACGCTTGGAAAAGCTTAATAAGTGGCAAGAGGAACAAAAACGGATGCTTTTTGAAAGGCAGAGCAATCAACGTAAACTTCTCGGTCTTGAGCACAAGAAAATGTGTGAAATGTTAGGAATTGATCATTCGGATGATAGTAGTGATAATTTACCAGAAACAGTGGAGCATGCAAAAGATAAAACTAGTCAAAACGATAACACCCTAGGCTTAGCAGTTCTTGACCAGACTAAAGACGGTGAAAATGGAGAAGTGGAAGAAAAGAAAGAACCCACCAAGGCAGCTATGAATGTGGAAATAAAGCGTAATTTCTTGCGACGAAAACAGGGATTGATTAATCGCTTCAATATGGATCCTGATCAATTCCGACTAAGCAAATTGCCTAAATATAGGTTCCAGTCCAACCATCCCGCTGTGCGAAACAAATACCCGAAAGCTAAAGAACAATCTAAAGAGAACAAGAAAAAGGCCAGCCCAAAAGCATCCAAGGGAGTGTTGAAATTGATAACAGCTGATGAGCCGAAAAAAACTTCATATATGGACATGATGGAAGAAAAATTCCAGGAGGCGCTAAGATGTTCGAAGAACGTCTGCAATTCCACGCCCGACGTAAAATCACAACAGTCTTCTGTAAATGAAACACCAGAGCCAATTTCTTGGGGAGCAATTCTTGATCCACAGAACATCAAACCCGTCGAGATACCTACCTCTAAAACATCCATAAATGAAACTCTGGAAGAATCCGAAAATCTTACGATTTTCCAGATACTTGAACAGCAAGCGCAAAATGGAAGTATCGATTTAAACTCTACTTGTCTCAAGAAATTTCTGAAAAAGTCACAAAAAGAATCAATTGACGAAGATCAAATGCAATCTATCCCGAGAACCTTACCACCCATTTCGAGGGAAATATTTAAAAACAAGAATTTCAATGTATCATCATCGAGTGAGTCGGAGAGTGAAATCGAGGAATCCCATGAGAAGACAAATAGGGTGCGATTCGCCGATACACCTCCGGTTGAGACAACTGTGGAAACTTTATCACAAACACTGAACTCTACCGATGCGTCTCAGCTTTTTGAGGAGTTCAAAAAGCAAATTTTCGCCAGCCAAAACGATACAACGTTGACTGTTAATGAAACAAGCTCCGCTCTGATGAAGGATCTTCAGCAAAAAGCCGAATTGATAAAAACCCGTCTTCGGGAACTTGAATCCGAAATAGCATCGTTCAAGACAAACAATATGGAACTAATTAAGTCGAAACAGGAGCACGAATTAGAGAAGGCACACTTCGAACAGGAACGACAAGAAGCGCAGGAAAAGCTAGATGATGAACGAATTCAAATGGAAATCTATTTCCACGACGAACGAATGAAAATCGAAGAGGAACGTAAGAAGATGGAAAAGCAAATCCGTACTCAGAAAACACTCGCTTCAAGTAAGGAAAAGAAGGAGATTTCAAAGCTACGTGATGAAATTGAAACGCTGCAAAAAGAAATGAAGAAAAAAGACGAAAACCATGTCGCAGTTCAAGCACGACTACGAGCGCATGTTCGGAATCTAGAGAAAGATATACGAGTACTAAACGGGGAAATCGAAACTCTTACAAAAGAAAACAAAAAACTTGAAGCAGAGAAACTTAAGCTTGAACGACAGACCAACAATAAAATGCTGCATGAAATCAACAGAAATATCAACAAACTTGCCTCTAAATGTGTAAAATTTAGTATTGTACATAACTGTTTTCTCATTTACTAACTCTGTTCCTCTTTCAGCCCAGTCAGACTGCCGTCACGCAACCTGTCGCGGTCAAGCCCACTAGTGTGCCCAAGGAGGTTAAGGCCAAGTTACCCCGTCAGAGCAAGAATACTGATGTTAGCAAGAAGTCAAGTCTAGTGAAACAGCAAACACGGTCACTTCACAGTCAGAGTTCACACTCATTCAGTTCTGATGACGATGCCAATGACGAACATAATTCTAACAATGCGTCGTTGGATGAATCCGATGAACAGGAACGCAAGAGCCCGGGGGAACAAGGTCGCAAAATCTCTACGGGGGAATCTGAAACTCAGGAATCGTCAAAACCTCCGTGCGATTCAACGTTTAAGCGCGAAATACGAAATCCTGATGGAAGCACCGATATTTTGTACCCAAATGGAAATCTGAAGAAAATATCGCCTGATGGGATGATCATACGCATGTTATACTTTAACAAGGATATCAAGGAGACAAACATAAACGAAGGCACCGTAAAGTATTATTACGCTGAAACGAATACTTGGCACACATCCTATATCGATGGATTGGAAATCCTCGAATTTCCAAATGGACAAACCGAGCATCGGCACAAAGACGGGCGAATCGAAGTACATTTTCCAAATAGTACAATTAAAATAAGCGATCCAAGTGATGGTGTTAAACTGGAAGAGTGGCGATTCGCAGATGGATCCACGCTTGTTCAAATGAGAAACGGTGATAGAGTACTTCTTATGCCCAATGGACAAAAGGAAATTCACACAACACTTAGTAAACGAAGGGAATATCCGGATGGAACAGTGAAACTAGTCTATCCGGATGGTAGCCAAGAGACTAGGTACTCGAATGGACGAGTTCGACTCAAAGATAAAGATGGAAACCTTCTAATGGACACTGAGAGTAGAAATTGTTGAGTCGATCTACTTCCATTCTTATTGTTAGATTAGTATTTAGCTAAGACTTCGAACTGCTATCAGTTTAGTTGAACTAACATGTTGTTGAACGGTTGGTTCGTTCAGCTAACCTAGGAGTTCTTAAAGTTAGAACTGAATACGAATATTGGTTACCTCGTTATAGTGGAAGAAGTGCTCTACGCCTTCGTGATGAGAAGCACTTGGGAATAATTTTATTTATTTGCGACTATGCTGTTTGTGTTATATTTATTATCATTATTTTAATGGCCATGAATGCGTCTGGAAAGTACTGAAGTTATATATTACTACCTGTGGAATAAAATTGTGAAATTTGATATTTTCCTGAAAATGTTACTTTATTATTTAATAAAACTCAGCATCATCTTGTTCATCGTCCTCGGGCGGATCGAAATCACACATTTTTACATCTATGTCTTCACCGTACTGTATAACGTTGTCGATCTGCAACAGTAGGTCCTGCACACTTTCTTCGTCATCCACGTCAAATGGTACGAAACGTACTAAACTGAAGTCCTCGATCAACGATGCGATCACTTCCGATAATTGCCTATGCCTTCTGCCCCATGACGATTCATGCGTCGTATCACCTAACAATGCCTTTGTGTCCGGATCTAAGTACATATCAAGTTGTTTTCGAGCACTTTTACTCAACAGATCAACTTTTGTCAACACATTTACATGCGGCATTTCCAGATTTGCCATGACACTTAGCGCAGCCATTGTGCCCGAAATAAACTTTGCACCATCGACCATAAATTGCGAGTCAACTAAGAACACCGAACATATGCGAAAATTCCATGATTCCAGCAAACGCACGAGATCCCTTCCCATAGTCAAGTGCGTGAACAGCTCTATCTGCCCTGGCATGTCGAAAAGGATATAATCGTCATCAGGTTCACCTTCACCTTCATCGTCAGATCCACCGCAAAGCTGACTTTTCAACCAATCCTGATTCTGTATGAGAAACTCTAGGCAAAATATCAAGCCACCGTTGGGTCCATACTGAAGTTCCTCATCTTCCATCGCATCATCCAGTTGAATTAGATCTCTAATGTCGACTAATGGCTGATAATCGAAATGCTCTGCTGCCGGGTCCAAGTTTACAACTTCGATAACCCGCTTTGCATCTTCTGCATGTCGTTGCATGAAACTGCAGTATGTCGACTAAAAGCAATACAAATGTATGAATATTACGTGAATTGGTATATAGTTTTGTAACAACCTTTCCACTTCCTGCTGGACCCATCACAATCTGAGCGTATCGCATGATTTCAATTTGTTTGAAAGCACAGTTGTATTCAAAACAAACAAGAATACGACAGCTGAAGCACGGCCGGGTAGATCAGAAACGAGAATGAGACGTACGTCTACGTATGAAATGTCATAAATATACATATGCTCAGAGTTTGACTACTCAAGCCAAGACTTGTTCGATTGAACATGTGCTGCATATCCGTAATAGCCTAGTAAGTGTATTCAGATATTATGTGTATTTATCGTTAATTATTTAAGCAATGCAGAGGATTATACATTTATATACCTACATATATGAGCTTATCCAGGATATATTTGTAGAACGAATGGACAGTAGACGAAAGTAAAAAAAAAATAATGAGAAAAAATGAAAATGTTGTACCAACAGGAAGGCCACACGATAGATGATAGGACAAGGATAGACCTAGAAGAAATGGTCAGCGAGCCTTTGAACCTCCGAGTTCCTATTGGCCGGTGATAATAATACAATAATAATATGAACTTACATATATGCATTTCTGAAGCTAAATTTACCTTTTATGGTAATAGTTGGTGAAGATAGCACTTGGCCTGAAGAAAATGCCTCGGATGTGACAAGCCTGGGATAACAGGATTGTGGTAATTCGGGTAAATTCCTCGTGAATCCCTATTCCATGCAAACGTTATGCCCCAAAAAAAAGAATTAAACCAATGCCATCACTACGCCATGGACGTAAGTGCTTAGCTTGCTGGATAAGAGATTTGTTTTAAATTTGTGGATATAAAGGCATTAATAACGATTGCCTAAGCATCAATCAAAAGTGAGCTTTCTTGCAGAGTATGAGTTGGATTGAAATGGTAGCAAAATGACCAGGTGTTAAATTACTCGTACTTATGTATGGTGAATTTAAAAGAGTTGTGAGTTGTTATAGCAAAGATTAAGAGAGCACACAAATTGTATATTCCAACTATGGTCATAAAAGTTGTAGTAGTGCTAGGTAATTCGAGGCGTTAGTATTTTCACTTTATTTTTCGATTAAATCCAATTATTGGTAGCACACATAGTTAACCCTTCTGCGGGACAGAGGTTAGAATATACAGTCTGCTCGGATCGCCAGTCTTAAGAGGCGACTAAATCCGTAATGGATCTCTGCTCCATGAAAAAATGTCAGAGGCAGGCGCAGAGCTGATGGCTCTGCAGAACGCACACTCGCATCACTACAATAATATACCATAACAATGTCGTACTCAAAACAACATCAATAGGCAAAATAATTGAGAAGTAAATATCCAAGGGAGACCATTCATGAAAAGAAATGTAAAGTAGAAAAAGTTCTATCTGAAACATTCGTACGCCATTACTTTTTAGTTTGGTTCTGGATTTCATAATGATATCCCTTAAGGAAAATGAGAGGGGAATAATAATGACAGGAAAGGAAGTAGGCTTCGAAGTAAATGACCGACTTGTATCGATCAAACAACGTCATAGAGATAGAAATAAAAAAAAAGCTTCATATGAAGGAATTATTCAAAACAACTCTTTTGTCTCCCAAAGTCAAAATCCGTGTTTATAAAAACATAATAACGCCATTGGAGAATCTATGGTGCAAAAACGGGACGAAGAAGTTACACAATCAAGCACTTAAGGAACTCTATTCGGTCCCGAGCAATGTCCGAGTAATAAAATCGCGAAGGCTAGGATGAGCCAAACGTAGAACGAATGGACAGTGGACGAACAGTCAAACGAATAATGAAAGGAAAACCGATGGGAAAAGGATCACCAGAAAGGCCGCACCGCAGATGGGAGGATAATATAAAAATCTACCTAAAGGAGATGGAACAGAAAGCGAGACATGGAAGGACTCAAGACAGCCAAAATAACCAATAATAATAATAACTAGGAGACCGTAGTCGCTTGTCGTATCACTTCGCTGCAGTATGTGTTTGAGCGAGGTAAAACTTAGAGGTTGATCTCAATTTACCGAAAACAAATTGAATACATTTTGGGGCTAAAATATTTCAATAAGTTTTTCAAAATCTGTCCGAATTCAAATACTTTTTTTGTATGTTTTTTATCAATCGGCCCTCAGGTGTTGAAACTTGAGACTCATGATTTAAATCTGTTCACACGTTTAGAGAGACGCTCCTTGTGCACTCTCATGCTGCATATTTCATCTATGCTGTTTACGATATAAGACAATCCGATAACATAAGTCAAGTGTAAAAACTAATATTAATTAACATATTTCGATTCGCGCAATGCTAAAAGCAGACTCATGAGTTTAATGTGGTAGAAATTTTTTTATTAATTTAAGAGATTACTCATTACGTTCATTCGTTCATTATACCTGCCATCCGTTTCAGCCTGTTAAGTTCCTTGAGTTTAGATGGCAAGCCATTCTTCTCACTGATTTTCCGAAGTCGATCGAATGGGAAAGGGATGATCTAGAAACGGTTGAAGAATCGGAACTTAGAAAACACTACATAAGCCAAGCCAAGAATGTTCAGTTTTACCAAGATTCATCACGCCGGAGTCGAAAGTTAAACCTAGAGAACATTAATGCTGATTGCGTAATTGAAGAGGAAACTGTTTTCGTGTGTAACTTGTTCCATGATCTTTAGTATATTGTCTCGATATTATTGAGGTTGTCAAATTTCACCATTACGCATATATGGAATTCGTCATTATATCTATTGTCTGCTGTTGGTTTTTAAATTATATCTACTACAGCGCCAAGTGATCCATTGCACAAACCGCCTGCTGTAAACAAACTTTGCCTTAATATCACTGGTGCACCAATGCAAAGAAGAAGTCTTGGAGATAAGCCCTGCGAAAAGTCTGAAGAGATTGAAGCAGTTCTGGGATCGTTATGGATTGCATTTATCATTGCGATAAGACGGTTTAAATTTTTAAACTTGCTGCAATGTAAGTTCGGATTACTTCGTTTGTCGACATCAATCTGATTAATTTGTTTATTGTTTGGAGCTCATCATAGTTGTTAGTAGTAAAATGTTCTGAATATAATTTATAATCCTCTTCAGTAAAGTGTCCAAGCGCTAAATGTTCTATTGTATTTTTGAATGCCTGTTGCCCGCTGTTAAAGAGGGCCGGAATGAACAACAATATACAATGCTTCAATATTTTGAACTCGTGATTTCTTTATTAAAACACGGATTATGTTTGTTTTTTTTTGGCTAATAACGTTCGAAAAGAAAGAATCTTCAGAAAAGACAAAAAAAAGCGCATGCGAAAATATTGCACATTCAATTTAAATTTTTTTCATCAATAAGTTTTTTTTAAATTAGGACCAAAATCAAAATTCTGTTTCGACAATAACCTAGATATTTTAAAATACTTTCTAAGGGTCCAAAAACCCTAAGGATCGCTTAAGAAATGGCTGAGAAACTATTAAGATCGCAATTGAAGTCACCCGATGGGAGCTTCGCTTCGCTTCGCTCAATAAGAATTATATTCACCTCCCGAATTGGTATTATCACTTTATATTTCGATCAAATCTAATTATTTCAAGCACAACACATAGTCGCTGATTCTTAAATCAAACAGAACTGCGTTAAAGAAACTATCAACAATCTATTACCTACATCTCTACAAACAATTGAAACAGAACTTTAATTGATAAATGTGTCAAAAGCGAAAACTGCACTTGACTTATTCATGCACTCCTCACTATAAATTAAATCATACAATAATTTCATTTTACAAATACTGCTGAAATACTTTTAAACCGAACGTATTCAAACATGCCGGTAAGTCGAACATACTCTAATACACATTCTTATCGATAAGCCGGGCGTGGTTCCTTGTTTTGGTTCCATATCTTGTTTTCGTATAAATAATGTTTTCCTTGTTTTCATTTATAACTTACCAGGCCTATCACTCGCAAATCAAAGAATGCAAGCAAACAGTTGGTAACATGGCAATTTTGCCATTGCGCACCCAAACCCGTGGACCAGCTCCCAGTGCCAACATTGAAAGCGATATCATTGATGAGTCATTGTATTACTTTAAAGCAAATGTTTTCTTTCGTACCTACGAAGTTAAGGTAATATATAGTTTATGATTCCATTACATCTAGTTGAATCTATCATCCTTAGAATGAAATCGATCGTGTTCTTATATACATAACTCTCTACATCACGGAGTGTTTGAAGAAATTACAAAGGTGTGCAAATAAGAATCAAGGCCAACAGGAACTATACAGTTTGGCTGTCTCTAAATTTGACATTCCTGGCGATGCTGGATTCCCACTTAATTCTGTGTATGCCAAACCCGCAGGACCTGCTGAATCAGGTGAGACCTACAAAAACTTACTGCCTTTGAACTTTATTTAGTTTTGTTCTATCGTAGATCTTATGAGGCAATACTTTACTCAGCTCCGTCTTGAAACAGGTAATCGATTGTGTGATAAAGTTTTCAGCGAAGACGGGAAGCTGAATAAATGGTGGATTTGTTTCGCAAAGAAAAAGTTTATGGAGAAGTCGTTGTCTGGACCAGGCCAGTAATTACTTCCGCGTTTATGTATTTGTGTGTTTCCTTTTATTATTTTTCATTTTTAGAGAAAGGCATAACAATTTACAGTGAAATAAAACGAAAATAATTGTTTCAACCAATTTTATATTGGAAAAAAAGAGAAACGGTTATTTATTTTGCTAGTGATAGTTTGAATAATATTATGCTTTCCATGGGTTCATTGATCCCAAGAGATGGGTCCGTTCTTTTCATTCGTAAATTGGTTAAAATATCACTACGACCTCAACCTTTTCAATCTCAAATAGTTTAGCGATACAAATGATCTGCCTGCAGATTCGAGGCGATTTCGGATTCCCATTTGTCGCCGTTGCAAAGGAGTTTTTCCTTATTGTAAAGGAGTTCTTCGTGGGTTTCAGTGGAAAATTCGAAATTAGGTCCCTCTACAATGGCATCGACTGGACATGCTTCCTAAAAATACGTTCAATGGTAATAAAATGTATCAATTTATTGGCGTGAAAATTGATGATACCTGACAAAATCCACAGTATATGCATTTAGTCATGTCGATATCATAGCGTGTTGTTCTTCTACTACCATCCGCCCGTTCCTCAGCTTCGATAGTAATGGCTTGTGCCGGACAAATAGCTTCGCAGAGTTTGCATGCAATACAGCGTTCCTCTCCACTTGGATATCGTCTCAATGCATGTTCACCGCGGAAACGTGGACTCAATGGACCCTTCTCAAAAGGATAATTGATTGTAGCCGGTTCCTTAAAAATATGCGCTAAGGTCACACCGAATCCACGCCAGAGCTCGGTCAAGAAAAGTTTTTCAGCAGCTCTGTCAGTGACGGCATCCAATTCCATGCTTTCCTCCTTATTATTCACGTAAATATACCCCGGTATTGGTGGCATTAATTCCTTATCTTTTGTCGAATACAAACGAACGCCTTGTGGGATGAAGCGACGTCCTGAAATATCGAGAATTGTAAGTTTGTTGATGACATAAGAACTCATAACCTATAAGTCCTACTACATCAAAACAAATGTACACTCAAGCTAAGACAAGTTAATATTTATAGTCTTACCGGCCTTAGCGAGGGAGAAAATCCTAATGGACGACATTTTTAGTATATTTTATGAACTTCTGCAAGTACAAAATGTTAGAAAAATCGTCTCCTCGGCCTGTTAATGAAACTCGAAAACTCCGACCGAACTTTACCAATCCAAAGAAAATAACGTAGTCGTATTGTCATAATTGACAGGTAACGAGTTGGCACGACTGATGTATTGCGGTGAAAAGAGAACGTCAAAAAGGTTTATTTGTGTTTACGGCTGGCAAAGTAAATAGAGCAACTGCCCGCCAAAATAACAATGTTCCCACTAATCTATATTTTTATTTAGAGGGTATTAGAGGAATATAAATTTAAGCCCTTTTTACAACAAATGAGTAATTGGTCTCCTTTTAGGCCCGCTTTTCTAAAAGATTTTAATTTGATTGAAAACTAATTGGTAAAGTCGGTTATTTTCCAGCAATTGTAACAATTCCCTAAGCCAGGCAACTGGGTATTCTCCAATCCTCAATTTTAAGGAAAACCAAGTCCGTGTGTCTTTTTTTTCAAACTTTATTGTATGACTTTGTATAACGAATGACTTGATTCATAATGATGTTTCAAATGGATTAGAAGTCGATTTGGTTTGGTTTGATTGAATATATTGTTGAGGTGCAATTTACAATTAGTGGCTAATGGGCCTAATGGTAGTAGGAAACATTTAATTCAACTACAATAGATCTCATTTCAAATATCAAGTTTTCACTTTATTAGTTCATCGGATAGGTAAAAAGGCTTGTGAGATCTTTGTATACTTTATGTATATGAAATTTGGTCTCTGATTAAGAAGGATGAAAATCGGGTCTTTTGAAATAATATTTTAAGAATCCATGGTCGAAAACAACAAGAAAAAACAGGCAAATGAAAAAAACTACAATTAAGAACTCGAGGAGCTCTATTCAGTCCCAAGCATCGTCCGAGTAATAAAATCGCGAAGACTAAGGACAAGCAGAGCACATAGAACGAATGGAAAGTGGATGAACAGTCAACAAAATAATGAGTGGAAAACTCGGAGACAAATACCGTAAGGAAAGCCGCATCGTAGATGGAACAGAATAGCGTTCATGAAAGGAAGGCTTGGCAAAGAGTTGTCGGCCAGGCTTTGAACTTACTCTAAATGGCTGGTAGTATATAAGATAAATTAATAAATAACATATACTGATGGCGCAACAGTGGAGGTCAGATCCCAAGTATCCTCCAACGCGTATGAACGTCGTTTTGTCTTTTTAATTTTGGGACGCTTTTACTAGCTACATTAATAAGCCACAGGGGATTTTGTTAGACCGCTTTGAGGAGAAACATCACAAATTACGATTTGGTTGCTTTGGACTACCTACTAAGTCATGGTGATCTCATGTTACGTTTACCCCTTATTAGACGGTTTCATCGAGTTGGTCATCTCTTATTTTTACAGATTATACACACATATATAGTATACTAAAAACGTAGTAGGGGGGAAGTAACTATAATTATTAATAAACGCATTTATATGTTGTATAAAAAGTCAAAAAATTCTAAGAAATTGTGTCATTATATACATTGCTTTTCTAATTTAAATTAAGAAGCATTCAAAATGACTTCCTTGGGCAATCTCGTGTTAAGGGTGTTCATAATATAGATATAAACGTTGCAATTGCTTATTGCTAATTGCAACATCATTGTTCTTACGTGTATGGTACTAATGACATGTTGAATTCACGTAATTATTCCTGCAGTCAATCCATTAAAACATTGCTATGCAAAAATATCGGAAAATTTTCATTTGTTTTGATAATACTGTTAATGGATGTTTAAGTATGTATAGACGATATCACCAAGTTTATTATTCTCAAAACTTGTCTTTTCCCTAAAATAAAATATAGTTAAAAAAAGTGGCAGCACTAAATTGCAGCCATATTGGCAGAAGGTGTACTTTTTTTTCTTTATCCTCCAAACTTCATTTCTTTTCGGTTTTTCACGTCGCCTTGTGGCGTTCATTTTTTATGCTCTTATCATTTTCGCGTTATTTTTTTATTCTCAAAGCTTAAAAAATGTAGATTCTCATTAGTTTTTCAACAGTTCTTCTTCTTCGTTCACGATTCTTTATTTTCCCGACGGTCGATAAGAGTGAATTCGTTAATTTTTTTCATGATTATTTTTCTGTGTGAAGCGTTTTTATGTTTTAAGTGCAACAGCAGTAGACTTGAAATCGGGTCCGCGGATGTGCCACTGGCTAAAGTGGGATTACATATTAATTTTTTATGTATGTGTCGTGCTTTATTAAAATAAAGAAATAAACTGAATGAAAAAGGTTTGATACAGATCTAACCCAAATGTGTAGATTTGATAATTAATCCGATAAAGCTTTATGGAAAACAGAAAGATAGGTGAAATCCCTAATAAATGAAAAGATACTAGAATATAATTGAAGGAAAAACATAGAAAAATGGAGAACCTGAATGTTCGTGAGGATCTGTTCGCCAGCGTCAAGTATTTTGTCAATGGCAACTTGGATGAGAAGGTAAACAAACAATGTTGTGAGAGTAATGTAGTTTATGCAAAGTAGATGCTTGTTTTCATACAAGTACGGTTTAAACTTTAATCCCCTTTCGATAGTAGAGCAATTATAGATAGGTGTAAAGTGCCAAACATTGAGTTAACCACTCCGGAAAAGTTCAAAGACGAGATAACATTTTAGGAAACGTGGGCTTTATTTTTAAAATATTATATGCGGAATGAAAAAAAACTTTTAGTTATTTTATTTTCCCGATCAGTTTTGTCTTTTGAATTTCCTCAAACAACAAATATGTTTTTCATGCATATATTTTATTTTCTGTTTGTATAACTCCATTATTTTAGATCGAATCCCTTCTTAAGAACGGCGGTGCGCAGTCACGTTCCTACCTCTCCGAGATCGTCACACATCTCATTTGCGGAAGTAATTATACAGAAGAGGAACTTGTCATGGGAATCGATTTGTATAGTGTAACGCCTGTAACTGAGAGTTGGATAATTCATAGTGCAAATCTCGGTCGGCTGGCCTCAACCAAGGCTTTTGATCCTAATAAGCCTAAAATATTTGCAAACATATATGTATCCATATCACAAGTTAGTAGTGCAGATCGGAGAAAGCTCTACGCGATGCTAACATTTCATGGCGCCGAAGTCTATCAGAATTTTAACAAAAAGACGACTCACCTGATTTGTGGTGCAGCGAGTGGTAATGCTTATATTAAGGCAAACACACTTCCTATAGGAAGAATTAACATTATTTCCCCCGACTGGGTGGTAGAGTGCATAAAAAAGAATGATATAATCACTTGCGAACCGTATCATCCTAGATTGCTTAAAGTTGTAGAAAGATCGAAACTTGTGAAGATCTTGCAAACCCCATCAGTGGCGCCTGCAGGCCCTGTGAGTACTGCAACTAATTTACTTGATAAACCTTCATTGTCGTCGCTAGCCACAATTATTGGCTTTGAAGAAGGTTCAGAGAAAAAGACAAAGGTTCTCGCCAATAAACAACAGCAGCCTAAAGTACAGCAGGAGCCTCAGAAATTACCACAACAACAGACACAGCAGCAACAACAAGAAGAGCAGCAGGAAAAATTGAAACAACAACAAGAGAAAATTAAACAGATCCAGCAACAGCAGCAATTACAACAACAGCAAATGCAGGCGCAGCATGATCTTCAAAAAGAGCAGGAAGCGCAGCAGCTTCTACAGCAACAAAAAATCCAACAAATAAAACAACAATTGCTTCAGGAGCAAGAAAATCAGCAGAAACAACATCAGCAACAATTACAGCAGGAGAAAATAAAACAAATACAGCAGCAACAGCAACAACAACAGCAACAGCAACAATTACAGCAGCAAAAGCAGCAGACACCAACTCTGCAACAATCATTGGCACTTCCAATCCAAAAACAACAGCAACCTCAGACGCAAACTCTTACAATATCTCAAACCCAAACGCAAACACCTCTAGTTACCGCATCTGCTTCACAAACCGTTGTGACCTCTTCTGCACCAGCACAAATAATACGCACAATATCGTCCTCTGGCCAGAACAACATTATTATAACAACAATACCTAATTCACAAGTAGGAACCAACAAGCAAGCCCAATCAAGTCAGTCTCCCATAATATTTGTTCGCCCGAGATCCATTACACAAGGCAAAGGTCCTGGAGGAAGTACCACTACCATACAACAACCATCGCAAATTATACTGCAGCAAAAAATCATTCAACAACCCTCCGCTGCAGCAGGAGATAATCAAAACCTGGCTCCACAACAAGGCGTAACTGCAACATTGACCAAGTCGCCGGTCACTGTCACGCCTCAAATAGTGAATGTTCAGGTGCAGCGCAATCAAAAAAGTCCTTCGTTGCAAATGCAACAATTACAGCAGCAACTGCAACAACAGCAAGTATCTGGGCCCACTCCACAGATTCAGCTTATACAACAGCAGTCTACTCAATCAAATGTTAATGATCAGCAACAACAAACGCAAATAATTCAACAAAAAATTCAAATACATCATCAGATACAACAGCGTTCGCAATTGCAGCAGCAACAACAACAACAACAGCAGCAACAACAACAGCAACAACAGTCACATCAACAACAGCAGCAGCAGTTTCAGCAATTGCAACAGCAACAGTTACAAACCCAACCACAACCATCCAGAACGCCTCAACCTTTAACACCTCAACCGCAAACCCCACACCAACCACGAACACCCCAAACACCGACAAGTACACCAAGAACACCCCAACCACAACCATGCACTACTCCTTCCCAACAACCCAGAACACCTCAACCACAACAAATTCAACAACCTCGAACTCCCCAGTCTATTAGTGCTCCCCACACCCCGCAACCGCGAACGCCTCAACAATCACTCTCCCAGCCCTCGACACCACAACCACAATTGCACCAATCGCCTCAACACCAATCGGTCCCCATGTCTCCGCAACCTCAGCAATCACAATCACAACCACAGCAACAACAGCCTCAGACGCAAACGCAATCCATTTCCATGACGCCGCAGATGGTGCAACAGCATATAATGAGACAACAACAGATTTTACAACAACAACAGCACTTACTTCAACAACAACAGCAAAACGGTCAGAGTTTGACACCACATCAGCAAAGCTTGCAGCGGCAAATTCAACATCAGCAAGCACAATTGATGCAACAACAGTCTTTACAACAACAATTGCAAATGCATCAACAGAGTCCAAGGATGCAGCAAAATCCTTCGCCAATAATTCAACAAACACCTTCCCCGCAACCACAACTACAAAGCCTTCTGTCTTCTCAATCCCCGCGGGCTTTACAATCACCAGCTCCCCAGATGACGCCACCTCCTCAATCACCACAACAGCAAATAAGTGTGCAACATCATCAGCTCCGGCAACAATTGCAACAAGGGCGTCAGCAGCAGCATACGGCGGCAGGGCAACAGCACAGACAAATGATAGTAACGCAGCAACAAATTACACCCAACGCAGGCACAGGGTCAAATCAACAACAACAGCAATCTCTGCAGCAACAGATACTTTCTTTCAGCCAGCAACAACAAAAAATACAGCAACAACAACAGCAGCAGCAGCAACAACAGCTACTTCAGAAATCTCCACAACATCCTACTTCAGTGCAAGTAAGTCTAAGCAATCCAGCTAAAATTCTATTCGTTTCAACTCCTCTCTTTTTCAGCAACAACCGCAGACAAAACAAATAATTATCTCGAAACCAATCGACCCAACCGATCCGGTTCAAGTGGCTCAGGTTCTGAGTCGCACCGCGCAGAGTCCCAATCATGAATCACTTATTCTGCGACAGCAAATGGCGCAACAACTGCAAAAACAGCAGCAGCAGCAACAACAACAACAGCAATCACCTCGGCAGTCTCCGCATCCACAACAGCAACAACAGCAGCAGCAACAACAACAACAACAACAACAATTGCTAGTTCAACAACAACAAATAGTCATTAGCCAAGGCAACAATCAAATAATCGCCCAAAGGCATGTGATTAACACTTCAACAACTCAGGGCCAGCAAATCATCCAAAGTCATATGTTAAACTTCCAACAGCAGAAGCAACAACAATTGCTACAACTCCAACAGCAGCAGCAACAACAGCAGCTCCTTCAGAAACAAAATGCTTCGATTGTACCACAACAAATTCAATTTGCACATCAACCTCAACAGCAACAGCAATCAGGCTTGCAGCAACAAGTCCGCATTATACAACAACAAGGTTTAGGGGTAACCCAGCAGATCGTGCAGCAACCGACAGTTGCAGGAGCACAGCAAATTCTACAACAACAGCAAGTAGTTTCTCAACTCCAATCACCACCCTACCAGCAGTCGCCCCAATCACAACAGCAGATTATTGGCTCCCAGACTCTTCAGCAGCAACAACAACAACAACCACAATCCCAGCAGATAATACAACAACAACAAGTGCAAACCCATCCACAACTCGTACAACAAATCCAACAGCAACAGCTCCCACCGCAACAACAACAACAGCAACAAATTAATGTTGGCTCCCAGACCACAAACAAACAATTCCCGGCAAAGTTTATCATCAGTCAACAGCAGTTTAATCAACTAACGCCACAGCAGCAACAGCAGATACTTCAAAACCAGAATCAAAATGTTTTCTTCGTAAATCAAGGAAACTTACAACAAGTTCAACAGCAAGTACAGCAGCAGCAACAACAACAGCAGCAGCAACAACAACCAATAGTTCAGCAACAAATTCTTCAACAACAGCTGCAACAGAGCCCACAGCAACAGCAACAATTGCAACAGCTCCAATTAAATAGCATCCAATCCTCACATGGAACCATAAACCGAATACAACAGAAACCGCCTCCTCCCATGTATCCACACACTCCCAATGTCACTGTGGGGCAAGTTGATATACCAGGCGGAATTTTACAGCAGCAACAACAGTTACAACAACAGCAACAAGTAATACTAGGTTCTCCACAACATCGGACACAACAGCTTCAACAACAGGCTATAAGTCAACAACAACAACAGACCCAGCAACAACAAATCATAGTTAATCAGCAACAAATCATTAATCCGCAACGCATTCAATACCTCCAACAACAACAGCTCCTTCAAAACAAGCAACAGCAACAGCCTACCCAGCAAATAATCATTCAACAAACTCAGCAACCATCCTCAACCGGGCAACAAACAATTCTGCAGAGTCCGCCACAACAAATTCCCCAGTCGCCACAACAAATACCACAGCAACCTGCGCAACAACAAATTCTTACAAGCCAGGGTCAAACCATTGCCATTCAAAACCAGATCATTTTGCAGCAGCAACAACACAAACAGCTGCAGCTTCAACAACAGCAGCAACTTCTCCAACAACAAGGTGATCCCCTGATTGGTCAGCATCAAGTCACCCTACAACAGCAACAAACTCAACAACCACAGCAACAATCACAGTCAACGACACCTCAGATTATCCAAACTCAAGTTACGCCACAAACGCAAACAGTTCTGATCCAGCAGCATCAACAAAATTCTCAGGCCATAATCGGCCAACAACAAATCCAACAAACTCCACCACCTCAATCACCGCAACAACAACAACAGCAAATAATTATTCAACAACAATCGCCACAACAACAGCAGCAGCACTGGAGTCCCCAAGGGCAATTGGCATCCCAACAACCACAACCGCAGCAACAACAGCAAATACTTCAAGTGCCACCGGGTTCACAAACCGCGAACCCAGCTGCAACCCAACCAACTCAATTCATTCGAACTGTTCGACCTGGCCAATGGCAAGCAACAACAGCCACAGGTATACCCAATACGCCACAAAGGCAACTAATCCAATTGGACGACAAGACACATGCACATTTCATGTCCCTGGATCCTTTGAAAAAAGCTGAGTATATAGCGAAATTGCAAAGTAAGCAGAGAGTAATGCTACGGCAGCCGGTTGCGTATCAACAACGTCCAGGTGCCCCGAATGTCGTAGCCAATAATATGGGAGCACCCCGACCTGCCGGGACGTCTCATATTATCGTGCAGAGTCAAATGCCGGCTGGTCTGACGCAACAGCAACAGATGCAATGGCTGCAGCAACAGGGAGCGCGGCAAGTTCTTGTTAGAACTGGTAAGTTGCTCCCAATAGCCCTTCAGATTTCCCTTTATTCATATTATTTTATTTGTCTATCGTTACAGGTAGCGCTCCCGGTTTAAGTCCAATCTCTCAACAATCACAGCAGTCGCAAGGTGCTAACGCCACGCAAACTCAACCACAACAACAGCAGTTTAGCGTTGTCGACCCCAGTAGTGTCAATCAACAGATGTTGATGCAGCGCCAGCAACTCCGGGTGCAACAGATCCAATTGCAGCAGAACCAGGGCGTTAAGCCCCCACAATTACAACAATCATCAGTTCAAATCGTGCCTAGTGGTGGTTCCGTACCTGGGACTCCATTACCTGACCCCCAGTTACAAGGTCTTCAATCACCTGTCGGATCAACTGGCTCCACCACAATGATAACCACCCTGCCACAGCAGCAACCACAACAACAAACCTTAGTTTTACCCCAAGATAGCGCAAACAGCCTGCAACCGCAAAATTCCGTTCTTCAAACGCAACAGCAACAGATGAACCTCAAAACCAAAACTGCCTTAGCCAATATGCTCAGCAATCGACTGAGCAATAATGGCGCTACAATAGTCAACAATGTGCCACAAATCGTTGCTACCGATCCCAATGCTTCGCCGATGGTCAACTCATCAGCTGTTGAACCCTCAGCCGCCGGTACGCTTCGTCTATTGACCCAACAGCGTAACGCCGTCCTCAATCAGAGTGTAGGAGTGCCTGTAGCACGGACACAACAGGAACTTCTGATTCTGCAACAACAACAGCAACAACAACAACGGCGTGCAATTGCCAGTGGCACTGCTCAAGTTGTCGGTCCGAATGTTGTAGCGCCGACACAACAGAACGCTGCCATATTGCCAGGAGCCCAATTCGTGCAACAACGTACCCCTTTGCCTCGTCCGCAATTTTACGGACATAATCCCAACCTCAAGCTGCCACCAGACCTCTTTCTGCTCGGATGTCATTTCCATATTGTTGAATACGACAAAACCGACGAGGATGAGTTGCCTGAGTGGATCGAAGTAATTAAGCACTACGGTGGTGAGGTTGAAGCTAGCTATGGGCCTCGTGTAACCCACGTGCTGTGTCGCACCCAACGACACGGTGTCGTCATGCAAGCCATACGCGATTCGAAACGCTGTATCACTGCTTACTGGCTAAGTGACATTTGTCATAAAAAGCAACTCTTACCGCCATGGCAATGTCTTCATCTGCCGTTTCCAAGCATTTTCGGAGTTCAAAAGCCTTTGGAGAAGCACATCATCGCCGTCAGTGGATTTGATGAGGAAGAAGAGGCTCGCTTGCAGAACATGATCGTAGAGGTGGGCGCGGTCTATACCTCGTATCTGTCGCAAATGCATACAGTGCTCATCTGCCGCAATGCCGAAGGCGATAAGTATGAAAAGGCCAAGGAGTGGTTGATTCCGATCGTGAACTCGTGGTGGCTTAGTGACATAGTGATTGGAAATCTTAGTGGACTGCATCAGTACGAGAACCAAAAGTACCAACAATATAACCTAAATGCGCCGTTTCGCATTGACTATATGTTAGTTGGACATTTGATGGGTAAGTCGTTGTCTGCCAAACTTATCTATCCGTCTTTATTGAGAACTTTTTTCTTTCGAATTTAGCACCATGGAAAGCACCGATTAATCTCACTCAAGAGGCCCACGAACGTGTCAAGCGCTGTCTTTCTGATCCACTCTATGAACCGCGTGCCAAAAGACAGAAAATATCTCCATTCCAGGAGGAAATACCAGAAAACATCGTCGCAGTAGAATATCCCGATGCAGAAAAGCCGCCGAAGATTCTATTCTCCCAAGTGTGCAATGTAGACGCCCTGAAGAAAGCTGTCATGTAAGGGCTTGGCTTCTCTCATAGACTTCACTTGACGACACGCTTATTTCTCTCTCTCTTTGTTTCCATCTTCTTTTTTTTTTTCCTCTTGTTCTCCAGATGCCTTGGTGGTTTGGTCGTCGACGATCCCACAAACGCCACATATCTCGTGATGTCACGTGAGAGCCGTACGTGCAAGCTCATACATGCAATCTGTCACGTTAGTTATGTCCTGAAAAGTGCCTGGTTGGTGGATAGTGCGAAAGCCGGAAAATTTCTCTCCCCGGACCAGTACAAGATCGAATACATTGAAGTTGATGAAAATCTAAAGTTCCCTTTGGAACGAGCACTGACATCGACAAAACGACGAACACTGTTCGGAGGCAAAGACTTCTTTGTCACACCCGATGTATTCCCGCCGCGTAATGAAATCATTCGAATGATTATCAGTTCAGGTGGCAAAGTGGAGGATACTCGACGTTCATTAAAGCAAATCAATGAAACATGTGCTGATTCACCGAATCGTTACTTTATCATAACCTGTCCTTCGGACCTACCAATCCTAGTCGACATTATTCGCCAGGGAAAACCAAAGTGCTGGATTCTATCTACAGAATTTGTGCTGAGCTCTATATTAAAGCAGGAACTTGATATCGAGCCGAACGCTATCCCCTATATCTACAATAATAATTATATTACTCCCGAGAAGACGCACACGGGTGGCAGAGGTCGCAAGAAGGATATTATGAATAGTTGATTTTGGTGACATTGCAGACTTTGTGCGAAGCTACGTGGATAGTACATGCGCGAAGCTGTGTAAATAGTGTAAAGAACTGATGCTCAGGAGAAGGTCGTACGTAATTTATTATTTTTCCATACATGTCTAGTGTAATTCGTAGTATACGTTAGAGAGAAATGAAATAAAATTTCCTTAATATAAGCATTTAGTTTTTAACTGATCCGATAATGGTACTTGTTTCGCTATTTTCAATGAAACTTGCAATGTGGTTCACGCGGAAAGGCGACTTAATTATTTTTCACTCTGCCAGACAGAAGCTTATGCAATTATAAAAGCTACTGAATTAACACAAAATTGTACGAAAATCTCATGATCTGCTCTGATAACCTCTCGTTCCTCAATGCTGATCAGTAATACTGATCCCTAACCTTCATCAAAATCCGTAACAATATATTCAAAGCAAAAATAAGCTTCGTTCGTCTGGGTTCCGGACAGCCAACAATGCAGCCGTCGACAGCTTTAGAGGATTTTAGCATAAGGGTTTATGCTTAAAATCCGATTTTCTGCGCATCATAGTGTTTTTCACACGAGTGAACGGAACCTAAAGCCGAACCTTTTTCAAGGTAAGTCAACGGGAGGTTTTGTCAGTACCCCACCGAGGAGAGAAGTTGCGAAATAATGGCGTTGGTGTTGTCGGAACTAGCTCACCACGTGCCAGCGACCTACAAACTACCCACTGCGCCACGGTGCTGCGCTTTCCCGGGTAATAGACAATTCACCTATTGTAGTAAGAACTCAATTTTCCAGGAACTTTTCCTTGGGCACAATAAATTAATTTAGTTATCTCTTCAATAAAGACAATCTGCCACCTTTGCTAATCTAGTCACACCCTACCCATCGAACATTTAGTATATACGCCCAAAATGACTGTAGGTTCGGGAAAGACGGTACGAAAACTCATAGCTGTTCCTAAAGCCCCAATACCCTAAGGCATCGGATCCCGAGGTGGATGTCTGTTCGATTTTGCTTGAAATCCAAGGGCAGTTTGGCTGGCACCAACAACAGATCTGTGAGCAAACAAACCGAGTAGACATCTGCTCGTTTCTGCTGGGTCTAGCTTTATACAAAAGATAAAATAAGATATAGCGGTGAAGTGTGGAGGCTCCAGGTGCTAGAAGTCTGCATTGTCTGTATTCCTTTCCGAGAATGTATATTTTAGCGGCCTATGCACTTGAAGCTCTTCAATCCAATATTTAATTCACAGTAGTCAGAATAATAAATACTCAACTTCAATATATGCAACAATAATTACTGGTCGTACTGTATTTTCTCTATATTTAAATCGTGTACACTAATGTCAATTTTTTTAACGATATTTCAAACTCCACTTGACAGTTAACAGGTTTAAAAACTCGAACTGGAACTTCTATTTAACGAAGTGTAGTTTAGCAAAGAAATGCACCTTTTGTCGTTGAATGCGCAAGATAATCAAATGCGGTTTAATGCTGTGATATTCAATTAATATGCATAATAATCAATTGCAGACAAAGAGAGAACATAGCGGACCTTGGCGTATGGAAACGGAAACGATTGTAAATGAGCTAACGGTCGGAATTACATCATTCCACTTTTGGGAGTCGAAGTAGACAATTGAGAACCAAGAATAAAAAATAAAAATACAATTTGAAAGCGTATGTCGCTTAACTCTGATCCAAAAAAAAAAACTAGGCGATTACAATTACATAATGTAAATTCTTTTTCATTTACTATGTTCATTTATAGTTAAAAGTTAATTTTTGTATGAGCCGATAAATAACCGATAGCCTGATGTCGATGAGTGGTCGATAACTTGTACTTGCTTGTCGGTGACTCTTGATTGACGAAGGCGAACGGAGCGAATCTAACGAATGTTCTGTCTCTTGAACAGCGGGCGTAAATTGATATAAGTGCCGCTTATGTAGCGCGATTCATTTGTCATTTTGCAGCCGCCAGCCAGGAGTCACCAATAAGTAAGTCTGGTATAACCAGATACACAGTATATAAATATTATATGTCATATTTCCTGAAGGGAATGTAGGAAATATACGCTATTACCACCGTTAAAGAAAAGTTATATTTCTATTGGGGACGGTGGCGACAGTACATACAGTGGTGGTCAAAGAATTAGAAACGATGAGAAAATTACACGATTGGCAAGTGTTATGCCTTTTTGAAGGTCACTGTAACAGTCAAGTATTGTTTTCTTTTTTACCGCTTATCAGCTCTATATGCACAGATGTGCACAATGGGTTATACAGTTATCACATCATTGATTATCGTGGTAGTTGATCAACGTGACGAATTTTGTGTGGACAAAGAATTAGAAACGACGTTGATAATATTACTCTCCTTGCGTATAATTGATGTAAGTTTACTTTTTAAGTATTTTCCATAATTAGTAATATTATATAATTAGTAATAGAGAAAAAAAATGGGGAAAAAGAAGTCATGCACTCCAGAGTTGCGAAAACTTTTGGTTGAAGCATGGAAGGATGGAAGACAATCAATGGCAGTAATTGGAAGAAGATCTGGCTGCTCCAAGAAGATGGTTTTTGGAGCCGTACATGCTTTTAAGAGGAGAGGCAGTTATCAAAATCCCGAGCGAAAAAAAATAGGGAGAAAAACCACAGCAAAGGAAGACAGGCTGATTACTCGAATTTCTAAAGCTGATCCCTTCTTGACTTCTACAGAAATTAAAGAAGTCGTTGGGCCTCAAATCAGCCAGGAAATATCAGCCAGAACCATTCGGCGACGACTGCTCGAAAGTGGACTTCGTGGGTGTATTGCACGTAGAAAACCGCATGTGTCAGGAGTCAACCTCAAGAAACGGCTAAACTTCGCCAAATTGCATGCCAACAAACCGATTGAATTTTGGAAGAAAATTCTGTGGAGTGATGAATCAAAATTTAATTTGATGGGGTCGGATGGGAAAGTGTACGTAAGACGCCCCCCGAACAAGGAACTTGACCCTAGGTACACCATTAAAACCATTAAGCATGGGGGAGGAAACATCAAAGTTTGGGGTGCATTCTCTTGGTATGGTGTAGGTCCTTTAGTACATATCCAAGGCAATATGGACAGATTTATGTATAAGGACATACTAAGGAATACAATGGAACCCTACTGCTTCGAATGCATGCCCGTTACGTACATTTTCCAGCATGATAACGACCCTAAACACACCGCACCGCAAACAAAAATTAATGTTTTAGATTGGCCAGCGCAAAGTCCCGACTTACATCCCATCGAAAATTTATGGGCAGACGTGAAAAAAGGCCTAAAGCATGTAAAATCGAAAAACTCGACAGACCTCTTCCAAAAAATTAAAAACATATGGGAAAGCATACCTCCTTCCAGATGCCAGGCTCTGGTTGAAAACATGCCCCGAAGACTTAGTGCTGTTATAGCAAACAAAGGCTTTCCAACAAAATACTGACATTTTTTTATTTTTCTTTAATACAAATATTTTTTCTTGAATTTTTTTCTTTTCGTTTCTAATTCATTGACCAGCTTTTAATTTGACTTGTTTTGTTTTTCATGAATTTTTATTATTTAATTTTACTGCTAGAATTAAAAACAAAATGAATAAATGATTTTCATGTATTATTACTCTAAAATATGAAGTTACTTTTTTAGGCGCCTTTGAAAAAAAGAAAGGTAATCAAAAACACTAAAGGCCAAAGCAGTCGTTTCTAATTCTCTGACCACCACTGTACATATGCTTTCAATAATTTGGTTTTCCCTTCACCGTGACAAACAGTGGTATCATTTTGTTAGCTTAGGAAATAAATTAGATACTTTTAGGGCTTACATACAAGATGTTATTGTATGATGATGAATATAACTATTTCTTCAACGCCATATTTCTAAACCATAAAAGCTAGGGGCTTGACTTCATTTTTTTTCTCTGCACTAACAATTGAAGAAATATATTTATTGATCATATACCTATTTACAATCAATTTTAGTGAACTACAGGAATGCTGTCCTCGAGTTATGTATACCCTTGACTAAATTCTTAGGGTCAAACTGAGTTTCCCCCACGAAAAAGTATTTCCACATCTGACAAGAGATCTCGGCCAGTTAGTTTTATGGTCTAAGCGATTAACACAATGCAACAATTACCAAGGAATATCGTAGCTTTCAAGTTGTAACGAAGTGCTCTTGAATATTCCCTTAAAGAGAGTCGAATCATACGCTATAGAAATAATTGGAGACTACCAGTGTGGCTTTAGATTTTTACTATATGACAACTTCTAGAAAAGAAATGAGATTTCACGAAAAGGTTCCCCAGCTCTTCGTAGATTTGAAAAAGAACTGTGACTGTAAACCGAAATCAAAGTTTTTATGCCTCTCTAAGGTTGGGAGTCCCGATAAAGTTGAGGAAACCGATACTTAAAGGTAACAAAGATAAAGTATGAAGCACTTTATCTGAAACATATGAGATACGTGAAGGATTAAAATAAGGAGACGCCTTTTTACCATTTCTTTTTAATTTGGTGCTAAGATACGTAACAAAATCCTTTCAGGAAAATGAGAGGAAAATAATTCTCAATGGAATCACATCCAATCTGGACAATTTAGACCTGTCGGAAATAGTGAGGAAACAGTTAAGAAAAATGAAGACAGCCTAATAATGGCAGGACAGGAAGTAGGCCTAGGAGCAAATGAAGAGAAAACCAAATATACGAGGGTTGATCTAAAAGTAATAATATTGCAAATAAAACATGGTGATTATAGTTTAGAAAATGATTTATTTTTCTACACAGTTTCCTAACAAGTATAAACTCTAAATTCTTTGCCTTGACCATCCAAAATCGTTTCAATAGCAACCATAACTTCGCTATCGACTTCAAATTTCTTGTCTCGGATATGTTCCTTAAGCCGAGAAAAGATGTATAAGTCTCTGGGAACTAGATATGCCGAATAGGCGGGTGTTCGAGCAGTTTGACCGAACAAAATTTTTAAATTCCAATCGAGTTAAGCTGAAGTCAATTTCGTTGCAAAGCTCATTGTTTTTATGCACCTAGTAATTGGGTCATTGCAGTCATAATTTGTTTTATGCCTTCTGTCGTAAAGTACATTTCTCGCCCGAAGATATCTTTGGGGTGCATATACATATCTATGTTTATAAGAAAAACTAATTCTGGTGATATAATATTATAATTGATTATGTCGCGAATAAACATGACTGAAGATGCCTTCCGCCTAAAACTCAAGGTTTGCAAACCAATTAACTTACATCTTACGCCATAAGGAGGAAGTTCGTCAAACATGTTTAATTTGCGAATAGCATATCTCGTGAAATTCTTTTGAACTCTTTCCAATCTAAGCTCTTGAGCATTATATGGCGAATCCCAAATAGTCTTGATGAAAGAGTACTTCAGCTCGCAGTTTGCCGCGTCTTTTTTCTTTAATGACTTTCCGCAATCTTCCTATTTGGTGGTAAGATCCCGAATGAGTGGCTCCCTTTTCCAAATATTCCACCATAATTATATCTTCACCGTCTCAAAAAATGAATGCCATACATTTTCTCGACGAACTTGACACTTTGTATTTCTTTGGCGTTGGTGGGGAGGTTTCAAAGTCATCGATTGTTGCTTGGTTAAAGGATCAGGAAATGGTGGATCCAGGCCTCGTCCATGGTCATGAAACATAACAAAAACATTTGTGATCGGCTTGGAACTTCTCGAGATTCACACCTAAAATGTCGACTTGATTTTTCTTTTGTTCATCTGCTCGGTACCCCACGCGCAAACACCTCTTTCATATGCAATTCGTTCAGAAGGATTCTTTGAACGCTGCCATATGAGATCCCTGCCACCTCAGCTGTATGTCTGGTGGTCACTCTTCGATCTGCCCGATCTGCCAACGCAACATTTTTGCACGTTATCTTCAATGAGGTTCAATGAGATTTTGGCCAGTTTAAACTTCCTGGCCCAGCATACTACTGTGGAGTATGGATGCGGACTGTTTTCACAAAGTCGCTGTGTATGTCTTTGGTATACAGTTTTTTTTTAAGCAGGGGTTCTTGATGAAAGCTCTAATTTCGTTTTATTCCTTTTTGATTTTATCCTTTTTACGGTTCGTATTCGAATAAATATGGATATATAAGAAAGCACAAAAATGTTTGCTTTTTTTTTGGATATTTACATATGTGGGTTGAAAATAACCGATTATCATTACTCTTGGATCACCCCTCGTATGGTCACTGACCAATCTTGACCAATCCAAACCTCGAACACCTGACTGAGGACAAGTTCAAATAACCGGTAGCCGTGTTGACTGCTTTGACATAAAGATTGAAATAAATAAAAACTGTATTTGGGTAACGTGTGCCTCTACGCGATGAAGGAACTATTCAAAAGAACTTATTTCTCCCGCAATGCCAAAATCCGTGTTTATAAAAGCCGTGACACAACTAAAAAGGAAGGAAATAGTATTCGGGTCCTTGGAAACAAGATATTAAGGAAAATTTTAGGACGAAATAACAAGCGAATGGAGAAAACAAACGGGTTTTCCAATGGAGACTTGACAGTTTTGAATTTAATTTGTGAACGCATCCTTTTACATCATCAAACTGTCATTGTCAATTTATTCAGTAAACTCAACATTTTCATCATGGTAAAGCACACGAACGAGCAAGGTCTGCAAATTATAAAAATTTTCTACCGAAATTCGGAGTCGGTAACCGCAACTTTAAGAGCGTTAACTCCAATTTTCGGTCGTAATTCTCGGCCTAGCAGACAGGCAATAACAAGCTTAGTGCAAACATTTGAGTCTACATATTCGTTGTGTGATGTTGCCGTGTCAGTGAGATAACGGGTTGGTCGAAGTGTCGAAAATATCGCTGCCGTTCAGGCGTCCGTAGCAAACGATCCAAATCAGTCAATTCCACGCGTTCTCAAGAATTGGGCATCGCTCAGACCACATTATGGAGTATTTTGCGTAAGGATCTTGGTTTACACCCATACAAGATCAAGCCGACTCAAGAATTGAAGCCGATGGACCATTTGAAGCGACGTACGTTCTCCGATTGGGCTCTGGAGAAGATGCGCCAAGAAGATGACTTTCATCGCAAAATCATCTTCAGTGACGAAGCTCATTTTTGGCTCGATGAGTTCGTCAATAAGCAAAATATGTTATTGGTCGGGTGAAAATCCATATGTGCTTCATGAATCACCACTTCATCCACAAAAAATAACTGTTTGGTGCGGTGCATGCCGGCTGCGTTATTGGGCCATCTTTTTTCGTCGACGATAACGATCGTCACGTTACTGTGAATGGCCAGCGTTATCGCGCCATGATTACCGATTATTTTTGGCCCGAATTGGAAGATATGGACTTGGACGACATGTGGTTTCAACAGGATTGTGCCACACAGCACACGTTACAATCGATTTATTGAAGAGTAAGTTTGATGAGAGAAGTGGGCCAGTCGATTGGCCGCCTCGTTCGTGCGATTTAACGCCTCTAGACTATTTTCCTTGGGGCTACGTTAAGTCATTGGTTTATGCCAACAAGCCGACGACGTTGGAAGAGCTCAGAGCCAACATTGAACGCGAAATAGCGGCCGTTTCGGCCGAAATGTGTGGCCGAGTCATCGAAAATTGGGTCCAACGAATCGACCACTGCAAACGTGCTCGCGGTGGCCATATGAACGAAGTCGAGTTCCATTCATAAATTTTTTGATTGTACTTCAAGCCGATAATAAAGTTTTTGAAATATCTCAAATGGTTTGCGTTTTATTTAAAAAAAAAGTTGTCAAGTCCTTTTTGGAAAACCCTATATATAATCAAGAATTTGGGGGACTATATTTGGTCCCACGCATTGTCCGAGTCATAAAATCGTGAAGACTAAGATGGGCAGGACACGTAGAATGAATGAACAGTGGACGAACAGTCAAACGAATAATGAGAGGAAAAGCTGTAGGAAAAAGACTCCCAGGAAAGCCGCGCCGTAGACGAAGGACAATATAAGGCTGAACATAGAAGAGATGGATGGAAGGGTTATAAACGAACCTCTGAACTTTTGAATGAAATCGAATAAAAGTTATCAATGTAATAGACGAACTTAATGCAATCCTGGACTATCTGGATCTCTTTTTTGCCCTTGTGGATCATTGTGTTTTTAGTCAGAAAATCAGATAAAATTCTAATCTTATATGTATACAATTTCTCATTTACATCATACCTTTTCTAAAATATTTGGATTTTTACAACTTCAGCTTATAATAAGCTAACCGATTTCTCAAAATATCGGAACAAAAATGGGCTTTGTTTTGATTTGCTTTTACCCGAGCACCTATTTCTCATTTTTAATTATTGTTATATTACATTTTCTTTTAATTTTTTAATGAAAAAAAAAGCCGTCCGTCAGCCAGCGAAACACACTCATTTTCCAAGCAAACCAGTGCATCCAGCACGCAAGTGTCATTTTGGAATTGAACTTATCTTGGACACACAAAAACGGGAACGGCATAAAATGAAGAAATTTCGTCCAAGGAACCCGTCTGCCACTGGAGTGCTTTCTTTCAATGTGTGCATGAATTCGTCGTCACCGCCGCCGAAATAAAGAAGAACACAATATCGACAACACTACCCATTTCAAGCAAGCGTCAAAGCGAGACAAAAGAAAAGGTGCGGCCATATTGATTAAGCACCCAATAATTTTTTCTCCCACTCATCGCCGACTGTTCGTACGCTCCGAATAGAGACAACCCATACTTTACACCATCCACATTCCGCAACGTGCATCTGTGTTTGTGCGTTCCACCATTGCCGTCCAGCCGAACCAAACGTGAAACGACCAAATAATACAATTTGTTCCTCTCAGTATTGAATTCGATCAGGTCGACGACGACGAGTCCACGAAGGAGTTTTTTTGAACGACAGAATAAAAAAAAAGTTCTCTCACTCCATTCATTCTTTTGAAAATCAAAGAAAAAAAGTAAAGAAAAATCCATTTCTCTAAATATTTTATTAAAACCTAGCTTTTCTGTGTTAAAGAGTAATTTTTTCGTTTGCTTTTTTTAATAAAAAAAAATCAATTCGCATTCGTTAAGTCAAAGCCGCCAGCTAATTCGCAGATTTTCTTTTCTTTGGATTACTTCAAGGATTATAAAAAAGTTTCCCGAGACAACACGATGTCTGAACGCGAGAATAATGTTTACAAGGCTAAATTGGCTGAACAGGCCGAACGCTACGATGGTAAGTTGTATTTAAAGAGCGTCAAGCGTGAAACGAGTCATATTTATTAGCATTTTTCTTGCCCGATTAACTTGTCCACACCACATTTTCCATGGAATGATCTAGAAGAGTTTTTTTTTCTTATTGGTTCTCATCCAACCAGTATATCTTTGCATGGTTTTTCTGGATTTTCCAATCTATTTTTTGGTTTAATTATTCCAGAAACTATTCTTTTTATCTGTCGTATGCATATATAGTATATCCGTGCGTATATAAGTTGCCTTGTACCGAAACAGGAGAAAAAAAGCCTGTTGGGGAAAAAAAAGGTCAGCACAGAGGTTGTGGCAAATGGAGGAAGAAAATGAAAAAAAAAATTGCAAGTGTTTCTCGCCAGGAGGCTCACACGCTCCCGCTGGCTGGCTGCTGGTCCACACACTTCATTTTGCCGGCATTTTTTCTTTAGGTCTTGAGAAAACGTGATAATTTTCAATTTTCCTTTCAAAAGTCGCCGCACGCGTAAACGTCAGTGGGCGATTATATTAGAAAAGACAGAAAATTTTCCGAAATTTTTCATTTTGGAAAAATGGTTCTGAAAATCTGCGTTGCTATGCCGCCTTTTTGTTCGTTTTTGTTTCCTTTATCTCGCTTTCGTAGCTGCTTTTTCATTAACGAAAAATGAGGGAAACCAATCTTCTGACGACTAGGGAATAGAGGAGTGAAAGAGAACTTAGACAGAGACGTCATGCAGTCCAAGCTTCGAATGAGAGTATAAAAATCGATGAATGGATCAATAAAAAAGCAGCAAAAGGTCTGGGACGAGAGGAAAACGAAGACGAAATTAAGTATGCGAATGCGAACTGCGAAGCATTTGACATGATGGGGACTTTTAAATTTGGTGGATGATGAACTCGGTTGAGTAACCGTTAAATAATTTGTTTTCAAAAATGAGATCGTGCCCTTCCCTCTCGGAAACCCCTGCCCCATTCCATAGTTTCACATACGAGCCAAAGAGAAATGTACAGCAATGATATTGGCGGTGTATAGTAGCTGGACAAACATACCTACACAGGCGAGTAGATATTGTATGCATATAGGTATACGTGATCCATTCGTCGACGACAACGTCTATAAAAGCTGATGTTGTCCTCTTCTATTTTGCGCTCCGCACGATGCCTGAATCACATGGTCTGGTTTGGCGTAATTTTCAAGGGTTTTCCCCCGGAGTTTATTCTCCGAATTTAATTCTGTTTTTTCATATTACTGGGAAGTTCGCAGAACTTCGTCGTCGTCCTCGTCTAATTATTCGCGTCACCTGTCTGTTCATATTGGGGGAAATAGGAACAGAAAATTGATTAAACTTGAAATATGTTCTCTTCTCGTTTCTGTAAGTATCTCCATGCCGTAGGACAAGCGAGATGGAGATATGTAGTGTAGTTTTCCCCCGATTGTTGGGGACGAGGATGAGGAGGAAATATAGCGTGTGTACACACAAATACAAATTACTCAGCGCGCCGCGCATATTACGTCCTACATACTGTGTGACCATGTACGCGACTACGGCGTGGATGAGGATTGAAATTCTTTTTTTATACTCATTTCTATTTCGAGGCAGCTTTCCTATACTTTAGCTCCATTCTTGCCATCTTCCATTATCGTCTTGTCTGGTTCTTCATATTTCCTCCTGCTTGCACTAAATTATTAATAAAATTTATTTCGCCAGCCGCCGTCTGTGGACGGATGAACGTAAAAAAGTGACGACCGCCCTTGCAGCATTTTCTCTCCAGGGCCAGCCATCAGTCTTTTCGGATTTAAATTTCTTTTACATCTTTTTCCCCATTTTGGCTTCCATTTATCCGGTCTGTTGAAAAGTTGCTGCTGTCGTCTCTGTCATTCTCGTTGTCCGTCTTCTTTTGCCGGTTTGCGTCGTCGTTTGGCTTTCGGTTTGGTGTGAAAAATGATTCATCCAAATCTTAAACCACCACGAGTCTATCGTGGTCGTCGCGTATATTCAACTCACTTCTGCTGTGATTTACACAAATTCCCATAAAATTGGCTGTGACTCGTACTTGTATAAAACCCCCCTACTTGCTCCTTTCCTACTTTTTGTTTCTTGCCATACATTTATGTACATACATCCGAATTCTGCGCTGATGTTTCCAGAAAAGAAAAGTTGCATTAATTACAAGTTGTGTCTCCCCCTTTTGCCGTCCTTGCCTGGCTTGCTGGTAGGAATTAGTATTTTCATGACCTCCAGCACAAAACATACAAAGCACACGCCGAAAGGTGAGACAATACTCTTCTCTCTACACATTCAGAGATTCAGAACATTGTAGCACTTGATGACGCAAGTTTGGATGATGATGATGGTGCCCAGTGTTGTGGAGTTGGCTGTTTTTAAACAAAAGTCATTGAAGTTATTTTCTTTTGTTGGTTTCCACTTTGTCTAGACGTAAGGGCGGATACACTGATAATCACCATAGTGTACGCACTTGTCAAAAAAAAGGAACGAAATAAAATAAAAGACGAATCCGTGCTCACTGTATTTGTGGTGGTAGCCAGAGAACACCTTGGCTCATATTACACTAAGTGCTAGTTATAGCACTAAGTATACGGTTGAAAGCCTGTTACTACTAGTCATCGATCAGTAGCACATCGACTTTGCACACCACTTCTCTACTACCCATGGTACACTCATACAACGCCTGTATCCACCCAATGACATAGCGTTGCAAATATAGAAACTCCGTCTGAGCTTTCTGTTTTTGGGAATGAACGAATGCCAGTTTAGTATTTAGTCATTGCTATATGTATTTTATCACCAAGGATACAAGTTACATTGCGACAATGCTTTGCTCGTATTCTCTTGATTGTTTTTTTACGTCGAGGGTAGCGGGAAGTGATCAAATGACTTAATTGTGTTTTCTTAATCTTATTTATGCGGAATGTAGAAAGGTTGGGACTCATACCGTTTAGGGGAATGACTGACTTGATAACGCTGCGTTGTCTTTTAATAGTAAAGAAAGCGTAAGCTCTAGTGAGTGAACTTTCGAACAGTTGGTTACCAACGTGGTGTGCTTGATGCGTCATTGCGGCTTATTCTGTTTGCTAAGCAACAAAAATTAGTTCATTTAGGTATACATTAATGAAGAAACAATGGTTCTTCATTCAGTCGGTATTTAAATGATTTTAATTCCTTTCAAAAGTGGTAGATAAGATTATAAGCCACATATGCACGGATGGAGCAGACAAGTGATTCGATTAACTTATTCTGTGGAAGGTGATAGACATTTTTCTTCGTACCGATCAATGCACTGTGTGTGGTGTGTATTATGAGTCATCCTTATAGTAGACACTGCCGATGAACTAATGTATCATTCATCATGTGGTGCGCAAGTATTATTTTGTTTTAATTTTTATTGTTAACAATTCATAGTTTTCACTTGCCTTTTTTATATTGTTCGATTGACAACTACCTTAATTATACAGAAGAAAGATTCTAGAGCTTAGAAAAAATGGTTCGAAAAAAGTACAGATTTTTTTTAAAAGCAAGTTATGCATTTTTTGGCCTTTATCCAAGGAGTTTTTTTCCTTTGCGCACGCTACCCTCTTCCATTCAATTCGCTTACTCGTATAATTTCCTTCTCTCTTACGGAGAGGTCATAGTACTTGTTTCTTCTTTCTTGAAGATTAGTTATAACAGCCTTCTCAGGCCATTTCCCAAGACCTTATTTAAACTGAGATTTAATAGGAGGATGAAGTGTTCTTTTTCGTCATACGCATGGAGAAGGAAGCAGTTATCAATTCGGTGTGGTATATCCCATTAGTAAGGGTGTTAAGTTTTAATTCATAGCTTATGAAGTTGTCAGAATTCCTTAAAAATCTAATCAAGTGGCTCAATATGCATGCGGATAGGATTGAAATAAGCCACACAGTTAGTACATTAGATATACTATCAACTGATGATGGATTGATTGTAGTAGTCGCAATATATGGAAGGCTCTTAAAGGCGGAAATATTTTGAATAGATCTCGGTACTTACAATACATATTTGGCTTCAGTGCGGGACATACTAATTCAGAGATTAGAATCAATGAAATGGAGTACTCCCCATATTTATGGTTTGCACTTGTCTTTCACAAGCTGACTCAGCTGACAAGCTGCCTCATCTTCAAGTTTTAGTTTTGGTTTTTCACTTTTCTATCCCGATCTATTGACCCCAAATCTGTAGAAATAATCTTTTTTATATTCCACAATAGGTGAACTCTAATCTGTCGTTCATTTAATAGCAGTTCTGTCCTTACTACGCTAAACGAATGACATGTGGTTACTTATCTCTGGTAGTGTACTATGATGTTGTGGTGATATCTACTGGTAAACGTCTGAACGTATACATATTCCTATACGTCTCTATTTCGAATTTGAATCGAAGAACATTTTGGTAATAGCTAGGGGACTAGATATACTAGCGTTGCATGCACCCAATTAATATTTTCGAGTTTCATTCTGATTATCTTATCTGATTTGTAAAATGCCGATTAATAACATGTCACCTTTGGATTTACTAGAGGATGATTGGCCTTATTGCTTTAAGAGAAGAGTAATCTTATCCACCAGGTTTTCTAACATTTTGCTGTCTCATAACTGCTAATATGTTATGTAAAGTCATGACTTAATTTTTTTTTGTATACGTTTTTGAGACACAGTCATCTCTAGATTTTCAAAGGACATTGTGCCAGCCTACACCAATCAATTTAATAATTTAGGCCAAGAACTACTGTAGACCCAATTTTTCCTACGCATCGGAAGTCTATGACTAAACAGTTTTATATATAACCGCCATATAGAAAAAGAACTTGAACTACTTAAAGCTCAAGGATGTTCACTTTTCCCCCCTTTTTATAGTCCTTTAATGCACTTAATAATTGAAGAGTAGGCTTTTATAGTGTCGCCTCTGTGTACATCTATAAAAAAAAGGATTCTGATGGAATGAGTGATACACGTTATAGTCAAGCATCAGCTCATGTAACTATGCAGTCATGTAGCCGGGCAACAATAGTTATCTATATTTTTAGCTACAGCGGTATATGTTGCCTATTTTTCAATCTGTTAAAATGATTTTTTTCTGTGTTCGCTTTATTCAACTCTAAGAGCGGTTGTGGGTGGGTAAAATAATTTGGGTTACATGTTTTCAGTAACACTTGGTATATCGGTGGATACTCGCGGTGAGCCGTGTGAGGATATGACGAGGGGTGGATTTTGATTGGTTGGAGAAATGATGGAGGGAAATGGGGCAAATAGTTTTGTTTTAAATCGGAACAATTTGAATTTGTTGAATCCCATGCCGACATGATGTCTGAGTATACATAAGTGAATGTGTATGTGGAAAGGATTTGTTTCTATCGATGTTCTGGGAAAGAGAGAAAATGGGCAAATAAATGCGTACTTGATTGAATGTCTTGTATGATTCTGTCTATAAATTTGGACAAAAAGGATTGGATAAGAGCATTCTAGTTGCCAAACTACTTCCACAGTTCACATACGTACATATGTATACATTCTAGACAATAAACTATTTAAATAAGAGAAGCATAATTTAATTCCATGTTTTAGAACTATGTACTTCGGAATTTGTAGCGAAATTTTCAACTTCGCACACGAACGATCATAAATATGGTAATAATTCCATTCAGACAGGTTAAATAACTGTAAATCCGAAAATATGCCCATCATTCATCGATAACGTGGCTCATTAACGTTCACACTAATCCAAAGTTTAGCGCTGCAGCAACAAAACCGTACACGTAGTACCACTTGCGTATGAAACGCGTTATATTTATAACACAATTGCTCAAACATTGAAAATTGCAAAACAATTTCCTCCAATTTTTGGTAGTAGTAGTAGTAGCAGCACCGGCGGCCTTTCACTGTACTATGTCCGTCTGCCTCACATAATAAATCGCCGGAACTTAACTAGAGCATTCGCCTTTGCAACAGCCATTGGCAACAATATTACGGAATGACTCATCAACTTTTCAGCATCAGCTATCGAACGTGACACGCCCAAGAAACCTTCTGCGCTTAGGCGCGCAATTCACTCTCAAATGCGATCTATGACGAACTGTTGTCGCACGGGAAATTGTTCTGCCCTTTCTACGTATTTCTTCTCAACTAGCTAAAAATAAATCTTGCAGAAATGTTTGACTCACCTTTATTGTTACTAACTCGTTTAAGTCGTGTGATAAGGAAGTAACGAGGTAATTACCGTCAATTTCAGTAGGTTTCGTTGGTTTAAAAGAACGTCATAGGTTTGCACAACACTTAAACCATGAACAAAGCACAAGACAACAGTTATGATGTCGTAAGATTAGTGCGAGGTCTCCCTCTTCCACATCACACACTTGTTGTTTACATGCGAGTATTAAGAGTGATTGCTTGCTTGAGCGAAAAATTGTTCGAGTATTATTCGATGCGAATTCCTTTCCTGCTTCCCATTAAAATTGGTATTTTTAGAAATCTTTTAAGTGTTTGTCTTTCAATTGAATTGTTTGTGATAAAGGAGAGAAGGTGGGGGAGGAATTGAATAACCACACGTGCATGCATAAATGTCGCTAATTCATGTGGTAACTTCATTCAAAGCTGTTAGTCGAATGAGTGCGAAAAGGTTTTATACTTCTATATCTTCCATGGATGTATTAGTAGAATATATGTATGTGCACATGTTTGTAAATCACTTATGTAATTATGGTTTTAATGATTTCTTTATTTCCCGTGTACAGAAATGGTTGAGGCCATGAAGAAAGTTGCATCCATGGATGTTGAACTAACTGTCGAAGAAAGGAATCTTCTTTCGGTCGCATACAAGAATGTGATTGGCGCTCGTCGTGCCTCCTGGCGGATAATCACTTCCATCGAACAGAAGGAAGAGAATAAAGGAGCTGAAGAAAAATTAGAAATGATCAAGACCTATCGCGGCCAAGTGGAGAAAGAATTGCGTGACATTTGTTCGGATATCTTGACCGTGCTCGAGAAGCATCTCATTCCATGTGCCACCAGTGGCGAAAGTAAAGTATTTTACTACAAAATGAAGGGTGATTATCACCGTTATTTGGCTGAATTCGCAACCGGTTCGGATCGTAAGGACGCTGCTGAGAATTCACTTATTGCTTATAAGGCAGCCAGCGACATCGCCATGAATGATCTTCCTCCAACACATCCAATTCGATTGGGATTAGCTCTCAATTTCTCCGTAAGTTCTTACATTTTTTTCCTATTTGTATATATATTCATTATATCGCCTAAATACCATCGGGTTTTGGTATTTACTGTATGATTTTAGGTGTTCTATTATGAAATCTTGAACTCGCCGGACCGTGCCTGCAGACTGGCGAAAGCAGCGTTTGATGATGCCATCGCTGAGCTGGATACCCTTAGCGAAGAAAGTTACAAAGACTCAACGCTTATTATGCAGCTTTTAAGGGACAACCTTACATTATGGACGTCCGATATGCAAGCCGATGGTAAGTTATGAGAGAAATATTACATTCCATTTCGAATGACAAACCGTTGGCATTATCTTGAATCTGATCAGATGATAATCAAGATTCATGAGACCATTGTTTGCGTTTCCTTGAATGATGGAGATTTCTTTTGTATCATTAGAATAGAGCCTGTAAAAGGTTTAAGATTAGTCAGTATAGTTGAAATCAACAAATGAAATGTGATTAAGTTGTGGGTGTGAATGAATTTCATATAAAATGAGTGTACGAGCATCTGTTTAGGGATGATTAGCTCTCACGGTAAAGATGATTTATATCAAATTAGGCACGTGGAAAAAATGTTCACTCTCAGCTTGTAGCTTATACAGAACAATCGCAGGGTAAAGAAATAAAAACTCGTTGAGGGAAAAATCGGGTGCGTAGATTACACCCATGTGCAACACCCTGTTACGATTGTTTTATAACAATAGGAATTGTATTACAGATTCGAATCGAATTTGACATTTATTCAATTTGTTTAGAGTAAGCAATGAAGCGTGGTGAGCTGTACTTAATTAGGTCAGATATGTTTTTAGTACAAGAGCTATTCTAAATTAAGGTTTCGAATATAATTGAGTACGATTGATTTGTTTTTTATTACCGTAGATAATCAATGTGAAAATAGTTTTCTATTAATAAATCAGTAGGTCACATTGTGAGCTTAGAAATAAAAATAACTTTTCGCGGCCTGTAAATAAATTTCTGGTTATATTGCGTGTCCTAAATAATCTATTTCGGTGCACTCCTAACCGATTTCTTTCTCTACTTGCAGGCGAAGGCGAACAGAAAGAACAAATCCAAGATGTCGAGGATCAGGATGTGTCGTAATTTATATACATATGTACCATTAAAAAATGTGTGAAAATGGCATAATATAAAAGAAAAAATAATAATAAAATAAACATCAATAATTAATAAAATAAAAAAAACACACAAAACAACAACTTTAATTTTAAGGAATCTAAAAAATATAAAAAAATAAAAATAAAAAATAATATACATATAAGAAATATAAATTATAAGTGTATTGTTTCGTCTTTGTATTAAAAAAAAAATCAGTAACAACACAGCAAAAACAAAATTAAGAAACACCCACTCAACATTACGTATTTTTTTAGATGGAAATCAGGTTAATTATAAATAAAGAATAAATAAAATTAAACCCCTTTTTTACTGTTCTTATCCCGACTTTCCACCCGCTCCTGTCCCCCTCCCCCATCCATCGATCTACCCGCTCGCCATCTCTAAATCTCTGATTTTGTTTTTACGTTCATTGCATATTATATTCGATCCAAAGCCGATAAGGAAAAAAACGAAAAAAAGCTAGTATTTCTCTTAATTCTTAAACAAAATATAATGTTAACACATCTTAATAAATATAATTAAACAAAAAACAAAACAAATGCTATATAGTTTCACACACACATACACTCGATACGAACACACAACCACCACTCATACACCACTTTTGTAACGTTGAATTTTTCTTTATTATATTCCAATAAAAAAACAAAACACTAAACGGAAAACAAAATGAAACAAAGTAAAAGAAAAATAAAAAGTTAAAACTATTTTTTTATAAATATTTTTTATTTTCTTGTTTCCCTCTTTTTTTTTTTGTTTTTATTTTTTATTTCTCTCTAACTTATAAGACAATTTACATTCTGCTTTAAAGTACATACTTTCTTTTTTTAATTAAATAAAGAGAAGCATAAAAAGTGTTAATGCATTTTATTCAATAATTCAAAGAATAAGTAAACAAAAAATGAAACATCGCATTGTTGTCATGCAAGGATACAATGAATTATTAATTATATTTATATATATAACTGAATATATATATATATATTGTATTTAATAAGAAAGTATTTAAAAAAAGGAAAACTTAATTCATACATTTCAATAATAAGAAATAAAAAAAACAAAAGTGAAAGGATAAAAAAACAAAACCAAGTAAATAAAATTAATGTCACAGAAGTAGAACATTTTGTTTTTTCTTTGCCGTCGCGACTATACTGCATTTATTAATTATTACTACAATTATATAAATTAAAAAAACAAGTAAAAACAAAAAAAATATTAGAATTTACAAAATAGTGAAAAAATCAAGCTATATATATATATGATTATAAAAGGAAGAGAACAAGTTTTTTTTTTTTAAGTAATATGTGGTAATACGTACCAAAATTTAATCAATAAAAGCAGAAAATTAAAAAAAAAAAAGAAAACGGAGTCGTATTAGACATTTTTTTCTGTTTATCGAGAGTAAAAGCAAATAAAGAAAGGCGACAAGTATACACACAAACACAACCAAAACGAACATGTATTTTAAATCTTTTTATGTGTAGGTTGAGAGAGAGCGCAAGTTCTTCTGGAATCAAAAACAAATAAAAGAAACTAAAAGCAACCGAATTTCGAAATTCTTAAGCAAGACAGTCAAAAGTAAAAAATAGAAACAAAAAGAAAACTGCAACAAACGAAGTAAACAGAAAAAGTTAAAATTACTGTAACCAGCATTGATAAAATACAATATGTGTGCATAATTTTCTATGATTTTAAAACAATTTTCTTTACTTAAATAAATGACAAGGAAATTCATAAAAAAAGCGGAAAAACTGGGCTTTTCATTTGAATCGAATTTGGTATTTATTCTAATCATTTAGAATGATCAGTTGGTTGATCAAAATAACATATATCACTGGTGGCTAACTTCCTTTATCTCAACAACTTCTTTCCCTAGCTGACTCGATCTTTAGTGTATCTTAGTCGATTGCATGGACTGAATAGACTGAATTGTCCTTTTACTTCACTGATTGTTGTCTGAACTGAACTGCGGGGACGAAGTGCTGGGACTTTAATGTGCGACAAATGTGATTAACGAGTCTTGGTTCTAGTCATCTTCGTCAACACTACCACATCTAACTTTAAAGTTGATTATGTGATTTATTACAGCTTTACAATTCATAAAGAGCCAGCGCCGAGCTTCTCTCATTCACTTATGATGTGTGCGATTTGTTTTTCACAGTGAAAAGTGACCTACAGTTTAATGCCGATTCCGACCAGTGAGAGTCGAGAAGCTGTTTCAAGGCAAGTGTACTGCGGGGGGTTTTCCCAGTACTCCGCCATATATGTAGGTCCGCCAAAATGAGAAACAAGTCTAGTGGGTGGTCTAGTTGATTCTCCTGTATTCTCATATAGTCAGCAGATTCTTGGGGCATAATCTATTTGGTGTTGATGTGTATATTGGTAAACCTACAGTCTCTCCTGGTGTATACTTTTCTGACATTGATGTTGGTATCAGCCCTGTCAGATCAGACGAAGAGACTCCGGTTCTGAAAGTTTCCATACGAGGGGTGATCCAATATGAATCATCTAGGCAAATAGCATTAGATGGTCTAGTAAACACGACGCCTGTAAAAGTTTAGCTATATGTTGGGAGGAAGTTATACAATCTTTAAGTAAAATGCGAGACGATATGATGGAGAAAGCTTCGACTCGGAGTGAAGCAAAAGGTTACATAGACCAAATAAACAAATTCGAATTTGTTTTTATGATCATTTTTTGGAACACGTTATTAGAACGTTTTAATGCGACAGATAAATCGTTACAATCGATTACAAGAAATTTAGAAACCGTTGTTCACCTTTATAGATCCTGACAGATTTTGTAACCCAATCACGAAAGAAGTGATGTTTGAAAAATTCATAAATAAAGCCAAGAAATCAATCACGGAAGAATATAAATTTGATATGAAGCGGGCTGAAACTAAATCACTAATTTCACGTAAAACACGAAACCGCACGAAAAGATAGCTTACGTATAAATGTATATTACTCAATACTGGATTGCATTCATGTTAAACTAGAGAAAAAGCAACTATAATGGCTTATAGTTTGTAAAATTTTGAAGCGCACATGATCTTTTAAAAAGCGGAACATTTCCAACTGAGGTACTGCACTACAAAGAGTACGAAGTTTCCAATCTTTCCATGGCAGCATCCAAATGCACCGTTGAAAGGACATTTCCTGCTCTTAAAAGAATAAAAATGTATTTACGAGTCAACTTACTCGAGGAAAAGCTCAACGCCGAAAAGGTTAATCCGCCACTGAGTTGGAGCAATATTCGGCCGTGATTGTTTTGGTATAACATTTCCGGCAGATGCAATCAACTTCGCTTTCTTTGATGTTGAACCACCGTCTTCCACACTTTGCTTTGACACCTGTTTCATTTCTGGCGTGTAGTGATGAACCCATGTCTCGTCCGTGGTCGAGACATGAATTGGTCCAAAGTTTGCGGCGAAAATCGTTTGCGCATTATTTTTCATCGTCATTATGCAAATGGGACACTTATCTTGCGCAGAGCTTTCGCATCCCTCATTCACCATGCAAGATGTTTCGCAGTCTTTCTTTCGATATGCCCACAGTCTCAGCTGCTTAACTCATCTCTACTCGCATATCGTCTAATATATATGTTATCGTGCATTTTTTCGATGGTTCTTTTAAAATTCGGATGAATTCATTCAAAAAGAAGAATTTTATGGCCGCACGATATTCCAGTTTACTGCAGGGATCAAGTTGAAATTTGTCACACAAACTAATAACACGTGCGCTCAGGCCTGGAACATACATTTTTGCTAAATGGAACGCCATCTCTGTGTCAGGTTGAGCGCCTTTCACCTTATCCTTGTAGGTAGATAAGGTGGCCAGCTCAGACCAAATATAAAGATCGCTGAAATGCTGTTTTGATGTCACGTCAGTGGCATGAGGATCCATAAGCCAATGGCCTGTACTGATTTCCAGGATTATCGTGGTATCCGAACGTCATGACGCCGGGTTCTACCTTCCAAATAGGGGGAGGGCAAGATTTTCTGCTTGATTTGGTGCACCTGTTGTTAGCTGCGGTCAAAACTGTTGAAGATTTTGAATTTTAAGTGGTTCAGCGGAAAACCCATAATATCGATGTGGATATTGTAGTATTGTATTGACTCACTTGTAGTATTTCATGGCAAATTGTAACATTGGTATCAGCGACGTGTTCCTAAACAGTAGCGTTGATAAACATTTAAAATGTATGATTCGTGTTTTAAGAAAGCAGAAATCGGGTTTACATGTCGCATTATTAAATGCACAAAGCCTGAAGCCAAAGCTGGACGAATTTCGTATGTTGTTCTCGGATTCTGGTGTCGATTTCATATGTGTGACTGAAACATGGTTCAGTCCTAAGTTTCCCGATAGTGCATATGCTGTTGAAGGTTATAAAGTATTTCGAGCGGACAGAGCAGATCGAATAGGGGGAGGTGTAGCAATATACGCAAGAAATGAAATAAACTGCAAACTTGTGTGCAAATCAAACGCCGAGCCTTGCGAACATCTGTTCATCAATGTATCGTGTGGTTCAGACCGTGTTCTTCTAGGAGTGGTATATAGACCAAACAAGCAAACCAACATTTCTCATATCTTAGGTGTTTTAGAGGAAATATCATGCATTGCGCCGAGTATAATTGTCTGTGGTGACCTCAATAATGATCTTCTTGCTAATTCTTCGTCTTATCTGATTAGCAATTTTAAATGTTTGGATCTTACACCAGTAAACATGACAACACCCACGCACTTTACAACTCATTCTTCCACCTTGTTGGATATCTTTCTTGTGAATGACATAACTAAAGCTCTACTCTATACTCAACTGGCCGTCCCAGGGTTCTCCAAGCATGATATGCTGTACCTATCATACGATGTGCACTTGAAAACAGATCAAATTAGTTTTAGGTATAGAGATTTCAAGAACATTAATTACAATGATTTATATTCTGATGTAAGCGCTATTGCATGGGAAGAAGTTTATCACATGCCCTCGGCCAATGACCAACTCTTGTTTATACAAAATAATATACAAAGGCTTTTCAACCAGCATGTGCCTCTAATTTCTAAAGTAATGAGGAATAAATCTCCACCATGGTTCAATATTAGTCTACACGAACTTATTAAAAAACGTGACATTGCTTATTCTCGATGGAAGCGCTACAAATTGCAAGACCATTACAACACCTATCGCCATCTCAGAAATTCAGTCGTTGTCCGCATAAGAAGTGCGAAGCGTCGCTACTTTGATCGTACATTAAATAACGACTATCAAGATAGCAAAGTTTTATGGCGCAAACTTCGGAAAATGGGATTTGGCAAAAAATATTTATCGCCACCAGTCGATATAGATTGTAATTTTCTAAACCAACATTTCGCGGCAGTCTCCAACTTACAAACCCTAAGTGCTAGTTCACAGTTTGAATCCCTCGCATGGCAAAACAGGCACGAATTTGAAGGCGAGACATACTTTAGATTCATCCACCTCATTGACGAGGACATAGTCGATGCCATTATAACAATAAAGTCAAACGCGGTAGGCCTTGACGAAATTAATCCTCAATTTACCAAAGTCATCCTTCCTTACATACTTAAGTATATAACACACACATTTAATACAATTCTTACAACTTGCGATTACCCGCTAGTCTGGAAATTTGCCAAAATTGTTCCGGTACCGAAAACGTCACACCGCACTTGCACCGACTATAGGCCTATATCCATACTACCCTTTTTCTCTAAGGTATTTGAGAGGGCAATACTGAAACAGATGCAAGCTCATCTAAGTCGAAATGAGCTCTTGTGTAATAATCAGTCCGGGTTTCGATCTAAACGAAGCTGCAAAACCGCACTCCTCTGCGTGGCGGATGACATACGATTGGCAATGGACTCAAATTATTGTACATTTCTAACATTACTGGATTTTTCTAAGGCATTTGACACAGTAAACCATCATGTGCTGTGTAGGAAAATGTTAACACATTACAAGTTCTCTCATTTGACTGTAAAACTTTTATTTTCCTATCTATCTGGCCGACAACAATGTGTCTCAACCAATAACCAAACATCGTCATACCTTAGGATTTCAGCAGGAGTTCCTCAAGGATCCATTCTTGGACCACTACTATTTTCATTATACATCAATGAGCTTCCGAAGCGCGTTACTCACTGCTCTATGCATATGTTTGCCGACGACGTACAACTTTACTTAAGCTGTCCGGTGGCCAATATTTCAAACGGTATAGGCTGTATAAACGAAGACTTGCAGAAAATCCAAGAGTGGGCATTGAAACACAACTTATCACTCAATCCTAAAAAGTCTAAGACGTTGTGTATATACAAACGTGTGTTAGATACTTCAGTTTTCCCCCGAATTTTACTACAAAATACTCCTATTGAATACGTTACTACAGCCAGAAATCTTGGAGTCATCTTCAACAACACGTTAACCTGGTCAGACCACGTAACAACTACTGTAGGAAAAATTTATAATGGCCTCCGCCTGTTATGGTCAACTCAAAATTGCATACCAATCAGCACAAAAATGCTCATAGTAAAGGCTCTACTTCTACCCATACTATTGTATTGTTGCGAGGTGCTCGGTGAGTTTGATTTCAACACCAGACGAAAACTAAACGTCATATTTAACAATTTAGCCAGATATGTTTTTAACAAAAGATATTCCGATCACATCTCTTCTTATGCACGACAAATACTTGGAATGAATTTCAACAACTTCGTGAAATTCAAGTCAATTGTTCTTCTGCACAACATAATGCTAACTCGTCAACCGAATTACTTGTACAACAGACTCATTCTCCCCAGTTCAAATCGCACTAATATACTTATTCGACCAAGATTCAACTGCCTTCAATCAAAACGTTCGTTTTTTGTTAATGCTACATTGTTATGGAACACGCTGCCAATCGCGTTTAGGAGAATCACAAACACCAACAAATTTAAAGCTTTACTCTTCCAACACCTGGCCAATGAAAACTAACCTTAAACTCACCCAATATTTAATAAAATTGTGTCTTATATTCTTATATTCTTGTAACTATTTAGCTAAATTTAAATTACTCAAAATCAGAAAATGTATACATGTATTAAGCGTTTCACCCATAAGATACGAATCTTGCTGTGAAACATTACTCAAATAAATAAATACAAATACAAATATTGGTGGTGGCCTGGGATTGGCTAACTCATCGGCATTCTCATTCCCCTTTATGTTGCTGTAGCATAAAATCCACAGAGATCTTGGTCACACATACCCGATAAGTTTTTTCCATAAATTGCTCAAACTGTTTGGATGAGGTGGTTGTTTAGGATAAGGCCTTGATGGCGTTTATGCCATTTCTCTAGTTAGGTTGTGTTTAGTACATATGTATGTACCTCCCTGATTGCCAGTCTTCTTCTTGAAACATGCTGTGTTTGTTATAGAGATAGCATGGTTTCAAAGCCTTCTTGGATTTTTGTCGATCTTTGCACCTTGTTGTGTTTGTCCAAGTAAGAGCTTTGTTTAGGGTAGACCACCAACCCAGTGAGCCTTAAATGAGGATGGACGGGCAACATCTGTGAATATTCAAATATCCAGCTTAGGCTGATCTCCAATTTTTATCGAAAGTTTTGCTGCAGACTTAGAAAGCTACGCCGGCTTTCCATACTCGGTCCAAGTTGAGCCTCGGGTCTAGAATGACGCCGAAAAATTTGGTGCTGGATGAAAGAGATACTCGTACATACTGTTAAATCACGGTATCTTGGGCTTGGTGTTAAACAGAACCAGTTCGGTTTGCTTGGGTTTTGCACGTAGATTACCATCTATGGAGCAAAAGTGTACTTTACTCAAGGCCTTTTCGTGATTATTATATTTATCACAGAGGCGAATAAACCGATACTCTGATAGTCACGTCGACCGCAAACGCGATCACTGTTGTTCTGTTGCTTTCCAATTCAACCAGAATTTAATTGATGACTAAGAATCATAAAAAATATAACATCGCCGCGCCGTTGCCAGTGTATATGTCTGCAGATTTGGTTTAGCATTCGATGTCTTGTGGAAAATAAATCTATATCGGGGGACTTATGGCTCATTTATAAAACTGTACGCAAGGGAACCACATGGGATTTTGTTGAATACTTAGGCACTTACTACTTGCATTCTTGAGTCTACTTCCGTAACGCAGCGTTCAGCTTTAAGACACACTTCCGCACCCTTTAATTGAGCATCCGAAAACTTTCTTAAAGGGGGAAATAGGTGTAGAGGTCTCAAAAAATATATTTTTTTTTCATAAATCGATCCTACAACTGCTCAATAATATGAACAATAATATGCTGCATACTATGAAATATGAAAATTTGAAAGCAAAATTCCAAGCCGTTTAAAAGTTATAAGCATTTGAGCGAGCGTCCTTTCGGAAATATAGTCATTCATGAATGACACATTTTAAAATCAGTCTTAATCAAACGCGTTTTTTCTCAAAACTACTTTTTTTCGAATTTGTGTACACTCTACCTCACAGAGTTCGTGATCAATCCTTACGAAACTAAGCACACATTTTCTTTATATATACATACATTTACGCTATATTTGAACTTTAATCATAAATACATAATATCTTTATTTTTACTTATTTTTTATTGCAAAAAAAGAACAATAAAAAACGGTCAAAAATCGTACTTAATTTTCACGTTTTTAAAAAAAAAAATATTTTTTTGCGATAATTGTAGTTCAAATAGAAGAGACACTTATGAAAAAAGTAATACATTTTTTTAATTGATTTCTGATAAAAATTGTGAGCTTCAGGATGTACATAAACTTTTTTTTTTATACAATAATTCGCGCAGGTTCAAGAGTGTACGCTCTTATGAAGTTTGTCACATAACCTGGACGGGGTACAGATGGTTTGTGTCGTAGATGTTCGTCCACTACTCTCCAGGGGTGGTTGTCCTAGATATGTTTTGAGAGATTCGAATGAATTTTGCGTTGGTTGTAGTTCACAGTGAATTTTTCGTTTCCATGTCATTAAGGTGTAATATTGGAAATGCACACACAGAGCATGAATTTTGAAATGACTTATTGACTTACAATGTGCAGCAGCTGATATCTCCATGATTTTTCAAAAAAAATGTTTGAAAATCTCAGTGAATGTTCTTCAACATGTCTATAAAATAAATTATATTTAATCTTTATACAGGGTGTCCCACGAGCAGTGTGCCAAAAAGATAGAGCGTGTAGGTCTGGTCAACACAAGAAAAAAATCGTACGGGAGGGGGGGGGGGTCTATTCTCCCCCGTTTAGCCGGGAGGGGCAATTTTCTAAAAAATTTACTTAATTTGGAAAAAAAATTATTAAAAATCAACAGTTACATCCACAATGCCGTGATATACTTTTTTGTAAAGCCAGAAACCTCTTCTTTCATCTTGTTTCTAAACGAAGCTGTTTTAAAGAATAGTTTTTGAGAAATTAATTTTCAAACTCAAAATTTTGAAAAAAAAATGAAAAAAAAAAATTTCGAACTATTTTTTTTCAAAATTGTATGTAATTAAGTACTAATTTTTTGTCAAAAATTCAATTCTCTTATTAGTTTTTAGTTAAAAACAGAAAACCGGATGCAAAAATGTTTTGCAGTTTTTGAGAAATTAAAAAAAAACCCGAACCATTTTTTTCTAAGAAAAACCTTTTTTTTTTGTTTTAACGCGGCTGGACTTGTAGGCAAATTAATGTATGAAACATTGACATCTTTTTTATTATTTTTAAAAAAAATTGAGTTTTATGAGGATTCAATAAACTGACACAGTATTGGAATAACCCTGGATTAATCCTTTTTTTTCATTGATAACGCCTGAAAACTCACCTGCCAATTTCGTCTGGGTCCGCCCGCCGCCAATGGGTTCAACCGGCTAGGACCTTAAGACAATAAAACTGCAATTTTTGGATTTGGTCTAAGGTCCCTCCCTTAGTACAAGGAGGATAGCTATTATGTTTGGAGTGCCCAAATCTAGAGAACGGAGAGTGCTTCATACCGAAAACTTACACCCGTACCATTTTAGCACAGTTCAGGAACTCACCTCAAACGACAAGTTTCTGAGAGCAGAATTTTGTCGATCATTACTGCTTCGAAATGAAACTGAACGAAACAATTTTGGAAGGATATTCTGGACGGATGAAGCACAGTTTACCAGAGATGGGGTTACTAACTTCCACAATTTGCATCATTGGAGTAGCACCAATCTACACAACAAAAAACAAAATAAATCACAACACCGCTTTACCTGTAATGTTTGGCTTGGTATTGTTGGACAAACTGTAATCGGGCCCCGGTTTTTGAATGCCGTTATTAATGGAGAATCATACTTGCAGTTCCAACGAGACCTTTTGCCCGATTTGATGGACAACGTTCCTTTCGCCATAGCAGATAATTTAATCTACCAGCAAGATGGAGCACCAGCACACTACAGCTTACGGGTTAGAAACTGGCTGGATGATCATTTTAGTGACCGTTGGATCGGAAGAAAGGGCCCCACGGAATGGCCACCTAGATCACCAGATTTAACTCCTCTAGATTTTTATGTGTGGGGATTCGTGAAGAATTATGTTTACGAAGTGGAAATAGTATCTTTGGAACGACTGAAAGCACGGATTGAAGTCGCTGGAGTCAAATTGTTTGACTTATGTGCAGCCATTAGAAGGAGATATAATCTTTGCCTTCTAAAAAATGGGGATCATATTGAAAATTGATTATAATAAAACTCCAATTTTTTTTAAAAATAATAAAAAAGATGTCAATGTTTCATACATTAATTTGCCTACAAGTCCAGCCGCATTAAAACAAAAAAAAAAGGTTTTTCTTAGAAAAAAATGGTTCGGGTTTTTTTTTAATTTCTCAAAAACTACAAAACATTTTTGCATCCGGTTTTCTGTTTTTAACTAAAAACTAATAAGAGAATTGAATTTTTGACAAAAAATTAGTACTTAATTATATACAATTTTGAAAAAAAATAGTTCGAAATTTTTTTTTTTCATTTTTTTTTCAAAATTTTGAGTTTGAAAATTAATTTCTCAAAAACTATTCCTTAAAACAGCTTCGTTTAGAAACAAGATGAAAGAAGAGGTTTCTGGCTTTACAAAAAAGTATATCACGGCATTGTGGATGTAACTGTTGATTTTTAATAATTTTTTTTCCAAATTAAGTAAATTTTTTAGAAAATTGCCCCTCCCGGCTAAACGGGGGGCAATAGACCCCCCCCCCCCCCATACGATTTTTTTCTTGTCTTGACCAGACCTACACGCTCTAGCTTTTTGGCACACTGCTCGTGGGACACCCTGTATATTGAAAAAATTCATGAAAATTACTCTTAATACGCCATCCTAAACCTATTTCACCCTTTAATTCGTGTTTGTTTGGCTTCGCTTGAGGTTGTTTGAATCGTTGCTCTTGTCTCCGTATATGCTTTACTGTAAATCTAGACATGGTAGTAATGCCATCTCCTCCATTCTTCTTTCTAATATATACTAAACATCGCATATAGGACAAGCAAATGGTATCTTTCCCTCGAAATATGCGACGACTGACCTACGGAGGTGTTACAGTTTCACGTGCTCCGCAGCCAACAAGCTTCCATCTAGCATTATTCCTCACAGTGTTGCATTCCAAAGGTGTTGAAGTGGTTGCTGAACATCCCATTTGGACCTAGTAGGTATTTTTTACTTTATTGCCCTTAAAGGGCCTAAGGAAATCTAGCTTAGTACAAGTGAATTTGTTTCTGATCTCCGGGCTCATGTTATTGCGGCTTAACGCTGTGGTAATAAGATAGACGAAGCCCTTGGTTAACTATATTGGTGAAATTCTGGAATCGAATAAATTTTCTATAAAGTAATAAAACAAAGATGATTTTTTTAAATTGACTTTATTCGAAAGATAATCTTCTAACATTATAATATAAATATAATTTCTGGCATATGACTGCCACGGCTGGCTCGGGCGTAGTCTAATCTGGAGGTCCAATTTCCGATGAGTTTATCAAATTAATGCCAGAATGCCAGAAATTATATTTAAATTATAATGTTAGAAGATTATCTTTCGAATAAAGTCAATTTCATGTCAATTTAAAAAAATCATCTTTGTTTTATTTTATTTCAAAATTCTATACCTCTATAAAATACACCCTTTATAATAATTCATTTTCTTACGACATACAATGATAGCAATGCTAAACCGAAGAACTGTCTCTACTAGATTTAGGGGTCTTGAAGTTTCTTTAGTAAATTTTGCTGTTTATATCGTTACCTTAAATTTGTTCCGATTTTTCATACAATTTTGAAAAAAAATAGTTTCATTTTTCTGTAGTTTGGTGGTTTATAGTTACCTCAAAAATGTCTACAACCAACACAAAACCCTTCCAAGCCTCACTTTCAGAATTAGTCATAACTTTTATAAAGTTTGCGTCTTTTATTAAATAGCGAATTTAGGGCAATGAATATTCCAGCTTTCAACTTCTCCATACTTAACTTAGAAAATGTCTGGCAAATGTACTGAAAGCATTCTCCGTCGTTGTCCGGCGCTTTGACGAGCTGTTTCATCATACCTAACTTGATGTGGAGTGAGAGAAGTATGATTTTTCTTCTACTTAACAAAGGTTACATTAGCTTTACCAACAGTTAAGGATTCGCTCGAAAGCCACACATCATGTTCATACAAATTAAAAAGTGCGCAAACCATCTTATTTTACCCCTTACCGCTCTATTTCAAAGCTCTATCTCTCAAGGACTCTTTCCTAAGCTTTGGAAATATGTTTATATCATTCCAGTCCACAAAAAAGGACTGAAAAATGATGTGTCCAACTATCGACTCATTGCCAAGCTCTCATGCATACCCAAACTTTTCGAGAGCGTTTATGCACTATTCCTTCATTGCAAACCTATATTTTCTCGTAACCAACATGCGTTCCTCAAAGGTCGATCGACAACCACTAATGTAGTCGAATTTGTTGCACAATGTTTTTGTGCACTCGAAGCTGACAAAGAAGTAGACGTTGTCGCCACTGACTTCAGGAAAGCCTTTGACAAAATGCCTCACCAAATTATTCTCCTCAAGCTCACTGCCCTCGGTTTCTCTCCCGGTTTTATCTCATGGATTAAATCTTATCTTGAAGATATACAGGGTGTCCCACGAGCAGTGTGCCAAAAAGCTAGAGCGTGTAGGTCTGGTCAAGACAAGAAAAAAATCGTATCGGAGGGGGGGGGGGTCTATTCCCCCCCGTTTAGCCGGGTGGGGCAATTTTCTAAAAAAATGATTTAATTTGGAAAAACAATTATTAAAAATCAACAGTTACATCCACAATGCCGTGATATACTTTTTTGTAAAGCCAGAAACCTCTTCTTTCATCTTGTTTTTAAACGAAGCTGTTTTAAAGAATAGTTTTTGAGAAATTAATTTTCAAACTCAAAATTTTGAAAAAAAAATGAAAAAAAAAAATGTTTGAACTATTTTTTTCCGAAATTGTATGTAATTAAGTACTAATTTTTTTTTCAAAAATTCAATTCCCTTGTTAGTTTTTAGTTAAAAACAGAAAACCAGATGCAAAAATGTTTTGTAGTTTTTGAGAAATTAAAAAAAAAACCCGAACCAGATTTTTCTAAGAAAAACCTTTTTATTGGTTTTAACGGGGCTGGACTTGTATGAAAATTAATGTATGAAACATTGACCTCCTTTTTATTATTTTTAAAAAAATTCGGAGTTTTACCATTTGCCAATTTCGTCTGGGTCCGCCCGCCGCCGATGGGTTCTAAACGCTAGGACCTTAAGACAATAAAACCGCAATTTTTCTTTATTGAAAAACAAAATATTTGCAACCTACGAGACCTTTTGCCCGATTTGATGGACAACGTTCCTTTCGCCATAGCAGATAATTTAATCTACCAGCAAGATGGAGCACCAGCACACTACAGCTTACGGGTTAGAAACTGGCTGGATGATCATTTTAGTGACCGTTGGATCGGAAGAAGTGGCCCCACGGAATGGCCACCTAGATCACCAGATTTAACTCCTCTAGATTTTTATGTGTCGGGATTCATGAAGAATTATGTTTACGAAGTGGAAATAGTATCTTTGGAACAACTGAAAGAACGGATTGAAATCGCTGGAGTCAAATTGCAGGAAAATTTTTCAAGCACATAGACTTATGTGCAGCTATTAGAAGGAGATATAATCTTTGCCTTCTAAAAAAAGGGGAACATATTGAAAATTTATTTTAATAAAACTCCGAATTTTTTAAAAATAATAAGAAAGAGGTCAATGTTTCTACATTAATTTGCCTACAAGTCCAGCCGCGTTAAAACAAAAAAAAAAGGTTTTTCTTAGAAAAAAATGGTTCGGGTTTTTTTTAAATTTCTCAAAAACTACAAAACATTTTTGCATCCGGTTTTCTGTTTTTAACTAAAAACTAATAAGAGAATTGAATTTTTGACAAAAAATTAGTAGTTAATTACATACAATTTTGAAAAAAAATAGTTCAAACATTTTTTTTTTCAAAATTTTGAGTTTGAAAATTAATTTCTCAAAAACTATTCTTTAAAACAGCTTCGTTTAAAAACAAGGTGAAAGAAGAGATTTCTGGCTTTACAAAAAAGTATATCACGGCATTGTGGATGTAACTGTGGATTTTAATATTTTTTTTTCCAAATTAAGTCAATTTTTTAGAAAATTGCCCCTGCCGGCTAAACGGGGGGGAATAGATACGATTTTTTTCTTGTCTTGACTAGACCTACACGCTCTAGCTTATTGGCACACTGCTCGTGGGACACCCTGTATAACGTTATCTTCAGATCTTCTATCTCTGATCCGATTAATGCTACCTCCGGTGTCCCGCAAGGTAGTCATCTCGGCCCACTGATATTTATTCTAACCATTAATGATGTTGACAGTGTTATTTCGAACTCTCAGCTCTCCATATATGCTGATGATATGAAAATATTTAAACACATATCTTCCCCTGTCGACTCTTGCTTTCTCCAATTGGACCTTAACAGGTTCACTACTTGGTGTCAAAAAAACCATCTCGAGCTCAATGTCAGTAAATGCCAAACAATCAATTACTCCCGCAAGCGCTCCTCCTCACCACCCAGAGGCTACATTATTCGTAATGAAACCGTTCCCCCTGTCAACTTCTTGGTTGATCTAGGGGTTATTTACGACCATGAACTCAACTTTCGCCTCCATATCGACAACATTATCAAATGTGTTAACTCTGCTCTCGGTTTCGTGAAAGGTTGGTCCAAAGAATTCTCGAATCCTTACGTTACGAAATCATTGTACATCACTTTCGTTAGGCCCCTTCTCGAATATGCTAACCAAGTCTGGTCCCCCTCTTACGAATCCCATACTACGCGTATTGAACCCATTCAACGCAGGTTTATCCGTTTTGCCCTTCGTGGCCTTCTCTGGATCGACCCATTCGACGTCATTTAAAAAAATGAATTTCTTGGTGAATTCACAAAGTGTAAATATATTCGTAAACTGTGTATTTGATGGTAATGGCAATGGCAATGGTTTGATAAAATTGGCGAGTACATCAGTTCTCGCACTATCCTATAAGGAAAATAAAACGAAGTACTCCATTCTTGGCACCCAGGCATACATATATTGTATCGATCTTAAATAACTTTTGTTGTTATAATTATCAATGTGGCTTATTATTTTGTCTTCATTTTAGTCAGCAGTTCAGCTAGCTTCTGAGATCGTACCTCACTGCCAGTGAGTTTTTTTACCTCTTCAGCGCATTTCTGTGTCGTCGCCTAAAAAGCCAAATACAGAAATAATTTAATCACGGCCTGGTATGGCTCTGTCCGTGCTTACTATTAATTTGGGATCGGCATTGCCTTCGTGTTTAACAGCAAGATTCCAAAGATTGACTGCCAACGCAAATGTTTTCTCTCGGGAAAGGTCTGCGTACCGGATGATTCTCAAAAGCAACTCGAGAGCCAGTGTTGATTGAGCTCGAACTTGATTGGCAAATCCAAGCGACTTCAATTGGCTCAGAATGTGTTCGACTATTTGTGCGCACATGGTATTTACTTCGGCAATGAACTTGGGATCACCACCATACAAGCCGTCATTGGAGACAACTGAAATGCAGTTGGTATAATATTAAAGTAGGAAAGTGAAATTGGACGTATTGAACTCACCATTCGGAATGTGGTAGGGAAATGTGTCGAGACTTTCGACGTAGAGCATGTCAAGGGCGTGGAGATACACATTTGTTGGTCCGGTGCTATGTAGATCGAAAGGAAACTTTTTGAGCACGTCTAGGAGAAGACGAAGAAGGTAGAGAACTCCCTGTTCAGGACTATCCTGTAATGAAATGGACAAAATATCAGTTTGATATGTACGATTCGAGTCCGTGGTAGGGTTACGTAATACTTACCGGGACGATGATAAGGGTAGACAGCATATTACAAAGGTAGGAAACCAGATAGCCCTCAGTGCTCTTTAACTTACCTTCGATTTCAATTGTGCGTGGCAGTTCGGCAACTAGCTGCAAAGCGGTCTCAAAACAGGCGTCAGCTACGTGAAAACAAACAAAAAATGGGTCTTATGTTCGCTGCTCTGAATTACTTCCAATACCTTGACCGAGGCAAACGTTAAGAAGAGCAACCTGTCCGCTTAGAAGATACAAGTCCATCTGTGTGGCTACTGATGCAATACTGGGAATGGTAATGAAGCAATATGCAGCGCATGCTTTTACAAAAGCCGCGGTTTTTCTCGTGTGCTGTCCGTTTACTATGGTGCGTGTTTGGATAGCAAGTTTGTTAACAGAATGTACTAAGGTCGTGATGACAGCATCTAGGTTGGGAAATGCAGCTCTAGCTTCGACGTAGAATGTCAGTTGCTGCTCGAAATCACGTCCGTAATTGACGTTTTTCACAAAGTTCGAGATCAAGGAGCCGATTTGACGACGTTCATCTTCCACCGTAAGTGCTCTGAAACGATTTGATCTAGAAAACGCAGATTTCCTCTTAAGTCAATTGCAACTTACGATACAGAATCATTTAAGACTTTACAGATGTACATGAGTGCGTTACTCACGACGGCGTCCGACGTTGTAGAGTCCACATTGTTCTTGTATGTCGTCATGATATGTTTGCAGACTTCGACTTTGGTCGACTCTTTTTTGAAGAGATCGAGTACGGGCAGGAAGTTGTCCTGTAAAGGGATCAGGTAATCTGAAAATTTCCTTGCGACAAGAATAGTAAACCAAACTTACGAGCGTGAGAAGGACTTCGAATTCCTTGCAGTACATGACGATCTTTTCCAATATCGACTGAAGCTGTGGATAGTGGTTTTCGTAGGCTTTATTCTGGCTCATGCGTGTTTTTATCTCACTGAGCAAGTTGTTCACTTCGTTTATCTAAGCAATTGCAAATATTAAATTGGTTGACGAGACAGATTGGAAAGTAGCACTCACTGAAAAATGCTCAACGACGAATTGAGCCCATGTTTCCACGCAGCCTATGTATTCGGCCGGCAAAGTAAATGTATTTATGGTTGTAAACGCAGCATCGTACAAGGATGCCTTGTGTTCGTGTGCCGGGGGACATTTGTTTATATTACTTCCCAATGCACGAAATAGTTGGCCTTTTGAGGTACCTTCAGTCGAAGAGTTCGAAATGACTTTGACGAATTCTAGGGCGTTAGCCGCAATGAATTCGGGTTTTAAGGAGTTAAGTATGGAAATCAAAAGCGGGCCACTGGAAGGAAGAAGCGAATAAATTTCGTGATAAATCAAGATTCTTTTTTAAGGATATCAGGTGATGTGTAAAGAGGCGAGAGAGGAAGGAGTATTCAGAGACATGTTGCTGAGAACGTAAGAGGGTGAGAGAAATGTAGTTTGTGCATGATCTCAGGATAGCAATAGTAACTCATTTGTTTGTATTCAAATGTACTTTGGTTGTTGGTCGATACTAGGAATGAACGATTTACAAAAGTAGTACTTACTTGTTCTTAATGTCCTTGCATTTTGTAAGAATTTCATCACTATATTCATCAGATTTTTTAACAAGCGCCTGCAGTATCCAATCCAGTGCTGGAGTGTACAGCGATAAATAGCTTCCAACATCAATACGCTGCCGGTTAAATTCTGAACGTACGGCACCATTGAAAATCTGAAAGGTACGACAGGATAGCATCTTAAGAAAACTGACTCTATTCTTCAACTTACTGTATGGTAAACGGCCAAGAAATCATTGAAGTTCTCCTTAATGTAGTTCTTTTCTGTGGTCACTGTCAGACCGACACGTACTAAGTAACATCTTGCATAGGCAGCCACTAATGGATCACCGATGCCACGAATCATTCGAGTAATCCTCAACAATGCTTGACCATATTCACTGAAAACGAATGAAGACAAATGAAAAAAGTGAGCAACAAAGGCAAGATGGATTCAAAGCATACTTTTGCGAAATGAAGCTGTAGCACTTCAAAATTGCCATTTCGACGTAGATCCTTGGCAGAAGCTCTCGTATTGAGGCTATTTTAAAGAACCAATTCTGGCATGTCTCCTTCGCGTTCTCCCGAACCATTTCTGGAGCGAGTTTCTCCGGAAACGTTCCCGATTGCCTTCTCCCCGGTCTAGGAATGCCAAGGCATATATGTATGTTACGAATGTAAAGTGTTTCATAATAATTGTGCTTACTCTATACAGTCCGCCTTGGACCGCAAGCGCTCGTAGACAAGTTTACCGAAAATATCCAAAATATCAGTGATCAACACGAATTGACTTGGGTAGAATTGCAAGACTGTGGTGTCAGCTAGCATTTTGGCGCACTGAATAGCGATCTTTAATGCTTTCACTCTCTGATCGCCGTTCCATGATTGAACCAGTTCCTGATTGAGCTGTTCAATTCGAAGAATGTATTCCTGTTGTGTCAGATTCATCATGTGCCGCATCGATCCATCCTCGAAATCGTCCAATTGCTCTAAGCGATACTTTATTTTATCCGAAACTATTGTTTGTGCTTTAACTGGAGGAACACTATGTTAACACTCGGTTTTTTGGGTATTTTCAACCTTACTTTGCTCCCCGCCTGTAAGGAAACTCGTTGAAATGGACAATCTCTCTGAAGTAATGTACTTGTTGAGTATTCCTAAACGTTTCATGCTCCAGTTCATGATATCCTCGTCGTTATGCCGGTCCTTGTCACGTTTTTTCGTCTTTTTAAAGGAAGTCTCCTGTAAAACCGCACACGGATTAATCAATGAATGCAAAACAATTGGATTTTACTAAATATCTACATAATCTGTTGCCATCTGAGACAGAGGGTCCATTAGTTCTTGGTCATGTCGTGCGAATTGTGACAATGGATCGGATCCATCCAAGGCCATTCCAAGTGGATCGATAAGCGACAACGTGGAAGAAGTTCGACTGCTCGATAGACTGCCATTGCCCGATCGACGGGTTCCCTTGCTATCAACTACCTAATAATGCAATTATAAATGCTGGTTAGTGGAAAAATTGTTATAGATTTTTGCATAGATTTAATCACTGTTATTTGTTTAAGGGGATGCTCGTAGGTGAAGTATCCTTGAAGTACATTTCTATTGATTTCATAGTCTTTTGGAACACACTGCCTGCAGAAGAGACTGAGTGAGTTATGGAAATTCTTTTACATTTTCTTGCTTACCAATCTGACGCCATCGTTTTTGACGGGAGGATATCCTGTAAAGCAATCGGAACCGACAACAAATTCAAGGAGCGATAAACATTTCTGTAAATTTCACTTTTGACAGTCAGCTGACTTTCAAGAGAGTGTGTTCGATTTGTATAGGATTTCGGAGTAGCTAATATCGTAAATGAAACAAGGTTGTTGTACTTGATTGGTTTTTCAATTTGCTAGTAAGTGTCATCTATTGAATTAGTTATATTGGTCCTCATGGTTGGTAACTTCGGATAAAAGGCAGGTACCATGTTTGGCATCAACTTTGGCCAATAGATGACCGAGATAAAACCCACAATTCATTTAAGGATTGTGTATGCGCTAAGTTCAGGAAAGAACCATCTATATTATATAGGCGATATGATATGAGATATGCGAAATTAATGTACTAGAAACTAATTGAATACGTGATGACGCGTACGATATAGCATTATGGTTGAGTTTAACAGAGACCGAAGGCCTGCGTGTGCCTTTCTCATCTCGATTCGGCGGTAAACCATTGGCTTCAATGTTGCTACATGTGAGTGCCAAAGGATGTAGATTAGTCGAACAATTCGTATATGAAGACACAAGCGTTGACAACTCAATTAATTAATTACCTTCACATGGTGGCTTCTCAACTTTAGATCGGGCAGATCGCCCGGTTGTTGTTGGAGGCAGCGAACGAGAGAGTTAAGGAGTTCACAAGATGGAATCAAAGGTGGCGTTTACGGTCTGATGTTTTTGATTATATCCCTGTATCGCTCACAAGTCACAGTAATTGTATTACCCATGACGTAATAAGGATCGATGACACCTCGGCGTAAATGGCGCACCGTACAGTTCCTTTGACTGAATGAAATTGCTTTTCGTGAATGATACGTAGAAACGCACATTTTGGTTGTTTGTCAGACTTGTCGGTCATGATAGATTTCGATTAACAATCTTTCACTTCGTCGTTGAGAGAAGGTGAGTGTAGTTTAGAAGCAATCGATGGTCTGCAAGCAGTTGGTGATAGACTGTGTATACTTTGAAAACGAACGTCTTCAAGACTGAACCCAAAATGTATCGCAGAGATCGAGCACTTTGAGGATCCTAGCACCTTTACTGTCACGTGCCGTTCCGACCTCTTCAAGACAAGCGGCCAAACGCCTTAGTGTTTGATCAGTTGGAAAGTATTTCCGAATTTTGAGGAAACCAACAGTCTCGCATGCGGATGGTAACGACGATTAAAAGGTAACGAGTGTGGTCGAACAACTGGAAAAAACCCTAAACTGCCATATTTTTCGGGGAGACTTTAATGCGACGCACAGTAGAAGTGACAGATTTGGATGAGCCATCGGAAAGAATAGCCTACACTACAAGAAGTCGGTAAACGGATTCAGGATAGCAGACTTTGTGACGGGACGTAATCTTTCAATATCCAGCCCAAGATTCCCACATCTCAATATCCTTAAGGGAACCTGGCGGTTTCTTTATCAATTGAAAGCTCTTATGGTGTTTGTCACACAACCTGGACGGGATGCAGATGGTTTGTGTCGAAAATGTTCGTTCACTACTCTCCGGGGGAGGTTGTCCTAGATAGGACTCGGGAGATTGTACTGAATTTGTTGCATTGGTTATATGTAGTTCACAGTAACTTTTTTGTTTCCAAGTCATTAAGGTGTTATATTGGAAATGCACACACAAAGTATGAATTTTGAAGTGATCTTATACTGCGAGTGTTATGCCTACGTTAGCACTTTTTTGATCATCTCTCATTCACAACTAATGTTGTTGCAGTTTTTCTGTATAGAAAATTTTGACTAGGGACAGACTTGAACTACAGTCCTACGGCTTAACAGACGGTGATGATTACCATTGCACCATGATCACCCCACCATTTGTTGTAGCACCAACGATCGGGAGACAGGTTAAAGACAGATGCTTCTCATATTTCTCACTGTCCAACATTGTCAGCTCGAAATCAAAACTTTCTGACCTCTCTATCTTAAACAGAGCGATTCTATCTTTTCACTGAAGTAGCACTCATCGTCGAGTCTGGGGCTCGTTGGCTGTGGAACTGGATATTTTTATTTAAATCTATTTAGTTTAATTGAATCGACAGCAATGATAGTTGTTGAATGGGCAAACCCTAACTTATGGGAAGGCTTCTACTACATTTTTGGTTACTTGAGTCCTCAAATTTTTGGTTACTTGAGTCCTCAAATTTTTGGTTACTTGAGTCCTCAAACAAAAAGGCATCAACCAGTTCGAGCTTCCAAATAGCTGGTCCTTCATTTCTGCGAACTTTTTCAACACTGTCAATGCTAAATATAGGAAAATAGTCACCGAGCTGTCCATAAACAAAGGAGGACTAAAGATGTTAGGTCTTCTATGGGATACTGAACGTGAAATTTTAAATGGTTTTCAATGATCCGTCCACATGACTAAGTGGGAAGTTACTGCTGGTCTTAGTAATAATGGAAATTCTTATACCGCGATGGCTACAATAAAATTGCAAGGAAATAGCCGAGTTTCACGGCATCGTCAATGCAATAGGCTCGATTGAGCGCGCCTCAGTATACATATCTTCAGGTCGTAGACGGAAACAATGTTCGTACAAGCTTTGTCTGTATTAAACTACGAGCGAAGATATTCAAACTAACGACATAGAAGAAAATCTACCATCATGCTCGTGGGTCACAGGAAAAATTGTAAAAACGTATCCAGAATAACACATTTTGACACTTCCATATGTCTTGGGTCTTTTCCTTTTCCGGCTTAATAAAGGTTTGAAGTTGTTCATGTCTAGGAAAGTAGATCACATGCGTTTTGTTTTTTCGGAGGTATACCAAAGCTTGGAGTAAATAATTAAGACATTCTCTATAGTTTTAGGAGGAACTAGTGGATAACACTTCAAAGACAACACCACAATAATTAAGAATGTGTCATGTGCTTATGCACTGTTCCATTAATAAACAAGGGCATCAATGCCTCTTCCGTGTACTTGGTGATTGCAACAGGGGATTGGATAAGGAAATCATTTTTAGCGGTTGTTGGAGAAACATAGCCTGTATATAGTGCATTGTAAAATTCTGGCGGAAGTTAGTACATGATTTCCCCATTTCAACATCTGCAAAGGGACTTGGTGGTCCCTTGATCTATTAAGCGTCAATCACATTGCGATGTACTCGTACATACGACGGAACACAAAAGAAAATTCATGTGAAGAGTGCGAAGAAGGATATAGAGATGGTATTCAAGATTTGCGAGAGTATAAAAGCAGGGTACAGCATGGATAACTTTTATATTATGCACTTTTTCTACAACTTTTGTGGGACAGATATTACGGTATGTCTGAGATGATCAACATTTTATTTCGCCTCAAATCTCCGTATAGTACACCCTGATTTTATCATTTCTTGACACCTTTTGTTGTTCTGACTTCATTTAGCGACACCTTAGCAACTTTTGCTTGCCGATCTAAATGCCAGATAAGAAATGGCAAATAGTAAGTTCGCCGATCTGGCAACAACTCTTTATCGTTACATTTGTAAATTTTCATCGGCGTCATATACCGCGGGGTGTCTTTGTAGAAGTATACAAATTCAATATGAAAAAAAGATACTTAAAGCTAATGTTAATGTCGCCATTAGTGCTTAAATACAATTTTTAGTATGTATGTACGTTCCACGGCTATCTCAAATCAAGCGCAATCTTGAAGTCCAATTTCCAACAACTTTATCGAGCAATTGGGGCGGCGATAACAAGTTGACTTCAAACGTCTCTGGCTTATCGGCATAGACTTGTGATTTCACATACCCCCAAAGAAAGTAATCTAAAGGTGTGCGATCGAAGGATCGTGGAGGTCTTAAAAGTTAATTTCTCGCAATAAATATAAAATAAAAAAAAAAAACCAAAGCTCTGTCACGTCAATGCCATTCCACTGAGAAACGAAGAAGAAAGCATACCAAACAGTGAGCTTAAATGGTTGTAAGGGCGTCTCGTCAAAGGCTTCAAAGTCTTTTCCACTCCGAATTTGGCAATTTTGCTGGTTTACGTATCCATTTAAGCGAAAATGGGCCATTTCGATCATGTTTTCGAACCATTAACCGAACCTACGACGCGTATAATGGTCACGCGGTTTCAACTCTTGGACAAGCTGGAACTTAAAAGCTTTTAAGCCAAAATCTTAAAATCTTCGACAAAGTGGATGGGCATAGCTCCAATTGCTGTGCTCGATTGCGTATCGACTTATTTGGATTCTGTAGAAAAAGGAGAGAAATAGCGCAGGAGGAAATAAGTAAAAGAAGACACGACCGTTCGCTTCAACAGATTTAGTAAAAGTGTGGTAGGAGTTGTGACAGCCAGCAGATGGGTTGTCACCAATGACGTTGCCAGACTCTTACAGATTCTCCTCAGCACAGCCCTCCACTACGGCAATAAAAAAAATCTCTTTGCAGTATTTGTCGTCTTTCGGGATGTGTTTTATTCACTAGTATGTACGTAGTGCGAAAACGATTCATCGTGTTCCGAATACCTTGCTCAGATGGATGCTTTTGTCGACCGTAGAATGGACGATAAGTTTGGCGAACCGAACCAAAATGTTTTTAAAATGAGTTTGCACAGTTTGCATGCTTTATAGCGTAATCTTCAAGGTGGCGCAAAATTAATCATCAATTTTGTTTATAAATTACTTTTTCACTAGCTAGAAAAAAAAGATTTTGGGTAATGAAAATCTTTATTCGAAACTTTATAATTTTTGTTAAGTGGAAGAAACGCACCACAATAAAATTAATCCACTTTTGATTGCTCAAAAACACATTGTTTGTCTTATCTGTAATAAAAATCGTCGACATGACAGCTTAGTACTCTTCAGAAGAATCAAAGTCCTACCTCTGAAGCATTTGTATTACTATAAGGTGTTAAAGATTTTTTTCGCCAGATCTGGTTATTTATTGAGCCAGTGCTCTTCTTGCTATAACCTTAGAGTAAACGATTAACATCTTGCTATAGTACCACATCACAACTTGCAATTTTTTTAAAATTGTTATACGCCAACTGCACCACAACTCTTTAATAAACTATCTAGTAATACATATTAGAATTATACGAAATACATATGTATATCCATTTTTCTCAGAAAAGTAAAACTTTCGCTCTTCGATTTCAATATAAAGATATTAATAACTTACTAAATATAGCGTAATTTTTGAAAAAAAAATTAGTACTTAATTACATACAATTTTGAAAAAAAAAGAGTTCGAAATTTTTTTTTTCAAACTTTTGAGTTTGAAAATTTATTTCTCAGAAACTATTCCTTAAAACAGCTTCCTTTAAAAATAAAATGAAAGAAGAGGTTTCTGGCTTTACAAAAAAGTATTGTATATCACGGCATTGTGGATGTAACTGTTGATTTTTAATATTTTTTTTTCCAAATTAAGTCATTTTTTTTAGAAAATTGCCCCTCCGGCTAAACGGGGGGGATAGATCCCCCCTCCCATACGATTTTTTTCTTGTCTTGACCAGACCTACACGCTCTAGCTTTTTGGCACACTGCTCGTGGGACACCCTGCATAAAGTATGTACAGATCTGTCGTAACCCCACCTTACCACTTTAAAATATGTTGCATGTTATAATAAAGTTATTACAGCTGCTTTCGCCTCTAGTTCCTTGTGTGCTATAGGTTGCAGCTTCTTTATTAATTCATTGTGTCTAATATTATTAATTTAGTTTTGTATCTTATTCAGTTGCTATGTATCTACACAATATGTTTTAGTAAAGAAAATAAAAAATTGAAATTGAAATATCCGGCAATTGGCTGCCGTCACCGTTGATACACATTTGTACCCGTTTTATCACATTTTTCATGACTTTACCGGTCAATAATATCGCATTTCTGTCGAATATTCTCCTTAAGGTCTGCGATTGTCTGAGGCTTGTTGGCATAAGCCCGCGACTTCAAGTAACCCCAAAGAAAGAAGTATGGAATGGATAAATCGGACGAACTTGCTGGCCGAGCCAAATCACCAAAACGGGAGATTGCGTGACCAGGAAACGCTTCCTTCACACTATCCATTGTGGCTCGTACAGCGTATGCGGTTGCATACCACATGTTCACCAAGCTCTGCTCATCTAATTCCGTCATTAAAAAGTCGTTTATCATGGCCATGTAGCGTTCGCCAGTAACAGTGACCGTATTGCTGATGGCATCCTCGAAAAAATACGGCCCAATCACTTCTCCCGCATGAACGCCGCATCACACTGTGGCTTTGAGTGGATATAATAGCTCTTCGTACATCACACGAGGATTTTCAGTGACCCAGAAACGATGATTTTGCTAATTGACGTAACTACTTAAATAGAAATGCGCCTCCGTGCTCATGAGAATTTTCGACACAAAATAGTCCTCTTCGTTGTTAGTATTAAGGATTTCTCAACAGTAATTCACACGCTACTGGCGGTCAACAGGCATTGATGATGCACTGTTTGCACTCTGTACGGGAACAAGTGTAAATCTTTCACTAAAATTCTCTAAATAGGGTCCGTCGCCCAATTGCTGCCAAGTTAAGAAAAATGTGTTTTGTTTAAAAAACTTAGCAGCCACACCCTGCATGGTCTTCTGTGGTTCCAGTCTGTTTGAGTTGAGTAGTTACGCGCCAGGATGTTCGAAGTCGAAATTCACGGTACGCTAACACCAGTGACCGATTACTGGTCGACACAATTTTTCCACGCTCTTGCGAGTATAGCGCTCCATTGCTTGACTGTTTGTATAGCGCAGTTGTCTAGTTTACAAATGTTAAATATGATTGACGTAAAAATTATAATATCTTTCGATAGGATGATAAATTTCGCGCCACTTTGTATTTATCATAAAATGGCAAAATGTACTAACCACAAATCAATTTTCAACTGTCAAATTGAGAATCTGTAGAAACAGTGTTGCCATTTTAAGCACCAAACCTCTATGACGCATTGTCACATGATAAATTCGTCAGTATTGTTGGTATTGTATGTAAGACGTTTTCAAAAGTTATCAAATCGAACGATTTAACCTGTTATGGTGCATGACAGTCCACTCCCTGTTTGATGCCCAGGTCTATGCGTTGATGTTGCCCTTCTTTCTGCGACTGTCTATCTCAAAGCACATGCGGCGCTAAATGTGATCGAGGACTGGTGCACGAGTAAAAGGCTGTCGGTTAATCCTCTTAAGACTGATGTAGTTCTCTTCACGAGAAGGAGGAAAAATTCTGGCATTATTCCGCTGGTGCTAAAAGGCATTCCCATCCAGATATCCAAGGAAGCTAAATACTTGGGAGTCATCTTAGATAGCAAAGCATGTTGAGTTAAAAACCACCAAAGCGGTATCAGCTTTATGGAAATGCAAAGGTGTTTTTGGCAAAATAAATATAGGGCTTATCGGCGAAAGAAGTCTTCTGGATTTACACGGCAATGATAAGAACGATATTCGTATATGCATCGGTTGTCTGGTGGAACAGGCTAACACGCAAACATGCTGTGGCTTCTTTCACCAAACGCCAAAGAGCGGTCTGTCTCAGCTGCACGGGGCCTTTCCCCAGCACACCGGGTGCTGCTCTAGGTCCTATATTTCACTGCCTTCCGACGCAGTGACATCTGCCATCCTATTGCGCTTTAATTTAACAGTCAAATTTCCATGACGTCAGGACTGGCTCTGGCCAGATACTGAACCTGTCTTCGCATTTTTACAGATGGCTCCAGGACTGGGCGGGGGTCCGGCGCTGGATTTTTTTTTGAGGGCGAAAACATTCGACTGCACTTCTTGTTAGGGAAATATGTGTTTGTCTTTCAATCATAGATATACGTGATTCTAATCGCCATGCAAAATGCGTCTGCAGTGACAACCCAGCTGCATTCAAACTGTGGCCCCTTCGAACTAGTGCATGAACACAAGATCTTTTTGAACAAAGTCGGAAGACTACATTCATTAAGGAAATGACGAAATTAGATGTCTGATGAACTCGCTAGATGGTACTCAGATGATGGTTCTCAGGACCTGAACCTGCTTTAAGTCTACCTGCTTCAACGGTCAAATCTTACATCAGCCATTGGGTCTTTAATGCATACAATCGTAGATGGAGGGAATATCCAGGATGCGGGATGACTAAGCGCGTACACCCTGATGTCTGCAACAAGTCCGCAACATTCTTCTTATCCTTAAGAATAAGTTATTGCAAGAGGCTTGCGGGCGTCATTAGGGACCATTACACTTTTGCCAACCCTATCTACGTGCTTGGCATCAGTAAGACGCCTACCTGTGCAGCATGTTTCGAGGAGGATGACACGGTAGAACACTTTCTCTGCGACTTTCCCGATTTCGCTCGCACTCGATGGCGCTCTCTTTGGGGCGATGTGCTGTGTGCCGAATCGAAATACAATAAAGAAAGTTGTCTGTCTGAAAATACAATGGACCAGTATTTGCGTCTGAGTGCTCCAACAGATAGCAGAAGCTTCCAACAAAAAAATCATTAAAAAGCCTATTGCAAGAAAAATTACTAGCCCTTTTTGGAGCCTAGTAGCTTAAGTATAGGCCCAACGAGAATACTCTCCTATCTACTCTCCCTTCCGAGGCATTTTTACATATTGAGTCAAAAAAAAGTCTAGCCTACTAGAGATGGAATTCCATCTCGCAAAGAGTTCATTTGCGACTGATATGCTCAGGAACTCATTCATTTTCGTATCACATGGCGTACCGAGATCATACCGTAATTCTTAAGTAGCAAATCGACTGTTGGCCACTGTTGGATGAAAGTGTACCCCAAAACTGTTATATACGGTTGCAACTCGATTACACCTTTCTTAGTTAATCGGCAATCTAGAGAGTCTGGGAATGCTATTATATGTAAGTGAACCCGATAGCTGTTCGAGGCATGGTAAGTTAACATGTAAGTCCAGTACCTAGCACATGTAATCATGAGTGTAACCATTCGGGAGGACATCGATGAGTCCTAGCCAACCTGATTATATGTAAGTTTAGGTCATACCTAAGCGACCATGATCAAATTGAAAGGTGAAAGAGTTTTAATTTCACAGTCTTAGTCCATTCTTCGAAATGTATTTCGTCTTCTTCAAAGTGTTCCCCACCCGACTTACGTCCAGGTTTTTTTCCTTTTCCAGAAACAGTTGTGAAATTCGATTTTCGAAAGGACCATCAGTTCATATAGTGATTCACGTTGAAACGCTTTTATGGACTCGGAATCGGTGTCCCGGAGCTAGATCAGACCAATACGACGGATGGATCGAGTTTTTTAACCAAATGGTCAAGAGCCAGTAGCTGCCTTTTTCGCAACTAGCGACATTACTTATGAAAAAAATATTTTTCCGAATTATCACAGTTTCTCTTGGAAAGTCACCTTTCAATTTGAACACCCCAATATCATTCGTAATTGCTATCATCGCTTCGCTCGGGTTGTGCGTTCGTAACCTAACGCCACAATATTATCCAACATTTAATAATAACTATCCCATATGCGAGACACCTCAAACTTCATTGATGTTTATCGCAAAATCCGTCACGGTTTCCTTGCTCCCCGTGCCATTAACCCCGTAGTGAATTAGAGATACTTACTAAAATGACATCGAGTTTGCCCTCTCGGTCGGAAACTCTTATTCCTCAGTTCCTGAAAAACAAAAGGATAAGGAACAAAACAGTTCAGAGTTGAGCTGAAAATAAATGCCAGGACATGATGTAATTAAATTTTATTAGTTTCATTATTTTCCATATTTTGTTTTCTGCTCTTTTGTTTATTTTGTTGTTTGTTTTTTGTTTTCAATTAGTGTTAATTACAAACTTGTTTACTTACTTATTGAATAAATCAAAATTTTTATTTATTTTTACAAACATCACTCGTTTGAAAGTTGATTTGTTTTCTTTTTATTTATTCTTTTAGCTGCATTTTTGCTTGCTTTCTTTATTTTATATAATCCTTATTACTAAACAATGGTTTTTGCCTTTTTAAATTCTTTAAAATTCTCTTTAATTTGAACTAAAATAACTCTTAAAAATTATCTACACCGTTAAATAAAACCAGGCCTCATTGTAATGGCGTCTTGGCTTTTTTTATATTTTTTTTTGTTTTTTTTTTTTGAGTTTTTTTTACGAGTAGTTTGTTTTGTTTTTTACAAAGTCTTTACAAATAATATCACAGATAAAAATTCCTTAAGAACATTTAATGAGTTTCGAGATTGTGGACTTGAATTGGGGACGACGAATGCAGGTGGATGTAAGGGGTAGATTGGATGGCGAGTTGGAGTAGGGAGTGGGTATAGGGATCGGATACCAGATCCCAGTTGCATTTATGCAGATTGCAAATGAACCGGAAACCCAAACTAATGTGTAATTATGAAGTGAAGATGGATCAAGTGGAGTTTCCTTCGAGCAAATTGGGTGTATTGGATGTGTACAAATTGAAACGGCTGATTGGATGGGAAGCACAAAAGTCGCTTATGTGTACTACTGTTGTGACCTGTGACCGCATCTTCGGCTTAATATGAACTCCACGAGAATTGGATGCAGCACGGGACAAGGTATCGACCATGGCAGGGTGTGGAATGGAAAGAAATCAAGAGAACAACCTCCTCTCCTGGGAATGGTTATCTCGTTTTTGTATCGTATGTATACCTCTGGTAGCCAGTGAGTACAATAAAACGAAACGAGGGCATTCCATTTCAAGGCTAACACCAATGAGGTTCCTTCACTTATTCCCTTATTCTCAGTTTCGGTCTTTTGTCTTGTTTTCCGCGTCTTTAGGTTAAGGCTGGAATGTAACTTGCTTTTTTCTACGTACTTGTGTTATCGACTTTCTTGAAGCTCTGCCGGCACTTTAGTTCCCCATTTTGACTTTTGGTAATCTAATTCGTTTTTGAGGAAGCCGGGCAAGAGACTACTGTTTCGATAGCACCGGAAGAAAGCCGTTGACGAAACGATGGAAGGAAGGAGGAGTCGTGGGAATCGTACTCGCACTCGTAGTTTGTTTTCTTGTTTTGAAATCGATTCTCGTTTATGGGGACGAAGTTGAGGTTTAGTTGTGTTTTTTGTTTTTGCGCGCAGGGGATGCTCGGTAATTTAAATAAATTAACAAGTTTGCTTTCAAAATTGTTCCCATTTTTTTGGCTTTGTGTTGATTTTTTTTTCATTTTTGTTTTTGGGATCTGTTTTGTTAATATAATTTTATTAAATGGCAGAGGTCATGAAAATTCTATAAATGTGGGAAAACAATTGAATACCTAGTAGCTGGAAGGAACACGATTGCAATTATGGTTGGTTAGTTTAGATCTTGACTTTACCGTCAGAGACCAGTGGGGATGAACTGTAAGTAAAAGGGCTACTGTGGACATGCTTTTTATGTGGTCGTGTTGATGGGAAAGAACTTGGATAACCGTATTTTTTTTTGCTCTATTTGCAACTGAGGAAATAACTGTATTTCCAGGAAATTTCTAAACACATTTTACAAATTTCAATTGCAATAAATCCGATGAAACTGACTCTGGTGGAGACTACCTACGATAAAAAAATTGAATTGAAATTCATAATGAATTTGACTAACAATTTTTAGACTAACCACTCTTGATTACTTGAAGTTCGTACCCATTTAAAAACTTAATATATGTATAGTGTGATAGAACCACTCTGAGAGTTTGTCAGGGTCTTTTTCACAGCTCTGTGTACTGACACCCAGGTTTCTGGTGTATGATCTAAGTATCTTGGTAAATTTTCTCCGAAATACGTAAAGAGGTGTTAATGATATAGAATTTCATTAATAAAATTGAGTGACCTCCCTAAAACCTAGCTATATCATCTCATATATTTGATTAAATGTACCTCGCGCAGTAGTACATTCCATGTAGCCACCCAGTGTGGCCATCAAACCTTGACGGTGTTTTATGCTTTCATTGAAAATATTCTGAATCGGTCTATTATTTTGAGGATTCTGCACAGCTAGATGTAATTTATGTGTAAAACTTGCAAATCGCTTACTGTCTCTAAATTGACCCAACTACAATGCCAAAAAAAAACAAGAAAGTTGAAATTTGGAGGACACCGCAATTGGGTGGTATTTGGAACTTAAGTTGTGAACTGAAGCAAAAATGTGATACACCAAATCATACCATGACAAGTTGTTGCCGTGTATGTCGCTTTCAATAAGTTTTAGCCCATATTGGAGCTATTTATAAGAATTGCTGAGACTAAGGTTTCATTCAAAAACGGAATGAAATTCGACCACTCTTGAATCAAATGGTAATTAATGAGACTTAAGTATGGTAAGTGTGGTAAGATCATTATCAAATTTTTTTAATAATAAATTTTCCAAGTACCACACTAAAGTGGGTGGACACCGCAATTCAGTTAGAAACATTCTTCTTGGTGTTTAAGGACCTAAACAATTTTTTTTTTAATAGATGAAAGTAAGCTAAAATGAATTGGCTAACTGTTCTTAGTAAGTCTTAATATAAATAAACTTTTAATTGTTTTCCCTGAGTATAAGCAGTATTGAAATCAACGTGCCCGTCTTCAGGTCTTCATCAGGAGTTGCCTACCTTATGATGCCTGCGACGACTTTTATCCTTAATTGTCACTTCACGTGACTTACGATATTTGCTTGGTTTGAAAATGGTTCATTTATGATCAGATGACCAAAAAAACTTGCTGATTTAAACTTTTTTTTTTTACTTTTTGCTTATGAACAAGAGCACAGTGGAAGTTAGACATTGTTTTGCATCGCCTCTGACGATCGATGAACGAAGGTTACTGAGGGGGAATTCCTTCTCGCCATACATACATATGTATGCTTTCAACGAGATATACAATGAAGGCCCGGTGTGCGTCCTCCCGCGATTGACTCTGGACAAGAAATGACCGTCAGCTCATTATACAGGGTGTCCCACGAGCAGTGTGCCAAAAAGCAAGAGCGTGTAGGTCTGGTCAAGACAAGAAAAAAATCGTACGGAAGGGGGGGGGTCTATTCCACCCCGTTTAGCCGGGAGGGGCAATTTTCTAAAAAATTGACTTAATTTGGAAAAAAAAATATTAAAAATCAACAGTTACATCCACAATGCCGTGATATACTTTACTCAATATATATATAAAATAGATATACAAACTCAAAATTTTGAAAAAAAATGAAAAAAAAATTTCGAACTATTTTTTTTTCAAAATTGTATGTAATTAAGTACTAATTTTATTTTTCAAAAATTCAATTTAAAAACAGAAAACCGGGTGCAAAAATGTCTTGTAGTTTTTGAGAAATTAAAAAAAAAACCCGAACCATTTTTTTCTAAGAAAAACCTTTTTTTTGGTCTTAACGCGGCTGGACTTGTAGGCAAATTAATGTATGAAACATTGGCCTCTTTTTTATTATTTTTAAAAAACTCGGAGTTTTATGAGGATTCAATAAACTGTCACAGTATTGGAAAAACCCTGGGTTAATCCTTTTTTTTCATTGATAACGCCTGAAAACTGACCTGCCAATTTCGTCTGGGTCCGCCCGCCGCCAATGGGTTCAACCGGCTAGGACCTTAAGACAATAAAACCGCAATTTTTGGATTTGGTCTGACGTAATCCCTCCCTTAGTACAAGGAGGATAGCTATTATGCTTGGAGTGCCCAAATCTAGAGTACGGAGAGTGCTTCATACCGAAAACTTACACCCGTACCATTTTAGGACAGTTCAGGAACTCACCTCAAACGATAAGTTTTTGAGAGCAGAATTTTGTCGATCATTACTGCTTCGAGATGAAACTGAACGAAACAATTTTGGAATGATATTCTGGACGGATGAAGCACAGTTTACCAGAGATGGGGTTACTAACTTCCACAATTTGCATCATTGGAGTAGCACCAGTCTACACAACAAAAAACAAAATAAATCACAACACCGCTTTAGCTGTAATGTTTGGCTTGGTATTGTTGGACAAACTGTAATCGGGCCCCGGTTTTTGAATGCCGTTATTAATGGAGAATCATACTTGCAGTTCCTACGAGACCTTTTGCCCGATTTGATGGACAACGTTCCTTTGGCCATAGCAGATAATTTAATCTACCAGCAAGATGGAGCACCAGCACACTACAGCTTACGGGTTAAAAACTGGCTGTATGATAATTTTAGTGACCGTTAGATCGGAAGAAAGGGCCCCACGGAATGGCCACCTAGATCACCAGATTTAACTCCTCTAGATTTTTATGTGTGGGGATTCATGAAGAATTATGTTTACGAAGTGGAAATAGTATCTTTGGAACAACTGAAAAAACGGATTGAAGTCGCTGGAGTCAAATTGCAGGAAAATTTGTCAAGCATAGACTTATGTGCAGCCATTAGAAGGAGATATAATCTTTGCCTTCTAAAAAATGGGGATCATGTTGAAAATTTATTATAATAAAACTCCGAATTTTTAGAAATAATAAAAAGGAGGTCAATGTTTAATACTCGTACATTAATTTGCCTACAAGTCCAGCCGCGTTAAAACCAAAAAAAAGGTTTTTCTTAGAAAAAAGTGGTTCGGGTTTTTTTTTAATTTCTCAAAAACTACAAAACATTTTTGCATCCGGTTTTCTGTTTTTAACTAAAAACTAATAAGAGAATTGAATTTTTGAAAAAAAATTAGTACTTAATTACATATAATTTTGAAAAAAAATAGTTCGAAATTTTTTTTTTTAATTTTTTTTCCAAAATTTTGAGTTTGAAAATTAATTTCTCAAAAACTATTCCTTAAAACAGCTTCGTTTAGAAACAAGATGAAACAAGAGGTTTCTGGCTTTACAAAAAAGTATATCACGGCATTGTGGATGTAACTGTTGATTTTTAATAATTTTTTTTCCAAATTAAGTAAATTTTTTAGAAAATTGCCCCACCCGACTAAACGGGGGAGGAAGAGGCCCCCCCCCTTCCATACGATTTTTTTCTTGTCTTGACCAGACCTACACACTTTAGCTTTTTGGCACACTGCTCGTGGGACACCCTGTAGAATAGAAAGTGATCCTTCAAATCATATGGCGTACTCAGACAGGGTGGGACGAGGACATTTCTGATGAAGCCATAGAAATGTGGAAGAAATGGCTGCAGAAACTAAAGGAAGTGGAAGACATATGTGTCTCTCGATGCTACAGTATTGCCTTCATCTGTGCGCCAGTCGAGTTACACATTTTTGCAGACGCTAGCGAAATCGCGTATGCTGCTGTGTGTTACTGGAGGATCCTAGAACGACCTGGTAAAATTCACCTAGCGTTTGTGGCCGGCAAGGCTAAGTATGCACCTCTCAAATTAACGTCAATTCCGCGCTTGGAGCTTCAGTCTGCGGTTCTAGCAACATATCTCCGCCAAACGATCTTGTCGAGTCATAACATAAATCCGATGAAGACTATTATGTGGAGCGACTCGCGGACAGTGTTATCTTGGATAGTATCTGACCACAGGCGGTACAAGCCTTATGTGGCGCATCGAGTGAACGAGATTCTAGAAAGCACCGATGTCTCGGAATGGAGGTGGGTCCCTACCCAATTAAACCCAGCCGACTTTGGGACGCGTTTGAAGAGTGCTGGGCGCAATTCGTTCTGGATAAACGGACCGAAATTCCTCATGGAGGATGAATCGGCGTGGCCGACCAGCAAACTTGTCCCGGAAACGAACGAGGAAATACGCAATAAATTTGTACTGCTGATTAATACAACGAATGGCGAATTTTCCAGATTCTCTTCATTTATTAAGTTGAAAAGAGTAGTGGGTTGGATGTTGCGATTAAAAACAAATTGCATGTTACACCCGTCAAAGTAATTTGGTATTTATATTTGTAAACCTCCTGGCTGCTGCAAGAAACAGCACCCGGTAATCTAAATTCCTTTTCTGCTTGTGACAGTTGCTAGTTCATTAAGAAAGAGTCTTGTATCTATGGTAGAACTACGATATCAGATCTCTCACCAAAAAGATGACGTTTTTATCGGACCGACAACATATAGTTGGATCAGGAATTTGGATTTTTATAAGCTTGATATACCGGCTAACTTCTGTTTATTCACAAGCTGGATGGACTGGTAAAAAAAAAATGTGTAAGTAGTTGATAGATGACCACGTACGCAGCAGATACTAGCCTCCTGACACGTTTCAATCGAAGGAATTCGACCATAAGTATCCTTCATTTTTAGTTTTTTTACACTGGCTGATCCGCTTAGCTGAGTATTGGCTATCAATTTTATTGGGATTGATACGATGCATATATTTGAAGGCATACATTTTTGAGAAATTTCGAGAAATTCAATTTAAAAGGGTTAGAGAAAGTAGTCCCTGCAAAGTCATAGTTGATTAGGAGACGTTTGGCTTTGGCTTCCCATTGGTTTTTGCCTCGGCAATATTATACATACTATACAGTGGTGTCAACATAAATAGCAAACCCCAATTAAAATTTCTCTTTTCTTCAATTTAATGCGGTACTTCGGTGAAATTATCATTTAAGAAAATTGTAACGCTATGAATGTCAAAACATGAAACAACCAAGATCGTAAGGCATTTCTCTGTTTTATGGGCACTGAAGAAGGCTGTTATCTCCAGTGAGTGTTTTTGTAAATGGTACGTCTTTGGTTTTTTTGCAATTACTCTGTAAATATAGTTTTGATATTAATTCCAAACTAAACTAATTGCTTACACTTACTCGTAGTTTTCAGAAGGGAAGGGAAAAGCACTACACAGAGCAAGGGCAGGCAGTAATAGGTTCCACGAAACTAGAAGGAAAAACGATTTCAGAGGTGGCACGAACGTTGAAATATTCCAGGAAACTGATTCAGAATGTCGTGAAGGTCATACGGTACAATCAAACTTCAGCAAATCCTTTTAAAAAGAATATGAAAAGGAAAACCTTAGAAAAGGTTAACAGAATTATTTGCAAGATTAGTCGCACTAATCCATTTTTATCATCTCGGACAATAAAAAATCACTTGTATCTAGCATGATGTCCAAATATCGGCTGTGAGTATGTGCCATTGTCTGATGGAATTTCAGCTTTAACAGAAATGACAAACTCTTGTGGTCCTTTTGGAAAAATATTTTGTGGACCGATAAAGTAAAATTGATCGCCTGGGATCGGATGGAAGGAAGGTCAGCGAACCAAGAGTACAATTACATACACTCGTACAAATAGTCCTTGTTGAACTAGGCTTTAACAGAACTTCTTCAGAAGAGAAAGAAAATCAAAGTCCACTTCTTAAATAACCTGGATCAGTTATCAGTAGGGTACGCTCTTATGGTGTTTGTCACACAACCTGGACGGGGTGCAGATGGTTTGTGTCGAAGATGTGCGTTCACTACTCTCCGGGGGTGGTTGTCCTAGATATGATTTGAGAGATTCGAATGAATTTGCGTTGGTTGCAGTTCACAGTAACTTTTTTGTTTCCATGTCATTAAGGTGTTATATTGGAAATGTACACACAGAGTACGAATTTTGAAGTGATCTTATGCTGCGAGTGTTATGCCTTCGTTATCACTTTTTTGATCATCTCGCATTCACAATTGATGTTGTTGCATAGTTTTTCGTATAGGAATTGATCCTGACTATGGACAGACTTGAAATAAAGACCTTCAGTTCAACAGTCGGTGATGATTACCATTGCACCACGACCACCCCATGGTTGGCAGGAAACAATTTTGTTCATTTTTTTGGAAGAATTGAATAAAAGGCGAATGTAATTATAATTTGCAACCTCCAATGGGATGCAATAATCCCTAACAACTTAGAAAAATTAAATAGTCTTAAAAGACAAATTAAACTTTATTCGACCTTCTTCGAAACATATTCAAAAATATACTCAAAACTCCAACTATTTCCCATAAAGATAGAGCCAAACTCCGACTGCAGTTGTTTTGCGTGGCTGTATGAATAGCGATGATTTGCTCTCGATCAGTGTCGATCCTTTCGCGTTTGAGAAAACATTCTCAAGATGGGAAGAGGAAATACGTTGAGTGAATTCGAAAAAGGTCAAATAAGTGAAATTGCCATCGTTGCCATCACTTCACTGAAAATTTTAAGAAATCGGGAACTCTTTATGGAACAAAAAAGGCATCAGGCCGTCTGCCGACATTAACCGGTCACCAGGAAAGGCGCATTTTAAGGATATAGCCTAATTCCACAAACAGTAATATTTGACATGTTACAGCATGTCCTGGCCAAGTCCACCGTTCACAGATTTGTAAAGGCTGCAATCGAAAAAACCGAAGTCGCAACCACCTGTTATGCAGCATAGGACGACCAGATTGGACTGGGCTTGAAAGCACATTACCTTTGATGAAGAATGGACAAAGTTGTGTGGGATGATGAAAAAAAGGTCAGTTTAGACAGGCCGGATGGATGGGCGCACTACTGAAAGATTTAATAAGAGAAGAAATTTCGTTTAGCAAACGTAAGCATGGAGGATGTAGTGTGATGGCATGAGGCGCCTTTAGTTGGTGTGGAACATCCCGTTTAGCAATTAGTCCTAACAGGATGAATGAAGTACGAAAACACGTTGGAGGAAAACCTTATACCGGCTTCTTTTGAAAAGTCGTTTTCGACAGACTTAACTGGTGTATACTGGTGGACGGCAATTTAACAACGTTCTTCAGCTTAAGAGTGCAACTATGGATAATTGGCAAAAAATTGAAAAAGCAACAATCCAAAATCAGTAAGCTCAAGTAAGTTTTTTCTAGATAATCAGCATATTCGAATTTTTACCATATTGTTATTAATAGTTTTGATTTATTGTCGGTACTTCAAAGTTTTTCGATAGCTCTATGATTTTGGGACGCATTTTATGCGGGAAAATCCGAGGCAATCAATCGTCACTCGAAAGAATTTGGCCTTTTTGTGACTTAATCTTGGTGAATTTAGCGTAGCGACTACGCTTTGTTTGTAGCCGTATATTATGGTATATCATAGACAACGCCGTGTGTTCGCTGATTGGGTTTTGGTGCAGTTGAAAGAATCTTTACCGACGATGAATAGAAAACTTGTCGGATGTAGGACGTTAAAAATGCAAAGGAGATATACCAGTACCATGTAACCATGTAACCCAAGAAAGTGATGGTTTGGGTCTTCCAAATCGAAACTGGCATTTCCACAGTCGATAACAACAAGCACTATAGATCGATGCTAAGCAACTTATTGTGGACTAAACTCGATGCAATGGATACTGATGACATATGGATGGTATTCTGCGTCATGGTTATTCGGCGTGATTAAGCCATGTAGATAATGCGATGTGACGACCTTAGACTTATTCCTTTGAAGCTTCCCTAAATCGCGGGTATATGCAAAGAAATAAGAAACAATTGATAAAATTAATATAAGGAACGCCATCCAACAAATTCAGCCAGATTTGTGGGTCAAAGTTATTGAAAATTTGACCTTTTGAATACCAACAACAAAGCTGTGAAGGACATTTGACCAACCTGAATTTCCGTACCTAATGCTATAAATAAAATAAAACCGAGCGGACATTTCAAACACAACTTATTATATTTAATTTACATTTATAAATGGGGTCTTCGCTCCCTTTAGAAAACTTCATGACGGGGTAGGGTTCTAGGTTCTAGATTAAATTCATTATCCCAGGTTCATATATGTACATAACATTGGCGGAGACCAACACACAAAAAGGACGGCAAGCGGAATAGGGTAACATGGCGGGATATTGGGGCGCAGATAACATCTTGGATAGGAACCTTACACAAAAATGGAACCTTTACAATTGGTATACTGTATACGTAAGATTATGTACTCAAAGTGTACATTGAATTTTGCATGGAGTTTCCGATGAACATTTATTCTAAAAAAAATTATCCTATGATCTTACCTTACTATTTACTTACTCTACTCACTTAAGTTGGATGAAATAGATATTTATGTATTTTTCTGATTATTTTTCTTTGCTACATATGTATGTATGTACATGTGTTAAACCGATATTTATAAAGTGCTAATCTTTTCGATTTTATTTTGTTTTTTTCTTATTTTTTATTCTTTTTTGTATTTAGTTTACGAGTAAGCCCTTTAGAAACAATACGTCCGCTCGGATGCACTACTGCTGGCTGAGCTACTGCTATGTTGCTTGCTGGCCGGGTTCCCTGTGGCATCTTTTGATTTCGCTGCATCCAGCACAATGGGATTGGAATTTTGTTTAAGCTGTACAGCACCTGGGCATGCAGTGGAGTTGTTGTCGTCCTTTTGATTTTGTCATCCATAATAAAACTGCGAACTGACTGGGACACCGGTCGACAATGTTCGTGGTGCAGTACCATCATATGGGAAGGTTTCACATTGCTGTTGTTGCTGTTGCTGCTGCTGCTGCTGGAGTTGATGTTGTTGTGTTGATGTTGGCGGTAGCTGTAGCGGTAGTGGTGGAATTGCGACCATTGTAGTTTTGGGTGGCGTTGCAATGGCCGGCGGTCGGTGTAGTGTACCATCGTGATCTATTATGTAGCCGGGTCCACGGAATGTGGGCGCAGTAGTATACTGAGTTAACGATGAGATAGGAACGATTACGGTGGTGCCTGAAAAGGATAGAGAAGAATGAAATGAGTGCAGATAAAGAGTAAGGACGCTGAAAGTCAAGTGGAGTGTAGTTGGGTATAAAAGATTTATTGAGTGTAAAAAATGCTTGGCAAAACATTCTTTGTTCTGGTAATGACCATGGTGACTGTGGGGTGAACTGAAATAGCCATGCAAAAAGGTCGGAAGTTGGATATAAATAGCTTGATCTTATGAATGGAGTTGGGAAGCTGTTTTGGTGTTTTTCTTTACACGGAAGAGGAGCCAGTCTATTATGTGGAGGCTTTCGTTGTTACCAAGGTTAAGAAATGTGGGTATTAAGCCGGCATTGTATTCAAATGACTTGTAGAAATGTAGAGAAATTATTTGTAGACGAAATGTGAGAAATTTGGAAGAATTTGCTCATCAAACCGCGACTTTTCTGGACTGTACTATGATACTGAAGCAACAATATCAATAAATTGTCAAATGTTACTATTAATATTCTAAATTGAATATCAGATCTTGTAGGTTATTGTTTTGGGAAATAACAGGCTTGAAAGCTATGGCTAGTGAAACGTTTGATGAGAGTAGCTGTGGAGGGGCGTGGGTGGTCGGGTGGTCCGATAAGTACTTAGCCTACAAAAGAAGAACAAACATTTTGGAAAAATGGCGATTTATTTTCCAATATAGCCTCCTTTTAGCTCGATACACTTGACCCAGCGATGCTCCAACTTCTTTAACCCGTCTGAAAAATACGTTTTTTCGAGGTCTGCAAAGTAGGCCTCCGTGGCGGCGATGACCTCCTCATTCGAATGAAATTTCTGCCCGGCGAGTGACTTTTTCAAGTTTGGAAACAAAAAGAAATCGCACGGGGCCAAATTTGGAGAATAGGGTGGATGGAGCAGCAGTTCGTAGCCCAATTCGACCAGGAGGTGTGAGTCGGTGCGTTATCATGGTGTTTTCTTCAATTTGGCGTCGAATCGGCCCAATAATCCAGGCCTAATCTCCAGGTAGTCGATGTGGACCACACCTTGTGAATCCCAGAAAACGGTCGCCATCACCTTTCAGGCCGATGGGACAGTCTTCGCCTTCTTCGGAGCACATTCGCCGGGTGAAGTCCATTGTTTCGACTGTTTCTTGGTCTCTGGTGTGTACCAGTGGATCCATGTTTCGTCGACTGACACGAAACGACGCAGAAAATCCTTCGGATAGCGCTTTAACAGCGCCAAACACTGCTCTGAAGTGGTCTCACGGCTGCGCTTGTTGTCCGGAGTGAGCGAACGCGGCATCCATCGCGCCGACAGCTTTCTCATGCTCAAAATTTCATGCAGGATATGACCCACGCGATATTTTGTAATGCCTACTGTCTCAGCTATATCGCGCACCTTCAATCGGCGGTCTGCCAATACGAGATCGTGGATTTTTGTCACGTTATCTTCCGTGGTAGCCGTTTTCGGGTCACCTGGACGTGGCTCATCAAAAACCGACGCGACGTGCGACCACGTTGAAACTCGTTAAACCAATTTTTGATGGTCGCCATCGAAGGGGATGAGTCACCGTACACAGCATCCAAACGCTCTTTGATTTCGCTGCGCGATTTCCCTTCCAAAAACAAGAATCGAATCACCGAATTTTCTAAGATCCGCGGACACTCCCGCTTCCACGCGCGGTCAAAACAAAACTACGAGTCCGATCAGGCTGAAATTTCGACAGTAGCCGTCTACTAGAATGTACTACACGATAGTAAGTTGCTCTTGCGATACTGGCGCCATCTGGCGAGGCTGAGGCTGGTCTGGCTAAGTACTTATCGGACCACCCTCGTAGATCGAGGGTTCCTTTGGACCAACATTTCACAAAGCCAAGGTCGGAATTGGTAGGTGCGATAATGCTACCGATGTGAAGACGAAAGTTAACGTCTCAGTCTGAGATAACATCTAAGTCAACAAAAAGTTGACAGAGAGAACAACTTTATGATAGATAACGTAGGTTCTGCGAGGCAAAGGGAAACGCTTACGGGGTAAGTGATAGCTCGACATTTGCTAACATTGACTTTTTGACACTAAATAAAGGGCTTGGAGGGAAGGAGGTGAGGAAGACATATGTTTGGGGAGTTTCATATCATTACCATATGCGGAGAGGTGAGAGGTTGATGACACACTTGACATCATTCATGGTTAAGATAAATATTAGTGGGCCGAGGTGGCTGAGGGATTTCGGAGGTGGCATTAATTGGATCCGAAATAGAATATCTAAAAATAACATTATAGCGGCGATCTTCTCGTCGTGATTTGTTCCATTTAAAACTCGGATAGAACCCGAGGGAAAACCAAGAGCAGTGAATTTAAAATTTTATCGACTTAGAGAATGTTGAGAGCGCCGAGACGCAGGGGGTAGTATGTCGGCGTTTGACGCACGATGAGCGGGTTCGGATCCCGGTACCACCAACACCATTGAAAGTTCATTATGCGGCTTCTCTCCTCGGCGGGGTACTGGCAAAACCCCCTGTAGTAAGTTGCCTTGAAAAAGCTTCTCTACGCTCGCCGTTCGGAATCGGCATTAAACTGTAGGTGCTGTTCACTTGTGTGAAAAACAAATCGCACACAACAAAAGTGAATGAGAGGAGCTTGGCTCAGGCTCTCCGTGACCAGTAACGCCATCTAAGAAGAAGAAGAGCAGAAGGTTGAATCGGTATGTTATTTAGTTTGTCACTCCTATATTCCAGGCGGAATACCTCTTTTATCATATGCAGGCGTTTCATCGTGATGGCATACAGATTTTCTTGAGCCTGAAAGACTATGCCTATATTATTAAATCGTCATCGATCGGAACAGATGGTAGTCTGAAGGCACGATATCTGGAGACAACAGCAAGTTGGGTATGATGTCCTATGACGGTGTTTCCAGGTAGCTTTTAGTCCGGCCAACATATTGCCGAACTCTGTCATGCTATAAAATCATTTTGTTTTTCGTATGCTATTTTCTATCAATCATCGATTCAAACACTATACATTAGTTGTGTTCTCTAGCAAGCTCCTGTAATATTTCACCCGGTTGCAAAGACGCATAATGTAGATACTATATCGAACTGATCCAACAAAAGAAATATGGCATGGGCTGCGATTCATGGACGTTTCTCTCGGCCGTCAATGTTGGTACATGGCCAAGGCATCCCTTTCCCTCCCCCATTGAAATCATTTGCAACATGTTGTTTGACTAATAGAGGCCCACCGTTAATATATTTTATGACGCGTCGCACAAGACATCCCACAAATGACGTTAATTCTCAAATGTAAGTATGCCTAAATTACTCCTGCCTCTAAAACAAAAACTTGTCGTTGACAATTCGTAGCAATTTTCATATTCTTTTTTTTGATGTAAAAATGGCGAACTTTTGCAACCCTTAAGAATCCCGCAAAGAAACGACCATCAACCGAAGGAAATCGATATTTGATCATGTTTGAATGGATGATTCTCAAATAATGTACAAATTATTAAAATTATTTAGAAGTTCTTCTAACTAAAATTTAAAGAAACATCGAATAACAACCGAGACCGAGATGTTTTGAGAGGACAATTTCGAAATCGAAAATTCTGAACGTTTTATAAAGAACTGTAAACTGAAGCAGACGTTACATTTTCCCTTAATATTATCTTCTTCTTTTCCTTTTTTTATCCCGGCGTCGTTATGGTCAGAAGTGTAGGACCATAACCTTCCCACTTAACTGCATTCCTACTGGTCCGCTTGTGGGGTCCGCCGGTTTGACCTCAGAAAGTAGCGGCAGGCTTCCCGGTTTGGGATTACTTCATCGCTGAGGCCAATCAAATGCTGGTGTTTTTGCATTTGTTTGCACCAATTGTTTTTCGGCCTGCCTTTTTTGCGTGTTGAAATTGGAATGTTGATCGATAACGCCTTTTGGACGGGGTTCAAAGGATCTCTCCTTTGAACATGGCAATACCAACTGAGTCGGTCGCGCTCTATATTTCTTGTGATGGTTTCTTTTACGTGGAGGCTTCCTCGGATCTTTAAACTTCTAATTCTGTCACGCTTTGTTACTCCCGCTGTCATGCGAAGCATCTTCATCTCAGTTGCCGTTAATTTACTCTCATACTTTTTGTGCATTGTCCAGCATTGTGAACCGTATGTGAGCGCCGGACGTACAACTGAAGTGTAGAGCCTTCCTTTCAGCTTAGGGGGCATTTTTCGATCACAGAAGATGGCGGAGTTTTCCCGCCACTTCATCCACCCTACGCTTACGCGATGTTTGATGTCGTCATCACAAGTTGCTTCTCTATTAATCATAGATCCCAGATATTTAAACTTTTCACACTTGGGAAGCACTCTTCCATTCAAGTAAATGTCTGGAATAGGCTGATGATGGTCAGAGAACGGGCAGCACAGATACTCTGTCTTCTTTGAACTAATACGATACCCGTGTCCCTCAAAAATGTCCACCCACACATCAAGTGCTCGTTGTAGGGACGCCTGATCATCACTTATAATGGCCCCATCGTCAGCAAAGAATAGCTGGTGCACATTGGGGTCCGTCACTTTTCCTTCAAGCAAGCAATCAAGGACTGCTATAAAAAGCAGTGGGCTGAGGACGCTCCCTTGGTGTACACCGACTTTGATTGCGAACTCTTCGGTGACTCCTGTGGTGCATCTTACTCTTGTCGTTGCTCTCTCGTACATGTCCATAATCACTCGCACGTAGGTTTCTGGAACTCCTTTTTGTCTTAGCGCTACCCATAAAAGATCTCTTGGTTGCCGGTCAAAGGCCTTCTCGAAATCAACCAACACCATATGCAAGTCCTTTGAAGAATCACGATGCTTTTCCATCATGATCCTTATACTTTGGATTGCATCTGTTGTTGATTTACCCGAGACAAACCCGCACTGGTCATCAGTTAGTCGTATCTTTCTTTAAATACGATGTATTATGAATTATTTTAATATTATAGTTGGCTCGAGGGCAAAGAAATTAGTTTTATAAGGTGATTGACAGAAAAGACTTTTCATTTAATTTTCCCGAGATAATAAAATGCCTTACTCTCGTCCAAGATTTAAACGACATTTTTGGTTTAGGTCTTATTCGTCATATCTTCCAGTTCTGGCATAATTATTTTAATTGTCCCTTCGAAAACCCACCCAGCTAATAATATATTGCAAATGAAAATTACATCATTATTAGCCGCACACACTGCACAACAGTGCAATGCGCTAGGGCAGGCTTGGCTGAATATCGTGAATTTCACCCAAATATTTTCTCATATGTAAATGAGGAAAAGAATGTTTGTATCCTGATAGGTACGGTTCTGGTTAAATATTTTCTGGAGGCGGTGTTGTTGATTCCGGCATCGGCAAATAACTTCCAACCGAGGTTTATTGATTTACAATTGTACATATATCTGTAGAAGGATCTATATTTCTGTTCATGTATACGAGTTAAAATAGTAAGTAAAATATTATAACTTTCCTTCAAATTGAAATATTTTGAAGTAGGAACGCCAATCTGTATTAATTTTAATTGTGCCGATATTGCAATTACTTTCATGGTGAAAAAGCGACCGGACCTTCATTATTTATGTTAGTTTACTTGGAAAAAATAATAAGTACCAGTAAACTGTTTGTTCATCCTATTCGAAAACCATCTTCTGAGTGTTCCCAGGATATTTGAATTAAAATGGTTTGAAACTAAAATGAAATCGAAAAAGAAAAGTGGATGAAAACACTCATTGCACTTCCGAGGAAAGAAAGATCGATATAAGACTGAGAAATCAACAACAAGTCAAAAATCATCGGCCGCTCACAATTTTTTCAGGAGAATGCCCTAAAGGCGAAATGGCAGTTGAAACTCGCGGGCGTTCAAAAAAAGGCATGAAAAACAACAGATACATATTTGTACGGTCAGAAATATATATTTCAGAAATCGTACAGTGTCTTCCCGGACAGTTTATAGCAGATTACAACAAGCTAAATTACACGAATTAAAAACAAAAAGGTGGGAACAAAAAAAAAAATAAAAACATGACCTGCCTTCGCAAAATTTCGTCCTGATTGGTGTCCAACAAATTGTGATAAAATGATAAAAGTAAAAAAAAAAAAATGGTGATGAGGTAAAATCTAATTTGTTTGTCTTTTTTCCATATATGCTTCCCAAAGTATGGGGTGGCAACATCATGGTCTAGGTCTATTACATCGAATAACTGACACTATAGATCGATTTCAATATATCTCAGAAAATACGATGCTGCCCTGTCCTTATGAAAAGGTCTCTAGTAAGATAGAATGGTTTTGTTTTAAGACAGCAATATGATCCTTCAGGATTTGCCAAGTCAGTTACCCGACATCTTCTTCTTCTTCTTCTTCTTTTCCTTTTTATCCCGGCGTCGTTATGGTCAGAAGTGTAGGACCATAACCTTCCCACTTAACTGCATTCCTACTGGTCCGCTTGTGGGGTCCGCCGGTTTGACCTCAGAAAGTAGCGGCAGGCTTCCCGGTTTGGGATTACTTCATCGCTGAGGCCAATCAAATGCTGGTGTTTTTGCATTTGTTTGCACCAATTGTTTTTCGGCCTGCCTTTTTTGCGTGTTGAAATTGGAATGTTGATCGATAACGCCTTTTGGACGGGGTTCAAAGGATCTCTCCTTTGAACATGGCAATACCAACTGAGTCGGTCGCGCTCTATATTTCTTGTGATGGTTTCTTTTACGTGGAGGCTTCCTCGGATCTTTAAACTTCTAATTCTGTCACGCTTTGTTACTCCCGCTGTCATGCGAAGCATCTTCATCTCAGTTGCCGTTAATTTACTCTCATACTTTTTGTGCATTGTCCAGCATTGTGAACCGTATGTGAGCGCCGGACGTACAACTGAAGTGTAGAGCCTTCCTTTCAGCTTAGGGGGCATTTTTCGATCACAGAAGATGGCGGAGTTTTCCCGCCACTTCATCCACCCTACGCTTACGCGATGTTTGATGTCGTCATCACAAGTTGCTTCTCTATTAATCATAGATCCCAGATATTTAAACTTTTCACACTTGGGAAGCACTCTTCCATTCAAGTAAATGTCTGGAATAGGCTGATGATGGTCAGAGAACGGGCAGCACAGATACTCTGTCTTCTTTGAACTAATACGATACCCGTGTCCCTCAAAAATGTCCACCCACACATCAAGTGCTCGTTGTAGGGACGCCTGATCATCACTTATAATGGCCCCATCGTCAGCAAAGAATAGCTGGTGCACATTGGGGTCCGTCACTTTTCCTTCAAGCAAGCAATCAAGGACTGCTATAAAAAGCAGTGGGCTGAGGACGCTCCCTTGGTGTACACCGACTTTGATTGCGAACTCTTCGGTGACTCCTGCGGTGCATCTTACTCTTGTCGTTGCTCTCTCGTACATGTCCATAATCACTCGCACGTTTCTGGAACTCCTTTTTGTCTTAGCGCTACCCATAAAAGATCTCTTGGTTGCCGGTCAAAGGCCTTCTCGAAATCAACCAACACCATATGCAAGTCCTTTGAAGAATCACGATGCTTTTCCATCATGATCCTTATACTTTGGATTGCATCTGTTGTTGATTTACCCGAGACAAACCCGCACTGGTCATCAGATAGTCGTATTATTTTCCGCAGTCGGCTATCTAATACCCGTTCAACGATCTTCATGGTGTGCGACATCAGCTTGACAGAACGGTAGTTATCACAATTTCGCGTATCACCCTTTCCTTTGTGCAATGGAAGAAGATAGCTTTCCCTCCATTGATTAGGCATAGTGTCGCCTCTCATAAGTTTGGAGATAAGAACCATGAGCCATCTAGACCCGATGTCTCCCATCTTTTTCCAGAACTCAGAGGGTATCCCGTCCGACCCAACAGCTTTTCTTTTCTTGGAGTTTTTAACCGCGTACCGAACTTCTTCGACTGTGATGTCGGGTATTTCGGCATGATTCGGGGCGGCTCTTGGAAAGTACACTCGGGGAAACTGTTCGTTCAGAAGTTCCTCGCAATACTGTCGCCATCTGTGGAGAATTTTTTCGTCTTCCACAAGGAGTTGGCCTTCAGCATTGTTAATAAACTTTGGGAAACGAATCTCCTGAGCATTTCTTCTTCTCTGGGCGGCTATCTTAAATATATTTGCTCCTTTGTTCAAATTGCTTTGTCGAAGCTCCTGGGTAGCCTGGTTCCTGTCAGACGCGGAAGACGATATTTCTTCCAACTCCTGATAGAGGCCTTCCATGCTTTTCGCTTTGAATTCGGCGCACTTTTTCTTCGCGATACCTTTGCAATATCTATATACCTTTTCACGGCGAGCTTTTTCCTCTCTATTAGTAGAAGAGCACTTTGATCAAGCTTGGAAAGTCATTTTCTTTTCGTGTATCACTGCTTTGGCTTCGTCTGTCCACCACCAGGTTTCTTTTGCGTGTTGGCAGGGGCCTTTAGATGTGATTTGGCTTTCTCCAGGCCAGATTGTTGTAGGGAATCCCACATGTCTTGTGCTCTGCACTCCTCATTACCGACCTCATCGATAATGGAAGAGAGGTAGTTTTCCATGATGGTAATAAAAGCTTCGCCTTTTCCTTTATCCAGCTTATACCACTTGATTCTCTCAGACACCTTCGTTTGCTGCTCTGACTTATTTCTCGCATCCATAAAAAATTCGGTCAGGAGGAGACGGTGTTGAGGGGCGATCGCGTCTCCCAGGATCACTTGAAATCCTTAGCTCGTGGCTTCATGAAACTGGATACCAAATGATAGTCTATTTGAGTTTCATTTCCGCCGCTGCTATAAGTGATCAGGTGCCGGCTTTGTTTGACGAACATGGTATTTAGCACTATAAGACCGTACGACTTGCACATGTTTAGGATATCTCCACCTGAAGAGTTCCTGGTGCCGTATCCCAGCCCTCCGTGGTAGCCTTCATAGTCTTCGCTTGTCTTCCCGACATGTCCGTTTAAATCTCCCCCAACAAACAAAAGCTCTTCCTTTGGGATGATTTTGACAAGGTTGTGGAAATCTAGCCAGAATGCATCTTTTTCTTTTTGTTCGCATCCTACTTGAGGGGCATATGCGCTTACGATGTTCCACACCTCACCATGCATCACCAATTTGAGAGCCATCAAACGGTCACTGGACTTTGAAATGGTTAAGACGTTGCCAAGTAACTCTGCCGCAAGGATGATGGCGATTCCGTTTTTTCCTTGTTCCAATCCATAGTAAAACATCTTGTAGGCTTTTGTTTTAACCTCCAAGAAACGTGCCCGATTACCGGTGTTTCGCCATTTCGTCTCTTGTACGCACAGGATGTCTACTCGCCTTCTAACCATCATTTCTTCAAGCTCATAGCTGCGCCCACTCATGCTTCCAACGTTCCAACTCGCGATTCTTAAATGTGGCTTACGCCGTTGCATTACTTTGCTATCCCCCGGAAATCCTATAGCTCTGACCCGAGCATTGCTGCTCGTCCCAGGATCACGACCATTAGTAGTGCCTGGCGGGGTAGTGCTTTTCCTTTTAGCGTTCTTTTCCATAATGCTACGGTTTGACCGTTTTCATTCTTCCCTTCCTTTTTGACACGGGCATGCTCCAGATTTTTTATTTTTTTTTTTGATTGATCTTACTCTTACAACACCGGTGATCTCCAGTCGTGTCAACCCACTGATTTGCATGCACACTTGTGGGGCAGTTTAATGGTGGTATATGTGTCCCTAGGCTCACCTTGGTGTTTTCTAAATTGCCTAGATGTGAGTTTTGTTTACCTTTGTTTAGTCGCCTTTTACGACAAGCGATAGGTATCGCTGCAGGGATATTCTTAACCCGTCCCTGCACGAGTTTCAGTTACCCGACATCAATCGTAGAAATTTTTTTTTGAAAGAGTTGAACGAAGATTCGATAAAGAAGTTTTAAATATTAAGGAACTGTTATAGAACTTTGTTTAAAAACGTTGCATGAAATAGCAGTGGGGACTTGCAGGAGTTTAATGTAAAGTGTTCGACGAAAGTATAGAAAATAATGATGGATAAACTGGCTAGCTAACTTGAAACTAGTTAAACTAACAAAAAAAAAAAAACATTCTCTACAGATTGGTTCGCACGAAAATCGTGAAAAATCCGGGAGAAAAAAGGTTACCACGCCTTGGGAGGACCAATTTTTGATACGATCTTCGCTCAAAAATCGCAAGAAAACGTCGTGTGAGCTTACTTCTGAGTTGTTGAAGGATGGAGGAAAAAAAATTCTTCAGGAACTCTTAAAAGAAGACTTAGGGAAGTTGGACTTAAGGGATGCAAAGCAAGGAAGAAGCTGTGGCTCTCGAAAAAAAAACAAAAAGGCACGCTTAGAGTGGGCGACAAAATATGTGCATTTCACTGAAGAAAATTGGTCCAATATACTGTGGTGATGAATCTAACTTCGAGGTACGTTTTATTTATGAATCACTTTTAAATTGAACATCAAACATTTTAAATAATTTTGATGTTCTCCAGACGAGTTTATCATTTTTAAATTTAATTTTTTTTAATGTTCAGATATTTGGGATCGCTGGTGTCACATTTGTGAGACGATGGATTCGAAAAGAGTATAACCCAGAATGAGTAATACCTACTATTGCACGGTGGATGTTATATAATGATCTGTAGATACATGGCTGCCAGCGATGTGAGCGGTGTGGGTAAAATGCATGTGTGTGATGGTCGGTTGGACTCTTGCAAGTACATAAATGTGTTGGAAAATGTACTTCAACTTTCTTTTTCCAACATTTTCGGAGACACCAACATGCAAAATGTCGAATTCCAACAAGATAATGCACCATGCACAAAGCCCTAACTATGAGGTGGCTTGAGGAGATTAGTATAGACCTATTTGAGTGGCCTGCGCAGTCCCCGGATCTAAGCCCTATAGAACCATATATTCTGAAGCGTTGGATTCAGGAACACTTAATTTCATCAAAAGAAACACTCAAGAATGTGTAAAATTAAGAGTGGAGTGAAATTTCTTCTGAAGAGTGTCGCAAGCAAAAGAGCTGCTGCAGTCATAAAGGTCAATAGCGGCCGAATAAAATATAAATAATCTTCAATAAAACTATTTTTTTACCATGGTTCTTTCCTTTCATTTCAATAAACTTTTTATTTTTTGAAGACATAATGAATTTTAAAGGGTGTCTAATACATTTGTCCAAGGCTGTATATGGACCAGACGGTCTCTCTGCCATATTCCTGAAAAAATGCTCATCAACCCTCTCTCTCCCTCTCTCAAAGATCTTCAGCTTATCCCTAGCTTTAGGTGAATTACCCCAGTTATGGAAAACCTCATTTATAACCCCTATACACAAGAAAGGTCCGAAGAATGTTATTAACAATTATCGTCCCATTGCCAAACTGTCACATATACCCAAAATCTTCGAGAGCATTTTGTACGAAATCTTAAGCTTTCGCTGCAAGTCTTTAATCTCCCCCAGACAACACGGATTCCTTAAGGGCCGTTCTACAACCACAAACCTTGTTGAATTTGTGTCTTTTACCCTCTCGGCTTTAGAGAATGGAAAAGATGTCGACATGGTTTCAAAGGATTTCAGTAAGGCTTTTGATAAAATCTCCCACAATCTAATACTCTTCAAATTGTCTTCTCTTGGCTTCGAACCCATTTTATTGAAGTGGATATCTTCTTACTTGGAAAATCGGTATTATAGTGTTCGTTTCAGATCTGCCTTTTCCAATCCTTTCTTAGCTTCCTCCGGCGTCCCCCAAGGGAGCCACCTAGGTCCACTTCTTTTTGTCCTTACCATTAACGATATTGATATAATGATTAAAAATTCCCACATCTCACTATATGCCGACGATACCAAATTCTACAAGTCTATTTCCTCCAATCACGACTCTTCCTTTTTTCAATCCGATCTCAATAGTTTTTCCATGTGGTGTTCCAAAAATTGCTTGGAGTTTAACATTAGCAAATGCCAATCAATCACTTTCTCACGTAAACGTATTAAACCCCGTCCCCGTCTCTACTACCTCAATAATCAGCCCATCTCCACCGTTCAAACTATCCGCGATCTTGGTATATTATGTGACCAACAGCTAAATTTTCGCGCACATATAGACGAGATAATCCTTAAAAATTATTCAGCACTCAGCATTCTAACCCTTACGTCACCCGATCTCTCTACACAACCTTCGTCCGGCCCCTCCTTGAATACGCCTCTCAAGTGTGGTCTCCTTACCAGCAAATCCACATTTCTAGAATCGAGAGCATCCAACGCCGGTTCTTACGCTTTGCTCTGCGAGGTCTCCCCTGGAACAATCCTTTGCTCTTACCACCTTATCACGACCGCCTTAAACTAATTAACATGAACACCTTGGAGGAAAGAAGAACTGTATCTGACATCCTCTTCATCCATCGACTCCTCTCAGGCTCCATTGACTGCGCTACCCTCTATAACTCTGTCTCTCTCAACACTAACCCTCGCAATGTACGAAACCCCCGTCTCTTCTATGTACCCACCACCTGTACCGCTTATGGCTCCAACGAACCCATCTTACGAATGCTCGGAAGAGTCAACTCGAATCCCTTCTTCGACCTCAACCTTAGCACTCCATGCTTAAAAACCCTTCTTCTTCATGCCCCCCTCTCCCTTCCCCTTAACAACTAAGCTAGTTTAAGTTAGGTTAAGGTAGATTAAGTAAGTTCATGTGCTTGAATTAAGCTTAATAAATGGGGGTGGTTGCCCCCACGAAAATTAAATTAAAATTAAATTATATTTCCAATGCACATTGGAAATAAAAAAGGATTCCAATGATCATTTTCAATAAAATCTAAATAATTCTGTATAAAGCCAAGGTATGGTAGAAGGCTTATTATTTGGACTAGGACAAGAACCGACGTTTCCGTCAACCACTTTTGTTGTGTGTGATTTCTTTTCCATGGGTGAAAGGGACCTCGTTAAATTTCAAGAAGCCGATGATCTTGTCACCATCCGGCTGAGGAAAAGGAAAAGGAAAAGGAAAAGGAAAAGGAATTGACTGCTATCGGATTTGAGTCTCGTGTCATCGGCGTCAGAAACCCGCACATCAACCTCTGAGTCATGGCGGTCCCTACTTTTGTCCAGATCTGCTTTCAACTTTAAGGAATATGTGAGACAGGCGATTCTTTTGCTCCCTCCATTCTTTAGCCTCTAGCGCGAGATCATAAGGGTAGTTCAATAGATTTTTTGTATAAATTAAACACTTCTTATTTGAGATTATCAAAAAAAATCTTTATTTACTTTTCCAAAATGGGCAGCATAACCCCTTAGCACTACGTTTAGAACTAACTTAACATTGTTTCCTATTCTACCTTAAATACTATTCGGTGAGTGCAGCTGCAGGTGCAGTGGATGGGATGATCTGGTGGATGGATGTGTGGGCGTGGGTACTCGGGTGACCGTCGCATTCCTCGCTGGCGTGGGTACTCGGGTGACTGTCGCATTCCTCGCTGGAGTTGGTGTATGGATGACTGTATGGCATGCTTATCTTACAGACGTAACGTCAGCGAATTGTGTCACGTACGGCCTGCTTGCGTCCAATGTTTTCTATGTTAACTCTTCCCCTCTTAAATGCAAACGCCCCCGTTTGCTTGGTAGAATTAAAAGAGAGGTATTCTGCTGATTTGACACATCCTGGACGGTGATGTCTGAGGTTGACTAACCGGGATGGTAGATTGTGAGTTATGTGGCGCTACCTCCGCTGGTATCTCCTCTGCTTCGGTGTTTTTCTGTGATTCACCTGGCCGCCGCATCTTTTTCATCTTAAGGGCTATGAGCGTTCCGAATATTATGACAAATAGCACAAGGGTAAGGTTTATAGCGGTTCCCCACTTGCTTCTCTCTTGGAGCAGTTCGACGATCTCGGTATTCTTAACACTCAGGTCGTTGACCATTTCCAGGGAGAGTACCCTTTCGACCTTTGAGTTTGATGACTCTGGTTGAACAATTGGGGGCAGAAGACGTGATTTTACAACTTGGTAGGATGCGAATGTTCTCTCCTTTACAGTTATGGTTGCATTCTGGTATCGGATGATAAAGGTACCATTCAGCTGGAGCGGGTCACTGTCAATTTTAACAACGCCGTCGTATCCATTTAGTAGTAGGGTTCCGGGGATTATTTCTTCCACGTCCATGACATGCTGGTTACTGGTTTTGCTGCAATTGCTGGGTCGGCCTTGAAGTAGATTTGGGATGCACCCTGCACTCGTTATATCTATGAGATTATTGTTATTACATATGGCTAAATTATTGCTGGATTTACATTCATTAATGATTGCATAGAACTTATCTTTACAATAAAGAATATTCTTATAAGCTATCTTAAGTATGAAATTGGCTTTCTTTATTGGTTTAACAATGAATAGCTTACATACCTCGTCGCTAGTTTTCGGGATGTTTACAATATATATTATTGTGGAACCATTTGAAGCGATTTTGGTTTCCGCAAAGTCTGCTGCTTGTTCAATATTAATGAGTTTTATATTTTCTTTTTCCAACACTTCTTTCACAAAGTTTACTTCCTCATTACTTAAAATTAATGGATTAACAATTCCTGCCTTTGACAAATGTAAGGCATAGATTACATGCGTTAGATCCTCCTTAATTATACTTAACTTATATTTGATCTTGTTTACAATTTCGTTTTTGATATTATGGCTTTCCTTTACAATATTGATTATTTCATTCGTCGTGTTAGTTAGTTTCGCTATTTTATCCAAAGTGAGCCGGTTAAATACTACTTGGTTATTATTATTTCTTAGCACATTATTGATTTTAGCAGATATAATTTGGAAATCCGCATGGTCGGGATTGCCTGCAATCCACTTCCATGCGGTGCCTATAAAATTTAGTGAACGTTTATGTAGGGACTTGGGTGCCAACCTCCTTAGATAGTTTCGGATTTGGGAGATTTCGTACAGCAGGTAGGGATGTAAGGGATGATTGGAAAGGTTTTTTTCGATGTCCTCTTCCATGCCGTCTACCAGTCGTTTGGGTTCTTCCAGGTCAATTACATGAATGAGTTTGAGCGTCCCAATTTGTAGTTTCGCTGCTCCTGTCTGTATGGCAACCAACTGGGAATTGGAGTAATCTATTATGTCGGTTTTTGCGTATCCAGCACTCAATTGCAGGAACAGGATAAAAAACTTCATCCCGTTGCTGTGTCTGGTGGGGCCGCTGACACGTACGAGTCTCCTGTTCCTCCGTTGTTCGGCTACTTAGTGCTCCTTTTCCCCACACTTACAATCACTGGGTGTTTTTTTTTATTTTTTTTTATTTTATTGTTTAGTTTTTGCTTAATGTTTCTTTTTGTTCGGGGGGTCGGGACCAACGAACACGCGCACTGATTTTTCTTAGGGCTAATTTCCCTTACGTCACGCACTATAACAATTAAACTCGTCGCGGACGCGGCCTGTGCTACTTGAGGACCTGCGGCCTCACGGATATCAAAGATTTTTAAGTTTTGACCCGTGTCAGGGATAACCCTTTAAAGCAAATCACTTGTACGCGTCACTATCGCTGGTCCCTGCTCGGGCGCCAATTAAACACTTCTTATTTGAGATTATCAAAAAAAATCTTTATTTACTTTTCCAAAATGGGCAGCATAACCCCTTAGCACTACGTTTAGAACTAACTTAACATTGTTTCCTATTCTACCTTAAATACTATTCGGTGAGTGCAGCTGCAGGTGCAGTGGATGGGATGATCTGGTGGATGGATGTGTGGGCGTGGGTACTCGGGTGACCGTCGCATTCCTCGCTGGCGTGGGTACTCGGGTGACTGTCGCATTCCTCGCTGGAGTTGGTGTATGGATGACTGTATGGCATGCTTATCTTACAGACGTAACGTCAGCGAATTGTGTCACGTACGGCCTGCTTGCGTCCAATGTTTTCTATGTTAACTTATATTCTCCTCGAGAACTTTCTACTTTAAATAAAAAAAAAAAAAACTTTTTATCCTAGCTTATTGAATAACCTCAGTATGAGGAGGTAACACAAGGGGACTGTTATAGCATTTTATGCCATTTGCTCAAAACTTGATTAAAATCCGACACCATATTCTATAAATATTTTAGTGTCCTATCAGCCAACTCATGGAATAAACTGATAGCAATGAAGTCTTGAATTCCCACATACAATTTCATGTTATTTCAAAAAGTTTTTTAGTATAGCACCATATTCTATCACGGTTCTGATGAAAGATTGCATTATTTTGGATTGAGCTGCAGGTATGTTTGTTTTTATTTTCTAGAAGATTTTTCAAATACACAATCAAGACATATTGTCTGCTTCTCATCACGAGCAGAATATTTGCTAGGTAAGGGGTAGGTGTATCGTCTGCTGTTTAAGATCAGACTGTAGCTCTCCAACGTCCTACATGCTGCATACTCAAGCGAATTCAATACTCGTACACATGTTTGCAGGAAAAATTTTCAACACATTTTTGACTGGGAATTTTGTTACTTTTTGCATCCTCCCTCACTTTTTTCCCTTCTCGGTTGGTTACTGGGTTTTGGATCCCAACTTGCTTGAACCAAATATGCAGGGAAACTTCTCCTCCGACTTCCCTTTGTGGCATAACAATTTTTTTTTTTCACGTACATATATGCATCTCAAGGATAATGTCGCGATTCATATGTCCCCAGCTGCTGTCGTTCCTATTCGGCAAAAACATTCAATGACTTCTGAAATTTGCATCAAAATCAATAAAGTTTTTTTTGCTACCGAAACGACAAGCTTCAATTTGACGACATCCCGGTGTTTGGGAAGAAATTTCAATAAACTCATTCATTTATCTTTGTGTTCACTCGCATCCTTTTCTTCCTTCAACTTTATCTCACATTCAAATCGTTTTCTCATTGGAATTACTAAACATTTCGCTGTAGAAATTGCGCTATTTCTTGCGAATAGTTTTGTCAGATCGCGCATTTCCGTTGCAAAGTGATCTACCCGTCAATGCATAATGACGCCTTAGTTCTTGGAAAAGTACCACAGTTCTTCTTGAATCCATAATACAGATAAGCTTCATCGTAATACATTTTATCTTGTTTTTAGTGCATCAACAAGTAGACCCCACTAAGGGGCGAATAGAGTTAAGCTCTCTTGCGAGCAATGCAACACAACAATCGGATTACGGATGTCCTCGTCGGCCATTTTGACGTTACGTTTTTACATATCGTTCTGTCATCATTTTGCTTTTTTAATGTGACACAAATAGATAAAACGGCGACGGGAAGATAGGACATAAAGTGAAATATTAAATTGTCCATTGTTTCCGGTCTTGATACGCGTGTCCTTTTGGTACCTCCGTTTAATGGCCATTCAAGTCTAGAGTTAAGCGAAAGTCAGCACAGCACGGAGGAGTGATAGTGTAACGTCAAAGTTCAAATTCATATATTTTTGCTTTACTTGAACATCCTTTTCCTGCTTTCTGTCCAGGTTCGTTGAGAAGGAATGAAAGGAGAACGACTACGTTGAGAGTGAACAATGTCAAGAGTGGATAATTTGAGCACTCACTTCGTGTATGACAAGTAAGACAGTTTTTGTTCCCTTTGTCCTGTCCCTCTTCAGAGGAGATGGAATGAGATGAGTAACTCATTAGGTTTTTAGGACAAAATGATGATAATGGTTAAGGGACGATTGTGATGGGCACTGAATGTCTATTTGAAGGTGGATCTGCTTAGGACAAAGCCAGCTAAGGGCGCTCATTGGGTTTTATTGACTCGTGCGAAGGAGGTGGGAGAATACGAATAGTCTGTTCTGCTTTTTGGGAGTGATGACATTCAGTTAGAAGAATGTGGGCGTTGGATAGAGGAGGTACATATATAAAACATGGGTTAAGTTGCTTTCGTTTTGGTTGAACAATTGGACGAGTCGGAATATTATATCTGACCAATTGAAAATGACATTGAAAGGTCGAGTGGTAGAACATTTGCATTCCTTTGTGACTCTCCATGACCTTTTCAAATAAAGAGGCAACGGTTGGGTCAATTTGGTAATTTCGTAAGTCAAAGCGTTTGATAGAAATCAACAATCTTCTGAGTTCAAGCTTAGAAAATCATTCACAAAACATTTGCGGTTGCACGGTTCAACATCATTTTCAATCTGCGATCTCCTTGAATTTTTAAGGATAGAACTTTTTGTTACGTACTAGATTTGTTAAAAAAGTAAGGTGACTTTTTGAATTTCGCGAGCTACTCGTAACCACCTACAACAACATATGTTGGCATTGTCAGCCATTTATGATATTTAATTTGTGTTTCACATACATACTCGTTTATAAAGTTGAGGCGTGTTTATTGTGATTGCTATTGAAAAAAAGGAATTCAAAAATCTGTGTAAAATTTTGCCTGAAAAATAAAATAAAGTGCGCCAACGTTGAAATGTTGGCTGTGGCATTTGGTGAGTCTATTCTGAGCCAAAAAAAAAGCTTTTCATAGAAGGACGAGAAGATGTTAATGACGATGCCGCCCTGGACGTCCCATCCCATCAATAAACGATGAAACGTTGCTATAGGGAACCGTCGAATCACTATCACAAAAAGGGCTGAGGACATAAGTATTTCGGTTGGTTTATGCGATGAAATATATATTTGCAGATATTTTGGGCATGAAACGTGTGTCAGCAAGGTTTTTTCTTAAATTGATAAATTTTGACTGAAAAAACCGTCATGACATAAATGACGTGAATATCCGGGATATCCACCTTGAAGTTATGCGCCGTTTGCTGAAGCAATATGAAGAAATCGTCCTCATCGTTGCTTGTGGGAAATTTTTGGCAAAGACAATTCCGTCATCATGCCTCAACCACCGTTTTCACCGGGTTTGGCTCCCTGCAACTTTTTTCTCTTCCCAAAACTGGGAAAACCCGTGAAAGGAGATTTGCCACGATTGGAGAGATACAGACCGCATCGCTAAAAGAGCTCGAGGTTATACCATATAGCGCATATCAGAAGCGCCTCGAATAAATAAATATTATTCGAGAAAAAAAATTTTTTTCAACAAACCTCGAATAACGACATTGGGAAAAAAGTTATTCGTCCTCCGAGGTTTTCTCGGAAACCTGATTAACTCTTCAACCTATCAACGAGTTGACTCCGACATCAGGCTGATATAATAACCTCTCGTTAACTTATTGTATGATCTGCCTTGACTACTTTTTCCTGCAATTTCGAGCTTTTATCAGTGCAGAACTTCTCGCGGTGATATTATGTAATCCTTTAACTTAATTCCTGACAAATGAAATTAAAATCAATGAACGAGTGGTTCCAGGATTATTAAAAGTGCTGCGGCAGAAAGTATTAAGAATTTTGCAATTTCGTAGGTTGCGTTAGTCCGATTCACGCGAATCCTTGTTATATCAATAAACATGTTCGAAAAGTATCAGCGCGAGCCAAAGTGGTTGTTTACTGTGCTGTCAGCTGTCAGGAAGTTTAAATGTGTTTTGATACAATTGGGCATGATTCAATATTTTTTTTTTTTGAGGCATTGAATAAGGTCACGTTCATGTAATATAATGTAATTTAAAGATTTGACGCCCTCGCATGAGGTACTTTATGGGCTTAATGCACGTTTTACCAGAGAAACAAAATTCTAAACTTAAAATAAATTTAATATGTCAAAGGAACAAAGCTTAAGAAGAGTGTGACTGGCGGTAGTAGAATAGAAAGTTGTGGAAGTTTCTGGGCATTGGCTCATGGCAGGCATAGTTTGCTCGATGGGGGTTAATGCGCAAGAGTGACATGAACCGAAGGTTTCGGGAGCTAGTGTTACGGGGATCTTTTGAACCAGCCTGGGGCAGTCAATATTACCGTTAGGTAGGTCATGGATCAAGGTGGGTGTAGGTTAAGTGATCCATATAGGGCTCCATGAAAGACCAGGAAAAAATCGAGTAAAACGATTAATCTTAATGCGTGTAGTGTGGATACTATTAGAGGGGGATCAGACTAGATATATTAGTATATTCAAGAAGGGGTCTGACAAAAGTAGGGTATAAGGATTCCGTAACGTATTGGTTCGAGAACTCCTAAGTTAACCAAAGGGTCGACAGGGGGAACAACTGCATGACAGAAAACAAACAATTTTCCAAAAAAAAAAATTGGGAGGTGGAGGAAGCGCTTGTGGGAGTAAATTATAGCTTGACATTTGCTAACATTGAGCACGAGATGGTTTTGTTGATACCAAATAGTGAACCTGTTTTAGTCAGATTGAAGCACCAGAGAAAGATATGTATTTCGCGATTTTCATATCATCGGAAAAATGAGAACTATCGATAACACTGATATCGTCCATGGTTAGGATAAATATATGTGGGCCAAGGTGGCTGCCTTGGAGGACTCCGGAAGTGCCGTTAGAAATAGAAGAAAAAATAGCATTATACCCACGACCTTCTAGGTAGGAATTGATCCATTGAAGGGAAATCAGTCGATCAGTCTTTAGGATTTCTAGAAAAGATGGACTTACAGTGAAAGATTTTGTATCGTAGACGATGCAGAAAGAGTTTGGGAACGCAAGGAAGGCGATACTTGGACACCTCATTCTTTTGTCTTTTTCTGTGGATTATGATGAGGTAACATTTTTCTAACGTTGAGGAAAAAGTCCCTGTGAAATGGAAATTTGAAATAAGGCCGTGAGGGGTAGGAAAAGGGAGGCAATGAGGACCGGTCGAGTAGTCGTCTATCAAATTATGTATTTTTTCTATAATAGGAGGTCTGGTGGCAGTCTTTCATATAACGAAAGTAGTAATTATCGGGCTATAGGATCTTGTTGGTGGAAATTGAAAACTATTTCCGGACCAGTGGAAGAAATGTTAAGAAAATGAAAAGTAGAGGGGAAGTTATCAGTCTTTCTGATTCAGAGATAAGGGACGATTGCATTCAGGCAGGTATCGGAGGAGGAGAGATTAACATAGTTGTGCGAATTCAGTATAAGACTGCAGGTAGTTATAAAAGTCGAATGGAAAGCGGGACTATCTGCTATCTTAGCACAGTAAGCTTTGTTCGAAAATATACCAAGGGCGATATAAGGTGCAATTCGTTTTTGGTGAATACCGGATAGATAGGATAAGGCAACTGTGGAATTTAAAGTAGAATAGGGCAAGAGTGTCATCCGAGGACATGTTAGGGTTCAGAAGAAAGTTAAAGTTTATATTGCTGAGCATGTTGGGACTTTTCAAGGATATGCGAAGACTGCCTTTCAGAATATGAAGCAATACGTATTATATTTTCGGAGTGGAGAATGGTTAAGCGATAGTCGAGTGAAAGCTTCCCGATAAGGGTAAAAGGAGCCGATCCGATGCAGGGAGGAGGGTGGTTACTTGTGATAATAACACAGTTTTCGGCATCATATGAAAGACCCGGGGCAGGGTATCCATTCTTGTTGTTGGTGATGTTGCTGACTTGTAGGAGACTAGACTCGGAGAGGCGATCTGTGGAGAAGATTTCCTCATCAAATGAAGTGTTAATTGCGACAAAATAAGTTTTATCGTCAGATTTCTACCATTTCAAGTACGAAAGGTAGAAATCACTTTAGATGATATCACCATGTCATTGAGGTTAGTGTTATCAAATATGGCACGGGGGTGATCGTGGTGCAATGGTAATCATCACCGACCGTTGAACGGAAGGTCTGTAGTCCAAGTCTGTCGATAGCCAAGAACAATTCCTACACGGAAAAACTATGCAACAACATCAGTTGTGAATGAGAGATGATTAAAAAAATGCTGACGAAGTGATAACATTCGCAGTATAAAATCATTTCAAAATTCATACTCTGCATTTCCAATATAACTCCTTAATGACATGGAAACAAAAGAGTTACTGTGACTACAACTAACGCGACAAATTGAGTCGAATCTCTCGAATCCTATCTAGGACAACCACCCTCGGAGAGTAGTGAACGAACATCTTCGACGCAAACCATCAGCATCCCGTCCAGGTTGTAACTCTGTAACTGAACCTGCGTGAACATTATAAAAAAAAATGGAATCTACGAAGTCGACGGAAAGTTGATAAGTGGATTGTGAGGGACGAGTGTAATAGTAGGCAAGCTAGAGCTCCGCTCCGGGAAAATTATTAAACCATAAAGTTGAAATCAGCGGATTTCGACGATCTAAATGGTAAGGGAACGTAGCAGCTGTGAATTGATAATACAGATCGGCGAAATTGGGTGGCCATCAGCATGGAACAGAGTATTATCTGATGTGAATAGCTCACTCGCCGATATTGGAGCCGATTTAGAGCTAAAATGTCGTAAGGCGGTTTTTGGAAATTATGGAATATCTGCAAGTTTTGGTCCAAAGTCCTCTGACATTTTGGTAATAGATGGAAATGTATTTAGTTGAAGTGTGCAATTGGTGGAGAAATTAAAACTGAAATGTTTGAGAGGAGCTTGAAGCAGTCGACGAGGAAAGATCGTTAGTTACATCATTGGGTGAAATATTTAGGCTCCCGTTACGCATCTACTGTAGGCAAACTTGAACTTCTGTGTATGTTAGTTCGTAATTTTAAGCATGTCGAGTTTCGTGCCATGAGACCAATGTTTGCGGAGAAATTTATTTGAAAATATGAAACTGAAGCACATAGAATTCTTGTTAAAATTTACGGTGAAAAAGATCTGTCAGAATCGTCATGCAGGGATAGGTTTTGAGGCTTCGAAAATAATGAATTTAATATTGACGACCCATATAAACGAAAAAAAGGTGCCGACAACTAAGTAGAAAAAACCCTCTACTGATAAAAAGCAGATATAACCGCACTCCAATGAGTGCGATGGGATGGATCAGACAAAAAAGAATGAAAAACTGTGATATCTATTACGGTAACTGCTACAAAGAAAATAAGTAACGCATATTCGAATGCGGATTTGTTATTCGAGCAAGACTCCGAGAAAAAGTCTTAGGCTTTCGGCATGTAAGCGAACGCCTCATAACAATCCGCATCAAAGGCATCGTCGAAAATATATGCTTTATATGCGTTCATGCCCCTACGGAAGAAAAAGATGATCTACTCAAGGATCACTTCTATGATCTCCTGGATGAACGTACGCCCAATGCCCCAATTATGACACCAAAATTTTACTATGGGGTTTTGACGCAAAACTGGTCAAAGAAGATAAAGGGTGGTCCAACGAAAACGCACGAGGATAATTGTAAATAAAATTTTTTTTTTTCAGAGAATTATCTTTATATTTTTTATTATGATCGAAGGATCTATGACAATAATGTATGAAACAAAATATCGGCCAAATGCTCGCCACGGCTTCGGTGGCATACCTCTATCCGACGGTCAATATTTTCAACGACTCTGAGACATAATTGAGGTTCAATGTCGTTAATGTGCCGAATTATCTCATCCTTTAGCTCTTGAATTGTTCTTGGCTTATTGACGTACACTTTTTCTTTTAAATATCCCCAAAGAAAGAAGTCCAACGGTGTCAAATCACATGATCGTGGCGGCCAATTAACATCTCCACGACGTGAGATAAAACGGCCATTGAATTTCTCGCACAAAAGAGCCATTGTTTGGTTGGCTGTGTGGCAAGTGGCACCATCCTGTTGCAAGCACATATCGTCCAGGTCCATATCTCAATTTCTGGCCACAAAAAGTCCGTTATCATCTCGCGACAGCGAACACCATTCACGGTAACTGCTTGGCTGACCTCATTGACGCCGCCAGTCCATAAACCGCACCAAACAGGCACTCTTTGTGGATGCATCGGCTTTTCAACAATCACTCGTGGATTCTCATTTGCCCAAATGCAGCAATTCTGCTTGTTAACGAATCCACTGAGGTGAAAGTGTGCCTCGTCGCCAAAGATGATTTTCTTTGTAAAGTCACCATTCACTTCTGTCTGTTCAACCAACCATTCGGCGTATTGACGACGCTTGAAATGGTCAGTAGGCTTCAGCTCTTGAGTCAATTGAACCTTGTAGGCGTCTAAATTCAAATCTTTATTCAAAATTCGCATCAGTGATGTTCGTGAGATGTTCAATTGTTGGGCACGACGACGAGTCGAGGTTGACGGCTCTTCTGCAACACTATCGAGCATGCACAGGTGTTTTCACATTTCCCACAGACCCGGTTTCCTGAAATTTGCGCACAATTCTACCGATTGTGGACATATTTAGTCGATTATGCTGACCAAAAAAATCACGATGTGCACGAAATGCATTTTGATTTGAACGCCCATTTTCGTAAAAGGCTTCAACAATCTTAACGCGCTGCTCAATTATTGTGTACCTCTCCATGGTTGAATTTGTCAAACACTGAAACAAAGAAATGTCAAATTAAGTTGGGCAAAAAAACTTGACGTTAAGGTGTGACTCACAATTAACATCGTGCATTATGGTTGGACCACCCTTTATATTTGAGGGCATACCTTGTTCTAGCCAATCAAAAGGAGAGAGAAAAACACACTCTTAAGGAAGAACAAAGGAGAACACGAAAAGAGTGGGATCGAGCAGATGGTGAGATGCTGCCACAGGCATGACACCCGCAAAAGTAAAACGAACATGCCAGAGCTATAAACACAGAGCGGATCCCTGTAGGGATGAGGACGGACAGCTAGTAGCAAAGTCATAGTCGATGCTGAGAATATGGAAAATCCACTTCTGTAAACTGTACAACAGCGATGACAGATCTGATACTGCTTTCAGGCAAAATGACCCATTCGTAACGGATGAAGACACAAGAGAATCCCTTCCACCTAACCTAGATGAAATTGAGCTTGTTATTTCGAAGCTTAAAACTAACAAAGGGCGCAAACGGCCTGAGTGTAAAATATGGTCGGAGAAAAACATGCCGGTTGAATGGAATCTCAGCCTCGCTTGCCCAGTGCATAAAAAGGAGATTCCTAAAGCCTTGTGGATAATAGACTAAATTTTCATACTGCGGCAGATCTTGGGAAAGACGCAAGAATTCCAAATCGAAACACACAATCTTTTTGTCGACTTTAAAGCCGCATATACTGGGTGGGGCAGTCGAAGCGCACGATTAACAAAGCTGGTAGAGTGAAGGGGGTGTGCAGTGAGGGAAGTAGGCGGTGACCCTACCGTTCTACACATTTGGAAATTAGTAACCATGCAACATTGGACTGGTGAACAGCGAGGTTTCGCTGTTACAGCGTATTTAGAAAATGGCCGAAGTTACATACGTGCACAACGCGAATTCCGCCGACATTTTCATCTGGCGCCTCGTGCTCCTGTTCCAAGCAGGAAAGTCATTGCTGTTTGGACTGACAACTTAAAAACAACCTAAAGAAGAGGTGGTAGTGTAAGAACAGTGCGAACACCCGAGAATGTGGAGGCGGTACGATTATCGGTCATACGAAGCCCTCGAAGATCTGCCAGGCGCCACAGCGTTGCTCTTGGGTTTTCAACTCGAACCGTAAGACGAATTTTACATGATGACTTACATTTACACCCGTATAAAATTCAAATAGTGCAGGCTTTGAATCCTAGAGATTATCCTATCCGCGTTGGCTTTTGTGAGCACATGTTAAACCTGTTTGAAGACGACCCACTGGTCGCCCATAATCTATGGATGAGCGATGACGCTCATTTTCACCTCAGCGGATATGTTAATAGACAAAATTTTCGCTATTAGGCTGCTGTCAATCCTCAAGAACTTCACGAACGGCCTCCCCATTCAGCCAAAGTGACTGTCTGATGTGCAATCTCTTCGAACGGAGTAATTGGCCCGTATTTTTTCGAGGATGATGATAGCCGTGCTCTAACAATAAGATCTCCTCGCTATGTTCAAATGCTGGAACACTTTCTCATTCCAGAACTTCGACGATTTTCTGTGAATGAAAACACTTATTTCCAACAAGATGGAGCAACCAGTCATACAGCCAGAGCGTCACGGGACCTTCTGAGAAACATTTTTCCGAACCGCTTGATCAGTAGGAATGGAGATATTCAATGGCCCCCACGATCGCCCGATCTGAGCTCTTGCGATTACTTTCTATGGGGACATCTCAAGTCGAAGGTTTTTGAGACTCGTCCAACAACGGTACAGGATTTGAAAGTTCGGATTGAACAAGAAGTTCGTGCGATAACACCGGCGATGCTAAGACGTGTCAGTGAGAATTTCAGTATGAGACTTAGACATTGTGTTCAAAATTATGGTCACCCCCTTACTGGAGTCATATTCAAAAAATAAACATTTTTTTCTGTTTGAATTAAAATTTCCATTTATGTTCTTAAGATTTGTTGCAATATATGTATGACTAAAAAACTGTTTCCGTGTGTGTTTTTTTAATACTTAGAACCGTGCGGTTTGACTGCCCCACCCTGTATAATAGGACGAATACAGCAAGACGTCAATGAAGCGTTCGAAATCATTGAAGCACAAATGGCTAAAATGGGCCTTTCTGTAAATGAGGGAAAGACGATGTACATACATATATGCTGCATGTATGTATGTATATGCAAAAAAGACAATTGACGGCTACAATTCGAAGGAGTTCGTCTACCTTGGCTTTCTAGTGACCAGCGACAAGAACGCCAGCGTTGAGATTAAAAGCAGAATTATTCTTGTCAACCGCTGCTTCTTCGGACTCAAGAGGCAGTTGAGAAATAGAGCCCTCTCTCGAAAAACCAAGGAACCACTATATAAATCACTGATCACCCCGGGCCTCCTTTACGGCAGAGGCCTGGACCTTAACGAAAACGGATGAGGATGCCCTTGCTGTCTTCCAGAGGAAAATGGTGCGTTCAATCTATGGTCCCGTTTATATAAACGGAGAATGGAGGAAAACATACAACGACGAACTGTACGGGCCGTACAGCGACATCGGCCTAGTACGACGTCTCCGGATCCAACGTCTAAGATGGCTAGGCCATGTAGAGCGGATGAACAACACAGCTCCGGCTCGAAGAGTCTTTGAATCCAACCCTGAGGAACGACGCAGCAGAAGACGACGGAATCTAAGGTGGGGGACACAGTTGGAAAGGGACCTTAACCAACTGGGAGTGCGGCATTGGAAAAAACTGGTAAAAGATCGTGCCAGCTGGAGACGCTTGCTGGTTGAGGCTAAATTCCGATAATTTTTTTCACACATTCATATACCCGTGACTATGAAATCACGATAAACCAGTTCAACACTTGAGGAGAATGCCAATCTTAACAGGAATTTCCTATGAAATTTAGAAATCTATTTTCATTTTCCTAAATGTTTGATTTCTATTTCTTTTTTCTTTATCCAGACCTGATGCAATTGACTAGTCCGCCTACTACTGACGGAAATGTAATTCATCATCTTTTCAGCACTACTGGCACAATACATCGTCGAATATAACTTGACGGCTTAGATGAAATAAATCAGGGTATTTCATTCACAAAATGCTTTTACCGAGAAAGTGATTTTCCACAGATAATCATCATCTGATATTCCTGATAGCTTTACTTCATCAAATTATCGAAAAGTAGGTATCTGATATCGAATTGGGAGAAGTTGATCCCTCACCACATCGCGTCTAATATCTTTCCGGCAATCGAATAAACTGCGAAAAGCTTCCTGTCATCTGCTTGTCTCATCTTCTAGATTCCTTCCAGTTACTTATAAGACAGTCCTTTTTTTTTCTGCTTCAGACAATTTCCAGAATTTCGTTCAAGGCTTGCTTAGTTGGTACGTGTAACTTCTTCCCATAAATCCCTGACAAGCTGCCACTTCCCATGTGTGTACTCTTAAGCCCACCAACACGAAATGTTCAAGACGAACGTCAAAGCCGGAAGGAAGGGGGGGACAGTACCTGAAGAAGCAGAAGGAAACGACTTTAAACAAGGAATCTAATGTTTCTATGATTAGTATGCAGCTGCAGTGCACATTTTCATCGCTTGCTTGCATCCCAAGTTATAAGTTTCGTATTCCACCCCGGACCCATGAGAAAATGGTTCACATGTGCCCGTCAGCTATAGAAGCAGTCAAGCGAGCCAACCAACCAGACAGTGCTTCCTTCTTCCTTGACGAACTTCATTAAATGGTATTTCCGTTCGATGGAAGACAAAAAACTAATGTCGACATACATACATACAAGTACGCGCAGGTATACTACATGCTGTGCTCGTCGTTTTCCTGGGTGTGCAAGACATGACAATCCATATGTTCAACCCATCAGCCCGTTCGAAGGAGAGAAGAAGCCGAAAGCCAGAGAATGACCACGAAATCAAGACTGCAACGAGATAAGGCGGTCACTCAAAGCTAGGATGATCGGATGGAACGTGTGATGCAACAATATACGTATGCAGTATACGTACAAGAATCCAGAGGGGACGGAATAGGAAATTCATTGCGCGTCTGAAGGATTCATCAAACTTTCAAAAATCAAACAATAATACGGACGGAATAGAGACCAGCTCTTCCGACACTGAACTACTAGCGCCATTCGACCGGTGCTATGCAGTCTAGGCTATCTTTTTGAACTTTTCATCGCAGTACATCGAGATATGTACATTTTATTTTTTACGTCCTTTACCTACTCCCTGTTATCCGTGTTTGTTCCCTACCTTCCGTTTTCTATACAAACCTTTCTCGTTAACAAGATAAGGGCGGGGGTACGTGTGCATGTGTACATGTAGATATTGCAATATAGATACGAGTAGAACAAGAATTTTGTGAAGGTTTTGTTGGATGTCTGGCGGATATGAATCATGTTTGGCGAACGACTACTACAAGTTATTGTGTGTTCCTAGTTGCTGTCATCCTTACTTACCTATTGCACTGCTACTGACATTTGATGGCTGCTGTCCCGGGCCGACAATGTTACCTGCTGCTACAGTTGCTGTTCCTGTTACAGTTGTTAGTGGTCCAACACCGCTATTGCCAGCACCTACACTGCTTGTCGTCGTCGTTGCTGCAACCATGTAAGCATTCGATATACCAATAATATCTGGTGATTGTCTAGGACCCGTACCGAGTCCTCCGCAAATCATTGGATTGGCTACAGTGGGCGGTAATAACATGGTCGACGAGGTATGAGAGACATTCGACGGACCTAGGCTGCCATATAAGCTCGATGTTGGCCCGTAAGTGATGTAATTCTGTAAGCAAAAACAAAAGGGGATTGAAGAGGTTAAATCGACGGCATTTTTCATTTGAAAATATATTTGAAGTATGTACAACAGGGAATACGTTCTATGCAGTTGCCCCCTAATGACGATATATTATACATCGACTTGGCATCACTGTCCGTAGAGGCTGCATTCAATCGTAAAAAAACAAAAACAAAATTCGATTGAGCGGAGGAAGCAGTTTTAAGAGAACTGGAAACAGAAGTGAATATAAACGTCATGTCGTAACGACTAATATAAGTCAGTGCGACCAGTGATCACGATTATGTGTTTGCATTTAAAATGTAATCCTCCTCGGAACACCTGTCAAGGAAAAATATGAAAACTGGTAATCGTTCGCATGATGTTTCGTACTAAAACGAGCCAGTTTATGGCTTGCACTTGATGTCGACGAAGGCACCTTCGTGCTCTGCTTCAAATAGTAACCCATCTACGTTAAGTATAAAAGTGTAGCGATAGCAGAGTTACGTTTATTTCACTGTTTACGACAATTTGCCGTCGTGGGCGTGTTTGTGAGGCGAAAACGTCAAAAATGTTTTATAGTTGATTTACTTGTAACACTCTTGAGTTTGATTCCCTCTTCAAAAATGCAAAGTCAGGTGCATTAAAAGCAACAACATTGACATTAACACTAAAATGGGACAGAGGAATTAGGTAAATGTCAGGCAAGGATGCCATAGAGAGGGAGGATTTTGGTAAAGTAGAAATGTCATAGTATGTTTAAAGGTTTCGTACTACTACTATATGAAGCAGGTGGCGCTATTGTTATAAAGATCAAGGGTAAACGATAGAGTATGAAGAAACAAGTAGTTTGGGAACACGCATTTCTGCATAATCTTCTGGCAATGCCGCTGCTACGATACTTAAACCATTTTTTAAGCCCACGGCCATGGGATATTCAAATTTTCCCAATATCCTTAATCAATTAAAAACACTTGTAAGTCCACATAGTCATGTAACCTTGTAACTTTTAAAAGGTATTTTTTTCTAATTATGGAAATTCCAAGCCTCAAGAGAACAGGTTTGTTGGCAAAGCCGTAATAGGAAAGAAAAAAACAATCAAAAATGATTGGAATTTTAAACGACATGTATCCAGAGGCCCATGGTTTGAAGAAGTAATTGAGCAGAAGCATCCTTACCCAGATATCCTTGAAAGTTTTATAAAAGAATTCGACGTGATTTACGTCGTCAATTAAATTAAGTTGGAATTGTGAACTGCTACACATACCAGGTTGCATGTATTGTTTAAGGGCTTTGGAAGTGCCCGCGTGGCTTCTGGTTCAATTGGTAGAAGTGGGACTTTGGTTACTCGGGTAACAAAAAAAAGACAACGATATCGTGTTATATTCATTTGTTCACTTGTTCACATCTGTGCTGTAAGGAAGTAGCGGAATAATGCGGGCCTTTTTTATGAGAGTCGGATTTTTACATTAAACCTGATCGTGCTCTGTTAGAACTGCCAATGGTAGCTTGCTGGTCACTGCTTGCTACTGAATTTATCAGGGATATGTAGGGAAATGAGTGGCGTTCGGAACGAATTATTGAGCGGAGGTTGGGTTCGCCATGGGTTTACCATGTCATTCCAGTCTTATGCCTCGTATAGCACGTATGTTATTCGGCCCTTGCCAGGTTTGGCATTTCTGTCGTTTGACATTCTAACTTAATTATTATTTATTATTAGCTTTATTTCAGAAAAAAAGTATTTATATAGATGTAGGATTGACATAATTTGGTTGATATACAGGGTGTCCCATGAGCTGTGCGCCAAAAAGCTAGAGCGTGTAGGTCTGGTCAAGACAAGAAAAAAATCGTATGGGAGGGGGGGGTCTATTTTTTGTAAAGCCAGAAACCTCTTCTTCATCTTGTTTTTAAACGCAGCTGTTTTAAGGAATATTTTTTGAGAAATTAATTTTCAAACTCAAAATTTTGAAAAAAAAATTTCGAACTAATTTTTTTCAAAATTGTATGTAATTAAATACTATTTTTTTTTTTAAATTCAATTCTCTTATTAGTTTTTAGTTGAAAACAGAAAACCGGATGCGAAAATGTCTTGTAGTTTTTGAGAAATTAAAAAAAAACCCGAACCATTTTTTTCTAAGAAAAATCTTTTTTTTGGTCTTAACGCGTCTGGACTTGTAGGCAAATTAATGTATGAAACATTGGCCTCTTTTTTATTATTTTTAAAAAATTCGGAGTTTTATTATAATAAATTTTCGTATTGATCCCCATTTTTTAGAAGGCAAAGATTATATCTCCTTCTAATGGCTGCACATACATAAGTCCTTGCTTGACAAATGTTTCTGCAATTTGACTCCAGCGACTTCAATCCGTTCTTTCAGTTGTTCCAAAGATACTATTTCCACTTGATAATTCTTCATGAATCCCCACATATAAAAATCTAGAGTAGTTAAATCTGGTGATCTAGGTGGCCATTCCGTGGGGTCCTTTCTTCCGATCCAACGGTCACTAAAATGATCATCCAGCCAGTTTCTAACCCGTAAGCTGTAGTGTGCTGGTGCTCCATCTTGCTGGTAGATTAAATTATCTGCTATGGCCTAAGGAACGTTGTCCATCAAATCGGGCAAAAGGTCCCGTAGGAACTGCAGGTATGATTCTCCATTAATAACGGCATTCAAAAACCGGGGCCCGATTACAGTTTGTCCAACAATACCAAGCCAAACATTACAGCTAAAGCGGTGTTGTGATTTATTTTGTTTTTTGTTGTGTGGATTGGTGCTACTCCAATGATGCAAAATGTAGAAGTTAGTAACCCCATCTCTGGTAAACTGTGCTTCTTCCGTCCAGAATATCCTTGCAAAATAGTTTCATTCAGTTTCATTTCGACATGATCGACAAAATTCTGCTCTCAAAAACTTGTCGTTTGAGGTGAGTTCCTGAACTGGCCTAAATGGTACGGGTGTAAGTTTTCGGTATGAAGCACTCTCCATACTCTAGCTTTGGGCACTCCAAGCATAATAGCTATATTGTGCTAAGGGTGGGATTACGTCGGAACAAATCCAAAATTCTTTCATCTAAGATTCCTGATCCATCTGTAACTGATCTTTCGCTTCTTCGATGCTCTAACACTCCGTGCTCTCGCAGACGTCGGTGGATTCTTGAAAACATGCTACGATTGGGACACCTCCGATTGGGATATCTTTCAGCGTAGAGTCTTTCGGCTTCACGATCTCGACCATTAGCTAAACCGTAGCAGAAGTGCATGTCCGTTAATTCTTCTCGAGAGTATGAGTTTGACATCGTAATGTGTTGATGAGTTAACATCCAATTTGGAAATGGTTTTTTATTAAAAATTCGATGCCTTTTATTTACATTTGTATTGCAAATATTTTGTTTTTCAATAAAGAAAAATTGCGGTTTTATTGTCTTAAGGTCCTAGCGGGTAGAACCCATCGGCGGCGGCGGACCCAGACGAAATTGGCAGGTCAGTTTTCAGGCGTTATCAATGAAAAAAAAGGATTAATCCAGGGTTATTCCAATACTGTGTCACTTTATTGTATCCTCATAAAACTCCGTATTTTTGGAAAATAATGAAAAAGAGGCCAATGTTTCATACATTAATTTGCCTACAAGTCCAGCCGCGTTAAGACCAAAAAAAAGGTTTTTCTTAGAAAAAAAAAGGTTCGGGTTTTTTTTTAATTTCTCAAAAACTACAAGACATTTTTGCATCCGGTTTTCTGTTTTCAACTAAAAACTAATAACAGAATTGAATTTTTGAAAAAAAAAAAAAATTAGTATTTAATTACATACAATTTTGAAAAAAAATAGTTCGAAATTTTTTTTTCAAAATTTTGAGTTTGAAAATTAATTTCTCAAAAACTATTCCTTAAAACAGCTTCGTTTAAAAACAAGATGAAAGAAGAGGTTTCTGGCTTTACAAAAAAGTATATCACGGTATTGTGGATGTAACTGCTTGTTGTGAACATGTAAACGCTGCATTAGAAAGTTTCTTAGCGATCGCGGTGCCACCCTGGTGGCGGATAGATTATTATACATGGCCATGAGTCATGGTCGTTTTGCCATTTTCCGCTGGTCTCCTTTTTTCTTTTTTGCTTCTTCTCGGCGTGTCGGCAGCGAAGGACGGATGTACCCTCGTCATCATACAAGAAAATTATCTATAAAATATTCTTTTTATTCAATTTCAACATCTCAGAAGTGGGATTTGTTTCGTGAGTATTGCTGTTGTGGATGGTTGCGGATTCCGCGTGTATAAAAGGATTTTGTTTTTCTGGGAGACGTACTATTGACTAGTTGGAATGAGCCAAGCCGGAAAAAGAATAATCGACAATGCACCGATGGCCCACAGATCATCAAGTTCAGCAAAATAGAAGCTTCAATTTTAGAGACGTGTTGCCAGATTTTGATCCAGTTGCGGGAGAAAATCGAGATGTCGCATTGTGGCTAGAACGAATGGAAGAATTCGGGACGTTGTATGATTGGGATGAAACGACAATGATCCATCATGCCCTGTCGCATTTAACCGGTGTAGCAAAACGATGGCGAGATTGCGTAAATCCAGCCGATCGCACGTGGGCGGACTGGAAAGAGCTGCTGACAGAAACATTTATTTCTCGTGCGAAAAAGTAAAATGAGACTACGATTAGACGCACAAAATTATAAAAGGGGTTTTTTTTTTTTTTTTTTTTTTTTTTTTTTTGGAGGCTTCTGCTATCTGTTGGAGCACTCAGACACAAATACTGGTCCATTGTACTGCCAGACAGACACCTTAGATGGCGTTGGAGCTCATGTGGAGCCAGAGCTAAGCTTCTTTTTACTCACTTATGTTGTGTGCGATTTGTTTTTTCACATAAGTGAACGGAACCTAAAGCTTAATGCCGATTCCGAACGGTGAGAGCCGAGAAGCTTTTTCATGGCAAGTATACAATGGGGGGTTTTGCCAGTACCCCGCCGAGGAGGGACGCCGCGAAATAATCATTCGATGGCGTTGGTGTTATCGGGATCCGAACTCGCTCATCTTCCGTCAGCGGCCGACACACTACCCACTGCGCCACGGCGCTCCCTATAAAAGGGGGTTACATCAGGATATAACCGAATATTACTTCGAGAAGCTGTCACGATGTCTCAAAGCTGGAATGGATAATTCGGAAATAATCGAATGGTTAGTTAACGGATTTCACAACAGCAGGTTCCATGATTATCTGGGTCCTCTAAATAGATACGAAAAACCAGCAGAACTCTTACCCGATTTACTCTCTGCCAATGAGCACCTGAATGAATTACGGCCATCGACTTCAAATTTTGGCTTTCCCATAAGTAAGAGGGTGGAAGTAAAGAAAGAATTCAGTGCGAAAAGGAAAGTAACCTGTTTCAAATGCGGCGTGGTGGGGCACTTTGCTCGTGATTGTGGAAAAACGACTAAATTGCAGCAGAATATTACAAGGTCCGTACCAGCGCAGGTTCTCCATGTCCAGAGCGGGAGTCATCAGAAATATATGAAGAAGGCGAGAATCAACGGACACGAAGTGGACTGTTATGTTGACTTGGGTAGTAGCTGCGTTACCTTGCGTGATGATGTAGCGAGTGAACTGAACCTGACCTATTATCAAGACAAGTACTTACCTAACTTAGTGGGCTATGGTCATGGCCTGGTAAAGCCGCTAGGGCTGCTGACCACAAACGTGGAAATCGACGGCGTCGTTGCGAAGGTAAACATTCACGTCGTACCGGCAGCTTTCCAATCGAATCCCCTATTGATTGGAGATCCGTTTACGCAGCAGAGTCATGTCTCTATCGTTAGTAATGCAGCCGGATTACACGTTGAGCAAAACCAGATTGCAGACTTCGATTCTGTCAACAGCACCACGGGAAAGACGCAATTCCTGATAACTGAAACAAACATCATACCGCAAAACTACATCGGGCATGTAGCGGTCGAAACTGGAGCACCAAACGAAAGCTACTTTATAGAAGGCGGGATACGAGAATCGGGGCAGCTGATTCCAAGATGCATTGTACAATCGGATCAACAAGGTTTAACATCGGTTCCAGTCCTTAATTTATCGGAAAGAAACTTCCATATCGAGAAAGGCCAAGTTCTAACGAGAGCGGCAAATTTCACTGAGGTAAAGACGTCGGAAAATATGTTATCTAAAAGTGCAGAACAAGTAAAGGTGACGGGAGCGGATATCAAAACAGATCTTCAAGGAAGTGATAAAGATAAACTTTTAAATGTAGTAGAAAATTTCAATGATTTAATTTGTAAAAATATTTTGCAGGTCGGTTGTACCAAAGAAGTGGAAATGCAAATCGAACTCACGACTGAGAAGCCAGTCTGTTACCAGCCGTATAGAATGTCCTATTCTGAAAGGAAGCAACTGCAAAAAATGATACAGGACTTGAAAGATGGTGATATCGTCGAGGATAGCTTCTCCCCTTATGCTAGCCCTGTTGTGCTGGTAAGAAAAAAAAACTGGTGAGTTACGACTGTGTGTTGACTACCGCGCACTAAACAAAATTACGGTTAAAGAACGATTCCCTTTCCCACGTATAGACGATCAGCTAGATGCTTTGCACGGTAAATTTTATTTTACAAGTTTAGATTTATTTAGCGGCTATTACCAAGTGCCAGTCAGTGTAGAATCACGGCCAAAAACCGCGTTTGTGACACCTGAGGGACACTTTCAGTTCAAACGAATGCCTTTCGGCTTGTGTAACGCCCCCGCGTATTTCAACGGTTAATCAATTTAATTTTGAGGAAACTACCTTACGGACTAGCTTTGGCGTATTTGGACGACATTCTGATTCCTAGCGAAACTGTTGAAGAGGGCCTTGAAAAGTTAGTTATGGTTTTTGAGCTTATTCGAGATTCGGGTTTGAAAATACGGCTAGATAAATGTTGTTTCTTATGTAAAAAAATTGATTATCTTGGATTTGAAGTTTCGGCCAATACGATTGCACCAGGTAAAAGAAAAGTAGTTGCTGTCCAAAAATTTAACACCCCGAAAAATATCAGTCAATTGAGGAGCTTTATTGTCTTAGCTAGCTATTATAGGCGGTTTGTCAGAAATTTTTCCATTGTAATAAAACCCTTAACCGATCTTTTAAGGAAAGGAATCGCGTTTCGTTGAGACACGGAACATGAGAAATCATTTAACGAAATAAAGAAGCTGTTGAGCGAATTCCCAGTGCTTCGGATCTATAACCCATCAGCAAAGACCGAGTTATATACTGACGCAAGTTCTGTGGGCTTTGGAGCTGTCCTAGCCCTACAACAACCAGACCAAAAGTTCCATCCAATAGCATACTACAGCCGAAAGACTTCGAAAGAAGAGGCTAAGTATTCCTCAATAGAACTAGAAGCTTTAGCTATAGTGACTGCATTAGACCGATTCCGAGTTTATCTTTTGGGAAATAAATTTACTATAAAGACCGATTGTAATAGCTTAAGACTTTTAGATAACAAACGTGACGTAAGTCCTCGGATTGCTAGGTGGATAATGAAGCTCAGTGAATTCAATTATGAAATCGAGTATTATAGAGGTACGCAGAATGTCGTCGCAGATTGTCTTAGCCGATATCCCGTAGAAGAGTCGAAAGATGAAGATGTCGCAGGGTTGCCAGTGTTAGGGATAAACATTAGTACTGATTGGGTAGCTGCTTTGCAGCGACAGAGTACAGAAATAGTAGCTGTTCGGGACAAGTTAGAAGAGGGTGATCAGTTGACGCACGATAGGTTTACCTTGATTAATGGTCGTGTATATAAGGTGACGAAAAATAGACGGAGATTATATGTACCGCCAGAGAATCAAAATGAATTAATCGCAGAAGCACATAAAAGTCTATGTCATCTAGGAGTGGAAAAGACCTTGCATAAATTAGAGAAAACGTATTATTTCCCCAAGATGCGTGATAAAGTCGGCTCGTATATAAACCGCTGCATAAACTGCCTTTATTATAAAGGTCTTACAGGTAAACAGATGGGATTCTTGCATCCATTGGATAAGGGTAATTACCCTTTTCAGATGGTGCATGCCGACCACTTAGGACCCTTTGAGAAGACTAAAGCTGAGAAAAAAATATGTTTTTGTATTAATAGATGGGTTTAGCAAGTACTGTTTTTTGCGATCTACATTTGGTGTAGATGCCAAGGAAACCGTGTTGTGTCTTAACGATTTCATTTCTCATTACGGAAAACCTGTTCGCTTAATAACAGATAGGGGCACGGCTTTTACTGCGAAGGTTTTTGAAAATTTTTGCAGGGAATACAATATACAGCATGTAAGGATTGCGACGGCTACCCCACGAGCTAACGGTCAAGCGGAGCGTCTAAATAGGACAATTGTCGCGTCGCTGAGTGCAATATCAAAAGGATTAGATTGCTTAAATTGGGATATGAAGCTAGGCGAAGTCCAATGGGCTATTAATAATTCCGCGCACAGCGTTACGAGGCAGACACCATCTAGTCTAGTATTTAGGTTCGAGTGTGTAGGCTTAGGTGACAATCCACTCACCGCCGAACTCCTTTCTCTCAATGAGGAAAAAAGGAATCTGACTGAGTATCGTGACGTGGGAGAGAAGTTGGAAGAGAATCAAGCAAAGGTTAAGTCTAACTACGATAAGAAAAGACGTAAACCGCATCAGCTACAACCAGGCCAGCACGTCTTGATAAGGGCAGAGGCGTCCTCTGGCGCGATATCCCACAAGTTACGTCCTAGATTCAAAGGTCCTTATCAAGTAAAGAAAGTACTTCCAAATGATCGCTATGTAGTGGGAGATATAGAAGGTGAAACGCAGACCAGTCGTGAGTTCGAAGGTGTTTTCCCAATCGACAGTTTAAAGTTAGTTAGTTATACCGATCGTTAAATGCAAGTATTGTATTAATACTATAGGTATATATTTATATTACTTGGAGTACTAAGATTGCTTATTTTTGTTTCAAAAAAAAATTACGAATTTCATGAATTATAAATAATTTATATTGCGTTATATAAAATGTGTTAGTTGTGAATTTTAAGTACGAAATGTATTTTTACATAATAAGAATTGAATGAATTTCTGTAAGATGACGGGGACGTCACCCTGATAGCGTGGCCGAGTTGTTGTGAACATGTAAACGCTGCATTAGAAAGTTTCTTAGCGATCGCGGTGCCACCCTGGTGGCGGATAGATTATTGTACATGGCCATGAGTCATGGTCGTTTTGCCATTTTCCGCTGGTCTCCTTTTTTCTTTTTTGCTTCTTCTCGGCGTGTCGGCAGCGAAGGACGGATGTACCCTCGTCATCATACAAGAAAATTAAACTATAAAATATTCTTTTTATTCAATTTCAACACTGCTGATTTTTAATATTTTTTTTTCCAAATTAAGTCATTTTTTTAGAAAATTGCCCCGCCCGGCTAAACGGGGGGAATAGACCCCCCGTCCCATACGATTTTTTTCTTGTTTTGACCAGACCTACACGCTCTAGCTTTTTGGCACATTGCTCGTGGGACACCCTGTATCTTCTTCTTTTCCTTTTTCCGGCGTTGTTATGGTCAGAAGTGTAGGACCATAACCTTCCCACTTAACTGCATTCCTACTGGTCCGCTTGTGGGGTCCGCCGGTTTGACCTCAGAAAGTAGCGGCAGGCTTCCCGGTTTGGGATTATTTATATAAATAAGTGTTTGTATAAATAAGATGTTCATAACAAAAGATAAAGTAAAGAGGCAAGGAATAAGATAAATTAAAATAGAATAGAATATAAAATGAAGGAGATCATCCAAACAAAGTATTATATTTAGATTAAATATGCAAAAGTAATTCAAGTTCGGAATAGTAGAGAGACAACAGCCACTCATGAATATATCAAAATCCAGTCAAGAAAGTAGCTGTGGAGCCGAGAAATGCATTCCACCATAAACACCACGGAGCGTATACGTAACATTTTCAATTTTTGTGTACCTACTCCATTACGACCCCGGGCAGCTAAGTTACCATGAAGGAACCACCCAAGATCTGACTTAAATGGCACAGCAATTGAGAAAGTTTCGCCGTTTTAATGCATCCACTTAATAGCCTAGACTTTGCAACTACAGATTATCATTTCCAAAATTTCACATCAGAACAGGCTTTGAAATTGTGACGTATCAATTCTTTCGCCAGAAATCTTGTTGTGGCGCTGCCCACCAGATGGCAAGAGGTCACAGATAGTAATGGCCAATGTGTTCTTAAATAAAATTAATTTAAAATTAAATAAACATTCAAGAAAAAGAAAAGAACAATTCTCTCAACACTTTCCCCCAAACCAATAATAGTCTTTGTAAAAGCTATCGAAGTAAATGTTTTGTTGTTTTAGCAAATCAAGTGGTAGTATATAGCTGAAATCACAGACCATACACCATAGCTCCCACAAGAGAATTAAGTCCCCAAAAGGTTTCTTTTTAAAGAAGCCAGCCCTATGGCGCTGGACTTGTAAGAGAACGCATTCACTTAAATCTCCATCAGTTGCATCTTGGAAGACGATTAACTCTCAATTCCAGCATTACTATCGCACGTCTGGCAATTCGAATTCATTCATACTCCTGCCTCTGACGTCGTTGTCCTCGTTAGCATCTTATCGTCATTGCAATTTCCATCGTAGGACATTATTTCCGGTTTAAGGAATATATATAAGAAAATTCACTCCACTACATTGGAAATTGCCGTCTCTCTGTCTTTTCTGTTCGACTATGAAGGAAGAACCACCCTTTGAATTTCGTCTGAGCGAATTCCTTGACAATCTCACTCTTCTCTAGTGGTAGTGCATTAGGAGAAGAAAAGGACAACCGCATTAATGCGATTTGTAATATCACATCAGCAGGATTATTTCACACCCGAGCGTGGGAGGCGTACGTGAATGTATGCATGTTAGGTTGTCATGCAGCACTACAGACTAAGAAATCCAGGAATCTTTCCTGCATTTGTCGACGGAAAAGCGAAAAATCTGAAAACTTATAGAGACACGAGCAAAGGGATAAAAATAAAAATTGAATTTACCTCATTCTTGGAGACGCTCGGCACCGGCACGGGAATGGTCAAGTCGATGTCTGCATCAATTTCCGATATCGTATCGTTAAATCCATTCGGAATGGTTGTCTCACCACCGGCTCCGCCACCCTTACCCGACGACTGCGAGTGACTGTCGGCATTGTGATCACGACGCTTCAGCATTATAACACGTATCGCCACAATTACGATGCATACGATGACTCCAGCTGAGCCCGCAATTAGTAGATACACGTACAGACGTTCCTGGTCATCTGGAATGCAATCGAAAAACCAAATGTTTCTATGTATATTATTCGCAATCTATTCAACATAACACATACTACGTATCTACTGCTAGACATATACCATACATACAGACAAACAATCTTTCCGACGCACAGAAAGGTGACATACTACAACGTACTCGTATGCAGGATACTTTGGAATCGTGCAGATATTTTCATAGATCCGTTCCGAAGAAGGATGAAGCGTTGATAAAGAATGTTTCGGATGGGCAAGCATCCGGGATGTCATGATTATTTGATGGACGATGAAGGAGATGACAACGACGACGACGACGACGAAAGCATGGGGTGTAGTTTGGCATTCATTTCCAGATCTGATCGAGATTAAAAAATTCCGCTCCCATTGATTTTGAATTACAATTGGAAATGGCAGTTGGGAGAGAACGGTTTTTGCTCTTTTCGATTATTATCACGTAGCTGGCTGGGGAGGAGGTTGATTTCTTTTCTTCCATACGAGTCTTCGTATCCGTTTCGAGCTTCGTGCAATTTCTTCTTCTTCGTTAGACTAATTACTGGCCGGGCTCTCTGGAGATGCAGAGCGGGAGTTTTAATCATCGCTGCTACTACTGCATATTGGCATTCTAATTACCATCGAAGAAGTAAAAATCATCTGTGCATTCTTCGTTTTTTTTTTCTTTGCTCATTTCGTCTGTCATCTGGATGGCATAGACCATCTGACAGCTCGATAAATGGAATTGGAGTTCAAACGCTCACTGGTGTGAGAACAGAGAATATTAGTTACTTTGGGGAAGTTTGACTGGAAAGGATATGATGTTTGAAAGAAATCAATTATTAGAAGAATGTGAAGAGCTTCCTGAATTGCTAAAACTGTCAAAAACTGACTATCAACGCGTAATGGTACATTTCAGAAGGGCCTGCACCCTATTTAATGAATGTTAACTTAAAGTTGGTTCCATTCATTAGAAAGAGGTTGCCCAAAATGGTGCAAACAGATGATTTAAAGATGATGTTAAGTATCTGGATAATGACTTGAGTAGAAGGTTCTTGATAAATTAACAAAAGTGACCCTCACTATGTTCCTGTCGCCAATACGGTAGATCAAGGTTAAGCCCGCTAAGGCAGTAGGACTTAGCATCACTGCCTTACCTCTGTCGCATGATGAAACGAGAGTAAGTAAAATACAAACTACAGAGCTTCTCAGCTTCTTAATCTCTTCTTCTTAATCCTGCCCAAGGTAGCCCAAGAGCCTCTGATTAGAATCACTCCACTTCATCCATTCCTTGGAAAATAATTATAGGCAGTGCAATAAAACTCCTTTAAAGTATATCGGCACAAAAACCATGCTTAAGCTCAAAATGGTATCCACAGTATCTTACGCCTTACCTTACTAACATGGCGTATTAACTCGACAGATACTGAGGTTTAATTACAAACACACACAAGTTGAGTTCGTCAAAAACTAGCGTCCTTGTTTTATCGTTTAGCGATCATGTCGAGTTTTGAGCCTGAAAGAGAATATTTGCGGCCCGCATTGCTTTTCTTATTTAATTAAAAAGATAAAAGTTGTTGAAAGTCATCGTTTGCTGGTAGAAACATATGTTGAACACGCTTCATCAATTAGAACATGTGAGTCATGGTTTCGACAATTTAAAAGTGGTGATTTTAATGTGAAAGACGGTGAGCGTTCTGGTAGACCACAATAACGAGACGAGCAATTGCAGGAGTTATTGGATGACGACCCAACTCAAGGTTAGGTTAGGTTAGGTTAAAGAAGGGGAGTGTGATGGTTGGACATCACTTCCACTCGGGGGCCAAGAGGCCCATTGTGACTCCCTTCGTTTGTGTGGGTACACATAAAATTAACCTGTCCTATCACGTGGTGACTGAAACCACCCCGTGGTCTTGATGAATCTTAGAAGATCCGATATATCTGCGTTAGCCACGTCCGCAATCTCTGTAAAGAATCTTTGGCCCAGCGACACTAGGCGTCGATTCTGGAGATCTGGACAGTGGCAGAGCAGATGTTGGATCGTCTCAGTTTCTTCCTCACCGCCGCAGCTCCGGCAGAGATCGCTGGATCCCGAGTCCCATTTCCGGAGCATAGCTCCAATGGGACAGTGTCCTGTGATCACTCCGACGAGCATACGGATCGAGTTACGGTCCAGCGCCAGGAGCTTCTTTGTTTTTCCGACTTTGAGCTCTGGCCGTGATGATCTTGTCGTGTAGCTGTCGTTTCTTGAAAGCCAAGACGAGTTGGCCTCTTTGATGATTGTGTCGTTTATGATCCTATATAATGCGCTGATCGGTGGTTGCAATGACGTGTCCGCTTCGCTGATGTCCAATTCAGAACCTTGCCTGGCCAGCTCGTCTGCTCTTTCGTTCCCTGCGATTGAGCTGTGGCCCGGTACTCAGCAGAGTTTAACTTTATGGTGTCTGATGGACTTCAGTGAGTCGCGACATTTTTTGACAGCGTTTGATCTCGTTATACAGGATTCTATTGACTTCAGTGCAGCCTGGCTGTCTACGAAGATGGTGATATCAGATGGTGGGATATCGGCTACCTGTAGGTGTTTGGCTGCTTTCTCTATTGCCAGGATTTCTGCTTGGAACACGCTACACATATCAGGGAGTCTGAATGATTCCTGTTTATGTAGGGTATCAGAGTAAAACCCGGCCCCATTGCCTGTGTCCATTTTCGATCCGTCGGTGAAGAGGGTGATCTCATGGTCGTTGATTACGGCGTTTGATAGCCACTCTTCTCTGTCGGGGAAAAGGATAGGTATACTGAGAGAGAAGTCATTTTGGTGGGGAATATAGTCGGTCGTAGCTGCGAGGCTACTAAAACCATGTTTCCTTCCCAGGTCGTCTATTATCTTAAGTATGGCCGCATGTCCATAGTTGACTTGCTTCCACAGAGAGGACTCTCTTAGTCTGAGAGCGCTCTTTGCGGCGTAGCCTTTTATGAATAGATCCAGGGGGAGGAGATGAAGAATCATGTCCAACCCTGCTTGCGGCGTGCCTCTCATGCATGTTCATATAGCTTTTTATGCTGCTAGCAGTCCACCAGACTAGGGCCCCATAAGTTAAAATGGGTCTGATGATTGCTGTGTACATCCAATGAATGATGTACGGTTGCAAGCCCCATCTTTTTCCGAAAGTCTTTTTGCATGCATAATAAGCGTTCAGTCCTTTTTTCATCCTTTCCTCCAGGAGAGTTTGGAGTCAAGAGTTTCCGCTTTAAGTTTGAGTGGAGTACCCTCTAACTTTGGGGGAGCAAATATCAGAATTTTCCTTTTCCTGGTGAACAAGACCAGCTCGGTTTTCTGGGGGTTTATTCTCAGACCGTTCTGTCTTGCCCAAGAGGAGAGTTCACTCAGCGCAGATTCCATTAGTTCACTGATAGTTGGTAGAAATTTACATTTCATCAAGATAACCAGGTCATCCGCGTCAAAAGGACATCTTTGTGTCTTTTTCCATAAAGAATTTGAGGATCTTGTTGACTGTAAGAAGCCACAGTAGGGGGGAGAGAACTCCACCTTGTGGTGTGCCTCTAGTTGTCACCTTCCTTATAGAACTAGACTAGACCCAACTCAAACTCAACGATAATTAGCAGAAGCGTCACAAGAAACAATTAGCAGTCGTTTAAGGGCAATGGGAAAGATCAACAAACTCAGTAAATGGGACCTACACAAGTTGAATGAACGTCAAAAGTCACTTGTGAAATGCTGCTTCAACGTCACGAAAGGAAATCATTTCACCTGGGTGACGGGTGACGAATAAATGATTTATTTTGAAGACCTGAAGCGGAAAAAAATCGTGGCTTTCACCTGGCGAAACCGGTCCTTCAACATCAAGGCAACATTTTTTTTTTTCTCGAAAAATTAATTCGTGCAGGTTCAAGCTTTTATGGTGTTTGTCACACAACCTAGACGGGGTGCAGATGGTTTGTGTCGAAGATGTTCGTTCACTACTCTCCGGGAGTGGTTGTCCTAAATAGGATTCGAGAGATTCTACTGAATTTGTCATAGTGGTTATATGTAGTTCACAGTATTTTTTTTGTTTCCATGTCATTAAGGTGTTATATTGGAAATGCATACTAAAGCATACTAAACAGTGAGTCTTAATGGTTACAAGGGCGTCTCGACAAAGATTCCTGGGTTTTCTCCACTCTGAATTCGGCAATTTTGCTTGTTTACACATCAGTTTAACCAAAAATGGACCTCATCGGATAACAAAATTTTACTTTGAAAATGAGAAGCTGAATCATGTTTTCGGCCCATTCACCGAACCTACGACGGGTATAATGGTTATGCGGTTAACCATTACACAAGCTTGATCTTATAAGTTTTTAAGCCAAAAGTTGATTGGCATAGCTCCAATTGCTGTGTACAATGGCGAATCGACTCTTTCGGATTCCCCTCAATACATCGCTTCACAACGGCAATAACTTCTTCTCTTTGCATCTTTAGGGATGCGTATTATCCACTAGAGTGTATGTATATAGTGCGAAAACGATTCAACGTGTTCCGAATAACTTGCTCAGATGGACGATTGCATCGACTGTAAAATGGATTTAGTGCACGATATGTTTGGGGAACTGAACCATGGTTTTCAAAATAAGTTTGCACAATTTGCATGCGTTATTCTGGCGTTAATATATTCATCAAAATGGCAAAAATGTACTGACCACAAATCAACTTTCAGCTGTCAAATTGACAATCCGTAAAATTAGTATGACGAGTTTGAAAACTTTATGGTAATTAACATACTAGCCGACAATTCTCAAAGCGCTGAGCTCACACAGAATGGACTCAACATCTGTTGTGGTGCATTGTAGGATCAAACTTTGGTGGGTATCGGAGCGTAATGGCATCAATGGCAACCTATCCTCCGACCCAAAAACGGAAAAGGGCTGAGCCTTTGTGTGGCATCCCCAAATCTAAACTTAACAGACCCTTAGAATGGAAGGAAAACCACAACATCCGTTGGAACGAGACGAATCAAAGAAATTTATACGACCCTTGAACAAACACTCAAAAAGAATCTCAAACTCCAATAGAGATGATATCAGATGACTTGTCAACTACCTTTCAAACCACTCCGGAGATATGACTTCCATAAAAAGAACCTTTCCCTCGAGGCAAGATTTTGTCTTGAGGACGACAAAACCACAGAGCACGTATTATGTGAGTGTGTTGCCTTCTTTCACCTTAAGAGAAGAGGTGTCTCCTTGTGAAGTTAAGTATATACCTCTGGGGTATATCCCTAACGACATTAGAAGCAAACTACCCCTGATGCAGTTGTAGCATAATTCACATCTAAAAATAAAACTGAAAGTCAGTTGCTTTGATAGCAGAAACAAGCAAACATTTTCTGGACTTCAAAACCAGCTTTTAATTTTGGATTTTGGACATAAACACTTAATGTTTGTGATAGCCCCTCTCCTACCGTCTAATAAATTAAGTTAAAGACATTTGCCTGCAACAAATGCATGTCATATAGAAAATTGAATCCAGTGTAAACGAGAAAAATAAGGAATGGATCGGGGTGTATGTTGATATCCGAGTAGAAGGCAAAACCTGAATTTGAGCTTCTCTATGCTAATATTTTGAGCGTCGATAAATGTATACTAGGCAAGTAGTGGTTAGGAAAATGGGGAAAATGCATTGCGATATAAAATGTTGATAAGTTAACCATCTGCGGGGTGCTCGAGGGTTGTTGTTGTTTCACTAAGGTTTTCTGGGGCTTAAACTGAGTATCAGAAGGACGGGCATCGTGATGGATAATTTTCAAAAGGATTTCTACTCTCGGTTTACTTCGACCTTTTATTAATTGGGGATGGCGCTGAATTACTGATTCAGAGGTTCAAAAGACTAGTATTGTATGTTGCACTGCGGTGCAGTAATACTGTGACGCTTAACACATTGGGCAGCCGTTTGGTTTATTAAAGCTTTTGGAGTATTACCGGACATTTGTAACTTGGAAGTTCAGAACATCATTGACAATCCTTCACCAAGCCTCCCATGTTTCGCTGTTCTGTCCATCTCTTGTAAGTATAAGCAGCCGTTTTAGTATAAGCGGTTTTTTTTTCTACAGGTACTTCCTATTTTCTACTGGTCTTGGAAAAGCGAATTTCTCCCCAAAATCGGGAAAATTGGTCTGCAGAATATCCAAATAATTTTTTTTATTATTCTTCCAATTTTCACCAATATATTGTACAAAGGTGGCATGAACTAAAGTAACTCCAAGCTATGAAACTTTCTCCACCGTGTTTTACGGTTTGCTTGACGTAATGCCTCTGAAGAGCTTCGTTACTCGACGTCAATAGTACACTTCGTCATTCGACTCGAACCTACTGATTTGGGTTACATCTGACTAAATTTCAGTCAGTGGATTTTATCTTTCTTTTCATAGGCAACATCAGCCTTATTCTATGCACTGCCCTTCTAGCAAACCATTCGCTTTGATCTTTGCCAACTGGCTTTTTAGCCGCTTTCGGTAATCTAGCGTCCTTTTAAACCTTCTACCATGAAAAGCTGTGTTAGGGAAGACATATACCAAGGCTTTCCTGTCCGTACGCATATATTAAACCAAACTTGCCGAGTAGCTATGAGTCTGAAACTAGACTGTGATGATAATATACATGATTCTGACCTCATAGTGACCGGTCTTAGAACTCTAGCTACTGTCGTTCCTGAGATCCGGGTAAAAGTTTGTAAAATACTAAGTAGAAGATCTGAAATTGTAGCTTGGCTCCCGGCGAGCTGATCCCATCTTGTTTTATAATAAGATACTCCATAAGGCAAGCATCCCCATAAGTCAACAGTTTTGAATCAAATAATGGAATCGATCCTTAAAATTTGTCATAATTGGATGGACAGAGTTTTTATCGTACATTGGCGAATCAACTCATTCGAGTCTCGGAACTGTGCACAGTTGTTACTGTGTTCTATGATATTACTACGCCTGCCTATTATCAATAAGAGTAAATATAGTTATTATTGAAATTGCCTGCCTAGATGGATGATTTGATGTCAGCTGTGAAATTGATGGTCGGAGGAAAAGGTATGGGAAATATGTATGGGAAAAAAACGTATATGCCAAAAAAGGTCTCGGCAGATTGCTTTAGGCAAGTGGTGTTAATCTTGTAGCGATACTTTCCAGTGATCGCTTAATCTAATAGTTTCTGACATCATTCACTATGGAAATAAACGGCGACTACCAGTTTGACTTCAGTGAATTGACCAGATTTTCACTAGACGATCGATTTTAGAAAAGAAATGGGAATTTCACAAGACGGTCCGTCGACTATTCTATTTTTTTAAATTTTAAAAAAGCGCATGACACTGTAAACGAACGTATCATGGTTGGGCCTCCCGAAAAGATTGGTGAAACTGATGCAAGTATGCCTTAAGAGAAAGGAAGTGCGAGTTAAAGTACGAATCGCCTTATTTGAAACATTTAAGATACGATGAGATGAGGATTAATACAAGGAGACGCCTTATAAGGGAATAACGCTCTAGCTTACACTGACGATCAAGCTCTTCTGTGTGGCGATGGAAAAAAAGGAACTATGTTTAGAAATTAATTAAGAGAAAACCAAATAACATATTTCGACTCAGATCGATCAAAACTTCGCACCTGACTGTAATCTATAAACGCTTTGAGAAAGTCGACGAATATCAGGGAACGGTCCTGGCGGCGAAAAAAGGCATAAAGATTAAAATAAAAAAAAAAAACGGTTTTTCAAGGTTAAGAAACTATTCAAAACTACCCTTTTTTCCGACAATGTAAAAACCCAAATATGGATAAACCATAATAATACCAATGGCAATTTACGGATGTTAAACTTGGTCTTTGACTTAGAAGCAGGAAAATTGATTTTAGATCTTGAAAATATGATCTTAAGGAGAATCTATGGTGGAAAACCGGACGAAACGTCAAGAACTCAAGGAACTTTAGTCCATGCATTGTTCAAGTTATAAAATAGCGAACGACAACTTGTTTACGGAAAGACTTGTAGAAAGAATGGACAGTAGAAAAAATAATGAGAGAAAAGAATAATGAGTGGAATACCGATGGAAAAAGACCGCCAGGCAGGCCGCGCCGCGATGGTAGGACAACGAAAGCATGAACTTAGAAGAGATGAGGCAGAAAAACGAAACATGGAAGCAATACACACGTCGCAGAATGGCTTGGTAAAGGGTTGTCAATCTATTTGTCATCTATTTTGAACTGCGCCACGGCGCTCTCGATGAGCTATAAAGAGCAATTTTATATTTCTACATTTTCGTTGCTTACTTGAAGTTAGTAACGGGTTAATCGAAACCTTCGATGTTAAAAATTTATTCTGCTTTATTCTCGAAAAAATCATGCCAATAAAAGAGGCGTGATCAGTTGTACAATTAGAGAGTGCGTGGTCAATGAAGTTTTTGAGAGTTTTGAAGCCGATGAGGCTGACCCTCTTTAACCTGAAGATAAGTAAAGGCAAAACTAAACATATACTATAATTTAAGAAAGGCGTGCTACACAGACATCTTTGACAGAATGTCATCTCTGATAGCTATAATCTTAAAATAGTCATCGTTTGACCTTGGTGACAAGCGCCAACGACACTGGGTCGAACGAAGAATATCTCCTTTAAACGGCTGGTTGGTTGGAATCAACAGAGAATTACTCTTATGTTACTCTTTATAAAATCATCCCGGTCCAGCTTTATGGCGCAGGGGGTTGAACCCTGCTTCTTCTTGACCAGTCTTCTGATATCGACTCTATTATATTGTATTTGAGAATATTGATAAAGTGTTTGTTCAGGGGCCGTATGAATCTCTTCGATTGTCGGAGTCCTTGAACGCTGTTCCAAAAGCGCAGGTGTTCCGATTTTCTCCACTTGATTAAGAGAAAATTTATCTTTGACTTGGGGATTCCGCAGAAATGTTGGGCACCTATGTACCTTTCGCTGTAACTTTTCCTAGCGAATTGGTCGGCGATTTCGTTGCCTTTAATACCCTAGTGACTTGGCACCCACCAGAGTTTGACCTTATTTCCATTGCCTAGGTCTTGCAAGGCATCGTGGCATTCCTTGACAGATTTTAAGTTCGTACTATACAAGCCCATCGATTTGAGTGCTGTCTCTCAAATCTCTTGTCAAAGATGGTCGTCTGTGATAATGCGTCCGAAACTGTAGTAATCATATCCAGCTCAGGAAGGTATTGTAGTATGGACATGTGACCCAAAGATATAGCATGCTTTTAATAAAAAGGGGCAGTGGAGTGATTCCGATCAATGCCTCTTGGGCTGTTGGCATGGCGCCTGTAATGCCGAGACATGCTAGCCTTTAAAGGCATTGAAGTTTAACTATTGTGGTATTCTATTCAACTTTTGTCCACATAGAGCAGACGCATAAGTGATGATAGGTCTTATTATCGCGGTATATAACCAGTGACTTACCTTAGGATTCAATCCCCAGGTTTTACCGTATGTGCCGACAGGCCAGAGTGCCTTAGTCACCTTTACAAGTTTACTTTTGATGTTGCAATTCCAGTTAAGTTTTCGATGAAGGTCAATATCTAGATATTTTACTTCTTCTAAAAAACGAATGGTTATACCGTTTAGGGAGACGGCGCAAGGTTGTATTTTCTTCCTTTTTGTAAACGGTACTAAAGTTGTCTTATTTGGGTTTATCGATAAACCCTCTCTGCTACGTATACACTAGTCAGAGATAAATTGAAGCGCAAGTTGTATGCATTCACATTCAGAAATTTGGCCTTTGCCTGTAACAATAACTACAAGGTAATAGGCGTAGTCGATGACTTCATAACTGAGGTTGATTAAGTTGTAAAGTAGGTCGTCGACCAGAGAAGTGGTGAAAGGACTCCACCTTGCGGACACTCTTTAGTTACCGATACTGTCACAGAGACCTCTCCGGATGTAGTTTATATAATACGGCTTTCAAGCATCGCCCTAACCTAATGATAAGTGGACTGGCCTACACCTCTCCGGGACAGTGCAGTGGTGATTGAGATGTACCCAGTATTATCAGTATTAAATGCCCCTTCAATATCGAGGAAGGCGCAAATTGCGATCTCCTTACGTGTGAAATTATTTTCCTCATGCGCTACCAAGTGATGCAGCCCATTCTCAGTAGATCGTTCTTTGCGGTATGCATATTGATTTGGATGCAGAGGTGTTTGATTTTCTAATATACCTCTAATATGAAGCTCTATCATATTAGGAAAGCTGTTAGGCTGATACGGCGATAGGCTTTAGGTTGTTCGCTTTGTTTTCCAATCTTAGGGATGAAGACAAGGTTGACTTCCCTCCAGATTTGAGGATGTATCCCAAGTTGAAACTTGCCCTAAAGAGAGCTGTCAGTGGTGCTGGAATGATGTCTAGACCTCTCTGGAAGACAGCAGGAATTACACCGTCTCTCTCTGGAGTTTTGTAGGGTTTAAATGAGCCAATTGCCCGTTTAACTCTATCAGAGCTGAAGAGTCTACCAGAGAAGCTATTTGTTCTACTATCAATGTAATTTGTGACGCTCATTAGAGCATCAAGAGTGTTAGCAAAGTTTCTAAGGCTTCCCTGCGATTGACAGAGAAATTGCCGTTTGATCTGCGAAGTAGCCTGAGCCCATTTGTGTGCTCCTGGGAAAGGACTTTACGTAGTCGGTGTTTGTATTTTGTTAGAGCAGATCTATAATCAGTTCAACTCTTCGTTCTTTTAGCTCTGTTGAACAGAGATCTCACCTCTTTCCTCAAAGGTTCGAGCTGTTCCATCAATTTTTTAAGGATTTTTCATATATTGATCTATTCTTATAGTAAAATTGAGCCAACATTTCAAAATTTTTGAACCACATTAATTAATTTTAACAGCTAGGAGATTTGGCGAGAAAGGCAGACAACCCAACGACGAAAAAAAGGATATATTTTTGATTTTCTAATAGTAAGGCTCTTATGAAAGTCTACGAGCAAAACTGCTATCAGATACAGTAATAAACTATAAGAACTCAAAGGGATTTACCTGGGAGGCTACTCCCAGGACTTGAAATTAATTTAAAAATTTTAAATTTCCGTTTCAAGTTTGGTTATCTTTGGTATCAAATTTATCGAATTAGGATGACTTTTATGTTACCTTGAGGCTAGATTGATGCTGTACAGAAGCTCATTAAGTTCTATGATGAATCGTATCACATTTCTCCTGAGGTTTTTATATGAAATTTTAAAATATTACCCTACCCCCTAATATAGTGCGCATGTCAGGCTAATTTCTATAATTATACAATACTGTAACAATGTCATGGGAATTACAGTTCCTTTGCCGAACTCGCTTTTAATATGCTCCTCTTAAGCAAACTGATGGAGTCTCTATTTTGCTGTGTTTGAATTGCCTTAAATAAGAGGCCTGGAAGCTTAACAGTCGTCGTTCCATTCTCCCTTTTCCTCCAATCGGTTACATAAAATAAACAAAAGATTTTATTCGATAATATCCAAAAACAAATCAATCAAGTTTTAAACAAAACAATGTAAAAACAAATTCCCTAGATTGCCACTATCGACAAGAATCAAAAGAACAACAACCCTCGCCAGGACCTAAAGGATGTCGAGGAAATAATGGCTTCCACTCATACCCTACACAAAAAAGGAACTACACACAAAAGCTATCCGCCCCAAAGCATTTCATTTTGCTCTTTTATTCAGGGCCATAAATAAAAACTCAAATATATGCATTTCAATGCCTTATTCCCTAGATGCATGTCCCAAACCCCCTGGCCGCTTTCAATTGCATGCTCCTGCAACTGTGTGCTAAAACAAATAATAATAACAACGTTTCGAACGACCATCGAGGACGTCGACGTCCGATAACCACTTTGTGAACTATTAAATTGTGCATTCAATAGATCCTTTTTTCTAGTTGTTGTTGCTTTTGTTTCTGTAATGCCTTACCGGCGTTGCTGTTGTTTTCGCTGACTTCCTAATCGAACTAGGGAAACGAATGAATGTTGTTCCAAAATGCACATAAATTACTTCCACCGAAATCGCAACGTATATAAGTAAACGGAAAAGGATGGATGAAAACAGAAGCAATAAGGACGTGAGTGCATCCTTCAAGAATCAGGACACATTTTTAAGGAATAAATAAATTGAAGCGAAAAATCAAAATGAAAACAAAGAAAGAGAGAACAGCATAAGCGAGTAATGCGGCCCAGCATTGTGTCGACAAAGGAAAAAAGTAATAAGGCAAAGGCAAGTTGGCTGCGAGCATCCGCTCCCTATCCGGCTATTATCCTTTCATTGGTGGAAATGAAGATTTAGCGTTTTGCTATTGCTGTTCCTCCAATAAAAATTCCACTTCCTTCCACTCGAACTGAACAAAAAAACAAAGAAAAAAAAGAGGAAAAGGAGTGAACGTAGCGAGCCGTGGGGTAAAGGGTGGCGAGCCTGAAGCAAAATCGGGATGCGTTGGAGAAGAGTACTTTTCATGCATCCCATGCATGCGAAGGAATTATTCCGTCTGATTTATTACGCGGAATGAGTTATGCATTTTCGAAGCTCGTCCTAAGACAGGACATAAATTTTGCACATCAATAGAGAACAGCTAAAGCACCCGCTTCCATATCACCATAAACAACGCTTTCATGCGTTTGTGCTCTCTCTCTCTGAGTGCCCGAGGGATCCTTACGATGTCCCATACAATTCGAATTTTTACGTTCAAAGATTTTTTTTCTCCATCTCAGTTTACTGTTTTTTTTCTTTTTCGATTTTTGTTGATGGTAAGAATATTTTTCCGTCCGTTATTATTATTTTTTCCCCCGACATTGTGTACGAATATGTAGCGCAAAGTACAGAGACAGAGGACATAACAACCGCAAACTGAGTTGCAGCAGACTTGCTCCTCGCAGACAGACAAACTGATTGTTGGCGCACCATCGGGAACGACGACCACGGAGGAGGACGCCCTCCACTCATAAGTCCACCTTAGTTTAGTTTTTTTTTTTAGTTTTTAATTCATTTTTATTCATAACTTCTTAGATCTATCTTACCCTAGACAAAAATGCTTAAAAACTAGCTTAACTATCTTAACAATCTAGATATCTTACTGGCCCTAGGCGGACACTCTAAAATAGATGTAACAACTTAAATCTATGTCTTTCGACTACTATATCAACTTACCACTAACATTACTATATCTAGCTTAAGCTAAGAAAAATGTTTTTTTTATTAAAAACTTAGCATATGATCATTTCATAAGTCCACCTCTCGCACAATGCATGCCAATAATATTCAATATGAATTTTTATTTATACCCCAGAGAGGAAGGAAAAATATGGAATCATTCGATATTCCTGTCCCAACCGAGAGTTTGAGTGATTGTATGCAAGGATTTGTGAAGGCGGTGGCGGTGGTGGTTAAAACTCTTAGTTTGAAACGTTGAAACTAGTGCGACGTTAAGCAAGATTTGTGTTCGAACAAACCTGAGAATAGAGCGACCGTATTTGGATTGAATAAATTTATGTAAGTATTCGTTGTATGTATATCGAAGGATCCTTTCATCTGTTATCGCCTAAGAGGAAAAGGATACGAATTGCGGTAGGGGCCGGGCGAGATTAATGGTTTTCTTTCACACCCCCTACGGTCATTCTTTTTCCCTTTTTAAAACACTCATCCATATTCCGGGAAAGGATTAAAAACTGCCAGCCCAATCCTTGGGCACAATTGAGCATGGAGCAAAGTGACCTCATCCTTTTCGCAGGAATGTAAATTTACAACAGATATAATGGTCTAGTACGGGGTGACAAGTTTCGCTGGTAAATTGCTGAAATTCACTTAAAGCCATCGTCTCACCTGGTTTTGTCGGTCAGATTCCAAGCATTGTCAAAGGATCCAATGCGAGTTACATTCCTAAAGCCGGTAGGTGCGCATGCAGTCGAGGACATAAATTGTGAAAGTGAATTCGCCTTCCCGAATTTCGGTGACTTACGGCCATGGAGTTGGAAATTGATAACAAATTTTTTGGTTAAGTAAGCTTTGTGGTGCAAGTGCTTCCACTCACCATGTCCTTGTGCATTCGTGCTGTATGAACCCTTTGGCAATATTTCTTTGATTGTTTTTTGTTTTGTTTTTAAAAATAGAAATACTTTTTCTTTGTTTGGTGATTTGGAAGTCCAAGGCTTTTATGAGAAAAGGCTTTGAACATAAAAAGAATTCTCATTAAGACCCATATTGTAACGTATGGTAGCAGCAAAGCATATACGCTATTCTACCTCGAGAACAAATTCCCTAAGAGTTGGTTCCTCTTTGACTGACTTAGGACTGGTAGGAAGAAAGGAGAAACTAATTTGACTGTGGTCAAGTCTACTATAACACGTGTGTAGATAGGTCAAGTGTCTGATATTCAAAGAAGTTCGACTTCACTTTTCCCAATTTCGAGTCACTGGTATCCAATTAGGCTTTAGACACAATATATAGCAAACCTCTCTGGAAAGCAATTAGTGAAACTACCGCAATCAAGTTTCAAGAGGACCACTTTTCAACGAAACAAACGTGCATAGAAGCATAGAAAAAGGATGACATCCTTATGCAACACAAAGAGGGCTTCTGTGAAAAATTGTATAGTCTTCTGGATTTCAGCAAAGATGCCATAAAAGTAATGAACCGAATGTGGCGCCATCATGCAGTAGTAGCTGAAAGTACAGCATTTTTAGTCGGAGGATTTAGGCAAGGTGACCTTTATTATCCAATTTTCTTAATATACATAAGTTTTGCTTGATTGAAACTACTGCAATCCTTTGACTTGAACCCTAAGACTTCGGGTAACGATCAACTAAAGAATCAACTTTAAAAATTAAAAAAAAAGAAACAAACAGCCTGGCTAATTAGGATGCTGTCAGTTCCAGCTTGCAAACATCTGCGTACAAGTCCTTTATGCTTGGTTATGAGATAGAAAATGTCGGTCCTCATATTGAATGGTGTTAGGCATATTTCTATAAATAACATCAAGTGGCAGTTTAGAGTTTTAAAAATTTGCTTAAAAAACTCTTTGTTCCAGATACCTAAAATGTCTAGGATGTCTACAAAAAAAAAAAAATAAAATAAAATAATAATAACCGGGTTTAGATGACATCGGTTGTTTTATCAAAATGAGGGCGGGATGAGGACTAAGACGATTGATTTCTTCACCGCTGTTGCCGACTGTCCCTTCTTCACTCTAGCCAAAACTTGGTTGTAAGGGGTTCAGCCTATGGAGCTGTTTACATCGGATTTTGATGTAACAACGCCTCATATTGAAGTGGTACAATATCGTAACACTGCAGGAACTTAGTAGACCTTGTAAGATAGATTGATGTATAAAATCAAGTTCATACGTACAATTTGAAACTACTCGTACAACACCTTATTGAAATATTACACCTACATATATAACTAATTATATTTCTTTACTTAGTGGTAGCCCTGCGTGGCGGCGGCGGTTTTATCGTGTGAAATTCATGTATAAACATTTATTTGGATAGTAAAAATTGTAATTTGCTTAATTTTAGGTGATTATTTCGTAAGTTCAGCTTACAGTTGCAAAGTTTAATTATATTTAATTCATCTGAGGCTTGGGAGACAAACTAAAAAATTCTCAAATTAAACCAAAAGGCGCAAGTTAACGCAGCCTGAGGATAACACTCCTCAAAGACAACAATTTTTGTTATTTCAAGCTACACGAAAGGCTGAACTGCGCTATCAAGAAAATCCACAAGACAGATAGCGTCGTTTGAAAAGATGAAACAACGCTCTTCCAGACAGTTAGTGCTTCAAGCAACCGATTTATATTCCAAAGAAAGCCACATTTTTGGCATTATTTTAAACGTGAGTTAAATGCCAACGCCAGACAAGACGATAGTCAATTCATTGACCTTCTTTAACCTCCGAGTAGGTGAGTTGAGTATGGAGCAATACGATATTTTACTTGAAACAAGTCGCGTTCCGTTGGTTGATGAACCTGTACATATGTTTCGGAAGGATTAGTATGGGTATTGTGGCGACCTGTCAGCCAGAACGACCTCTGGGCTTACACTCGGGTTTACGCTCTCGCCATTCATCTCTTCACTAAAGAGTGCTCCTCACACCCACCATGCACTTCGGTCGCGTGAGCCAGTCTGTTGGAGATCGTCGTAGGAGCGTGTGGTAGAATTATATCTGAATAAACGAGTTTAATCGAAAGTACCATTTGTTTTTGTAATACGATTGACCGTTTCAGCACCGGTCATTACAGGTATAATCAGAAAATTTGAATGGAATGGACTTCGCAGAACCGAGTTGGAAGAAGGAGAAAAAGATATTTATAGAATTCGATAATAAATCAATCAGCAGAAGTTTTAGAGATGAACACGGATGGAATCAAATACAGTTTGACATGTCAAGGTTTTAGAGGGAGCGGAAAGATAGAAAAAATAATGTTTCATATAATTTTGGGTTCGGATGTTACTGTCCATAAATTACAAGGAACCACTGTAGATAAGACAAGAAAAGGCTTACGTGGTCTTAAGTGGTGTAAAAAGTTTGCAAGGCGTTCAATTTGTGACCTTAATCAAAAAAAGTTGTTTCATAATCCTCATGACAGATTAGCTGAACTGCTGCGCTAGGTCAATATATATGTCTTAGCAATATTATAAAGGTTATCGAGTACGTTTTTATCATATGTATTATAATTGCAAATTAACTAATTTCGAAAAATATCAAATATTCTTCTTCTTTTCCTTTTTATCCCGGCGAAGTTATGGTCAGAAGTGTAGGACCATAACCTTCCCACTTAACTGCATTCCTACTGGTCCGCTTGTGGGGTCCGCCGGTTTGACCTCAGAAAGTAGCGGCAGGCTTCCCGGTTTGGGATTACTTCATCGCTGAGGCCAATCAAATGCTGGTGTTTTTGCATTTGTTTGCACCAATTGTTTTTCGGCCTGCCTTTTTTGCGTGTTGAAATTGGAATGTTGATTGATAACGCCTTTTGGACGGGGTTCAAAGGATCTCTCCTTTGAACATGGCAATACCAACTGAGTCGGTCGCGCTCTATATTTCTTGTGATGGTTTCTTTTACGTGGAGGCTTCCTCGGATCTATGAACTTCTAATTCTGTCACGCTTTGTTACTCCCGCTGTCATGCGAAGCATCTTCATCTCAGTTGCCGTTAATTTGCTCTCATACTTTTTGTGCATTGTCCAGCATTGTGAACCGTATGTGAGCGCCGGACGTACAACTGAAGTGTAGAGCCTTCCTTTCAGCTTAGGGGGCATTTTTCGATCACAGAAGATGGCGGAGTTTTCCCGCCACTTCATCCACCCTACGCTTACGCGATGTTTGATGTCGTCATCACAAGTTGCTTCTCTATTAATCATAGATCCCAGATATTTAAACTTTTCACACTTGGGAAGCACTCTTCCATTCAAGTAAATGTCTGGAATAGGCTGATGAGGGTCAGAGAACGGGCAGCACAGATACTCTGTCTTCTTTGAACTAATACGATACCCGTGTCCCTCAAAAATGTCCACCCACACATCAAGTGCTCGTTGTAGGGACGCCTGATCATCACTTATAATGGCCCCATCGTCAGCAAAGAATAGCTGGTGCACATTAGGGTCCGTCACTTTTCCTTCAAGCAAGCAATCGAGGACTGCTATAAAGAGCAGTGGGCTGAGGACGCTCCCTTGGTGTACACCGACTTTGATTGCGAACTCTTCGGTGACTCCTGCGGTGCATCTTACTCTTGTCGTTGCTCTCTCGTACATGTCCATAATCACTCGCACGTAGGTTTCTTGAACTCCTTTTTGTCTTAGCGCTACCCATAAAAGATCTCTTGGTTGCCGGTCAAAGGCCTTCTCGAAATCAACCAACACCATATGCAAGTCCTTTGAAGAATCACGATGCTTTTCCATCATGATCCTTATACTTTGGATTGCATCTGTTGTTGATTTACCCGAGACAAACCCGCACTGGTCATCAGATAGTCGTATTATTTTTCGCAGTCGGCTATCTAATACCCGTTCAACGATCTTCATGGTGTGCGACATCAGCTTGACAGAACGGTAGTTATCACAATTTTGCGTATCACCATTTCCTTTGTGCAATGGAAGAAGATAGCTTTCCCTCCATTGATTAGGCATAGTGTCGCCTCTCATAAGTTTGGAGGTAAGAACCATAAGCCATCTAGACCCGATGTCTTCCATCTTTTTCCTGAACTCAGAGGGTATCCCGTCCGGCCCAACAGCTTTTCTTTTCTTGGAGTTTTTAACCGCGTACCGAACTTCTTCGACTGTGATGTCGGATATTTCGGCATGATTCCGGGCGGCTCTTGGAAAGTAAACTCGGGGAAACTTTTCGTTCAGAAGTTCCTCGCAATACTGTCGCCATCTGTGGAGAATTTTTTCGTCTTCCACAAGGAGTTGGCCTTCAGCATTGTTAATAAACTTTGGGAAACGAATCTCCTGAGCATTTCTTCTTCTCTGGGCGGCTATCTTAAAGATATTTGCTCCTTTGTTCAAATTGTTTTGTCGAAGCTCCTGGGTAGCCTGGTTCCTGTCAGACGCGGAAGACGATATTTCTTCCAACTCCTGATAGAGGCCTTCCATGCTTTTCGCTTTGAATTCGGCGCATTTTTTCTTCGCGATACCTTTGCAACATCTATATACCTTTTCACGGCGAGCTTTTTCCTCTCTATTAGTAGAAGAGCACTTTGACCAAGCTTGGAAAGCCATTTTCTTTTCGTGTATCACTGCTTTGGCTTCGTCTGTCCACCACCAGGTTTCTTTTGGGTGTTGGCAGGGGCCTTTAGATGTTCCGAGCAGTGATTTGGCTTTCTCCAGGCCAGATTGTTGTAGGGAATCCCACATGTCTTGTGCTCTGCACTCCTCATTACCGACCTCATCGATAATGGAAGAGAGGTAGTTTTCCATGATGGTAATAAAAGCTTCGCCTTTTCCTTTATCCAGCTTATACCACTTGATTCTCTCAGACACCTTCGTTTGCTGCTTTGACTTCTTTCTCGCATCCATAAAAAATTCAGTCAGGAGGAGACGGTGTTGAGGGGCGATCGCGTCTCCCAGGATCACTTTGCAATCTTTAGCTCGTGGCTTCATGAAACTGGATACCAAATGATAGTCTATTTGAGTTTAATTTCCGCCGCTGCTATAAGTGATCAGGTGCCGGCTTTGTTTGACGAACATGGTATTTAGCACTATAAGACCGTACGACTTGCACATGTTTAGGATATCTTCACCTGAAGAGTTCCTGGTGCCGTATCCCAGCCCTCCGTGGTAGCCTTCATAGTCTTCGCTTGTCTTCCCGACATGTCCGTTTAAATCTCCCCCAACAAACAAAAGCTCTTCCTTTGGGATGATTTTGACAAGGTTGTGGAAATCTAGCCAGAATGCACCTTTTTCTTTTTGTTCGCATCCTACTTGAGGGGCATATGCGCTTACGATGTTCCACACCTCAGCATGCATCATCAATTTGAGAGCCATCAAACGGTCACTGGACTTTGAAATGGTTAAGATGTTGCCAAGTAGCTCTGCCGCAAGGATGATGGCGATTCCGTTTTTTCCTTGTTCCAATCCATAGTAAAACATCTTGTAGGCTTTTGTTTTAACGTCCAAGAAACGTGCCCGATTACCGGTGTTTCGCCATTTCGTCTCTTGTACGCACAGGATGTCTACTCGCCTTCTAACTATCATTTCTTCAAGCTCATAGCTGCGACCACTCATGCTTCCAACGTTCCAACTCGCGACTCTTAAGTGTGGCTTACGCCGTTGCATTACTTTGCTATCCCCCGGAAATCCTATAGCTCTGACCCGAGCATTGCTGCTCGTCCCAGGATCACGACCATTAGTAGTGCCTGGCGGGGTAAGCACTACCCTTTTAGCGTTCTTTTCCATAATGCTACGGTTTGACCGTTTTCTTTCTTCCCCTCTTTTTTTGACACGGGCATGCTCCAGATTTTTATTTTTTTGTTTGATCTTACTCTTACAACACCGGTGATCTCCAGTCGTGTCAACCCACTGATTTGCATGCACACTTGTGGGGCAGTTTAATGGTGGTATATGTGTCCCTAGGCTCACCTTGGTGTTTTCTAAATTGCCTAGATGTGATTTTTGCTTACCTTTGTTTTAGTCGCCTTTTACGACAAGCGAGAGGTATCGCAGCAGGGATATTCTTAACCCGTCCCTGCACAGGTATACACTGGAATTATTATGACTATTAATATTAAGTCTAAAGCTTCAGGAACTGTACCAAATAAAATTGAAAGAGGGAACTCATATGTACGGGAAACTGATTTAGCATTCTGTGCAGCATTTTTGAAGAAAAAACGGAAAATTTGATGCTCACGTTCACTTGAAGCTTGATTAGGACAACTTAAATTGTAGACCTTATACCAGCTTTCTGATACAATATGCTCACATTTAAAATAACAAATTTTAATTTTCGGTGTACTTCGAAACTTTTCAATAAAAATATTTTTCCTAAAATCTGTGAGTTTCTTTTTAACTTAATTTGAAAATCCTTGCATTGAAATGAGACACTCGGTACATGCATGCGTGATAGAAGTATATTATCGTAAAGGAATCTAGCTAGAGCAGATTTATAAGTCTCACTAGTGATAGGAGACTATCGGGTTGTATTGGACATACTCGTAGAACGATTTCGTTAATTAAAAATATTATTTGGTGGCTGTCTTCCTGGTGCTCTTCAAGTCAATAAAATCTTATTTTGAAATCAATTTTCATTCATTAAAATATACCTATATACATATAACGTATTCATTGTTATTTTTCTATCTTTTTTCAACCTATTAGATATCAAAGAATACAGAGGAGCGGTTTACGATTTTGACCACATTCTAATCATCGCCAAAATCAAAAGTCGAGTCCAAACTTACAGAAGCGGATCACAGGAATGTATAAAAATAACTTTGGAAAATAAAGGGTTCAGGGCCCTTTTTCAGTCTCAATACCAGGTCGAAATAAATAATCGATTTGGCCAGCTAGATGGCTTGAAAACTAACAACGAAGACAGTTAGAAGCAGTAGGGTCAACAATTAAAAGTGTTGTAAAATAGCGGCTACCAAACTGGGCTATTGAAAAGCTCTCAATGAAAGCCCAAGGTAGAAGCCCGTAATGTTCTAAGAGTTACTGGAGCCCTGGAAAATAGTGAAAAGATAACACGTATAAGATATCAGACCCTAAGAAAATCGTCCCTCTTAGGATAAGAAACGACACTGACAGAGGAAAAGGTTTATCAAAATTCAGGAAGTATGCACGGTGCGAAACACGAGAGTTACTCGCATGTATGGATAAATGCTGTACGAAAAGGATACTACGCCGTATCAAAATTTATATGTAATGGGGAGCTCTATTCGAAAGAACGAAGAATTTCAGTCCATTGGAGGAAATATTTCGATGAACTGCTTAATGTACATGAATGACAAGTAGCAATGGAATACGGTGTCAACACAGCAGAAATTCAGGTAAAACTGCCAATCATCGAGGAGGTAAAGTGAGCAATCCATCGACTTAAGAATGTCAAGGCCGCGGAGAAAGAATATCAATGTAACAGAGACGTTACATGGGTTCACCACAACATTACCAACTACAACATTTTTTACAAAAAACAAACCGGTAAGCCCAGAACCTGTATACTAGCTAAGAAACATATTAAAGCCTTTTTATGTCCCCACCTTAGCTCCGAAGATTTAACAGTCGTTAATCTGGAAGGTTCTGGCCAGCCGAACCTCATTATAGCATCAAGCTACATGCCGCACGATATGCCATCTCCACCGATTGAAGTGCAACTACTGGTTAAGCAACTTCAAAAGGGTAAGGATACCCTTCTTCTCGGATGCGACGCCAACGCCAGACACTCTCTATGGGGCAGTTCGGAAATCAACGAAAGGGGTAAGTCTCTGTTTGATTTCTTAATTACCTCCAAGCTCAATATATGTAATGTAGGTAGCTCCCCAACCTTTGTATTTCCGAGTTCGGAAGCACATCCTGGCTGGGAGGAAGTACTTGATATAACCCTAATTTCCAATTCCACCAATTATAGGGTCGACAGCTGGAGAGTATCCAATCTAAAATCGTTTGCAGACCACAAATGGATACTCTTCAATGTGAATTTCAGTGCCGACCCCTCCATCCCCTTCAGAAATCCTAAACGTACTGACTGGAAAAAATTCAGCAGGATCATTAACTCCAAACTCAATAACCTTCCCGATCCAGACATGGAATCTGTAGAACAACTGGACACGAAAGTTAGGACCTTTGAAAAGGCCATGGTCACGGCCTTCAAAGTTTCGTGCCCAGTTAAGCACAGCAAAAAAACCTTCCCACCGTGGTGGAATGAGGATCTCTCCGTTTTAAGGAAAATGACAAGAGACCTCTTCAACATCTGCCACAGACACAAATACTGGAAACCCTACAAAGACTGCCTTAAACTCTACAAAAAGGCCATTAGCAAAGCCAAAGCTCAGGCGTGGTCAGAGTACTGCCAGTCAATCGAAACACTAAAGGATGCTGCCAGGCTGAGCAAAATCCTATCCAAACAACACCAGAATCCATCCTACATTAGACGTAACGACGGTGTTTGGGCAGATTCCACAGAAGAGTCCCTGGAACTTCTCTTGAACACCCACTTCCCCGGATGTAAAGACTACGGGACTACTACGCAGGTCCCTCATCATACGCAGCACACACCACGGGGCGATGCTAATTTGATCATCAACCCCGATAATATATCTTGGGCCATTAGCAGCTTCCCTCCATACAAGTCACCGGGACTTGACGGGATATTTCCTATAATGCTACAAAAGAATTTGGGCAAGGTTATACCCTGGCTAACGGTGATTTATCGAAGTTCGCTGAAACTCAACTACATCCCCCTAGCCTGGAGAAGAGTTCGATGTATCTTCATCCCGAAGGCTGGCAAGCGCGGTCATGAATCCGCAAAGGATTTCAGACCTATCAGCCTCACATCCTTCGTCCTAAAGACCCTCGAACGCATCTTGGACAGGCACATCCGCGACTCCCTAGGAAACACAAAGTTTTCGAAGTCCCAACACGCTTACATTAAAGGCAAGTCCACTGAGACCGCCCTGCATGAAGTCGTGCAGACAATCGAAAAATCCATCCACCATAAACAATTTACCTTAGCTACCTTTATAGATATAGAAGGTGCTTTCAACAACATTCACACTGAATCGATCCAAGAAGCCCTCACCACGGCAGGGGTAGAGGGACTTGTTAGCAGATGGATCATATCCATGTTCAGAACTAGGATCATTCAGGCCCAGATGGGCAACACCACTATAGTTAAGACCGTAGATAGAGGCACACCCCAAGGTGGGGTAATATCGCCTCTACTATGGCTCTTGGTTATCGATAAAATCCTGAAAGAATTCGAGAGAATCGAAATAAAGGCGGTTGCTTATGCTGACGACGTGGTCATCCTAGTATCGGGAATGTTTCCCTCGGTAATTAGCGAAATCTCAGAGAGAGCTCTGACTAAGCTAAGCGCCTGGGCCTTAGGATGCGGCCTAAGCGTCAATCCGAGTAAAACAGAACTGATGCTGTTTACCACCAAATATAAGATACCGTCCTTTAATCTCCCTCGACTCAACAACCAGCCACTCTCCTTGTCTTCCGAGGCTAGATACCTAGGAATTATCCTAGACCCCAAGCTCAGTTGGAAGATAAACATTGAACATCGGGTACGGAAGGCATGTGTCGCTTTCTATGCCTGTAGCAGAACCTTCGGCAAAAGCTGGGGACTTCGACCCAAAATGGTGCTGTGGATGTACACGGCTGTCATCCGCCCCATCCTCACCTACGGAGCGCTCGTATGGTGGCCTGCCCTAAGTAAGGCATACAACATCAAAAAACTAAGCCGCGTACAGAGATCGGCCAGTATCGGGGTAACCGGTGCCCTTCGGTCTACTCCGACCGAGGCACTTAACGTACTCCTAAACCTCCGCCTCTGGACCTCTTCATCAGATATAATGCAGCCTGTAGCGCCATTAGACTCAGAGAATCTGGGTTCTGGTCATCTAAACCCTACTAGCAAGGTGCTGGACCTATTACCTAGTGACCTGGCCACGACTGCAACCGATTTCACGACAACCATACACAACCCAAATAAAGCCGCCCATGTCCACTTCCCATCCAGTATGGCATGGAAACAGGGACTGCACTCTGAGAACCATCAGGTAGCTTTTTTCACCGACGGTTCGAAAATGGAGTGTGGGGTTGGCTCGGGTATCTTCTCAGCGGAACTGAATATCTCCAAATCGTTGCGACTTCCAGACTCGGCCAGCGTGTTCCAAGCGGAAATACTGGCGATTAAGGAAACTTGCAAGTTACTCACGCGCTATCCTATTACCAAGAGAGATGTAAATATATATATTGATAGCCAATCAGCTATCAAAGCTCTCGACTCTCACTCCATAAAATCCAAATTAGTTGCACAGTGTAAGGATGAAATCAGCTGTGCAGGAGACTATTTCAACATTACTCTCATTTGGGTTCCTGGCCACAGCAAAATAGAGGGAAACGAAAAGGCTGACGCTTTAGCAAGGCACGGCTCTTCCCTCGACTGTTCTTTGGCGGAGGCAGTACCCCCCCCCATCAGACTGGTCAAGGCAAACCTTCTACAACACTTTCTCTCGAGGGCGAACTCCAGATGGTGCAGTCTTAGCAACTGCGTCATATCTAGGAAAACATGGCCCTCCTATAACAGGAAAAGAACCCTCGACCTAACTAACAGACCCCGACAAGAGATTGCCAGAATTGTAGCCGTCTGTACTGGCCACTGGCCTGTCGGTACCCACGCTGCTAAGTTAGGCATCCCATTCAACACCTACTGCCGTAGTTGCAAGAACCCACTGGAAAAGGAAACTCTCACCCATTTCCTGTGTGAATGTCCGGCTCTAGCTAGAACCAGACAGCGCCTACTCGGCAAAATCTCCTTCGACGATCTATCAGAATTCAGGGAAATAGGATTCTGTAATATCATCAAATTCCTTAATTCCACAGGATGGATATGAAACTCCAATAACAGCACACTAGGTCACTGAGTTGTGGCATCAAAACGGCGCATAAGCGCTAATTGGGCCTGGCATCTCGATATCAGGCGGCCACTCCTACCTACCTACCTTCCCTGAATAATGGGAAAACTCGATCATCATTCTCGCATTTAAAAAGGGTGCAATTACGGAGGAATATCCGCGCTATGAAGTTTTTCCAAGGTGTTTTAGATATTATCTTAGAGAGACTGACACTACGACAGCTTTTAGAATGGAAATAAAAATTCCATGAAACAATCCAAAAACTTTTGATAGATTTTGAAAAGGCGCATGATTCTATAAATCGATTGAAAACGTATCACGTTCTTGAAAGCTGGGAATTCCGGAAAAGTTGGGAAACTGATACAAGTATGCCTAAAGGAAAACAAAGGACGAATTAAAGTAGGAAACGCCTTATCTGAAACATTCGAGATACACGAATTATTAAAACCAGTACAGATCTTAAATCTTAAGGAGAATCTATCATGGAAAGCAGGAATGAAAAACGGGCAAATAGAGGAAATTGCACAATCGGGAATTCGAGAAACTTTATTCAGTTCCAAGCAGTTTCCGAGTAGTAAAATCGTGAAGACTAAGATGGGCATGACACGTAAAACGAATGGACAGTGGACGAATAGTCAAAAGAATAGTGAGTGGAAATACCGAAGGAAAAACATCGCCAGGAAGGCCGCGCCGTAGATGGAAGTTCAATATAAGGGAGGACTTAAAAGAGATGGAACGGAACAGCAAAACATGGAAGGAGTAACGGGAGGTTTGGCGAAGGGTTGCAAACGAGACCCTGAACATTCGAGCTTCTAATGGCCGATACTAACAAAAAAAAAAAAATAATAATTAATAGAAAAAAAAAAACTCGCCGAATAAAAGTCATAATATTCAAATTAATGCTTCGAGATTCATATTCCTAATTAAAGGAAGAATTTAAAATAAATTATTATGGGAAGTTGTAGACTTCGGCAGGTTTTTCATAAATTATTTGAATAGATTCTGCTAGAAGTGCTGTAGAAATTCATAACCCAATTGGTCGAAAAATGTTCATACCCCTTGAAACAATTTTCTGAAAACTTTTGCTTTTTGGTTGAGAACTTTTCTTAGAGAGTTAAGATTAAAGTTTTAAAAATCAATTATTATTTTTTTGTTTTTGAGAACTTCTAACTTTAATTCCTATGAATTAAAAAAAATTAACATTTTGAATAACTTCCTAAAAATATTGGTTTGCGCTGTACTCCAAATATTCTTTCTTCTTTTTCTACCTAATGAACCTAACTCCGTATTCGCAGGAATTTTTGGCGAAACCATATGTAAAACATAGGTTTTGAATTACCAATAATCGACGGAAGTGTAGGGCAAAACTGCTGATTGCATTCAACATGGCGAGACGCCAGCTACGAACCCTGCTAATGCTCAGGCCAAGTGAACATACAGCCTTCTCGCGGCATCCTCTGGATAGCCTTCTCAACACCCGTTGGGAGGTTAACTGATGTATTCAGCTACCACCGTAGGCAAGAGGGCCCAACCCTACCAAGATGGCATGTAGGGCTAACATTCCGTCCATGTGAATAAAAACCCTGTTATGAATGACAATATGGCCTCGGATACAAGGACGGGTACGGGAAGTAAAACGACCACGATTTGCGAATATGCTCCTGGAATGTGAGAACTCTCACTGCACTCTTGGAGCTACTCATTACCTAGAAAAGACTCTCAGGCAGTACAAGGCGGATATGACTGCGATTCAGGAAGTACCCTGGAACGGACAAGGAATTGTAAAGAAAAAAGAGTGCGACATTTACTAAAGTGGGCACAAAAGGCTGCACTCATTGGGATGCCCATCCAAGGTAGATTTTACAATATCAGCCTAATCTGTGCACACCCATCAAAGAGGATTTCTACGACCGCTTGTATGACGTCTACAGAGCTTGTCCGGAGTAAGACATCAAAACATCTTTGGCGGAGTAGTCGGAAAGCACAACCTCCACGATACGACAACAGACAACGGCTTCCGACTTATGGACTTTGCGGTAACTCGTAATACGATGATAAGCACAAGATTTACTCGCAAAAAGATCCACACAGCAACATCCTGGTTGTTAAAAGGCTCTGACCATTTCCTAACGGATGCAAAATTCAGAGCCCGACTTTCCAGTGTTAGAAAGCCCACCAAAAGGAGGTTTAACATTGGAAGCCTGAGCACCTCAGAGATCGCCAGAGACTTCAGATCAACTGAGCGGACGACTCGCAAATATGCTTACGTCGGAAACAAACGCCAACAATATGTGGCTCCATTGCCGCTCAGCCATCAAGAAAGCAGTTGAAACTAAAATAATCTACGCTCAACCACCGACAAGAATCCTATGGTATGATGGCGAGTGTGAGCGACCGACGAGGAGTTCCAAAAGGTGCTGCAAAGGAGAACACGAACAGCGCACGAGGAATACCAAGTTAAAAGGAGGGAGAATGCCCGACTACTGAAATATCACCTCTATGTGTCTCTTGCAACACCTACAGGGCATATCCTTGCTCAATGTCGCTTACAAGATCCTATCCAGTGTAAACCTTTTTCCCCACCCTATTCGGCACATACCAATGCGGCTTCCGGCCCATCAAATCCACCATAGACTAAATCTTCCCGATGCGACATATCCTGGAGAAGACTAGCGAGTTTCAAATCGATACCTACCACCTCTTTATAGATTTTAAAGCCGCTTATGACAGCATTCATCGCAAAGTCTTATTTAACGCGGTGGGATCCCGGGAAACCTGATCTGGATGTGTCGAACTACGCTAACAGGCTCCAAAACCTCCGACCCTTTTGAAACGTGCACGGATTTCGCCAAGGAGATGTGCTGTCATGTGACTTCTTCAATCTCGTGTTAGAACAAATAGTGCGGCGGACCAACGTCAACACGGAAGGCACTATCTTCTACAAATCAGTGCAGTTGCTGGGCTACTCAAACGATATTGATATCCTTGCAAAATTCCCAGCGCATCATTGTCGAAGCGTTCACGGCGATTGAAGATCAGGTGAAATGAGCTGGTCTTCACATCAGTGAGGAGAAAAGGAAATACGTATATGCCGTCAACAACCCATCAACTATAATGGTCGACAGGTGGAGAAGGAGTTCACATATCTCTGGGCAAACATAAACTCTACGAATGAAATCATAGTGGAGATCCAGCGCGGAATCAGCCTCGGCAAACGTGGCTAGCTTGTCAAAACAAGTAGGGTCCATACTCCTGTCGCGAAGAACCAAGGTCATGCTCTACAAGTCTCTTATCCTGCCAGTCCTGCTACGTATACATATATGGAGTCGAAAGTTGACGATAAGCAGGACAGCAGAGTTGATCCTTGGCTCTTTCGAAAGAAGAATTCTGCGACGGATATGATACGGTCCTGTCTGCGAGGAAGGCGATTGGAGGAGAAGACATTACTACGAACTCTATGAGCTGTACAAAGAAGTGGATATAGTCCGGAATGCTGAAATCAGTCGACTACAACGGCTCGGCCACATCGATCGCATGGACATCATCAGACCAGCTAAGAAAGTCTTCGAATCCGAGCCTGATCGCGGACGCAAGACAACTTGGTCTCTCCGATTGGAAGCAGCGTGTCCGCCCAGGATAGAAAGCTGTATTAACTCAGGCCTAGACTCTCCATGGGTTGCTGGCCTAAGGAGTAAACTAAGAAACACATCACATTCCATACCATAAATTGTACTGTGAAATCGAAAATAGGAGCAATCGTCTGAGATAAAACGCTCAAATCCTTAAATTTAAACTTATTAATTCAGTTGTTTAAATGTAGTATGCCCGAAAATATGATTTTTTGTTTAAAGTATTGCCAAATTCATTCTAAGAACTGACTACATCGCGTTTTGAGTATGATACTCGATCCGATTGCTTTCTGCAATCTAGTAGAAATTCAAATAAAAATTGATAAACTAAATTGTTTGATTGAATCGAGAAGTATGCAGAGCGACCTTTTTTGGCTTTTTGATTTATAGACTGAGCTGTCGAACCATGTCAATGAAATTTTATGGGCGACATTAGAAGGGATAGATGTTTTCCAAAACGTGAAAGGGGTCAAGTTGCCCCAAAAAATGGTGACGAATATTAGGCACCGAGATCGATGTAGACATAGCTCATGTGTGTGAGCTGCTATCATCCAAAAAAATGATTGTAAAGTTAATCAAATCCTTCCTCTATAGAATGTAGCACAAATAATATTCTATTTCTTGAAAAGAACATGTTTCCTCTATAAATCAAAATGGTATTTCTTATTGGAGGACGGTTTATAACTAATTTATTAAAATCCCCTCAAATGTCAATATTCCTATCTCTTCCACAAAAAATTCAGATTTAAATGACAGCAAAAAAATGCTATTTACATCTATTTGAGCTACCACCATCATCGGACATCACAATACCACAATCTATCGACTAAGCAAATTCCTAAACCGCAAATTTAACTGCCACCCCTACCACCCAAATGCAAATCCACTAGTCCATGAAGCACACCCAGACCCTATAGACCTCCTATCCCACAACAATGCCACAGATATCAACACTTAATGATCTTATAAATTCTCGAGTTAACCCGAAAGGCCACCCCGTGTCCGATATTCCCGGTATCTCGGCAGCTCAACATCCCGCCATCAAGGCGTTCATCAGTATTTCCTAATGTAGGCGTACCTCACCAACCACCACATAGTTTAGGCTTGCTTTCTCCGAATATCTTACGACGTTTCCTCGGTTAGCAAATCCCCCCGAAGCTTGGGTGATTAATCGATGAAAGCATTCACCCAAAAGGGTGGATCGTAATTCTTTTTCTTCTCCATCTTCTTGCCTAGCACAAATTGCTTCCGGTTCCGATGGTGATGAAACTCAGCAAATGCGGTTTTCGGTAAGCAAATACTTTTTCTAATTCAAGCTCTCACTTGGGGCAAGCCTTTAACTGCCTTAATCCATTAGCTATTTCGCCATGAAAACAACAGCTAGGCATCCTAATTCCGATTCTATAGCACGTGAAACAATTATACAGTAAACGCATTTGGCAATTTGGTTTTGAGCAGATTTTCTGATTAATGACTAAATTAATGACGTTACAGTGACAACCAGAATTGCTCGGCTCCCGAATAACAATTGAGAGTAGAAATGGATTACAATTAAAAATCTTTTTTAACTCGAAGCACTTAATAAATGGCTTTGGAGATTTCCCTTCCCGGGCGCTTGATTATTTTTGAAATTAATTTTTCACATTAAGCCATCGAACCCCAACCTCATCACCATCTGGTTTAAAAGGGTTCGTGTCAATGGGAGCATGAAAAATCCATTTCAATGATATGGTGTTATCCCAACCGCCTAAATCGAGAGCCTAAACAACCAGAATGGCAGTTGTTTAAAAATGTCGCGCTTCAAATCACTGCGCTTTTTCGCTCGTTAGGTCGTTAGCCAAAAACGATAAGCCGAAAGTTAAAGTCTGTAAGCTATAAGTCGTCCGCTCTAAACCTCATCCCTTCGAACCATTCGCTATGATCCAAGCTGTTGGAACTAAAAGTCGTTCCGAGTTAATTGATATTGCAAAAAAACAAAATCGAAAATGGAGTGGGCCGATGGAGCTGCTAGCATTTAGTCGGTCTCTTAAGCCTTTTTGTATTGTTTTAGAATTTTTATCGATGAAAGGTCCTTTTTCCATTTACTCCATCCATTCATCACTTTCCGGCGAATTGGCAATGTTTAACAATGGATTAAGTCGGTGGGATACTCTTAGGCAAGTATGGTAACTAACCAACCGGCTCCGTGCCTTCGTCGTTGGGCAGTGGTTAGAAAAGTTGGTTTTACGCTACTCTGAGGGTTATACCATTACCACTTCATTGCATTCGGATCTTAAGTAGTGTTCGGGGAAGCGTGACCGAAGCACATCGAAATGTGACCAAATACCAATGCACTGGTTTGGGTTTGGTTAAGTCCTGTCGTCCTACGACCTAGCGACATCTGCACCTGCATCAGTTATTGTTGTTGCCTATCTCCGACCACGACAGTCATGTATGGGAGTAGGCGTGCTTGTGTTGCTTAGACAAAACTGTCGTCCTGGGAAATTTCAATTATCCTTGAAACATTTAATTCCAACGAAGGAAGTCGAACATTTATATTGATTTTATTGCCGCAGTAAATCAGATAGTGATTTGGAAATGGAACGGAAAGGGGAAAATCTGGTCCTGGAAAGTAATGGGAAACAATGAGTGTCGGAACGACGTGACAGGGTTTGGGAAATATACGATGCAAGCAACTGTGATAAAATTGAAGATAATTTGCAGTTAAAATCCCATTATTTTGGTGCTTGACAATGGATGAGATGGAGTCCCACATAATCACTGTAATTGCGTTAGGCGCTGGCTTTGGGGACACCAACGAGGCAGCATCAATGATGATGTACAATATGAGGATGTGAAATGCACTAAAAGTAAATCAATAATAATGGAGTTTGAGAAAGAAATAAAAATTCGGATTGTGAAGCGGTATTAGGTGGTCATCAGGCTATAGTAGTGACCGCAGAACAAAAGTTTGGTTTTTAACATCCATCTTCGCTGATGGCAACGGTCTGTTTCTGTTGGCTTTAGATATATTATCTTTGAGTATAGTAGGAAGTGCTATGGGATTGAACAAATTGAATTATTACGCCTCTGTCTTGACCCCAAATGCAGGCAGAGACAAAACGAAAAGATGAAAATAGGCTTGTTTAGCAGTATTGCAGTAATTACATCCATAAATTAGAGTTACTCGGTTTAGTTATAAGGCTTTACTCGGTTAGTTATAAGGCGAGATCTATGGGATTAACTAGTTGATTCTACTCACCAGTCAAGTTAGAAATCCAAGCACGATAATGGAAAATACAAAACCCTTTACCAAAGTTGGTAACGTCTCGCTAGCACCCTCTCATACCCTCTCACCCATCAAAAGAGGTTTATTCAAGACTTGAAGAAGTACAATGTTTGTTGGCCGAGGTTCTTGTGTATGAGGCGTGATGATAAAAGGTTTCAACTCAAAAACTCCAAATATTCGTTTTCGACTAAAATTTGCAAACCCTTAACGATCTTAAACTAGTTTTGAGTAGTGTGACTCTGCTGACTTTTTCCTTTGGGGTTTCGTCGGAGTTCTATTGGACCATGAGCTACGAAAGACTACTTTAATTATAAGTCGATTTTGCATGGCATCAATTTGGTAGGGAAGAATTCTGTAGTATTCAAATTTTGATCAGAATAATCACAGCAGCTACGGATATGAATTTTTCCCAGTTTTCGGCAGATCACAATTGGCGTCCTCGAAAACCTCACTCTAAATTTATAGTCACATTTATAGATCATTTCAAAATTCATACTTTGTGCGTGCATTTCCAATATAACACTTTAATGACATGGAAACAAAAAAAGGTACTGGGAACTACAACCAACGCGATAAATTGAATCTTTCAAAAAATCCTATCTAGGACATCCACCCCCGGAGAGTAATGGACGAACATCTTCAACGCAAATCATCTGCACTCCGTCCAGGTTGTGTGACAAACACCATAAGAGCGTACATTGTCAAAAAAAAAGTCCAGCTCCGATGGACAAGGCAAATTCCCAAAAACCAAGGGGCTCCTTTTGGTCCGCCTCAATTATTGAGCTTCTTCTGGTGACATTTCTTTGGACGGATTTCTTGTACTATTGCAATGCTCAACGTTATTACTGCCTCCTACTTGCCTCTCTGTATATAACTTAATAACTTTTTTTATAGACTTCTAAAGTCTTTTCAGCATAAAATATAAGATCTTATTAAATACTAGTGTAGTTTTCCCCTCAGGAAGCTTGACATTGTTAGGAATAATGGACTTATTCAATATGGGCTCACAGCATTAATGCGAATGACTGAAATAGTAGACTCGCGAAAGCTGACATCTAATCATAATTCAACAGATAACGACCGCTGCACCATAGAGACATTTCGGTATTATTGGTTTGTGTGTGAAAGGTTCCTATTATAGGTCAAGCATCCTATGAGTTAATACAGGGTGGTGGATTGCCTTTTCCAGAATGCCAGAATTATTTCTTTCTTTGGCAACAACAGTCTGGAAAAAAACCCTTATTTCTAAACACAATTTCTGCTACATGACCTCTCTTCCTGATTATGTAATTTTGGATCACTCAGTGAAGCCATCACTCATCTGAAGCCAGAAGACCAAGTAGAGGGCTGTACTTTCGCTGATTGGAAACTGGAAATCAATGAAGAAGATCTTAATTTTTCAAACTGAACTAATTTGAGTGATGAGGCTCTATTTGACTCAAAAATCTAAGAGAATTACCCGTAGTCAAAAATGGCTGGCGATACCACTGTGCCATACTTTTAATGTTGATATAAAGGGTGTTTTTTTTAGAAGTCTGGTTTTTAATCTGGCAACAGTGTTTCTAAAGACTGTTAATTTGTCAGTTGAAAGTTGACTTGTTGAGGTGAGTGAATCAAAGCTTCTTCTTGAAATCGAACTCCTCTATCCCTGTTTGACCGATCAAGATGAAATTTTGCATATAGCTAGAGTCTAAGGTAATTCTTTTTCCTCGCGCACTACCTGCAGGTCACTTGAACAGTGTCGGTCAATTACGGTTCATAAAAGTCAAGGCATCACCGTTGACAGGGTTGTAGTGGACATCGGCGCATCAGAGTTTGCATTTGGGCTAACATACGTATCATTGTCGCGTGTTCGAACATTTAATGGATTCTGGATAGACCCGGCGTATTTTCGGGATAGACTCCTCAAAAGCATCAACAAGAATTCGGCTTGGCAAGTTAAGAAGCCTGAGCTTGTAAACATTTACTAGGTGTACAACTTTGCTTCCGTCGTTTTTTCCCCAACATTTGAGGCTTTAATGAAACAAATTGGTTACACATGTATTATTCAAAGTATTTTCCATCGCTGGCCACTACTTTCTCCCATCTTTCGGGCAGTGTATAAATCCCGCGTCGAAAAAAATTGTTCATCTTTTGATCCACGAATCGATCCAATTTGTAACATCTTCATGAGATCAGAAGTGTTGGTCAGCCAGGCCATGCCCCATTGATCGAAACAGGTGATAGTCATAGGGAGCAATGTCTGGAGAATACGGCGGGTGGCGTGGGACTTCCCATTTTAACGTTACCAAGTATGTTTTGACCTCTTTTGCAACGTGGGGTCGAGCGTTGTCGTACTGCAAAATCACTTTATCGTGCCTCTCGCTGTATTGCTGGCGTTTGTCTTTTAATGCTCTGCTTAAACGCATTAATTGCGTTCGATAGCGAGCACCTATGATTGTTTCACTTGGTTTTAACACCTCATAGCACACGACGCCGAGCTGGTCCAACCAAACGCAGAGCATGATCTTGGAGCCGTGGATCTTCGGTTTGGCCGTCGACGTGGAAGCATGGCCGGGATATCCCTATGATTTTTTGCGTTTAGGGTTATCGTAATGAACCCATTTTTCGTTCCCGGTCATAAAGCGATGCAGAAATCCCTTCCTCGCAAAATTCATATTCTGTGTCTGCATTTCCAATACAACACCTTAATGACATTACTGTGAACTACAACCAACGCAACAAACTCTGTCGAATCTCTCAAATCCTATCAAGGACAACCACCCCAGGAGAATAGTGGAAGAATAACTTCGACACAAACCATCTGCATCCCGTCCAGGTTGCGTGATAAACACAATAAGAGCGTAACTCTTGAACCTGAGCGAACCCTATAAAAAACATCTTTTCACTACAATTGTCATTATATTGCAGAGGGAATCCGCACTTCACAGCAATATATTGACTTTTGAAATATGTGGGGCGCGTACATGAATACTTTTTTTCTAGTATTTATTATCAGACCATGTTATTATTGTATAAAGCTCTTTTTGCATTATATTGACTGCCTGAGTAGCATATTTGTGGCTCAAAATTATAGCGATTAGTCCGAGGCATATCCATAGCTGTGCGGTAGGACTGAGAGCATATCGTTCAGGCAAATTATGAAAATAAGAGCTGCTCATTTAGACCCATGTGGGACTTTCTATTCTACCCTTTGCTCTTAGCTGTATTCGTGATTTATTCTTACATTGAAGTTTCTTTCATACAAATAGCTCTGGAACCAGCTCTAATCGTTTTAAGATTCTTAGATAAGTTTTTTTTTTAAATCTATAATCTGAACCTATGCTTCTTATTTAGGCTATTATACATTGATTGTATGTTATATTGAGTTTGTATTGAATGGTTTTGGGTATAAGATCCCATGTTTTTCCACGTCGCGATGTTGTATAGCCTTTTTGCCATCATATCTATCAGCACGTTTTCCACAACTGAGAGTGGCGAGATTGCTCTATAGTTCGAAATATCATTTTGCTTCCCGGTTCTGTATATTGGCCAAAGAACTGATGTCTTTAATAAATTCGGTAATAAGGATTGCATTAAGCTCAAATCTTATAACCTAGTTAGCACGGGTGTTAAAGTCGATACGCACTGTGTCGATTACTCAGGAACGATTTGGAAACGTTTGGAACTGTTTGAATAAACAAAAAGAATTTCGATGTATTGGTGCAACACGATTTAACGCAAAAAGAGCTCATGGCCGGGATTACCATCTGCGAATCGAAATCACAACAAAGTCCACCCTTTTCTGAAGTGGATGATGATTGGCGATGAAGTATGGATCAGTTACGATAACTTCTAGCGATAACGTTCGTGGTTGAATCGTGGTGAGCCGGCACAATTAATAGTGGCCAAGATAGGATTGATGGTCAGGAAGCTTGTGCAGTGTGTTTGGTGGGATTGGCAGGGAATCATCTACCATGAGTTGTTTCTCTATGGCAAAGCTCTTAAGTTGATCCTCTAGTGTCAACAATTAGACCTTTTGAAGGAAGCAGTCGCCTAGCTTTGACAGGGGAATTGTGTTTCATCAGGATTACGCCAGTTCACACATCGATAGTGGCTCGTCAGTTTTTTACTAACAGGGACGACGGTTTCTATGGGAAGGGCATTTGACCTAAATCGGATCATTCTTACAAAGATAAGGGATTTCTTTTACTACACCCCAAGGAAAAGTTTCATTTCAGTGCTGTTTTTGACTAACTACTCGTATTATATCTACGGACAGGAATGTAAACAGTCTCGTAAACGTGATGCAAAACACAAAAAAACTTCCTTACAGAACCCGACGAAGCTCTAGAATAACATCACTACAACCATCGTCAGTGACTTTTTTGGTACAGCTTCAACATGTGAGTGTGAGCTGCGTACATCCTATGATCCTGTCAGTCTGACTCGATTCGTTGCAAAGTCGAAGAAAAAACTCCTGGAACATCTGGAACTTCATAGAGACAAAGACATGCTCAAGTAAAACATATTTGACGTTTCTACCTTAACTCGGCAGTCAAAAAAGCCTACCTACATAAGTTTCATCTAAAAATATTTTTTTTTTTTTGAAATAATGCTGGAACGACCGTTTCGTTACTGATCGAGGTTAAATGATTTTCTTCTGCCTGAAATTTATATTTGGGGTGTGATGATACCTGCATCGAATAGTACACTCTCGTGTAGAAGCTTCGTGGAGGCTCTGTACTGCCCAATAACTGAGCCTATTCCTAAGTCGAGGCATGCCTTGTGACCTTAGTATCTCCTATAGTTGTCTGCGGATAAAGAGGTTTAATGGGAAACGCTTTTACATGTTGGCGTGTTTTCTAGGCATTGCATCAATACGATAAATAGGTAAGTCGACAAAACGTAATCTCCCTTTTTTTATAGCAAAAATTCTACGCGTATGTGCGGTTAAAAGATTGCCAAATTTGTAAGGAGCGATATAAGAAAGTACTATTTGACTTGCAATCCTAAGTGTCGAGATTGGCTTATTGAGTTTAATAAACTCATAATCACAGGTTTTGGCACAACTACATGTTAGCCATTTCTAAGACAAATAGGCAAAGCTATTGGCACTAGGCCGGTAAGGTTTTTCAGAATTTTTATTTTAATTTTTTTTATTTTAAGATATCAGTTACACAAATGGGAAATGATATTACATGCTAGTATGCGTAAGAAATGTAAGATCCAAAACGTCATGTGGGCATCATTACATTTCCTAGTTAGTAGAATAAATATTACTAGATTAAGGTCCATACCAGATGCAACCAGAACTTGCCGATTCATTGGCCGTAACTCAACAGGACTATTCCAATTGTATGAAAGACTTTGAAACAATTCAAAATCAAGGAAACTGAGTGCCACACGAGCTAATGCTGAGTGACTTTGAACGGTGTTTTTTTCATGAGCTTCGTATTGCAACGGACTACGGCCGACAACCAAACCAAACACCCGTGTGTATTTTGTAGGACCAGCTCGGCGTTGTTTTAACTGCTAAAGGAGGTTCAGGAGCATTGAATTATAAACGGCGGCAATATGAGCAAAGATGCGACAAAGTGATTTTACAGCACGACAACAATCGGCCACATGTTACGCAGGTAGTGAAAACCTATCTTGTAACAATGAAATGGGACGTCCACCGTTTATTCCAGCTATAGCCCCTTCTAACTGCCATCCGATCAATCGAGTCAAAAACCGGGTCGATTCTTGGATTGCCTCATAAGACGTGAAGTTTTTTTTTGCCAGAAAGGTAGTTTTAGCTAGTGGTGGATAATACATACCTTAAAGAATAAGTCATTTCTCCGAAATAAAGCTACAAATTATAACAAGGGTAAAGTTTCCATAGTATAACCTCTCACTCATATAACCTAGAATGTAAGTGGCTAGCACAACCATAGCGCACATGATGGCGACGGGGATACCTATCGGGTTTGATTGTTAAACGCGCAATGAACAACAACGCGAACACGTTTCGAAACAAACTTTCCAAGACTGTTTACATGATTAATGATAACAATTCATATTGAAAATTCGTACACAGGTTCTATCTAATCTACCTTGTTGGGGGGTGCTTACCTATCCTTTTCCTCTTCAGCGGAGCGATCAAGTGGTCAGCCTGATAAAGTGCCGATTGGAATGCAACTATTTTCAAAAAAGTTAAAGGGAATAATATAGTAGAGGAATCGAATACGAGTCCTTGATGTATAAAGCTAGTGTTTGAACAACGTTTTCAAACATAGTCAATGGGTCGGTGGGACTTCTAAAAATTCCTGCAAAATCCACACCGAAAAATACTTTTCTAAAATGCATTTTCCGATCAATAAAAAAAATTGATTTTGATTTAAATATTTAATCCGGCAGCACACCGACTGCCGAAAAAAAGAATTAACAGAACGCTTGGGACTTTGACCTCAAAAGCACTTCGTGTCATCATATTGCTCCCCGTTTCGCGCTGTTTTTTATGCTTTAGCCATCAGCTCTTGTAACGAGTATGTGAATCTTTGATTTTCAAATAACTTTGTTTAACAGATATTCCCTTGAATTGCTCCACATGCAGTAAGCTTATATCCATGCTCCTATTCGAGTTATTTCATAAATGTTTGAACTTTTTTTTAATTTGTTTTAAAATTTTTCAATATTCAACATGTTCGGTATAAAAATTTAATACTTCCGATACACGAAGTGGATAGAGTGCGAAGTATTTTCCAACAATCCAGGGGGCAATAAGGCCATAAGGCTAAGCCGTTTAATTGAAAGTGGTCCGCGCGTTTAGTGTGTCAAGTTGTCGATTTTTTTTTAATTTTTTGCTGATTGTTTTAATTCAATTCATGGTTGTGAAAGTCCTTGACATTTTTTTTTCAAAAGCCGTAGTTTTATGTAAAATGACACGAAATTCATATTCAGCAGAATGTAATTTCTGCTGAATAATATAATTATGTGTTTTGATGGCATCCATTCTGGTATTTTAACAAAGGTGGTGCAAAAAATGTGAAATTCTATTCACGTTACTCATGAGTCGTCCGTTTTTAGTTATAAAGTGGAATAAATATTCGAAAATACATCTGATTCATATGAAATAGGATGATGGAGTGTTGCTTGTTCAAATGACAATAGATTTGAGATATTTTGGGCTAAATACAAGGTACCTTTATATGTCACTTTCGTTGTTAACTGAGCTTTAAACTTAAGTCCCTTTTTGATCTTTGTTTGATAACCGATCTGAATGAGCGGTGGGAGCTCTCCATCGTCATTCTGCACAGCCAGCCGGATATCGTCTGAATAAATTAATGGAACGCAGTGAATCTCCTCAGAGCGGTTGAGGATGGGATGGAGGATGGAGTTTCTTGGATAGCAATATTATTGACATCTTGGGGTATTTGCAATCGGTTACATGACTTCGTAGACGACGGTGGAAGAGCATTTCAGCATGCAACCATGCATAGTCGCAAAGTAGGCGAACGCGGCAGAAAATCTTGAACATTCAAATCACAGCATTTGGTATTGCTTCTAAGACACTGCATTCAGTTTGGAATTTTATATTGATATTGTGACGAAATTAAGCTTTCTCTCTTAAGCAAGGTGGTGCAATATTAATCATCCAATTTTGTTCTTAAATTACTTTTTTACTAAATAAAAAAAATGATTTCGAGTAATGGAAATCTGTACTTGGACCTTTACAATTTTTGTGAGTTAGAAAATATGATATCCATTAAGTGGCTGCCGCCAGTGTTGATTCACACTTGTACTCGTTTTATGGCATTTTCCATGACTTTCCGCAAAATTTCTGGTGATAACTGTTCGCATTCCTGTCGAATATTCTCCTTAAGAGCTGCGATTGTCTGAGACTTGTTGGCATAAGCACGCGACTTCAAGTAGCCCCAAAGAAAGAAGTCTGGGATGGTTAAATCGGGCAATCCCGCTGGCCATGCCAAAATGGGAGATTACGCGACCAGGAATCGCTTTCATCACAATATCCATTGTGGCTCGTGCAGTATTAGCAGCACCGTCTTGTTGAAACCACATGTTCACCAAGCCCCGCTCATCCGATTCCGGCAGTAAGGAATCATTTATCATGGCCCTCTAGCGTTAACCAGTAACAATTACCATATTGACGATGGCGTCCTCAAAAAAATACGGCCCAATCACTCCTTCCGCGTGAACGCCGCACCACACAGTGGCGTTGAGTGGATGAAATGGCTCTTCGTGAATCACACGATTTCAGAGCCCCAAAAACGAAGATTTTGCTTATTGACGTGACCACTTAAGTGGAAATGCGCCTCGATGCTCATGATGATTTTCGACACAAAATCATTCTCTTTGTTTGTTGAGATTAAGGATGGCTTGACAGTAACTCACACGCGACTGACGGCAATGATTAACAAATGCACTGTTTGCACCTTGTACGGGAACATGTGTAAGTCTTTCACTGAAATTCCCTGTAGGGTCCGTCTGGTGGTGCCCAATTGCGTGGCCCGTCGTCTGGTTGATGTTTTTTTTCGTTCTCAGAGACATCGGTAGCCACAGCCGCGATATTCACGCCCGAACCATTTGTTTAGTGGTAACTACGGCCTGCATGGTCGCCTGTGGTTCCAGTCTGTTCGAGTCGAGTAGCTAAGGGCCACAATGTTTGCCCAGTTGGCGCGGCACAATTAGGAAATCGACATCGAAATTCATGCTGCGCCAACAGCACCGATCGATTATTGGTGGAAAAAATCGATACAATTTATTGCCTATCTGTTTGTATACTGCAGATGTCTAGTTTACAAATGATGAATATGATTGACGTACGATGCTATTTGCAAAAATTATAATATCTTCCGATAGGGTGATTCATTTTACGCCACCTTGTATAGAGCATGTTTTTTTAAGCCTGTACCAACTTCAAATAGTCCTGTCTGTCAAATCGTTGATCGGATTGCAAACTTTCAGTGTGATTTTTATTCAGTAGTCTTTGCAATTTTAACAACATTATCTTATTTTACATATTTGGGTCCTAAATTGTGGATCTTCGGGTCAAACGAAAATGTGTTGGCTCATTTCTGGGTCAATTGGTATGTCAATAAGCAAACTTGTTGGACTTGGAGCTAAGATAATCCACATGAGATCGCCGTTCTATTTCGAAAAATATACATTTTGGTCCTATCTGCAGGCTGGTAGAGTCATTGGACCCTATTTTTTTTTTAATGATTGTTTTCTGAATTCTCAATTCTATTTTATCTTCATCCTGTTAGTTACAACGTATGAGCTGCCAGATGTTTGCTGGTCGCACTAGTCGTCTGGTTAATGCTTTGCTTTCAATTTGGAAAAGGACGCGAAATGCCTATAGACTTACCCTCACTCGTTTGAAGATCGCCCTCTATTCCTATATCCTACTTCCTTATCTCGCTATGGATTTGGGCTGAATTTTAAGTGTAGGAAACCGTCATAGTAAAAGGTGACACTCACTACCCCAGATTGTAGGTTATAATCTCCTGCCGTGAAGGACAATACCATATTGTTTGTGGGTCGTTTGCAGCCTGTTCTGTTTAAGATCAGTTCTTCTGCATTCGGCTTCGATTAAGGGGTTTCTCTGAGGATTTGTTGAAAATATTCTAATTGCTGTTGCAATTGTAGTTTTTCGAGTCAAATTTAGTTGTTACTCGTATAGCCAATTAATATCTACACCAGAAAAGTGACCAAAAACGTTGACCTTGAAGAAAGGCAAATACAAATACGAAAATTTATCGGGTTTTTGGGTGTGGCTGCAAAACTTCTTCGAAATTGTTGAACCTTGGAAAAAAAAATGACGGCGAATAGAACTTGCTTAGAAGCCGTTTAATTAAGTCAAAAATGATATAAAACTACTTAAACGTATTATAATTGGTGACGAAATGTAGCCCAATTTCGTCGAAAAGCTCAGTCGATCAAGTGAAAGCATTCTGGATTGCCAGGATCGGAAAATAATCGCTGAGTTTTAGGGGCAAAATGGTTTTTTTACCACAACCTCAAACGATCAACGGGGAGTACTATGTACCCTAGAAGTAGGAATAGAAAAATTAAGGTCAGGTTCAAACATTAATCTTCTATAGTTAAGCTAAGCTATTCTAACTTGAGTGTCACTACGGCCCCAAGGACCTGGCGTTCATCATCGAAATCGCCGAAGGAAGAACTTCGCACCGTCTTAGAATAATATGCCCCCAATGGGAGGGCAGGCTATTTGACAAAAAAAGTTCGAGGAGATGCTAAACAGCTCTATCATGGATATTAACAAACCCGCTGAAAATTTGTCGTATGATACACGGCACTCTCTTTAATACTACCGAACGTGGCTAGACCGGGATAGTTATCAGCTCCGTTTTCTTGTACGTTGCACAGTCTGGACAAAAGCACTCAGAAGAAAACCATTCTACCGGAAACTATCTTCAGTACATATAATGGTTTTATGAGCTATGACAATAAACGGTTAGAGGACAATATCGGATGAAGCCGTATTATTAATTGGTGGTATGATTCCTTTTAATAGCTTTGTGGGCGAGAAGTGGAGAACTTACTGCAGATTGCCCGTGTTAATTGGAGCCGACACAGTAAGGAGAATCTAACTGGAAAAAAGAACAAGCTCAATGGGCTCAATGTAACTCAGTGAAATAATAAAGGGTGTTTTTTTTTAGTAGTATACAAATACGATATAAAATAAAACACTTGAAGCTAACGTTAATGTCTTTGACATTAGCTTTATGTAATAGATAATTTAATGCCATTAGGGTCTAAATATGATTTCGAGCATATGCGTGAAGTCCGATTTTCGATAACTTTATCGAACAACTGCGACCGTATAACACGGCGAATGTTGACTTCCATATCATCCAACGTCTCCGGTTTATCGGCATAGGCTTGTGACATACGGCCAAAGAGAGTAATCTAAAGGTGCGAGATCACAGGATCGTGGGCGCTAGTTTACAGGCCTATTACGCGAAAGCATGCGCTCGGCAAACGTTTCCCGCAATAAATTTATGGTGTCGTGCGCCGTTATTCATCGTACTATAGCAAAAAGTACTAACCACAAATCAACTTTCAACTATTAAATTGACAATTTATAAAAACAGTGTTGCCAGTTTAAAAGCCAAACCTCTCAAAAAACACACTCTGATATAAACATGGGGTAAGAAAACCGCAAGTATCACCTAAGGCAATTCCTCTCTGCGCGCGGGGGCTAAAGTTAATATTTTTACCGATTTGGTATGATAGTTCTCCTTGTTATCCAGAGTGTCCATACCAGGAGGAGGACGTGAGGCACGTAATCTTCGACTGTGCGCGTTACAGGTCACTGATATATATGAAGTTCTACAACCCTTTGGTTGTTTTTTTTTGGTATAGTTCGCGCAGGTTCAACAATTACACTCTTAAAGTGTTTGTCACACAACCTGGACGCAGATGGTTTGTGTCAAAAATGTTCGCTCGCTTCTCTCCCGGGGTGGTTGTCCTGGATAGGATTTAAGAGATTCGACTGAATTTGCGTTGGTTGTAGTTCACAGTAACTCTTTTGTTTCCACGTCATTAAGGTGTTATATTGGAAATGCACACACAGAGTATGAATTTTGAAGTGATCTTATACTGCGAGTGTTATGCTTTCGTTAACATTGACGAAACCGTTTTAAAAGTTGACAATACAGACCCTTCTGCGAAGTTTCTTAGTTTTATTCCAATTTAAAGGTAGGGTGATAGTCCCGTATTAAAGGCAAGTCCCGTATTGTCCAAAAAAATATGAATGTGAATGCTTGATTCCTTTTAGGTACCTCTAGGTTACCAATTAATAGAATCAAGCTGTCATGAAGTGTTGAAGAAGACGAAGATGAGTTGCTATTAATTTGTGATGGCAATATTCCCTTTAGTTTGAGCAAACTTTTTCCTCACCTGTCATGAGCTGTCAATTCCTTTTCTCTATTCATTAAATCGCACTTATTAACAAACTGAAACCTATTTGGGTTAAAACATGCTTTTAGCATGGGTATAGAGAGCTCCCTAATCACTACTGTCATGTGCTTCTGTGTCCCTGTGGACTAAAACAAAGTAATTGGAAATGTGTCATCTGAAATTTTAGAGTGTGGACTTCTATACCCCCTCCACTTATAGGCACAATGATATAACTTTTGTCGAAGAAGCTGTCCATCTCGGAAGTTCGCCTTCCACAGAGGCTCTCATCACTGTCCTGCTGTTAGAAGAAAACGTGCCGACATGTTGCGCTAGGGTAATGTTTCCACTTTTTTGTTTCAAAGCACAACACATCCATCAACATCATTAGTCTCAAATGCCGAGACAAGAGAAAATACCCATCTGACAGCTATAAAAAACCGATCCTTGTTCGTCAAAATTGGCTCCTGAATCATCGTTTCGTCCAATTTGTCAGTCAGGAATCCCATTTTCCACTTGCTGCCGCCCACACTTTCCATCTATTTTCATAACAATAATAATATTCTCACTCAAAACGCTTTTTTTTCATTTTTAATTACACTAATTTATAAGAACGTCTCCTTTGTCCTTGTCAAGTGACTGGTTGGTGGATGGTGGGCGACGCTGGTGCAAGCTATTGTGCTACAACTATATGGATCCATCAAAGAATCGTGCATCATGTGATTCAATGCTTTCGCTTCGTGCCTTTTTGTGTCTTTTTACGGAACAAAGAGCTGTTTCAGAAGTTGTAAGTAGTTAGGGAAAGGAATTGCCATCATTAAGTTGGTTACAAGCTCCTTGTTCTTTGACGGTGACGGGCAGAAGTAATCCGGCAGACATGCAATGTTAAGGTGCCTCATTAAGTCCTTTTGTGCGAGTTTTGAGATGACAGTTGCATTGTTTTCGTTTACGGAGAAGACACGTTTTTATGCTATAATTCATATTCGCGATGATGTCCTTGCTGAGTTCTGTTGTACCGACTGGGATTTGAGTTTATTTGTTGGCGAGGTAACGACCCGTCAGATTGGAAACGATGGAGTTTTCAGTGCTTAAGCTTAGTAATGATATGCTTGAGGACGCTTTAGATATATGAATGTAGACCGGACCAGGGTGTACGGTTGGGCGCGTTTTATAACAGTTCAAGGGAATCGTCCTCATTAATCAACTTATCGAAAAAACCAATACTTCACGTGTTTGTGAATCTCTTCAATTGCACTGGCTTCCAGTTTATCTGTATATGTTTTCCCAGCTGCATTGTGGGCTGGGAGGGTTAATGCCAAGAATTTGCATCTGGGCATTTGAAATCAATCAGCAGAATGTCAGTTGCACAGAAATTGTAATTTGGTGAATTTGATGTACGCCCAGAACAATATATGGTCAATGAGTTACTGTATCCTGGTTTGGAATGAAGGTCACGTCTTAATCGACAGATACACTGCTTGTGATAGATTGGAGATCCGCTGCATACCTTGAGTAATAATTAGAGCTCAAATAATTTAGAGCTCAAATTGCGACTTGGCAATGCATCCGATGAGAAACGAGTTTCATTTGAATTTTTGTCTTTTTGGGTCTTTCAGAGAAACTGCAAGGAATAGAGGTCGAACGAATTACTTTCTTGATGTTTGAACTGAGGAAAAGAAGGGCTATCAAGGAAAATAAGGAGCATAAGATTTTAACGATTTTACTAAGATTTTTTGACAAGCTTTAAGGGCATTAGATAAATCTGTAGAAAAATTTTACAATATTATCAAGATAACAAATGGATACCGTCATTTTCCAATAGATGGCGCTAGCAGACCATGCTGGTTAGAAGTCTTAGCTCAGAAACGTCGTATGGCAATCTTGGGCATCTGCCAACAACTCTTTATCACTACATTTGTGAAATTTCTTTGGCGTCATATATTGTTGTGTGAAGACATCGACTTTCTAGCTAGATAAACAGTATTTGCAGGAATGTGAAAAAAAATTTAAATTTAGTGAAAGAACGTGTCTCGAATGGTTTCAATTCGATGTGGAAGGCAAGGAGCGTTCCTCACCGGGAATAAAGTTTAAAGTCGCAGATTTGAAGGCTGCCATAGCTCGACTCATTTCTCATCGTTTGAACACCATAGAGATGGTCCAAAAGCAAGGAGTTTGGGTGGTTTCCTGCATCGTATGTTGACTGGCAATGAAAAGTGGATCCATTACGATAAACCATATATCAACATCGACGTTCAAGCCAAACATGGATTGAAGCTCATGCAATAAATTTGGAGGGAGCAGCTCGGCGTGGTATATTATGAGTTGTTGCAACCTGGTGACGCCATCGTAGGGGCTCGCTATCGAGCACAGCTAATGCGTTTGAATCGAGCATTGAAAGAGCACCACAACTTTCGGCCATATATTGCTCAGATTATTAAAACCTACCTGGATGCACGGATATGGGACGTCCTACCCCACACGCTGTATTCTCTACTACCAATCTCTTTCCACTACCCCAACTGGTGACGCACGACCGGGCAGAGCATCATTTCTAATTTTTAAACATTAGGTCTATAACTAACGATAGAAATACCTCTAAGTATAGAAATGTAACCATTTTTCCCAAATAAAGTTCTAAATTCGGAGAGAAAAATGGTGTTCAATTGATACGTTCGACATCTGAAGGTGCATGACGCAATTCAAGTTGGTTGGGATCTTTTTCCACTTGTGTGATTAACGTCAGATTTGGTTACTGGAAATGGAGACTATTCGGACCGAAGTTGTGGTGTTAATTTACTTAACATGGCATAGCCATATGGTTACAACGGCCGGAATAATACGGGTTTTGTATAAGTTCACTTCAGTTTGCCGATAAAGGACTAAGCTCCTCACATGCCCCAGCGATTTTCAGAGTGGTTCTAAGCCTGACGTTGGGTTTATGCAGGTTTTGAATACAAAACTACAACAAGATAGATGAAAAGGTGCAATTTTAAATAAAGAACCTTTTAAAAAAAAGCTGTCAATATGGTTGGGTAAAGTACCGAAACGGTTGCATTAGCATAACAATAAGACTGCCATCCCGAAAACCTCACGAAGGGCTAATTGTTGTGGGCATAAAGGTTGTTCTAATGGTTGGTTTTCTTGGTTTTACAGAATTCACACAAATAGAGACGAGCACCATGACTCCGAATAATTTTGTGTAAAAAGCATGTTTTTACTAGTTTCCATCATTGAAAGTACGGCAATGCGCCTGGTTTGTCGTTTTTTTTTTTCTTGTGTCAACTGGATGCATTGAGGAAAAATTTTGGGTATAAAATGTGATGCACTGTAGTTGAGAATGGGACATCTGAGTTTTTAGTTCTCAACCATTGCAGTGCTGTTCAAATTTATAGATTAAAATCGCTGTTCGGCGGGAAAGCGTTCGATGATAACCAAAGTCCGTTTTGTATTGAATTTACAATATGTTGATAAGTCGTGTCAGTATGTATGTAGGATTTTATTTATTTTTGATTTTATTTGTACAAGAATTGTTTTAAGTTACACAATTTTATTTTATGAACTGCTTAACGGCTGTCCCACGACTGACAAATGATATCTAAAGTGTACTGAAACGATCTGCCCTGGTTGACGGCCGTTGAACGAATGCCTTGTGTTGTGTTTTGTGTTCGTCGTCGTCTGTTTCGTTTTGTTCAGTTTGTACATGTTGCGCGCTGTGTGTGTTATGTGTGTTACGTGTATGGCGTGTTCGTCGGATGATCGTCCTGCTATATTGTGGCGTACGTGACTGGTTGTCGTCAGATCGTCCGCTTGTCTAGGGTGTTGTCTGCGTGTTCGGTTCCTATCCCACATGTATTTATTCATATTCAGTAATCCTTTTGATGAATGTTCACAGTTCAACAATGGCTCTATTTAAGTCTATTAATGTTAGAACCGTGGTCAGAATTGCGGACAGGAATTGTTCTGGTACGGTCATACGATTTTAAAGATCAATAGCTCGCTTCTTTGTATTTATTGGCACACCAAGTTACTACATATATGTAAAGATCCAAGGAGTCAAGATTATCGGTTTTTTTGACGACATTGTCGTAGTTACTTCCACGAAACACATCCACGAGGTAGAGTCCACCACGAATGAAACGATCGCCAGGATCAAAAATTGCCTAGAGTCTGCTGACCTTGAACTAGCTGACCACAAGACGGAGGCTAACTTAATAACCTGCCGAAAGACTGTGGAATAAGCAAACTTTCAGGTTGGGAGTCGAGAACCGACGTAACTTTGCAGAACACAAATACAGGCAGCGTTTTTCAGAATGCTGCCAAACATCGGTTAACCGGAATACGCGGGGAGGATTTTGCTTCAATACTCCTTTACGCTGCGCCAGTCTGGACGGGAGGAGATAAAAAGAAAACTCTCATATGCATGCAGGCCTTGTGTAATAAGTATAGTATGCAGTTTGCGGACAATCTCGGATGAAGCAACCTGTGTTGAGCCGGTATGGTACCTATCGATATCCTCGCCGACGAGATGCACAGTGATTACCTTAGGAGCACCAAGGGACGTCAGAAGGCCAGAGTTATCAGGAGGACAAAAGCAGAAGAAAGGGCAATATCTGTAGCACTGTGGCAAGCCAGGTGGGATAACATGGCAAAAGGCAGTTGGACACACAAGATCGAGGCTTGGGGAAAAAGAACGCACGATTGCAATTACCACCCTACGCTATTCCTGGCAGGTTACAGCACCATCGAAAATATCTTCACAGATTTGGATATGATAGCTCGCCGTTATACCCAGAATGTCCAGAGGAAGAGGAAGACCGTGGGGTACGCAACATTCCACTGTAGACGCTTCGCAGACGCGAGAATGGACTTGCCGATCCGGAAGCTTCTAGTAAGCCACATGATAAGCTCAGTGGACTACTGGCTGGAGATCTGCTCCTTCATAACTAGCGTGCAGAACGAGCTAAAAAGACTTGAAAGTTTAAGAGCGGAAACGCATTTACGGAGCACATATCCTAAATTGCTAACCAGCCCCGCGAAGTAATACTTGACCGCATTGCCTCGGGGAGAGTCGTTGAAGTGCCCAGGGTGTGGTTTAATACGTAGGCCTATTCCTGGCATCGAATATTTGAGTTTGCGAATCAAAGCTTGGGCTAAAGGCATCTTTCGAAAGTTTTGAAAATTACACATCCTTTGGCGCATTCACAAAAAGAAAACTAAAAAGATCCAAGGCAAGAATGTCTCGATATGGCATGATTTTATGACACCGGTGATACGATTCCTACCAATTTTAAGAGGGAGGAATACCATCAGAGTTAGCGAATTTATGCACTTTGAGATCTTCAAGTACTCTTGCAACTGTACGAGTGCTGAAGTGAATTCGTCTCATTAAAAATTCGACTCAGCAGCACAGCGACCAGTTGAGATTCCTAAAGTTTAAGTTGTTGTTTTCAGCTGCTCCAATTGGTTTTCTCGTACAGCCATACTGTTTGTTAAGGAATTTTTTGTTTAACTGAGTAGGGTGAGTGCGAGACACAATGTTCCGTCGAGCAAAGGGGTGACAATATATGCATAGAATATTTGTCAGGATAAGAGGTGAAGAACAAGTTCGCGGTTTAAGCTGATTGATTCGCAATTTGAAGTATTTCCTTCGGGTGTTGCCTGGCATGAATATTAAAGTAAGTTAGAATTGTGAACATTGAAATCGACGGCGAAAGCGATTTCTGAAGCGTTGGGCTTCCGACCGCCGCCAGTTAGAAACCCTTGGTTTGATGAGCAATACAAACAAACCCAGCAAAGCAAATCACCTACAAATCCATGCTACACAGACGAAGTAGAGCCGCTCGTGAGGTTTTCGAACAGAAAAGGAGAGAGGAACATACGCTTTTAAGGAAGAAAAAAGAGAGCACGAAAAGCGTGAGATTGGGGAGATTTTTTTTTTTAATTCGTGCAGGTTCAAGAGTGTACGCTCTTATGGTGTTTGTCACACAACGTGAACGGGGTGCAGATGGTTTGTATCGAAAATGCTCGTTCACTACTCTCCGGAGGTGGTTGTCCTAGATAGGATTTGAGAGATTCGACTGAATTTGCGTTGGTTGTAGTGCACAGTAACTCTTTTGTTCTCCATGTCATTAAGGTGTTATATTGGAAATGCACACACCGAGTATGAATTTTGAAGTGATCTTATGCTGCAAGTGTTATGACTTCGTCAGCACTTTTTTTTTATCATCCCTCATTCACAACTGATATTGTTGCACAGTTTTTCGTATAGGAATTGTTCTTAACTATGGACAGACTTGAACTACAGACCTTCGGTTCAACAGTTGGTGATGATTACAGTTGCACCACGACCACCTGAGATGAAAAGATGCTATCACACAAATGACACTCGCAAGTTTTTCGAAAAAGTAAAACGAACATGCCAGGGCTATAAGATCAGAGTAAAAGACGGACAACTAGTAGTAGAATCACAGTTGATGCCGAGAATATGGAAGTACCACTTCTGTAGACTATATAACGACGAGGATAGATCTTATACCGGTGTTAGGCGGAAGAATCTATTCACAACGGACGAAGAAGTGAATTTCGTCCACTCGACCTAGATAAAATTAAGCATGTAATATCAAAGCTTAAAACTAATGTAATATCTGCTGAGCTATTCAAAGTGGCTGGAGATGAGTTGGTAGGGTGCAGGGCGTATGCACCAGCTCATCTGTAAGATATCGTCGGAGGAAGCCGCATATGACAGTGTGCATAGGGATGAGCTATACCAAGCCATGTCTAGTTTTAATATCTCTGCCAACAAGTCAGATTGTGCAGGATGACAATCGAGACTTCTCACTGCTTCATTAAGGTCAGTAGCAAACTAACTGAGACCTTCGATGTTAAAAAAGGATTTAGGCAAGGTGACGCACTGTCTTCTAACTTTCTCAACATCGTGCTTGAAGAGATCATACGAGACTCACTGGTCAACACAATAGGTATGATCTATTTCAAGTCTGCGCTATTGTTTGCGTACGCGGATGTTATTGACGGAATCGGGCGAACACAGCGAGACGTCGATGAAGCAGAAGCGACTAAAATGGGTCTTTCGGTAAACGAGGCTAGAACCAGATATATGTTGTCATCCAAAAAAGACGTCGCTGTTGTCTTGGCCAGAACCTCAATATTGACGGCTATAAATTCAAAGCGGTAAAGGACTTCGTCTACCTTGGCTCACTAGTGACCAGCGACGGCAACACCAGCACTGAGATCAAACGCAGAATAACTTTTGCCAACCGATGCTTCTCTGCGCCCAAGAGCTGGTTGAGAAGTAGTCTGTTGAAAAACCAAGGTAGCACTATATAAATTACTGATGATCTCGGTCCTCTCTTACGGTGCAGGGGCCTGGACCTTAAAGAAAACGGATGAGGATGTCCTTGGTCGAGAGGAAAATTCTGCCTTTAATCTAAGGTCCCGTTTGCATAAACGGACAGTGAAGACGAAGATACAATGACGAACTGTACGGAATGTACAGCGACGCCGGCCTGCAATGACGTTTTCGGATCTTCGGACCATGTAGAGGGAATGGACAACACAGCTCCGGCTCAAAGTGGAGTCTTTAGGGACGACGCAACAGAGGAGTACCGAATATAAAGTGGCACACATAGGTGAAATGGGACCTTAACCAACTGGGAGTGCGGCACTGGAAACAACTGGCAAAAGATAGTGCCAGTTGGAGACGCTTGTTGGTTGCGGCCCAGGTTCACACCAGACTGTAGCGCCACCAAAATAAAATACCAGCCATTTAGAGCTCGGGAGTTCATGTGTGCTCGTCGGATGATACCAGGGTACTCTATGGGGAAAAAATATCGTCGAACACAATTTCCATGACTCGGCTACCACCTGAATTTGTTTTCATATCATACGTGTTGGATTAACTTACAATCCACTGATCCACCAACATAGAAATCGATATGTCGATCACAGCACCAAATAACTATCAGACTACCCCATAGTCAATGGTACTTCATACATCTAAAAACAAGGGCTATCACAAGAGTAAGCAATGGAAAAATACGCCTGACCCCTTAGCACCTGTACTTCGGTACAATAACCCTCGAAGGTGAGTGAGTACGTTTTCAGATCAATTACATTTATTGAGAGAGCCATACATAGTTTTTCTTCTAGCTTGCCTTGAGGTTTTTCGTTAATTTTTTTATTCTACACTGGCAGGTTTGCCTACTTCCACTTCTCAAATAATTTTCTTCTTCACTGGACTCCGTCTTTCTTCACCTCCCCAGTCGATAGCATAACTCATTGTCTACAATGTTCTTTTCCACTTCATTGCAATAGAAGAAAAATCCCATAACATATTGTTCAATAAGTTCCCCCAATATATTTTTCAAATGATAAATCAAGAGGATTTTACGAACTTGGAGTACTGCCTTTAAGACACAAGGGGGAAATCAAGTAGGTCAGAACGTGTAAACCTACTTAACCATTGAGAAAAGAAATAGAACAGGGCATAGGTAAGGCTAGCACTTCATAAGGGGTTGCCATAAACTGCGTTAGTATTCTCCATGGCGCCCATAGTGTTTACATTGGCACTCTAAGAAGGCACCGCGCATACAGAGCGCTCGGGCATCATCAGGAATATTGAAAATTAACCACCCAAAGCTAAAAGCACGACATCTCGACTAGAGGTCTTTTGATTGTAACATATTTTGAACAATGTCAAAAGCACTTCTCTCCCCGAATATCAAGAGTCCTCTGAATCCGAATGAAAACTCGAACAAGTTTTTCCTAATTTAACCCAACCACCACTAAACTTGTTATAAATGTTGAACAACCTTTCATCTTCATTTTATCTCCGCAACGCCAAAACTTAACAAAACCATCACATGAGCAACGTTTCTTCCTTCTGGGGGTAAAAAAGACCGACACAAACTCAGACGCTCATTAGAAGTATTTTTAATCAAAATCCCTGCAGTAACGTCATGACTACGAATGCATACGATTTAATCCCTAACTATTGCCATGTGTTTTTGCACACAACAAAGACCTATCCGACTCCCTTATCTCGTAAATCTCTACCTGAATTGTTCTTGTTCATTCTACTGTCAAATGCCAAAAACAAAAAAAAAAAAAAAAAAAAAAACTCCTTTCCGTAAATATTGCAAATTATTTTACAACAACTTGACAAGAACTTTTTTGCGCAACTTGCCACAAAGACGGATGTAGAGATTATAAGTGGGGAAAAAAACGAAATTCCAAGAATAAAAGAGTAATGATGATAAGGATTTTTTTTTTCAAACTTTTTCCTTGTTTCGTCTTATCATTTTGCATATCGGAGGTGAACGAAGGACTAACTGCATGGGAACATGGGAATATATTAGCAACTTAGTAACTTTTGAGCGTTAAAATCAGGATAAAACAGGATAAAAAAGGAACGAATATTACGAGTATATGGAGGAAGACATGTATCCGTTCGGTAACAGTTTACCTCATGCCTGTCTGTGGAAAGGTATTATTGGAGAGCATGGAAACTGGGAGATTTTTGGATATATTTTTAAGGTTCTTTCCCAGATGGTATCCCCATGGTATCTCGGATTTGCTTTGAATATAAATATCAGGGTGTCCCTAGCAATCATCGTTGAGATGTGGCCCAAATAAATCGAACAGAGTACGTATTGCGATTATATCAAAAAAAAAAAAAAGAAGATTATACCGTTATTTACGCTTTGGGTGGAACGAGTAGTTAGGCTCATCAAGAAGATCAAATGGTCCAGGATTCCTTCAATTATTTTCGTTTTTCCGATTCATAGCTTTTTACCATCATGTCACCACGTTATGTTCTAGCATTTGACGGTATTTCTTATCTTTCTCGGTAAAAATCGATTTTTGTTAATCCGGAACTCCATGCTTATGTTAGATCTTTGCATAATTTCCAATATTTTGAGAGTTAGACTTCGTAAAGTGTTATCTGAAATTTATTTTTTTATTTTTTAGGGTTCGTGCAGGTTCAAGAGTGTACGCTCTTATGGTGTTTGTCACACAACCTGGACGGGGTGCAGGTGGTTTGTGGTTTAGGTCAGAGATGTCCGTTCACTTCTCTCCAGGGGTGGTTATCCTAGATAGGATTCGCGAGATTTCACTAAATTTGTCGCATTGGTTGTAGTTCACAGTCACTATTTTAGTTTTTTGTTTTCATGTCATTAAGGAGTTATATTCGAAATCAACATACCAAGTGTGAATTTTGAAGTGATCTTATGCTGCGAGTGTTATGCCTTCATCAGCATTTTTTTGATCATCTCTGTTCAGAGTTGAACTACAGACCTTCCGCTTAAGATGGTGTAGGTGAAGGGTTTTTCAATTGGTGTGGGTAGATTTAGGCGACCTTTAGCGGCCATATTTTGCTGACATCTGTCAAATCTATGTCGTTAGTACAACGTTTGGCGTGTCGCACCCATTTTACGGTAGATATGGTGGCCCTTGACAGTCGACGTTTGGTAGCCAATTTGTAGACAATTGATTCGATAATCAATCAGCATTCGTAAATCAAAGGATGCAAGATTAGCCGAGAACTTCGTCGCGGCACGTGACATTATACGGCAGAAGCCGAGGCAGTCGATTCCTCGCCGTGCACAAGAACTCGACCTTTTGTAGACGTCAATTCAAGATCCAACTGATTCATGAGCTCAAAGTTCAACCATAGACAACACCGTTTGTTCGCTGACTGGACGCCCAATTTTGGCCCAAAAATCAGCTTTAGCGACGAGGACCATTTTTGGATGCATGACTGGCTTAACAATTAAGTTCCGTATATGGGACGACACTAATCCACACGGGATCCACCAGGTGACAGTGCTTCCTCAAAAAGTTGCCGTTTGTTATGAATTTTAGCCCGGTGGCGTTATTGGTCTATAATTTTCGAAACGAGGTTGGTGAGGCGGTCGCTGTTAATGGCGAGCGCTGTAGAACGATGCTACTAAATTTTCTATGGCCCATATTGAACCATATAGAACTAGACGACATGTGATTCCAGTCAGACGGCGCTACGTGCCGAATAGCGGACGCCGGGGTAAATCTGGCCACCAAGATTATGCGATTTCACCCTGCTAGACTTTTCTTGTAGGATTTCCTGAAATCGCAAGTCTATGCGGATAAACGACAGTCCACCGATGCCCATAGCCCACACAGGCCGTTGCTCAAGTTCAGCCGGATCTATGCGGAAGAGTGATCGGAAATTGGACCATTGGGATTCGTGCCACCGTAAGAAGCTAAGGCAGATATTAGAACGACGTCATATTCTGAACTTAATGGCCTAAATGAGCCTTTCAAATGAAAACAGAATTTTGTTAATACCTCACACACAGCTTGTTTCATTCCATTTCAACATCTACCTGCTCTTATTGAAATACCCTTTAGTTGATCGAGCGGAGCGTAGCGGAGCGAGAGCAATCACCCACTTTTTGGCCTAGCGCGTGCATGTACGGGGAATATAGTAGTCCGAAAACGATTTCGGACTAATCTTGTACGCACTAAATGTAGATATCGGCTATAACCACACATGTGTGCAGCTTGTCATTCGATAGATCTAGGTCTGTAGATGAGCCATAAATTATCAAATGAAATTGTTTGATTGAAAAATAGTGAGAAATAACGAAGTAAAGTTTAGAAAAGTGCCATGCGGAGCGAGAGCAAGGTTGATAAAACAACAAATTTGCTCGCTCGATCAAAAATTTTCAGTAGCGGAGTTAAGCCCGCGCATACTGATCTGCCTAGTATATTCTTCATTTATTATTATCAACGTCATCGATATATTTTATTCCTCCAATCATTCTCCAAAAATGCTCAGCTGCTGTCTCTGAGCCTATTTTTTACATCTTCAATGGTTCCCTCACTAATGGCGAATTCCTTTCCGAATGGAAAAAATCATTTTTGTCTCCTATTCATAAAACAGGTCCTAAACAAGAGGTATCCAATTACCGTCCGATTTGCAAATTATCATGCATACCAAAACTCTTCGAGAAAATTGTATGTGATAAACTAACATTCCTTCTAAAGGAGCATATTTCACCTTTTCAACATGGCTTTGTTGCGGGGAGATCCACAACTACAAATCTCTCCATTTTTACTAATTACGTTCTTAACAAGCTAGAAAAAGGTTATCAGATTGACGTCATCTACACCGATTTCGCTAAAGCTTTTGACAGAGTTAGTCATACTATCTTAATTGAAAAATTAAAACTATTTGGCTTTCACTCTAACATGCTGAAATGGTTGGTATCTTACCTTATGGATCGGACACAATTTGTTCGCATTGATCTTGAACTTTCAAGACCAATTATAGTAACATCAGGAGTCCCCCAAGGAAGCCATCTTGGGCCCCTTCTTTTTCTTATTTTCATAAACGATATGCCCGATATTTTCCTGAACTCTAATCGTCTTTTATTTGCAGATGACTTAAAATTCTTCAGATGCATTAAATCTATAAATGATTGCCATCTTCTACAAGATGACCTCCTAAAGTTAAGCGATTGGTGTAGAGTCAACCAGCTTTCTCTAAACGTTTCTAAATGTCAATATTTTTCTTATTGTCGCAACGTATCTCAAATCTCCTTCGAATATAAAATTGAGGACTCTGTCCTTAAAAGAGTATCAGAGAAAAAAGATCTAGGAGTCATTTTTGATTCAAAATTGAATTTCGTTAGACATGTAGAATATATAGTAGCTAAAGCTAATTCTATGCTAGGTTTTATCAAACGCAACTCTAGAGACTTCAAGGACCCTTTTACCCTTAAAGCTCTATATAACTCTTATGTCAGGTCAATTTTAGAATACTGTTGTGTAATTTCGAATCCATATTACAACTCTTATTCTGACAGAATCGAAAGGATCCAAAAGAAATTCACTAAATATACTATTCTCAAATTAGGTTGGAATATCGAAATTCCGTTGTATTCTACCAGGTGCCAGCTTTTAGGAATCCAATCTTTGGAAAATAGAAGAAAAATATTTTCAGTAATGTTCATAAATGATATATTATCATATCATATCAAATGCCCCTCTCTTTTATCATTGATCGGCCTGTACGCTCCATCTAGACAATTAAGGGAACGTTGTTTGTTCCGAGTAAATCAACATAGGGTGAATTACGCGCTCAATGAACCAATTACTCGTTGTCTTAAAGAAGCTAATCTCATCTCTTATCATATTGATGTTAATTTTCATATGAGCAGATCAATTTTAAAGAGTAATTTACTTTTATACTTTTTAAACTTTCATTCGACTCTTTAATTAGCTTTCGGTAGTCTTGCTGTAGAATTAAGTTCTCTATCTGACGTAAATAAATAAATAAATAAATAAAAAAAGTAGAGACTGCTTTAAGAAAGAATTATTATCCTTATTATCTTTATTGAACACTGGTGGTTAGTTATTAAGTTATTAAGTTTATTCAGTTATTATTGTAATTATTATCCAACAATTGTTATTAAGTAGTCTATAAGAGACAGTTAAAGGATCCCCGGAAGGGGAATCCAAAAAAAATCGCGAACGCCAGCCCGAAGGCTGGCCCAACAGTTCGACTTACTAAATTAAACCGCGTTTCTAAAATAGATTACGTTATAATTTTATATACTCTTTATTCTCCGACGACCAACTTAGAACTAACTTATCAACTAAAACCCCTTCCATAGGAAGCCTCGTCGCTTCGCCCAAATCTGCAACGTAGTCTTTTCTCCGGTGTACACGCATCCGTTTCCCAGGCTGGTTGCAATGCGCATCCGATTGCACCAGACAGAATATGATCCGAGTGCACTTGAATCAAAACGATCGCGTATGAACAGGTACGAACATGCGGAGCAATGTGAACCACACAAAATGATGACGCAGCAAGTCCCGTTCGTAGTGCCGTTTCGACCTTTGCTCTTGGCCTCGGTCGACGGTGTTAACTAGACCTTGTGCTCTGCTTGATGATAAATAAATAAATAAATAAATAAATATTTTCTGTAAAACAGTTGTCATTAGGCCTCAGTTTCAGTACATTTTATGTCCTTTGATTTTAAAATGAATAACAACACTTCGTACTTCATCGAATATGTCCAACTTTGTTCCAGTCACTTCCACTCTTTAAACCGAACAGGAGAAAGTCATCTTATTTCAATCGAAGTTTATGTTTTAAAAGTGATGATTTCAACTTGGAAAACAAAGACCGACCTGGACAACTGCAAAAGTTCGAAGATAAAGAATGGGAGGAAAACCCATGTCAAATCTTCAGAAATTGTCGGAATGGTTAGGAGTTAATTTGTCTACGAATGCCTTGAAGCCATGGGAATGATACAGAAATCGGGAAAGTGGGTCCCACATTAATTGAAACTAAGGGAGGTCGACAGCCGTTTTGTCACTCTTGAACAGGGTTCAATGGCGGAATAGGATAAACTTTTGCATCGAATTATCACTGTTAATGAAAAGTGAATCCAATAGGGCAATCCCAAGTGGCGAAAGTCATGGGTTAAGATCCAAGCTCATTCTCTATGGGATCAGAAAGGTCTAGTTTATTATGAGCTTCTCAAACCATTACTGTAGATTGTGACGGACTATAATTCATACGCTTGAGGTGTGTGTTGAAGATTACTCCGAAAGACAAGGCAATGTTATTTCGCAGCTCGACAATGCTTGTTCGCATTTAGCAAAACCGGTTAGAAGCATGGAAATGTAATTACAATTTGACAGAAAGTCCTACCCCATCCACCATTCCTTCTTCTGTGTATCACTCCCTTCGAACGATAGCTCAAAGCCTTATCGAGCAGAAGCTTACTTCATACATATAAGGTTTGCACAAAAAATGATCGATTCGAAAAGGGTTATTGCCAACATGGTATTCGTATCTTCATCGAAAAGATGGAAAATATTGACAATACTTTGAATATTCCAGCGTTTTCCAGTGTTATTTTAAATAAGGGTTTTTCTATTTTGATTGAAGAAAACGTCCGCTGTAGGCAGTAAGTGATAAGCAGGTTGTCTCTTGACAGACATATGTGAGAAGTATGTCTATCTCTGCTCCCACATCTGAAGGAAGGTAGGTGTCACTGTAGCTCAGTCCAGGTACAATTAGTGCTAAAGCATAATTTTTAAACCACACTTGACCTGCTGGGTTGTTCAATAAGTTTTGTCGTTCGATAAGGAAAACATGATTTTATGGTTTGAAATATGTTTTAGATATAATAAATTCTTTTTGAACGTCAACACACTTGTTCCACTGATCTTCCATCTCTGAAGTCGGAATCCTTTTTATCTATTCTAAAATGTTCCAAATGTTGTTACGAAAGTCGCATACGATTGTGTTGTTGATCCATTGTTAGGGAATGCGGCACCCACTTTGAATAAAGCTTTCGGTAACCCTAATTTTTAGTCAAAATATTGGCCTCACTGCCTAATGAGATGCCCAAGGCTTCTACTAAATCCCTCTCGATTAACCCACGATCTTTCATAATCATATCCTGCATTTTCTCTGTTTTCTGTTGTTGATGCACATTTTGGACGTCGACGTGGTTCATCTTGCGTGACAAATTTTAAATGAAGCAACCCATCTTTCTACTGTTCAAATCGAAAGTGAAGAGACCTTATACACTTATAACAATCATTCATGAATCTGTTTTGATGGTAGACCTTCCAAAACTAAGAATTTTATTATTACTTCAAGCTTTTCCATTATACAAAACCACAGTGACACGTAAACTTCGAATGGCTGTTAATATACGAATGAGTTGACAGATCTAGATAAAACTTCACATTCAGAAAAATAAAACAACGAACGCGTCGTCGTCGAAATTGAATCAAACAATCTTGCTGCATAGAAGCTGAACACAGAATATTTTACATTAAACAGACATTTAACACTGTACACCGAATATGCAAACATTACACACTAAACTATAAAAACGTTTTAGGCAAAAAAGAGCACATCTTGTCGAATACAAGGCATTTCATCGAGATGCCTGACGTTGAATTGGCATTTGCCAATATTAAGTGACAACGAATTATCATTGCAACATTTCACAATATTGTCCAAGTCCTTTTGGGTTTTAATACAATAATTAACATAACATACAATATCAAATAGTAAAGGACTAATGTGACCGTCTTGTGGGACATCAGAGAGATCATAAATTTAGGAAGATAATTCGTAAATAATATAAGATTGATTGCTGTAGGTTTTCCTGTTCCCCTAACAAATGTCCAAATTGTCAGCCTTTATAACATTATAAGTTATACATTATACATTATATAAGTACATATAAAGTTTAGACGTGGCAACGCATTTGGAATGTTGACTGTGGCATTCTACTCTGAGTTTACTCTCAGCAAAACGTTTATAAATGGCACAAGCTCTTCAAAGAAGGCCGAGAAGGGACGTCCCAGCACATCAATACAACAGAGGATGACAACAGAGAATCGTTTAATTCTTCTACTTTTTATCAGGCTAGCGACTCTTGGCGGGGTCTGAGCCTGAACGAGAGTTAGCTTTCATTCATATCGATCCCGGGCACGTTGCTTCATGTTGGAAAGTCCAAGTTTCCTGATGTCCACGATCACTTGGTCACTGAACCGGAGGTTTGGGTTCCTTTGCCTTCTCAAACCAGGTGGCTGGGATTAGAAGACCATGCGCTCAATGAGGCCGAGCCGGATCATTATACAGCTTGTAGAGTTCGCATTTGTGTCTTCTCCTCCATTGACCTTCCTCGCAGACAGGACCATATATCTGCGAAGAAGAGCCCAGAATCATATCTGCTTTCGTGCTTATCGTCCAATATTCGGCACCTTAAAGCAGGAATGGCAAGATCAGTGTTCTGTAGAGAGTAATTTTGGACTTCCTTGTTAGTTTTGACAAACAGCACCGGTTGACCAGGGTGATTCTTCGTCGGATCTGCAATAAGTTGTCATTTGTGGAGTTAACATTTGCACCGAGGTAGACAAACTCCTAAACTATCTATCGATGGCGATGTTCGACGGAGTGGTTCTTAGTCGACAGCATATGTATTTTTCATCCTCATTTACTTTTAAACCAACAAGGCCTGTCTTTTCTTCAATTGCCGTGAATGCCTCAATGTCTCTTGAAGAATAAAGTTCCACTATCATTTCAAGGAACTAAATTGAAGAAATCACATCACACGCGTCTCCTTGCCGTAATTTGGTTTCGAAAGATTCGGAGGTGTAAGGTACAAACTGCATAGTGCATTGCGAATCTTCCAGTGTGGCGTGACACAGTCGAACCAATTTCCCCAGTGTTCCGAAATCGGCCATTGTCCTGTAGAACTCTTTACGATTAATGCTGTCGTATGCGCCTTTAAATTCGATAACAAGATGGTAAGAATCGACCTGGAACTCGTTGGTTTTTTTTCAGGATGTAGTGTACTTTGAAGACCTGGTCTATAGTCGTGATTATTACGGTTCAGATAGTACACTGGATAGGATGTTGAAGGCGGCATTGAGCAGGATTATGCCTCGGTAGTTGGCGCAAGATATCTAGGTGGGGTCAAAAGTAACCTCCTTGGGAATGAAAACATTTTTTTTACAAATGTTTTTTTTATTTTATTCAATGTAGTCCTCTTTAAGCTCGATACACTTATTCCAGCGATTTTCCAACTTCTTGATCCCGTCCGAAAAGTAATTTTCCGGAAGGTCTACAAAATACTCCTCCGTGGCGTCGATGATTTCCTCGCGTGATCTGAATTTTTTATTGATGAGCCATCTTTTGAGGTTTGGGAAGAGATAATAGTCCGAGGATCTGGCGTACTTTGAAGACCTGGTCTATAGTCGTGACTATTACGGTTCAGATAGTACACTGGATAGGATGTTGAAGGCGGCATTGAGCATGATTATGCCTCGGTAGTTGGCGCAAGACATAGGATCGCCTTTTTTTGAATATGGGCAGGTAGAGCTGGTGTGCCAGTCGTCAGACATGCTTTTATCCTCCCAAATCGTTGAATTACTGAGGATAAAGAAATTGCTGAAGATATTAGCAATCGGTTGGCAAACTTTGAATTTTTTCAGGTATTTTCCGATTGAAAAGTATATTAACGAAGCTTGTTGAGAAATTGATAAATTTTGACTAAAAAAGCTGACTAAAAGGAGCTGTTGAATGACATGAATGACAATCCAATGTTTGGAAGCATGGGTGTATGGTTATGACGTCGAAACCAAAGCCTAGTCATTACAATGGAGGCGATCGGCAGCGTCAAGACCGAAAAATCAAGCTAATTTCGATGAAAAATGAAAGCTTTGCTCACTGTTTTGTTCGATTGCAATGGCGTGGTTCATAAAAATTCATAAGAAATTATCCAAAATGCTCACAACAACGATTCGCTACATTGCTTAAGATCGTGTCCGGTCTAGATTTGAAGCTTATATTTGGATATTAATAAAAGTTTCTAGGCTTATAACGAACTTTCTGAGCCTTTCTGGGGTGCGTCACATAACTGATATTTTATGACACTGTAGCTGTGTCGGCATAACGATCACACTATTCTGTCGCTCTGAGTTATAAACCATTTAGGATATTAATGGCGTCTCCGAGGTTCTATTCGGTCGCATTGACAAAACCTGATCGTGCTTCTTCGGCTTAAAACACGAGTCCGGATACTGACTGATAGCGTTAGGCCAAGCCCACTTGGGTTAAAAGCCGAGTCAGAGCTCTAGCTGAAGTACGGCCAGAGTCCTTGAAAACCATAAAAACGATAATAACGACCAGATTCTCCCCGGTTAAAACTTTAGTCTAGCCTAAATTCTTAAGGGTTAAAACTCTTGTCGAAGTATTAGCTTCTGTGCTATCGATACCTCCTCCTCCCTACGGTACGCATGACAGCTTTAGTTTGTGTGGTCCACATGATTCACACTTCACTAAATAAACCTAACTTAATTTCCCGCACAGTGTAACGTCGGCCTAAGGTTCATACTGATTCCTTAAATCGATTTTTCACGAACTATTACTAGAGTAAGCAGTTGCTTGTTTGTTTCTACGGAGAATTTATTTCATATTTTGCTTAATTTCGTCTTATGCCTTATATGAACTAGAAGTGCTGTGTAAGGAAAAAGAGCGTCCGTCCATCCTCATATCTTGCTCTTATATGGCATAGTTGAAGGACGATTTGCAGGGCACTTATTCAGTTGCCACCGACGTTTCCCTTTTTTTACGGGACTGTCAATGGTTGTGACACCTACAGCTGCTAGTTTTTATCGTCTTTAACCTGTGGTCTTAGGTCTCTGTTTACAGTATAAGTGTAATTGAGAAATATTTTCTTTGTTTTTCTATTTTTTTGTCGATTTTCGTTCCCTTGCTTAATGTTCATGTAAGTAAGACACCATATGTACTTGTGTGGAATAATCCGTTTGCCTGTCTTTTGCAGAGAAAAAAAATAAAATTTTTAAACAAATGTTTAGAGTATGTTCTGAGGAGAACAGGATTCGGGCCATGTTTCATCGACGGCAGAAGCCAATACTTTAACAACTGAGTTCCGGTGCTTCTCTGCTCTCTAAACATGGTATCATGGATTGTAAATCGCACTTTAGCCTAAGCGGCAGTGATAGGTGAATATAATACTACTCTGACAACCATTTTTGAATTGAGTAATCGTCGGCAGTTAAAGGAATAATGCCTTTACTTCTAAAGAGTACCATAGCCACCTTGGTTTGTGTGATACCTCGAACTAAACACGAAACCGATCCCTCTCACCTAAAATGGAGCTGACATTTGCCTATAAGATGTAATGAGCTTTGAAGTGACACAAATATCTGTGCTTGCCATTTGTCTAAAAATCACGAACATTGTAGCAAGTTCCGGAGTATGCGGCCCAACCAAGCAATACAAACAAACTAAAGCAAATCAACACGCCACAAAGCTGTGCCACACTTGTCATAAATCTGTCCGTCGCCGTCCTTGTTTAAACTAAAGCCGCTGGCAGTTAAGGGACATCTTTGATTAATGCGCCCTCTATAGCAAGTGCCAACCACTTAAAATCATGGTATTGTAACAAGTCATCACCTAGACGCTCTCCTGCCTCCATTGTCGTCGACACGCCGCACACTCCCTAAACGTCAGGGCAATAAATCAATTAGAATCTCATTGGGATCCCCATCTTCCATTGTCTTCATTGCCATCCACATCTATTCCAACCACTATTTCATAATGTTCACACTTATTTCCCACAACTCCAATTTGTTCCTTATCAAGTGCGCACTAACCGTGGCGGAACTCTATTTCCCCCAACAAGGAAAACAAAAGGGAACCAGGAAAAAGGACGAGGAAACCAGGACAAACAAAAAACTTCTTGGCTTAGATGACGACATGTAATTTACAACATCAGCTTATTACTGACAAACTTATATAGGCTACATCCGAAATGTAGTTCTCCCGCCACCCATAGTCTGTGAATGGGAATCAAGGAACGAGGATGGCATCTCAGAAAGCCCATCAACCAAAGACAAGCGAATTATTTCAAATAAATTGTTTTGCCCTTCTGCTCTTATGCTGTTGTGCTGTTTCTAGTCTATCTGCCCGCACTAGTCAGGCAATCACCATGCTTCCTTCGTCCAGTACTCCTTTGTTTCTCTATGTGATGGAATAAGCAAAAGAATGGCACGTAAAGCCGAAAACGAATAAACCATTTTCATTCCCTCGTTTCATTGCCAAAACGACGACGAGGCATTTAATAACAAACTTGTAAGTCGTATCCTGAACTAGTCCTACTATTCACGACTCTGGGCGAAACGAAGGACCACACACAACCGAGGCAAATCCAACAATAAGTCTAACAAATAATGTGCCTTATTCCGTTTTAAGAGCATTCCCGGCATCAATTTTCTTCTTCGGTTGTTGGCTCGTCGGCTGTCGGATATCGTTGGCCACTGGGAGTGGTTAAGCTAAACCACTTTGAGCGCGTCCTCATACTGACGAGTGCAACCACCACTAGTATTGTTGTAGTCGTATGTACCCATGACCACATTTACATAATGCGTACATCATGGAATGGATTTTAATATAGATCGAATGGCAGCGATTGAGACTGGAGCCGGTGCTAGACTTGAATGAAGATGTGTACTATATAATGGATCGTTGGTGCCCTTTGGAGTGCGGAACATGATGAAACGGGGGATGCTTCAGACGAAAGTCGATTTCTTTTATGACGTCGAAAATGGTATTGTGTTGTAGTTACATTTGCGTTTGTTGGCAAGTTAGTAGATGCTGATCTCCGGGGGGAAGAGGAGATGGCTGCCCTTTGGATCATTTAAGTAATGTTGAAGGCTTGGGAAGGTTATCAATTGAGATGCTCTTCGAGGAATACTCTACTGCGAATACGAGGAAGTTGTGAATATGTACCTATACCGGATACCTGATTGACAAAAAAGGATTTCACTGTCTTGTTAAGCCTCTTCTTATGAACCACACCCATGACTGTAAAATTTTCGAACTTCAGCCTTCATCCATACGCGGCTCAGAGGAGAATTAGAAACTCAGAAACAACAAGTTTGTCAGCAATTTCTTTAAAAAGGAAAACAGTTACGACTTTCGTGTCCTACAGGCTAAGTACCACGACTAACTTTAAAAGACTAAGCCTCCCATAAGCATTTATGTACAAGTCATATGGAGGCCCTTTACAAGCCAATATTGTAGCTCTAAAGACATTCTATGGATGACCCCTCATAATGCAATTGAGTATTGTCCACGTGCTTTGCATTCGATTTATAATTCACAGTAATTTGGGCTTTTCGGTGTGCAGTTGTACTAGTCCGACCAAAATTTGTAGCTTGCTACAGGTTTCCCTTAGCGATACCTCCGATGCTCTTAATCAGTTCTATGATATTTTCCGAATTTTCGTGAGAGGATCAGTGGTTTAGAACCAGTCTTCTATCATTATTCTGTCATCGTCAGCTATTGTATGTTGGCCTATAGTGGAAAAGTCTTGAGATGGATTAAAATTCAAGCCAGAAAACTGAATAAATGGTTTGAAAGCAAATAGCAGAGAGCGGCTTCGTGGGGTTATCAAGATAATTATAACAAGATCTAGAGACGATGCTTATAGATGCGAGGAGCGTAGTTCTTTGGGAATACCTCGTTACTTTAGTCTATACAATATTGTTTAGGAATAGTAGAAAACAAGGATGATCAAAGTAGGTTTAGGTTGGCTAATATAATAATGAATCCATGTGTACCGTGAACTCGCTAGAACTGAAGGCCTTCATTATATTGTATGAGACAAGTATTTGTCTGAAGGTTGCAAGCACAATAGATGAGTCCCTCATGGATGAGACTGTGTATTTTAGGAAATCAAAGTAATTTCCAGAACTGTGGAGAAAAACTAATTGGCATTCTCTTTTCGTTTCAAGATCGTGGAAAACTTAAAAGGAGGACATCAGTGAGACTAAAAAGCAGTGTAGCAGGTAAGTGAAGGGTGTTTTTTTAGAGGTATACAAATTCAATATGAAATAAAACATTTGAAGCTAATATTAATGTCCATGATATTAGCTTTATTCAATAGATGATTTCATGCCATTTGCGTTTAAATAATGACTTTGTGTATAAGCGCCACGGCTAGCTCGAATGAAGCGCAATCGTAAAGTCCGCATATCGGCAATAACATGGCTACGAGGAAATCGTGGAAAAACTATTGCGAGAATCTAAAAGATTCACCTGAAACGGCAAGAGTTTTAAAGGCGCTCTCTTTAGATATAAAATCAAATGATTAAACCAACCATAATTTATGGCGCTGCTGTTTGGTGGGAAAAATATGAACGAAAAAGCGCCATTGACAAATTCAATAAAAAACAAAGGCTAGGGTGTATAGGCACTGCTGGAGCAATAAGAACGACTCCGACTAAAGGGATGGAAGCTATTCTAAATATCCCACAGCTACATACTGCCATACAGACTACAGAGGCAGAACAAGCCTTAAGCATACAGATAACCTATAAACACGAGCGTGGTCCGACAAGTACTTAGGCTCACCGTCAGATGGCGCCAGTATCGCAAGAGCAACTTAATATCGTGTAGTAGATTCTAGTAGACGGCTACTGTCTGATCGGTTTGTTTTTTAGTTTTGTTTTGACCGCGTGTGGAAATGGGAGTGTCCGCGGATTTTAGAAAAATGGAAAAAGAGCAATATCGGTCGGTGATTCGATTCTTGTTTTTGGAAGGGAAATCGCGCAGCGAAATCAAAGAGCGTTTGGATGCTGTGTACGGTGACTTTTCTGCTTCGATGGCGACCATCAAAAATTGGTTTAACGACCACGTTCGCACGTCGGTTTTTGTTGAACCACGTCCAGGTGCCCCAGAAACGGCTACCACGGAGGATAACGTGACAAAAATCCACGATCTCGTATTGGCAGACCGCCGATTGAAGGTGCGCGAGATAGCTGAGACAGTAGGCATTTCAAAAGATCGCGTGGGTCATATCCTGCATGAAATTTTGGGCATGAGAAAGCTGTCGGCGCGATGGGTGCCGCGTTTGCTCACTCCGGACAACAAGCGCAACCGTGAGGCCACTTCAGAGCAGTGTTTTACGCTGTTTAAGCGCAATCCGAAGGAGTTTCTGCGTCGTTTCGTGACAGTCGATGAAACATGGATATACTGGTACACACCAGAGACCAAGGGACAGTCGAAACAGTGGACTTCACCCGGCGAACGTGCTCCGGAGAAAGCGAAGACTGTCCCATCGGCCGGAAAGGTGATGGCCACAAGGTGTGATCCACATCGACTACCTGGAGAAGGGCAAAACGGTCACAGGGCTGTACTATGCCAAATTATTGGGCCGATTCGACGCCGAATTGAAGAAAAACCGGCCCCACTTAGCGAAGAAAAAAGTGCTCTTTCACCATGATAATCACCGGCTGACCCCTCCGCCCTCGCCACGGCCAAATTGGATGAATTGGGCTACGAATTGCCGCCCCATCCACCGTATTCTCCAGATTTGGCCCCATGCGACTTATTTTTGTTTCCAAACTTGGGTTAAAGAAGTTGGAGCATCGCTGGCTCAAGTGTATCGAGCTAAAAGGAGACTATATTGAAAAATAAATCGCCATCTCTCCAAAATTTTTGTTTTTCTTTTGTAGGCTAAGTACTTATCGGACCACCCTCGTAAGGTCAGACGAAAGAGTGAAGTTTAAAAGACGGTCTCCCCTTGCATGGGCGTACATCGTAATAGAAATATCCTCGCACCTTAAGGTGTGCCTCTGTAACATCCTCTGCAAGTCTGTATCGAGATTCGATTGGATTCCAACATAGACAGGTCACAATTCGCTTTCATATGCTGCCCTAATAACAGCGATGAGTCGATTGCCCCATCTGTTCAAGGCTTTTTTTCCAAAAATTCGAAAGAACTCGCTGGAGTAATTAATCAGGATTCATAATTTTAATTATCATGGATAAGATAGATGGTCTTCCTCCACCCTTTAATAATTCTTATTATCTGTCTATGGACCTGACAGAGAATCTTTCCCGTATCCAAGCCCTCAAAAACTGTTATAAATGGATGTCACCAAGGAAACAAAGTAATCCAATGTCATGACCTCAACCTTGTTGTGAAAATTAATATTTTTGTGAGTATATTCTCGTCCATGCAGCCATGCCAGTCCAGCCGTATGCCATGCCACTTAATTACCCCAGCCATACAACTAATTGCATTAAGCCCAGCCACAAGTAAACCAGCAAGTGTCCAAGTCAACTACAGCATACAACTTTAATGTGTCCTCGATTGGCCACTATCCAACGCCACAAAACAAATTACTCATAAGCTTGTCGCGTTTACAATGCCGCCTTGTCTAGGGAGCTAACACCAACACATAGTCACACTCGACAAAAAAGAAGATGAAAGAATGAGATTTTTTTTGCTTTATTTGCAAAGGAACGTTAAAGTGCTAAGAAGCATCTTCCGAGTCGGACGCAAGTATAAAAACCCAAAACCCCAGCCCACCATCCTTGTGGTTCATCTTAAGGCAATGATGCACACCCCATAAAGAATTCATACCCAGCAGTGGGACAAAATTGCTTCCGCTTTCTCCACAAGCACTTCCGGCTAGCTAGTTCTGTCACACTACCCACTTCCACCCATTCGTGTGTACAATACACGAATGTCATGGTGCCGAAGAGCAAGCTGAAATGGATTTCCAAAAATAGGACATTCGCCTCCTGGTGATGATGGTAGCACGCATTTCATCTGCTCGAAACAACGTATGTAGGTGGATAGTGTCGCTGAACATATGCCGATCCCCTATATGCTTCTACGATACGTGCCAACTAATCAGACAAAACCTCCGCAACGCCATCGGGTGGATGCTTAACTAGCTACGAGCCTATCGTCCGGGCCACCGACCATTGGGAAATGTATGTAAATAGTTTTTGCCGTCGGATGCCGTGTCTCTTGCTCGCTTTATGATGGGAAGTCGTTTTTTTTGGTTTTTTTTTTGTTCTGCCTGTTCATGTGATTCTAATAGCAGTCCTGTTTCACCTGCAATGGCCTTCAATTTACCGCTACGACCGCGTGTTATGACCAATTTCCCCTTGAATACGACAACTTTACCCTCTCCCGGCATTTCGAAGCTATTGTTGCAGGATACGAGCCTTTGTTTTGCCCTTTTTTGTCTTGTAGTTGAGCGCTCATCAAATTTACGTAGAGCCCTGTGTAGCTGCCTGAAGGGACATTTCGCCAAAAAAAAAAAACCAAAAAACAATAAAAAAAGAAAAAAATCGTTTTTTGCGTGAGACCAGGCCGCTCGATATTCCCCAGGATAGACAGTCTTTTACAATTCATCATCTGAAGGTCGGCCGAGGCCGTAGGCGGCGGCACGGCATACCGCAGCGGTGGGGTGGATTTTGCAGATTTACGAGATAGAATGCTGAGGAGCAACGCAGCGTATATTGCGGCAAGGATATTAAATTTGCTTTAAGAGTTCACGAGGATGCTTGCGTGCTATGCCCAATAAAAGCTGAAGGAGATTTTTTAGATTTTCGTCTTTCTCTCTATGCCCCTCAGTCTTTTGTGTCACGAAAGACTCGTTTTAATCTGCAGTTTTTAAACTGTTGGAATGCGTGTTTTGGTCGGGCTTAGAGTAGCCATAACTGCAGGTGGTACGGCTCCACGGTGGACAGTTTGAAAAGTTTTCGTAATAAAACTGAAAGGAGCACAGCTCATTGCGAATGGATGAGTGAGGTGGGGTCATTATGAGTATTGGTGACCATGGCATGATTTGTGGATTAAGGAGTTCGAGTGCCGTTTTAAGTGAGAGATAAAATTAACTTCCATGGAAACACCGTAGATTATGGCTGCGTCATGAATATGAATCACGAAAGTACTGTTTTTTGGACACAATGGAAGTTAAAAGCTCTCGGAAGGTATTTTCTCATGAATTATGGACTTCTGCCTGGAATTGTCTTGGAAACGAAGAAGACCTTTTGTTGTTTCTTGCTTTTTTTTTTCATTTGGTTCCAAAAGGCATTTCGTAGAAGAAGGGAGAGGAGTTTTCTTGCAGTTATGGAGTGCTGCAGGGATTCATCTGAGCAGTCCCTTTCTGGAAATTAAACTTATATTGCATATCACGTCTGCTACTCAAAGGAGGGTTTACATTCTGTCATAATTCTTCTTTAGACTAGTTTCGCCCAGTGCCAAAAAGTGATTTTAGCCATTATATGGACAGTGATCTAGCGACTTCTATGGGAATTAATAGAAGAAACTCTATGTGCCAAACATGGGCCATGTAGAGATTCGGAATAAAGGGGTTAAACTATTGTTTAAGGTCTACTTGAATGTCGATAGTTTTGCCGGTAGTAATTAGTAATTGGACTCTTAGATCAATATCCCCGTCCGCTTGCATGCCCGGAGCAGAGATTGCATACAAAAGAGAACTATCAGCGAACTTGCAACGCCGCAAAACAGGGCATGTGTCGATTAATTTGTCCACTAAAGAGGTTCAGCTATAAAGAAAAATAACTTACTCAGAAAGGAAAACAAGTTCCGTGGATAGATGGATGATGTATTATGACTATTTGCGGTCGGTTACCAACAGCGGTCAATTACTGAAGAGTTTTTCAATAAGGGCATAACAATTTCGTGTTTAAATAAGACACAGAATAATTTAAATAAAGGGTGGTTTATCTAGTGGTTCTTTTTTAAATCATAGGTTATTTTCACACTGACCTCTGTTTCCCGCTCGAAATCTTGACAGAAAGTCAGTATCATACCTCCGCGGAACGAAATGAGTTGCTTTACGCTTGAGTAACGTTGGGAAATATTGAAAACTTATTTCCAAAGTGAGTGCTGTGTAGCCCAAACAGTGTGTTTCTTAACCCCTTGTAACCCCTTGTGACATTTCTGTAACAAACTAAAAAAGATCCTACAGAATCCATACGGAATGTTTTTTTTCGCTTTAACTCACTGTACCATTACGGTAACATACCGTAATGACGAAATAATACATGACTTTACACACAGATGGCTTTACTAGTATATTACAGAAAATTTATTTTGACAGTTCGTTGTCTGCGGCAAGTCGGTACATGCAAAGAGTTTGAAATTCATAAAAAAAAGTTTGTTGTAGTAAAGTGACGCGGTATTTGTATTCTAGAAAAATACCTACATGTGTTTGTGCCATTTCTGTAACATTGATTAACAAGGGTAAAAACTATTAGTGGTATAGCTTATACAATATTACTTCTTCTACGATGTCTGCACGACGTAATCGCCTTCGTGAGAACGAAATTATTAACCTTCTTCATACGGGTGAAGAGAGTGAAGACGGAATGGATTTTGATGACGATGACGTATTGCCACAAGTATTGCCTAGATTCAATTTTAAATGTTATAGAAAATAATGTAACTATTCCGCAACATATAGAACCTGATCAGCAAGCAACTTCTTCAGCCTCAAATAATAGAAACAAACAAAGCAAGAGAGAATAGACGTAGAAACTGAGAAATCTTATGCTAAACGAACAACAAGTAAAATTTTTAGGAAATAGCACTTTGCAGGCTGATTTACTTCAACTGGATACACCTATTCAATTTTTTCTTTATTTGTTTCCCAAAGATATTATGCAGATTATTGCTCAACAGACTAATCTATATATTGTTCAGAAAAATCCCAACCAGTCCTTTTCCGTTACTGACATTGATATTCAACAATTTATTGGAATCATTTTTCTTATGTCATTGATAAGACTACTAGTCACTAGTCATTGGAATGCAAACATTGGAACACCTTTGATATATCAAACAATGCCAAAAAATAAATTTGAAAAACTACGCCAATTCATTCATTTCAATGATAACTCAAGAATGTTTCAGCGTAATACACCGGGTGCTGACAGATTGTTCAAAATACGACCAGTTATCGATAAATTAAATGAAAATTTTAGTAAAGTTACTAAGGAGGAATATTTATGCGTAGATGAGCAAATCTGCTCCACGAAAGCTAGAAATAGTTTGAAGCGCTATAACCCCAAAAAACCCCATAAATGGGGATACAAAATATATGTGCTTAGTGGAGTCAGTGGGTTTGCTTATAAAATCGAAATGGAAACTGGTGCTGAAAATATTGTATTTACTGGAGAGCCTGACTTAGGTGCATCGTCTAATGTAGTTATGAGGATGGCACGTGATATACCAAAAAATCAAAATTATAAGCTCTATTTTGATAACTATTTTACGTCTTTGCCACTGATGCAGCATTTGGCCAAAGAAGGAATCTTTAGTCTTGGGACGATACGTCTTAACAGAATTCCTAACTGCAAACTACCTACTGATAAAGAGTTATCAAAAAAAGAGCGTGGTTATTCCATGGAATTAGTGACTGATGTTGATGGTATTGAAATTTCAAATGTTGTTTGGAAAGACAATAAAGTTGTTACGATGGTGTCGACTTTCGTAGGTGAAATGCCCAAGGACCAAGTTCGACGTTATGACAAAAAAAATAAGAGATACATCAACATTGATCGCCCCAAGATAGTTAGTGAATATAATCAATACATGGGTGGTGTTGATTTAGTTGACAGTATCATGGGATACTATAAAATCTTGGTGCGAAGTAAAAGGTGGCAAGTACGTGTATTTTACCATTTATTAGATTTAACAATGGCAAATGCGTGGCTTTTATACCGGAGAGTAAAAAGTGCCTCACAAGAGAATGGAAAGGATATGTCTTCGGCCGATTTCAGACTCGAGGTAGCTGAAACTTTGTGCAAACTTGAACAAAGAAAAGCAATGAAGAGCCGCAATCCGATTGAAATTGACATTCAGGCCAAAAAGCACAAAGGTCCTGCGCAACATATTCCTCCTATTGCAGTACGTCAAGATCAAGTAGGGCACTGGCCAGCTTGGTCAGAAAATAGGATTAGATGTAAGTTCCCTAAGTGCACAGGAGTTTCCCAAACGATGTGTGAGAAATGCGGTGTAGCTTTATGCTACAACAAAAAAAAAAAATTGTTTCAAAGATTTCCACACCACATAGAAAAAAAAAGAAATATTAACTCAATGTGACAGATATGTCACACTCCTATTTTTCTAAAATTAATGAAAAAATGATAAATATATTAATTTTTCCAAAAATACGTGTTTTATTATATTTAAAACTAAGTTATTTAATGTTGTCTATTTTAATATTTATGATTGTGGGTTACAAGGGGTTAAAAATAAGTTTTGGCCCAAATCAAGCATCCATCGCGACTGCTGTACGCAAGTTTGTGCAAAAAGACTGAGACTGGTATGCTAGTGGACAACACTCATGGTCCCCGTCATCGTACGGTGCGCACAGATGAGAATGTGGCTGCTGTGACCGAGAGGATGAGATTCAATTCACGAACATCAACTCGCCATCGATCTCAATAGCTCAACATTTCACGCACTAGCCTGAGAAGAATTCTGCACAAAGTTCTTGGATTATTCGCTTACAAAGTCCAAAGAGCAAGAGGATGAGTTGGTTTTCAACAGCAAGTCGACACCTACAAACAGATGAGGCGGGATCTAATGAAGGCAATCAAAGGGAGCAAGGCAAGTTGCTTCAAAGGTATGTGCGAAGAAGCCGACATTAACCCACGGGGCACGGCGTATAAAGCAGTGATGGCCAAACTAAAAGGCTACAGGTCCCCACAACTGATATGTCCAATACTGTTAAGAACCATAGTGGAGCACTTGTTCCCCAAAAGGCGAGATGCAACGCCCACAATCGTCTGGGAATCGTCGACAGTATCCCAGCCATTACGCTGAACGAACTGCAGAGAGCTCTCGACAGAGTAGGAGACAAAAAGGCGCCTGGACCCGACGGAATACCGAACAAAGCATTGGAGGCTGCTATTCACACAAGGCCTAAGATGTTCATAGCAGCCATGGAGAGACGCTTAAATGAAGGAACGTTCCCAAAACCATGGAAGTTGCAACACCTAGTACTGCTACTCAAGGAAAAAAAAACACATGGAGTACCATCGTCTGCCGCCCAATATGCCTGCTCGATGCAGTGGGAAAAATTCCAGAGCGGGTAATATACGATAGGCTACTTACTATAGGAGAGAAGACGGAACCCCTCTCAAATGATCAATACGGATTCCGTAAGGCACACTCTACTACCGACGCAATCCAAAAAGTAGTCGATATTGCGTCTGGAGCCTAAGCAGGACACTCATGGAGGCGGGGGTCAAAGAAGTACTGTGCAGTAGTGACTTTAAACGTTAAGAATGCGTTCAACTCTGCCGACTGGACCCTGATAAGAAGAAGGTCGTTGGCAAGAATGGGAACACCGCACTACCTGCTAAGGATAGTGTCGGACTACCTCAAAGATAGAAAACGGAGGTATGTCATGGAGGAAGGAAGTAAATATTACGACATCACTGCCGGGGTTCCTCAGGGATCGGTGTTGGGCCCACTTCTTTGGAACTATATGACGGTATCCTGAGACTAAGGTTTCCCCAAGGAGTAAACATCATCGGATTCGCAGATGATATAGCTATCGTGGTGGTTGCAAAGCACACACACGAAGTAGAATCAGCCAAAAACACAGCAGTTGTCCTGATAAAGCAGTGGCTAGAATCTGCAGGCCTCGTACTGGCAGATCATAAGACGGAGGCCGTCCTCATAACAAGCAGAAAAACTGTAGAATACATCGATATTCGAGTGGGCAACCAGAATATCCGATCCAAGGAGGCGGTTAAATACCTAGGAGTGATGCTTGACAATAGGCTGCGGTGCAAATTACTCGTGGACTACGTGAGCAAAGAAGCAGCCTCATTACAAAAGGCTCTTCTCCAGCCAAATGTGGGTGGACCCGGACATGCGAAGAGAATTCTGCTCGGCAGAGTGGTGAGCTCAGTCATGCTCTATGTTGAACCAGTGTGGCCAGAAGCGCTCAAGAGTATTTATCATTGCTGGGATGATCCCCATTGACATTCTCGCTGAGGAGATGAAAATAATCCAGCGGAGGAAACTCTCAAGGCCAACCATTGCCGGAGAAGTAAGAAAAATCAAGCAGAAAAAGATGTCGCGCTCGATGGCCCCATGGCCATCTCGGTGGAATAATACCTAAAAGGGCAGATGGACCCATATCGTTTGCGTAAAGACTCATCTTAGCCGCTTCTGCTTCCATGCCTTTGAACACTTCATTGACGTCTCGCTATGCTTGCTTATTTACGTCAATGTCATCTGCGTACGCAAGCAATTGCGCAGACTTGAAATAGATCGTACCCCTTATGTTGGCCTGTGAATCTCGGATGAGACGTCTCCTTTCTCTATGAACTCTTAATCGACTAGCAAAATAAAATAAAAACCAGTCGATATTTCGAGGGTTAGTCTCGAGGAGTTCTATTCAGGTCAGGAACCGTGACCATGGACGAGACCTGAATCCACATCGACGACTTGGAAGCGAGCCTCCTCGCTGACACCAACGAAATTCAGTGTCAAGTTCGCCGGTAAAGTTTATGGCATCCTGAAGGAATAATTATGGTGGAATATTTGGAAAAGGGAGCCACTGTATTGGGATCTTACTATACAGACCAAATAAGAAGATTGCAGGAGGTTATTAAAGAAAAAAGACGCGAAGAAAAAGAAAAAAGACGGAGTGCTGTTCCACATCAGCTCACAAACTCGCAGTTGCGATGGCTGCCGTTCAGGGAACGGGATTCGAACTACTCAAACAGATCGCCAGACCTCACAGCTCCGAGGAAAAAAATTTGAAGACGTTAGCGAGGCTATGGCCGCTGTTGATAAAGAATTTTTTTCTAAAGGAATCCTGGGTTTAGAAAAAAAGGTCGAATAAATGTATTGACTTGTTAGGAGACTAAATAAATCATTTTTTTAACTACAATCACCGTGTTTTAATTTTATTATCATTACTTTTGGATTATCCCTCGTACTCCTCCGTTTATGCAACACAAATAAATGTGGAATTGTCGCGGAAATTTAAAAAAAAAATCTTTATTTGACAAAACCGTCACAAATCAGAGCTTAGTTACTACTGAGTGGCTTTTCTTGCGCTCCGCTGTTCTAATACTTATTCTTAGGCTCATGTGTCCTGCATCAAAACCGTGCGACCGCGGTTTTGTTTGGTCAACTTTTTGGTTGCGTATGAAACTCAAACTTGAGCTCGGATGCCGGGCGCGTGTAGCGATGCTTCCAAAAGAAAGGGGATATAGGAGAATATGCAAAAATGATTAGTACATTGCGCCTGTTTTTATATAGTGAAGTTTGAAGGTTGTGGCGACCCGATAGGATATGTTACCTACATAAGGCAAGATCTAGATATGTACTCGTAACGACAATCCAATGAAACTGTTCGAATGAAACCTCTTAAGCTTAAATTTCGCGCTGTCAACCTTCAACTATTGCTCTGATGACCTTTGATATGAGTTCATAGCTCATATGCGTCGAAGCCAACAGACCAATTTCGAAGTCAGAGTGCTCCTGTCCAACAAGAGGTGTCATTTTATATGTTGGGTTATTGTTGAACTGTCAGCACCCAGCGAGTGCTCCTATGACGAGGGACCATTGGCAAAAATTGTATAATATTTCACCAATAATTTAATAAGCCTGTTCTTAAAAATAAATTAAAATGTTACGTTTTTCTGTTGACTTAAAATGACACCTCTTGTTGGATGACTTTGTGCTTGGGTATTTTCTTGGTATCTAGGTTCTTAATTTTTTTTGTGTCCTAGTCTGTTCATACTCTTCAGAAATTTACTTTGCCATCAGTTGGTAGAAATCATTACTGATGAATCAAGGATTCTCCTAACCTGAATGTCCTCTCCCCAAGTTCTATACTTGTTTCCATTATCCAAGTTGCTCCAATCAAATCCCGAATTAGACTTCTGCCCACACCGCCCCGCTAATCGGCAATAATAACAAATGACACAAATCCATTCCACAAACGAAGCAGTCCCTTTGATTCCGAAAACTTGCAACAATTAACATTCACCCTCACGCCAGCAAGTCCGTCGGGATCCGCTTGTAGGACTTCGTTCGTCCTCGATCGACCTAGAACGACACTAATTAAGTATTTTCATTCGAACAGAGAAACGTTGGCCATCCTCAGGTTGGTTATCATCCACTCGTTTCCACCACCTTCAAGTGTCCCTGCGTTTGTTTGTGTTTTTGTTTTTGTTTCTATTATTCTTTTCCCTAATTAAGATGGCCAAGTGAGCGGTAGAGCTCCGAAGAGCAGAATATCATTCGAGTGATACATACCTCCCTCCACTGCAGACACGAATAAATAATAGATAATGAGATTTGTGCGATGCCCCATTTGAATGGCTGATAATGTACAATCGTTGGCCTAAGAGATGGTCGTGTCCAAGGTCGGTTTGATATAAAAATTTATGAGACGAAAACGGCGATAAGAAATGGAATATATCTCCCGTGATAGTTGGCTTATAAGTTTTATTTCTTTGCTAGCCAGCAGCCGGGTGGTGAAACATGCGAACGAGTTGCTGCCGTAAGTGGGTACAAATAACTTCAATACTTTCGATTTCGTGTTTGCTTAGGGGACGTAAATTGACAATAAGGACTTGGATTTTGGTTTGTTTAGGTAGGGTGTTTGGGAAGTCGTTTGGATTTTGCCGTGTGGATCCTAATTAGAAACGAGATTAATTAGCGACCATTAAAAGTTTCCGATGTGCCATTGGTATTTATTGTGATTGCTTGGCGATGGCTGATGATGGAGCAGTTGATGGTAAAAATTTGTTGTTTTAGCCATTGACGTGACGTGAAGCCGTAATGTGGGCCATGGATCGTTGTTTTTTTATCGCTGGCATGTGTATGTGGATTGTAGGTAGTTCTTATAGTCCCTCTCCTCTGTCGTTGGCTGTTTGTTGCCTTGCTGGTTTATGAAGTGAATTTATTCGCCTGAAAATGATGATTGACGGTAGCGGTGTTTACTTTAATCCGAATGGAGTATACAGCCTTTGGGGAATGCAAGTATACGCGGATATCAACGGCTAGGCTTAAAGGGTTTCACCTTGCAATGTAAGGGTGATGGCTGATGTTTGTCCAGATGCATGTGGAAAAGGTACTCAGTTTGAGTGCGGCTGTTCTTCGGCTCAAGTACAGTGAAGGTGCGAAAAGGTGGCTGGATTTTCGAAATAAATGTCAATAATTTCCTTCCGCCTAGCTAGCATGAAGGTTACGTTTAATGTATCCTCCAAACGAGCGAACATGAACACGCCCTTGGCCTTATTTAAGCCTCTACTGTGTGAGGGGATGGAAATAAAATATTTAAGCTTTCTTTTAACTTCTGATTTTATGGCAAGCGCATGTAAAGTGTAACGTGTATTCAGCACAGCATAAGTGCAAATGTAATTGAATGCCTTAATAGCAGTGTTGTGTCGTTATGGGCAGCCAATAAAAAGCGAAAAATGTCCTTTTATTCCTCGCTGTTTTGTTTCTGTTTATCTTGATTAAGGGAAATATTGTGCGGGCAATAAAACAAAGGAAGCTAAAAGCGACATGGAAATGCGGAATAGATGAAACGACTGCAGTGATTTTTGTATGTAATGTGGCTACCTTTGGGCGGCTGTGGCGGCAATGAAAGTCATCATTATTTAAATGGCTTGGAAGGCATTATCGGTGAACAATTTTTCGATTTGTGGCAGGAACATTTGAGACACTTATGTGCGAGCATATCAGTTGATTTGCCGGTAGATGTGTGGGTCGTTAATGCTGCTCTTGTGTTTGTTTCGATATTGATGTTTATACAAATGGTCCACAGACTTTTAAGGCGGGCAGAAAAGGTAAAATAAAAGATAATAGTTTGAGAGAGCTCTTAGAGAGTTGCCATGATTACTCATTATGTTATAATACGTAGTATTTAGTGCATTTTTGACATACATCTGACTGATGAAGCATTTTAAGACCAATTAGTTACCCTTGTTTTTCTTCATTATGAAGACTATTGAAGCGTTCTAGAACCCCATATTCGTAAGATCCTGGAGGCCAGTCCTCTGTCGACTTGCTAACATGCCTATCTCAAACGTATGCCCAACAGGAAAGCTCTCTACCCAGTTTTTTAGGCACTGAAGGCAATTTTAAAGCCATTCTTGTCTCCCTCATGATGTCCGTAGCATCTTCAAAACTATGAGCAGATTCCACTATAATGGGCAGTCAGCTCTGTTTGCTCTAGCTATTAGTGATGGTCAGCATTCTAGTGAGACTGGTGGTTGCAGATAAAACAAAGCAAATACCAGTAATCTGCAACATACCAAATCATGGATCTGGCTAAAGCTCATTTCTTGGCCACGAGCTGCGATATGAATAGAAAAAAATATTGAAATGATACCAATTCAAAGTACAGAGCTTTATTCCCCCAAGTTAAATAGTCACCCATAGCTCTAGATTCTAAATTTAGGTTACGACTCCAAATCGGACTGCAGGCTAGAAAGGTGAGAAAATATTGTACAATGGCAGTTCCTTTTTACGTCAAAAGACTCACTTTTTACTGAAAGTTTTATTGCAGATGCAGAAGAGACGAATAGATGAGTTGGGTAGGAAAGAATCAACCACGAACAACTTTCTGGCGAAACTAGCGCGCATTCTGATTGGTTTTGATAAAGACAATATCTGCACGCATTTTCTCATGCTAGCTAAAGGCTAGTTATAGCAAAAAGGACTTAGCTTAGTTAGAAGAAAATCGAAATGGTAAGCCTACAATTCTAAAGAAAAGTGAATTTTTTGTTACGGGGCATTAGCCGCTCGAAAACCGCGCGGTCAATCTTGGATACTCCAAAACACCTTCTGTCGTAAGGCCAGTGATGGGAGGGAAACATTTTTCTTTTTTTTAACTTAAAGGTCCAACCTATAGTTACGGCACAGAAAGATTTTGTCAAGTGAGTAAGGATGTCCTCCACATTTCGAAAGAAACAGATGATTAATGCCCAGGGCTTGAGGTAACTTCCCCAGGTAACACGACTTTTCAGAGGAAGGTACGCTTCGTAAAGCGATACGGTTGATGCTGACAAGTTTTTTGATTCTCTTGAGTTTTTGGGAATAGTAGTTATATCAGAAATAAAAGCAAAACCTGATATAATATAGGTCACAAAGCATATTCACTGCGACTGTTGCGACATACACAGAATTAGTACAATGATCGCCTAAAAGCTGACATCGTAACTAACGTAAGCAAACATACCAATAGGTCACAGAAAGCAACACTTAAGCACCAAACGCCATATATAGGTCAGTATCCAGACAAAGGCACTGACGTCAATGACCGACCCCACATAACGCATTGCAACATCGTCGCAACGCACAGTGAATCGATCCAAGAACGCCCTATAAAAACCAAATCAGAACTCCTCATAGTATGTTGTTGTGCTCCGAGTTCCGTACTTTTCAGACCCGTAAAGTATATTTCCAAAAAAAGGAAAATGAATTTTATAAATTAAAGTATTTTTTCAAGAAAGGAAAACTTGTTTCCATTTCTAATAGTCACCTTTCTTGAGTGTTTTTGAATTTGTCCAATGGGACAGGTGATAGAGATTATTTTAGTTCAAAGAGAAAGATAGAGAGATTTCGGGAAAGAAATTTGCCATACCTGGCTAAGAGGATGCCACTTATATCCCGGTAGCCAGAAGTCTACCAAAGTTTGGCTTTGCTTTTCTTTGCAATCAGTTCTTAATCGATTTTTAGTTGTGTGTGAGCTTAGCCTTTGTGTGATGTTTGACTGTTGGTAAGTATTGTAGCGTGTTTGCAGTTGCGATAAATAATAAAATGTTTTCTTTGTTCTTTTTTCAATGCAACCCTGCGTTATCCTTTATTCATTTTCAAAATCTCTTTCCTTAAACTCACCCGCAATAAAGTCAACAGTTTGTGCTTTTGAACAATCGGAACCCAACTCTGCTTGAAAGATCATTGATCACATTTAATTGATTTTTATTCCGTCGCTGTCTTAATATCTAGATCCTTTGGTATTGGCGCCCTAATGGCTTTGGTTTTTTATAATTATGTACAATTATAGGTCTCGCCGCCTGTATCGAGGCATTCCATGAATGCAAAGAGATCCAAATTGACTCGTACTAACATATCTGCAGCAATACTCTTGCGATGATCCATTTAAAATGAATTTAGCTTTTTTGGACCAATTCAGAGATGGATAGTTGGATAGTTCTTGTTGTAATATTTTTCCTGTATTATTTTCCTCACTTGGCCCTCACAGGCTATGAGGTAAGTTTTCAACTTGAGGCTTGTCCAGAGCACGACATTAAAACTCGTATTCGCGGACTTCAGCGTCAAAATCGCTAAGGAGAACTTTAATTAGTATCACAAGAATTACTCGCAAGAAGATCCACTCAGCAACCTGGCAGTCTTCAGATGATCAAACTGCCAACCAAATCGACCATGTGCTTATAAACGCGTGACATGCGTCAAACATCCTGGATATTAGAATGGTGAGAGGGGCGAATGTCAGCTCTGATCATTTCCTAGTGGCATCAAGACTCAGAGTCCGAGTGTCCAGTGATAGAAAGCTGCATCAGCCCACCAAAAGGAGGTTCAACATTGGAAGTCTGAGCACCTCAGAGAGTGGACGACTTGCAAGTCGTTCAACAATACTCGTATGTGGCACAATTGCCGCTCAATCATCAAGGTAGCAGTTGAAACTACATTAGGCTACGCGCCCCTACCGACGAGAAACCCGTGATATGATAGCGAGAGTGAGCAGAAAAAGCGAGCATGCGATGTTCTGGTAGGGAGCATGCACCAGATTTTCTGTAGAATTTGGGAGGACGAATGCATGCCCGACGACTGGAATATCAACTCAATCCATAATAAAAGCCATCCTGCCTGCAGAGAACTACAGAGGTATATCCTTGCTCAATGTCGCTTACATGATCCTATCCAGTCCCGAAGAAGCAAGGTTATGCTCTACAAGACCCTTATCCTACCAGTCTTGGTATATGGAAAGCTGGACGATAAGCAGGACAGCAGACCTGATCCTTGGCTCTTTCGAAAGACGAATTCTACGACAGATATTCGGTCCTGTCTGCGAGGAAGCCGAATTGATAAGAAGACATAACCGCGAACTTCATGAGCTGTACAAAAATGTGGATATAGTCCGGAGAGCTAAAATTCGTCGACTATAACGGCTCGGCCACACCGAGCGCAAGGACACCAACGCTCCAGCTAAGAGGTTCTTCGAATTTTCGTCGGGAGACCGAACCTCCGGTATAAAGACCAAGTGCTGGCGGAAGCAATACATGTTGGTGTCTCTTAGTGGAAGCAGCTTGCCCAGTACGGTCAAGGATGGGCGGCTGTTTGAACTCAGGCCCAGACCCACTATGGGTTTCCTAGTGTATAAAATTGATATTCAGGTACATAGATCAATACTTGCCATTTATTTCCTTAAGATTATTAAGTTTAAACGATAACCATTACTACGTTTTAAGTGGTCCGCACCAAAAGTCAGATTTTGAGTAATTTTTTTGAGTATATTGGCTGGTAGCTAGCTAGTAACACGTGTAATGTCGGCTTCCAGGACTGCAATTGACGCTGGCTTAACGGCATAGACGAATGTTGTCAATTGCTGGCCAATTCACCGGTCCAAAACGAGAGATAAATTGCTCTACAAACTCATTTCTCAACTGGTCTGTCGGTTCACACGCTGTATGGCATGGATTGCTGAACCTACTAGTCAACCAGGTTCAGCTCGTACATTTTGGGGAGAAAAAAAGTCAAAGTTGATGTTGTTCTCAAAGTTTGTTTTGTAAAAATACAGCCCAACGATTTCGATTAAAAGTCGCATAAATCGGGTGCCTTGGCAGCTCTTTTATTGACTTGTTGCTCATCGCAACAAATATGGGAGTTTTGCCTAAGTACTCATTCAACTAGAAGCAGTATTTTCCTCTGTACGCAACGACTACAAAGACGCAAGATGACTGTGAAAATGTCGAAGTGAGTGAAAAATATCTTTTACAAAGCATGAATTTTGATAATAAAATTTAATAAACCTATAAGCATTATTCGGGTACAAGTCCCTTTGTGATAAAATGCCAATTCTTGTTAAGTATGACCAATTTTAACGTAGGTCACAAGTAATGCGTAAGATGTCCAAAATTGAACATTAAAAAACCAAAAAGCAAAATAATCAACCTTTATTTCGGCAGAATATATATACCTTTGACACTAGATTTGAGGTTTACTACATACAAGTTGGTGCATATGTAGATAGCGAATAGCTCGGCTTTGGAGACTCTGGGAAATAGTTCTAGTGCACCCGACGGCAAAGCGTAATTTTATCTTCGAGCCACCTGTGTACTATATAAGGCCTTTGACGTTTTTCAGGGGTCACCGCTCTGCCTGCTTATACAGGTTGGGATCAATATCTTTTTGTCAATAATACATCTGTTCGAGATAACCATTCGAACTCGGGAGGTTTATGAAAAATGGTTATGTCCGTTTGCTTTCCGAGCACTGCCTCCTAGGCGGCCATTGGACAAGTTGATTGATGTGCCGAGTCGTGCAGGTCTTTGAAGACGTTACAGTTTGAAGGTGATGATAGGTCGCATTATCGCGATATATGAGTATAAGAAGAAGATGAATTAAGGCTTCAATCCCATGGTATACCTTAACTGTGGCGGCAGGACAATAGTACCTTGGTTTTGTTAGTTTGTCTCATAAAAGGGAGTTCTAGTTGAGCTGGGGATAGGGTGCAACTTGCCTGAGCAGGATGGGATTTAGCCTTCCTCGTGAAAGTACAAGGACAGTCTTAGTTTTGCTAATGGATGTACAACGGGAGTGTGCTTTGCATGCGTTTGCAGGTTTTTATTTCAATTTGTCTGTTACAATGACCACGAGGGTGTAAGCATATACAACGAATCTTCAGCCGAGATCGGTAAACATGGAGAATCGTCGATGACATTAGACCTTAAAAGTGATAAAAGGACTCACTTTTATGGGAAGGTTTTTGCTATTAAGTCATCCGACAGTGGAATGATGGCTGTTTCTATAAAATACGGCCCTCGTGATCGTATCTTGGGCAGTATTAAGGGATGTATAGAAAAGTACATATATAAAGCATAGTGCAGGACGTTCTTGGTTAACCGTGTTTCGCGGCACCCATTCTGACAAGGATGCCGAGGTTTTTTAACTTCTTTAACTTCCACTCGACGGATCTAGTTTTTATTCTTACCCAGTAGTTCTGGCACCACATAAGTTTTTGTGAAATATAAACGGCACATAATAGTGGTAATTAGGACTTTGGTCTATCAAATGGGTGTTCTCGCAGGGAACATTGCTTTAGCTAACTGTGATCGACGGACGGATTTACACGTCCATAAGCAACGTTTACCATGACTAAGAAATGAAGAAGATATTTTAAGCAGCTATGGTACACTAAAGACACTGAGGCCAAGCCCTTTTTTTGCCTCACTCATTGAACTGATCAACTAATTGATCGATTTTCTCGCTCTTCTCTCATTTAGCATAAGACAAATGGCACCCTTTTCTGAAATAGCGAAATATAAAAAAAGCCATAAAATGTCTCAAAAAAAGACGATGACTTAAGACAAATTTTTAGGAGCGAACGTGCTTGTGCTCCAATTCCTGCCAGACCAATGACTATGATGATGTCCTGTTCCATCAATTTAACACCCATCTCCAACCTTCATTCAAAAATTCCACAATCATGACCCATTCACCGATATTAACTCATCAGATTTTTCATCTCATCCTACGCCTACCCGGAACATACAAACTTTCATCCGTGTTCAATTTTATTTAAATTTCTGGGCCACTGGGCCACCAGTAAGCAATAAGTAACCAGCAGTCACCAGTCACACGTTCGACTATTTCCTTTAAGCCAAACCAAACGACGACGATGGGAAGAAAGACGCCGAATTGTCGTCGACATACATCTTTCTGGCTTTCTGCCTTCTCAGTTTTGCGGCTCCGTCAGCCAAAGCGAAGTAGGGCACAGCGTTCGTATCCACGGAACACATTACCATCGCCGCGTCGTCACCCCATCGCCAAACGGAGGGCCCTTTGTTTTTGTGGCCGATGGAAAAGCCATAGGATTGAAACACCCCTCCGTCCTTTGGCAACATTCGAATCATTGAAACTCAATCGTTAGGCCTCTCTTCCCCCACCTTCGGCTTCTCATAACGTATTCGTATTCGAAATGTATGAATTCAAATCGAGGTTTCGGAATGATGGCATTTTTATCCCTGCTCCACTTTCGAAACTACCCGTAAATGGGGATTAATGATCTGTTTACGATAGGGCAAGGGTGGGCTGCCGTTTCGATTCGTCGTAGAACTTTTGCCATTCTAGTAAATCCCGGACTACAGTCGTATTGGAGTTGTGAAGCAGGGCACGAGTGTTGTTTTTTTTTTTTTGGGAAACATAGTCTCGCCGAATAGGTGGGGTTGTGCATTAACAGTAAAAGAATCGATGAAAGTGTCTTGGATTTGTTGGATTTGTCAGTGTCATTTGCACTAAACTTTTTGAAACAGGAGTGTAGGAAGCTACTTGTACGCGACAACAAGACGTAAACAAGAATTGACTGCGATTAGTAAACATTTTGCGTCACATTATATCGCATTTGGAGTGCATGTCGTTTAAAGTTTTATGTGCGTTTTTGTTATTCTTAGAGGCTGATTGTTCTATTTGAATTCTTGAGTGGACAGGGAAATAGTGATTGCAGACAAGTTATTTTTTATATCAGCGCTGGGTCTAGTGTATACATAAATGGGAAATCGAAATCTGGTTTCATATAAAGAGTGTTTTTTTAGAGGTACAGACATTCAATATGAAATAAAACACTTGAAGCTAATGTTAATTTATCAAGATATCCGCAAAATATTCTTTTGCAATACCAGTTCCCCACAGAGCCTAACCAACTATAATTTTAATCACAGGGTCAACTTTGACCTAGTAGATATAAGAAACCAAGCAGAGAATTTCTTCTGTGAGCATTTACTCCTTTGGAGATTTTTAAATTAATTTGTTCCCTAAAAACATTAAACTCGATGTCTTATGATATGATCTCAAGTTTTATGATAAAAAATATTTCATTTTATATCTCTGATATTCTCTGTTTTATTTTTAATAGAAGTATTCAACTACGGATCTTTCCTCAATCCTTAAAAATGGCAATAATAATGCTATTCCATACAAAAGTTGACAGTTCAATTTTGAATAATTACCGTCCTATTTCTTTATTATTTTTTTTTTTTCATAAGTAGGTATTTGAGAGGAGTATCAAATCTAGAATATTGTCATATCTACATACATAGAATGCTTTTTTAAAGTAATTGTCAATTCGGAGTTAGAAGTAGAAAGTCAATTGAAACTGCTCTTCTGAAATTAACTGAAGAGTTATATAAAAGGTTTTCCAATGGGGACTTGAGAGCTTTGAATTTAATTTATGAACGCACCCTTTCACTAATCATCGAACTGTCATTGTCAATTTATTCTGTGAACTCAACACTTTCATCATGCTAAAGTACAGGAACGAGCAACGTCTGCAAATTATAAAAATTTTCTACCGAAATTCGGAGTAGGTGACCGCAACTTTAAGAGCGTTAACTCCAATTTTCGGTCGTAATTCTCGCCCTAGTAGACAGGTAATAACAAGCTTAGTGCAAAAATTTGAGTCTACATGTTCGTTGTGTGATGTTGCTGTGTCAGTGAGACAACGGGTTGGTCGAAGTGTTGAAAATATCGCTGCCGTTCAGGCGTCCGTAGCAAACGATCCAAATCAGTCAATTCCACGGCGTTCTCAAGAATTGGGCATCGCTCAGACCACATTATGGCGTGTTTTGCGTAAGGATCTTGGTTTACACCCATACAAGATCAAGCTGACTCAAGAATTGAAGCCGATGGACCATTTGAAGCGACGTACGTTCTCCGATTGGGCTCTGGAGAAGGTGCGCCAAGATGATGAATTTCATCGCAAAATCATCTTCAGTGACGAAGCTCATTTTTGGCTCGATGGGTTCGTCAATAAGCAAAATATGCGTTATTGGTCGGGTGAAAATCCATATGTGCTTCATGAATCACCACTTCATCCACAAAAAAATAACTGTTTGGTGCGGATTGCATGCCGGCGGCGTTATTGGGCCATATTTTTTCGTCGACGATAACGATCGTCACGTTACTGTGAATGGCCAGCGTTATCGCGCCATGATTACCGATTATTTTTGGCCCGAATTGGAAGATATGGACTTGGACGACATGTGGTTTCAACAGGATGGTGCCACAAGCCACACAGCACACGTTACAATCGATTTATTGAAGAGTTAGTTTGATGAGCGTGTTATCTCAAGAAATGGGCCAGTCGATTGGCCGCCTCGTTCGTGCGATTTAACGCCTCTAGACTATTTTCTTTGTGGCTACATTAAGTCATTGGTTTATGTCAACAAGCCGACGACGTTGGAAGAGCTCAGAGCCAACATTGAACGCGAAATAGCGGCCGTTTCGCCCGAAATGTGTGGCCGAGTCATCGAAAATTGGGTCCAACGAATCGACCACTGCAAACGTGCTCGCGGTAGCCATATGAACGAAGTCGAGTGCCATTCATAAATGTTTTGATTGTACTTCAAGCCGATAATAAAGTTTTTGAAATATCTCAAATGGTTTGCGTTTTATTTAAAAAAAAAGTTGTGAAGTCCTTTTTGAAAAACCCTATAGTAGTATTGATTCATCAGAGAGATTCCGGTTTTTCTATTTATCGCTATAACCAAAGCGTTCGATATGGTGGATCATGTAATACTATTAGGGTTTTCGAGGCAATATGCATAGTTGGTTTGTTTCATGTTTAAATAATCGTCAACAAATCGTGAAAATCAAGAAGACCTATAGTTTTCTAAAAAGTGTTATGGCCGGGGTTTCACAAGGTTCGGTATTGTGTCCTACTTTGTTCTTAAATATGTAAATTCATTGTTTAAACATACTAATAATTAAGTATTCCGGGAGTTTTATCATTCCTCAAATTGTCCACGCTTTAGATTATTTGATGATGATGAAAATTATTTAAGCTTAGTTGGTCTGATCATACAGGTTATTTGAAGCAATATTTAAACAATGTAGTAAGTCAACTGTATCACCTAGCTCTCTATTGTCCGCAATCTATTTTACAACTTTTGTATAATGCTTTATTAAAATCGAAGTTGGAATATGGCATTTCTGGGGGCATTTATTGGGGGGTAGCAAATTTTATGAAAACTACACCAACGCTATTTCAAAAATTAAAAAAGTTTATTCCAAAAAATAGTCTCCGTCTGACATTTTTGCAACGTTCCAAAAAAGCAAAAATGCCTCTTTTGAAAAAAGTCCTTATCCTTTCGGGCTAAGAAGTCCTTAAAGTCCTGTTTGATGGCATCTGGCATCTGGTTATGAATTGTTTATTTTTTAGGTGATTACCCAAACATCGGAAAAGTGGTAATCGGTCGGGGATAAGTCTGGTGAGTAAGGCGGAAGAAGCAAAACTTCGTAACCCAACTCCGCTAGCTTCAGGAACGTCGACTGCGCGGTATGTGGTCTTGTCATGTCAGTATGAAACCATGCATATTTACCAGTTACGGCTGCTTTTGGTGTAATTTGTTTTATGCCGATTTCTCTATAGTACGACTCGGCCGTGATTGTTTCTCCGCGTTTGAGAAAGGAATAATGGAGAACTCCCTCACTCGCTCACCATTGTGTCACCATAACTTTTTTGGGGTCTAAGTCTGCCTTACCAAGTCCATTAGGACTCTCACCCACATCTATCCATTCTCCCGACCTCTTCCGATTATCGTATAGGATCCACTTTTCGTCGCAGGTGACGATGCGGCGCAATAAAGGATCCATACACTGTCTGTTGATCAAAGATACTGCAATCTCCAAAGGTGGTAGCATGTTGGGCACCCATCTTTCTAGTTTTTTTTACCTTTTCGGTGGCGGAAAGGTGGATTGGTACTTTAGGCCTTGCAGCAAGGATAAAAACAGTCGTAGCTGGATTTTCTTCAACAGCTGCTGTTCTTCATAATCAATGACATTGTCTGGTTCACCCCTTGGCAAATTTTGGACTGAACTTGGTAAACTAGTTTCGAACAGTTCTCTCACTATACGTACCTAAAACAAAAGCGCGAATAATTTTTTAATTGCTGCGGCTGCGTTCACGTTTTTTTTTTTTTAGTTGAAAAAGGAAAATTGCCTTGAATTTGTAGGTGATAGCATTTTCTACGTAAGGAAGAAAGTCAACTCAATGAGATTAAGAATAAGATTAAACTTTAAAAAACCTTATTTTCAATTTCTCTGCACAACTTCCCGCCACAACGATCACTTTAGGAATGATCGGTCGGTAAGCATATGGAACAACCTAATACTTTCCCATTAAGGCATCTCTACTCCTATAAAATCCTAAAAATATTTTACAAAAATTCGGGTTCAGTTAGAAATTTCGTTAGAATTATAGATAACTATAATCTGAGAGGAAATACCAGACAATTTGTAACAGTATTTACAGTTTATAAAGTACTCTTTGGACGATTTCATCTTGCAACAGCAGCCTTGGATCTTATAAGCTTTTAAGGTAAGATCTTTCCGTAAAATCTTCCACAAAGTGAATGGGCATAGTTGCAATTGCGGTGCACGATGGCAAAGTCCACTCATTCGGATTCTCCTCATCACTGCGCTCCACAACGGCAATCATTTCTCCCTTTCGCTTTATTTGTCGTCTTTGGGGATACATAGATTGTCACGGAGAGCCGACCTTTCGAATTTCATATTGATTTTCGTCATTACAATCTCTATCCTCCCTCCGAACAACGCTGTTCTCGTTAACTATGTGTTTATGCCGAAATTGGTGGCTGTAGACCACGCTTCACGTTGGCAAATTGCCACCAATATCAACCAATCGAATGGTGTGATTAATTCATCAACCAGCCTTTGAGACGACTTTGACGAAATGGCTTGCTCTCGCCGCAAGGATTTGCCTCAGCTTATCAACGTGTAAACCCAAAACTAGAAAAAAATTGGTTTCACAAAAAAAAAAAGAAACAAAGAGCTTTATCAGAGCCTCTTTCGCCCCATTAAGCCGGTAGAAAGTAACAAACTACCAATACGTCCATGTCCAAACCACATGACGGTATACGACGAACAATTGTGTAAAAATACCTCCCAACCCAGGTCCTATTCGCTTCCTATGTGACCGGCATGGCTTAGACACAGAGTGAACTTGGTGTGTGGAAATCGTCCATCATACCGAAAGACCCGGTGGAATTCCTGCAAATGTTATATTTTTTGGCAATTTTTTTCATTTCTTGCTCGAACGGTTGTCATCCGTTGTGTGGTGGGCACATGCGGCGGAATCGGTTGCATTGACCCTTTTGCGGATATTACTTAAAGGGGAGAAACGCTTTAAGCCATCTGCGGAACATCGATTTGAATTGTGGAGCAAGGAACTGATTGGAATCTCACTTTTTCAGTTACCCTCGCATACTTGCAGCCGGAAGGATGTGTCTCCGTGTGTGTTTTATTGCTCATATAGAGAACAAGATAGAATGTCAAAAAACAAACAAATTTGAATTGGATCAAAAGCAAAATCCACGATGGCACACGGGCTTAAATTCACGGTACTCTCGCATTCGCTGTGATTCGGGCAATACGCGTTTCTCTCAGCATGCTGGTGCACAGCTGGCGAACAATACAAATCAACATGGAACCAGGATCTACCGCCATTCAGACAGTAGTGAATACGAGTGTTCACTTATTTTGCGAAATTACAAAACGTGGCTTGGACAGCACTCTCGGGAAATGGGACCGTGTGCTTCGGTGTTACATTGTGTTTTTGCAATTTTGTTTTTCGGTTTTCCGGTTGAATTGTTTTAGAACGAAGAGTGCGAAGCCATTTTCGAGTGTCCAGAGTAACTTGGTTATGTATGGAGATTGTTTGTAGCTAAATGTTTTAATATAATTCTACTCAATGGGGTTTTTGTTTATTTTTTTTTTTTTAGGAGGAGGATTCCCTGCTGATACAAGAACTATAAAATACAATTTACAGGTTGAGTGTAAAACAAAGAAAGAATAATAAAAACTTTTTAATGGTAGGTGGGAAGACTTTAATTTTATGGGTTGTAGTTATGAGGAATATAGAGTTCATGTTATACGAGCACGCCCTTCGCACGGTGGGTAGCTGATGATGGGATTGTAAGCAAGCGTATCCCTTAGAGCATTGTTTACTCTGCGAACGCGGTCCGGTCACGGGCAGTTGCAGGAGAGAATTTACAAAAGGTGGTTAGGTCCAAAGTGTGGAACGAAACAATTAACTGGAAACGGATGATGGGTGTTTGGTCGAATGACGAGGGAATAGTGATGATATAATACGATGTGGTACAAACGAAATGGTTGGTCGTGATGGCAAATGGCAGGTTCGAAATGTGGAACTCTTTGTTTCATTGTTCCAATTTGAACGAGTCTTTGGAGCAAGTAAGTTGTCGACTACCGTAGAGTTAGAATAGAGTGATGTCCGAGCTCCGCGGGATATTTTCAAAAAATAACGAATAACGAAAAAAGTGTTTCGCATGTTGATATGTCCGTGATTATCCATAACTATCGATTCACCTTTAGACAGTTTTGCAATATATGAAACTGTCAAGAAATTCAACTTCTCTAGTTTACTTTAATTTCAAGTAGTCGATGAAAACTTCTTAAGAAATAGCATTGTGGGGCATTCTTTCACGCTTGGCAACAGTGCAGCATATAGATTTCATTTTCACGTTAAGTAAGAAATTCGATGTCGCTCGCATTACTACCGCGAGCACGTTTACTTGATCGATTCTTTGGAGCCAATTTTACATCACTCTTGCACATATTTTTGCCAGAATGACTGCAATGTCGCGTCAGGAACAGTCTCCTGAAGTCTCTAGCCTCAGTGAATATAGTTCCTGCCTTAGTCATAAAGAAGATACGTGACTTAAAGGAAGTCTACTGCTCCGGTCCTGATTCCCTCCCCGCAACAGTTTTAAAAAAATGCGGCAACTATCTGTTGCTCTCCCTCACGAACTTATTTCAAAGAAACTCTTTCCTTAGCTTAAGAAGACACAATACTTGTATGTACTGGATGCCGGCAAGAAAGTAGACGTTGTTGTCGCCAACGTACAGTGCACTTCTTAAATTCACTGCCTCTGGTGTCCTCCCCGATTTTACCCTATAGAAAAAATCCTGCCTCGAAGATCGTCAATACGAAGCTATTTTCAGATCTCCTATTTCTTATCCAATCAATGCCACCCCCGGAGTCCCCCAAGGCGACCACCTCGGCCCATTGATATTTATCTTAAACATGAATGACGTCAAGTGCGTTATCAAAAATTATTTTCATTCCGTTTACGCTGATGACTTAGGTGTCCGCTCTTTTCGACCTTGATAGGCCCAATTTCACCTGTCTGCTAGATGCAACAGAAAAGATTCTAGAGCGTATCATATATGGCAGACTAATCGCCATGGCGGAGTATAGAGGAGCTTTGTCTGGCAACCAATATAATATGGTTTTCGACAATCACTTTGTACCGTCGATGCCATAAAAGAGCAGCTGAAGCGATAATTGGGAAAAAGATGGCGAGGGGACACAGAGAAATACGGCGTAGTAGTAACGCTGGACGTTAAAAATGCCTTTAATTCCGCAAACTGGTCCTGCATTAGAAGGTCTCTGACCAGAATGGCCCCATCGCATTACCTTGTGAAGATAATTCTTTAACTACTTCACTAACAAGAAGCTGAGGTACCAGACGGACGAGGCTTTAAATACCATAATGTTTCCGCGGGATCAGTCCTTGGACCTCTTCTGTGGAACATTGTGTATGATGGAACTTTGCCATTAACGCTGCCACAAGGAGTGAAGCTTATCGGTTTTGCAGATGACATCGACATGTTATTGTAGCGATACACATAGAGGAGATATAGTCCGCCACGAATGACTAGAGTCTATCGATTTTGAACTAGCTGACCACAAGACGGCTGTCTTAATAATGAATCTTAATAACGAATTACTGTGAAATACGCAAACCTCCGGGTTGGTTGCCAATCAATAAAATACTTGGATGTAATGTTCGACAACCGACTTATCTTTAAGCCCCATGTCGAATATTGCCGTAAAAAGGCATCACAAATGCAGTGCTTTCCAGAATGCTGCCAAATATCAGTAGACCAGGATACGCGAGGAGGATTCTGTTTTCCAGAGTGACGAGCTCAATACTCCTGTACGCTGCGCCGGTCTGGGCGAGAACTCTTACAACGAAGAAGTTAAGGAGGTTTTCGGACAATCTCGGATGAAGCAGCCTATGTTAGAGCGGGTATGGCCCCTATAGATATCCTCGCCGACAAGATGTACAGGGTTCACCTTAGCCGAACCACGGATTGTCAAGAGACCAGCATTATTCGGTGGGTAAAAACAGAAGAAAGAATCTGTAGCACTGTGCAAGCCAGGTGGGATAACACGGCAAAAGGCAGATGGACCCACAAGCTGATCCCCACGATCGATTTGCAGAAAAAGAGCACACGGGGATTGCAATTACCAACTTACGCAATACCTGTCAGGTCACGGCGTACATCGAAAATATCTTCACAGATTTGGACACGATACCTCTCCCTTGTACCCAGAATGACCAGAGGAAGAGGAAGATGCTGAGCACGCACCACTGTAGACGTTTCGTAGACGCAAGAATGGACTTACCAATCCCCGAGCTTCTAGTAAGCTACATGATAAACTCAGGAAACTATTGGCTGGAGATCTGCTCCTTCATAACGAGCGTGCAAAACGAGCTAAGAAGACTAGAAAGAGCTGATGACAATGGTGCGATATTTGAAATGACTCTTTTCATTAGATAACCAATTAAAACTATCATGCTTCCATAAGAATATTTTTTGTCATCGGCCTCAGAAGTCAATATTTTAACACAGGGGCCACGGTTCTTTTCGATCACAGAAACATGTATGAATAATATTTTAAGGTTTACTGAGCTTACTAAAAGAAAATGAGATTGTTTTAGGCTACGATCATATGGTCAACTCGTTGACACTTTGATTTCAGACATTGACAGGACAGGTTAATTATATGTGAACTCCACAAATGAAAGGAATCACAATGGACTCTTTGGGCTCCGAGTGAAAGTGATGCTTAACCATCATACTCTTCACCCTTCTTTACCCTAGCCTAACCTTGTATTCTTATTTCGGCACACACATATAATAGGGACGAGGGCCAAACAAATCACTATCCAAGAAATCCAATCAGAAATTTCGACTCAATATGTTAAAATTAAGGATTGTACAATGACGTCAATGCGTTGATATCAAGATAAATTTGATCAATTTGATGATATCAATAAAATTAGCATGTTTTAGGGCAACATCGACAGTTTTGAGTCACTCGTTTGATTAAAAATAATAAAACGTATTGGGCTTGCGCTGTGTGGCCTTCTTCATCACTGGGTCAATGCGTTGACCGACTTGTTCAACTATACCAAATGAAAGTAAAGATATGAAAGCCACCGATTTTTGCCTGTATATTATCTTTTATTACGAACAGCATAGAATTTTTTCGTGGTAGCGTGGTTGGTTGTCTTTTTTTAAAGACGGTTGATCGTTGCGATTCTTCATATACAAATAAAGGGTGTTTTTATAGAGGTATAGAAGTTTGAAATGGAATAAAACAAAGATGACTTTTTTAAATTGACATGAAATTAACTTTATTCGAAAGATAATCTTCTAACATTATAATTTAAATCTAATTTCTGGCATATGACCGCCCAAAACAAGATTGCCGTTGATCCCAATTTTCATAAGCGAATTTTGTTTAGCGATGAAGCTCACTTTTGGTTGAATGGATACGTCAATAAACAAAACTGCCATATTTGGAGTGATGATAATCCTCAAGTGTATGTTGGGGCACCGTTACATCCACAAAAACTGACTATTTGGTGTGCTTTATGGGTTGGTCCGTACTTCTTTAAAAACGATGCTGGCCAGAACGTTAGAGTCAATGGTGACCGCTATAGAGCCATGATTACTGACTTTTTCGTTCATCAGTTGAACAACCATGATGTGCAGCAGCTGTGGTTTCAACAAGACGGCGCAACATGTCACACAGCTCGTGCCACAATTGATTTATTGAAGGAAACGTTTGGTAACCGCATAATTTCACGTTACGGACCCGTGAATTGGCCTCCAAGATCGTGCGATTTAACGCCGCGTGACTATTTTCTGTGGGGATATGTGAAGGTACACTTGGATGACAACATTCGCCGCGTTATTGCCGATATACGGCCACAAATGTTGGAAAAAATTATAGAAAATTGGACCTCCAGATTATATTACGTCCGAGCCAGCCGTGGCGATAATATGCCAGAAATTATATTTGTTGGAAAATTATCTTTCGAATATGGTCAATTTCATGTCAATTTAAAAAAATCATCTTTGCTTTATTCCATTTCAAACTTCTATACCTCTATAAAAAACACCCTTTATAATAAAAAAAATTGGAAAACCATACTCGAAAATCCCTAAGAATTGTTGATACAAAATTAGAAATGAATTGATGAAATGTTAGCATGTTTAAGAGGCTTGACTTACTTACAGCCTAATTAGAGCAATGAAGTCTGCTGGCTCTAATTATACGGTTTCACAGTTTTGTAATTGTGTGAAATGTATAATTGGCAAATTGTGTAATCGACTATCGAAGTGAAAGGTATTACGCTATTATAAAATAGCGTCAGTAGATTTGCTCAATGTTATTTTTTCGAAAAATGACGATGCCGTAACACGTAAGCAACGGATAAAAACGTTCAAGCAGTGAAGAAAATTGTTATGGAGAATGGTCGAATCACTATCGGAGAAGTTGCTGAGGATATTGGAATACTGGCATTGGAAGAAGAATCAAAACCGCACGCCAAGTTCGGTCAAATGTATAAGTTTTGCTGACTGTTTTCTTCGATTACAATGGATTTTTGGGGAAAAAAATGTATGACTTTTGCATTCCGATAGTCACTCGATAGACCAAAAACAAGAACGTAATATGCTCCAGCCACCGTATTTATGGGCTTGGCCCCATCCGACTTTTTTCTCATATCAAGGCTGGAAAGACCTATGAAATTGCTAGGACTGAGAAAATAAAAACCGATATTGATGAATAAATAAATATATTTCGAGAAAAATAAAAAAGTCACCTTATTTATTGAACAAATATAGTCCAACAATAAAGGTCGAAAAAAATTTAAGAGACTTACAAAAAAAAATAATCATGAGAATGTCCAGCATTTACTGTTGTCATTGAAATTATTGGGCCGTGGACTGGTTCCGTTGTCAGCTACATACTATATGTTATTTAGACATTGGCAATACTGATTTTTTGAAAAATAATTTAACGTCAAATTTCACGGCAAGAAATAAATCGATTTACCCTTGAACAACGGTGAGAAATAATGGAAATTCGTTTTCAAAGTGAGTGCTGCGTTGCTGAAATGCAGTATGAATTTTGATATGAAATTTCAGATGAAATAATGCAACATCCATGCCAGCTGTACGCCCGTTTGGGAAGAAACTCAGTGAAACTGGCAATTTAAATACAAACATGCATACATGCATTGTGCTCCGTTGAGAGAATTGATGCTGTTGTTGAAAGTGTGCGCCCGGACTGGAGAAGCTAAACTCGCCACAGATTCCGACAAATGAATATTTACCGCACTAGACTAAGGAAAATTCTGAATTTTGACATTGGATATAAGCGAATGTGCTCTATCTTACTCAGACTCGGAGGAAAAATTACCACTGCTTTACCGTCGACTGTTGATTCTCCGTTTGGGCTTTGAATCAGTTGGAAGTTGACCTGGATATCATGTTCTCATATGAGGCTCATTTTTATGTCGGCAATTATGAGCTGCCGAATTTGGGGTCAGCAAACCTACCCTTAGCTGTGAAGCAGCCAATGCATTCTCAGTGCTTGACTGTTAATCTATTTTGAGTTGTATTGTATGTACTCAGGGAGCTTTCGCCTTAGCAAGAAAGTATTATGTGCCGCACATACCAGGTTTCAATCGATCCTTTTTTTAATTGGGTGCCCGTAAAGATCAATGTTACGAAGACAACTCTGAAACAATGCGGGCACTTATGTACAAAATTAATCGAGCTATTGGTGAAATAGGGTCTCAAACCATCGAGGCTATTTGGATAAAATTATTTTCCAAAATCAAAAATTGTAAAAAATTTTGACGGTGATTTTTCTATAGCAATTTTTAAAAGCAACCAACCGATGGCCAACCTTCTAGAATAATGTAAAAATTAAAAAAGAAGATTTTGCGATTTTTTACGAGGGATTATTAAATAATGATGGCAGCTTTTTATCCAACGATTGGAGCTAAATCTAGACCCATTTTAATAAAAAATAAATATTTTCTTAGGAAAGCATAATGCAATCTCTTATTGGAAATATGTATTCAAGGCGACGAAGAGAGGACTATCTAGATACTTACTTATTATCAGGTATACGACCCCTAGAGGGTCTGTGCCTGAACGAGAGCCTGCTTCCATTCATATCGGTCTCGGACATGCTACTTCCAATTGAAGCACCAGTTTCCTGATGACCGCGATTACTTGGTTTCTGAACTGGAGACTTGGTCTCTCTTTCCTTCTCGAACCAGGTGGCTTGAATTCGAAGACCCTCTTTGTTGAAGCGCGGTCGTCCATGCATCATTATATATTTCGCGTTTGTGTCTTCTCCTCCATTCGCCTTCCTCGCAGACAGGACCATATATCGACCGGAGAAGAACTCAGAATCATCTCTGCTTTCTTGCTTATCGTCCAACATTCGGCTCCGTAAAGCAGGGCTGGTAAGATAAGTGTTCTGTAGAGAGCGGCTCTTGGTCGAGCGCATATATTTTGTTTTATCGTCATTTATTTTTAAACCAACGAAGCCTTTTCTTCAATTATGGTGAATGCCTCCTCTACGGCGCGATGGGAGCTTGCAATGATGCCAACGTCGTCCGCGTATTCCAGCAGTGATGCTACCTGCTGGCCTCACTATCCTTTCATGGACTAAATTGAGAAAATCAGACGACAGTGCGCCTCCTGCCGAAATCCGGTGCATATCTGCAAAGATTCGGAGGTATGGGGTTCAAACTGCACATTGCATCGCGAGTCCTCCAGTGTGGCGCGAAACATTCGAATCAATTTTCCTCTTGAAGATTAATGCTGTCGTATGCGGCTTTAAAGTCGATTAAAAGATAGTGAGTATCGACATGGTTTTTTTCCAGGATCGAGCGTAGTGTGAAGATCGGGTCTATAATCGACTTGCCAGACCGACTGGTATGTGCCAATTATTGCAGTGCACAACGGCTTGAGACGTTCATATAGAACACTGAATAGGATCTTGTAGGCGACAATGAGCAGGGTTATGTCTCGGTAGTGGGCGCAAGGCATAGGATCGATTTTTTTGAATATGGGGCAGACAGAGCTGGTGTGCCAGTCGGGCATTCTTTTATCCTCCCAAATTTGACAGATGGTCTGGTGAAAGATCCCTACTAGAATATCACCGCCAGTTTTAAAGAGCTCAGCCTGAAGACCATCGGAGCCAGGAGCTTTGTTGGATTTCACGTACATATAGCTGGTCGGTAGAATACCTTGTTAAAAATAAAAAAAATTGGAATTGTTTTTCCTGTGTGCAAAAATCGAGAAACAATGTAAACAGACTATCGCTCTCATCAACAAGTGAAAGTGATCCGAATATTCCCAATATAACTCTCAGAGAAGTGTACGATCTAGTGCTGGATCTTAGGGAAACTCTTAAGTCTACTCGTCATACTATCGATGCAATGAACACGCGTCTCATAACATTGGAACAATGTGCGAAAATGATGAGTGAGGTCAAAGAGGAGAACGAAAAAATGAAAGAACTGCTAACTACGAACAAAGAACGTTTGGCAACTGCTGAGTGGCTTCTCCACGCCAACTGTTTAGAGCTGCACAATGTTCCGCATGTTAAAAATGAGTGTATAGAAGACACAGTAATTGACATCTGCAATAATGAGTTAAGCATTAACTTAGCAAAAGAGGACATTGACCACTGCTATATAAAAAAACCACGCACGTATTCCAACTTGTCTGATGCTGGCTCAAACCTACCTCGTGTTGTTATGCTCAAACTGGTTCGGAGGTGTATGAAGGAAAAAATACTATCGGCGGCAAAGAAAAAACAAGTGAAGGCATCTGTAGTACATGCTTCTGCTAAGGGAAATATATTTATCAATGACTGGTTGACCGGAGAGATGAAGTATGTGTTGAAAGCAGCAAAGATGGCAAAAAAGAAATTCGGATATGAATTCCTCTGGATACGAAATGGTAAAATTATGATGCGTCGTGCAAATGGATCAGAGATTAAATTTATCAAATGTCTTGAGGATCTCGAAAACTTATAATGCTAAATAACATGAACGATATCTTTGATCCTAATGTAGAAAATGAATGTAATGAGACTTTTGTTGGAACAAATCTGTGTTGCTTACCAAGTGATTTCTTAATTGTACATCAAAACATTAGAAGCCTTAGGCAAAATTTTGATACTTTCTGTTGTTATGTAAAAACTTGTTTTACCTCACCACCTCAAGTGATTGTTTAAACTGAAATTTGGGTCTATAATCATGAGCTTTTTAAATTTATTTTACCGGGTTATAAATTGTTTGCTAAATGCAATGAAAACTATCGATCGGGTGGAACCGCAGTTTTTGTTAAAGCTAACGTTGATGTTGAAATATCCACACCAGATCTAATGAGCTCTGACTGTGTCATAGTTAAATTAAAACTAGGTAAAACCATTATTCATCTGATTTGTATGTATCGATTACAGTTTGTTGGATATGATGTGTTTCTTAGTGAACTAGAAGCTGTGCTCATCTCCTCTAAATATGAGAATGTACATATGTTTGATTGGTGACCTTAATATTGATATTCTAGGTCTCCCTAAAGACTGTGAGGAATATATGTTATTTTTATCGTCAATAGGGTTTCAGTCAGTAATTAATGTACCCACTAGGGTCACTGATGAAACTGTAACATGCATAGATCACATCTTCTTCAAGTCCAGAAATATCCATAACTTTCTATCTTTTGTACTAGAACTAGATATCACCGATCATTACACCACGGGTATTATTTTCAAAGGTTTACTTGACTTGTCAAGTGATAAAAAAGTGCCATCTCAAACTTCTGCCGTCAATAAAACAATTTATACTAGACTCTATGAATACCTCAATCAGGAGATGTGGGATGATGTCTATTGTTGTGAGTGTCCTTCCAATGCTTTCTCCATATTTATAAATAAGCTGAGTTACTACATAAATATATGCAAAACTAAAAAACTTAAAAATAAACTAAACAAAATTAAGCCGTGGATTACGAATGAAATTTGTGCAAAGATTAATGAGAAAAATAGGTTTTATGCAAAAAATAAGTCTAGATTAAATGAGGTATTAGTTAAGGAACAATACCGCAGGCTACAGACAAACGTGCGTCATCTTGTAGATTCGCGAAAAACATCTTATTATAGTCAAAAATTAACTGAAAATTGCTCAAATGCTAAAGAACAATGGCGTTACAATACAACAATGATATCCTAGGAAAAAACAAATCTGATTATAAGGTCAAGTCCTTAACAATTAAAAATAATGCTCTGGTTGATGACTTTCAAATCAGTAATGGTTTCAATATTTTTTTCAAGAATGTAGTAGAAGAATCAGTGCCAGTCACTGATGTGCAAATAAGTGAATCAAATAGGGAAAGTATGCTAGGTACACCAAATGCATCCTCATTTTTCTTTGGTCAAGTTGATGATTCTGAACTACTTTTTACAATTAACAGCTTAAAATCAAAAAATTCATTTGGAATTGATGGAATCAGTAACAATGTTGTGAAAAGGATAGCCAGATTTATATTAAATCCACTTAAACACCTAATTAATAAGAGTTTTGAATACGGACAATTTCTGATCTAAAAACTTCAATAGTTGTCCCGGTGTATAAAAAAGGTGATCATGCTGATCCAAACAACTACAGACCCATATCTCTCCTCTCTGTTTTCTCCAAAATCTACGAAAAAATCATTGTGTCTAAAATGATAACTTACTTTTCATTAATCAAGTTTCTCCATCCCTCACAATTTGGTTTTGTAAAGAATAGGTGTACTGAGGATGCAATACTTGCCTTTCTTACTAAAATATACAGCGCACTTGATAAAAATCTCAAAGCAGTTGGTTTATTTCTGGATCTAACTAAGGCTTTTGATTTAGTTAATCATGAAATACTACTTCGAAAATTGAATAATGCTGGTTTTAGAGGTTGTCTTCTTGAGTGGTTTAAGTCATTTCTAAATAGCCGGAAACAGCGCGTTAGAGTAAATGGAGTCTTAAGCAATGTGATAATATCACCTAACAGAGGCGTGCCACAAGGTTCGGTACTTGGGCCAATTCTGTTTTTGGTGTACATTAACTCAATTTTTAATTTACCTTTAAACGGACAAATTACTGCATACGCGGATGACTTAGCACTCAGCTATGCAGAAAAAACTGTCACAGAGATTGAAGATAAAATGAAAGAGGATCTAAATACCTTAAGTACTTGGTTTAATTACCATCAAATTGTACTAAGCACGAAATCAAAAGCAATCGGTTTTTCGTATTATAGTTCAGATATCACGATTGGAGAAGTAAAATACCATGAAACACTATGTGATCGAAATACATGCAGCAAACATTGTGTTAATATAGAATTTGTAAGAGAACTTAAATATCTTGGTATAGTAATAGATAATAAACTAGATTGGAAATCTCAATTATTTCAGTTAAAGAAATTTCTTTACACCTCTTTAAATAAGATATATTACTTACGAAAACTAGTACCACAGAAGCTGCTCATTAATATATACTATGCACTGGTGAATTCTAGATTAGAGTATGGTATAGGTTGCTGGGGAAGTGCATACATAAGTAACCTGCTGCCTATCATAGCAGCACAGAAAAAAATTATAAGAGTTATTTCGAAAAAAAATAGACTAGAACCATCCCTGCCACTTTTCCAATCATTGAAGATACTTCCCCTAAGATACATATATATATACAAAGTCTTAAAAATCTTCTTTATTAGAAGCGGTAACATTAACTTTCGAAGATGTGAAATACAACACTCCTTGAGAAATAATTTTATAGTTACAGTTCCGACTGTCAAAAAAGAGCACAGCAGACGGTTTCTTAAAAATATTACACCCTATATATTCAACAAACTACCTGTCGAATTACGTAGTATGGTCACTTTTGGAAATAAATTTCTAGAAAATGTAAGAGAATGGTTAATCTCAAGATCGGAAGTGGAATCACTATTTCAAGTAGTTTCTTAGTATCATCTCAACTACCTCTCAGTACTTCATCTACGCGCGTCAATCATCTTTTTGCTGTTTTTACACTTTTGTGTCTTTCTTTTCGGCTTTCTTCCATTTATATATTTCAAATGTAGAAAATGCACTTGCTACTGGTTTCTTAACCACAAAGTGTATGTCAGTTCAATCCTAAGCTCATGATATATCCTAAATTATGTAAATCTGTTTACTTTTCTGTGTTAACAATATTATTTAACGTTAACTACATTATATTTACATTTGTAATATTTGTATTATTGTTAAACATTTAAAATTATAGAAAATTATATAAATATTGTAAATTAGGACTGAAATCAAATAAACTAAAACTAAACTAAAACTAAAACTAAACTTGTCTATATCGAAAAAAAAATCACACAGAACATAGGTGATTAAGAGGACCTGTAGGGCTCTGGCTTCCCAGGGCGATTTTGCTAGTAGTAAGGTCAGTATGGTATATCCTTGTGACGCATACCCAGGACCGCTGTATGGATACTCTGAATATGCATAGAATGGTGGCCTCTATAGCGGAGACGTTAGCCAACTTGGAGGAACATTTTTTTAGTACCACTGTCCCCTTTAAGTAGTAAAACGTGCCTATTGTTCTCATTTACCAGGAAGCGGAATAAATTGGGCTAAATGGTCTACCAATGAAAAGTAGGCCAAGTACGGTTAGTTAGGTCCTTAACAGCAGAGAATTCATCTAACGATGATATCCTACCTGTTCACAATGTCCTCTTAAAAACGAATTCGACCTTTAGGTCTATTGCTCCATAAATGCGCCTCCATCGGCTCTTCCATCCTTCCCGTTAAGGTGGTGCCCATCGGTTTTTATTATCGTCCCGACAAAAAAAAAGTCTTTCAGCGATACTGTGCGACTTCGCTAATTAATTCATGAATTCGGCAAAAATGTTAATCAGGCATTACTCGGCAAATAGGTTCCCAAAACAAATATCCGTACATCCCCTGTACGGAGGTCGTAAAAATGTTCCATTCTAAGCCTACTCCATTGTTCCACTTAAAATCCCATTAGTTGTACAATTTAGGATACGCCTTCAGTCTGGCAATAGCCACAGCCTCGCATCTGCAGCTGACCGCGAGTGGCTAAATGACTAAAACGCCTATTACATCCTCTGTACGCGGCACATTTTCACTTTTGCAACCTCCATCAACCCCCGACCCAGCCAAGTCTATTTATTCGGTTCCATTTTCATCACTGCCCACCCATGTCCAGACCATCATTTCCAATGCGCGAAAAACATTTCTCGATGCCGATCCAACAACTTTCTCGAAGTCCAAGGCAAGCCCTCAGCTAATTATTTCAATGTACGAGTATATAACTTTTAATGGGCTCCATTGCTACTTACACCCCCCACATGCGCTATTCCCGAAATAAAGAAGGCGGATCCGGGTGCTAGGTCACTGTGAATCTGGCGGTGGAATCGATTGCAACATCCAGTTACTTAAATCTTCATTAAGTGTAAATTACAAGATTTTTCTTACTAAACTTGGGAGCTGGAGGCTGATGTTTGCAAGCCTTAGGATGTAGGCTCAAGGACACAAGTTGGAAGATGTGCTAAGACTGGATCTTCGTTTTGGGGCTTTATTAGCTGCTCGTATGTGAATAATTCATTTTTATTACATTTCAATTTGTTTTTGTTCCTGGGGAGGGCGCGATGGCCACTCGAGGCAATCTACCTAGGTGCCGGATTCATAAAGCGACATGCTCTGTACGTACGACGAGAGACGTTCGAAAACAGGCTTATACGGTTGGGTGCGCATGGAATCAAAGAGTAAACCGTAAGCATTAAAGAACTGAGAAACCAGGGTGAGATTCGGGTTATACTGCTCGATTGGAATTGGTTTTGGCGAAGGCAAATTGCTTTCTATTCGCCAAAGGTTATTTTCTTTTATTCGGCATATTCGTATGCGTACGCCTGCTGTTCGTCGACGTCATAAAAGATACACCTAATAGTAGAATGAAGCTAATCAGGCGTTTGCATGTGAGTTCGAACTGTTTGGGTAGTCGTGTGCCTTTGGGTGCTTGAAGTGGAGTGATACCTTGACAGTTGCTTGGAATGTGGGGGAGTGTGTGTGCCACGAGGATGGAGGATTCTATTTGTGGTAAAACGAAATCGAAATTGAGATCGAAATCTGGAACATCAATGGATTTGGTGTGTATTCAATTACTTGGTTAAGGGTGTTGGTTATATTAGGTTTTGCGCTGGAAGGTTAAATTCAAGTAGATGCTGAGATGCTGAACGAATGGAGGACTCTTTGTTTGCGATCGTGATTATGAGGCGTTCGGATATCTGAGATATGTTTTCGAGAGGTGTGTGAATCGTGTTTTTGTTCATTCGTTTCCACCCTTTCAAACGCATGTTTTGGACTTTTTATTTGTTATTGTTGAGGTCAGAACGAAATATTATGTTAACCATCCGCATTTGCCTCTGATCCCCTTGACAACTTCATTGGTCACTAAGGGAAAGTAAATGGGATTTTGATTCCTTGGATGACAGCAAACTAATTGCGGAATGGCGGTGGCCTCAGGTAACTGAATTCTTATAATTACCACATTAAGCTAGAGGTAAACGTGATTTTCACCACCCGAAACGATTGATCCGATGAGAATCTCATGATATTTTCCGTTGCACGTGGAATATGCTATTGCTTTAAGTCACCAGGAATTGACGCAATTTATCCTGATATGTATGCAAAGAAAATCACTCTTTTGCTAAGAGCTTCAGGCTAATAAGTCCGACCTTGTACGTGCTGAAGAGTATGGAAGACTAGCATATTCTGTCTGGAAAACGACAGCGACACCTCGCTTTAAAACCTTTACAGTTTGGGCATTTTTGTGGGCGTGGAGGGTGTTATCGAAAACGCAGCTTGTGATACACTACTAGGCAGCACGTCGTGGTGTAAGGCAATGCTAGTGTATAGAACTTTGTTGAACGTTGGCTTCGGTCTGTGCGTTTTATCTAACGTAAACAGAGGCTGCCTGATGATTGATTTTCCGCCAAGTGCTCTAATTGCCTAAAGGCTTACGTGGATGATGTTGCTTTCGTCGATTCATGTTTAGTGACTGTCTGCTTTGTCTGCGTTGAATGTGCGATGATTTGTGAACGAGTTAGGAGCTTTGGGTTAATCCGCTTGAAATTGAGATTTTTCACGTGTTTAAAGCCATCATAATCCCGGTATCCAAGGAATCAGAATATTTGGGAGTCATTTTCGACGTTAAAAAAAGATCGAAATGTTGGATTTTTGTTGATGCAGGGGTGCTTTAGACAAGGCATGGAACTTATAACCTAGAAGAAGAGGAATCTTTTGATCCATATGTGATGATGGGATTCTTAACCTCATGGATTTTAGTTTCCTTTCGGAATAGGTCACACAAATACCTTATGGCCTCTCATATCAAACTTCTGCCTTGGCTGCGCAGGAGATTTACTTCCACACTGAGCTAGGTCCATGTTAATATTTTTATTTCAATAAAAAATACAAGTTTTGAGGCTAGTCCGCTAAATGTTAACCTTCCCACATCTCAACATCCATAAAAGAATCTGGCAGTCACCATCAACCGGATTGATCACTTGCCAGACTCCTCTCCAGCATCCTAGAGGTACGAACCTTCCGAGGAGTCAACATGAATGCGGGTCACTACCTCGTAGTAGCCAAGATACGACTGAGGATGCTACGGAGTCGTCGCAGGAGACCGCTAGGATCTTTGCCGTTTGAGTTTCCCTCAATCTCTCGCAAAATCCGATAAAACGGCACAATCCACAGAACAACAGGGAGAGCACTGCCAGCGCGGCCTCTGATGTGCTGGGTTTTAAGTCGCGGCCAACTAGAAATCCCTGGTTTGATGAGCAATGCAAACTAACCTTTGTAACAAAGCAAAGTACATAGACGGGCTAGAGCCGCTCGTGAGCTCTATGAGCATAAAAGGAGCTCGTCTGTAAAATATGGTCGGGAGAAAGCATGCCCGACGAATGGAATCTCAGCATCGTTTTCCCAGTCTATAAGAAAGGAGATCCCTATAACTGCGTCAACTATAGGGAAACAAGTCTCCTCAACATCTCATATAAGATCTTCACTGCCGTATAATCTGGATAATCTAATAGGTTCTTATCAGTGTGGTTACAAGTCTGGTAAATCCATAATAGACCACATTTTCAAACTGCGGCAGATCTTAGAAGAAAAGACCCAAGAATTCCAAATCCACACACACTATCTTTTCGTCGATTTTAAAGCCACATATGACAGTGTGCATAGGGACGAGCTATACCGAGCCATGTCTAGCTTTAACATCCCTGCCAAACTCGTCAGATGTGCAGGATGATAATGGAAAATGTTCGCTGCTGCGATTGTGAACTTACTGAGACGTTTAATGTTAAAAGGGGCTTTAGACAAGCTGACGCACTGTCGTCTAACTTTCTCAACATCGTGCTTGAAAAGATCATACAAAACTCACTAGCCAACATAAAAGCCACGATCTATTTCACGTCTGCGCAATTGTACGCGGATGACATAGACGTTATTTGATGAACAGAGCGAGACTTCAATGAAGCGTTTGAACGCATTGAAGCAGAAGCGGCAAAAATTGGTCTTTCATCCAAAAAAGATGCACAACACTGACGTCTTGGCCAGAACGTCACGGCTACAAATTTGAAGTGGTCAAGGATTTCGACTACTTTGGCTCACTAGTGACCAACGACAACAACACCAGCGCTGAGTTCAAACGCATAAATACTCTTGACAACCGCAGCTTCTTTAGGCTGAAGAGGCAATTGAGAAGTAGAGCCCTCTCTCGAAAAACCAAGGTAACTCTATATAAATCATTGATCATCCCGGTCCTACTTTACGGTGCAGAGGCCTGACAAGAGGCCGGGGCAAGCTTTCATCAACCACATCATGAATATTAAAGAAGAAATCAATGAGGTTATGCATGTCTGTCAAATGGTGAGTACTGAAGCTCTGTCAAGTTCTGTAATAGGGTTCACCGTCACAGTTTCACGAACGAATCCTTGTTACTGTTTCGTTATTTTTCTTTCTTTTTCTTCTATTGTGTCTGCCAGCCGATTGGATGAGGAGTTCCTCTACTTTCTTAATAAGATTGAGAATGTCTCTCGTAGGAGCTGAGCTGATCCAGGAGTCATATTTTTTCTGAGGATGTATGTATGTGCTCTGCAGTTTCCTCGTCCTCAAGACAGAGCCGACACTCGGTTTCAAACGAGAGGTTAAGTTCCTTGAGATGATATCACATACTACAGTGCCCCCAAACGTATCTCACCAGTCTTCTGATATGGACTTTATTATACTTAAGAATATTAATAGAGTGCTTGTTCAGGAGCCGTATAATTCTTTTTGATTGTCGGAGTCCTTGAACACCGTTCCAAAATTGCAGATGTTGTTTACTTGTCTAAGAGAAGATTGACTTTCGACTTCGACGGGATTCCACAGAAAGGTTCGGTACTTATATGCCTTTCGCTGGAACCTTTCCTAACGAATTGATCGGCGATTTTGTTGCCCTTTACGCCCGTGTGCCCTGGCACCCACCAGAATTTGACCTTGCTTCTTTAGATCTAGGGCTAGGTCCTACCTCTTATGTCAGTTTATAAATTTAGGTTGACACATGTCACGATGGCGTATAATTCGGCTTGGAAGATAGCCAAACCGAATATAATCTCCTGCTAACGAGGCCATCGATAATAGATGGGAAGCAGGGTGATATAAAGTTCCACAGGATTTCGGTTAATCATGAGGAACATTATGGGGTGACAAAGTGCGGCGCTGCCGTCCCTTAGGTAGAATGTCAGTTAAAAGAAAGGTGTACTCTACTCAAGCGTCACGGTGGTGGTTGAGCTTAACGAGGAAGACTCTTTGTATATTCGTTGCCAATTTTAACATAGGAATATCAAGCACTTTATCTGGAACCTACCTGATTCAATTCACCTAAGCAACTGATTACTCGTATTTACGAGTCTAGTCGATGCACTGCAGGTCCAGCCCTCTGTACTCACAAACGTTACCCGAATTAGGCACAAGATCGATCCACAATATTAGCATGAGTGACACCAATGTCCTATGCAATCTTATCAACCAAATGATGTCGTTGGCGGCAATTAATGTCGTTCGCTTCTTTATTATAGTGACCGCAGCTTTGACCATTTGGTGCAAAATCAACAGAAAGATGGGCATAGGCTGAATTCCTTTCAAAACGCACCGATGGGGCCTAAATGCATAATCGACCGTTTCAGACCAATTTATGCGCAGCTGATGCAATGAACTCGGAAACGTAAAAAAAAGATGGAATCAGCTCGCCGGGAACCATGCTAACAATGTAACCATGGTTACAATTTTACATTGAATTTTGCAAACTTTTATTTTGATCTTTCAGATGGACAGACAAGAAAGCCTTAGCATAAGTCTTCCCTACCCCAGCTTTGTAAGGTAGAAGATTAAAAATTGATTAGAACGATGGAAGGTTTTCTAGCGTGTGTTTAAGTATATTATAGCGTCAGAGATTAAAGGTCATAGTGGCTATGAACGGAATTATTTTTCTTGGGTTTTCGGAGCCCGTCCAGATCTTTATGAAATGCGAGGCGAAGTAGGTGCGGCGAAGCCCTATTTTTGTGATCTTGATTTCTTGGGATAGTACAGTGAACATTACTAATTTCACTATTCTAGCATCTTGCACGATTGCGTGTAAATTCATTTTAAATAACCTTTGCCTTCATTTATCAAAAGTCTTCGCAATGATAATCGAGTGTTGACAGCTCAAAAATGACGCCTCTTGTTGATGACTCTTTTGACGGCTTTATCCTGATACTTAACCCGGAAAAATATGCTGATAGTGGTTGAGGTAATTTTGCTGCGCTGGGGTCCTGTTCATGAAGAAGTCCGTACAAATTAGTCTACAATAATTGGATAAGAATCATAAAGCTCTAAAATTCCAGCTTGACCTCGTTCGGAAGAGGTGACGACTTTATGGATGAGCGAATTTTCTTTTACGGCAACGGTTAGAGTCTTTGTATTTACGAGCAGAATAGAACATAACCTAAACATAGGAGAAGAAGAAAATGTACCTTTCACCTAAAACGGAATTGAATCGCAAGACCATAAAGCCTTCATTTGACATCAAAACACATATTTTCTTTTCAGCGTTACGATTCCAATAAAAGTAGTCGAGTATATGATTCTTGTTATTACTATTCATAGCTTTCCGGCTCATAAATCACACGGAACGATCCATAAATCGAACAAACTGTTAACAACCCTCGCAGCAATAAAACCATAAACCTATAAGCTGTTAAACCGATAAAACGATAAATTCCGTCAAAGCTCCCGAAAACCAACGAGAGAGAAAAAAAAAGAAATTGCTCTCAAGCTCATTCACAATCAATCTTCCAGCAGTCACTATTCAAAAACATCTCAAAAGCACCGAAACAGCAAGCACCTGTGCCTGTCAGGTCTATCGGATGGCAATAACCCAAGTACTGGTCCGGCGCACCAGTTTAATGCCTCAATTCCTGTCCAACACTTACCATAAATCACGACCACCATCAACTTGTATCCAGACATTCGGAAACACACAATGCGCACACATCAAACAGTAGCAAATAGCAAAGACTCCCATGGTACTCACCTTCTAGACTCAAATCAGAGCTATGCGTCATCACCGGATTAACTCCGGCACTATCGGCATCCATCGCCACCGTTGTGTTCGTTCCACTTCCTGTTGAATTTGCACTCCCATTAGTGCGCGTCACATTGCTGTAGAGTTTCGGAATCGCCTCCGATTCCTTATAGAACTGATCATCATCATACAGTTCATTGATATCCCCTTCGAAATCATCCTGCTCATCGGGCTGCTCCTCGCTTTCGTACCGGTCCTCGAGGACTTGCTTTGGCACTATATACGAATAATGAAATGCAAAATTCATGACACCAATCAACAGTCAAACGATCAATTTGCTTTAAACTGCTTAACTTGCTCCAACGCCTTCGTCGGTCGTTGTCGCACTCGATGCTCCTGCACTTCCACTCATCAACTGTGAGTTGGAGGTGGGTGGACAGCCGCCACACTCGGATGTCTTCCAGCTATGCATCTCACGGCAACTTGTCTGTACTTAAAGCTCGAATAAATTATTCGAAACAATCAGAATTGAGTGGAGACAGGTAGGCGCGGTGTGATTGACATGGGCGACTACGACAACGATGCTAGCGATGGAGAAGAGGTGGCAGGATAAACAATCACCGGTCAACTTACCGCATGTGTAAACAACCTTAAGGTACATCCGAGAGTTCTGGTGACACGGTGATCCGAAGGTATTTGCATCCGCTGCCAAGTTGCATCTCCTCCGCCCGTGACATATTTTCATAACAGCCTCCGTCGCATACGGAGCCAGGCAGGCTGTAGAAACAGAAAGAAAAACACAAAAAGGATGTGTACACAAGTGTCATAACAATTTGTAGTGTGTATATAGACTTACTCTCCTCCTTGACACCCTGCGGCTGGGGGCATTGTATACTCTCGTATTCCGTCCGACCAAAACTCGCGCTATACACTGCGATCCTCGAGTACGGATTACACTCTAATTGGGCGATATCGTTGTGGCACGCTACCTTGCTGCGGAACTCGTCTGCAAGTAAACACAAAAACACAATATAATATAGTATGTACTCGTATGCATGGCAGGAATACACCGAGGAGGCTGTGAATTATTTCTCCTTTTGTTGGTGTTTATAGGGGATGCAAGGGGGGCTAGGCGAGGATTTGCATGTAACGTTGTCGCTTGAGTGTCAATTTATGGTCGATGGAGAAAGAAAACCTTACAATAGGGTCTGGGGGCAAACAACTCTAGTAAATAATAAAGGGGGGATCACATGGTTTGGCTTTTCATGCACTGGGTATGCAGCAAGGGACGCTGTCTTAGAGACGTGCTGGCAGAAACGTTGGCTGCTGGTGTGGATGAAATGAAATGGGAATTGAATTTTGCTCGAGTTAATGAAAAGCTGGATTAAATGAGGCCTCGGAGGCATATTGCACGTAATTACGGATAGAGCCGCTCGTGGTCAGAAGACCAAGGAGCCAACTCGGTGGTTAGAATTCCGTGTTGTTAGGCTTCCCTGCAAAATCTAATTTTGTATTTATTCAAATTAGACGCAAGGGTATAGACGCCGTTGTGCGGTATGAAGATATGGTATTTTCTCCTCCCAAGTGCTTGACAGTTCATAGAGATTTAGTTTGGGTTTTTTGGTTAAGCAAAAAGCTGGTAATATTTGTTCGAGACCTAATCGCCCAAGAGGATTCCGGGCAATGGCCTGTTGTCGTGGATGAAGAAGATTAATTGGGATTGGCACCGCATGAGCCACGCGCATTGCCATAAAATCAGAACACGTTGCTCTACTAATTACACTAAATCATGAGCACTTGTTCCTAGCAGTCTTGATATTATTGATAAACCAAAGAAGATAATGTCATTTAAACAGCCTTACAAAGCTTAGGATACAGACAACGTAGTGACGAATGAAGGGTATAGGAATCAGATACGGGAGCGTTGACCAGATGAAGTATAGTTTTCTCACATCTGCCGCTCGTCATTAACATGTTCAGCGACAAGAGCAAACTTGACTGTTAGACCATATATGTATATGTAGGTCTACCAAGGAATCCTGGAAACTTTTTGGAAAGTAGCTCAAGCTCTAAAGCAAAAAGGTGTCCCAACCGACGTCTTGTAAAGGGTTTTCCAAAAAGGACTTGACAACCTTTTTTTTAAATAAAACGCAAACCATTTGAGATATTTCCAAAACTTTATTATCGGCTTGAAGTACAATCAAAACATTTATGAATGGAACTCGACTTCGTTCATATGGCCACCGCGAGCACGTTTGCAGTGGTCGATTCGTTGGACCCAATTTTCGATGACTCGGCCACACATTTCGGCCGAAACGGCCGCTATTTCGCGTTCAATGTTGGCTCTGAGCTCTTCCAACATCGTCGGCTTGTTGGCATAAACCAATGACTTAACGTAGCCACAAAGAAAATAGTCTAGAGGCGTTAAATCGCACGAACGAGGCGGCCAATCGACTGGCCCATTTCTTGAGATAACACGCTCATCAAACTTACTCTTCTATAAATCGATTGTAACGTGTGCTGTGTGGCTTGTGGCACCATTCTGTTGAAACCACATGTCGTCCAAGTCCATATCTTCCAATTCGGGCCAAAAATAATAGGTAATCATGGCGGGATAACGCTGGCCATTCACAGTAACGTGACGATCGTTATCGTCGACGAAAAAATATGGCCCAATAACGCCGCCGGCATGCAAACCGCACCAAACAGTTATTTTTAGTGGATGAAGTGGTGATTCATGAAGCACATGTGGATTTTCACCCGACCAATAACGCATATTTTGCTTATTGATGAACCCATCGAGCCAAAAATGAGCTTCGTCACTGAAGATGATTCTGCGATGAAATTCATCATCTTGGCGCATCTTCTCCAGAGCCCAATCGGAGAACGTACGTCGCTTCAAATGGTCCATCGGCTTCAATTCTTGAGTCAGCTTCATCTTGTATGGGTGTAAACCAAGATCCTTACGCAAAATACGCCATAATGTGGTCTGAGCGATGCCCAATTCTTGAGAACGCCGTGGAATTGACTGATTTGGATCGTTTGCTAGGGACGCCTGAACGGCAGCGATATTTTCAACACTTCGACCAACCCGTTGTCTCACTGACACGGCAACATCACACAACGAATATGTAGACTCAAATTTTTGCACTAAGCTTGTTATTGCCTGTCTTGGCGAGAATTACGACCGAAAGTTGGAGTTAACGCTCTTAAAGTTGCGGTCACCGACTCCGAATTTCGGTAGAAATTTTTTATAATTTGCAGACGTTGCTCGTTAGTGTACTTTACCATGGTGAAAATGTTGAATTCACTGAATAAACTGACAATAACAGTTTAATGATTAGTGAAAGGGTGCGTTCACAAATTAAATTCAAAGCTGTCAAGTCCCCATTGGAAAACCCTTTATTACTCGATATTGAAAAACTTTTGATCCATCCGGCATCAGTCATTGATTCCTTAGCTATTTAAATTTAATTTTTCAATTGTGAGTGTTAAATTGATTTAAAGCTTGCTAAACAAAATTTGTGGTAACCATACACAATTATGATTTATCAGCTAAATGTATTAAACTGGTATACCTCAGGGTTTCGTTCTTGGCCCAACATTATACATATATCTGACCTATTTCGAGTAGAGAGCAACTTTAATTTAGCCATGTTTGTAGATAATATAGTCGTATTATAATAGCTGCAGTGATCTTATTTCTAGACGTTTGTGGTGTACTACCAGATACTTTTATTAAACTTGAAAAATACGAAGATTAAGTTCAGAAAAAAAAGCTGTTTGGTTCAATTGGTGAAGGAAGGCATGCCTCTTACCAGACAATATTAAATTAAGATTATATTCGGTAAATATGGATTGGAAAGAAGGTTGTAACCCTACATTCTCTACCCAACGACCTGTAAAAACTTAGTATCAATAACAAGCTGCTAATATATGAATCTTCATTAGTAGGATTGCGCAAAAACCCATAATTTAAAGTTAAAAATTTGTCCAAATATTTGATAAAAATTAATTAGCGGCTTGAAATATCGGGTCTTGGTAAATAAGATCTTAAGGCGAATGATAAAAAACCAGGCGAAGAAACTTGAAGAAGACTACACAATCAAGAACCCGAGGGACTCTATACAGCACAAAGAATCGTGAATAGTACAATCCCAAAGGCTAAGAAAGGCAGGGCACGAAAAACGAATAAACAGTAGACGAAAAGTCAAAAGAACAATGAGTGCAAAATGCGTTGGAAAAATATCCAAGATGAGAGCACAGATAGGAAGGCATGGCAAAGGGATGTCAACGGGGCTCTGAACTTCCAAGTTCCACATGGCCGGAAAGAATAATAATAATAATACTAGAAATAAACTTGAACTTGAAAACACTGCGGCAAGCAGATAAAAGATATATAACCCAGGGTCTCAACTAGTAGTATTTCAATGAAGTAGTATCTCGAGAAATTTACAAATAAAAAGTAATTTTCTTGTTGCTTGATTTTTTAGTGTTTTATTTTCAAAAGCTCACGTTTAATTCTTGACATGTTTCAAGATCAAGCATGCTTGGTTTGCATTACCATTTTATCGTAGAGGGACTTGCATCCAAACGACACTAATAAAATATTGAATTTTATTATCGAAATTCGTGCCCTATAAAGAATGTTATTCGCTTACTTCGACCATTTTACGGTCGTCATAATTCACCTATCGTGCGAGCAATTCGAACCAAATTGAATAAATTTCGAACCAATTCGACGCTACTGGACTACAAGTCACTTACCCGTGTACAGTGCATATAGAAGAAAATATTGGTGCTCTATCTCCCAGTGTTGATGGAGGCGTGATTGCCCATTTGTCGCCGTTCGTACCAATTGGGATTGTATTACTCGACTATCTGGAAGATTTTACACAAGGATCTTGGTCTAGAACCTTACATAGTACCGCTCGTGCAAGAACTGAAGTTTGACGAACAGCTGGAGAAAGATCAGCTTTTTTATCAAATAATTGTCTTCAGCGACGAAGCTCATTTCTGGTTAAATGGGTATGTTAATAAACAAAACAGTCAAATTTGGTTCGATGAGCAACCTCAGGCAATACAAGAGCTGCCAATGGTTTATGGCTTGCCGGCGCCCACTGGCTAATGGCGCCCGCTATCATTCCATAATTTTGAACGAATTGCACAAGTTGTAACTAGTCGACATTAGGTTCTACTAGGACGGCGCTCATAGCACGTGAATCGGTGAACAAAGTACTTTCAAAAAAAGATATATATATTAAATATATATTATGTATATAATTTATATATATATATTTTAGTTAAGGTAGAATAAGTTAGGTTTAGTTACATTAAGGTAGGCTTAAGTTTTATTGTAACACAAATGATCATATGCTAAGTTTTTAATAAAAAAAAACATTTTTCTTAGCTTAAGCTAGATATAGTAATGTTAGTGGTAAGTTGATATAGTAGTCGAAAGACATAGATTTAAGTTGTTACGTCTATTTTAGAGTGTCCGCCTAGGGCCAGTAAGATATCTAGATTGTTAAGATAGTTAAGCTAGTTTTTAAGCATTTTTGTCTAGGGTAAGATAGATCTAAGAAGTTATGAATAAAAATGAATTAAAAACTTAAAAAAAAAACTAAAAACAAAGTACTTTCAGTATGATTTATTTTAGACGCAGTTCTAATGTAGTTTTTTTTTTAACATTCAATAATATTCAATAATAAAATGGCAAGCATTGATTTATCAACTTAGATAAACATTTTTATATACCTTTTCTATTTTTTTGTGTTTTCTTGACAATTAAAAACTAAACGCTTAAAAAATCATATATTAGTATTCTACTGGGTGGATGGAATTCATTCGTATCATTTTACCAGAGATGGCGTAGGTATAACATGCTTTATCAATAACCTACATCAAATGTGTTCCGTTAAACATCTGTCGTAGGCGTATGAATGGTAACACTTAGCTCATGTCTGATTTGACAGATAATTAGTTTTATCCTTCCGCTGAACGAATATGGTTGTGTATACGCTTGAACAACGCTGGGAAATATTGCGACATTACTTTGAAAATCATGGTAATGTTGCAGAATGTGTGCGAAAATTGCGTACGGATTTTGGAAGAAGAGAAGCACCGTCAGCTCCGTATGTTCGTTATCTTGTGAAAAAAGTGAAAGAAACTGGCATCCTCATCGATAAACCAAAGCGTGAAAAGCCAAAAACAATGCGTACACCCGAGAATATTGCTGCTGCGGCAGAAAGTGTGCGTGAAGCGCCATCAACATCAATTCACCGTCGTTCTCAACAATTGAACATTTCGGAGACATCATTGAGACGAATTTTGCATAAAGACCTTGGTATGACGCCATACAAAGTCCAATTGGTTCAGGAGTTGAAGCCAACTGACCATCCAATGCGTTTTCGCTTCGCTAAGTGGGCCTGCGATCGACTTACAGAAGATGCCGGTTTTGCCAAAAAAAAATCATCTTTTCAGATGAAGCTCATTTTGATCTTGGCGGGTATGTAAACAAGCAAAATTGTCGCATTTGGGGCACAGAAAACCCGCACGCATACATTGAAAAGCCGGTGCACCCAAAACGAGCCACTGTTTGGTGCGGATTTTGGTCCAGAGGCATAATTGGGCCATTTTTCTTCGAAAATGAGCAAGGAGTGGCCGTTACAGTCAATGGCGATCGTTATCGGGCCATGTTGAACGAATTTTTGTTCACAAAAATTGAAGAGGAGGATATTGGCAACATTTGGTTTCAACAGGACGGCGCTACGTGCCACACAGCCGAAGCTACACTCGATGTTTTGCGCCCTGTTTTTGAAGATCGCATTAGCAGCCGCAGAGCTGATGTCGTTTGGCCACCTCGGAGCTGCGATTTGACACCGTTGGACTATTATTTGTGGGGTGCCGTCAAAGATAAGTGTTACGCCGACAAGCCAGAGACAATTGACGCTTTAAAGGACAATATTCGTGAAGCCATTGGTGAAATACAGCTGCACACAATCGATAATGTGCTTAAAAATTGGACCGATCGTGTAGGCTACTGCATGGCCAGCCGAGGCAGCCATTTGAATGAAATTATTTTCCATTATTAACCGGAAGGATTGTACTTTCAAATAAAAAAAGAAATTTGAGGAAATATTCAGTCGTTTTTTTTATAGCATTTTCAAAAAAAAAAAAATTATTTGGCGGACCCTTTATGTCATTTGGTTGGAGCGTGCATAACAACAGTTCGTACTTCATTGAATATCTTCAATTTTATTTCGGATACTTCAATACTTAAATACGAAAAATGTGCTAGAGAAAGCCATCGTATTTTAATCGAAGTTTATAAAGAACATGCTCTCGTTGAATAAGCGTGTTGGAAATGGTTAACACGTTTAAAAGTGATTTCCACATGGAAAACAGGGACCGACCTGAACCTCCGCCAAAATTTGAATTTCATCCACTTTCAAACGCGCGCAAAAACTCTCTGAATTGGTGAGAATGGAATTGTCAATGGTAGGATGCATTATGGAAATTGGAATGATTAAAGAACAAGGAATACGGGTCTTATACGAATGTAAACCAAGGGACTTCGAAACCCGTGTTTTTTTTACATGTGAACAGGGTTCAGGGGCAACGAATTATCATGCTGAATCCTGGACTCATTTAAAACTGAGAAGTTCATGCGAACAGATGGTAACCCAAATGTCGCTTTAAAACACTTATCATATTAAGTTTGAATTTCACCACGTTAGTCAATAATGCTCTGAATAATATCTATTATCCAACGTAATGGAAAATAGGAATGGGCCCCTTTATCCCTAAGCTGGATGGAGATAGAAAAAAGCCCGGTTAATCTCTATCAATGTGATTTCGATCATATTAAGGGATATTGCGATGATAATGGTGAAAGGTGGAAGTTAACAATTTACTTTCGAAAGTCGGAAAGGTTATTGTTTAGGATTCCGTTGGCTGGAGGGATACCAGGAGGAATTGGACGAACCCCGTGATTATTGAGAGATACGCAGTTAGATATTGGTATCTGATTCGACCAATATCTGCGTGACATATCGGTGTGGCCAGGGTTTGTCCTAGGATGTACAAAACGCCAGAGTTCAGCATAATAAACTAAAATGTCTAAACGAAATCGGCAGTCGAAAACACATTGCAAGTTCAATGTCTAACGGCAAAAACTTAATTTTCGGGGCTTACCATCTAAATTGTAGTTACCACGAGACAATATTCCGATCAGACTTTATTTCCCTATAGGAATTGTTCGATACTGATTAAGATTGCAAAATAGAGATATTTATTTGCCGTCGCCTCGTGTGGGCCATTGACAAACCGCTCATTCGCAAGGGGAATGGCAGGAGAGCGCAGTGGCGCAGAGGGTAGTGTCAGCCTCTGACATGCGATGAGCGAGTTCGGATCCCGATTACACCAGTGCCACCGAATGTTTATCTCGCTGCTCCTCTCCTCAGCGGGGTATTGGCAAAATTCCCCGTAGTACACTGGCAAATGGCAGGTTCCGCGACATTGGCGAATATTTCCTCAATGACATCTCAGAGGTAGCCAATATCTGCTTGGCCAATATAACCAGTTTTCTTAACTATATAGGCTGGATTTAAATAAACATCCTCCTCCATCGTCAAAACCGCGCCTAAGCGCTAATCGGGTAGCCGCATCAACCTTCCTACCGCAATGGCGGGCTGGGATCACATTGATGTTCTTACGTAAACAATTCGTCGATTTTTGATGGATGTTGGGTCAAGACGCTTTTTAGGTTGATGGGTTAGTTCGGTGAGATTCTCCTCTTTATTTCCTTAGTTAGATAAGGCTTAGCCAGGGGTTATTTTAGGAGGCTAGGCGCATTATCATGCTTAGATGAACCCAAAAACTGACTGAGGTCTTTTACGAGTAGGCTTGGTGAGATTTTGGGCATGCAGAGTAAGCGAGATGGTGAAGACTATTCGCTAAAAGACGATAGTTCGACTATTTGTGGAATTTTTAAAATCTGGAATACATGAAAAAAGATTTTGAAAACGAAATCACCCGATACTCATATCTTATTTTTAGCCTTTTTTTCTGCGATTCGTCTAATTACTTTGAAGCTACTAATGTGGTTATACAATGAAGTGCTTTACTCTTACTTATAAGCTATGAAATACACATCCTAAATCGAATGCCATTGTATCATCCATTTTTTTGTTTAAAAAAGTGCGCATATTGTTCGTGGAGACCTTAGGTAGAGGGTGATCTAACAAGCTGTTAAATATTGATCGATAGTGAAACAGTACAATTGTACTATTCCACATGGGTCCTTTCCAAGTTAATCATAGGAATTCGGCCTATCTATAACAACTTTGCAATCCATTTTGCATAAAGATCTTGGCCTATGGTTTATATGAAGCCTATAATTGAAACCAGCAGACGAGGTACAACGTCGTAATTGTGCTTGATCCATCAAATCATGAACAAGATCATCTTTTTTTTCACCTGGCATCGAAAGCTCTAGGGAAAAAACCTCTCCATTAATAACAAGTGACAATTTGGTTTAGTTTCTTGGCTAAGAGTATCATTATATTTTTCCGAAAATAATACCATTGAACCCGTACAATGAATGACTAAAATTGTTACTATGTACATGGGAGACGTTTATTTCCAGCTTCATGTCACACTGTTGGTGAAACGATGATTGATAGAGTGATGAATTTCCTGGACGTGGGATTTCTCGAGTGAAAACTGCCGATATCGTGTGATCAGGCTTTCCCTTTGGGGCTATTTTAAAAATGAACTAAGGGAAAATATTAAAGCTGACATTCGTAAAATACAGAATCAATAATGTGAAAACGATGACAAACTTCATCAAAGAATGACTATTTGCAGGAAAATCCCAGGAGGTATTTTTCTCAGAGGTTTTTTCTTTAAATCAAAAAAAAAATGCCACAACTTTCCACAAACATGTTGTGCTTTTGTATAGATACAAAATGATTGCTTTGCTTTACCTAAAAGATATATTAAAAAAAATAAAAAGCCATTTGACAGCTGGCATTTTGAAATATTAGGTATACAACGGGGCTTCCGTCATTTCCAACATATGTCACTTGCAGTACATCCTGGCCACATGGCAAAATATCGTCTTTCGATTAAAATAAACGTCATTTGCGGACATTTTTCGTTTTCATCTTCATTTCGAAATATATGTAGCTAGGGCAGATTGAATAGCTTCAAAATGTGTTGTGAATATTTTTAAAGCCACAAAACTGCTTATTTCAAAGTGGAAGAAAAGGAAAGTCTCGGATCGGTGAAAAATATTGAAAGCGAAAAATAATGCCTTCAGTACTGGATCAGGAACGCCATCAAACGCAACAAGAAATTGTAAATTTATTGGGCTTTACTTAACAAGCCCTTTCCCATCGTTTGAAAGCCTTGGAAATGGTCTAAAATCAATATAAGTGGGTACCAAATGAGAGTTAAAGCCGAGAGACGACAAACGGCGTTTTTCTACAAGCGAATTGCTGCTCTAACGACAAGTAGAGGTCCCAAATCGTTGCGAATGAAATAATTACATAAGATCGCTAATGCGTTTAAGTCGACATATTTTCTCTGTATTTGGCAGCTTGATAATGCTTGGACACATGCTTGTCACATCGTCAAAACCTGTCTAAAAGCTCTGAAATGGGATATCTAACCCCATCTGCCATATTCTCTAGTCATTACCCCTTCCGGCTATTACCTTACCCACCGGTCCTATCGATAGCGCATAGCCTACTTGAGCACAAATTCTGATCCTCAATTCCAAATGTCAACTCTAATCTTCAATTTCGATCTTCGAATAAGCCGAAAATTGGATCGATTTATGGATTGCCTAAAAAGTTCTGCAGTTTTTCCAACGTGGAATTCGTAGTCTGCACGGAGATGGGCAAAAGTTGTATCTAACAATGGACAATTCTTTAAATATTCAACATGTAACCACTTTTCTGAAATAAGAGCTCCAAATATTGAAAGACTATTTGTAATCATTAGACATTATGCATCTAGGCCACTGCTTTATTTAATCCCCGATCTGAAGATTCTTGAACTTCTGATACTTAATTTTTGAGATAGAATATAAGAACGACAATGCAAAACCATGGTTCATCATAAATTTAGGTTTTTTTTTTCAAATAGCTTCATGTACTGGGTTGAGCTTATGGGTAATATGACATATCGATCGTCTGACATTGCGGCAAACTAGTCGTATATCGCGAGAAGCATAATGACTACGATTTTCCTATTCGACAACACTTGTTAGTCTTGGCTATCCAGAGGGTTCACAGTGCAGACCTTCACTTTGATTGAAATTAAATCATTTAAGATCGCTTAAGTAAGTAGTTCAGCAACATTATTGACTTCATTTAAAGATTCACGGGCAACTCTTATACGTCGCTGGTTTTGTTCCAAATTTTATTTTACAGCTTTCACAGTATCTTTAGGGATCGTTCATATTTACTTTCTCGTTATTTTTATAGATCGTTGATGACCTGGGGCATCTGCGAAATCAGACAATTCCGGCAACTTTTTGAACATAACTTGTAAAGGCTTTCTATGTACAAAAAAGGCACAATTGCTCCATATACTGCAATCATTACTTCTGCTATTTGTTATTCTGCCCTTCATTGATGACTTGAAGGTCATTAAATGTCTCGGGAGAAAACATAATTTCATCCACTCCTCTCCACCTAGATCACTGTGGGGAGTCCTGGCACCTCTAAATAAAATAGTATTACCATTAAGCAAACCTTTTAGTACATTGAATTCATATACGAACAACGTATGTTCCAAGCTGCAGAAAGTCTGAATGCGACGAATTGAAATTCATAAGATAAAGTCGTGACTTTTCCTAGAAACCCCACAGAAAGTTTGTTGCCATTAACATGGCTGCATCATAGCGTCCCTTATAATTACAGGGAAGACAGCGCATAGTAATCTGCTTCTCACACTCTCTAGACAGTAGACACCTCATGCATCAGGAAAGGCATGAGCAACTAGACAAACAGCCCAGAATTCCAGTCATTAATGTTGCATTCAGCAGTCACGTACGAGTGGCATTGCCAAAAATAAAAATCCGCCCATTAAACGATTTGCCTACGGCACACAAGTCGACAGGACAACTAGGATATGCAATGCGTTTTCTGGGCTCCTTCTTTTCATCGCTTACGTCTTCTGACACATTATCACCATCGCCGCCACCATCATGAACCGGAATAAGAGTGAGGCGACAATATGGGCATCAAACATGCAACGTATGCGTTACACATAATACATGTTCATGCCGCATGGCAAAAGACTCTGCAGTGGTGGAAGTAAGCAGAGTAATGATGTGTTTTCCTTGCATTTGTGGTGACAAGAAGAAAAAGGATCCGCCCCAGGGTGAATTGAATGAGCTCGGATGCGAAGCAGACATGTAACTAGCCCCTTTCAACAGAAGCGTCATAGTGTAGGGACGGAATGAAGATGGAAAAAAAACTTGCGTCTTAACCTGATTTCAAGTAAATTTGCTTTGAAGGATGAGAAATCTTCATTTCGGAGTCTTAAATCTGGGACTGCATTTGCTTCGCTGCATGTTTCTTCATTCCTGTACATATGTATATACTATGTAAGTGCATCCAGAGTACGTGGTCGGGTGTGCTTGCTTTGGGGATATAATCCATTTAAGTTTGAGAGCAACCAACCGTCGATACGAGGTCCCTCAAGCGAAAGAGAATGACTTTAAAGACAAGACTGCATTTTTAAGAAAATTCTGGATGGTTTGAGTGATTTTGAGAATTATAGTTTTTTTTTGCCAATTTTAGTACTAAAAGGAGTTTGATGGCAATGCAGTTACTAAGTCAAGGTTTACAACTGCGCGAGGTAATTTTAAAGCAATATGTATAAAGGAGGTATAGGTTTCAGGTAACTTCTACATTCCTGTACCCTGTCGTAAGGAAGAGGAACAAGGTTGGTACTTACGAGTATATAATAAAAGGATTCCCAAAACAATTATCGAAAACTTGGCTTGACAATGCTCAGGAAGTTCAAAACAGTCCATCTCGTCCTTTCCTTTTGGACACCTCTCATAAGAGCTACAGTTTTGCAAGATGAATGAACAATTTTTTCTCACATTTCAAAATGAAATTAAAGGAAGCCCGTGCTGGGTTTAGACAACCTTTCCAAATACATATTTCTCAAACTCCGACTTCGTTCATAATTTGTCCGAATCGCGCCTGCATCCTCACTGCAAGATAAGCTTTTACGGCGCTTGAATTTGGGATGAACATAGGAACCAATTAGGACATCCTTCCAGCAAACGTGGCAATAAGCCCAACTTGCCAACCGTATACAATAAAGGGTTCTTCAATAAGGGCGGGAAAATGTTGATAGGGAATAAAACAAGTTGTGTGTGAGGCATTAACAAAATTCATTTTTAATTAAAAAGAAAGAAAGAAAATATGAAATAAAACATCATTCAAATAACCATCTCAACTTCTGGTGTCGGGGATCTGAGTGGTTCAATTTTCAATGAATCTTCAACATAGATCCGACTTAAATTTTAGCGATGGCTTTTATTTTGTTCACCTTAAGAGCATCGGTCGATTTTGGTTTATTCGTATAGACCTGCAACTTCTGGTAACCTCACAAGAAAAAGTCTAGACCTCGGCATATTCACGTCATCTCTGCGAGAGATAACCTTAAATCGTTCATGCAGAATGTCAATCGTGACATCTGCTGCGTGGAACATAGCGCCGTGCTGTTAGAACCACATGTCCATATGGCTCAATTTGGGCCATAAGAAATTGGGTATCAACACTCTGTAGCACTCGCCATTGACTGTGATCGCCTTACCAAGGTCTTTTCGAAAAAAATACGGACCAATGACGTCGCCGTCTCAAAATCCATACCAAATGGTAACTTTTCGAGGGTGAATTGTCACCGGGTGAACCTCGTGTGGGCTAGTGTCGTCCCATATATGGCCATTTTACTTGTGAACACAGTCATTCATCCAACAATGGTAAGGATAATTTTACAGCCAAAATTGGGCGCCCATTCAACGAATAAAACAGGGTCATGAACTTTAAGTTCCTGGGTCACTTGGATCTTGTACGGGTGTAGACCCAAGACACAAAATTTGCCAAGTTAAAGTCTGCGAAAGGACGAGTTCATGTACACGGCGAGGAATCGACTACCTTGGGTTCTGCTGTATATTTTCACAGACCGTGGCGATGTTCTCGGCCGATCATGGTTCCTCGACATACGAATGTTGGTTGATTGATTACCGAACTGGTGGTACCAAATTTGACCACAAAATGCTGAAAAGACAAGTGTGAAGAGCCACCACTTCTACCATAAAATGGGCGCAATGCTAACTTTAACTAAAATTTGCACTAACGAACACTTTGATGATCAAATTTTATCATTTGGACGTGTGGTTCGATCGTGTAAATTGCCACGGTGGCATCAGTAACTGAATAATAACAGTAGATTTGACAGTTATAAATCGATACAAAAACGTACTTAGGTATATCCTAAGATTTGACGACGTATTCCAGATCATCGACTGTAAACTGTGATGAAATTTAAATATTAGATGAATTATTAAATGAATGAAGATAAATTCTTTCAAAGAATTTATATTACATTTTGTGTGGAAAACAAAATTAAGTGCTCCCATGTATCTGAACTGCTGACCGTGGCATCTGGCGTGTATATTATGAGAAAAAAAAATTGTAGTGGTACAAGCTCTTCACAGAAGGCCGGGAAGACTAAGGACACTTCAATACGTCAACAACGGATGAAAACGTGAAAAAAAATTTTGTGCTGACAATTTTTATGGAGATCCGCCGAATCATCAGATCGTCAGAATTTTAGGCATGAAACGTGGGTCACTGAAATTTCTAAATTTGGAGCAAAAGCAAAAGCATCGCTCATGAGCTACTTAATGACGTGAATGAAATTCCAGATTTGCTGAAAAGGGTCAAGAGCTCTCTACGACAATTTTCTCTTCCCAAAAGATTTGCCACGATTGAGGAGATAAAGAATGCATTTATGGAAGAACTCAAGGCTATACCAAAAAGCGTATATCAGAGGTGCTTCGAGGATTCGAATAAGCGTTGGCGCGAGTGATTATATCTGAGGGCGCTGACTTTGAAGGGACAAAATAGATATTGATGGACAAATAAATGTAAAAATCACCTTATTATTTGAACAAACCTTAGATGTCAAAAATGTCCAGTCCTGAACACGGACGAATTAAAATCACCTATCTTCAATGGACCATAGATCCGTGTTTTTTTAGAAGACAACGAATTTATAAGCCATATGACACAGATCGAATCAGAAATGTGCCCAAGCTCTGTATTAGTTCAGCTAAAATGCTGAAATGCTTTAAAATTTTAACCTCCTGAACTACTTAGCCGATTATAGTGAAGAACGGTTTCATCAGAATATTAGGACAATGGAGAAGGCGAAGAAGGAACGATGGGACAGCTTCGATGGCAAATTATTGCTGGACTTAATTAAGCGATTGTCCTGAGCAAAAACTCGATAGAAAAACCTACAGAAAAAGCTTTTTTAAAGTTTTTTTTTGTGATATCGTGTAATGGTATATTATGCATTACATTTTTATTGTTTATATACATGTAGCTGCTCCAAAAAGATATATATCGTTGTAAGTAATTGAGGAAACAATCAAAAGAAACCGAAAGTCTAATGATGTCAAGAAAGGAGGTAGGTTTAGGAGTAAATGGAGAGAAACCGAATATATTGTCACTAACCGGCGTGATTCAAATCTCGTTTTGAGAAAGTGGGTGAGTTAAAATTTTTGGGAGCCGTACTGACTGCCAAAAGAGGCATTAAGATCAAAATAAATAAAAGGCTCTACATTTGCAACGCGCGCCTCTTCGCGATGACGGAACTACCGTTTTGCCCCGCAACGTCAAAATCCATATTTATAAAACCAGTATAATGCCAGTGACATTATTTGGATGTGAAACTTGTTCTCTGACAAAAAGGAGGAAAATATATTTTGCGTCTTTGAAAATACTTGTCCGAGTAATAAAATCGCCAAGGTTAAGATGGATGGGACAAATAAGACGGATGGGCAGTGGACGAACAGTCAAGTGAATAATGACTGGAAAATCCGTAGGTAAAAGGCTGCCAATATAAAGATGGAACTAGGAGAGATGGAACAGAACAACGAAGTGGCGAAGGGTTGTCGACGAGGCTCTGAACTTTCGAGGTACCAAGAATCAATTTTACCAATTTATTTTTTTGCAATAATTGGCCCCGAGATTCAATTTGAATAATGAAGCAATATGAATGACTTATAATGTAAAACGTGTTTTTTTTTACAGTTGTACAAATTCAAAATGAAATAAAATACTTAAAACTAATGTTAATGTCTATGATATTAGCTTTGTTTATTAGACACGTTTCTGCCATTAATGTTTAAATATTATTTTCGGGTATATGCGCACTACGGCCAGCTCGAAGGAAGCGCAACCGTGAAGTCCAGTTTTCGACAATTTTATCGAACAACTATATATCAGAAATATCAGGAATAGATCGGCGAATTTTGACTTCCAACTCGTCCGACGTCTCTGGTTTATCGGCATAGCCTAGTCACTTCATATACTTCCAAAAGGAGTAATCTAAAGAGGTGAGATCACAGGATCATGGAGGCCAGTTCACATGCGCTCAGCAAATGTTTCCCGCAATAAAGTGATGGTCTCGCGTGATTTGTCATCTTGTTGAAATCAAAGCTCGGTCACGTCAATGTCATTCAACTGAGGAATAAAGAAGTCAGAAATAACTGTTCTATAGCGCTCCACATTGATGGTAACATTCTGGACGGCATTGTCCTTAATGAAATATGGGCCGATGATTACACTAGCCCATAAAGCACACCAAACAGTGAACTTTAATGGCTGTAAGGGCGTTTCGATCAAGGCTTCTGGGTTTTCTCCAAGCAAAATTTTGCGTTCAAATTTAGGATCAAGCTGATCAATGTTTTCGGCCACATACGGAACCTTTGCGTAAAATCTTCCACAAAGTGGATGGGCATAGTTCCAATTGCGGTGTACGATGGCAAAATCGACTTATTCGGATTCTCCTCAACACTGCGCTCTACAACGGCAGCAACTTCTTCTCTTCGCACCGTTTGAAATCTTTAGGGATGCATATTATCCACTTGAGTATACGTGGTATGAAAACCACGATATACATAGAGATGGATAATTATGTCAACCGTCAAATATACGTAGCTAAGGATAAGCTTGGCGAACAGAACCATGGTTTTTTAAAAGAAGTTTGCACAATTGTTCTGGCGTTGATCTATTTATCGTGAAACGGCAAAACGTGCTAACCACAAATCAACTTTCTGCTGTCAAACTGTCAATCTGTGGAAGCCTTGTTGCCAGTTGGAAAACCAGACCTCTAAAAAAGCACCCTTTACATGTGCAGAAGTTCTGAATATCGACTCTCGGAATTCGAAAATTGTATAGTTAGACTTAGATGGCAGCGATAACATATAATCGTCTTTGGTAATGGTGTAAAATAGTCTTTGATCTCATATATCGATATATTGCTTGGCATGATTGTAGTCAAAAGTCAGAACCATGACTTGACCGTTTACCTGTTGTTGGTTACTCCATATCATTCTCTGTGCTTAGCATTAAAACCTCGCGCTTTAGCAACTACAATACCTGGATTTTCAAAGTTTTTTATACTTAGCAGTAGCTTAGCAGTAGCCCACAAAAATCGTAGAGTAGCAGTAAGATGTGTCTGATGATCAAGAAGCTGTTTGGTTAAGAAGGCCGAAGTATAAAAATGATTCTTCGCAATCATTTCTCCTTTTCCATTCCTCCAGATTCTCTTTATTTGTTATAAGTGAATCCAAATAGATCAAAGGCTTATAAGCTTTTTCACTTATGTCATTCGTCTGGTTCGTACTACCGAAATAGTAGCCTATTAATGCTAAATTTCACTTGGTCTTCTGTCATTGACGAAATTGTTTTCTAAGAATTCCAGGATTCACCTACTTTTTCTTACAAGTGGCTACCACCTAGAGCTGAGTTTGCAAAGTGAATACATTTTAGAATCAATTGAATTCTTTTCTCTGATAGCACTTGGAACATGAATGAGTTTTCGAAGAACTTGTCGATGCTCTTCCAGTGAGAAATGGAAAGATATTTCACAATTCCCATATACCTTACAATACCAAGAATTTTTCTTTTTATCTTCTACGTTATGTTGGTGTCTACCCATTCCTTAATGCGAGAGGTACGCCTTACAGTTCGTTGGCATGGCTTCGGAAACAATCAGTTAAAAGGTTTCTTAAGTAACCATTGGGCCAACAAAGTCAACAGGCTGCATTGCGGATACTACTGGTTAGAAATCTGTTCAAAAGTAAATCCTTTGGGGGACTCCTACCTAACTGAAGCAGCCCACTCGTTTGATATACATGGTTTGACGATGGGTCCGGAAAGCACGTTTCTTTTTTTTCGTTTTCGAGGAAATCTCCTTCAGGTGGCTTGTACTCATCTGTATCTGATGGCACAAGTCAAACTTAAACTTAGTCCCTTGCCATGTTGCTAGCCATGTACATGATTTTACTTTAATCAATATAACCAAAGCGTGCTATGTGAGAACATAAACAGAAAAACTCCAACAGACGCGTCGCAGGATCACGTGTCGCCTCATGTTTCATACATCAGGTGCCGTGTGACCCGCCGGTAGACACACTCTCACATGAAACACTAAAAAATTGGCGAAACACCAGACAAAAAACGCAGCATTTTTTTACAAATAGCTTACTTACATTTTATTGCAACAAAACACCTTTGAGTCTCGGGTGAAAGAACACGGTATACTCGTATGATAGGCATTGAACGTGTTTCCACGCAACAACGCAATTTTGTTATTCAAAGTTATTACGGAAATGGGCGATTCGTTAAAGTTGCATTTCGTAAAAGTCGTGAATTTTTCGTTTATCATGATTGCCTTAGTGAGTTTGAAATTGGTGCAACGGTGAAGCCTTTCAATGAAATCGCTTCGGTACCGGGTCAGATTTCATATCATCATGCTCAGTTAGCACATATACGGCAACACATCACCGCTGCGAGTGAAAGTTTTCGAAAACTCAAACTAGAAGTCATCAATTGGGTATCACTTCTGACTATATCTACGACGAATTTTTTAAGGTTGATCTTCATTTACACACCTACGAAATTGAAGGCTTTACGTATACAGTCTACAAAGTCGCCGATTCTTTAAAAAGACTTTTGGTCGCCAAGACAATCATCAAATTTGATTTTTCTTATGGTCCAGAAGACCCACACGAGATTGGCGAAAAGCCAATGCATCCCAAAAATCACTGTATGGTGGGGAATATCAAGCTGGATAGGTAGTTACATTGAATGTAGAGCGTTATCGTGATTTTTTTCAAAACAACAAGCTCTGGTTCGAAAAAGACAGCGTTATGGCTGTCAGAAGTTTCAAACAATCAAACAAATGAAGGAGAACTCAATATTTAGAGGAAAAGTAGATTAGCCTCCGAAGACATGCGATTTGACATCTTTAGCCAACCATTCCGGACTTCGAACATAACATAAGAACTGCGGCCATTTATTCTTTTATTCCTTAAAATTCCATCGATTAACTTTAAGATGATCGCCTAATCTGTTGTTGGAGCTACCCAATCTACCCTTGGTTTGCGAGCAACATGGAACAGACATCCAACTCGGCCTCCGGAGCCTTAGAGACAGGCACATGGCCTTTAGAAACAGACATGGGCTTTTGTGCCGTCTTTTTCGAACCTGCCGCCATTTGGGCGTAGGTCAACTGGAGTGTGACGGATGGTGTTTGGAAGCGAACCGAGGGATGCTTCTTCTCGGCCTCTTGCTTACGGGTCAGGTTTTTTTACTTGATGTCCTGGAACTTAGGACATCCCCCATAGTTTTCAGTGTCCTCGGTTCCAACATAAGACACACTCGAGTTGCGCTCTGTCCGCCACCTTGTTTTTTTCCCAAGGTCGCATTCCTCGTTCTTGTTGTTCTCTGTGCACTTAGAGCATCGAGACTGTGTATCGTAGTTCGACGCGTCGTGTCCGAACGGATACATTGCAAAATATTCCCGCTCCTGTTTAATTTTTCCCACGTGACAGTCTGGGGCGCTAACGAAGTAATAGTCCTTAGCATCTCCAGCTTGCTGCTGGGTGTGAGCTGCACCAGCAAGAAGAGCACTACTCGCCTCTCCCATCGGAGAATGACTTAATCCCTATGAATTTTAGGTCGTCACTCTCGAACTCCTTTCTTCGCATTTCTTCGGCGTCTGTTATCCACTCCACGCTTTGGAGGTCTGCAACCTCTCGGCCTTCGGTGTGAAGGAGAAAAACTCCGTTGTGGACTTGCACTGAACAGCATAGCGTTTCTGGCCTAAACATTTAAATTCAAAACTGCCCAGAATAATAGCATACTCACAAAGATCAATGGTCTCTCGTAGGGCCGTGTTACAGGTCAAGATGGGTGGAACCTTCACCTTTTTAGGGCGCTGTTGCTATTTCTACTGCTGCGGCTGTTGTTGTTGCTACAGCACACACCATGTCGGCCGCAAAGTGCACACCGTGCGCGAGCGAAGGCTGGACAATCGCAGAGAAAGTATTTTGTTATGTCGCCCTCCTCGCAATATGCAGCACAGGCAGGTGTCTCACAGATACCAAACATGCAAAGATGCTTAGCAAAAGTGTAATGGCCCATAATGATTCTTCTGCAATCAATTCTCCTTAAGGATAAGAAGAATGTTGCGGATTTCTTGCAGACATCAGGACGTACGTGCTTAGTCATCTTGCATACTGGATATTCCCTCGGTCTAGGATTATGTGCGTTAAAGACCTAATCGTTGATGTAGGCTTTGACCGTAGGAAGTAGAAAGCAGGTCCCGAAAAACTCTCCTCTGAGCCTATTCTAGCCAATTCATTACATATCTCATTTCCTGGGATCCATACAGGCCTTAGTGAATTTAGCCATCCGACTTTGTTCAAGAAGGTCCTGAGTTCAAGCATTAATTTGGAGTTGGTTAAAAGGTTGGACACAACTTTGAGTGCAGCTTGGCTGTCACTGCAGATGCATATGCTTTTCCCTTCCACTTGTCCTTCACAACATACTGCATGGCCATACGGAGTGCGTATATCTCTGATTGAAAGGCAGACACATACTTTCCTAACTATAAGTGCAGTCGGACGTTTTCGCGTTTAAAGAAAACCCCAGTGTCGGACCCCCGCCCAGACCTGGAGCCATCTGTAAAAATGCGAAGATAGTCCTTTCCAGGTTCAGTATCTGGCCAGAGTCAGTCCCGATGCCATGGAAATTTGACTGTGAAATTATAGCGCTATAGGATGGCGTGTGTCATTGCGTCGGAGGGCATATCCATGAGACAGGCCCCCGTACAGCTGAGACAAACCGCCCTTTGGAGTTTGGTGAAAGAGCTATGACGAGTTTGTGTGTTAGCCTATTCCACTAGACAACCGTTGCATATGAGATTATCGGTCTTACCTTTGCGTGCAGATCCAGAGCACCTTTATTGGCGATAAGCCAAAGAACGTTTCGTTTTGCCAAAAAGAACATTTGCATTGCCAAAAAGCTGACAGCGCTTTGATGGTTTTTGACGTAACATGCTTTGGTCAAAGAAGCTTCTTATCTAAGATGACTCCCAGGTACTTAGGTTAATTGAGTATCGGGATGGGAATGTATTTTAGCACCAGATGAGTCGTGCTGTTCATGAGAACGACATCAGTCTTAAGAGGATTAACCGACAGGCGATTACTCGTGCAATAGTCATTAATCACATTTAGCGCCGCCTGTGCTTTGAAATGGTCAATCACTACATGAGCTGACAGAGAGAACAGCAACATCATCCGGAGTCTGGGTCATTCCACAGTTATCTAGAGTCATTGACAGAATTGAGCCGGGATTTTGTTGTGTCTTCTGACCATTTTGCTTGCTCACATTGCGATAGGTGTCATACATTTCCTCCGAATTCCTAAACTTTCTGTTTTCCTTTTAAGCTAAATGGTAAGCCATTGTACGAGTGGTAGATGTCTGTGAATCGTCTTGGAACCCAATATTAATTGGCCTTTTAAAAACCAAGCAAAGCTATGTTGACCTCCATTTGGGAATAATGCGAAAGCCCAAGATCAATCTGAATAAGGTCAAGTTCTAGGAAATTTTCGGGCCCCGGCCCGCATAAGATCTCTGGTGAGCTTGATAGAATGGGCTCAGCGGAGGCTTTCTACGGCCTACACCTTCGATTTGCTAGCCGTCATCTCTGATTAAAGCTTAATGCAGGGTCTCGATTGAGCAATATACAGCAGAAGACAATGAATGTAGGCAGGCAGAGCGGAAGACCTACAGACGTTATTATGAGGAAGTCAATAGAAAAACGTAACACGCGGCAGTTTGTAGTTTTTCATGATCCTCTCCAATCAGTTCCAGCTATGGCGTCAATATTTCTCGAATACGTGTTGGAGTTTTGACATCACTAACCTGTCCAAGACGTTCAAATTTATTTATTAAATCTATTATAACTGCGTGAGAAGGTGCTTGTGATGAGCAAAAGTAGCCCAAACGTTACGAAATAATTTTTCAGTGAACAGTTTAATAATGTACTAAACCTTTTACTGGATGATTTCTTAAAGTAGTCTCCTATCACCACGAGGATGGCGCCCAGGTTGAGACCTCATAAAAAGTGAAAGAAAAACCTTTTCGTCAATTTAGTAAAAACAATACAAGTTGTAGATAAGTGCAAATAGGGTAAAAGTATCTCTAAAAATTTAGCGACATTAGAGTGGAAAGTTGTTCCTTTAAATTTGAGCTCAATGCCCTATCTGTGGAAAAACTGTTGGCCGCACACCCACAGTTAAGATCATGGTACACCAAACGCCCTACCGTGATTCGGTAAAATCCCATCAACACGCCTTTCCGCCCTACAAAACCTTTTAAATCGCCGCGTTTCCGTCGTGTCCCAGCCGCATACATGCTATAGTACACCCTCTAACCGGTGCATGAAGGATTAGTCGCCATCCTGTACCTTTTATTACAACAATAATCCGCATAATTACAACAATCATTTGAATACTAAACAACCTCGAGTGGATGCATCCGCATCCTTCCCAAGGATCAGCAGAGCGTTAATACGTAATTTCCTCCTTTTTCTCCTTTCGCTTGTTCTCTTTGTTTTTCCACTTCCTCTTCGTCGTCTCACCTTTGTCACGACACACAAAACAAATGCATCTCTCAAGCAGGGTGTGAATTCCTTTACGCCGCTGGACAAAAGCATTCGCACACATACCCATAGCATGATGTCCTATTCAAGGCAAGAAGAGACTTCTGCGGAATGAAAGAATGAACAAAGACTTAATTCACGTCAGCCTGTGACGTCGGTTGTGGAGAAGAAGGAAAAAAAAGAAAATGAAGGAAGGAGTTGGTTTTCCTGTGTGCGCGTGAGGGTCTACCTACCTATCTTGTGGTAGCTGGAGCATGTTCTTCTCCTCATTGTTTAATGTAATTCATTTCGAAAGAAATAAATCAAAGGGGAAGTTGGCCTTTTTGTTTTCAATTTACAAAACGACCAGTCCTTCCTCCAGCCCACACATGTGTTGATGGATAAACTCCTCGTTGCCCGAAGTGTATGTGAGAAATCCGTTTTCATCAACCTTTTCCTCCGTTCATCCTGCAAATTCCATTTTTACATGTGCAGTTTGCAAAGGAAATGTTCTTTCATTGTCTATATGGGAAGAAATGAAATGAAATAACGACACACAGCTTTGGACGATGAACGTAAAGGATTCACTAAGCAACGACAAGACGTCATGCTTCCGACTCGAATACTAGAACTGGGTATCGTGCCGAGGCGAGGGATTAACACACATTGGAAAACAATTCTCCAGATTTATAATTTCTGTTTGTGGCACTGTGTTACGAACGAAATACAATTAAAATCCTTTTAAGAATATTTTTTCCTCTCTTTTTCGTCCTTGTGCCAAGGAGCGTATACATGTGGGTTGGAAAAAACGAGGAAGAATGAAAAGTTTTGGCTTAAGCCAGAAGAAGTCTCCTTATTAAATGTCCTAGAAATGAAGAAAACCCATTTTCGAGGACAATACTTGGGCAGTGGTAGCAAAGAAGTTTTTCGTCCTCCTGGCGCATGACCGATTTTATAAAGTGCAATGGAATACGAAAGTTAACCATTTTCCTTTGACAATCCTTTTTTTTTTTTTTTTTTCCAGCTTCGGGTGTTTAGCTCTGAAACGAAACAAGGCAATATAGTCTAGTCGGTGATGTATAGAAAATCGATGAAGTGATGTGTAAGAGATATGGAATTGCCTTGGGATTTTTCGGAATTCTAAAGAACTTTTGATTCCATAAAAACTCAAGGGTTTTCAAGATATGTCTAGTCAATATAAATTTGTCCGTTGAAACGGGTATATTGAGAATGATGTAGGGAATTTTTAAGCTCTTAGATTCTTTTTATTGTGAAGGGCGCGTTAATGGTGAACACGTGCCTCTACATTCACGTCGGCATGAACCTCAATCAAATTTTTACAGCGGGGTATTCCCACTAAGTCCACTGCTGAGCCATCGCATAACGTGGAGTTGGGATCGAACATAATAATTCTGCGTTTTTTTTTCAACGATGATGTGGCAGTATATGCCTGCTAACTGTCGGTATACGACGTCCCTGACCGACCCATGATGGCTGCCGGAGAAGACGTGCTGTCACACCACTTTCTTTATTAGTTTGTGGTATTCAGTATTACCTTGTTGGTGGGGTGCTTATATGGAATATACATATATATATATCCCAGGGAGCTTAAAGCTTTCCTTAGCTAAATTTCAAAATTGTTTAGGGCGATTTCGCCGCCATAACTGGCTATATGCGAGGCGTCTTTTAGTGGCTATGATGCAAACACAGCGGTTGTAGTACCAAGTCCAAATGATTCCAGCTTCTGGGTTCTGCTTCTCAACAATAGGGCTTGGCAGTGAACGAGATTGATTCCATGATCATAGGTATTAGACACTCCACTTATAATTCACAGATGCCTTCCGAGGAGCCGATATCTATTCGGATTTTTTGTTTTTGCAGTCAGGAAAGCATGTCACGGTTGCAGTAGATTCGAGTAAGATCGAAACTTGAACTATGAAAGGTACAATCGGAAGTGAGCACGAGGTTCTTTCTCGCTTGGAATTCCTCCCATAGAGCGTCCATGTGCCAAAGACTTTCCTATAAGAAGTTCAAGCCACGATGTTCAAGAAATCAGTGGAATCGCGACCAATGTGGGTAAAATTACGGCGAAATATTACTGTGATCAAATCGAAAGGCGACTTCATTTATACATTTGACATTTTGAGAAGGTGGTTGGGGACTGTATGAATTCAGTTTTCAGTCATTCAAATAAATTGGCTGTTTTTGGAACCCAACGAGCTGAGCCGCCTCTGAGGCCCAAATTGTCGGAATGGTTTGAATTGAACCCTCCAATATGCCAACAAAGTCAATCGTCAAATTTAAATTTTGAGTATCAAATCTATGTTTCCTTGGCGGGTTGTTTATCAACTGATGAATTTTGCCGATTGGAAATCATATTTTTTCACACTTTTTCTAACTTCTTCGAATTATTCGTACCTTGTAAAGGCTTGTTTGATACCGCTGTCAGGCCGAATGATCCATTCGCAACGGATGAAGATGCAGGAGAATTCCGTCCACCTGACTTGCATGAAATTAACCATGTAATATAGAAGCCTAAAATTAATACAGCTGCAGGCGCAGACGGCCTGTCTGTTGAGCTATTTAAAACGGCTGGAGGTGAAACATCGTGTTTGAAAAGATCATACGAGTTAAAATGGATTTTTCGGTAAATGAGGGAAAGACGAAGTATATTCTGTCATCCAAAAAACACGCACAATTTCGACGTCTTGATCACAGTTGGCAGCTACGACTTCGAAGTGGTGCAGGATTTCGTCTACCTTGGCTCACTAGTGACCAGTGACAACAACACCAGCGTTGAGATTAAACACAGAATAACTTTTGCCAACCGCTGCTTCTTCGTTTGTATAAACGGAGAGCGGAGAAGAAGATGACGAACGGTAGGGTACAGCGACATCGACCTAATACGATTGCTAGGCCATGTAGAGCGAATGGACAACATAGCTCCGGCCCAAAGTGGAGTTTTCGAGGGACGACGCAGCAGAGGACGTCAAAATCTAGTGTGGCGCACACAGGTGGACCTTAATAAACTTGGAATAGGGCGTTGGCAACAACTGGCAAAAGATCGTCCCAGCTGGAAACGTTTATGGTTAAGGCTCAGGTTCACCCCAGACTGTAGCCCCAACTAACTAAGTAAGTAAATAAAGGTTTGTAAACACTATTTTTCAACAAATTTTTGGTCGCATAGGGCCCTTTGCAACACCTTTTGCGTTTTTAGAGCAGAAATTTATTCCGCAAGCAAAATTGAATGCAACTTCTTCGCTCAATAATCGGACTTCACATTCAATCAGCGGAGAGAATGGCATGAAATGAAACAGGCACCAACGACATTACTGAGCAAACAATTTTTGTTGGTACAATTTGGTTGGAAACACGTACTTACTATTTTCAAAATAGAATGAGGAAAACATGCTTGATGACTGGAAGTTTAGAATTACAATATCGTCTGCCCGCTTCACAAGAATAATGACCTCTTTAATTGTAGGCAGATGATTATGCGTGTATCTGACATTCTACAGGCCTCCGTATACGAGTAAGTGGTCAAAATCTTTCTTGGGTCTTGGAAAAGTTCCAACATCATCTATCAAATGTATTATAGATAAGACTTTTGAGAAGGTGATACGTCTTCTGCTTTTTTTTAGCAATAGGTACTTTTAAAAATGACTGGGCCAACGCGATGTTAATAAAGCTTCAAAATGGTTCCGACTCCAAATGAGGGCAAAATTAAATATATCAGTAACGACGCTCCCATTGGTGTCTTGGCCAGGATTCTTTACTGATAAAGGTAGCTTTGAAGTTAGTTTTGAAGTATCTATACAGTTGTGGACTATGTCTAGCTCAAAGTGGAAGCAATGATATTATGGTAAAAATCAAAATCTTGACAACGGTGCACTTAGAAAACTAGCGTTTCCAGAGCTCTTTCGCCAAGAGCGAATCAGGCCCGAATCTCTCAGGAAGCTTCCTGAAATTCACTGCATAGATTTGACAATAAACAGAAGGCTCGTTCTCCTATGGGAAAAAAGAATCACACACGACATGAGTCTGCACGAGCTATACATAAAGGGTGGGCCATCTAGTGGTTTTTTTTTTAAATCATAGGTTACTTTGACACCGACAGATGTTTCCCGTTCGAAATCTGGACAGAAAGTTAGGATCATACCTCCGTGGAACGAAATGAGCCGCTTTATGCTTGAACAACGTCGGAAAATATCGAAAACTAATTTCCAAAGTGAGTGCTGTGCAGCATAAACCGGCCGTTTTTTTAAAAAAATAAGTTTTGGCCAAAATTAAGCACCTATCGCGACTGCTGTACGCAAATTTGTGCAAAAAGTTCGTGAGACTGGTATGCTAGTGGACAACATTCAAAGTCCCCGTCGTCGTACGATGCGCACAGAGGAGAATGTGGCTTCTGTGGCCGAGAGTGTGAGACTCAACTTAAGAACTTCAACTCGCCATCGACCTCAACAGCCCAACATTTCACGCACTAGCCTGAAGAGAATTCTGCACAGAGATCCCGGATTATTCGCTTGCAAGGTCCAACTGAGTCAGCAGTTGAAGGCACGCGACCATCCGCTTCGTAATCGCTTTGCAGTTTGGGCCTTAGAGCAGCTTGAATTGGACAACGATTTTCGGCGAAAAATCATCTTTTCTGAAGGGACGCATTTTCATCTCGGCGGCTACGTTTTGTTAACAAACAAAACTGCCGCTCTGGGGCTCGGAAAACCCGCACGTTATTGTCGAGAAGCCAATGCATCCTCAGAGTGTGAACGTTTGGGGCGGATTGTGGAGTGGTAGCATCATTGGACCATTTTTCTTCGAAAATGAGGCTGGGAACAACGTTCCGGTCAACGGTGGGTGTTACAGAGCCATGTTAACCGACTTTTTTTTTACTGAAATTGAAGACATGGATTTGCACGACTTCTGGTTCATGCAGGAGGGCGCGCCATGCCACAATCGATCTTTGGCGGACTAAATTCCCAAATCGTGTTATCAGTCGTCTTGACGATGTCAATTGGCAGCCTCGGAGCTGCGATTTGACCCCTTTGGACTTTTCTTTGTGGGGAACTGTGATGCCAACAATTCAGAAACGACTCAAGCACTTAAGGCCAATACAATCCAAGCAATCCGTGAGCTACCGCCCGAAACCATCAACAAGGTCTTGGAAAATTGGGGTGAAAGAATGCACTATTGCCAAGCCAGGCGAGGTAGCCCCTTGAACAACGTCGTATTTCATAATTAATGGGAATGTCTGTTCTAACTAGTTAGGCCATAATAAATGGAAAAAATATTAATTTTGTCTATTTTATTGCATTTTTAAAAAGAAACTTGTATTTGGTTCATCCTTTATTATATCAGGTGTGCAAGTGGAAATCCGCCGTTTTTAAATCGATAGCACTATGAGTAAATGCTGGTCAGAGACGTCACACAGCCCGGGTAGCGGTCAATAACTTGTCACTATTACATCAGGCTCAAGTGGATCTAGTTATGGATGAGAATGGATATTAAACCCTAAACGAACTTGCAAAATCATTGGCCGTAACTTCTCTTGTTCCAAAAGCAATCAGATGCCTTGCAAGTTGAAACCAAAAATAGGGTCTATTCGTGGATCATCTTAAAAGATATGCAGTTTCTCCAATGTACAATTCGTGTGTTGTCAGAAAAATGTGTGAAAGTTATAGCTAGCGAAGGACCATATTTCCAAAACTAGTCATAATTTTTTTTTTTCGAAATAAAGCTCCAAATTTTGGAAAAAAAACCGGCGGTTTATCATTTGTACATCTAATAGGCATCCTTGAATCCAACTACTAAATTATGTAAAGTAAGACCATTTCAACCTCGGGAACTAATCGTGCTATTTGGTCTTTCAAAACAAGTTCTTAAGAATCTATGATGAACGGAGAAAAGGGCAAATGAAGAAAACTACACAATTAAGTCCTTGAGGAACTTTTTTCAGCCCCAACCATTGTTCAAGTAATTAAATGGCACAGACTACGATGGGCAAGACACGTAGAACGAATGGACAGTGGACAAATAGTCAAATACATAATGAGCGAAAAACCCATCGGCAAAAAAAAACCGCCAGGAAGGCCGCGAACCACACATAAATAATAAAGCCTTAAGTAAAGCATGAGTTAATAAATGAAAAAATTCTAATTATAAAATCGTATAAATAAAATGATTATTATTAAAAATATTTTAAGGCTAACTATACGAGGTTTGTTCAAAAAATAAGGTGACTTTTTTAAATTTCTATTTTTAATTATATTTGCTTGTTAATATTTAGAACAGAATCCAGGAAAAGGGAAATGTTTGACACATACTATTTTGTGGGCAACAAAGTTGACTGGAAAACGCTACATTGAACTACCAACATAGAACCATTGTTCAATTATGTCATTCCAGAAAATACTTTCTTCGAATAATACATGTTTCTCAGCTGCTTACATTTTTTAAAGTCGACCTTAATCAGCGTACCTGTCAATGGGTCTGCTAGATACAACAGGAAATATCCTAGAACATATCATACATATATGGCAGACTAATCGCCGTGGCGGAGGATATAGAAGCATTGTCTGACCACCAATATGGTCTTAGAAAATATCTTTCTACCATTGATGCCATAAAAGGGGTAGTAGATACAGCAGCTGAAGCGATGCGGGGGAAAAGACGGCGAGGGGGCACAAAGAAATACTGCGCAGTAGTAACGCTGGACGTTAAAAATGCCTCTATTCCCCCAAACTGGTCCTACATTAGTAGATCTTTGACCAGAATGGATGCACCAGCTTACCTTGTGAAGATAATTCCTAACTCCTTCACTAACAAAAGACTGAAGTAGCAGACGGACGAAGTTTTGTGGAACATAACGTATGATGGAATTTTACGAATAACGTGCCACAAGGGGTTACTGTAGAGAAACATATCCACGAAACACACATAGAGTCCGCCACGGATGAAGCGATCGTCAGGATCAAAAATTGGCTAGAACTAGCTCACCACAAGACGGAGCCTGTCTTAATAACCAGCTGAAACTGCTCGACAACCAACTTAACTTTGCATGTCACAAATGTAAACAGTGCTTTCCAGAACGCTGCCAAACATTGGTGGACTGGGATACTGCTTTTTAGAGTGGTGAGCTCAATACTCTTGCACGCTGCGACGGTGTGGGAAGGAGATAAAAAGAAAGCTCTCGTCCGCATACAAGCTTTGCGCAATAAGGACAGCATGTGGTTTTTGGAAAATCTCATATAGAGTAGCCTGCGTTCTTCTTCTTCTTCTTCTTTTCCTTTTTCCGGCGTTGTTATGGTCAGAAGTGTCTTAGCTGCATTCCTACTGGTCCGCTTGTGGGGTCCGCCGGTTTGACCTCAGAAAGTAGCGGCAGGCTTCCCGGTTTGGGATTACTTCATCGCTGAGGCCAATCAAATGCTGGTGTTTTTGCATTTGTTTGCACCAATTGTTTTTCGGCCTGCCTTTTTTTTGTGACACGGGCATGCTCCAGATTTTTTTTGTTTGATCTTACTTTTACAACACCGGTGATCTCCAGTCGTGTCAACCCACTGATTTGCATGTAAACTTGTGGGGCAGTTTAATGGTGGTATATGTGTCCCTAGGCTCACCTTGGTGTTTTCTAAATTGCCTAGATGTGATTTTTGTTTACCTTTGTTTTAGTCGCCTTTTACGACAAGCGAGAGGTTTCGCTGCAGGGATATTCTTAACCCGTCCCTGCACGGAGGATAGAGTAGCCTGCGTTATAGCGTGTATAGTCGCTATCGACTTTCTCGCCGACGAGATGTACATGATTCAAGAGACCAGCGTTATCCGGAAGATAAAAGCAGAAGAAAGGGCAACAGCTGTAGCACTGTGGCAAGCAGGATGGGAGAACATGGTAAAAGGCAGGTGGATCTACAAGCTGATCCTCACGATCAAGGCTTGGGGAAAAAGGGCACACGGGTCGCGTCAGCTATCGAAAATATCTTCACAGTTTTGGACACGATAGCTCGCCCTTCGGCCTAGAATGTCCAGAGGAAGAGGAAGACGCAGAGCACAAAATATTCTACTGTAGAACGGACTTGTCGATCCCGAAGCTGGGGATCTGCTCTTTCATAGTGAGAAAAAGCTCGGAAGACTCGAAATAATAACAAGAGCTGAAACGGCAGACACAGAGCACGGAGCATAAGTTACTAGACAGCCCCGCAGAGTAGTACCTAACGCCAGTGCCGCGGAGAAAGTGGTTAAAGTGCGCAGGGTGTGGTTTAATGCGTAAGCGTATTCCTGGCATCGAGTATTCGGGTTTACGAATCGTGCGTACCAGTAGCCCGGGCTAAAGGTATCTTTCGAAGATGGCACATCCTTTGGGCCCTATGTGGAACAAAAGTGAACGAATTTTGTTGTAGTTGGGTAAGTTTTCGGTTGGTCCAATCGCAACTACTATCTATCAAAAATGTATTTCAAGCTAAAATCACGAATGTTGTAAACGGGCACGGAGTCGCCTTGACTTGACGTCCAATTCCATATAGTGGGATGCAATGAGTGTAGCAGTCTTTGATGACGGCTATTCTCGGAGATTAAAGTTGAGCCATCGAGATGTAAGGCCAGATTAATTTGTAAAGGATTCTTGACACGACTTCTACCTCGGTGGCCAAAATTACAGCTCCGATGGGAAAATCTGTATATTTTTTCTGCCAACCTTCGGTGGTCTAATCCCCATGAATAACGTGAGAGTCAGTTAATATCAAGAATACCAACGATCAGTTTCGTCTTTACTCATCTTTCAAGAGAATTGAATAAAGATAAGCAATTTGGACAGTATAGCAGTCAATCAACTCGAGGTATAATGAGCAGGTTCACTATCAAGTTCTGTTTTCCAGTCACGACTCCAAAGAGAAAACTTAATTAAAATGTTTCCATACTTTGTTGGCATATTTTCTGCTCCAGTTGGTTTTAATTTCCAAACTTTCTCTGCCCGTTATTATAAGGTCACAGTGTCATGACTGAAAAATGTATTAGCCGTAAAAATTGAAAACAAAGGATGCAGCAGGAAAATGAGATGAGTGCAAGGTAAGCATGGATGCGATACGTATTCATTAAAATTCGTCTCCTCAAAATCCACCAACCGTAAGCTCATCACCACCAGAGGCATCTGGCCGGATTTCGAAACTTTTATCGGTAGGAAAAGGTACAAGACAGGTTTTTGTTTTCAAAATAAATGTTTGTTTATGGTCCTAATTAAAAAGTTTTCTATTGTATTTGCGTCATTGAATTCATCTCAATCTGGTTACGCATATATGTAGGTATTAGTCTCCAGCAAGCAAACAGCTCCTCTTTTATTAGAACCATTAAGACAACTCACATGAACCAGGTCTCTTGAAGCATTCAAACTACTTTCTTTGAAATGCACTAGGCAATTTAAAAAATCAGAAGGCACAGTGCACAGATACCAGATGCATTTACTGCTTGGATATTGGACAAGGGGAAGTATTCATAATCATATTTCTCATGTGTCGTAGCTCTTGCCTCATGTATGTTAACATGCACCATTCTGCTTGGATATTATACTCATGCTTCGTTTGGTTACGTTTTTGTTCTCGAGCAAAGGAAGGAGCGCCTGACGAAAACTCAATTTAAGTCGGGTATATATTATTCCTCGTATGCCATCTGGAAATCATACATCTCACGTGTCCAGAATATTCGATAGCTGTTCCTGGATCTTTCTTGTTTGCCCCTTTTCATAACCATATTTGGACGTTTTGGGCGATTGAATGGTCCATTGGGTTCGTTTTCTTTCGCTTTATGTTTCATGATACAGGACGCACATAGTGTATGTCCTTCTGTGTCTGTACACACGTGTGTCATGTACCTACCCGGCCTCCAGGGCGGGGGGATGAAGAGTGGTTTCGGATCTCAATACAGAAGAAAATGCATTCAACTTCCGGTTCAGTTTTGAATAATTTTTGCAAATGATAAAGTTTCGAACGCGCAATGAAGCCTCTAGCGTTCCGTTATAACGTGCGTATACTACACGTAAACGCAATCGTATGTCAATGATATGATGATGAGGATTGATGACCGCTTGAAGGCGAGCGGCGAGGAAGAGAAAGCAACTGACTGATTGAATCCATTGTAATGAGCATTCTGGTATATTATTTCTTGTTTCCCATTGGCACCGCCATTCATACCAGCAGGAGGTTTCGGCTGAGAGTGATCCTTTGAGTTGACTGTTAATTTTCGCGTTTTCGTTTGATGAACCGGCGGAATGCCGTGAAATAGTAAATTAATTGACGGGAACCCGTTTCCGGGGAAACAATTGATTGACCAAGCATTGTCCGTGCCGGTTATGAGGAATCCATTTACTTTTTTGTTTTTATTCCCTGGTGCTATCTAGGACAAAAGGGAACGACCTATGAATGAGTTATGAATAACTGATGCATGAACGACGCATTATGTGATGTTCGATGGGCGATACGGCGCATGGTGGTAACTATTAATCACCTAGAACACATTTAGAGCGCACTAGAGTGCCGGGATGGTGTACAGTGTATTCAAAGTGGATTTTGATAGACTAATCTGAAAACAGCGGGTTGTTGATTTAGCAAAGAGTTTAATCAGCAGTTTTAAGTTTCAGTCAATAGATAAGCAAATACGTTAATGGTGCAGTCGGTATATAGCTCATTTGTTATTGAGATAATTGGGGCAGGGTTTCAAACGGATTTTGCGGAATAGGATGACGTTGTTGCTTCTAAATAAAATATATTTTTAAAGGGACAACGCGCTAGATTGTCAGAAATTGAAAATAATGATAAGATTAATTTTTTTCCGTGCCATCGCCAAAAGCTATGGAGCTTACAGGGTTACATGATCAATTATCACAAAAAGACAAAATGATAAAAGAGTAACCTTTAGGTACCTCAGCTAGTATTCAAAGTTCAGTGTCTCTTATAATATACCGAAATCATCATAGAAGGACAACTGGGCAGACACTAAGATGTTTAGCGAATGGCTATTTAGAGACTGGAATAATAGATGACAGATGAGGCGATGGAGGGTCTTACGGCGCTCGTTATGAGAATATCGCCTCAGTGGTTAAAATATCGTCAACGTCGACCAGACGACCTACTACGTAGATAGCAATTAAAAGTTCGTATTTGCAGGGTGTTTCAGTGAATAACGTGAAGATGTTACTTTTCAAAGTGAAGGAGTCAGTCAGCTACTGCCTGCAGACTCTCAATAGCGTCTAAACTCTCCCAACCAAGAATTGGGCGAAGGGGTACATTTCTGTCCGACTAAAAAAAAAAAAAAACCAAATTTGAAAATTCTCCAAATCTAGGATATTGCGAATTCACTTATCATTTACGGAGAGCCATTTCATTAACTGAAAGTCACTGTATGGTGCGATATTTACGCCTGAGACGCCATCGGACCTCATATCTTCTAGGACGCAGATGGGCGTTTTAGAATTATGATGAACAAGATTTTAATGCCGCAAAGTGACGAGTTGGGACTGAAGGACATATGGTTTCAACAGGAGAATGCAATCATACACACTCGCGCTGTGCACTGGGCAGTAAGATCTATTGACTTTTTCCCTTGGGGTTTTTAAGAGTGCCCTATCGTTTCTCACCGAAACGACTGAAAAAGCGGTTAAAAGAAGAAAAATGTTTATCAACAATGCCGGCTCCCAATTGACCGATATTATCTTCAAAAAGTAATACAAAAAAATTAAATTAAATTATTGTGCATATTTCGTTTGATTTCAAAGATATAGGAAAACAACATAGAGCCTTGGTGTTTATGGCCCACTCTGTATCATCCAAAAAAAATATACATTAATCAAATCATCGAATACTAACAGAAATAAAGAAAATAAAGTGTTTTTTTAAGAGGTATGCAAATTCAACATGGAATAAAATACTTGGGGCTAATATTATTGTCTATGATATTAGCTTTACTCAATAGATAATTTTATATATGTAAATATATAATAATTTTGGGCAAACAAACTTGGGCAGCTTGAATGAAGCGAAATTGTGAAGTCAAATTTTCGACTACTTTATCGAGCACATATCGTATATGAGCAATAACATGGCGAATGCAGACTTCACAATCGTCCACCGTCGACTTCACATATCCCACACATAAATTGAAGGTTTCGTGCGCCGTGTGGCATGTTGTGCCATCTTGTTGAAACCAAAGCACTGTCACTTCAATGCTATTCAACTGATGCACAAAGAAGTCATGTTGATATAGCGCTCTTCATGGTAACATTCTGGCCGGCATCGTCCTTAAATAAATATGAGCCGACTATTCCGTCAGTTCATAAAGAACACAAAAGAATGAGTAAGGGCGCCTCGACAAAGGCTTCTAGGTTTTCTTCACTCCAAATGAGGATCAAGCTGAATCATGTTTTTGCCCCATTCATCGAACCCATTTTTTTTTCTTCTAAAAGTTGCGAAATGAACACTCGATGGCGTCGGTGTTATCGGGATCCGAACTGCACTACGGCCTCCTCGAACCTACGATGCGTATAATGGTCACGCGGTTTCAACTCTTGCACAAGCTGGATCTATAAGCTTTTAAGTCGTCTTTCTGTAAAATTTTCCACAATGGATGGGCATCACTCGAATTGCTGTGCACGATGGCGAATTCACTCATTCGGATTCTCCTCAACATTGCCGTCCAACCGAACCATGGTTGTCAAAATAAGTTTGCAAAATTTGCTTGAGTTATTCTGGCGTTAATCTATTCATCGCAAAATGGCAAAATGTATTAACTACAAATCGACTTTCAACTGTCAAAATAAAACAATGTGTAGAAACAGTGTTGCCCGTTTAAAAACCAAACCTTTAAAAAAAAACACCTTTTTCGAAGTATGTTCAAAAAGTAGGGGAATTTTGCAATTTGGCTAATTGTGGTAATCTGATTCGCGTGCTTTTTCGCCTTTCTATTACTCAGCATGTCTGAAAAGTATTCATTCAACCCTAGTCAAATCGATTTTAATCCGTCTTCAGATGATTAAAAATGTACATGGGTTTGTTACGATAATTTCGTTTCGATTTTTAGAATTAAACATGCTGATTTATCTCGGAATCGGATTTATCGGAATTGATCGTTGAGCGATATCTGTGTGTGCTTGGCGAGCTTAGAATGATAGTTTAGACAGTATTCTCCAAGTTGTGTGACAGACACCATAGGAGTGTTAAACCTGCACGAACCCTATAAAAAAATGGATTACAGTGATTATTGCTATCACGACCGATAACATGATCCTAAATTCTTGTGGACAAGATAACTAAATGATATTACGAATGGAAGGACAAGCGTGTGCGAGTTTGCGAAGTAAAATTTTAGGTGATAAGGGTGCCACCACGGCAAGACTGACTTTTTTGAACAAATATTTTGTCCCAATTCCTGAGACTTCTTAAGTAAAAAAATGTGGGTAAGTTCAAACAGAAGCAGGAATTGTATAAGTTTGCCGCTTATATTTATAAACGCTACACCAAATGCTGAGAAGCATGTTTCAAACATATTAGTAAACTTGTAAAAAAATGAAAGATAGAGCTCTCCGGGCTGTGAAAATCATTCGAATTCTCTTGAGATCACGAGTTGTAAAAAAAATCATCGGTGTATAAACAGGCAAGCAAAGAAGTGCTATAGTCTGCAAGAGGATGGTATAGTTGTGTCGATTTTTTACCAATAATCGGTCGGTGGTGTTAGCGCAGCATGAATTTCGACGTCGATTTCCTAATCGTGCCGCGCCAACTGGGCAAACATTCCGGCGTTTAGCTATTCAGCTCGAACAGACTGGAACCACAGGAGACAATGCAAGGCGTGGCCGCCGCCAGACTGGTTCGCTAAGAACGAAGAAACATCAACCAGACGACTGGCCACGCAATTGGGCATCGTCAGAACGGACCCTACAGCGAATTTAAGTAAAAGACTTACACATGTTTCCATACAAAGTGCAAACAGGCCATCAGTCAATGCCTGCTAACCGTCAGTCACGTGTGAATTATTGTTAAGCCGTCCTTAATGACAACAACGAAAGAACGATTTTGTGTCGATAATCATCATGAGCGTCGAGGTGCATTTTCACTTAAGTTTCGTCAGTAAGCAAAATCTTCATGTTTGGGGTATTGAATATCCGCGTGTGATGCACGAAGAGCCATCATCTCACAGTCGCTGTGTGGTGTGGCATTCACGCGGTAGGAAAGATTGGGCCGTATTTTTTGAGGACACTATCATTAATGTGGTCACTGTTACTGACGAACACTAGAGGACCATGATAAAGGAATCCTTACTGCCGGAATCGGATGAGCGGAGCTTCATGAACATGTAGTTCCAACAAAACGGTGTGACTGCATAGACAGCATGAGCCACAATGGATATTGTGAAGTTTTGAGATTTGCCAGCAAGATTTAGCTATCCTGGATTCTTTCTTTGATCAGTCATGGAAGTGCGATAAGACGGGTACAAATTTGTATCAGCACTGGCGGCACCGACTTGACGGATATTATCTTTTTCACTTAATAAAAGAAACTGTAAGGGTACAAGTAAAGACTTCCATCAATTTTTTTTTTTCATTTCGTAATAAAGTAATTTGAAAACAAATTTATGATTAATTTTGCGCCACCTTGTATATCTAGCAAAGCCTACGTTTAATGTTGCCCCCAATGTGCAGGCAGCCATTGTGTAGAGTGAATTAGGTTCAACGCATTTATTCCACTCGGCGGGATCCTGAGAGCTACGAGAGGAACGCCGAACGCAGAAAATTTGATAAGCGTCCGAATTTCTCGCACCCGGTTCTCAACATATGGTTTCCATTGCTGTTCTTTCCCGACTACAAATCAATGCGATTATGGAATCGGCCAACAAACAATCTTCCTCAAATTCAATCTGCCAGATCTGGGTGCTACTCGGTAATTGGCACAGAGGAAACGGGCACTAATGTTGCCCTATGTGGTTCTCAAGTAAGCTAATGCTCCAAAGGCATACTAGCATCGGTGTGAGTATGGATCTGTGTTGAACCTTCTTCTTTAACATTTCTTCTTTCTTTAAATAACTTTATAGTGATATTAGCGTGGTAATACAATATAAGCTATGCAAGTTTACCATCATCTGCACAATAGTCGGTCCACTTTTTATTGAGTTCCGATAGTATCTACACATCCCAGTTTAAATTTTGGCAACAAATCGATTGAAAAAAGTTTTCCAAACGAACAACCCACGGATCTAATAAACCGAATGGATCATATATTTCGGACATTACCTTCGGTACATTACGCTTTGTCTCGTCCGAGCCATCCGACATCAAGATTTCTCAAAAGTCTGAATAACTCGTATGTGAAAGGATAGATGACCGGTCTTGCAAAGTCCATTCAAGATAGTATTGATTGCAGTTCCATCAGATGTAAGTCGTTTATGTTATCCAGTTGCAAGTAACCTATAATTGTCTGCTACTTAATATGATGATTCCTTTGTCCGCATGTAAATTACTAGGACATATATCCGCCAGCATCAGCTCCTTAAATGTTTCAAGATTTTTATCTGGCGCTGGCAACACATCCACACAAATTTCAGGAATTTTCATCAAGTCTAAATGAATATCTCACTTGTAATGATGATAATACGAGTGTATAACATTATCTGTACCTTATTGCATTGCATACTAGGTCTAAGTTCCTTGCTTCCAAATGGTATGAAGTTTACGTTTTGAACTCCAGTTTGAACTTTGAAGGATTTTTTTTGTCTTTTTTTAAATTTTAAATTAATTTTTATTAATTATTTACTTGGAGCTACCTTACGTAGATAAAAATGTTTAAAACTATTATAGCTTAATAACTAATTTAAAAATACGTTACTGGCCCTATATGCATACTCTAAACTGCTGTTGTTATGCCTGTCGGAGTTATGATTAATTTCAAATAATTTTAAAAAAGTGCCGTCGCATTTTGTTAAGGAAAGTTTGATACAGATGATTGCTTAGATACACGGCACACGTCCAACATTAAACGTCTTTATATTATAGAACTTGGAGTTACAGAATTTTCTTTGTGCGTCTAGATGGGAATATTCATTAGAAATTTGTTTCTGCCCAGATGATTTTTCACTTTTACAGCTACAGGGAGCATGTTTTTGATAAGTCCAGGCATAGCACGTTAGGCTTACATAAACTGTTCTGATCCTGTACTGAATATAATAAATCTAAGTTAGAAAGTTTTTTTTGTAAGGAAAGAGTAAACGAAGACATAATTGCCCGGGAGCTAGAGCCGGACAGTGTGTAAAATGAATCTCCCAAAAAAGAAACTGTGAAGCCAACTATAATGAGAAACTGCGACCGTTGGAATGTTTGGAACTATCCTTAGAGCAAAGTGCTTTGCCGTTCAACCTTTTGAATATCCTTTGCTAAAACTACTCAAAATTAAATGAAAGACCTTTGTTTGACACTACTTTTTATTATCCTTTCAACAATAAAGGATTCTTCTTCCGAAGACAAAGAATACGCTATTCATTCAAATTTGACGTGAAACGATGCCGTTGCAGGACTCACTTCCTTGGAGTCCGTTCCACAGGACTCGAAGAATGCGATTTATTCCTTCTTTGTTAATAGGTTTGTGCACAATTAACATCCTTTGCTTAAGGAGACATTTCTCCAGGCAATAGCCTATTGTGAGTAGAGAAAGGAAGGGATCTATTAATTTTCCTTTGAATGTAAGATTTTCGTTATTTTAATGGTCTCTTTATTCGAGAACTCCTTTTAATTGCATATTCAAAGAAACTACCCAAATGCATATCGTGTAGCCGAAACTGTAGCTCTCCGGTAGACGTATGCATTTGCAAAACTCATATTTGCTCTGAAACACCCGCCTATTAACCCATGTGCGTAAAACTCGCACTAAATCCATATGAAAAGCCAACAAACTGCATCTACCCGTTACATAGCTATACCATATACGCCTTGGGTACTCAGAAAGTGGCTTTAGGAGGAATTCGCACAAACTAATTTCCATCACCGCACTATGTACACAAAAAGCTCGCAGTTTATTATTAACGAATTCAAAAACGTTTTTCCTACTCCATATTTCATATTTTCCTGAATTCCTCTTGACCCCACATATCCGGCTCCCGTAGCCACAAGGCTCGTCCTTGTGCAAACGTTTAACGCAAACACGAGTGCACAAACACAAACGTTATACCGATCCATATACTATGTGCATGTAAAATTAATTTCCATTGTTTGTTGGTCGTTTTTTCTTTTTTTTTTAATTTATTTCTGCTTTCGGGTTGGTTTAAAATTAGTTTTAGAATTCAATTGCAAACGTAATGCGTAATGTAATGTGACGTATGCTATCTAAACGCAGACAAGCATTAATTGAAATAATAAATTTTCAGTTATTTCTCGTTAGTTACTTGTTGCAATGACATCCCTGCTGCGGTGACTGCGGAATACGAGTACTTAAAAATATAATGATCCTGGCAAATTAGTTGGTCGGGAATAATTGTTTACGTATTTATCGTCAGGATTAGAGGGGTGGATGGGGTGAGATCCCCGGCACGTTCGTATGCCACAGAGTCAATGTTTAGCGTACATTTGCAATCAGGTATGTGCAATCGCCGTGGAGTCAGTTGGGGGTACAGAGAAAAAAGTTTAATGTGATTTGGCATAAAATACTTAAAGGATTGGCGTTTTGGGATAAATTCTCCGGGATATCCATAAATCTAATTTTGTAACGAGGCTTGCGGACGAAGGTCAATAATATTTAAATTGATTCAGGCCGTCTATAGTGTTATTGTTTGAACCGAAAAACCTCAACACAACTAAGAATTCACTTGATATGGTCCAAACACTAGGATGTGTGAGCAAATAATACAATCTTCATAATTATTGGCCTGATATAGAGGGATGGAAGCCAGCTCATCAGCGGGTCAAATTATATTAAGTCAAGCTAGTTTATGAAATACCTTAGTAAAATTGAGGTTATTGATGAGTCTTCTCCTTCTCATAGGGTATTAAGCACTGCGCAGAAAGGATTACAAATCTGGACTAAGCACCAAGTACCATTGAAGATTAGAAACCAGGATAAGCCAACTGCAGAATGCAGTGTTTTTGTGATGAATTCAAGCATTCCTTAAACCAGGAGAGCATATAGGGCAGCTGGTAGACATGTGAGAAAACGGTGAATGGTTCTATATGTTAAGCTACGAGAGGTGCCATTGCAAAGGTTACCCGATCTCCAAGAGCTGACAATCCTTCAGTTCCAGGACGCTTATTCAGATGACCCACGCAAATCTCTCCACGACTTAGATCCAGTACTGAGATAAAATGGAAATAAATCAAGAAAAGTGGAAAGAGAGAGAACTAGATAGACACAGTCTGTGACTAACAACGGTGGTTTCGCCATAGCCAAGGCATACAAAAGTAGTTGTGAAGAAAGGTGCGACATAAGCCTCAACAATTAGGGCAATTAGCCACGAGGATAAAAGCGGATTTCAAATAAGAACACTCGGCAACAAATGTAAAGGATCAGAAGGGCACAAAGGAATTCTTCATATAGCTTAGGAATAACGGGAGCAAGGCTGCGGAGGTAAGAGGCGCAATAAGCATAGCCCTAGGATGAAAGGGGTTAAAAAGGGCCCCTCGTCTGCTGAATTACCATTGGACGTAAGGACATGGATGAAGTTATCACTAAGGAGGGAATATATGATATACTAAGAACGAGCTTTAGTTTCGAGGAGATAAGGCTAGCCTGACATATGGTAATACACAGAATGCAATAATCAGTCTAAGGTAAAAATTGCTAGGAAAATGCCCGAGGCAGGATGGTTAGTAAATTGTCGGATCCGTCAAAGAATTCTGGTGAAGAAATGCTTAAAAGGTCTTGTTTGGGCGACTCGGCAACAGAACTGAATAAACGAAGGACTGTTCCAAGCTCCGTAGGATCTTCATGCATATTCTGCAGGCAAAATAACCCTAGGAATGCAAAACATTTAGCGGGTAGTGGAAAATATGCATTTCTTAAGAAAGCTATTGTAGCATGTGATGCATCGATGCTTAGAAAAGCAGCAACCTGAAGACGCACTCCATGAACTTGGTGACGTGATAAAAAAAAAACCACTCAGGACAAACTACAAACTTAAAGCCTAACGATACCTCGACACATTTAAGCGACACAGTAGTTAAGGAAGAGAATGAAAGGAAGCAAAGTAAGATGCTTTAATCATATTATTGGGCACGTCCTTTGAATGGCTGTAACTACACTAAGAGCCTGCCGATTACCACAAATAACATGCCCAATAATAGTGAAATTGTGAAATACCTGGAACCCAAAAGGCCATATACCATAGCCCACAATTGTTCGAGAAATATCCCTGCCATCAACTTCGATGAACATCAGAAAACTCACATTGGAGTAAAACACAAAAAGGTGCCTGGATCTGAAGGAATTTCTAATAAAGTATTGAAGGCCGCTGTAAAAGAGAAACTCTTGTAACTCTGCAGAAATGTCTAGAGGAAGGCGTATTCATAGAACCATGGAAGATGCAGTTAGTAAAGAGTGTTTTTTAGAGGTTTAGTTTTTAAACTGGCAACATTGTTTCTACAGATTGTCAACTTGAAAGTTGAAAGTTGATTTGTGGTTAATACATTTTGTAATTTTACGATGAGTAGATTAATGCCAGAATAACGGATGTAGAAGGTGCAAACTTATTTTGAAAACCATGGTTCGTTTCGCCGCACTTATCCTGCGCTACGTCCATTTTACGGTCGACAGTTGAGCAAGTTATTCGGAACACGTTGAATTATTTTAGCATCACGTACACTCTAGTGGATTATATGCATCCGCAAAAATGACAAACAGTGCGAAGAGAAGAAGTTATTGTCTTTGTGGAGCGCAGTGTTGAGGAGAATTGAATGAGTCAATTCGCCATCGTGCGCAGCAATTGGAGCTATGCCCATCCACTTTGTGGACAATTTTACGGGGAGATCTTGGCTTAAAAGCTTATAAGATCCAGCTTGTGCAAGAGTCGGAATCGCATGACCATTATACTCGTAAGCGTCGTAGGCTCGGTGAATGGGCCAAAAACTAAATTTAGCTTGGTCCTCATTTTTAACGCAAAATTTTGTTCTCCGATGAGGTCTATTTTAGGTTAGATGGATATGTAAACAAGCAAAATTGCCGAATTTGGAGTGCAGAATACTCAGTAGAATTTGTCGAGACGCCCTTATAACCATTAAAACGCACTGTTGGGTGTGCTTTATCGCCTGGTGGAATCATATTTCTTTAAGGACGATGTTGGGCGATGTTCCCGTCAATTGAGAGCGCTATAGAAATATAATTTCTGACTTCTTCATTCCTCAGTTGAATGGCAGTGACGTGACAGAGTTTTGGTTTCAACAAGATGGTGCGATATGCTACACGGAGCACGACACAATCAATTCATTGTGGGTACCATTTGATAAGTGCATTACTTCGCGTTAAGGACCTGTAAACTGGCCTCCACGATCCTGAGATTTCACACCTTTTGGTTACTTTATTTGGGGGTACCTAAAGTTACATTTGAATACCAATGGCGAAAAATTATCTATTTAATGAGGCTAATATCATAAACACTAACATTAGCTTCAAGAATTTTTTAATTTGTTTTTCTAAAAAAACACCCTTTACTTCGGCCAAAAGGAACTAAATCACCTGGAGAGTCATCGTCATATCGCTGAATAATAGATTGTTCATTCTAAGAGAAGGAACGTCGACGCAATTAAAATGGTAGTAGGCATTGTGTCTGAAACCATTGAAGGACACTCTTGGGGGTAGGGAGTCACGAATGAAAACATCTTCCTATTTGCTTAGATTACTCTCTAACTACCTTACCAAAAGGAAGTTAAGATATAACACAGAAGAAGGAGTTGTTTATAACTATCTTCGTGGGAGTACCTCAAGGTTCCGTGCTGGGTTCTCTCCTATGAAATTGTATGTACGACCACATCGGTTAAGGCTACCGCAGGCGGTCGTCTGTTTGATAGTCTATATAACTATCATGACCGTTGCACACTGAGGAACTGGGTTGAATCTGCAGATTTGACTGTTCGTTATGGGTGGGATATATTAATATTCGGGTTGGTAAACCATAATATCTGATCAATGTACTCAATGTAGGAGTAATGCTTGATAAGAGGCATGCCTTAAAGCAACAAGTAAGGCCAGTGACACCGGTCAGTAGTTTCTTTAAAGATATTATATCCCTTTTCAGCTTTTAAAAAATACATTTTTAACAATTTCAACGTAAAGTTCTTTTCCATTCGAACAAATGCAAAATCTGAAAAGAACAATCGAAGTGGTACTTGTTTCTGCTTCTCACTATAGCAAGTGTTTCCTAACTTCTCCTAAGTGTTGTGTTACCATTACCATTACAAAAAACTTGGGCCCACGGCAGAGTTACATCCGACTTAGCAGCAGAAAGGGCAACATTAATTTAACATATTACACCCTCGAGCCGTGTAACAGTCACAAGTACCTAGCACAATCTGGGAGGCCTATCTTCTGACTTTCCTCGTAATATCAACAACCCTTTTACCCGAGTCCCTTGTTTTTAAAATAATATTGTGAGCTCTTTTTCACCTCGTCTATTTGCAGAACAAATAAAGATTTCGTCCAACACATAATTGCATAATGAACACCTGACAAAATCTACAAAAAATTGAATTGCCGGCTTGCTTCTTAAAAAGTTGAAAATGTTCCTCGTCTCCCATGTCTCGAGAACAAAAAAGAGGATGCCGGGTGCAAACTACCCATGGACAACGTTTATTTTCGACAGGATGGCGCCATATGCCACACAACTTGTGAAACAATGTCTCTTTTGTGTGACGAATTTCCAGGAGCTTTGATTACTCGAAGTGGAGGTTTAAATTTGCTGTCGAGTCAGAAATTTTCTTAAAATGTTGTGTTTTTCTATTGATTTGACGCCCTTTGTTGCAAATCCCTATTTATGAGTTGTTCGATGAATAAAATTAATTTGCCTTCCTGAAACATGGCTTTGAACTGATTTTTTAGACTTAGACTTTGTAGGCCTTGTAGACTTCAATAGCAATACTATGACCCACTTATAGATTACATATCACCATATGATTCTACATCGTATTGCGATGGATCGGATAGGAAATTCTGTTTCGATTTGAAAACGCGAATAAATTCGTAGAGCGGTGGCTTAAAAGTTATAACAACGACGGCATCTTCAATGGCATTTCAATTACTTACTCAGCTTAACCAAAAAGTTGCTTAGTTGCTTAATAAAATATTGGAAATTCATTAATCTAGAGGGGTAGGTAATTTAAAACAGAATCTTAACATTGTGACCTTAGAATAGAATAAGCAAAAGACTGAAAAGGAAGATATTCGTATGAACGAAAATCTCTAACCTAGAATTCTTAAACCGGGAGCTATGCCAAATTTAGCTTGTAAAATGGGCGAATTGAACGTCGGTTGAGATGTAGCAAATATTGGAAGTAGTTCATTTAATTTTGAAGGAATAATTTACTTTTATTTAAGAATTTAGATCAGAGGTACATAACTAGAGGGTGGCGAAGTAATTGATTTTGTTTTATGTGTTTACCGCGGGTTTTGATTGCAGATCAATTTTCCGTGGCAAGTCATTCTATTTTGATTGTATTCTGTTGTTGTCATTTTCCAGACTTCCCGAATTGCTGTTGTAAATTCTTCTTTGCTCTCTGAGTTACTGGATACCATTTTAACCTTTTATTACTTTTTTTTCGATCGATGTTTGCATCATAATTTTTCACCTACTTAATAAATTATGATTAAGTTACACGAACCCTCAACTGATTTTTATAATTACTCATAGTCAGAGCCTTATTTACAACCCTTCGTCAAGTCTCCCTGTTAAGAGTGTCTTCTTTCGCTGTTCTCTTCTGTTCCATCTCTTCTAGGTTCATCCTTGTCAATCTTCAGCGCGGCCTTTTTGGGAGTCTTTTTCTACGGATTTTCCACTCATTATTCCTTTGACAGTGCGTTCACTGTCCATTCATTCTACGTATCCTTCGTATCCGTATTTTAGTCATCGGTATTTTATTACTCGGACAATGGGGAGGCTGAATAAAGTTCCTCGAGGTCTTTATTGTGTAAGTTTTAGAAATGAGATATTTAAACTCGAACATTTTCTCAAAGCGCTTATCGAGTAGCGTCAGCTGCAGGATTTGCATCGGTGAAAGTCGTTTAGTGTCCATATTTTTAGTTCACTCTTCATTTACTTAAAAAGATCAGATCTTTATTGTAAGCTAGGACGGGTGTGATTTTCAGTTATGCGTCGGGACTTGGCCTTACACCCGCAAAAGATCCAACTGACTCAGGAGCTCAAATTTCAATGACGTCATTTCTTCTGACTGGGCCTTGGAACGTATGGAAGAGGACCCAATTTGGCCGGCAAATTATCTTTAGCAACGATACGCATTTTTGGATGAATGGCTTTGATAACAAACAAAATTGCCATATATGGGACGACACTAACGCACACGTGGTTCACCAGGTGACAATGCATTCTCAAGAAGTTACTGTTTTGTGTGGATTTTGGGCCGGCGGCGTTATTGTTCGGCATTTTTTCGAAAACCATTTTGGTGAGCGCTATAGAACGATGATAACCGTTTTCTTATGGACCAAATTGAACCATATGGACCTAGACGATATGTAGTTCCAGCGGGTAAGGTTATTCTCGCAGAGGTGACGTGAATTGGCCACCAAGGTCATGCTTTAATCTTGCTAGACCTTGATTTAACCTTGCTAGACCTTTTCTTGTGGGGTTTCGTGAAATCGCAATCCTAAGCTGAACATAACACAGGCTATCGCTTAAATTCAGCAGGATCTATACGGAAGAGTCATTAATAATAAATTGGGATACCCGGATCCGTGCCACCGTGAGAAGCCGAGGAGGACATTTGAAGAATGTCATATTCCATATATAACGACGTATATAGGCGTTCCAAATAAAAAATAATTTTGTTGATACCTCGCTCACAGTTTGTTTTATTCCATTTCAACATCTACCCGTCCTTATTGAAAAACTCTGTATAACTCTGTATCAGTTTCACCTACTTTTTTGGACTTCCTAACCCTACAATGACATAATATAGGTATATTCTCAATCAGCTTATAGAGCCCTACGCCTTTTTAAAATCGAAGTCTACAACGTTTAGTGAAATTCTTTCCTAATAGCTGTTTTATCCCGAAAATCACTCGTCGAGCGGTTGCCCCTGATAACCCCTGGCAGTGATATTTGGCGATTATTATTGCTATTCTCTCTTTTTAAAAACGGGAATGATGATTTGTTGACGAAGAAACTTTTTGTCTGCAGAAAGCGGGCAACTATTGAAGGCACCAGATGGTCGCTTTTGACATTAGGTAGCCATCTCCGTTCATTGAATCAGTACAAAACACCGACTCTCCTCTACTGTATGAAATGCAGCTCACTATCATTAAACTTAGAGTAGATACGAGAGTGGTCCGATAAGAAAAACAAACATTTTGGAGAAATGGCGATTTATTTATCAATATAGTCTCATTTTAGCTCGATACACTTGACCCAGCAATGCTCCAACTTCTTTAACCCGTCTGAAAATTACGTTTTCTGTCTGAAATTTCTACCCGGCGAGTGACTTTTTCAAGTTTGGAAACAAAAAGAAGTCGCACGGGGCCAAATCTGGAGAATACGGTGGATAGGGCAGCAGTTCGTAGCCCAATTCGACCAATGTGGCCGTGGCGAGGGCGGAGGTGTGAGCCGGTGCGTTATCATGTTGGAAGAGCACTTTTTTCTTCGCCAAGTGGGGACGTTTTTTCTTCAATTCGGCGTCGAATCGGCCCAATAATTTCCTTCCCTATACCTTCTTCAGGTAGTCGATGTGGATCACACCTTGTGGCCATCACCTTTCCGGCCGATGGGACAATCTTCGCCTTCTTCGGAGCACGTTCGCCGGGTGAATTCCACTGTTTTGACTGTTCCTTGGTGTATACCAGTGGATCCATGTTTCTTCGACTGTCACGAAACGACACAGAAACTCCTTCGGATTGCGCTTAAAAAGCGTCAAACACTACTCTGAAGTGGTCTCACGGTTGCACTTGCTGTCCGGAGTGATCAAACGCGGCACCCATCGCGCCAACAGTTTTCACAAAAATGTTGGCTTTCTGCCCAAAATTTCATGCAGGATATGACCCACGCGATCTTTTGAAATGCAACTGTCTCAGCTATCTCGCGCACCTTCAATCAGCGGTTTGCCAATACGAGATCGTGGATTTTTGTCACGTTATCCTCCGTGGTAGCCGTTTTCGGGACACCTGGACGTGGCTCATCAAAAACCGGGCTTGCGACAACGTTGAAACTCGTTAAACCAATTTTTGCTGGTCGCCATCGAAGGAGAAGAGTACACCTTCACAATACCGTACACAGCATCCAAACGCTCTTTGATTTCGCTGCACGATTTCTCTTCCAAAAACAACAATCGAATCATCGACCGATATTGCTCTTTTTCCATTTTTCTAAAATCCGCCGACACTCCCGCTTCCACACGCGGTCAAAACAAAACTACGAGTCCGATCCGGCTAAAGAATCGTAGCCGTCTACTAGAATGTACTACACGATAGTAAGTTTTTCTTGCGATACTGGCTCCATCTGGCGGTGAGGCTAAGTACTCATCGGACCACCTTCGTATACTCGTATTTCTTGTTAAAACGAACTCTTTACTAAATCTACCTCGCACATTCATCCTAGATCAGATGAACTGAGGTTTTACTTGTACTTCTCAGGGAAGATAAGGGCTTTCCCGTCATGCTCGGTCCGGTTTTGATGAATTTTAGCAAAATTTAACTTTGCAGCTTTCATTTTTGGGATTTATTTTTTCTTAGTCTCCTGGTAACCAATACGAATGAATCTAGCCTTCTGCTGACTCTACGCTTGCTATTTTATTTTTCTATGCTTTCACAAAACTCCGAATTCACTGGTTTTGCTGATTCTCTCCGATTATCACTAGGCATTCTTGGCCATTATCTTAGCTTTACTTATCCCAGTTTTCCAGGTACTGTATTTTTTTTTAACAATTTTGAAAATGCCAAATAGTTTATTGGAAGCCCTTACTTATTTCAAAAATCAGTTCCACTTTTTTCTGTGAAAAGTTGCTTACCCATTTCAGCTCTAGTGCATCAAAAACACAACTGAACTGAACTGATTTTCAACTGATGAGAAAAAAAAACCTGAAAATGTGTTTTTTTAAACCCCTATCAATTTCCACGCAAATTTATGCAGATGTGGGTCGTAAAGAAGATAAATTGTATCGCTACTCAATTAATTTGGGAATCTGGTGACTTTTTTTTGTGTTCATTACGGTAGTATAACTATTGCTCATAAAACTGATGGCTGTTTTGAACGAGGAAAACTGTTTCCGTTTGTTTCAGTGATGAAGTTGGAGGGAAACTAGGAAGTCGTATAATCATTGCTGTGGATCATGTCAGTATTTCAATTTATACGACGTTGTTTTAAAAAATAAGGTGACTTTTTGAATTTCACGAGATACGTACAATCGAATGTCAAATTCCTTTTTTTGTTGTGTTGGCACGCATGTTCGCTAATATGATTTTTTTTTTTTTTTTTTTGGAAAGATGTAGAGATGATGTTCGCTCTGGAAGCCACAATATATCAACAACAGAGGGAAACGTATGGTATGCAAATCATCGATTTGTTGAAGATATTGGCATATCGATTGGCAATGCCATGAAATTTCAGATATTTTAGGCGTGAAACATGTTTCAGTGAAGTTTATTCCTAAATTGATAAATTTGGACCAAAAAAACCGTTGCATGAGAATCGCTCAGGAGGTGAATGACGATTCAAATTTGCCAAAAAGGATCAACACTGGTGACGAAGAATAGGTATATGATTATGAGCAGATTAACGCCACACGATGATTAGGGCTGAGCTATTTAAAGCGGCTGGAGATTGGTAGGGTGCATGCACCAGCTCATCTGTAAAATATGGTCGGAGAAAGGCATCCCCGACGAATGGACTCTCAGCACATACCATGTTAAAAAAAGGATTTAGGCAAGGTGAAGCACTGTCATGTAACTTCTTCAACATCGTGCTTGAAAAGATCAGACGGGATTCACTGACCAGCACAAGAGGTACGATCTATTTCAGGTCTACGCAATTGCTTGCGTACGCGGATGATATTATTGGGCGAGTACAGCATGAAGCGTTTGAAAGCATTGAAGCAGAAGCGGCTAAAATGGGTCTTTCAATGGGGCTGTCATCCAAAAAAGACGCACAACACTGACGTTTTGACCAGAACATCACAATTGACAGCTACAAATTCGAAGTGGTTAAGGATTTCGTCTACGTTGGATCACTAGTGACCAGCGCTGAGATCAAACGCAGAATAACTCTTGCCAACCGCTACTTCTTTGGGCTCAAGAGGCAAATGAGAAGTAGAGCCGTCTCTTGAAAAAGCAAGGTAGTACCAGCAAATCATTGATTATTCCGGACGAAAACGGATGAGGATGCCCTTGCCTTCGAGAGGAAAAATTCTGCGTTTAATCTATGGTCCCAAACGATGTCCCTAGAACGATTCGGTTAGAATATTACCGTTAATGGCGAGTGCTATTTTTTTTATATTTTTTTGATAATTCGTGAGGGTTCAAGAGTAACGCTCTTATGGTGTTTGTCACACAACCTGGACGGGGTGCAAATGGTTGGTGTCGAAGATGTTCGTTCACTACTCTCCGTAGGTGGTTGTCCTAGATAGGATTTGAGAGATTCGATTGAATTTGCGTTGGTTGTAGTTCACAGTAACCCTTTTTGTTCCCATGTCATTAAGGTGTTATATTAGAAATGCACACACAGAGTGTGAATTTTGAAGTGATCTTATGCTGCGAGTGTTATGCCTTCTTCAGCACTTTGTGATCACCCCTCATCCACAACTGATGATATTGCATAGTTTTTCCGTATACGAAAATTGGGGCAATGTGAAGTCACTAGTCTATGCCGATAAACGAGAGACGTTAAACGATTTGGGAGTCAAGATCGAGCTAGTCATGGCGCGTATATGCCAAATGCACTATGTCATATTTAAGCACTAATGGCATACAATTATCTATTGAATAATGCTTATTTCATAGACATTGACAGTAGCTTCAAGTATTTTATTTCTTATTGAATTTGTATACCTATAAAAAAGTACCCTTTAGATTAGCTTGTATTGGTTGTAGACGACTCTTCAACTACTCGTATGCCAAACTATGCCAAAAGCTTTAAAAAAGGTTGTTGCTTAAAAAATTTGGATCAAAACTGATTTGGCATCAAAAATGTTTTCGGTTTATATTATGAATATTATAACGTCACATGTTGTTGCAAACAAGGTATTATATTATCCTTCTTTGGACTGGACTTCTTTGGACACGTTTTCAACACTGGCAGGGATGGGTTCAGGTTTATGAGCTGCTAGAGCCAGCTCTCGGAAAATGTCCTTCATTCGAAGAATTCTTTGCTTTTTGTAAGACGCATTCCACGAATGGCTTAGGGCGGTTAGTACACAACTCATAGTAGAGAGTAGGTTGGCTCCCTACTGGCTTGCTTCCAATTATAGTACCTTCTGAGAAAGCACTTATGATGTGTGTAGGTTTCACAGTACTTAATTTTTTGTTGCTTCATAACTATGTATTGATTTAAACGTTTCGCAGAGTTCTTTGGCTAACTCAAAATCAGGTGTTTTCTTGACGTATACCTGGTATGTATCGAACTCACTCGAAGGTCCATTGGTTTCTTTTAGTTATCGACTTGTTTTGAAAGGGATTATCAGAGATTTCGAAAGCCACTTAAATGCGCAAGCATTTTCCTTCCGGCATAAAAGTTTCAACGGTAACCAAAGTTTTACGAATACGTAAAATTATGAAATTATAAACTGAAACCACAGGACATCCTTCCCGACACGCACATTCCTCTACGCACCTAAAAACCAAATCGATTCCCTGAGATATAGTAAATTCCTAAAATAAACATTGTCCTTTTATAATACCCCACCCTAAAGGCAATCATGATGAACTATACCCTTCGCCGATAATAAACCTGCTAGTCGTGGAGACTACATGAAGAATCTTTTCTTCATTTGCAGTTAAAAACGAAGTTGATCCTTGCGAACAATTAATTGCCCAATAAAAGATTAATTGACGATGCTACCCTCCTAGTCGGTGTACCTTCATCAGAGCCATCACTTTATTCATCCCGACTGTTATCCTTTTTCCCTTATTTTTTCAAGTGTTTTTTTGTAGTCGATTTCGGCGCGAAATTTCATGTCATCACACAATTTCTTCCTTTTTCCTTTTATGTCCCTTTATTCCTTGGAACTGATTTAAGGATACGATACACAACCACAATTTTACGCATCCGTTGGTTGTTGGCCCGCCTGCCCTTTTGTCGATTTGTTTGTTTTTCACTCTTCCGGTAATTTTTTCTTTATGTCCTACAGGATCTGGCGATAATAAAAAATCAAATAGGAACGTTAAAAAAAAAATTTAAATCTGACCAAAAGGCAAGGAAAAAGGAGACGAACTGACGAGAAGTACACGCCTCCATCAGCTTCAACGTCCTGATATACGCATTCTAACACAATCTGGCCGACAGAACAAACCATTCCAATCACCATTTCTCATTGTAACACCAGCGCGACGGAAACAAAGCGAAAACCTTTTATTTCCGTCAAGCACGCTTCACCTCCATTTCCTCCGACATTCGAACATATGTATATATGTACGAGTACGTCTTTATCGTGCGAATGTTAGTCGTATGTATTTCTATGAAGGACGAGAGTTAAAATAAAGCAAAAAACATTCTTCATCATCCTACAACCGACAACCGTTTCATGCTCCGCGCCTTGCGTATACGAATAATGTGTCATTTATCAAACCAGGATATCTGTAAGCCAACCGCTAGAGAGATGAGCTCGAAAAGGATGTTGCCGTTCGGATAGTAAAAGTGGGGTGTAGGGAAAGAGCCCCTAAACGAATTGCGGAATGGAACAAGGTCATTTCATTTCATCTTCTTCATCGTCCTTTTTTATATTCCAACTTTTGTTGTCCTATTTCGATGTCATCGACGGGAGGAAGGTACAAATGGCTTTTTAGTTGAGTTGCTATCAAATTTATGTTAACTTGTCGTCGTTGTCGCCGGCCGGCTATAGAGTTGGCTTGGCGTTCTCGTTGGCGTTGGTGTTTGCGTTCTCCGCCGTTCATCACATTTAGCTGGATGGTGAATTACCTACAGTTAACCTCGAGGGAACCTATGCTATACGACGATAAGAGTTATAATTATTCGTTGTAGTAACTTAACAGTGTTAGATATACTCCTCGCCCGCGGGGAATTTGGAGATACCTACGTAACATCCATATACAGCCGAGGGCGAAAGACTGATGATGCTCCATTTGCCAGGTCTTCGCTGTCATAGCTGTGCCTACTCGGCGAAGTAGTAAACCAGCCGTGTTTGTACTCCTTCTATCGGCTGTTGATCTGATGAGATTTATACCCTTTAAGTGCCTCCCTGTACGGTCCTTATAGCGTCGAGGTGGTTGATTAATTGCAACAATTACAAGAGCCTTCGTGTATTTATCTATCGACTTTAAACATGGAAAACGAAGAAATGGAAAGTAGAAAGGCAGCCTCTTAGGCGAGTGGGTGATGCGGGATTCGAGATCCTTACCTTGTCCGTCGAAGCAATAAATCAATAATCCTTAATCCTTGTTGGAGTTTATACAAATGTATCTTCTGTTTTTCATTTGCTTTGCTCTTTCCTTCGTTTGATGATTCTTCTAATCCCTGACAGTGTACTTTGGTAGGATTGCGAAGGAAGCCGATGGAAGCGATTCGGTGCCTGTTGTTGTCCTTGTTTTTATGCGGCAGTTAATCACAATTGTATTGTATTTGCAGGGATAGGCGCCAACGTGACTTGATAAGATCCTGGATTCCAAATAAGCACGGTTGCTTATAAATCATAGCACTATGAGCCTAACACAGATGTGATCCTTGTTATTTCTTTCCTTTTTGTTGGATTTTCTTTGTTTGTTTCGGTTTGAGCACTTTTTCACTGTTCTTTCATGATTTGCCTATTCTCCCAGAGGTGGTGAATGGGAGTCGGTGTAGCACACAGATTGTAAGGTCAACCCGTACAGAGGGGATAGTGAGTAGGATAGTGGAGAGAGTGGTTTTCGAACGGATGGAAGTAGTTTTCAAATTAATTTGCTTCTGTTTACATCGTAGTAGTATGTACTTGTTGTTTTTGGTAATAATTTTGAGATTAAATTCTTATCGCATGGCTGCCTGGTATTGACTTTTTAGTAAAGTTAAATGCTGTTCATCTGGATAAGCTAAATTGAGAAACTCATCGGTGTAAAAACATAGTTTCATTGCCCTAACTCCGGATCTCGGAGTTGGTTCAGTGTAAACAATTATTTTGGATAAAACTTGAGGGGACGACAAGATACAAGTGTTAATTATCGAAGTTGGCTTCAGGGACAAGGGATGGTATTTAACGTTGTCCTGGAGGATTTAATTAGAATAAACGTAAATTCCTTGTAATTACTTTCATTTTGCATTGAAAACTATTTTAATAATTTTCCATAGTTGGAAAGAATAAAGGGAAGTCAATCAAGGGTATAGGGGAGCTTTGCTATTTAGGAAGCTTGCTTGGATCGCCGAACGTTTATAATGTACCTAACATCAAAATTGGAAATTTCTGACGAGAAAGGAATAGAGAAGTTGTAGGTTTCTATTTGAAAAGATGAATCGAAGATAGAATTCGAAGTGGGCGGAGTACAAGTTGAAGGATCTATTCGCCAACCGAACTATGCTATAGTGTTCAATATACCTAAACAAACCAGCATTATCGCTATGTATACCGACAACCAAACGGCGATCAAGTCTATCACAGTGCCCGTCAGCCTAAGGACGACGATGTTACAGGTCCAACGTTATTAATTTTTTCAAATACTTTTACTTTCAAGGTAATGAAAAAGCGAACTAATTGGTCAGGAGGTGATTGGCCCTTAGCAACTCTCTAGTCACAAACTGCGCCATATTCTGAAAAATTTGACTCAGTTGCAAATAAATTTAAAATAATGTTACATTTGATAAAACCGTTTGACTCGGCGACATCTAGCCATCTGGGCGGAATACAACAAATCTATTGCGAATTGATGTCGTAAAAATGCAGCCTAGTTGAGAGAGGTGTTTCGGCATGATTAATGAAGAGCTTTCCTATGTGCTCACGCGCTATCCACCTCCACACTAGATAAAGCCAACGCTATGTTAGTAAACAAAACTGCCATATTTGTTCTGATGAGTAACCCCAGGCAATACAAGATCTGCTAATGCAGTTCAAAATTTAACTCTTCATATGGATCACTTAAAATATAATTATGGTCAATATTTACACAAAATAGTCTTTGAAAAATAAATGGCAAGTATTAGGTTATCTGCTCATATAAAAATTTTACATATTTTTCTGACTTTCTTTTACCTTTTTTTGACATAAAAAAACCCAAACGCTTAATAAATCGCACATTACAACTTAAAAAGTGACGGCTTTTTTGCATTGGACATATCCTCTGTGTATTCAATAGCCATATTCATCGTTTAAACTAATCCAATCATTCCTAAGGGTAGTTTTCTTTTGTGGGTTCTCCGAATAAGGCAAGGGAAAAGCAGTCTCACAAGCTCAAACGTTGTATTCAAATATCCACTTATTCTTTTTAATGTTGTGATCAAAGCATCCACCAAAAGGATAAAGGATATTTCTGAGAAAAAAAAACAAAACGAAAAAAAGAGCCAAATGGAACGTAAAAAGTCGGAAACTTCTTTAGAAGAGCGAAAGCTTATTTTAAAGTTAATTTACGAAGGCAAAACCTACCGAGAGGCTGGTGAACTTCTTGGGAAATCCTATACCGTAGTTAGGGATGATGTCCATAAGTTCAGAAATGAGGGCTGGCTTAGAAATAAGAAAGGTAGGGGTCGGAAAAAATATTATTGGAGTTGAATGAGACGCACATTGTCAAATAAATCGACCCAAGATGCCAGTAAAATTATTGACTACAGAGATGACCGGAATCATTCAAAAACCACTCGCTTTTGAAATAGTAAGGCGGGTTGTAAGGTTAAATTATTTTAACGGCAGAGCTGCACCTCACAAACCATTTATTTTCAAAGTTAACAAATAAATAGGACTGGCAATTGCCAAAGAGTATGTGAACAGGACGTATGTTGAAGACAAGGCAATGACGGGAAACAAAGGGTTTGGCGAAAACCAAATAATGTCTTCAAATGACGGTGGAACATGACGGCGGTAATGTTATAAGCAGGGTAGGTCAAATGGAATTTATTGACTATAGAATGAACCAATATAAATACCTCAATATCCTAAAAACAAATCGCCAGTAAAGCGCCACGAGAATGGGCAAATTATGTCTTTCGACAAGACAACGAACCTAGCACACTGATCACTTCATATCAAAATGTGGTTGCTTTATAATCCTCGCTCGCAGCTTAAAACGTGTTCACAGTCACCCGAACATTTATGGGCCGAGATTGAAAAAAAAAAACACTTGCAATCGAGTTCTCAGCAGCAAAGGCTCTCTTAAAGAAGCTCTTCAACGAGAATGGAAAGATTTCTGCGAAAAACTTATCGATAATACGGCATGCTAAGGTGCAACTAGACACTTACTATATGTCTCCCACCTATTTTATTTTATATACTTTTGCAGATAGAAAGGATTTCGTCCACTTGAGAAATTTTAATTGAGCTTCCAGACTCATCATCATTTATGAAATAAATTACCAATAGAATATAATAGGGGCCCAATGCAGATCATTGAGGTACAACAGAGTTAACAAAAATAAGACTTGATGCTTCTCGGATAATTTTAACTACTTGAACACAACTAAGTAGATATTCTGAAAGAAGTCCATCGTTCAGATGGAGTGACAAAAGAATAAGCGTTTTGCATTTTCTAAGGGATGAAGCGAGTGATCCCTTTTTCAAAGATAACGAAAATTGATTTATTGTAAGGATGAACATTTTAAGTTGCCACAAGGTAGGTAGAAAAGTAAAAAAAGTAAAAAAATACAAGAAGGTAGAATTAAATGTGATACGTTTATTATTGTTGAAGATTAGATTGTTCACAATGCGATTTTCCGCAAGGACATCGTGGGAGCTAGCCGGATGGAAACAATGCTGATGTTTGAGAGCTCCTTCCCCAGGGCATGCCTAGGTTTGCATCGAACTTCCGAATTTCATTACACCGAATTTTATAGCAATGAGGTTTTATATAGTGTAGCTAATTTAATTAGATTGAGAGCGCCGGGCCTTGCCGCAATGGGTAGTGTGTCGGCCACTGACGCGTTATGAGCGATTTCGGATCCCGATAACACCAATACCGTCGAATGTTTATTTCGCGGTTTCTCCCCTCGGCGGTGTACTGGCAGAACCCTCCGTTGTATACTTGCCTTGAATAAGCTTTTCGATTCTCGCCGTTTGGAATCTGCATTAAACTGTAGGTCTCGTTAATCTCTGTGAAAAACCATTCGCGCATAACATAAGTGAATGAGAGAAACTTGGTTCTGGCTCTACCTGAGCTGTAACGCCATATTATGATAATAATAATTTAAATAGAATGGGCAATTTTCTACTGAAGATAATTCAGGGCCACATTGCGAGAGTAATGACTTCAAACAACAAATTAATTCCTGGTTTCTTCTACCCCAATCCTGAATATAGTAAGAACACTCACCTTAACGGCTTTAACGCTCGGAAGGTATTTCAATTTCACAATTGACTTTGTATTATTGAAACTAGGTACAATTCATATAATCCGCTAGTAACATGTGAGTAAATTACGACCGCACAAACTTTCGGTTTAGTAGCTAGTCGATTTAGGGAATCCAGGGAATCTTTTCAGACGCTGGCCACGTTATCATTTTAGATGAACGCGAGAATTGGCTGAGGCCATTAGCCTTGATGAATTCTTAGGATTCAATGACCTGATTACATTTAAGCTTATAGGTAAGCAGCTAATAATAGGTTTAACTATTGTATTAGAACAAGAAAAATGAAAAAAATGAATCTAGGTTAATTTTTAAACTTGCAACACTGTTTCAACAGATTGTCAATTTGATAGTTGAAGGTTAATGCGCTACATCCATTTTACGGTCGACATAATCGTCCATCTGAGCAAGTTATTCGGAACACGATGAATCGTTAGCCATCGTGCACCGCAATTAGAGCTATGCCCACTCTCTTTGTGGAAATTCTTACCGAAGGATCTTGGGACTAAAGCTTATAAGATCCAGCTGGTGCAAGAGTTGAAGCCCCGTGACCATTATATGCGTCGTAGGTTAAGAAAAAGAGCCCAAAACATGATCCACCTTGATCCTCAATTCCAACTCAAAATTTCGTTATCCGATGATGCCCATTTTTGGTTAAATGGATAAGTAAGGAAGCAAAATTGCCGAAATTGGAGTGGAGAAAACCCAAAAGCCTTTGTCGAGACGCCCTTACTACTGTCACTGTTTGGTGTGCCTTATGGGCTGGTGAAATCATCGGCAATCATCAAAGACAACCTGAGGTGTACAAGTTGTACAAGATCGGATCAAGAACGAAGCCTCAGGGAATCTGATATTACACGAGATTGGAGATGGCACTATTAACGTGCACCTTAAAATAGCGATTAGTCAAAAAAACTACTCACAATTGTACATATACGAGGTCTGTGCAAAAACTAAAGATTTTTTTCATTTTGCCGACTATATCGGTGTACATGTCCCTTAAGATATAGTGACATTGTCAGCCTATTGAGTATTTATTTGTTCTTCACAGATATTAAGGTTAGATGTGTTTTGGTGATCTTGGAGATTTTTGGTTATAAAAAAAATGGATCAAAGGATCTGCGTAAAGTTTTGTGTGAAAGATAAAATTAAGTGTTCCAACGCACTTAAAATGTTGACTGCGGCATTTGGCGAGTTCATTTTGAGCAAGAAAGAAAAAAAGTTTGTAGTGGTACAAGCTCTCAGGAAGTAGAGAAATACGAGCCATAGTAGCTCAAAATAGTAATCTCTGGTGGCGAAACATTGATATATGATTATGATGTTGAAACCAAAGCCCATTTATTCCAATGGAAACGACCAGAAGAGCCAAGCTCGAACAAAAAAAAAAACATTAAGTTCGGTCAAATGTAAAAGTTTTGCTCTTGATTACAATGGCTTGGATGTTCATGAGTTCTTGTCTTAAGGTCGTACTGTCAGTAAGGTACATTACCTTGCACTTTTGGGCCATGTGCGTAAAGCAATACGAAGACAAGGTTCCGGGTATAAATGTCGACAGGAAAAATGTCGACACAAAATTGTCGACAGGGATATTTGTCGACTGGGAAAAATGTCGACCGTAACATATATCGACAGAAAAAATGTCGTCCATAAAAAATGTCGACAAATTGTCGACAATATGAAATATTCGCATTCGTCATCCATGTCCACAAAAGGATTGTAATCAAAAGTTTCCAACTAAAAACCATGCTATTTATCATTACAGAACCATTCACGAAAACAAATTTAATAGGAAATTAAGAGGAAAGTTTAAGCATGCGAGACACATCATCCAGAAATGTAGGAACATGAGCTGGACGATTAGGTTTGTTTTTGTACAAATCTATCGAGTTTTTAAGCTGTTCTTCTAGAATAGCATACTTCCGCCGTTTCTCGCAGACTTTTTTCCCATTCCTTGTTGCTTCAATTTTACGATCAACCCGTTTTTGTTGATATTTGATTGCCTCGATGAACTGGTACAGATTAGGATGATCTATTTGAATAGTCTTCTTGAGACCCGAATGCCAACCTTCAAGATGGTTATTAGTGCGTGGTCCTATAATATACAAAAATATTAACTCAAAGATGAAGCTGTGCGAATGGATCAAAAAGAAAAAGATTTCGAGCAACAACAACAAAGACAAGCTAAGCTATGGTGGGTGCAGTTTGAAGTTTGAAAAGTCGATCAATCAAATGCAATGCAACATTAGAAAATCATTGGTTTGTAATAGTTACATAAGAAATAAAATACAACAAAAAGTTAATTGAAAACGCGATTTAAACTGGATTAAAAATTGAGCGCGTGAAGATAGCAGTTGAATTATGCCGACATTTTTCCTGTCGAAAACTTTCACAGTCGACATTTTTACCTTTCGACAAATGTACCCGTCGACATTTTTCTCGTCGACAAGTCCGTGTCGACAATTTTCTGTCGACAAATTTCCCCGATACCGAAGACAATGTCCGGATATGTAAGAAAAAAATTCATTAGTGTTGCATTACAATAACGCACCTATTCACTGTGTGCTTGTGCTTCATTTTTTGGCCAGATACAATAACGTAAACATGCTTCCGCCAAAGTATTCACCGAACTTGGCCCCTTGCAACTTATTTCTCTTCCCAAAACTGGAAAGACTTATAAAATGAGGACGATTTGCCACGATTGAGGAAATTGGAAGCTCAATAATACATCGAAAAGCGCATATGAATGCACTTTAATGACATTGAAACAAAAAAATTACTGTGAACAAATTCAGTCAATTCTCTCTAAATCCTATCTAGGACAACAACCCCCGAAGAGTAGTGAACGAACATCTTCGACAAAAACCATCTGTACCCCGACCAGGTTGTGTGACAAACACGTTAGGAGCGTACACTCTTGAACCTGCACGAATTATAAAAATAAAAAATTATCAATACCTACTCCTTCGAAGATCGGACAAAACGCTGGCGTGAATGTATTATATCTGAGGGGATCATAATAAATATTGATGAATATATAAAAATGTTCACTTAATTTTTTTAACAAACTCCACATAAGGGAGATATTAAAATTTTAGTATTCAAATAGGTCCATCATGTCAGAGAGTATTGAAAGCTTTTACAAAGTCAGGCAGGATCATTTCAGTGGGCCTAGCAGACGATTAGACATCCTAAGATTTTGCTGAGAAGTTCTCTGAAAGCGTCAAATACGAATTGCTGGAGGTTTTTGTCACTTAAAATCCGTTTAAGTATTTTACTAACACTATTTAGTAAGCTAATTGGCATAAGGTATAAGACAGCTGTTACCTATTTTGGAAAGAATTTTCACTGCTAGCCTAGCGCTTGTATGTCTGCATACCTTTTTTTGGTGCAGAAATTCGTAAGACCTTCTTGCTGAAAAGCATGGAGAGGCTAGTATTGGTATTGTGGTTCAAAGCAATGGTTGTGCACAGGATATTGATCGCTGATGCAGGTAGGGGGCTGCCCGCAAGGTGGCGTCCTGTCCCCGCTGTTATGGTGCATCTTTTATGCTCCCAATGCCTCTAGATTTTATGCACAGGCATATGCGGATGATGTTGCCGTTCTCTGAGTCAGCATGAGCCGATAGAGAGATTGTCTGTCTCAAAGCACAGGCCGTGCTAAATATGATCGATGACTGGTGCACAAGTACTGGGCTGTCGGTTAATCTTCTTCAGACTGATCTTCAAGAGAAAGATGGAAAAATACTGACATGACTAAGTGTGACACTGTACTTGGGCGAGAAATCCTATCTCATGGATATGCCTTCCGACGCAATGACACCTGCCATCCTATTGCGTTATAATTTCACAGTCGAATTTTCATGGCGTCAAGACTGGTTCTGGCCAGATACTGAACCCGCAAACGAGTGTTTTCGCATTTTTATAGCTGGCTTCAGGTCTGGGCGGGATCCGGCGCTGTAGTTTTTTTTGAACGCGAAATCATCCCACTGCACTTCTCGTTTGGAAAATATGCGCCTGTCTTACAATCAGAGAAATCAATCCTAATGGCTATGCACTATATTGTGAAGCATAAGTGGAAAGGAAGGAAAAAAGCATATGCGTCTGCAATAACAGTCACCTGCACTCAGAGCTGTGTCCAACTCTTTAACCAGCTCCAAATTAGTGCATGGACACAAGACTTTATTGAACAAAGCCGGAAGACTAAATTAACTAAGGCTTGTATGGATCCCAGTTCACTCTGGCACCCAGAAAATGAGATCTCTGATAAGCTCGCTAAAAGGAGCCCAGAGGAGAATTTCTCAGGATCTGAACCCGCTTTAGGTTTACGAGGGTGGTCCGATAAGTACTTAGCCTACAAAAGAAAAACAAACATTTTGGAGAAATGGCGATTTATTTTTGAATGTAGTCTCCCTTTAACTCGATACACTTGGCCCAGCTATGCTCCAATTTCTTTAACCCGTCTGAAAAATAGGCCTCCGTGGCGGCGTTGACCTCCTCATTCGATTGAAATTTCTGCCCGGCGAGTGACTTTTTTAAGTGTGGAAACAAAAAGAAGTCGCACGGGCCGATGTTTTGAAATGCCTACTGTCTCAGCTATCTCGCGCATCTTCAATCGGCGGTCTGCCAATACTATATCGCGGATTTTTGTCAGGTTATCCTCCGTGGTAGCCGTTTTCGGGACACTCGGACGTGGCTCATCAAAAACCGACGTGCGACCACGTATAAACTCGTTAAACCAAATTTTTGGTGGTCGCCATCGAAGGAGAAGAGTCACCGTACACAGCATCCAAACGCTCTTTGATTTCGCTGCGCGATTTCCCTTTCAAAAACAAGAATGGAATCACCGACCGATATTGCTCTTTTTCCATTTTTCTAAAATCCGCGGACACTCCTGCTTCCACATGCGGTCAAAAGAAAAAAACAACGAGTCCGATCCGGCTGAAATTTTGACAATAGCCGCCTACTAGAATGTACTACAGTAAGTAAGTTGATACTGGCGCCATCTGGCAGTGAGGCTAAGTACTTATCGGACCACACACGTACCTGCTTCCACGGTCAAATCTGACATCTACGACTGGGTCTTTAATGTACACAATCCAGATGGACACAGGATGACTAAGCGCGTACTTTCTGATGTCCGCAAGAAATCCACAATATTCCTCTTATCCTTGGGGAGAATTGATTGTAGGGGATTTGTTGGCGTCTTTGTGGACCATTAGTGAGACCTTTACCTGTGCTGCATGTTGCGAGGAAGAGACACAGCAGAACACTTTCCCTGCGACTGTCCTGCTTTCGTTCGCGAACGGTAGCGCACTCTTGGGGCCGACGTGGTGTTTTCCGAATCTCTTAGCTCTACAGCACTGTAGCTCCTCCTCACTTTTGTTCGGAGAACGGGAAAACGTGTCTGTCTGGTAGTACATTGGACTTGCTTCTCAGTGCTCCAACAGATATCAAAAGCCTCGAACAAAAAAAAAGCTAACTAGTCTATAAATACAACCATTTCAGCCCATTTAGGTGGTTTAGGAGGTTTCTACTTGATATATTATACATCGGAAACCATCGTGTGGTTTGCATTTTCAATGTCATAAACTAACTGCACATTGCTTACCTCCGACCTTAAGAGCGTTAATGAAAATTTCATTTTCAAGTGTGTTTTTTAAGGAGGATCGATTTTTTTTTTTCGTAGAAATACAAATAGGTCCATCATGTCAGAGAGCCTAGATATTTGATTTTTTACAGAAAGCGGTTTGCATTCAATAATAGTTAAAAACTTGAGCTTTCTAAGATCTATTAAAAACTGTAAGAGATATGACGACTGCATTTAATTAATGCCGAATTTGATGTGCATCCTTGAAATGATGACTCTTTTGATGGGTTTGGGATAAAGCAAGCTCAAGCAGTTTCAATTTCAATTATGATTCCTCATACGCCAAGGATACATTACTCATTCTCCAGGGCATGCAACAGTTTTACAGAACAAACGAAGCCGCAGTGAGCTATTTGGTTGAGGAGTAACGATTGAAAGGAAAGCAGCACGTATCTCTCCACCAGATGGATTTGGTTGTAGTTTGTGAATTTGTAAATATTTTTCAACCTATCTATAAATTTCAAGCTCCTCATAATCCTCTTTCTCTATTACCTTGGATTGGCATTTTCACTTCAGAGCCAATACCTTTTAAGTGCCTTGTGCGAGGGTGTATTACTAGGGTTCCATCATTTTCTGTGAAATTCACTGATTTTTCTACTTCACATCAATTTAACTCACCTGCTTAAGCTTGTCTATTCAAAAAAACCCTCCATTGAAAGTATTTCCCAGGAACACATTACCCGAATAAAATCGATCCCTAAAATATCGTACTATTACTCTATACTCTGATCCGCTTTGAAACCCATGGTACATTAGAATACCATTCGATTATCCTTTCCACACTCACTCTGCTATGTCTTCCAAATATTCTGCAAAAGGTACTGTATCCTTTCATTTCAATGCCAGGATTAGCCACCATCTTTCTTTTCTATTCTATTTCCCAATATCCTTTTGATTCGGAGAAGAGAACATCAGATTATCGAAGTGGAAATGTATCACAGGTGCTTATGACTGCAAGTGGGGTTGAGAGTGCATTCTCACGAGTTCTGCAAGGATGTAGTTTTTGTTCCTCGCCATCGTAGTCATTCCGTCTTTGGCAATCCTTTGAGGTCTCCGATGAGAGCGGAAATATTGATGTCAAATGAAACTGAACGAAAACGAGGAAGCGAGGATTGGCAATTTTCAACGTTGGAGAATCTCCCTCTAAGGATGCCAGCAGACGTCAAAATTCCCCTTGAGGATCAATAAATAATATATACCTAAAGCCTTTTAAAAGCAAAAAAAGAAAACTGTGACTGCAAGAAGGCCGGCAAGCGTTCTGCACAAGTATTCCGTGCATATTTGACCTGTGGCCTTTACCCATGTCAAACTTTTTCTTATACTTTCAGTTGCTTCCACACAACAAGGTTAGTGGTTGAGCGTCCTCTTTTCAAAATCCTTTATGAGGAATATCCGGAAAGCGATTCCTAAACTACTATTTTGCTCCAGTTCGCCTAGCCCCATCCCTTAAAGTCTGTCATAATTTTAACATAAATTTATGAGCTCACATGAAACTCCTATGAAATTAGGTTCATACCAAGGGACTCTGTCTCCCTGGGGACTGTCTGTTTCTTTCTGTGAAAGTCTCAAACTTTTTCTTTGCATGGCTGACGTAAAGGCTTTTTGGTGTATTCTAAGAACTTGTCGAACTGTCGTCGTGTTTTTATGTATCTGTGTGTCCTACTGTCATTTGCCTATCTATGGCTATGAACTTCCTTCCTTTACGTTCCGCTCGATATTTTCCACATAGCAAGGGGGTAATAGCCATGTGATTCTGTATCGTCCCTGCGGCCCTTGTCGAGGTTCAGTTTGTTATTTTGAAATACAGTTGAGGAAAGTTATTAATATTCAAATATCTCCGTCTTGCTTAAGGATTCGGGCAGGATGTAAGTTTTTGGATTTAAAATGGGAGCGGAAACGTTAGCTACAACGGCAATGGCCTAATAAGGGGCAGGCGGGGGATGATAATCAAGAAATTAATTTGGGAAAGAATTTTCACCGGAGATTGAGAACGAACCTAGCTGTATGAGTTTCAGTGATTGGCAACGGGGAATCGGATGTTTTTCCTTATTTTTTTTAATTTATTATGAGCTGCCCGATTTGGAATTCCGAAAATTTCATAATATTAAATTGGACGGCAGCTATTGTATAGAGTGAGCGGGCGTTTATTGAAATATTGAGGTTTTGCCTGGAATTAATGAAATTTTGTTGTGGTGATGTTTTGCTCTTTTTTTGGACAGGCATTGTACATAAGATGGTGAGGACACATTGGGCTGAAATTTTCCAGATTTAGTACATGTTAGATTCAAGTAAGTAATTCGATCTCGTTCACACCATCACCGCAAGCACGTTTTCAGCGATCGATTCGTTAGAGTCGATTTTGCATCACTGTTCCACAAATATCGGGTGGAACGTTGACAATTTTAGTCCTCTACCTTGCATAGCTGGGGTAGGAAAAATGTACGCAGAGGCTTTCCTGTCTGTCCGTCCGTACGTAGACATATATCAAACCAAACTTGTCGAGTAGCCATAAGTCTGAAACTTGGCTGTGTTATAGACTACATGATTCTGAGCTTATAGCTCGGTTTCAAAACCCTAGCTACTGTGGTTCCTGAGATCTAAGTAAAAGTTTGCAAAATTTAAGGTGGAAGACTTGGAATTGTAGCTTGGGTTCCGGTGAGCTGATGCCATCTTGTTTACGTTTTACCAACGACGTAACGCATTCGCCTAAACACTTGACTGAACGATTTTTTCAACTCTTTGACCAGCTGAATGAAATATGGATTCGTCTTGTTGGAACCACTTATCATCAAAAATAGTCATCCAACATGGCATGATAGCAAACCCCATTCATTGTTATATGGCGATCATTTTTATGGACGAAAAAATACGGTCCTATCCCACAGCCTGCTTGGTCGATAATTATTACGACCGAAAATTGGAGTTAGGGCTCTTAAAGTTCGATAACAACTTTTAATAATTCCGAAAACTTTGCTCGTCCAAGAACCATGGTAAAAACGTAAGCCAGAACTGACGTTCTAATGGAACGTCTCTATGGAAAAGCCCTGCAAAATATATTCTACAAGCAGATATGGTGAAAATTTAGAACTGACGGAACATTGGCTTAAGCCCTGCTTTAAAATAGGGATTACGATGGTTGTAAGGATTCGAAAAAGGAGTAACGTGAGGAGAAAGTTAAGAAATTTTAGCGTAAAAACTATGTGATCGTGTGATATTGCGGCGGAACTTAGCTAGATAGTAAAGATGGTTGCTTGAAATTAAGAAGATCACAGAAATGCTAAAATATTTTTGTGAGCTAAGATCGGCTTACATTGAGAAAGTCTTAAGACTACATTGAATGTGATCACTATGATGTGTGTTTGAGAAAAATGCAATTATTTAAACGTTAAATCTGTTTACTGGGCTGTGATATTAATTACTATTATTATTACTGGCCATTTGAACTCAGAATTTCAGATGGGTGTGTTACTTAAATTTTTCGCTGTTCTGTTAAATCTCTGCTAAGTCCATCGTTACATTGTCATTCCGTCTACAATGCGGCCTTCCTAGTGGTCTTTTACCTCAGATTTTCCATTCATTATTCTTTAGCCTGTTTGTCCAATTTCTATTCATTCTATTTGTCCCCAAACTTGTCGAACAATGTTTGGGTCTGAATAAAGTTCCCCCAGTCTTTGATGGTGTAGTTTGTTTGTGCATTCGTCAGTTTTCATCCTGTTTTCACTACAGATTCTCCCTAAGATCTTGTTGGTTGGCAATTGGTTGGTATGCGAAGGCTCTGGGCTTCGACAGATTTTGTACGCCGATTTGTCACCATGGCTGAGACATGGATCCACCACTACAGCCCCGAAACGAAACAACAGCCCATGCTATGAGTGGAAGCCGGTAGTTCAGCGAAAGAGAAAACGACGTTGTTCGTATCTGCCGGATTGGTCAAGGCCAGCGTGTTTTGGTACGCGAAAGGGATTCTGTTTTGATTATTGATTACTCCTTTGATTATTGATTACGCCTTTTGATTACTCTGCAAAAGGCAGAACAATTAGAGGCGAATATTACTCCTCCCTTCTTGAACAGCTGGATGGCATAATTCGTAAGAGGCCTGGCTTGAAAATAAACATCTTTCTCAAGGACAACGTACCTGCGTGAAAACTCCGGAATATACGATTTGTGTTGGTATGATTTGCTCGGGTATCCCATCTATTATCCTGATGTGCCACCCTTAGACTTTCCTCCGTTCCCAAACTGGAAGAAATTTGTTTCTGGGAAGCGTTTTGCCTCAAATAAAGAAGTAGAGGGAGATGTGGATGAATATTTTCACAGCCAACCAGATTCTCACTTTCTAGAAGGAATACTGATGTTGGAGATATACTGGACTAAGTGTGTAGAAGTCTTGGGAGATCACGTAAAAAAATATAATCGTAGTCTTTCATTGTCAGGCTAAGTACTTTTCACTTTACCCTCGTACTTAGAGACCAAGTTTCATATTCGTAAAGTGTGACTGGCATTGCTATGGTTTTATAAATATTTTGATATTGATTACCTAGAAGATGTTCCTATTATCTATTTAGGTGGATGGATGTCAGTAGAAATGACAAGCCAACAAAGTTTATATCAGTGCTACACATAGTGGAAGTAAAAGTATTACAACTAACAAAATGTTATTCAGCAAGGGGTGTCATTTTAAATTTCGCGCTGTACTTAAATTAGTCGACGTTCAACTATACATTGTATTTAACAGTTATAGTGTACTTTTTTAGATAAGTTTGAATATTTCGAACATGTAAATTAATCCATTTCGCCCCCGTTCAGCGAGGTAAAGGGGAGTGTGGCTTAAAACCCAAGTATTACAATTTTAGCGACGATCACAGAATCTTACATTTTGCATAAAGATCGTGTACTACCTGCTTCGAAGGTTCAGTTGGCTTATTGGAATTAACAAGGTACGCTTTTTACATAAAATTTTTTTGTTTTGCGTGATTTTTGAACTGAAGGTGTAATTTGGGCTAAATGTTTTTTTTTTTGAAAATGATGCTGCTACGACTGTTGCAGTGAGCATATTGCGTTAAAAATATTGACTCACTTGCTTACCCCTAATTGATGAAATGTGTATAGACAAAGTTTATTTTTATCAGGGCCCCTGCGTGGTGAACAGTTAGTGAAAAAGTAGCTCTTTTGGGTGTCTAATTTACTGGATGTTTGATACGCCAAAGTTCTACCAGCGATTTATATACTAAAATCCAGTATTGTCGAAATAGACTGGCAAATATGCGAAAACATGATGTAAATTTGTATCAATTTGTAGGCTTGGCCAGCCAAGGTGGGCATGCATATTGCAGATGTTGCATTTTGTTACAATATTAACACCGGAATATAGAGTATTTTTAATAATTTAAATTGGCATCTCTTCTTGGATGATTCTATAATTCACATTTTATCTCCAGGTTTTGGTTTTTTTTTTCTTTTTTCATTTTTCGCATTCTATTTCGAGTTGTATCCTAGAAGTCAGAAACAGTAATTAGTGTACCCAGAAGATAAGAGGAATTTTAACCACGCGGGGTATGCTGATATATGCTGGGTATGAAACAGGCACAATGTTTGGAAAATATCAATTTTAGCTAGTCATATTGTTTGTTAAGCATGATCCACGATTATTGGTTTACATTAGTTTAAGTACAAGTTTACAAGTTTAAGTAAAAAATGATGGGAATCGAAAATGATAATATATAACTTGCAGAAGCTTCTCTAAGAATTCCGTGAAGATATTAATGATAATAAATATTCTGGATACCCTAGCATAACCAATGAAAAACTGAATGAAATAATCATCAACAATTGCTAACATACATTCGTTTACCGCTTTTAATATATTGTATTAATTAACATTTCTTCTACATGGGGATCATTGCGGCTTGCTCCCATTGTTAGAGGAAGTCAAATGTCATTAAGACCTGATAGTGTGAAATATGTTGGACAGGTTAGAAGAGAGAGCCTGCTTAACAAAATTGGAACGTCTGTTATATATTGTAGATCAATGCATTCAGATTTTAATATATAAAAATAATGGGTGTAAAGGTCGACGCTAACTTGACACTGCAAAAAGAAGTATTTTTGGGCGCAAAAACTGGGCAAGGCTGTTTATAGTGGCTTATACCTTGTCCTGTTACAAATACGAAAAGTTGTTAATGAGGCTTTGAACTTCCGAGTTTCAAAGGACCGGTAATATCAATAAAAAATACATTTTACCAAATTTGCAGTTTTATAAATTAAAAAATAAAAGGCACACGGCCGTAAAAAAAATGGTCTTTACTTGTTTTGATAAATATATGTAACTTATTTAGCCATTACATACACAAGCAATTCTTGTAATGTCTGCCTTCGTGTAGTCAGGGGTTTGTCCTTCTTTAAGTGCTGACTGGTAAAACAATGAATTCGCGAATTCTTAACATTATTCGTGCGTTGCACTCAAGTCATCATTATTGTCAAGATTAAGGGTTTTTTTTTTTTAGAGGTTCAGTTTTTAAACTGGCAGCACTGTCTCTACAGATGGTTAATTGGACAGTTGATATCTGACTTGTAGTAAATATATCTTGCCATTTTGCGACAAATAGACTAGCACCAGAATAATACGTGCAAATTTGGCAAACTTATTTTGCAAATCAAAACGGTTCGCCAAACTTATCGTGCGCTACGTCCATTTTACAGTCGACATAATCGCCCATCTGAGCAAGTTTTTCGGAAAACGATGAATCATTTTTGCACCATGTACACTCTAGTGGATAATACGCATCCCCAAAGACAAAAAACAGAAGAGAAGAAGTTATTGCCGTCGCGAGGCAATTGCCGCGTCGTAGGGCACATTGTTGAGGAGAAACTGAATGTGTCGATTCGCCTTCGTACACAAGTTTTAACAAGATGGCGCAACATGCGGCCTCAGCTGTTCGCTAAAGTTGCCGAAAGTTTGACTTTAAGATTGCGCTTCATTCGAGCTAGCGGTGGCGCATATATGCCCAAGGTCATATCTAACTAATGGCATTATATTATCTGTGAAATAAAGCTAGTATCACAGACATTAACATTTTATTTTATATTGAATTTGTATATCTCTAAAAAACACCTTTATGTATGTAATTGTAATGCCTTTATATGGGGCATTTTCATCCATTTTCGATAAGGTCCAGGCCCCTGTACCGTAAAGGAGGACCGGGGTGGCCAATGATTTATATAGTACTACCTTGTTTTTTCGAGAGAGGGCTCTACTTCTCAATTTCCTCTTAAGCCCAAAGAAGCAGCGGTTGGCAAGAATTATTCTGCGTTTGATCTCAGCTCTGGTGAACCAAGATAGACGAAATCCTTGAGCACAAGTTGTAGCCACCAGTTTTGACATTCTGGCCCAGACGTCGTTGTTGTGCGTCTTTTTTAGATGACAGCATATACATAAGTTAAAAGATTCTGTCTCTCTTTCCAGTATAATATCGATTGACTCTATTCTTCATATTAGACCTTAACATAACCTACCTTAGCAATAACGAAATGACCTGGGTAAGTAAAACTAAAGATTGCGTTGTGGAAATGAAAACGCAGCAAATGCTGATGAGTTTAAGCAAAGTGTGCGCGTTTGGTATGATTGTGCTGGGGTATTGCTTGTGTAGAAAATTATGACATTGGACTTAAAGTGGGACCGATTGGGATTATGGATATTTGTCATTTTCGTCTTTTCCTCATTTACCGAAAGATCGCCTCATTTAGCCGCTTCTGCTTCAATGCTTTGGAACGCCTCATTGACGTCTCGCGTCTCTGGGCATGCGCCCTACCAGCTCATTTCCAGCCGCTTCAAATACTCAGCAGACGTCTTGCTGTCAATTCTAGTCCTTACTGTCAGCAATTAATCAGTTGCAGCGAACAAATGAAAAAAAAAACCGATCAGAATTGATCAAAAGAGCATTGTATTCTATGATGAGAACGCGAGACCATACAAATCTTTAAAGACGGAGCAAAAATTGAGAAAGTACGGCCCAGAACTTGCATCTACCGTTTATCATTATTTTCGATCTCGAGAATGTGAATGAGTTCTAGACTGATGGCAAAAGTTCATAGATAATAACAGCCAATATGTTCCTAAATAAAATTTAACTGGAATAAGAGAAACATTTAATCAAAAAATATCTCAATAGCTTTTTCCCCAAACCAATATTTTTAAATGATTCGCTGTCTTTGTGAATCAATACTAAATTCCAAAGAGGGCCGAACTGATATCGATACCAACTCCCACTTCAATGCTTGTTTGTACATATTTGGCCAAAACAAAACTGCGTTGAGCTATTTTTCTCCGTTTCCGGAAATTAAAACAATTTTATGAACTTCGTTTCGTCAACATAGGTGAAATTAGAATCCTGTTGCTGACGAAGCTACTCCAAAGATTGATTCCGAAAGTTGTACCGGAGTTCGAGCGAAGCCTGTGAGTAGGTGTACAACATCCTAAATGAGATCATATTGACGAAGATGAATAACAAAAACTTTTTCAAAGGTCGAAAGTTTTCACCGTGTTTTGAATACCTCCTGTATTTCTACCACTGTATCGGTAGGTTATTGTCCACTTTTTTGGAAATATTTCAGAAAGTAGAAAGGCACAGGAAAAAAAAACTTCACGTATTGTTCTTCGAATATTTTCCTCCGAAATGAATGCATCATTGTAACTAAGAAATCGTTGTATACCACTCATCATTAACTATTCTTCGACCTCCTACTCTAGATGACCAGCACATTGGAAAATGACTTATTCATTCATTTTCGCATGAAATGTTTGCTTTTCAAACACTCAAACAGTCGGTTGTGGATAAACCCACGTTTTGTTAACTGAAATGATGTTGTAAGCCATTGTTGATCATCCTCGATTGATTTTCATCTGCATACCCTTGCGCCATTTGATGCAATCATGTTTTTTGGACATTATTCTAATTCTGTGGAATCCAAAGACTACACAACTTTCCCATGTTTTTGGGAGATTTTGAAATGCCATTGGTTCTCTGCTCTCTATAACGCAGGAAAAAGTGATTTGTCATCGGTTTGCATGTGCGCGGAACTATTATACCTGAATACAAACTGAATGAATGAAAATCACACGAAATTACCGGATACGTATTTACAATTTTCCGCTATTTGAGAGGACGTGATTCATTCAGACGGCATTCCATTCCTCTATCGTACATCACTCCCCCCGTATTAGAATCCGCACTATTTCCTGTCACAATAAAGCTTCAATAAATCTCCATCGTCCCATTACGACCTCTCCACATCGTTTATCATACTCAAGTACACCATGCCCCCATCCCACACCACCCACCCATCCTAACTAAAACCATTCCAGATAATTGTAGAATTTCAATTGTCATGTTTGACATTCGTACAAACACCAAATCTAAACAAAACAATAATTTATGCAAACGATTCAGCTTTAATCCGACGCCAGAAGCAATCTACCGCCCAAGGACATTGGGAAAACCGACGGAGCGCGACCGCAAAAACAGTGTATCCCGCGACTCTAATTAATTTCGACAAAATATTGCACTGCTGATGAGAACGAAATTTATTCATCCCATCACGGCTGGAATTCAATTAGCACTGGATGCGGATAAGTGGAAAAATCCAAGTTTTCACGAATAATTTTCTCTGGAAACTCAAAGGGCTCTTGCATGTATTTTATATAATTTTAAAGCGAATATAAGGGACTTGAATTCCAGTCGGGATTGATGGGGAATCATGCGTGCTGTAGGAGTCAGATTACACGTAGATTCGCTTGAAAGGACTTCCCGCGTTTGTAATAATTCCGATTGAACTGCTTTGGGTTAAGATTAATTAATTTTCTCAAATGGCAGAATGTTGGTCCTTTTAAGTGAGTTATGATACCGTGCCTTTGACCCTATGACATTGTGTCGGGTTTCCCTTAGCTAAGTAACTTTGTCTTATATAAAAGCACGCTCTAGTTGATTAAACAAATTTAAATCGAGCGAAAAATGCGCAAATAAACAGCCACGCTACCGCCATGAACGTTATCGAAGCCAGTAACTGCGTAAAAGTTATGTCGTCCCCATCAGTCACGCCCGTAATACCGGATCTACTGAAAACATTTAAATCCTTTTTTAAACTCTGCGAATAAAGACGAATGGAAGAGCGGGATCCTACACACAATTATCCATTGTGTCATCGTAAAATAACGAACTGGAACGCAGAAGAACCATTACACACACTTACCCCGACACTGGCGCCCATATCACATAACCATTGTATGACCTCTCCAAGGACGATTACAACAAATCTACGATTCACGAATTGAATTTTACTACTTTTTAATGGAAATCTAGTATATCCTGCGGTACAAGGCTAAAGGAAAACATTTCCAAATTGTTTATCTTTCTAACTACACTTTGGTGGGTAAATAAAGTAGACCAAGGGATAGAGGTTTGATGAAAACGTTTTTATAACATATTGGAGAGATATTTTCTATAAACACGCATGTCCTAAAACTTCTGACCTCTTCCCAAACTAAATCATAATAAAGAAATAAAAAGAAAGCACGAGGCATCCGTTCAAGTTCGAAAGAGTGGAGTTGGAAAATCTTCGGGCTAAAATGAATCGCTGTTCCCAACTATAAAATTTAAAGTAACGATACGTTTATTAGCTAACAACAAGGAATGTGCGTTCAGGAATGTTCGAAATTCAAAGTTTCATCCTTCCTGGAGCTAACGAGATCAATTGGCTTTATTGAGTGCTTAAGAGATAAGCATATCGACATACATACATTGCCCGTCTTTTCTGCACGTACACTAACTTCGTTCGACTCTTCTGAGACTCTTAGCCAGATACGTTCGAGGGTGTTTGTGTACTGCGATTGAAAAGCGAGGATTTGATTGGCATATTGTAGTAGTTAAAAAGCGGATGGTCACATTAATGTCTAGGGAGGGGAGTAAAAAAGGGAGGTGTAGGAATTAACTCGTAAGGAAGGTTTCGATCGCTTTAGAAAGTAATAAAAGTTTTGACGGTAATGTCTGTGAGTTGAATGTCTGAGTTTTTGAACGGCTCAACTTCATGTAGATACTCGTAGCTTTTGTTATTTTATTTTCATTTGGATACGCAAAATGAAAATAGGTTGCTTAATAAAATACTTTTTACACGACCTCTGCAGGAACGGGTTAAGAATATCCCTGCAGCGATACCTCTCGCTTGTCGTAAAAGGCGACTAAAACAAAGGTAAACAAAAATCACATCTAGGCAATTTAGAAAACACCAAGGTGAGCCTAGGGACACATTACCACCATTAAACTGCCCCACAAGTGTGCATGCAAATCAGTGGGTTGACAAGACTGGAGATCACCGGTGTTGTAAAAGTAAGATCAAACAAAAAAATCTGGAGCATGCCCGTGTCACAAAAAAAAGAAGGCAGGCCGAAAAACAATTGGTGCAAACAAATGCAAAAACACCAGCATGTGATTGGCCTCAGCGATGAAGTAATCCCAAACCGGGAAGCCTGCCGCTACTTTCTGAGGTCAAACCGGCGGACCCCACAAGCGGACCAGTAGGAATGCAGTTAAGTGGGAAGGTTATGGTCCTACACTTCTGACCATAACGACGCCGGAAAAAAGGAAAAGAAGAAGAATAAAATACTTTTTACAGATGCAGTTGCACCAGCCCCATAAACTAGTACCTAAGTTCTAACTTAGAAGACTTACTCGAGTTGTACCACAATCGTTATGTTTTGCTCTGTTCAGTTCGGCTTAAAATGGCAAATTTAAGGTGACCAAATGGAAAGGTGACTTTTATACAAATTTCCGCCACCTTCAAAGCAGATATTCCTCCTTCGAAAAATATACTTCTGCGAATTTTGTATCAGATTCTTGAGATAATTTTTAAGCACGATTCCCAAAATGACCTTCAGTTCGCGTAGCGACTTTTATTGGATATTTTTTTTTATAAATTACTTAAATCTTAATAAATATTACGTTCATCGATTTTATAGACGTTTGACACAATGCAACACTAAGTAAAATGGGCAACACCCCGGTGTAAGGGCATCCCTGACAAAATCATCAATTTAATCAAAAAAGTATACAGCGAAGCAAATTGTCGGATTCGCCACGAAGGTGAGCTAAGTGGGAGTATAAACGTCAAAATTGGTATAGGACAAGGTTGTGTACTTTCCTTCGCGCTCTTTAATATTGTCTTAGAAGCTGGCATGAACCAAGCTTAAGTGCATCAAAGAGGCATAACGTGGGGTATACAAGACTCGCTGAATGACTTCGACAACGCAGATGACACATGCCTCCTGGCCCAAAATTATGATGACGTGATGTCCAAACTACAAAAGGTCGCGGCAATTGGAAGATGTCCCGTATTTTTGCTACCTTGGTTGTATCATTGTAAGCTCTGCAGGTTGTAAAATCGATATCGAGAATCAAAAAAGTCAACAGGTGCTCGGACAGCTAAATAAAATATGGAACTCATTCTCCCTCGTACGCGGCACAAAAGTCAGAGTTTTAAGCTCGAACGTCTGTCTTACTCTACTAGTAACCTGACGAAAAAATTTTCGATTAACAAAATGTTCTTTTAATTACGAAAAGTTTATGGATAGAAGGTTAAAAATAAAATCAATACGAAGTGATCGGAGAATATTTGGCCGCAGGTGAGATTGGTTGTTGATTAGTCAACTTCCGGCCAATTGGTCTCAGTGGCCTGGCATTTGGCTTCGCTGGCGGTCTCGAGGCGCAGTGATTTGCGCTTATTTGCCTGACGGGCGGCCACTTCTTTCTTTTTTGCTTGCTTCCTGGCGGCCATTTCCTGGGTCCTCTCTTGCTTCTGTACATACTTGGCCTAATAATCCTCCAGGATCTCCTGGATACGATTTAGGTTGCCCTATCCTTGGCTCCGTTGCTCCATTTCATCAAGAAGTGGCGTTGGCCATTCTCGACACGGTGTTTGATGAGACGCTCAACTTCATATTCATCACATCAATAAACAGCCTACTAGCATAGTGATGGTTGCTTCCGGAAGTTCTACGTTGAAGCACATGATGATGATGATGGTGGTGGTGATGATAAAAAATGATGAAAAAGAAATACAATAGGAATGACCATTTTTGTTATTTTATTGACCTTTTATAGCAACAATATGTCAATTTTGACCTCATTTTCTCACAAGGTACATCTAATCTATTTAAGATTATCCTTAGCGTAATCGCGAGCAACAAAGGGTGAAGTTTGTTTCTTTCGTAGAACATATACTCCTCCTACTTTACGTGAAGTGGCCGCATGTTGGGCGATAGTAGCTCTTTAGTATATTTAGATGGTTGTGAGACATGGAATGCAGCGCCATGTTTACTTCATCCAGTCTTTTGTTAAACTGGCCAGAAACCAGCTGACTCACTGACAATTCGACGCGGTGGCACAACTTCCACATAGTCGAGTAAAGGGCAAGTCACATAGAATCCGTGCTTGCGTGCGTCCGTTAATTTCAATTGACTGCCAACGCATTGCAGGCATGCATAGCCACATAGAATCCGTGCGTGCGTTGATCTGTCAAAATTGAATGTCAAATCATTCAATGACATTTATTAATTGGTGTTGTGCGTTCAATTAGAAAACATTCTTTACTTGTTAATTAATACTTAAAAAATATGGACGATTTTATTTCAGTAATAATATCTATATTAATATTGTCGCAAGCATTTGAAATGTACAAGATAATAATGGGATTTATTTCTGTAGCACTTTAAACTTTTGTTATAAAGACACGGATGGTCTTTAATTGTTTCAATAAATTTTTCTTCAAACATTTCTTTCACTTTGCACCAACAAAACATACCTCGCATGTGACACCAAACAGAATAATACTTAAATGTCAACCGAATTTGAAATTTCTCTCACTGCGAGAGAGTTCCTAAACATTCTCTCAAAGCATCCACCAATGAACGTGCTTACTCTCAATTTGTCTATATGTGAACTTCAAATTGTAAATGCGTGAGCTCCGATATGTGAATGTATGAACTGTCAGCGCATCAAAAAGTAGAAAGTAGCTCTACTTTGTCTATCGAAGCGCGTGCTTCCGTCGGCTATGTGCCACCTCCCATAAGAATGTGTGTATTCTACTTTGCTGTCAGCGGAAGCACGCAAGCGCGGATTCTATGTGACTTGCCCTTAACACAATCCCAATTGCTGCGAACGGTGATGAATAGAACTACTATCTCGGTCTTCATTGACATGGGCGGATAGAGCAGAAATATTTTCCTCTGTACTCACTCTGCGCATATGGATAGATGATCTGATGTCCAGTAGTCTCAAATTAGTGCAGAATTTGGTCGCTACGGCTTAAATCGCTTGCTCAGCGGGTGTAATATGACTATCGTGAAACGGTCGAAGTGTCCGAAAAAAAATTGTTTATAGAGCATAAATTCAATAATATGCCCAAATTTTATATGGTCAAATTTTCAGCCAAATTATCACAAACAAACAATGGTAGCGCTACGCACAAGTTTTTAGTTAGTTGGCTAGAGACGTCTAAGGTCCTAATAGTGGTCCAACAAATGTTTGAAATGATCTATGCGAATAGCAACAAGATCTCTAATTCGCGGATTTTTAAATACCAAAACATTATTTTCTGTGATGTATTATTCATCAATTGATGCTTCTGGTCACATTTTTTCACACTTTATCTGTTTTCTGGGAATTATTGTATTTGGAAATTTAAAAAAAATCGACACGAATGGTCTAAAGGTTTAGGCAGCAAATATTTCATTAAATAAACAAAGGAAATGCAACACTTTGCTGAATAAAAAGATATACAAAACAGAAGCTTAGCTATGAAAATTATACGAAATTTCACATACCGTCAACGACAGTTCTACCAGAGTTAAAAAAAAATCATACATATTGACTTGCAAGGTTTAAATGAGAAAGTCACCTTTCAATTTCCTTGCAGTTCAAAGTCCTACAAAACTTCATCGAAGGATAAGAGGTGTTCGTCAGCCCAGCAAAGAGAAGAGGAGGGAGAAAGATAGGGAAAAGGAAAAGCGCGATAAGGGAAATCGAATGATGGTATTGTAGGAATTAAGTTCGAAAGCTTTTCTAAAAATGGGATAAAAATGCCAGGGCAAAGATAGCACGAGATTTCAAGGACCGAATGTAGATATTTGACAATGGAGTCGATGGCAATATTACTGGAAGACCACTGAAGGCGAGGTAGTTGGAAAAACGGAGAAAAATAGAATTATAATAACCCATTTACAAGCATAGAGATCTACTTAATCGATCTCGGAATGATCAGTTTGAGTGCTCTGACACTCTATAGGTCTCCGTGAGTTTTCTTTGCTTTAATTGTTTCTTTTTCCCTTAGTCAATATAACTTAATCATAAAGGCGTAATTTAAGTCGTTTTGTATACTTTAGAGAGTCCGTATATTCGAAGGGCCTGTAATGTATCTTAAATTTAAATTTAAGTTATTTAAATTACATTTTTGTCTTGCGTAAGGTAGTTTTAAGGAGTATAAAATAAAAATGAATTAATGAATGAGTGTGATTTTAAGCCAGGAAGGTTCACCATCGATCATAAGGTACATCATATATCACATCTAGCCTTAAAACCTTAGCATATTTCGCATGCATGCAAACCTTCGGTGTGGAATACGGTTTTTGACATTACTTTTTAACAGTTTTTAACATTACTTTTGAAAATAAGCATGAATGATAAAACATCAAAAAAGATTTTGGCTATTAATAGGGGCAAAAAAACGGCATCCCCATCGGTGTCTTCGTCAGAACTTTCATATACATAGATACATTTGGCTGGCGAACTTTGTTTTACTCAGTGTCGAAGCAACGACATGAGGGCAGAAATCGAAAGCAGGATTCAACATGACAATTACTGTTTCATTGGAAAGAGGCAATTAAGCCGGAGGGCTCTCACTCAAAAATTAAGGTTTCCAGGTCCCTTTTATTTATAGCATACAAAGAGGCCTCTGCTCGAATCAAGCGGACAATTCTGCATGCGATCTCGGGTTTCGTTTCAATTATTCTGCTTGACGTCCCCGACATTGAATACGGTGGGGCAGTAATTAGTGTGTAGGGTTCTGCTGCGAATGACACGGTGTTCGAATCCCGAAACGTCGAAATTATATTTCATAGGTTCTTTTTCAGTGACACAAAATCCTTTGTATATAATTATATTTATGAATTTTCATAATTTCGATTTTTAAGTCCAATAAGTGTTCTCCTTCTTTGCCCAAATTCAATTTAAACGCTAGGAAAACAGTGATTACTATGTGGAAGACAAGGTGCGTCCCAGAAAGCAGACGCAAAATTGGAGGGATAAATGGATCAAGATCCAGTAACTCGTTTGTTTATAGGCCTCACCTCAACAAACTATTTCTTCTCGTTTGAAAGCCTAGGAATGGTACAAAAGCAAGAAAATTGGATGCCATACGAGTTGAAGCTAGGAGACGTTGAATTGCCTGTTTTTTTTTAAGTTAAGTGGCAAAAAGGAAATGGTTATCTGCATTGTATATGTATTGTGACCGGCGATGAAACACATATGATAATCCGAGGCGAAGAAATTGTGGAGCCGCCGCGACTATGTGGGAAAGTGGGGGGACAATCCGGGTGGGACCAGCTCCGCGTGGTATATTATGTTGCTACTATGTGAAACAATCACAGGAGCACGGGGCGAAGGGAAGACATCAAAATACGTTCAAAGACACGAGAAAGTTGTTTTGCAGCACGGTGCCGTATATTTCAGCCACTGCTCTGACTTCCACCTGTTACGTTCGATGATGCACTGCCTAAGCAGTACTTCCGATCCTTATCTCGAAATTGAGTCGATTCGTGGATCGCCTCAAAAGACGTACAACGTAGAAATCGTGATGGACTCATTTAGTATCTCCCTTGTTCCTTGTTCTCAAGATACGCTGTCTCAGCAGCTCCATAATTCATTTTTCTGTACGTTTTTTGTTATGAGAACATGGCTTCTGGCTGGTCTCCATTCCAAACTCGGCAATTTTGCTTGTTTACATATCCATTTAACCAAAAATGGGTCCCGACCGAGAACATAATTTAACATTGAGAATGAGGATCAAGCTAAATCATGTTTTCAGCTCATTCACGGAATCTACGACGCACACAGAGTATGAATCTTTGAAGTGATCTTATGCTGCGAGTGCAGGTTTTGACCATCTCTTATTCACACAATTGATGTTGTTGCACAATTTGTCCGTATAGGAATTGTTCTTGGCTATGGACAGATTTGAAGTACAGACCTTCCGCTCAACAGTCGATGATGATTACCATTGCACGTAGGGGGTCTACGATGTAGTAAGTGACACGTTGTAGTAAGTGACACGATGTATAAGTGACACGATGTATAAGTGACACGATGTAGTAAGTGATGAGTACATTAGAAAAAAATAACTTTAACTTATGATTAAAAAATTCGTCTTATAATCGCAAACTCTGCCGTCACTATCTATCAATCAAATCCTATTTATTGCCAATGATTTATTTAGTCACAAATCAAAGAAACACACTTCCGTGTGGCTGCTCTCTAAAGTGGTCCTGTCCATTCAAAATATATACATACTGCGTTCAAAGAATTAACAGGAATTTTGTTAGTTCGTGAATTCGAGCTTTTTACTGATAACTATGTCTCAATATTCGGGTCAAAACGGTCATTTTGTTAGCTGTAATCCATCAAAGATATTTTTTTCCGATTGTTTAAAAATAGATCAGAGAATTTGCATGAAATTTTGTTATAAGATTTGCAATTGCAAAATTGTATCTGCTGTACAAGCGTGTTCAAGAAAGCCATGAAGTCAATAAAGTTTATGAACCTGTAAGAAGTGGGAGAAATTTACAAAATATCTACGAACTATCGCAAAATCACTATCAGTGAAGATCCAGTTAAAAGTGTTGTTATATTAATTTACAAATTTCCTCGTCTGCTTTGCATATAAGAAAAGCGGCAGCAATATTTATTACAAAATAGTGAATGTGGCATTACAACAGCGGGAATTGTTCAGTAGTTGTCAGTAGCGATACAAAATTACCAAAGGAGCTTCACGGAATCTACGACGCATACAATGGTCATGCGACTTCAACTCTTGTTCAAACTGGATTATATAAGTTTTTAAGCCAAGACCTTACCGTAAGATCTTCGCCAAAGTGGATGGGCATAGCTCCAATTGCTGTAACCGATGGCAAATCGACTCATTCGGACTCGCCTCAACAGTGCGCTCCAAAACGGCAAAAATGTCTCGTCTGTTTATCGTCTTTGGGAATGTGTATTATTCACTAGAGTGTACGTGGTGCGAAAACAATTCATCGTCTTCCGAATAATTTGCTCAGATTATGTTGTAAAATGGACGCAGCCCACGATAAGTTTGGCAAGATATACATAATACAAATCAATTTTCAGCTGTCAAATTGACAATTTGTAGAAAAAGTGTTTCCAGTTTAAAAACCAAACTTCTAAAAAAAACACCCTCTATGAATATTCTTGTGCCATGGTTGTGCCAGACGATGCACCGGCGGAATACTGAAAATATTGCAGGTCCAGCTGCTTCAGTTAAAAATGAGCTAATCGATTTCACGCCTGTAGCTTTACATGACTAAGTTAACTCAAGAACTCAAGCCTCTTGATTATTCGAATCACCGAAATTTCTCTGATTCGGCTCTTCAGCCATGAAGCTCATTTTTGGCTCAACAGTTATGTCAATAAGCAAAATATATGTATCTTGACAGCAACAAACCACTGCCATACAGATAGGAATTCAACTATGAATTCCAAATCTGCCACGATGATCCGCAGGACCTACTCAAGAAAACCAAGATTAAGCCATGGTGGATTCTAGGACATAGAAGCATCACTAACTTACTAGCCTAAAAGGGCTTATCTGAACCACACATATGTAGCCGCTGAACCATAACATAACCAAAGAAAACAGGTGAACTCTTGAATAAGCACAAGTCCCAAAAAGAGACGATGTCACTTTCCAAATATTTTTTAACTTCCATGAATTGCAATTTTTATCCTACACTTTATCCTTATATAATGGTCCGCGCTACCTTAATGAGTGAAAGGAAGGATTGTAGGCAGGTGAATGGTGAATCCGAAGTTATCTTGATTCCGCCAGTCCGTATCAGTTGAGGAAAAAAATGTAAAAGTCATTGGTGAGGTCTAAGTCTGTTTTACCAAATTTTGGTTCAAGCAGGACCTTTGATGCATCATTTATATATTAGTCAATAGTTATTTCTATTGGTCTAGATACAAATTGTAACATCAGTAATCAACTTGCCAATATTTACAATCATACTTGTGGACTTCAAAAGCCCAAAACTAGCTAAATCTTCACAGTAGCTTTATTCGAAATGTTATTATATTTCGTCTTGCGTTTACCCATGTAAAGGGTCCGCCAAATAATTTTTTTTTTTTGAAAATGCTATAAAAAAAACTACTGAATATTTTCTCAACTTTCTTTTTTTATTTGAAAGTACAATCCTTCCGGTTAATAATGGAAAATAATTTCATTCAAATGGCTGCCTCGGCTGGCCATGCAGTAGCCTACACGATCGGTACAATTTTTAAGCACATTATCGATTGTGTGCAGCTGTATTTCACCAATGGCTTCACGAATATTGTCCTTTAAAGCGTCAATTGTCTCTGGCTTGTCGGCGTAACACTTATCTTTGACGGCACCCCACAAATAATAGTCCAACGGTGTCAAATCGCAGCTCCGAGGTGGCCAAACGACATCAGCTCTGCGGCTGATAATGCGATCTTCAAAAACAGGGCGCAAAACATCGAGTGTAGCTTCGGCTGTGTGGCACGTAGCGCCGTCCTGTTGAAACCAAATATTGCCAATATCCTACTCTTCAATTTTTGTGAACAAAAATTCGTTCAACATGGCCCGATAACGATCGCCATTGACTGTAACGGCCACTCCTTGCTCATTTTCGAAGAAAAATGGCCCAATTATGCCTCTGGACCAAAATCCGCACCAAACAGTGGCTCGTTTTGGGTGCACCGGCTTTTCAATGTATGCGTGCGAGTTTTCGGTGCCCCAAATGCGACAATTTTGCTTGTTTACATACCCGCCAAGATCAAAATGAGCTTCATCTGAAAAGATGATTTTTTTTGGCAAAATCGGCATCTTCTGTAAGTCGATCGCAGGCAATATTTCCCAGCGTTGTTCAAGCGTATACACAACCATATTCGTTCAGCGGAAGGATAAAACTAATTATCTGTCAAATCAGACATGAGCTAAGTGTTACCATTCACGAAATAAGCACTACCTGAAAAAAAAAACGTTAGATGGCGGACCCTTTATGTCTTCTAGCTCAACAAAAAGCATTTCGAGTGATTGTATAAGTTCTAGCTAAAGGTTATCTTATACAATAGCATCGTACGACGTAATATGTTCCGGTTAACCTTGCGTATGTTGGTGTGTTAAAAATAGCGGGGATCTTTTCACTTAAAAATGGCATAGTGCCTACCGGTCTTTTAAAAATGGTCTCCTGTATCATAGGTGAAAGGTATGCAAACTAATTATCGTTTTCGACACCTTCTCTAATCTGTGTATGATCCAGAACTTGGAAGCGGCTGTAACCCATTTAAAAACCCATTTTCACAAAGTCCTTAACAGAAAACTTGAGATCCTACACAAAATGTCCAAATCCATGTTCTCGTATTTCAATTCTGCAAATTTTCGTGCCCTACAGTCATTAGGGAAAAAGGATTTATGTCGATAAGTCAAAAGAGTAGTTCAGACTTTAATCCCACTTAAAAGCTAGCAGCGTAGGCTTCCAAAGAGCGACCAATATCGAAAACCGATTTGTGGTACTAAGGTCAGTAGGTGTACGGATTAAATCTAGGACTCTTGCCCAAAATCCTTAAGAAGGGATAATTCCAAAAAGCCCACACATGCGTGCCCTTGACAGCTAAGCCTTATTGAAAAACCGATAATTCCTGCCTTCCTTGATAAAGGATACAAGTATCATGGCATATTTTCTTCCTCCTTTTCAGGATGGTTTGTTTATAGATACCGATAGCCTTTTCATGCACACATCCTTTTTTATATCGGCTATTTGTATAAAGGTGTTCAGTGAAAAGATTTCAAGGGAAATCTTCTTGTTTATTGACACAGTGCCTCCAGGAACGCTTTCGCATTCGATAACTAATTCCGTCAACAAAAAATAAAAGAAATTGAATAAGGCAAGAAAAAAAAATAGTTAGGGGACATCAAGGACGACGAAGACGATGAAACGATGATTAGAGAAAACAGCAGTGAACAAATTGCTTCTAGCTTTGGTTCAAATTGCCCATAGAAAGAATAAGAAGAATCGGTGGTTGCAAAAGGATGCCGGTAACGGCGTTAATCCTTCAACTTAAGGACGATCATGATGACTCGTCTCGGAGGCTGTTATGATGACGAGAGTTAATTTCGCATTCTTCTTATAATATTTTTCATATCCTTTTACGTTTCATTCCACTTATCTTCGTTTAAGTTAAATATGAGAAGCTCTTGGCAAACGGAGGAAGCAAAAAATAGGATAAAAAATTAAATCAGGATTCTTCTCGTGTATTTTATTTACTCTTTGCCACCAAGTTTGTCGTCAGTCTGTAGGCGGTCGATGGTGGAGGTAAAAGCAGGTGGAGTAGAGTAGAAATGCGAAGGATGCGAAGACAGTGTCAGGGCGGTGGTGGAAAAACGTGTGTATTGTGAAGTAATTGTAGTCTGCTAGAGGCGTGAGAAGTAAATACTAGTTATAGTGTTGACTTTAGTTGTTACCTTTAGTTGAAGTCGTGGTGGCAAGTGGAAACAAAGAGATCCTTAAAACGTTATCATCCGGCAGAGAGAGGATTTGTGTAATTTTATGAAAATGTTGGCATGCTCAGTAGAAGTGCCGAGTAAAACTGATATGAAAAGCTTGATTTCTGTACCATTTAGAAAAGGTCTTATGGGGAGGAATGAAGCCTCTCCCTTCGTAAAATCGTTGTATAATAGCCTAAATGCGCAATAAGATTTCAATCTATTCAAGAGGTTGGTGATTACGATTATATGGAATATATTTGAAGCAGATGTCGATGAATGACGAGCAGATTCAAAAGGGTGAACCAGCAGATGATTGAATCTGTCAATTACTGGCACTTACTCAATTCAATAACGTTGATCTTTTTAGCAGATGTCAAGTACAGTCTTTGGCTTTTTTAGTGGCGGCGTCGTTTATCATGCAATTCGTGCAGTTATGAAGCATTATGAAGAAACTAGTTCGGTGTCGGGTCAAACGGCATAATAACATGGTCAGACTGCGAAAGTGTCCGTAACTTGCCAGGCCCCAGTTTGTTTTCTTACGGTGAATTTTAAGGGTTTGTCAACATTTATTTATACTAATTTATAATATTTATTCGTGAAAAACTCGAGGGAAAAAGATTGCGCCGTAGATGGGAGAAGAGACTTAGAAGAGATGTAACAGAACAGCGAAGGTGAGCTTAATACAGTGCAGATAACGGATCGGATCAGGGTTGAATAGTTTTAATAGTAGTATGGTATGCATCCAGGCATTAAAGATCATATAATAAACTATTGTATAAACTGATATAAGTTTATTAAAGTTTACTAAGAGCTAACCACGTCAGACTGTTCTGAGGTTCAGACAGGAGTTCGATAATACTGCGTGCTTAATCCAGTTTTATTTGCCCCTTACATAGATGACATAGCAAATTTTCTGCCGGGAGGAAGTTGAGATTAAAGTCCTTCTGTATGCTGATGACCTGGTTATTTTGACTGAAAGCCCACAGAATGTTGCAAGTAAACAGATTAAAAAGCCATTCCGACCTATTAGAGTTTGGAATTAACACTAGAGTCAAAAATTATGGTTTTCGGCACCGAAACTGGACTTTGGAGGGTGAGCTGGTCGAAGTTGCAAGAAGTTTAACTTTTAAAGTCGAATCTAGACATGAAAGCACATATTCATGGAAAAGCAGTAGCAGCTAATAGTGCCATTAACCTTACGTGGAGAAGTTTCTTTTGCAACCAACGAATAGGCTGTACTTGAAAGTTTAAGGTGTTCAATGTCATGGTCAATGCATGCCCCTGCTACGCAAACCCAGTGTTTGGCTATAAATACTTTGAAGACTGTGAATCGGTCCAACAGTTTTTCTTCAAACAGATCTTTAAGCTCTACTTGTGATGTCCGATCTACTTGTATGTCCAATCTGGGCTTCCTCAAATCTACCTCAGAAACTTACAAGCAAATGCGGACTATATGATTAAAATGATGTGCAGGCCAAACAATAGTCTTCAGAAGAGGCTTCTTAATATGGCGCTCTAATATAACCTACCACATTTCAAAGTATGGAATTAGCTCGCATGCTCTCATAACATAGAGTTGGGTATCACAGAGGCAAATGTAAATTAATGGGAAGATAAGCTCTATGAATGCATCAGGAAAGACGATGATTATGTCTATAACGACAGCATAAATAGAGCCCAATCGTCCTCCTCGCAGTATGTCTATAAACTTTTGAACCACAAACTAGGTCTCAATACCCATTTTAGAACAGAATATTCAACTTATCAAAAAATTGTAATATTTAGGGTTAGAATCGAACGAGACTTAATTATATGCCACATCGACATGATTTCAATGCTATCTGCACACTTTGCAATAGTAACGAGGGCGAGAGCATTAACCACTTTATGGCTACCTGTTCTATGGTATACTATCAGAATTGCGTTTACTTTATCTCTCCAAAAAGTTTCTCAAACTTGAATAAACAAAAAATGTTCTAGATGGAACCTGCTTCTTCATAAGTAGCGGCAGGCTTCCCGGTTTGGGATTACTTCATCGCTGAGGCCAATCAAATGCTGGTGTTTTTGCATTTGTGTGCACCAATTGTTTTTCGGCCTGCCTTTTTTTTTTTTTTTTTGTGACACTGGCATGCTACTGATTTTTTTGTTTGATCTTACTTTTACAACACCGGTGATCTCCAGTCGTGTCAACCCACTGATTTGCATGTACACTTGTGGGGCAGTTTAATGGTGGTATATGTGTCCCTAGGCTCACCTGGGTGTTTTCTAAATTGCCTAGATGTGATTTTCGTTTACCTTTGTTTTAGTCGCCTTTTACGACAAGCGAGAGGTATCGCTGCAGGGATATTCTTAACCCGTCCCTGCACGGATCTTCTTTTATACTATATATTCTAGATATATAGTAAGCCACTTAAATATGTTTAATTTAATAAAACCAATAAACTAGAAAGCTTAAGCACAGTGAGTAATGAAGAAGAGTGGATGCAAAAAAAACGAGTCACAAGTTCAAGTTATAATCTCAAATTGTCTGAGTCCAAGGGTAATTCTATTGAGACTCAAAGGCAGGAATATCTGGCGCAACTTCTACATTAGCGTTTGTGATTGTGTACAAATTCAACAGAATAATTCTTCGATCGGGATCGAAGATGTAGTAAGTGATATACACACGATTTTTTTTTTACAGGGTTCGTGCAGGTTCAAGATTGTACGCTCTTATAGTGTTTGTTACACAAGCCTATGGTTTGTGTCTAAGATGTTCGTTCACTTCTATTCGGGGGTGGTTGCCCTAGACAGGATTGTTTGAGTGATTCGATTGAATTTTTCACGTTGGTTGTAGTTCACAGAAACTTTGCTTCCACATCATAAGATGTCATATTGGAAATGCGCACACAGAGTATGAATTTTTGAAGTGATCTTATGCTGCGAGTGCAGTTTTTGACCATCTCTCATTCACACAATTGATGCTGTTGCACAATTTTTCCGTATAGGAATTGTTCTTGGCTATGGACAGATTTGAAGTACAGACCTACCGCTCAACAGTCGATGATGATTACCATTTCACGTAGGGGGTCTACGATGTAGTAAAGTGACACGATGTAGTAAGTGACACGATCTAGTAAGTGACACGATCTAGTAAGTGACACGATGTAGTATGTAAGTGACACGATGTAGTAGTGGACACGATGTAGTAAGTGATGAGTACATTAGAAAAAAATAACATTTTAACTTATGATTAAAAAATTCGTCTTATAATCGCAAAGTCTGCCGTAAAGCACTATCAATTATCTATTTATTGCCAATGATTTATTTAGTCACAAAGCAAAGAAACATACTTCCGTGTGGCTGCCCTCTAAAGTGGTCCTGACCATTCAAAATATACACATACTGCGTTCAAAGAATTAACAGGAATTTTGTTAGTTCGTGAATACGAGCTTTTTACTGATAACTATGTCTCAATATTCGGGTCAAAACAGTCATTTTGTTAGCTGTCCAGTTAAAAGTGTTGTTGTATTAATTTACAAATTTCATCGTCTGCTATGCATATAAGAAAAGCGGCAGCAATATTTATTACACACTAGTGAATGTGGCATTGCAACAGCGGGAATTGTTCAGTAGTTGTCAGTAGCGATACAAAATTACTAAAGGAGCTTATTAAGAACATGAGGTTGAAAATAAGCCAAAAAGCCAGGGAATAAGGACTACTACGAATAGTGCAATGCCGTCTACATGAAGTAACTGGAAGAAGTTAGGATTTATGGCTATATAATTCAAAGTATTCACCTCCATTCATCCATTATCAGTTGCTCTTGATTGTTTTTTGTTAAGAGAAAGAGAGAAATAATATACTAACATACCATGAGCACCAATATAAAGTTAACACAAAGAACTTTGGGATTTTGAGCTCAATAGCATCGACATAAGTGCTTTATGTTTTTTATTTCTGGATAATTTTGAAAGACCTGGATGTACTCTCTCTAAAAAATAAATTTTATTAACTTACAAAATAATAATCAACAAGTTCATAGCAATAAAAATAAAATAAGCACTGAATTCACGCGTCAATATAAAGTTAACAGATATGAACATAATATTTTAATATGAGGTTGAACCACCTTTTGCTTTTATTACTTCTTCCAATCTCCTGGGCATGGACTCCACAAGGGTTTTTGTATATTCTTGAGATGTTTTTTCTCATTCCTCAAGAAGTATTCGTTTAAGGCCATCTTTCGAAGTAATACTCCGTTTCCTGATCTGTTCAGTTGATCCCATAGATTTTCTATGGGATTGAGGTCTGGGGAGCTAGGAGGATGATCTAGCTGTTTAGGAGTTCTGTACACTAACCACTCTTTTACAATTTTGGCTGTTTGTTTGGGGTCGATGTCTTGTTGAAATATACATGACTGACATAACCCCAACTTTTTAGCGCTAGGCTGAAGATTTGTTTGCAAAATTTTTAAATAATCTTCCTTTTTCATTGTATTTTCTATAAATACAAGACTGCCGACTCCCGAAGCCGCAAAACATCCCCAGACCATCACAGATCCCCCACCATGTTTGACGGTACGTACTAAATTTTCTTCCTGTAAAGCGCAGTTTTTTTTCCCCCAAATTTTCGGTGGTTTCCGCTGTTTTAAAATGTCGAATTTGCTCTCATCTGAGAACAAAACATTCTTCCAAAAGGAAAAGTCCTTTTCCTTGTACTTTTGAGCGTATTCCAAAGGTTTTTTTTTTTTGTTGATTACAGAGATGAGCGGCTTCTTCCATGGAATTCTACCAAAATAGCCTCTGGCGTGAAGGGCTCTGCGCACTGTACTGGCACTTACATTCTTATCTTTTACTTGGCTAAGTTCCTGAGCCACTTTTACGGCGCTGGTACATGGATCTTTCCTTACTTCTTTAACTACGGCTCTGATATCCACTTCATTTAATTTTTTCGGTCGCCTTTTGTGGTCAATGTTTTTAAAGGTATTAAAATGTTTATACTTGTCGATAATTTTTTTCACCGCTACATGACTTCTTTTGATTACTTTTGCAATCTCTCGCAAGGATTTCCCCATTTTATACATTTCGACAACTATCTTACGCTCTTCTTTAGTAGTTTGCTTGCTCATTTCGTATGTTTTGCACTTTGAGGCTGAAAATGGTATTAAATTATAAAAACTATTACAAATATGAAGAAAATGCTATCTATTGTCGTGACTGACTTAAACGGAAACTTATACGATGAACTCAACAAAGCAGCTTTAATTCCACGAAGATATCCCGTTAGATAGTGCATATTCAAGCGTGTTAACTTTATATTGACGCGTGAATTCAGTAATTACTGTGTTTTTATTGCTATGAACTTGTTGATTATTATTTTGTAAGTTAATAAAATTTATTTTTTAGAGAGAGTACATCCAGGTCTTTCAAAATTATCCAGAAATAAAAAACATCAGGCACTTATGTAGATGCTAATGAACTCAATATCCCACAATTCCTTGTGTTAGCTTTATATTGGTGCTCATTGTAAGTATATGATAATTTTTCAGACCATTTGAAGGGGATAAAATTAAGGCAAGACGAATAAATAAAATTCTAATTTGAAATATAAAGTGCTCGCGATTTTCGTAACACGCCACTTTTCCTTATGAGGCTTATTCCTTATTCTCTAAGTCTTATAAAAACGATTACAGTGATTGCTTCTCTTATACGTAAAAGTCACTGAATAAATCAGTTAACATTTCATTTCTAGCTCCATGCTGCATATTAAAATATACAACAAAAGGTATCATTTCCAATTTTCCGCATGTGTTGAGCTGTTAACCCTTAACTATCACCGCGATCATTTTTGTTTAGCAAATATGGATACACAAAGTTTGTCGTATACTGCTTTTGTTGTTATCAAGCACAGCTACATATATTGAATTTTGGCGAGTAATTTGAAACTGCCAGACAGATAAGTGATGTGAGTGTTTCAGCTTGTCTTTGCCTGGTGAGGTAAGGAAAAATTTCAAAATACCCCTGTGAATCACATGAGGAGCTATAGTTTACAGTCACTTAGGAACAATAGATTTATGTGACCAGACTAAGCCAAGCCAAGTCAAATCAATTCGTACGAGTCAACAAGCCCACAAAAGTATAGGCAAGACAAGCAATTGGTGAATAAAAAGAGAGAAATATACGAAACTTTTGTTTGTGACCCTGTCGTCATTCTTCCACTTTTCCTTACCCTTTACGTGGGAGTTTAAATAGATTAAGTTAAGGAAAGAAACTTAAATTTAGCTAAGTTTAAACAGTGAAAGTAGTGGAACGTGCACATTTATAACGTTCTAAAGAAAATTAAAGCAAAATAAATCTTAAGTCAAAATTAATATCGTTTTTTGTTTCATTTGTTCATATTTCTGATGTAACTAACTCGAGGTTGAGAGTCTTATTGGATACCCAGGTTTTGTCACGTGCACAGAAATATGGCCTATTCGCAACCACGTGTAAACAACCAAAAGTGTGTAAAATTTTTATTTGAGTTGATAGACCAATGCTTGCTATTTACTCCTTAAATATTGTTTCGTGTAAATGCTGGATACGACCAATATTTACGTGGTCCATATGGAAAGTCAAAAATTGAGCCACTTTTAGGATCATATTCTTTGGTATCATTTTAATAATACGTGTAATGTTGTCTTCCAAGACTGCAATTGCCGGTGGCTTATCAGCATAAAAGATTGATTGAAGATAAGAATAACAAAAGCCGGACGGCGTCAAATCGTACAATCTAATTGGCCTATTCAACGCAAGATTATTGCTAACAGAACTCATTTCTCAATTGGTAAATCGATTCGCGTGCTATATAACATGCAGCGCCGTCTTGCTGGATTCGCATGTCGACTAGGCTCAGCTCGTACATGCTGGCCAAAAAAAAAGTTCGAAATCATTGGACGATAGCGGGCACCATTGACGGTAAGTTCAAACATAAATGGGCTTCGTAGCGGGTCTTCTGCCAGCTATTCTAAGACCCACTCATCAAAGATTCCACCCTGTGGCAAATCGTTTGGTTTCAGTTCTTGCACGAGCCATATTTTGAAATCAAGATGCCTCTGTAAAATCTCCTATGTAATCGTGTAACACAATCCCAACGCCGAGTACTTATCAACTCCACTTACCATACGTAGCGTCGGAGGTGGATATTATTCTGTCCATGTCCATAAGCATTTAAATCATTACAGTTTCATTTACAGAAGTCAAAACCTGGACAGTAATTCGACCTTTACCGAGTTCGATGCGCTGTCCGACTTCATTACAAGAATTTTTATCCCTATTTCCTCGCACTGAGGATTTCTATGTACACAATTCTAATTGGCTTCGACATCAGACAAAACCCGAAGGAAGGTACATATGTAGAGATCTTTGCTACGGTGACCAATCCAGCCCAGCTAGTAAATGAGACAACGCATATCATTCTGCCAACACCCTAGACTTGTTCCTCACCTCTCATCCTGATAAGTATTCTATTGACATATTATCAGCTCTGTGTTCATCAGACCACTGTTTCAGCTGATTTCCCGTATTCAAACCACATAGAGAACGAATTTCTAAAAGAACAGTATAGCTCTACAAGAAAGGCAATTGGGGCAGGCTCAACAACTTCTTTAGGAATTTCAACTGGTCACTATGCTTCCTCGATAGTGACGTGGATGTGGCTGTTAATGCGGCCATAAACATACATATGTACATCTGCTGGGTATGAGCGAAGAGTATCAAACCTAAAATAAAAGCATGTATGACTTGAGCTGTAAAGAGGCTGTCAGATTAAGAGAGCTGCGTTTCCGGGCTTACAAAGCCAACCAATCTGAGGAAAACAAAAATAAGTTTAAACGAGACAGAGATGACCGTCATGCGACGTGTCAAATTCTCCCATGACCAAAAGATGAGGTAAAAACTGCTAACCTGTCCCAAAAGGTTGCAAAAACTTTTGGTCATTTGTGAAAAACATAAAAAATTCTGCTTCATCCTCAATCCCTACGCTCATTTGCAATGACATGCTAGCTCCCAGCTTTTCAGACAGAGCCAATCTGCTAGCCGCATATTTTGCTCCATCTGTACTTGAGGCCGTGGAATCTTCCATGGCACAAATCCACTTTGCTAGAGTACCTTAAAATCTCAACGTGCACAAATCCACTGGGCATGATTCAGCTCATACTTCTGAAGAGGTGTTCTTCCACGCTGGCAAAACCACTGGGTAAGCTTTTTCAGCTTTCCTACTCTTTTGGTCCTTAAGAGCCCGCCCCGACAATCGCGAAAACTTCTTAATGATCGGCAGTATGGTTTCCGCAGCAACAGGTTCACTGGTGATTTGATGGCATATCTCAGTGGGACCACTTTGGCGAAAGCAAGATTGTTGCGCTTGATATATCAAAAGCATTCGACAGAGCTTGGCATCAGCCTCTTTTGTCGAAAACGCGTGTTTATGGTATCTATGAGTCTGTTCTTTGAACTAGAAATGATCCTTCGGGCCGTCCAATTCAAGTTGTTTTGGACGGTTTTAAGTCTGATACCAAATAAACGCCGGTGTTTCTCAGGGCTCTGTTCTTCACCTGTTATAAATGGTCTCTGCTACTTCTAATCTAATACACTCCTTCGCTGATGAAAGTACTTTTAGCTTTTCATATTCGTTCTAGGATAGCATAATTAAATGGGGTATAAACAACAGAGTGGAATTGAATGCTTCCAAAACAAAATGCTAATTACAATCGCTTAAGCTAAAAAGCAATAATCAGCAAATATCCTTGAATCCGTGTGTCGATGAAACCGAAAGACTTCCACTCCTTGGTATGTGTGTTAATAAAACTCTTAGTTGGAATGGCCACATATTCGAGGTTGCCAAGAATGCTGCGAAATGGTTACGTTTCCTCAAACGATGCAGGAAATATTTCACCCCCTATGATCTGGCTTCAATTTACAAGGCCTACACCCCCCCCAAGCTACAACGCTCATATCTGGTCTGGTGCTGCAAGACCTCTCTGCTCCTGCTGGATAGAATACAAAAGCGAGCGATAAAACTCATTGCAGACAACAATATCGCGAAGTTGATCAACTCACTCGAACATCGACGTAATGTCTCCTCTCTCTCTGTTTTATCGTTATTTTAAGAGACAATGCTCAAAGATCTAGCCAGTTGCATTCCTCCCCTGCAAGGATTTAAGCAATACACGTCTCGCCTGGAATGCTTATCAATCACCCTCAAGCCTGTCTTCGGATGCACAGTTCAATTTAGAGACTCGTTTTTTAGCCGAACCATACGAATATGGAATGCTTTTCCCAGCTCAACTTTTTCACTCATTACAATCCATAAGCATTTAAAACTAATGTGCACCATTACCAGTATCTAAGGGTATCTAGTCATAACCGTCCATTTAAAAAAAAAAAAAAAAAAAAAAAAAAACCAAAGGCAAAAACACTGATGATGACTAAAAAAAGTATAAACTCTACGAACTTTTGGTGAATTTTCACTATTTCAAAACGCTATATGAGTGAGGATGTAAATATGTACATATGTATTCAATAATCTCTTAGATTTTGCCCAAAATTCGTTGCATTGAAAGCTGAATGCTGACAGTTCAATAACTGCCTAAAATTTAAAATGACACCTTTTGTTGAATGACCCTTTATGCAGGCTGTGATAGATAGAAGCGAAGGGAACTATATTATTTATTGTATCATCAAGTCAATACATCAGATTCTTAATGATGATAGAATACCATTGCATAGAACACTTATAGCAAGGATGCAAGCCACGTGTCAGTAAGTGCAGCACGAATATGCCATAAATAAAATCGGTACATTCCTGCAATCCATAAATATCTCGCAAAGCACTTAAATCAAAAAATAGTGCTACTAAATCCTAGTTACGCTTTAAGTACGAAGAAGAGTTGCATTCCACATTCATGAGCGTGTATCTCCCAAGTCAACGAGCACTCGAAAGCTTGCTGCACGAAACTACCCTCATACAGAACTCATACGAGTATACATATGCTTAAATTCGACAATAAAATTCAGGAAATTGGAAGTTCCATAGAAACTGAAATTGCTAAATTCTAGTCAATGGAAAACCATGTCTTCCCCGAACTGATATCCAGCTGTCAATATGTCACAAACTTCACTCAGTCAAGGCAGCATACTGTACAAAATGCCGACAGAAATTGTAGGCTATTGGGAATTTCGTCCAACACTTGCCTCTATATTGCTCGCAAATCCATTTACACGTAAACACTCATCAAAACGTTCATCGACACGCTATAAAAATCTACACGCTTACCGATCCATCTAGCACGAAGATGAGGGGGCAAATGAGGTTAAATAAAAAGGGCGACGAGGGGAAACGTCTAATCCGAATTCCTGGCAGAAACATGTGTTCAATGCCATACATTCATCTCCAATTTCATATCTCAATTCCAATTTCGAATTCCGAAAATGATGGTGAACGAAACGAACACTCACTTTCATATCTCCGGCAAAGCTACCATTAATATCGCCAATTGATCCCGGCAGCCCCACTCCAAAACCGTTTCACTGTAGTGAAACACTGAAGTCTCGAAAATTAAATTCTCCAAATGTCTTTTATGTGGTATTTGGCATCATGAATTCCAACAGATAAACACGGATAAGGGCTGGAACCGTGAGAGACTTTAGCGAGAATCAACCTCTTCTACAGGGGAACATGAGCGCCGGAAGCGCGTTTGCCAACAATTACCTTTTCTATTAGTAGTCAATTGCATTCTGTTTGTTGATTTTGGGCCTCCGGTTGTATCGTGTGTGTGTGTGTTGCTCGGTGATGGTGAAAAACCGCGTGCCGACAAATCCAATTACATTAACATTTCCTACTGCATCTGGTTCGGCACTACCGCTGAAGCTGGGTCCGTCCTGCGATGACGCTTGGTTGTTGGAGTGTGGATTGGATACTATTTCAATCCGGCTTGTATGCCGGATCGGTGTTATTGATGTACTTCATCATAGGGATTGATCGGGTATTCAATTTGCTTGTATCTCGAAGGACTCGCCCCTATCCATGTGTGCTGTGTGAAAATTAGTCAACTCACCACATTCATCAGGAACAATTGATGGGGGGGCAAAGGACGCCATCGGGAGCAAAGCAATACGAAGCATGGACATCTACGTAGTTCATATCGATGTTGAGGTCGACAACATAATGCAGAAGGAACCCGAGGTTACCACAAAGTTTTCCAAGTTTTATTGTCATAGCTACCGCGTGACCCAATCCCCGGCAGACAATAGCGCACTTATCGCAGAACCCAAGCCTACGGATGCAGTCGAAAGGTCAAATCGACAACTACGTCGTATAACATCTACTACTTGAGGATGACGGCAGTGGGCACTGAAGCGGGTGAACTTTTGGTTTTAATTAAGTTAGTCATGAAAGTCAGCCACGAAAATTCCGTATTGTTTCGTATCGTATTTTCGAGCTTATGCTCCAAGTTGTATCTATTGTTCGTACGGCATCATCGAACAGATTCGCTTAATCAGAAATCCGAGTTTCGCTGAGAGTTGACGAGCACATTCTATGAATTTGCAACATCTCGGTAGACGCTTGACGAATCACAGCAACCGAATCAAAGACAAGGATAACCACCGAATCCATGGTAATTTGGTACTCGATTGCAACCGCTCACACCCACTTGCGTGTATATCAACATATTATTCAGCAGTTGAAATTTCATTTAGGTAATCGAATGCTCTAATTAGGATTTAATGTCATTGATGATGATTAGTAGATTCGTTTTAGGATCACTTGTCCCATTGTCCTATTCAGAGATGTTCTCACTTGATGTTCGGATGTGATCATCTCCGGAGTTCCTCCCTATACCGTACTCAATTCAATATTAATTTGCTTCAATATACGCATATCAAATATCCGGAATCCTTGCAAATCCTTCCAACCTCGAAAGCACCCTAATCCTCTTCCCTAAAGCCAGTATCTAGGGGTCGTTTGTAAGGAAGAGTTGTATCATCCAAATCGACGTCAATACCCGATATCCTTTTCCTGCACCAAATGTTTGTAGTCCTTGTAATCCGAAAAAAGAAAACGGTTTACAAGGATAATCGGGGAAAAAAAATTATTGAAAGGAAAACAAGTCAAATGAAACGCCACCGCATGTCCTATAAAGTGCCTTCTGTTTTGACATGAATTTAAATCATACCATGTTCTCCCTCGTACACTTACGTACATGCTTGTATATTTATTAGGCGTGACTGTCCCTATCCGCCTGTTCAATCCAAAAATGGAAAACTAATAACCTCCAGATGCGGTTGATTTGACATAAATTACGTCTCGATTATTGTAGGATATAGAGGAATGTGTCAAGCTTTCCCATGATTTAGCAAATATATGGAGGGTTGTAGCGCCTCCACATTGACGTATTGACAAGTCGCAAAGGAAACAGGATACATCTCACTAAAATGCAAAAAAAAAATAGAAAATATCCAAAATTCTGAAATGATAAATGAAAAAAAATCGTCCTTGCGACATTGTGACTACTCAATCTTTTGGCACACGTTCTTCTCCTTTTTTTCTGTCATTCTATGTCCTTTTATTCTACATATTCTTGGTGACATGGTTGCGCGTGGGTGTGGGTGCATTTACGTGTGCAATTGGTTTTTGAAGAATTGGGGCCTTAGAGGATAGAAGAGGTATTGACCCCAAGTTTTTCGTGGTATCTCCTTTCAACCGATCAAATGGAAATGAATAGCTTGAATTGAACATAGGATTTTTGGTAAAAAACGAGGAATGTCCCAGACATGTGCGAGGTTTATATCTTGAAGGTTTATAAGTTTGCCAATTTATTTTACTTAAGGCACATTGGAAGACGTGGGTAGACTGATATCTTGAGGACATGTCTACCTCGAGGACATGTCTATCTTACCTTGAGAAGAATCGATACAAGATGCTTCCAGGAAAGCAACGAAACTTTAGCACTTATCTGCATTTTATGTTCCTAATTGGCTTTCCGAAAGGTCATTCGATATCTTTCAGAGCTTAATCGGGTTAATCATGGAATTGTTCACGAACACAACATTCTACTCGTATAACATGTTCCCCATAATGGGCAGTTAAGTGGCCTCGTCACCAACGTGACTCTGCGGTAGTTTCGTACGTGTTCTTGATTACAAAACAACTGCTCATACTGAATAGAGGTGTTGCTTGGGCGAACTTCGTAGCGTGTTGATAATATGGATTATGCAGACGACATGTTGACGTTTGCACAACATAAATACTACTTGGAATGATAAATTGATCTTTCGGAGTGTGCTGCATTTAAAGCAGTCGCTACTATTTCCTGCTTTTCCCTTACTGACTGCTACAAAAATAAAGCTCAAGACGAGGTAAGTCGGAATTTTGCATTCACTTTATAATTCACAGTAATTCGGTTTTTCAATATTCTAGAGTGCAGATCTAAATGTGTCTTCATGCAAGTCTCTATAGACAAGTTTCGATTTAAATTTTACCAGCGAATCTGCTGCTTTGATGAAATAAAGGGTTTTAATAAGGTGGAGTCGAGACGAAATTACCCACGAACAGCTATACCCCACCATCCCAGACAACCTCGTATGATTGGTTTAGACAATTTAAGCGTAAACGGTAAAGCCAAAAATCAATAACATACTTTGGCAACAAGGGATATGACCTCTAGCCATATTCAGTCCTCCTCATGCATGAATGGGAAGCAATCTAATCAAATATTCCATGAACAACAAACCTCAGAAGCCTATGTTGTTATTGGATTCCACGCAACTTAAATAATTTCCAAAAATAACGTCGCATCAAATGCTAGAAAAAAAAAAGTTTAACCAAGCACAGAATCGTTATAGATTATTATAAAAGATTTTTCCTACGATTGAAGGCAAATAAAAACCGGTTGCTTGCGTGTTTCAGGATGAACTCGAATCAACAAAAGTCAGACGTTCTGGGGAGGGTTAACAAAAAGTTTGTCGAATTTCTCGGAATTACTGCACACGTGGTGCACGACAATTTGTTTGTCAGAAGTTATATGTAAATGAAATCAGGGTAAACAGCAAAAACCGAGAATCAATCACCACGATAAGCCGAACGCTCACACGTCTGCACGCACCATCAACTTCACTTGATTTATCACCTTTTTGCTTTAAATTTAGCAAAAAAATATCTTGAAAGGTGGTTTGAGTTCATGAAAATTTGTTTTAAACTTAAAAATTTTGCAACCAAGAAAATCGCTGTGATATGTATGTACATATTTGTAGGTAACTTTAAGGGGAACCTAGGAACCTACGAGTCATTTAAATAGGCCATCCAATAAAAAGAGTTTTTCAATAAGGGCGGGTAGATATTGAAATGTACTAAAACAAGCTGTTTGTGGGGTATTAATAAAATTCTTTTTTCATTTGAAAGGTCCATATATGTACATATGCCAATATCTATGGAATATAACATCCTTCAAATGCCCGTCTCAGCTTCTTATGGTGGCACGGATTCCAGTAGTTCAATTTTTAATGACTCTTCCGCATAGATCCGGCTGAATTTGAGCAATGGCTTGTGTTATGGTCACCTTAAGGGCATCGGTCCATTGTGGTTTATTCGCATAAACCTGCAACTTCAGCAAACCCCACAAGAAAAAGTCTAGAGGGTCAAATCGCATGACCTTGGTGGCCAATTCACGTCAACTCTGCGAGAGATAGCCCTACCCTCAAATCGATCATGCAGAATTTCAATCGTGGCGCCCGCTGTGTAGGACGTAGAGTCGTCTTGCTGGAACCACATGTTGTCCAGGTTCATGTTCAATTTGGGCTATAAGAAATTGGTTGTCATCGATCTGTAGTACTCGCCATTGACGGTGACCGCTTTTTGTGTTCGAAAAAGTAGGTCCAGTAAAGCCGCCTGCCCATAATCCGCACCAAACGATAACTTTTTGAGGATGCATTGTCACCTGGTGAACCTTCTATGGGTTGGTGTCATCCCATGAACGCCAATTTTGCTTTTTAAAACAGCCATTCAACGAAAAATATGGCTCGTCGCTAAAGATGATTTTTCAAAATTAGGGCCCTCTTCCAAACGCTTCGAAGCTCAGGTAGCGAAAAAACGGCATTATCTATGGTGAACTTTGAGCTCCTGGGTCAGTTGGATTTTGTATGGATGGAGACCTAAGACCGATGCAAAATTGGCCAAGTTAAAGTCTGCGTACCTTAGAAATAGATGCCCAACAGCTCCGCATCGCAATAAAACGGCAGAACAACTTTGGTCCGGAAAGATTCCAACTGTATCTCACTTAAGAGAAGTAGGTTCTCGTGCATTTGTTTTAAACAAAAAGGATAACTTAGGAAAGTTTGAGCCGAGGAGTGAAGAATTTGTGTTAGTTGGTTTCTGTGAAGACGGCAAAGTATATAGGTTGTGGAAAAAGGGTACCCGTTCGATTACTAAAAGCCGAAATGTAATATTCATTGAAAAGGCAAACGAAAATAACAATAAACAATTTTTTTATGAATATGGTTTAAAGGAGAATGAGAAGAAAGGGATAGATATAGTAGAGGAGGAAAATGTTAAAGATGAATTTGATTCCAATAAGGATAAAAAGAAATTGGTTAAAATTAAAAACACAGAATTAGTTGATGAAAGTCGTCAAGTTGCGTCAAAAATTTAGATAAATGAAAATTTAGATAGCGAACACATTACTGAAGGTAACAATGATAATAATAAAATCCCTGCAAAAAGAAAAAATCTCATCCGTAAAGCTAAACTTCGGAGTGAAACAACTAATCTGGCTGAAGTCGGAGATCCTAAATCAATTAGAGATTTGTTGAAAAATCGGAAAACGTAAATGCTTGGAAGGATGCAATGAAAATTGAATATGATTTGCTAAACAAAAATAAAACGTGGACACTTGTAGATCGACCCACTGATAAGAAAGTTATCGGTTGTAAGTGGGTATTTAAAACAAAACGAAACCCAGATGGGTCAATCGAACGCAGAAAACCTAGAAGTTGCTAAAGGATACGCACAAATATATGGAACGGATTATCTTGAAACATTTGCACATGTAGCAGAAATAAGTTCTATTCGAATATTATATGCCATCACTGCAAAAGATAATTTAGAACGTCGTCACATTGATGTTTCCACTGCCTTTTTGTATGGCGATCTAGACGAGGAAATTTACATGGAACAAGCAGACGGATTTGTTGAAGATGTTAACAAAGTTTGTAAACTTGAAAAATCAATTTATGGCCTAAAACAGTCGGGACATCAATGGAACAAGAAATTGGATGATAAATTAAAAGAAATAAGTTTTTCAAACTCAAATTACGACAGATGTATGTATGTACTTTATGAAGAAAAGTAACAATATCACATACTTAGCTGTATATGTGGATGATTTAATCATTGCTACCAACGACTTAACCTTCTATAAAAAATTTAAGCTATTTATCGCAAAGCATTTTGATATTCGTGATTGTGGGGAGCCAAAGTTAACAGTTCGCCTAGAAATTTCTCGAAATCGAGAAAAGGGAACAATCTCGATATGTCAATCAGTTTATATAAAAAAAAAATTATAAGCTTATAATCTCGATCATTGTAGGCCAAACAAAACACCATTGTCGCCAAAATGCAAACCTCAAAAGGAACCCGACATCGAAGGAGAAAAACAAAAATTACAACAAAAGGATTATCAAGAGCTAATAGGCAGCCTGTTACACTTGTCACTCTTTAGCCGTCCTGACATAACATATAGCGTTAACATACTTTCCCAATTTAAACAAGATCCCAGGGTGCAACATTGGAATTCTGCTCTATCTGTTTTAAGGTACTTAAAAGGAACTCAACATTTTAAGATTTCTTATCGCCAAACAGGAAAACTACTCTGCGCTTACGCCGATTTAAGTTGGGCTGAAGACACCGACTACCGGAAATCACAGTGGAATGGTTTTTGTTTTATCTGGAGGCCACTCCATCTATCGCAAAATGGACGCAACGTTTGCACTAATGAACACCCATTTTGATAATAAAGTTTTATCATTTGAACATGCTGTTTAATCGTGTAACTTGCCATGATGATTTGGCATTAGTAACTGAATAATAAACAACAGATTTAACAGCTGCCACCAAAACTACATGGCCGCCACAGGCCGCAAAAATTTACCCGCGTCAATTGAAAAACACTTCGCCTTTATCGTAGATGAATTAAGGAATCAATTTATGGATAAAAGAGGCTCTGCGATAGCCCTCGTTAAAAAAATAAAAGGTACAAAGACAAGCCACATTTAAAACAATTGGCTGTATGAACCACATTGTCATTATAATTAACGTTACAATCAATGAAGCCCAAAACTAAAGCCCAAAATAATCGTTAAAATATAAAAATATAATTTGAAGAGAGGATTTTCAATGGTAATGAATAATAGTTACACATTGCCCGCAAGATAAAGGAACTTGTAATAGTAACTAATAGACAACCCATCTGAGAGACACATCTGACGTCACGTGTCACATGTGTTAAGTTGATGTCATTAAGTAATAATTGTGGCTGATGTCGCTAATGAAGTGTGGTGATGCCAAGGCTTACGAGTAGATTACGCGAAGCAAATGGTTTCTGAAATGTTAGAAATGTTAAAAGTCCTTAGTTGCCATAAAACACATCGAGAAGTGGAAGAGGATTAACCGGGTAGAAGGCAGATGGAAAACTATGACTATGGAAATTGCTACGGAGGGAACAAACAACGACTATTCGGTTGCCGTGTTGTTATCCGAGATAAACTTAGGGAAAAGGTCTTCAGCTACTGGCAAAGTGCGTTAAATCAACATTACAGCCAATATTTCTTTGGGGTACTGAAGGGATATCCAATTCGTATTTTCAAAAGGAAATTTAAACAAAAGACATTTATGATTAAGAATTCGATTAATTTTTTTTCCTCAGTACATTGCCTGAATTTCACCAAATATCATCCAGATATCCTCCAAGGGAGTTGTTGCAGGACTCGATTCTGACAAAGTAATTTTCAATAACTTCCGGACACATATTGGGCAATAAACAATATTAACTTTCAAAGCGTTAAGAATTTGTGGTTTGTATGTATAAGCCCGAGATTTTGCGTAGCCTCACAAAAATAAATCCAATAGCGACAAATCACACGACTTTGGTGGTTAGTTCATATAACCAAAACGCGAAATATCTCGTCGAGGAAATTTTTCCTGCAATAAAGCTAAAATGGGTCGTGTTGCATGCGATATGGCAAAGCACATGTATTCCATATTCATATTTTCGATTTAAAGGTAAGAGGCTGTGCTCGTCGTTAAATAAATAGATTTGGATCTTCTTTAATACTTCCTCTCATATTTTCTGCAGACCGGGATTCCCATGATGGATAGTCCTTAAGGCCTTTGCAGCCTTTTTTCAGTTTTGGGTATACCATATTAGGCTCAGATGGACAATTATGTCGACCATAATCCGCTCGTAATACTCGAGAGGTACCTACTACAAAATCGCACATTTTGAGCATTTACAATATTAAAATACAAATATAATATAATGGTAGACCTTAAACTAAATATACACAGCCTTAAATATAAGTTCAGTTCATCCTAGGTGAGTGAAACAGCGATGTCAAAACAGGAACAGTGAATTGGATAGACTTTTATTTATGGGAGGCATTGAACAAATGTCCTATATAATGGAGCTGGGTAAAAGTTGATCAAATTTTCTTAGCTAGGTTTCATTGTTTTTGATTGATTTGACTTTCGTTTTAAAGTTAGCCAATTACATCGACAAAATTCTATAGGAGCGAGCCTCTAAAAGAAACACTACCGGTCGTGTTCTATAAATCTCTATTATCGTTCACATTAAAACCTAGAAATATCCGTACGATCATTTGGAGGTAATTTATGATGTACCAATCCTTTCTATTCACTGCATTTTATTGTATTCTGCGCTGTTATTCCTGGTATTACAAACGTTTCTGGTGGCTCATCAACCTTGACCTTGTTTTCATCATCCGCTATTTGTTTCAAAAATTACTCGAGTTCAACCATATATCGCAGATGTTAAGCATATCCATCATGTATTTTCTGCTTCCTTGTAGAAATTCCCAATACCATCATCGGTAGTTATTATTTTGCCTTGGCGGACCTATTGAAGAGTTTTATTTGCTTTTTGGGGTCATCGAACAATTAGAGCGTACATAAGTGTATTAACGTAAAATAAAATTTAAGCTGATATCTTCCAATCAATATAAAATCTTCAATGCAATTTATCGCTTAAACAATGGACTCAATAATATTAAACAAAAATGGGAGTCGACGCACATGGCCCTACATGATCGCTTTTAAGTAGGCTTTAAATACTTTGTGGATAGAAGCTCTGTGTCAGACAGGATTTATAGCACATGTAACGAGCATGATACATATTTATTTATATTTTCGATGTGGAGACCCGTCTGAAGGGCGCAACGAATGACACGGCAGCTCATGGAAACGTATTCTCTAAAGAGGCAAATTATACTTTATAGCAAGACGAATTGGCTAGACTGCTTGGCTAGAAATGTTAGATCTGACATATGGACACGCTCTATGGTATGCTTGGGAATCTGTCATCAACTCTTCATCACCACGTTTGTGATGTGCGTTAATCGGCCTTATATTTTATTGTTTTTTGTGTGAAACTGTGTGTGACTTTCGAGCCAAACAAAAGTCATTTGCGGAAAATTTGACTTTTCGATTTCAGTTCGAAAACATCAGCAGCTAAGGCACGTCGAACGATTATAAGATTTAAATATACGGTGACGAAAATTGGATCCATTACGATAATCTAAAACAAAAGAAATAGTGCGGGAAGTATTTAGTGGGACCAGCTCAGCATAGTATACATATTACGAGTTGCAACCGTGTGAAACCACCACAGGATCTAGTTGCCATACTCAACTAATATGTTTGAGCATTGAAGAAAAAAGGTTGTAAATATTAGGAGCAAAAAAAACCACAAAGTAATTTTCTGCATGTTAACGCTTGGTCACATCTTGTTCAGGTGGTTCAAACCTGCCTGAAAACACTTACCTACAACGACCATACTCACCCAGTGTTTAAGCTTGATTTTGAATCATTGCCATAACATTTAGACGTTCTTCTACTGTTGAAAAGTCGACTCTGAACGATTGGGATGATTTCGAAAGTGTTTGACAAGGGTTTAACGAAACGAATAAATTCAAATTCCGGATACGATTCGTTTAGGGGCGGAGGATGAGAATCGTTAGATTTAACATCTTAAAGTGTCTTGTTAATGGCCTAGAAGAGCAGCAGAACTTTAGCGTACAGCTTTTGTCACAGCCAAGAAAGGCATTCGGTCTATTACAGTAGCCAGTTTTATCCTCATAAAATTCACTCCAGACATATTGAGAAGGCAATGAATTGTCTGGTGTGCAAAACTTTTCATTTCAATAAGATTTATCATTAAGGTTGTCTATAACCGTTGACGCACTATAAGCAGATTGATGAGGCATTCTTGACTAAGTGGAAAGCTATGATAAACAATCATAAAATTTGCGACCTTTTCGCTTTATATGAAACGCCCCAACGAGTAAAGAGTAATATCTTCATTTCTTGTCGTCTCGAGTATTGATTACTTTATTTTTTTTTTACCTTGGCTCCGAAACAACGACAACAGTTCCGAAATCAAACACAGAATCACTCTTGCCAATCGCTGTTTCTTTGATATCAGGAGATAATTGAGTACTAGAGATCATTTCCGTCCGACCGAGTTGACTCTATACAAGACCCGTTTCGAGAGAAAGATTTTGCGTGCGATTTTCGGTCCTATAAACGCAGACGGAGAATAGAAGAGGATATTCAACCACGAACTTCACGGGTTGTACACCAACATGAGTCTAGTCAGGCGTCTATGCCTAAGAAGGCTAGGTCATGTAGAGTGAATCGATAATGCAACTCCAGCCTGGAGAGTCATTGGATCGAATCCCGAGGGACGAAGAAATAGAGGACGGCCGCACCTAAGGTGGCGCACACAGGTAGAAGAGGACCTCAACCAACTGGCTGTGCGGCACTGGAAAAGGCTAGCGAAAGATCGCTGAAAGGGCATGTAGGTTGAGGCCAAGTTTCACCTGAGCGCCTGGAAAGGAGAAGAATAAGAAAAAGGACGTATTTCAAAAGTGCGATTGGTACCTTCGAGGAAAGGAAGCCGTGCTAAGACAATCCATGAACAAAAAACGGAAGTATTGGCGGGTTTCGGGATGAGGAAATTAGATCAGGCGATCTCGGGTCTGAGTTTTAGCTGCAACAAATTGAATGACTATATGTCCAGAAATATTTCGAGCGTACATCACGGTAGAGTAGGCTTTTTCGGAGGCGTTCGAAAATTCCAGTAGATCCAAGTAATGAGAGAAGTGTCTACACCTTCTCTTAACTTGAATATCCTCGAAACAATACAAACAAATCCTTTCTATAGGAGTTCCATTTGTTGGCCAAATGGGCTGGCAAAGAATCATCCCATTTTATTTTATTCTTATGCACCCAAAATATTTTTAACAAAGTCTTGTTAGGAAACCCATCGGATCAAAGATCTTCGCAATTTCAGGCAACGGAGAGGCTTAGAAGACTGAAAAGAGGGTAAACGGGTGAGGCTAGTCTTTGCCGAAAATTTCAGGACAACAACTTATCCGATTACCCCTTTTCACCATAACCTCATATGTATGTAGCTAGGTGACGGGGCATATTCAAGTATTTTTCTTAGACAAAATTGATAGTAATTTAGCCTTGTAATTTAGGCAGAAAATAACAATAAACAAAACCCCAATGCTCAATCAGAGTCATCTGAAAAATACTGAAAGAAGACGAAATATAAGTTGTGGTTTACGGATATTGTAGGATCTTATCGTAAGTGTACAAAATAACATAAAAAAATTAAGATATTGTTACCAAAGCCTAGGACCGACGTTGACGTTGACAGTATTCGAAGCGCGCATGGGCTAAGTTATCAAAATCGTTTCCCATTGATTTTCCTCAGCTAGATACAGACAAAATTGCTTGTAGTATGCTTGTCTGGAAGAAGATTTTCGAAATTCGCTGTCCGGAATCGGGAATAAATAGTAAGTCCTTTGGTACGAAATGAATCACAACATAGGTAATTAAGTCAAGCTTCTGCCTTGGCCCCCCGCTAACTCGAAGGTGGCAGTAAAATTATAACTATCAACCTACTTGTCAGCTGCCTACTAAGAACATCTCAAAACTCAAAAGGTATTAGAACCGAAAGAAGTAGAACTCCGCTGAGAAAAACAAGGTCTAACATTGTGGGCCGAGGCATCAGTAGCAACGAAAATGTCGATTTACTCTCCAGAAAATAATTCTCTTGAAATATCATACTTAGACTCGAAGCCTTTTATCGTGTCCTAACATCTATACTCAACCTACCTTTGGCTAGTTGGGAAAAATCACATATTTTCTATTGAAACAAAGTTTAAGGACTACGCCAATTGCAAAAGTCGACGAAGTCGAAATATCGACAATATCAGCAGGCTTAACAACTATTTTAGGCGATCACCAAGCACGTCGTGCGTACGCTGTTACAATTCTAGACTAGTTGAAAACGATTTAAAATTTTAGAGAAAAAAATTATCTTAAGTCATGAAGCACATTTTTGGTTGAATGCAGAGAGTAATCCAGAGAAATTGATACATCTCTATTGCACCCTGTTAAGAACTGTTAAGAATGGACGGATGGAGACGTAATTGGACCATATAGTATCTTCCGACACGAAAATGATAGTAACTGACTTTTTGTTGATGATATTTGGTTTTAACAAAACGCGACAATGTGCCATACATCGGGCACAGGAGTTGTTACAGGACAAGTTCCAAGAAAGCATAATTTCCAGAAGAGGCGCTGAGGAGTGGCGGTCAATATCATGCTATTTAATGTCTTAAGAGTGTTTTTTTTTTTTGGGTCTACGTCAAGTCATTAGTTAGTTGCAACAAACAAATAATAATTGACCAACTTCATATTATTACATAACATTAAATTACATTATTCAAATCATTGTTCAGATCTCTCGGGTTGAGTCTTGTAAGTTAGGCTGCGAATATGGTACTACATAATGGTACTGAATGCACTTTAATTTGCGATGTAGGTTTCTATCATATCGTACACAGAACTCCTTTAATTCAATTTATAAGTTAAGACACATTTAATGAATAACCCGTCAAAAGTTTTATTTCGAGAGTTAATAACAATTTTTTTCTATGGAATGAAATAAAAATTTAAACTTGTTTCGCATATCAAATTGTGATAATCAATACGGAGCCTCTTACTTAAAAAGTTTAAATATTAAAGCCATACAAAGAAAATCCGAAATCAGTGAGGAGTAAAAAAAAGTGAATGTGTAGCTGTGAGAGTACAACAACGCACTGTTCTCAATTTTTATATTTTACCATACTTCTGTCAATTATTTATTCCAATTCGACGAATCTGTGACCTATAAGACTCTTTCCGAACATCGGAAATCATTTCTTAGAAGTACTCCAAAGCGTCCTGTCCTGTTCCATTGGGTGAAGGATGACCGTTTTAATAAAGTTAATGCCTTTGAAGGGTATAAATGGAAAAGATCAGACAGAATGAATATTTGAGTGCCGCTGGTTTAATGAGGGTCTCTAACATATATGAGAGCAAGTTAGAGAAGAGAGTTTTCATCAGTAAGCAATGTCTACCACTGAAAGAGTTTATGAAATTTTAGGAAAAATAGCTTCATAGGGTAATAAAGCATGGTAAGTACCACTTGTGAAGAGCTCAGTTGCCATCTGAGCAAAGAAGTTTTGAGAAGCACTCCAGAATAAAAGCATGCAATGTATGAATTCGTGGAACTCGACTCGAACAATTTTTTTTTCTGTATTAGAGCACCCTACAGTGGCCATCTAAACAAGAAACAACCTCCAAAGGCCGATTGCGTGTCTTGTACCAGATTGTCCGTGATTAAATGGAGCAAACAGTTTTTAAAATCCTTTTCTTCTTCCTCCAATTAAGCCCTAATTTGCATTTCGACACTTTAGCTTCATACCTATCTCCTTTGAACCCCCGAAATCCTCTTACAAAGATTTCATTAACTCACGCCATTCACTACCACTCCGTCACTTTCCCGAAGACTTGTTTACAAAATCCTTTCAATTCTGCCCAAATTTCAGACAATTGACTAAAATCTGCTACTTTCTTAAAACTCAAATAGAAACCACCCTCGACCCGTATGAATCAGGATTCGTCTCGTCCCTAATACTGATTATCATTATCCTGTCTGCCATCGTTGCCCCAACCAAAATGCCTAAAGTTAGGAGAAAAGAATTTCCGAAATCGCTGCCAATTAGACTCGATTTGTTTTCTAATTGCTTCACAAACACAAAAGGGGATCAGTGGCTACCCATCATCTACCTAGCTCCATGCCACCCATGTGCACGTAGTCTGTCAATCTAATTGGATTAACATTTAACTTTAAGTTCGCAAAATTTAAGCAAAATAAACACGCACCTCGTCCACGCGACCATCTGCTTCATCGAGCCTGTCTTTGTCCCACATTGACAAAGGGAAGATCTGCCACGGCGGAGCAGATCCCAGTTGGGGAATTATTTTCGGGAATGAATCTCCTGTCTTTCTCGTTCGCATTTAACCATAAATTTACATTATTTAACTTATTTCTTTTGGTTGTGTATCTTATCCTGGCCCAGGGACTAGGGATGAGGGTTGGCGGTTGTGGATGGGCAAATAGAATTACCATGTAATTCTCCTTATTCAAGTCGACCAGACATACATTTATCCTCAAATAAAGACAAGGTATGGGGAAAAAATCAGTTCGCATCCTTTTGTGCGTGCGTTGTCATGACAATGTGTTTCGTTGTGGGATAGTAGTTAGTCAACGCTGTGACCATTCGACCTAGCGGACAGGCAAATGTAATTAAATTAGTTGCCACCGAAGGAATAGTATGGGTGTGGGAGACAGCGCTGTAACGTCCCACCAGTCCAGGATGACTTGACGACGGGTGTCGGTTGTCCTATTCTCGTCCTGGTTTCCGTTTTGTTTTTGTTTTACTTATTTGGATTTTCTCAGTTCACTCGGTGCCAGTGAAATGTCTAAATCCTCAATGAGGCGAAATTGGGCAGTAATAATGCCTAAGGTTGGGGTTTGGGACTAGGGGTTGAAATAACATTTCCCACAGCCAAGGACCTTCAAGCAGTAATGCCTTAAAATAGAGACAACACCTCGTAGCTGATTGTTTTTCATGCAAACCCTTATAAAAGAAACAATTGTGGGAGTGAGTACATGGCAGTGTTTACGTGATTTCGAGTAAGGGTTAGGGTGGTAGTGGTGCAATGGTAATCATCACCGACTGTTAAGCGGAATGTCTGTAGTTCAAGTCTGACCATAGCCAAGAAAAATTCCTATACGGAAAAAACCCATGCAACAACACCAGTTGTGAATGAGAGATGATCAAAAAATGCTGACGAAGGCATAACACTCGCAGTATAAGATCACTTCAAAGTTCATACTCTGCGTGTGCATTTCCAATATAAGATCTTAATGGCATGGAATAAAGTTACTGTAAAACTACAAACAACGCGACAAATTCAGTCGAATCTCTCGAATCCCAAGACAACCACCCCCGGAGAGTAGTGAACGAACATCTTCGACACAAACCATCTGCACCCCGTCCAGGTTGTGTGACAAACATCAAAAGAGCGTAACTCTTGAACCTGCACGAATTATAAAAAAAAAAAAAAAAAAAAAAAAATTACCGAAGGGGTACGATTGGGGCCATGCTGTAGACTGGGTTCTATTCTATTATTGAATGGACGGGCAATGGCAATGGCGCAGAAAGTAATTACAACATTATTAAGTGTAAACAGACAATAGCTTACCGAATATATGTGTATACATATTGTATGAACGCGTGCTTGGTTGGCTTTTCTTTTCCTGAAAAGTAATTACTGCCGTCCTTGAATCAGCGATATTGGTGGACGAAGAAAAAGAGGGGAGATTCTACTCTTAGAGTTGATCATCTTCAAATCAAATATGGATGTATCAAGGGAAGCTGATTTGATCCTTATCAGATTTGGCTGTGTATGAAATAGAAATGGCGAGGATTGAAGAGTGGAGCAATTTCCACACCCCTTTCAGATGCAAGCGCCCACTTCAGAGCTTCCTTTAATTAAAATCATTTGAAACTAAAAAAACAACATGAAAAACAACGCTTCAGAATACCAATCCAAAAAGGAAGAGAGGGCAGCTGACGACTTCTGCATTTGATTCGAAAGTTTTTAAATTTATTTTTCAATTATCGTCGAAGAAAAGGGGGATAATCAAAACACTGTGTGCAAGTCCTGGGATATCCTTTGTGAGAGAGACAGGAGAAGTTCAAGCATTTGACTGCATTTGACACCATGTTTATTTTAAATGTTTCTGTCGCAGTTTACTAAAAACAAAGTACACAGACAGGCTACGAATTTATACGAAAATAACGGCCAGTTCCATTTAAGGCACGCTCTCGGCAAAACATTTTTAGGAATACATGCGGCTAACAAGTAATTTAAAATCTAACGTGTCTCAGAGGGCACATGCCATTAGATGGTGTAAAAGTATAAAAAAAGTGATGACTAGGGATACTGAGGGATACGATAATATGGCTCAAATTCACAGCCAATTTATCAGCTATACAAATTGGAATCCGCCACCTTCAATAGATGACGCTAGGTATATATATATTGGTGAGAAATGTTTCATGGTAAGCTTGGACATCTGTCAATAACTCTTCATCACGCGTTTGTGAATTTCCATCCACGTAGATAATTGTTTCTGCGTGAAAATTGTGCTTTCGAGTCAAATAAGTGTTATACGCGAGAAGTTTTGCTTTTCGACTTCACTCCAAAAAAAATCAGCTGTTAGACCGTATTGAATGATTACATGACAGAATATTAAGATGAAGCTTCTACAAATGCGAGAGCTTGTCAGCAATGGTATCACTGCTACAAAAGTAGTGATTTCGATGTAAAAGATAACGAATGTTTCAGACCGATGAAGACGCATACTGAAGACACTTGAACAAGATCCATATGAAACTCAACAAATTGTAAGTTCATCGGCCGTAATCCAACAAGCCATTTCCCAATTGTCTTAAAGCACAGAAATGGCACGTGGTAGACCGGCTAAGATTGTAAAAAGACAGTTAACAGTTAGTTCTTTACCTGTGCGGACGTGCCTTTGAGTTTCCCCAGTTCTCCTTTGCAAATCACAGCAAACTAAAAAACGCAAACGAAGAAACAAACGAAAAAAACAATAATAATAATTCCGCTTAACCTGCAATTTAAGTTGCTCTATTGATCCAATAAATAAGTTTACCTGTCCGTGCAATCACCCCAGTTGCATAATGCCTTCTTGCGGATCCGCTAATTGTTCGGTGACCCATTCATTAGAAATGATCGATTGTAAGGGGATTTGTGGGAAAGCCTTCCACCCGATCTGTATTGGCCTAAGTAGGAATGCGAAGAACTACCTTCACGAATATGATGGTATATTTACATTGAGGAATGTAAGTCCATATCGGCTGCACATATTCTGCTTGTCACTAAATGTAACAATGAGCAAATGTGTGCAGTAAATGACTCTCTGGCCGCACTTAAATCCGAACTACATACATTCGTATTCGCAAAAAATGTCCCAACTACTCACCGACAACCTTGACTCCATAAACCTTTGTATAGACAACCTCGCAACGAAACAACAGTCAGCTTTCGGAAAATACAACGAGTCAACTAGAAAAAGTGCGGATAACTATGACCATCTGCTCTCCCTTATATCCCAGCTGAATTGCAAACTGGATAACCGTGAAAACACACCCACCAAACTTGTAAACGCGAACTGCTCTCCCGCTTCCCCGAACCTTAATTCTATTCGGGGGGACATCTCAACGCTTACGACAGCACTCTCCGAGCATTCATCAAAATTAAAGTTCCTGGCCGACAAAACATTCGACCAATTTGAATACCTGAATAAAATCGAAGACACGCTGCACACATTCAACACTGATTCCAGCCTCACAAGGTCAGCGATTAACAATATAATAGAGGAACTGAAATGTACGCCACCCAAATCTCCGGTAACCGCTTGCGATTACAGGACTACCTACAACGTCTCCCTTATGGAAGAGCTTGATAACGCGACCATCCGTACCACTCCAATGCCTCTTACATCCTCTGTCCAAACGCAGACCAGCATGAGTCCTCTGAAGTCCCCATCTACCGCAACTTCACCCATCTCAGCGCCGACCATTCAACGATTCGGAACTGTTTGGACCTTGGACCTTATCTGACTGGTAGCAGAGAATCAACAAGCTCCACTAGAATAATGCGAAGATACAGGAGCCTTTGTTTACCTACATCTTATGGGACACCCCACGCGACGATGACGACCGCTGGGTATTTAACTCCTTCCGCAAACGATATGCCATCAACCTCGTTAAGTGTACGAAGCTCACCCCTCCCAAATTCCATCGCAGAAACTGCTTCGAAATTACCATCCTCCGCAATATGAATAGCTTTTTCGCAGCCTCCCCAATAAGGAAATCAAAGTCGACAGGATGCGGATTACCATTAGGGATCGTAAGAACAACACTAACATTAAACCTAAATATAAATCTAAACTCAACACTCCCAAATCCCTTAACCAACCCAAACCTGGACCCTCCCCTCTTTCTCAACCCCCTCGCAATCTAGGAACTAACTGGGAATTAAGTACTGGAATATTCCCCAATTTCTCCCGACCTCGTCCTGTCTCAATAGCTCCCAAATCAACAACTACCCTCAACATCCCTCCACCTAATAATACTCCTAACAGAGCACGTACCCATAACCGCGTATCCTTTAACCTTGCGCCCGGCTCCCGACCCTCATCCCCCTCACCGAACATTGCTAATTCAATACCCAATCCCAGTCCCAAGCTTCACGTAACAGCCGCACGTATCCTCAGTACCCAAACTTTATATACTCTCACACTCTCAACCCAACTCCCTCCACCGCCTCAGCTTCTAACAACACCCCCATCAGCCCCTCCACCTCCTCAGCTTCTCACAACTCGACCTTCCCTCTCACCTCCCCCTCTTTCTTAGACCCCTCCCACGGCCAAGCTCACCAAACATCTTGCCGAGCTTAACGCCGAAGACCGCTATGTTATGTCACGTTTAAGAGACAGAAGAATCTACGAAAATGTACGCCTCTATTTGGCCTACCTCCACGACAAACCTGACGCCATTTGTATCGACGGCAAAACTAAAACCAACGTCCTAGTTTCAATCCACCAAGAAGGCCTCCCCCACGCGTTAAAAAAGACCTTTATCCGATTTCACGAAAGCCTTAATATCTCTCCCATTGATGTAAATAACGACTTCTCCACATTCGCAGCCCACGCCAGTTCAAAGCGCATCGCACACTTGCAATGTACCGGCTCTAATCTCAAAAACTATTTTAAATCCTAAGCTAAATACCTCTACCACCCATCAAATATTTCTTACAAAAACATATCTCTGTACTATCAGAACGTCAGAGGGTTACGCACCAAAACCTCCGCAGTACTCCTTAACTCCCAAAACCTAGCCTACGATATATTTGCCTTAACTGAAACGAACTTATGCTCTAGCATTGGAGACAGCGAGTTATTCACATCAGATTTCATTCTGTTTCGGGCCGATGGACGCGACAACTCTGCCGATCCGGATGGTCGCGGTGTTCTCTTAGCAATCCACAGCCGCTATGATCCCTTGCCCTTCAAATCGTCGAATTCCGCTGACTTCAACTTCACTAGTGCCTCAATAAGTCTCCCTAAACAGAAACTTTATCTTGCTTGCTGTTACCCTCAGCCCACACAGTGCTACCAACTCGCCGTTGATCTCGTCCACTTCATACTTGATGACACCGAACCCGATGACAACATCATCATCTGTGGCGATTTCAATCTCCCACACCTGAAATGGGTTCAATCCGATGATGAGACCCACTACATCGCCGGTAACTCCTCTTCAGGTAAAGAAATCCTTTTCACAGATCACTTCTCTGACTCCGGCCTTCTGCAACTCAGTAACATCACCAATAATATGGACAGACAACTCGACCTGATTTGCTCATCTTGTGCCGTAAACTGCGTTGTTACCCCAAGCAAACATTTTCTCTCTACTGTAGACTCCCTTCATCCACCTCTTCACTATTCTTCCCTCCGAAAATACGTACTGTTTCAATTTCCGGACAGCTGACTTCGCGAAACTAAATAATCTGCTCAACAATGTTAATTTTAACTTCCTCCTTAACCCTAACTCACATATATCCTTAAACGAAACCCTTGAGCTATTTTACACCAAAATCCTCAGCTGCTTCATTCTTTCAGTCCCATACTCACCAAAAAAAGAACTACACTTCATCTCTGGTATACCAAGGAACTACGCTCTTTGCGCAATAAAAGAAACAAAAATTGACACGCCTATCTTAGATCCTCCTCTGCATCTGACCTCTCTAATTACATGCAGTCCTACACTAAATTTGCACAGCTATGTGAAAATCCGATACCTGAACAGAATGCAATCCTCCCTTATCTCTGACCCCAAGTGCTTCTTCCACTTCATTAATACAAAAAGGAAAAACCGATAGCTACCCCGCTACATTTAACTTTCTCAATAACTCTTTCAACGAACCCGAAGTAATCGCCAATTTCTTTGCTCATTTCTTCAGCCAATCATTCACTGACCAGGGTCTTCAACCCGATCATGACTATTTTTGATATTTGAAAGACTGCCTCCAGACGTCTCTAGTTTCATTGAACATAACTCCCGACCTAATCGCCGAAAAAATACGTAACTTAAAGGACGACTACTCTCCCGGTCCCGACTGTCTGCCTGCCCTAGTATTAAAAAAGTGCGCGAACCATCTTATTTTACCCCTTACCTCTCTATTTCAAAGCTCTATCTCTCAAGGACTCTTTCCTAAGCTTTGGAAATATGCTTATATCATTCCAGTCTGAAAGGACTGAAAAATGATGTGTCCAACTATCGTCCCATTGCCAAGCTCTCATGCACACCCAAACTTTTCGAGAGCATCGTTGCACTATTCTTTAACTGCAAACCCATGGGTTCCTAAAATGTCGATCGGCAACCACTAATCTAGTCGAGTTTGTTTCACAATGTTTGTGTGCACTCGAAGCTGGCAAAGAAGTAGACGTTGTCGCCACTGACTTCAGCAAAGCCTTTGACAAAATGTCTCACCAAATTATTCTCCTCAAGCTCACTGCTCTCGGTTGCTCTCCCGGTTTTATGGATCAAATCTTATCTTGAAGATCGTCAATATAACGTTATCTTCAGATTTTCTATTTCTGATCCAACTAACGCTGCCTCCGCTGTCCCGCAAGGTAGTCATCTCGGCCCACTGATATTTATTCTAACCATTAATGATGTTGACAGCGTTATTCTGAACTCTCAGCTCTCCATATATGCTGATGATATGAAAATATTTAAACACATATCTTCCCCTGTCGACTCCTGCTCTCTCCAATTGGACCTTAACAGGTTCACTACTTGGTGTCAAAAAATCTCGAGCTCAATGTTAGTAAATGCCAAACCATCACTTACTTGCCTTTCGTGGCCTTCCTTGGGCCGACCCCCTTAATTTACCACCTTATACTGATCGCTTAAAATTAATCACCCTCTTAAGAACGACGTGATGTTGCAGACATTCTACCAACCGGGTAACCTTCGGTCCACACCCCTTTTCCGTATAAGCACTCACCGCACAAAATGCTTCGCAAAGCTAACACCAATCTTTTCGACCTTCACTTTAATAAGTCCAGCCTTAGAATTGCCCTATACCACAACCCTTCTCACTCTCCTTAATCGTCTCCACCCTGCCACCTAGTTAATAAGTCATAGTTAAGTTATAGTTTTTTGTTAAAGCTTGCATTAAGCTAATAAAGTGCCCCAGCCAAAAATTGGGCCTTAAAAAAGACCTACAAATTTTCCAACGCGAAATTCGTATACTACCAGAAAAATGGGTAAAATTATAGATTTCCACCTAAAGTTAGGAATTAATGAAGAGGTAATAGCAAATTATGAGCTTGGATACTAGACCACATGCAGTGGAAATTTAAACTTCTAAAGACAGGTCTCTCCTAGTATATGAAAGTCCATCCAACAAGAGGTGTCGTATTAATTCCTGCCATGAACGCCGCACAGTGGTTTGTTTGGTATGGGAGAGCGGAAAAAAGTCTGTTAGATCTGAACTATTTAACGGATTTTAATGAAATTTGGCACACATATCTAAGTTGGTCTTATGCATAATTGGGGAAAATCTGGTTAGAAAAAAAAAAAAACTAGCAAAAGTTATTCAAATTTTTGAAATAACAGTTTTTTTTTTAAATAAAATCTGAACTTATATATTGTTTTGGCAAATTGTTTTTGCAACATGGAGGACACACTCCATACATTTTATACGAGCGTGAAGAGAAAACATTCGAAATTTCAAAGCTTCCCTGTTTACACATTTGTTTTTTATTTGTGTCAGGTTATTCATTCTCGAAGTTGTAGTTCCACATATAAAACAAGAAGAAGCTGCATGAGTTCCTGTTACAGATTGCACAGTCTTCCCGTCCATTATTGTGAACATAAATTCATGGTTGACTGTGAGCTGACGACTTCCCATTTTAACTATCGTCTGAGATAAATTACTGGTTTCGTTATCAATTCTTTGTTTTTCATCTCGTATAATTTCTGCAGATTTTTTAAGAAAAGAAAATTGGATGCCTTTGTATTGGAATAGTAGAGGATGGTCGATCATTATTCCACACAATAATATCTTTATTATCGCTCATAGTAATTTTAAGCGGTACCAAAGATGTCATAAACATATTAGCGTCCGAAGTTTCTTCATGGTCCAATTTTTGACTGTACTGGGATTGTCCTGAGGCACCATCACGTCCCCATTTAGTGTATAGGTATAGTGTTAAAGACTCTACTTCAATTGTGGTTACCTCTTCTGCTGTTTTTCTTTCTAATAACCTTGCGTGGTCTAACAAATTTTGCAGTTTGACACTTGCTGAGCTTTCTGTAATGTAAATATCTAAAGGATAGCACTTTTTCTTTGCCTCTAGCAATTTATCATAAGGTGGAAAAACATCATGTCCTTCATCTTTAAGGGCATGTCTCAATACTTCATATTGGTGTTTCGATAATTCTACTTGCATAAATAATGCAAAAGCCTTATCTTGATGAAAATGTAAAGAGGAAAAACTTTCTGATGTTTCTGCATACTTTATCTCTTCTTGAGGAAATATGTTCCCAATTTGGTTTTTTTTATACCTTTTAGCTCGATCTTTCGCGGTCTGCTTAAGTTCGCTGATAAATGTTATGGCGTGTAGGCAGGTGCAGCTAAATTTAAATCTCAAATAGTTTTCATCAAAACCATTTTTTTAGTATCAATGTTTGAGACTACTTTTAAAAGGCTTCTTTATTAGTTTTATTTTTATGTTTTTTAAATGTTAGGTACTTAAAAATATACCAATAGAATTATATATAAAACAGAATTTATGTTAAGGAACTTCGGAAAAAAAACATTTATAAGATTGTTGAAAATATGGTTCCCGGCTTGAATAATTTTTTTTCCCAACTTTGAGGACTTGTACAATAAATAAGCACAAAATATATATATTTTAAAAAATGCTTTGAAATTATATGCTTGGGTCATCTAAGTGTACTTAGACATAAAACTTAAAATACTACATATGATTTTTTCCAAAGACCTTTTTTCCGCGCTCAGACCACTCCCAACTATTATAGCAATTACTTTCATTTTATTTAATATCTGCACAGTTTTGATCGTCGACTGACGTTACAGCCAAAGAGTCGTGCCAATTCAAAAAGCTGCAAATAGGTGCTAAATCTACTTGTCCACCCTTCAGTGCAATAAATCATGTCTGGCTCATCCAGATTTCAAAACCTTGTAGGCGGCAGTATTTTTTCATCTAAGCTCTTTGGCCTAGATATCTTGTTGCATCAAATATTCAAATCTATACTTAAACATAATTTTGAATCTCATTGTCAATGAAAGCGTAAACCTTTAGTTACAAATTCAGTGATGTGCTAACACACCTTATGTGTAATAGAAAAATGTCCTTCAAACATGTGATGTGATAGAAAACATTACTACGTTATCTTGAAGTAAAGCATAAATCAATGTCAAACCAAAAGGAGATACATACGATACTACGTGAAAATTCAATTTCCTGCCGCAAATAATACCTAAATGGGGAATATATCGTACATAGTAGAGACAATGAATTCACGCTGTATTGTAAGATTCTAGGAGCAGATTCTTCTGAGACATCTCAAGTAGGTTTCATTCAATCAGGCAAAATAGACCGGCAATATTGATAAGAAAAGTAGTTGGTTCTACGAGTAAAATCTTTGAGACGGGGTAATTTAGTGCCCTTTAGAATTAGGTAAAAATCAGAAAGCCTGCATAAAACTGTGGTAGTTGATTTTTTCATGTCACGTTAGAGAAATAGTAAAGTATGTTCAAAAAGTCGCAAGTCGTAATTTCATGGATCGAGTTGGTCTGATTTGGAGTACTACTATTTTACTGATAGAACTTGGGCAGACTTACCAATAAAATCAATGAAACTCTTACTCCCTTTCTGCTAAGAAATTCAATTATTCATGAGGAAAAGGCCTCTCAGACCTTAAGAAATTTGTCCTCATATATAACGTTAATTCCTGAGGACATCATCTCCGTCAAAAAATAAATTATCTGCTCTCTAGCTACATTCCTAGGTCCTGATGAAAGACTCATGAGTATGTAATTTTTATTAATGAGTTTAGAAAACAAGTAGCGAAAAAGCCAATTTCGTCAGTTTATAATCTTTTTTGTTTGAAATGGTAGAGCGTACGTGTTCCTAAGAAACAATTTCTTTTCAAACTCATTCTTGTTAATCCCCAGAGTTGGCGCTACATGAGGCCATTGTGCAACTTTGAGAGGTCCATCCACTTTATGCATGTGATATGTGAAATTACAGGTGCGATGCAGCTTTTCATCCAGACAGGATTGGAAAGTCAGTAACCTATTTTCTGACTCCCAACCTATTGCCTACAGGTGGAACAATGCCATAGAGTGAGAAGACTGTTTCAGCGATCCAGAGGACAATTTGCCCTCCCATCAGAATATAAAGGTAAAATACAGCGATAGACCTAGGGATCTGAAATTAGAAATTCTGAGAAGCAAAACTGACAGTTTGAAAGAACTCCACGAGCAAGCAGATGTAAATCCTTGGGGTACCGCCCCTTGGGCATCCTCATGCTAAAATCGCAACCATCACGAAAACAGAACTCCTAGAAGTGTGCAGACAATAAGTCACCTGGATATGATGGCATACCAAAAAAGGCCCTTAAGCTAGCCATAAAAACAAACACGAAATCATTTCTAGAAATATATAATAAGTATCAAAAGAAGAGGTCTTTCTAGACCAATGGAAAAAACAACATCTTGTGATGAGCCCTCGTCATACTGTCCCATATGTCTGTGAGACATAATGGATTAAATAGTGAAGAGAATTATAGACAACCGACTGGACGTGGAATTTAACCATTCCCGTTCTACAATCGATGCTGTACGGAAGGTAACCGCAATTCTGTAAGAAGCTATTTAAGGCAGGAGATGGAAAGGAGGCGCAAACAAATACGGTGCTGTAATAACACTGGACGTCAAAAATGCGTTCAACTCTGCAAACTGGGGACATATTGTACACTCGCTTGGAGAAATTATGGTGCCTAGGTTTCTCATTGAAATAGTATTAATCTAATTTGAGTAACCTTGCCTGTTTTACGACACCGACGAAGGAGTTAGACAGTTTCACATATCTAGCGGAGTACCACAGGGATCGGTACTAGCTCCTATACTGTGGAACATTATGTACGATAGTGTTTTGAGGATTGAAATCCCCGATGAGACGAAAAGAATGGGCTTTGCTAATATTATTGCAATTGTAGTGGCAGCGAAAGACCTGGAAGAAATAGAGGACATCGGGAACGAATCTATCCGAAAATGTGACGACGGATATCAGGTTAGAGCTCGCCGAACATAAAAGGGAAGCAGTATTAGTAAGCAGCCGCAAGAAAAGAGCAACAATCGCCATCAGGGAGGCGATCAAAATATAACGTCTAAACAATCCGCTGACATCTATTACGAACCTTCAGCATTGATTCCGAGAGCATCGTCTTGGATGACGATTTTTTTATGACCGAGGATCCACAGGAAAGGTGTCGACAGTGGGAGCTGTTTTCCAGTAAGTGTATAGGCAGAATGACAGCATTCGCCCACCCACGACTTGGAAAACAGAGCCCTTCTTCATTAGTTCTACCTTCGAAATGATATCAATCACTGGCGTTCAGAGAAACTTTGTTTTACCAGGTTCAATGACGATTTAATAGCAAATTAAGTCGCCAGTGAATGTTCGTTCCGGAGGATCTCAAGATGATCCTCAAGTCATCGGAGACAAAAATCCGTGGGAATCGACGATATATCAAAAATTGTGCTCAGGCACCTTCCACCAGTGGCTGTAAACATATACAACATCCTGTCCAAGATTTTTGTTTTTTTTATATAATTCGTGCAGGTTCAAGAGTGTACACTCTTATGATGTTTATCACACAACTTGGACGGGGTGCAAATGATTTGTGTTGAAAATGTTCGTTCACTACTCTCCGGGAGTGGTATTCCTAGATATGATTTTTTGAGAGATTCGACTGAATTTGTCGCGTTGGTTGTAGTTCACAGTAACTCTTTTGTTTCCCTGTCATTAAGGTGTTATAATGGAAATGCACACACAGAGTATGAAGTGATCTTCATCAGCACTTTTTGATCATCTTTCATTCACAACTGATGTTGTTGCACAGTTTTTCCGTATAGGAATTGTTCTTGACTATGGACGGGAAGCAGGTCGACTTAAAGCGGGTTCAGGTCCTGAGAAACTCTACTCTAGGCCCCTTCTAGCGAGTTCGTTAGAGATCCTATTTCCTGGAATCCCAGAATGACTCTTAGTTTTCCGACTTTGTTCAAAAAGGTCTTGAGTTCATGCATTTGGAGCTGGTTACAGGGTTGGACACGACTTTGAGACACATTTTTTTCAAATCAGAAGTGTCGGATGTTTTCGCGTTAACAGAATACCAGTGCCGGATCCCTGCCTATACCTGGAGCCATCTGTAAAAATGCGGACATTCCCTTCCAGGTTCAGTATCTGTCCAAAATAGGTCCTGACGCTACGGAAATTTGACAATTAGAGCGCAATAGGATATCTGGTGTCATTGCGTCGGAAGACATATCCATAAGACGGGGGTCGTAGGATATTTCTCCAATGCGAGGTGTACCGAAAACCATTGCTCTTGAGGCTAGACATGGTTTTCAGTGCGCACCCACTGATAAATATATCAAGGGGTGGAAGATTCATCACAGCATCGAGAGTAGCGCCAGGTGTACGGGGGAAAACCACCGTACAGGTAAGAAAATTGCTCTTTGTAGTTAGCCTGATCCACTAGACTACCGGTGCATATGAGATTATCGTTCTTATTATTGTCGTATAGATCCAGAGGACCTTTTTTGGCGATAAGCGCCATGTTTTGCCAAAAGCAACTTTGCATTGGCAAAAAACTGACAACACTTTGGTGAGTTTTTGGCGCAACATGCATTAAGCAAAGAAGCTTGCTATCTAAGATGACTCCCAGGTACTTAGCTTCCTTGGATATCGGGATGGGAATGTCTTTCTCACCAGCATGTCAGTGTTTCCATCTTTCTCGTGAAGACCATTCTGAAGAGATTTAACCGACAGCCCATAACTTGTGCACCAGTAATCGATCACATTTAGCGCAGCCTGTGCTTTGAGACAGACGGTTGCTAAACATGAGCCAACAGAGAGAACGGCAACATCTTTTGCCTATGCCTGGGCATAGATTCCAGAGGCATCATGGTTGAGCCTCGACCACCATGCACCATATTAGCGGAGACAGGATGCCACCCTGCGGGCAGGCCGTGTTTGCGTAAAACTTGACACATTGTTCGAGGCCTGCATCAGCGATCAATTTCTTGTGCACAAGCATTGCTTTGATCCACGAAACCAGTGCTTCATCTACGCCATGCCGTCTTGCAGCGTTACACGTCAAAGTTGCGTTAACAAAAGCACCCCCACTCTCGACCAAATTGTCCAGGACGTACTCTTTCTTTTCGAGGGCGCATTCAATTCTCCAAACTAGGTTTTGAAGTGCAATCCCGCAGAATTCACCACATAAGCATGTTTCATTTCTGAAAGGGGATACATTCGAAGAGCCCGTGCAACTCTACTAGTCTCTCCATGCTTTCCAGCAAGAAGGATGTCAAACTGATTGATCTAAAACTCTTGGCGAGTAAAACACTATTTTGGGAATAAAACCACTTTCTCCGTGCCAAGGAATAGGTACATATGTAGGCAAGTTCAGACTAGCAGTGAAAAAATGCTTTACTATTGCACAAATGGCCGACTTACTGGGGCGGGTATGTTGACCAAAAAATTGACGAAATTTACGAATTGTACCTTTTAAAGATCGTCCATTTTTGTACTAAGTTAGAATACAAAAATGCATTGTTGCATGGTAACCGACTCCATGACTAGAATTGGCAAAGACTTTACTTGATATCTGCTAAGAGTATCAATCATATTAAATTCAGTAATTGACAGCCCCTATTCACACCATATGTTGCATCCACTAGTAAGTTGTATTTCGTGAGACCCGTATCACTACGGCTCTATTAGAAGTAACTCCATACAACTGACAAGCTTTCTTTACTATATGTCCGTAAAGAAAGACGAACACGAGAGAACGTGTAAGTATCCTTGAATAATAGAAACATATCAGACACCATACGAGTGTGTTTCTGCCGTCTGTCTTCGGGTACATTCACTTAATCCGAATTAGTATATCGACCCGCTATCAAAGTGGAATTATAGCATGGATTAAGTGTATCGTTGCGGAACATGTGCAGAATTTTTGTTGAAAAAAAAAATGCAAAAGAGTCGTATGTCAACAACTGCACAAGTTTGTACGGAATCCTTCACTCCATAAAGTACACCCTATCCGCCTTATACGCCGCCTCCTTACTCCGCTTCAATGGCTTCGGATCAAGTCAAAAATCCAATTCAATATTATATTAAGATATTCTCATTGAATCCAACCCGCATTCCATGAGGATTGACTCGTACATTTGTTGCAAACTTTCTCCTTGAGAAATCATAAAAACACATTTTTGTGCCTCCATTCATGTAGATACTTTCGACAGTCCTTTTGAAATCGAATAAGCCCAGCGCTAAAACTTTCTCCTTCGCAAAAAAATAAATGACCGCCGGAATCGGCAACTCAATTTCGAAATGACATCCAAACTGATCCACAGTCCACGACAAGGTCCTCCCTCCTTTCGAATAAAATAAGTATTTTATAAAACTAAGCTTTAATGATGGTTGGGTTATGTCAAGGCAAGTCCTTGCGCTTCATCCGGTCCCCTTCGTTGTGGTTCTTTCAATTGACGGTCACCGCTGGACGGAGAGGGACGATAGGATATCCTGAAGCCTTCACCTTTCGCCTGCTCGTGCTCGTATTTGGGTAATAATTTTCATTTGAAATGATTGGAAACTATGAAAACCGCACACTTTTCGCATACTTCCGTAATCAGAGGGCATTGAGCGGAGGCGATGGTCGGTGGAGGACTGCTGGACGTTCATCAGTCTGGAGGCTATCGCACGTCAATGTTCAACTGGCAAAAACTGCAACGGCTGAATTAATATGAAATCCTTTCCTTGTCGGTAAGAACTAAGGAAAAAAAAATACAATAGGAAGCCGGAACCAGTTTCTCATCGCCCTCTATTTTCAGTGAGGGCGGAGTACAGAGCGTAAAATGTAAAATAAGACCACTTGTAGGCAATGAGGTAGAACTTGATGATTCTACTCTTCTAGTGTAACAAAAATTCATTAGGGACTTCCCGGGTGGCTGGCGAAAGTTTTTCCATAACCCGAACTGTATACGTGTGTGAGTTGCGACAATGAGGTGAACTCTCGCTAGCGTTGCAGTTGTATCCGTCCATTGAACATGAACGTCAGGTAAGTGGAGCGTGGTGCACAAAAATCCACTGGAAATGTTTTGTTTAGTTTTTTCTGTTTTTGATTTTTGCTCTTTGCCTTCCTTGGATTTCACAACTAACGTTGCAGGGTAGCACAGGTTACAAGGATATAGATCCGGAGGACGAACAAGCACTGGGGGTTATTTTTATCAAATTTTATGGTTGTGGCTTTTGCGATCTTGATGATGGCGAGCTCTGAGGTTGACTTTACTCGTTTTTCGTTCTCGGGTTGCTGTTCCTTTTGTTTCCATGCGTCTGCTCCTTACTGGTCTTCTTCTTGGTGGCTCTCTGGGTTATCCCCAAGTGAATGCAAATTCAATATTTTCCTTGTATAATGGGTTCAATTGGGGATGGGATGGGACGGGTTGTGAGAGCAAAAACCGAAAGCGGTCCTTGTTTCCGAATGGGAATATTAGACGTTGAATGTTGGGGCGGACAAAGACTTTAGCAGTAGCATGGAGCCTTCTATATACAGAATAGCAGTGTATGTGTATCTAATGGACCTGAGGTGAATGCATGCCATTGTTAAGTATGGAGACAATATTGAGGTTAGTTTTCGAGCAATAAAAGGACATAGAGCGTTCCGTTGGTTTTGAGTTGTGTGTTTGAGATAAGTGGGCGCCTTGAACGGTTTGGAAATGTTTTATATTAGCAAAGGGGCGGTTAAGTGAGTAATTGGCATATAGGTACGTGGTGGTCAACCTTAAATTGGTTTTTAATAGTTGGTTAAAACAAACTCTATTAAGGTACAGTATACACCGGTAATGGTATTCATAGAATTTATCGTTGCGACCGTTTCGCAGAGATGAAAACTTAACAATAGGGTTGTTTCATTAAGAATGGGTGTTTCGCTCATTGCATAGCACCATCCAATTAGAAGTGTCATTTTAAGTTAATAGGAAAATGTAACTGAAAAAATTATGTTATTTCTTTCTAAAGAGGTTGGCGACGGACTATGAAAGCCGCCTCATTTCTTCCTACTAATACCAGTTTACTCATGATTTTTTCATTATATTTTTGCGTAATTGCGTTTGATGTTTTGCTTTTAAATTATGAGTCATTAATGGAGCCAATCCCAATGATTAATTGTTCAATTTTAAAACACTCATCTGAACGTATATGTATGTTCATAATACTCTAAACTGGTAAACTAAACTCTCTGCAGTCATGTGAGTGAAGTACCATGTTAAGATCAATAAGATCAATATGACATTAATTTGATTTTATCGCTGACTACTAACTTGTGCAAAGCAAACCTCTACCTTAAATTATAAACCTCTTCATTTATACTGAAAACACAATTAAATGAATTCAGTTCTTGATATCAGCTATATCATCTGCAAATTCAGTGGGTTGAGTGAATTTATAAAAACTAAAAACAACAGAGGACCATGAACAGAACCCTGAGGGACACCATTCTTAATGGTAAGAGAATTGTTGAAATCTACAAAAAAATGGGTTTTACTCTTTGCTTCTTATCAAGCGAGAGGTATCGCTGCAGGGATATTCTTATATAAGAATGAAACCATTCCACAATAGTACAACTCCTCTAAAACCTGATACATACAATTTATCTAAAAGCAAACTGTGTTACTAATTCGAAAGCATTAGACATATCGATAAACAGCGCTATAGAAGGTTTTGATTCACATTGAATCACATCTTCCGTGGAGTTTAGTTTTTTGTTCTTAAACTAAACTGATTGCTTGAGAAACATTTTGGATGTTCTAAGAATGGAATTACGCATGATTACAAAAGTTTCTCGAACAGTTTCGAAACATGCAAACCATCACGCAGAACTTTGAGAGCAATATCGATATCAAGAATGTTGGGGTGTGAGAAACGTTGAAAACTTCAATTGTGGTACCTAGGAGTTATTGTTCTAGTCGACTCATAGCGCTCTTCAACATTATAATTCTCTCTTAAAATATTTTTTGTTGCCTCTTCCTTTATCTGCAATATTTCTCTCCAAATCTTGAAAGGAAAATGAGCCTCGTCAGAAAATATGATTTTTCGCCCAAAATCGTTATCCAATTCAAGCTGGCTCAAAGTGCGAAGCTGATTCAATTGGATCTTGTCTCGACGACGGGGACCATGAGTCTCACGAGCTTTTTGCACAATTTGCACTTGCGTACAGCAGCCGCAGTGGGTCCTTCATTTCGTCCAAAACTTCTTTTTAAAATACGCATTGTTTGGGCTACACTGATACTGACTTTCTCTCAAGATCGAGCGGGAAACAGCTGTCAGTGCCCAAATAACCTATGATTTAAAAACAAACCACTAGATGGCCCAACCTGTATATCGTAAAATTCGTGATTAAAGACGGCTTAACCATTCAAAGGTCTTCTTCTTCTTTTCCTTTTTCCGGCGTTGTTATGGTCAGAAGTGTAGGACCATAACCTTCCCACTTAACTGCATTCCTACTGGTCCGCTTGTGGGGTCCGCCGGTTTGACCTCAGAAAGTAGCGGCAGGCTTCCCGGTTTGGGATTACTTCATCGCTGAGGCCAATCAAATGCAGGTGTTTTTGCATTTGTTTTTCGGCCTGCCTTTTTTTTTTTGTGACACGGGCATGCTCCAGATTTTTTTTTGTTTGATCTTACTTTTACAACACCGGTGATCTCCAGTCGTGTCAACCCACTGATTTGCATGCACACTTGCGGGGCAGTTTAATAGTGGTATATGTGTCCCTAGGCTCACTTTGGTGTTTTCTAAATTGCCTAGATGTGATTTTTGTTTACCTTTGTTTTAGTCGCCTTTTACGACAAGCGAGAGGTATCGCTGCAGGGATATTCTTAACCCGTCCCTGCACGGCTTAACCATTCAAAGGTAAGTAAAAAAAATAATAATTGATGAAACTGACGCCGTCGAGGATCAAGAAAAGTTTAATAGACTGCTCTCTACTAAGAACATTGGTTCTATAGTACATTTTTCTATATTATTATAAATTAATCGTCAGGCTAGAAGATCTTAAGCTGTTCTGTTTGGCTTAGAATATCCTTATAGGTCTGTTAAGGCATTTTAAGTTAATTGTCATTTAAGCTAATTTAAAGATTTTTGTCTAGATTTTGTTCTAAAACAAGCTCTCAGGCATTAGGAATTTTTTCATCAACTGTTTAGCTAAGGATTTGTATTTGCATTATTACGATATTTAAATTACACAAGAACTGCAATCAATATACAACTTTCGTTAACTAGTTCTTAGAACATGGTACTGATTTTGCCACTAAAATCATCAAACTGTGGCATTTAGAGAGAATTTTTTTTATAAAAAGCTATTACTATCAGACGAGTATTGAGTATCAAGTAATACGTCAACAAGGTGACATAAACTGGCCATATTGCTCATGTGATTTTACACCATTAGACGATAGTCAGATCTATAAAAAATTAATGCTTCGGAATATGAGCGATAACTTGAATATTTTGATGTTCGTATTGAAGCCTGTAGTTCGTGGTAACATTTAAATAATGATTTATTGTTAAGAATCATATTTTTAGAAAAATAAAAAACATCTGCAAAAATCTCGGTAATATCTTTAAAAAAAAGTCAAAAACATCTAGGCGCGACAAAAGACCCTGTATTTTGAAACTATTGTATGAATAAATGGGAAAAATTGTGGTCACTGAGTTATACTTATTGCTTGGTGTCTTTTTTAAAAGTTATATTTGAAAAGGCACTTGCAGTTCTTGTCGGCTTGGGCCACTTGGTGCATTTACTAGTTCCGAGGCCCTATAGTTGCGCCGCAACTCTGCAAAAGAGATGGTGGAAAAAAAGTACTTCATGGGCTGCGATTGAATTCTCAATTAAGCTGAACATCGGATTCACATGTAAGGTAAGTCTATTTACGGCATATTCCTTCAAATTTGGATGAAAATTCGTTACCTATTACTGTAACTTTGAGGCAAACTTAGACCTTAGAACTTAGATCTTAGATGTTATGTTTTGAAAGGAAAAATAAATAAATTACCGCAAATTCGTTATTTTTGTAACAAATTTCGTATTACAAGGTTCGACATGCACCAGTACAGAGATTTAAATTAAAATAAAGAATTTGGGTTCTACTGCCATGAGACTGCCATCACAATGATTTTTGGTTCAGAGGTCGGAATTTAAGTAAAAGCTTGATTAAAGGATTTATTACTGCGAGATGGGTAATACTGGTATCGAAAAGCTTCTCTTATTAACGAAAGCAATAGTAGTTTGGCATTAGTAGAGTAAAACAAGTGATTTCAGTCAACCAGGTGACCTCAATTTGTGACACTCACAACGTAAATACATGTTGATTATGGATCTTGAGCTCGTAAGTCTTAGATCGTAAAGCAGTTTTTATTGAACAAAATATTTTCTTTGGAGTATTTTCGTAAGTTACGAAGACTATCAGTAAAAATTTAAATATTCAAAGCAAGTCTGGACGTTTAGGGGCGTTTAGGGGCCCGACGTTAAGCGTGGTTTAAACTTTAAATTGGGTAAAAAATTGGTTTTGGAAATGATATCGAATCTCTTGTGGACTTTTTTCTAAAAAAAATTCCAATGCAACGCCCGATTTATGGCATAATGCGTCGTCTAGTTGAAATCTCATTTCGCCCGTATCCATGACATCCAATCGAGGTCACAGAAGTTGGAAATCATGGCCCGTCACCGGTCGCCATTGGCAAATCCCCTCTAGTTATTCTCGTTTCGGAATGTATTTGGCCTAATGACGCCGCCTGCAAACAATCCACACACAGTAGGTTTCTTCGGATGCAATGAAGATTTTTAGATACTTATTTAGAATCAACGAGATTCATTCACTCACATTTTCGGCAATATTTAGCACCAATATTCTTGCCTGAGCGCGCGTTTCAGCGTGATCTTTTGATTGTAGCAAAACCTGTTCGAGATTCGGAAGAGGTAATATTGCTGTAATACTTCAAAAGTCACATGCCTTTTTAAAATCGAATAATAAAAGGCAGCATTTGTGTAGCCTGATTTGTAAAGTATTTTTTGGGTACGTTTGGTATCTAGGAAAAATTCAATAACTTTTTAAAAACTAAACTTGCAATACTCACAGAACTGAACAAAGTATATGGGACGTCATGGCATCTGTGTTGTGAAATTTAGGTTTAAGCAATATACTTCTTCGCTTCTTCCAACTTTTTAATGATCATACGCGAAACGAAACTATATACATTCGCTGAATTATTGCTGACGCCAGTTTCCAATTTTTTGTAAATTTCCCAGTAAATCTCAGAAGAAGCATTTACTTTAACGGCCCATGCCGAAGAATTATGATTTCTCGTTGAAAGAACTCAGTAAAGATAAAGTGCGAAATTAATAGCGTTGAAATGTCTAAATGGAGCCAAGGCCGAAAATCCTCCGGACAAGCTCGGAATTTATATCACTTCTAGTTCCCATAAATCCCAAAGACAAACTGTCGACAATCGGGTGTGAAAAAGAAACAAAAAAAAAATCGCTTCTTTGTAGCCAAAGTCAACCACTGAACCTCTGTATGCACGAGCATCCAAGAGCAAATGTTGGAATGATAGGAAGGACAATAAACAACAAAAAACCTTGCTCTCACTGACCAGCCACCTGGGACGGAGGTAACATTTAAGCGTTAAAATTTCGTCGCAAAAATATTTTCTCATTGCAAACCTCTCGCAGTCAAATTAAGTACACTTCCTGCCAACTCCAACTGAAATATAGAATAAAACAAGAACGAACCAAAGCACACCCCTTTGCATTGTTTTTTGAACATGGGGCGGCTGGCGAAGGAAAAATAGCATCAGACTTACATGGTCTGCATTTATATGCAATCTCGACAATTTTCCTACGTTTCGGGCACGGGTCCATACTGATGCCGGACGTGGACGTCGATGTGCTGCTATGGTAGCTACTGCTGCCACTCGTATCCCCGACGCCGCTGGCTCCCAGCCCGTAGTATTGAGGCGATCCATTGAATTTACAGTGTTTCTTCTTTTGGCAGGCTTCCACAACTGTCTGCAGGAGCGAGTACTGAAATGAGAAAAGGGAGAACAAAAGTCAGTAAAAAAAACTTCAAGGACCTTCAAAGAGTGTAAGCATTTGGGTTAATTCCCTTTATCCTAGTGAGTTCAGATTTTAACTCGTTAATTTTGTTTCGGGTCGCACGAAATGCGGAGGGTCAGTATCGTGGGCACATTGGCCAGCGACACGGATGGAAAAATGTTCTTTACTAAGCAATAAATTGGTGTTTTTAAGTGAGTGGAGAGAGACAGTTTTAATGTCCCATGTTTTCAACATCAACGAATGTCGCTCTTAACGGGTGGCAGTTGTCGAGCGATTCACTAGGGTATGTAACGAGGAAATATTTTTTAAAGCTCGACTGGACGTAAAGAATGTTTAATCAGGCAGGAATGGGAGTTGGAAAACCTTCACACCGTTCATTTCTTTCGGTTTTGTTTCTGAAGTCGTTAAAGAAAAGTTTAAATTGTTTCGAATGCAAAGTTACAGGCTTACCTGTGGGGTTGGTTTTCTTTTCAATTACCTGCGTTATAGCACAGGTCGTACAACATTAATCAAAATTACTCTGCTGAAAATAGAGTCGAGCAAAATTCATTTAGTAAGAATTTTATTAATTCAAAACTCAGAATTTCATAAGCTTGTGGTTAGATACTATTTTGGGACTTCCCGCACACGACAAAATAATGTAAGGCATGTGAACAATTCATATCAAGATTGAAATTGCGTAGATACCATGTAAAGGAAATCATTACTAACTATCATAGGAACGTTGTCTGTGTTTTATTGGTTGGAGTATCAGTTATCTGGGAAGAAACGATATTAAATGAGAGAGTTAGTTGAAAATCATGGTAACAGGGCTCGGTGTGGCCTCCTTCATCTATCGTAATCCTCACATTCGACACATACAACTCCAACATGACAAAAATGTAGACAAAAATGCTATAGTGTCTCAAGGGTTTGAAATTCACCCTTAAAGCTCATTTACTCTGATTGACAACTGTCAGCCCTTTATATTAAGGCAATTTCGACTAAGCTCAGAATGTCCACCATGGAATAGAATTGATTTCGGACTCGTACAGTCATCTACTGGCCCCATAATCTTCAAGACGCGTCTTGCACTGCCTATCACTGCCTTCTACCTGTCCTATTGTCCTTACGTACCAAATGTAAAGGTAAGGAAGTCGCCGATTAAGCACTAGATACTGAATTTCGAAAACATCCCAATGATCAAAAGTCTCCATGTCTCTTAGTGGAAGCACCCACTGGCCTCTGACGCCGATGATGCGGATTTCGAATCCCGCAACAGCCTGTCAAGTCATCAAATTTGTATTTCGTGCTGTTGGCATTTAGTGGGGTATCTGTCTGAGAGCGCAATGAAGCAGTATTGTCTGAGTGCTCCCGCCGAAAGTAATAGCCACCAAAAGAACAAAAAACTTTATCCTGACTCGAAGATACATATGTCTCGAAATTGAAACAGTAGGTATGTTTTTAGTCATACTCTTAGCTACAACGTTAACATTTTCGGCAAACGAGTTTGAACTTTTATATCTATACGCTATCGAATTTATCGATTAAATTTACTATGGCTTTTCAAGGGAAGCGCGTGATGGAGACCAAAAGAAGAACAAAATTTTCCACAATATTCCCTTCGTTTTGCAGTGGGTTTTCACTATTTCATCACTTTCCATGAGAACGTATCCATTTCTGATAGCCTCCTAGTTTTTACGTGTGGAAAATGTTCGCATCGACAGTTGAATGTTGATAGTGAGGTGTTGAGTCGCGAAGTTAAAATAACACTTCTAGTTGAATAATCCTTTCCAATGGCTTTAATAGACTTTTGGCCCAATATGCAAGAAAAGTTTTCTGAAGTTGCTGCCACTTTGTATCTCATCGGCATGTCATTTTTGCATCTCAACGGCATCGAATGATTATTTCGTATGACGTGCGTTGGCGAAACGCTGCGAAATGCCTAGGTTTTGTTAAACGGTACAAGAAATATTTCACCCACTCTGACTTGGCTCAATCTATAAGATTTACGGTCGGCTCATCTTTGAGTAAGACTGATTCGGTGCTTCGAAGACCTTTCTGCTCCTGCTACCTTGAATTCAAAGCGGGAGATAAAACTTCGCCTAAACAACGATGCAATGTTTCCTCTCTGTCATTATGTTCTTACTAAAGATAGTCGTACACATATTTCCAAACGTTTTAAAGCCCTGAGAAAGATTAAGAAAAGAAGGAAGAAGAAGAAAATTAAAGAAACACCTAAGGCGAGGTTTATTTGCATCGAATTGATGGCGATGAAATGGGATCTATTTCGACAATTCCAAGTCCAAAAGATCATGGGTAGTCTAGCATCCACCACACAGTCAGTACGTTATATCCACGGAAAGAAGGTTATGCTGTGTGTTGGGTGGGACTAGGAATGGTAATGGGGATCTCTACCCTAAAAAAACTGTTAAAATTGATTTGCGCATTGAAGCAAAAATGACCAGAATATGCCGAAAAACACGCATCAGTTATTTTTTATCATAACAATGCCCGTGCACATGTCGCAAATATTATTTGACCAACCCGCCGTATTTACTAGACTTTGCCCTTTTAATTACTATTTGTTTCAAGCGTTGCAGCACAGCCTTGCGGAATAGCACACTTTCATTCTTACGAAGAAATCAAACATTGGCTTGATTAATCAATTCCGTGAAGGAGGAAAAAATGATCATTTATTAAGTTGTTTGAAATATTTTTTTTTGGAAAAAATTGTCGACATTTCATATTTACACATTTTAAATGCTTTTATATTATTATAAATAGTTTCAAGTTTAAAGGGAATATTGGGAGTACAAATTAGTTCGGTCCATTCCGCCCGTTATAAATATCTCATAGTGATGGCTAATCTCGGTGGTTTCAGAGAGGCTAGACATTTGTCAACAACATTCAGTTTATATCACTTTGAGTTTCATAAAAATCATGTTTTTTATTGTATTGAATATGTCAAATTTTGTGGTAACTAAGCAACATTTGCGGGAGGTTCTAAGTTTTGCTTTAACTGGAACTAACTTGCAGCTGAGACACATCAACAGTTTGTGGAAGTTCATGTTGACAATGTTCCAACTAATAAATCATGTCGGGAGTGGTTTTTACATTTTAAGAACGATGATTTCAGCGTTGATGATAAGTCTTGCCCTGGACAACAAAAAAAAAATCGAAGGCAAAGAATTGGAAGCATTACTCGATGAAAACCTGTCAAAAGCAATCGGAGTTTGCAGATTCATTTGGAGTTATGTACGATTCTGTACGATTAAAATCTATGGAAATGATTCAATGGGTTCGTGGTGAATTCAAACCGAGAGATGTTGAAAGGCGATTTTTCACTTGCGACCAGCTGATTCAAAGGCAAAAAGGAAAGCGTTTTTTATATGGGGTTCTGGCTGAGGATGAGAAATAGAAATTCTATTGTATTATGCTATAATCTCAAGAAGAATAAAATAAAGAGCGAAGCCCTCAACACCAACACCAAAGCAAAATGTGAGGAGGTCATGCTGTGTATCTGGTGGGAACAAAAAGGTGTTAGTACTTGTGTACTATAAGCTGCTACAACCTGGCGCACAACAACAAAAATAAACTATTGTGATAGGAAACAATATGCGTATTAAATAAAATATTATTCATGGTATCGTACATTGTAATTTGAGCCTATACACTGTAATATTCGCGGCCCCATAAAGAATAATTTTAATAATTGGAATCTATACAAATGACGAACAGGGAGAGTTCTTAGATCACAGAACAAAGGATAGCTGTATACTGTATATACTGTATCCACCAGATCTAGGACCATTCTCTTCTTGTAATGAATTTTGCATAACCAGCCTTGGTTTATTATTCAGTTACTTATGCTTAATCATCATGGCAAGTCACACGATCGAACAGCACGTCCAAATGATAAAACTTTATCAATAAAATGAGTGTTCGTTAGTGCAAATATTGCGCGTTTCCCCCATTTTACGGTAGACGTGGTGGCCTTTTACAGTCGAGTCTTCAGACTCTGCGGAACCCGAGGCAGTCGATTCCTCCCCGTGCACAAGAACTCGTCTATTCGCAGACGTCGACTTGCCGAAGGTGAATTTTGCGTTGGGATTTAGGCCTACACCTGTAAAAGATTCAACTGGCCTAGGAGCTCAAAGTTCATGACCTTAGACAACACCGTTTATTCGCTTTGAAAGAGACGACATTTGTATGGGACGACATCAACCCAAATGATGTTCAGCAGGTGACACTGTATCCTCAAAAAGTCAGCGTTTGGTGTGGATTTTGGGCCGTGCCACCGTAAGAAGCCAAGATGGACATTTGAACAATATCATATTCCATTCAAAATAACATACATATATGGGCCTTTCAAACAAAAAAATAATGTTGTTAATACTTCACACTGAGCTTGTTTTATTCCATTTCAATATCTACCCGCCCTTATTGGAATATCCTTTATTTTACTTTGACATCACCCTCCCCAACAAGCAATTCCAAATGCAACTTTGAATGAAAAATTCTATAACGAATAGCGGCTAACAGCTCGGATGAACACATTAACTTTAAATTTTTGCGAGGAAGATTAGTTAAAATGATTTTTTGTAGTCTTAGAACTTATTATCAGTCTATGTTCGGCAAGCCAGTGTCTTAATGCCTGCAAGACCTCCGTTGATATCAACAACTCCAATGGCCTGTTGAAGAAACCTATATCGTCGGCAAAAGCTATAGGTGAACCTTTGAAATTGAGGTTAAATAGTGAATTGATATATACTAAAAATGGGATTGGCCGCAAGACAGAGCCTTGAGGTACCCCTAGACTAAGGACTAACTTCGCTTGTCGTATCATCCAACCTTAATCTCTGCGACGTCGAAACTATTTCTCACTTGATATATTAGTTGGAGCATTGTCATCATAAGCTTCCATAAGAATTCGAAGTACCTCAGCTGCACTTTTATTTGAATTAAAGCAAACAATTTAAAAACCTCCTTAAATGTTGTTAAGTTAACATTAAATTTAATTAAAGTTAAATTTGAAATTTTCCACACAAGAAAAATTAAGTTTTTTTATGGAACTCAAAGTAATATAAAGTAAGTGTAATTGACAGAAGTCTTTCTAAAAACCACCGAGATCAGCTGTCACTTGAAACGTTTATGGTAGCCAGAGCCATCTTTTGAAGACACACCAAACTAATTTGTACTTTTGTACAATATTTCAATCATAAAAAGAGCGGCAGATGAAACGGATTTGTTGATTCCGATGTAGGCTGCAAACAATATTAGCGAAATATGTATTTAACGCATCAGCAAGTTTACGTTTATGTGTCACATCTATGTTATCAGCGCTTAAAACACTAGCTTTTTTAAAGCTTATTTTTATTTATAAAGCTGTTGCCTTATATCCACTCCTTTTTCAAATTTCCCTTTGCCGTGTATCCCCACATCATGGAATCTCTTTTTTTAGTTTAGAACACAATCTCATGGTTTGACACATTATAAAATAACTTGTCTTGCTAATGTCAAATTTATATTTTACCCTGCCTGCTTGTAACAACTCGAGTAATAAATCCATAGTTCAAATTCCCATAATTTAGACTCATGCGTCCAACTATAGTAATAACATTTCCCTTGTCAAATCCATCTCGTGAAAGCATCATCATATTGCACTAGCAATATGCGGACTCTTGGTAGCTTTATTTGATTGCTCTTGTCACTTCCTTCGGAGGGTTCACCAAGCCTTATATTTCCTAATTTCAACTGTCAGTTGAAGGCGAAACGTGCTCCAATTGTATTATACTCGAATAAATTCTTGAAGAAATCTGCTTTACCAAGTAATTTCATTGGGAAAACATTTAATCAGTCTGCCATCCAGCAATCAGGATTGCGACTTTTTCGAATAACATGTTTTGCGTGTGGTAAACTCAACCCGCTTGATGTCGACAATTAAAATAAAATAAAGCCGGAAAGTGTATGTTTTGTAGACAGGAAGACTGAAGTGAAAATGAAATATTTTATGAACTGGTTGTGGCAGGATGAGGAAGGAGGGCACATTTATTTCCCAGACTTCGTGGTCATGTTTGACAGACAGCTGGTCGAATGCGTTTCTGTGACATATGTGTTTGTGTTGTTACCGTTTTTGTAGCTAAAGTTCTCTGTGGAAATTTTCTAGCTAAATTCCAATTCGGCTACATAAAACTATGTTTTAAGAAAGGCTAAAGAAAAGACGAGTTTGTAGGTAAACCAACTTCTATCAAAATGTGAATGTAATAACGATTTTTCTAAGTATGTTATCGATTCTAAGTATGTTATTAGTTTTTTTAATTTGACGGTTGCTTAGGAAAGCTGTACCACATTCACAGGAAACAATTGCTACTGTGCAAGTAGCTGCTGGAATACTATTCTGCACTAAGGTTTCATTTTATTTCCTTATAAAGCTCACATAACAAGCAAATAGATTTGCTGGTGCGCTTGGAATTTTAGTGCAGGATTCTTCGAATGGTAGAAAAGGGCGAAACCTAACCTACATTTTTATGTCAGACTAAGCCCCATTCATAAAGTTCCCAAAAGACGAAAATGCACCCAGTTCGAGTTGCAGTGTGATGCATCAAGTTTGAAAAAAAAACTATCGTTGCACAAGCGGGGCAAGTTCACCCATAACCAGGCCTATCATGGTAGAGTTACGTCGAAAATTGTACGAAAAAAATTATTTCAAGAAGCTCCATATTTCGACCTAATGACATTTGTTTCCAAAAATGACAATTTTGCTTGTTAACATTTCCATTTATCCAAAAATGGGTTTCGTAGTTAAATATACCCTTTTGGCGAATTTCAGCAGCCTTACTAACGGCTATTTTTAGAACATGTCTCGTATATTCGCTTTTTTTGCAATAGGGCAATTCAAGTAAACAGAAACCACCATACAGGAGCTTTATAAATAGATTTTTAAACAGTAATGGAAGATGGAGCGAAGAGTAGGAATGAATTCGGCAATTTAACAGCGGGTAAGCTAAATTGATAATGGAGCAAGGCCAGAATGTCAGCAAATAGAATCGCATGTTAAGATTGTGAGAAAGTATTTCTGCAGACTATGTAAGTATGATAAGAACCCGACTGAATCAACCCTTATGCCAAGGTGAAAACAATCAAATTCATGTATTATACCTGATTTACAAAATTAATTGAGCATTATCGAAACTGACATCTAATAAAACTGTTGGCATATGGTAAATGAATTGTCTTAATCCTTAGAATCACTTGTCAATTATAGAGTAATACTTATCGGGTTACGGAAAATAGAATTTAGTTAAGTTAATCGAACTTCCTTTTCAAAGAAGATTTTAGACAGGGTTGTGTCATTTTTTCACATGAAAAGCTATGCGTACAATTGTACAATTTGTATTTGTACAATTGCCCACATATGCTGACGATATTTATGTGATTGAACAAATGCAGCGAAGTGTTTGCGAGCTAAAATGGTTATTCTGTTTCATCTCTTCTAGTTCCATCTTAATAATGTCTTTTCACCTAGGGTACGGCCTTTACCCTTTACCAGCGGCCTTTACCTTAGGTTTTTCACTCATCATTCTTTTGATTGTCTATTCGTTTTACGTGCCCTGCTCATATTAGCCTTTGCTATTTTATTACTTAGACAATGCTTGGGGCTGAATAAAGTTCCTCAAGTTCTTCAATTTCCATTCGTCTGTTTCTTCGTCCTTAAAAATGCCTTAAAATCTTATTTTTAAGGAATCGAAATATTTTTTTTTTTCTTAGTCAGAGACCAAGTTTTATTACAGTTTCCTTCTAATAGTTCCTTCTTCCCGAAGAAGCACGCGTTGCCCATATGCGCCCTTTCACTCACTTCATTCTTTACGCTCTTTTTGGCAGTCAATACGGTTCTTGTATATTTGAACTTGTCCACCTTTTCAAAGTTTACTGAGTACAGCCAAATATTTGGTTTTCTCTCATTAGAATTATTTTCTTTTAATTCTTTCATCACCATCCCAGAAGGTGCACGTTGTCGGCGTAAGCGGATATGATTCCATCAAGGGCTTTTCTCCCATAACTTTTCTGAAGGGACCTACTACCTAGTATACTGCCAAATTGACATTCGGACGCGTTTTTATACCGTTGTACGCGTGATACCTGTTCGCATTCCAGTCGAATATTCTCCTTAAAGGCTGTGAGTGTCTGAGGCTTGTTGGCATAAGCCCGCGACTGCAAGTAGTCCCAAAGAAAGAAGTTTAGGGTGGTTAAATCGGGCGATCTTGCTAGCCATTCCAAATCGCCAAAACGGGAGATAACGCGGCCAGGAAACGCTTCCTAATATTTGTTTCGGGCTGTGTGCGGTTGCATCGTCGGGTTGAAATCACATGTTCACCCCCCGCTCATTCAATTCCGGTAGTAAGAAGTCATTTATCATGGCCCTGTAGCGTTCGCCAGAACAGTATTGCCGATGGAGTCCTCAAAAAAATACGACCCAATTACTCCCTTCGCGTGAACGCCACATCGCACAGTGAGTTTGAAAGGATATAATGGCTCTTCGTCATCATACGCGCATTTTCAATGCCCCAGAAACGGGACACATGCACAAAGCATGGGAGTTCACAGTTGACAATAAGTCGGCACTTTTCTCTCATAGGAAAAGGTGAAGAAATTCGATAGGTGGGTACCCCATGAGCTCAACGAGTCTCAAAAACTACGGCGCCTAGAAATCTGCACATCGCCTGGATTAAGAAACCAAACTGTACCCTGCTTTCACCGGTAGACACCTGTGATCAAAAGTGGATTCTGTATGATAACCGTAAACGACCTGTGCAGTGGTTGGATGCAGATGAAAAACCAAAACACACCCAGAGCCCGATATTCACTCAAACAAGGTTATGGTGACAATTTGGTGGTTATCGAAAAACCAATCCACTTTTCATTTCTTCAATCAGGAAAAACGGTAAACGCTTTGAAATTTCATGAGGAAAGTGACATATTGCATACCAAATTGGCGGGAAAGCAACCTGTCTTGATCAATAGGCACGGTTCGATCCTTTGCTAGACCTTCACAAGTAACGGTGCAAAAAACTTTTGCAGTTGGGATTTGAGATTCTTCCGCTTCCATCGTACTCTCCTGATATTTCCCCAACGGACTACCATCTTTTCCGTGAAATTGGATAAATATCATAGATATCAACGGATCGTATTGAGATTCAATAAAAATGTACAGGAACATGTTATTGGCTTTTAAATTAGGTATTTCAGTACCAAACTAAAAAGCAGTGGTGCCAAACCGTCACTTTGTTTTAGTCTTTTAACTATCTCGAAGGATTTCGATTGTCCTTTGTTTCCCTTGAGGCATATCTGCCTTACCAATTTTTTGTAAGTTCCCAACCTTACAATGACATGATACATTTTCGATTGGTTTATGGAGTCAAACGGCTTTTTAAAATAAGCCCAAGTAACTACCCTGTTAGTTCTTAAGTTGAAAGACCTCAGTAGTTGGCTGTTTTACCTGAATTTCTGTTATGTGGATATCCTCGTTTTCTAATGTTTCTACTCTCCATGTATAATACATAAAGCGGGTTATCGAAATATCTCCTATATTAGACTGCAGCTCTTTTCGTTGTTAGAAATGAGCTTCCCATCATCGTTTCGTTAATATCATGCTCTGGCCTGGTATCCTTTTCCTTCAGCATTTATCCCTGTGTACTTTGCTATTGTGTTTTAAGTTGCACATTCTTCCTGAGTTTTAGCAAACTTTTTCCCTTGTCATTCCTGTTTTTGACCCGGGAGAGGACAACTAACCTCCTTTTGTTCGGTTTGATATCTTGCACTGATGATATCCACATTTTCCAGGACATAAAGGCTCAGAACATTACGGTTTTTTACTTATACCTCACATTCCACTTCGAACCAGGGTTTTTCTTCAACAGCTTTGCAATAGCTTCGTTTGTTTTCCGCTGCTTTCTTACATCCTTTCTTGCCTCGTCGTTAGCTTCTATGGCATTCAGTAGAGCAAACCGTTATATGTGATCGTCCTACAGTTTCCACTATTTGTCACATCGACGTCTCCTTTCAAAATGACATTTTCGAGGATAAGTCCGTTTGTTATCACACAGTGGAGGAGGTAGTCATTTCAGTTAAGAAAGTATGCAGAAAAAATCACGACCAATTGTTGCTATACAGAACTTGTTTATGGCGCACATGTGGCGTCTGTATGCTCAGTTTTCTGTGTTTTTGCACATGCTTTTGTTAACTGCATATCATTAATTATGAATACCAATTGAAGAACTCAAATACAAATAGTAGAAGGCCCCAAAATGGAATGACCAATTTAACAATTTTCCATTTTGCCCCTTAAACCCTAGAGACCCGTAAAGGCTAAGACAATTTTGCATTTTTTTGTTTGTTAGATAGAAAAAGAAGACAATTAAGCATATAAAAAAGATGGTCCAGATTGAATATCCTAATCGTTCGTCAGAGGTGCTTCACGATCATAGAGATGCACATACATTCACTTTTCTGAAAACTACAGATTCATTTCATTAACATATTGCCCACCCATCTACCGGCCTTCCAGGCGCTATTTGTCCTTCAGATTTTCCACTCGATATTTTTTGACTATTCTTCCATTTGTTAATTTGTTCCACGTACGTGCCCTGCCCACATAAGACGTCGCAATTTTATAGACGGGGATGTCAAAATTTTTAGTTCAAATGAAGGGACCGATTTTTGAGTAAATCCTGGTGTCTTTTTTTCTCTAAACTTGGTTACATGTTATTCTAGTAAAATGCTTATGTCTAGCTTAACTACCATAACTAATTTATATTACCTTACTACCATTATGCGGGCATTCCAAAGAAACTAGATAGCACATTCATAAAACGTTGTCCTTCGACCTTATGATTGACTTCAAAAAACTTATGTTATAAATAACTTTGAGTATACTAAATAATTGAGTAGAGTAAATAACTTTCGTTTTTCAATGTTGAAATAACAAAAAAGGTACCACATGGTAGCGTATACCTTTCAAACTATTCCTTATATGTTATAATGTCCATTGTTGTAAGTCAAAGCAACAATGTGTGAGCTGATGCTTTATTATAAAGCAGAACCCATAAATTGTTCATTTAAAATTTCGCAATTAATGTTTTTGAATTTGTTCCTGTAAATACTTCTAAGTTCGTAGATAGAACACTTTAAAAGCTCGTGGGTCGCTACGTCGTTAATATTGAAAACCAGAGTGAGCATGGCCTTGACATTCACTCTTTCCAACCTTTTTTTGCTGTCAGTGAGTGGGCAATGGAAACTTGATTTTGACGTTATATCTGTAAACCCATGTCTTATCATCTGGTATGACGTACATATTCAATAGTTCTCCCTGCTGGCTAGTGAGAAACTTTCATTCCCCACAGTTTTTTTTACGACATTTAAGAGTTCTGGCGTAAATTTTGCTGATAAAAAAATTGAACAGAAAATTGGCTAAAGAAGCTAAAGAAGCCCCAGTCACCCTACAATTGAGTTCTAGGGAATTTTATAAATGTTAATATGTCAATGTATGTATTTATTTCGGAAAACCAGTCCCATTGCCATTACTTTCAAATCAGAAGTCAAAGAATCCTTATTGAATGACGTGCTAGGTTTCTAGTTTGAGGTTTAGAGAGAAACTGAGTCTCCCAACAGATCGATCGGTCGCCACTGAATATCCCGATTCATCTTTCAATGCAAATCTCTACGAGAAATGGGGTGAGTATCAGTCTTGGTCTACGGCTTTAGTTAAGCCATTTTCGTAGTAGCATCTTCTTCGAAAAAACAAATAACAATAAAGCCTGCCTGATAAATTTTTCTGCGTATAACCATTAAAAACCTATCTATTCCTGTCAGAACGAATAAATAAAATTGAGATAAACAACACAGTAAGCTTAAAGGTTTTATCACGAGTCGATTAAAAAAACATCGAAACCACAAACCGATAACTCAAAGTGACGAAATCCCTAAATAAATGATCATCTCGCTATAGTATTTCTGGCTCCCCCATCAATCAACTCTCGATTATCACAACCAATCCAGGTCAAATCGAAAAACCCTACTTCCGGTCAATTGAGCATTTTTCAAAGAACAGCCATTAGCCTAATTAACCTTGATCTTGGATGAATGCCCCCAAAAACAACCAGTTAATGCCCATCCTAATGACTGCTTAGCTTTCAACGTCGTCGCCATTATATTTTAACAATGAGGCGTCAATTTGTTTAAATTATTCAAAACGATAAATGCGCTTTGAATTTTTAAAATAGATGATGAAGCGAAATGTATCTTTTCTTCGTTAAGCTTTCACTTAAATTTCAGAATATCCAAGATGGTTTGGGGGAAGGATTTTCGTTTCTTTACAAGAAATTGCAAAGATATGGTTCGTCTGGGTTTTTTTTTCTTTTCAGGTCATAAAGAAAGGGAAAAGGACGAGTCGGTTGGAAGGTCGATGTAAATATTTAATGCGTTACTCGAATAATTTTCACCTTTTTTATTTCTTTCTTCGTTTGTTTCTTTTTGCTTTAGTGGGCGCACCGCGCAGTTTGGAGTTTGAGTGTAGAAAAGAACGCATTTCTTAACGGTGTCCTGCTTTGCTTGGGGCTAGTAGTCTTGTGTAAATTTCGCGTGAAACTGAATATTAATTTGGTTGCGTGTGTATTCGACATTAGTTTTTTTTCGGTAACTTCTGGAGGGAAGTTTGTGTTTTCGGTGGTTGAAGGGTTTATTTTGGTTCATAAAGGTCTGTGGTAATCAGAGTAGAAAAAGCACCGGGGGACTCGTTTGTTTTCTTAAGTCATTCTAGATTGTAATTTTTTTAATCAGAATGGAATAGGGTGGCTATTCCGATGTTGGACTAGTCGGATTGAGTGAGAAATCTGTAACCTGAAATTCAATCATAATACCAGGAAAGGTGCTGTAATGGAGTGAATGGGTGTGAGTAGGGTAAAGACATCAAGACCAGAAAAAGTTATATACTGTAGACGGGCTTTCTCATTAATAATATTTTAAACTTAGTGAAAATGTTTCGAAACAGAAGTTCAAACATGAAAATTGCTTCCAGCTCCTGTTTGCATAAAACTTCTTTCATATTGGGAAAGAGGATGTGAAAATAGGAAAAAGGAATACACAAAAACCTTCTGATCCCTCTTAGAAGGATTGCACAGGGATGTTCCATTAGGACCGGCATAAATGTTCAGATTTTTTTCTTTAAATATCTTTATAAAATGCTAATAGCCCATGCTGCTGTCATACATGATTTATAAAGATGTCAGGACTGTCCGGGTATCAAATCACACTCTGTAATTTAATTTATCCTCCTGTCGGAACGTTAATCATTTTTTCTCAGAAAGGATTAGTAATTAATAGGAAAACTGTTTCATAAAGGCCCATACTTAACCTTTCTCTTTGATTTCCCTGAGATTCACCAAAACGAGCGTCGTGTTGGTGCTACTTGCTGACACTCGGAAGCTCTCAAATAGGATGGGTGTCCCGAAAGTAACAGGAACTTTATAAGCCCGTGTAGACGTTAAAAAGGGTCGTCCAATTATCGAATCACAGTCGGAGAAGATTGTGTTTTGCATGTAAATAGACTCATGCCAAAAAATTTCCTCGTTTCCGCGAATGTTTGAATTATGGAATGTGTGGCACTAAAAGTGTTGAATTTCGAACAAAGCAAGCAACTTATGGACGGGGCAAATAAAGCTTTTTACGATACAGAAGTACTGGCACATGCTATAACATTTGATAGAACATAGATTTATGGATTCACCATCGAAACTGAGGATCAAGTGTCCTATCCTCGGCATCGTGAGGATAAGTGCATTTCATGTTCACTATATCTTTCGATTTTATTGGGGGTGGTCGTGGTGCAATGGTAATCATCACCGACTGTTAAGCCGAAAGTCTGTAGTTCAAGTCCGTCCATAGTCAAGAACAATTCTTATACGGAAAAACTGTGCAACAACATCAATTTTGAATGAGAGGTGATCAAAAAAAGTGCTGACAAAGGCATAACACTCGTAGTATATGATCATTTCAAAATGCATACTCTGAGTGGATATCCAATATAACATCTTGATGACAAAACAAAAGAGTTACTGTGAACTGCAATCAACGCAAATTCAGTCGAATCTCTCAAATCCTATCTAGGACACCCACCCCGGAGAGTAGTGAACGAACATCTTCGACACAAACCATCTGCACCCCGTCACGGTTGTGTGACAAACACCATAAAAGCGTACCCTCTTGAACCTGGGCGAATTATACAAAAATAAAATAAAAAAATAAAAAAGTAGTAGTAGTCATGAACACAGAATTTTTGCCACAAGATCAAACGATTGGCTAGGCATTCCCGGATTCATTGTAAAATAATTCATGGATTTTATAAAATGCGATTTCATGCGACTGGTTTTGGTTTGTCAAAAAAAAAAACAACTATGTATAAGGCTGTGTAAAATGTTTACTCGATTTTATAAAACTATATTGTCACTTTTTCGAGCCAATAATACGAAAAATATTGTCTTCCAACGCTGCAATTGACCCTGGCTGTTCGAAAGGTGATTAAAAAAGTTTAAAAGCGTCAAATTTGACAACCTAGCAGGCCAATTTGGAGGTTCAAAATGGTACATAAATTTCTCACCGAACTCATTTCTCAACTGGCCCATTGATTTGCGTAGTGAGTGATATGTGGTGATTGGAATCATTGGATAGAGCGCGCCATTGATGATAACGTTGTTCTCATAGCCTTCTATGAAAAAATATGGCACAATGGTTCCGCCGGAGCTAAAACGCATCGAATAGTGAATTTTTCCGGGTGCATTGGCAGTTCTGGTACCACATATCTTTCTTTAGCTTTTCTGAGGCACACTCACCGAAAATTCGACATTGTGACAAGTCGATTATGACGATCGAAAAATGGTCGAAGTGCGCGAAAAACGATGTTCACGAATTTCGATAATAAAATTCAATAATTTGTAACCGTTCTTCGCATGTACGTTTTTCTATTATAAAATGGTAATGTCAATTGAGCATGTTTGACTTTAACATATGTCACGAATTAGGCAAAAGCTGTCGAAAATAGAATACTGAAAAACCAAACTTATAACTTAGTATTAAATCAAAACGAAAATGGAAAAAAAAACATAAACCTTTTAAGAAAAACGTTCCTTTTATTAATTTATTTTTATTGCTTATAACGCAATAAGTGAGGACAATATAGGATAAAGCATATGCTCACAACTCATTACTGGTTTATAAATATTGTATATTCTATTTGTTCTTCCTTCCAAAGCTTCTTCTCAAGAAAACTGAATTATAACACAGGGTAGTGGTATAAATATAATACCATAAAATATCTTACGAGTGTAAGGTGATGAATCAACGAAAGACTGCGATTTTCAACTAAAAAATTCTTTTATTTTTCTGCATTACTTCCCTTGACTTCAACACACTTGGTTCAGCGTTTTTTCGACATCAGTCTTACTTCCCGGAAGTGAGAATCTGGAATTAAATGTATGTATATAAAAGAAAGTCGTGTTAGTTACACTATTTATAACTCAAGAACGGCTGAACCGATTTGGCTGAAAATTGGTGGGGAGGTAGCTCAGAACCAGGAGACGGATATAGGATACTTTTTATCCCGTTCGACCGCGTTCCCGTGTGACGTGACATAAAACGTCAAAGAGAATACAAGTCACTATAAAACGTGGTATAACAAAAACGCATCTGACATGGAATAACAAAACGCAAATGACAGCTAAACGTAATTTTGTCTATGGTTAAGTATGGTTGAAAATTTGATAATTATAAATTTTGTCAGAAATCAATAATCATCAGTAATTTGTATTCTCTTTGAATCATCATTAACAATGCCGCGACCAAGACGATCGAATCTTTCCCGACAAAGTCGTAATGCCAGAAGGATACAAAACATTGCGAATGAAAGGACTGAAGAAGAACAAGAAATTGCCCATGAAGAGCGCCGCGTTAGTATGGCTCGACTTCGTGCTTCTCAATCACAAGAGCAAAGCGAAGCAGCCCGTGAAACGAAGTTGCCATCGTGATTGTTGGTGAAGACTTGGAAACACGCGATATTGTGCTTACACGTCGCGATACTGGGCAACTGCAACAAATATCTGAAACACATCGTTCATATGACACGTTGCAATACCCGCTGATGTTTTGGCAAGGAGAAGATGGATATTATTTTAAGATCAAAATGATAAATCCATTGAATGGTTAGTATCAATATCATAGTTCAACATGACATACATTTTGCAATTTCATCCCAACGAAAGAGGAGCTCATCAACAAAGTGTTTCCGAACATCATTGCTGACCACAAAAACTACGATTGGTTGATTGAAAGAGCAATTTTAGCGGCAAAGAACAAGAATGTGGATCACTTAAATTGCACAATTGAAAATCAAATCGTTGGTTCCCTGTATTCCTTCAAATCTATAGATCGTGTAACAAACGAAGACGAAGCAACCAACTATCCAAATGAGTTTTTGAATTCCTTGAGAAACCAAACATGAATTTTCTTTTTAATAACAGTCTTAAATCAAAAATTATCAAAAAAAAATCTTATAATGCTTTTTTGATTGCTTGACCAATTTGATTGAATTATTGACCAACAATATATTGGTTCATTTTTTTATATTCCAGATAGATACGTTTGTTTAAAATTACATTTTCACTTGATTTTTAAATTTTACTTATTTTTTTCTACTTCTTCCGACCTCATCCAATCGAACATATTTGGCTTAGACAGAATGACGTCTGTCGGGTCAGCTAGTATTTATATATAAAATATTTATCCACCGCTACCAGAAACAAAGTTTGGGAACAAATGGAAGTCTGAAGGTGCCAAATTGGGAGAATAGAGGGGATGCCCAAGCTTAACGTTCCTCAAATCTCGTGTAGAGGTGCGTTGTCCTGGTGAAAGATGACTTTTTTTTCCGCGAGAAGAGGCCAGACCTTTTCGAGAATTTAGGCGTTAACCTGGTCAATAAAGTTGGAGTAATATTCGCCTCTGATTGTTTTGCTTTTTACAAGGTAATCAATTAACATGATCCCTTTCGCATCCCAAAACATGCTGGCCTTGATGTTTCTGACAGATGTGACCGACTTCATTTTCTTTTGGCGCTAAACCAACGGCTTCCACCCACTCCAATGTACCCATGTCTCATCCACATTGAATCGGTTCAAGGATTTTAAATCCTTTTGATCGACACTCAGCAAATTCAATACCCATTTTGTGAAGAGCTTCTGCATACCTAATTCTTTATGAAACATCCCACCAATATTTCAACAGCCTCAGCTATCTCCCCCACTTTCAATCACTTGTCATCTAATACGATATCATACACATTTTCGATGGTTTCCAGTGTGGTTGCGGTCTATATCCGTCTTTCACGTGGGTCCGAGCGTTTAAATTCAGCTGCCCACTTTTAAACGGTTGACATCAAATGAGTATAGTCTTCGTACATTTTTGTCAATTTCGGATGAATTTCCGTAAGGGTTAATCCATTCAAAACCAAGAATTTTATAACCTCTACTACAAAATTTCGTTTTAACAAACTACGTCGAACTACGAACTAATAACACTTGTACCAAGGAAGGAAACATACGAGTACATGTTTTTCTGATTGGAAAGCCATCTCTGTATCAGGTAGAGAACTTTTCACCTTACTCTCGTATATGAAACTTCCCATAGCCTCAATCTCCGTATCGTCTTGGTAAAAGGCACAATTTTTCAACGAATTCCCTTCATTCCCCGGAACATCCAACGGCCAAAGTAAGCATAATTGATAACGGTTGAGAAGGTATCTTGGAATAAGTTAAAGAAGGCTGAAATGCATCACACAAGTGCGAGTCAGAAGCGAAGATACATAACCAATCATCATTGACCGGAAGACCAATCTCAGACGAATTTGGGAAAGACCCAAATAAAAGCTTCAAGCTATAGTGTTACCAATAAGAATGATCTACACTGTGGTGATGTGCAATTCCGCCTCCGCTAGCTTTTGATTCTACTTAGGAAGAATGTCATTATATCCAGGGTTATAGGAAGTAGTAATTGGATCGCTCCATTTGTGAATTTTTCTTAAAAGAAAATTATCCTTGTAGTGCTTCAAAGTGGACATTTTCGCAGAGTTTGATACACTGGCCATGCCCTGCCAAGTCTCGTCAAAATTCTCTTTCTCGTTCAGTCCACAGCTGAGTTTATTAAAGGCATCATTGCACTATTAAACCACACTGAGGGTGACGATCCGAGCCAGCCATGGCAGCTTCATTGTCAAAAGTGATTCTCTTATACTTGTATATACAATATGACATCGTTCAAGTGTCTGCCTCGGCTACTTACGGTGGTACGGTTCCGAGTGTTGTAATTTTCAATGGCTTTTCCGCATATATGCGGCTGTATTTGGACGATGGGCCGTGTGGTTTATTCGAATAGACCTGCGACTTTTGGATGATCAAAACTTTTTCTCTAATAATCAGTTTGGTTGTCGATCTAGAAAATCCACAGAAGATGTGATTATTAAGCTTTATTTCTCTTTGTATGAGGGTTTCAACCTTTCAAAATATACTGTCGTTCTTTTTATAGATATGTTAAAAGAAAAGAAAGCGCTCTGTGAAAATTGATGGTACTTTTAGTAGTTCCCATACAATAATGAATGGTGTTCCACAGGGTTTTGTTCTTTGACCCCTCCTATTCTTTATTTATATAAATTCGCTGTTCAATCTCAATTTCAAATTCATCGCTTTAAAAATGAAGGCATTGGTTTGTTTTTCACAAACTGATTTTAGACGAGACAACCAAAATAATGCCCTTCAAAATGATCGGAAATGCTCCTACTGATTTCAACATATTTGTGAATTCTCATTTCTCTCTAATTGTTACAGAACGATTTTTCTCCTAAGCTTAATGAACTCAATGAGATAAAGTAAAATAAAAATACTTCAGGAAACCCCACAAGAAAAAGTCTAGCGGGGTCAAATCGCATGTCCTTCACGTCACCTCTGTGAGAGATAACCTTCCCCTCAAATCGTTCGTGCAGTACGTTAATTGTGGTATCTACTGAGCGGCACATAGCGCCGTCTCGCTGAAACTACATATCTTCTACGTCCATATGGTTCACTTTGGGTCATAAGAATATTGTTATCATCGTTTTGTAGCACTCGCCATTGTCGGTGACCGCCTCACCAACGTCGTTTCAAAAAGTACGAACCAATAATGCCGCCGGCCCAAAATTCACAGCAAACGCTACCTTTTTGAGGATGCATTGGCTCCTGGTGAAGCTCTTGTGGGTTTGTGTCGTCCCATTTATGCAAATTTTGCTTGTTAACACAGCCATTCCTTTAAAAAAGCGCCTCGTCGGTAAAGACCAAAATTGTTGTCTATAATCATGAACTTGAGCTCCTGGGTCTTTTTATACGGCTCTAGGCCCAAAATTTGCCAAGTTGAAGTCTGCCAAAGGCCGAGTTCTTGTGCACGACGACGAATCGACTACCTTGGATTCTGCTGTACACTTTCACGGACGGCGGCGATGTTCTCGGCCGATCTTGCTTTCCTTTGATGTACAAATGCTGGCTGGTTGATTACCGAACCGGCCGTCCCAAATTAGGCACCAAACGTTGAAGACTCAACTGCAACCTTTGCACTAGCGAACACTCATTTTGATCGTATAACTTGCCAAGGTGATTTGGCATCAGTAACTGAATAGTAAACAGCAGATTTGATAGATGTCACTAAAACAACGTGGCCGCCACAGGATGCCAAAATTTACCCGCGCCTATTGAAAAACCTTTTATTACAATAAATATGTACTCTACCAACTTCGCCATACGTTTCTGAATAACACAGAAAGATGGGAAAATTGCTCTGTTTTCCTCCCACCTAGGCCAAGGTAGGGAAATATTTACCCCATCAAGCAGAAAATCTGATCTGCTTGCAACACGTCAGCTTATTTGGTTAAGAATCAAGCAAATATAAATTAATCAATTTATTGTATTTGTTTCAATAATAATTAATCCCAGGACTCATTTTGACCCCACTACATAAAGAAATCCGAAGTAAAAACAATACCATTGATTGCAAAACGCCTCCACCATTCATCCTCACCAGTCATTTACCCGTGTGAGTGAAAAATCACCAACACCACTGTTGAAGACAGCACACAGCGTAATGAGTTTGTTAAATTTATTAAGCTGATACCATTACAAGGACAGTATTAAGTGATCAACAATTTATAGACTGAATCACTGAATAAATGGACGCAGTCCTTCACCAACATCACCCAACCAACGAGCCATAAAAGAACCTCAAATGGCCTGCTAAGGACCAACTTTCAATTGCACTTTCAAATGCGTGCCACTGCCGGGGCGAACTTCATCCATTCATCGTCCATTTCATTTGCTCGTTTCACCAAAAATTGCTTTTTAAATTATCATCAGAGACATTCATCCCGCTTCGGTTCGTACGTACTATGAATTCAAGTACCATCACAGACATGCGAACATATCCTTTTGCGCCACCGAAATTAATGTGAATACTCTGCGGATGGCTAGCGAGGAACAAGTTTTTATCGTAAGCTTATCGCCTAGGACGAGCAACTTATCACGCTTTTAGAGTAAAAAATAATGGACAGCGATTGTACCTGGACATTCGTACAAGACGATCAGGAATTTCCTATTTTTCCCACTCGAGTCCAAGAAAGAACATGTGGTGTGTGCGAATTAAAGTTTTTCGTCTTACCGCTCATAGGGCATTCCGACATGGTCGTTCAAAAGTAAATCATTGGATTCCACACAAATGTTATCGAAGGCAATGGAGAGAGCAGTCAAGTTTTAAGTCCTCTCCGAACTAGTACATTCCTCAATTTAGTGCCGTAATTTCACACTCCGCACTCCACACGTCACCATACCGACAAGGTCTTGCGGCTGACTAAGAGATTATTACGCATTTGCTGTTAACCATATTGAGAGTAGATAGATAGGAAAGACGACCGCATTCCAACACTTCCTTTCCAAGTATTTAATTTTGAACTTTTCCCGTTGAACTAGGAGCAAGTTCTCCAGGACGTTCTGCGGTTATGGGCGGCGTTTGTGCATTTGTAAGCCCAAAATGGCAGTTAATAATTCCATTTGACATTCAAAAAGGATATTCGTAGCTATAAACTTCACCCGCAAGAGATGGGGTTCCGAGGATTGTGTGATATGGGGGTGCAGTGAACGAGGTGTGAAATGAGGGGGGGTAGCTTAAAGTTTTGGATAATGATTCTGGTGAATGAGTATGAAATTGTCAAGCTCGGTTGGTGGGATTTATATGTGATTAATATAAAACCGGGTACGGCGGTAGAGCTGTTCTAAATTAATAATAAAGCCTGCAAAGGGGGAATATACGAGGAAACTTGTGTGTCAAGGGGTGAACAATGCATAATTGTGTATTGTGCGTATGGCTGACTGACGTGTGTATGTTAATGAGAGATTTCTAGAGACAAAGGAAGCGTTCTGTGAATTGTAAAGTTATTGTTATACGAGTAGCAAAGTTGGAAATATCTTGCTCATGGAGATGGAACGGAAGATAATGACAGTGATGTATAAAAAATGTCAAAGTGACCGCACGCATATTTTTGACGGGATTCTGGAGAAATCATTTTGACTTTATAAATTCTTGGAATTTTATTTATAAAAGCACTAACAAGGATGGGTTGGGTGCAGATCGCTCTTTGAATAAATTCTTCACGCATATTCAAGCAGTATAAAAAGACGGAGTATGCTAGAGATGGGTCCAGCATACTGCGGAAATAAATTAATTCTTAAGCTGCTTGTCTCTAATTCATGAGCTTAAATGTTTACTTATAGCAAGAAGGAAAACAAAACAAGATAGAATGGGGATAGAGTAAATTCAGTCCAGATACCAGTGGCCAGTATTTGAGAGTACTATCAAGGGAACAACTCTGGATTTGCGCTAAAACCAGGACACGTTATGGAATCTGCGAGTTAAGGGGTCGAATCCATATCGGCAAAGAGTTAACAACCGTAGATAAAAAACAACCCTGAGGCCTAAACTTAACTCTCGTAGCTAAAAATTGTCAGCTATGAGAGAAACAACTTTAACACGGTTGTTTTAAAATAGGATTCTGTTAAAGACTAAGAACAGATCTGTGACTTTGGAGACCAATCCCACATGAATACTAAGCTCAGAAAAGTTATCAAGCGCAACTATTGCTTAAATATTTGGATTACTTTGATTTTTTGCTGGATTCAAACGAACACTTGTTGGTTATCGTACGTATTTTTTGCAGAGGGTAGCTAAGGTTAGGTTAGGTTAGGTGGCTTCTCTCCGTAAAAAACGGTGGGGATCACTTAGGCCAAGATCGGTCCATTGTGCTATCACTCGAGTCGGCTTGGTCATCGCTACTCTTGGAACATGCTGAATAAAATTTATATTTTGTTGATCTCCGTTTCGGATAGATGCGTTAGTATATTTAAGAAGTATTCTGCCAGAAATAGTCTTCTTGAGTAGGCTAGGGCACGGCAATTGCATAGGAGATGGGATGGGGATTCTTCCTCTTCCTCATCATGACACCTACAGCAATATTCATCATATGTATTAATCTTGCGGTATGTTTTCCTAAAGGACTCCAATTAGGCAGCTTATAAACTGCTTGCGTAGTTAAAGCAGGCTTGTGGTTTTACGCTTACAATACCTGGACCAGGTTTGTCTCGCGTAGTTGCATGTTTCAAGGTCACGCAATCCCTCATTTACCTATTGGTTGCAAAGCTTGTTTCGAAATTTTATATTTTTGCGTTTCATTTGGTGGGTGGATTTCCCCAGGCGAGAGTTATAGTGTGGTGCTTATTTTGGCTAGTTCGTCTGCTTTACAGTTATCTGGTATATCACTATACCCAGGTACCCAGCATAACGTCACATCTAAGCAATTTAGAAAACACCAAGGTGAGCCTAGGGATACATATACCACCATTAAACTGCCCCACAAGTGTACATGCAAATCAGTGGGTTGACACGACTTTTTTTTTTTTTTTTTTTTTTAATTCATTTTTATTCAACTTTTACTTAGAGCTATCTTACGCTATCTTACGTTGACACGACTGGAGATCACCGGTGTTGTATAAGTAAGATCAAACAAAACAATCTGGAGCATGCCCGTGTCACAAAAAAAAAAAAGGCAGGCCGAAAAACAATTGGTGCAAACAAATGCATTTGATTGGCGTCAGCGATGAAGTAATCCCAAACCGGGAAGCCTGCCGCTACTTTCTGAGGTCAAACCGGCGGACCCCACAAGCGGACCAGTAGGAATGCAGTTAAGTGGGAAGGTTATGGTCCTACACTTCTGGCCATAACAACGCCGGAAAAAGGAAAAGAAGAAGAAGAAGACCCAGCATAACGTTACAGCGCATCTGCTCGATATCCCATTTAGAGACGTGTGGCAGTGCCTGACCAATTTTGATCTTATCATTGGTGATTTGAGTGTCGCTTCGTTATCTGTGTTGATGGCGATGTCCCTATTGATCATCGATCTCACAGATAACCAGTAGGCGGCCTCACGAATTGCCGTAAGTTCAGCTTGGAATATACTACAGTGGAAATTCATTCATCTCCCATTGTCGTCAGTTGGGAATTGTTATTTTATAAAGAATCTTGAAGTTTAAGTCTTCACTTAGATTGCTATGGCGTAGAAAAAAAAATAGCAACTACTTGTTGTAGTTGTCGAAAGTGGGGCTCGCGAGAAATCGAGAAAATAACAAATGGACTGAACCTTATGGTCACATTGATTGAATTGAAGAACTCGGGACGTGTCACATGCGACCATAAAAATCTATTGTACCCACTTCTTTGGTTTAGGATTTGAGTGCTACGTTCAAATATTTTATAACTTCTAAATATCTAAATCTAAATAGGAATCGTTGACATTTATGACATTCCTTTTTTTTTATAATTGATGCAGGTTCAAGAGTGTACGATAGAACTGTTGGAATTGGCGGTGGAGTTGCAATTTTTGTGAGACGATCAATACAACATACTCTCTTACCAATTATAAGAACGCAGTTAATAGAAAATATAGGTATTGAAGTAAAATTTGAGAATCAGAAAGCAATAAAAGTTTATTGTGTCTACTTTCCGGGTGGCCAGGTAACCAGTGTTAAGAAGAATGGCTTAAAAAATGACTTCCATACGTTTTTTTCTATGAATGATGATTTTTAATTGGAGGTGATCTGAACTGTAGGCACAGGGATTGGGGTTGTATGCGAGCTAATGCCTGGGGTAATTTGCTCTCAAACGTTTTTGTTCTTTTACCGATTACTGTAATGTATCCTTGTAGTCCAACTTATGTTCCTTCTGGTTCACGTGGTAATCCGTCTGTACTTGATATTTTTGTAACTAACTGTCCCAATTATTTAACTCAACCTGTCGCTTTGAACGAGCTCAATTCAGACCATAATCCTGTATCTTGTAAGGTTTCATTTTCCGCAATAAGATATACCCAATATGTTCAAGACCTCAAAAATGCTAATTGGATTCACTATAGAACCAAGCTGAGTCAAAGACTTCGTCAGTCGGATATGAACCTAGATTTCATATCCTGTGAACAGGATGTTGATAATCTTGTAAGCAATTTTACAAAGCAAATACTTGATACAGCTGATGAGAGTATACCTAAAGTAGCTAAAAAAACCGTTCGTTAAAACTCCCTCCGCATATCTTAGTTCTTATAAAGAAAAGAAATATGTGTAGAAGAAATTGGCAAAGATACAGACAGGCCAGGCCGTCTTCAGGGACGAAGTAAAATATCTAAACAAGCTTATTAGGGAACACATTGTCCTATTTCGGAATGACTCCTGGAATAGAAAGCTTAGAGATTTAGATAAAAATGCGAAACCTTTCTGGAACATAATAAAAATAGTTAAAAATAAAAGCAGACAAATACCATATCTTAAGGATTCAATAGACACATTCTTCTCGGATATCGACAAAGCCAGTGCACTTGCTAAAACGTTCGAGCATAATCATAATATATCACAAAGTTTGGGTGATATGTATGTAGATTCTTTAGTCAATAATACTGTTCAAACCTTCAGAACGTTAAAACCAGAGGTACCTCTAGATGCATACGTCAGTGAAGACTATATTAAGTTCATTATTAATAATCTAAGAACAAAGAAGTCCGATGGGCTGGACTTAATAAAAAATGTATACCTTAAGGAACTACCTAAACTTGGACTTAAGATGGTGACATATATCGTCAACGCTTGCTTGAAAACTCAGTATTTTCCAGCTAAATGGAAACTCGCCAAAGTAATACCGATACTTTAAGCTGGAAAACACATGGAAAACCCAAATAGCTACCGTCCTATTAGCTTACTAAGTAACCTGAGTAAAATTTTTGAAAAGGTAATTAAAAATAAAATCATGAAATATATTGATGACAAACATATTTTCCTAATGTGCAATTTGGGTTTAGACCCTTCCATAACACTTCCCAACCATTGCTAATAATCTGTAACCATGTCAGAAGTATGCGTGCAATCGGTAAATCGACTGGGTTGATCTTACTTGACATTGAAAAGGCGTTCGATAGTGTTTGGCATAATGGATTAATCTATAAAATGATTGATCTAAATTTTCCACTTTATCTGTGCAATATAGTTCTTAGTTTTTTGTCTGATCGTTGTTTCGAAGTACATGTTAATTCTGGTGTGTCAAATTTAATTTCTCATAGAGCAGGAGTACCACAGGGCTCTGTCCTAGGCCCAATATTATATAATCTATATACCTCGGATTTCCCAGAGCTACCGGAATGTGAAACAGCTATATATGCTGATGATACAGCGATATTTTCATCTCATGAGTTTGCTCTTAATATTGAGAACAATCTTAAAAATGCGATGAAAATTTTTCATAATTTCTATAACAAATGGAAAATCAAGCTAAATGAAGACAAATTGCAAGCAATCTTTTTCAGCCGAAAAAGAAAAGCTTGTTTTCTCCCTTCAAATAGCTTGCAAATAAATCAAAATAATGTGGAATGGCTGAACTCCGTAATCACGAACATATTATGCAAACTATTAACAAAGTCAACATTGCCATAAAAATTCTTTACCCATTCATCAATAGGAAATCATTATTATCCCCTTCAAATAAAAGCATCATTCTTAAAGTCATATTCCAGGCAATACTTCTTTATGGTTGCCCAGTGTGGGGAAATTCCGCACAGTGCCACATCAAAAAGTTACAAGTAGCTCAAAATAAAGTCTTAAAAATGATGTTAAATTTGCCTCGTGATTATTCTACAATAAGACTACATAAAAGAGCGGGTGTTGAACTGATAGCTCCAAGAATATCAAAACTTACAAACAAGTTTGTCAATTCTTGCGCTTTTGCTGACAATCCCTTGATTAACTACTTATTTGCCATTTAGTTAATATATACATGTATTTAATAAAACATACATATAAATTTATCTATATATTTATCTATTTATTTATTTATTTCTATATATTTTTGCATCTGTATTGTATAAATATCTATTTATTTATTTATTTCAATTATTTATTTATTTATCTATTTATCCTATTTATTTATTTACTTATTTACTTCTATTCATTTCTATATTTATATATCTTTGTTTTGTTTATATTTATTTATTTATATATTTATCTATTAATTTACATGTATATTTGTATTTAATTTATTTATCTTATTATTATTTATATATCTATTTACTTGTCTGTGTATCTATAGATCCTATTTAATAATTTATTTATTTATTTATTTATTTATTTATTATTATTATTATTATTTATTTATTTATTTATTTATTTATTTTTTTTTTTAATTGAAGGTTTTTTCTCATATCTTCCTTCAAAAATGCTTTTCTTTTTATTCTAGTCATTCCACTTTTCAAAACCGTAAATTTTTTGTTTTTCAGAAGTAAGATATGTAATGTATCAAATCTCTGTATTATATATTGTGCGATAACTATAATCATTGTAATAATTTTAAAATGAATTAATAAACTGTAAACTGTAAAAACTGTAAAGAGTGTACGCTCTTGTGGTGTTTGTCACACAACCTGGACGGGGTGTAGATGATTTGCCAATGACGTATTATGTCCCATTTCAAATTCATAAAGGAAAAGGGTTCCAATTTGACAGCATGGTCGTTTTTTAGAAAAAATTGTACTTGTAACGAACCCTAAAACTCTCACACGTCATGCATTCGTACCACTTTACTTTGTAGAAAAAAAAGCAAATTTAACATTCTGTCACAAATGTTCAGTCGAAAACTTCTTTTTTCCGACTGAGGGAAAATCATAACATTTCATGTGGTATAACCTAATATTAAAATCGTGTAGACTAAGAGGGCTTGTCACGTATAACGAATGGACAAAAGGAATAATGAGTGAAAAATTCGAGAGAATGGAAATGGAGGACAGTATGTATAAGGACAGAACAGGATCTAGATGAACAGAACAGTGAAATATGGAACGAACAAACTCATGGCAAGGAGGTTTGATATAGGGTTGCCAACGAAGCTCTTAACTTCCAAGTTCCAAATGGCCCGTAAAAAAGTGGTCATTCGTTACCCTCAGTCACATAATGGAGTATTCCTTCTTTTCGATTCTCACGTGGTTAAGGTAAGTTACCTTCACTGATAAATTCACATCCGAGCTATCACTGTCAGATGGCGAACATGTATATTCATTCACGACAGATTTACTTGATCTAACATCAAATCCTTTAAATTCCAATCCTTCTCAGAGATTTTCCCGTCGTCATCTCAATATCGATATCGACTCTAAGCTAATTTCAATCGAAATAAAAATGTTGCAATTTTAGTTTTCAATTTTTGCATCTACACATTCGTAAGTTCGCAAACTTTTTGGCCATGTATATCTTGCGAACTACTCATAGTTTTACTTACACCTCTCCATGTGGCTACCCAACAGATAGTGGCGGTTGAGAGCTAAGGTGCTCTTTTGACAAATTTTATTATAGTCGGTAGCTGTCGATTGAATAGACAGCGGATATTCAAGTGTCAGTGAAAACCCACGAGCTGTAGCTAATGCAGCAACTTCTTTGATGTCTTTCCTTCTTTTAAAGCAAATATACCATAATCACCCCAGTCCATGATCTCCAATACTCCTCCTCGTAATTGAGTATTCCTACACTGGCTATGTTTTTTTTTTGCAGGGGAGTAAGATATTTTAATCCCACCTTAACGCAGTTAAGCTTTTTCGAAATAATACTTTTTGGTGTATCCCTCAGCAGAGTTTTTAAAAAATATATATTTTGTGATTGAAAGTCATATATGTAAATCGGGGTAATATGGTATATGTATGTCTTAATATGATCGGCTTCCACTAATATGTTTACGAAATGGATCAAAAAATTTGTTATGGGAATGCTATAAGTTACAATAAGTTTTAAAAATATTACCAGGTGTAAAAAAAAAACATGTTAAATTTGGAAGTATGATGAAAAATGCTTCATTCAAAGTAAGCTTCGTCTTGTTACTCATTTTTTCCATCTTTCCAGAAATTTGTGAAGTTTTTTACGCGTGTAAAAAATGTTGTCCTTTTGCTGTGAACCATTCATCGAGCCATGTTTTCCAGTCTCATGAGTAAACCGGATGTGATACATTCTCCCAGCCCAGTACTTTCAACGTGGCGCTATCCGGTTTTGCGTCTGTTCAGTTTTAACAGTTCTTAATAGAACACGACTCCCTGGGCCGTCCAGGCATAGAATATCATATTTCTACCAATGCGATATATGTATGACTACGATCGATAATGAGCTGGTAGTCAGATCAGAAATGTGATTAAGTACACTTAAACTAATACAACTCTGGGATCTCCCCCCGCAGCCGAAGCGGAATCCGAGAAAGACGGACTGGGTACGGTTTAGAGAGGAGCATGAGAAATCCACTCAAGCCCTACTTAAACTCAAAACAATTGCTGAAGGTTGACGTTCATAACCTGAGTAGTGCCATCACCAACTATTTTGAACTCACATGTCCTGTTAAAAAACGTCTCTGCAGGAAATTGGTTCGCTGGTGAAACACTGAGCTCCAATGTCTTCGCAGGGAAGCCAGAAGTGTCCTGAATAGATCGGTTAAATCGAACTTGGAAGATGACTGGAATAAGTTTCGATCGAAGCAAGCGGAACATAAGAAGCTTATTCGTACATCTAAGAATAATTTCTATAAGTCCTTCTATGAAGAGATCAAAGCCCTAAAAATCCTGCGAGACTGCGCTTCAAAACCTAGTTGAGAGAATTGAATGCGCTTTCGAAAGGATAGAGTACGCACTGGGCATTTTCGTCGACATTGAGGGAGCTTTTGATAACGATGCTTTCGACAGCATGTATAACGCTGATGGCATGGCGTAGATGAAGCACTGGTTTTGTGGATAAAAGCAATGCTTGTGCATAAGAAATTGATCGCTGATGCAGGCCTTGAACAATGTGTTAAATCTGGTGTAAACAGGGGCTGCCGCAAGGTGGCATCATGTTTCCGCTGTTAGGTTGCATGGTGGTCGACTCTCTGCCCGATGCTTATGATGCCTTTGGAATTTATGCCCAGGCGACTGACAAAGCATAGACGGTAATAAATGTGATCGATGACTGATGCACAAGAAATGGGCTGTCTCTTCGCGAGAAGGAGGAAAAATACTGGCGTAACTAGCTGGTGCTAAAGACATTCCCATCCCGATAGGAAGCTAGATACTTGGGAGTCGACAAGGAAGCTAAATACTTGGGAGTCATCTTAGCTACCAAGCTTCTTTGCGCAAAGCATGTGGTGTCAAAAACCTAAAAAAGTGCGGTCAGCTTTTTAGCAATGCAAAGCTGCTTTTAGCAAAACATGGGGTTTATCGCCGAAAAAGGTCTTCTGGATCTACACGGCAATGATAAGACCGATAATCTCATCGGTTGTCTCCCTAACACGGGAGCTTTCCCCAGCACACCGGGCGTTGACCTAGATGCTATGATAAACCCTCCACCTCTTGACATACATATATCAGATGGTGCTGGCTGAAAGCCATGTCTCGCCTCAAGAGAAATGGTTTTCGGTACAACTCGCTTGGAGTGACAGTGTACTTGGGCGAGAAATATCCTGCGACCCCTATCTCATGGATATGCCTTCCAACGCAATAGCACCTGCCATCCTATTGCGCTATAATTTCACAGCCAAATATCTATGACGTCAGGACTGGTTCTGGCCAGATATTGAACCTGAGATGAGCTGTCTTCACATTTTTAGGATGGCTCCAAGTCTGGGCGGGAGTCTGACGCTGGGGTTTTCTTTGAACGCGAAAACGTCCGACTGCACTCTTCGTTGCGTCTGTCCAACCAGAAATATACGCAATCCTAATGGCTATGCATTATGTTGCGAATCACAAGTGGAAGGGAAAAAGTCTGCTAGTGACAGCCAAGCTGCACTCAAATCACCTATTAGTGCCTGAAATCAAGACTTTTTGAACAAAGTCTAAAGACTAAATTTACTTAGGCTTGTATGGGTCTAGATCACTCCTGATGAACTCGCTAAAATGGGCTCAGAGGTGAGTTTGTGAGGACCTGAAGTCGCTTCAGGTCTACCTGCTTCTACGGTCAAGCCCTACGATTTGGACTTTAATGCACACATTCCAGATGTACACATGATGACTAAGCTCGTTCGCTCTAATGTCTGCAAAAAATCCTCTTATTCTTAAGGAGAATTGATTGCAGAATACTGGCGGGCGTTACCATAGGCCATTACACTTTTACTAACTATCTCTACGTGCTTGTCATCAGTGAGACGCCTACCTGTGCTGCATGTTTCGAGAAGGATGACACAGCAGAACACCTTTTCTGCGACTGTTCTGCCTTCGCTCGCGCACGGTGGCGCATCCTAGGGGCTCACTGAAGCTTCTCCTCACTTTTCTTCAAACAACAGGAAAAATACAATAAAGTAGGGTGTCTGTCTGGTAGTACAATGAACCAGTATTTGCATCTGAGTGCTCCAACAGATAATTGGAACTACAATATGATAGGCATTATGTACTAGGTTCCTTGGTAAGGCGAACTACATGCTAATTCACTGATCAATTAAGATAGGCACTACGTTCGAAAACTGGCAATTTCGACTTTTCCATACAGAGACTTAAACTGGACCTTTTTTTCTGACACATAGTGTCAGGCAGTATGCTGGTTGGCGTTGAATTATTTCAAAATCTACTTTTAATACAACGCACTTATATTACGCACAATATTCTGTATTATTATTTGTTTTGTATTCAATATAGCTGCGCAATCAAAAAGTATAAATATGGGGGGAACCTGGATATAAACAGATTATAAATGAACTCAATTAAAGTTCTGTAATGGAGGTTAATCGATTTGCCCATGAGCGTAAAACCACATCATGTCAGATCTATCTCTGAACCACATTTTACCCCCCATTGTGGCTAATTTGTTTTTCCGTTACAACCGCGTTACATTCCCGACACTCAATTTATAAACCACAAACAGTAACGTGGTCGCATAGACTAAAACCGCCCTCATGTTCCCTTAACGCTTTGTGCAATTTCCCGATTTTCATTCCAACTTTCCCAATAGGACTTGTTCTCCAAATAAGCTTTGATCCATCTATTGGAATTAACAAACTCAATGGGAGTACTTAAATACACATAATTGACAAGTTGTTTACTCCAAGCCATCCTCCCAAACTCTCTGAATTTTCAAGAATTTTTTTTTTCTATTTAAATTTCCCAAAGAGCCGTTGTTCCAACTAAGGGAGAAAAAAATGGGAATTAACTTTTCATTTCCTCCTCCAAAACGAGGGAACACTAGGGAACGACAGAGACATGAAATTCTTAACTTGTTGACTTTTGTATTCCTCCTGTCATTCCGAGCTGGCACTGTAAACTTTCGCATCCAACCTGCCCATTCCACTACACCCTGCCCTTTATTCGCTATTTGTCAGTGAAACTTTTTCGGTTAAGCAACTCGCCAGGAATAAGGAATTAAAAAAATAAAAATATATATATACTCGTAGAAGCAGCTAGCCTAGACCAACAACCTTTCTAATCGTGTACAAATACGAAAAGTTACCACACAGTGTCAGCGTTACAAAAGATAGAGAACGGCAGTGCGGAGCGAATAGTTTCCCATTCGATGGTATATCCTTGATATCTAGCTGGATGAAACTTGTTTCTTGAATCCTTTCATTTATTTTTGTAGTTGTCGTTTGCGATTTATTAGCAGCGAAGCTGACTCTTGAGACACGAATAAACACTGACAAGCTTTATACGTTACACAACAATCCCGACAAGGAGCCCCAGAGAGTCTCTCCACAAAAGTTAATTTCATTGCTTCAACTCACCGCTCACTCCAATTCCAGTATCACTAAGATTGGAGTGGTGAGGTGTGCACTATACATAGTGTCAGCTGAACAAAGAAAAGCTTGAAAAAAACAACAAGCAGGAGCGAATGAAATCAGGAAAATGGAGAAAATCCACCGGAAAGAAGGAATTAGTAAAGAAGTTCTTTCGAAGAGAACTTCCGGTTGTTTGGTACACTCAGTGCACCTGTTTTATTTCCGTACCGTAATCCGTCAAAACCTTTGGCTTACAATGAAACTCTTACACAGCCACTAGATACCCAACCGCCACCCTTACTTAAGCCAAGAACGTAGAGAAGAAGAAAACTTTTGTGCACACACATTCAGCCTACAGCAGGATTAGGTGAGGCGACCCGACTTAACTCCAGTTAGAAGGAGATTCAATGCTTTCATTCCCTTGTTTTTCTTTAGTTACTTATCCTCGAGAACATCCATTAACGATTTAGCCGCACGTTAATAAAACACGCAAACAAAAAGGAGAGGTAAGGATATCATCCTGAGTCCTTGCAACTTTAATTAAAGAAAACGCACATCCAGTAATTGAACTGCTTGATACGAGTAGGAACAAAGATTGAGTCGGAATCACGGCTGTGATGTTGCAATTCGTTATTACTTTACTCAGTCAAGAATGTAAGGACAAGTTATTATAGGTGCTTCACTGAATAATGCTCATGAAGTCACTTTTTTATGTCATGGCATACGCACAAACATTGCATTGTAAGTACAACATCAAAGGACCATATGACGAATCCCAGGATATGACTATTGGTGTGCTGCTTTTCACACAATGTGCATCTAATTGACCTTGAAGTGCATTGGAAGATGTAAGTATCTTCAGGACTTCATGACATCCCCTTCCGAAGGTAATTGGTGCATTCGAATTTCCTGTAAACACAATCAAAGTAAGTGAGTTTCAGGCATGCACAAATAGGGCGGTAATGAGAATGGTGTTTGTGTAATTCTGTCCGTGTCAAGATTCGTTTGAAGTTCATATCAGGGAATACGGCCAGAGGGGGTCAGCACTAATATGTAAACTTCTTGACTCTCCGAACGACTTGAGTTGAAATTAGTCCCGACAATTCAAAACGATAATATAATGTTCCCGTATCTAGTGCTCCTAGATGCTATGCATTTCATATGTGTACTTGCTTAGCAAACATAGTCGAATGCATTTGCAGCTGTTATTCGATGAATTCATTCAACAACACACACACACGGTTGCTTGGTTATGAATTTTGGGTAAATTAGGAATAAATGTTGGTTATGAATCGAGACGAGGTGCTGGGGGTTTGATATGCTTTGAGGTACATGTGCAAAATTTGGATTTCTAATGAATTCATTTTGGTATTCACTGCAAATAAAGATGTTTACTTCCTTGATAGCATTCTCTATTATCGTAATTGTTCGGGCTGTGTAGGAGGTTCACATGTTCATAGGGGCCAGTAGCAAATTTAATCAGAGGGAACCCTGCAGTTTTGTCTTCTGGTTGGAAGCTCATATTCGAAATCAATAAGGTCCAACTTCTCAGCAAGGAAGCTCCTAAGATCACATGCTAATAAGCTCCCATTTTTTATGTACAGAGTTATCCAATTTGCGGTTCTGAAAGTCAACTTGAACAAAACACGTGCATGGTTCGGATTTTGATCAGATTTTTATTTGAGTATATTGTCCGTATCCTACCATTACGAATTTGATATAAAATCATTCAAATATCCTTCATGAGAGGCCTTATAGGACTCGATTGTAGTGAGGTAATGATTGGTGACTTGTCAATACCAATCGGACAATAATTCGGCCATAACTTGGCGACCATTCTTTCAAAGCGTCAAGAGTTGCATGGCCCTAAAAAGGAATCCAACGATGAAAAATCACAGGATACAGTGGCCTGTTTACATCACCAAAATGGGAAATAACTCAGTAAACTCACATAGTTCAGTAAATTTTACTTACAATATGGCCCAAACGGCTCGTGCTGTGTAAGATGTGGCACCAGCCAAGTGATTATTGACGATTACGGTTCTGGCAACTGTATTTCCTTCGTGTCATTCTACGATTGATAGGCCGTAATACGTAAGTTTTGCCTCTGGAGGGCTTGGATGAAAACTTATGTTGACGTAGTCATCGAAATGCGTCAGACTTACCACATTGTAAAATAGTAAATCTTAAACTAAACACATTGAGTCTCGGATGTCAGTTAGAATTGGATTGCTCTATACGAGGGTGGTACTCGTATAGAGACACCGCCAGATGGCGCCAGTATCGCAAGAGCAACTTATTCGGACCGCGTTTTGAAGCGGGAGTGTCCGCGGATTTTAGAAAAATGGAAGAAGAGCAATATCGGTCGGTGATTCGATTCTTGTTTTTGGAGGGGAAATCGCACAGCGAAATCAAAGGGCGTTTGGATGCTGTGGACGGTGACTCTTCTCCTTCGATGGCGACCATCAAAAATTGGTTTAACGAGTTTCGTCGGTCGTCGATTGAAGGTGCACGAGATAGCTGAGACAGTAGGCAAAAAGATCGCGTGGCTCATATCCGGTATGAAATATTGTTGAGAATGTTGCCATGAGAAAGCTGTCGGCGCGATGGGTGCCGCGTTTGCTCACTCCGGACAGCAAGCGCAACCGTGAGACCACTTCAGACCAGTGTTTGACGCTGTTTAAGCGCAATCCGAAGGAGTTTCTGCGTCGTTTCGTGACAGTCGACGAAACATGGGTCCACTGGTACACACCAGTCACCGGTCACAGCCGGTTTTGCCAAATTATTGGGCCCATTCGACGCCGAATTGAAGAAAAAACGGCCCCAGTTGGCGAAGAAAAAAGTGCTCTCCACCATGATAACGCACCGACTCACACCTCCTGGTCGAATTGGGCTACGGACTGCTGCCCCATCCACCCTATTCTCCAGATTTGGCTCCGTGCGACTTATTTTTGTTTCCAAACTTGAAAAAGTCACTCGCCGGGCAGAAATTTCAGTCGAATGAGGAGGTCATCGCCGCCACGGAGGCCTACTTTGCAGACCTCGAGAAAACGTATTTTTCAGACGGGTTAAAGAAGTTGGAGCATCGCTGGGTCAAGTATATCGAGCTAAAAGGAGACTATATTGAAAAATAAATCGCCGTTTCTCCAAAATGTTTGTTTTTCTTTTGTTGGTTAAGCACATATTGGATCACCCTCGTATTTTCTCGGGAAGTATATTTGGCGTGACTACAAAAAATCGTTTAAATTAAACGGGATAATTTCATGGGAATATCCTCTACATTATTTCAAATGAGGTGCCAAATCTATTTTGTATAGCCACTGGCGTCTAGTGAAGGTCTATTGTGACTGCTAGTCGATTAAATGAGATAAGACGAGGAGTCCTCTACCTTATGAATAAAGTTGAGCACATCCCTCGTTGAAACTGACCTGCTCCCCTTAGGAGCCATGATCTCTATGAGGTGGATATGCTTTCTAAGATGGCAGTTTCCTCGTTCTTTAGACAGAGTCGACAATCAGTTTCAGACCAGAGGGTAATTTTGTTAAGATGATATCTTAGTCCACAGTGTCCCGAAAGGTAGCTGACCAGTTTTCTGATATCGATTCTATTATATAGTACAAGGTGGCGGAAAATGAATCACCCTATTGGATGATATTATAATTCTTGCAAATGGTGTCGTACATCAATCATACGTGACATTTGTGAACTAGACAGCTGCAGTATACAAACATACAAGCAATGGAGCGCTATATTCAGCAAGAACGTGGAATAATTGTGTCGAGTTTTTTGACCAATAATTGGTCGGTGGTGTTGCCGCAGCATGAATTTTGGCATCGATTTCCTTATCGTGTTGCACCAACTGGCCGACATTCCGGAGCTTTGCTACTCGACTCGAACAGATTGGAACCACAGGAGACCATGCAGGGCACGGCCGGTCGTTCGGCCAAAAATATCGCGGCAGTGGCAGTAGATATCGCTGAGAACAAAGAAACATCAACCAGACGACGGGCCACCCAATTGGGCATCTCTAGAAGGACTCTACAGCGAATTTTAGTGAAAGATTTACACATGTTCCCGTACAAAGTGTATCAGTTAATGCCTGCTGACCGCCAGTCGCGTATGAATTACTGTCAAGCCTTTCTTAATCTCAACATCGAAGAGGACAATTTTGTGTCGAAAATCATCATGAGCGACGAGGGGAATTTCCATTCAAGCGGTTACGTCAATAAGCAAAAAAGCACTAAAATTCCGCGCGTCACGTACGTTATGTCACTGTGTGATGTGGTCTTCACGCGGGAGGAGTGATTGGGCCGTATTTTTTTTTTAGGACGCCATCAGCAATACTAGTAAACGCTACAGGGCCATGATAATCGACTTTTTACTGTCGGAATTGGATGAACGGGGCTTGGTGAGCATGTAATTTCAACAAGACGTTGCAACCGAACACACAGCAGAAGCCACAATGGATATTGTGAAGGAAGCGTTTCCTGGTCGCGTAATCTCCCATTTTGGCGATTTGGCATGGCTAGCAAAAGCGCCCGATTTAACCATCCCAGACTTCTTTCTTTGGGGCTACTTGAAATCGCAGGTTTATGCCAACAAGCCTCGACAATCGCAGCCCTTAAGGAGAATAGTCGACAATAATGCGAACAGTTATCACCGGAAATCTTGCGGAAAGTCATGGAAAATGCGATAAAACGGGTACAAATGTGTGTTAACAGTGATGGCAGCCACTTAACGGATGTCATCTTCTCCACATAATAATGTGAAGGTCCAAATAAAGATTTCCATTACTCAAAATCATTTTTTTTTGTATTTAGTGGCATGGCACCTGTAATGCCAAAACAGGATAGTTTATGAAGGCGTTGAAGTATAACTACATATTGTAGTTTTCTGTTCAACTTTTGCCCACTATTGTTTGTTTTTGATGTTGGAGCTCCAGTTAAGTTTGCGATTAAGGTCAATACCTAGATACTTGACTTCTTCTACAAATCCTATGTTTATACCGTTTAGGGAGACGGAGCAAGGCTGTATTTTTCTCCTTCTTGAAAGGTTTATCGATAAACCCTCTGTGTATCACCAGTCAGAGATAAATTGAAGCAAAAGTTGCATGCGTTCACAGGCAGAGATTTCAGATTTACTTGTAACAACAACTACAAGGTCATCTGTGTATTCGATAACTTCATAATCGAGGTTGCGTAACTTGTAGAGTAGGTCGTCGATGACTATCGACCAGAAAAAGGGTGGACTTTGTGGACTGCCTTTAGCTGCCAACACTCTCACAAAGACTTCTCCGGACAAGATAATTTTTGCCGAGAAGATTCAGAACTTAATCAAAGGGTTTAAAGAGGCCACCATTCTTCAATTGTAATGGTATGGTGGGGAGTGATCTACGACGGCATAACCATCTCAAGATTTTGGCAAGAGTTTATCAAATCACTGTTTTGGAGGATGTCGTTAAGCGTCTAAGCTGAACAACGTTCAAAAACAAGTACTGGGCATTAAATCTTCTAGTCCAGCCTACAACGCGAAAAGTACTCAAGTGGCTAAAAAAATGCACCCGACTCCATATCACCGGGTGATTCGCCAGCTGCCGACCCGATGGCTTACAAGTTCTGGTCAGCTTGCTCCACCAAAATATGGAGTCTCTAAAGCGGAGTGTGAAATGAAATTTCGAGCTGTCGCCAAATTTCCGATGTATGTGGTGCGTAAAGCGTTTGGTCAGTTCGCTTCAGGATGACCTAGCTTGTAGCTAAAGATTCGACAAATAAAATGTATAAATTTGTTTTTAAAAATATTGGCGCGTTTTTTTTTCTTTGTATCAGTGTTTATGACTGGACTAGGTAATTTAAATTTGTACCTACAAGGAAGCCCTGTTTGAACTATAGAATATTTTTTTTATCATAGTTTTATACATATCGGATTTCGTGCCAAAAAAACAGTATTTGCGGAGAATTTTTTTCAATAAAAAATGCAGCTGAAACACATAGAATTTTTGTTAAGACTTACGAAGAGCATGCTCTGTCAGACACGACTTAAAGAGATTGGTTACGATGCTTCAAAAATAATAATTTTGATGTTGCTTGCTCTTGCGCACTGCACAAGTTCAAAGACGAATATTTGGATCCATTGCTTCATTAAGACCATGTCTAGCTGAACTTGCAAAATTATTACAAGTAAAAGGTATCAGCCGCGAAGTTATCAACTTTAAATTACAAATGTTTAAAAAACAGATAGGTGAGGTATATGGAGGAGGCATCGTTCGATGCGCATTTTTTGCGGATTTATTAATCGCGGTAAGTCATTTCTCGGTAGCAAATCGCGCATTCGCGGTGGACCAATATTCGAAATCTTTAATCTTTGGTTCCTGCGCATCGCAATTTTTGTACTCTATTTAATTTACGCAGAGTGAGTGATGGCCCGCGCACGCAAATTATCTGAACATGAGTGCAAAGTTTTACACAAGAAGGGACAATGGTGAACAGCACTCCTCCGAGACCATCAACATCAGCAGTGACACCGGAACATGTCGCTCAAATTCGACACGATTTTATGCGAAATCCACTTAATGTTTCCGAAATCCAATTAATGTTTCCGAAATCCAATTAATGTTTCACCTATACGAAATCCCAATCGTTCGAGGTCGAAAGGAAAGTGACTACCCTTTGTGTGAAACCATCACAAGAACCATGCTCGAAACTTTTCGAATAGCATAAACGCTTGGCAAGATACTGTTAAGTGATGAAACACATTTTCATATCGATGGCTACCTCAATAAACAGAACTTGTATTATTGGCGCCTAAACAACTCTAGAGAATGCCATCAAAAAAGTCTACATTACCCCAAGACGTCGGTATGGTGTGCCATTTCTGCTCGAGGGATAAGTGGCCCTTATTAACAAGAGACACTCACTGCTTTAGTCTATTGGCGAATGATGGACGATTTTCTGTTACGGCAATAGCAGTTGTTCCCCGGGCACAACAACAGAATGCTATTTCAGGATCTCGATGGATCGATGGAACCTCGAACAATTCAGGCCCTTTGCGTTATTGCAAATGTAAGCGTCCGGTTGCAAGAGTGCCTAGAAGGAAACGGGCAACTTGAGTGTACATTTCCCCAAAATAAAGTATTAGTAATTAGGATTAGGGTTAGTTTAGATGACAAAACAGTTTCGAAACGCTTGAAAGAGCAAGGACATTAGGTGCCATATGGGTTGAAGCCGAGAGACATCATCATGCTTTTTTCACGTGGAAAATTCTGGCCATAAACAAATATCACCTGCAAAAGGTAATATCAATGGTTCAATGGTTCTGCTCTGCATTTGGCATGATCAGCGGGATGAATTTGCTCAAACCGAAAGAAACGCTCACGGGAGATCGAACAGAGATACGACAAGGTGATTTTGCTAAATAATAAAGTCGTTCTACATCCAGTTATTGGTAGCAAAGGTATTTAGTGTATTCCTCGAGAAATATGCAGCAAATTTTATTATTAACGTATCCGCGGATTTGGCAATGCGCCTCACCAAAGAAGAATCATTGCTTTAGAAAATTGGAAATAATTCAGAGTGCCAATACTCTAGGCTGAATGCACACCATATGGCAGTGTTGCCGACTTTCCTACCATTTTTTGTTATTATATTGCGAATAGTTTTCACAATAGGATGACTAAACTGACCAATTTTCATGCATTGCACATCAGTTAAATATTTGATTTTGATAAAATACCATTATTGACTGATGTGTTATTCATCGGGTTGCCAAAGTAGGTAACTCGAATAATACATGATCCCAAATGGTGCTTTGTGTTTGAATACACTAAAAATGCGCTGAATATTTGCTTTCCCTTCCCTTATTGACTTTTTACTGAACATAATTTTATAGTAGGTATACGAGTATGTTCGACACAAAATTAATGTTCGATTTCAATGCATTGTTTATTCAAGTCACGTCCTCGAGGTATAACATAGTACAGCTTGTAGGTAAATACTATTCTCCATTGTGAGTTTAAAGTTTCAGCCTGAGGCAATAGTCACAAATTTGAAAGGTGGAATCAGAGACTATAGTAGAAACGCAATATGTTAAAAGTCTGAGTACATCATTTATAGTAGATCCGTCTCGAGAATTCGAGAATTCATTCCTGGAAAATCTTTTTGAGATTTTCGCATTCCATTGTTTTAAAAAATTTCATGAGTCACATACAACATTCGTTCGATCAAAGTAAAAAGGTTTCAAGTGTGAAAGATGATTTTCCGTTTCGGTGAGTCAATTGTTCAATACAAAAACAAAATTAAAGAAGAAAGACGAAATAAACTTTGTGAAATGACAGAGAATTAAATCAAATAGGATTCAATAAATCGAACAAAGACCGGACATTGTAGAAACTGGCCAGGCCGGATAACCAATAATCTAATGTTCTGGGCACCCGACTTTGTAATTAAAAATAATTTTCCAATGATTTCCGCTTTTAATGTTGAATCAGACTTTGTTTTTGAAATATGCTAGATTTCCAGGGGGAGAATTGGCTGTGGTTGTTTGATTGAAGGAAGTTTCGGCTGTAGACTCTTTTGAACTCTCGTACCAAGATTTTGTATGTGATATATAAAATAAGGCCAAAAAACAAGAGGAACCTAGTATATTGAAATAAAACTTTTGTGACAAAATATTGGATGTACGTAGTCAAAAATATTTGTTCGGAACCCTAAAATTTTCAAAAAAAAAAAAAACAAAACTGAGAAAAGGGTTGGGTATATAACATTGGCATTCAATTTAAGAATTAAAGCCATTAGATCAAGGCGTTTGTCAGTGTGTCAGACTTTCGTAGAATGGAATAAGCAATTAGGAACATAATAATTAGACTACAAGATTTCAGTAGGATAGGGTTACGTGTGTAGGTATAAATGCCTAAAGAGATTGAAATTGTATTTTGAGCATCACCTAATCTACATGAAGAGGTGTCTTTAACTTAAAAATAAGAAACTTCCGAGAAAATGTATTACTTTTTCTGTTCGTAAGAAACGAAAGGATGTATACAACAGGAACACTTAAAGCAGATTTTCATAAAAAATCTTAGAACAACAGTTATAACAACTCAGTAACTCTACGTCTCAGTATCTTTCTTCCTAGAATGACTAACTCCCTCTTGTTTGTCTTCCTTATGTAAGTTCGTAATTACAAATCACTCATACGTGTTCTAAGCTCACAAAACAACACAATGAATACAAAATTTAACTATGATGTCAGATAGAGTCTTAGTGCTAGGAGGCTACACTTGATTTACGAGGAAGCTGAGATGAACTTATCCATATTATAGTAAATAGAAATTTATTCGAATTCTAGGGTCTAATTAATTTCTACGATCCTTAAGGTCGTCAATAAATTTATTGCACGTTGCATGTCAATATGTATGTGGAATGTGCTCGATCCGCGACTTAGCACTAACTTGATGCGTCCGTTGTTTGGTGTCTGTGCCAATCTTGGCCTTCAAGATGCCCCGGGTAGGAAGGTTTAATGGATTCGTATCGAGAGCATTCGATAGCCATTGTGTCGAGGAAATGAACACCTGGTCGTGGCCATTCTTAATTTATTTAAGCTTTTTGGGAAGTTAAAGGGTTCAAATAGATGATAAATGATCGCGTTTATCTTAACTCCACGTCTGACCATCGACAGTCATCGTGAACTAAAACCATGAAAAATAGTGGCGTTTGCTTTGTGGCGACAATTGTTTGCCCGAAATTAACATATAATAATCTTATAAAAAGATTCTTTCGTTTTCGATTCGTTCAGAACTGATAACTTGTCTTTCAGCTTAAAATAACGATATCTTGCACTTATCGGCTAGGTCTTGGAGAAGACCAAGAGTCAGTTTGGAAAGAAGACTGACACTTAACTTTTGTCAAACAAATAAGTTCAATCATTTTGCTTGTTGACTTACTTGGCAAGGTTATGCACTTTTTGGGACTTTAAGGCATTGAGCCCGAGCTTATTTTTCAAAATGTGTTGGATCCATTCCTGGATATGCTTACTTCAGAAACTATTTTTCGTCCGCTTTGCCGAGGAATCCGTTCCATTCTGGCCTTCATAATAAAATGAAGTAACAACCTTCAAAGTTTTAGCGCACTCTCGTTCATAGTTTGAAAGGCACAATGACGTAAAGTCCACTGTTAATTTCAAATATTTAAGTAGAAGTCACGTTGCCAATTTTCACAACAAACTTTCTAGCAGTTCACATGCCAAAAAACATATGCAGCAGTAATTTACTTATGTCCAGCCGGCTGAACTTGTGATAAAGTCCTTCTAGCCATATGGTGCCGAAAGTTTTTCCCATGTGAATCAAACAGGCATCCGTGGATTGGTTGCTGCATGTGTCCCATTGGATATTTTTTCTCTCCAATGACTAGAAGAACATCTAGAGATCTTGTGTTGAAATGGACAGGATGTTAGCTCTCTCACTGGCGACGGCATTGTGGTCCACATAAGGTACTGAATTATTACTCTTTTCTCGGTCAGTGTTTCACACACAACGCGAAAGTAGTCTGGAGTCCTAAGATCATTCACTAATAACCCTTTCCTCTTGAGATGTCTCGGAGACCTTCAGTGTATGGTATGAAATCCCCTTGGGATGCGAAGTTTACCTTTGCTGGGGTCAGTGCTGATTTTTATCTACTTTGGTTAAAAATATATAGTTAAAGGTAGTTTCTGTGTTTCGCCACGGCTTTTCACAGTCTGTATTGAGTTGTGAGTGACTCTCCATCCTAAAATATAGCTTAGGTTTATGAACGATTTTTGTAGCCTCTTTTCTAGAAAGGTTGTTTGCCGACTCATTTTCCTTTATGCCAGTGTTTTTCGCTAGTTCTAGCTTGTTGAGTTTACCTCAATTTAACCTTAGATTCCATAAGTCGAAAGCTGAGAGTTTTTAAGGTCACTTAGCTGTGCAGCCTAAGGACTTTTGACGTTATTTGCAGTTCACAATTCAACTCTTGATCGATCTTGAACGCTTATGGGACTTGTTATTTTAGCTCGTAACTCTCATCCTTCGTCTGCCTAGAAGGAGAAAAAAAAAAGTTATTGCACAACTGGGTGCGGATAGACCTGTTCTCTGAGGAACTTCCTAAAGCGCCATTCTATGGTTCTAATATTAATACCGGTATCGAAACCCTGGAGTAAAATGAAGTTAGTCTATGTACACATAGAACTGATTATGTTCACCTCACGTATATCATACCCCAAGAAGACGACATCTGAAAACAATTCAGGAACTTTTTTTAACCTATTTAATAGGCTATCACGTCTTATTCAATTCTCGACCGGATGACAAATGATTTAAGCCAATGTGTGATGTGTAGCAGAGCCAAGCACTTATCGTGCGACTGAGCTCTTCAACAGTAGATTACCAATGTAGGTTATAAAAGCTTAATAAGCAAATCCTAACTCAGAATCCAAAGAAATCATCTAAGCATCCGAATGGCAGCTGCCTGTTGAATAAAATGACAGAAACTATTTCGATAGAACTTTGGCCGTAACCGTACCCACTCAAATTCGAAAATAGCACGATAGTACAATACAAAAAAATCCAATTAGCGGACAGTTACAAAATCGACAAACAACTGATTAGTGCTTTCAAATATCGCAATGAATTTAGACTATTCGGAAATATTCAAATCGATGAAAGTGTACTTCTATACAAAAGCAAAGGTAGAGGCATCGAAAAAAAGTTTGAAGATTGAAGCTGGCAATGTCCTTAATTGTGTTAAACCTCACCTTCCCTTCTCGCTAGATACGGCTTTTAGATGATTTTTTTTTTTCAAGTCAAAGAGTAATTCGTTGATTTGCAAGTCCATGTAGCTGTCCACACATCCTTCTTTTAGGCTTCCATCCGCCCATTATTTCACGGCTACCCTACTCATGTGTTTTTTCGTGAGATCCAGCAACGCAATACATTACCCAAATCAATGATTGAACCATTACCTATCGTGTGTATTCTCTCGAGCAACATGCTGTCTCGCAGTCTTTCAGTCGTTAATCTGTAAGGAACCTTATAAAGTTTTGTACACTTGTTAGGCCAAAGTTCGTGCATAAATTTATTATTCCATTAACTAAAGTTCTGAAGTCGTCGACACCTAACATACATTCGGGCTCGTCTGTAATATTTTCGTCTGGTAGCTTACGAGTATATATTCAAATTCCGCAAGACACTGGGGATCACCAAAGAGCCAAAAAGGAATGTTGTTCGTATAGAGTTTTGGATGTCTTGATGACTATTTAATCTGCTGTGTAATCGTACAAGTTTTAATGCTATGCCTACGAAAATGTAGTCGAAAATGTGTTCTTAAACGCGCACAGGTCTCGCGTGCAGATTGATGCGCAGTTTAGCTTCCTTATTGTTTTATCTTTTTTAAAATAGTTAATACACATAATTCCATGAGAAACCCGAAAACACTTTTCATCGCTATAGCGGAATCCACAAATTTACGGTTGAGTTGGCGAATTTAGGGTTCATCTGAAACGTGGTTTTGCAAATCCACACTCTAATTGTCTAAAGTGAGCATACGTTGCTCTCAAAATGCGTATATCATATATCAAAAAGCGCTCATTTGACAAGGTATTGTAATTATAATACTTTGATTCGGAGAACGTCCAGTATGTTTCAGTGAAATTCTTTGATCAATGTTTCGTCCTTCACTAGGCTTGGCACCACCACGCTGCACATTCGATCATCTTTCTCCGGTGACAAATGGTGGACCAATAGCATTAAACTGGACTTTGATTTGCTCAGACATATTATCTTTCTATTTATCCTGTAATATATATTCTATCGAGTACTGAAATGAGACTGACTGTTAACGCTGTCTTCATCTTAAAGTTCAACATTTTCTCCAGATTCAAGGTTCTTAGAAATAATGGGACTGGATTAAGTCCTTCAAATCTTTTGAACTACTTGTATTGTCCTTTAGATCCTCCAGTCCTGGATTTCGATTTGTTATGTTGGGACACAAGTTCCCTAATCTATGTTGACATTTCGGATATTTAGTTTGTTTTTCACTGATGTTTTTGGGGTCTCTGCCATTTTTTTGTTATTGAAAGAAATGTATTGAAGGATTAAATTTTGTGTGAAAAAAAAAAATTGAAATGTTGTTTGGCGAGTATACTCTGAACAAAAGAAATGTTTATAATAGGTACAAGCTCTTCACAGAAGACCAAGAAGATATCAACAACGAAATAGTACCTTGAAGTTATGCGCCGGTTGCCTGAAGCATACAAAAGACATGTCCGGATTTGTAGTAAAAAAACTTACGGCTGTTGCATCACGATAATGCGCTTTCTCACTCAACGTTGCTTGTGCGTATTTTTTAGGCCAAAAAGAATAGTGCAGTCATATCATGCTAATGCATTCACCGAACTTGGCACTACAACTCTTTTACTGCCCAGAAGGGGCACAGGACCGAGCCGAATGACCGAGCCGCAGTTACGAATTAGTTTCCCTCAAATCACTACTCCAGCACAACCAGTTATTCTGCGAGCTTAACAAAATAAATTTATGTGACGGACCTGGAGCCGGTGAGCATACCCCGGCCAAGAAAACTCGTTACAAATACTTGGGTCATATGATATCGATATGGTATTGGGGACCACCCAATTTGAGGTTGCCGTATATCGTGCCGGCTTTGGAGGCTTGTTTTGGTTGCCGAGGTTCACTCAGAAATGTTGTGCCAATTAGATAAAAAGGAGCCAATTGTTATGCGAACATCTGGAAAAACGTTTTCTCCATATTGAGTGATTATTTCGTCACCTTTTTCATGCGTCACGCTGGGTCGTCAAGAGCCCTCGGCCCCTTCATCGCCTTTATAAGCCTCTTGGTAAAAGTTGTGCCACTCATAAGTCCTAATTTTACCATCCTGCATACAAAAAAATAGTCGACGATCGTACCAAACCTCTCCAAAATACTAAATAACTCGTTACTTTTTGAACACACTTTTTATTAATACCTTAAAATTGGTAAATGAAATACCGATAAATGTTTACATTGATAGAAATTGGTCCATTTATTCAGAAATTTACAAAGAATTGGAAAAACAATCATCCAGCAACCAGATTGATCGACTGTGACGACAGAAACACTTCCAACGTTTTAGACGTCAGAGCTTTTTGAGGATCATAGATAAAATCGATTCGTTACTTCGCTGCCATCAGGGTATGAAGGCGCATACACTATGTCGGTGACGATGTGGAGCTGCAATCGCGAAAACCGTTGACTTCGTTGCCGACCGCACATCAATTTATAAATTGTAAACGGGGCATCACAGCTAATAACGACTCTTGGTTTGACGTACAATGTAGGTAAGTTCCTAGAGCGTAGCACCAATCTTCACAAGCAGCAAGGGAGACAAGGTCACAAGCTTTTTAACGAAGGAATAGAAAAGAGCACGAAAAGAATTCTTGACACAGTGATTGGTTAGGCTAACAGTCAAAATTGGCAAAGATTAAGATGACAATGTTAAAAAGATTAATAAACTATGGGACTCTTAGAAATGTGTTCAGAGAGAGGCAAGTGAGATGTCTCTAGCATACTTCGTGCCTGAAACTGGGCCATATCCAGCTTAACATTTCTGACAGCTCGTCACGTGTTGTAGGATGATAAGTTAGATTTTCGTCGGTTCCTGTACCACGGCTGTGGTCTACCGGACCTACCATGCAAATTTGAAATTTTGTGATTGACGATGTAATGAATAGTACTGGAGCAGTTACAAAGAACCTGTACTGAAAGGTGAGCCTTGCTGGCTAGTAGGCAACTTCGCCAGTTGTATCATAGCAAAAATGCGCTTCTTCAAAATACCTACAAGGTGGCGCAAAGTTAATGTGAAGATGTTATAATTTTTGCAAATGGCGTCGTATGTTAATCATATTTGACATTTGTGAACTAGAAAGCTGCAGTATACAAACAGACATGCAATGGAATACTATACTCCGCAAGAGCGTGGAATAATTGTTTCGATTTTTTTGATCAATAATCGGTCGGACCGATGATCTAATCGGACGATTTTGTGTCGAAAATCATCATGAGCGACGAGGCGTATTTCGACTTAAGCGATTAGGTCAATAAGCAAAATCTTCATTTCTGGGGCACTGAAAATCCGCGTGTGATGCACGAAGAGTCATTACATCCACTCAAAGCCACTGTGTGGTGCGGCGTTCACGCGGGAGGAGTGATTGGGCCATATTTTTTTGAGGACGTCATCGGCAATACGTCACTGTTACTGGCGAACGCTACAGGACCATGATAAACTTCTTACTGCCGCAATGGATCTTGTGAAGGAAGCGTTTCTTGGTCGCGTGCTCTCTCGCTTTGGCGATTTGACATGGCCAGCAAGATCGCGTAGTTTAACCATCTCTTCTTTGGGGTTGCTTGAAGAGGCGGGCTTATACCAAAAAGCCTCAGACAATCGCAACCCTTAAGGAGAATATTCGACAGGAATGCGAACAGTTTTCACCGGAAATCTTGGTTTGAAAAATGCGATAAAACGAATATATGTAAATGTGTATCAACACTGGCGGCAACCACTTGACGGATATCATATTTCCCACTTAACGAAAAAAATTGTAAAGGTCCAAATAAAGATTTCCATTACTCAAAATCAAGTTTAGTTTTATTTAGTAAAAAGGTATTATATTTCGAAAACAAAATTGAATGATTAATTTTGCGCCTATCATATAAATTAGGTTGAGTGTCTTGCGGGACGTCGAATGGCGGTTTTTAAGGAGCGATGTGCTACTTCGGTGGGTTTTCTGCATCACATTGTGACCTTAGAAAATTAGATCCATTACTATAATCGAAAGCGGAAGAAATCTTGAGGACTCCGCGTCATGTATCAGTATCGATGGTCAAGTCAGACATCCATTAATCGAAGCTCATGCTATATTTGGTGCGACCAGCTCTGCGTGGTATATTACGAGTTGTAGCAATCCGGCAAAACCATCACAGGAGCTTGCTACTGAATACAACTTAAGCGTCTGAGGCTCGCATTGAAGGAAAAATGGATATCATATGCGGAAAGGCACAACAAAGTAATTTTACCTTTGGCAGCATATTGCTCAATTTGTTAAAACCCACTTGGAAACGCGAAAATGTGATATCCACCCACTGTAATCTCCAGACATCGTCCCTCCCATACTCTGAATACGAGTAATGCCTAAATTTGGATTGATTCGTGGATCACTTCAAAGACTTGCAATTTTTACTACGCAGAATTTTTGAAATGGGCAAAAGACGTAGATGGCATCAAAATTCCAAAAAGAATGCGAGATTCGCATATACATGATATTTTTGTTTTTTTTTCCCATTAAATTAAAAGCCGATAGCGGCTTTGGTAGCTTTAGTGGATTTTTAGCAGAGCACAAGACATGTGGGATTCCCTACAAAAATCTGGCCTGAAGAAAGCCAAATCACTGCTCGGAACATCCAAAGGCCCCTGCCAACACGAAAAGAAACCTGGTGGTGGACAGACGAAGCCAAAGGAGTGATACACGAAAAGAAAATGGCTTTCCAAGCTTGGTCAAAGTGCTCTTCTACTAATAGAGAGGAAAAAGCTCGCCGTGAAAAGGTATATAGATATTGCAAAGGTATCGCGAAGAAAAAGTGCGCCGAATTCAAAGCGAAAAGCATGGAAGGCCTCTATCAGGAGTTGGAAGAAATATCGTCTTCCGCGTCTGACAAGAACCAGGCTACCCAGTAGCTTCGACAAAGCAATTTGAACAAAGGAGCAAATATCTTTAAGATAGCCGCCCAGAGAAGAAGAAATGCTCAGGACATTCGTTTCCCAAAGTTTATTAACAATGCTCAAGGCCAACTCCTTGTGGAAGACGAAAAAATTCTCCACAGATGGCGACAGTATTGCGAGGAAAAGTGACGGACCCCAATGTGCACCAGCTATTCTTTGCTGACAATGGGGCCATTATAAGTGATGATCAGGCGTCCCTACAACGAGCACTTGATGTGTGGGTGGACATTTTTGAGGGACACGGGTATCGTATTAGTTCAAAGAAGACAGAGTATCTGTGCTGCCCGTTCTCTGACCCTCATCAGCCTATTCCAGACATTTACTTGAATGGAAGAGTGCTTCCCAAGTGTGAAAAGTTTAAATATCTGGGATCTATGATTAATAAAGAAGCAACTTGTGATGACGACATCAACCATCGCGTAAGCGTAGGTGGATGAAGTGGCGGGAAAACTCCGCCATCTTCTGTGATCGAAAAATGCCCCCTAAGCTGAAAGGAAGGCTCTACACTTCAGTTGTACGTCCGGCGCTCACATACGGTTCACAATGCTGGACAATGCACAAAAAGTATGAGAGCAAATTAACGGCAACTGAGATGAAGATGCTTCGCATGACAGCGGGAGTAACAAAGCGTGACAGAATTAGAAGTTCAAAGATCCGAGGACGCCTCCACGTATTGTAAAAGAAACCATCATTAGAAAGATAGAGTGCGACCGACTCAGTTGGTATTGCCATGTTTAAAGGAGAGATCCTTTGAACCCCGTCCAAAAGGCGATATCAATCAACGTTCCAATTTCAACACGCAAAAAAGGCAGGCCGAAAAACAATTGGTGCAAACAAATGCAAAAACACCAGCATTTGATTGGCCTCAGCGATGAAGTAATCCCAAACCGGGAAGCCTGCCGCTACTTTCTGAGGTCAAACCGGCGGACCTCACAAGCGGACCAGTAGGAATGCAGTTAAGTGGGAAGGTTATGGTCCAACACTTCTGACCATAACGACGCTGGAAAAAAAAAAAAAAAAAAAGGAAAAGAAGAAGAAGAAGTGCATTTTTAGAATTGTTTTGACTTTCAAAAAGTTTTATTTTCCTTTTTTTACGTTGTTTCGGATATTTAGCTTAAAATTTATACCGAGTGGTGGATTTTTGACAAAAAGCCAAGTCTTCCGGATGTTCTCGATATGTGAATTTCGGCTTTAGAAAATGAAAATAAATATCAAGAGACATTAATATATATATATTGTTTTGGTCATAATTGCTTGTATGAATGGAGGTAAACAATAAATCATTGATCAAGGATATGTATTTTATTTGTTCACGGTACAATCAACAATTAATAAAAATCAAATTAATCACATTAGCGAAACCGTAACTCACTTGCCCATAAAGGTAAATGAATTTTTTGCTGTCGACAATTAAACAAATCGCATCAGCAATTATTAATTTTTTTCCCCAATCCATGGCTGCTATTTAAGTAGCTCCTTGTCATAATGCTTATTAATAAATACTAATTAATTGACTTAACTTGCATATTTTTTAATTTAATCCAATTTGTTATAGTGCGCTCTTCCTGGAGCTTATAATGTACATTTAATTAAGCCCAATTCATTATTTTCTATTTACCATAAGTAAGGTTCATAATATTTTTGAGTTTGAAAGATGGAATTTGTTTTAATTCACAGGAGCACTGTGATACATATTCTGCTGCTACTTCATGCGTGACTCATTGTAAATCAGCTCGTTTGAAATGTATGTAATGTTATTCTCGAGACTCTTATTGTCGTGCAATGGGAATATGAATTTCACAACTAACACGAGAATCCGCTTACATTTGTGGCCAATTTTCAACAATTATCATCAAACTAGCAGAAAGCTGTTCGTCAAATTCTGTCCGTGCGGTAAAAACATGTCGATTTTCCGCTTAGTCAAGCGAAAATCGAAAATCAATGAATGGCTCGACGCATAATCTCTTTCAATTATTTAATCCTTTTAATGACGCTTTTGTTATGCAAAATAGATTTGCAATGTTCCCGACAGCAGCCAACAGGAATAACAAAAAAACATAAAAAATAAACTTAAGTATTTCACTTCGTATTTTTAAGCCTAACAGATTTCCATGCATGATCTAAACAATCGACTCTTATCCAACCGTGTCCGTTAAGGATAGCTATGGTTGTATGTGACTCTGTCAGAAATATCCGGCACTAACGCGCTATAGAGGCTGTTCATAACTGGGACGGACGGATTTCCTTTTTTTGACGTTTGACTTTTTTGACGTTTTTGCGTTCAGACTGATAGTCATGGCTGAACACTCTCGTGGACTCTTTGATATATCGATTGTCAATCTGTTTCTTTTAGAGATTTGGTTTTTTGGCAACAAAGTTGGTTTGTAGTAAGTACATTTTATCATTTTACGACGATTAGACTAACGTTAGAACAACGGATGCAAATTGTGCAAACGTATTTTGAAAACTATTGTTCGGTTCATCAAACTTATCGTGTGCTAGGTCCATTTTAGAGTCGACATAATCGTTTTTGCACAACAAAAACGTTAGTGGATAATACGGATCCCAGACTACAATCAGTGTGGAGAGAAGAAGTTATTTTTCTTGTGGAGTGCAATGTTGAGGAGAATCCGAATGAGTTGATTCGCCATCGTACACAACAATTGGAGCTATGCCTATCCACCTTGTGGAAGGTTTTACAGTAAGACCTTGATCTTAAAGCTTATAACATCCAGCTTGTGTAAGAGTTGAAACCGCGTGACCATTATACAAATCGTAGGTTCGGTTAATGGGCCGAAAACAATGTCAATGTCATGTTATGATTCAGCATGATCCTCATTTTCAAGGCAAAACTTTGTTCTCCGATAAGGCCTTGGTCAAATGGATATGTCAGAAGGCGATATTGCTGAATTTGTAGTGGAAAAAAAACCAGAAGCCTTTGTCCAGACGCCCTAACAACCATTAAAACTCATTGTTTGGTGTGCTTTATGGCCCATCGGCCATATTTTGTTTTAGGACGATGACGGTCAGAATGTTACCGTCGTTGGTGAGCAGTAAAGAAACACGATTTCTGACCTCTTCATTACTCAGTTGAATGGCATTGGCGTAACAAAACTTCGGTTTCAACGAGATGGCGCAACATGTCACACGGCGCGTGACACCATCAATTGATTGCGGGAAACATTTGCTGGCCGCATAATTTCGCGTAACGGACATCTGGACTGGCTTCCACAATCCTTATACCTTTAGATTCAATTCTTTGGGGGTATATGAAGCCGATAAACTAGAGATGTTGGACGATTTGGAAGTCAGCATTCGCCGTGTTACTGCTGTATACGGCCTCAATTGCTCGATAAAGTTGTCGAAAATTGGACTTCAGGATTGCGCTTCACTCGAGCTAGTTGTGGTGCATATACGCCTGAAGTTATAATTAAGCACTAATGGCATATAATTATCTGTTAACTGAAGCTAGTATCATAGACATTAACATTCGCTTTAAGAGCTTTATTTCATATTGAATCTTTATAGCTTAAAAAAAAACACCCTTTAGATTGAAGCCAAATCAGAGAGGATGAAGTATTTCTTGCATCGTTTAAGGAAACCTAAATATTACGCAGCGTTCTTGACGATCTCGAATATGTGGCCATTTTAACCAAGTATTTGATTTACGCACATAACCAGCAACACAAGCGCCATTCATTCGACAATCCCACTTAATTATGGTGTCGAGGTCGACATACGTTGCCTTTCAAATTCTACGGAAGATCGTAAGTCTGCGAACGAATATGAAAAGCTGAGAGTACTGTGAAATGGCAGACATGAGATTATTTATAAAAAACCGTCGGTGATAGAAAAGAGCCTTAAAGAACAGCAGCATTTTTTGATGAATGTCATACTTGGAACTAACCAAAACGACTGGAATTGAACGGTTATGTCTAATCTATAGAAGAAGACATTAATCGATACTCTGTTAGATGCAACGATGCGCAACGATATTGCTTTCTCCGAAGTGATGTGATACTTCGATTCTATTTATGAGCTCAAAAAGAAGAGGTATTAGAGGTACGAGTATATACTCGAAAGAGAACGCAGTGGTTTTGTCAGAGTGGAAGAACACCTCTTCAGAAGAATGGGGGAATAAGTGCCGGTTGATTTGTGCACGTTGAGATCATAAGATACTCTAGCACTGTAATATTCGTAGTGTCAAAGTGGATTTGTCCCGTAGAAATTTCGACACTCTCGAGCACTGACGGAGACAGAGTACAATTTGGGGACTGAAGACGAGGCAGAATTCTTTATGTTCCTTATGAACGATCTAAATTGCTGCCAGCCTTAGAACTTTTTGCTTCAATCATACGATCATAGGAAAATTTGACAAGAGGAATCAACGCCTTGAAGTCTTTTCTGACTCATTTAAACTTATTCCGGGTTTCCTTAGAGGGGTTGGCTTTGTAAGTCCGGAAACTCAGAAATGTATGAGGAGCTCGTTCTGGCTAAGGAAAGATTTCCAGTCCAATAAAGAATATATTTCGAGGAACTGCTTAATGTACATGGAGAGCAAGCAAATTAAACAACATAGGAAAACCGTGATATTCACACAGCAGAATTCCTACTAGAACTGGCTTAAGATTAAAAAGGGATAAGTAAAATATGCTGGAGAAGGATTAATAGAGAAGTTACATAGGCTCATCACAACTATATTGAAAATGAAACCATGTTCGAGGAATGCAAAAACTCTTTTATCATTTTCGTACTTAGAAAGGCACTCGAGTTGATATAAGGTGTTGTCAAATATTATCTTAAGGGAACTGACATTTTATGCTATAAAAATAATCGGAGACTACCAGCGTGGCTTCAGGAGGAACCGCTCGACGAGTGACTAGGTTTCTACTATACGACAGATTTTAGAAAAGAAATGGGGACTCCACGAGGTATACCAATGTTTCGCAGTTTTTAAAAAGGTGTATGACTCTATAAATAGAACGAAAATGTATTACGCCCTCATAAGACTTTCCAATCTTACTTAGACACATTATCACGAACGGCTCAAATCATCTGAGGAGAAGAAAATGACGATTAAGCATTTTCCGACGCTCAAAAGCGATAAATCGGTTATCCAGTTTCTCGAATTGACCGGCTATGTTATTTCGAAAATTCGTTCCCAGCTACGCCACTTTCGCAAAGCCGTTATCCGACCTAACAAAACGAGAAGCCAAATTTATATGTGGACCTTGCTAAGAAGAAATTCACGCCAAGTTGAAGAGTCTCCTATATCAACCCGCATTTGCCAGTAGGCTGGGCCTAATTATCCGGTATTCTTCCTTAGCTTCGAAACCTCCAGCCCGGACAAGAATTATTCAAGCTACGATCTCGAAGTCAGGGCTCTTAAAAGACACCGCATCTACTTGCTCGGGTTGAGGTTCGAGATTTTCACCGACTACAAGGCTTTTAAGGATACCAGGAAAAAGGTTATGGGCCCTTAAGATTGAGGAATTAAATTGTAAAGTTCATCATCGGTTCCGTACTGCAATGCGCTACGTCGACGCGCTAAGCCGCGATCTGATAAGGGGCTTACTATATAGAGCATGGATCTCTGAAAGGACGCACAAGAAAGGGACGAGACCCTTACGAAGACTGGCTCTTACGAAGACTATTACATTCGAGATGGTGCGCTGTACAAGTGCATTGAGGGCACTTACGTTTTGATAGTTCCCAAGTCGCTGCAGAAGCAAGTCTTCCGAATAGTAGAATTGGAGAAGGGACGCTTTGGTCTCGGCAAGGTATCGAAGCTAATTTAAAATGTAGGATAAAGTTTTTATTAAAAATAAAACGCCCGTTGAATGGGTATTAAAAAAAAGTGGAGATATTTGCGAAATAACTGAAGTGAAATGTTTTTTAAAAGGGATAGAGAGAGATTGCTGTGAGCACGGTGCCAGTTTTCGCTTGACTGACTCTTGTTGACACCCTCGGCCGCTGTCACTGTGCAATTCGCATTCACGCATTCAACTTCTTCAACCGGCTTCTCGGATTCGGAGTCGGGCTGGAACGTGAGCCACCGTTTCATATAGTCAGCGGCCGTCGAAGTCTGGCTGGGTTTGTGACGCTTTGTACTTTGGAAATGAATCGGTACCATTTTGATGGATCTTCAATGGTAAGATGCCTTAGCACTTGAATGATGGTCTTGTTCTTCTCTCTGGTGAAATTGATACAAGCATTATAAAAAGCAAAGAAAGAACGATTTGAATTACAAAACGTCCTATCTGAAACATTCGAACTACGTGAGGGATCAACAGAAGGAGACGCCTTGTCACCCTTTATTTATTTCGATGCTGTAATACATAACGATAACACCGCAGGAAAATTATAGGCTTATAGGAATAACCTTTAATGGAATCGCCCCGCTTTTACTTACACTAACGATTTGACCTGCTGAAGGATAGTGAGGAAACTTAAAAAAATACAAAACGTCCAATTATGGCAGTAAAGATTGTAGGTTTCGAAATAAATGAGGAGAAATCCACTGACCAACTTGGATTGATCCAAATTTTGTGCCTCGTACCTGACTGACCTAAACGCTTTAAAAAGTGGACTATTTCAAATATCTGGGAATTGTATTAGCAAAATAAATGAAAGGCTTCATAGCACAACAGACGCCTCTTCGTGATGAAGAAACTATTTAAAACAGCTCTTTCATTCCGCAATATCAAAATCCATATTATTATATAATGTCCATTATAATGCCAGGGATATTTTACGGCTGTGAAACTAGGTTTCTGACTAAGAAGGACGAGAATGGATTTTGGATCTTTGAAAACTAGATTTTAAGGAGAACCATTAGTGGAAAACAGGCGATTGAAGAAAACCTCATTCAACCCAAAGTTGAATTTAAATAAATCTAAAAACCCAAATTTACAAGTTTACAAAAAGGTCCCCCCAAACGGTCTTCCCTTACCTGCTAACGTAAAAAAATATCCATTCCGTCAGTTCTGTGTGACAGCCTCATAGAGAGGCATCTCGGTATTGCTCGCTTTCTTTAAGATAACAATTGAAATTGTAAAAGTGTCTACGAGGAGCTCCCTTATCACAGAGCTCTCCTGTTGCTCGAGCTCCTCTCAACATCTCTACAGTTTGAAAGTGTGTGATGACATAGCGGTCGTTTGGTTTCACAACACTGATCCCTCGCTATGTCCTTTTAAATGCTTACCCCATATTCAACCGTATCCTCTTCGCCATTACCTCCCCCCGCCCCTTTTTTGTTGAGGTGTACATTTGACTTCCGTTGCCCAAATCGCATTGACGCAACGCGATTCGTCCGAAGTTTGAATAAAGCTATTCCAACGAAACGGCGACAGTTATCCCGGTCCCGAATAAATAAATGAAAATGAAAAAGAGCAAACAGGAAGAAATTGACCGGCAGAATGCGGAACACCAGGAGGGCGAGAAAACGGACATCAAAAGTAAATTAAATTGGACGTTGGTACGTTCTAGGTATGTATGTACGAGTACTTGACGTAAAGTTGTTGCCCGAAACAATTTCATTTCAGCTTAAGTATCTGTGAGATGCTGTAGTAACGCAATTATGAATGAAACAACGTCGGCAGAGGTGGACGAGCGAGTGGTGCTGTCGAGAACGCGGAATTGAAATACCAGTTACGGAGGACGTTGGCTAGGTTGTATTATTTATACGGAAACGCAAATGCGAGTTGAAATGTTTAAATGGCGAATTCAAGACGTTGTTAACTGTGTTTTATGAACTTCAGTAGTAGGTTGCAGTCAATGATGGTTTTTTTCCTTCTTAGGAAATGGCATCGATAAAGAATCATTAGGAGCAGCTCGAACGCTTTGGAAATCCGGGCACGACCCATGCAAAATTACATAGTACGTGTGTACATGGTACGCACGTATCGAGTTGAGAAGGTATGTGTGCGAGTATGTTAACCGAACTTACTTAGCTCTAAGGAAGTAAGAGCGGCTTCCATGCAAGACAATTAAGTCGTCTTTTTATGTGCCGGGATAATGTTTTTGTTGCCATTGTTCTGATAAAGATTGCATTGAATTCGCTCAGTTAAACTTGTTACTAGTTTTAAGTAACTGAACTATAAGGTTTACTGGAAATAACTATTTGACTATCTGTTCTAAATAACACTCAATTACTCGGTGGTTTACAGATATTCTTAACCACGAGCTCAGGTTCTTTTGTCTTACTACTATGTGATAATGTCGGCTCTTCAGCTATATGTCCGAGTTTTGTATAAAGATTTGCCTACTGATAAAAAAAGGGGCCCGAATAAGTCAACTATTATCGCTCCATCAGTTCATCACTTTTTTTGCTTAGGACGTTAAACCAAATTCTGGTCAAATTGAAAAGCGAGGAAATAGAAAGCAAAGCAGTCAAGTATGCCGGCGACGTGAAATCACGGACAGAGCTTCGGCTAGAGTATATGTTTGTTGTCTTGATGTAAGCCAAAGGCAACCAAACTAATGCCCCGAGCTACTAGCCCAATATACCACTATTTAAACTGCTAAGGTTTAACAATTAGATTTTATTTCTATAGTTCAGTGCCAAATATTTAGACGTCCATCTGGACCCAAAGCTCAACTTGATATGCTATAATATGCTATATACATACATATGTATATGTTTGATATGCTATAAATATATAGCATCTTGTGGTGTCATCAGTATCAAGAAGCGTGATACTTGACACCTAGACCGTATGGCTACAGGGGAGCTCCGCTACTCCTGTCCGCGAATCTGATCTTGGTTTTCACAACTTACATTATTTCTACTATTGTACAAGGCTGTAATGCCTAGTCTCGATCTTCTAATCTGAATTATTGTTTCCCATTCGCACAGCCTCTCTGTTCATCCAAGCACCCCTCAAGATACTAGCGAAGAGGGAAGCATGTTAGACTAGTAAGTGTTTAACGTGACCTAAAAACATGGTGGTGCCGCCCACAGCAACAGCCAAGCGTCCCCAATTAGAGGGACATGGGAAGGCAAGTCACCGCATATAATCATGTTCGGGTCGTAGATATCCCCCTGAACCACCTCAAGTACAAATATTTCTAGCATTATTTAACCTCTCCTAACAAAAGTTGGGCTATGTCGACCACGTACAGAACGAGGTTTATTTTCGGGAGGGGGCAGCAGACTTTTTTCCTAAAAGCTATGTTAAAGAGAAAGTCTATGCCAATGATCCACTAATGTTTCCTGCAAAAAAAAAATAATATTGGAGCTGTTGTTGGCAATATACAGCCAACACGTGAGAAAAAAAAATTCAAAGGATAACACGGCAGACTAGAAAGTGATATTCCATTCCTAACCTTTGAAGTTGTGATGTAGCCCAGACTGCTACGTAAAATATTTCCTACATAATAAAATTTTTATAATAGTAATAAAGGGTCCGCCATCTAACGTTTTTTTTTTCAAGTAGTGCTTATTTCGTGAATGGTAACACTTAGCTCATGTCTGATTTGACAGATAATAAGTTTTATCCTTCCGCTGAACGAATATGGTTGTGTATACGTTTGAACAACGCTTTGCTAAGTGGGCCTGCGATCGACTTACAGAAGATGCCGATTTTGCCAAAAAACTCATCTTTTCAGATGAAGCTCATTTTGATCTTGGCGGGTATGTAAACAAGCAAAATTGTCGCATTTGGGGCACAGAAAACCCGCACGCATACATTGAAAAGCCGGTGCACCCAAAACGAGCCACTGTTTGGTGCGGATTTTGGTCCAGAGGCATAATTGGGCCATTTTTCTTCGAAAATGAGCAAGGAGTGGCCGTTACAGTCAATGGCGATTGTTATCGGGCCATGTTGAACAAATTTTTGTTCACAAAAATTGAAGAGGAGGATATTGGCAACATTTGGTTTCAACAGGAAGGCGCTACATGCCACACAGCCGAAGCTACACTCGATGTTTGCGCCCTGTTTTTGAAGATCGCATTATCAGCCGCAGAGCTGATTTCGTTTGGCCACCTCGGAGCAGCGATTTGACACCGTTGGACTATTATTTCTGGGGTGCCGTCAAAGATAAGTGTTACGCCGACAAGCCAGAGACAATTGACGCTTTAAAGGACAATATTCGTGAAGCCATTGGTGAAATACAGCTGCACACAATCGATAATGTGCTTAAAAATTGGACCGATCGTGTAGGCTACTGCATGGTCAGCCGCGGCAGCCATTTGAATGAAATTATTTTCCATTATTAACCGGAAGGATTGTACTTTCAAATAAAAAAAGAAATTTGAGAAAATATTCAGTAGTTTTTTTTATAGCATTTTCAAAAAAAAAAAAAAAGTTATTTGGCGGACCCTATATAATATATAAATAATATAATTTTTATAATACTTATTGAACGACCTTATATTGGCTTAAAAACTAGCTGGTAACTTGGCTATGTAGTGGAAATATAGATGCTTTTCGCGCAGCCCAATTGAATTGTTGATTACAATTCATTCAAATTCAAACGACTTCCTAACCAATTGTTGAAACTATGGTTAGATTCATGAAAAGCATGAAGAACTATTGGCGTCTCCACGTGTGGCTATCATCAGAGTTCACCGACATCTCCACATCAATAAATCTTTCGTGTCTTGAACCATAATATATTACAACCTGACAGTGTTGCAAAATGCTAGTGGTTGAATAAAGTACCGCATTAGCGGCAGAAAGGAAATGGCTGCTGAGCTGTAGGCAATTTTGCAATGTGTATCGAAAGAGTTCAAGCTAAAGCCTTAAAAAATTAAAAAAAGGGATTTGGCCGATGCTAAAAAAGAAAATTGAGGTTCGATAGAACAAAGGGGCGGTTTCTTTTACACGAACGTGGCCACTTGCCGAATATCGTGTTTTCTGAAGACAAAAAAATTTCAACTGAAAAATTCGTGAACAAACAAAACGTTTGTGTTGATTTAATGAAAGGGAACTTTCGATTGGCCCCCGAAGCCAAGCGACGCTTTATGAGCCTTCGTCCCTTGTATGATTGGACTGTGGGGTTAGGTGAATGCAACTGTTTACCCCGAAAGTGTTTTGGAGCCTTGAAGAATCAAGCATTTTGGCTGAAGGTAATGGATATTGCATCAGCACGCGTCAACCCAGGTTGGTTAAAAAACGAAATTCCTTGGTTCCTTTCGTCGACATATTGGCTAACATGGTCACAAGACGCAATCTACTTGATTTTGTTATATGGAGCATTCTAAATGCCACGCTCAGTGCTAAAGATGTGTACGAGAGAATTCTTCTTCGAGAATGGAATTTAGAATGAATCTCAGACTGCACTCGTTCGTGCACTCGTTTGTAAGCCGACTTCAGGACATAGTACAAGCATAGTATCGAGCATTTAAAGCAAATCCCTTAAAATATAATTATCAAGTTGTAATACAATTCCACTTCTGCTTACTTCTCAAGAATTTTTTTTTCCAGTTAACCAGAGCGTTTCTGCTCTTGTGCCGACTTAGATCTGCACAGCTATTGACAGTAGACTCCCTGGTGATAGTCTGCTTATGAGGTATCAGCTCAAAATAGATTCCGTCAGCATCCCACCATAGTGGCTGAAGTCCATCACTGGGATGTTGTGCTTTTCGGTCTTCTGGACTAATGTTACTGTAAAGAAACCATTTTTCATCGCCGATCACAATTCGGTTCAAAAACGGTTCTTGAGTATGACGAAACAGAACCGCGTGCAAGCTTCGGGTCTTTCCTGAAGATAATTTTATGATAGGTGGTGTTAAATCTATTTTCCTAGCTTTATGATTTTTCTCATTTTTCTTAGGTGTCGGTGGATGATCATATGGCTTACGTTCAGTTCGCTTGCGAGTTCCCTTATCGTAAGAGTGGGACTTTTTTTCGGCGCTGGACTTCACAAACCCGTCATGTAAGTCTTGTGGTTTATTCTACCGAGATTCATACTTCAGGTCGAAATTGGCATTTATTTATTGGCATGAAAACCAACACCGAAACTTGGACTCGCTGAAAACACCCTTCCCAAACACATCTCGATTTTTTTCTAAAATTTTACCGGCCGTTAAGCCTCATACATCGACTAATTGATCTCTCCAGCTATGATCCTATCGTTTATAATAATGAAATTACGAATGCAAGAGGCAATCTTCTGAATATTGTTCATGAAATCGAATTATATTAAAAAGGTCCATTCATATGCCATAGGAAATTCAACCCGATAACCAATTAGATTGGTAAAAAAATATTGTTTGGATCGTTTATTTCAACCTTACAATCACTTACTAACTTTTCGCATGTTTTAAAACCAGGTAGCTGATTAATTTCAATATCAAAACCAAAAAAAATTCCTGACATAATACGGAAATCGACGGCAAATATTGCCATTTGTATTCTACAATTATGTAATATTGGAAGTAGTAGTAGTTAATAAAATAGGACCAATCACATAACCTTGAGGTACCTCTGCAACAATAAAGTAGTAATCAGAAAACCAATTTACAAACACTTTAAAATACCATCCAGATGAAAAGTAATGAGATTATGCAGCAAGCCTTCATGGCCCACTTAACAGAAGCTTTTTTCATATCGAGCAAAACCAAATAAATGCTTCAACCTGTAATGAAGTTGCCTCTGATGTAGTAGGAAATTGTGATGCCTTCTTATTTCAGAGGAATCTGTTGGCAGGACATCATGGGAGTCTGGGATGGAAAACTAATGTCTTTCTCGGGTTTTAAAATATGACAAACATTGCAGACTTCTATTTTTTAGGAAAGTGATCTGACATTCATTAACTCTCACTAGTAGGAACTTAATGGCTTTCCTAGGAGCACGTTTGATATAGAAGTTGGTCAGAACCAGAAGTTCTTTTTATTTTTAGACTTAAGTTACATTATTAGCATCAGCTTTCATAGCAGTGAAAGAAATGAATTCATTGAGTGCTCAGCAACTCTACATAATAAACAAATAACTCAGCTCTTTAGCTTTCAGAATTTGATAGTTGTACTGCGTCTCCTATTTCTAATTCTGTAGCTTATTGTTCCAGGAGGGTCTTTAAAACGTGGACTGTAGATATTTTCCATCAAAAGTGTCAAAAACATATGTATTCTAGTCTATCAAAACATCTGTATCTATTTTCCATTTGTCTGATCCGCTTTTATATTGTCTCTAAGAAAATCTATAATATCCAATTCCTATTCTATCCAGTATATCCAGTAGCTACACGTATGTATATACCATTCCATGACATACGAACCGATCCAACGCAAAACATTCTATCGTTATTCATCCAACGATTGTAGCTTACACCGGAAGTGAGTTTCATGGATAACACCATCATTAAGCAGAAAGAAAATCCTCTACTCACTTAAATAGTTATTCCTAAGATGAAGGAAATAAAATGTAAGTGAATATCGTATTTCCTTTTCCGGGAATCAGGCATTATAACGAACCGCTCATTGCGGAAGCGTAAGACAATTTAAGAAAATTGACAGGAGTTGAGAGAAAAGTAATTGAAATGTTAGATAGTAGACAGCGCTTGAAATGTACTTCATTTGGTTGTCTGCAGGTTCGAAAGAAAGTTTTAGAAACCATTTAACCTGGTTAGTGTGTCACCATGGTCTGGTCTTCTCGTTAATTGAAAACTACAACTGAACTGAACAAAATGGAAATGATGAAAGAGAGGACCGAAAGCATGTTTGTGCATATACTTATGTAGGGAAGAAGGATTTAGTTATTGCGGAATTGGGGAATCGGAACACCGTGTCAAACATTCGACCTTCCTGACTGGAAATTGGCAAGAATGACCTGCCTCATAACTCACACTATCTGTCGCTGACGATGTTACATGTGGACCCCATGGTCTGCGACCTTCTTTACTCAATACCGATCACGCCTGTATAGCCCCGTGACTTTATACGGCCCTTGATCGAACTAAATCCTACGTACTGTAACTAAATTTCAAATCCTGTATGTATATCATAGCTTCCTTCATTTTTCTTTATTTCGTGGTTTCGTTTTTTATTTTTTTAAGAAAAATAAACTAAACTAAGCCAAACTACACTTCAGCTACCCACCATCTCCTTACCTAGCTTAGCCTATCTTAACCTACTCTAACCCACCGTAACCAAAAGTAACCTATGCAGGCCTTCCATTGGCGTTTGGTACACTTTGCCTTGAAGAGTCCGCTCTAGCCACCAAAGACATTGATGTATCCTAACGATTTCGGCGTCAAATCGACCGGCTGAGTTGCGGCGCTCGGGCTCACGAAACGCGACATTCACGTTCGTAGAGGAACCGTCGTTCCACGGAATTGTGGGCTACGTGGAAGATTAGCGGTACCGCCAATCTGTCCCTGATTTAGCCCACTTTAAATTAAATAGAGAAACGCCTCTGGTGGGTCAAAGCCATTAAGGCGCATCCTCTCATGGGGGTAGTAAGCCTCTTAGATCAGGCCACTGAGCGAAGTCATTGCTCTTGCAACTTAGCTTCGAATAAGTTTAATCAAAAAGTTATGCACCCTAATAATGCTGGCTCTATTGTATACGACCTCATTCAGGTAAAATTTGGTGTACTTAGATTCGAGTGTTCAATGTAACCCGAGACAAGTCCTGAGACATTGTCTCTCAAACACCCGAATCCGTTGCGTTAAGCTGGCGCTCACATTAAACAAGACGGAATGGAACCAGGCATCCATGGGTCTGATGACGGCTATGTAGCACATTAACTCTACCCTGGAATCAAAATGGTTGCTATGAAACAGCTAGGTATGTATGTATATCTTGTCGGAGCGAAAGCGTCCCGTGCTTATAGCTGGGCAGATTCCAATTTATCCGACTATACTTTGTTTCGTTAGTGGATGCCCGTCCGGTCCAAAAATTGAGATCCTAAGTTAATTTTTCTAGTGTCCCGGGAGGCCCTGGACAGAGGCGTTCTGAATAAAAACGATTTTAATTTCTGGAAGTTGATCTTCAACTGAGAGAAATTCTTCGACTTTCAGTCATCACAAAACTAATTTCTTTTCGAAGTCACGCTGCCGAAGAGTAACAACGACTTCGATCGTTGGACCTGATCCGTACGCAATTAAATCTTTCCCGTATGTTATTAAAGCAAGAGACGATCCTCTTTTCGATAAGAATCCTTCCTGCCGCCATGATATGTGAGTACTCGACACAACTTTTTACGGTATCTCTAGTAGTAGATAATTTTTACGACCTCGGCTCTATATTCCGTATGTTCGTTCCAACGAAAGGTACATACTCGTAGGCGCCGAACCTTTCTGCGGAATCCCCAAGTCGGAGATTAAATTTCTCTTAGACAAGAAAAATCGTAACACCTCCACTTTTGGAACAGCATTCAAGGACTCCGACAATCGAAAAGTTTTATACGGCCCCTGAACAAGCACTTTATTAATATCCTTAAATATAACAGTTGATATAAGAAGACTGGTCAGATAGTTTTCGGAACACTGTGGTTTGAGATATCATCTCAATAAAATTAACCTCTCATCTGAAACCGAGTGTTGACTCTGTTTTGAGGACGAGGAAACTGCAGAGCACATACTATGTGAGTGTGCTGCCCTCTGCCATCTTAGGAAGCGTATCCTCCTCAGAGAGACATCCTCAACTTCATTAAGAAGGTAGGGGAACTCCTCGTCCAATCGGCTAGCCAGCACAAAATATCTACACTGGTCGCAGTGCCCCACTAGCCCCCTACATAAAAAAAAATATTCCGTAAGTAGAAGTAACATATCTGGTTGATCAGATCAGCCACCTTCATCTCGCCTTCGACCTCTGCTGTGCAACATCATTTTCCAAATGCTTGACGCAGTTCATCGATTTGGTTTTCTTCCTCGACACACTCTTGTACTGTCCTTCGGCCCTGTGCTTCACAAGTCTCCATAGTGAGTGATATGTTCAACGTCGGTGTTGGTATAAGGTCTTCGATTTCTTGACGTCCCCAGTCCTCAGTTTGGCAACACCTGATATAAATATAAAATTTTGTATGCAGCCATCGAATATGGGGTTTTGGCACGGTAGTTAAGGTGCTGGGACCAGCACTGCGAAAAATCTTTCTGCAGGATTCAACAATTTTGCGAAGAAAGGGAAGATAGGGATTAGGCAAGACTCCCTCCAAAAGTTTTTAGAAGATAATATATTCCTGGAGGATCTAAGTTAAGCCATTCGTCAATTTCATCCTAAGGACTAACTTACAAGAATTGAAATAGGGCGAGTGAGACGGGGTTTTAGACAAGGAGTGCTGATGTTGAAGTCGAAACAGTTTTACGCATTAACATTTCACAGCATACGGGAGATAGATTCATTGGAGCGAGATGCGAGAGGTGGGTAAATAGAAGAGACGTGGATTTCGTGTATTACGAGGGTTGGTGTTGAAAAAGAAAGAGTTGTATAGGGTTGCGCAGTCAATGGTACCTGAGAGGAGTCGATGTATGAAAAGGATGTCGGAAATCATTCTTCGTTCTTCCAGCGAGTTCAAATTAATAAGTTTTAGGCGGTCTTGATAGGGAGATAGGATCAGAGGATAGTCCCATGGTAAGCCACGAAGAGCAAAACGGAGAACACGACGTTGGATACTCTCGATTCTGGAAATGTGTGTATGATGGTAAGGAGACCACACTTGAGAAGCGTATTCGAGAATAGGGCGAACAAAGGTTAAGTAGAGAGACCGAGTAACGTAGGGATTGGAACATCGTCTTACGAAGCCGGGTGCAAAATTGGCCTCAAGAATTATATCGCTGATATGTGCAAAGAAATTGAGTTCCTGATCGCATAATACACCAAGATCACATGAACCGTAAAAAGCGGTTGATTATGGAAAAAGTAGAGGCGGGGAGGAGGTTTGATAGGTTTACGGGAGAAAGTAATAGATTGAAATTGGAAATGTTAAGGTCCGGGCAATTCTTGGAGCACCAGGTGGAAAAACTGTTGAGGTCCGTTTGAATAAGGGAAGAATCATGTTCTGAGGAAATGATTTTAGCGTCGTCGGCGTATAGAGAGATGTGGGATTGTTTGATAACCATTTTAATATCGTTAATGGTAAGGACAAAAAAAAGCGGACTTAAATGACTTCCTTGGGGGACACCGGAGAAAGCAAGAAAGGGGCTAGAGAGGCAAGATCTAAGAAGAGCGCTGTTGTAGCGATTTTCCAGGTAAGAGGATACCGACTTTAATAAGATGGGTTCAAATCTTTGTGAAATTTTATCAAAGGCCTTATTAAGGCTGTTGAGATAGCATCGACTTCGAAGGATACCAATTCAATATGGTTTGTGGTTGTAGACCTACTCGTACTTTTGCACAAGCGGGTGTTGTCTGGGGGTGGTTAAAGACTTGCATTGAAATCTCAAATTATCATACAAAATACTTTCGAAGGTTTTGGGTATATGAGACAAATTAGCAATGGGACGGTGTCAAGAAAAGAGTACGTAAAGGGAGATAGAATTACATAGTTATTTGTAGAATATTGATATGGATCATTTACGGTAAGGTTGTTCAAATTAAAATTAAAAAAAAAAATTGGTTACGGCTTTAATCAGCTAGGCTCGTCTGAAGAGATCCATTTAAGATGAGGAAACTTGAAGTCACCGAAAACTAGGATCTCGTCTTGGGGATCCCGTAGATCAACTAAATTATCGATTGTGTCAATGGCCAACTTATATGGTTTAATAGGTTGTGACGGTAAAAGAAGATGTCTAGAGCGATTTCCGGGGTAGTAGAATCTTAATAGAAACAGAGTCGAGACACGGCGAAGATGAAGTGCTATGAGGGAGGAGTCAATTGAGTTTCGGACGGCTAGGAGGACACCACGGCATGGACAACTATCAGTCGTTACATCATCGTCGCGATAAACGTTAAAGTTTGATGCGAACAGTTCAAGGTTGTTTATTCTGGGGATTAGGTTCGTTCCAGTTAAGGCAAATATTTCAAAAGATAAGCATGTGATTGCTGCAAAACTGTCTGAGTTTTAGAGCGCAGACTTCATATGCGTTATACGCCTTGAGTGTATATATTGTCTGAAGGTATCAAGATCGTTTGACACTTTTTTGGGTGAGATATTGAAAAACTCGTGATATTTAATGAAAAGGTTCTTGGTAGTGAAGTCGGTCTGGAAGGTTACGAGGTTTATTCAAGAAGTAACAAGAAAACTGGAATTTTTGAAAATAATTTTATTTATAGGCTCGTTGGAGTCCTTGACTATTTTGGAAACCAATAAAGTTGATATCTGACATAACAAACCGGTAATTCTTTCTTTTACACATGCTTACCAACACTGCACAAACAAATTTCGCTGATCGTACAAATACAACTCCGAAATTACAAAATACCTGTTCCTGTTCCTGTTATTTTTTGAACATTAATAGTTGTTAAAAGCCGTTTTGGTATGCTTTTTTTCAATCATTGTTGTGGCTTTACGAGGGCTTCACGGTGCTTCAATGGTGCTGGATATGAATAGCTTGCTTTACTTCCCTATTTCTCACTTGCGGGCTTCTATTGTTTGTTCCACCTGCATGTTGCTCATTTTATGGCGCTCTTCCTTCACTGAAGATAATATCACCATCATCACATTTTGCCCATAAAAGTTCGTTTATAACTAACGTTATGGGAGAACGAGAAAATTCTTAATTGAATGGGACAAAATGGGATTTCAAATTGAACAGATTAAGACCAACAGAGACAAAACACACGCGGGCGTCATAAACGACTCTGTTCCCCCAAATTAACATTGCTCACTCCCCATTAAAAACCACCTCAGGTACACCAACAACATATGCAACAACTACTTGGAGCAAATTGCCACCGTTATCAGCGTTCATATCTTCCTCTAATGAGATGTACAATCCTAAACAACCATTTAATCACCTCAACATTCCAATAACTCTCATCCTCCACATCCGCCATCGGGCTGTAAGCATATCTGCACTCAGGTTCCCACCACAATCGATTTTAGTAATTATAGCAGGAACACGACAATCTTCCAGATCACACCATGTTGTCTAGCAGTCGATACAGAGAGCTTCGTGTCGATTCACAAGTATTTTACGACCTTCTAATGTACAAACTACCTTTTGGGAATACTTGAGGTCACCGTGTGTGTATGTGTGTGTATTTGTACCTTTGCCAGGAATCGGGTTGCCTTCGAGGAGAAGTGGGTTTTATTATAATTTCGAGGATTTACGCAAACATATTTCTACCGAACGGCAGGAAAACTGATTCCAGTGATGACGGGGTTGGTCAGGCGGCGATGCTACTACCCAACTGTTGCTTGCCTTATAGATGCTCGGTTTCCAAAGAATCGGAATTCTTGTCCAAGTACCACGAAATACTCGAGTGCCCTTACTCTCTCCTTGAGCTTTTCCGGCTCGAGTTGATCCACTTTTGACAGAGAGGCAAAGGCAATGGAGCAGAAGTCCCCGTGGTTCCATGCCGCTCATCTATTGTTGATGATGACGATAATGAAAATGATAATAATAATGTTTGCGCATCCATGAAAATAGTCCTTCGGGGCAAATTAATTCCGAATATCGTATTACTTTACGGTAATTGATAGGGCTGTCTTGTCTACGAGCAACTACCCCATAGGCACTCTTAGAAAAAGCCTGGAGAAGGGGATAATGAAACGAATCACTGGAACAGAGATGTAAATATGATGGCGTAAAGTGGATGAGGATAACGCGTGCAGATGCTTTTGATGCCGAGATATCCTTTTCCGTCCACGGCTGCTCGTTATTATTGTAATTAATGAAAAAAAAAATTAATGTACTCCATTTATAGAATTTATAATTAGTACTTCGTTATGAATGCGGGTTCGGATGCTCAAGCTCGATTTAATTTTTTTTGTGGAATTTTTCTGTTCCTTTAGGGGACAGATTCGTTAATATTGTCGTTATCAAAAAAGACGAACAGGATAATGCGAAAAGGAGAATGGGGCTGGCGATATTTTATGGAATTGGGCTAATGGCCCGCATTGATTACTTAATAAAATAATTGTTGTGAGGACAAGGACTGAGTCTGAATATGAGTCTCCGCAATGATTGTAACTTTTTAACCCAAATCCATGATAATCAATTTTTGTTCTGTTTTATTTGCCTTAAGATTTCATAGCATATTCCCCCTTATGTCTACATTTTGGAAAGAGTGATTTGTGCTGTTTGGTTTTTCAATGTTTTATTTTGGACAGCTTACGCTGACTCGTGGCATGCGTTAAAGTCAGTCAAATTTATTTGGCATTGCCATTTTGTCTCAGAAAGATTTATGCCCCAACAACATTTACAAATTATTGATTGACATATGAGCAAGCAATTGAAGTCATAGTGACTACATTTCGAAACAATTTCATTCAATTGGGCATCAAGCCACCTACCTTTATATGTAGAGTGCGTACAGAGGACAATATTGGAAAATATAAATAAAGATCGTGATTTGTCCATTCGTCGCCTCTCGCAATAATTGGGATTGTTTTACTCGATTACGTGGAATATTGTAAGGATTGTACCTTAAAACCCATGCAAGAACTAAGGCCAAACGACCTGCCAAGGTGTTTGGCCACAGCGAATTTTCGGTGAGCGGGCCTCAGAAAAGCTGGAGAAAGATCCGCTTTTTTGGCGAAAAAGAGTTTTCAGCGACAAAATGTATGGTTGAATGATTACATTAATACACAAAACTGTGGAATTTGAAACCGCAGACAATAAAAGAGCTGCCAAAGCACTGTTAACAGTTGGTGCAGTCGGGTGTTGGTCCGGCGGAATCACTGGTCTGTATTTATTCAGAGACGACGGTGAGAACAACGTTGCCGTCAATCGCTTAACGATATGTGATTTCAGCAAGACGACGACACATACCACCCAATACACGGATCGATGAACCAATCGAGAATGAGTTCGGTAACTAATTTAACTCTAGTTTTGGATAGGTGAATTGATCGGTCGGATGTTGCGATTTAACGACCTTAGACAATTTTTGGAGATGGAAATACGTCGAATAACTCGTATATTTCAATTTCAGGCTTGGAAGACAACACTACAGGAGTTATTAGTGATATAACAATCAATATGCGATCAAAACTAATTCAAAATTGAAGTTTCGGTTAGGACCACTTGAAATCTAGTTTTAGTCAACTTTGTACAAAATAAACATTAAGAAAGAAATGGCAAGTACTGATTTATCAACTTAAGTAGAAATTTAATTTCATTTTGGCAAGTTTTCTGTCTTTTCTTGACAATTCAAAACCAAGAGCTTACGAAATCAGTTATTATTTTTTTATATTATATTTAATCAAGGTTTCTAACGCTGGTGGAGCTTAGCGATCTAACTTAACTTAATTCAAGCCGAAATTTAAAAAAATGAAAAATCAGGCTTTCGATTTCGTCCTGGCACGATGGATACACTAGCTAAGCCAAGATCGAGACGCTTTTTTTAAAAGTATATTTTGGGCCCTAGATTCCGTGCAGCTTTTTTCCCTGGACGAATAAAAAATTGATCCCATCAAAGGGAGTTTTTCTTTCTTTTTTTCATTTGACAAGACATTCTCTCCTTGAGTATAGCTAAAGAATATACCATTTATAAGACCTGATTCTTAGCTTCCCATTTGGAATTCTGTAGAAAGATGGTATATGTTTACTGTGTCAACTTGCTTTACCTAACTTTTGCAGGCGGATTAGGTTAATTAGGTTCAGTAAAATTACCTCAAGGCAATTTTAGTTAGTTCGATTTTACCTTTAGAGGTAGAGGTTGTTGACTCGAAAGTCTAACTCATTTATGGTCAAGCCTACGAAACGCAAATCTAGAAAACATTTGGAGTTATTGTGGTGATTGGTTATACCACTTTTAAGTAAGCAGGACTGTGGTCAAAACGATAGATAGATAAGCTCTGGTTAGGTACTGCCAAACTTGCTTACTTAAGATAGCGTTGAGTAGACGACTGTCGAAAAACCACAATTTTTTTACACTCAATGATTGAAACTATTTGCTACAATAAACAATGCCAGCAAGACGCAAGGACGCCCATTTGGGCCGTCGAACGAATAAAGCCACAAAAATGCGAAATAGGAGACCAGAAAGAACAGTCATGCGCTCAAATTCAAACATGACTCAGCCGGCATGTTTTGCACATCAGGAATAGTGCAACTTCCGGTAGTTGAGACACCAGGAGAACCATTGAACGGCTTGCCCATCGGCACGGATCCAGATTCAAACCTCTTCCTGAAGTCTATCCGCCGATTTATACATGCTTCCAAATGACATTGTTTTTAGCAACAGAAATAGCGCACAATACTGCGACAAATGGCCAACAGTTAAATTCAACCTTGAAAATCAAAGGACAAGTGTACCACAAAATGGGCTCATTGTTGCCAATGCCAGACGAAGCACGTACATTTTAACAAATCTACTTCATGGCCGGTGAGGACCCCTAACGCGCACTCGTCAATCACGGCTACAATAACCGGCTAGAATAACCTCAATTCGCCTGAAGCCAGGCGCATAGTGGGCGAGCTGGACACCCTATTGAATGAGCACAATGAATTATTGAAATTCCTCCAATCACACATGTACGAATTGGAAAACGACAATCACGCTACTGTAATCAATCCTGATAAAACACCAGCTGGAGAGAACGTGCGTAGATTCAATGCGCCTGTTGTTGACGACGTTTCTGGTAACTCCATCATTCTACCATCATCGTACGTAGGTCGTCCACGTCATATGCAAGAATACACTATGACTCTCGCGCGTGAGTGCGGACGATCGTGTTTATTTATTACGTTTACATATTATCCAAAGTGACAGGAGCTTACATTTTTGCTACTTCCAGGCCAAAACGCAATACACCGTCATGACATTACAAAACGTGTGTTCAAACAAAAATCGCGGTCGTAAGTACTTCAAATCAGTTTTTTTTGTGACGAATTTTGCATAAAGATCCTGCATTGTTATAACATTATGTTAACTCAAGAAGTGCAAACTCTTGACAAAGAGTCGAAGCTTTGGCTCTGCAAAAATTTAAAGAACGTGTGTCGTTAGAAATTAAGCTCATTTTGAGTCCTTTTGCCACTAAGCAAATTCTGCGTTATTGGAAAGCAACAAGCGCATATGTGTTGTAAGAAATTCGATTCAAACCACAAAAGTGATCGTGTGGTGTGGATTCTATACCGGAGGTGTGATTTTTTTCCATTAAGGGCATAGAGTTTGATATCATGCCCGTGTTAAGAGATTATTTTTGGCTAAAATTTAGTGAACGTATCAGTGATATGCGGTTCCAACAAGATGGTGTTACATTTTTCTTGTTTTATAGGGTTCGCGCAGGTTCAAGAGTTACGCTCTTATGCTGTTTGTCACGCAACCTTGACGGGGTGCAGATGGTTTGCGTCGAAGATGTTCGTTTACTATTCTCCGGAGGTAGTTGTCCTAGATAGGATTCGAGAGATTCGACTGAATTTGTCGCGTTGATTGTAGTTCACAGTAACTTTTTTGTTTCCATGTGATTAAGGTGTTATATTGGAAATGTGTTATGCCGTTAGAATTTTTTTGATCATCTCTCATTCACAACTGATGTTGTTGTAAATTTTTTTCATATAGGTATTGTTCCTGGCTATGGACAAACTTTAACTACAGAGCTTCCGCTCAATAGTCGGTGATGGTTACCATACCACCGCCACCCCCTGGTCAAACAACCGATCAATTAGTACTGAAGGAGAAGTTCGGTAATAGTGTAATAATCTCATCGCCTGTTCAAGCGATTTGAATCTGTTATGGTGCAGTTCATGGCGTTACGTGTTTATTTCAACAAATCAACTACATTAAAAGCCAGAAACAATATCGAAAATGAAATTGACAACGTTCTGAACGATATGTGTCGAAAAAAAGATGAAAATTTGATTCAAAAAAGTAACCGCTGTAAGCGTGCCTATGGTAGCCATATGAACGAGACCGCGTTCACTAGGATAAGCTTCAATAAATATCTCAATTATTCTTTGTCTTGTTTTAATGCAAAATTGTTGAGTCCTTATTAAAAAGTCCAGATTTTCTTCGACCGAAGGCGAAAAGCAAAACTTTTCTAAAATCAATTTCGTTTGGCTCCAAAGTTGAAATTTTCACGGACAAAAGATCATGACGTCAATAAAAATTGATAAATGTTATGATGAGGAGTTTTTGGCAGACGCCAATTTCTGATCTAATATTTCGGACCAGCATGTATCGCTAGCGCCATCTATAAGAAAATGGCAGATTATGCAGTGCGCAGTAATCGTCTCAAAATGGACAGCTCTGGCCTTTCAGTCACACTCTTAGCTATGTTGAAAGCAATTTCAGCCGACTTTGCCTGACAAATAATTAATTAACACCTAACTCGTCTGAGGTGTTCAAATTTATCGATTAAATTTACTACAGCTCTGTGAGAATGCTTTTAATGGTAACTAAAAGCGGTACGAGCTTAACGAAATATTTCCGCTATATTTTCACCGTTTTTATAGAAATGGTATATCACTTCAACACGTTGTGCGAGTGTTTATCGATTCATCATCAAGATTCTCCCAGGTTTTCCTTATTAGAAGTCACCTTAATGCCAGTGTAAAATTTAAGGGAAGGGAAATTTAAAAGGACACATCTTGTTGCATGACCTATTACTTTGTCACATACCTTTTCAAACAGGTGTGTACCTGTCCCAACAGAACCCACTAATTAGTCATATGCAACGTGACTATTTTCTACTGCTTCCAAATAAACAGGCTGGATTCGTGGGGAAGTTGCTGGAGAAGGAAATAAGAGACCCCTGATCCCTTATCTTTGATATTCGATAGTCCTATTTTCATTTTGTAGTGAATCAACCGAAAAAGTGCTTTATATTGACAATTACTTTACTTATTGCTCGTCAACCAAGATATAATCTTGGTCTGGGCTTCGTCAGAGTAGTTTCAAATGACCTACCTGTGAACTCGGTCACTATGAAGTCAGTCGGTGAGGGGTGTCAAAAACATCACACCCTCTCTGGAAGTTCTTGAGACCACTTCACAAAAAAGTTCTCCAACAAGTTAATTTGACAAGCAAAACGAACCTAATTATTATAGTAACTCATGCGCAGGTAACCTAAGATCTTTGTATACCTTGGAGCACCCGACAAATATTTCGATTGAATTTCACCCTTCGAGCAACGACCACACACCATAAGTCTTCTAAGGAATGTTCATTAGCCAAAGAATCCAAATGCTCCATGAGATTTAGCTACTTCTTGGTATCTGCATTTTATGAGAACTACACAAAGTTTGCTTGGGCTGTTTGAAATGCAGGGATGATTGTGATGTTCCTTGTGGATGGTTGAAAGTGTTGCTGATTGTTTAAGTACCTCGAACTGTCACACACAACAGGAACAAGGGCTCTAAGGAGGTTGACGAGGCTTGATACATATTTATATAAGATCTTCATTCATCACTCCATCGACACACTCATTTAAAGTGCAAAGACGAAACGTTCAAGTCAAGAGATCCTCCTCTTCATTCCACTTTAATTCATTTCTTTCATTTAATGTTCTTCCTCTGTGGCGCAACCATTATTGCAACCAAGTGTCGAATGCCTCTTAAAACTTTTCTTCCACCCATTTCCTCGTTTAACTCCCATCATTAACTACTTATGAGTCAATCGCTTCCACGGCCACCTACAAGCCAAGTTGCACCGCAGTCGCTCTCATTTCCTATCCAATGACAATCCCAAGTAGTTTCCTTACATTAACTTTCTAGTGGCTTTCTCACGCCCCCATTCACACACCACTTACCAACAGGACAGGACAGAAGCGACTCGCTCCAGTGAGTGTCCTTCAGTCCGTATTCGAGTGAGTTGCTTTCCCATTTCATGGACAACATTATTTTTTTGTTTATCCTTGTATCATTCGATACACTTGGATAACCATTAAAAGTTCATCTCTTACCTCGAATTGGCCTTTTCTTGCCGAAAGATATTAATTTGGCGATTGCCGATGCCTGGACGGTGTTCAATGTTATTAATATCGGAGCAATCAATTTTACGGTGTATATCCCAACCTCGTGTCGGGCATTGTTGAAGCCCCTCCGATAGATAGGTACGAGAATAACGTTATTTATTGAATACCAATGCGCGGCACATATTATATCCTTAAGGATCTCATAACCATACCCTCCTTTTCAACTTTCCTTTTATCCCCTCACTGACGGCAAATTGCGTGTACAGGCTACGAATCGAGTTCGAATTTGACTAACAAGGACTACGAATATCCTTCGAGTATTCCATGAAGGATGTTTGTTAAGGTTATTAAATGTTTAATAGGCGAGATGGTTTGGACGATGATTATCGTGTCGAATCCTTGTTCGAGGGTTGAACGTGAGGAGTTCGTGTAGTTTAGCTATACATAAGATATCATATCCGGGGCGGTGCCCAATACCAGAATCCGTTTCATAATTTATGCGACAAAACAATTTGTGTTAAATAGCCGAAATTCGAGCTAGGCACACAGTGCGTGGCGGAACAACAGCTTTATGTTGTTGTTAAATGTTTCGTTTCAAGGATGTGCTTGATAGAGAAGTTAGGTAGGCGGGTAGGTGAGGGATTCACTTGTTTTCGACGGTTTGGTTCGTTTAATAATGCTTTTAAAATATAGTATTGGCTAAGGCTAAGGCTCTTACACAATTCATGAGCTGGAATTAAAGATCTAGGGAAGTAAGAAAATGAAGTTTTACTGCTACTGATGCATTATTGTGTTATATGTAGGTTGTACGAGAATCTAGGACTGCTGATGTTGTATGCTTTTTGAATCAGAGCTTCATAAGGCGGGGATCGGCTATATTGGTTGAATCAGAATCGCCAAGAAAGATATGAGGAAGGACCTGTTTTAGAAACGAATTCGTCATGCGTCTTAAAGGGTTATTCTGCATGTCAAGTCTAGTCAAGTCTAGTTACTTCGAGTAATCTAAGTATACCCAAATCACAAGATTTCGGAGATCAATTACCAGGTTCATAACGCGGCTTATAATTATGTTCATTGAAATATCTTTTGGCTGAATAGAATACCACATCATGCCTCTATAGCGAATACCACTGACCGAAATACGCTGATTAGATTTTGAAAGAAGGTATGGTCCGATGACGCCACCAGGCCTTAGATCGCAGTAAGCTGTAGATTTTTTTGGATATAATGGAGTTTCGATAAGCTCTTTTGGATTACCTTTGCCCTAAACCCGACAATTTTGCTTACTGACATACCTATTGAGTTATCCTCATTACTGATTGCAATTTTGCGGCTAAATTTGGGACAGTTCACCGACTTTCCGAAACAAATGATGGCCATTTGGGTTGAATTCTTACTCGAGCTGGACCATCACGAAATCTAGCAATTTTGCATACTTTAAATAGGTCGTGCCGTATATCGTGATTCTCCTGACCTTAAACTACACTAATAGGCAGCCCTTTAGAGTATTTTGTATTTTAAGGAACAGCACGGAGTTATATGTCTGACCAATACGGAGGCTACATAATTATTGTGAGCATTGCCACCATTTCCACAACACTTTTCGAGCTCTTTTCGATCTTTACGACCCAGAATAAACTGGGTTGGATCTAAGTTTCGACGTATATATTTATATATCACATCTATTAACCTGATATCGTATAATTTCATATCCGTTATGCTCTTCGGTAATGATATTTGGGTCTTCGGATTACGTTGTTTGTGTTGTCAGACAAAAATGGCCTTCGTCGTTCTTGATGACTTTCCACCGAAAATTTTCAACTTTGCCTTTGAGCTTCGGGGAAGCGCGAACGTAGTTTAGACGCATGCAGTAGCTGATGATCCTTAAGTCGGTGACATTATCATCGGAAGAAGCAGTAGGAGGCCCCCGGCCTTTATTCTGTCGCGTGTTATTTCAATCTCGTCGAGACGGCGGCTAAACGTCCTGGTGTTCTACTGGTTGGTGTAGCATGGTCAGAGAATCTGTGCCAAAATCACAAACGAAATATTCTGTAGAAAATGGAATTCCACGATTTTGAGGAGTATGGCGTTCTGTGGCTTGTTGAGGTGTATTCTGCGTCTGTTTACTTTAAAAATTTCTAAACAAAACTGATAGTTGCCACCATTTGCAGAAGTTATAATATCTCCCAATGATTAATACATTTTGGGCCATCTTGTGGCAAAATAAATATTTATCCCATTTTGTAAACAAATAAAGTCGTCGATCGTACCAAAACAGATCTTCAGCACCTGATATAAGGTTTGATAAAAATGCATGTATGTACACAGATTCCCCCATTTTCGATTATACTGGTTTAAATCAACAGCCAATTGCAATGCCATCTCTTATTCATCATTGAACTATGTAGACACATTTCTCATCTATCCTCATACCGTACTTCGTAGCGTTCTTATTGTCTTGCCAATAGTGGCATTAGACCCAAACTTGGATCAGTCAAATAGTCAAACAGCGAATATTAAGTAGGCAGGAAAACCAGCTTAAGAAACATTCCAGCTGATGAAAAACATTTACGGTGACCAGTGACCAGTCCATCCCGTGTACAAGTATTCCACTGGTTTGGTAGATTTCGTAATGCCTACGAAGACGTTGGAGACAACAAACGCTCAGCGAAGCCGCAAACCTCAAAAACGTTTCCCAACGTTCCTAATTCCTTAAGACTTATTGAGAAGATGACTGTCATTTCTAGTCCATCGTATTCCTACCGAGGATCTCGGAAAGAGAAAAATCTGAGCGCTTCACATTCTCTCACGGAGAGAAAATCTGCCAAATGAAGGATCCTGCATACATGTCATCGATCGTAACTAGGCATGAAATGTTGTTCTTCTAATACGAACGACTCACCGAAAACAGTGCGCGACTTGGACGTCACCAGATGACCCGAAAGAGAAAAAAGTAAAGATGCAGAAGAGCTAAATAATAACGATGTCCGTCGTTTACTTCGATTTCAGAGACATTAGCCATAAGGAATTCGTTAGAGAAGGTCAGAATGTGACCACCTGATATTATTTGGATGTTCTGGAGAGATTGTGGGACAGAATTCATCGTTCATCGACTTCCTTGTTGGCAGTTGGTTTCTATTGCATGACAATGTGTTGTCGCACAAAGCTCTACTTGTGCGCGAGTTTTTGGTGAAAAATGTTCGACGCTCGATCTACGACTTCTGGCTGTTTCCTAAATTCAAATGAACGTTGAAGAGGAACATATACAGTACGATTCTAACTAAATTTGTCGTAAGCCTTCAATCGACATCCTCCGACAAGACCATTCTGACCCTCGATAAGTTTTATTTTCGCTTTAGAGGAGTACAACTCGTGATGGCAATACTTAACGTAAAGCAAATTGTAGTGAAGTAATGAGTAAAAGTTCAAAAAAGAATGATGAAAAGCCTAAGCTCCTGGTATATACATTTTCTTTTTTCTTTTAAATGAGGAAAAGCTACGAGACCGATATAGCCTATTTGCTGAGAAGAAATATATTTTTGTAATAAAAACCTTCAAGAATCATTGAACCTGTTATGCCACTACAGCCGACTAATGAGCTAGTAGACGTTAAAACTCGATCAATTTTCATTTCCCCGATTTAGCATGACTAGTTAAGAAATGACCTCATTTATACACATCCCATTCAGTTTACACCATGACCAGCTACCGCCATCTCCGTGATATATGCCAATACAACCTCTTTAGATAATCCATTTAATAGCGTAGCAAAAAATACCTTGGGCCACACGAAGTCATTTAACCATTCTGTCCGCACCGAAGCACATAAATCACTTCACTAACGAAAGTAATTTGCAAAATTGACCCGTCCACAAGAGTTATTCCTAGACCAAAAAAAAAATAAAAAAAAAAATAAAAAAAACTGCGTCATCGCTACCAAGGCAAGCACAAAAAAGAACAAGCCTGTACTAAATTACCTGTCAAAACGTTGATGACTCAACTTTCGTCAAAAACATGCCCTTTTTCGAATACCTCTCTTAGGGATACTCATAAGCTCACCTCAATCACAAAATCAGAGGGAACATACAAACGACATCTTTCCACGGTCGACCCTCTGCACTGGCCCTTGGACCAGGACATTATCCCCCAGCAAACAGGAGATGGAAATCGGAAAAAAAAGATAAACTGACTACAGAAGAAAGGAAAGCATTTCAGCCGGTTGCATAATTTATGGGCAAAACCCTTTACTACGTTTCCTTTTTTCTTCGGATATTGCCATAAATTATGATCTACGAGAAACCCACTGGCCCCGCTCGTTAAATGGAATAATAATAGTCAAACGGAAGAAAACCACTTAATCCATGACCACGACGAGTGGCGGTATTTCTAGGTTGTAACCCGGCGACCATTTAGGTCGGTGGTGGGCTGTCATAATTAGAGAGACCGTATGTAATTGGAATTTATGTTTAATTACCACGTCTGTCTGTGTGTCTGCGTGAGCTCCGAGCAGCCCATCGAGCGTGGGCATTGTTGTTCGAAAACACAAGGGATACAATTCGAAAGTAATTTACAGCATGAAATTGAAAAGCGAAAAGAAAACAAAAACGTAAATTATTTGATAAGTTTCTGTGGGTTTTCGCTAAGCTAAATTAACAATGTTGCAAATGATGTTCAACCCCCCCATCAACCTCTTGATATTATGGAGTAGTAAGGGCAGCCACCCCTTAACATCCTCACCATGAAGCTTGTTCGCTTCTAGGTCCTCCTCGCATTTCAAAAGTGTTTCGAAATACTCGTTTATGTGTTTCTGCCTCAGGCTATACGGGTATGTGGTTCACATGTGATAACGTACGGGCGTTCGTTTCAACTACAACAACACAACATTATGGTCCAATAAATTTTGCAAAATTAATCTGGATTTTATTTTTCGATCCTGTAGATACAACATACTCGCACTCGTATAACAATTTGCTATTTGTTTGTTCAGGATGTGGAATGGTTTTGTTGTTTTGAGATCTGTCGAATTTGGTTTTTGTACGAATTGCCTTTGGATATTCGGATGTTAGCCTCGTTTGACGACGGTAAACATTGAGTGTTTGGTTTTGTCTTTTCTTTTTTTTTATGCAGATATACGAGTACGTGTGGATTCCATTGTCAGGGAACGAAATGTCGTTGACTGAGACGTTCACGACCTGTCAATGGAATTTTGCAATATATTGAAAAATCCCCCATGTGCATAATTGTTGAGTGTCCATCTGACAATCAACTTTGGAGAATATTAATTTTCGGATGTCAAAGTCAAACGAGCTTTATGTCGCATATTATGAAGAATTTCTAGTTCGATGTCAACGTTTTGCTAAATCGTTTACTGTCATTTCATAATGGTAAAATGCAAGCTTGCAAACATGTATCCTTTTCAAGAGGAGCACCATAAACTGTTCGTCTGCATTGGGAGACAGAAAAAATCCGTATAATTCAGATTTTTTAGATACAATGACCATCGATAGTAGTAATGGTCGATTGATTACTAGCTTTCTGACTTTTATATGTTCGAAAGAAAAAGAAAAAAAAGAATGAAGAAGCTAAGCTTGGCAATTAAATATTTCCACAAAATCGCCCTTGATTCCAACACACTTAGTTCAACGTTTCTCTAACATCAATATGCCTTCCCGGAAGTGAAAGCCTGGAAGGCATCAATGGCCGAAACGATTTCCCTCAAGTTTGGGGACAGAAGAAAGTCTTAGGATACCAAGACAAGAAAATAGGGAATGATGGCCGAGCAAATCGTTTTGCCCCGTTTTGCATCGCCAACACACCCTTGTGTACAGGAGCGTTGTCCTGGTAAAATATGAGTATTACTTCTTCAAGTTAGGCCCCTACTCTTCCGTGCAGGAACGGGTTAAGAATATCCCTGCAGCGATACCTCTCGCTTGTCGTAAAAGGCGACTAAAACAAAAGTAAACAAAAATCACATCTAGGCATCTAGGCAAAATCACAAAATTACACCAAGGTGAGCCTAGGGACACATATACCACCATTAAACTGCCCCACAAGTGTACTCCACACGACTGGAGATCACCGGCGTTGTAAGAGTAAGATCAAATAAAAAAATCTGGAGCATGCCCGTGTCACAAAAAAAAAAAAAAAAAAAGGCAGGCCGAAAAACAATTGGTGCAAACAAATGCAAAAACATTGATTGGCCTCAGCGATGAAGTAATCTCAAACCGGGAAGCCTGCCGCTACTTTCTGAGGTCAAACGACCCCACAAGCGGACCAGTAGGAATGCAGTTTTTTTGAATATGCTAGTCAAGTCAAGTCAAACTAAATTCGTCAATAAATTTCTTAGAATTTCTGGGTCTTCCCTGAGATGACACCTATAAAATGCCCTCTACGGCCGCCCTTCGCTGTGCTCTAAATCATTTTTTTTTCTAATAGATTTTAGGCTTTTTTATATTGGGGGTACAAATTAATTCGGTCCGTTTTCAAAAGATGGCGCCACCTGCAAATTGTGGCTGATCTTGGAAGCGATTACCTACTTCATTGGAAAGGTGTGACATCTGTCAACAATAATAGTGTGCATCAGCGTCTGTTTCTGACAACAACATTGTTTTTTGCCTCTTCGAAAATGTCCGGATTTGTCTTAATTTAATATTTAATATTTATTTATTTATTTAATAAAGTTTTGATTTTCTTTTTTAATTGGAAGAAAAGTGTAGAAGTTTATGGTGAATCTGCTCCGACCGATAAATCATGCAGAGAGTGGTTTCGACGCTTCAAAAGTGGTGATTTTAGCGTTGAAGACAATGAGCGTCTTGGCCAGCCCAAAAAGTTTGAAGATGAGGAATTGGAGGCTTTACTGGATCAAGATCCGTGCCAAACGCAAAGTGAACTCGCAGAATCGTTGGGAGTGACTCAGCAAACCATTTGCGTTCGGTTAAAGAAATTTGGATTTATTCAAAAGCAAGGAAATTGGGTGCCGTACGAGTTGAAACCAAGAGATGTCGAAAGGTGATTTTTCACCTCGGAACTGCTTCTTGAAAGACATCAAAGGAAGGGATTTTTGCACCGGATCGTGACTGGAGATGAAAGGTGGATAACCCCAAGAAGAAAAAATACTATGCAAAGCCTGGTGAACCCGTTCCATCATCGTCTACATCGACGCCAAAGAAAAACATCCACGGTTCAAAGGTCATGCTCTGCATATGGTGGGACCAGACGGGTGTGGTGTACTAAGAGCTGCTAAAACCAGGCGAAACCATTGATGGGAAACGTTATCGACTACAACTAATGTGTTTGAGCCGTGCATTGCGTGAAAAACGGCCAGAAACGACCGAAAGGCATGACAAGGTGATTTTGCAACATGATAACGCTCGGCCACACGTGGCTGTAGCGGTCAAAAACTACCTGGAAACGCTGAAATGGGAGGTCTTACCTCACCCGCCGTATTCTCCAGACCTTGCTCCTTCCGACTACTGGCTCTTTCGACGGATGCAAAACGATTTGGGGGGTCACCGGTTCGGGTCTTTTGAAGAAATCGAAGAATGGCTCAATGATTGGATCGATGCCAGAGGGGACTCATTTTTTAGAGATGGTATTCGAAAATTACCAGAGAGATGGGATAAAGTAGTCGCTTCCGACGGACAATACTTTGAGTGATGTAATTTTTAGGTTTTTTTAATAAAAAAAAAAATTTTTAACTCAAAAAAACGGACCGAATTAATTTGTACTCCCAATAAGTTTAGTTTGATTAAGTTATTTCTTATCAGGGTTGGCGTTAAGCTGTTATAAAACATTATCTCTAAAAAACTTGAAACTTTCTATTGATGTTCATTGAACTCAAAGCATCATAAACGATTCAGGATATCCACGAGACTGATAGGGTCCGTGTCACGGAAATAGTCATGTTACTCGAGAATTTTGGAAAAAAAGCTATTGAGTATAATTTAGCAAAGGTCGGTGAAATTATTGTAATTGGTTTTAGTCCGTTTTACCTGGTAAGCAAATTTAAGAACGTAGTCTTTCCAGTTCCCAAAATCCTGAGGAGAAAACACCGAGTTGCAAGGTTTGAACGCCTTCTTAATGGCGCCAAGAGCCACGTCAATACAATTTATAATACTTATCGTCAAATCGAAATTTCTTCTTTCTTTCACAATTAATAATAATCAATAATCAGTTGCCTTGATGGTTACACGCAACCTAAAGTTGCTTTGAAATAAACAAGCCTAAAAACCGAAAATATTCTGAATAGTAATTACCTAACCATGTTGATGAAACCTGAAGAGATAACTTTCAATTTTCTATTTTTACTTCCTAAACTCATATCACTACTTTTGTAATTTAAAGTTCTTCATCTACCTCAAGTGCACTTGGATAGTTTAGCCCCGAGGGATAGATAATTTCGTTCCTCTGCGAAAGAGATTTATTTCTATGTCTGCTAAGGACCGCTGATGAATATCACTGTTTGTTCCCTTTGCTTCGGAGAGAAAATGTAAAAATACACATAATAAAAGTCTATCGGCAAAGCTTCAGTTCTGTTGTATAATGTGTTCAAAAAGTAAAGTGACCTTTTTTTATATTTCTGTTTTTGTTATTTCGATTCACACGATTAATTTTTAAGAAAAGTAGAGTCAAGAGTGGAGTCATTTTTATCATTTTCGGCAAATTTTAAGGTAGAGGAGTGTATTATCAATAAGTGAGAGGCTGAATAATAAAATCTACCAAAGCACAGTTTTCGAGACCAATCATTGTGTAGGGTGTCATTTAGACTTATGGCATTAGGGCATAATATGAGATAAATCAATTCAAAATAAATCTCCATTTATGGTGGAGAATCGCATAGGATTTTGTTTTGAAGTTTTTGTTAAATTAAATACACAATTATTTATGAAATCAATATTGGTCTTTCTTGGCAATTACGAATGAAACACAAATTCGTTTATGTACCCAGCATGGTTTCTGTAGCAGGCTGTCTTACGAAAACTAAAATTATCAATGACCTTCTGAAGAATAAGTGGGTCAATAGCCACAATTTCAATTTGGATGTTTTGTTTGAGACCCCGGATTGTAGTAGAGTTATTGGCATAGACCTTACTCTTTGAAATCTCCTGGGCAATTTCTCCTCCAACCGAAAAATTCGGTTTTCAAATTCCGTGCGCAAAAAATGTATTGTTTTAGTTCTTGTATTTGAAGGGCCCTCTTACTCGTCCAAAACCAATACACTGAATTTTGTAAAAAAAAATTTTAGCCAAAATGTTGGGATAACGAAAAAGTACGGGCACTACATAGGAATTTTATTTTTAAATTGATTGGCTTTTTTTGAATTTTGTATGGTCTCTCTGATCATTCAATACAAGTATGTTGGTTATTTACCCATTCATCCAAGAAGGTCTATCGTCGGAAAAGACCAAATTTGATGACAAATTGTCCTGGGGATCCAATATCCACTTAACGAATTAGCGGGACGTAGTAGATGTTCCAATGGCATTAATTGTTGCGTAATTTGGATGTTATAGACGTGTAAATAAAGATCAGCTTTCAAAATTCGCCGTAAAGTGTCATAAGTGAGGCCCAATTGTTAGCTTCGGCGTCGAACTGATATGTTGGTCTGCGCTTGAATATTTTCCCTTATAGGAGTTATGGTTCGACGTGTACGTTGATATGAAATTTGACTCGATACCTAACCAGTTGCATAGAATACTACTCCATGATTAAAATTACTAAACACTGTGTTTTACATTTGTCAAAAAGATAATCTACATTGAATTTTGTAAATGACAATAATTGACAGCCAGCTTCCAAACCATTTCCACATCATCTTCCACACCGTCATCCACACCAAACACATTGGCGTGATACTCGAAAAAGAAGCTCAACTGAAACTTGAATGCGGAAAAACGCATCAAAAAACCATCTGCGAAATACACCAGTAAAAACGGTTCGGGCACCAGATGAGGCATCAAACCTCATAGTACACAGTGGCCGTAAACCTCGGTTGTTCGACCTACGAGTATATTAATGTACGGCTGCTTAGTTTAGTGACCGGCACTGTGCAGATCTCTTAAAGAGTGTTCAAAGGATGGCGGGCATCGCTATAACCTGCTCTCGAAACAATGCTTCACTAACTACCCTTGCATTTTTTTGGCAAGGAAAAGGCAAACAAATAGGCGCTGCGACTTAAGGAATCGGCTCGTTGGTAGTTCTTCGAAATAGGGTACACTGGTATTCTACACCATAGCAACGACCTAAGTGAAGTCATGGATTACTTAGTCCCGACCCTACACCCGATGACAACGGAAAAGGAATGAATTTCCAAGAAAAGGCACTGCATTGGAAATATTCGCAGAGGGGTCCAGAACAGGCAATGGTCGTTGCCTATGCACTGACCCTAAAAATCAGCCAATCCTTTAGACTACCGAACGGCATATTTCAAGCTTGTAAATGAACTGTAATTGGTGAGATCGATGAACAATAGAGACATCGTCATCTACAAAGTTAGCTAAACGGCAATAAAAGTACTCGAATCACCAACAATAAAATCAAAATTAGTGAGGCACTGCCGCATGTCTCTAAATGAGATATCGAGAAAATTCGTTGTAACCTGGGCCAGGTATTGTCAACGTTAAACCACGAGCCTATTAAAAATACGCAGGCAAATTATAATCAGCTTAATTAGAGGTCCTAAAAGGACACTGCGTTTTAGGAAAACATGCTGCAAGATTACGACTGCCATATAACGACTACTGGAGTATAGTACTACTGCCATATAACGACTACTCATCTCCTATGTAATTGCCCTGTCTTAGCCTCCTCAAAAAAATGAATTGGAGATTTTGCATACTGTTTTACTGTAAGATTGGAATAGAGTTCAACATAATTTGAGTACCCTCAGGCATGGCATAAACGTTTCCGACATGAAGGCGTTGAAAATTAGGAGCTACAATAAGTGATATGTAAAGCAGAAACCCTGAAAGGTGTCATAACAGATAGATAAGATATGAGTTTGCGGTTATAATGTCGAAATTAAGGTTCAATGGATGTAAATCAGTAGATCTCAGTAACGCCGAGAGTGTACCATCAGTTCTTACCAAAAAGTCAAACGATCATCAAGTTCTATTACCAAACGGAGTATTACGAGTACTAAACGTCAATTTTGTCTTCGAAATTTTGACCATTAGCTCATATATACTCGTATATATGAGAGACATAAGCGTTAATATAAAGGTCGATTTTCAAAAGTGTTTCTGGAATTGGAAAAGCAATCTGTATCCAGTCTAGTCATACATATTGATACAATTTTTACTGCAACTATTTTAGATAATGTGTGGGTGTAATGATACAACCGGTAAAATGGCAAAAGGTGATATCTTTCGGACCTGGCGACCACCTGGAATCACCCGCTCTTTTGTCTATCGTATTATTAAATTATTCGCCGACACTACATGACAGGAAATGAACATTTGGCAAAAAATTCATGTCTGGCATCATGAAAGAAAACTTGGGACTTACTGCCTACAAAACACACACTGGCCACAGTCTGCTAACAGCTGCGTAAGGCGGTATGCAAAAATTGTTGAAAGACAAATTCTGTCACCGGCGAGAATATTTGCACCGTCGAAGGCATTCTTAGTAAACAAAATGATCGAGTGTATGTTCGAATATTAAAGCTAGTTTCAGGACTAACCCTAGGCATTGAAAGTGCATGTAATGGCATCATGTGAAGTGAGCTACGACGAACAACCTCAATTTTTTTTTGTGAATAAGGAATCAAGAAAGGTGAAAGATGGAGGATATCTAAAGGCTCTAAGCCGACCAATGTTGGCAAACAAGCACCGGACATTCCAACAATATTCTGCTGCATCCCAAAAAGCGAAAAGAATGGTTAAAAAAAATGTGCTCGAATTCGTTTCACCGGATGATTGGCCAGCTGGTAGGCCGGACTTCAACCTTTTCGACTGCAAGTTGTGATCTACTCATCACCGAAATAATGAGTCTTTGCAGCGAGCCCTTGTCCGACAACTTTGCGATGAATGAGGTCCGTCAAACGATCGATGATGATTGGCCAATGCGATTCATGTCGTGCTTTGAGGCAAATTGCGGTCATTTTGAATGAAGTCTTTCACACATTTTCTTCTTTTTTCTTTGTAGCTTTCACAATTTGTAGCTAGAGAAATAACAAGTAAAATTTGTCTTTAAAAATATCAATGGCTTTGCATTTTGCATATGTTTTGTTTTTTGTGTTAGTAGAGAGATATTTCTGGTGATCCTGCAATGAGGAGAACATTGCAATAGGGATAACATTGATGTAGACTGATAAATATGTGAACATACCTTCTATAACACAATGCACAAAACAGTTGCCGTTTGAATTCCAGTTCTGGAATTGTTGTCCTGCAATTAACAGTTCATCCTTAAGCAAAAATGCATGGGGACGAGTCGAAACTATTAAGTACCTAAAGGTGTTCCCAAAGTTTCCCAAAATCCTTAATCAAGATTCACTTCTCTGGAGTTTCTCATTTGTCCTATAAGCCTGCTAGCTCCATGACCCATAATCCGCTGATAGCTGATAAGGCTAGGTAATCCCCTTGATTTATTGGAACATCCAAAAAATGTATGTCTAGTCTTCTTTCACAGAAAAACAAAATAAAAAAAAACAAACAACCTGAACAACCCTAAGAAATTACACTCAGTTTGTTTATTCAGCTTGTGATGCTATGCCGAAAGTATTATCCTTCAGTGCTGGTAGTACCAGCTAATGGTTGTTTAATTCTTCCCATCCCACGAAAAATTCGTTATAAACTGTTTGAGCAGCGTTTATTCTTGCTTAAAGGGGCATAAAGGTAGGATTTTATTTTCTAAATCTTTTGTTTATATTTTGACATTGACAAGAAAAGTTATGAACCTTCATCAAAGAGCTTTTGAAACAGAGGAACTAAACAAAAAATTACCGTTAATTTCAGTTTAAGCACGACTTTAATATATAATGTAATCACTCAACTCACCCACTCATTGTGTTCTTCTAACTGACGTAGTGCCAATCTAATTTCCCTCTGACAAGATTATAAAAAAACAACTTTCCAACATAACTCTTCAGAGCAACCCTTCCTTCCTTATTTATAAGCGGAACTCAAGCACAAGTGCTTTTTGTAATGACGACAAAGTGACAAAATGAGTAAAAAAGCATTCCAAGCAGAAATTTGTCAAAATATGACATCGACAATGTTTCTTTCATAATTGATTTATCCTCCAACGCGCAGGAGATACCATCGTTGCCACCTTAAACACCATTGCGGGATGAGCAATTTCTACGCTAGCTTCGTCAAAACGCATTCCGCTCGTGGCGTAATGAAAATTATTATCACCACTTCACTCATGCGAAATAATAAGGATATTGAGTGACAAGGGTGTTCTTAAAAAGGAGAAATATACAATACAAAAAGCTTGTATAAATAAATAAATAAGAAAAATACTGAGAAAATTGAATAAGGAATTTGCTATAAAGCAGAACCATCACTTTCAGCCCTTTGTCGAACGATATATGGTACTCGTGAGCACGAGCATGGTATATGGTGTATGTCAGACATGCAGGACACGCGTGAATGTCGTTTCATTTTGATGTAATAAAATTTCCTTGAATATCCTTACAATAGAGGATTAATGCTGGAAACATGTTTTTAAGGGTTATTTCACCATCATGAACGGGTATAAAAATTAATTTTCAAGGATGCGACAAAAGCTGCGAATAAACGTGTCTAGGCGAGCGCGATAGACAGGCAAAGTGGCATCTTACGCGAGGCGTGGAAATTTTATCCCTTTTTTGAAGAACGCAGCGACTTTTCGTTTTTTTGTGAAAAGTAATTAAAAACTTTTCCTTTTCTCGTCTTTGGTGTTTTCTGCTAGTTTTTGGCTATATTAAGGACGAACGGAATGGGACAAGAATCCCAGAACAACAAGGACGAAAGTGGAAAGTGGAAAGTGATTATTGTACATTTTTTTTTTGTTTTCAAATGACGCTGCGCTGTTCTACCTTCTTAAAGCTAATCAAATTTGCATATACCCTTTGCTAGGGTAGAGAGCAGAAAAAACATATAAAAAGGACAAGGAAGAAAAAAAAATCTGATTGAAAACCACCTCGGAACAGGCTTGAAAAAGGCATCCCATTTTCCGTTGCATACAAATCACGTAATATGCAATAGTCGTGTATGCCAGGATGCGGGTGTGCTCGTCTGTCGTAAGCATACGAGGACACTTTTCCTCCTCGAAGGAAAGGTTCATTTTTACACTGAAGCATCTGCATAATCTCTAATTACCAACGATGAATGAAAAGAACATCCTTGCCGGAGGAGAATCTCTTTCCCTCTGTCGTCCTCGACAGAGAGAGAAAGGGATTTTGATATGTTCGTAATGCTGCAACGGAGGGAAGGATATGTCATATCCTTGCCACGACGCACTAGCTTAGAAAAGACGAGCGAAAGGCAAGGCGAGTCCCTCAAATGTGTATAGTATGAATGCCACAAGGACATCACTTCAATAATTGAGATTTCTTTTCCATTCCTTCATACTTAAGCTCACCTCGTTGTCTCGCATGTACGAATATGTATATTTTGTGTACTCCATTTAAGCTTGCTTCACTCAAAGGTCTCTAATGCGCGAGCTTCATTTAATTGGTTGCAGGAGTTATTGTTGAACAAATGGCAAACAAACATCCTGTGTGTGTGTCGCGTATTCGTATTTATTTTAAATTGAGAAACGGAGGACATCATCATCATCCTTTTCCTCTTTTTATTCCATTTTTCATTCTTTTAAGAATAGCGGAATATATTGTCGTCTTTTAGACAGCAAGGACATCATCATGCGCAAAGGAGGAAAAACAAATTTCTTTAAAGCGAATGGTAATCAAGGAGCACTCTCCTCGATGTAACGCAACGTACGAGTAGTGCGTGGGTGAGTCATGCTGCAAAAACGAATTGTATTTACATTTAATTATAATATTCAAATCGCTGAAGATTTTCCTCTTTATCGTGTTGCTTCTTCCGTTTCTACGTCTTCAACATCCATTCACGGAGGGGCCACTTCCTTCGTTCACTCGTTTTCTTGATACTCCATCTAAGCCACTCATATGGCATGAGTAGTGCCATGAATCCTGAGGCCGATTCATTTGTTATTTTTGTTTCATCTTCTGTTTTTCATTTTTTTCTTCAAAAGTATTGCCGCAACCCCACCGAGGCGACACACGAGTGTACGAGAGTAAGTTTTCTTCTCCCAGACAATACCATGGCGTATCGTATTCACATGCTCCTTGTTCGCAAATATTGTAACAAGTACGAATTCCTATTCACCGTTGGGTTTGTTTCGCTCCATCCTCGTTCATGTCCGTCTCGTCGTCACTTGGCAGCTTAGGATGGTTAGCGAAACTTCGTCGAATGAGTTCTGCTGCGGTTCGACGTTATATACTCGTCCTTTTTTGGTTTTGGAAGACAAAACGGAAAATTTATTCGAAAAAAAAAACAGAATTCTGTTGTTTGCAAGCAAATTTTGACGATGAGTTTCCCGCGCCCTTTCGGTCTGGAGCCGACCACGAAGGAGATGTGCATTGCGATCTATTTAAGTCTGACGTCTCCCGTAGCATCGTTTGCACACATCACACATGTTTTACTAGCGGTAAGGATACTTTGTCTATTTGATGATTACAAGGAAGTTGGCGTTTGGGTTTTGCTGGTGCATAATGTGGTTGAAAAATTCCAAGTCGCCAGAGTGAATGGTTTATATGGATTGCTGTGGCAGGGAGCAATGTGAGTTATATGAGCAGAAGGCGGGCGGGGAAAGTTTTATGCCAATTTGAATGTTGTCGGACGAGACTGTGATTTAGATAAACCGAGGGCAAAACTGGAGTAATGGGTGTTGGATTAAACTATTGAGTGCTGGAGAATAGTAATCACTCAACGGTATTAAAATGGTTTAGTTTGTATGGCGCTTGAGGGTGTTTCGGATACACAATTGACAATTGGTTGTTATGGAGAAATGTTTCAATGTCAGGTAAGGTGGATTAAAGCAATACTCTTCAGCTATTGGCAGGCAGTTTTCGTCTTTATTACCGTATGTGTTTCCGAGTGAAAGAGAAAGTTTACATTTCTGTGTTTACTGAAGGGAGTTTCATTTACAACTGAAATATAGATAGAAAGGCTTCTTAGTAGGTAAGCCCATGGTTCTGGATCTAGAACTGGAGTAGCTAAACATTTATACAGCATTTAAGGTACATCGACTAAGTGCAAATCTCAATATTGATTCGATCGTTCTACCCTCTGGTATTGAGAATAAAACTTATGAAAAGTCTCTCGGTGACGTACTGTTGAAGGTGTATAAAGTTAAACAAGGGAAGAAGGAAGGAAGAAAAGTAGAAAATCTGAATCAAAAAGAGAACTGTAAGATACCCATCATTCAGGTGGATGCCCCATACTGGCTATCGATTTTATACTATCATCCAAAAAGAGGGGTCATTTTTAAATTTAAAATATGTACATATGTATATTGATATTTTATTTTATATTTTATTCTGATTAAAAAAACAAATTCTGAGGTATGGTCCCATGACATCCCGATCCAACTGTAATTCGTTGTAAATGTAGAGGTTGTTAGATTATTTTCCTTGGATTTTCGGAGCCCAAAGAAATTTGCAAAAAATCATGATGTTCTTCATTCATATCCAGCTTCCAATCACGAAATGTAGGGCGTTGTGAGCAGTCTGCTCTCACTTGGCAAAGCCAAGAGTTTTATGTAAAACGTAGTAGAAAATTATCTGTAACCACTTTAGCCAATTCCCTCTGATTTAGGTTATTATGACCACTCTCAGCTAAGCTGATGATATTTTTAGCTTGGATGATGGTGACTTGGAGCCTTCACTCCGTTGTCCTTATTAGGAGATTTAAATGTATCGATTATTATAGCTGTGAGAAAAGGGGATTGATGATGGCCAAAAGGAGCACAAATTTGAACAAACGTTGGCGTGATTTTTTCTCCGGTTTTGTAGTAAATTTAGACTACACATTTTCAAAAAATTGCGTCAATATTTATCGATTCATATGTAACAACCTTCGAGCTTTTATATTATCAAAAATAATGGTAATTATAGATTAATATTGACACTCCAACAATGGCGCCAAATTCAAAGTGACACCCCCTGTTGGATGACCCTTTACAGCAAGAGGCGGCATGTTGTTATTGCTCCACATATTATTTTATTCGACTTAAGGTGTGGCAATATCAGCATCATCTGTGCACATGACGAGGCTGAAGAACCCATCAAAGAGAATTTCCGCGACGCCTTAGACGACACCTACGGAGCTTGTTCATGTCGTTCCACGATACGACAACAGACAACGGCCTTCGATTTACGGACTTTACGGTAACTCGTAATATGGTAATAAGTAGCACAAGATTTCCTCGCAAGAAGATCCATACAGCAACCCGGCAGTCTCCAGATGGTCGAACCAAATCAACCATATGCTCATAGACATGCGTAAAAAATGCTGGATGTTAGAAGATTCAGAGAAGCAAACGTTGGCTCTGACCATTTCCTAGTGGCAGGAAGACTCAGATCCCGACCTTCCAATGTTAGAAAGCTGCATCACCCTACCAAAAGGAAGATCAACATTGGATGCCTGAGCACCTCAGCAACTGCCAGATGCTACAGAGAGCAACTGAGCGGATGACTCGCAATAATGCCTACCTCGGACACAAACACCAACAATACTTGTATGTGGCTCCATTGCCGCTCAGCCATCAAGGAAGCAGCTGAAACTAGAATAGGATATGCGCCACTACCGAAAAGAAATCCGTGGTACGGTGGTGAATGTGAGCAGAAAAAGCGAGCGACCGGCGAGGCCTATTAAAAGGTGCTGCAAAGGGAAAAACGAGCAGCGAGCGAGGAATACCGAGTCAGAAGTAGGGAGGAAAAAAAGACGCTGCGGCGAAATAACAGAATCTCCGCAGCCTAACAACTCAAGGACATCGAAGAGTCCAGGGATAAAAACATGATAAGAGGCCTTCACAAAAAAATCAAAAGCCTCGCCGCAGGCTTTAAAAACGGCACCCAGGTTCTTCGAAATCGAAAGAACATTCTTGTTACCCGTCCGCAGAGAAAAGTGGATGTTGTCAAGCAACAGTTCCAGCGGCTGATTAACGAGCATGGAGAAGGAAAATGCTAGTGGACGAAAAGATCTCGTTTCCAGTCGACGAAGTTGTTTTCCCTCCCAGCATTGAAAAAGTGAGCAAGCTCGGATGGATTGTCATCAGAACTCTTCAAAGCACTCTGGTAGGGATGTTCTAGTAGGGAGCATGCACCAAATCATCTCCAGAATTTTAGAAGATGAACTCATGGCCGACGATTTCAATATCAGCTCTATATGCCTCATCCACAAAAAAAGGCGATCTTATCTCTTGCAAAAACTACAGAGGTACGAGTATATCCTTGCTCAGTGTCGCTTATAAGATCCTGTCCAGTGTATTGTGTGAACGTTTAAAACCGCTTTGCACCGCACTAATCGCCGCATATCAGTGCATCCGGCCCGGCAGATCTGGACGTTGCGACAAATCCTGGAGAAGACCATCGAGTTTCAAATCGACACCATCTCGTTATCGATTTTAAAGCCGCAAATGATAGCGTTAATCACAAAGTCTTATTTAACGCTATGGTCGAATGCGGGATCCCGGGAAAACTGATCCGGATGTGTCGAACCACTAATAAACACTCGATGCACCGTGCAGTTTGGCTCCAGAACCCTCGAGCCTTTTGAAACGTGCACCGGATTTTGGCAAGGAGATGCCGGTGTCTGACGGTATTGATATTGTTGTAAGTAATCTGTGCGTTATTGTGGAAACATTCACGGCGATTGAAGATGAGGCAAAACGAGCTGGTCTTCACATCAATGAGGAAAAGACGAATATATGCTGTAAACAAACAAGCGGTTCGTCACCCATCACCTAGGACGAAATATAACCATCGACAGCTGTAATTTTGAGGTGGAGAAGGAGTTTACATACCTCGGGACAAACATAAACTCTACGAATGACATCACCCTCGGCAACTGCTGATACTTCGGTTTGTCAAACTAGCTAGGGTCCAAACTCCTGTCCCGAAGAACACAGGTTATGCTCTACAAGACTCTTATCCTGCCAGTCTTGCTATATAGCGCCGAAAGCTGGACGATAAGCAGGGCAGCAGAGCTGATCCTTGGCTCCTTTGAACGAAAATACTATTTGGTCCTGACTGCGAGGAGGGTGAATGGAGGCGAAATTTATGAGCTGTACAAAAATGTTGATAAAGTTCGGCAATCTAAATACCGTCGACTACAATGGTTCGGCCACATCGATCGCATGAACGCCAATACTCCAACTAAGAAGGTCTCGAATCCAAACCTCCTGGTTCCAGTAAGACCAAGTAATCGCGGACGCAAAACACTTGTTCTCTCCGACTGGAAGCAGCCGAGACCGTCAAGGATGGAAGGCTGTATTAATTCAGGCCCAGACCCTCCATGGGTTTCTGGCTTGAAAAGTAAATAAGTTAGGTGTGGCAAGATTGTCATTAGTCTTTGTTTGATTAATGACAGTTTCAGATGACAGTGTTACAAATTATTTCAAACAAGCGTAGGTGGAATTTCAAGAAAGTTGATGAAATTTTCAAAATCGTGGAGCAAGGTCATCGCGAAACCATCGCTTATAAACTTTAAACATGCAAAACAACAGTGGGAGGATCGTTGTCAAGGCGTAGTGGTGATGATCAAGTCATTGGAAAGTGAGGATTGAGTCCATGCTGATGTTAGGTGTTTAATGGAATTGGAACGAGGATGTGCTTTATAAGCTGTTATCATTTGGCCAAACAATTAATTGCGTCGTATAATGACAGCAGCTGACAAAATTAAGTCATGCCATGTTAGCAGTTAATAAGAATAAATGGAGTTATGTCTGTGAAACATAAGAGTAAGTCAAGCCCTTAAGGAAATACGATCAATATTAACAGCCGAAAGAGCGTTATCTTGACAACGCAAAAGCACATAAGTACTTCTTCGACAAAAACTGAGGGTGTTTGATGGAAAATTTAAAGGAATTTCTCAAATAATCTCAATCTTGTAACATTTCCATGCATCAGAAATTTGTATCTTAAACAATTGCCTAAAATCGGAATCAAATTTGTGCTTATCATCATCAATGTGTGTCTTAGGACAGAATAAAACAGGGCCATCTAGTGGTTTTTTTTTTAAACATAGGTTATTTTGACACTGACAGCTGTTTCCCGCTCGAAAAAACAGACAAATCAGTATCATGCTTCCGCGGAACGAAATGAGTCGCTTTTTGCTTGAACAACGTTGGGAAATATTGAAAACTTATTTCCAAAGTGTATATTATGTAGTCCAAACAGTACGTTTTTTAAAAAGAAGTTTTGGCCGAAATGAAGCATCCGTCGCGACTGCTGTAAGTAAGTTTGCGCGAAAAGTTCGTGAGACTGATATACTAGTGGACAACACTCATGGTCCTCGTCGTCCTTGGACCTTGAAAGCGAATAATCCGAGATCTTTGTGCAGAATTCTCCTCAGGCGTTTCACTGTGATGACTTTTTCATTAAATTTCTTAATTAATTTCTAACTGTTACAGAACACAAAGAGTGACATATTGAGCTTGGTGATTTAGGGGTTTTGGTTCTTATGTTTTTGTTTTCCTTTTTCCCAAAAGTCAAAAGTTAAAGTCGCAAAAGGGCCAACTCGCGATGAGGAGATGAGAGGTTTAGGTTTTCAGCCACATTTTTAGCAACCAAATCACTTTCTCCAAATTTCGCAATAATTTTTTGGAATCAAAATTATGCGAAATGAATCCGATTTTTTATAATATCTTTTAACCATTTCCATGCAATATTGATAGGAGACCCCTATGACTGCGCCAACTAAATCAGGTCAACAACCTGATAGGTCCATATCAGTGTGGTTTCATGCCAGGGAAGTCCACAGTAAACCAAATCTGCACACTGCGGCAGATCTTGGAAAAGACACAAGAGATGCAGATCGACACTCACCGCCTATTCGTCGACTTCAAGGCAGCGTGCATAGAGACAAGCTATATAAAGCCATGTCAACTTTTGACATACCTACCAAGCTCGTCAGATTGTGTAGGATGACGATGGAGAACTCTCGCTGCTCCATCAAGGTCGGCAACGAGCTTACCGAGACCTTCATTGTTTAGGCAAGGCGACGCACTGTCATGTGAATTTTTTAACTTAATACTCAAGAAGATCGTGCGAAACTCACAAGTCAACACCAGAGGAACGATCTTCCAAAAGTCCGTTCAACTACTGGCTTACGCCGATGATATTGGCGTGGTTATTCGAACAGAGCGAGCCATCAATGAGGCGCTTGCTGGCATTGAAGCGGAAGCGGTCAAAGTGGGTCTAGCGGCAAATGAGGGCAAAACGAAGTACATGTTGTCATCGAGGTCTCGGACAGAGCGCCACAATGACTGAACTTCGAAGTATTCAAGGAGTTCGTCTACCTCGTTTCCGCAGTAAATAGGGACAACAACATAAGTGCCGAGATCAAACGCAGAATCACTCTTGCCAATCGCTGTTCCTTTGGGCTCAAGAGGCAAGTCATAGAGCCCTTTCTAAAAAGAGGCATAGACGCTGTTAAAAGCGGATGAGAAAGCTCTTGGTCTTTTCGAGAGAAAAGTTCTGCGTGCGATCTTTGGTCCTGTTTGCGTTGATGGCATCTGGAGGAGAAGATTCAAGCACAAACTATATGGATTGTACGGCGGCATGTGCCTGGTTAAGCGTGTACACATAGAACGCTTAAGATGGCTATTCTATGTAGAATGTATAGACTACACAGCTCCGGCCTGAAGAGTCTTTGAATCCGAGCCATTGGGACAGCGCAACAGAGAACGTCCACGACTCAAATGGCACACACCGGTGGAAAAGGACCTCAACCAATTTGGTGTGCGAAATTGGAGAAGGCTGGTAGGAGATCGTGTCGGCTGTTGGTTGAGGCCCAAGCCCACACCTGGCTGTAGCGCCATCAAAAGAAGAAGATAAGAATAAACTGCCAAGGTAGAACATAGCTACTGTTATTTGTTAATGATATTCCAAGGCATTTGGTGAATTTTTCTGATAGCCAGAACCTTATACAATTTAATTTCATGCCCAAAAATCATAACGGTGGGCTGAAGAAGATAGAAATTCAATGAACCTTTAACTGGTTGAGCTGCCGGATGGAAGATATGACGACACATCTGCTATGGTTGAGCGCTATAATTTAATTTAATGCAAGCTCGTAAAAGATAATTGTTCTTCGTCTTGCGTAAAAGTGTCACAACTTGTGAAAAAAAAACTTTCCTCCAGATTTTTCGCCAGCAATGTATTCTGATTAAATTGTCCGGGTTCGGATCATAATAGAATGCTTTTAATTAGTATCAATAACGAAACTACACAGATTGATGGGCTTTGACTGGTATAAACCCATTGAACCATATCAGATTGCAGTATCTGTACAAGTTTTAGAATCTGCTCCAAAAAGCACGCGGCCAATCACCATTATTAGAAACAATCCACAAGCTCCTCGAACAAGAAACAAGGAAAAGTTTCTTAAAATCCTTTCCTCCGCGAAACGCCTGGCTGTGCATTTTTCATTCTCATCAAGCCACCCAGGCATCAACTCTAGCGTAACAAAAGAAGAGAAATTGTTTCATCAAGCGAAACTAGAGTCGAAGCAAATTTTTTGATTAACAACCCAACCCAACCCTTCCCATCCGATCTCATCCCATCCCATCCAATCAACTTTCGTTGAATCAAAGTTATTACCCATCCAGCACAATGATTAATTAGGAACACCTCTTCAGGTGTAATTAATAAGCAAAACCTTTTCCTGCTCGGTGAGGTATATCGGAAGCATCTTCCCGCAGCCCTTCAGTTGGTTTCTGTCATGAAAAAAGGAATTTTAAAAATTTCGAGGCACCATCATCCTGCCACCGCTACCTATCCCCCATGTCAGGTTCCCCTTTTTTCATCATTTTACTGATTTTAAACAATTCTTAAAGGGAATGGAAACATCGTTACTAATTGAAGCATCGTTACAGGAAAGTAAAAAGTCGTTAGTCATGCTCCTGATGAACTGCCGCCCCTCATGTTCTCGGCAATTCTTAAGATGAGCCACATATGCCGCGGTTCCATCCGGGATAAACTGGTGAGATGGGAACACGAAGTACAACTTCCGAAGCGGTAATGTCGGCAATCGGATCAAATTAGAGAATAACTAAACAAAGGATCACGTACCGAGACAAATTCGCGACGAACTTAATCAATTAAATAAGCTTCGCGGACTAATGATGTCGAATGTATCCTTATCTTCCTATATTTTCAGGCGAATAAGATACTTGTTCAATTCTGCATTGGGAAAACGTTTAAGAACCTTTGATGTCTGCCAACCTACTATCGCGGTATAAGAATTGGCAGGATTCGGCAATTATCAAAGGCGATTACGGGGTACTGAATCAATAGAAGTGAACGTAAATAGGATCCTTGCAAGGCTTCGGGTATAATTGGGATGGTACGAGCTAATAAGCAATACGGTTGCTGCTGGTCGGCATATTGATTCAAATCAGTGGCTGAGGCGAACCCCATTTCGGTGGTTTTCGTCAAAGGCTAAACAGGAGGCAATCGGTGATGTTCCTCGATTGACTTTGATGCCTCTGTCTGTGGAGCTGTGAAATACATACATGTGTATGCGGAATATATTTGTAACGACTGTATGACGGATGCTGACATGACTTTAAGTTCGTCATGGGAACCGTGTAACGTGGACTTAAATACAAGGGAAGTAGTAGATTGAACTTTGTGTGCGAATTGTTTCGTTTCTTGTTGGTTGGTGGGGCTTTTCGTCACTTCACTCCTGATAATGGTCAGGAATAGGATCCACCGCAGTGGAAGATTGCAATGTCGACAAAGGTTCGTGGTCCAGGAATATTCATCGGAAGAAAGCTCCTGGTTAAGTGATGCAGTTTGGTGAGTTGCCTTAGTGAGAAGTATGCCTTGTGTTTGGCCAAATATCTGGAAATTGCCGGTTAGTTTGATGCATGCTTGACAAGGCAGCAGAGGAGAATTGATGTTCATATAGTTGAGCAGGTCGTTATTGAAGGGTTTTTGTGAGACATTTGATCATGGGAAATTGAAACCAGAAATAGCACGAACTCATGCAACGAACAGTGTGTATAATTGTAAATTATTGCAGCGAGTAATCACAGTCATCAAATCCTGGCGGGAGTTCTGCGAATCAATAGAGGATCTCAACGAAGCTGCAAGGCTCAGAAAGATCCTATCCAAGGACTCCTGCGTCCCGGGATTCATCCTTAAACCAGATGGTTCTTGGACAGAATCCAGTCAGGAATCCCTAGAACTGCTGACTGAAACCCACTACCCAGGCTGCAAAACCCCTGAAACCACAGTCTCCTTCGAGACGACGGTTCCTACGGTTCAAACAACCGAAGAAGTAATAAACAAGATTATCACAACGGATAAAGTATCATGGGCAATAAATTCGTTCAAACCCTTTAAATCTCCGGGGCCGGACGATATCTTGCCAGCGAGACTTCAAAAAATACAGACCCACACTGTACATCACCTCGTAAGCATTTTTTCCAATAGCCTGCGCGCGGGGTACATCCCAACACAGTGGAAAGAAATAAAGGTAATTTTCATACCTTAGGCAGGTAAACCAACCCATACTGCCGCAAAGGACTATAGGCCAATTAGTGTCTCGTCGCTTCTATTAAAAACCTTGGAAAGACTCCTTGACCTATACATCGGAGGACTCATCAACTCAAGCAACTTATCCAACACTCAACACGCCTACCTTAAAGGCAGATCAGTGGAAAGTGCTCTGCATAGTGTTGTCCGTGAAATTGAGAGCTCGCTGAACCTAAAAGAGTTTACAATGGCAGCCTTCCTCGATATAGAGAGGGCCTTCAACAATGTAAACACAGAGATCATAAAAACAGCTCTAGAGGACATAAAAGTAGACAAATCCATTGTAACCTGGATTGAAAATATGTTGAAGAACAGAACTATCAATGCAGACACTGGACACACCTCTATAAGGAAAGTGACAACTAGAGGCACACCACAGGGGGGAGTTCTCTCCCCCCTACTGTGGCTTCTTACAGTTAACAAAATCCTCAAATTCTTTTTGGAGAAAGACACAAAGATAATAGCGTACGCGAATGACCTGGTTATCTTGATAAAAGGAAAACTTTTACCAACTATTAGTGAACTAATGGAATCTGCGTTGAGGGAACTCTCCTCGTGGGCAAGACAGAACGGTCTGAGAATAAAACCCCAGAAAACCGAGATGGTCTTGTTCAACAGGAAAAGGAAAATTCCGATATTTGCTCCCCCAAAGTTAGAGGGCACTCCACTCAAACTCAGAGCGGAAGCCAAATATCTAGGCATCATTCTTGACTCCAAACTCTCCTGGAAAAGGAACCTGGAGGAAAGGATGAAAAAAGGATTGAATGCTTTTTATGCATGCAAAAAGACCTTCAGAAAAGATGGGGCTTGCAACCGAACATCATTCATTGGATGTACACAGCAATCATCAGACCCATTTTAACTTATGGGGCCCCAGTCTGGTGGACTGCTAGCAGCAGGAAAAGCTATATGAACATGCTCAACAAAGTACAAAGGTCAGCCGCTGTTGAGAAGCACGCCGCAAGCAGGGTTGGACATGATACTTCATCTCCTACCCATAAAAGGCTGCGCTGCAAAGAGCGCTCTCAGACTAAGGGAGTACTCTCTGTGGAAGCAAGCCAACTATGGACATGCGGCCATACTTAGAATAATAGACGACCTGGGAAAGAAACATGGTTTTAGTAGCTTCGCAGCTACGACCGACTATATTTCCCCCCAAAAGAAATACCTATCTCAGAATACCTATCCTTTTCCCCGACAGAGAAGAGTGGCTATCAAACACCGTAATCAACGACCACGAGATCACTCTCTTCACCGACGGATCGAAAATGGACACAGGCACTGGGGCCGGGTTCTACTCTGATACCCTCCACAAACAGGAATCATTCAGACTCCCTGATCTGTGTAGCGTTTTTCAAGCAGAAATCCTGGCAATAGCGAAAGCAGCCAAACACCTACAGGTAACCGATATCCCACCATCGGATATCAATATCTTCGTAGACAGCCAGGCTGCACTGAAGTCAATAGAATCCTGTATAACGAGATCAAAGGCTGTCGTGATCGGGTCCCGGGCCACAGATCAATTGCAGGGAACGAAAGAGCAGACGAATTGGCCAGGCAAGGGTCTGAACAGGACATCAGCGAAGCGGACACGTCATTGCAACCACCGAATAGCGCATTATACCGGATCATAAACGACACAATCATCAAAGAAGCCAACTCGTCTTGGCTTACAAGAAACGACAGCTACACGACAAGATCATCGTGGTCAGAGCTCAATATCGGAAAAACAAAGAAGCTCCTGGCGCTGGACCGTAACTCGATCGGTATGCTCGTCGGAGTGATCACAGGACACTGTCCCATTACAGCAATGCTCCGGAAATGGGACTCGGGATCCAGCGATCTCTGCCGAAGCTGCGGCGATGAGGAAGAAACTGAGACGATCCAACATCTGCTTTGCCATTGCCCAGCTCTCCAGAATCGACGCTTAGCGTCGCTAGGACAAAGATTCTTTACAGAGATTGCGGATGTGGCTAATGCAGATATATCGGATCTTCTAAAATTCATAAAGAGCACGGGGTGGTTTCAGCCACCACGTGATAGGATAGGTTAATTATATGTGTACCCCCACAAATGAAGGGAATCACAATAGGCCTTTTGGCCTCCGAGTGGAAGTGATGCTTAACCATCACACTCCCCTTTTTTAACCTAACCTAACCTAATCACTGTCATGTTTATTTCATGGGCATGTACGTCGAATATATATGCATCATGCTTCGTGGGTCAGTGGATATTATGCTGGCTTCTAACTCCGGTGATGCGGGGTTCAAACCCCACAAAAAGTCGGCGACATTGAGTTTTATGATAAATAATTCCCCTCAGCGCGTTACTGACAAGTTCTTGTTGAATAGCTTCTTGAAATTCGCCGTTCGAAGTCAGTAAAAAGTAGCCTCCTTTCAGCTATAGAAAACATGATATGAAAATATTCCTTAATTTGACAAGGGATTTACTGAGACTGTTTCTTAAAGCCGAATAGTTAAATCACGATCAAGATTAGAGATTATAAAGTGCAAAACTTTTTGTTTTCTTATTTTGGGGCGTCCAACAAGGGCTGTAGTATTCTGGCAACATTGAATTAATATTGCGCAAGAAAAATAATGGAACGAGAACTCTATCCAAGACGAGGTTTTATGGTGGTTTTATTTGGGGACATCATGTGTTTTGAAACTTCTATTGATGCAACCATCTCAGTGAATGGTTTTTACTACAGAGTGTTACCGGGAAATTTTTTTACAGATCATGCGACTTATAATAAGATGTAGAGGTTGGCTTCGCCAATGATTCATGCCCTGAAAGTTCAATAATATTTGAACTTAACCCAGGATTTGAAAAGGATGCGCAAATAGACGGTGTGGATGTCGACAATTTTGGCTGCCAATTGCTGTCATGTACTGAATTCCATGTGAACTGTATGACAGATGTCAAATTGGTCATATTAGTCACGGAGTCGTCTACTTTGTAGCTGAGCATTTATGTTACTAAAACTTATCAATGGGCGCTCCGTAAAAGCCACATTTCGTAAAACTTGTGCATTTTTCAATCTACATAATCCTTCTAATGAGTCCGAAATTCGTGAAATGGTGAAGTGTTTTAAAGGCGTTCGCTTTCTGCGTTCATATCAACATGATGGCAAATTTCACCGCTGTGAGTGAATGTAAAATATTCAATTCAATATGTCACCGTAGTCAATGATTGGGATTCACTTATAGCCCATCATGGTCAATTTTAAGTTTTAAAGATTACTCTTCATTTATATAGCTGTATAACCCAAATTATATCACATTTGAGGCCTTTAGATCATCTATGAAGTCGTTGATACGTCAATCAACGCTCCAAACTAGCCTCCAAGATCTTGTAATCTCACACATATCGATTATTTTCTTTAAGGTTTATGAAGTCACTAGTCTATTTAATGCTGGACAATTCAGCAGTGTGTGCTTCAAGTGTTTTATTTCATATTACATTTTTATACCTCTAAAAAAATACCCTTTTAATGGGTTTTTGATTTTTTTTATGGTTGTACACATGACCCTTAACATATATTGTCATTGTCACCCATTTTTGATATTTAGTTTGTTTTCCACAAATGAAAAAGTTAGACATTTTTTTGTACACTTGGCGGTTTCTTACTCTTGAAAATAAATGATTAAGAAATCTGTACTGTCTATCTGTGCTCCAACGTACTTTATAGGTAGTATAAGCTCTTCACAAAAGGCCGAGAAAATATACATAAGCATATGCTAAGTTTTTAAAATAAAACACATTTTCTTAGCTTAAGATATCATAAGTTTAATTCTAAGTTCCAATATAGTAGTCGAAAGATATAGTTTTAAGTTGTACTGATATTTGTAAGGATAGGTAGATATTTGATAGATAGCTAGTTTTTTTTTTCTAGCATAAGATAGTTATTAGCAAAGTTTTTTTAAAAATGAATTTAAAACTGAAAACAGAAATTGAAGCTTAGGTGATATTGTTGAGGATGTCTGCCCTGGACTCCCCAGCACGTCGACTTCTTCTTTTCCTTTTCCGGCGTTGTTATGGTCAGAAGTGTAGGACCATAACCTTCCCACTTAACTGCATTCCTACTGGTCCGCCTGTGGGGTCCGCCGGTTTGACCTCAGAAAGTAGCGGCATGCTTCCCGGTTTGGGATTACTTCATCGCTGAGGCCAATCACATGCTGGTGTTTTTGCATTTGTTTGCACCAATTGTTGTTCGGCCTGCCTTTTTTTTTTTGTTTTTTTTTGTAACACGGGCATGCTCCAGATTTTTTTGTTTGATTTTACTCTTACAACACCGGTCGACACAACCCACTGATTTGCATGTACACTTGTGGGGCAGTTTAATGGTGGTATATGTGTCCATAGGCTCACCTTGGTGTTATCTAAATTGCCTAGATGTGATTTTTGTTTACCTTTGTTTTAGTCGCCTTTTACGACAAGCGAGAGGTATCGCTGCAGGGATATTCGTAACCCGTCCCAGCACGTCGACAATGGACGAAAATATTGAAGCTGCGAAGAAAATGTAGAGAATTGTTGCGTCGTCATTGGTGACGAAATATGGGTAAAGAGTTTTGACGTCAAAGACCGAAAAACCCACACAAATTTCGGTCAAATGTTGAAGTTTTGCTAACTATTTTCTTCGATTACAATAACGTGGTTTATCAATAGTTCTTAACAGAAGGCCGTATGGTCAATAAGAAATATTATCTTGAAATTATGCGCCGGATGAAAGGAGGAAGATTTGGCACGATTGAGGAGTTATTGATGAATACATAAATATTTTTTCAAGCATAAGAAAAATCCGCTTTATTTTTTTAACAATTTCCGTGTATGGATATCGTTAAAAAAAACTTCTATGAACAATTATTAGAACACTGATACATTTTTCAAATACTTTTGTCCCCTAAGTAATGTCCTTAAATCGTTTTCAGTTTACTTTAAAATTTATTAATTTCGCTCTTAATGCAACGTTTGGCAACATTCACTTAAACAAAGTAAGCGGGCTTTTAGAGCTTCTGGAGAAACATTTCGTAAACGCTCAAACTCCCGGCTAGACTCTTGCTGTGGATGAGTCTATGACTCCTTGACTTGGAAGACTTCAGTTTTTAATTTAATTTTTTTTTGTAGATTAAACAAACATTTTCAATTAGGTGCCAATGAAGAAAAAAAGTAGTTTTATGTTAAAACACAAAAAAGGAAAAAACAATTCAGAACCAAGGCCTTTGATTCATTTATTCTTCAAAACGCTATCGACATGAACGATTTTGTGAACCGCACACTTTTAATTTATAAAGTTCAATATTGATTTCACAAAGTATGTGTATTTAATTGATACCAGTTTTTTGCTCACCCAAAAAATAATAAAACTTAATACGTGAGTTTTGCTTTAGAGCTAACGTTTAATCTGAGTTCAGCTAACCTGATCTTCAACAGATTCAAATATAAATTAAATACTCTCGGAATCATAAGAAGAACGCACATCATCACCAAAAGCAATAATTTTAGTTTTAAAGCTCAACTTAAAATCAGGATCAGTCCAAATAAAATCAGTCCCAATAGAGACCCTGGAGGAATTCCGCTCTTAGTTCCTCCAATCTCTATTCCTTGAGCATGGCTCAATGAAATCTTGCTTGTTCTAATTGTCTCAATAGGGCAGCGTGGTTAATCCTAACAAAGGCTATCTCCATCCACGAATAGGCTTGCAGTGAACTTTTTCGTATCAAGACTGGAGAAAATGTGAGAGCAAACATTTAAAAGAGCCCCTTCAATAGAAAACTAAATTGCACAAAGTTGGAAAACTTGTTAAGGATTTTTTTTCAAAAACTTTACTGAAAACAACACTGATCTACACTTTAGTCCAAATATAATAAAAATGTTCATATAAATATTTTGTTTTTTTATCGATTTAGACGACCTTAGCAGATTCAAAAGCAACGCACTCCAACAATAAAATGAGTTTGAGTCTTTGAGTCAAAAAAAAAAAAAAAAATCGAAGACATAAAGCAACTTGAAAAAGCGATGACTTTTCTGAAGCTATTTGGATGAAAAGTAAAGGAAAACAATTGGTATGGCCACCCTTTTTTGAAACAACATTTAATCTCCTGCTGTGCCAACTGTGAGCTTACAAATGGAGTTTTGTACCGCAAGAACAGCATTTGGAGGCTTTTTAAATTTTATCAAGTAAAACATGCTAAAGCCTACCTCAAGCCTATTCAAGTTACTGACAAACCCTTAATCAGTCGAAATAGTATCCTCTCAGATGTGGGCAGAAAATTGATTCTATATTTTCTGTAGACAACAGTCTATAGGAAGTAAGTCCACATGGGATATAATCCAATAAATTTCACCTTGTAATAAGGATTAACCAAAAACGCCAGTCGTCTATTGTATTCTAAATAAACTTTGACTTCGTCATCACTTGACATCTACCGAAATCCCAACTTCTGTTTCAATGACCATCTGCCCACTAACGCCCCTAATGTATAAGTGGTGGCTACCAAAGTTTATCTACACAACCGTAATCTAATATCGAACCTTAAGTCTAGCACCACTTAAATGACCTATGTATTTCTAACTCAAATCCTAATTCTCGATAGACGAGGACTCAAGATATCAAAAGAAATTACAAAATCCCTCTTTGTCCTATTCGCAAAGTTATGGCACAAAGGACCCCCATAAGGACGATGGGAATAAACATTAAAAGGGTTGGAGCAATAACAAACCAAGTGATTTCTGGTTATAAGTTTGTCTTCTATTCACCCCAACCGGTCAGATTGACTGAAGACATTATGATCCCTTCCACGTTTAATATGCATACGTGGTGAGGATGTTGAAAACAATCACCCAATTATGCCAACTAACGAATTGGGTTTAGGAAGTTTTGGGCTATTCTTCCTTATCCTAGCTCCAGGTACAATGCAAGTCATAGCAACGTCATCCGATAGAAGAATCAACTCCAGAGAACTCAAACCGAGAAAAGTTCGTCCTTCGCTCTATGCTCCCTTTTTTTTTGCGTGCGACAAATGAAAGCAATTTGCACTAGGGTACACCTCCTGCCAACACTAAAGGGACTTTCTTCGAATTCAAGATAACTTCTGTACCGGAAGGTGTAGAGGTCCTTTGAAGGAATTGATTAGATTGTAAAACCAATTCAATTGCATGGCCAAGCAAAAGTCTATTGAATTGTGTGCTCCTTGTGGCTTTCAACTCTCGGGAACAGGTGTTGTTCCTGTCCACTGAACCAGATATTCTAACGCTCGTAGCTCATTTAATTATGTTTTACGAAGTGTAGCTTCACGATAATTGAAAGTGGATGCAGTCGGTTTTCTTGGTATTATACGAACAGCAGCTGGAAGTGTTCGCCAAAATTAGGAAAACCAAATTAGAATTATGGTGCGGAGGAGACATTAATTTTGTCAGGCATTCAGTATGGATTTCCGGGTTCACCTTTAATTCCTCGATAGCAATAGAGTTCCAGTGAACGTGTCCGTGGAGATATTAATCAGTAGTTTCCGCGAAATTCTCATCAGAATAGGTGTCATGAAAAGGTTTAAGGATATTGTGTATTCTTGTATTATAGGGAACCTAACTATTAGCTGAGAGAAGTTTATACAAATTGAGTAATTTGTATGAGCTTTGAGGAGTAGCTCCGTGGATAAGAACAAGGATATTGCTGTCAATCTTATAAAATGAGTTTTCCTTTGTGCTCAAACATTGACGACGTTGAAAGTGTCAGTCGTGAAGAAGTAATTAATGAGCCAGTGAAAACTAGCCTACATAATGGTTAAGGCAGGCTTTGTGCTATGTCGGTCGTAAATAAGGGATGTCCAAAAGGTTACGTAGTTCATGGTGGTAACCATCTGCTCAGAACTTTATATCAGATTTCTCTGAAGTCTAAGACCAGACCTATGCAAATGATTATGTTCTATATGTCGGTTCAAATTTGGCAGTTGTGTGCCTTAAGGCTAAGGAAGCTCTAAAAGTGATCGAAATTTGGTGCATGATTAATGGGCTCTCTCATGAGGTCGTTATCTCTACGAACGAAGAAAATAAAGTCAGTTGTAGTTGATTTGTTGCCATATGCAAGTGACTTAATGTAGCCCCAGGGAAAATAGTCTAAGGGCGTGAGCTCACACAATAAAATGATTTTTCTTGGTAACGCCCGATGTACGGCACCATTCTTCGTCCTTTCGTTCATTCATTCATACATTTGTTTCATGTGAATTCAGGAGAACTTACAATAATTAATTACATGTTATGAGTATATAAGTTTTAGTGAGAAAGTTCCATACATAACGTATTAAAATAGTTTCAAATGCCACTTCAGGAGGCTGAGCTATAAGACCAAAACTATGGGTGGGGTAAATCTAATGATCATTTATATATCAGAAAATATTATTGACTTAAAGAAGACACCATAGACAGATTCTAGCTATAACAGAAGCTTAAAGAAAACGTTTACGAGTGTCGCATAATCAAGACCTAATAGCCACTGTCTTAAGCAATTTAAATACATTTCAGAAAATGTTTTCTACGTACTTAAATTATAATCACAAATTAATCTACAATTAAGGTTTTCCAATCTTGTAAATAACGATTTTGGGATTTTAAAGTGGTCTGGAAAAATATTCATATGACAAAACAGAGGATGACCGGGATGACGACAATGCTTAAGGAATATTTCTGTTAAAACTTTTTTGCGAAGTCAAAAGGGGCATAATTTTATTCACATATGGACCTCCCTTACACGTAAATTTCGAATTGGAGCTTTGAATGGAAGATAACATAAGAAACTACCATAAATAGTTGAGGTGAACAAACATTTTTTAGAAAAAAGTTGCGAAGAGTGCAGTAAAAATATTTCCTTAAGAACTCAGTATGGTTTGCAAAGCTCATCCTAGAATTTAGGGTAAGCTCCAAACTTTTGAACTCCATTTTCCCAAATAAAAAACATTTATCGCTGCAACTGAAATTACTGCAAAATGTAGAGAATGGTAGGGTGCAAATACAACTACAAAGTGTAAGTTTATATTTTTGACTCTCAGGCGTGTTACAAAATTCTCCAGCAAGCTCCAGACTTTGGTAAGGAGAAAAGATACAAGATACATACTTTTTGTTTTAGAGCTAACGTGTTTATTCTGTGCTCAACGATCCTGATCCTCAATTGATTTAAATACCATTTAAATACTGTCCATAAATACTGACCATAAGAAGAGCCAACATCATCACCAAAAGCAATAATTTCAGCTTTAAAGCTCAGCTTAAATCAGTGTATATCAGAAATAAAGTAAGTCCCAACATAGACCCTTGAGGCATTCCGAAATTAAAAAAACCGAATTCCGCTTCTCGTTTCTCTAATCTATATTCCTTGAGATCAATTTTTGAGGTAAGACATAAAGCAACCGAACATGATTATATGAAACCTTGCTTGTTCTAGTTTTCTCAATATGACAGCGTCGTTAACCGTATCAAGGGCTATCGCTGTCTCTACAAATAGGCTTGCAGAGAACTTCTTCGCATCAAGACTGGAGAAAATGTAAGGGCAAACATTTGAAAGAGCGCCTTCAATAAAGAACTAAATGGCACAAAATTGGAAAACTTTTTAAAGATTTTTTCAAAAACTTTACTGAAAACTGGGAAAAAGGAAATTGGTGCATAATTGCTCAAATCTACTTCCGAACCTTATTTGAATAATGGAAGCGAATTTACGTTTATCAGGAAAAACTCGGAATGCTATCAACTCCATAAGAATTTAAATTTTTAAAGGAACCAATTGCCTTTAAGATTTTGAAAACAGCTATAGGCTCGAAGGCAAAAACTATTTCCCTGAACCGACTCACGAGAGTTAGCAGATAACGAACACAGGATATAAAACGGTCGGTTGTAAACCGCACCGTACTCAAGCAAAGAATTAGTCAAAAGCGTTTGCAACGACAATGTTATCTTAAACTACACAATTATTTAGAGAAATAGAGTAGAAATTATATTGGAAGAACTGTCACTCAGAATGCTATTAACCATCTGCCATTCACTTTTCAGATTTTCATTAGCAGACATAAACTGTTCACGACAGAAATGTCGACTCCTGTCAGGGTTCAAACATTACCCAGACAGTTTACTGACAGGCAAAACTCGGAAATCGGGACACTGAAATCATTAATTAAAAACCTCTAAGATCTCATTAGGAAAATTAGGAGTTTGCATTGTAACAATAGAAAATGTGCTGTGAAATCCAATAGCCTGAATATGTTCGTGCAAATAATTAGAATATTTCGGAGAAACAATCAGAATAATATTCAGGATCTAAAGCTTCCGAGAAGCTTTCTTTGTGATACAGTATATTCAGGAGAAAAGACAGTGGAAGCTGTCTTTCAGGAATTGTATAAGGAGAATGACAGCATTCATCCAAACCACTACCTGGACAACAGAGTCCTGTCTTTCGAAATGACATCCATCATAATGAAAGGGCTCTCTCTAATCATAACGACGGAATAACTCAAGACGATTTTCGAGTCGCTAAGGAAAAAGAAATCCGCCAGGGTTGACGGGGGATATATTGTGCCAGTGACTCTGGAGAGATACACAACCCTTTTTCGACAATGCACTGAATAATGCATATTATCCAGTGCACTGGAAGACAGCGGTGGTCCAACCAATCCCCAAGGGGGCTAAAATACCTTCTACATGCCGGACTCCATCCGAGTATCAGCAATATTTTTGGGAGGGTTGTTCATAAAGCCATGTCCAAATGGGTTGAGGTCAATAAAATCATTCCCGATAACCAATTCAGCTCAGAGCGGGCCATGATCCTATTCATAACGTGTTGATCGAATATCCAATGGAACAAATACTAGAACCAATGCACGAGTGCCTCTCTGATTGATTTGGAAAAAAAAATTTTGACACCGTATGGTCAGAATTGACACCTTCTCAGCCGGCTCGACATAAGTAAACTGCTATAAATATATGATTTTCCACATATTAACCGGCAGAAAATTCGCTGTGAAAATAGCTAACGTGACTTCAACTCAAACTTTTGAAATTTAAAATGGACAGCAACAAGGCACAGTGAACTCGCCGAATCTTTTCAGAATTTACCTTACCGATACAATAGCTTCATTGTTCTCTGGCCGCGTGACTTTGAAAAAAATCAGCAGTTGAAGATCAACTTTCGGATATCAGAATCTATTTTATTAAGAATGCCTCCCTCTAGAGCCTCTAGAGACACTAGAAAAAAATTGGCAGGCTCTCAATTTTAGGACCGGACTGGCGCCCACTGGCGAAACAAAGTGTAGTCAGATACACAGTGTGCCCATATTTCGACACACATGTATATGCTGCTCTAACAAGGGCCCGGTGAGCCTTCGCTCTGACAAGATGGCTGTTTCACTGCAACCAACTTCATTCCAGCATGAAAGTGATCTGCAACATGGCCTTTATCAGGCCTATGATGACCTATAGATGTCCCGTGCGATTCAATGTGGGAGCAGATAATGCTGATTCGAAGACACATTGCAAGAGCAATGGCTTCAGTAAATAAGCTGATCTTCGGGGCTTCCTATCACAATAACTTTCATCAAAAGCGGGTGCGCTTTAATGGCTTTGCCCAATCAGAAGCATTTCTTTGTTTCGATAGAAATGGGCTAATCCAGGACAGATTAGCGGTGCCACTAAACTTCGCCGTATTATGCAATTCTGTGGAATGGCCACTTCTTTATGAAAACGATGTCGCACTATGTGTGCCTCAGGTTCAGTATAATGGTGTCAAGCCAAGATAGAAGAAACGTTGCCCGACAGAATCTGCGCTTTTGGTGGCTGGAAGAAGCTCCGTCATCGATTCTAAATCGTTCAGCGTCTTCAAGGTAAAGCCAGCCCAACACCAATAGCTGACTTACATACATAGGTTAGGTAGATGTAGATTAGTTTAGTTTAGTGTATGGCTGGTGGGTTGTTGCATTTTATAGTTGTATAAAAGATACGTATGTACCTATATGTAATGTATAAGTTGCTAAGTTTTTGGCGATTTTTTCCAGCTTAATTATTTATTTATTTTAAGTTAATTATTGTAAAGGTCGGAAGACATGGTTTTATGAACGAGTAGTCTACTTTACAGTACCCTCACAGGGCCAGTGAGGCAGTAATAATTAATTTAGATAATTAAGCTAGGCTTTTGGTCTAAAGTAAGTTATACAGGGTGTCCCACGAGCAGTGTGCCAAAAAGCTAGAGCGTGTAGGTATGGTCAAGACAAGAAAAAAATCGTATGGGAGGGGGGGGTCTATTCCCCCCCGTTTAGCCGGGAGGGGCAATTTTCTAAAAAATTGACTTAATTTGGAAAATAAATTATTAAAAATCAACAGTTACAGCCACAATGCCGTGATATACTTTTTTGAAAAGCCAGAAACCTCTTCTTTCGTCCTGTTTTTAAATGAAGCTATTTTAGGGAATAGTTTTTGAGAAATTAATTTTCAAACTCAAAATTTTGGAAAAAAAAATGAAAAAAAAAATGTTCGAACTATTTTTTTTCAAAATTTTATGTAATTAAGTGGTAATCTTTTTTCAAACATTCAAATCTCTTATTAGTTTTTAGTTAAAAACAGAAAACCGGATGCAAAAATGTCTTGTAGTTTTTGAGAAATTAAAAAAAAAACCCGAACCACTTTTTTCTAAGAAAAACCTTTTTACTGCTTCGAGATGAAACTGAACGAAACTATTTTGCAAGGATATTCTGGACGCATGAAGCACAGTTTACCAGAGATGGGGTTACTAACTTCCACAATTTGCATCATTGGAGTAGCACCAATCCACACAACAAAAAACAAAATAAATCACAACACCGATTTAGCTGTAATGTTTGGCTTGGTATTGTTGGACAAACTGTAATCGGGCCCCGGTTTTTGAATGCCGTTATTAATGGAGAATCGTACCTGCAGTTCCTACGAGACCTTTTGCCCGATTTGATGGACAACGTTCCTTTGGCCATAGCAGATAATTTAATCTACCAGCAAGATGGAGCACCAGCACACTACAGCTTACGGGTTAGAAACTGGCTGGATGATCATTTTAGTGACCGTTGGATCGGGAGAAGGGGCCCCACGGAATGGCCACCTAGATCACCAGATTTAACTCCTCTAGATTTTTATGTGTGGGGATTCATGAAGAATTATGTTTACGAAGTGGAAATAGTATCTTTGGAACAACTGAACGGATTGAAGTCGCTGGAGTCAAATTGCAGGAAAATTTGTCAAGCATAGACTTACATATATGCAGCCATTAGAAGGAGATATAATCTAAAAAATGGGGATCATATTGAAAATTTATTATAATAAAACTCCGAATTTTTTAAAAATAATAAAAAGGAGGTCAATGTTGCATACATCAATTTGCCTACAAGTCCAGCCGCGTTAAAACCAAAAAAAAAGGGTTTTCTTAAAAAAAAGTGGTTCGGGTTTTTTTTTAATTTCTCAAAAACTACAAGACATTTTTGCATCCGGTTTTCTGTTTTTAACTAAAAACTAATAAGAGAATTGAATGTTTGAAAAAAGATTACCACTTAATTACATAAAATTTTGAAAAAAAATAGTTCGAACTTTTTTTTTTCATTTTTTTTCCAAAATTTTGAGTTTGAAAATTAATTTCTCAAAAACTATTCCCTAAAACAGCTTCATTTAAAAACAGGACGAAAGAAGAGGTTTCTGGCTTTTCAAAAAAGTATATCACGGCATTGTGGCTTTAACTGTTGATTTTTAATAATTTTTTTTCCAAATTAAGTCAATTTTTTAGAAAATTGTCCCTCCCGGCTAAACGGGGGGGGAATAAACCCCCTCCTCCCATACGATTTTTTTCTTGTCTTGACCAGATCTACACGCTCTAGCTTTTTGGCACACTGCTCGTGGGACACCCTGTATACATATAAAAATATGAAAATAAAAATACAACCTGTTCACGATAATAGTTAGAGCACTTATACCTTCTTTCAATTAGGGTTGTTAGGATGCTTCGAACACTTATTTCTAAACTTATTTTTAGTATTCACCTTGTTAGCGAGATGTGGAGGTTATATGTTTGTTGAAAACCTCCATAGAAAGTCTATATGATGCAGAAGCCTTATTTTCTTGACGAAATAAATTTTAGACACCATTTCGGTCGGGTCAAGATATTGGTGCACCTAAAAGCTATTTGAAGTTATTCTACAATAGTAAATTCATTTTTGAAGCCGAAAATACCATGCAATGACAATAGGGCCAAATAGTTAGACACATTTTCGTTCTTTATCTAAAAAGTTTATATTGAAATCTCCCAAAATAATTACTTTTCTGTCATTTAATTTGTCACACCAAGCATTAAACCTATGCAGTCTCTAAACACATAAGAATACCTTTCCTACATGGTTAATCACGATCACAATAGAAACATCCGCATTACGGAAATCGACATATTTTACTTCGCTAACTAAGTACTCCTCGACACCACCTGAAGCATAATTTTCATTTGAAAGAATATAAGATGTCTGCTGCTAAGTTTTTTTATAAACTAAAAAATATTCTTAGCTTTATTCTTTAATCAGTATAAAGTGATCATAAGGCCAAAAGCTATAGCTTAAATCGTTCTGTATACTTAAGAGTTTCCGTATAGAACCGGTAAGATATTTAAGCTATTTAAGCTCTTTTAAGCATTCTCGTCTAGGGTAAAATTGTTCTAAGAAGTATGAAATAAAAATGAATTAAAAAAAAAGAATTTAGGCCAAATCAGTATTTTTTCTTGAGTTCGAAAATTCAAATTTCAAACATAAATATAATATCTCTAAGGCCTTGGAAGAAATCAAGTGATGAAAAGTTGTCTTTTAAACTCCTAAAATTCTGACAGACAACGAAGAGTTTGTTATTGCACTATCAACTGTTCCCTCGCTTTTGTTGCTCCTGTGATTGCTGTTATTGCTGTCATCTTCGCTGGGTTCTTCTTCTTCGGTTTCTTCTTGTTTCAAGGTGGAAGAGCCAGTGCAATTGAGAGCATAGCGACATGTTTCTACCTTGCAAAGCTGGGGTAGGTAAGACTTATGCAAAAGCTTTCCTGTCTGTCCGTCTGCCGGCCGTACGCGTATGTCAAACCAAACTTGCCGAGTAGCTATGCGTGAAATTTGTCTGTGCTGTAGAGTGCATGATTCTGAGTTCATAGCGACCAGGTAAAAATTTGCAAAATTCAGGGTAAAAGACAAAGTTGTAGCTTGGCTCCCGGCGATCTGATCCCATCTTGTTGCTTGGTAAATTCTTTACGTAATATCAATTTTGTTGTCTGGAACATAAATAGAGAAAGCATTTTGAAATATTTGTTTTACTTTTTGGTCCAGCTTTTCTTGCACCTTTTTTTTCAAGCGCTGCTCCAAGCGTACGTATACTCGTAGATCTGCGTTTAATTATGTCGCATTTGTTGCAACGAACGGGTATAGTTCGATGATGTCGTCTGCTCCAGACTAGAAATTACGTTTTTTCAGTAGCAAAAATATGCTTCATCACTGAATAATTTTTTCGTCGAAATTTGGATCCGTTTCACACTGCTACAGACTCCAAACAACGAATGTACGACCAACTTGATGATTTATATTTGTGCTTGTATTCTTGTCAGTGTAATCTTATACCAATGCGTACCCAAGCCCTTTCACAAAATTCGTCAAGTTGAGTACGCAAAACGGCCATATCCTTGTGGAGAACGGGGGGTCGAGAGGATTTGATTTTCTCACTCAACCGCGAATTTCAGAATAATTCGTTGACAACTCGCTGGATTGGACCGTTGATTCGGCAGTAAATATTTCGTGGTGACATCTGGAGAATTCTGAAGAATGATGCAGTGCCCCATGGTAAAATACCATTACGGAAGGGCAGCGGTACCACTTGAAACATAAGAGCAATCAATTGTCAAATTTCGGAAATAGCTATTAAAAAAAAAACCCTTTATGGGAGTTTGCTCTCATGAACCCACCGTAGCCTTACTAGCTGTGGCAAGGGAAAGGTAAATTCTTGACCACCATTAGACTAAAGTGCTGATTCATAAGTTGCATTTGCATCATTATTGGTAGTTTTCGGCATTATCCCAATGTTATTGTTCGATTCTGTTCTGGCTTAAGTGGGTATAACAAACATCAGCATATGCCCAATGACCGTGACAACCAGCATTTCAATATGCGTGTTGGGGAACCCTTTCCCTTCTACTCTGACTATTACATGAAATCCCATAAAACTTTACTCTCAGTCCATGAGTTTCAACCCAACTCTACAAACGATTATTTTGCATGCAACACTAATTGCGTTTAGATCGGGAACCTATCGAAGCGCTAAGTAATATCTTTCGACCTATTAGAGTAAGTTTCGGCACCCGGAATTTATAAACAAAGCTTCGGATGGAAATTCGTGCTCCAAGGACGAGCACACATAGGTTTACTCAACCCTTGGCATCGTTTTCAATAAAATTCACTTCGAATGGCTTCTGATCCCTATATCGGTCGGCTGCGATCGACCATAAATAAATTCTCTTCCAAATTGGATATACCAACTGTCAACACGTAATTGGTATTCGTAATTCGCATTTATCAGCTTCACATCGATATGCACTGGGTCGCGCTCGTATGGATACTCGTATATCGTACCCATGTGCCTTGGCACAAGTCCAACAACCCCATCGTCGCCGCAAATACTCATATTATTGTACAAATAAAATAGCAAAATTGAGGAAATTTTACAAATTTTCAAATTTCACAAATGTACGTACCTGAAGTGCATTGGGCCACATGCAGTTCTCCGGGCTTGAATCCTCGCCATCCGAATGGTTATTGGCAGTGGTGGCTGTCGCGGTGGCAGAACCATTTGTAGTCACTACAATACCACTGGCAATGGCATTGACGTAGCGATTCGCCGGAACAATTTGTGTGGGCGAACCGAATATTGAGCCGCGAAGTAAGTGTTTGGATTTCGAACGTACTTGAGTGGGATGGGATGTATCCGTGGGGCAGAGTTCGTCGATCGTGATACCATCTGTGAATAGAAGTGAATGGTGGTAAAATAAAGGTGTCATGGACAGATGGGTAGATACTGGATGAATGGTGGAAAATAATGACTGAGGTTGGGTTTATATACCGGAACTGGACGGTGGGGGAAATTAAATTACTTGTTATAGAGGATTGGTGGCATTCAATTTCATGGAAACCTTTATTGAACGATTATTAAAGCCTTGTGGGGTATCAGGCAACGATTGGTTCAATTGGTTAGACGACAGGAGAAATTATTATTATAGTTATGAGTAACATTAGCGAAGAATGAACGGACGGGTCAGATGTGCATGCATTTTATAACTATCAAATGATTCTGAAATCCCTCGCTTAGCCTGGAGAGCACCCAGATGTGGGTGACTTTATTTATACAAGAGGAAATATTTAAGTAAACATAATTGTATTCGGCCTCTTTAGTGAAACATCAATCTATCGTGAGTGATTCTAATTAAAGAGACCGTCAAATTGAGTTTCGTTACCAGAAAATGTTGGTTACAAGTGTATAGGCTCCAAGAGAAGAAGAAGTTTATATCCGAAATTGAATTGATTGACATGCCTGGCTACGGCACGGAAGGTTTGAGACGGCAAGTAGAAAAAGTCAAAAATTTCGATTAGAATTGAGGAGACCTTGATAGAAGAGTAATTGTGAAAAAAGCCATTTAGGACGCTCGTCTGCCATATTTAATTTAACTATAGAAATGAGCTTCGAGTGATGATTGAAGATGTATATTTGGAAGGCTGAGTTAAAATTCATGACTATTCTGCTGCTGCGTTTGCAGCTATTTACAATTGAGTAAATACAAATATTAGGTCAAAACCACACAGCAATTGGAGCTATGCCTATCCACTTTGTGGAAGATTTTATGGAAAGATCTTGGCGTAAAAGCTTATGATCCAGCTTGTGTAAGAGTTGAAACCACGTGACGGATACGCTCGGATTCATTTTGAGCCTCATTTCCAACTTAAAGTTTTGTTCACCGATGAAGAACATCCTTGTTTAAATGGATATGTAAACAAGCAAAATTTCGAGTGGAAAAAATGAGCTGCTCTTACAACCATTAGAACCCACTGTTTGGTGTGCTTTATGGGCAGGTGGAATCAGCGGCCCATATTTCTTTGAGGACAATGCCGGAGCTTTGGTCAATGGAGAGCGCTGTAGAAACATGATTCCTGACTTATTCGTTTCTCAATTGAATGGCATTGACGTGACCAAGCATTGGGTTCAACAAGATGGAGCAACGCCATATGGCCCGCTGCACCATCAATTTATTGCGGGAAACAATTGCTGAGCGCATAATTTCGCGTAATGGACTGAATTGACTTCAGTGATCCTTGCCGGTAAGCCAGAGACGTTGGATGATTAGAAAATCAACATTCGCCGTGTTATACTACAGGCATGCTCATATAAGATGTATCCTTTCAACGAACTTGGTTTGTTCATTCAATAACTTGCAGAGGGTTGCAATACATTACACAAGTAATATGCTTTTCAATATTATTGCCGTCCCATCGTAAACATTAATGCAGTAAACAGTGGCATTCATATTTTAAAAGTGGGACTATGCGAAGCCTATCTTCCTGTGAAACAGGGGTTAGAATATACCCTAACTCAGAAAGCCAATCGCATAAGGCGACCAGATTTCTAATGGATCTCTGTCCCAGGAAAAAACAAAATGGTAGAGGAAGGCACAGAGCTTCTGACTTCGACTTCACACATTCACTTCACTACAATAAACCGTTACAATACCACACTCGAAACAGCATCAAAAATCGTTGACACATATTAATGTTTCATACGGCTAGTCGTCCTTGGTTAAAATATTATATGATGGAGGTAAACTGGTTCTCCGATGGGATCCCCGGGTGGGAACTGCCGAAGCGAAAAATTATGCACAATACGGAAGGGTATGCTTGTGGAATGTGCGGGGCCTTTGCAGACCTTCCAAACAGTACTCAACGAAATAAATTTTATAAATTGGATACAACAGCGGTACAAGTTCAACATTCAATGGAAACATTTGTCAAACCAAATAATTGTTAAGGAGCTACAATCTCGGAATAGCGTTTTTTATCGGCAATTAAATTGTGCAGAACGTAAAGGAAGTATTCTTTTAAAACAACTGAATGTCGAAGGCCAACATTTGGCGTCCCCGTTAGGATTATGTTTTTTTGAACATACATTGTCCTACGGAAAGTGAAGACGAATAGTTAAAGAACGTGTTTTATGAAGCAATGGATGAAATATTTGACAGAGTCTCATCCTTTGACATGAAAACCGCGGTATACATGCCAATAGAAGAAGAAGGAAGTTTCCGTGTCTCATCAAACTATTCGTATAATGGCCTTAGGAGAATAAGTTTCGCCAGTTCAAACACAAGAGAAAACGCAAAGCTATTTTGGTATCACCGGATGGAATAGCGCCCAATCCAAGTTCGCAGAAGCGGAACAGAGGTGTAAATGTAAAAAATGTCAAGTTGAAGAGTTAAGGGACCCTCACATCCAGCTTCAATACCGGACATTCTCCTAAAAGTAAGCATTGGTTTGACGAAAAATATAATACGGATTCAAAGTTAAACTCCATAATGTTCTGAGACTCCAAGACTAGAGGTCAAGTGTACAAGATATCAGACTTTACGAAAGAGAGTCAGCCGTCTACTTCGGGATAATGATGGCTAAGGAAAAGATTTGCAAAAATTCATGACAAATGTGCGGCTGAAAACATGAGAGCAATGTATGCAGTAATAAACGCTGTACGAAGAGGGTACTAGGCTCGATCAGAAATTTTACGTAACAATAATGGGGAACTTAATGCGGACAGCGAGAGAGTTGCAGCCCGATGGAGGAGATATTTCGGTGAACTGCTTAATGACCATGTACCAGTATCGAAAAACGAAGTCAGTCTAGCAGCAGCTTTTACCAAATAAATAGGAAACAGTCCACCGACCATCCATAGATTTTAAAAAAAGCATATGACTCTATAACCCATATTTCATGTAAGGTTGGGAAAATTGGGGAAACGAATACAAGTATTTCCAAAGGCAAACCAAGGACGAGTTAAAGTACGAAACGCCTTATCTGAAATATCCAGGAACGTGAAGGAATAAAACAAAGAGACGTCTTTCCAAAACTTATCTTTAGTTTGGTGCTAGAATACATAATAAAATCCCTTCAGGAAAATTATAGAGGATAATCCTCAGTTGAATCACATCCGCTTTAGCTTTCGCTGGCGACTTAAACCTTCTTGGAAAGTATTGAGGAAACAGTTAAGATAAACGCTGAAAGTCTAATACTAGCAGGTAAATTTGTTGGTTTTAAACTAAATGAAGAGATAACCAACAATATAGTCAATGGCCGATTTGATGTGACCAAAACCTCGCACCTGACAGTTTTTTCATGTAGTGGAAGAATTAAAATATCTAGGAACCTTATTGATTGTCGAAAACGACATAAAGATCGAAATAATTAAAAAAACTGCATACATATAGGCAACGGCGCTTCTTTGCAATGAAGAACCACTTCAAAACTCTTTTGTCACGTAATTACACTTCAGGAATGTGAAACCTGGACTTTGACTAAGAAGGCGGAAAAATTTTGGGTCTTTGAAAACAAGATCCTAAGGAGAATCTATGGTGGGATACAATAAGAAGAAACAGGCGAATTGAGTGAACTACATAATCAAGGACTCGAGGAACTCTATTCAGCTTCAAATATTGTTTGAGTAATAACAACTAGATGGCGTTGAGTTAATGTTGTAATATCTAACAAAATCGCGAAGATTAACAAGATCAGGACAAATGAATAATAAGTGGAAAATCCGGGGTGAAAAGATTCTCAGGTAAGGATAGAATTAAAAGAAATGGAACAGAACAGCGAAATATGGGACGAACACATTCATGATAGAGCTTGGTGAAGGGTTATCAATGAGGCTCTGCAGTTCAGACGTCCACATGCACGGTAAAAATAATTATAATAAAGAGCATTCGGGTGACACAATGAAAAAAGCTCTAAATGACCTGCGGTCGAAGGGAAAGGTGTACAATAGAATTGAGCTTCTGGTCATTTTTAATCTTGTAATCAGGTTATATACTATGAATATATTAAGGGTTCGAATTAATTCGTAGCGTTTTGCCTGATATGCTGAGGTAGTACGCTATCTATTATCTATGAGTGCTTGGGAGCTGACTTGGCAAAATTGGGAAAACACCATTAAGCTATGGAAATGATCCAAAATAAGGAAACTGAATGTCATACGAAATAAAACCAAGGGACGTCGAATGGTGTTTTGTTACCCATGAAAAGTCGCCTTAAACACAGAATATAAAGAAATCAAATTATCTGGCGATGTAAAGTAATTAAATTACGATAATCCCAGGTCCTGAGAGTCATGAATTAGGCCCGCCAAACCATCAACATCAACGGCGAATCACTCTTTCAGAAGACATTATAATTTTTGCAAATGGCGTCGTACGTCAATCATATTTGACAAGCCATGAAGCGCTATATTCCGCAAGACGGTGGAATGATTGTGTCGATTTTGTTTACCAATAATCGGTCGGTGGTATTAGCGCAGCCTGAATTTCGACGTCGGTTTCCTAATCGTGTCGCGCCAATTGGGCAAACATTCCCGCGCTTAGCTTCTCGACTCGAACAGACTGGAACCACAGAAGACTATGCAGGGCGTGGCCGCCAACGGACTGGTCGTTCGGCCGAGAATATCGCGGCTGCGGCTGCTGATGTAAGAACGAAAAACATCAACCAGACAATGGGCCACGCAATCGGGTATCACCAGACATACCCTACAGCGAATTTAAGTGAAAGATTTAAACATGTTCCCGTACAGTCCATCATTTAATGCCTGCTGATCGCCAGTCACGTGTGAATTATTGCCACATCCTTAATTTCAACAACGAAGAGGACGATTTTCTGTCATCATCATGAGCGACGAAGCGCGTTTCCACTTAAGCGGTTATGTCAATAAGAAACACCTTTATTTCTGGGGCACTAAAAATCCGCTTGTGATGCATGGAGAGCCACTACTCATATATTAACTCAAAGCCACTGTGTTATGCGGCTTTCACGCGGGAGGAGTTATTGGGCCATATTTTTTTAAGGACGCCAGCGGCAATACGGACGCTGTCACTGGCGAACGTTACAGGGCCATCATAAACGACTTCTTTCTGCCGGAATTGGTGGTTTAAACAAGACGGTGCAATCGTACACAGAGAACGAGTCGGCAAGATAGCCCGAACTAACCATCCCAGACCTCTTTTTTGGGTCTATTTGAAGTCGCGGGCTTATGCCAACAAGCCTCAAACAATCGCAGCCTTTAAGGACAACATTCCAGAGGTATGCGAACAGTTATCACCGGAAAGCAATAAAATGGATAGAAATGTGTACCACCAGTGGCAACAGCTACTTGACGAATATCGTCTTTTCCACTTAACAGAAAAAATTGTAAGGATCCAAATAATGCGCCACTTTGCATATTTGGTGGGATGGGCTGGGTGTGATCTTCAATGAGTTCCTTAAATCAAATGACATCATCTTTGCAGAGCTTTAATGACTACAGTTAATGTGCTTAAACCATGAAGCTACTTATTAAAGGAAAGACGGTCGAAATACTCGGAAAGATACAAATAATTGATTTTGCAGCACGATAATATACGTCCGCAAGACCAGTCAAAACGTAACTGGACAAGCTCTAAAGGGAAGTCCTGCCCCACCGGCTCTCCACACGTTGCTCCCTCTGATTATCACTTGATTCCATCAATGACTTTTGGCCTGTCCACCAAGAGGCTTTATTCTCTAGAGAATGCAAATTACGGGTTGGTTGTGAATTGCACTAAAAACGGGGCGTTCTTTTGATATAGTATCCATAACCTGCCTAAAACAGAGCCTATTACGACCTTGTGAAATGTTTCTCGTCTCGGGAAGACCTCGCTTTAATGTTAGGCATTCGTTCGTTAAAACATTTAAAACAAGATGGGAACAGCTCACTGGGAATCAAGCTACAATTCCAGGTCTTCTACTTTGAATTTTGCTAACTTTTACCTAGATCTCAGAAACTACAATAGCTATGAGCTAAGAATCATGTACTCTATAACACAGCCAATTTTCAGACTCATAGCTATTCGGCAAGTTTGGTTTGATATATGCGTACGGCGGACAGACGGACAGACAGGAAAGCCTTTGCATAAGTCTTTCCTACCCCAGCTTTGCAAGGTAGAAGACTAAAAGTGCTATCGGAAAGTAGCTGAGAATACTCTAAAAATGTTCGATAAAGTCATTCAAAATTACCTCGAGCGAATCAAGTGATGCGGAAGGACCGAATGTGGCCTTAAGTATGGCTTAAATAGTAACAAATATTTACAAAAGAATAAATAGGACTGTGCTACATTTTGCTGAAATGAATTCAAATTAAATTATCTTCAAAGAACAGGACCAGAATTAGGAGTTAATCCAAGAAGTCATATCGACGTTTATGTTTTTAATTCACGAGTTTAAAGGGTCTGTAAGGTACTCTTCAAAATACAATTACTCCTAGACTTAAGGAATTAGTGCTTTACAAATATTGTATGGCAGCAAGCATTGGTTTCGAAAACGTTAAAAATTTCGTTTAAATTCCACTGATTCACCAGCTTCGAGGGATCAAAATCGTAAAATGAAATTAACTCCAAAAAGAGTAGGCTAGACCCAAGTGTATGTGTAATCTGGCACATAATAGTCTTTCCAAAAATCTTGATTTTATAGCATGCTTTTCTCTTATGATGCGGAATTCGCAGGAACGCCAAACCAAAAAAAAGAAGAGGTTTTCAGCAGCAATTCACAAGATAGTATCCCCAAAATACAGAAGAAACCATCGAACTTCCGAAAGGGACTATCAGAAGAGAATTCATCCGAAAAGCTTTCATGGCACTTTTTGAAAACTCGAATTTTACGCTTCATATTATATGCCGTGACAAAGAATCACTGAAAAATTTATTTAACAATCGAAGCACTCCACGAGAAAATACCGGACCAATTTAATTATTAATATTCATCGCACATGTCCCTTAAGTCAGAGACAAAGGAATGCACATATTCCCTATAGCCATTCGGTACCAAGCCTATGATGTTGTAGGGCGTATGTCAAGGTTGGCATCAGCGGGGAAGCGGGGTATCGCGTCCACAATACTGTTATGTAAAAACTGGTTATAAACTACTTTCCAGATGAAATGTGGGAATTAATAATTGAACAGGACATCCAGAGCGCGGCCAGTCAATTCTCGGCCGGACGAGCATATAACCCAGCAGGGCAGTTGAGCAGTTACTAAGTGGACTACTTACCTTTAGCTATAAATTTATTGTACTGTGCGAATTCAATGGATATGCTGGTTCCCCTCGGGCATGAGATTACCACTTGGTCGGTGTCACAGGCTGCCTTTTGATATGTCCTCAATGTGGCTGATAGTAGGGCTGAATATCGTTTTCCATTTTATATTATCAATTTTTTCGAACGTATATGCACATTTTTTTATTGTTGTTGTTGTTATTGTAATGCGATATAGGGAAGTGCACAAAATCCGGTCATAATTGAATCGTTGTCGACATCGTTGCCGTCATTGGATCACGGTCGTAGTTGAATGATTGCACGGCGTTGGTAATGTGCATGTTGTCGACATGGGATGGCAGGTATTTCCGGTTGCATTTACAGCAAACGATGCCGACGTGGTTGGGCGCCATTGATTTTTTCGAGTCGGGCGCCATGTCAAGACGAATAGTAGAAGTTTATTTGTTGAGAGTAGCACCGTATGGTATTGAGTTCAGTTGGGGACGATGTCGGGATGAAGGAGAATCGTTTCATCAATGGCGAAAGTTTGATTTGTTTGTGTTGGGTACAAAGTGGTAAAAGTTGAGCATCATTACCGTTAAATTGTCACATGAAAAGAGAAAAAAACAAAAAAATCGAATTTAGAACACTTTTATCTCTCATCTTCAAAGAAAAATAACAGGGCGGGAACAAAGGTTGCTAGAGGAGAGATGTAAACAAAATAATTTCATTATCCTACCCCGAAAATAAATGTAAATAACCCTCTGCGAGAATTTTTCCTCGTAAACACCTGTTTATTAAAAATAGATTTTCAAGAGATACCGAGTTAAGGGTGTACCTTACTTACCTTTATTTGCTTTTTTTTTTTTGTCTGGGTGATGGGGATCTTAATGTATTTTATGCGAGAGTAGAAAGTCACAGATGTTACAGAGTGGCTGGTATTCACTGCGTTCAAAGACAAATTGCCGTTTATAGTTGCCCTAGACATTGAACTCAAGCGGAGGGGGTGCAAGGTAAAATTCGTAATAGAGATCGCCGGAGATTGATTATGACATTTCCAATTACAGCAGCAAACTGCCTGTGTGACAGAATCTACAAGGGTGGAGACTTTAATGACCACCTTTAACATCTGGAAGAAGCATCTGTTTTGAAATACGCTTCCAGGAGAAAACAACATAAACATAGCAAATCACTGCCAAAGGAATATCGATAAAACAAAGCCTTTGAAGGAAGGTTCTATATATAGGTATACCAGTAACAGTCCTTTGTGCTATCGTGTTCTTGATAATTAATTACTCACTTCAATTTAAGGGTCAATGACTTTCGGGCCGAAACTATGGCATCCCTTCGATCAAAGTGATTCAAAGGTATCTAACGATATTTCCTCCACTCTTAGTTAATTTGCATGGAATATCAGGTATTGTCCACTTGAGTGGGACAAGGGCATCTTCGTGTTCGTAATGGAAGAGGCGCAGGAAAAGTTGAGATAATGGGCATGATTTTACAAGGCTAATGAAAGCATTAACCCGAATATTCCAAATTGGCTTTCTTCGAGAGGAAATTCAGGTCCGGCGATCTGTCAGCTTTGGTTTCACCGAGTTCAATGACGGCAACATGGCAAATAATGTCCTAAGCAATGCACATTATCCGGAACATGGGAAAATAGCCAATCCTAAGAGGGGTAAATCTAATCTGACCCGGCAATAATTCCGGATAATACATTCGGTTTTAGAGCGGAGTGCGATGGAAAAATCATTTGACAACAAATGGCTAGAGGGATTTTTCTATAAGTTGAGTAGGTTAAGTATTATCCACTGTGGGACATGCTTTATGACATGGTGCCAGGGAGACGGTTCCTTGTCAAAAATTGCAATATACCTTCCAAGGTTCAATATTCAAAATTGATTTGCAAAAGAGAACAGTAAATTTGCGGATCTTACCCAATATACTTTACACAACTCATCCAGTAGGTCATTGCCTACGCAGACGACTTGCTTGTATACAGATACGGTATAAAAATCGAGGCCATTACAGTAATACTGCGGCGTGACTTTGACATAATTGGAAAGTATCGCGGCGATTGGAAATAAAAAAAAAATTCATAAGTCGGAAACAATTCTGTTTATAACGCCATTGTCTAAGGCTTCGAGGGACACTAGAAAAAATATTGCGACACTTCCAAGTTGTTGGATTATACGGATAGCCACTAGTGCGCATAACTTTAAGTTGATATTGGGTCATCCGTTTAGATCAGTTTCTATATTTTTAAAAAAAATTGAATGCTGTTCGAACACGCGCTAAAACTATTTTTGCCCTTACAAAGAAGCTATTTTACAACGGGCAGAGTTTATCTGCTATACGGTCCTAATATGGCCACTGCTTACTTAGAGTTACGCGGTGTGGTTCGACGTAGAAGCAAGCTGGTTGGAAATATATGATATTTTTAGCAATATTTTAAAGCAATAAGGTTTTATACAAAATGACTTTCTGCTTAAGTTAATTTGGGGTTACATTGCGCTAACATAATGTCATTAAGGTGGCCTCGAATAATAATTTCATTTCTGGAGCCTTTTATGTCTATTCTCAATATCATGAGAACGTACGTCTTATCGGCTTTATTCCCCTAGAGGATTTCCTTCAACTTGATAGATTCGGTCTTATCCAAGAAAGGTATGCAATTCCGCCAACCTACCATGTCGCCCGCTCCACTAGTGTCATGCGACCCACTTCCGACCAAAATATCGCGTGAATACGAAGCATCGCAGAGCGCCTTAGGTAGCTTACTCACAATATTCTACATCTTGCGCATTAGTGTCAGACCTTTGGTGGTTAACGAACGTGACTCCGCCGCCATACTCCGTTGAACTGGAATAGCTCGCAGCTAACTTAGATAAGGTAGGTTAAGGAGATTTTAAGATTGGGGGGAGTTATTCATCGCCTTATCTTCACGATTATAATATAGAATCGGAGGCTGAGGTAGACAAAGTTCTAATCAAAACATTGAAGCTTAGGTGTTTCCCTCACTGATGACATATTTTTTACCGCCGATTTATTTTCAAGTCGACATCGTTCGCAGACGCACCCAATTTTGTAAGCTGGAAACAGCCAGTTTGATGTACAGATACCAACGATATAAACGTAAACACAAATTAAGGCGATTTGCGAATTCATAAGTCAGTTTTTAAATTCACTTCTTACGAGGGCTGATCCAAAATATAAATAACCGATTATTTCCAGTCTGCAATTTCTATTTTTACGCTCTTATGGTGTTTGGCACAAAACCCGGACGGGGTGCAGATGGTTTGTGTCGAAGATTTTTGTTCACTACTTTCCGGGTGGTTGTCCTAGATAGGATTCGAGAGATTCAAGTGAAGCGTTGGCTGTAGTTCACAGTAATTTATTTTGTTTGGAAGTTATTAAGGTGTTGTAAATATTAGAAATAAATACTATCTGCTTGCTTATATTATACCTACAAGGTTAGCGTGAAAAATCGTATTAATAGATCACGATTCCCAGGAGGCACATTCATTTGTAAAAAAAACGAAGTAAGAGTTGTTATCAAGTACCTCTGTTTGGAAAAAAAACTGTCGAACAAACACATACACAGCGACTTGGTGAACATTTTGGGGGACTCTGCTCCTCCATATTCCACAGTAGCACGCTTGGCCAATGAGTTTAAGTTGGGTGGAATATCCACGGAAGATGAGAATCGGGAAGGAGACCTATTCACTTTCCTTATACTGTGAAGTCGAAAATAAAGGGTGGGCCATCTAGTGTTTTTTTTTTTTAAATCATAGGCTATTTTGATACTGAGAGCTGTTTCTCGCTCGAAATCTTGAAAGCCAGTATCAGACATCCGCGAAACGAAATGAGTCGCTTTACGCTTGAACAACGTTGGGAAATATTGAAAACTTATTTCCAAAGTGAGTGCTGTGTAGCCCAAATAGTGCGTTTTTGAAAAAGAAGTTTTGGCCGAAATGAAGTACCCAGCAGTCGCGGTGCTCTACGCAAGTTTGTGCAAAAAGTTCATGAGACTGGTATGCCAATGGACAACACTCATGGTCCCCGTCGTCGTACGGTGCGCACAGATGAGAATGTGGCTGCTGTGGATGAGAGTGTGAGACTCAATTCACGAACATCAACTCGCCATCGATATCAACAGGAGAATTCTGCACAAGGATCTCGGATTATTCGCTTTCAAGCTCCAATTGACTAGCAATTAAATGTGCCCGATCATCCGCTTCGTTCTCGCTTCGCAGTTTGGGCTTTAGAGCAGCTTGAATTGAACAACGATTTTGGGTGAAAAATCATCTTTTCTGGCGAGGCGCATTTTCATCTTGGTGTCTCGGGAAACCCGCCTGCTATTGTCGAGAAGCCAATGCATCCACAAAGAGTGTCAGTTTGATGCGGTTTATGAGGCGACTTTTTTTTACTGGAATTGAAGACATGGATTTGGACGACCTCTGGTTCATGCAGGATGGCGTGCCATGCCACACAGCCCATTCCAACATCGATCTTTTGCCCACTAAATTCTCAAATCGTAATGTCAGCCTTCTTGGCGATGTCAACTGGCCGCCTCGGAGCTGCGATTTGACCCCTTTGGACTGTTTTTTGTCGGGAACCGTGAAGGACCGATGTTATGTCAACAATCCGGAAACGATTTAAGCACTTAAGGCCAATATCATTCCAGCAATCCGTAAGCTACAGCCCGAAACCATCAACAAGGTTTTGCAAACTTGGGGTGACAGAATGCGCCACTGCGAAGCCAGCCGAGGCAGCCACTTAAATGACGTTGTATTTTATAGTTAATGGGAATCCTGGGTCTTACTAATAAAGCCATGATACATCGAAAAAAAATTATTTTGTTCATTTTATTGCATTTTTAAAAAGAAACTTGAGTTTAGCCCACCCTGTATTGTATTGTTAGATCGAAGAGTGACCATTAGGCATATAGTTGAGATCAAAAGGGGTCTCTTATGGCAGTGTTCAAAGAATCCTTGCGAACTAGTTGCATACGGAAAAGTTATCTGCGTGTTGGGTACCGAGAATGTTAACTGAAGAGCAAAAGAAAAAACGAGTCGACATTCTGAGGGTGAGTCTCGAGAAGCTCCAAGCAGACCAGGATTTTTTTTTTTACATCTCGTGACCATGGACGGGACCCGTATCCACCATTTTGATCTTGAAATCAAACGACAATTGATGACTTGGAAGCGAGCCTCCTTATTGACGTTAATAGAATTCAAAGTGTCAAGTTCGGCGGGAAATGTCTGCTTTTTGGGACGCTGATAATTATTGTGGAATATTTGGAAAAAGGAGCTTACTACGCAGACGAAATAAGAAGATAGCGGCGATCATTAAAGAAAAAAAAAAACGCGGAAAACAGCCAGTTGAAATACTGTTTCACCAAAAAAACAGGCTCACAAGACCGCAGTTGCGGTGGCTGCCATTCAAGAAACGGGATTCCGCCGTATTCTTCAGATCTAATTACCAACGATTTCTACCTCTTTCCTTGGCTCAAGAAATACATCAAAGGCAAGAAAACGATAGCAAAGTTATTGCCGCTGTTGAATTGTTGTGGGAGGGTCAGGACAAAGATTTTTTTTGTAAGGGAATCCTGGGAGAAAAAAGATGGATCAAATGTATTAAGTTGTTAGGAGACTACTCGTATGTAGAAACATAAATACTTTTAGTATTCCTTTCTGTCCGTCTGTACGAACATATCATATATATGCAAACCTGCGTGAAATGAATGTGAATATTTGGGATTCACATTCACTTCGAGCAAGTTTGTAGATATTTGATATGCGTACGGACATATGAATAAGACGGATAGATAGGAAAGCCTTTCTATAAGTTGCAAAATTCAAGGTAGAAGACTTGTAGCTTGGCTCTCCCAGGCGAGCTGCTCCCATCTTGTTTTTTCACTATAGTTATTGTGTTTTATTTTACTCGTGCAGGGACGGGCAAAGAATATCCCTGCAGCGATACCTATCGCTTGTCGTAAAAGGCGACTAAACAAAGGTAAACAAAACTCACATCTAGGCAATTTAGAAAACACCAAGGTGAGCCTAGGGACACATATACCACCATTAAACTGCCCCACAAGTGTGCATGCAAATCAGTGGGTTGACACGACTGGAGATCACCGGTGTTGTAAGAGTAAGAGTAAGATCAATCAAAAAAAAATAAAAAATCTGGAGCATGCCCGTGTCAAAAAGGAAGAGAAGAATGACAACGGTCAAACCGTAGCATTATGGAAAAGAACGCTAAAAGGAAAAGGCACTACTAATGGTCGTGATCCTGGGACGAGCAGCAATGCTCGGGTCAGAGCTATAGGATTTCCGGGGGATAGCAAAGTAATGCAACGGCGTAAGCCACATTTAAGAGTCGCGAGTTGGAACGTTGGAAGCATGAGTGGGCGCAGCTATGAGCTTGAAGAAATGATGGTTAGAAGGCGAGTAGACATCCTGTGCGTACAAGAGACGAAATGGCGAAACACCGGTAATCGGGCACGTTTCTTGGACGTTAAAACAAAAGCCTACAAGATGTTTTACTATGGATTGGAACAAGGAAAAAACGGAATCGCCATCATCCTTGCGGCAGAGTTACTTGGCAACGTCTTAACCATTTCAAAGTCCAGTGACCGTTTGATGGCTCTCAAATTGGTGATGCATGGTGAGGAGAACATCGTAAGCGCATATGCCCCTCAAGTAGGATGCGAACAAAAAGAAAAAGATGCATTCTGGCTAGATTTCCACAACCTTGTCAAAATCATCCCAAAGGAAGAGCTTTTGTTTGTTGGGGGAGATTTAAACGGACATGTCGGGAAGACAAGCGAAGACTATGAAGGCTACCACGGAGGGCTGGGATACGGCACCAGGAACTCTTCAGGTGAAGATATCCTAAACATGTGCAAGTCGTACGGTCTTATAGTGCTAAATACCATGTTCGTCAAACAAAGCCGGCACCTGATCACTTATAGGAGCGGCGGAAATGAAACTCAAATAGACTATCATTTGGTATCCAGTTTCATGAAGCCACGAGCTAAAGATTGCAAAGTGATCCTGGGAGACGCGATCGCCCCTCAACACCGTCTCCTCCTGACTGAATTTTTTATGGATGCGAGAAAGAAGTCAAAGCAGCAAACGAAGGTGTCTGAGAGAATCAAGTGGTATAAGCTGGATAAAGGAAAAGGCGAAGCTTTTATTACCATCATGGAAAACTACCTCTCTTCCATTATCGATGAGGTCAGTAATGAGGAATGCAGAGCACAAGACATGTGGGATTCCCTACAACAATCTGGCCTGGAGAAAGCCAAATCACTGCTCGGAACATCTAAAGGCCCCTGCCAACATGCAAAAGAAACCTGGTGGTGGACAGACGAAGCCAAAACAGTGATACACGAAAAGAAAATGGCTTTCCAAGCTTGGTCAAAGTGCTCTTCTATTAATAGAGAGGAAAAAGCTCGCCGTGAAAAGGTATATAGATGTTGCAAAGGTATCGCGAAGAAAAAATGCGCCGAATTCAAAGCGAAAAGCATGGAAGGCCTCTATCAGGAGTTGGAAGAAATATCGTCTTCCGCGTCTGACAGGAACCAGGCTACCCAGGAGCTTCGACAAAACAATTTGAACAAAGGAGCAAATATCTTTAAGATAGCCGCCCAGAGAAGAAAAAATGCTCAGGAGATTCGTTTCCCAAAGTTTATTAACAATGCTGAAGGCCAACTCCTTGTGGAAGACGAAAAAATTCTCCACAGATGGCGACAGTATTGCGAGGAACTTCTCAACGAACAGTTTCCCCGAGTGTACTTTCCAAGAGCTGCCCTGAATCATGCCGAAATATCCGACATCACAGTCGAAGAAGTTCGGTACGCGGTCAAAAACTCCAATAAAAGAAAAGCTGTTGGGCCGGACGGGATACCCTCTGAGTTCTGGAAAAAGATGGGAGACATCGGGTCTAGATGGCTCATGGTTCTTATCTCCAAACTTATGAGAGGCGACACTATGCCTAATCAATGGAGGGAAAGCTATCTTCTTCCATTGCACAAAGGAAAGGGTCAAGCTGATGTCGCACACCATGAAGATCGTTGAACGGGTATTAGATAGCCGACTGCGGAAAATAATACGACTTTAATAATACGGTTTGTCTCGGGTAAATCAACAACAGATGCAATCCAAAGTATAAGGATCATGATGGAAAAGCATCGTGATTCTTCAAAGGACTTGCATATGGTGTTGGTTGATTTCGAGAAGGCCTTTGACCGGCAACCAAGAGATCTTTTATGGGTAGCGCTAAGACAAAAAGGAGTTCCAGAAACCTACGTGCGAGTGATTATGGACATGTACGAGAGAGCAACGACAAGAGTAAGATGCACCGCAGGAGTCACCGAAGAGTTCGCAATCAAAGTCGGTGTACACCAAGGGAGCGTCATCAGCCCACTGCTTTTTATAGCAGTCCTTGATTGCTTGCTTGAAGGAAAAGTGACGGACCCCAATGTGCACCAGCTATTCTTTGCTGACGATGGGGCCATTATAAGTGATGATCAGGCGTCCCTACAACGAGCACTTGATGTGTGGGTGGACATTTTTGAGGGACACGGGTATCGTATTAGTTCAAAGAAGACAGAGTATCTGTGCTGCCCGTTCTCTGACCCTCATCAGCCTATTCCAGACATTTACTTGAATGGAAGAGTGCTTCCCAAGTGTGAAAAGTTTAAATATCTGGGATCTATGATTAATAGAGAAGCAACTTGTGATAACGACATCAAACATCGCGTAAGCGTAGGGTGGATGAAGTGGCGGGAAAACTCCGCCATCTTCTGTGATCGAAAAATGCCCCCTAAGCTGAAAGGAAGGCTCTACACTTCAGTTGTACGTCCGGCGCTCACATACGGTTCACAATGCTGGACAATGCACAAAAAGTATGAGAGCAAATTAACGGCAACTGAGATGAAGATGCTTCGCATGACAGCGGGAGTAACAAAGCGTGACAGAATTAGAAGTTCAAAGATCCGAGGAAGCCTTCACGTAAAAGAAACCATCACAAGAAATATAGAGCGCGACCGACTCAGTTGGTATTGCCATGTTCAAAGGAGAGATCCTTTGAACCCCGTCCAAAAGGCGTTATCAATCAACATTCCAATTTCAACACGCAAAAAAGGCAGGCCGAAAAACAATTGGTGCAAACAAATGCAAAAACACCAGCATTTGATTGGCCTCAGCGATGAAGTAATCCCAAACCGGGAAGCCTGCCGCTACTTTCTGAGGTCAAACCGGCGGACCCCACAAGCGGACCAGTAGGAATGCAGTTAAGTGGGAAGGTTATGGTCCTACACTTCTGACCATAACGACGCCGGGATAAAAAGGAAAAGAAGAAGAAGAAGAAGAAGAAGTTATTGTGTTTTATTTTCAGTAAAATAACTTTTGGATCACCTCTCGTACACATACCATTGGTGCGCATTGGTCTGAAATTAGTCAGTCTTCTTTGAAATTGTTCGTAGCCTTTTATTTAATTAGTTTGTGGATGGAGCAGGTCTGGAAATATTCCTCTATCATTTGCACCGGATGGAAGATTTATGTTTAACTATTTATCTGACATACGCTTAAGTTTTATTTCTTGTGTTACTGTATCAATTTCTTCATTTATCTGGGTTATATAATAAGTAGAAGTGGCTTTTTATATTCCTAGGTTCTCATCTCGTGAGTATATTAGTCCGAATTGTTGAATTCGTAGTCAGAGCAATAGTTGTTAGGTACTCTTGTAGTGATAATCTGTCATTTATGTTCCCATTATTAGTCCGTGGTCGGCGTGGCTTTTGGAGATATTGCTGGGAGCACTATTTATAACTTGGTGAACTTATTTGACTCCAATGTGTAGAGGAAATCTACTCCAATTCCAACAAGATAGTGATTCGATTCGATAAACTACTAGATTTATGGCTTCATTTATAAATTTGACAATCTTAATTTCTTTTCCCAAATTTATTTTATGCGAAGAAATCCTCCTCCGATAAAATACACATATAAATGTTTTTTTTTCAAATTTTTGCAACTTCACCATTTTAAGAAATCATAGGTCCAGGAAATTGAAGTAAATGTCTTCTCGTCTACAGCATCGATTTCAGGTGAAAAAAATGGTCAACATCATTCAATAACTAAATCCATTCGAAACGTAAAATTTTCAAAAAAAAAATTAACCCAATGGGAGCCCCACATAGGGTGGTGAAGAGCAAATATAGCTTAACAAAATTGTAAAATAATGTTCCTGACTTTTGCTCATATGTTTGTTACTTAATTAGTTCAAATAGATAAGTAGTCATAAAGAAATAAATAAAGTTTAAGTTAGTTACTTTTATATCTACCATTAGACGCCTCTTCTTCCAGGCTGTTGACAGATAATAATGAAAGAATTTCTTTCGTTATTATATCCCGAATCGTATAGGAGTGTTCCACAAATCGGCAATAAAAGGATCTAGAGAAATGAATAGTCGATTGAAAAGGTCTGTGTTGGTCTCGTGTTCTAGTGAACATCTCTCTACATTTTCTCCCGTCCTTATTCCTTGCCTCTTACCCTTCCTCTGACAGCTGTCCCATAGGCAGAATACAAAAGCCTTATAGTATCTTTCACATGAAAAAGAATTTTATGGACATTAATTGCAATATCTGGTTTCAACAATAACCACTACCCAAAGTTTCCTAAATAATATGAAATCGTTCTATTAATTCCTTATTGACTCTGGTGATTTCAGAACTATTGTCCGCTTCTCGGAAGAGCCGCCTAGCAGTATTACCATTATTTGTATTGATTGCTTCTTGTGTTGGTATGTCATCCAGCAAATCCATTTCATTGCGAAATAGCAGTTGAATATTTTTTTATTTCAGCCACTTTTGCTTTATTTTCCGCTCCTTGAGCTTGCCAGGTCATGATACGAAGCTTTTATGCCATGGATTATACACTCCGTAAAATGGATCCATGAATAAAGTGGAGGCATTTCAAAGGTTAAACATTCTTCATCGACAACTCTGTCGTTGATAGTTTATTTAGATCTTTTGGCTGCGCTCCACATATGAAGCACGTTTCAGAAGAAATCGTCAGTGATGAAAGTGCCGTACAAATTTTACCGTCTGTCGTAGTAGAAAAGAGGTTTAACAAGGACATTTTGTTCGTTGTTGGTGATAAGTGTTTCTAGTTTTTTACTTGATTAAATTAACTTCTCGAAAAATGAATTCGGTGAACTCCTTGACAAAAAGGAACTTGATTAAATGGCAGAAGAAAGAGCTGCATTTTGGGAAATAATTCTTTTTCTTAGAGTATAAACAACGCCGGAGAAAAAAGGAAAAGAAGAAGAGTAGAACGCCAAAAACGTAGAAAACGTCTGTTTATATTGCGTTTGCTTAGCCCCAATGCATCTTTGTTTTATCCAAACATAATATTAAAACGATTTTCACCACTTTTCATCTTATCTAAACTGAGTTGAACCTCTTTTCAAGTCAAACAACTGATGACAAGACTTGAGTTAGCTTTTTGCATGTAAATTATGTTTTTTTTTTTTTAGTGATATACAAATTCAAAATGAAATAAAGCACCTGAAGCTAGTGTAAATGTCCATGATGTTAACTTTATTTAATAGACAATTTTATACCAAATTTTTTTTATGCTAAATATAATGAAGCAACAATGAAGCGCAATCGTGAAGTCCAATTTCCGACAATTTTATCGAATAACTGGGTTGTTACCCAACACTCCAATCTGTATTGAATCCGACGCATAGTGTGACTGATGAGACATGTTTTACGGAAAATATTTATCGTTGGCAATAGATGAATAATGTATTACCTATGCCATCTCTGGTATAAGGCTACGTAAATTAATTCCAACTAACTATAATAATTATTATCTAAAGTTATCTGAGTGATAGATGAATGTTGGCTGTTCAACGATGAATGACCCTTTAGAATTGGAAAGACATTTATCACAATGTGATCAATCTTGTTGACGTTTGATTGGTTAGAAGAGCATTAAGTCCTGTGGTGAATTTTTCGAACTGTATTTGAATCGGTGCCCCGTTGTTCCGCTTGTTTTTGTTTTAATGATAGGTCGCAATCAATTCCTTCTGGGGCAGAACCCATTCCGGACATAGTCGGTGTAACTGAGTAGCATTAAACCAAGCTCGTCTGGAACACGAGCTAGAGCTTGTTGTCGTACCCCTAAAATCGTTTACACACGATTAAACCGCTAGACCAGGGTGTTCTGGGTCAAAATCCTAGTTTATAAGAGATTATCTACACTTCGTTTTGCTTACAGTTCGGTGTAGTTAACCCTAAGGTTCAGCTTACTCTGATTTGTCGGTTTCCTTTTGCGAACCTCGCTAAGTACAGTCGTCGCTTATGTCACCTTTTAGGTTTTCCCGACTATATGAATTCTTACAGTCGACCAAAAAATTAGTTTATACTTTTAATGTATTCTTTGAACACACTATAGGTGAGATAAAAACGCGAGTGTCAGTGTCAGTTACAGCCACAGCCTTCAGTCTTTGTTCTCTCTGGCCTCTGTTTTATTTTAATATTTTTCAGCATTTTTATTCCCAGTTAAATTTAATTCTTAATTTCTCGTAAAAGCTAACTAAGTATTCGTATAATATTGAAACATGTTGTCGAGTGAGCATCCGAAAATAAATTGAGAGTAGGCGTAAATGTGCTCGCGTCTATGGATAAACGAAAACGATATTAAGCTTCCTTTAGATCTTGGCAATTCATTCTGTTGAATATTTGAAATTGAATATTTAAACTGATAGCAACAAAGCTTTTGCGAGAATTATCTTCATTTTGGTGGGTATATGATTTTGAGTAGGACTCGCAGGATATTATATACATTTCCCATACTGGCATTGATGTGGTCGTCGCAGGTAAAAGAATAAAAAGAATAATAGTTAAGTGCCATTAAAGGTAGAACTGTGAACCGAGTTGGGGTATATCAAAAGTGATTTGGACTTACTGGCGTCAAGGTGAAGGCTTTTGGTTTGACACTCATTAAGGATACTCTGGACATCTTCATTCATTTTGGCATTGTATTGTTCCCCTGAAGCAAGAGAGGCAATATTTGTAGCTGCACATAGTACGCATGTGTACATAATAATGTTCTACAATGTTTATTTACATACGTACAAAATGAATAGAATGGAACCTAGAATAGAGCCTTGCGGTACGCCTACTTTCATAGAAATAAAATAGGCATTTTATCGCGATTACCATACTCTGCTGTCTACTGGCGAGTTATAAAAATATCAGTTTTGTTGATTGATGCAAGAAAACCAATTAACCAAGGTTTGGATAGTTAATTCCCTTTTGTCAATACCCTTCCTGATTTAATCAACGACAAGCTACAGGTTACAGCTACGCTTGGATCGAAAGCCTGACTGGTTATCAGCAAACTAGTTTTCAACGGTTAAATGGTGTAATATATGACGTAGGATAATTTCAAAATGATCTTTCACAAATGTTATGTAAATAGCGTACAATAGCTATAGGCCGCAACTCGGTAAGGCTACATTTGATTTTTTTTAGAAACAGAAATCATTTAAGCTTTTCCTCTTTATCCAAAAAAAAGTATGGGGTACTCTTGTAAATTTAATTTATGAACCATAACTTAACAGAGTGACAGCTTTAGTATTTTAGGATTAATTGCTTTAAGTCTAAGGCCATTCGACTTCACCCATAGTATAGCCGCCAGTACATCGGTGTCGATAACTATATGCATGTTTGGCTTCAAAGTTTTCTTGTTGACGTCTGAGGGTAAAGGCAAATGGAGTTTGCTATACGGTTTGTTCAAAAAGTAAGGTGATTTTTGGAATTTTGCAAGTTCTGTACATTCGATTTTGATTTTGTTATGTTAATACACATGTTCCCTAAAATATTGTTCACCTTTCACTCGTAGTTTTTTTTTTCACAGATGTATTTAGGTATGCTTGGCAATTTTTTTCTGTTAAAAAATGTATCAAAGAACTTGTATTAATGTCTATGTTAAAAATAAAATAAAGTACACCACCAAACTTAATATATGACTGTCGCATTTGGCGAATTTACTTTGAGCAAAAAAAAATGTTATAAATGGCACAAGCTCTTCACCAAAGGCAGAGAAGACATTAATGAAGATGACTGCCCTGGGTGTCCTAGCACGTCAACAATGGATGAAAACGTTGAAGCGGTGGAGGAAACTGTTATGTAGAAAGAAAACCTACGAATTTGTGGGGAAAAAATCGTGGCTGCTGCTTCACGATAGAGCGTCTGCTCACTCAACGTTACTTGTGGGTAATTTTTCGACCAAAAACATTACCGGAATAATGCCTCAGCCACCATAGTCATCAAATTTGGCCCCCTGCAATTTTTTTCTATTCCGAAAACTAAAAAGACTCATTGAAGGAGATAAAGACCGCATCGCTGGTCTTTAGCTCAAGACCGCATCGCTGGTCTTTAGCTCAAGACTAAACAAAAAAGCGCCATTGAAACTGCTTCGAGCATTGGAAAAAGCACTGACGCATGTGTATTTTGTCTAAGGGGACAAAATAGACATTGCCGGATAATAATTTTCTTAGAGAAAATTTTGTGTTCATATAAGCAATATTAATATTTATCTGTAGTGAGTGCTATAGTGAGTTTTAAGTAAAACTAGACTAACCATTATGAGACAGATTCTCGTGCACGGGTACACGTCTGACTTCTAACTTCATTAGTAAAGAAATTAAACCAGAATTAAATCATCTAATAAATAAGACGCCATGTAAGTACCAATTTTCTTTCATTAAAGAAGTAATAAGAGAAAAAAATATTATCTATAAAAATATTAATTGGAATTCATATTTCCTTTCAATTGAAGTAGATATTATGTAGGTATCCTTATTACATATGGTCTGTTGAACAATAAAAAAACAAAAATCTTAATTATAAATCATACGCTCGACGAGCAATTTCCCCCGGGCTGGACCATGATTTATTCTGTTGTACATTCATATGTTACAATAGAGGTATTAATGGAGGAATTGTGCTTGATTGTGGAGACTTCATACTCGTACGTACAATATTTGTAAATAAACAATGTGAATTATTGAACAATAAATAGTTCTGGCAGATTCAATTCATTAGAGTAAGTAAAGGAAATTTAAGGAAATTTAAAGACTTTCCTTTCAATATTATTTATTACATAATATGTATATTCGATTTAATAATCATTTTTAAAAAGAAAAAAAATGTTCGAAGAAACTAGTTTTATATTTATGAAAATGAATATCTAATAAGTTGACAATAACTTAAAGCTTTTTAGTTAAATAGTGCTATTGCAGGTGAAGTATTATTTTCAATAATTTAATAGTTTGTTAATTTTTTTTTTTGAGTTTTATGAAGTTTAAATGGGTTAGTACTTTAAATGAATGGGTTTTTGGGCAGACAAGGGCTTCGTACAAGAGAATGACTCGTTAAATAGTTCTGTAGATGTTTAGCCAAACATTGAGTTTGAAAATTCAGCAAATTAGAGGACAGTGTACTCTTATTATTTTGGTTATTTTATCAATCGTAGTTGATATGTGATTATAAAAAGTAGGCCTGTTATGCCCAGAAATATACAATAGGCTTTGAAATCTAGGTTGGCTGAATATAATCTAAGTGTGACAATGTTGGCTGGGAAATACAATTTTCTACGCCGCCAGAAATAAAAAAAAATTGAATAAGGTAGGGCTAAGAACGGATCCTTCAGGTAATTAAATAGATTTCCAGTTTGATGAACTGAATTTTGATATTGGAACCAAACAGACGACGTTATCGGAACCAAGAACATTTAATTTAAGATGACAATGCATTTACAAGAAACTATTATATTCGAGTTTGAACTTACTTCGCCGAAGTGTAAACCGATTTTTATTTTAATAGATTTATAATAGTTTAGTTTCTTGGCAAGAAAAGAATATTTACGGAGAATTTCGCTGCATTATTTTATTTTAAAAAAAAATCTGTCGCTGGAATACCGAGAATCCTTGTTGAGAGAAGATTTCCATGACTCATATTTTTTTTCTCTATTTAGTAAAATTAATAATTAGTAATTCAAAAACAAAATTGGATGATTAATTTTGCCTTGTATAATGATGATATATAGCTATTGGAAATACCATTAGCAATAAACACATCGATACGATCAGGTATTTTTGCGAAAACCGTCGGCCAATACTTCGGTTTTTCAGTAGAATAAGAGTTGCAACCGTATTCCATACAAGCTGGGTAAAGCGTTTTGCCTCTCTTTGAACCCCAAACGTGTGTTTACCATTAAAGTCCCCACCAATGAGAAATTTGGCACCACGGGGATTTAACTGGCTGATAGGTTTATCCTTTTCGAATGTGCAGCGCTGTGTACAGTATATTGATGAGATACTGAAACAATCATTTTTTTTTTTTTACGCAAACTGCACTTATTTGCATTGTCTCGAGCTCTACCTTTATTTCCAGAAAGTGTTGAATACAATCTCTAATATTTAGCTATGATCTCCTCCGTGTCCTTCCCGACAGGTAGCAAGCCTGGTAGGCGTAATAGCCCTTTAGTTTAACACGCGATTGCAATGTCAGGTAGGTTTCAGAGACAAAGCATATATCGATACTATGCTGATTTACAAGTATTTCCACCTGGCAAAGTTTTTGAGGATGCCCATTGGCGTTCCAAGTTAGTATTTTTAGCAGTTTTTTTCATTCTTATGCTCAAATCTGAATTGATTGCCTTAAATTGCCATTACCATACATAGGTGAAGTTTCGATTTGGTACAAAGAGAATTTTTTATACTAAAAAGATGCTAAGTGTAAGAATATTACATTTTCAAGTTTTCTAGAACCAATAAATTTCACTTAACGCATTGCTCAAGCGATGTAAAACCAAAAGGACCTGTGTAGGAGTTATTTTTGATATAAAATTTGGCTTAAAATTACATTCAGACTATTCAATCTCAGAAGCTAATAAATTACTTTAATTCCTTATGAGCAATTCAATTTTCCAATTTATACATTGAAATCTTTGTACATATCCGTGATAAGTTCAACCCTAGCTGTATGGTACATTGTAAGGCGGCGGTGTAAATCGTAAACAATCGGTAGAAAGACAATTCTCAAGATATGCGTTTAATAAAACTCTCTCCAAGTTTATGAAAGAACCATGATATAATGCCACTTTCTATAATCACTTTGATTGTCCTAAATTGCACTCCCAATTTTATATGTGTATGCTCCCTCTAAAACCTGTTCTGAATTTAACTTTCTTTTTCAAAATATTTACTTGTCTCTAATCAGGGAAGTTTTTAAAGCTCTTGTACTGAGTTTGATGCAGCATTTTTTAATGCTCTTATTATTGGAAAACTCCATTCATTTACCTAAAGAATTTTTTCTTATTTTTTTTCTTCGTTATTGCTTATTTTAGGATAATGAAACTTATGTACTTATGTACTGAAAGTTGGAATCAGTTCGCAGAGTTGAGGTAATTAAGTAGAACCTCCCGCAGGAAGAAATTATGCGGAACAAAGTTCGACATTTTCGATAAAGTACGAGGCGTCGTTATTCACGCTCCAACAAAGTGACATAAGGCATACCGAAGCTGACACCTACAGACAGCTGTTTTACCTAAATTACTTGCTTAAGATATATATATATAATACATATATAGCGTTCTACCCACACCGTCACTAACGAAACGATTCGAATTAATTCCGAAATGCTTAGCTTGTTGGAGCTTCGTGTTCGATAGGAGGTAAATAAATCTTGAAGACTCAAAGGATTTTACAGATTTGAAAAAGATTTTACACCGCAAACTAGGTAGTGGCACGTCACATGTGAACATCGTTATGGATTGGATTAATTGGACCTTACTAAACGTAAAATATTTCATGAGAAATATACAAAGTACTTTTCTCGGAAAACAATTTTGCGTAGATGACTTGGCAAATATCGATCGATATTTCCTATATTTCATTTGAAATACCATTGTAACGCAATATGAAAGTATAAATCCTTGAACGAAGGTTCCCGTTCATAATTGGTGAATGGGGAATCAAAATTGTATACATGCTAAGACTTATTAGACATCATTAAATATAAAATGGGTGTGTTCGGTTGCCATGAACGACTTTCAATATTCGCTCTATATTAGGCTATCAACCACAGTCTTTCTCCACATTCAATCATTGCAAGTCGAAACTTTTACTTAATACCATCTCCCCCTCCATCCCCTTGGGCTTAGGAGCAAAACCAAATATAAATGAAAATTCTTTCGGAATATCTCAATTCATATCGACAATACTCGTAAAACCGCATATCTTGTATCTCGTGTCTGTTTCCAGGTGAATACATCCGACACCGTGCCTCAAACCAACTCTCATACACCGTAGAGGGCTGTTGACTCATATTCCCTAAACTGTCAAAAATGAAAATTCTTATGAAAAATTGTTGGAAATTCGGTGTTCCATATGGGTTATGTCTTTCAGTACAGCGCGCACTTATTGTGTCAAATCCACGAGCCGAACGCTTGCTTATTCCTCCCGACAGGAGCGATTTGTTTCCAACCATCCACAAACACACGAAACACGTGTACTCGCAACGTTGACTTCGTTCCACGGATACCTATTCATTGGGATTATACGAGAGCGAAAGTTGTTAAACACATGCTCGGGGGATAAAATTGGATATTGGTTTTGCATACAATTTTATCTCGTCCCATTCCTCCGGCAAACGACGAAGCTACAATATAACAATCATCAAAGACATGTATGCTGTGCGCCTACTTGATACCCGTACCATCGTATATGTACATATAAACGGCCTGAATCCATTGTTTCTTGCCGAAAAGAAGGTAAAATGGGAAAAGTATCTCTCCACGGCAGCCGGTGGAACGCCAATGAATCTAATTACATGAAGACATCACGTCTCTTGCCATTGAACCAAACCGCTGCGATATAAAGGTGGATGGGAGCCACGTAGAAACTCTAGACGCGTGCGAAATTCTTATCTAAACAGGAAGTCGAATTCAACTGTTTCATTTTGGATTTTCAAATACCGAAGACATCGTGATGTCTTGGGGGTGAAAACATATTGTTGTGATAAACGCGGAACGACGCCCGTTCGACACACGCCACCCATGGCGTTTATGATTTTTCAATCGACACGTGTAAACAATTGACGTTTTGAATTTTGGCGTTTTAAGACTGATTTCATCTTACGCTTGGTGAATGAGGGGGTATTTTTACATCATTTTTGAGTTTGTCTTTTGTGTTGTTTTGTCTTCCGCTCCTCCGGGCGTTTACCTAATTAAACATCAAAATTAAGCAACTTTTTTGTTCATCATTTATTCATTGTTTTATGTTTGGAATTATCGCTTTACTATTCTGTAAAGAATTAAAATTATCTGTGGGCTTTATTTCTATCTATTTACTAATTCATAATTGCATATTATTACTTATATTCTTTTTCTTTTTTTATTAGAGCGTTTTATATAACTGATTGTTTCCAATTTTTTAATAAAATAAAATACTGAATGGGATACAAATTATGCGACGACACCCCGGACGGGGCGGATGATACGGTCGAACTGGCTCAATCCTCTGTAATTTATGGCAAAATAAATTGCTAAGGGATTTTTGTTGTTTTGAAAGCTTTTTATCCGGTGTTTTACTAAATTGATAATTTGCTATTCTTTGTATATATTGAAGCAGCCGCGAGCAAATAATTCATTAAGTCTGTTATTTATTTATAGAAAACAATGGATTGGATTAACAATTTGAATAGTAACGTATGGAGGGTTTTAATGAGGTTTTGTTACAAAAATGGACAGTTTCATATTTTATTGAAGAGTTTTGCATTTTTCATGTTTAATGTAAAATTCGGATTTTAAGCCAGAATTTATAAACATCTGCTTGAGGCGTTTTTTTGCGACCTATTATATCTAAAAAATACAAGAGCCAAAAACTTCGGTTTTATGTTCTTCTACAAACAGCCCAAATACGAGTATTTTGCATCGTAACATTGCACTCATTTGTATTTCAAATGATCAGAATATTTAGGGATAGTTGATGTATTTTCAGTGAATTTAAATACTGAATGGTGTTTGTTTTAGAGGTAAACTAATTTAATATGAAATAAAACATTTGAAACTAATGTTAATGTCCATGATATTATCTTTATTTAATAGATAATTCTATGCCATTAGTGTTTGAATATGATTTCGGTCATATACGTGGCACGGCTAGCTCGAATTAAGCTCAGTCGTGGAGTCCACGATTATCGAGGAACTGGGGCATATATCATCAATAACACAGCGAAGGTTGACTTCCAAATCGTCCAACGTTTCCGGTATAACGGCATAGAGTTGCAACTCACATACTCCCAAAAAAAGTATTCTTAAGATGTGAGATCACGGGATCGTGGAGGCCAATTGACAGGTCCATTATGCGAAATTGTGCAAATCTTTGCCGCAAAAAATTTATAGTGCCGCGAGCCGTGTAGCATGTGGCGACGTCTTGTTGAAATCAAAGCTCAGCCACATCAGTGCCATTCAACTGAGGAACGAAGAAGTCATAACACACGTTTCTATAGCGATTATAGATTTTAAAAGCTTATGTAATTGTTTTGGAAGAAATTGTCTTAATTATTTTGTGCCAAACCTTGTCAAAAGTTTGAGAGACGTCAAGAAAAGCGATAGAACATATTTTCTTTTCTGCTAAGGCTTTTTTTATTTCACTGGTTATTCGAGGGTGGTCCGATAAGTACTTCGCCTACAAAAGAAAAACAAAAATTTTGGAGAAATGGCGATTTATTTTTCAATATAGTCTCCTTTTACCTCGATACACTTGACCCAAGGATGCTTCAACTTCTTTAACCCGTCTGAAAAATACGTTTTATCGGGGTCTGCAAAGTAGGCCTCCGTGGCGGCGATGACCTCATCATTCGACTGAAATATCTGCCCGGCGAGTGACTTTTTTAAGTTGAAGGATGGTGGAAGAGCACTTTTTTCTTCGCCATGTGGGGCCGTTTTTTCTTCAATTCGGCGTCGAATCGGCCCAATAATTTGGCATAGTACAGCCCTGTGACCGTTTTGCCCTTCTCCAGGTAGTCGATGTGGATCACACCTTGTGAATCCCAGAAAACGGTGGCCATCACCATTCCGGCCGATGGGACAGTCTTCGGATTCTTCGGAGCACGTTCGACGAAGTCCACTGTTTCGACTGTTCCTCGGTCTCTGATGTGTACCAGTGGATCCATGTTTCGTCGACTGTCACGAAACGATGCAGAAACTCCTTCGGATTGCGCTTAAACAGCGTCAAACACTACTCTGACGTGGTCTCACGGTTGCGCTTGTTGTCCGGAGTGAGCAAACGCGGCACCCATCGCGCCGACAGCTTTCTCATGCCCAAAATTTAATGCAGGATATGACTCACGCGATCTTCCTCCATGGTAGCCGTTTTCGAGGCACCTGGATGTGGCTCATCAAAAACTGACGTGCGACCAACCAATTTTTGATGGTCGCCATCGAAGGAGAAAGTCATCGCACACAGCATCCAAACGCTCTTTGATTTCGCTGCGCGATTTCCGTTCCAAAAACAAGAATCGAATCACCGACCGATATTGCTCTTTTCCATTTTTCTAAAATCCGCGGACACTCCCGCTTCCACACGCGCTCAAAACAAAACTGCGAGTCCGATCCGGCTGAAATTTCGACAGTAGCCGTCTACTAGAATGTACTAGACGATAGTGAGTTGCTCTTGCTCTGGCGCCATCTGGCGGTGAGGCTAAGTACTTATCGGACCACCCTCATACAAAACATGTTTGCACAATATGTATTGTAAAATGGCTAAACGTATGTACTTACCAAAAATCTACTTTTAACTGTCAAATTGACAATGTGTAGAAATAGTGTTGCCAGTTTAAAAACCAAACCTCTAAAAAAATAAATAAATTTTTTTGTAGCCCCTCCTAAAGTAGCGGCCGTCATGTCAAGAATATCAACAGTCAATTATATTAGTCATAATGCAATTGACGATAGATATTCCTCCGATTTAAGTATGCTCAATCCTTCCAAGGAGCAAATATTGGGACAGATCTTTATTTAGCTACAGCCAAAGCACGAACACGGATATCGCACGGAAACGAGTAAGACCGATTGCCGATCAAAGCTACCTTAAGGGCTGATTCAATCTGTACAAACCATAGAAAAGCTATAAAGACGTCGTCAAAACGTTATCGTATGGGTGCCATTTCTGTAGTGCCGCTCCTGGAAATCAATGGTTTGATACCCAGTGAAGACAAGCCTTCTAAGTGAAAAAAAAAATTAATACATGGCCTTGGGAGCAGAAGAAAATATTAGTTTTTGGGAGCGATTGGTCTCTCCAGACTATCAGTATCCCATTTGACACTCTCGAATATTTGATTAGAAGAAAGTATATTTGCGCCCAGACAACTGTAGTTTTTAGGTTCTTTTTCGTCATAAGAAGAATTAAAGTTTGAACAGTTCTTGAGCTAACATCATTAAAAACCACTGATTCGAACAGCAGAGGTCATCAAAATACGTAAAAATATTTAATTCGAAGAATCGCCGATTTTATCAAGTCACACGAAATTTTTTTGACAGCTGACAGTCGGATAAACAACGGTTTTGCAGGCAATGTGTTGACACATATTTCAGAAATGCCACCGGCATATGTCAAACATGTTTATCGACATAATAAATTCAGTGAGTCAGACTGATACAACCCGGAAAAATAAAATTGTACGATTCCCGTTTGTAGGGCAAACCTGCATACGAGTATGTGCATTAAGCCATATGCAAATCTCCGGGAATAAGTTAAAGTGTGAGTTCAGTTCTTAAAACTATTTTTAAAAAATGTGACTTAAAATAAATTTGAAACTCGTCACAATCCCTGAGGAAAAAAAGTCACTTTTTCCACCTGCAGCGTAGTAGCATATAGAGCACATTTATGTTAACCCGCGAACCATTTATTAGCCCTAAGCACAAGAATCTTATACATATTCGGATGCCTGCCCTCCCACTTTCACTATGATGTGCAGACGTTAGTGTTCAAAAACGTACGTGCAAACCTTCTGATATATCGAAACGAAAAACTAGGCTTACGAGGGTAACCAGTCTATCTTGTTCTTTTCTTTCGAAATGTTAGAGATATACATTATATATAAAAATTATGGATTCGAGTTCTAGGAAATTTGAAACGTCTTAAAATTTTCACCAACCACCATAAAAAATAATTAGGTTTTTGAACTTTTTGAGGCAAAAGGCCAAAGTTCTTAAATTGGATTTAGGCTTATAGTCTGCGAAATCTGCTCCTTACTCGAATTCTTTTAGCTCACTCCGATAGAGTACTTTTGGAATAAACTTTGAAGACGGGTGGGAAAACATACCATTATGGGGAACGATTAACTCAAGGAACTTCTGCGGGAAAAATCGTGTAATATTGAAGTTGAAACCACCCAAGAACTGGTCTCTTCAGTGCCATAAGAGTCAAATGAAATATACCAAAAAAAGGCTGGAAAACAAAGTATTGGAAAATTTGGCTTGATTATCACAACGATACAAGAACGGAACTACTGTTAATGACGGGTATACTTTGTGGTAGTGGCAGTATACGCACCTATCTTGAAAGAGGATTCTTCATTTGCAACAAAATTATGCAGAACGTAATTGACGTAGTATTTTACATCGACCGAATGTCGATGACCAAAATCCGGGGTCCTCGCTATAACTATGTACTTCTGAGCGTACACTGTCCTACGGAAGATAAGGATGAAGAGGTAACAGATGGGTTCTATGAAACAATGGATGAAATATGTATTTGACAATTCCTCATTCTCGACGTAAAAGTCCTCCTCTGGGACATCAACGCAAAACTAGGAAAAGAAGGAATATATATTTGACAACAATAGAGGCAGAAAGCCTCCATGTCTCATCAAAACATAATTGCCTTAGAAGCATACGTTTCGGCGAGTTCAAAAAATTTTAATATCAAAACGCAACTATCAAACAACAGAGATTTTTTTAATTTCTTTTTGCTTGAGCATTGTACAGTCGTACCCTCTTGTTAAGGCACAAATGTGTCTCGAGTGTAAAGAAGAAACAAAATCGGGCCAAGTACACTTCCCTGCGGAACACCAGCTGCGATTTCTTTGAATTCTGTATATTTAATTACATGCTTAACACGGAGAAGCCTTTCGGCAGGATAAGATTTTAAAATCTTATGTGATTGTTTTGGAAGAAATTGTCTTAATTACCTTGGTGCCAAACCTTGTCAAAAGTTTGAGAGAAGTCAAGAAAAGCGTTAGAACATATTTTCTTTTCTTTTATGTCTTTTTTATTTCATTGGTTATACTTCAAAGCTGGTCAATAGTAGAGTGTTTACCAGTGAAGCCGAATTGATGGTTCGGAATTAATGATCTTTCGTCAATAGTTGGCTGGATAGAGCTTCAAGCAATCAAGGACACATGATGGATACTTGACCAAATTGATAATTTTCTGTTTGATAGGAAAGACTATCCCCATGTGCTAGATGTAACTCCTGCGGAGGCGCGGATTGCGGTTTTGATCACATCCTATTGATCGCCAAAATTAAAAACCGAATCCAAATCACAGAAGCGAAACACAAGAATGTTTAAAAAAATTAGGTTGAAAAGGTAAAGGATCCTCGCATACTTGGTCAATAAAAAGACGAAATTAGTAACCGGTTGGCCCTATCAAATAGCATAGAAATTAAAAACGAAGCAGGCAGTATGGTCAACAGTGGAAAGCTTGGTTTGAATGCGACAATGTCCGTCATGTACTAAGATTTCAAGATTTGGAAAATAATGAAGACATCACGCGTACAAGATATCAAACCCTACGAAAGGAAGTAGGGTACGGTGTGCGAAAAGGATACGCAACAGTATTGGGGAGCTCGTTTCGGACAAGGTGCTGTCAAATATTCTCTTAAAAAGATTGACATCATATGCTAAGGAAATTAAAGGACACTACTAATGTAATTTGACGAACAACCGCTCGATGAGTGAACAGTTTTCCACTATACCACAGCTTTTGGAAAAGAAATGGGAATTCCATGAAACGGTACACCAACCATCTGTCGATTTTAATAAGGCATATGACTCCATAAACCGATCGGAAATGTATCATTTCCTTGTAAGGCTTGGAATCTCGAAAAAAAAATAGACAAGTAAAAGTAGGAAACACCTTATCTCAAACAGTAGAGTTGTGTGAATGATTAAAACAAGGAGACGCCTTGTCAACACTACTTTTTAATATAGTGTTGATGTATGTAATGTAGTCACTTAAAATGAAAATCAGAGGGGAATAACCCAGAATGGCATCACATCCACTCTAGCTTATACTGACGATCTGAACTTTCTGGGAGATAGTGAGGACATATTTAAGAGAAACGCAGAAAGTAATTGCAAAAAAGGAAGAAGGAAGTAGGACGTAGTAGAAGTAAATAATGAGATAACCAAATATGTATATGGTCTCTGATCAACTTGGATTGATCCAGACTTCCCACTCGACAAATGCTTTCAGAAAGTGGATCAAATACATAGGTTCTATATTGACTGCCAAAAATGACATAAAGAGCAAAATAAATAAAAGGCTGCATATGAACAACGTGTGTTCCTTCGTGTTAAAGGAACTATACAAAACTTCTCCTGTATCCCGCAATGTCAAAATCCGTATATATAAATGTAGAAAACTACACAACCAAGAACTCGAGGAACTCTATTCGGCCCCAAGTATCATCCGATTAATAAAAACGTGAAGACTAAGGCAAGCCACGTAAAACGAATGGACAGTGGATGAATAGTTAAACGAATAATGAGCAGAAAATCCATAAGAAAAAGTCCGCCAGGAAGGCCGCGTCGTAAATGGGATGTTAATATATGAGTAAGGATGGAAATGGAAGATATGGCACAAAAGAGCAAAACATGGAAAGAAAACACTCATGACAGGGCGGCGAGTTCCAAATGGCCAATAATAATAATAAATATTTTCGCGGATATGGGAATAATATTTTTCCCAATTCAATTACCAAAAAAAATATATATTTGCAGTAAAACGAAATCTATTAGTTTTGAATGATATTGAATGATATTGAAAGCTGTATATTTGAAGTTCGGTTTAATAGCTTGTTATCAGGCTCTCCTAGAAGCCCTCATCCCTATAGGCAAAAAACAGGGCTTGAGACGAATTTTTACCAGCAAAAACGTTTACCATGAATAGAAACAAACGGTTATTACTTGGATCCTGGTTCGGACTATAAGGTGGATGCATAGGAACCCCAAAACCAAGCTTTCGGCACCCGTAAGCCATTATCAATTTGCGTGGCGTGCCGTTGTTGTAATAGAATCAAATTTCTCTCCCATTTTCCAAGAGTGGGCAATCCTTCTGGGCGATTGCTTCCATCAGACGGTCCAATGACAGTAGAGTTCGTAGCCGATTATTCACTGCCAATTCCACCAAACACCTGGCAAAACTTTCTTGGCCGTTAACTCTCTTGATCACCATTTGCGCCGCCTCACAGCAATTCGACCACCACCTTTTTCGCTTGAAGGTATCGTAAGTGATCCACTTCTCATTACCAGTCACTATCCGCTTGAGAAATTGTTCGGTTTGTTGCGATTCGCAGGTGGAAGTTTTTTTCTGCGTATGGCATCCAGCTTCTTTTTGAATTCATCCCTATTCGTATGGTTTAAAACGGTTTTTCTTGTTCAATTTTTAGTTCCTAGGCCATCAAAACAGTGCATACATGACGATCAGGCTTGACAGTTTCCACGATTTTATCGACATTTTCGAAGATTGACCTTTCACAGCGTGGTACATCTTTGACATTGCAATTACGGTAACGGAATCGTCTGTTTCAGAATCAGTACCGGAAACACTATTCACATTTTCAGACACATGACTTTTGTGTTTCTTTTTTTTTGACGTGTGCGCAAACAAAACTTAGTCAAGCAATCTAAAAACTGTCAACTGATTTTTTTTTTAGCACGAAACCCAATTTTTCTAACACCACCTTGGGTTGGCGATGTGTTGTAAAAACCAAAAAAACTTTCCTCGCCTGCTAGCGACTGGAAATCTGTCGAGAACGCGCATCGGATGAACAACAATTGGGGTGACATCGAGGTAACAAGAAGAAAATAATTCAGGAATAAGCTGTTGAGCAATCAGCGGAAGTATATATAGGTAAAAAAAAAAGTAAGTTGTACATATGTACATACATACATGGAATCGGTTAAACATGAGCCAGAATACACTGAAGGCTAGACAATCAGTTTGAGAAACTCTCGATCTAGGCAAACAGCTTCAGAAGCGGAGACATGGATTTTGTGTGAGACTTTAGTAGTACGGAAAAGCGGACGGAGTACCCGAGAAATAACTCTGGTCAGTAGGAGTAAATGCACCAATAAAACGTTTTGTTTTTACATGAGCCAGCTCAGAAAAAGTTGTAACTAAGCCTTTAAATAGTCTAGAGAAACCTGGGCATGAGAGGGTGAATGATGAAAGAAATATGAAACTACCAGGGCAAAAAAGTGAGTAGCATATCCGGATGGGGATGGTTTGATCAAAGAAAAACGAAAGGTTCCGCCTGTTAGAGAGACTAAGCCCTTGTAAACGATTGTCAAGAACCGGGTAGGTCCATATCAAAGTTTCGTGTATGAGAAATCCACATACTAGGTCGTTTTTCAAGATGATTTTTCAGGATTATGTATAGTTTTGACCTGCCTCCCAACTGAATTTCAATCGGCCCTCAAGCTTTGAACTGTCAAAATGACTTATTTTAGATGTTACTTAAGAGGAAAGCCTCTGACAGAAATTGATTTGCACACAGGATGTGTATTCCGCAAAAACTGAAACATTCGACATTCTCTTCTTTCGAACTGTCTGTAAATTGGAGATCCAGCAATGCAGTAAAAGTGAACACATTTCTCGACAAAAATGTCAGTTTAAAACCAACCTGATCCAAACCAAAAGCATGTATTCGTAGCATATTTCCAGGAGGCCGAAAAGTAACTTCTGCAGGCTTTCATACGAACATTGCTTTATGGACAATTTACAAAAGCAGCCTGCTTTCCAGGTCAGACAGATCTAGAGTGTATTGTAAATTCCTGATCCGATTTCAGTTACTTAACACACATGAAATGACCGCCCATAGCCCCAACGTTTCCATTTATTGTCATTTCCATGTGTCAAGTATCCGCATGACTCCACCATTTACGATTTTCCGTTTTCCACTCAAATTCTCGAATTCGAAAAGGATTTCGTTGTAAGTGGAAAGGAAACGGCCATAGTAGAACATAAATAAAGTCAGTTCATTAGTGTCACCCCATCTGCTTCCAGCTTTCACACACAACCAACAACTGGAGAAACATACCATTTCGAAGCGTTAAAGCAATACCCCACTCATTTCGCCAACGTATAACCACATGCTAGAAAGTCAACGATTATCGCGGTAACCTCACATGCACATCGACCCGTCTCTTACCACCCTAACCCTCGACAATAAAAAAAAAGAAACCTCAGAGCGATAATCAACAACTCTTAAGTTACAAACGTGCGTGTCGGCAATAGGTCTAGAACCACCCTGGCATGGCAACCCAAAACAGCACAGCACAGCAAAATCTACATAAGGAATAGCAGCAGTATCAAACGCATACGTGAACTCCTGTCTAACCACGTATCGCCGAAAATGCGCCTCCCCCTTCGACCGAAACGGTCGATAGCCACTAACTACCTACCCTATTCCGAGCATAAATTTATGTGAGAAAACCGTTTTCAACAAAGGCCCCAGCATCTTCATTTTAGCTCCGCACATAGCTCCGTCCTCATTCACCTATCAAAGGAGCGCACCAAATGTCATTTCAATATTCCAAACCTTGGCACTCGTACAGCGACATCTGCAATGGTTGCCACCACGACCGCGTAATTGATTTTCCGGTAACGGAGTGCGTTCCTTTGTGGCCCGATGCCCATTAACCGGAACCTTCCTGATAAGGATATCGTGTGAGCATAGGGAGAATTGGATGATGTAAATGAGAGACGCCATCGGGCTTGTGGTCGAAGCGGCGACATGTTTTGATGAAGGGCTCGTGCCTCCAAAGTGCCACAGAATTTATCACAATCTACTACGCGATATCCCTGACGGGAAAGACACATACAGGCATGTACGCATATCAGCTTTTGGTTCTCGTGGAGAAGGTTTATCATGGTCATGGGTTTTCAAATTATATATGTATTTACGTACCTATATATACGTTAGACTTTAACGAGAGTCATTGTTTTGCTTTGTTTTCGTTTTGTTTGTTTCGTTTCCATCCACGAATATTTATTCGTGGTATCCTTGACGTGCACACGAGGCAGCCACGATATCCTAATTTCATGGTTACCCCACGTTGTGAAACAGTGCCGCTGAGCTAAGGAGGTTTATACGGACGAGTGCTTGCGCAAGAGAAGTTTCCGTTCAAAGTTTTTTGCTTGGGTTTTTGTATATGTGTTCTAAGGACTGGCTCTTGGGATCTTTCAACGTAATTAGTTTTAGAATCCATGTGGAGGGTTTAATTAATGATACACTCGGACGGCACGCGTCACGAACGAAACCATGGTGAGGCAGTAGGTGACTAAGGAAACGAAAGAAGTTGTTATTCGACATAAGATGAGGAGGACAACAGCCAAGAGCGGTAAGTTCATACCTTTCAGGTACCCACTTAGTGTAGTATAATAATAGGTTTTCAAGCTAGCAACAGCCGTCACCCTAGGAATGAGAAAACAATGGGAGCCATGGTCACATTCTGAAAACTTTTAAGTTTCATTTTATGAAAGTTCTCAGCTTAATTTCTATTCAATATTATTGTTTATTCAAGTGCTTTGGGAGGTTACCTTCAACAATAGCACAACTGGACGACTTCATTGTGTACGCAGGTTCATAGCTTGTTTGATATCTGAATCGGAGAATTCCCCATCGACCAACTCTTTACACTATACTTCTTAGAGAAGACTGAAGATTTCAAATCTATAGATTTATAGTCGATCCCAAAGCCGCATAAGATAGCTTGAGCACAGGTTAGCTCTTCCATTAAGGTCGGCATCGATAGTTAAGGATTCCGTCTACTTAGGCTCCGCGGTTACAAGCTACAACGACATCACTTGGAAGTCGCTAACAAACTCTTTTTTTTTCGGGCGCAAGAGGCATTTTCGCAGCAGAGATCTTTCTCGGCAAATCGACTTTATATAGGGACAATCAAGAAGTAGTTTTATTTTAAATCAAGGGACAAATGTAAGCCTTTTATGAAACGCTGGTTACGGATGTAGAAGACAAATGAAAATGAACCTTTCTCATTACCTTAAATAATGAGAAAGTGTTGAATGGACCATAGTGTATGTTGGCTTACATTTTTTTTGTCAACTGGTCCACATAAGAATGTAGGCCAAGATCTTTAGGCAAAATGTCGGGCAAAGAGGTTGTCAAAAGACCCAATCGTCTAGAAGTTAACACACTCAGTCACACTTTCAACTACGGCTACAGCATCTTGCATATGTTGGCCCCGACTTAGAGCTTGCATGTTACCAACACTTGCCTGCCCAAGAACTTAACATTTATTGACTAAACTATGACTGTGCGAGAAGGCGAGAAGACCAAGAGTAGTACGAACTTTCTGAAACACTTGCGTATATTTTTATTGTTTTAACAAATTAATGTTGTCCTTTAGTTAGAGACTTCATCTATGTATTTAGCCCACAATTATACTCTACGTGGAGCAAAATGACTAATCGCTATTTTCAATTGTACGAGTATAGTGGACGCCTCTCTGGGAAATCACTTTACTTTATGCATGACCCTTTTCATCACAGTCTAGTTTTCCGGTAAAAAAAGCACCTTATCAAAAGCTCCTGTCCGATTTACAAAAAAAAAAATTAACGAACGACCTTTCGTTCTGGCACAATGAGGGCTCTCATGAACTGTATATGCAAGATAATATAAGCTCAATTAGGAGTCCACGAATTCAAGGCTTGCAATACTTAACGTACGAGCATAGCAGCCACAACTGAAAGAATCTATCTCTTCGGAAAGATATGTGCAGAATGTAGCATCTTAGGGGTCGAGCCCAAGTAATAAGTCTGCCCAATCAAATGCGACAATGCGACAGGGAAGCAATTGAATGCAGCTCATTCAATGCAGTCGGGGAGACCTTGTTACTAGAATCCAAGCTCACCCATAGCCGTAGCTGAGAAAACTACTGTGGGGGTATATCTTATAATATTGATGTGAATTTACAAAATATCCTAGTTTTTACGGGCTTCCCATTTAAAGGTATTAACTCCGCTAAAAGGAGATCCAAAAGTTTTAAGCTTCCACAAGGGAATCTTTTACTCAGATGCATGAAAGGGCAGCGAAACGATAACAACTGGTGTCGGTATAAAAACCTTTTTGTCTGTAAACACTCATTGCTTCGATACATGATGTATTTGTATAAATCATATGTAGCGTCCTTTTAGAAACTACATATTTGTGAATCCTTGCAGGTTATTTTGAGAGCATCTATCGCCACAAACTGGCAACATATCAAGGGTAATCGGCCTATCGTTAACATACAACTGAGATATTCTAAACATTATTCTGACATTTTATCACATGTACAAATAGGAATCCGCCGTTTTCTTTCAAAAGTTAGGGCCTTTTTTTATGTACGAGTATTTATTTTCCCACCTTCTTGACAGCATACGTATTCACATCTATTTTAACGCGGTGCACGAATCAATAAAATTGTTGTCTTCTTCGAAGGATCGGAAGACACTAGTCAGGCCTTGCAGCATCAATCGGCGTAATGTCTGGATAATACGGAGTTTGGGGGAGGACATCTTGTTACAACGTTAAGGGCCTGGGGAACATAGACTCCTGCTGCAAAATCGTTTTTTTGATCTTCCATCAATGCTGGGCAATTTTGGTGCGGTAAGCGAGTCCCTATGATGGTTTCGCTGAGTTGCATTAACTCATAATATACCACGGCGAGATCGCACGAACTTTATTCTACATATAGATTTAACCTTGGCAATCGATGTTGATGCATGGTTTATCGCAATTGATCCACTTTCATAACCATTCACAATACGATCCAGAAAACCTTTCCCTTATTGCCTTTGGAGCAACAGTTCGCTTGTGAAAAGGAAAACACTGTTCGACGTCTCTCGCTTTAACTCATATAGCATCCAGTAAATCTGCAAGTACGAGCTGAACTTGACACAGATCTTGATCGAGTAATGCCTCCAATTCTACGACTTCAAACTTTTCACCTGTTCAGAATGCTCCTTTTCTTCTACGTCGAAGTCATCACTTTCACAGCGTTAAAAACATTCGACAGGTTCCTTGTAAAGGCTCACTGTAAACTCTTATAATCAGTCAATATGCCTCAGATGAAATTTTTTTTGGTACTGAAGGTGAAAGCAAGACTTCGTGTCAACGGCGTTTATTTAGCTCGAAAATCGATATAATCACGTAGTAGAGTACATAATAAAAGAGATTTGACAGATGCCCTGGGTAATAACGTGACGCTTCTTATCTGTAATTTCTGGCCAGCACGTATGGCTAGCGATTCCTAGTTATGATCGGAATGATACTTGTCAGCGAAATTCACACTATATGATCTAGCTTATATATGTATCTATAGCCACACATATGGCCATCTGGTGCCATCTAACTTCTCGAAATCTGTGAAAATATATTTCATTATTTCATACACATAACGGATGAGCCAACAGATGCCATGGATGTTAGCTGCCAATTTCTGTCATTTATTGGGTTGAATATGGTTTACTTTTTTGATAGCTGTCAATCACAGACTGTCAATTTTAGTCATGTTTATCACCAAATGGGCGGTGTTTAAAGGTTACATTTGGTAAAATTCGTCAAATCTTCGGTCAATATACATATTGACCCTAGTGATGTTGGAAATAGGGCAATGGTGAAGCGTTTTGAAAAAACTGGTTTGGTATCAAGTCAATCTTTTTGAACGTCCGCGCCATGACATCGACACTGTGAGAGAAAGTGTCCGGAGATACTCGCTCCTCGATTCTTGGATAGGTACGTTAAAAAACCGCAAATGGAGAGCGTTATCGCTGCATGTTGACCAAACATTATTTTCAAAATTGAGTTTGGTCAATTCCAGGCTTGAACTGGATGGCACTACTGCTCACAAAAGCCCTCAAATAATTTCTGAAGATCGCATTATTTCGATTAGAGGAGAAGTTCATTGCTTTCCGAGGTCATGCGATTTGAGAATTTTTAACTTCTTCTGCGGGGTTTTATGAAGAGAATGGTCTATGCCAACAGCAACAATTCAGGACTTTGATTGAAATAGAAGTTGTGACCGTTGATTCACGTTATTGATGTTCTTTTAGAACTGGAATAAACTTGTTCCCCGTGAAGGCGACAAACAAGTAAAACCACAATTGAAAAACTTGACTATAAAATTCATGAGTGTTAGAATTATAATATCTTACGAAACTGAGACGGTCGAGGGCCTAAAAAAAGAAGTTTAATCTGTTTTGCTTCCCTTAACAAAATGAGGAAAAAGTCTTATGATAGTTCGGAATATTATACACAAGGCAGTCAGTTGAACTATATTATCTTGATTCTCAACAAAGGTACAGAAAAGTTTATAAATATTTTTTCTAGATGACTACTCAGCAGAGTAGAGTAGTAAAGGATAATTTTTTCGCTATTTGGTTTCCAACTCACAACTCGCAAATGATTTGTGATATGTGTTACACCCATGCGCAGTTAGCAGTGCAATTTTATCATGGAAAGACCTATACCCCAACAATGCAATGTGTGTTAATAAAACTTTTAGTTGGAATGAGCAGATATTCGAGGTCACCAAGAACTCTGCGAAATGTCTAGAGTTACTCAAACGATGCAAGAAATATTTCTCCCCCTCTGTTTTGGCTTCAGTTTACAAGGCCTACATCCACCCCAAACTTGAGTACAACGCTCATATCTGATCTGGTGCTCCCAAGACCTCTTTACACCTGCTAGATAGAAAACAAAAGCGGGCGATAAAACTCATAGGAGACAACAATATCGCGAAGTCGAACATCGACGTAATGTCTCGTCCCTCTCTCTTTTTTATCGTTTTTTTTTAAAAACAATACTCAAGTTAGCTAGCCAATTGCATTCCTCCCCTTCAAGAATTTCGGACTCACAGTCAAATTTAGAGACTCGTTTTAGCCGAACCACACGAATGTGGAATGCTCTTCCCAGCTCAACTTTTCCCACCCATTACAATCCACAAACATTTAAAACCAATGTGCACCGGTACCTCCTTTCCCTCTCTCCCTCTTCCTTCGGCCCGCACTGTGTGTTGACACTTAAGGGTAGCCATAACCCCTTGTGCAGGTGTGAATTATAAAAAATGAAAAATGTTTTTCGCGCACTTCGACAATTTTACGGTCGCAAGCATTTCAAGCCATAATAACCTAGTTTCGCAGCAATTTCAAACTATTGGACATCAAGCCATCTTCCCGTATGCATAAAGCGCGAATAGAGGAAAAGATTGCTGCTGTATCCGCCAGTAATAATAAAATCATGATTTCGTTTGCAGCAATTGGGATTATGCTACTCGACTGCGAGGAAGATTTTACACCAGGACCTTTGCCTAAAATCTTACGGAATAGAAGCCGAACGATCCACCACAGCGTGGAATGTTACGTGCCTGCATCCTAGAAAAGTTGGACGGAGAACCGCTTTTTTATCAAAAACTTGTTTTCTGTGAAGCTCATTACCGCCATACTTGGTCCAATGAGCAATCACGAGCAATACACTCGAAAAAATTCACTGTTTGCGGCTTATCGGCCGGCGGAATCATTGGCCCGATTTTTTCTAACGATGACTATGAGAACAACGTTACCGCCTCTACTATCGCTTAATGATTTCGAACTTTTTCTTGACCAAAATGCATGATGAATGATGGACAAACTGAGAATTGAGTTCGGTGAGCCCCACCCTTTTTTGTGGGTCAGCAACAATTACAGCCACGAAAGCTAACAATTCACGTATAATTTCCAACGTATTATTGTATGGCTGAGATACCAGCCAATATGCTTGAAAAAATGACTTAAAATTTGACCCTCCGTATAGACTACTTAGAACATAGTCGTGATCATCTTTGTCTATGGAAAAATTGGCAAGCATTGGTTTATCAAGCCAAATAAAAAGGTATTCACTTTCACAATTTTTTTGTTTTTTTTTTTGACAGTTAGAAATCAAAGTTCAAAAAATCACTTATTACTATGCTTTACGAGAGGTGTAAGCGTCTCAAAGAAGGTCATTAAAATGTTGTAAAGGACGGGCCAAATACAAGTTTCTTTTTAAAAAATGCAATAAAATTAACAAAATTATTTTTTTTCCCATGTAGTCTGGCTTTGTTAGTAATAACAAACATTCCCATTAATTATGAAATACAACGTTCTTGAAATCGCTGCCTCAGCTGGCTTCGCAGTAGTGCATTCTGTCACCCCAATTTTCCAAGACCTTATTGATGGTTTCGGGCTGTAGCTCACGAATTATTTGGATGATATTGGCCTTCAATGCTTGAATCGTTTCCGGATTGTTGGCATAACATCAGTCCTTCACGGTTCCACCAAAAAAAAATGGGTCAGATCGCAGATCCGAGGCGGCCAATTGACATCGCCAAGACGGTTGATAACACAATTTGGAATTTGGTGCGCAAAAGATCAATTGCGGCATGGGCTGTCCAAATCCGTCCAAATCCATGTCTACAAATTCAGTAAAAAAAAGTCGGTTAACATGGTTCTGTAACACCCATTGTTGACCGAAACGTTGTTCCCAGGGTCATTTTCGAAGAAAAATGGTCCTATAATGCCAACACTCCACAATCCGCACCAAACTGTCAATCTCTGTGAATGTTTTGGCTTCTCTAAAATAACGGGGTTTCCGAGCCGCCGAGATGAAATTGCGCCTCGTCAGAAAGGATGATTTTTCGCCCAAAATTGTTGTCCAATTCAAGCTTCTCAAGGCCCAAACTGCGAAGCGATAACGAAGCGGATGGTCGCTTATACGAGTATATAAGCGGATGGTCTGCAATATATAGTAGTGACCATTTTAAAGGCGAACATAGAAATAAACGAATAAATGAAGCCTTTTTCAAAAACCGAAAATTCCGTTAATTTTTAAAACACAAGCAGTATTTTGATGTGCTGCCACCGGGAACAGAGTCTTTCAAATAAATATATTTTTTTCAATTATTTTACTCTCTACGAGTACTACCTTCTACTACTAAATGGCTTTCCTCCCCCCTTTATCGGAAGAATTCATTCCATATTTATCGCTGAGTTACTCATATTAAGTACTCTTTTCTTAATGCATGGTTAGTACCTCTTTGAACTCCAAACTTATTTAAGCTATTTTATTGGGCATTTTACATTTTTCACTTCGTAGAACACGGACGTAAAATATGTAAGTGATTGAAGGACATGCAATTATTATTCAATACTTTTCTCAATAAGGACAGCCTTTGGAGAGTATGAATGAACTCATTCTAAACTATATAAATTGTCAAACTATCTGCCACAGTAGAATAGACCCAAAGACCTTACTGTTTACTCACCGGTGGTCTCAATGCACTCTTAACATAAGAAAAAGTGTCTCAATGCATGATCCTCACGACTGTCATTCTCATTCACATTTGAAAAACAAATAATACCGTCTAATATAGCAACCAACATCAGATGTCAAAGAAGGCTGCAATAAAAATACAAACAAAATAATATATCTATTGTAGTCGACTACTGTTCAATACCAATCATCGTCCAAGGACGTCCGACAAGCCCCGGACAACCTTCAACCCAAGAATAAAGAGTTAAACCAATCCATATCTATTCAGTCCCATATATGTCAGTCTCAAAACATGTTCCTTCCTTTTCAATTGTGACCAAATTCACCCATCCCCATGTCCCTCGCTTGCATTGTATCACAGGGAATAGTACATGTACTCCCTTTGTGTATCTTTCAAGCTCAAAGCAGGAGCTTAATCCGCAATTGAAATTCATTGCCTTCCTTCAGCTTCATTCCGTCTATGTTTCTGACTCATACACCATCGGACATAGGAGCATAAAAAACAATATTTATGTTCAGCCCGATTTACGCAGCGTTCGCATTTTAGGCATGTTCCTTCTACCGTATCTTTATCGAATCCTTTGAATCGACCACATCAAAAGGATGAACGAATAGAGTAGAACACCATACAGTCATGCATGCCTTGATGTTTTAAGAAACATACTGTGGATCCTAGCCGACTGGGCTAATATGGAGAACGACTCGACTCTTTCATAGTACCGACTAGATAGCATTGCTTATCTCTGGATGTCAATTAACGGTGAAACAATAAGTTCATCTCGAAGTTTCGAAACAGCAATAGCTTCAAATCTCCTTTAAAACAAAGGATTCCCAGAGAAGCACGAAAAAAACTGAAAAAAACCCTTTTCAGAGTTTGCAAACGTCCTTTCCACCGCGCCGAAACGAGGAAGGATGTGCTATGAATCATGATTACCATGAGTACGTGTAGGCGAACGCGAGATACATCCTTAGGGTGAACTCGACTCCGAGGACTGGCAAAACGTCGGAAAGCCTATCGATATTTTATTAAAATGTTTTCAACTCCTTACGCCGGTTGTGTTCTTGCTGTTGTTGCCGGAAGTCTTTCGCGACGGTATAACAATTCGTGTATGATTCAAGGATACCGGCATTGTGGTGGTTGTATTTAAGGTGGTTCCGTTATGGTATAGGTATAAGGTGAACTGAAAAAAAAAAAAAATTCTGGATGGATGTAGTAGGAACAAGGGAAGCAGCGATCTGAATACTGGATTCTTTCATTTGAATCGTCCTTTGATATGCCCTTAGTGTATATCCCTATGAAAATGGTGTTCTGAGAGTTGATGGTCGGGTCTGGCTGATGGACACACGAGCATGTTCAATGGAACTTTATGGATGGAGTGTTTTCAATATATCGATTACGGGAACATGTGTCTTTCCCTTTTTTTCGAATACTAACCTAAATATATCATCCAGCATCCATCCTGGGTCTTACTGAATTGATGTGGCATAACATTTTGCTCGGCACGCTCATAAGAATTTGCATTTTCGTATGATGATGTTGCTTGTAACATCTGCTTTCGGTCGATATGTTCGGAACAGTGTGTTTCGTACATTTTAATTATTTTCGGACATTTGGACTTTATTGGGTTCCATCGAGCATGGATACGAGGTAATACGATTCGATTTAATTATGAGGAGAGGTGCTGACATTCATTTAAAAACGGCTTTGTCTAGGGATATGGAAAACAGTTCGTTTCGAAACACGGAAAAATTGATTTCGAAGACAAAATTGACCAATCTATCTTTAAGGCCTTTTGTTAGAACTTGGGTAGAACGTAGGGTAGCAATAAAGTTCATAGGATTGGAAATATATTTTCGAGTGCGTCAGAGCCATGAGTTAGTGATCGGCCATGTATTAGAATAGGGGGATCAACATTTAGCCATTTTATAGTGAGCACGTGCCGTAACTATTTCAAATCGTGGTAGTGCAATTAATACCTCCCCGCGGTGGTCGTCGGTAACAACAAATTCAACACGGTCATGTCTCTGCTGAATAGTTGGCTAAATCTAGTTGGGCGAGGAGAAGGTTGACTCCTTAAATCCCCCAGTTCAAGGTAGAACAACGTATGCCGCAGGATGAATGGCTAGTTGGCAACAAGTCGCGAATATGCGGACTTGGGATGCCCTGGCGAGATCCCATTTCAATAAATGCTCATTCGGGCTATTCGCGGTCCTCGTGGGAACAAACATTTTAGAAGCAGAAAAAAAAAACAAATAAAGGCGAGGACAGCCCTAAGAGATCCAACAGCAAAAAGGCTGAAGGAGCCTTGTGTGGCAGTAAGTCGAAGAACGAATAGGTACCTTCTCCACTCAAGACACTGCTTACCTAGTCCAAGACAAAATTGACAATTGAGTGTCCAGGACAAGCAAAAAAAGGCTTAGCCGAGCCGCCAGAAAAAGGCTGGCCTACCTTGTAAAAAAGGTATGAGCGTAGAACAAGCAAAAGTGGAGGCACCGAAACCAATATCAGGAGCTACAAAACCGACTCCAAAAAGACGTAGGTCAGAGGAGACGACCCCTCTAGAAACGTCAAATAAGAAATGACATTGCACCAACATGTCGGGCTCAACAGCACCTAGTGCTAGAAAACCAACTTAGTACCTAGTGCTAGGTACCACAATGGCTGTGTTAGTCAAGGAATACCCTAACACTACTCTCACTACAGCACAAATGACGACGTTGCAAGAGGCCATTATTGAGAAAGTCCTTGGGCAACAGGACACCATCATTAAGCCTCAATTCTCGAGCTGCACATTCAAAGTTGGATTGAAAGCAGACTCGTGGAGGACCCTAAAAAGAGTCAACAAGGGCACATCCAATATTTTAGTATTCTCAGTAGAATAAAACAATTATAAAAACACTGGAGGAGAGAAGTAAGAAAATCTACTTCAAATTCGGACAAATCAGTTTCCGTAAAATATACAGTTCGGACAAGACCAATGAGGACTTCTAAGAGAGCTGTAGAGGGCGATCAAATGTCCTCTAAGCCAGCACACTGATAAAAATCCTTTAAACCAACCTCCAGCATGCTAAATCATCAAGAGCCTTGGATTAACAAAAATAAAATATCAGGATTAAACATTATAAACTGTAAGCCGACAAATCGGCGGTTATACCCAGAGCTGCCATAAGAATTATAGACAATAATATTATATTCCTTACAATTCAAGAATTCACAGAGAGACACAGTCTCAATTATCATCAGCACGGCAGACACAGAGGTAGTCGTGACCTCAGCCTACTTCCCGGGAGACAATAATGAAGCACCATGAAAACTGGTAAAGCACCAGGTGAAATTCTGTCAAGGGAAAGGTTAGAACATTATTAAAGGCTGCGACGCCAATGCCCACAGCATACTATGAGGAAGCAGCGACAACAACGCAAGAGGTGAGTCCCTTTTAGAATTTTATGTATATACTAACCTGGAGATTGCGCATAAAGGTAAAGAACCAACGTTCCAAGACTCCATAAGAAGGGAAGTTCTAGACTTTACACTAGTTACCAAAAAGCATCTCACATGATCAAAGAATGGCAGGTCCCTAAGAAAGACTCCTTTTCAGACCACAGCCATATCAAAATTAAATTAAGAATTGGTCCTCGAAAAGAAACCTAAAGCCACAAACTGGGGTACACTCAGATAGCAATAAATTACTAGAAAAACACCTAAGGAACTCTTGAGGAACTTGACAACCCTGTTGAATTCCCAATGCACACCATGATATCTTCCGACCATGATAACTGCCCATTGAAAGAATAGACCACCACAAAGTCTGTGCCCTGGTGGAACTCGAGATTGAGCAGACGAACAAAGAAATCAAATCATTCAAGAGGACTGCGAGAACCTGAAGGACTAACGGGAAACGGCAAGAGTTTATAAAGCGCTCTCCAAAGGCAATCACGACTCACTTGGTCTACTTAAAAACCTGAATGGTATACTGGCGCATAATTTTACAGACGCCTTACAGCTTCTTCTAAAGACTCACTTTTACGGTTGTATTGTAAAAACCAAAACTACAAAATACTGTGAAGCAAATGTCATTTACAACAAAGGTAGAAATCTAAACGTAAGCAAAAATTTCGTGATTTCATAAATTATACGTATTAGTCTGATTCGCGCTCTACAAAAACTGAAAAGCTACGGATATACTTACGGGAATATAATGAAAACTGTAGGCTGCTCTTTAGGTATGGACTTCTTGTTCCTACATATAACTATCCACAGCTGAAGATTCTATTCTTCTCGGCGAGGCCTATAGATCTAATCAGACGATTAATCTATCCCAACTTACTTCGCTGCTTGAAAATGCCTTCCTAACTGTTCCTAACTTTATCTTAAGCTGGAGACTAAAACAATGGCCTCCTTACTGAAAACAACCTTCACTTAACCTTTATGCGGTCAATCCTGTCATCCCAACTGATCCAGGTGATACAACTAGCACCCTATTCGATCCTAGTAATGCACTCTTTTATGACCAGTTGTCAGTTTCTGGTATCTCCAAACATGATCTCATCTACCTACCGTTTCACTTCAATTTCAGTGATTCAACCAATATATCTCAATTTAGAGACTTTCGGAGTATTGACTACTCGAAGCTAGAAAGTGACATGCGTAGTATAAACTGGGAACAAATTTACTACATGTCTTCACCCAATCAACAAGTAGAGTAGAGAGATTTATCTCTCAAGTACACGTTCGAATGAAATCGAGCAAATCTCATCACAATTCTTGGTTCACCAGTGAAATCTGCCTAGCTTACACCAAGTGGAAGCGTTTCAGAGTCGAAGAGTTTGTTGCCTTCGCAATGTGGTAGTCTTCAAAATACGGGCCGCCAAAATCCATTTTTTCTCAAAACGGTTGGATCCATCGCTAACCGGCAAACCTTTGTGGAAAGATCTCAACGAGATTGGTGTAAGCAAGCATAAAAGTCAACATCCTGATAACATCGACGGCAATGAGCTAAATAGAAAGTTCGTACCTTATTCCCCAGTCAACGATCCTTCTCTCATGTCTAACAGCAACCCAAATACAAACTCTCAATTCGTCTCCATTGAGTCGTTCGCTTTTTCCTGTATTCGAAAGGTCGATGTAGTGGAGAGCTTGCTTTCCATAAAATCTAATGCAGTTGGAGTAGGCATGATTCTTTAAAATAATCTTTCCACTGCTTTTGCTTTTCGTTACTCACATCTCCAACCGATTCTTACAATGAGTGTTTTTCCCTCGCTTTGGAAGACGCCAAAGATCATACCCGTGCCTAAAAATACCTCAGGTACCGAATTTTGACAGATTGCAATTCTTTCCTTTTTCTCGAAAGTCATTGAAAGAGTCGTGCAAAAGCAAATTAATACGTTTCCTCCATCAGTATAATCTCTTGACCTCTAAGCACTCAGGCTTTCGCCATAAGACAGAAGATAGACATCAGGCAATACATGTTTCTTGTACTTCTCGACTTTTGAAAAGCGTTTGACACAGTCAATCATATGATTTTATGTGGCAAACTTTCTAGGCTATTCAATTTCTCAAATTCCACTGTTAGTCTTCTGTCTTGGCAAATAATTTACTGTAGATTTTTTTCCCCAATCGGTGCGGAGTGCCTCAGGGTTCCATCCTGGGTCCTCTTCTATTTTCCTTATATACATGTAAATGAGTTGCCCTCTATCATTTCTTACTCCTTACTTCTTCCTTTACTTCGTCTTAATGCTAATAAGTCTAAATGCATTGTCTTATCCAGAAAGTCCATTGACACCTCTCTGTGTCTTCTGATCCATATCAACAACGGACCTTGGTATGACATTCAATACGACACTTACCTAAAATGATCACATTAAAGATTGCATTGGCAAAGTGTATGGGATCCTTCGTCCCTTATGGGCGAGTCAACACCTCACGCAAATAGCAACTCGAACCCTTTTAGTCAAGACCCTGTTCACACTCGTACTTACTTATGGGTGCAAAATCTATGGAAAATGCGATGGAATTAGTAAGCTGAATGTCGCTTACAACAACGCTGCTCGATATATACGAGCCGTTTTGATCACATTTCTCATTTCTCGAAGCTGATCTACGGTCTCTCATTTGATAATCTCCTAAAATTCCGATCAATCATAATGTTGCAAAGGATCATACACGCACGTCAACTTCTACATCTCTTTTCATTTTGTGCATCTACTAGGACCAGTCAAATTTTAAAGCTGTGTCACTTTGTGACCGTTTCAGGTTTGGAATCGGTGCCATGGACCTTGACAAGTTTTATTTTCAGCTTAATCGAGACGAACGTTTGGAGGGAAATATTATCACTTTTCCTTAAAATGTTGCGTTCCTTGTTCTCTTGACCTAAAATGACACCTCTATCTAGATTACCGTATAGTACAGCTAACACCCGACAAATAACAGCCTCGATAATGTCTTGCAATGAGTAAACAAGCATTTAATGTCATTGCTGACCTGTTATGGTACTAAGATAACTTGATTAGGTCAGGCAAATGAGATGGGTTGAGTTATTTTAGGAATAAGGCCCAGCGGGACTTCTAACACGTTTTACCCATTTAATCTGCTTATTTTATCTCTGCTTCCTGAAAAGTATGCTTCAACCATTTACACCTTCTGCCAACAAGTTTGAAGATTTTTCTTTTTTGCCAACCCATTCCCCATGAAACCAGGACGAGTATGAATCTACCTGTCATTGGAGTTCAAAGGTCTTTTTAAATAGCTTATCTTAAAGCTAAATCACCACTCCAATAAGCAAGGTCAGGAAATCACTTCAAACCTTTCTATCCCAAATGACATTGATGCCTTGCGTCGAAGAACAATGAAAATCGGTCACCAAACAAAACAAAGGAAAACAACAACAATCCATTACGTCCTTTCACTATAAACAAAAACGAACAGAAGGAAATCTAAATCCAATTCTCCCGCCGCCGACGGGTCTCCATCGAACATAGGAACCTTTCCATCGTCGAAGCCCTGAATTTTTTCCGCACCATAAAAGTTAGCATACTGAGTGCTCTCTATAGTTGAACGTATATGCTAATTCCTTTGGACTGTCGTTCTGCTCCAGGGACGCTGGAAATCCTTCTTTTTATTTTTTTGTGTTCACCATTCGTCCTTTTGTTTCTTATACTAAATTCGTTTTCCAGTTGTGAAAGCCGCACATGCAGTAGCACCATCCCATTACAATATAAATATAAAAAAAATATCGCACAATACAAACCGACAAGGACGATATTGGTGCACAAATCCTATGCTCTTGCACGGTTAGCAATCGTCTGTTGAACTTCAACACCTAGGGCTCCGATGCACGAGTGGTGAATGGGTTTACATTTTTTTCCCCATCGTTAGAGCCCTTTGGCTATAGAAGAATGTAGAAAAACCGAAATAGAAACACGAAGCTCATTGGAAAAGTTGTTGGAAAACTTTCCGCACATACTGCATCGTGTAGACTTCGAAATGGAGTTGCAAAGTTAAAAACATGCTCCCAAACGAGACACCAACAACTTCGACAACGATGATGGAAGGTCGTGATTTTATTAACATTTCATTCGGATAGCATCCGAGTGAATACTACTCCGACTGCCACAGGCTCGACGTGAATAATGGGTGATGCCTGATGGAAATAAAGTTCCCAAATGAATGGAAAACTTTTAAGCGACGTGTAATTGAGAAGAATCAAGGAGCTATTGAAGTCTGTAATTGATACCTTGATGACATCAAAGTCGAAAGCCAGGGGGGTATGGGGGCAAAATAATTTTCAATATTTTTAGTACTATACACCTCGAAGGCTTGTAATAAAGTTTTGTGGTTTAACGCTGTGGCCACGTGAAACTCTTGAACCATGAGACATGCCCCAAGCCAATCAAATTTCTTAAACAAACAAAATAACAACAGAATGGCCTATTGCCCGTAATCTGTTCCTGGAATATCAAAAAAACGCCATAATTTTCCTGATACGAACAGCTTTAATTTTACCACTTTTTTATGGCCCCGACGAGCAGCCAGAAGGTGCTTCATTACACAGCCGCGTAATCATTACCATCAACTTGCTTATAACTTCAAACAACCGGCATAAAAACCTAAAAAGCTAAATAAATGAATAAAAACTGAAAGTAAAATAAGTCAAAAGCTGTAATTTCCTTCGACAAATTTCCAATTTCGATCCCATCCGGTTTTCAATTCATTCAGGCCATTCAATGGCCTGATAGCCAGGCTATCTTGCCTGCCCCGTTTATCGCGCCGTTGCCCTTTATGCCCTACGTCGAATCTAATAACAATGGTTTTTCAAACTTTTTGATTGTTATTTAATATTTTATGACAGAATAGCAATTTCGTAATTTTTTTTTTAAAGTACCAGGAAGGACATCATGACTAACAAGCAGTCAGGCACAACAAAACGAGCAACGACGAGTGCAGTGTCAATTTGGTAATGTCAGCTCGAGTGATGGTGGTGATGGAGTCTCATCTCATTTCTGTATCTGTTCGGTCGTGTCGTCCTATCAGATCTTTATCTTCTTAAAATGGTGTTTGGGTGCCGGCGTTGCCCCGTCCTACTGGGTTTACTTTAAACTTTTTTTGGAAACTTGCGTCAGGACTTTTTTTTTCTTTTTTTCTTTAGATCCTCATTCAATTGAGTTCGTTTGTTGATTATTTCCGACATCCAAGATCTTCGTCTCAGAGTCGTGATTATTTTTTTTTTTTGCTCCCCCATTTTTGTTTACTTGCCCTTTAGAGGGTGGAAGAGGCTGGAAATGGGAGTTTCTACTTTTTTATAAGGGGACGTGAGAGAAATTTCCAATTTAATTGCAGTTGGCGAACTGTTCGTCCTCCTCTCGCCGTCGTAGTTGTTGCTTGTTGTCTTCTATACTTTATGAAGGTGTGGCGGAAACTTGGTAATTAACCTACATTTCAAAAACGAAGCAGAGTCTTCCAAAAACGGAAAAAAATAAGAACAGTGTCGATGATTCCTTGTCGTCATTGTGAGAGGAGGAAGAAAAGTTTGTTTTTTTTATTTTCTTTTCTTGTAAGGCAAAAATGTCAATAGAACTTTTTAAGTCTTTTAAAAACCACGTTAAGCTCTTAGCGAACAACAACCATAACATACCAATGGTACGAATAAAGGAAAATATCCGATATAATATACATACATATATGTTACAGATGTGGGCGAGATGGGCTATGTTAAGAGCTAAAATACTGTTCTTGAAGTTTCATTTTCTTTTCGAGAGTTTCTTTTGTGAGTAATTTGAAAGAAGTTATTAAATGCAGCTTAAAAGCTGATTAATTCGAAGGCAATTGAGGTAGAGAGGCGACTTTCGGAACTTTTTAATCAAAGACAACTAAACTTTTAACATGCTTCACTTGCCTTTAGCTTTATATCTGCCATATGTGCGTCATATATAATAAGGATCTTGAAAGTCCTTAAAAATCCAATAGCCATTTCGCTTCACAATAGAATATTTTCGGGAGTAAAAAATAAAGTTGACCACTAGTGTATGTTATGAAAACCGGAGTCATAACCATTAGAATTGCCTTGGAACGCAAGACAAATATGCGAACATTGGAATGGTAAGGTTTTTTCTAGTCCACTGTCAAGGATCTATTGGCTGCCTTGTGCGATAGCTGGGCAAACCAAGGGAAATGAGGGGATGGACTTGTTAACTTTGGAAATCATTGTAAAATGTCATATTTTTCGAGTCAAACATTTTAACATACTCCACTTCTCAAGGTACCAAGAAATCCAGGAATTTAGTGGCATGTTCAAGAACTTTTGTTTCCTCATGCTCGCATAACATCAGAGTACATAATGGTATCGATTCTGGACCAACTTAATTCGACTCATAATAGCACAATAAACTCGTGACAAAGTCTGAAAGTAATTCGAGTTGGTGATTTGTTTCTCATAAAGGAAACGACTGCTGAAAAGTTATTGTAGGATACGTTAATCTCCATTTCGTATATCACGAGAATAAAAACTAAGAAATTGGTAGTTCCTGTACTTAGCAGCGGTTTTGAAAGTTGCGGCTGGTTTCTAAAATTTACTCATTTGTGAATTTCATCATCAAAAAATGTAAGCCTTGTTTGACGTTTTGACATTGACACATTGAAGAAAAAAGTTTAAGAGTATTTGAGAGTGTATAAATGACGTAAGTATAATTCCGCATGGAAGATGCTGGAATACATTCTTAGCGTCTTTGAAACCTTGAAATACCAGCAATACAATTGATTCAATTCCGTGTATGCCATATAACCCCTTCAGCGTTTTGCTATGAATGATCAGTTACCCAGGTTAAAGGGTTCAGTTTTCCAATATTTTTTTTTTTTTGGTAAAGACGTGCGTTTGTTGTAGGACATGAGATAGCTTTCGGTTTAAAACCTCGGGTTCTACAGTATGTATTGCGACAGGACTGTAATCCGTTTCGTTAGCCTCCTATTCATGTTGGGGTTCCAGTTCATTTTACGATCAAGGTGATACCCAGATACTTAACCTCATTTAAAAACCCTAAATACGTACCATACTACGGTATAAAATGTTAATAAGCTTATTAGATAAGCACCTGTCCAATGTGCCGGTTAGGAACTTATTGAAGAGCATTTGCATGCCTTCAGATTTGTGTGTCACTATAATCGAAGGATCCTTTACGTAACCGAGATCCGAGAAATATGGCGTAGGTTAACAATGAATATCGGCCATAGAAGTGTTGAAAGAACTTCATCCCGTAAACAGAGACAGACATCTTGTTACAGAGTCTCTCTATAGGTAAGTGTTAGACTTTGGAGTGTTGCCCTTAGTGAGATGGTTAACAATTCTCTGAACTAAGGCTCTTGTAATAATGTCAGCCAATATTATAAAATGCCGGCTTGATATCGAGGAAGACGCATATTGCAGTTAATCTCCTTTCACTTTTAATTGGCCTCTACAATTAGATGGTGTATAGTGTTTTCGGTTGGTCGTTTTTTTGCAGTATGCATATTTCCCGAACTTTTCCAGTATGCCTCTATCCGAAGAGTTTCTCCATCGAATTCAGGAGGAATAGTGCGACTTTCCCATTTGTAAGAATGGGTCCGATTTTGCAAATGAAAAATGTTGACTTATCTTTACCTATAAAGCCAACGAGCTAAGTAAAAATCTAACCGAACGTGTGTAATAAGGAATGCAAGGCGATGCGCGGTTTGCATATAGTTTTCTGGAGCTTCGTCGCTCCGAATTAAACAGTTCCCTTTTCGTTTTTTTACTCTAGTCTTTATTTAAATTTTTCACATTAACATTGTCTTCGTTTTATTAACTTTACTTAGTTTTAACTATTATTATTTCACCGCGGAAGCTTTGTTTTCTACTCACGTCTATACTACACGAAGGTCCGGCAAAGAAAGAGGCTGAGTGCTCCACTTCATCTTCTAAGGAGAAGAGATTGGAGCAAAACGAGGTCGATCCTCGCATGCAACGGAAACTCACACTTGGCGCGTTTGCGGAACCAAACATGCCAAGTGTGATAGCTAGTTATGCTAGCCACACATAGGGGGCTTGAATGTATAACAATATGAAATGTATAACAATTATAATTGATTTTGGTGATGTGTCAATTTTGGTATTTTTTGTTCGACAATATTTCTTTGCTTAAGAGGTTTTTTTCGTTAATTTTAAAACTTTTAAGTCGCCGTGGACATTAGATTTGATTGTCATCAAGTTAGAACCACAACTTTTTTTTATTACCAGCCCGTGCTATAACATCACCATGGAAAATTTCATCGACATTGTTCAAGTGACCTGCACGTGAAAATACATTTCCCATGTTAAGTCAATCAGAGCATTTTAGGTGATTATTCCCCGATGGTACAACTTTTCCAAAATTTTATCAGTCTAAAATAATCATCACCTTAGACTCTAGCTATGTGCAAAATTCATCTTGATCGGTCAAACAGGGACAGAGGCGTTTGATTTGAAAGAAGTGGCTATCCCGTGTATTAAAACGCAAGTTCGTTAGTACATTCTGCGAATTACTTTTACGCCTGGCATTTCTGTGCTACGGAAAATACAGACGCAATAATGGATGAAATATTGCAAAACTTCTTATCCTTTGACTTGAAAATAACACTACAACAATAGGAGAAAAATGTCTCCATTCCTCACCTAACGATAATGGTCTTCAAACAATAATTGTTACCAGCTCAAAAAATTTGATGGTGAAAACCGGATGGAGAAACGCATAACCAAATTAGTCATTTTCTGATAGACAGAAGACACTATTCCAAAGTATTAAATAGAAGGGCGGACTGCGATGTTAACCACATTCTAATTATCAAGCCAAAAAAAAATAAACGTTGAAGAATCCTGGTATTCAGCTCCAATATCAGGGCAAAATTAATAACCGGTTGTCTCTACTAGATCGCGTGGAAACTATCAAAGAAGCATGACAGGCAGAAGTAGTGAGGTTAATAAAAAATGTTGTAAACGAAGCAGCGCAAATTAGGTTATTGCAAAGATCCCAAAGGCAAACCTTGGTTCGACAAGGAATTCGAAGAATTGAAAAATGCTGAAATCGTGACGCGTTTTAGGTACCAGACCTTACCAAAGGAGGTCAAACGCGTTTTTCGGGAAAAAAAAACTGCAATGACAAAGCAAACATTTTTCTAAATTTAGGAAGAATTCACTGCGGAAAACACGTGAGCAATGTATGCGGGGATAAATGCTATACGAAGAGGACCAGATTAGGATTTATAAGCAACGATAACGAAGCTCGGTTCGGTCAATGAAGGAGTTGTAGTCAAATGGAGGAGCTATTTCCATAATCTGCTTAAGGTAAGGGATGATTTTATTGATGTTTGCTTTTTCAGTAATCTATAATTTATAGCTCGCTCATGATTCGTGAAATATATCGCAGTCAAACATGCTCTTCTGGCATTGCCATTTTATCAAAGACTTACATCTAAACAAAATAAAGAAAAATTATTGAATTTGTAATCAAAGTTCGTGCTCTATAAAGAATGTTTTTGCGCCATTCGATCATTTTACTGTCATACTAATCGACTTGCCGTGGTGACCAAATTCCGCATCAATTTTCCGCCATTGGACATCAGCCCACCTATGCCGTATGCTTAGATTGGATATAAAGACAGTGATTTGTCCATTAGTCACCAACTGGGATTGTGTTACCCAACTGTGTGAAAGATTTTAAGCAATGAATTTGGTCTAAAACCTTGAAAAATACAACTGCAAAAACTTAAGGCGAACAAGCCGAATTTTCGATGAGTGAGCCTTAGGAAAATTTTCTGATTGAGTGTGTATGTTAATAAACAAAACTGCCGCATCCAGAAAAAAACACTATTTGATAAGGTTTATGGTCCGGCGGTATCATTGGACCTTACTTTTTCAAAGATGACCTTGAAAACAACTTTACCGTAAATGACACCCGGTAATCATGATCGACTGAGTAGGTCTGTAGTTCAAGTAGTTCAAGTCAGTCCATAGCCAGGAACAATTCCTATTCGGAAACATTGTGCTACAACAACATCATTTGTGAATGAGAGATGATAAAAAATAAAAACAAATAGCTACTGACGCTGACGAAGTCATAATACTTGCAGCAATAAGGTCACATCAAAAATTAATACTCCGTGCGTGCATTTCCAATATAACACCTTAATGACATGGAAACATAAGAGTTACTGTGAACTACAACCAACGCAATTCAGTTGAATCTCTGAAATACTTTCTAGGACAACGACCTCCAGAGAGTATTGAACGAACATCTTCGACACAAAAAAAAAATTGTTCAATGATTTCGAACTTTTTTACCTAAAGTGCATGAGCCCCTGATTGACATGTGGTTCTACCAAGATGGTGCTACATGCCATACAACATGCGAATCGAAGAAGCAATTTAAAAATGAGTTCGATGACTAGTTTATCTCTCGCTTTGAACCGGTGAACTGACCTGGGGTTGTGAAATATTCCCTTATAGAGACTGATATCATACGCTAAGGAAATTATCGGAGACCACCAGGAGGAATCGCTCGATGAATGTGACAATTTCACCATATAAGGAATGGACAAATTTTCGACAATTCGAAAGGAAATGGACTTAGAAGTAAATGAAGAGTAAACCAAATGTATAGACACTCACCGACTTAGATCAAATCCAGTGCCTGACTGTACTTGATAAACTCTTTGGGAAATAGAAGAAACAGGCGAATGGAAAAAAACTACTCAATCAACAACTCGAGGAACTTTATTCAGCCGCAGGTGTCGTCCCAGTAATATTATCGGAAAGGGTAAGCTGGACGGGACATGTAGAACGAATAGACAGTGGACTAGTAGTCAAGAGTATATTGAGTGGCAAATTCGAGGGAAAAAGACCGGAAGGCCGTGCCATAGATGGGAGGACGATATATTATGGCAGACCTAGATGAAATGGGATGAAACAGCGAAACATGGAAAAAGCACATAAGCAAAAGTTTATTTTACATTGAGAATCTACAATATATTGTTCATCTGTGCTGACCACTAGGTTTTTCAATAGTTCGGGCAGGAAGCGCTACTATATCAGAAGGTCGCCTCGTTTTTGGATACAATCCACGAATGAACTCATTTTCTCAGTCCTCTTGAGGAGTAAACTTCTGCTCGTACAAGGCATAACTCATCAATTTTAGCAAACGATAATCAGAAAGAGCAATGCCTGGAGAATACGGCTTGTCGGGTAGGACTTCCCATTGGAACGTTTACAAGTATGTGCAGCCGAGCATTGTCATGTCTTTTGTGTCTTTGAGAGTACTAAGCCGGTTCTTCCTTGAACGCACGGCTCAAGCACGTTAACTGTGGTCGGTAGTGATGGTTTCATTCAGTTTGAGCGACTCATAGTAGATCACAGCCTTCTGATCCCAACTAAGGGCTTCGCCATTCAGAACTCTAGATTATTGCAATGAATCTATCGCCAGTGTCAATTTGATGTAAAAAAAATAAACGGAACCTACAGTTAATTGCCGATTCCGAACAGCGAGCGTCGAAAAGTTTTTTCAAAACAAGTGTACTACGGAGGTTTTTGCCAGTACCCCGCCGAGGAGAGAAGCCCCGAATTAAACATTCGATGGCGTTGGTGTTCATCGTTCATCGTGCGTCAGAGGCCGACACACTACCCACAGCGCCACGTCGCTCTCAAGACGAAATCACCACTTATAAAACGTGCAAATCACTTACGACACGTTTGTTCAGCTAGAGCATCGTCGACATAAATTAAAGGGTTTTTTCAGGCCCAAATTGAACCATATGAACCAAGATGACATGTGGTTCCAGCAATATGACTCTACGTGCCACAAAGCGGACGACACGATTGACATTCGGCATGAACTATTTGAGGGTAAGCTTATATCTCGCAGAGGTGACGTCAATTGGCCAGTCAATTGTGATTTGACTGTGTAAGACTCTTTTTCAATCGACCGATGCCCTTAAGGTGAACATAACACAGCTCAAATTCAGCCAGAACTATACGGAAGGTCATTGAAAATTGAACTACTCGGATCGATGCCTATGTAAGAAGACTGGGCGGGAATTAGAATGTGATGTCATATTTCATATACAATGACGTACACTTGTTGTATTTCATTTCAACATCTACCCGCCCTTACTGAAAAGTCCTTTATATCTCTCTACGGAGATATGTACGTATACTCGTGTTTTCCAGTGAATATATGGAAGATATACTTCCGCTACCTAAATAATAAGTTTTATGCCCACCCTCTGGTCCGTTATCCTTGCTCATTTCGGTTTATAGTGTATAAAGTATAAAGGTGAAAATTGTCTTAATACTTTGTCCATTAACTACGGACGCCCACATCAATTTCCCACTTGTAAGGTCGGTGATTAAACGACTTACACCCAATCCTATGCCTTGTTTTTCACACAAACAACAATATATCCCCGAAAACTTGTCGTCCCTTATCAGATTTAAGCCCTAATAGCTTCATATGTGGGACCATAACCAATTAAATAAACTATCCATAACACCTAACTGAATTCTGAATAACCTTAACTTGATAGATCTGAAATTGTTCCATCCATAAACTTGTATCCCCTCATTCTCCGTTCAATTTAACTAGATTAAGGATCCCGTTCATGCGACACAAAAGGATTCACTGCTCTTCGCTCGTGTGACTACGTTACCGCTCTCTACATTATTATATAACTCTGCTTTCAATTACATTTTGATTCGGGTAATGTACCCCTTTAAAAACTCAATAAAAAAAGAAGTGTTGAAAGGACGATGGCTTACTCCCATGCTACTCAAATTCAAAGCGGTTAAGGTTGACTTGCTTCCATCGCTTTCAATAGTGTCCGGGCGAGATAAAAATAACACGACCAGGTACCGAATTTCCCCCTTAACAAGGAAGAAATCCTCGTCACAACCAAGAGCAAAAAAGGACCTAATTTTTCGCCATACCTCAAACACATAAACATTGCCCTTGATTGTTTTCTCTTCCTTCCTACCTTTTGTGGTTATCCGGTGTTGGTGTCGTGGATATTTGTGTTGAAATTGAAAGGATTCACGGATAAGGATATAATGTATTTCCAACTCAACACATAACCGACAATCCAGCCATTTTATCCAAAACAAAAAAAAATCAATCTAGGTTACGGGAAGGACACGATTCAGTTGGTCCCTCTCTGTTCCTAATTATGATGAAAATCTCGAAATCACCTGTCGGAAAAAAATGGAAAACGGGCTATCACGAGAATACATCACTATATTGGGAAATACTTGTCATCTGCACGTTGCCTTTAGTCAATATCTCCTTTCCTGCCGATTTTACACATACATCCTTACTTCGATGCTGTGTAGGTGTTTGTAAGCGACGATGGTATACCACAAATCCATTTCATGTTACTCGAGTCGTTGGTTCTGAAAGGATTATCTAGTTCATTGAGCCCAATTGAAAGTCAATCACATGGCTTACAGGAATAAGGCACGGCACCAGGGTCGCCTTGTCGCTTATAGCATACAACACAAACTGGAAAGTACCATACGTATACGGGTGGGGTCCGTACATAGACGACAATCGACCATGCCGCCTCAACGTGGTTATAATCGTTCGGTCATTCGAAGCGTTCAATTCTATTCTAATCATGTCACAAGCATACATGTAAAAATATAATACAAGTCTGGTCCTTGTCCATTGAATGTGGGTGGACAACAATAAAAGTTCGATGGAAAAAATAGAATATCCTTTTTTTTCTGCACGAACAGTTAGGTCCTTTGTCAGTTGTGAAGATAATCATAAAGGAATGCCTGCAAATAAAGGATATTCCATTTGGTTTTCAAAATTTTTAAGTATCCTTCGAAAAGTCAAAGGGCACGTACGACAATTCTCATGCTACAAACACACATACGGAGTACTACAATCCTTTCACTCAAAAGGATGTTTTGTGTGGGATAGAAATTACAATTCCAATTGATATTGCTTTCGAATGTGTGGCATGTCGCCCTCCAGATTCATTGTTCGAGCGGAAAACTGTCAGAAAAAGTAATGAAATGAAGAAAAATCCCGATCGAGTTAAAGGGGCGAAGCAACAGCATCGGCAGGACGACATCATAGATTTGAATTTATGTGCGAGCCGCTTGGATCAAAAATTGAATGAACCAACAAATTCGATTTCGAATTAGAGATGAAAACTACCGAGGGGGGTAATTGCTAACAACAAGAAAAGGCAAAGAAAAGACAAGAAATGGGTGGGAAAAGGATGAGATTGGAAGTAATGTTTGTGACTGTTTGGATTTTGATTGAATCAAGGGGCGTCTGGCCACATGCCGTTCGGGTGTTCAGGGTCAATTTTTCTTATCCTTCGTGTTTCGTGTTTTTTTTTTTTTTTTGGTATTATTATGTGTCAAAGGAAGTGAAATTGAAATTCGAATAGGAAATTTGTCCATTTGTCCTGCCAGCGGGCGTGACTGTATTCAATATATCGAAATCCAATATGTGCGAATATGTCCGAACGGATGTTGTTGTTTAGGAACGTGCCTATTCGAGAAGAGTCTCGGATGTTTTGCAGGAGCCGAAAAAATAAATAAATAGAGATCCATTTAATGTAAATACAATATTGGAGAATTTTCGGGATTTGAAGGCGAAAGCGAGGGCTTAATGGCCAATTGCGGTCGGTTAGAGGCTTTCAGTTAGAGAGCGCTCAGTAGCACGTCTTCATCGTCGAGTGTTTGGTGCGATTTTGCATCCAAACCAACATTAAAATTATATTTACGACCGTCTCGATAGTCATGCTATACATACTCAGTACTGTGATGAGAGTAATAGTAATGCTTGGGGAGAGACAATAATTGTGCTCCTGACCTTGGTAGTGAGTGCTGCGACATAAAATGACTAAGGGTAGACTGCTTCGTGACAGGATTGTTGTCATGTGCTGGTTCTTAAAAGCATAAAGTACAATAAACCTCGCAATATGCTCCTGGCCTTGTTGTCATGATAATTTTGGGGTTTTTGAGATCTACACGTGTATGCGGTTGTTGAGTCTATTTCTATTTGTAAACGGAATAACTATTTCTGTCGCTGACATTCTATTATAGTAATCACGTACATATGTACCTATCATATGTATATAAAAAATCAATGCCAATCCAGTAAAATAAAAGCCAAACAGGTAACGGGCATGGACCGATATTAACTTACATATATTTTTATGTCATTTTTTCGGTTGATCAATGTAGAGGTGTTTTTACGGACTGCTCCCTTAATGTATTATTATATCTAAGGTTTCAATATGATGCGGAAGAAATAAGCTATTGTACCTACTTGATAAAAATAGTTGAATTTCAATTAATGACCGTCAGACAAATAAATAGACGATTTATAAGAGAGTAGTGCCAGTAAACTAACATAATATGACAACACGAATAATTTATTTGATTGTAAACGAGTGTCGATTAGTGCAGCCCTTGATGATAGTACGAAGATCAGCCGCCAATACGTAGATTGAATTGCGGAAATGACGATATAAGTCGACGGTAAACCAAACTTTTAGAGAACAACAAACCAACAAACCAACACGGAATACAAAATCTGGCAAACGTCTAACTCGGCTCTGATATTCCTGAGTGACATTTTTCATCAAGTTTTTGCATAATATTTTCTGAATAACAATTTTGATATTTTCACTTGCCTAATCATTGGTAGAGCAATAACAAAGCTCCAAAGGCGAAGCTGCAATTAAACACTTCATTTCGAAAAGTCACAAGTGCAGGAAATCTGTAAAGAAATAGGGCCAGTCACCATCCTTCCAAAATTCCTTTTTTTTTACGCTCTTATCGTGTTTGTCACACAACCTGGACAGGGTGCAGATGGTTTTGGGTCGAAGATGTTCGTTCACTACTCTCCGGGGGTGGTTGTCCTAGATAGAATTTGAGGAATTCGACGGAATTTGCGTTGGATGTATTATAGTTCACCGTAACTTTTTGTTTCCATGTCATTAGGGTGTTATATTAGAAATGCACATATTGAGTATAAATTTTGAAGTGATCTTATGCTGCGAGTGATATGCCTACGTCAGCACTTTTTGATCATCTCTCATTCACTACTGATGTTGTTGCACAGTTTTCCCGTATAGGAGTTGTTCTTGACTATGGACGGACTTGAACTACAGACCTTCGGCTCAACAGTCGGTCATGATTACCATTGCACCACGACCACCCCTTGAATATATATATAAAATTCAGGAAGAATGTTTAACTAAAGCCATATAGCAACATATGCCGATGTATAGATGTGCGGATTGAACATTGTAGTGCTGGAAGTTTCAAAAAAGTTGGTGAAATTTACCAAAGTACCAAACGCCCTATCTGAAACATCTGAGATATATGAAGGATTAAAATAAGGAGACACCTTGTCACCAACTCATTTTAATTTGGTGCTGGAATACGTAATGAGATCCCTTCAGGAGAATAACGCTTATTGTAATCACCCTCTATTTTCCTTTGACTGACTTGGATTGATCCAAAGCTCGCACTGACTCTGCTGGATAAGCGCTTTGAGAAGGTGGACGTGTTCAAATATAAGGGAACTATTCAAAACAAGGAGCTGTTCCTGTGAAACTGGGTCTCCGACTAAGAAACAGGAAAATAGATTTGAAGTGTTTGAAAATACAATATTTAGCAAAATTGATGGTAGAAAACGGAAGCGCTAAGAAGACCGCGCCGTAGATAAGAGAACGATACACGATGTTAGCTTAAAAAAATTGAGTGAATTTTTACTATTCTTGGAAAATATTTATTTATTCGCCAATATCTCTTTAACCCCCTCATAATAATCCTTCTCAGATGTAACGTACGAGTACTTGCAGCAGCCCTTTGTTCAATTCTCCAAGCACTTCTGATGTGCTTATTGGTATATCCTTGAGCTTTTCCAACGATGTGCTGTTTACCTCAAAACTCGTCAAATTTCCGTCCTTTCTAATTTAAAGGGACCACGTCCAGTAAAACGGCGGCTGAGGCATGATTACGGCATTGTTTTCGGCCGAAAAATTACGCAACGATTGTAAACAATCGAATTTCTTTTTAGATGTTTTCTTTATCACGTAAACTGCGACTCAGCATTCCTTATTGACGTTATGACCTTCCGACAAGAACTTATGTCTAACCACACGATTGTAATCGAAGAAAATAGTAAGTACATTTTCACATTTAACCGAACTTGGCATGCTTCTGGTCACTTTCATTGCGATAATTGTGAGTTAGTTGCGACGGCTTAGCCATCCATCCATGTTTCGTTACCAATGATGACCCTTTTCGACATTCATGTCATTCTCCTAAGTGAAATGTAGCAATTTGGAAAGAAAATTCGCCCACACACTTCTCATGCTTAAAAATCTGGAAAAAATTCATGTCCTGAGTCCATCAGTATGCCTATATCCTCAATAACTTCTCTGATAGTTATTCGGCTATTTATCTTCATAACAATTTTTTTCATTGCTTCAACGTTTCCTTGGGCATTTGTGAAGAGCTTTTAGTTTTAATTAATTTTTTTTTGTGCTTAGAGTGGACTCGCATATGACACAGTCAACATTTCAAGTATGTTGGAGCACTTAACTTAATTTTTAACACAAAATTTAATACAGATTCCTAGATCAATTTCAAGCACACCAAAACACGCTTATAAGGTTTAGACGTGAAAAACAAACTAAAAAAGCAAAAAAGTCAACAATGCCAGCATATTATGTATTTTAGGCGACGTACCTATCAAGATAACAAACAAAAAAAAAAAATTCAAAATCGTATATGTAATTCGCGAAATTCGAAAAATGCACTATATTCTTTTAACAGACCTCGTATATCCGTCGATTAATAAATAAATAAATGCAAAAGAAAAAAAAAACAAAACAAGAAATTTATGTAAAAAGCACGGTGCCGGTAGTCGTATCGAAATGGATACACCAGGGTTATCAATCATACACGAGTTGGAATCTTTACCTTAGTAATTATTCGTATGAGATTTACGTACTAAGGCTGTGGGAGAAGGCACTCTACGATGATCATGGGCAGTACGAAACATTCCACTACATGTTCACAATATTGTCCACAACTTTCACTATTTCCACACAAGTACTACTACCTAATTTGTATATATTTCTCAATTTATTATTCATGTCTATTAATTTGGGACGGTTTGCTTAAAACATATGAACCACCAGACCATAACCAAGATATAAAATTAACCATACCTGTGCTAAATAAGACCGAATACTCGTAATTCTTATCAGACAAAAGTGCATGCAATATGGAAGTCTTTTACAATCGTAATTTTCTTTTTAGATGGCACCACATTCCAGGATAAATCTAAACCTCAACAAGTATCTCTTCAACATAAACAGCTTCCTCTCTTAGCGTAAGGAAACGTGAATGTTATACTCGGTTATATTGTCAAAAACTTGTTTCGATCATTATTAAACCTTTGCTTTCATTTTATGTTTTTTTTTATTGGGTTCGTGCAGGTTTAAGAGTGTACATTCTTATGGTGTCTGGCTCACAACCTGGACGGTGTGCAGATGGTTTTGTGTCGAAGATGTTCGTTCACTATTCTCTGGGGGTGGTTTTCTTAGATATGATGTGAGAGATTCGACTGAATTTGCGTTGGTTGTATTATAGTTCACAGTAACTCTTTTGTTTCCATGTCATTACGGTGTTATATTGGAGTATGAATTTTGAAGTGACGGTGCTGAAGCCAGAGTACTTATTATTTTATATATACCACTGCAATATCTTCAATGAGTGAGCGTTGAATGACATATTTGGTTCGTGATGGAAGACGTAAAAGACGCCGATGAATCATATCCATGGCCAAAATTTAATCATCCAAACCTACTTAGTCCCCTTGAAAATAATCCCTCTCCGATAAAATACGCTCATGCCAATTCTCTAAACAGTTTTTCAATTCAATTTCCGAAATGACATTCAGTTCACGCGATGATTTACATTGAATCTCTTCTTCTATGATGATAAAACGAAACACAAAACTAAAGCGGGGAATGCGGTGTTTGTGGAATTAAATGGGTTGGGCTTATGGCTAAATGGTCACGGTGCAAAAACCAAAAGCTATCCCTTTTACGAATGTAAAAAAAAATATTAAGGCTAGGAAATTACTAGGATGCTGACATGCGTCCTATTTTAAGAAGCTATCGCATGACAGCTTGCCCTAAGCAAAAAATACAATATTGATGGCTTGAGGATAGTGCATTGAGTAGCATGTATTGTAGAAAGACTATAGCTGCAACTAGGTCCTGCGACAGATAATATTTATACGGTTATCTACAGCGGCGCCACACTTAGAAAATTCGGTTACTGGTTTTATTTTAGCTATAGGATGATAAGAGCCTACATTCTATATGAATGACTTGAAGATGGATTGCAAAGTTGGCGCAGACAGTGTCTCAGAAAAGTTCTATAGGTAATTGCGAGAAACCTGCCTCCCATGTAGCAGCGCCTGCGCAAAATACAGAGCGCTATATAGAAACCATAAAGGTCATCAAGTCGGTCTTACATTTAAGTGCTAAAACTGCATCATATATAAAAAGATTTGGCCCATTTAGAGCAAACCCAAAACGATAAGTCTGTTTGACGCCCTCACAGGGGCACTTTTTTACTCGTAGCTTAATGCAAGTCTTAACAAAGAAAAAAAAACTTAATTAACTTATTAACTAGCTGACAAGGTGCAAACGATTAAGAAGAGGATAAAGGGTTGTGGTATAGGGCAATTCTGAGACTGGACTTTTTGATGTGAAGATCGAAAAGATTGGTGTTAGCTTTGCGCAGAATTCTGGATATTGCTTCGGGTAGCCATGATTTGTGCGATGAGTACTTAGACGGAAAAGGGGCATGGACCGAAGGTTACGTGGATTGGTGTTAAGGGGAATCATGTGCAATAATGTGGGGCCGTCAATGTTATCGCTGAGAAAACTTGACTAGCATATTCGAGAAGAGGCCTAACGAAAGTAATGTATAATGATTTCGTAATCTAAAGATTCGAGAATCCTTTGGATCAACGTTTTACGTTGGCACGTTTGATAGTGTTGTCAATATGGAGGCGAAAGTTAAGTTCACGTTCACATATGACCCCTAGGTCAAGTCGACAGGGGAAACGGTTTCATTACGAATAATATAGGCTCTCGGTGGTGAGGAAGAGCGCTTGCGGGAGTAAGTGATGGCTTGGCATTTATTCAGGTTGAGATGATTTTTTTGACACCAAGTAGTGAACCTGTTAAGGTCTGATTGGGGAGAGCACGAGTCAACAAGGGAAGATATATGCTTAAATATTTTCATATCATGGGCATATATGGAGAGCTGAGAGTTCAGAAAAACGCTGTCAACATCATTAATGGTTAGAATAAATATCGGAGGGCCGAAATGACTACCTTGTGGGACACCGGAGGTAGCATTAATTGGATCAGGATAGAAGATCTGAAGATAACGTTATATTGACAATCTTCTAGATAAGATTTGATCCATGGGATAAAACAGGGAGAGAAACCGAGGGCAGTGAATTTGAGGAGAATAATTTGGTGAGGCATTTTGTCAAAGGCTTTGCTGAAGTCAGTGGCGACAACGTCTACTTCTTTGCCAGCTTCGAAAGCACACAAGCATTGTGAAATAAACTCGACTAGATTAGTGGTTGTCGATCGATCTTTTAGGAACCCATGTTGGTTAGGAGAAAATATGGGTTTGCAGTGAAAGAATAGTGCATCTTATACGATGCTCTCGAAAAGTTTGGGTATGCATGAGAGCTTGGCAATGGGATCTTATTGGACACATCATCTTTCAGCATATTTCCGAAGCTGAGGTAAGAGTCCTTGAGAGATGGACTTTTGAAATAGAGCGGCAAGGGGTACTTAGGTTGGGATTTAAAATGGTTCTTGAAATTAGAGCGGGTACTTTGGAAGTGTGTGATGCGCTTTGAAATAACTTGGGCGGCGAAGGTGGAGAGGTCGTTATTTACATCGATGTGGGAGATATAAAGGCTTTCGTGAAACCGGATAAAGGTCTTTTTAATGCGTGAGGGTCCGTGGGAAGGCCTTTTTGATGATTTGAAATTAGGACGTTGGTTTTAGTTTTGCCTTCGATCAAATGGAGTCAAGTTTGTCGTGGAGGTGGGCTAAATATTGCTGAATGGATCTAGAGAAGGTATCTCAAGAGTGGTTGTTGTTGCCATTACGGGCCACTAGCCTATCAAAGTCAAGTACAATAGCTTTAAACCTTTTATAGTAGCTGTTATAAAAATATTGTGAGGTAGATCCTCATTCAGTTTCTATGCTGTTGCCCGACTCTAGCAGGGACCAAGCAGCGTGCTTTGGGTTAGTAATTTTTTTAACGATCTTAATGACGTTTCTCAAAGGTCGCTTGCCCGCTAGTTGAATCAACATTTTGCTCCTGTGCGGGATGTCTGACACCCTGTGAAATTGCCCGCAGGAGTTTTTGTGGATCAAAATGGCCAACCATAGTGCGAATTGGTACTGTCTAGTCCTTGACTCCTATCTACTTATATACCCACCAACCAGGTAATAAGACTAAAGCAAATTTAAAAAGAAAGGCCAAAGGGACTCAGTTCACCATCGGTATCCGGAGTCTCTAAGTTTACATAAGAAGATAGTGTTACATGAAGCTAGTAGCACTGATTTTATTAAACATTATTGAAGTTTTGATCTGATCTTCGTGCAGCACTTTAGCATCTTACCTTCCATAAGGACTTCTCGATTAATATAGGTATATGATACCACAGTTTAGAGCTTACCTGTAAGACAGAAAAAATAACTTTTCAGTTTTTTTTTTTAATTAATCGAATGTCAGTTGTAAAAGTAAGTGTTAATAAATATAAGAGCTCTAAATACATAAAATCACATATGATTATCACACATGGGCCAAAGCAATAGATCCCACATGCTGTGGCAACTCGAGCTCAACAGTGGCGCGTTTTTAAAAGAACCCAATCTAATTCTCCTCTCATTCTAAAACTCGCATGACATTGACAATTGAAAGAGAATTTCGCTTTGATTCTTAATAAGACGCTTTTAATAATATTGTCCATGTGCCATACTCGCCCTCTACTTCGCTCCAAGTTGATCTGCCTTAATGAAATCCGTTTATGCCCCTGTCTACGATGCAGCTGCAAATTAGTAATCGAATTCCGAGCAAACTCTGCCAACACATCCCACATACTACATAATCCAACCCCATCTTATCAATCCATCAACTTTCAGTTGCCAGAAGAAGTCACTCTGTCAAGCATTAATGAACAGAGTGTCAACATCAACACCAACTTTCAATCCCCATGGTGCGCGACCGACGAACGAGTCACCGAAAAAGCTGAAAAAACAAAAATCAAATTGCTTCTTCGGCTTTTGAATTTTTCCCCAAGACTATATTAAGCACCCTGCCTGGTCCAAGCCAAATTCTGGTATTTGACATGCATCGCACTTATACTCGTATCTATCGACTGTGAGCGGTACGCGAGCCACGGACGTGTGTCACATAAGATTCATCCGCACCAACGCGTGTGCTTGGAATTCCCAATGTCTACACCATCGGTGCCTTTATTATTCAATGAGAACCCAACAATAGCTCATCAATTTCCCGAAGACAAAGCGGCGAAATAAGAAATAAGTCCAACGGAATAAAGGCGGAATATAAGGACGAAAATGAACAACAGCACAACAAAAGCCAAGTCGAATGACAGACTCCATTGTGCTCCTCGTGCCACTTCGTTTGTGCAACTGCGAGTATTTGTGAAGCTCAGTGTGACATTAATGTGTCACTTGGGTGGAAATTTAATTATTCACGGTGGTCGACTTATAATTTTTTTTTGTTTTTTGTTTTCATAATTTTGGTTTTGAAATTGCAAATAGGGCCCACCAGCCGTCGTGCCCACGCCCGCGCATACTCGCTTATGATGGCGAACGCGAATGGATGTAGATTGGTATTCTCCCGGAAATTGACTGAAAATTTCATGGGTTGGGGGGATTTGGTGCACAAATCGGTGGATAAGTCACCGCTATTTGTAAATTTTCATTTTTATGAACTTTTGTTGGCACGTATTCGTCGACGTGGTCTTTGGAGCTTGGGCATTTTGCTTTCCTTGGAAAATCCGATTGGAAAAAGGGAGCGAGGTGAATAAGTAATGTGCTCGGAGTAGACGTGCCAAGAGATAATGGACCTTAACTACTTTGTGGGCAATTTTCAGAAAGCGTCTTCGACGAGCGTGACAATTATGTAACGAGATTGAATTGAAGCGACGCAGCGAAGTGGTTGATATGATCTGAATGAACTGAAAATGACAGTGGCTGTTGAGTGTCCAACAACGTTATCTTGGAATTCACTTACGACCATTCATGTCTGAAATTTTCTTGGTGACGTTTTGGATTGGTAACACAGCGCTCAGATGTCCTGCAGCACTTTGTTATCGATGCCAGGCGAGGCATCTGATTGAAACTACTTTTGTGCGGATTAAGTGATGATTGGATGTCTGATTCGCTCCGAGGATTGAGTACGTTGATCCGAAAATAAGGTTGTGAAAATGGGAATACGGTGGTGTGATGATGGAATAGTCCCCGCGTATTTAACAATATTGAATGTAGGCTTTCATATTACTTTCGAATGTGCTAAGCACACCCCTAAGTCTGTAAGGAAGCCATTCAAGTAGGATAGATGGTATTGTGTACCAAGCTAGACATACATATTACTAACTCTGAGTTCAATCGCATTCGCGTTTCATTCCCACCTGTGCCCATCAGACCCTCTTTCCTTGTCTAGGTCCTGTAGAGCATAAAGGCAGTCCTTGATAGGTTTTAAGTTTATTGAGTGCTACTCAGCTATCGGCAAGTACTATATGTGCCTTTAATACCCTTTATGCCTATCTGGAAATTTAAATTAGACCTTAAATTGAGCCCTTGAGGATAAATAATAATTCGATAGTTTTTGGTCAACTTTCAGTGACGAACAGTCTCATGACCGCAGCATATAGCCAGAAAACCAAACGTTTATGTCTCAATTTCCAGGTTTTATCAGAGCTACGGCGACAGTTCTATAGTTTGTACCATTACGAGTAGCTGCTAGATGTTGCCAGATGAAATGTTTGATTATGTGCTAAGAAATTACGAGTAAAAGTCAAATCTTCTTTTTTATAAACCTAGATATGAGCCTCTAGCATTTATGATCTCCTGCCACCATGATCTAGGGTCTATTGTTACTTTTCATGAAGGACTCGATTTTTCTAAACGTGTCTTCCAAAGGCTTCCAGACCTGGAGGAAAGGAGATTATCCGTTGTTAAATAATCAAGAACGTGCGATGGATACAGAGATATTTCCGACCCCGATTTTAGCAGCTTTTGCACCATGTGTCCAACCTTGCCATACCAAAGGATTAGACCGTTTACAGCCACTTTCACATGCATTCGTCGTTTCTTTTGGTTTAAGAAATGAATAGCTTGTTGGTGCTTTCGATGCTCACCAGACTGTGCCCATAACCATTTCTGAGTAAAGCTCTAGTTTCAACCACTCTCCAGATCTTTCACGGTTATTATATATTATCCAAATTCAAAAACGGTTGATTTTAGTTGATTGACGGCTGTTTTCTCTTTTCCTATTCCAGGCTGATGACGACTTATTCTTATGGGACACTCGACAGACATGTATCGAAGATTGAGTAAAATCGGACATTCAGAGCATTCCTTAGTAGGTTGCTATCGTTGATTGGTGCAAACTTAAAATAAAGAGAACAATTGAACAGTGGTACGCCATCAAATTTTGTTTTGGACTGCGGCATTTGACTATGGAGATTTATGGCATGATTCGTCACGTAACCAAGGATGAAAGCATGTCACAAACTGCAAGTTTTAAGTGGCACAAGCTCTATAAAGTTGGACGGGCCACACGCTGGATGCCCGTCGCAGTCAAGCACCGGCGACAAGGGACAACATCATTAAAGGATGCGTATTGTCGAATTTGTATTGAAAAGATGATAACGCACACCATTATTAATGAAAACTGCATCTGATTATACACCCAGACACATGCTCCAATGTGATCGACCATCGAACGAAAAACGGCATCACGGCATCAAAGAAACTTGTACGTGCACCCTTTAGGTCCTTTCGCGAGAGCGTCGCGGCGCAGCGGATAGTGTGTCGGCCTCAGACGCGCGATGAAGGAGTTCGGCTTATCTCCTTAGCAGGGTACTGCCAAAACTCTTCGTAGTACACTTGCCTTGATCAACAACCAACACAACAGCCAAAAACAATCATAACACAACCATACCCATAACAAGCAATATAATCAATGAACATTCCCCTTCACATCCCTCAGGTTTCAGAGAGCCTTTGAGTCATTGAAAAGCCGATGGCAAAAGTTTATCGACACTCAAAGGATGCACGGGGTTTGTTAAAAAATCGAAGATGTATAATGCCCTTATAAAATTCCCGAAAAAGTTAAAATGGAAAATGTCTTAACTGAAACATTCGAGATACATGAAGGATTAAAACAAGAATACGAGGGTGGTCCGATAAGTACTTAGCCTCACCGCCAGATCGCGTCAGTATCGCAAGAGCAACTTACTATCGTGTAGTACATTCTAGTAGACGGCTACTGTCGAAATTTCAGCCGGATCGGACTCGTAGTTTTGACCGCGTGTGGAAGCGGGAGTGTCCGCCGATTTTAGAAAAATGGAAAAAGAGCAATATCGGTCGGTGATTCGATTCTTGATTTTGGAAGGGAAATCGCGCAGCGAAATCAATGGCGACCATCAAAAATTGGTTTAACGAGTTTCAACGTGGTCGCACGTCGGTTTTTGATGAGCCACGTCCAGGTGCCCCGAAAACGGCTACCACGGAGGATAACGTGACAAAAATCCACGACCCCGTATTGGCAGACCGCCGATTGAAGGTTCGCGAGATAGCTAAGACAGTAGGCATTTCAAAAGATCGCGTGGGTCATATCCTGCATGAAATGTTGGGCATGAGAAGCTGTCGGCGCGATGGGTGCCGCGTTTGCTCACTCCGGACAGCAAGCGCAACCGTGGGACCCCTTCAGAGCAGTGTTTGACGTTGTTTAAGCGCAATCCAAAGGAGTTTCTGCATCGTTTCGTGACAGTCGACGAAACATGGATCCACTAGTACACACCAGAGACCAAGGAACAGTTTAAACAGTGGACTTCACACGGCGAACGTGCTCCGAAGAAGGTGAAGACTGTCCCATCGGCTGGAATGGTGAAGGCCACCGTTTTCTGGGATTCACAAGGTGTGATCCACATCGACTACCTGGAGAAGGGCAAAACGGTCACAATTCTGTACTATGCCAAATTATTGGGCCGATTCGACGCCGAATTGAAGAAAAAACGGCCCCACTTGGCGAAGAAAAAAGTGCTCTTCCACCATGATAACGCACACCTCCGCCGTCGCCACGGCCAAATTGGTCAAATTAGGCTACGAACTGCTGTCCCATCCACTGCATTCTCCAGATTTGGCCCCGTGCGACTTCTTTTTGTTTCCAAACTTGAAAAAGTCACTCGCCGGGCAGAAATTTCAGTCGAATGAGGAGGTCATCGCCGCCACGGACTCCTACTTTGCAGACCTTGAGAAAACGTATTTTTTAGACGGGTTAAAGAAGTTGGAGCATCGCTGGGTCAAGTGTATCGAGCTAAAATTAGTCTATATTGAAAAATTAATTGCCATTTCTCCAAAATTTTTGTTTTTCTTTTGTAGGCTAAGTACTTCTCGGACCATCCTCGTATACCTTGACACCACTTCTTTTTAATTTGGTGTCCGAATTCATAATGGGTTCTCTTCAAGAACATGAGAGGAGAACGACCCTTAATGGAATCACATCCGTTTTCAGCTTTCCCTCACGATTTGGACCTGATAAGAGACAGGGGGAAGCAATTAAGAGAAATGTAGAATCTAATAATGGCAGGAAGGAAAGTAGGAAGTAGGACGAAGTCGAAGTAAATGAAGAGAAAACCAAATATATGGTTGCTCATCGAGTTGGATTGATCCAAAACTCGCACCTGACTCTGCTCGATAAACGCTTTGAGAGAGTTGACCAATTCAAATGTCTGGGTGACATATTGGCTGCCAAGAACGGCATAAGGAACGAAGGGCATAAGAGGCGGAATATGGGCAGCGCGCACTTCTCTGCGATGAAGGAACTATACAAATGGACTCTTTTGTCCCGCGATGTCAAAATTCGTATTTACCATATAAGACTATAATAACGCCAGTGGCAGTTTACGGATGGGAAACCTTGTCTCTGACTAAGGAGGAGGAAAATAAAGATTGATTTATTTAGAGGTTTGGTTAATAAATTGGCATTGTTTCTACAGACTGTCAATTTAACAGTAATTTTACAATGAATAAACGTCAGAATAATAAACGACAGAATAATGAACGCAAATTGTGCAAATTTATTTTGAAAACTATGGTACGGTTCGTCAAATTTTCGAGCGCTACGTCTATGTCCACATAATCGTCCATCTGAGCAAGTTATTCGTAACACGAGGAATCCTGTTCGCACCGCGTACACCCTAGTGGGGATAGGAGCATCCCCAAAGACGACAAACAGTGCGAGGAGAAGAAGTCATGTGGAGCGCAATGTGAGGAGCATCCTAATGAGTCTATTCGGCATCGTGCGTAGCAATTGTGACTATGCCTATCCACTTTGTGGAAGATTTTATTTAAAAATCTTGGCTTAGGAGTTTATAAGATCCAGCTTGTGCAAGAATTGAAACCGCGTGACCATCGTCGTAGGTTCGGTGAATGGGCCGAAAACCTGTTCAGCTTGTTCATAGTCGGTCATGAGCTGTTGTGGGGTACACTCGCGCCGGAAACTCTTTAAATCGATTTGAAAATTACTAAAATGTCTTGTAATTCATGTAAAAATAAAGTCGAAAGAAGTGAATGCAAGGTGGTCTGTTGTGACTGCAAATTCATTTTTCACACTTCATGCGCTAATTTAATGCCCGCTGATGTAGACTTTATGAAAAAAAGTAACAAAGCGTGGAGATGTGTGAGCTGCGTCGCAGCTAAACGGCGCGATTCTCTCCTTGAAAAGTCTTGTGCTTCAAGTGTTACGATCCAACAACATCAACTTAAAAAAACAACGGAATCACTTCCACTTAATCCGACTTTGCCGCAAATTACACCTTCAAAAGCATCAAGTATTACCCTGGACATGATATATGCTGAAATTCTAGAAGTTAAGGAAATCCAAAGATTGCAGATAGAAGAGCTGCGCACCAAAAACAAAGAATGCGAGCATAAAATTAACCTGCTTGAGGACAGAGTAAATCGACTAGAAGAACAATTGATTGCCAACACCGTTGAAATTTACAATGTTCCTCCCAACAACTGCAATGCCTCTCCCATCGATTTGGCACTAAGAGTTTTCCGTGATGGTATGCATGTTGATGTCACAGAAAGAGACATTGACCTCTGCTACACAAAAAAAATTACAAAACATCATGGTAAACAAAACAATGACTCATCAGGCTTTACTAATATTCTCCATGTAAAGCTTACATCTCGTCACTGCAAGAGAAAAATATTGTCAGCTAGAAGAGAGAAGAAGGAACCGCTAACAACTACTCTGCTCAACTCGGAAGCAAGCGAACAGAAGATGTACATCAATGATTGCCTTACTTACCGGACACGTCAACTGTTTCAAAAGGCCAAATTGCTGAAGAAATCAAAAAACTATAAATATGTATGGACAAGAAATGGTGTGGTATATATGCGCAGGAACGAAGGTGACAATTTAGTAAGAATTACTTGTGCTGCTGATTTAGAAAAATTATGAATTCTGTTTGTTCTGTTTCTCCCTTAAATCCTAATGCATGTATTTACCAAGTCCCTCGTACTGATTCTTCTGATATTTTCTGCTTGCATCAGAATATTCGTAGTATTAGAAGGAATTTTTCATTGTTGCTAGCTCAAATTGAATCGCTTGAGAGCTTACCAATGGTAATTGTGATAAGTGAGATATGGATATACGAAAGTGAATTAAGTATTTACACTATTCCGGGCTATTCCATTTTTGGTAATTGTAACGAGTCATACGCAGCAGGGGGTGTAGCAGTGTATGTAAAGAATGGGTTGATATGCAATTTCTCTAAAATTAATATGTCAAGCGCCGACGTTGTGAAACTGTCGTTTGACTATCTAAATGAGAACTATACAATGTTGTGCATATACAGACTCCATGGCATTGCAAAAATTATTTTTATTAAAGAGTTAAATGATGTTCTTGGTATGTTGAGGGGGAAAAATTTAATTGTTTTGGGCGACATAAACATTGACATTTTAAATGATTCCGAAAAACTCACAGAAAATTATTTATTTCTCATGTCATCATATGGTTTAAAGAGTATTATAGATGTTCCAACCCGTGTAACAGATTTCTCTTCGAGTTGCATTGATCATATTTTTATTAGAGTACAGAAAAATAATAGAACTCATTTTAGTGGTGCAGTCTATGATTTCAAGATCACAGATCATCATATGGTTGTCCTCAATTCATTCAGGATTTCTGACCCTAACAATAATTTTAATCCGCTTAGGAAGAAACACCAAATAGACTATACAATGTTAGTAGAGTGTTTGAAAAATGAACATTGGGAACGGGTCTATTCGGAGAGCAATCCTTCTGTTGCTTTTGATTTGTTTTCATCGATTATGCAAAATCTGATAAAGTCTTGTACTTCAGCCTCCTTGCAAAATTCTAACAATAAAAGACATTTAAAGCCGTGGATGAATAATACACTTCTAAGCCAAATAAAAAGGAAAAACAGCTTCGCAATTAAATGCACTAAACACCCACAAAATAGAAAACTAAAAAAGTTCTATGCCAAATTATGTAAAAACATCCATAAAAAGATTACAGAAACGCGTAATAACTATTACTTTAATATGTTTCAAAAGGCTAAAGGTAATAGTAAAGAACAGTGGAGAGTTGTTGATAGCATTTTGGGGAAGCATAATCAACTTACAGAAATTGATGAACTAGAAGTTTATGGAGTACACCTTTCCGATGCCACTAGTATCTCTAATAAATTCAATGAATACTTCACTGAAATCGCACAAAAACTAAAACCTTCAGTTGAACCTTCTAAATATTGTAGCTGTTCACTATCCTCAGATGTAATCTCTGATAACATGCAAGCGAATAGTTTTGTCTTTAATGCGATTACACCGGTTGAGCTTTACAAACTAATAATGTCATTAAAAAACAAAACTTCGTGCACTAGCGACGGCATAACAAGCATTTTCCTTAAAAAAATTGCTTGGTATGTAGTGGACATACTAAGTTATTTGTTTAACCTAAGTGTGATTAATGGCTGTTTTCCACGTTCCCTTAAATGTGCGGAAGTAATCCCTCTCTTTAAAAAAGGCAATAGGAAAAACTTATCTAGTTATAGACCTATATCTCTGCTTCCAATTTTCGCTAAACTGTTTGAGAAACTGGTTAAAGTCCGCATCTTATCGTTTTTGGATCATAATCACTTCTTTTCAGATAATCAGTTTGGCTTTAGGAGTGGTATGTCAACAGAAGATGCTATCCTTAGATTGTGTAGTCAGTTGTATGAAGGTACAAACAATAAAAATTCAACTATGGCCCTGCTTATTGACATGACGAAAGCATTTGACATGGTTGATCATGAGTTGTTACTAGACAAGCTGTATAATGCCGGTTTTAGAGGAGTAATATTTGAATGGTTTAAAACGTATTTAAAAGATAGAACACAAATAGTTAAAATCAACGGAACCTTCAGTAATTCTCGAGTGTTAAGAAATGGAGTCCCCCAGGGTTCGGTACTTGGGCCTGTTCTTTTCCTAATCTACATCAATTCTCTATTCGCTCAGGAATTTAATGGTATACCTACTGCATTTGCCGATGACATAGCTTTTACATATCAATATCGAACAACCTTTGAATGCATAGTAAAGATCGGAGCAGACTTAGAAAGATTGAGACTTTGGTTTGCTGTTCACAAATTAGTCATCAGTGAGAAAACTAAACTGATTTCTATAAAAATATCGGGAAATGCGTTAAATGATTTCAATCTATGTTTTCATGCATATGACTGTGGAAAGTTTAGATTACCTATACACAAATGCGGTATTAACAATTTTTCCGATTTCAGTCAATGCTCTACTGGCTGCTTTGTGATCGAGTCTGTGAAAAATGTTAAGTATCTTGGAGTCATAATAGATCATAACTTGAACTGGAAGGAGCATATGCGAGCTGTTAAATCTCATATGATGCTGGTGACTCGCAAACTATATCTCATCAAACCATATTGTTCTGAGAAAGTTTTGTCTCAAATCTACTATGGCCTCGCACACTCAAAATTGCAGTATGGAATCACCTGCTGGGGAGGTTCGTACTCAGCTGCGTTGGGACCTTTATTGGTGGCACAAAAACACTTAATTCGGATCATTTCTAATTGTAATCGTTTCACTAATAGCTGGCCCTTATTCAAAAAACTTAGAATTTTACCACTGCGGCACCTGTACGTTTTTAAAGTACTTAAGGAGTTTTTCAAACGAAGTGGTAACATTCCCAGTCGAAATTCGCAAATTTATAGCTTACGCGTAAATAACTTGGCTCTTGTCAACATACCAGCTGCGCATAGAACTCATTTTACTAATTTTTACTCCGTTACAGCCCCAACTTATTTCAATAAACTACCATTTTCTATTAGAATTACTTATAACTTTCGCTTATTCTTAATAAAAGTAAAAGATTGGCTATTTACCATTAACTATGCAAGCTGTGAATCTCTCTTAAGAATCATATCTTAATCTTCGGCACGAATAATACTGTTTAAGTTAAATAATATCTTATGAGGCTTATAGTTTTGAATTGTTTTTTTCTGCATAAACTGTTTTCTTTATTCTCTAAAATTCTTTATATTATAAATTATATCATTTGTAATTTGGATTTTATCTCTTTGTATCATTTATTCACTTTTATACATTTCTTTAAGTAGTACTGATTGTCACCCCACATCAGAATCGTATTATATTATTTAAATAAAATTGAAGTATCATTCAACACTAACTCAGAACATAATGTTCTAATAGTTATAGAATGACCACTATTATTCTGTTCCAATTAATATTAGCTACTACTATTGTTGTTGATCTTGTTGTAAGTTGGAATGAATAAAAATTATATCTATCTATCTATCTATCTATCTTGATCCTCAACGCAAAATTTTCTTCTCCGTTGAGGTTCATGTTGGGTTAAATGAATATGGCTTTGTGAGAAGCCTTTGTCAAGACGTCCTTACAACCCCTAAAACTCTTAAAACACTATTTGATGTGTTTTACGGGCGGATGGAATCATGGGCCCATATTTCTTTAAGGACGATGCCGGCCAAAATGTTACCATCAATAGAGGACGATATAAAAACATGACTTCTGACTTCTTCGTTCCTTAGTTGAATGGCATTCACGTGAGAGAGTGTTCTTTTCAGCAAGATGGCGCAACATGACGCAAGGCGCGCGACACCAGCAATTTATTGCGGGAAATATTCGCTGAACGCATAATTTCGCACAATGGACCTGTGAACTGACCTCCACGATTCTGTGATCTCACACCTATAGATTACTTTCTTTGGGGGTAAGTGAAGTCAATAGCCTATGCCGATAAACCAGACACATTGAATGATTTGGAAGTCAACATTCGCTGTGTTATTGCTGATATACGAACCCAATTGCTCGATAAAGTTGTCGAAAATTGGACTTCAATCCAGCTTCTCGTGGCGGGCATATGTCGGATATAATATTCAAACACTAATGTAAACATAAAATTCTCTATTAAATAAGGCTGATATCGTAGACCTTAACAATAGCTTCACATGCTTTATTTCATATGGAATTTGTATACTTCTTAAAAAACAAACCCTTAATATGGTTTACTTCTTGTTTATGTGATGTAAACCAACAATTTAAAGTATCTGAAACTTTCAGTAACTTAGTGAATATAATTATAGGTGTACACTTTTCTTTCAACTGTATTTTCAATCAGAACGTAAAAGGTGGGATTACAGCTCTTGCAGACGACTTAGGCATCACCTAACGAAATAAGCGAATCCAGACAGTTGATTTGTTATGAATACCTACCCACTGCTTCAAGTGATTCGCGACCATGTGCAAGAAGATACGTCACAGAAGTAGGTATACCGCTGGAATACCTCTCAACAAACATAGACCTGTAATAAGTTCCTCTTGCGATATTTTTATGCTTGAATTAAAGTTAATAAATTTTAGATATGTGGTTAAAAATAACTAAAGTTTGAGTAAGAATAGTTAAAATTGTTCCTTGATATGTCTAAAAATAGTAAAAAATGTCACGTGAAAAAAAAAATCCTGATAGACGTTATTCAAAGGAAATCGATGACAGAAGCCCGACAACTATTCAGAGAGTTGTAAAAAAATATAAAACTTTCGGTACGTTTGACAACTTGGCTCGGTCACGCACGTTCACTGAACAGGAAAACCGTTTAATCATTCGGGAAGTGGAACAAATTCTAAAATAAGCGCCCCGAACTCTCAAGCGAAGATATTAGAAGCGATGGCTTCCCAAAACCATTCGTAGAACCTTACACGAGGCCGTTTTAAGAGGAAAAAAACCTATATTAGCCAAGTCAGTCCTAAAAGCGACTTTGATTCGCTAAACTTAACACGGAGGGATATGGTTTTTCGGAATTGTGTTATATTCTCGGACGCAAGTAAATTAAGCATTTACGATTCAGATGAACGCCACAAGGTTTGGAGTTAACCTAATAACCGTGAAGCATGGTGGTGGATCAGTTATGAGTTTTAGGTTGCATGGCAAGATCTTATTGTTGCTTAAGCAGGCCATCCACCCGAAATTTGTTTGGGTAATCCTTCCGTCGAACACTGAAATCTTGAATTGAACAAATTCAATGAACAAAGCGGTGGATGACATGCTTTAGCATAAATCACAAATTGCCACTAGATATTGATATTTTCCAACATTCTTTCAAATGTGGGACATTATCATCAGTCGATAGTGTATGACTTAATACGAATGGAAAACTTTTTCTTAACCATGTGGCAGTGAATATTAAAGCAAAAAAATTTATCATATTAAGGCAAAATTTCTATTAACGCTGCGGTTTTTTTACTACATGAAGAAACAGGTCTCAAAAATTATTTACTATTCCTTTTTCCATTCTGAAGTACAATATGGATTGCTGCTAGGATTCTGCTTTCCGCTATAAAATGCCAAAATAACTGACCAAAAATGTTTATTAGTTTCAAAATCCTAGTCTTCACTTGATGCGTTTGTTTATTAGCTTAAACGTCCTTCTTCTAAGGAATTTGTTCTACTATAAAGTTTTGAAAGTTTTCTTCTTAAAAGACACTGTGAACACTATAACCTCCATCATTGAGCACTACAACTTAATAAACTTCCGCGATCAGTAGGTAAAGTTCAGTAAAGTAACACTTAAAGCAAGTAAAACCACTTCTATTCTAAAGTAACAGTAGGTAAGAATCCATTCATTGTGTAGATCCTGTAGAAAATACGAATCAAAAATGATCAGCTCGCCGGGAACGAAGCTACAATTCCAGGTCTTCTACCTTGAATTTTGGAAAATTTTACCTGAATCTGTCCAGACGAACAGACAGGAAAGCCTTTGCATAAGACTTACCTACCCCAGCTTTATAAGATAGAAGACTAAAAATTGAGAAAAAAAATTCGATTACTTTCTCCTCAACAGTTGTTAATACTCTGGGTCCTCGTGGGCGTTCGTGAATGCTCGTGAGTTTTAACGTCTTCACAGCTTTCTCGCGTTCTAAAATGCTCAGAATACATCTTACAACCTGTCTAGCAATATCCGCATACGATTTAGATATGTTCACATACACAACAACACAAAATCGCGTGAAATCATTCAATTCCTTTTACTTTTTGAACACACTCAGTATGCGTATGTACCGTAAATAGATTCATAGCTGACCTACATTTTAACGAAAAAAAGTTCATCAAAATATCGTTTTGAAATCGGAAAAGAGTAACCACCGAAAAACACGAGTACAATATTCAGAATCTGGTCATCGTAGCATTACACTTGTAAGACTAAATGGAGTGTCTACGAATCTGTGCATGTTTTAAGCTGCTTCAAGGCATTGTATTTTATATCTCGTCTCTATGAGTTCAACAAAATCCAGTGGCAAAAGAAAAAGTTGCACATTTCCTAAAATTTCAGGCACCCAACCGCATCTCCTTCGTGAAACTTTTTGTGATGGAAAGCACATACCTCGACACGAAACGTATTTCAAAATACATTCCAACAAGTAACAACGTTCAGATTAGAGAAGATTACCCACAATTAAGATTACCAGTAAGCCGGATACTACTCCTAGAGCCAACATACATATGTACTCGTATAGTTGCAAACCGAAAAAAGTGGATTCAAAATATGTATCTGCAAGGAAGGATTGCGCCGGCAAAGGACAAGCAGTAAAAAGCCATGTGGTTTGGGATTAAAGAGCGTCTAGCTGATAATACGACCAACAAACAATGCAGCAGTATAGCCCAAATGCGAATAGACGCATTCATAGAACGACGCATTGTCGCAAAAATATTTACCAGAAATGGAAGCGCAAAAGTCCTGCCAAGTGTCCTACTTTCGCAAGTGTTTGACCGTTTTTTTCGTTTTGTGCATTGTTTTTTATTTTTTGTTTATTGTTTTTGTGCAGTTTTAAACTGTTGATAAAATAAAGCGTACATCTGCGGCCATTCCGTTTCGAATTTATGAGCTTAAGTAAGTTTTTGAAGTTTATTGCGATCGTAAAAATCATGGAAACAACGGTGGAATCATAAATGCGAGCGATGGACCACCTGAAAGTCGCTGTAATGTTCCTGTTTCTGATACTGTTTACTTGCTTACAGTCCTTGCTTGTTACTACTCTACTTAAACCTGCTTTCACTGTTTTAACCGTTTTCGTTCGTCGGTCGGGATTACCTTTACGGCTTGTGCAGGAAATTGCGTTTCCTTTAGTGCTTTTTTGGACATAATTTTTTCTTTTTAAAGACATTTTCGTCCTTTTTATTTATTTATTTGATGCCGGTAAGTATCTTTACCCGAAAACACTTCTCGGATCCATCTGTCCGGAGGCGGCCATCGAATAGTTTGTGCGAATAAGCTAAGCAGGCAAGGGATGCGACAATAACAAGAGTAGCAATAGGTAGGCCAAGAAAAGGACTTAATGTCTTATTTCTTCTCGGTGATAATGTTGTTGTGCTCGTTATGTGTGTCCTTGCGATGACAGATTGAGATATTCGACGAAGAGATTAAAAATGAAATTCATCTTCTCCTTACACATACATACACAAGAGAAGTGCTTTGTACTTGTGGCCATTCGGTTGGAAAGGAACGATTTAAGGAAACCCTTTTGGGTTGAGGTCCTGTCGTAAAAAAAAATTACGTACTAAATTGAATTTATTTAACTTTTTCAAGATTTCGGATCAACATAAAAAATTGACAACTTCTCGTAGGCTGTGGTCCGTGTCCTTGAAACACATTACGAGCAAGTCTTCGGTTTGATGAAGGTTTCATCTAAGACGACCGCAATGAGATGGAGCAATTGTATTTTCGTTTATATCGTATAGCTGTGGCACTGGGGTAAAGGAGCACTATGCTTTTAATGGCAAATGGAAGAGGTTGTTCAGTTTTGTTTTTATTTCTATTCATGTGCGGCAGGTCTTGGGAGAGTTAAGCATTGAAGTCTTGTCTGCCTCAATGGGGTGTACAGAAGAGCCATCTGAGGGGATATTAAAATCAATTTAATTTGTGGTTTCAAATGGATCGTTTATCGTTTCTCCGATGCTACAATAAGTACGGATATACTTGCTTTATATCACCTTTGAAACAGTTGACAAGAGTGTCCTGGGAATTGTGTATATGCAGAAAGCTTTACAATTGTTTGCACCCTTGTGACGAACATAGAAGTTCAATTCCTTGTTGGATCAATTTCTCACTCTATTCCCAGAACAATTTAATCCTGTTCTACTCAACTTCTGAAGCCCTAATAGCTTCTTTAGGTACAACTCTGCTTATCCCAGGCGAATTAAGTGACTCCTACGTCCGATATATCACATCCTTATCATTACATTCGTCTCGCATTTGTTCACATGTTATTGACATGGACATGATGTAAAAGTTTTGTGTCGCCCCCGAACTCATCGTCGATCGAAACTTATTCAACCGATGGCAGGAGGCCAATATTATCAGTGTATCGAACAAGGATTAAAAAGTTTCGAGTGAAATCCATGGCCTTCTTATTGTTCTCTCTAATTCCTTTCCAAAGGATCGTTCCGCACAGTAAATTAACTAAAATTCGATCCAATTAAGGCTATTGCTTTGCCAATAAGCTTCTGACTTAAACCAGCACGATTTCCCCATTCTTTCATCAGTAGCATCAGCCCATTAGTTACCATGTCGCCATTCGACCGATTCGAACATGTGGAATCGAATTTTTTTTTTCTTCAACTCTCCAAGGACATTGCTAGTAGAGACGCTGCCCACAACAAGAGTTGAAAAGTTTTTCTTTTTTTTTTGTTCTTTTTGTTTTTGCTGTATACACCTCAATTGAAATACCAAGCATCTGCCCAAGGGGCGTTACGACATGATTCGCTTTGAATGAAAGAACACAACAACTACGTATATCGCTCAAAGAAGAGTTAAGTTGTTCATCCTTTAGGGAAAGGGGGAGTAGGTGCTTAGAAATAATTTTCGAAGACGAATAAACTTTTATCTCTTCGTTCGAATGAGTATAATGCTGCTCGTATGTATGGACAGGGAATGAATTGTTTGGGAGCGGGTAATTTTATCTAGAATTGTCTGGTGACAGCCAACTGTGAGTATCCGGCGAGTGCATTAAATAATGAAGTGAAATAGGATGTGAAACAATTGTTTGTCCAACGGGATGAAGAAGGACGAGATTCTCTTTAATCTGCTTTTCTTCCTTTGGTAAGACGGAGCAAAGATATAAACTCGTATCCCTGGGATTAAAGTACATTTCAAGCTGCGAATGTTTTTGGACATTTATAATATGTCCTTTTCGAAAATGGGAGAATAAAGATAGCTGGTTGTATTCACGAGGCAAAGGAAGGGGGTATGATGGAAGTTATGGAGATGGAGTTATGGGAATGAGGTGGCTTGCGTTATAAAAGGTACATAGATAGGTACATTGTCGACTTAAAGTGATAAGTTGTTAGTTACACCGCAGGTTCACAATACTGAATAGGATAATGAATCAGGTCTTTAAGATACATCTACCTACATCCCCGAGATCCAGCTTGTGATGCCATTCGAACTGCTTTTCGGATATCAATTTTTCCTAAAAACTTGTCTTTCATATGATTGCCAAAAAAAAAGGAACAAAAAAGGAGAGAAGATGCACAAACATCAAGATGACACAAACGTCGCGACAACAATAACACATGCAACCCGCTGTCACAAGAGCAAGAGATCATGAAACAGCCCAACCCGTAAGCATGATTCGTTACAGCTGGCAGCAATACAAACGACTCTTGTTGCTACATATAGCCACACCACTTTAGAAAAGGTTCACATAAAAGTCTGACATTTTTATTGTATATGTGTGATCAACAGTGAACAATGCAGTGAATGAATTTTACGATGTCACTTTCAGATGGGCGAAATGTATTTCTACTAATTTAGAGAAACATCATTGAAAAGTGTGATTGGGCCGTTAATATAATAGTTTACGATCTTCCCATTTTCTGCTTACCAATGGCATATAAATACTTGAACTTTATTTCAGATGCTGGTGACCAGGCCAATGTTATTTCAATAAATAGCTGCGCAAGAGAAATTAATTCGACAATTGCTGCGATAATGGGGACAGCTCGATTTTTCTTCTTTTTTTTTTGCTGGCTTCGAAATAAATGACTGAATGAAGGTCTATTTTAGGATTTTACGATATAATTTTTTTAGAGGTTTGGTTTTTAAACTGGCAACACTGTTTCTACAGATAGTCAACTTGACAGTTGAAGGTTAATTTGTGGTTAGTACGTTCTGCCCTTTTACGATGAACAGGTCCGGTTCGGTTAGCGAAACTTATCGTGCGCTACATCTATTTTACGGTCGGCATTATCGTCTACTACTTTGCTTTTTTTTTTTTCTCTCTTCCCAAAACTGAATAGACCCAAGAGAGCACGGTGATTTACCACGATTGAGGAGAAAGACTTGGGAAAGCTCAAAGCTATACCAAAAAGTGCATATCAGAAGTTTTTGCGGATTAGAAAAAGTCCTGGTGGAGTAGTCGTGGTGCAATGGTAATCATCACCGACTGTTGACCCGAGCTGTAGTTCAAGCCAGTCCATAGTCAAGAATAATTCCTATGCGGAAAAACTGTGCAACAACATCAGTTGTGAATGAGAGATGATGAAAAAGTAATGACGAAGGCATAACACTCGCAGCATAAGATCACTTCAGAAATTCATATTCTGTGTGTGCATTTCCAATATAACACTTTAATGACATGGAAAATAAATGAGTTACTGTGAACTATTATACAACCAAGGCAAATTCAGTCGAATATCTCAAATTCTATATAGGACAACTACCCCCGAAGAGTGGTGAACGAACACCTTCGACACAAACCATCTGCACCCCGTTCAGGTTGTGTGACAAACACCATAAGAACGTACACTCTTGAACCTGCCCGAATTATAAAAAAAAACCAACAAAAATGTATCATAGTTAGGGTAATTTCTTTAAGGGGGCGAAATAGATATTTATAAATAAATAAATATGTTGGTAGAAAAATAATAAAGTCACTTAATTTTTTGGACAATTCTCGTTCATGCTATATTATCCCTGCCGGATATTGCGTACAATATACCCGCGGCTCGGGATGCTAGTCGTAAGAGATGATTAAATTCTTACTGGATCTCTGCTCCATGAAAAAAAGACAGAGGTAGGCGTATGACTCTGCACTTCGTACATTCATGTCACTAAAACAATATACGATTACAAAGCATAAAAAGTAAAGCTCCAAAGGACGGCCTTATTTCAACAAAGAATGCAAGGAAAAAGTAAAGAAATGTTCTAAAACTTCAAGCACTGAAAAATAGTGAAGAGACCACCGACCCTACGAAAGAAGTCAGTCGTCTCCTTTGGGATAAAAAAAAAAACGACAATGGCAAGGGAAAAAGTCTGCCAACATTCAGGAAGAATATGCGGTTAAAGACGCGAGAGCAATGTATGTAGTCTTAAACGTTGTACAGGGTCAGATTAGGCTATATGACGATAATGGAGGAGGTACTTGGATAAACTTGATGTACTTTATGTACATGGAGAGCCAGCAATAATGGCAAACACAGCACACAGGCGGGTAGAACTGCCAATCTTTTGACAACATTTTGAGATATTCATCTCAAACCTTTTAATCAGCGACCTAAACATCAACTCAATCTTAGACAGTAAAAATAACAACATCTGTTCCTACTTTTCATCCCTCGTACAATCTTAAGAATTGGCATTTACCACAATATATGAGTTTGTTTCCCTTGTCAACCTTAGGAAGCATATCTTCCTCAGAGAATATGTTACCTCTATTACTGCGGGATCAATCCTTCATTAGGAACATTCTAACCTAATTGATTTACTTAACTCAACCGACCTTTTCAGTCACAGTGCAATCCCTGCTAATTGTAATATAAGCCTGTAATAGCACAATATAGATACAAATAAGTCTAACAATTTATACCACGGTGTTGGGTGTTATCTTTCAATCCCATTCGTCAATTCCCCCATCTGATGTAAGACAAAACTGCCCACGTCGCAAGACGCCTGACAAAATACGATTAATCTCCCATAATGACCAGCTAACCCCTTCTAACCCTATCATTATCCGCATTTCGCATTTCGCATTTCTCGGATCATCTTATCAAATTACACGCCCCAAGGCACAATCCCCAAGATCGCACTTAACCCAACGAACGAGCTTTTGTAAATCATTTGTAAACCGTTTAAAACATATTTCCTAGCAATCCTACCCCATCTCCATGTCTCAAAGTCGAAAATATCTCACGCCTGTAATGGTCCGATCCTTTATAACGAATTAATAGCACGTATGAAGCCAATTCATTCATAACCCCATCATCTTTTGATGACCAAACAAAAAATCGGCCTCTGGGCCGGAACGAAATGGAATACGGTATATCAGGAAGACTTCTTCCCTATTCGTTTACATCCAAATCATTGGCATTAGCATGATATGGGATTATACACATTTTCTTCAAAATCAAATTATCTCAGTTATGCTTCTTCCACCCATTCCCACGGCAGGGCTCAGCGTAAGGATGTCGAAGACAACCGTCGAGAAGGGGTGTACGTGTATTTCCCTTTATTTCCCGGAAAACTTTCATTAGCATAAATTTACAATGACGACTTTTGTCCTGACGCCACCATCACAGAGAAGCTAACGCAGTCTCAAGTCTATACCCTTTTTCCTTGCTTCTGTCATTATTTCAATCGTACACTACCACCATTTAATGTCTCCTTCGGCAGTAGGTGAACGAGTGGAAAGGAAGACAGGAAAGGATTTAACAATATAAAAGCGATCAAGGAAAATGTGTCGTGCCGTTGTCCTATCTTCCCGCCTACCACAGTCGACCAAGGGACATTTTTACCGAACGATATCGACATTACGAGCACTACCTACCGTCCGTAATGGGAAAATGAAAACGTTGGGATTTTCATTTTCAAATTTATTTCCGTGTAAGGTCTGACTGAGGATAGGACATCGGCTAGCTAGGAGCCTCAACGGGAACCAGAAAGAGTTGTTCTTTACTTAGGAACTAGGATAATGATTAAGGATAACGATGTTCGAATAAAAAAGAATGTAGAATCAAAAAACAATTTCCATTGCAATGAATATTCATTTGAAATTCATTTCATTTTCAAATACGAAAAGAGCTTATTTAACGGTTATTAAGTGGATCTCAGTCTTTATCTAGCTGTCAATGGGATTATGCCTAATCTGAGCGGAGAAATCGTGTAAGGAACTTCTGTCAATTAGTGCGCCTTTTTTGGCAATCCTCTTAGACTTACTTTCAAGGGAATAGTAAGAATTTCTGGAACTACGAAAACGACGGAGCGTAAGATGAGCTTCTCGTTGTGAAATTAAAAATACCCCATCGTCATACTTGTTTTCTTTGATATCAGCTCCTCTTCGAGATGAAGCGAATCATCCAATCGATTAATTTCACATCCAAAGGATATATTGTACAATACGGTATGCTGTGATCCGTCGATTCCCCGAACGCTTTTATGATGATATAAAATGATATTGACTTTTTACCCAATTTTTCAACTTCAAAGAAGGCGTTTTTGACATTAACCATGCATGAATACTCATACGTGTTTCAGGCCAATCCTGCATGTTATTATACTCCTGCAGGTCGTATTTCCATATTCGAGGCAATAACATATGGGACACCTACCGGCACGGGGTCAGTATTGGGGACTTTATTTCCATATGTATGGATCAATCTCGGCATGGAATGGGTGGAGAATACATTAATAATTTTCCGCGTTTTATGGACGAATTTAAGGGTTGCTATGGAGATTCAGAGGAGCTCGTGTGGAATATGTGGGCATGCCAGCGATTTGGTGATGAATTTGATTTCTTATGTGAGCTTGGAGAATTGTGGTTTCGAGATTTATGTTTGAGTTAGAAATGACGAAACAGAAGTATCAGTTCAACAACCCAGAAATTATGAATGCCCGCGGGCTCTTAGCTAATACGAAAATATGGTTATACCAAGAGGGACTTGTATGTCTATGTCCCTTTCAACTGATATATTTTTAGAGTTGTTTTACTGATTCTTGAATAAAGTCACAAGGCCAAGAAAACATCTTCGGAGACATATTACTTCTCATCTGTCTTTTCAGATAACATTTGTTTATCGTATTCGTATTTTGCTCGCCCTAAGGGCTTTGGGGTTTTAAGACAAGCCCATGCTCCTGATGTGATAAAGCTATTAAAAAATCGTCTCATAGATGGGTTAGGGCGTACTCAATTCAATTCTTGATTTTTGATCTTAGTTTCCAAGCTAAAATCATTAAATAAAAATTCCCAAATAATGTAATACACAACTTGAATATCGGAACATCTCAATCAGCTTGAGAGATACCTGACGATGCAGCTATCTATCTAAATGCTTCCCTTTGATCATTATACAATTTTACTATAAGGCCTATCATATGTTTGGACGTATGACGTGTCCATTAATCCACTTTTACACTGGAATTCTAAAGGATTGCAACCCTTTTACTGGTCTTAATATATAATTCGTAAGAAATGTGATCAAAAACGGTAATTTTAGAGCCTCTCTCACGAGTGTGTCCTTACATGTTTTGTTGTTCTGTTTCATCTCTTATACTCGTAGGATCATTCTCATATTTCCCTATCATCAACAGCGTGGCTTTGATGATAATTTTTTTCTTAAGTTTTCCCTTCATTATTCTTTTGTTCTTTCGTCCGTTTGGGGCTAAATAAATTTCCGCCAGTTCTTAGCTCTAGAACATTAATCCTCGCCTGTGAGGCCATCCACAGCCGGTTTTTTGCATTTTTCTCAGAATATACTACTTCCATGGGATTCTGTCCCCTTGCCAACTCAATTGGGAATAAGACGCGATGGATAACGAACGTTTGTGCAATTTCAGTGTTTAATTTCTAAGTTATGAAGTTCGGTGCCGAGGCGAGGATTAGTTTTTAAGGTAAGTCTTTAATTTTACTTTTTTGTAGTATTCCTGTTATTTGCATGGAATTTAATTAAGAAAAGAAAAAGATGGATTCCAATGAAGGGCAATTAAGCCAGTGGTTACAAGAACTTTCCAACGATTAGGATGAAAATCAGGATAATTGGGAAATCCAAGATTTTTATGCCGATGTCAGTTTGGCTGACCCCACGTATTTAGCTGATTCTGGCGATGAATTGGCTAATACAGCTGTAGATGATCCAGGCGATGCTAACACGCCAACAACTTCAACTTTTAATAAATCTTAGTGCGTTCTTAGAGCATCAAATTCATCGAATGCAGAACATGCAGAATGTGAACACCTCATCATTTCGCCTTCGACACACATTACTCGAGGTAAGAACAACTATATTTGGTCATCGCAACCAGCTTCAAAGTTTAAGTGCGACGGCTGCAAGGAATATTATTCACGTTATGACAGGACCAAAACAATGTGGCAAGAATGTTATAAAACCATTGAAGCGTTTTGAAATTTTTTTTACGCCAGATATGATCAGCGAAATACTCCTTCGTACTAATGAAGATATTGAGGTCAAATCACAAATATAGAAAGTACATACCTCCACTGTGTCCACCTCTAGAAAAGAAGAACTTCAAGCACTACTTGGCCTATTAATTTTAACCGGTGCGATGAAAACTAATCACCTGGCAAGTAAGGAACTTTTTGATTCTTCACTTTGTGGAGCTAAGTATATTGCTACCATAAGTCATGAGCGCTTTGATTTCCTCATGCCATGTCTTCGTTTTGATGATCGTTGTAGCCAAGAGGACAGACAAAAGGAGGATAGATTTGCTCCATATCCGAAGTATATGGGAAACATTTATCCAACAATGTGTGATCTATACAATCCAGGTTCTTATGTCACGATAGATGAATAACTTCTTGCATTTAGAGAGCGATGTCCTTTCAGAATGTATATATCGAACAAACCTGCTAGATATGAAATAAAGATCGTCTTAGCATATGATGTCAACACGAAATACATTATGTTTGATGCTTGTCCATATTTAGAAAAAAAAGAAAGACACGTCTGGTGCTGGCGATCCTCTCGGCAGCTACTATTACAAGCTGCTTACAAAAACAATACATGGGACCAACCAGAATCTTACAACAGATAATTGGTTTACATCAGTGCCTTTAGTTGAACAGTTACTTGCTGAACCATTCAAGTTAACCCTTATTGGGACAATCAGGAGTAACAAAAAGGAAATCCCTGAAGAATTCAAACACACTACACACTACGACACGTTTGGTTGAAACGTCTATGTTTGGCTTTCATGATAAGCTTACCCTTGTCAGCTTAAAACTTAAAGTTAAATAAAACATTCTTCTTCTTTCGACTATGCGCGATGAACCAGCTATTGATCCAGTATCAAAAAAACCATCTATAATACAGTCGTACAATTTAACAAAAGGTGCTGTCGACACATGCGACCAAATGTGTGGTCCCTTAATTTGTCATAAGACAATGCGTTGGTCGCTGTGTGTATTTTAAGGGATGTTGAATATGACGGTTTTGAATTATCCATCATGTGACCAACTGCCGTGCTAAAGAAATCAAGCCAATGAATAGGAGAAACTTTATGATAACATATTAGCTTTTGAGAATTCTGCACTTTGTGCAAGAACCGATCATTAAAAAGGAATAAGATCGGTATGCAGCTTTTGTCCTGTTAAAAATCGACGCATGAGCGTGGACAAATGTGCAAAATGCGACAATACGGTCGACAATACGTAACGTGGAGGCCACAATTCTTGTGATACAGCTATGATTTTTTCTAGTTATGAAAACGTTTATTGATTTATTGGTTTTTGAAAAGTGAAAAAATGGGTTTTTTAATTTAAGGTTTCCATTATTAAAATTCTAATAAAACTTCAAAATGAGTGTTTTTTCTCAAAGAGTAGTGTCTTGTAAAGTATGATAAATACTTTCAAAAGGTAAAAATAATTGTTTTAAATGATTAATAAAGCTTTTTTTCAACCCAGGCGAGGATTACTAAGAGGATATTTGACAACACGCTAGCAGTGATATTCCTCGGTAATTGAATGATGACCGGTGATGGATTTATTGTTCCCTATATGTAATTGTGATGAACCCATGCAACTTCTGTGTTAATTTTTCTCTTGCGTAATTGATTAATTCCGATGGTATTAGGTTTATTCGTGAATTTCCTTGATTCCTTGATTTCCTAAGAATTTCGAAGAAGGCTATGAAAATGCTTAAAATGATGAGCCCATGAGCCCGTCATGGTACTTTTACAATTTATGACAGCGTGGAGAAAGTGGACGAAATAGACTGAAAATTCGTCGAAAAATTTCTATTGGCCCATATGAAGAAATTTTCTTGATTGTTTGGGGTATGAAACGTGTTGTTGCAAAATTATTTTTTCCTAGTAAAATTTTTGAAATTGGTTTATCGGATATGACATCGAATATAATGGTTTTTTCAATAAGGGCGGGTAGATTTTGAAATGGAATAAATAAAGTTATGTATGAGGTATTATCAAAATTCTTTACTTTATTTGAAAGGCCCTTCTTTCTTTCTTTCTAATCGCATTTTATTCCATTATTCATGATCTTACTTACTAGACAAAATGCTTAAATCTAATTTAACATTATACTTCATTTTCTTACTGGCTCTTAACGAGCACTCTAAGCTTATCTAAATCTTAATTTTAACGTCTTTCGACTTCATTTTCATTTATTGCCCTCTAGCTTACCTATGGCTTATTTCTAAGAAAATTAGTAAAATAACTTAGATACTATAATTCATTTCTTAACTCTAAACTTAAGCTACCTTAACTAGATAAATAAATAAATAACCTAAGCCTAAAATATTCTTAAACTATAATTAATGAGATGAACACATGTCCAGTGTATAAGTCGCATCGGACATGTGTTCATCCCTTTAATTGCACCCTTTTAAGGTAAGGGTCGTTGTTGGCGCTATTATATACGTGCCGCCTATGGATTGATTTCACTTCCATGAGTGGATTGTGAATGCAACCACCAGAACAAACTTTTTTGTCTGATCGCGTCTTCTTTATCCCGAATTGAAGCCGGGGTGCTGTACCGAAAGAACTCAGACCGAGCGACGACATCCGGGTCGTATAAGAGTCGCCTGTCCCTCGCATGTCGTCGGAAGTGGTATATCAGAGGGATCCCATTATCATCCTGTATGTAGCCCTTAGTATCTAAATAGATAAATGCTTCGGGTGGAATAAAGCCAGACAGTTTTGTCTTCTCGTGGTATAACTGGTTGGGGTAATAAGCCCCAAAGATCAGGCTGTTATCGCTCATAATTCCTCTTGCAATATGACCCCGAGTCAATTTAATAAGATAGTTATCAATTCTAATCAACCCAGCCTTATCGTACAGAACCTTGTTAGGATAGTATTTGACATACTGTGACTCTGGTGTTCGATATAAGCCCAGGCAACATCGAAGACATTGCCTTTCGTATAAGCGAAGCTTTTCCATATCAAATGGAGCCACATTGAACCACACAGGACAGCCATAGGCGACAATTGGCCTTACGAGAGCCGTGTAGCATCTGACTTTTACCCTAGCGTCAAGTTGACTGCTTTGAAACAATCTTCTCGTAAGAGCAAAAGCCTTCTTGGCTTTGTCAAGAACAACATCTATGTGTCTAGAATTATTTGAAAGGCCCATGAATGTCATTATGTACGGAATATGACACTGTTCAAATGCTCGCCTCAGGTTCTTATGTTGGCACGGATCCGAGTGGTCCAATTTTCAATGACTCCGCATTGATCCGGCTGAATATTGGGCGATGGCCTATGTTATGTCGACTTTAGGGGCTTCGGTCGATTGAGATTTATTCGCACAGACCTGCGACGTCATGACCTTTGTGGTCAATTCAAATCACCTCTATGAGAAGTAATCTTGCAGAATGTCAATCGTGGCGTCCGCTATGTGGCACGTAGTGCCGTCCTGCTGGAGCCATGTCATGTAGGTTTACGGGTTATCATTGTTCTGTAACGTACAGCATTGACGGTGACCGCCTTCAAACGTAGAAAAAGAACGGACCAATGACGCCACCGGCCCAAAACTCACAATGGTCATTTTTTGAGGATACCTTTTCACCTGGTGAACCTTGTCTGTGGCCGCGAACTGTTCAGTTCGATCTTTTATGGGTGTTGGCCCGAGTCCCGACGCAAAAATCGTCAAGTTGTAGTCGTGCATTCTTCCACGTACAAATATTGGCTGATTGATTACCAAACCGTCGTCTCAAATTTGATCACCAAACGTTGAAGAGCGTATTGTGAAGTGTCGCAAATTGGGCGCAACGCGCGCTACCTTTACACTAACAAACACACATTTTGATAATAAAATAGTATTTAAACCAATTGTTGAACAGTGCAGCTTGCCAAGGTAATTTGGCATCACTAACTGCATAAAAAACAATAGATTTGACAGATGTCAGCAAAAAAACATGGTCGCCACAGGCCGCCAAAATCTACCCGCGCTAATTGAAAATCCCTCTGCTTGCAAGGACAACATCATTTTCGTGAAGTAAGAGAAAAAGTGATCGGTTTTTACATGGGTTCTTGTTAATGTGGTCGAAAAGGACAGAATACAGACGTGGCTCTACATGAATTTTTTTTTAATGTTTCCAAAAATTATGATTCATTTTAATTTAATTTTCCTGGCGGAAACACCCTAATATATTGAGCTTAATTCAAGCCAACTTAATCTAACCTAATCTTACTTAATTCAACTTAGTTATTCAATATTAGCCGCGATCAAAAAGACTGATTTTTAAGCATGGAGTGCTGAGGTTGAAATCGAAATAAGGATTTGAACTAACACTTCTCAGCATACAAGAAATGGGTTTATAGGAACCATAGGCGGTACGTGGGGTGAGTAAAAAGGGGAGACGGGGATTTTGTACATTGCGAGGGTAAGTGTTGATAGAGAGGGTCACGTAGTCAATGGTACCAGAAAGGAATCGATGGATGAAAAGAGTGTCAGATACAGTTCTTCTTTCCTCAAACGTGTTCATGTTGATTAGTTTAGGGCGGTCTTGATAAGGTGGTAAGAGCAAAGGATTGTACCAAGGAAGACTTCGAAAAGCAACACGTAGGAACCGGCGTTGGATGCTCTCGATTCCCGAAATGTGGGTTTGTTGGTAAGAAGACCTCACTTGAGAGTGTAAGAAGAAAGGGCCGGATAAAGGTTATGTCGAGAGATCGGGTAATGTAGGGGTTGAAGAATTATTTAGATCATCATTTCACGAAACCGAGAATTTGCTTTAAGGATTATCTCATCGATATGTGAGCGAAAATGTAGCTCCTGGTCACATAATATGCCAATGTCATGAATAGCCTGAACGGTTGAGATGGGTTGATTATTGAGGAAGTAGAGACGGTTTGATTTGATTTGTTTCCGTAAAAAAGTGGTTGATTAGCATTTGGAAATGTTAAGCTCCAAGAAATTTTTGGAACACTAGATGGAAAAAACTATTGAGATTTGATTGAATAAGGGAAGAGTCATGACTGGAGGAAATGGTCTTGAAGAACTTGGTGTTATCGGCATATAGTGAGATGTGAGAATGTTTCAATTCCACCATTTCAATAAATATTGTTAATGGTAAGAATGAAAAGCAGTGGACCTAAACACCTGAATTGGGGGACGCCGGAGGAAGCTAAAAAAGGGTTAGAAAAGGCAGATCTGAAACACTGCAATAGAGATTTTCCAGGTAAGAAGATATTCACTTCAAAGAAATGGAATCGAAGCCGAGGATAAAGGACACAAATTCAACAAGTTTTGTGGTTGTAGATCTGCAATTTGAGGAAACCGTGTTGTCTGGGGGAGATTAAAGACTTGCAGTGAAAATTAAGAATTTCGTACAAAATATTCTCGAAGAGTTTGGGTATATGTGACAGTTTGGCAAATGGGTTATAAATGAGGTTTTCCATAACTGGGGAAATTCACCTAAAGATAGGGATAAACTGAGTATTTTTGAGAGAGGGGAGAGAGGGTTGAGAAGCTTTTTTTTTTTAGGAATATGTCAGGGAGACCGTCAGGTCCAGGAGTGAATTCATCATAAAGTTGATTTAATTTGTTTTTGACGACATACGCGAAGTCTGGACCAAAGAGTCGTCGGCAAAAGATTGTTTAAAAAGGTGGTCAAAAAAATTGGCGATAATATTGGGGTCATTTGAGGTTTAATCATGGAAGAAGAGTGGTAGGATCACTTATACAATTGGCTTGCGTTTCAATAAAATAGCGTTGATAGAGGGAAATGTGAAGGGTGGTGAAGTTGGAATAGCTGCGCATCTAGTTAGAAAAGTCATTAGGGGTTTGATTACGAAGGAAGGTTGTCCACTGCTTATTTCTTTTGTTTTAGGGAACGGAGTCTGCGATTATACCAAGGTGGGGAGGTGGGCAAAGTTTTGTGTTGGGCAAAGGGAACGTAAAGAGAGATAGAGTAAAATATTTCCCTGTAAAATATGGATATAGCATCATTATATAGCACCAGGCTTTGATGATGCGTCTCAGAACAATTGCTGGCCCACCCAAGTTATACGGTAACTGATCTGCAAATTGACAAAAACTGGTAAACCTGTCTGTTCTTTACTCCTTGGAAACTTGCCAGTGAATCTAACTTTCAGGAAATTTCTAGCCGTTTTGAAGAGGAAGGGGTACAGTATACAGAGTGCCTTGTAAAACTTTAGCAGATGAAATAAAATTTGAAAATAAATTTATAACATGGTCCAAAACTGAAGAATGCCGAAAACTAATTTCACAAAATCACAAATGCCGAGTTCTGGCCAGGTTTCTCACCTATACGATGGCTCTTTTATTATATTTAATGTAGATTATTTTGAAAGGAATAACATTGGTGTAGTTGATTAAGTATAATTCATTTCACCGGAAATTTCCGGTTACTTTTTAACATGCCTCGCATACATTTTAGACAAAACAGTACATGCATTTTATTGATTGTATTTTAGAGTCTAATTTAAGAGTTTGATATTGGCCGCCTCCAATGCGAATTATGAACTTGAAAAATGAATTACAAGCTTCTTGAGCGAATCCACACTTTGATATTTTTTAGCACTGACCATGTCAGTAAAGTATCCCATGTGAAAAAGGCAAAGGGATCAGTATCGGGTGAAAAGCGGAAAAGAAAGTGTAATAATTATGTGCACTTCTCAGAATAGTAGTTTTATCTTTATTATTTATTTTCTTAGTGCTTAGCTTAACTTTACATTCTGTTCTCTCTTTCTTCTTTTGGCTGCCCTGACCAGACCAGCTGGCGCGGCAGTATGATTATCCACCACGATTGGGGTCCCACTAACTAATCTTTTCTCTCCTTGTGCATTTAATTGAGCTTCCCTATTTTTGATTCGATAATCATAATTTTCAACTTCGTGTTTGCTATTTACTGTGATCGCTAAATATCGTCGGTTGCGTCTAAAAATTTGACCTGTGGATGTGTCTAATACTAGGAATGAATGATCATTTACTTTGCTGACAATTTTACCATAACACCATTTCGTATTTTTCTTAAAGATAACGCTTTGATTTGCCTCAAGCTTGGACAGGGAACGTGTTTGACGATCATAATAAAACTTGGAGCGTTGACGTTTTTTAACTAACTTCTCTGTTATCATTGGTTCTAACAGTTGCTGACGTAATAAAAGTTTTTTGCTTATGGGTGCCTTTGTTTTGATTCTACGCCCGAAGAACAATTGGGCTGGTGACAGAGACATGGAAGCCAGAGAAGAGACGTTATACTCCAGCAAACGACTATTGTATTCATGTAAGTGGCCTTCATCCAAGCACCTCTTCAGCAGATTCTTTGCGATTGCGACACCTTTCTCCGCTAGTCCGTTGCTCTGTGGGTAACCTGGGCTCGAAAATGTCAATGTAATGTTGGCCTTTTCGGCAAATTGATGATATTGATGACAGTTAAAGGGACTATTGTCAGACCGGATCTCTGAGGGATACCCATATCTGCGAAATATGTTCTCCAACACTTTGATAACTGTGGCCATCGATTTGTCTTGTAACTTGTCAGATACAAGCCAGTTGGAGTATGCATCCATCATTGCCAAATAGCACTTGCCGCCTAACTCAAATATGTCGATCCCAATAGACTGCCATGGATATTCAGGAATATTGTGATGTGTCAGCGGCTCTTTCGAATTCGCACGAGTGTATTCACAAATAAGGAACTTTTTAACTGACATCACTATGTCATCTGCCATTCTTGGCCAGTAAAAAAGTCCTCGAGCTCTCAGTAGCGATTTCTGGATGCCCAAGTGAGGTTCATGCACCATTGCAAGGATTTGCTTTCTAAGCGATTCGGGTATGACTAATTTGTCTCTAAAAAATAGTAAACCTTCTTCGAACTTTAGATCATCTCGAATTTTGTGATATAGCTTCGCCTCGCCACTCAAATGCTTGTACTGCGGCCAGCGACCGGCTAAATATTCAACAATTGTCGCCAAAACGCTGTCGTTCTGTGTTGCACGTGCGTATATCATTTGATTATAATTTGACATACATATTCGTTTTCGAACTTGATGTATTACTGCCTGTAACTCTTCGTCATCTTCTTCTTCTTATTTAATGGGTGCTCGCGATAGGCAATCAGCTACTGGGATTTTCTTCCCCGGAACGTACTTGATCTCAACAAAAGGATACTTCAGTAGCCTGAGAAACAATCGCTGTAGTCGAGCGGAGACATCATCAATCTCCCTTTTTATTAGCGTCTCGAGTGGCCGATGATCGGAGTGTACTTCTACATCACGGCCATAGACAAAATAGTGGAATCTCTCACAGGCGAATGTAACAGCAAGCAACTCCTTCTCTATTTGAGCCCACTTCTGCTCACTTTTCGTCAGGCTACGAGAAGCATATGCGACCGATTGTCCTTCCTGCAGTAGAACTGATCCTAAACCGTCCTTCGATGCATCGGTCTGAATGACTACTGGCAGCGCTGGATCAAAGATTCTTAATACGGGCCCTTCAGTAAGATCCTTTTTAAGTGCAAGCATTTCCAACTCGTGTTCACTACTAAAATGCCACTCAACATCCACCCGCTTTAGTTCACGAAGGTTTGCCGTTCGCTGCGATAAATTCCGTAAATACTGGCTCACGTACTTCAACATCCCCAAAAACCGAGCTACGTCCGCTTTACTTTCAGGTTTTGACATGTTTATGATAGCATCGAGATAGTTTTGATTCGGCCTGACTTGCGATGACGATATTTGTTGACCCATGAAGCGAACCTCAGGCAGTGCTAGCTGCAGCTTTTCTTTGTTAAATCGTATGCCGTTATCACGCGCAATTTGCAAAACCTTTTCCAATACTGCATTATGCTCTTCTACTGTCTGGCCAGATATGAAAATATCGTCGAAATAAATTTCCACCCCTTTAATGTCTCCAAAAAGCTGTACCATTTTTCGCATGAATAACTCCGGTGCATTATTCAATCCAAATGGAACGCGGTTCCATCGATAACGGCCAAATGGAGTCATAAAAGTGGTTAGGTCTGCACTGCCGTCATCCAATTCCAGTTGCCAGAACCCGTTTTTAAGATCAATTACTGTAAACACAGTCATTCCGGCTAAGCGTCCAATAATCGATTCTGCCGTTGGAATTAAAAAATGCTCCCGGCGAATGCATTCGTTTAGTGGCTTTGGATCTAAACACAATCTTAGCGATCCATTCGCTTTTTCCACAATTTGAAGGTTGTTGACCCAATCTGTGGGATAGTCCACAAGTGATATTACTTTTGACTTTTCCATCTCATGCAATTCTGCCTTTAGACGCTGATGAAGGCTTTCCGGAATTCTTTTGCGATATCGCAATACTGGCACAGAATCCGGCTTCAGATTAATGTGGCATTTTCCAGGCAACTTATCCAGTCCGTCAAACACATCTTCAAACTCTCTAATAAGCTCAGCTGCTGCCGATTTACCATCCGCTATCATGTCAATTCTTACGTTTCGCTTGATTAGACCCAAGCTGGAGCATGTAGCCCGACCCAATATAGGTTGTAAATTGCTGTCTCAAACAAGATGTTCTGTTTTTTCGTCTGACATAAATCAAAACAAGGCAACGTTATTTGACCCAGTGTATTAATCTTTTCATTATTATAAGAAAACAATTGTGTATTTGAATTTCGAATTAAATGATCAAATTTCATTTGATTAATAGAATGCAGTGGAACGCAATTAGTGTCCGCTCCCGTGTCCAACTTAAAGTTAATCTTGACGCCGTTGAAAATGAGATCATGAACCCATGGTTTGCTTATGCTATTAAAAGAGTCGATATTTACCACATTACTAATAACTAAACTATAATCCCTATGCAGCCAATTACAAAATTTCGAATTACCTTGATCAAAATATCCAGTCTGGTATTGCAACGTATCTGTCTTTTTATTTGCGCTTCCTTGATTTGACATTGCCCGAACTGATTCTGATTTTATTTCGTTGATGACCTCGATCGATCGACAGACATTTGCGAAGTGCCCTAAACGGTGACATTTGTAGCACTTCGCCCCTTCTTTAAGTGCTGGACAAAACTTTTCGTGGTTATCTTTAGCATTTCCACCACAGCGTTGACATTGCTTTTCGGATCCCCACTTCTTCATAATCAGACGCTTCTTCCGATTTTGAACTGCATCAACTTTGTTTTGCGGCACATCCAGTAACTGTTTGCTAGCGGCTGCCAGCTCAGCTGCCTTGCATCGATCAATTGTTTGCTGTAATGAGTCATCGCGATTTTCCAACAGTTTTGCTTGTAATCGCTTATCGGCAACGCCCAATATAGGGTCCGCCAAATAACTTTTTTTTTTTTTTGAAAATGCTATAAAAAAAACTACTGAATATTTTCTCAAATTTCTTTTTTTATTTGAAAGTACAATCCTTCCGGTTAATAATGGAAAATAATTTCATTCAAATGGCTGCCTCGGCTGGCCATGCAGTAGCCTACACGATCGGTCCAATTTTTAAGCACATTATCGATTGTGTGCAGCTGTATTTCACCAATGGCTTCACGAATATTGTCCTTTAAAGCGTCAATTGTCTCTGGCTTGTCGGCGTAACACTTATCTTTGACGGCACCCCACAAATAATAGTCCAACGGTGTCAAATCGCAGCTCCGAGGTGGCCAAACGACATCAGCTCTGCGGTTGATAATGCGATCTTCAAAAACAGGGCGCAAAACATCGAGTGTAGCTTCGGCTGTGTGGCACGTAGCGCCTTCCTGTTGAAACCAAATGTTGCCAATATCCTCCTCTTCAATTTTTGTGAACAAAAATTCGTTCAACATGGCCCGATAACGATCGCCATTGACTGTAACGGCCACTCCTTGCTCATTTTCGAAGAAAAATGGCCCAATTCTGCCTCTGGACCAAAATCCGCACCAAGCAGTGGCTCGTTTTGGGTGCACCGGCTTTTCAATGTATGCGTGCGGGTTTTCTGTGCCCCAAATGCGACAATTTTGCTTGTTTACATACCCGCCAAGATCAAAATGAGCTTCATTTGAAAAGATGATTTTTTTGGCAAAATCAGCATCTTCTGTAAGTCGATCGCAGGCCCACTTAGCGAAGCGTTGTTCAAGCGTATACACAACCATATTCGTTCAGCGGAAGGATAAAACTAATTATCTGTCAAATCAGACATGAGCTAAGTGTCACCATTCACGAAATAAGCACTACTTGAAAAAAAAAAACATTAGATGGCGGACCCTTTACAATGCGATCATGGAACATGCGTTCTGCATATGAGTGCTGGCACTCATCGCATGTAAACTCGCAGTGACGCATCTGTAATCGCAGTTCTGTTTCAAATTCGGTAAATGGTTGTCGCTCTTTCTGCACTATGGAGTTAAATTTGAATGATTCCATTACCGTGTTCTTTTGTGGTAAGCAAAATATTATTCTTTATTATTTATTTCTTTCTCTTCTTTTTATTTATTTGTATCCCACATCTGACACCATGTAATAATTATGTGCACTTCTCAGAATAGTAGTTTTATCTTTATTATTTATTTTCTTAGTGCTTAGCTTAACTTTACATTCTGTTCTCTCTTTCTTCTTTTCGGCTGCCCTGACCAGACTCCTTGACTGTCAAAAAACTAAGTTGCTCCTACTGCTTATGGGTGCGTTCAGTCCACTTTGATCATGTATCTTACAGAAAGGGTCGTTGTTTTTTTACCGTTCTTGATTAACGCTTGCTTGTGTGCTTAATTGTTTGGTTTCCCAGGCTTCAAAGCACTTTCTTAAATACTCAAGGTAAGTACACACAGTCACCCTGACTACACGGTCCAGAATCACAAGCGGCGAAGGTCCGTCGGACGTCACACCCACTTAAACTAGGATGAACGGTGACTCTTGACTTTTGGTAGCCATTCGAAGATTAAAATTTTCCTGTGACCTTCTCGTTAAATACACAAAATACTTTTGTTTGTTCTTGAATTGTTCAATCAATAAATTTTTCATCACAGAATTCGATTATCTTCAATTGGCCACGTTGATGCAAGCGTAACAACTCTACCCCTCTATCGAACCTAAATGTTTGTTCAAGATTTTGCCCTTTGTCCGACATAAAAAGGTCTTAGATGGCACACGTCTTTCAATATCCATTGCAAGGTAGTGTTTGATATTTTCAGCTCAGCAGCCATGCTCTAACAATAATTCTGATTTTCCACTCCACACTTTGCGTTATCAGACCATTCTGGTAAAAAAAAATACGAAGCAAAAACGCAAATGCTTTTGGACACTTATAAACAACGAACCCACTTGTCATTAAGCGCAACGATTACACACTTTTATCAACTGATTTGGAGTCCAATTCTTTGCCGTACTTCATGAGCAGTTGACATTTTTCTTCCAGCATGCAACCAATTACTATCGTATTATACCCCGTGGTCTACTTACCTGCCAATTTTAACCCTGAACCTTTGACCTAATTAAATCTGCACCAGACACACTTGGTCTGTTTGGCCACGTTCTATCTTACTCTTGACCTCATTGTCGATTATTATAAATGAAAGGAAAAGGGGACTTATCCACGATTTCTAAGAGCTATTCAGTGACATTGGTCTAAGATTTAGCCCACTGGGAATATTAAATGTTTGGTAATTCGAGTCTTCCCCTTTAACTAAGAAGGAAGGCAGAGTAGAGAAAGTGGTATAAACAAGACATTTAGGGGGAAAAGAAGCATTTGGCCGAGCAGCTAATGCACTTAAGCTTTGATTAATATTGCACCGATCTTCTAATACACTTGGCGTGCACTTGATTATGGCTGTGCAAATTTGATTGGATTCTGCATGAATATGGATGTGAGATTCGGGTTTGTTTTTCGATAAGAAATTCCTCTGACATGCTCTTAAGGGCTCACAATAACAACAGACGTTTCAACCTTACAATTTACTTACGCTTCATGTGTCCAATCTCAGACTATGGCCATCTGCCACGGCTCTAAAGTAGCCCACCATTATCTGATCAATGGCTTTCCTAATTAAGCTGCTAAACGGCCGATTATCATATCAAATTTTGTACACTTCATCCAAATTGAATTATATGCATCAGTGGCAGATTCAATTAACATTCCACACACGTGCCTGCGGATGTGTATCCCTATGCATTTCCACTACCATCTCAGTTGTATCTATTAAGAATTTATTTTCTCTGTAATAAGGTCAGGTTTTTGCTTATTTTCCTTTTATAGAATCCTTTGTCTCCTGGTTTATCCTAGGGACAATCCCTTGAGTAAACTAACGTTCGCTCCATGAATACCCAAAATAACAACAATGCCTGTCAACATCCATAGACATCTCTTAGCTTCATAGCCAACATCATCATCATAATGATCGTCATGGCATCCGCCAATAAACTTCTCCACTTTATTGTAGTCCCGAAATGGCTTTGTAATTTTCCGACACAATATTTTATTGCGAATCATTTCCGACCGGTAGCGAAGCCCGGGCGAGGGGTATAAATAAAATTTCAAATATTTTCGTCGGGCAATTATGTGGAAACAATAACCCGTTCGAGATGGAAACAATTTAGGACAATTTAGAAGGATGGCTCATCCTTCTAAATTATTTACAGTTTTGGTTGTTCCACAAGGTGTTATTGGTAAATTGTCCTTCAAGATTTTAGAGCGGATATAACGAAAATAGGAAGAAAATGAAAAGCAGGATGTGCCTTGACACCGTGTTCCAGTTGCTTGTCCTGATTTTAAACGATTGCGAATGACTGTGGCAATGGAATCAGAAACCATTTGTGGGTGAAGGATGAAATAGAGCGGACCGAGGCCATGTTATTCCCAACGGATCGGAAGTAGGATTGAAATATGAAGCGCATCCGCTATCGTGTCTAAAGGTCGAGAACGAACATATACCGGAAAATAGATTGTTATACAAAAACCAAACGGATGAGAAGAGATGATACAAATATCCTTAACCTGCCGTTGACAAAGACGACAGCGAGAGTATTAAAACGGAACCATAAAACGGAAAAGGAAATAAAAAAAATAACGTAATCAAATCAAACTTAAACCGTGGCACGATTCGTGATTCACAATTCGCATCACACAACTTACGGCTCGCAGTCACAGTCACAGTTCACTACGTGCAATGTCTCTGTCGCGTTATCTGTTATGATCTGAAAGTAACCGAATGTCCCTGCCTCCCCAGGTACATTCATCAAATCGAGTTATATTCAAAAGTATCTATACTAAGATACACTAGATGGATAAAGTCTCCAGTACTCCGGGTTGCATAGCTGCTGTTGCTGTTTCTGCTTTTTCATCCATCATCCTTCATCGTTTATAGTTAAGTGAATGTTCGTCTGCATATTTTACTGTCAATTGAATTTGCCAGCAATTGACACAAGCTTTCCCTCAATCCATGCTCTTCGTCGTCGTACGACTCAGCAGGGTTCGTGCTTCCCAAATGGACAGATCACGGCCTGTGTTTGTGCAGGATGCTGCAGAAACTGCGAATATAATTCAATTTGCGACAATTTGTTGAATTGAAATTGTGTCGGGTCAATATGGATGTCGACATCTGTGCAGTACATAGGCTGGAGTAGTTCGGTTACTTTGTATGCATGATGATTGGTAGGTTGTCCGATGTGTTTGGTGAATGCATCCGCATAATCTGATTCACAAAGTGGCGCCAGTTCCTAGTTAATCGTAAATCCATCTTAATGGTTCTAATTACATGCACAGCCTGGGGCATGGAAGACATACGCCCTAAAAACGTTCTGATGGATTGCCGTAGCATAAATAATTCCCACTCGACCTAGTGGTTTGTGGACACGGAGTAGTTTTTGGCGGTTCCGTTCGTCACATCGACGGACGGCAGTTGTGGTTTGCGCTCGGGATGATGTTGATGGGTTGCGAGCGGCTTGGTTGGTTGGATAGTTGCTACGACGGAATCTAATCGATCAATCTGTCAGTTGCAATGCTTCAAATTTTCGGGCGGCAGATTGCTTTGGGGCACCGCATATGCCGTACAGATTTGTAATTCCCTTTATGTGCAAGCATTTTGATGAACTAAAGGAGAAAAATGTATACATACATTCGAGGACGTTGGTGTGAATGGGAATTAGGGATTTAATGTGCTTTGATTTGTATTAACGGACGAGAGTGGAGGCATGGTTGCGTTAAATACGAAAATGAGACGAGAAAAGTACGTTTGAAGTCTCGGTATTCACTCAATCAATTTTTGCGATTGAAGTAATCCGTGTAATAGCTACAGGGTTAATAAGGTTTTCCATTTAACGACGGCTTCTGGGGGAGGTGAGCTTCTGTTTTAGCCTCGAACGGCAATTATGGGTACCAAGCGGAAGATATAGAGGTAATGGGAATTAAATAAAATTTAATTGGAACGGATATAACCACGTTATTTCTCACTTATCCGGGCTTCCATTGTGGTCGTTTGTCAGACAGAATGTTTTGAGTCAAATAAAAAAGTCGCTTTTGCGGTAGAGAGATAAGAAAAGATGAGTGATAGAATGAAAATCTCCTGAAGAGGAGAATAACATATAATGTCCGCCTAGAGCAGTCAGAAGTCAATCAATTTTTTGGTTGTACGAGTATATTTGGTTGTACATACCCTGACAAAATTATTTGCAGTTCTCACTTTCATCTCCGCATAATGACACGCGCAGGCTCCAAAAGATTCCCTAGACAAATCTTACCGAGGTTACGCACCACTATGGAAATTGTTTTCACCCGGCAACCACTAAAATTTGGCGTATTGTTGAGCAACATCGGCGAGATCCCAGTCCGCCATAGCTGTTCTATAATATATGAGCTTATGTACACGTACCCATCGCGGATGAGCCATTTGTCTCTGGCACTTCGCTGGCGGGATCGGAATGAATAGGTGCTTCTGGAAGAATAAAGCCCGATCGGAGTAGGGGAGAGCGAATAGGATAATCATCCCCGACTGTTTAGTGGAAAGTCTATAGTTCAAGTCTGTCTATAGCCAAGAAAAATTCCTATACGGAAAAACTGGGGAACAACATCAGTTGTGAATGAAAGGTGTTAAAAAAAATGCTGACGAATGCATAACACTCGTAGTATAACATCACTTCAAAAATGCATACTCTATGTATGCCTTTCCAATATAACACCATAATGACATGAAAATTAAAAAGTTACTGTGAACTACAACCAACGCGACAAATTCAGTCGAATCTTCCGAATCCTATCTAGGACAACCATCCCCGGATAGTAGTGAACGAATATCTTCGACACAAACCATCTGCATCCCGTTCAGGTTGTGTGACAAACACCATAAGAGCATAACTCTTTAAGCTGTGCGAACCTTATAAAAAATAAAAAATAAAAGAAAGGCTCTCGTGGTAGCTATTGGGGAAGTAAGGTACGAAGAGCAGGTTATTGTCGTTAGTCATAGTCCTTGGAATGTGCTTTCAAATAAAAATTGTCGATTCCATATAGGGCTGCTCCGTCGTACAAAAACTTATTAGGTTAATACTTAATATACTGGGGCTGTGGTGTTCTGCATATTTTAAGGCACTGTCTCTCGAACACACGAATGACAATACGGTGGCCTTATTAGAGCCACGTAGCATATGATTTTTACTCTGTGGTCAAGTTGAATTCTGTGAAACAGATTCCTTGTCATACCGAAGGTTTTTTCAGCTTCAGCAAAGCAAGAGTCTATTTCCTATTGAGATATTGATACAGTCAAGCTAGATACCAAAATATCGAATCATGTTTCTCACCGCTAAAGGTTGTTCATTTTGCCTAATAATCGCGAATTTTCTGCAGTTCCTTCTGGTTCTCTCAAGGCCCTCTATATTCTAAATCACCTATGTACATGCGCTATTGGATGGCTAAGAAAACCTTTGAGATCGCTTATTCTAGGTATTGGAGAGTTAACCGCTTCCTGTTGTAAACCATTTTTAACATCAAGGATCCTGCTTGAAGTAACGTTGTAACATCTATCAACATACTTCTTTGCCATTAAATAAATCATATACATATAGAAGGTAATTTGGCATGCCTAGCCTGGCGAGCTTGTAGATCAGACTTTCTGACCATACGGTCTCGATAGCCTGTTCAAAGTCGACCAGACAAGCACCCGTGCATTCGTTTTTTGCCTTATTCCACTGTATGGCGGAAACCAGTTTTAATGCAACGGGAATAGTGTCATGCCTTGCCTTAAAACGAAACTTGTTGTCCGGTATTATTTTCCTTTCCTCAATTCATTTTATCAGAGTTCTGTTTATTACTTTTACAAAAACCCTTCAAATGATCGTTTTATATCTACACCTTTTATGGATAGGGTGAATCACCGCTGTTTTTCATTGTCCTGGAGCGTGGTGGGAATGATGGTGTCTTAAAAGATTCCGTCGACTTTCTATTTTTAAGTGAGTCCAGGATGCACAGGAGCTCATCCCGTCTCACAAACAAATAAATAGAAACTCAGTCATTGACGATAATTCCATTCGCAAGACTTTCATCATTGAATTCACTGATTGATAGCATTAATTATTCGGACAAGAGTATTCCACGTAGTCGAGTTACACAATCTCAACAGCTGAAAGGCAACGAGTGGGCAAATCGCGGCATTCATGTACGATTACTGACTTCAATAAAACGTAATATAAAATTATTTCCACAAGAATACAATTATATAGAAGTGGCTGGGTGGCACATCATCTAATTACGCTTGCCTTAGAATTACACTGGTTTTCAAAATTCCTGTTCTCTTTGTAAAGCTTCTTTAACAGAGTTCAATTTAAATTTTTTTCAAGCTCAGTCCACAAATGTTCAACGGGGTTTATATCGGATGACTGCGGAGGCGTTTTGAGCTGAGAGCTGGAAGATACTCGCATACCCCATACCATGATACATATAACCACCACCATGTTTCACCGTCGCTTCAAGATACATAAGTTTCTCTCAGCTCAGTATTTAGTTTTTGCTTCCCGTGATTGGCAAACAAGTTCAACTTTCTTTCTTCAGAAAAAATAAGGTTCTTTCTAAGGTCTTCGTAACATATTGGTCAGCGGATGCGAGTCCCTTACGAAATTAATGCAACTCTGCCGTTAAAATCATTTGACCTTCAAACCATCCTTATTCAACAGAGTTTTTTTTAACCATTTCGGACATCTCTGATGTGAACAATTTTACTGGCGTCTTGCGGTTTTGCTTGACTTTCTTGGCAATATGCCTCTTATATGGCGGGGTTCCCATTTGAGCATTTTTCAATTAGGTTTTTACCGATTTTGCAAAGTATGGCCGAGCGTTCACGTGTAGCAACATTTCTGTTTGTATTTTTTACTTCAACAAACGGCTTGTATACGCTAAAGGCTCGGTCACACAGAAAGCGGCCTGTCATGACGGACAACGATATCGATAGGCGATCTAGTTGTACAATACAATATTGTATCGCTAATGTCAAATAGAAGGCGGTCTGTCGAGAAGAAGAAGAAGGTTGCTCCTGTGCAACCTTTTATTTACTTCAATCCCAACGTAATTTTTGGCAGTCAATATGGTTCCCAGATATTTGATTCACTTTCCCAAAACGTAATTCGAATAAAGGGTGAAGAGTGTCCAGTGGGAAATTTTCAACTTTAAATTTCGAGTGTTCGAAAACCAATGGGGTGAGCTAAGTGGCGAAGGCATCGTTCGGTACGCATTTTTTGCGGATTTATTAATCGCGATGAGTCATTGGTCGGGAACACACCGCGCATTTGCGGTTGAGCAATATTTAAAAATGGGTGAATCGTTGGTTCCTGAGCGTCGCAATTTTTGTACTCACTCACTTTAAACTTATCTGGTCGTAAAGGTTTAGACAAGAAGGGTCAATGGTGAACAGGTCCAACAGGGACCATCAACATTCGCAGCGACACCGGAACATGTCGTTCAAATTTGACACGAAATTATGCGAAATCAATAGTAAATCAATAAGTAAATAAATAAGAAAGATTGCGGCCTCTATGGTATTGAAAAAATCAACTGTGCACGTTATTAAAAAAATATATATCGACGGCTACGTAAATAAATAGAACCTGCATTACTGGTGCCCAAACAACCCTAGAGAATGCCATCAAAAACGTTTACAATGCCCCAGAACGACGGTATGGTGTGCCATTTCTGCCCGAGGGATTACTGGTCCTTATTTTTTTAACGAACAAGAGTTAGTCACTATTGAAGTGCATTACCGAATGACGGACGACTTTCTGTTGCCGCAACTGCAGTTGTTTCCCGGGCACAATAACAGAACGCTGTTTCAGCAAGACTGTGCTACACCACACACGGCTAAGTTCTCGATGAAGAAGCTCAGGGCTATTTTCCAGAACAAATTGATCAGCAAGTATAGAGAAATACCATGGCCATTTCGTTCTCCGGATCTCACACCATGCGATTTTTTCTTGTGGGGATATCTAAAAACGCGAATCTGCCGCCATTGAGCCAACTCTTTGTTCACGCGTTATTGCAAATATGAGGGTCCGGCTTCAAGAGTGCCTGGAAAGAAATGGGTATCATTTCGAGGATATTGTTTTTAAAAGGTAAAATCTGCAACAGGGCTGTACATTTTCCCAAAATAAAGTTTAACCTACAATTTTCCGTTTTATGATTTATTTTATTTCAAACTTGAAATTTTTCTACTGGACACCCTTTATTTGGACGGCCCCTGGTTCGTACAGGCTTCGTATGTTCCACGAGCGTTTCCTTAATTTTTGGACATTCTTTTTTATGGAAGCTTGTCCTTGGGTACTTCCCGCTGGAGATCCGACCGGGGAACTAGTTTATCTCTGGAATATTTAACTAAGGGTGACCTGCCATATTTAAAGCCGAAGTGTGTCAACGAATTTTTTTATGCGGCCATCAGCTCTGTACCTATTTGTGCTATTTTGTTGTATGCGCTCCTTTAGGAATTTAGTCACCTTTTATGATTGACATTCTGAGTAGCGGGTGTATTCGAACCTATGGGGATGATGATCAAATCTTTCTTCAATGGGAGAATCCTCATGAAACTAGCTTCTGATGGCCTAGTGCTGAATGAGGATGGACATTTTTTGGTATTCAAGCCCATGACTCCAAAATTGCATGCGGTTTGTAGAGATTCGTTTCAGTTCCCATATGATTTTGATGTTCTTCTGCCAAGTCATAATTTTCTGTCTTTGCCATGTTTTCAAAAAAATTCGAAATAAATAATTCCCAAGTACCCGTAGCGGCTTGACATTTAGAAATGGGTTACTTCTTGTTAGTGATGTTGAAACTTGAAAGCATAATTCTACTTAAGTATATTTAAAAGTTCCCTTGAAAACAAAATATTTCGAAGCTTAGATAAAAGTTTATCACATAGAAAAATCAAAAAAAAAAAAAAAAATAAAATACCATTCACATATTACAGGAGTGGTCGATGAGCGATAATAATGTCAATGCAGAGCTTATCTGTTTTGGTTAGTTTTTTGCTCTCGAATTCCACATCTCCAAACAACGATTCCATCAAACAAAAGCCGTTTTTTCCGTCAACATTGCATGCATTTTTTATTAGATTAGTTATTGATCACTATAACAATTTTTTAGTTTTTCTCTCGCTATTATCAATTATTTTTAGGATTAATCATGTACTCGTATAGTGAATTTTTTACACCGAGATGAGTGATTTAAATACTAGGAATTCAATGCAGGTGGGCTGCTTTGAAAAAATTGAGCTGAGCGAACCCTTTTGTCTCACTGTTTAAATTCGATTTACATCACCTGTTTACTGTGCACCTGAACGGTCGCACACTTAGCTAAGGCCGCGTGATCCCTCCAAACTGTGCATAAAACACTACTGCTTAGTAGACATCGAACCTGATGACCTCGCCACTCAGATCGTTGATAACTCCACGCGAGACTGTTAACCTGAGAGCTGAATGGATTGTTTGGCCGTTGATGTTGTTAGCGGCAACACCAGTAGGAGCCATAAGTAGGACAGCACCGTTTCCATGCAGCAAGCGCCTTGGATGATAGTCAGATTGTGGTGAGATTCTTCACGAAGTTGTTGACGTAGGTGGTATAACACTTGAGATTGCAATTCGTTCACGCTAGACGCTGCATGATCCAAAGATGGTGTTGTCGATATGTGGTTTTCTTTAGAGTTTTTGATGAATACAATGTTGTTTGAAATATCAGGATATTTCTCATACGCAGAATACCAGTTAAACATACGATAAACGTTCCTCTATCGTACCAATAGGAAAATTGGGTTTTCGGTGATTATTCCTCAATAATAAGTCGGATTTGAAAAAACAAAACGTACGGACACTCAGCGATGTCCACATGATCACCTTGGTAAGTTTAGTCAAAATCAGTTGAATGGCTTCGGAGGAGTATTTGTAGGAAGAAACGGCTGTCCCGGGTACTTGTCACCAGTTTCTATGACTATGAGGGAATTATTGTTTCTATAACAATCAGCGATAGTATGGGTTGGGATATCCGGAAAACAAAAAAAAAACAGCCCTAAATTGCTTTCCATCTGAAACTAAAATATTTACTGAGCGACGTTATTTGAACAGCGTTTTGGGACTGTTCAAGGAAGTTTTTACATTTCACCCAAATATTTAGATACACTCGTAGTTCAAAGGAATTTCCCGTAACACAAGTAAGGTCAGTTTGTTCTCTGTACCCATAGTCCAAACAAGCTCTTTCAGCCTGTATAAATTATAATTCCAATCTCCAAGAGATACGCTACATATTTCTATATAGTTGAAAACAAAATCACATCATCAAGGAGATTCACCTTATTAATAAAAGGCCAATTTAGTGTCCACCCGCGCTTTACAGTATTGTTAAAAACATAGGGACAAATTTTAGAAAGCACCATCACAAGACCCTCAGGAATTTAATAATATCCTTGACCTATACTTGATTAAATTAAGCCCTCGTACGGCCCCCTTGTATTTCCTTTCATGTTTCAAAAAAACTTTTTTATGAAAAAATAAAATAAAAACATGTCATGCAGAGATACCAATACGACGGTTCTTCAATTATGAATAGACGCTTGGCACCCTCCTACAATCAGTTTTGTCCTTGCTGTTCAGCCTTTGTAGAGCTTTATATGTCTCAAGGTTTTTTGACAGCTAGTATTTTTGTTAACGACTTCTACCAAGCACATGGTCTTCGTATTTGTTTTGTCTTCTTTTTTTTTCGTTATTAACCTTAATTTCGAATGCAGAGGCATCCGAGAGTGATTTGAGATCTTCGAACTAGGTCAAAATTCATTAGATCCATCCAGGGTACTTATAACAGTTTCATTCTCTCGTGCACTAATCCGGCAGCACGGTTCTCATATTCCCTTTAATTCGTTCTTACTTTGTCAACCCCCGGGAAATTCATACCTGAAGCATGCAAAAGACCAAAAAGGACTCGCTTTGAAGTACATATAAAGCTCTATTCGCAAGGGTGAAAGCAAAAAAAGCATACGTCCTTTGAGTAAAGGGACGTTGACTTTTCGTTTACCCTGTGGATTCCAGTTGGATTTCAGTTTACCCTACTTCGGTATCACACTTTCGGCTGTTTGTGCAGCATGAGGACGGATGTATACAATAGTTTGTCTGAACGCTTGCCAGATTGCCAGATGGGTGGCAATTCAAGGGCAAAACATCATATCGCTGAATGGATTCTTTATCCCCTCGAGCATTCAGAATCCTTCATCAATTCAACATGGCATTTTCTTTGAGACACCCGTGTTCTATCTTTTCCGTTGTTACCCGATTCCATATATATATTTATATCTATATATGAAGGGACCTTAAGTAAATATTGGAGAAGCGGGCATGAACACTATTGTGCCTATATTTCATGTGGATATCCTTTAAGTCAGCATGAGAGCGAATCATATAAAAAAGGAACAAAAGTGATGACATCCATTCTATCACTTCCATCCCGACTTGGGGGATACGAGTATGTCGACAAGGAAGCGAGAAAAGTGACATGTCAGATGTGTGCGTCTGGTTGGCGTTATTTCAAGGAAGAAATCAATTATTTCCAACAGTCACCTTGTTCACCTTTTGATTGATCACCGTAGTTATTTGTATATTCGAATGGAATTGGGAATTCAAGCTGCTGTGTCGGATTGGATGTGATATTCAAGGTTATAAGGCACAGGTGCTTGGGTGGTACGAAAGCATCTCTTGAATGATGACTATTTGTGCTTCCCTGAGAGTGAGGTCACATGTATGCCTCTATCAAGGATATTGACAGTGTAGTTGTTCCGATAGATTCGATAGATTAGATTTCATTATGGCAGTCAAGTCGTTCGTAAAGGTCAGTGCTAAGTGCTACACTTATTAATCAATTTCAAGACCTCTCTTAACATGTGATATACCAACATGATCTTAGGTCGATTGGGAAGCTACTATCATCAGGTCTGGATGTGAAGTAGTTCGACCATGATCTAGCCCCTCTAGTATGATACATGATTCAGTAATGACGAGGCGCACCCTTAAAGACTGTTCTGTTGAAACGTTTTGGCCATGAATACGGAATAACATTCATCCATCATGACGAAATGGTAAAAAAAACATGGTAGAGTACATTTACCTGGTAATCCTTGACCATATGCTCGTCCATGTGTTATGAATAAAGCTGTTTATAAAGGATACACAACGACCTTCAAGGGTAGTGGATCCGGATGGTGTGAGCACGTCCTTAGTCAGGAGAAGAATATGGACATAATTAGGAGGAAAATTAAGATTACTCAAGCCTACCGCTTCGACTACGATGTTATAAGCCGATGAGCATCTGTTGTGAAGAAATTTAAGTCCACGTTCGTGGTCGTAATGAGGAAAGCCATCGTGACAACCGAAAATAATATAAATACATGATGTACCACTCTGGCGGCTTAAGGTATATTGTCACTATCCAAAGACATTTTCCAAACATATATAAATAGGGCTATCCAACAAAAGGTGTCATTTTGAATCATTAGAAAAACACTAAATTTTTACGACGTTTTTTTATGTAATGACATTTGTATTGTAGTTCGGAGCACAAGCCTTGAAGTTAGTAATGAAATTCAATATCTGCCATCTCTGCCCACAAATAGTCTGACTTTTGATGACATTTTTCATCATGTTCTCACATAATTGCGCCAATAACATCACTGAATATTTTAAATAAATCGTTCGATATTGGCACATTGACATTCATTGTATCTTTAACATAGCACAAGTATTATTATGTTGAATCCCAAGACTTCAGCTTTTCCATTTCGAGAAATTGCAATAATATTGTCACGCAATAAAGGCATTGTTTCACAAACTCTGTGGGATGTGGCGCTGCCCTGCTGAAAGAAAATTTCGTCGACGTTCGCAATACCAATGTCGGAACCCCTTCATTGAAAAGGTCGCTACGAGACCAATTTCGAAAAAAATAGACCGCTTGTAGTGGATTGAGAGGTTGTTCTACTAGTTGTCTTGTCTTCTGTCACGTTTGTGTATAGACAATTGATCTCACCACTGAACATTATTTTGTGCTAAAAATCAGGACAAATACGTCGTCGTCTTGCTTGGATTTCCGTGAATCTAAGTCTAAGGCTGTCACAATACACTTAAGAAACTGACTGTAAATAACAAACTAAAGCTGGATGGCAAGGCAATGAAAAGGTAGACATACAAGCCAAGAAAGGCCTAGGTTAGGTTAGGTTAGGTGGCTTCCCTCCATAAAAACGGTGGGGATTTCTTAGACATGGAACGGTCCATTGTGCTACCACTGGAGTCGGCTTGGCCACCGTTACTCTTGGAACCATTTTGAGTGCTGAATAAATTTCAATATTTCATAAATCTCCGTATCGGATAGATCCGTTAGTTCGTTGACGAAATATTAGAATCCTAAAAATCGTCTTCATGAGGCGGTTAGAGCAGGGCAATTGCATGAGTGATGGGATGGATATTCTTCCTCTTCCTCATCATGGCACGTACTGCAGTAGTCGTTGTATGGCAGTCCTAATTTTGCGGCATGTTTTCCCTAAGCGCAATGTCCGATTAGGCTGCTTATAATCTGCTTACGTATTTTTAGCAGGTTTGTGATTTTACGTTGGCAGTATCTGGGCCAGGCTTGTCCCGCATAGTTGCATGTTTCAAGGTCCCGCCATCTCTCATTTGCCTGTTGCAGTGCATTTTTCGAGATTTTATATTTTTGCGTTTCCAATGGTGGGTGGATTTCCCCTTTAACAGTCGAGAGCTCCAGTGTGGTGCCTACTTTGGCTAGTTCGTCTGCTTCACAGTTACCTGGTATATCGCTATTTGCTCGATCTTATTTAGAGACGTGTGGCAGTGCCTTTACCAATTGTTATCTTATTATTGGTGATTCGAGTGCTTTTGTTGCAGCTTGGCTATCTGTGTAGATGACGAATTGCCGTTAATTCAACTTGGAATATACTGTAGTGATTCGGTAGTCTAAAGGATTGGCAACCACACCATTGCCTGTCTTAGACCCGTCTGTATATATTTCCAGTGCCGTGCCTATTTTTGGAAATTCATTCCCCTCCCATTGTCCTTGGTTGAAAATTGTTGTTCTGAAGCATCGTTTCGAGGGCTGCAGTGGGGGTTGTTCGCAGTGCCCCTGTTATCGCAATGCACGCCATCCTTTGAACTCTGTTAGGAATTTGCAATAGTTAGATCTGCACAGTGCCGGCCACCAGACAAGGCACCGCGGTATACAACCAGTAGGTAATATGTGTTATGATACCCCATCTGGTATCCAAGGCAGTTATTGCTTTCTCTGTGCGTTCTTCCGCATTCAATTTCCAGTTGAGCTTCCTGTCGAGTATCACGTCAAGGTGTTTGACCTCCTCTTTGTGGTATGCCACGTTTTACTGTCCTTTTTGTTTGGCAGCAGCCGAATTTCGAATGAATCGACCTGCTTGAAAGCATTTGTTTGATCCAAAATATTAAATTACCATTAACCTCTAACCTGCTTAATGCATTGGTGATGGCTAGTAGTTTTATGTTGTTGAAAGCTCCTATGATATCGAGGAGGGCAATCATGGCAAATTCTTTGTTGGAAAGTGATTTTTCAACGGTTCCAACTATCGTGTGTAGAGCTGTGTCTACTGATCTTCCCTTACAGTAAGCATGTTACGATTTCGTAAGTATGCTTTTTTGTAGGTTTTCGCGAATGTACAGGTTTACCAGTCTCTCTAGCGTCTTAAAATGAAAGGACTGACAGGTCTGAAGCCTTTTGCAGGTGTGTGGGAGGTTTCTCCTGCTTTTGGTACAAATACAACATTTGTTTTCCTCCAGGATAGTGGCATATAGCTCCCGTCAAAACTGGATGAGAATAATACCAAAAGTCACATTTCGAGAATGCCGTAAGCAAGTTGCATCTCTATCGGATAGATTCCATCCAGACCTGCAGATTTGTATGGAAGGAAGCTATTTACTGCCTGTTTAGAGATAATCTAAACATGGTAATCTTGAGAAATGATGTACGAGATGTTGACAGGGAAGGAGAGCAGACGACGATCAGCGAACCACGATAAGGCCGAAGAAAACTGATATAATTCAGCTGAGTTCAAATGTTCCCTGTCGAGGCGTCATTTGACACTTTCGTTATCAGCGGCCGAACCAACGCATCCTTAGCAGCAGCCTTATCTAGGGTCAGGCCATCATATCTTTTATAATGTATTGAACTACAACCAACGAAACAAATTCGGTCGAATTTCTGGAATCATATCTAGGACATCCACATCTTCGGCAAAAACCATCTGCACCCCGTCCAGGTTGTGTGACAAAAAACACCATAAAAGCGTAACTCTTGAACCTGCGCGAACCCCAGAAAAAAAAACAAAAAAAAAAGAGGGTCGATAACCCAAGTCACATACCCATGGATCAAAACTCATGTTATGTAGAGTTTATAGTATCAGCTACATTGGCAACAAGTACCATTTAAAAGTTAAATCCTTTTCCAACAAACGATTTTTGAACCATTAAATATCCTTTCAAAATTAAATGACTTTTTTTCCGACACATTTCTCTTAACCACTACCGGTTCTAAGTTCTCTTCTCACCTCAAGATATCAAACAGAAAAAAATTCTCTCCAGCCACATTCCCCAACAGCAAACAATTGGTTCTTACCCATTTCAATTAAACGAACCTTCACTAATAAAATTCGCAATCAGTGGTCCGCATTGGACAAACCACTCATGTAAACAATTTACTTTGGTATCTGATCCGAGCGTATCCTCAGCTTCATTAAAATACGAGTACTGCAACATTTTTGATTTTTTTTTTGTTTTGGTCGAAAACGGAATCGAGAAAGCTCGCAACTCTTAGAGTAAATTCGACCTCATTTCGAAGGTGGATGGACAACTAAAACTTCTGACCCACAATTTGTATTAAACGTCCACTCCGACCCATGGGATTGTGCGAGCAGCTACCATGGGTATGGCCACAATTGCCACACACCCTCTTAACACAATTTTGCATTAACTCAAATTATCCGCCCGAGGCAAGCTTTAATTACATTTCTGTGGTCTCGTCACTTTCACAGCTGCCCCATTCGCTTTCACATTCGTTTCGTTCCGAAACTGTACCGTGCACGTTCCCTAGGGAGCGACATGGCCTACGGCTATCTTTCAGTTTATTTTTTTCCATTCGCCGTTTTTACTCTTTGTCCCTTTGTAAATAATTTTACTGTCCTGTAAAAGGCTTTTCGTTTAATTCATTCGTTTCTCTTTCTTCTTTCTCAATTCGGGCCTGGGAGCAGGCCGGCCTGAATACTCGGGTGCCTGTGTGCCAGTGTGCCTGCGAGCCTTCGAGTGGTTGACACATTCCTTTGGAACAATTTAATTAGCCGGCAGTATAAATGGGGATAAAACCGGACTAAGATGTGATTCCATTTCATTCGAAGCGTGAACCAAAACGAAAACGATACCGAATTCTAAATGCAAATTAAACTTCAAAGCACTCTGAACGGCAGCAACACCATAGGCCCCAACGGGACCGCAGAGTGCCAAACAAAACAAAGTGGGAAAAAAGGAAAAGGATAAAAATAAGATTAAACAGGTCAACGACAATGCTGTTGCCTGCCACTGATTTACAACCAGAACGTGCTTTTTAAAACGGTATACCTTTGACATCGAACGGGCCTCGAAGGATCGGTTTTACCTATACCCTCGGACATGTGGGCGATTTACCTTCCCCCTACATCCGTGGTACATTATAAGGGAATTAATATTCCAAAGGTGAGCTGTTCGGAAACGGGCGTACAGATATACACGGGGGTCGTGGGCAGGGCAAAGAGGCAGGGATGATTTATACCCATTTAATTACCACAGCAAAATTTAATAGGTGTTCCATGAAATCCGGTCTCAGGGATATCACTTTGATAAACGACCCCACAACACTCTTGGAATGAAAGACCTACCCAAGGAAACAATGTTAAACAGTGGTATTATGCCACAGATTAGCCACAAATCGAGAGAGAAGAGAACAAAAAATAGATTACCCAAATGGCGTGGGTTCCCAAAGGATTATTGCGAGGCATAAGAATATGTGAAACGTGCCCTGGCACAACGAGTGGACACCGCACCGACTTGGGACGAAATGAGAAATGTCAGACAAGTGTCATAGAGCACAGGCATGATGCATAAACCCACATTCCATAATCTACGTCTAACTAATACAAAAGTGCCAACATAGATGACGGGATGAATCGGTCCTTGTCCCTATCCTGCTAGTGCTGATCAGCATTTTGTATTCCTGCACGCAAAGCACGTGGTCACAGGGCGGACAGAACACGAGTATGGAAGAATCCAAGGATACTTGGACATTTTGTGTTTTCTTGCGTTCAAGTAGACGTTGCAATTAAAATTTACTGAAAACGTATTTAAAATGTTGCAGTTGCAAGTAGTAGATGGACAGACAAGCAAAGGATATCCTGCAGCTCCAGTCAGCCCCTCATGCCTCTCCATTCATGGACATGACCATTTTCAGGCTGCAGCAACTTTGCTTATGCAGTTACACATGATATCCTTTGACGACGAATTTGTTTACTCATCACCATGCGGTGCAGGGACACAAGTGTGTGTGTCACATGTCGCTTTTAATAGCCCTCCATTTATGACAGTATCCCATATGCCTTTCTCATCTAACCGCCCCCTCCTCCATCTAACTGCGTCCGAGTATCGTTGCAGAAGTTTTTCTGCAAGCCATAACAAAAGATCCGACATTTATGCTTTCGGAATACACAAACGGAAAAGCGGTTTATGGCAATGCAGAACACAGATGCACGGATACACAAATAATATTGTAAGCACCCATCCATGGGTAAATGTACTCGTATCTGCGATGGATGGACAGACAGGCAACGTATCGAGGATGACATTTAAGCTTTGTTGATTTCGTGCTATCGCATTTTGCTTGCGGTGCATCTAATTGGATCTACTGCTGCTGGGATGGAAGTCAAATTCCTTCGGCAATTTAACTATATTAACGTAATCGGGGGACATCAAACTACCACTGGGAAAGTTTCACGTTCGCATGCAACGACAGGAACTACCATCACTCGGATGCACACAAGCACCAGTTACAAGTGTTTTAAAGTTACCACAAGGACGAATACTTCCTTTTCTCGTTAGACACCATCGGAAGGCAGGCATACTACGACCATGACGGGGTATTTTGTGAGATATCTTGCGGTAGAATAAAAGTGTGAAGGCTTGTGGTAGCTCGGTGCGGCAGCCCATCTGGTTGGGTGGCCAAATGCTAATAAATCACATGCAACGGACAGTGGCAAGTTTTCATGTTTCTTTTTTGTTCGTTCATCTTCTGTAACTCAGTCTAATTGTAGGGACGGATACGAGGGGAAATCTGCATGCAAACCATGCTACCTTGGAGGATGATGTATTTATAAAGACTTTCGAGCGTACCCCGGACCTTGTTCCTAGATAATGAAGTGCTTCTCGGTGTTGCAGAGTAAATCTGTGATGTAAGGTAAAATACCGAACGTCAAGTGGATGGCCAGATTTCATTTGTAGATACTTTGCCTTCGAAGATGGATGTCGATAGTTGGGAAAGGAAAACTTTCACCAACCATTATCAATACAGCAAGTGGTTTTATGTCGTGTGTTTGGTGATTTTATACCAAAGTGCTGCTATATGTGTCCATGTATGGTTTATGTTCGTTTGGTAGTCCTTCTTCAACTTTGATGGGATCTCAGTGGAATTTCCGGCACCTTCACATGAAAAGAATACGAGTTTAGAAATGGCAATAGAATCTCCCTAAGTATGCTTTCTCGAGTACTTCCTTTAAAACATCCAATTGAGTTTTCAATTTAGCAAATTTTAACTTTATCTGTTTGTTCCATCTACTTTTCCTTAAACATCTAAGGAAGTTTACTCTCCCATGGCTGTGACTGCCGATGGGCGATAGCCGTCCTTCACTAATAAAATATACTGCACTCAAGCAAGCCTTTCTTAGAATATTGTATCCATAGGCTTACGCCCGTGTAGTATGCAACTTGTTTGACGACCAAATTTAGGCCATAGTTCGCGCTATGTATTCATTTTTTTTCAAAAATTATTTTTAAAAAAACGCTCTTAAAATGTGCGCATCACTTGAGAACGGTTGGAAATTAGTTTAAAAAAAAAACTCTAGTGTGGTTAAGAACCGTCCTGGGTTTCCAGGGTTATCCCATTTATAATTTAGAAAATAAATTGAAAAAAAAAATACATTTATGACTCTGATTTCGATCAAATTCAAACGTTGGTATGTGGTCTGGATCTTGTCATTATGAAAAGAATATAGCATCATTCCAATGGCCTTCACGGGAACTCTTGTAGGACTCTAACCTCACAAGATAATCTACGAAGATTTATCGGCACATATTGGCCAATTACTCGTCCACTATTTGACAAATTTTTGTTTTAAGATTATGTGCATAAACATGATCTTTGCATAACTCCACAAAGAGGGTTCCAACGGCGATAAATCCCACAATTTCAGTGGCTAGTTAACATCATCAAAATTAAAAATAGATCGCCTAAGAAATTTTCTCGAAATATGGCCAAAATGGATAGTGGTACTATCTTGTTGAAACCAAATGTCTCTCACATCCATATCTTCGATTTGAGACGTCGGCTTGCTGTGAAATCCATAGATTTGGACTTTCTTCAAGAGATTCAGCTATATTTTCTGCAGAGCGCCCATTTCGATGAAACAAAGGCCTTGAAACTCGTAATTTTGTAGCGTAGTCAATCTCAGAACTTGCTTACAGTTTTGCCTATAGTATGATCAGATGGATGAACAGATCGACACTCAATCTGCTCGCAATGCGCGACACGTGACACGTGATCCTACAGAATCACCACTTCTGTAGTAAGTTTCTACAGGTTTAACGCATTTAGCGAATTTTAAGTGATCATGATTGTAAAGTGGCAAAGCTTAGGCTAAATACGTAGAGAGAGTCTCGGATGACAGTTTGGTGTTAAGTATGTGATTAAAACAGGGATGTTGAATACGAACTACGAACTGAATAACTCTATATTATTTGCGTATATTACTGCAAAACGATCAGGAGAGCAACATCTCTTACAGATACTCGACGATGTAACGTATCACACATTTCACACAGCCTGCAGACACATCATCTACGTGACTGTGATGCACCATGACACAATTGCTTTGTGGACCGCGAGTATGCCGCCAGAAGAAAACTATAGTTTAGACAAGACAACTGAAATCGTTAATGAGTTTGCTCAAAAGTTGACGTCTGAACAAAGGTGGATTTATGATATTCACATACCTTACTAATGCAATAAGATTTCCGCTAATCTGCCTTGTAACAAGACAAAACCCACAATTTTCAAGATCCCTATACATATATCCAGACAGTAACGAAACTCCTATGTGCGCAGTATCACGCAATGGTGACATAGCAAAGGTGTTTCAAAATTACCCTTTAATTTGGGATGAATGCACATTAGACAACAGATAAAATCATAATTCTCTCTCCTGGCTATTACAGACAAGCACAACCTGTAGTAACTTAGGCTCACTAAAACGAAACTTTCTACAGTCCAAAACTGAAAGATTGCGTCTAACATTCAACATAAGAGTATGAACATGTTCAAGATTTCCCGAAGTAGCTAAATTTGGCGAAGGAATTTAACCACAAAACAATATTTATTATTACGATATTATTATTAGCGGTAATTTGGAACTCGTAGGTTCAGAGCCAACCCGTCGCAAAGTCTGTCTGCCATGAGCGTGTTCCTTCCACGTTTTACGATTTCGCTCCATCGGAGTTTTTCTTCTTGAATATTCTTTGAATATTCGTCCATTGTCCATCCGTTCTACTTACTTTACGGGATTATATTAGAGAGAGTGGCTAGGGTTGAAAAACGTTCCGCGGATTGTCGATTGTGTATTTATCCCCATTTGCCTGTTTCGCCGTTTTATTTTCCGTTATAGATTCTTCTTAAGATCCTTATATCAATCGTTTATAGTTTTAAAAAATATAGATTTTGACATTATACGAGACAAAGTGATGTTTTGAACATATCCAGTATCACGAAGAAGCACGTATTGTCTCTTATTTGTTTCGATTTGTATCTATTTTGACAGTCAATAAGGTTCCATAAACTCATCCACTTTCTTAAAACATTAATTGTCATTGAACAGTCAGGTACGGGGTTTGGATTGACTCAATTCGCTCACTGAACTAATATCTGGTTTTCTCTTCTTTAGCGTACTTCTAAGCTTACTTCTTTCCTGGAATTAATAGAATATTTTTCTAATATTCTATTATTTTCATCACTATCTCCATATTCTACTTAGGGGTTGACCAGGCATCTATTTGGTGCCATTATGGCTATGAAAACGTAACCTTTTTTGAATTCACGTTAAAGATAACCTTACACAGTGCGTAAAAGTTGAGGTTAGGAGATAAAAGAATATGTGAAGTGCATAAGGGGCAAGATTCCAAGCACAACTCCGAATTGATTCGATCTTGGTTGATCTGTAATCGGAAGTCAATTCTTCTACATCCTCCTCAGTCACCTGATTTCAATCCAATTGAGCATATGTGGGATTTATTGGAACCCAAAGTATGAGTACGCCATACTTTCGGACGAAAAAAAATTCAACCTGGATTGAGCAGATAGATGGCAGATCTATAAACATGATCTCCGAGATAAGTCAAAAGTTAAGACGAGCAAAAGTTACGGTGGGGCGAAGATTTCGAGTATAACCCTGTTGCTTCAGTTCCTCTAAAGTGACCGTGACAATGCGGAATTGATAGCTGCGAATATTTTACATCTCAGCAGGACAATCGAATTGTTACAACATATTTTAGTAACATTGATTTGAGCTTCTGAACGAAAGTAATGTAAAAGCCCTGACTAAAAGTTTAGCCCTCGCTAAAACTCGAACATGTGAAGTAAGAGCCAACAAGCTTATAAATAGAATAAATTGAAATTGAATAAAAATAAGGATGGTGAAAGCAGCGCAAAGCATTCAATCTATGCCGTATATGCACCTGCTGCAGAGGTATACAATAGGTATTTATTGACTGAAACAACGCACAGACCATATCTTCAACGAGGCTGATCAATATGAGCTTGAATCAAGCACCGATATATTTCAAACATCATAGAAAAATGAGATTATGAACAACAGACTAACCCCAATCTTGCCGGTTGTCGGCAAAGTTTTTGAAGAAGTGTATTCGTTAAATTCGTTGAATTCTGAATAAAAATCAATTCGGCTCCCGCGAAGTATAAAAAGGTTGACTGGAAACTTTGTAAGTAAAATGTACCAAAGGCTATATAAAAAACAGCGCTCAGTAGTCGATTTCAGAAAGGCCTCTGAGTCACAAACAAATCTTGAGACAAATATGTATGATTGGAATTCGCGGTTAAAATTTAGCATGGTAGGTAATTTCAGGTAAAAATTGGTGAGTATATCAGTGATGCTGAAAAGGCCGAGTATGGTGCCCCGCAGGGATCGAAGCTAGGTCCGATGTAGTGCCAGTGTTAAAGTATAGTACGCACTATGCGGAAGACACAGCAAGAATAGTTAGTTGACGAAGCTGAACGACTTATGCAATTAGACTTTAATAGAGTCACAGCTTGATGTCACGTTCATCGATTAATTATCAACGCATTCAAGATTAAGGTAATGTACATTCGCCCCGGCAAGAAACTTAAGATTATTGTTTAGGATTATCAGACGTGAAATTTGATTATAGTCGACTCCGCTTATTTGAACTACACTTTAATGAAAAAATCGGTTAACTGAAAAATAGTATAATTTGTCACGAAATATTTTTACCCAATTTTCATATATCCATTACTCCGCATAATTAAAATTCGCTTAACAGAAAACTCCGGTTAACTGAACAACTTTTTTTGATAAAAATTATTTATTTATACACTGCTCCGCATAATTGAAATAAATTAGCTGACTTAGCACCCATCTTTAAAGTCGAGTTCTTTTCTTTCTTGGATTGAACACATCCGATACATGGCATGTATTCTTTCCCATCAGAACTAAAGCAAACCTTGTTTCACTTCGGTTGTAACTGACACTAAGTTCGAATTCGAAGAAATTTGCGAAAATACATACATACGTACGAGTATCTTCCCACAGCACATTCGGCAACAGCAATCAAATTGATTTTCTCTTTCGTTTTGTCATTCCTAATGGAAATGAATGCAAATGTATAGGTTGATTGGAACTGAAATGTCACTTTGAGACGTCGACCTAGGGAGAAAAATAATTGCTTACGGTCTCTTATCGTCCCTGACTGCAACCAAACTCAACTTTGAATTTTGACACCGTAATATTTAATTCTTGTTCGATTCTGCTCAATCAAATGTCAGCTTTTGAGCCTTGTAACGAAGGAAGAAAACAATTGTTCTTTCTATGTGTAACATTTCAGGATAATATACATGGAAATAAATTATTCAGATTATCATTTCAGACGAAATTAAAAATTCTGAAATTGATTGATGAGGGGGAATCAAGAAAAAATCTTTGTAAAAAGTTTGATTGCAATGCCTCAACTTTGACACGAATTATTCATAACAAGAAGTCTATTCTTAGCGTGTCAGCTCAAAATAAAAACTTGATGAAAAAACGGATGAGAACTGGTGCTCAGAAAGAAATCGAACAAGCACTGTTGATTTGGTTCAAAGACATGCGAACGAAAAATGCCACAATTACTGGGCCAATTTTAATAGAAAAGGCAAAGAAATTTGCTGTCATGCTAAACATAGATTTTGAGCCATCCAATGGCTGGTTGGAATGATGGAAAAGCAGGGAAAATATTCATTTGAAGCATGTTCATGGAGAGAAAATTTCTGCCGATGTCCATGGTGCTAAAGAAAATATAGTGCGGACGACATTTACAATGCAGATGAATCCGCATTATTATTTGAAGCTTTACCATCGGGCACGTTGGCAAACAGGTCTGAAAAACCTTCATCAGGAAAAGGCAATAAAGACCGAATTACAATTCTTTTTGTGGTTAATTCCTCCGGTAGCGACAAAATGGTTTTCTGCATAAGAAAATCCCAGAACCCCAGATGTTTTTTGGAATTCTACCGTCCCCGTAAAATATTTTGCCAACACAAAAGCTTGGATGACTGGTTCAATTTGGTGCAAGATAATGCGGGAACTTAACACAAAATTTGAAGCTAACGGTAGGAAAATATTAGATGACGCCACTATCTTAGACAGCATGAAAATAGAATTTCTGCCACCCAAAACAACTTCCATTATCCAACCTTTAGATCAGGGTATAATCCGGTAATTTAAATCTCATTACCGAACGTGCATAGTAAGACGACAAATCCTCCACTTAGATATTGGACATTCTTTAATAGACTTCTCAAAAACAGTAGATTTGCTTACAGCCTTAAAAATGGTTAAAAGAGCCTGGTGGATGGTGAGCCCAGCGACAATTAGAAATTATTTTCGGAAGTCAGGTTTTGCTAAAATGATTATGGATGAAAATAATACTCCTGAAACTGTGTAGGAGAATACACATTTTTCGATTGCACTCAATCAGGAATTGAAATCCCTTATAGACATCGATGCCGATTTACCTTGTTATGGGGACGTGACGGATGCTGAAATAATAAGTGAAGTAACACATTCATTGAGCACCAATTTAGAAGAAGTTTATAGTGAAGCACTCATCAGAATTCCAACTCCAAGAGATATCACAGTGAATGAAGCTTTTAATGCACTCATGTTATTGAAAGATTTTTTTCCGGGAAAATTGTGAAGTTGCTGATACTATCGATGAGCTAGAAGATAAAATGTCTATTTTCAACCTACAAAAACGAAAACAAACAAAGATCGATGACTTTTATAAACCATCGAACTAACACCATAAATATGTACATAGTTCTTGTTAATAAAACGTATTGAAAATACTCTTGTTTACTATTTTTAGATCGGATAAGTGAAATTATTTATCAGTTATCCGAACTCCTGTTAGGTGAAATATTTATTCAGTTATCCGAAGTTCGCTTCAGAGAAAATACCGCTTAAGTGAAAGGACAACTTTGGCAATTTTCAGTTTCAATTAAGCGGAGTCGACTGTATATGTATATGAAAACCAAATTGAGCTTACATTGTATACCAATTGTACCGGGTTCTCACTCAGCATCAGCCACCAGTCACTAACCCACCCGCGAGGCCCCCTTTCTTTTGTGTTAAACTTATGTTCTCTCTATTGTCGTACACTCGCGTATAACAATTAATGTATATTTTTTTTGAAGATCAGAATCAGAAGTGAGACACTCGACACTTGCAAATTGGCCGTGGATGGGGACAGACGCACTGTGACCTGACATCAGTAATTCCAATCATATCAACTCAGCTTTGTTTCCCCCTTTGTTAAAAAAAGAAAGTTCTACTGAAGTTAACAGACTTAATCATACACCTTAATGAAGGTCGCGTTTGTATAAGGTATAAATTAACAAAACAGCTGCAAAATCTCCAATTCGTCGGACACCGAACACCTTCCTCATGCCAGTAGCCATTATAGTGAGAACGGCAGTCGAGAATTCCCCAAATCACCGGACACCGTATACCTTCATTTTCACCCACCCACACTTCACGGTACCATGAGCCGATTTGGCACATGACACCTTGATTTGCCCTACCATACTCCTCCAGCACCAATGCATCTGCACCAGACACCAGCGTGTATTGCTTTACGTACGCGATGTCAAAGCGATTAAAGCCTGCAAGGCAATATATAAATAACTCGCAAGCTTTCGGGAAAGTGTCATGTTTTCGGAAGGAACAAAAATTAACTTGAGAGTACAAAATACAGCTCTTAAAGCTAAGAATATCTTGTCAACGATAAAAACAAGAGGAAAGTGTGTGATGTTGCGGGATTTTATTAATTCACGTGGTTGCGGTTCGAATTCATAGAAAACCATGAACAACCATTAACAATGATCCGAAGCACAACTCTTACTTGGTGCGCGAATGGTCTCAGGGCCTCAAAAAATGCTGCTGGAAATAGAAACCGAAATTATAAATTGATGTACATAGCTTGGGCTTAGCCATAATTTGAGCTTTCACCCATTTCTTTCAAGTTTGTTGAAATTAATCATTTTCTTAAAAATAAGTGGGAACTAGGAGCGCAAAGTTCACTTTGTACGGTAAGAAGATAATTCTTCTTCTTCTTCTTCTTCTTTTCCTTTTTATCCCGGCGTCGTTATGGTCAGAAGTGTAGGACCATAACCTTCCCACTTAACTGCATTCCTACTGGTCCGCTTGTGGGGTCCGCCGGTTTGACCTCAGAAAGTAGCGGCAGGCTTCCCGGTTTGGGATTACTTCATCGCTGAGGCCAATCAAATGCTGGTGTTTTTGCATTTGTTTGCACCAATTGTTTTTCGGCCTGCCTTTTTTGCGTGTTGAAATTGGAATGTTGATTGATAACGCCTTTTGGACGGGGTTCAAAGGATCTCTCCTTTGAACATGGCAATACCAACTGAGTCGGTCGCGCTCTATATTTCTTGTGATGGTTTCTTTTACGTGGAGGCTTCCTCGGATCTTTGAACTTCTAATTCTGTCACGCTTTGTTACTCCCGCTGTCATGCGAAGCATCTTCATCTCAGTTGCCGTTAATTTGCTCTCATACTTTTTGTGCATTGTCCAGCATTGTGAACCGTATGTGAGCGCCGGACGTACAACTGAAGTGTAGAGCCTTCCTTTCTGCTTAGGGGGCATTTTTCGATCACAGAAGATGGCGGAGTTTTCCCGCCACTTCATCCACCCTACGCTTACGCGATGTTTGATGTCGTCATCAGAAGTTGCTTCTCTATTAATCATAGATCCCAGATATTTAAACTTTTCACACTTGGGAAGCACTCTTCCATTCAAGTAAATGTCTGGAATAGGCTGATGAGGGTCAGAGAACGGGCAGCACAGATACTCTGTCTTCTTTGAACTAATACGATACCCGTGTCCCTCAAAAATGTCCACCCACACATCAAGTGCTCGTTGTAGGGACGCCTGATCATCACTTATAATGGCTCCATCGTCAGCAAAGAATAGCTGGTGCACATTGGGGTCCGTCACTTTTCCTTCAAGCAAGCAATCAAGGACTGCTATAAAAAGCAGTGGGCTGAGGACGCTCCCTTGGTGCACACCGACTTTGATTGCGAACTCTTCGGTGACTCCTGCGGTGCATCTTACTCTTGTCGTTGCTCTCTCGTACATGTCCATAATTACTCGCACGTAGGTTTCTGGAACTCCTTTTTGTCTTAGCGCTACCCATAAAAGATCTCTTGGTTGCCGGTCAAAGGCCTTCTCGAAATCAACCAACACCATATGCAAGTCCTTTGAAGAATCACGATGCTTTTCCATCATGATCCTTATACTTTGGATTGCATCTGTTGTTGATTTACCCGAGACAAACCCGCACTGGTCATCAGATAGTCGTATTATTTTCCGCAGTCGGCTATCTAATACCCGTTCAACGATCTTCATGGTGTGCGACATCAGCTTGACAGAACGGTAGTTATCACAATTTCGCGTATCACCCTTTCCTTTGTGCAATGGAAGAAGATAGCTTTCCCTCCATTGATTAGGCATAGTGTCGCCTCTCATAAGTTTAGAGATAAGAACCATGAGCCATCTAGACCCGATGTCTCCCATCTTTTTCCAGAACTCAGAGGGTATCCCGTCCGGCCCAACAGCTTTTCTTTTCTTGGAGTTTTTAACCGCGTACCGAACTTCTTCGACTGTGATGTCGGGTATTTCGGCATGATTCGGGGCGGCTCTTGGAAAGTACACTCGGGGAAACTGTTCGTTCAGAAGTTCCTCGCAATACTGTCGCCATCTGTGGAGAATTTTTTCGTCTTCCACAAGGAGTTGGCCTTCAGCATTGTTAATAAACTTTGGGAAACGAATCTCCTGAGCATTTCTTCTTCTCTGGGCGGCTATCTTAAAGATATTTGCTCCTTTGTTCAAATTGTTTTGTCGAAGCTCCTGGGTAGCCTGGTTCCTGTCAGACGCGGAAGACGATATTTCTTCCAACTCCTGATAGAGGCCTTCCATGCTTTTCGCTTTGAATTCGGCGCATTTTTTCTTCGCGATACCTTTGCAACATCTATATACCTTTTCACGGCGAGCTTTTTCCTCTCTATTAGTAGAAGATAATTGGTGGAAAAAAAGCGTTAAAACGGCAAAAAGTCGAATATTGTTCGCGTAATAGCATCTCGATTGGGATGATGATAGGAAGAAGCGTGACATTCTAAAATCTGACAAATCAAAAATAGAAATTAATAGTAATCTTGGTGGATCTTGGATGAGGAGGTCGAAAAACGTAGGCTTATTCATCGCTATACTGGAACCAAACTAAGGAGTTAATTTCCCATAAAGGTGAAGACGTTGAAGATAACCAGCGAGCATCAACTATTATCTATTGCTGAAACACAACCAGTGTAGTCGTTAAATGTTATTAATCGGTTTGTGCCGTATAATTTTTCGATTAGAGCTGTGATGCATTTTTTTCCCCCAAAAACAGAATTAAATGAAGACAACAACGATGTTGGATATAATAAGTGACGGAATATCGGGCTTCAGATGCAACTTCGAAACCAAGGTTCAATTGTACCAGAGAAAAATTTTTCTGAATAACTCATATCGAAAAAAGCTCGACAAGTGCGGTTCAACATGAAGGCTATGCTCATTGTGTTTTTTGCCTTACGCACTAGATATAATCTTGTTTGCCGAGAGGTTGCTGACAGGGGTAGCAAAATTGGCGTTAAAAACTGGGCCATAAACAACGATGTGGAGCCAAGTTTAGATTCGATTGCTTGAGGAGTTTGACCAAGTTATTTCCGCGGCAGATGTCCACATAAAACTATCAATTAAAAAACAATCCCAGAGTGAATCAGTGGCGGAATTCTTTTACACTATGCGCGAACTGGGGTCAAGAGACAACGTCAACGATCGCTCCATAATGCAATACTGTATCGAGGAAATCGACGACTCATCGCTTAACATATGGCTATATGGTGCTGTGACGATGCGCGATTTAAAAATCAAGCTTTGTGAGCACGAACGTTTTCATGATTCCTGTAAGGCTCAGAATGCGTCTAGGAATGCAACACCCCCGCACACGACAAAGTCCACACATAAACAGGGCCAACAATATTTTTACAGGTCACAAAAGCAAGGCCTGCGAATTTAAGGCCAGAAGGCCAACATGTTTCAGCTGCGAAAACTTCAAACATATTTCAGCCGATTGTCCGAAAGGAATATACGTCTCCGAGGTAGTACATTTAGTCAACACGAACGCTAGACGTAAAGTCGGTTATTATCAACGAAATAGAAGCACGGATCGACGCCTCTTTGCCAGGATAGTCAAATGCTGCAAGGCTTGTCACAAACACCAACAACAACATACGGTTATTTTGTCGCAACACTTAACCTAAACGGATTCAGCTACGAAGCAAAGACCTACATCGTGTCATCGAAGTCTCTAAAGCCACCGCTATTATTATAATTGGAAAAGACGTTTAACAGGGGACAAGCCGACGAGGGCGTGCAGGTCGAACCCTTGAAGTATGCAGGTGAGTGCAATTGATTCAATAATTAATTTAGGCAATTCTCCGTATTGGGCTGAGGTTGAAAAACCGATATACGAGTATTATCCGGAACCGACGAAGACAACAAACCTTCAAATGAAGATTGTACTAACAAGCGAAAATCTTGTCACACACCGCCCGCGTAGGTTCACACCAATGGGAAAGTTCCATTTGGACTCTGTACCTCGCCTGCGGTATTCCAAAGACATATCTACCAAGTTTTCCAGGAGCTTATTTAAAAGAATAATCGTGAGCGTGGGCTCGCCTTCCGATGGAAAAAGTGTCAATTTTTGCGTACATCAATCGAGTATTTGGGCTTTCGCACACAAGCACACAGCGAAGTGAGGTTATTGAAGAACAAAATCTAATTTTAATCCGATTGTCAACTTCAGCAAAAAGACATTGGAAACCGAATAGACGTATACTAGTTACGAGCTAGAAGCATTGGCAGTCGTAAATACGTTCAAAAAGTTTCGTCACTATTTACTGGGGCTACGCTTTAAGATGGTAACACATTGTGCAGCTTTCAAGCCTTAAAACTAAAGGTTTACATTAATGAGACTTAAAGTACATAATTGAAGGAGCTACATGCCTTCACCCAGATTAAGTTTGAAACGTGTTTCATGAATCGGATGGCACACAAGTTATAGCATTGGTTCTGGGGAATAAATTAGTTATTTTCCGAACCCAGAAGTTCCATTATATCTTAAAAAAACAGGGGGATTTAACTGCTACCAAACTTATTCACCATGATGAGGAAATCATGCGATGATAATAGCAGAGTGATAAAGAAATGATATCGTAACTTTGTGGATAGGTCCCTCGGTCACAGCTTTTCTGCGAATTTCTTAAAATGTAGATTACTTCTCTAGCCTACTTAAGTCGTAATCTTTGCATTGCAAAAGAAATTGAGAAAAACTTTGCTGAACGGTGAATGGTGCATAAAAGTTGTTGGAAAAACGGTTACAAATACATATGTCCAGTTAAGCTGTTCAAACTCATAACTTCGGGGAGGGCAATCGTCTACGGTGAAAAGTATGGATCAAAAATTTGCTACCAATCCTTAATTATCGTGGCCCAGAGTTTGAACACTTTTGACAACTTTTGACGTCTTTGAGATAACTATCCAAATATGTACCTATCTTAGGGTAAGAAATTTCATTTCAGTTCTAATAATCTTCCAAAAATAGAGTAACAATCTCGTAAATTTACAATTTGAAAGAGACTTTAATAGATTAAGTGCCAAAGATGGCACTTAATTAAATTAAGACCGATACACCAAATTTGCTGGCTTTCAACATTCGCAATAGTTATGCCAACTATCTTCCACCAAAATGTACGAGGTTGTAGATCCTAGAACTGTCAACGTCAGTGCTACTTTCAGGCTCTCCATATTAACTAAAATTATTTGGATTTGAATTGCAGATTCCTAGTTACAAGAAGTAGATTCCTTTTAAAGCCCTTTAAAAATCTGAGAGTATTCAATGAACTTCAAAAGAGACAATAATTCTGTCGGTGTCATGACTTTAATACTATGAAGTATTTTCAGGAAAGAGTGTGAGCAAACCAATTACAAGGGCAAAACATAACAACTCTTTCTTAGTTTTGATTAAGGTCAACATGCCTATGTCGAATAAAACTTTTCACGTGAGTAGGGTCACCGTGCCTTTCCAATCTTAATTCGTCAAGTCTATTGAGGTCATCCATTCGGATACAACAGTCCAGGATTCATTTCTTCTTTCTGATTACAGATTAGGCACTCCTTCTAAATTAAAATTAAAATTTCTAATCTCCTCCTCTACCTGTTAGCATATAGTCAAAAACGTATACAGTTCAGCCCCCAAACTCCTTTAAGGAGATATTCTCTACTTTTATTAGCTTATTTAATCTTGTTTGGTTTCTCGATGTTATATTTTTGACAACCCATCCCAAAGTCATGACATGTGTCAAAATCAGTCCTACTCAGCTAGCATTGCCATTTTATTGTAAAAGGACTTACATCCGAACAAGACTTACAAATCATAGAATTTTATTATCAAAATTCGTGTTCTGAGAAATCACTTTTTCGTGCACTTCGACCATCTATCTAATCGACCATGGATCTAATGAGCAAACAAATCAATCCAAAGTGAAGAAATTTCATGTTATTGGGCATCAAGTCGCCTACCTTATGCGTAGAGTGTGTACAGAAAATATTGTTTCTGAATCCGCCGGTGCTAATGAAGATCGTGATTTGTCCATTCGCTGTTCGCAGCAATTGGGATTTTGTAACTCGTGCAAGATTTTAAGGAAGGATTTTGGTCTAAAGCCTTACAAAGTACAGCTCGTACAAGAACTAAAGTCGAATGACTTGCTGCAGCGACGTATTTTTGGTGAATGTGCCTTAGAAGAGCTAGAGGATGGTTCGCTTTTTTATTGAAAAATTGTCTTACACGACGAAGCTCATTTCTTGTTGATTGAATTGGTTAGCAAATAATGAATGACCCCAGGCATTACAAGAGCTGTCCATTGTCCAAAGTTCACGAACTAATTCTACTCAACATGTAGTTCCAGCAAGACGCAAGCCGATGGAACTATTGACGAATGTGTTCGATGAGCAATTTATCTTTCAATTCATTTCAACCGGTGAAATGGCCGGCTAGATCATGCGATTTGTCATTATTCGTGTATGCCGATAAGCGAGCGTTAATTGCAGCTTTATGAGACAAAATTGAACGTGTTATTAGCGAGATTACAGCCAATATGCTAGAAAGGGGCGAACAAAATTAAACTCTCCGAATGGACCACTTAAGAAGTAGTTGTGGTCAACACTTATACAAACCAAACATAAAAGAATAAATGGCAGACATCATTCTGTCAAACTAAATAATAATTTTATACACTTTTCCTACCCTATATATTCTTTTATTTTTGATAGACAAAATTAGATTCGGATTTTTGGTAGATAACGTGCATAGGTCATAACTTTTCTTGAACGTCCATTCAGTTTGGTGGGCCGTATTCTTTTTACGTAGGGTTGAGCCCTTTAAAGCCTTTCGCTCTCATAACTTTAAAGTCTCTGACCTCTGATAACAAGGAATAAACCAAATTTAAGGAAAAGTCTCCAGAACTATAACAGTAAAGCATTAATCTCTGACACTGGGACCTTCGTCATATGTAAGTATCACGACCGCCCAGAGTGCTTTCCCGTCATCTTTCCCAAAACCAACTGACAAGGCATTTATTTCAAAGCTCTTTTTCTGACTAGCTAACTATTTCACTAAAATGTGAATACCATCCCCGTGACGATTTGCCCTCAGGCTAATTACATTCCCCCCTCGCTCAATGCAGACAATGGTTTCTGTTAAAGGTTGTTTTAACTCAGCAAGCCTCTTACCCCCACATTGGACACCCGTTACGTATCATTCACGCCTCCATCATCACCTTTACAAAATAAGTCGCTATATCAACCCTAAGTGTGTTGAGACAAAAGATTTATCATTCCGACCCATGCCATGTCTCACTTAGCCTGCGGGTCTCCTTAAGTACGCCATCCTTTTCAAATTGACGCCATTCTTGGTTGGTTCATCTGGTTGCTATGCCCTTTTTTCTCTATTGCCGATGTAGTCTCGCGGGATATTTCTGGTAGAAGAAGGATAGAGAAGAAGAAAGATAGAGGGAAGAGGCAGAGACAACCTGTCGTGATGTCCTTCCTCCGAAAAGGATAAAAAATTGCTTCATTCCCTCCTGTAGATTGCTGTGTAGGTGCGTACGCTCGCCGTTTGTCTGGTTGTCTACCGCTCTGTCTGTGTCCCGGTTTATTTTGACAAATGGATTTACTCCATATTGGGTGTCATGTTCGGTCCCTGTGCAATCTTCTTTCCATTGCTTCCAGAAACTGACAGTTACATTATACTGCTTATGTCCCCTCATCCTTGTGAGAGGTTGAATACCCGCTATTTGCATCTATTGTCCACAATTCAGCATAAAGCCTGTATGGTCAACAATAAAAATAAAGTCGTTTCTCCGTCAAGGTACATTCACCCACAACTAGCACCACAAACCATAAAATCTGTCCACAGACAGAACAGCTGGCGAAGAAACAGGAAAAATTTCCACTTTCAGTGCATTGATAACAATGCATCCGATTCTTTTATGGCCCAGGATAAACATTCACTTTTACGAGAGTGAGGATGACGACGAGGACGACGACAATGGTGTATAAAACGTATCAGATCCGTGCGCCATTCGAATCTTAATCCTATTTTCATAAAGCTAGTTGAAACGAATGCGAAACCTAATCCACTGTCCGTCGTTGGACTATTTTCTGTTTCCTCAACGTTTTCTTCTCTCTATTCAGTACCATCGACAACGCTGTGGTTCGTTGATCCTGTGTGAACGATAATTGTTGCCGAAAGTCAACCGGGCGACTTGGAAGTCTCCCTTTCAGCCAAGGATAAATATACCGTTAAACTTCTTTGCATGATAAATCCGAGGATGAATCGGGGGGAAAAAAAACAAAAGCCAACGGGAGCGAGGAGAAAAGTCTGAATGGCATATGCAGATGAAGTATACTTTGTTGGGTGCGAGTCGAAACTTTTCATCCTTCCAATTCCAGCCGATGTGAAATAGAAACAGCGGATCGATGAAAAGCCGGAGAGAGAGGATTACGGGGGAAAAAAGTTTAGGTAAGGAAAAAAGCAAAGATAAACTTTTATTTTCCCCGGTGCAGTATAACCAGTTATAGGCTGGTGGTGGTGAACAGTGGACGCTGAACGAATGGGTGTACATTTTTATCCTTTTGTTTTACAACGGTCGGAGTACGTTTCCAAAGTTTAGTTTGTTTTAGGGCAGTTGGAGGATGACCGGCAAGTCGTGAGTGTAGCTGGTTTTCAACAACGGATTTACGATTTCGATTCGAAGTTGGGGATGCTCCGTGCTTTGTTGTGGGCTTCCGGAATTATAAACTATTTGACTCGGAATCGTTTCGTTCGATCATAAGTTGGGTGTAGCATCAAAGTTTTGTAAAGTGCTATTGACTCAACTATGCCCGTGAGACCTTGATCGCTAAGCATAACATTCCTCAGTCGTTTTGTTGGACTCAATCGAATAAGCTTAATGGGGAACACCAGGCTATATTACACCTTTTTCCTGGTTTTCACTTACCGACTGGTTGATGGGCTCAAATTATGTATATCTGATGACGGCTTTTGTATCCTCTTTTTATTGGAGCAACACTTGGTGGTAGGTCCATAAAAGACCAGGCGCATTGTTTTGTAAATTCACCTGTCAGCTCCCGGTGTCATTACTGCAAAGTAGCAGCCAGCATTGCTATATTCAATCTGACTTTTGCGTCCGAAATTGAAGTAGTTATTCAATTTTTGGGATTGCAAAATGAAGACAGAGCCAGATGTATTCCATTGAATTTTGGATTTTGGATAAAAAATTATACGAGGCAAGGATTAGTCAAAGTATTCTACTCTTAGGCGGCATTATTTCTATCCCGAAACGTGGGACGGCTTTGCAGCAGGCTTTATAACTACGTCCTGAACTCTGAGTAGATCATCCTCTTCTAGGAGAAAGAGCAGGATGTTCACAATTAAGTGAAAAGGTCGTTGTGGCCTGCTCATCGTGTTGGATTCCTGTTATTGGGGTATCGCTGTCTAGGAACCTGTGTCTCAAGATGACCAATCTGTTTAATTTTCTGAGAAATATTCCATAAGGGGGTTCGATTTCCACCACCAGCTGGAGACCTTTAAATAATCCTTTACGGGAATTAACAAAGATAATCAAAGGGAGCAAGGCCAGATGTTTCTAACGTATCTATGACGAAGCTGACATCAACTCATGGACCAACAGATGGGTTATAACCAGATTAAAATTCTCCATAAATATCACGACAAATCAGATGTTAGAAAAGTTTTAACTCGGCCACAATAGCAATTTAAGAATTGACACAAGAGAAGGAGTCAATATTAGCGGTTTCGCTGACGATATAGCTATCGTGACCACTGCAAATACATTCAAGCAATCGAGCCAGTCACAAACGCAACAATTGCGCAGATCAAGCAGTCGACCTCAAAACAGGCTATCCTTATTACTAATAGAGAAACAGTGGAACCGTGATCAAAGGAATATGCGGACCACGAAAGCAAGAAAGCGTCAGCGCTAAAAACGGCATTCTCCAGAACACTACCAAACACGAGTGGACTAGGATACTCAAAGAGAACTCTATTTTCTAAAGTGGTTAGGTTTGTCCTCCTATACGGTGCACCAGTCTGCGAAAAAAGTTCTCTTAAGGAACGCAACTTGCTGGAAACTGTCATCAATATATAAGCCCTGTGCGTCAAGAACAATAAGCGGCTACCAGAACATATCGAATGATGCCGCTTTTGTTATTGCTGGAATGATCCCCATTGATACCCTCGCAGACGAGATGGGGAGAAGACAGACACGAACGATAATACCTTTAAGGGCAGGTGGACTCACATCCTGATTCCATCAACTGTAGTGTGAGTAAATCGAAGACAAGGAAACTGCAGTTTGCACCTAGCACCGTTTCTCTATGGTCTTGTAGGTAGACCCAAATATCTACACCGAGTGGGTCACGATACCATGAGGAGGACGTGATGCGTGCAATCCCTGACTGTAGACGTTTCATGAAATGGCGAACTCAGCTTCATTCAGTGGTGAAATCGGAGGAATTCTATGTGGATATCGGCACACTAGTAAGAATCGTGTGAGTTGAACTACGAGAAGGCCGAGACTGCAAGGAGAACAGCAGAAGCACCGGAGTAGCATGAATTGCTTGCCAGGCCCGTGAAGTAATAGCCAGCGGCGGCCTTGTGTGGAGAATGGCTGAATTGGTTTGAAATTCTCTTGGGCCATGATATACTTCTTTTTTTCTTTCTAAATGTTATACTCCATTATTCGGTCCAGCTTCATATCAACCCTCATTAAAGCTACTTTTGTGCAACACACAATTGAGAGTGACTATGACAAGGTCTCGTGAATTGCGACACATGGACGGGGAGATGAAGTTCACGTTTTGGATATCCAAAAATGAATATAGAGAACCAAAATTTGTTTGCTGTGTTCTTCAAAGCAGTAGAGAAAGACAGGATAACGTAGGCTCATTTTCCAAGTCCACAAGAAAGAAGTAATCCGTCTACGGTTTTTAGGGTTAAGTTTCCTCTTAATGTCTCCCAGTCATACTTGTCTGATAGGCTCGAGATATCGGTTTCAGTAAAATTTAGACAAATCTTGCCAGAAAGGTTCGGAACAAGATATAGACAGCTACATCCAGTTTTGCTGTGCATACGCAGTCCAGCTCCTTCGGAGAAAATTATGTTGTCAAAGTCGACAATCGGCTAATTATCAGAAAGGACTTGATGTGCTGTCATGGGAGCTAGGCGATTTAATTGTAAAACAATGTCCAATGTGACAATTGCTACAGCTTAGAAATGAAGTACAAAATTGCTGTTTCCAATCGATTCTTTAGTTTGACGAAGCAACTGGCACGAACCTGATAGAAAGCCGATGATAGGGAATAAGACTCAGTCATTTCCAGTACACACCACAGGTACAGCTTGAATAACCCTCGGATTCAAGGAACCACACTACCATTTTCAAAGTAATTACAAACACCTAGACCTATGTTATATCAAATGCAACACGGTAAATAAAAACCGTGCTAACTGGATTGAATTCAATTGAGGGATAAGTTTATCCTGGACGATAACGAGTTCTAAGTAAATAGTAACATCAAATTTATTAAGAGATTTCAGGGATTCGCCAGAAACCTTCTTTGATTAATCGAAAGACCAATTTGATATCATGTCAAAACAGACATGGCGCGTCCCGGACGGATAAAAATTACATTCAACCAACCTTAGCGAATGGGGTGTAAGGTTTGGTGATGTGCTATACAATGTTACCTCCTGTTATATCTTAGCTTCTCCAAGATTTACATACGACTCCGAACCTCTACGTGGTAAACCCTCGGCACCGAGCAACCCATAAGGAGATTGGGTATCAAACCCTTTTGGAACTTTGGGTCGGTAGCTAATCGGAGAGGGTTCACGACTCACGTCATGTTTGGACTGAATGCACAAGCATATCTTCGACTTCTAGTCCACAGTCTACCTCAGCGTTTACCGAGTGGGTGCGGCCTAGAGCGGGCGTGTGTCTTGGAGCGGCTGGCTATAAAAATGATTTACGGGTTAGTTCGAGATCCGAATCCCGCACTGTATGATCTGTACAGAACTGTACCAACGTAACTTGGGGTTTTTCGTCGGCCCGATAAGCCACAATGTAAAACAGAATCATCAATGAAACAGTAAATAGAGAACTAAATGGATGATTAAATGTATAGGGCTTAACGTCACTCAAGGTTGACACGTAGAAAGCAATGGCAATGGAAATTGCCTCCTCGACCTTTGCTCCACTCATCACTTCTTTGTTGGTGGCACCAAGTTCCCCCAAAAAGATATTCATAAAAACAACCGTCAGTCTCCGGACGATATTACTCGAAATCAGATCGATCAGCAGAACATTCCTTGTCTCTCTGCAGAACGTGAAAACCGTTCGTGACGCCGACATATGACCATCAACTTTTGCTGGGTGTTGTGAGGTTTCGTCCGACTGAGGTCTACCATCAGGCTTCCGCAAATAGACGTTATGGAAGATCGAAACTTCCACGACAGATCCAAGCTGTATACAGGGTGTCCCACGAGCAGTGTGCCAAAAAGCTAGAGCGTGTAGGTCTGGTGAAGACAAGAAAAAAATCGTATGGGAGGGGGGGGTCTATTCCCCCCCGTTTAGCCGGGAGGGGCAATTTTCTAAAAAATTGACTTAATTTGGAAAATAAATTATTAAAAATCAACAGTTACAGCCACAATGCCGTGATATACTTTTTTGAAAAGCCAGAAACCTCTTCTTTCGTCCTGTTTCTAAATGAAGCTGTTTTAGGGAATAACTTTTGAGATATTAATTTTCAAACTCAAAATTTTGGAAAAAAAATGTTCGAACTATTTTTTTTCAAAATTTTATGTAATTAAGTGGTAATCTTTTTTCAAACATTCAATTCTCTTATTAGTTTTTAGTTAAAAACAGAAAACCGGATGCAAAAATGTCTTGTAGTTTTTGAGAAATTAAAAAAAAACCCGAACCACTTTTTTCTAAGAAAAACCTTTTTTTTTTGGTTTTAACGCGTCTGGACTTGTAGGCAAATTGATGTATGAAACATTGACCTCTTTTTTATTATTTTTAAAAAATTCGGAGTTTTATGAGGATACAATAAAGTGACATAGTATTGGAATAACCCTGGATTAATCCTTTTTTTTCATTGATAACCCCTGAAAACTGACCTGACAATTTCGTCTGGGTCCACCCGCCGCCAATGGGTTCTACCCGCTAGGACCTTAAGACAATAAAACCGCAATTTTTCTTTATTGAAAAACAAAATATTTGCAACCCAAATGTAAATAAAAGGCATCGCATTTTTAATAAAAAACCATTTCCAAATTGGACGTTAACTCATCAACACATTACGATGTCAAACTCATACTCTCGAGAAGAATTAACGGACATGCACTTCTGCTACGGTTTAGCTAATGGTCGAGATCGTGAAGCCGAAAGACTCTACGCTGAAAGATATCCCAATCGGAGGTGTCCCAGTCGTAGCATGTTTTCAAGAATCCACCGACGTCTGTGAGAGCACGGAGTGCTAGAGCATCGAAGAAGCGAAAGATCAGTTACAGATGGATCAGGAAGCTTAGATGAAAGAATTTTGGATTTGGTCCGACGTAATCCCTCCCTTAGTACAAGGAGGATAGCTATTATGCTTGGAGTGCCCAAATCTAGAGTATGGAGAGTGCTTCATAACGAAAACTTACACCCGTACCATTTTAGGCCAGTTCAGGAACTCACCTCAAACGACAAGTTTTTGAGAGCAGAATTTTGTCGATCATTACTGCTTCGAGATGAAACTGAACGAAACTATTTTGCAAGGATATTCTGGACGAATGAAGCACAGTTTACCAGAGATGGGGTTACTAACTTCCACAATTTGCATCATTGGAGTAGCACCAATCCACACAACAAAAAACAAAATAAATCACAACACCGATTTAGCTGTAATGTTTGGCTTGGTATTGTTGGACAAACTGTAATCGGGCCCCGGTTTTTGAATGCCGTTATTAATGGAGAATCGTACCTGCAGTTCCTACGAGACCTTTTGCCCGATTTGATGGACAACGTTCCTTTGGCCATAGCAGATAATTTAATCTACCAGCAAGATGGAGCACCAGCACACTACAGCTTACGGGTTAGAAACTGGCTGGATGATCATTTTAGTGACCGTTGGATCGGGAGAAGGGGCCCCACGGAATGGCCACCTAGATCACCAGATTTAACTCCTCTAGATTTTTATGTGTGGGGATTCATGAAGAATTATGTTTACGAAGTGGAAATAGTATCTTTGGAACAACTGAAAGAACGGATTGAAGTCGCTGGAGTCAAATTGCAGGAAAATTTGTCAAGCATAGACTTATGTGCAGCCATTAGAAGGAGATATAATCGTTGCCTTCTAAAAAATGGGGATCATATTGAAAATTTATTATAATAAAACTCCGAATTTTTTAAAAATAATAAAAAAGAGGTCAATGTTTCATACATCAATTTGCCTACAAGTCCAGACGCGTTAAAACCAAAAAAAAAAGGTTTTTCTTAGAAAAAAGTGGTTCTGGTTTTTTTTTAATTTCTCAAAAACTACAAGACATTTTTGCATCCGGTTTTCTGTTTTTAACTAAAAACTAATAAGAGAATTGAATGTTTGAAAAAAGATTACCACTTAATTACATAAAATTTTGAAAAAAAATAGTTCGAACATTTTTTTTTTCATTTTTTTTTCCAAAATTTTGAGTTTGAAAATTAATATCTCAAAAACTATTCCCTAGAACAGCTTCATTTAGAAACAGGACGAAAGAAGAGGTTTCTGGCTTTTCAAAAAAGTATATCACGGCATTGTGGCTGTAACTGTTGATTTTTAATAATTTATTTTCCAAATTAAGTCAATTTTTTAGAAAATTGCCCCTCCCGGCTAAACGGGGGGGAATAGACCCCCCCCTCCCATACGATTTTTTTCTTGTCTTGACCAGACCTACACGCTCTAGCTTTTTGGCACACTGCTCGTGGGACACCCTGTATAACGAGGTCGAGAAATCGGTCAAGCACATGGCCCGAGAGGACAAACGGAACTTCTTCAAGGACCTGGCAAGCGAAGCCAAAATTCACGAAGAATGATTCAGACGACGCCTCCAAGAATTCCTGAAATCGAAGCCGTGATTCGCAGATTGAAGAGCAGCAAAGCCTCCGTCACAAATGGATCTGATCCTGCATCCCATCATCGCAGAGGCTTGGTCCACTCGTCGTAGACCAACCCTATCCCCGAGAGTTGGAAGGGGGGCGCCATCATCATCATTCCGAACAAAGCCAAACTGAATCAATGTAAAAACTAGAGAGGCATCACTTTTCTTAACACAAACCACTGACGAACACTTTCGACGAGAGCAGGTTGGATTTAGACCTAGTCGTTCTTGTGTTGAATGATTCCTGAACACTCTCTTGAGTGGTACAGCCCGATCTTCTTCCTGTTGAAGATGAAGAAAGAACATCGACGAGCTGGCAGAATCTGGCCCGAAGTGAGAAGACTAGTTTAACATAGACTTACATAGAGAAATTTCGTACAGGGGTCCTTAGGAGCGGTTTCTTATATTGTACTTTGTTGTCTATGCTTTGTATGTGTGAACCAAATAGATAAATAAATAACATAACTTAACGATTGATTCTAGATTTTAAAATAACTTCAAGAGAAAATATTTTTTTCCTTTTTATAGAAAGGGTATGAAAGTGAACTAGGCTTTACTACCTTTAAGCGAGGTATTCTTCTTACTCAACCATTGTCGTCGTTGTCATCATTCTGTCCTAAAAATATTATCATTCAAACCGCCTACGCGGGTTCGTTTACAGGACTCGATTGAAAACTCCATTTTGTATGAATTTGTTGTATAAGTCGGACGAGATCTCACTAATCGTTTCAATGATAACGTTCTGCAGTACATAGCCCCAGAGAAAATGGTCGAAGGGCTTTAAATCGCATATTCTTGGCGGCCATTCCACATCGTTTCTTTTGGAAATAGCCAATTTTGGGAGGAACTATCGCAACAACTCCACTTTAACGTCCTTTCAATGACACATTACACCGTCCTGTTGATATCACCTGCCATCTAGATCCACATCGCCCAAGTGTGGCCACAAAAAATCTATTAACATTGAAAAATACCATTCCCCGCTGACGCGTTGCTATTCTCATTTGTGAAAATGGTAGGCCAATGATGCCCTCCTGACGGAAATCCACAACAAACAGTACATTTTCTCTGGATGCAGTAGAGACTCTGCTGTGGATTACTCTCTTCCCAAATGCAGCCATTTTTTTTTGTCAGGAAGCCGTTTAACCAAAAGTGTGTTTCGCCGCTAAAGATATTTTTTCGCCAAATTTTGGATCCGTTTCGTACTGTTTCAGAGCCCAATGAGCAAACGTACAGTTACTTTGGTGATCTTGGGGGTCAGTTCTTCTGCCAGTTGAATCGTATACGGATGCATGCGCAAGTCCTTTGCAAAGATTTGACAAGTATAGGTCACAAAAACACTTGTGCACGATAGGGAATCGAGAGGTTTACGTACCTTGAAAAAACTTTTGTGAACAGAACATGAACTTTATCATATATTATATTTTGAAAATGTTGATGCGTTGCTGAATGGTGTTACGCTCTATGGCGAAATGGGGACTTTGACAGAATACAAATGTTAGGGAATAACGATATTATCACTTGAAACGACAGAACAATAAGCTGACAAAATTCGGAAATAGCTAAGGAAAACTCTTTATAAAACTTAAATAATACTGAATTCATAAAACCCGTCATGGATCCTCTTATCCATTCCCTCCTTAACTTTTGCGATGCAGTAAAACGTGCAAAAAGTCGTTAGCCAATGTATTTCAAAATCGAAGAAAAACTATATAAAAGGCATGAGTAAGTCTATATCTATTGAGCTAAGATCTTCTTTTATTGTTTTCTGAACTTGGGCGGTATTCAAATCCTTTTCATGGAATCCAATCAATTTAGCATAAAAACTAGGTTAAGCTATGTATTTATATCGGCAAATTGAGGAACTCCATAAACATGAGCAAGTGTCAAATATATTCCATTCACTACAATTTGATTGCTCAAACTTCGTCAATCATGATTTTTATGACATTATCCTCATATTTTCGTTCCAGTCTACTACACACTATCTTCTTCCTCCATTCATTAGTTTTGAAAAAAAAAAACCAGACCCAACAGAATGAATTCAAATTGATTGATAGATGATGGAGAAATGACGCTCGTGAGAGGACAACTTACTTATATAGCTCTTATTCGAAGTCTTATGTTTATTGGGCAATCGTCGGAAGCTCGATCTATAGAAAATCCATCAACTATCGCCCTTTATTTCTCTATAGTGTTTTGGAATACAGAAATAAAATATAATATATTCAGGGTTTTCATCTCAAAACTTTATTTGTCATTTGCACTTTATTACGAGCTCAGAAGTACATTAAGTCTTGCGAGGAACTTAGGGAAGAGACTGGAGAAAGGAGAACAATACTCCTAACATAGGAAGTGTTGGGCAAAAAGTATTGTTTATTACGATCAAGTACCAAAGGAATGGTTTGGTCAGGATATTATGACTATATACATATGTCATTTCGGGTGTTTATGCCATTTTATTGTTCCATCAATGAAAAGTTTACGGCTAGATGAATGAGACATTTGGAATACATGAATATCTCTTGAAGACGAGATAATCATTTGCAATTGAATAAATGTCATGCTTAAATCTTATTTAAGTACAATATTATTTAAGTACTAATAATTCTGACAGCCACTTAAATCTCTTTGATACTGTCATGGACTATTGTTTTGGAATTTTATAAGGGTAGTTTGTCACTTTTAATGAGATAAGCCAGGAGGTGCTTTTAAATTGTTCAAACTTGATCCATAAATCTTTTCGATTGAAATACCAAACCTACTATAGCATGGGACGTCGGTGGGAGACATTATAGATTAAATTCAGCGAAACCGGGCAAATTCAAGTCGTGTTAAATATGGTTTGGTTGTCATGATATAAAATATTTTCGTTGCAACAGTTTATTCGAAGTATTTTTATATTCTGTTTCACTTTATCGATAAGTGCTTGGGAAACACTCCAATGGAGCACAGCACTCATTGTCACTATCAAATCTTTTGCTCGCAGAATAATGAACTCAAGCCATCGCATACAGGACGCCTAACTTTCCTGTGGTTTACATCTTCGTTTTAAATTAGTCTTTGACAGCTTCCGAAATCATTTTTTTTTACCAATTATATGACATGAGTCCTAACTTTCCTTTAAATCTTTTATACAAATATTATGACTTTAGTGCATTCTCAGGAATTATGTGATCCAAGAAGGTCTTACCATCTAATTTAAACTATTTGAAATGCAAGATGATAAGTGGACATTTTGAAAATCTATTCACAGTATTCTTTTATTAGAGTTGGCGTTATAGCCAGTGGAAGACCAATGCCAACGATTCTCTCTTCTCAATAGGTAAAAAAGGACCTTGTTTATTGCTAATTTCGAGAAGTATTTCTCGAGGCAAATTTCGAGAAGTTTCATACTCAAATACTCAACTTGATGAATTATGCGGAAAGACTTGAGCAGGCACCACTTCAACTGACATAAAGGCTGAAGCCTCAAGATCACCAAGCATTGCGAAGGTTCGCTTATTTTAATTTGAAAAGTCTGTGCATGGCGAGGAATCGACTGCCTCGAGTTCTACTGTACACTTTCATGGACCGTGGCGTACGAATGTTGGCTGATTGATTATGGCCTTCACCAAACGATGAAGAGTCGTCTGTGATGCCACAGGCCGCCAAAAGCTACCTCCGCCAATTGAAAACCTCTTTGCTATTATATTGTCTGTAGCTCTGGACTTTTCTAGTTTTTTTTTTTTTTTTAACTTGTTTCGCCATAATACCAGAAACCAGGTTCAGTAATATGACTAATTATACATATGTCAAACTGACAACTTTAAACTGTAAGAAAAAACTAAGCAAAGTAAATACAATCAACAAGTTTAAACCTCTTGAACAAGTTAGTGATGTGAAGACTCCAATTCGTGTTCTCCTCGCAAATTGAAAATATCGTCGCCGTGACTAAAAGCTTTATTGGCTGGTATATATTCGCCGGGTCTAGGTTCGTCAGATAGATTCAATTCGATGACACCCACAAATCAAAGATTACACTACTCTGTCCCTCGGGGTTATAATTCGTACGGGACACTTGTTCATACTAACGCTTCGGTCTCTATGTTTGATCTTGTAGCGTGGACAGCACATGGTCTGTCCCTTCGGGGGTAAAACCCGAACCCGATCACTGACTGATAGGACGAGTAACATTAGACCAAGTCTATTTTGATGCAGGTATAGTCTTTGGAGAATATGCTGTCAAATTTTATAATGATATTGACGGTATTTCAGATTTTGCAGCCTTTTAATCGGTTTTTTTTATATTTTGTTGAAAATAAAATATATATTTTATATAGTTATTCCTATTATTGATTAGAAATGTACAAACAGCAAAGAAAATACAGTGTGAAGAGATCTTTTTCGAAAGATAGGAAAAGTATATGCCAAGGTTGCTCAAGTTCGACAGGGAAAAGAGTTACTCTGCAATATACAGCATGGTATAATGATCACAAAGAGCACTGTGACGCTAATCATAAGGGTGTCGCTGGTAAAATGGGGTGGATGGAGTAATAGAAATATTTAAGAGATCTGAAGAGTTGTACGGAGTCAAATATGTAAATTGTATTATTGACGATGGACGTCGAAAACGTCTATATAAGCGTCGTACTGAAGCAAAAAATAATACGCGCAACTATAAACGACAAAAAAGAATTATTATTGGAGAAAGAAGAAAAACAAAAAAGACAAAAAACTGATAAAAAAAAAAAGTTTGACAACAGGAAGATAAAAAAATTGACAAATTAACTATTACAAGAGCTACATATCTACATTTTATGGTTCAGTAGTTCGTTTCATTCCGGATTTAGTTGAAGATGTGAAAAAAAATATGGGCGGGGTTTTATAATAAAGTCTCGATTGATAAAAGTCCGCTACACTTATAATGTTCGACGGACCTTGAGTCTTGGTGTAAATGGCGGAAAAGTCAGGCTGAAGCTACTCGAATATCTTTGAGCATCGACTTGCACTAGATGACGACGCGCAAGAAATATTAAATCCGATTTATGAGGAATTGAGTGTTGACAATTTATTATGATAGAAAGTTGTCCCGGCAGCAACATCAAAACAATAATGAAAGTTTTAATTCTTGTATATGGAAGTAATGGGCATTACTGTCGGTCCACAAGCAGAAAAACTTGCCCGAGAGCGTAACATGCGTCGAATATACAAAGAGTCCAGAACAGCTCGAAAGAAAGCAAAAACAGAAGGGATTCTGTATGGTGCTGGCATCGCAAATTAATTGTAAGTATATGGTTAGATTTTTTTTTCGAATTCAGTTTGCCAGTGGCTATATCCGGAACTAAGAGACAATTTTTTTTCAATATTTAAAAAAAAAACTAATGAAAAAAACGTCGTACTTTAAGTACCTACATTTCAAGGCCGCGCAATTTTGTTAACATTTCTTTTCTAGTTCCGCAGATACTGACATTCATATAGGTTAATAATCTTTCTTTTTTTTTTTATTCAGACATGTGACAGTGCTGAAATCACCTGGGCTAGCCAGGTCCATTTTTTGAGGGTCTCCTCTTCGGCGACTTTTTTTGTTATTATACAATACTTATTTTTTTCTATCTACATATATTGAGTGGGTTAATAAACGTAAACTGTTAAATTATCGTTTTTTCATTAATTTCATCCTTAAGCCCCCCCACAAACCGGGTCCTTTTAGTTTTTCTCAGAAGTGTGACTAAAAACCTAAGGATTGGGCTTCTGTAAAACTACTTTGAGCCGCATTTTGTTCACTTATTTGCTCCAGTTGAACTTCGGTAATTGGGCGAAAGTAAGCATGAACATAATCATGAATTCTTACACAACATTATTCTAGTAAACCTGTGCAAGCCCAAGCAGTGGTTTCAGGGTCGATGTGGTAATTTTTCGAAATGATTCTGGTGCGACCAGTTTAATGAATCGATTATCCTATTCGAATAACTTTTCTGGATAAAATTGGTTTTCGGGCGACGTTTGTTTTCAACAGTGTGCTGCCATATGTTAGCTGATGAATTTCTCATTGTCGAGAGATTTTTTAAAATTTAGACTGAAATTGGTCACCAAAATCGTGCGATTCGACAATATTAAAGTTTTTTCGTTGGAACTCTGTCAAAGATAAAGTCTATATCAAGGAAGACTAGTCTAGGCTACAAGAAAGTAAAAAAAAAATTTCGGGAAAGGCAGCTTCGACATAACACTTCATTCGTAGAATAGTATATACTCGTACCTATACATAGTTGGTGCCACTAATAACAAATTCATATGATCTTTAGGAAGTACCCCCTTTCAACCGATACTTGTCCATATTTGACCACACGACAATTTAATATTTGGTTTTACTAACGTAACTTTTGTAATTTTCAAATCAATGAAATAATCTGAATTTTGTACCAACGCATCGACAACGTGAAACACCAGTTTGCGGCTCATTCAGTGAAATAAAAATATTTTTTTTTCATGCGGTTTATGACAATGGATGAAACATGGATCCACCACTATACTCCAGAGTTATAACAGGCAGTCAGCTGAGAGGACAGATGGGTAGAAAAGGATGAAAACCGTCCAAAAGCGAACAAAAGAGAAAATAGCCGGTAAGATATTCCTTCGTATTTCGATTACCCTAAGTAAGGAAGGTCGTCAATAACCAGTATTATATGGCATTATTGATGAGCTTGAAGGATGGAATTACGAAAAAACGACTACAAAAGAGGAGGAAAAAATGTACGAATTGTTCTTGGAATTGCTTCCCCATCCACCATTCTATCTGGATTTAGCTCGAAGCGATTAGTGTTACAAACCTAAAAAGCATGCTCCACGTAAAGAAATTTGGCTCCAATTGAAGAAGTAATTACCGAAAGTGATGGGCATTTCGAGGCCAACGAGAAATCACTTTGCAAAAAGGGCGTCGAAATTCTCTCGAAGGATCAGATTTTCGCCTAAAAGTTGTTTTTTTATAAGTTAACCGGCGAATTTGTTGTTGCTGTTGTTTGGGTTGACTTTAAATAACACCTCTTATTGGATGACTCAATGCATCAACTTTCCGGAACGGACTAAAACCTTCACCATTCCGCAACACATAATTCATAGAACGAATAAATCCCAATTGAAATCTCGTAAACTTGATAGAGGATTACTGTCTTCACTGTCACTGTCTTCAAAGTTCTGCTCGAAACAAAAGTGCAAAGAGAAATAAAATGTTCGGTGAGAAAAGAATAAAATTCGGAAATAAAAACTATTCGCAGCGTCCTACTGTCGTTCCCAGTAAATAAAACTGATTCTATCAAATCGTCAAATAGCTTCCTACGGTTAAGAAAATTCATTCGCTATTCCACAGCTTGTATGGTGCTAGAGATGAACCATGGGAGAGGAAGGTGTAACTCATGCTATGAATGACACATGCCATTTGCACGATCTTCAGTCCGTGCGGATGTATTACTCGTATATTAGAAAAATTGACACATTCATTTAGTTTCGCTCCAGCACCGGATATATTTTTCAAATAGGGATATGTGTCTGTCATTTATTTGAATGACTATTTAAATAGCTTGCTTCCTTGAGATCTTGACATAAGGGTGGAAAGCATATTTTAAAAATTATTTTTCCTCATGGTACTATAAAAATTTCAATTTCTCGTTATTCCGTTCGTATTTTACCCTTTTAGTAGGAGACTTAGACGTGTATGGCTGCAACAAGCTGACTATTCTTATGGCAGCTCCAAGTTGTGAGATCAAGGAGGCTACAATGTCTCTTACGGAAGTATTATAAACAGCTACGAAGCCTGCATATTTTCGACATACATACCATATCCAAGCTAAATGTTCTCATTATTCTCCCATTGTCGTAAGTTTCCACCGATGCCAGGCATAGCAGCTAACTTCTACGAAACTTTTCCCGTGCTCTCTACAAGTTCAGGATAGCAAAAAGGCGACGAGCCATCATGACTATACCGTGAGCTTCTGTTGCTTTTGAACAAAGTATATTTTGCGGCTCTATCAGTGCTGCCATAAAGTCCTATCTCTCTATTCTGATCCGCCCTTTGGCTGTTTGTTTTTTTTTGTTTTGAACTTCTCCTGCTTCGGCTGTCGTTTAAGTGCTGATTTATGTCCATCATAACACGCGACGCTTCGTTGAGCATCATTAAATGAATTTACACCCCAATTACCTGCCTAGGCACATGGCGCATAACAGAAACGAATCGAGCATACGCACATATGACAGATGTACATATACTCGTAGTCGTGTGCTGTCTTGTGTGAGCCCTTAATTCGAATAACTCCACCCAAATCAGAGCATGTAACATAACGTGTTTTCCTTCTTTCAGGGCAGCACGCATTTTTGCCATCATCAGAGTCGGAAATGTTATTATGACAAACGTCAGCCGGGTCCAGTCACTATTCCCTCAAATCCTCATTCACCCCAATGTCCTTTCTGCCTTGACCATAGTGTAAACGTCTATGTTTAGTACGGCCTACAACGACATTCATTCCATTCCATTTATGACACAATCGCCTGCTATCTTTGACCACTCTGCCCTACCACCAGGCGCCCGTAGCCGCCCTTTAACCAGCGCGATTGCATTGTGAGTGTTGTTCCGTGAAAAAAAGCATCTTTGAATCTAGCTCGGGTGGCATGAGATGCTGAACCCCAGATAGTCATAGAAAATTGACTCGTTATGCTCCAAATGGAAGGATAATACAGTGAACAAGCACAATCTGTTCAGTGTAGAGGGATGCCAAGAAGAGATTAAGTGCCATGTGCGCCACCGTCATATATCACTTGTTGTGGTGGCAACACTTGCAGAGAGACGGGCACAAGCGAGCGGGCGAATGAGTGTTGCTCGGCTAGGATGGCTTACCGAATCGGCTTCTGTTCAGGGGGTCGATGTCAACTGTGCGGAGCGATGTGCGGGCTTCGTACGCGCCCACAGCTCTTTCTGTCTATTTTTCTGCAATTCCTACCCTACATAGAGGCGGTGATGGGAGAATGCCAGGATAAGGGTGAGCGAAACAAAAATTTCAATTGTTGCCATTGCGTCAGCAAAGTTACATGATGTTGATGATATTGATGACCATCATGTCGGGCTGCGGTATGGACAGAGGGCTCAGGGACAAATCAATATTTTCGATAAGCCCAGATTAGGAGTGAAAAGGTTCGAAGAACCGGATGTTGTGCATTTTTCTTCGTTCCCTAGCGATGGTATATGGATGTCTGGTGGTGGCTTAATTGATTGATACACGACACATAGTGTAGGGTGAAGGAATCAGCGGGTCTGGGTGTATGTACTCACTCTAGTCAGGGCGGGTGGCTGGTATGTGGTCATTTGTTGCCAACGATGATGTTGTGTAACTGAGTGCTTTTTCAATTGCCGGCGGAAGTGACGAGCGTCTGCGAGCGGGGCGTGATTTAATTGATGACTTGTACATAAGTTAGCCCGAGTAGTGATTTAGGGTAATGGAGGCAAATCGGTGGCATCACCGGGCTTGCTTGGATAGGGGTTGTAATTATTTTAATCGATGTATGTAGGTCAAAGTGCACTTATTGTGGCGTCGCGTGGGTGAGGCAGGTTTTACCTTCTTCAAATAGATTTGCCGAACTGTTGACACCTTATGTGTGGAAGGAGTCATAATGTGTTTACATTGTCAAGTAAATACCATAGCACGAGATTCGTGGTGATTTATCTTGGAAGATAAATTCTGTTGTTTGTTGCTATACTGAGCAGGCGAAGATTTATTTTTATCAAAATGAACAACAGAGTTATGGGCTTGACAGTGTCAAATCTATTCTCGTTTCCTATGGAGCTTAACACAAATTATTCTCTGACAAGGCACGTCGCCCGGGTAAATTGGAATAAATTATGATAATTTAATTGCAATTTAGGGCGTCTCGATTTATTTGCCTTTGATTTCGAAACTTTAACTCGGGGCTCCTAGATTCGTGGAAGATGTAGACAAATGTTTAGTTAGTTGGACTGGAATCGACCACCCGATCCTAGGCTTATAAAGGGAAGTGGTGGTAAGTGTCATTCATTCAACTCATACTCAAAAAGCCAATGGGTTAATGGACTAGGAACATTTAAATTTTTACAAAAACACATTTTATTCTTCTTCTTCTATTTAATTTTTGCTGTATAAAATGAAATTCTTCATATTTGATGTTTTACCGAAATCTGTTTAATTTTGATCAAGAAAATCACAGAAACCCATCTTTAACTAGAATCCCAACGCAATTTATCAGTATTTTTAATGCGAAATGTATATATGAATATATATGTTTTATGATATATGTACAGTTTGTCTGTACTTCTCATACATATTATTGAGCGAAGCAAAGCGGGGCTCATATCGGGTGAATTCAGATTGTTTATCAGCAATTTCTTAGCCGGTCCTTATGAATTTTTGACCGTCAGAAAGTATTTTAAAATATCTAAAATAAACAAAAAGTAAAAAAATAAATTAAAAATAAATAAAATAAAATAAACAGAATTTGATTTTGGCCCTAATTTAAAAAAAATAATTGATGAAAAAAATTTAAATTGCAAGTGCAAAATTTTGGCACACGTTATTTTTTGTCTTTTTTCTTTTCGAACGTTTTTAGCCAAAAAAAGCAAACAATCCATTTTTTAATAAAGAAATCACGAGTTCAAAATGTTGAAGCTTTGTATATTGTTGCTTATTCCTGCCCTCTTTAACAACAAAACCATATTATTAACTGTGAAAATCCATTACACTAGAATAAATTTAGCAGTTATTCTTGAATAAAGAGAAATCGACATGGTGAAATTTCGCAACTATTCCGGTCGTGAAATATATCTAGACAATATACTGCATATTCCTCCGAGTACCGTATACTTTAAAGATCATGGAACAAGTTACACACGAAAACAGTTTCCTCTTCAATTACCTTACGCAATCAGCATTCATCGTTCTCAAGGTTTAACTTTCGACTCCGGCGTGGTGGATCTTGGTAAACTGAACATCCATTAGGCTTGGCTTATGTAGTGTTTTCTGGGTTCCGATTCTTCAATTGTTTCTGGATCGTCCCTTTTCTATTCGAACGACTTCGGAAAATCAGTGAGAAAAAGGCTTGCTATCTAAACTCAAAGAACTTAACAGGCTGAAACGGATGGCAGGAATTATGAACTAATGAACGTAATAAGTAATCTCTTAAAATAATAAAAAAATCCATTTTCTATCACATTAAACTCACGAGTCTGCATATAACATTGCGCGAATCGAATTATGTTAATTAATATTAGTTTTTACACTTGACTTATGTTATCAGATTGTCTCATACCATAAGCAGCATAGAAGAAATATGTAGCATGAAAGTCCACAACGAGTGTTTTTCTAAACTTGTGAACAGATTTAAATCATTAGTCTGAAATTTCAACACTATAGGGCAATTTGATAAAAAACATTCAAAAAAAGCATTTGAAAACGGACAGGTTTTGAAAAACATCAATATGACTCATGACAAATCAACACGTACATATGTAGTATCAAAAGTTTATCTAAATATTTTAGGGCCAAAATGTGTTCATTTCATTTTATTTGTTTTCGGTAAATTGAGATCAACTCTACCTTTAAGTTTTACCTCGCTTCGCTCAAATACATGCTGCAGCGAAGCGGTACGACAAGCGACTGCAGCCACCTAATATTCACAAAAATTAATTTCATGACGTTTTTCTGATGCCCTTCGAGAGAGTCAAAATTTAAAACATACATAGCTACTAGACGAAATCAGTTAGTATAAATTCAATATCACATGTGTGCAAAAAGTTCGACTATAAAATGAAACGATTGTTAAGAAGGTAGGCCTCTTCGTTTGTGGAGGTGCGTATGTCCATAATCTTGGATCAGCTACGAAACTGTACGGATTGTAAAAGATGCAGTATCTTACAACGATCAAATGTCTATGGCTAAAATCCTTGTGAACGTAGGTACATTGTCCCACGGGAGGTTAAGACGCTAAAATATTCGACAACTTCCCAACCTTCGACGTGAAAATTCACCACGAAAATAGGAAAATAAGCGATATAAAGGGTGTTTTTTATAAAGGTTTGGTTTTTAAACTGCCAGCACTATTTCTACAGATTGATAATATGACAGTTGAAAGTTGATTTATAGTTACTATGTTCTGCCATTTTACGATGAACAGATCAGCGCAAAATCAAGGTATGCAAATTGTGGAAACTTATTTTGGAAACCATGGTTTGGTTCGGCAAACTTATCGGGCCTTACGTCCATTTTACGGTCGACATAATCGTCCATCTGAGCAAGTTATACGGAACGCGATGAATCAATTAAGCACCACATACGTTCTAGTGGATAATAGGAAAATATGCATCACCGTAGATGACAAACAGTGCGAAGAGAAGAAGTAATTGCCGTCGGGGAGCTAAGTATTGGGGAGAATGCGAATGAGTCGATTCCACTTTGTGGAAGATTTTACGGAAAGATCTTGGCTTAAAAGCTTATAAAATCCAGCTTGCTTATGAGTTGAAACCACGTGGCCGAAAATATGATTCAGCTTGATTCTCATTTTCAACGGAAAATTTTGTTCTTCGATGAGGCCCGTTTTTAGTTAAATGGATATGCAAACAAACATAATTGCCGAATTTGAAGTGGAGAAAACTCAGAAGCCTTTGTCGCGACGACCTTACAACCATTAAAATTCACTGTTTAGTGTGCCCCATGGGCTGGTGGAATCATCGGGCCATATTTCTTAAGGCCGGCCAGAATATTACCGTCAATGATGAGCGCTTTAGATACATGATTTCCGACTTCTTCGTTCCTCAATTGAATGACATTGACGTGACAGAGCTTTGGTTTCAAGAAGATGGCGCAACATGCTACACGGCGCGACACCGCCAATTTATTGCGGAAAAAATTAGCTGAGCGCATAATTTCGCGTAATGGACCTGTGAGCTGATTTTCACGACTCTGTGATCTCACATTTTTAGATTACTTTCTTCAGAGGTATATGAAGTCACTAGTCTATGCCGAAAAACCAGAGAATTTGGAGGATTAGAAGTCAACATTCGCCGTGTTATTGCTAATATACGACCCCAGTTGCTTGATAATGTTGTCGAAAATTGGGCTTCGTGTTTGCGCTTCATTCAAGCTAATCCTAGCGCGTGTATGTCTGAAATCAATGGCATAAAATTATCTATTAAATATAGCTAATATTAGGGGAATCCTGACAGTTTGGCTAAACTCTTACATGTATGTCTAGAGTGTAACAAAAGACGAGTTAAACGTCTGAAAACATTTATTTTTAATTCAGTGCTGAAATACGAGAGGGAATAACTCTTAATGGAATCATATCCGCTCAAGGTTACGTTGACTATCTAGACCTTCTCGATCAAAACTTCACGCCTAATGTACTCTGTACGAGGGAGGATCCCGACTGTATGTGGGCAACGCATGTTTCTTCGCGATGAAGGAACTATTCAAAATTTGATTTCTGACTAAGAAGAAGGAAAATAAATTTCGTTTATTTAAGAACTAAGACTTCGATCATTTCTAGAATCTGTGCAAGAAAGAAGACAAAGAAACAGGCGAGTGAAGAAAACTAAACAATCCTGAGTTCGAGGAATTTTGTCCAGCTCCACCTAAGTAATAAAATTGTGACGTCTAATATGGTCAGGATAAGATGGGAAGTTAATACAAGGATGGATCTTAAAGAGATGGAGCAGAACCACGAAACATTTAAGGAACACACTTATGAGGGGACGGCTTGATGATACGTTTTCAACGAGGCCCTGAGCTATTGACTTCCAAATGGCCGTTAATAATAATAATACATACATATGTACTCGTATGCACCCATCATGAAAAAGCTTTCACTTTTAATTAATTGGATTACTCTTTAGTCCATAGTGTGGCCTTAGAGGTTTTGTAATAAAGAGTCTCCAGCGGGAAATTTTCAACTTTTGCGGATTTATTAATCACGACGCGACGATCGGGAGCACACCGCACATTCGCAGTTGAGCAATATTTGAAAATGAGTAAGTGTGCGTCGAAAATTTTAGGTGCAATGGTTTAGGCAAGAAGGAACAATGGTGAACAGAACCCAAAAAAAAATTAATGTTTTATCCATACAAAATCGAATTCGAGCAAGGTCGAAAGGAAAGTGGACTATCCTTTGCGAGAAACCTTCGCAAGAACAATGTTCGAACGTTTTCGAACAGCACGAACGCTTGGCAACATATTCTTTAGTGATAAAGCACATTTTCATATCGACGGGTACCTAAATAAACAGAACTTGTGTTACTGGCGCCCAAACATCCCTAGAGAATGCCATCAAAAACGTTTAATATGCCCCAAAACGGCGGTATAGTGCGCCATTTCTGCCCGAGGGATAATTGGCCCTCATTTTTTTAACCAACAAGAGACAGTCACTGCTGAAGTGTGTTGCCGAATGATGGACGAGTTTCTGTTGCTGCAAATGCAGCTGTTTCCCGGGCACAAGAACAAAACACTATTTCAGCTAGATCAATCCCTCACACGTCTGGGATCTCGATGGAGAACCTGAGGGCTATTTTCCCGAATAAAGTGATCAGCAAGTATGGAGACATACACTGGCTACCTCGCTCTCCGGGCCTCACAACATGGGACTTTTTCTTGTGGGAATACCTCAAGTCAAGGGTTTCCGCGAAACTGCCGCTATTGAACCAGCTCTTTGTTGGATAAAGATATTTTCATTATAAATATGTAGTTTTTTTTGTTCATCTGACTTAAAGCTTCAGTGTGAACTCTCGTTTTTACATAAAACAAATTTTTCTCAGCTTAAGACATTATAAGGTACATATACGTTTCTATAAAGATGTCGAAAGACAAAGATTTAGGTCGTTCCGTTTATTTTAGAGTGTCCGTCTGGAGCCAATAAGATGTTTAGAGTTGCTAAAATCGCTTAGCTAGTTTTAGGCAATTTTGTCTAGATTAGATTAAGCAATAGTGAAATAAAAATTAATTAAAAACTCAGTGTCGATTCTCTTAAGAAGCTAAGAAGCAAAAGGTCATTCATTTCATCAGGTACTTCTTTTTAGTAAAAAATTAAATTTCTTTCTCCTGTAAATTATAGACGTCTGTGAACTATCATATCTAGTTTTATCATTATGAAACCCTGTCAGGCATCCGAGCTGTGGGTTTCCCCCTTGGCAATCATATGGATGCTTCCCCTACCATTGTTCAAAGAGGTGGTCTTGTTTATTTCGGTAGCTACTGTCTCTCGTTCGGTCAAAAATCCTGGTCACAACCTTACGTATCCCAAGGAGTAAGATGCATATTGAGGCCATCATTACTGTAACGAAAACGATTGCAAAAACAGTATGCTTGAGAAAATACTGGTTGACTGGTGGCAGGCAAAGTTCAACTTAGGTGCGTCAAAATTTAATAAAATTTTGTAAAGGCTTGATGATGAGGATAATATACCGCACTATTGAATTACTCCTAAATGATTCAATTTTCAAAAGACATTTAACCGTGTGAAAACGCTAAAGGCTTATACCATTTAATCCTAACTGAGAAAGTATATTCCCCAATATCCTTTCTGTTGCAATTGACATGAATCTTGATTGCATTTGATGACATTTCTTGTCTTCGATCAAAATCACTCGCCTTCACTTTTTTTCGAATTGAAGCCGAAATGAAAATAAAAATTTGTTAATGTAATGATCACTATTGATAGGTGTCCGAGCTTACTATGTGACTTTTCGGACCTGACCAGCATGTACCACTACCGTCATATCTATTGAAAAACGACGGATTCCCAGTAGTAGACCTGATATATTGTAGACATAAGCGAGATGTGGCGAAGTTGGTTGAACTACTCGTGTCCAAGAGTTTATTATATGTATATTGGGTAGATCTATCGCTAAGCGAGCTCAGATGAGGCATTCATCAAATAGTTCTAACCACGTGATTCGTTGACACTGTTAGTGACTCCATTCTTGCATGGATATATTTATGAAAAAGTTTTAATAAAGGCCGCCTAGGTAATGCATGTCAGGATAACTGCCTAGAGTTTAAGGTTTTTTTATCTTGTCCTACCTATACATATGTACGTCGTAAAGTCATCAATTTTTAGTGTGTCTGCTGTCAGAAGGGTTCAGCTTTCAAGTGCATTATTTTATTGTAATACGAAAACAAAATGAATCGAAAACGTTGTAAGTACAAAGCTTGCTAGGCCAAGGTATCCAATTGCCTCATCAAATGGGAACACTACTCCTACTCTCCTTCCCAATATTCTGGATAATCCACTTTGAACTCATGTAAATCTGTTTCCTAAACTCTAGCTTTTACCATCGATAGACCCAAGTTGACATGGCCACAAATCAATGAACAAACAGCAAATTAGTCTGTTTTACAAGCTCCCATTGCACGAAAGATGAACACGAAGCCACAAATCAATGTTCAAACAAGTGTTCCTGGCCTTCCAACCTTGGAAAGACAAGATCTTCAATTACCAGTAAATTATAATTCCATGGATTGACTTAAGAAACCAAATGAAAATTCCAATCATAATTCACGTTATCCATCCCAGGGTAATGTTACACAACAAAGCTCTACTCAAGGACTTGGCTACTCTCAATTCCACAAAATCCTTGCATCACCGCACGTAGTCGTAGTCATGTGTATTCGAAAGGGGATTTCCGCATTAGAGGCAAGTACCATGCTGACACTTGGACAGTGGCCGCATGGTCTCTGGACACACGTACTCGTGCTCGTACTTCTTCCCATTGGACATCACACCTTAGCGTTATCCTGTGTTCAATCATCAGTATGCAAATCTTCAGATTTAGATCGCTATCAATGCAATAGGGAAATGAGAAGATGCACTAACCGAGAATATACATTCTGGAATGGAACGTGTACGTGTACGTGGTCATGTCGAGTATGTTGTCGTCGTTTCCTTGTAACTTGACCAAGGACACGTCTTTCTTTCTATCTTACTTCCTTCTTTGCTCTGGTTTTTACCAGCACCTACGAGTACACCATAATGTGTCCTTGTGTCATAGCACTATTTCACATCGTGTTCACATCGTCTCTCACATCAGAAGGATATCGTGGAGTGAGTGCAACCTAGACTGGCACGTTCATTTTCTCCAAACGCTTTAGTCTGGGACAGGTTGTTTCATTTAATAAGGCTACGCCATAGCTATTACTTAGAGTCAGGTAAACGATGGAGAAGCGGAAGAAATCCCTGTCGTGGTATTTCCTCATCTCTAATTTCCTGTGATCATGGAACATCGAAAAACCTGTCCGGGATTTTATTTTGGCTACGTGCGGATTCCGACACGAGCCCATACTATTACCACGAACACTAATTAAAAAAGCCAGGTTCAGGGCTTTGTAGATACAAAGAATCGGGACGGGGAGGGATAATATCCTAGGATGAACGTCAAGGAATCCTTAAATCCTTATATAATGTTTTGCTTCCTTACTTGGTGGTTTTCTTTTCTTTTTTTTTGAAGAAATGTTTAGTGGTTAGTGGCTCCACGCGTCACTGGATGATGAATAGACGCTTTCAAAATTGATGATCCCCCAGTGGTGATCCGGGCAAAAAAGAGTCAGTCAGTAGGTTTTTCGCATCTCATTCCCCACGCAATGGAATGTTGTGTAAATTGCCTGTGGCGAGTTTCTGGCGTAATGCTTGAAATTAATTGTGTTCGTGTTTTCGTGACGGTAGGACAGCTTCACCATCGATCTCGTCGAGCATCGTACAAAAGCGTGAAAAGGAATGTGCTGGCGTGCCAAAGGAATTTCAACTCGTTCCATCTATCTGTCAAAGGGATATTCGTCAATAATTGACAAATGTTTGCCAGAACTGACACATGAGAGTTGTAGACGCGCAGTTGCCAGGACCCTTAACACTGGCTGAGGGTTGGGTGATAACATTTTGGCTAGTGACAGAGGGTGGGTAAAACTAAAGACAGTTCGTACGAATTGTAGTAATGAATAATTAAGGAAAAGAAATCCTATTGTGAGTTTGGCAAGGATTACAGGACATAATAAATTATTCAGAAGGTTTACTCCGAATGATGAATGGGTAATCCATCACGGCACCGAATGAATGAGTTTTGTGCCAGCCGCAGTGGGGAACATTATTATAATTAGCACTGAGCGGAATGGCGGCTTATTGCCCGTTCAAAAAGATGGGGTGATGAGATTTCCTGAAGAGGAATTGAAACATGACTGATAGGGAGTCAGAGGATAAACGCTTGTGTAGGGCTTAGTTAATGTTGAATACTTTTCTTTGTTTGGATAATAAGATTGAGTCCTATGGCTGGGTAGTGTGTTGGCCGATAATAGCCAAATCATTGAGATTATATTTCATTGCCTTTTCCTCAGCGGGGTGCTGATGTTATTGAGTGTTTGATTCTCGGACATTTGCAGATATATCACCGGCAACATAGGTGATTGAAAGGAGTTTAGGTTTTGTTCTCCATGGTCAGCCAGGGCTATAGCCCATAAGTATAGGCTCTTCTGCCCTTTTTTTCTATTTTGTTGCTGTAGAGTATATTGTGGGGTATTGTCAAGGAGGAGGAGGATTGTACCTAAAGAAGTGATTAATTTCGAAAATCTCAGTTTCAATTCCCCTAATTACCTCTATTGATTCAATCTGTCGCAAGCGAGTCTGAATTCAATCAGAGTCCATGAAAACGCAATTTTCTTGTTTCTCGTAAAGAATTTTTTACTTTTAGTTAATTTCACTTTTAGGCTCGCTTTCCCCACCGGAGTGCGCTCTTCAAGTTCTGTGAATACATGTGAATCCGAATTCGTTTTCTCAGTCAGATTTCTATGTATCATGTGCTAGATTTCTGATAAGGATCTGACTGACCACGGATGAGAGGCTGGGAAGTTGAATTCTGACGCTGCTGACACAGCCCCCGAATAGCACAACAGCCAAGTCATCAAAACTCTCAAGGAGTCGATAATATCCCATGTACTATATTTGTCTCGGAAATGCTTTTCCAAATTCCTCGTTCGAAACCGGCAATAAACAGAATTTCCCTTTAACCTATAGAAAGAAATTAACAAGAGCACAACATAAATGGGGGATTGGGGAAAGCTTCGGCATAAAATGTACGCATAAATTTCAAAGGGTTTATAAGAGTTAGCGCTACTAGTACTATAAGTATCCAATCATACTGTAACTGCGTCATATTAAAGCTACGTCATCTGGCTTCAGCTTTTAGTATGTATTCATTTGTCAATGTGAAAACTAATCTACAGAGTCGATCGACTTCGACCTATGAGTACTGGTTTTGTCGCTCTAAATGATTTTGACACGGAAGACAAGAACCAGACGTTTCAGCCATAAAAGTTTGAAAATGAAAAATTGGCATCAATACCCTATGAAGACCCGTGTCAAATGCAAGAAGAACTTGTAGTCATTAAATATTGGCCAAGCAACAATTTCCATACAGTCGGAGGCATTGGGAATGATTCAAAGGCATGGGAATTGGGTACCATACGAGTTAAGGCCGAGAAATGTCGAAAGGCTATTTCGCATATGTCCAACCTGGCCAACCAGCCAAATCGAATGCAAAGTCAAAGATCCATGCTGCCAAGGTAATCCTGTGTATTTGGTGGGATCAGAAGGGAGTGGTCTGTTATTGTTTTTTTTTTTTTTTATAGCATTCGCGCAGGTTCAAGAATGTACGCTCTTATGTAACCTGGACAGAGTGCAAATAGTTTGAATCAAACATGTTCGTGCACTACTCTCCGGGGGTGGTTGTCCTAGATAGGATTAACAGATTCAACTGAATTTGTCGCTTTGGTTGTAGTTCACAGTAACTGTTTTGTTTCCATGCTATTAAGGTGTTGTCTTGGAAATGCAGACATATTCACAAATGATGTTGTTGCACAGTTTGTCCGTATTGATTCTCCGACTTGAACTACAGATCTTCGGCTCAACAGTCGGTGATGATTACCATTGACCAACGACCACCCCATTATGAGCTGCTGAGAAGTGGTCAAACAATCGATGGACCTTTTTAGCGACAACATTTGATGCGTTTGTAGCAAGCAATAAAGAAAAAACGGCCAGAAATTAAGACTAGGCACGACAAATTGATTTTCAATCATGACACTGCTCAACCACATGTTATGCAACCCGTTAAAACTTATTTTCAAAATATGGGATGGCAAGTTTTATCCCACCCGCCATATATATAATCCAGATCTGGTGCCATCCGATTTCTAGTTGTTTCGCATCTATTCAGAATGCCCTTCCTGGAATACGCTTCACTGCATTGGAAGGTGTCAAAAATTGGATCGTTTCGTTCTTGGACCCAAAAAGTGAAGAGTTTTTTGGGCCGGAACCCATGGAATCACCCAAAAGATCGGGAAATATCTTAGCTAGTGATGGAATTCATGCAATCACCCGATAATAACCACAAGAAGTGTCATTTTTATTATTCTGCCATTGCGGAATTGTCAATATTTAACTATCAATGCGATTACTTCTCAAAAGCTAAAACTAGGAGTTTATCAAATTGGAATTGAAATGGAATAATTCGTACCGTTTTAAGTTATTGTCAAGCGTTTTCGTGAACACTTATAGAGAACGTTTCGACCAATTTGAACGCTTCCAAGAGGTTAGTGGTGTGAAGGCTCTTTCCTTCCAATTCGCAATAACCATGCACCGCTTTTTGCATAAAGGCTCAGTTGATTTAAGAATTGAACAACCTACAGCGCTGAACTTTCAAAGAATTATTCTATCTAATGAGGTTCATTTCGATTTATCGGGGTATGTAAATGGCACTGAGGTTCAAATAAAAATAATGGAACAACTTCTCTATCCACATGAAATATCATGAATCACGGATATATCTTGTCTGTCACTTCTAATACAATCCACTCCTTCGACGACGACCGTACGCTTAGCTTCTCATATTCGTTCCTACCGTGCTGTGAGCGACAGCGTATGTTAAGCTCATTAAATTCCCATATTGACAGCATCATTGCGTGGGGTAAGAAGAAAAGAGTGGAATTTAATGCCTCCAAAACACAATGCTGTCTCCTGGCGTTAAAGCGTATCACTTATTGGCACCCATTATCCATGAATGGCACTTGCATCTCAGAAACCGAAAAGCTTTCCATACTGGGTATGTGTGGTGCTAACAATCTTAATTGAAAGACCACGTATTCAGTGCTTCAAGAATGTTGCGAAATGCCTAGACTTCTTATACAGATGCAAGAAATATTTCTTATCCTTAGATCTGGCTACAATCTATTAGGCATTCATTCGCCCTAAATTACAGTTTAACGCTCATGTCTGGTCCGGTGCATCAAAGACCTCATTTAATCTACTAGACAGAATACAATAAAACTGATAGGTAACTCTAGCATTACCAAAACAATGTTTCCTGCTTTTCCCTGTTTTATCGTTACTTCCACAAAAAAACCGGTGAGGAAATAGCCAGTTGCATTCCGCCCCCTCAACATTTCTCTCGCAACACACGTCTCTCTAGGAATGCTCACCAATATACTCTGAAGCCTATTTTTGGACGCACTGTCAAATATTGAGAACCTTTCTTTAACCGATCTACAAGAATCTGGAATTCCCTGCCGGATTCGGCCTACCCCCCTCAGTACAAGCCAATGTCCATCAACATCTCCTCTATCCCTCTTCCCTTTTACCTTCTGCCCCCACTGTTTGGTGCGATTTTTAAGATAGCGATGTCATTAGGAAATATTTTTTTCGATTGTTCACCAATCATTGTGTGAAAACGTTATGAAATAATATGTATTTAATTTAAAGAAAAAGGATATTTGTAGGCAGAGTCAAAGAAGATATTTGATGGATATTGTATCTCAGTTTATGCTTAAGACTAAGATAATAATATCACCTTATACACACATTGCTTACTTAGCCGGTTATTTACTCTGCGTTCAACTGCCAAAGAATATATATTTGTTTTTCTCAGAGACCATATATTGTTTTATTTGATTTTTTAAGCGCTTCGTTTTTCTTTTTAATAGTTTTTCAACGTCTGTCAAAGACGTAGAAAGATTTCATTCACATTAATAAATCAATACTTGCCATTTATTACTTAAATATTATCTTCATAGAGAGAGTTCAATTTTAAGTCACTTTTCCGAGCCAATTTGCTGGTATCTCACTTATAACATATTATTACCTTTCGTCATTGCTTTTGAAACTGGCATAGACGAGAAACAGTCCAAAGGAGTCAAATCACATGATATAATCGGCCAATTCACCTGTCCAAAACAAGAGATAAATTGCTCACTAAACTAATTTATCAGTCCATCCATCAACTCACGTGTTGTGTGGCATGTAGCGACGTCTTGCTGGAATTATATGTCGACCAAGTTCAGCTCGTGCATTTTGGGAAAAAAACAGTTCGAAATCATTGAACAATAACGGGCGTCATTGAAGGTCTTTGAAAAAATATGGCCAATGATCCCACCGGACCATAAGCCGCAGACTGTCGAACAACGAACGTCTCTTGCGAACAAGGAGCATTGACACGGAGAGCGCCATCTTGGATGGCAACGTCTTTATGATCGAGGATCTCCAGGAGAATGTCGCGTCAATTGGAGCTGTCTTTCAGGAATTGTATAAGGTAAATGACCTCGAACTGGTTAACAGAGCCCTACCTCACTACTTTTACTTTCAAATTGATTTCGATCATAAGCGATCAGAGAACTTGGTCTTAAAAAGTTCAATGACGATTTCAAGGCAAATAAAGCTGTCGCCAGTGAAAAGGGCTAGAATCTTATTCATTTCGATAAAGGATCTCCTGATGATCTTCGAATTATTGAAAATTATTAGGAAAAACCGAGGGAACTGACGGGTTACTTAATGTTGTGCTCAGCACCTCTCACCAGTGGCTGCAGAGATGTACACTTCGGTCGATAAATCTCCTCCCGAGTTTTAGCAAGGTTTTTGGGTCTATTTTCGATAGAGCCTTGTCTAAATGGATTAAGGATAAAAAAATCGTTCCGGATAATCAATTCGATTTCAGAGAAGGGCATGACACTATTCACGTCCCTTCGAAACTCGTATCGAATATCCAATGGAACAAATGCAAAAGTCAATGCGCGATTGCCCGTCTGATAGACTTGGAAAAAGCTTTCGAGACCGTATGGTTAGAAAATCTTTTTTTACAAGCTCAGCTGCCTGGGCATAAGTAAGCCACTCCTGTGTACAGCTTTTCACATATTACCTGGTGAAAGGTTCGTTGTGAAAACTGTCAACGTAACTTTTATCGAAACATTTGAAATTTAAAACGGATTCCAACAGAGTAAGGTGAACTCGGCTTTTTAGCATTTACCTGAGTGATCTGATAACTTCTCTACATCAATCAATAACGTAGGCGGCCGATTATTAACCTGATCTCCGGGGCTTACTACCCTAACTATTTGTACCAGGAGAGGGTTCACCTTAACGACTCTGTCCCACCAGAGACATTCCCCCATTTAGATTAACATGGGATGCAGGGCAGATTAGCGGTGAAGCTAATCTTCCACGTAGCTCATAGTTCCGCGAAGCGACAGTTCCTTTACAAACATGATGTCGCGCTCCGCGAGCCCGAGATTCTCAAGTTCGGACGTCGACCGACAGTATTAACGCTTTTGGTGACTAGAGTGGACTTCGTCAGTGGTTACCTTTAATAGTACAGTCTCTTTTACATTTTCAGTTACGTTTTAAATTAAGAATATTTTGAACATTTATATTTCAGTTTTAGCATCATTTCATTTCATTCAACACAAATGAGCTGTCATTCATTCAATATACCACCAATCCGCCGTATCTTGTCAAGCATGGTTCGAAATTTCATAATAATTTAACCGTTTTCGCTAGATGGACTGAAAGAGTTAAGCCAAAGTCTTCCAAACGTCAATGGCAGGATTACATAGGCTAAGGTAGGTTAGGGCAAATAAGAGTAAGATAAGGTAGGCTAGGATGATGGATAGTTAAAGTTAAAGAAAAAATATATGCCACATGTAAAAAGAAGTTGTATTTATTGTCCGCTAACCCAATTATTTCTAAAAGTTTTTTTTGTTTTGATAATTTCGGCGTTTATCTACAATATTTTTATACACAATGGATAAGAAGATTTGTGTGAAATTTTGCTGCAGTAAATGATCGCTGAAATAAATTCATGGATGATTAATGGCTACCCAGTAAAAGGTGTCCTTCCAACCCTCGACTATAATTCCGACGAGTTTTGATTAAAATAAAATAAGAAGATAAAATCCAGGTGCTATTGAACATGGATCGAGGCTCTTACACAATATTTTAAAATAGTAAAAATCCAACACACTAATGATTTAATATAGGAAACGTTCCATCAAGCTGGGCGGCTATTGGTCTAGTTCCTTGACTCACAGCCATAGTAAAGTAAGTCGATAAATTTTGATATGTGGACAGTTTGGACCAACAGACCAGCTGAGAAATTTGGCTTATCTGCACTTTTTATATGCCTACAAGGTCCGGCTGATTCAAAAATGTAAATCAACATAATTCGCATAATACTGTGCTTTCTCTGATTATGTGCATAGAATAAATTAACCAAATTATGATAATGACATTCCATTAAAAGATTCTTGAGGTTTTGATTGTGTAGTTTTCTCCATTCATCTCTTTCAACGTCCTTGTTGCCAGCGCAGATTCTCCTTAAGATCTTTTTTTAAAAAAACCAAACTTGAAATTCGTAAAGCATCGCTGGCATTGCTATAGTTTTATATTGCTTATTACTGGACAAAAGAGTTGATTTGAATATTTATTTTATAACAAAAAAGCACGTGTTGTCTATGTGCAGTTTTCTTTATTTCGATATTGGAACTCGTCCACATTCTTAAACTGTTTATCGAGTACAGCCAGGTGCTAGGTTTGGATCGATCCCAATCGACCAGAGACCATATATTTGGCTTTACCTTCATTTACTTCTAAGCTTACTACCTGTTTGAGATTAAATTGAATTTCTACTCAATTTCCTCCCTCCACAATTTTATCAATTATATGTACATAAATATTGTAAATAATATATAAATAAATATATTATTTGTTATAATGATCGCGCCGAGAGAGTGTTCCCTTTGAGTAATATACTATTATATAGAAGTCGAAAGCTGATTGTTGCTGCTGAGTGAACAACTCGTTCATTCACACGTTCATTAACTCATTTGCTTTTTCTGTTATTTCAATTCTTTAACACTACCTTCCCTACCATTATTCGATTATCTGCGTTTCGGTTAATTACTATTTTGTAGAGGGTGCATATCATCAGCATAAGCTAGAGCGGGTGTAATTTCATTAAGGGCTATTCCCTCATCATTTTCCGGAAGGGATTCCATTACAGAATCCAACACCAAATTAAGGAGAAATAATTCTCATGTGTCACCTTGTTTTATATCTCTATGTTACTTTAACTCGACCTTTAGGCAAACTTTTATAAGCTTCTGTACCTTAGAACGACACGATTCATTTTCGATTGATTCAGAGTCATACACATTATCGTATCATAAGAATGGAATAAAATACGTCCTCAAGGTTAAGCGAGAACAAGGAGTAATACCTTCAGGCGTAACATCGTTCACTTGAAGGAATAAGTAAAATAAAATACTCACAGCCGAACATTTCTTGTACAAAAATAATCTTGAATTATTGTCATCAGACCTGTGACTCCGTGTGACATATGTTACTTCCCGAAAATTAAAAACCATTTTCAAGGGTTTATTTATTTTTATCAGCATCTAGCCGAGAGTACCAGCGCACCGCCCAAATATCTTAACGCTACTCATGACTGAGTTCTAAGAGGGCATCGATAGTTCCCATTTATTTTTGGGCATAATTCATATCCTTGACTAGAGCCATCTGTGTGACAAGTATTATACGATACAAGTGTAAGAAAAATTCTCGGCCTGACAGTGAAAGACTCCGATTTTCTGATAAAATATGATTTTACTTTTCTACGTAATCTGTTTTGACTTCAATGCACTTACTCGTACAATATCTAGCGTTTCTCCATCAGTATTCCTTCCTAAATATGAAAGTCTGGTGAAAATATTCATCGACTGCCCTCTTAACTTTTTTTTCCCAGAAAGTATTTTCTTCAAGTTTGGGAACAGATGAAAGACTGAGAGTGACAAATTTAGAGAATAGGGAAGATGAAATCCCGCAGTTTACCCATCGCCAACGTACCCTTGTATTATTCTGCTGAAAGATGATTTATTGATTTTTTTCTTCTTCTCGCGAATTATGGCACCCAGCTGGTCAAGAAGTGAAGGTTAAAATTATATTCGCCTGTAATTGTTCTGCCTTGGGCAAGGTAATGAATTAACAGGACACCTTTCACATCCCAATAGACACTGGCAATGACATTTCCGGCGAATTAGATCGAATTCGCATTGCCTGCCTGCAATTTCGTCTCTGGCGTGTAATGGTGGACTCATGTCTCGTCCATGGTGACAAACCGGCCCAAAGATTGCTGCGAAAATCGTTTGCGCATTTGCTTTGTGCAATAGTTTTCACACCCTTTCTTTCGATATTCTTACAGCGAAAGCTCGTGTAAGCAAACTCCTTGAGAAAAGGAGTTTGAACTTGTCATGCAAACTAATGACTCGTGCGTCCAGGCAAGAAACATATATTTTTGCTGATTGGAACGTCTTCACTTTGTCAGGCCGAGAACTTTCCACCTTAGTTCCGTACATATTTTCAGAATTTTCATTATTAAGATTGAGACAAGTATCTCTAAAGGCAAATGCCGATACAAATTTTCAGCTGTCGAACACAAACCACTAACATAGAATTCCAATGTACTTATTCAGTAAAAACGACAAATGAACAATTTGAAATTACAGCAAATTCAGGAAATTACACTACAGGAAGGTCCCCAACATATTCGTCTCAACATTTCATTACAATTTATACAAATTCCTTTGCATTTCCTCTTGAATTGGCAATCACAGAAGTCAATAGGATTCTTCCAGAAAGACTCTTATCTTAAATAGCAATCTTCAGTTTACAACCCTCCCCGAAGAACGTGCTCGAATAAAAACAATTACAACTTCATCCCAAACGTCGTGCCACTAGCTCTATCCAACACTATCCCAATCGCCTGCTTGTCTTCGGCAATCATATCTCCTCCTCTGCCTTTCCTTCTCTGCCCTATTACAGAGTATAAATCTCAAGCCCAACTACCCATCAACAGCCTCAGAGCTCAATAGTCCCAAATTGACTTGATCCCATGGCTCACATATCACCATCAGCCGAATCCGTTTAATTGCCAGCCATAAATTTTCCCTCTTCTCATTCGCACAACTTAATGACCATGTAACCCATTGACCTTTGTACACTCTCAGCGCCCACATCTCGCTACGAATCACTTTTATAACTACTCCACATGCTTGGTTTCAATTGAGCCAACTGACCGGAACCAAATCAAACTTAAACACCCTCTTTATTCCCATTCCTAAGACTCACACCCATGGCATGCCCCCCAAATCCAAATACATTGCCTAAGTAAGCGAATCCATTCATTCATCCGTCCATAATCCCTCAATTACAAACAAACTCGACAACATGAAAACTTCATCATCCACCAATTCGAATGACTTAAACTAGGACGCGACTTAAATTATTCATAGAACAACCCGACGAATGCCCGCAGGGCGCCAAAACAAATAAAAACAAAAAATACACAAAAACAATTTGAAACTTCATCCGCCGCCTCAATTAGTAAACTAAATGTGTCATTATAATTCCGCCGTGATTAAAAAGGACGGTTGGGCGAACAGGCGAAACAAAAACAACACGAATTCGCCTGGCGCGCAAATTAAAAAATTAATCCACAATTTACATTTCTATTTTGCGGGCAGGAAATTGAAAAATCTTGGCAGCGCTGGTTACTGTCAACACCGGGGTGACCTTCGTTGTGGTTTTTTTTTGTCATAATAGCAGATGAATTGACATATACATATGTCAAATTGAATCAGCTTGTCAGTTAATTTGTTTTTAATATAACCGTGAAATCTGTTTTCTCCCCTTGGGATAAAGAACCGAAATACCAGGACAATATTAAGCGAGTTAAAGGCGATGTTTAAGGCTTTAAGGGAGCATTAAAGGACTTCCTGCAAATGTTACAAGATGTCACCTTTGCTCCCAGATTTGCATGCCTACCTGGTGCGACCCCAGGCAACGAACCGTCCTGACATTGCATGACATGCATTAGGCGCGTTTTAACTCGGATGGCATGATATTAAGAGGCCATCATTCGTGAATATGTAGCGGAGCCACGGAGCAGTTGAGTGGCATTCCGTGTGCGCGGCTCTGATGGATTTACTTGTGCATGTACCATAAATGTCGGCATGGGGTACTATAAGTGATGATGGTGGCGTCTCATTAGTGTGTGACATGCTCTTATATCGTGTGTGAAATTTATTGAGGGGTAATTAAATCAGATTAACTGGCTGGGTAATTGGGGTTCTAGATCCTGGGGTTACAAGTACGTAGGTGTACACATAGTTTATTGCAATGACTGATAGTGCGATTGCACGTCCGGGTAATTGGAAAGCTGAAGGAAGCTACTGTTGAAGGGTTTATTGTCTATGCGTTGTTGCGACGAGGATACGTTTATCTTAGTGAGCATTCAGTTCAAGATTGTAGCTCTCTGGTAGTTGAATAGACGAGTTTTGCCTTACAAATGGTGCCTGATGAGCAGTTCCTAAGTGAGGAATAAAGGTATTGAATTATGAATGTGTATATTACTTTTATGCGTCTCTTTTCAGTGTTTGCAATTAAAGGTCGCCAAGACAGTCTGAATAAGTAACTTACTGCCAACGTCACCAATGCATCCTCAAATAAAATCTTCTAGGAATAAATGAGCTGACAAGGTTCATTTGCGTCCAATATCTCCATTGACATTGGCGGATACCTTACCTTAGATGGCGTTACAGCTCATGAAGAGCCAGAGCCAAGCTTTTCTCATTCACTTGCATGTGCGATTTATTTTTTTACTTTTTTAACACAAGTGAATGGGACCTTCAGTTTAATGCCTATTCCGAACGGAAAGAGTCGAGAAGCTTTTTCAAGGCGATTGAAGTCCAAAAGTGTAGAATTGCTACAAAATTCGGTCACTACGGCTTGAATTGCTTGCTCAGTACGTGGATTATGATCACCGTTTCATAATCCGGTCGGAGGCCGCGAGAAACGGTTTCAAAGAGCATGAATTTTGATAAAAAAATTCAATAATTTTAGAGCAAATCTTTCTATAATAATATGGCTAAGGTAGCGCAGCATACTGGACTTTAACATACGTCCAAAGTCAGGCGCGAGCTGCCAAAAATAGAACATTGAAAAACTAAACAGAAATAAATAACGCTTTAGATGGGCCATGATTTATTCGATATCAAGAAACTGGTTAGTTAGGCCCATCTACTTTAAACTACAATTGAATTGGATTTTCAATTGTTCGTGTGCTAACCCTCATATTATTGTAACTATCATCAATCCTGCTGCTGTCCAGTTGAGGGCGCCAGACGCGACCAGTTTGGATGAAATTACTATTGAGGAGAGCGCATTGATGGCGGCCTCTGGTCACAAGAATTTCAGTTTAAGGGAACTTGAGTAATCAGGAAGACGGTACGAATCGGAAGAAATTATTTGGATCGAGAAGTAGGATATAGCCGAGGCACGAACGTATAATGGATTTTGCGCTAATGGCGCGGTGATGGCATTCGTTTCATCCAGTGGAAAACAACAGAAATGGAAAGGTCGCGAACACTTTGAAAAGACGAAGCAACTATCTCAAAAAGGCTGCATTTACCCCACATCCAAACGCGATGGGATTTTTCTATTCCGCAAAATGGCACTAACAACATTACTGAAAGTTCGATGTGCAGCAAAACGCTTAATGCTTCGGGAGCATATAATGACATGTCCAAAATAGAGGTTTGTTCGAAAAATAATGCGACTTTTTGAATTTCGTGAGCTAATTATGAACATTCTTTCGAATTTCGAATATTTTTTTTGTTATGTTATAAACAAATATTGTCATTGTCAGCCATTTTGGATATTTGGTTTGTTTTTCACAGACATAGGTAGCAACATTTTTCTGTATTAAATTTTGTGTGGAAAATAAAATTGAGTGCTCAACCGCACTTGAAATGTTGACTGTCGCTATTGTCGGATACACTCTGAGTAAGAAAAAATCTTTGAAGCTCTTCACAGAAGGCCGAGAAAATGTTAAAGACGATGCCCGCCCTGAACCTTCCACTATGTCAACAATGGATGAAAATGTTATAGAGAATCGTCGAATTACTTTCAGAGAAGTTACTGAGGCTACTGCCATGTTGGTTGGCACATGTCATGAATTTTTTCCAGACATTTTGGGCATGAAACGTGTGTCAGCGAAGTTCTTTCCGAAATAGCTAAATTTTGACCAAAAGAACCATCCCATGGGCATCGCTAAGGAGCTGTTGAATAACGTGAATGACGACCCAGATTTGCTGAAAAGGATCATCACTGGTGATAAAACATTGGTTTCAACGTCGAAATCAAAACCCAAATCATTTTTATGGAAGCGACCATAAGAGCCAAGACCGAAAAAGGCACGATTAGTTCGGTCAAATGTAAAAGTTTTGCTCCATGTTTTCTTCGATTACAATGGCGTGGTTCATCATGAGTTCTTGCCAGCAGATCATATTCCGTAATATTTCGTCAATAAGGAATATTACTTTGAAGTTTTGCGCCATTTGCTTGAAGCAATACAAAGAAATCATCCGGATTTCTGGGAAAAAAATGCATGGCTCTTGCATCATGGTTCTGCAATTACTCACTCATCATCATATGGAATTTTTCGCCAAAAACAATACCGTACTCATGCCTCAGTCACCGTACTTACCGGGCTTGGTCCTCTGCGACTTGTTTCTCTTTACAAAACTGAAAAGAGAAAACTTTAAGAGATGAAGTCCGCATCAGTGGATACTTTTCACCAAAGGCGGTCAATTCTTAAACTTTGGCGTGTGTACAAGATAATTCAAAAATATTGACTGTGACTGTCAGGAGTTTGGTACTAACGGGCGGGCAAAACATGCTTGGGGTGACAAGTTATGGCACAGTGAGCGGCAGAGCAAGTGTAGTACCACATCGCTTTTTTGTAAGCTTCTGAAAAAAAAGGTTCCGACTTTTTAAGAATTACATAGAAAAAAAAAATTCGACGGCTGAAAACTAATTTTTAATTTTTCATTTCATTTATCTTTTCGAGCGAGTAAGATTTAGTCTTTTATATAAATATGAAGGATTACGACTATAAATAATTTTGTGAAGAAATATAAAGTTTCTGGCTTTGGTGTACTGCTCTAGATCGCAACCTAGCATGTTCCTAGAGCACACGGAAATATGCTCGCATCAACCAATACCTTGGATATAATGTATCTCATCGTTGAAGGCTACCTGCAGATTACGTTAGGCTAACGAGTCAAGATTACAGTATAAAATTCGGAGTATGTTATAAGAAGCAAGTTAAGGGCAACTACTAGTCTTTGACGCCACAACTTGTGGAGACAGCCATACATATATGCGACCGACGACCTACTGATTACAAATTCTAAGCTAATGCTTGTCTTAATTACAGAGGAAGTTAGGGAAAGGTCGGGGAAAGGGTCGAGGTTAAACTTCCTTTTTGATATTGGGATTGCCTTAGGTTTTGCTTTGTTCAATTGTAATTTGCCGGCGACTGATCAGGCAAGAATCAGTTACGAGTACAAATTACCGTTAATGAGAGCCAAGTAGATAAAGTAGTAGATAAAGTTCGGAATAGGATTTGGTTAGATGTAATTGGGTATCATCAGCGTACATGTGCATTCAATGCCAGCCGATATCAGATCGTTAATAAGCAAACAGAAAAGTATCGGACCTAGTATTGAGCCCTGAGGAACATCTCGTCTAACCTCCATAAGAGATGAACAGTGTTGATCTTTAGTAGTGTTGTACTTTAGCTTCCAATACAATATATCATGATTGACTTTACCGAAAGCCTTCGAAAAATCTAGCAAACAGAGAAGTGACAAAAAGTGCTTACCAATTTTTTTTTTTTTTTTATTTTTTTTTTTATTTATATATTTATTAGAATGTGTACCATGGTTGACGAAGAGATGTGATTAGGTCTGAAATCTGACTTCTGGGTGCACAAAGGATTGTTGTGAGATAAATGTTTCATAATCTAGTTAGCTACTATCTTCGAAGGGTCAGGGAGGGATGTACGGGTGGGTATTACCCCAGCGGTTTTCCACAACTGTGGAAAGTCGATTCCATCGACTCAATCAATTTGTTACATGCATAAACAATGTATCGTAGAATGAGTCTAACGAAACGTGTTGGCATGCCGTCTTCACCAATCGTGTCGGATTTGATAGCGTTTACCCATCTCGACCGCAGTGGCCAACTCAACATCGTCGAGTCTAGGAGGCGAGCGTGCACCATCAATAGTCTGGCTAAAATCAAATTCGTTGAAACATACCAGGTGTATGGATAGCTTTTTTCCGGCTTAACTAAGAGATGGCGCCGAAAATTAAAAAATGTTGAGTTCAATGTGAAAGGTAGTGAGCGCTCTGGTAGACAACAAAAATGTGTAGACAACCAATTGCAGGAATTATTTAATAACGACCCAATTCAAACTCAATGGCAATTAGCAAAAGTATTACACACATATATCGCAAGAAGCAATCAGCAGACGTTTACGATTAATGGGGAAGATGATTAAACTCGGTAAATGGGTCCCACACGATTTGATTGAACCTCAAATGGAAAATCGCAAAGTCAGTTGTGAATTACTGCCACGGAAGGAAATTATTTTTGCATCGAATTGTGACGGGTGAGGAGGAATGGCTTTATTTTTAAAACCCGAAGCGGAAAAGATCGCGGCTGTTACCTGGCGAAGACGGTCCTTCAACACCAAGGCCCAATCGCTTCGGCAAGAAGACCATGCTCTGTCTGGTTGGACCAGAGCAGTATTGTGTATTATGTACTCTTGAAGCACGGCGAAACCGTTAATACACAACGCTATCGTCAACAACGGACTGACGACCGGACTGCCAAAAGACATGGCAAAGTGATTTTGTTACACGAAAACGCGTCGTCTTACAAAACTAGTGAAAGACCTCAAAATCGCTTGGATGGGACATCCTACTGCAACTGCCGTACCTCCCAGACTGACTATCACCTCTTTGCGTTAATGGGGCACGCGCGAGCAGAGCAGCACTTCAGTGATTTCAAGGAAGTTGGAAAATGGCTCGACGCGAATGGTTTGCTGCGAAAATGTGTAGAAGCCGATGGCCAATAAAAAAACTTATGCATACACCTGGTAAATCTAAACCAAGGCTTAGGCCATCAGGATTGAGAAGACACTTTGAGTTGTGATCACAACTAGTTTTATAAATTTTAAGTAGGTTTGCCCAGAGTTTCTTTGGTTGGAGAGTAGCGAGGCGAAATAGCTTTGCTTTGAGGTGGGTGCATCTGGAGTTGATCGCTTCGGCTTTCTATCATACTGTCTGATACCATCTAAAGAGCAATATTCCTTTTCTCTGTCATATCAGAATATAGAATTACCGCCACGTTTGCATTGTAGACCTTACTTACCTTTTCATTAGGTGAGTTGCATTTTCGAATCAGAGTCGACATACTTTCAAACCGGGAATATTAATAGGTTTCGTTTAAAAATAACTTATCATGCTTGGTATGCAGAAACTTACCAAAGTACTCCTGAAAAATTAATATTAGCCCAAACAGTGATAAAAGCTCAATACATATGACCACTCACGACATACCACCGTTTGCACCATAGTAGTCCTTTTACCCCTAGACAACAATAGCCCATGACTTAGGGATCCCATAAAGAATACACAACGGATTAGCACGTAGTCATTCAGGGTACAAGTAAACAGGTTCGACAGGTCCGACCAAATCATATTCGTAACCATCGTTGTTCAAATATTTACACACAAAAAGTACTCCCATAAAACTAACGACAAACATAGGCTAGGATAGATGTGTTTTGGCAACACAATATTTCCGCACCCATATTCCACATATAACGTTATCGTACAACAGCCTTTTCAGCTCACACAAACATTTCCGTGCAGAAAGATACCGAATTTTACGAAAGGTATAGGGGGTGTTGAATATGTCCTCCTCGAATGCAGGACGATGACAATGGCAACAACCATTCAAGCTCCCATCAATGGCCGGTGGCTACCACGCAGAACGGCAGCACATAATTTCCGGACATTCAATATATTATTCATCACAATTTCATGATTTGACAGAAAACGCTTTTGTTGTGTCAGATACGTACTGCTGGAGTAGGAGAATGTACATTTCTCAAGCCCGGTTACCGACACACGATATAGTGGTTAATGTGAGTGCCATGGGGCGTTGTTCCAGAAAATGGTTACAAATCTGTACGCAAATCTATAATATATGAGATGGTTATTTTCCGTTCTTTTTTTTGCTGTTGTGGTTTTAATGTATTATGCAACGGGATACAAATAACGAGCGCAAAAGGACCAATGAAAAGGTGTATTAAACGAAATAGTAGCATTTAAATTTAACAGATTCGCTTTAAGTCGAGCACGTGTCAAACGAACGAGGGAGCCAACGAGCGCACAAGCAGTCTGTTCCATTAAATTCAAGTTTGACTTTAATCACTTCTCGGAAGGGAGTGGTAACTTCGCTACCACCATTGAAAACCCCTTTGAAAAGTATCGACAAGTGTACAAATTTACCATCTGTTAGATACGTTTCTATATTCAATTAAATTTACAACTCTTAGGTCAATTAGGGTGGACGAAAATGAAAATTAATTAGCGGAACCTCTTTACGACTGGTCCTGGTCCTGTTCAAATTTGATCTATCGTCTAAGTCGCAGCTTGTCTTTCGTCACGTCCGTCGCCGATGTTAAATACTCTTGCCATGATCCTTCCCGTGCATCTATACACCTTTCCATCCGCTTGTCCTATTGTCTTCGTATAGCTGACGTTCTATCATTTGCTCTAAGCTCCCCGTGCGCTCGTCTTTCAATTTGGAATTTCCTTATTTACAAATCCAATTCATGAATTAATTATCCAGCTAAGAGCATCTTACGTTAATTGAAGTCCTCATTGAGTACAGGGCGACACGGGTGGTTGTGGCAATGATGGCAATATGGCAATATACACGACAACGAAGGTACTCTTACTGGAGCCAGTGTACGTCAGGGTGTGAGGTGAAACGTCTGGTCCTTGCCTCAGCATCGATCCACCTTTTTCGTTTCTTTGGTGTTTTTTTTTTTTTTGTTTTCGTCTTGTTTCTTAGAATTCTATCAGCAAATGGTGTTTAGTGTGAGATGTTGAAACACATCCTGTAACTAACCAGAGGTTAAGTTTAATTGAAAATTAATTACGAGAAAAAGTTTTTTTTTTCTTTTCCTTCCTTCGTTTTGTCGCTTTAAGCTTTATCAGTGGGATGTGTGTACGCGTTGCATATAAATGCTATCACGCGAACGTAATGGCGTTTTAATGGAAGGTTCGTTGGTAGAGAAACAATTTTCAGACACTTGTTGCTAGTAGAGGGACGAAAAAAACGGTTTTTAAGAAGAGATTGAATGTGGGATTTGGTATTCGTAGAAGAAGTTAGTAATTTTTTTAATAGGATGACGGGAAAGCAATTTTCCAATTCAGCTAATGGGCGACTTGGAACGGCGCAAATTCGTCGAAAATTCCATGCGAACTTGCAGAATCATTCACAACACATCACACGAGAGCTGGGAGGCTGGAAAATTTGGAGAAATACGACGTAATACATACATATTTAGATGTAATAAATGGAATCAGCTCAACCAGGAGAAAATTACATTAGGTTGGTGGGCGTAGCTTGTTTAATAACATCAATATACCCCCATTAAAGCGAAAGGCGTATTATTAACGTTCAGTAGAAATAGAATGATACCAAGTATCGCGCCCTATGGCACCCACGTTTTCATGGAAGGGAACATAGATTTTTAATTGCCAATTACGATGAATGCATGAATAAGCCGTATGGAAGCAAAAATTCATTGGATGAGGCGATCAAATCTGTTATAAAAGTACGAGGTGGCCCACTCAGCCGATGTTGTTTTCCTATTTGTTTAACATGAAACAACCAAATTCTATTTTTAAAAATTTTAGTGTTTACTTTAATTCTTTTCTACTATTTTTCGAAGATGATATCGGTCATCTGTGCTCTTACTGCATTTTCAATCGTTTTAGCGATAAGCTCTCGCACTCTTATAGAATATTTAAGTGCTTTCAGAGTGTATGGCTTGTTCTGAAAGACCCAGAAAACTCGGGTCTCTGCAGAGATGAACGTGTAATGGCCAATTGCGGGGCACGTCGTCTGCTCGATGTTGACGGCTAATTCAAATATTCAGCTACAGTGGCGAGCGAGCACTACGAGGCCTTCCGCCGTTTCTTATTTCACCGCTTATTGTAGTTTATTTGAGGCTAGGCTAAACGACTTAGTGTTCCGCGATCCATGGCCTGTAGGCGTTTATTCTGTATCTTTCAACTTCAGCATCTTTCAATAGATTAACATTTTTCGTCTACCTTGTATACTATTTTATTCTGTTAAAAGACTGGAAGACTACCAGAGTGGCCTTAGGTGGAATCGCTCAGTGAGCTCACTAAGATTTTCACTATACGATAGCTTTCAGAAAAGGTCTTAAAGAGAATCTATGGTAGAAAACGGGACGAAGAAAGAGTTAAATAGAGAAAATTACACACTTAAAAGCTCAAGCAACTCTATTGAGCCCCAAGCATCCAGTAATAAAGTCGCGAAGGTTAATATGGGAACCTAAAACGGACGAAAAATGGGCGAACTGTCAAGAGAATAAAGATAAGTACGTCTAAGGAAAGAGATGGAATGGAATAGGAGTGGTCATGGTGCAATAGTAATCATCACGAATTAGTGAGCGGAAGGTCTGTAGTTCAAGTCCGTCCATAGCCAAGAACAATTCCCATACGGAAAAGTTCTGCAAAAACATCAGTTGTGAATGTGAGATGATCAAAAAATGCTGACGAAGGCATAAAACTCGCAGTATAAGATTACTTCAGATTTCATACTCTGTGTGTGCATTCCCAATATAACATCTTAGTGACATGGAAAAAAAAAAGTTACTGTGAACTACAACCAACCCGACAAATTCAGCCGAATCTCTGAACAAATCCGATCTAGGACAACCACCCCCGGAGAGTAGTGAACGAACATCTTCGACACAAACCATCTGCACCCCGTCCAGGTTATGTGACAAACACCATAAGAGCGTACACTGTTGAACCTGCACGAACCCTATAAAAAACAAAAAAATAATGGCGAAGAAATAAAAGGAACACATTTATGATAAGGAAACTTGGCGAAAGGTTGTCAACGTTGCTCTGAACTGCCGAGTTTCAAATATCCGGGAATAATAATAATAACTGTATACTATCTTTCCCCATGTTTAGTATTGAGCTAGAATACCTTATTCCTGCAACAATTTCAGCATTTGCCATTTCGAGGACAAATTAAAGTGATAATAACGCACTCCCACAGGTCTTTGTTCTTCAACAATCTCTTGCTGGGTAACATTTTCAGATGAGGGTAAGACAGAAACACTCAGTTTGAGCTGAGGCGCGTAAATGTCTATTTCTTTCAGGACCAAGGACGGGGTAGACCAGGACAATTAATTTCCTATGTGATAAATTACGGAACTTCAACTCTGTATCATCATTAATAATTATGTATTGAATGATTCTTCTCAAAGCGAAAGCAAAGAAACTATAAATATAAGGCAGTTATTCAAAATGTACATGAAATTGTGTGATATGTTAAGTTACATTAGTCCGTTTCACATGTTATTTTGGTTAATGGACATTTCTCGCCCATCTTCCAGTTTCGCCTCAGCTGCCTTTTGCACCAGAATTATACCCAGCCGATTTACCGCAGATTATCTTCAAAATAGATTGTTAATATCATTAGCCTAGATGACAAAAAATTGAGGACTTTTGAGGGCTCTTGGTCTAAAAGAACAATGGCTTCCAAAAGAAGGCAAATTTTCTTAAATAGAATGTTGACAAAATGTCATAGCAGTAGGCAGATATAATACTTTTGGAATTAACTTTGTTAGTTTTTGAAATAACGTCGTTTAAATTTACACAATTTCATTTGTAATGACTTTTATATTTGCTCAATAAATGGACCAAAGAATTTGCATTAAATTTTGCTATAAAAAAAAAATTAAAAAATGCAGGAAGAAAGTCGTACATTTTGCTTTTAGAGACTCTGTTATGAGTAAAACTAAGGTTTCGAAAATTGTGAGCGTTTGCAAAAAGGCTGTGAAAACGTTATAAAAAATGAACAATCTGGTCACCTCAGAATATCAATAGGCAATGAGAAAGTGGAAAACGAATTGATTATGGATGATCGCCGGTCACAATCAAGGAAGTCTCTAAAGATATTGGAATATTAAGCGGCTTATTTTATGAATTTTTCTCGGTTTTAGGTGTGACATCTGGGGCATCAAAATTTGTTCCAAAACGAATGGAAGATGATCAGGAATCACTCAATGAATCCGGTAACGATGCAGAAACTAAGGAAACTTGCCAAAATTAAATTTCAATGTTGCCAGTAGTGCCGTTTTGAATAATTGCTAAGGACTCTTTTCAAAAAATCGAATTCCGGAAATTTGGCAAGGAATAAAAGAACTGATGGTTTAAGTGTACACAGTCGTATGGGGATCATTCTGGTGGTGGTATTTTATACCATGAAGAACGAGAAAGCATCGCTTAGGTGCAAGTGGAATTCGGTCCTTTAGTTTTTCTTTGGTTTTAAGCGATGGATAAGAGAATTAATAAAGGAAATATCAGCTAAACGAGCTTCATGGTCTCTGAACATGTGGAATTTTGGCCGTAACTATTTGTCATTGTTACGTTGCTTGATGCTTAAGAAGTTTGCTTTAAAGAATTACATTTACAGCAGATGTCATGGACTGCTCCCATTACAACCAGAATATAGAAAATTATCTTGTGCGAATGGTCTTTTAATAAACAATTGAATATCATTTTTTATTAGGTCTTTCCTTTTCTACAATTTATGGTAACTTTTAAAAAGCTATTGCTCAAACTTTTCTCGTGGGCTTAGCGTCAAAGTTTTAGCAAGTCCTGGAGCGTTTACTTCTGCCATGTGATTAAATATCATAAAACAGGGCTTGCATGATCCACCATCGAAGATATGCGATTTATTAATTCTGAATTAATTTGAAAATATACCCGATCCCGCGGAACCTCCCAACAAAAAGCTATTCAATTAGAAGGCTGATGATAATGCATTCATCAGCAAACCTTATTGGAGGACATCCAATTTGTTTCAGCAGTGATTGACTAGCTTGATCCTTAACGATCTTGCACTGATCCGATATGATCACAAATTTTAGCAGCGAATTGATTAAAAATGTGAGGATGGTCGGATAAGTTTTAGCCTTCAAAAGAAAAACAAACATTTTGGAGAAATGGCGATTTATTTTTCAATATAGTCTCCTTTTAGCTCGATACACTTGACCCAGCGATGCTCCAACTTCTTTAACCCGTCAGAAAAATACGTTTTCTTGAGGTCTGCAAAGTAGGCCTCCGTGGCGGCGATGACTTCCTCATTCGACTGAAATTTCTGCCCGGTGAGTGACTTTTTCAAGCTTGGAAACAAAAATAAGTCACACGGGGCCAAATCTGGAGAATACGGTGGATGGGGCAGCAGTTCATAGCCCAATTCGATCAATTTGGCCGTGGCGAGGGCGGAGGTGTGAGCCGGTGCGTTATCATGGTGGAAGAGCACTGCGGTCGTTTTTTCTTCAATTCGGCGTCGAATCGGCCCCATAATTTGGCATAGTACAGCCCTGTGATCGTTTTGCCCTTCTCCAGGAAGTCGATGTGGATAACACCTTGTGAATACCAGAAAACGGTGGCCATCACCTTTCCGGCCGATGGGACAGTCTTCGCCTTCTTAGGAGTACGTTCACCGGCTGAAGTCCACTGTTTGGACTCTTCCTTGGTCTCTGGTGTGTACCAGTGGATCCATGTTTTGTCGACTGTCACGAAACGACGCAGAAACTCCTTCGGATTGTGCTTAAACAGCGTCAAACACTGCTCTGAGGTGGTCTCACGGTTACGATTGTTGTCCGGAGTGAGCAAACGCGGCACCCATCGCGCCGATAGCTTTCTCATGCCCAAAATTTCATGCAGGATATGGCCCACGCGATCTTTTGAAATGCCTACTGTCTCAGCTATCTCGCGCACCTTCAATCGGCGGTCTGCCAATACGAGATCGTGCATTTTTGTCACGTTATCCTCCGTCGTAGCCGTTTTCGGGGCACCTGGACGTGGCTCATCAAAAACCGACGTGCGATCACGTTGGAACTCGTTAAACCAATTTTTCATGGTCGCCATCGAAGGAGAAGAGCCACCGTACACAGCATCCAAACGCTCTTTGATTTCGCTGCGCGATTTCCCTTTCAAAAACAAGAATCGAATCATCAACCGATATTGCTCTTTTTCCATTTTTCTAAAATCCGCGGACACTCCCGCTTCCACACGCGGTCAAAACAAAAGTACGAGATTTCGACAGTAGCCGTCTACTAGAATGTACTACACGACAGTAAGTTGCTCTTGCGATACTGGCGCCATCTGGCGGTGAGGCTAAGTACTTATCGGACCACCCTCGTATTTAACTGCACGGTGCCATAGAAGGTTTTCTTTTGGCATGTCTATCAAGTTTTGAATACTCTTCAGATGTAAGAATAAGACAGTTTTTTTAGTGAGTGACAGTGACATGATGTAACCCCATTAATGGAAATCTTGAATGAGCCCATAAACGTCATTGGGGTGGACAATTTCTCAAAATTACACCGTTACCGAGATCCCTTTAGTACGTAGATCAGTTGTTAGTTGGAACCACATTTCAGTGTTGGAAAGTCAACTTAAATTTAACCAAAAAAAGTGTTCCAACATGGCACGTTAGCGAATTTCATGGCCGTTACAGGGCGATCATTTTCATTGAGGAAAAAATAAGGTCTAATCATACCCACCGGCATGAAATCTACACCAGATGTCTCGAAGCACATGCGGGCTTGTTGCTGTCCAACAACGAACAGCTTGGTTATCGACAAAGTCTTAAGCCAAACGAGATCATAGCTGAACATGATTTTTCGATTGAATTCAAGATTTTAAATTTCGGCGCATCAAATAGTCAAGAGGCTTGGATTAATTTGAACTTGTTAGGGCGAAAAAGAAAAGATTTCGTGTCTTTGAAATCAAGATTTTAAGGGAAACTTATGGTGGAGAATTGGACGAATAAACAGGCGAATGGTCAACCAAGCATTGTTATCGAACATGTAGAACGAATAGACGATGGACAAAAGTCAAAAACAATGAGTGGAAAGTCTGAGGGAAAATAAAGACAGAAAGGCTGAGCCGTAGATGAAAGAAACACCTAGAAGAGATGGGACTGAACAGCCAAACACGAAAGGGTGTAGGGCAAAATATTTATCAAAAATTCGCCACTATGTGGACTGAGAAATTCCCAATTCTTGTGAACGGAGTCGAATTGACTGATTTGGCTCATTTTAAATTTCAGCACTTATGCCTGCGACCGGTAGGTTTACTCACTAGTGGCTTAGTTGCAGCTAACTTAATTCCAGAGTTAAGGTTTAATCAGGCCTATGATTGCATATGGATGTCCCGCTTGGTCCAATGTGAGAGCCAGCTTAGTGGAAAGCATTCGGATGTTTATTGAGACAATGTTTTAGAACTTGTTCCGGATTACATTTAACATTCGAATCTGGGTAAACGAAAATTTACCCCAAATGAGGTCCTATACAATAGAGCCAGGATTGTACGGGTGGGCAATTTTCTGATAAAATTGATTCGAGGTCACTTTGCGGGGGCAATGACTTGGATCAATAACCATATATACGAAGCTTCCCACCGTGATCCAAGACATCGTCGGAGAGCATAAAGGCTTCTGGTGGCTGTAGCGAACTGCGTCAATGGTCAATTTTGATCAGCCACTTTTATGCAAAGCCTGCAAATGCCAATGGCAGGTTTACATAGGTCAGGCTATATTAGTGTAGGTTAAGGTCCGGTGAACAAGGTGATTGAAGCATGAGGTATAACGGTATTATTTTTGGCCAACAAATTAGGATTAGGATAAGCAACGTGATGATTATAATTTTTTTTTCTAAAAATCGGGACGTTTTATTCGTTTTGCTTCAAGAAATCGGCACATAACCTTAAGGTAATAATGATTATTAACCGTACGACGATGATATTCATGATGAACCACGCCATTATACTGACCGTACAGTGAATTTTCAGCAAATCTGGATCGCCATTCACGTCGTTCAACAGGTTCTGAACGTTGCTCATGCGATGGTTCTTTTGCTCAAAATTTAACAATTCTGAAACAAACTGTGCTGACACACGTTTAATACCTCAAATACCTGAAAAAAAATGACATGGCATGGGCCAACCGATATGACAATATCCTGAGCTAATTCTCTGTTAGTATAACATAAGGCCATTATGGAATTTTTCTAAAGTTAGTTATGATTTTAATGTTTGTCTGGCGCGTAGGATAGTTTTAAGAAATATAATGAAAATTGTAAGCTAAAACAAAAAGAAGTTTCTTAATTGAGTGACAAATTTCCTGAAAGCTTGATTTCTCGAAATGGAGACTTTGATTGCTCAAAAAAAACGAACGATTGTACACAATTAGACTGCTTTCATGAATACACCAATGATTTGTTTTTTACCAAAAAGGTATGATTTACGACTTGAATTCAGTGTCCTTGTTGTTCCCTTAGGTGTAGAACGGGGGTAGATAAAATATTCTCCCTTCAAAAAAAAAAATCACTAAATTATTATTTGAAAAGGATTAAGAGCCCTACATATGTCTTGATGTCAGAACTCCCTTAAAGAGCATTCAATAACGTTGAAATAAATATTTTTATTAGGAAAAAACGTTGTTTATGTGCCCCTATCCATAGTCGGCTGAACAAAAATCGACCTTGATTGTGGAAAATTGAAAAATGTTTTCAAAGAAAAATATTTTTCGTTCTGTGGAATGGAATGAGAGTGAAATGAATATCAGGAAAACATACATAATTACTGTCGAACATTGATTAAATCGTATTCGAATTGATTTTTTCCATTCATTTCGCCTAATCCAGCTTTTCACAAAATTTCATATTATTTTGTCTTTCCGTGAAAAACTTAAAAGCGGCTTCTGAAAAAGAGTAAGTACATATGATCGAACAGGATTGCATGGGTGCCCAATTGGCAGAATTCCTAGGAACCATCTTTGGCAATTTAAAAAATGCGCTCTTTGCTTTAAAATTTCCTGGAAACACAAAGAAGAAATCAGAACACGTTGATTATAGTGGATTCTCTGTGAAATTCAATTAAAGTTGTCAGCTCAAGATCAAAGTTATGACGTTGCGTTTTAAAGTGGTAACATTTAAATCGACTTCATCAGGAACAATGCAGTGCAAGCATCATCACTCGGCAGCGACCGCAGAATTAAACAATACGAACACCATTCGATGTATGCGGTTTTGCTTGATACTATTTTGTTTTGTTAATAAAATGTATCGCATTTCCATTAACTATCGGATCAATTAACAGCTTCCAATTGGTTGCGTTTCATTTATTCATTTCCTTTCCCGCTTAAATGGATTCGCGCTTCAACAACATGTGTTAATTATTTATCGTTTTAGGTTCGCATCGAAAGCAAATGAAATTAAATAACCGGTGCGTGGCAGAAACGTACATATGATATGAGCATGTCGGTAAGCAAACATGTGGGCAGAATAATTGTGTGATATAAGGATATAAGCTTACATATATCAATCAATCAGATCTTTGGGTGCGGTGAGTCTTGGAGAAAAGTGATTTTCCGATTGCTAATTCGACATATGAACCCGCAGGGCGATACTTTGTGATGTTCCGAGTACTCAATAAGCCTCTTCTTGTGTGCCTATGTAAGGTTTATTTTACACGTACATATGTTATAATTGGGAGTGATTTTCATAATTATAATTTCTTCTTTAATGCGAGCAGCCTTCTTGAAAGCAATTCCCAAAATTTACGTTTTACTAAGTTCGTCGTGATTAACACCGTCAAATCGATTCATGCAATGTTAGCAATTAATCAATAATTAATAAAAAGTATCACATTCTGTGTGGTTGTTTCGATTGCATGGTTATCACACCGTTGCGTCGCTTTCCATTATCAGTTCTTGAAGAGTTTGGCAACTCAAAAAAATCACAATTTAGAGCTCTAGGAATAAGGACAATAAAATATATAACTCATTTTCAAAAGACTGAATTCGAATCACGGACTTTAAACGTAACCCTTGAGTTTTTTGGACCAGTGTTGAATTATTAGACCAAATTGGTTTTCGCCAAAATAAGAAACTATGAAGTAAGGCTTGTACCTTACCTTTATGAAGACCTTCAAATTTAAATAAGCCTGACTTAAGGCCCATTACAAAAACTGTATTTCTTTAACATTATGTACTTACATTATATCGCACAGCCAAGTGGTGAAAATTGTTTCTTAGAACCGTAATATCGAACAAGTACTTTCTTAATAGACATTGAAAGAGTCTTCATTAACGTCCAAATTGAAGCCATTCTTTAATCCATCAGAAGTTTAACAGCACCTTTAGCCGATGCATAAATAGTAAAATCACAAAAACCCTGAATGGAGCTATATCTCAAAGGAGATTCACCTTTTCTCCCCTGTTGCTACTGACAATGGAAAATATACTGATATGATATGGAAAGTATATGTATTGATATACAAGTTTCCCTTATTGATAAGTCAATCATGATGCATATAGACCAAAGTAAGAAGCTATATTAATCCTAACATAGCAACTCAACACCTCCCGCTCTGTACGAGTACTAATTATTTAGAGATCATTATCCATAAGATTCATTATAGAACACCGAGTAGAAAAGCAAACAAAGCCTTTTGCGCCTATCCTTAGCTCAGCTAGTGTGATAGGTCCACACGATGGTACTCGTATGTGCTAAATAAAAAATACATAATTGGACGTCCACTGAAAATCCAGAGACAATGCCAGTAGTTGAAAAATATGACCGCTATCAAGGTGTTGTTAAATATTTTCTAAAAATGATTTATAATAATCTGAGACTACCAGTCTCGCTTGAGGAGGAGCTCTTCAACAAGTGAGCAGATTTTCAGTGTAAGATAGCTTTTATGAGAAAAGAAATGGTTATTCAGGAAAACGGATGGACAGTGGACGACAATCGAACGGATAATGAATAGAAACCCCGAAGGAAAAAACCATCAGGGGCCTGAAAATGACATTACAGGAGGCTTGACGAAGGGTCGCTAACAAGGCTTCGAATTTCCGGCTTCTAAATGGCCGGTAATAGTAATAATAACAATAACTTTTATTATGGGAATTGTGGGAAAAAACTGTCCCGTTTTGATTCAAATAGTTTGGGAATAAACACCCAACAACTCCATTTCTACAGCTGCTACCCCCTGGTCTGGCACACAGGGACTGACGCACATGGGAAGCACCCAGTGGTTATTGCTGGTGATTTCAACGCATGGGCTATAGAATAGAATGGGGAATAGAATGGGGACTACGGATACAAGGGTGCGAGCTCTCCTCGAAGCATTTGCATTACTTGAGATATACCTGGCGGACAATGGTCCAAAAACACGTTTCGTAAAGCAGGCATGGGATCTATAACAGACATCACGTTAATGAGTAACTCACTCCTGCGTAAAACAAAATGGCGGGTAAGTGAGGAATATGCGCACAGCGACCATCAGCCGATTATACTCAACATTGGCTAAGAGAAGACTATGTAGCGCCCGAAGCTAACAGGGCCGAAGTAGAGAGACGCATTCTTCGACAAAGAGGCTTTCGAGGAAATGTTAAATGTCGACTTCTTATACAACAACGGATCAGCGGACAACCTACTCGTATTGCACCAACTGATTCAAACGATACAGGAGATCAGGTAGCGGAAGAGGTGAACCTTGCTACTGGTGGAATGATGAGATCAAAACGCTCAGGGCGGAATGCCTCCAGGCCCGACGCAGATCAGTGCGTTCTAGGGAAAGACCAGAGTTCCAAGAACGACTAGACGTCTTCAGATGGACGAGACGTAAACTTGAAAATACCATCCAAGACCACAATAAACAATTTACTCCGTGCACCGCCACGGGGGATACTAGGATACTACTGATGAACTGTACAAAACATGCTGGAAGATAGGATGAGAAAGCGCCTGCCAGATACTCATATCATATACTATGGCAGACCAATCGCCATGGCTGACCAACAATATGGTTGTAGAAAATCGCTTTGTACCGTCGATACCATAAAAGAGGTAGTTGATGCAGCAGCTGAAGCGATCAGGGATCAGTCTCTTCTGTGAATCATAATGTAGTGATGGAATTTCACGGTTAACGCTGCCATAAGGTGTCAAGATTATCAGTTTTGCTGACGAAATTGCCATAGTTACTGTAGGGAAACGCATCCACGAGGTAGAATCCGCCACGGATGAAGCGATCGCCAAGATCACACATTGGTTAGATTCCGCCGACCTTGAACTAGCTGACCACAAGAGGGAGGCTGTGAAATTAACCAGTCGAAAGACTTTGGAATACGCAAACTTCGGCGTTGGGAACCAATTAATCAGATCTAAAGAGGCACTAAAATACTTGGTAGCAATGCTCGTCAACTGATTTAACTTTGAAACCCATGTCGAATATTGCAGTAAAAAAGCGTTTCAAATGCAGAGAGCGCTTTTCCAAATGCTGCCAAACATCGGTGGACTGAGATACGCGAGGAGGATTCTGCTTTCCAGAGTGCGCAATCTGGGATGAAGCAGCCTGCTATGATCCCTCGATCGATATCCTCGCTGACAAGATGCACAGGGTTTACCTTAGGCGAACTACGGTCCGTCAAGACACCACCGTTATCCGGAGGATAAAAGCAGAAGAAAGGGCACAACTGTGCCACTGTGGCAAGCCAGGTGGGATAATACGGCAAAAGGCAGATGGATCCACTTGTTGATTCCCACGTTCGGGGCTAGGGAAAAAGAGCATACGGGGATTGCAATTCCGCCTTATGCAATACCTGTCAAGTCACGGCGGTTATTGAAAATATCTTCACAGACATGATAGCTCGTCCTTCTGCCCAGAATATCCAGAAGAATAGAAAATCGCGGAGCACGCAATGTTCCATTGCAGACTCAAGAATGGACCTGCTGATCCTGGAGCTTCTAGTTAGCCGCATGATAAGCTCAGGGGACTACTGGTTGGAGATCTGCTCTTTCACAACGAGCGTGCAGAATGAGCTAAGAAGAGTCGAAAGAATAAGAAGAGCTGAAACGGCAGATACAGAGCACATAGCATAAGTTGATAATCAGCTCTGCGAAGTAATACCTAACGGCAGTCCCGCGGGAGAAGTAGTTGAAGTGCGCAGGGTATGGTTTAGTACATTGACATATTCCTGGCATCGAGTATTCGGGTTTGCGAATCGTTTTTGCCTGTTAGGCTTTCAAGCAGTATCAAGCCGAGGGTGCGATAGTTTCCCCTTCTTTCTTCTTCTTCCTAAGGTTAGATTAATAACTGACTTAAAAATCTACGACACTACAGGGGGACGCCGCAGAAAGGACATCACAGTCGGCAGAACAGGGTTCAATACTGGGAACGGATCTTTGGAACATCTCGATGACGAGAAGAGTGCATAGATGGATGACACATCATGGCCTCAGACTAGAAAATTGATAACGCGCCACATTGAGTTCCATGGAAGTCAAGTCGGTCAAGCACACTCCGTTCTTTTGTATGGTTGTGAAATATGGGCCTTATCAGAATCAGTAGTACTTGTGGTATTAGGTGTTATCCCTATTGTTCTATGTTTACGACAACAACACGGAAATGGCAATCGAAGCGGTTGTCGCTGTGGTAGAAGAATGGACCAAGGACAAGTGACAAAACCTGAAACCAGGGAAAGATGGACCGCAAGACTGATTCCAGACGTTGCAGCATGGACGTAGCGTACCTTAATAAAATGGGGACTCAGAAGTCGACGACGAGTATTATACCCTCTTCGTCTGCAGCAGGTGATCCGTCCTAAGGAAGAAGAAGAGACACTAAAACACAATCGTATCCTTCGCCTAGTACTGCTTGAAGGCTGAAAGCCTCACTGGCTAAAGCACGTACGATTTTTCCCTTTTTCTCTGGCTGAAGGCAATCTTGTGGAGGGTAGAGCCTGACCGACAGACGATTTAACAGTCATCATAAATCTGTAGCGTAGTTCGATGAAGAGAATCTAATTGCCAGCTTAGTTACCACTTTTGTCTCACTTCTAAGTTACCACTTCTTTGTTAAATAACCAGAAAGCAGAGACAATAATCTACGTAGATGGTCAGAGACGAATTACGGAGTTTTTAATCACAACAATACTAATAGAGTCATCGTAAGATTTTTGAAAAACAATTTTCCTTGTTCATGACAACCATATTAAAAATAGTGTTTAGCAACATTTTGGATGCTTAAATGAAAGTTAATCCATTATAAGAGACTGACTGCAGAAATTTCAAAGAATAAACACGGTTATGATGATTTGCGTATATACTCGAAAGTCTGCAGCTGAGAAATCTGAAATTTATTGAGGGAATAACGGACAAGAATATGTATTCAAAGCTGTCTGATAATAGCAGAATCAAACTGCCCTCACTCGAAGACATCGTCGACTTTTCGTTTCCTGTTTAAATTATTGTGCGATTCATTGAATTCTGTGTGAGCATCCATCCAGAAAGTCGTTATATAAATTGATGAACAGGAAAATTTAAATTGAAACAAGTTTTTCTTTTTTTGTGTATATATATTGCAGATGTGTAATAATTGCGAAATTAAGAATGTAAAAAGTACGAAGTGACCGAGCCAGGCAGTAGGACACGATTATGGAAAGCTTTGTACGTTCCACTTCTTCAACAAGATGCAAGATTCCAAGGTGGATAGGCACAAGCCATGTCCAGTTTTAATTTCCCTGTAAAACTTGTCAATATGACATTGCTCCAGCAGGGCTTCCGTCGTCAATGCGCAATTTTTTTAACTTAATTATCCTTTAAAAGATTGCTCAAAAATCAGAAGTAAATAAGAGCGACAAATATTTCCAGCGGATTACTTTAATGTTATTATCAACGCCGGTTCAGAAGGCCATTATTGGCAGATCCAAGATAATACAAATTTCCTACCAAAAGTCACTACAAATGAACGCTATTTCTTTGAGCTTAAAATGCAATCCCTTAGGAGAGTCTTTGGCCAGAAAATGAAAGTGATTTTATATATATCACAGAGGCATAGATCCACAACAGTTCTTGGTATAATAGATTTCGAGCAAAATATACCCTTGTCTCTGGTATTAACGGGCGAACATATTATAGCAGGAGATTCAATCACCGATTTTCCAGTCTAGACATCATTAAGGGATAAGTTAGTGGATTACGGACTAAAAGCTTAAAATTATTAACCATGTTGAATGTGTAAACGCATTATTTCCGATTGCAAAATATTCAAAACAAATTTAAAACACGACATGGCAATCGACATGTCGTGGGTAGAGCATTCAATTTATATCCAAACGATACTGACAGAAATAACTTGCTGTCTGAATACCCTCTTTCAATCCTTCTATTTAAATATAAATTTGCTGTTTTAATACTAATATATACTTCAGTTTAACGAAAGGGGAATGTTGTGTAGTATATACCTAGTATACCTCCGAGCGTAGTTTTCTGTGGTATTTACATTCTTGCGAAAATTTGGTATCGATACAATTTACGTGCCATGTCGCAACAAGTTAACTCACTCTACAACTGAACGTGAGAAGCGTTCAGGTAAATTGAAGTTATTAAAATGAAAAGTAGCTACGATTGTTAAAGTAAATAATGTGCCTATAGTGAACCTTGGTCAACACTCTCGGACCTGTCTAAGGTCAATGCCTTTATTCTTCTTTTTCTACGCTACAACTCGGTGTGAACCTCGGTCTCAACCAACATGCCTCTCCATCGAGCGCGATCTTTTGCTGGCTTCCTCCAGTGCCGCACTCTCAGTTGGTTGAGGTCCTCTTCCACCTGTGTGCGGCCGCCCTCTTCTCCGTCATCTCTCGGGTTAGGATTCGAAGACAGACCGGGCTGGAGCTGAGATGTCCATTCGCTCTACATGGCCTAACCATCTCAGGCGTTGGATCCGTAGACGCCTGACCAGGCTCATGTCGCTGTACAACCCGTACAGTTCTTGGTTGAATCTTCTCCTTCATCTCCCGTCGGTATTGATAGGTCCAAAAATCAGACGCAGTATCTTTCTCTCAAAACGGCCAAGCGCCTCTTCATCCACTTTTGATAGGGTCCATGCTTCTGCGCCATACAACAGGACTTGGATGATAAGGGTCTTTTATAGAGTCAACCTGGTCGTACGAGAGAGGGCTCTATTACATAATTGCCTCCTGAGCCCGAAAAAACAGCGATTGGCAAGGATGATCCTGCGTTTGATTGCAGAACTGATGTCGTTCTTCCAGGTGACTGCGGAGCCAAGATAGACGAAGTCCTTGACTACCTTGAAATTGTAGCTGTCAATATTGACATTCTGGCCAAGACGTCGGTAGTGAGCGTCCTTTTTTGATGACAGCATATATTTTGTTTTGCCTCATTTACTGCCAGCCCAAATTTCGCCGCTTCTGCCTCAATATCCGTAAACGCGTCATTGACATCTCGCTGACTCCTTCCAATTATGTCAATGTCATCCGCGTAGGCGAATAGTTGAGCCGATTTGAAATATATTGCGCCTCTTGTGTTGACCAACGAGTTTCGCACAATTATTTCTAATTTCTAATTTTGAAAAAGTCACACGACAGCGCATCGCCTGGTTTTCACCGATTCGAATGGAGCATTTCTCAAAGTCATTCTACATAGTCTGATGAACTTAGGAGGGATGTCAAAAATAAATATAGCGTTGTATAGCTCGTCTCTAATTACGCTGTCGTATGCGGCTTTGAAGTCGACAAACAGGTGGTGGGTGTAGACTTGAAATTCACTTGTCTTCTCCAGAATCGGCAGTAGTGTGAAGATTTGATCGATAGTGGACTTTCCTGGCCTGAAGCCGCACTGCTAAGAACCTATCAATTGGTTTACGAAGGGTTTCAGGCGTTCATACAGAATGGCAGAGAGGCGATGTTGAGGAGACTTATTCCTCTGTAGTTGGCACGGTCAAATGCGTCTCCTGCCTTTATGGCCTCTCAAAATCTGCAACAAGAAAAATGGCATTTAGTTTTGCAGCCGCTAATGAGAAAGGAGATCCAGAATCATGAGCAAGAGAACAAACTGCTGGAGTTGACTGGATGCCCGGATTTTTAAAACGCCACCCAGTTTTGTCGCTAAGGAAGCCTGAAGCAACTAGTCTCACAAGATCAACCAGCTTTAATTGGGCAAACATCACCGCTTTTTTTTAACAACTTAAAGGATTGCCGAATGCGCTTTAAATTCGGGCCTGATAGTATGTACAACCTTGACGAAACTGGGAACTCGACAATGCATATTCCACTAAAAGGCATCTAAGAGGGAGAAGCAGATTGGGACTATGATCTGAGGCGAACGTGGTATCAATGCCACTATGATTGTGGCTGTAAATTCTATTCAGCAATGCCGCAGATTTTAATTTTTCCAAGAGTGCATTTAAAGCAACATATGTTAATTGACGCCTTACCAAGTTGTATTGGTCCTTCAGGCTGATCAAATGAGCAGCTTTTTGTGAACATTTTTGAAGCATTTTATTTAACATGTTAAACCTATTAAGGAGAAAAAAGTATCGCTGATTGTGGACAATCATGATTCACACATATCTCTTTCTGCCATTAACCTTGCATGGATGCTGGTGAACCCAGGAAAACCAATGGCTATATACAATATTGCTCAAAATGTTGGCAAGGCATACCCGCGGGCATATGGTTATCAGAATATTATTAAGGGATTCCAAGTTATTGATATTCACCCACTCAATGAAAACATATTTTCTGACGAGGAATTTTTGAGCAGCTTTGTTTCAGATCGACCAAGTCACACAAGTTGCTGGGCCGCATAACATGGAAGCAAGCAGTTTGCAAGGGCCATTGAACAACGGGATCCTTCCTTCAAGTTCCATGTTTATAACACCAGAAGCGATAAAGGAATTTCCAATAACAGCGCAACGTCAGCAGAATATTTGTCGGTTAAAGAAGAAAGGAAAGACAAGGTTACGCACAGACACTCTTGAAAAGACGCCACCATATCTGCAACTGTCAAAAAGTATATTCCAAAACACGAAAAGCTGTAAAAAAACAGCTGTCATTAGGCATTCGTAATGTAATGTCGTTTGCGTCAGCGCAATCGGCCGGAGTACAGAATTAATTTTGTTTTTCTTATTCTAAGGCTTAACTTAACCTACCTTGTCACTTCCCTCATTGCGTCTCCGAGCTTCCCGATCTTGATCTGCATGAACGAAACCTCACCAAGCCTAAAGGGTCTCAGACAGTTCTCAGGTTCATCTGAGCAAAATGGCACGACAAGCCTCTAAAAGATCCTCTAGCTAACCTTAATTTGCTTGCAGATTAATGAGTGTGAAGGATCTTACCAAAATAACGCACCGTTCTGGAAAGCTTTTTCATCTGACAAGACGCAACATCGTCGAGATGCCAGTACGTACGTCCGTCGTGGATAAGATCTCTGTCTCTGGCGCACCCATGGTGATTGTGAAGTACCATTTCTATTGTGTACCAACCTTTGGGAGTCAATATGGAGAAATGCCTCTTTTGTAATAAAGCTCGATCGGAGTCTGCCCTTGTGTTTTCTATAATTAAACTAGTAAGCCCCAAAAACATAGCCTGTTTGAGGTACCTCGGCATGGTTCATCGAGCGCTTTGAAAAGTTTTCGCGAGTTTATAATGATGAAATACTAGTCTAGATTAATGGATTATGAAATATTACCGCCATCATTATGCAATTAGTGGATGGCGAAACACCATTGCCATCACTGCGCCATTACCGAGGGACTTAGATGCGTACCTCAGGCATATAAAAACTGGGATAAAAACTGCATCAGAGTCAATCAAGTATAAGTTTTCAAGCAAATTAGGAGATTGCAAGAGTTGCAAAGTATTGTTCGTGAGATTAAGAGAATTCTTATTTATAAAACTGAACAAAGGATAATATTTGTGGAAATAGAACAAAAAGAAAAAGTTTCACTTAGACATAGTATTTAAGTGGAGATTCATAATAACCCTGCTTTAGCTGAGCAAATGTGTCAGAAGTGGCTAGCAAGTTTCAAAAGTAATAATTTCGAACTGGGAAAAATGGAACGATTTCGCTAGCCGCGAAAGTTCGGAGATGAGAAATTGTAGGAGCTGCAATCCCAAATAATTTAAAAAATGTCTGAATCGTTGGAGGATGATGTGCCAACGTTTAGAAAAGGGTTCAGAGCCATGGGAATGAGAAAACGGAAACTGGGTCCCATTTTACTTGAAATCAAATAAAGTCGAAAGGCGTTTTCACATGTAAACAGATATTGCCGTTGAATGATAGGATTTGACATTAAATTGTCACTGGCAACGAAAAGTGAATCCAATAGGGAAATTCTAAGAGCCGAAAGTTATGAGTTAAACCCGGTAAAGACGAATATTCATGGATCAAGCGTATGCTCTGTATTTTATAGGATAAGAAGGGTTAGGCCTATAATGAGCTGTTCAAACCGAATGAAATTGTAGTCGTCAACGACTAAAGTTAATGCACTTAACTCATGGATTGATGGGAAAACGAACGGAATACTACGAAAGATATGACAATGCTCGTCCGCAAGTCATTAAACCTGTCAAACATACTTGGGAAGTCCTAACTTATGACCGGTTCTAGCAGAAGCTTACTTCCTAAGACGATTGCATCTAAAGACGAGACGTTCGATAAAATAACGCTACGAATTAATTCTATCGTTATTGCCAATATATGTTAAAGGGTGTTTTTTAGAGGTTTGGTTTTCAAACTGGTAACAGTGTTTCCACGGATTATGGATTTGACAGTTAAAAATTGATTTGTGGTAAGTACATTTTGCCAGTTTATGATGAGTAGATAACGCTAGAACAACCCATGCAGTTATGCAAAGTTACGAGTATTTTGAAAACCAAACTTATCATGCGCTACGTCAATTTTACAATCGTCCATCTGAGTAAGTTGTTCGGAACGCGATGAGTCGTTTGCGCACCACGTATACTCTAGTGGATAATATACATCCCCAAAGACGACAAACAGTGCGAAAAGAAGAAGTTATTGCCGTTGTGGAACGCAGTGTTGAGGAGAATCCAAATGAGTCGATTCGCCATCGTGCACAGCAATTGGAGCTATGCCCATGCACTTTGTTGAAGATTTTACGGAAACGTCTTGGCTAAAAAGCACATAAAATCCAGCTTGTGCAAAAGTTGAAACCACGTGACCATTATCGTACTCGTAGGACTGAAAACAGGATTCAGCTTGATCCTTACTTTCAACGCAAAATTTTGTGCACCGATGAGGCCCATTTTTGGTTAAATGGATATGTAAACAAGCAAAATTGCCAAATTTGGAGTAGATAAAACCCAGAAGCTTTTACGGGACGCTTTACAACCATTAAAACTCACTGCTTGGCTTTATGGGCTGGTAGAATGGAGAGCGCTATGATGAAACATGATTTTTGACTTCTTCGTTCGTCAATTGAATGGCATTGATGTGACAAAGCTTTGTTTACAACAAGATGGTGCACCACCATCAATTGATTGCGGGAAACATTTGTTTAGCGCGTAATGGACCCGTGAACTGGCCTTCACGATCCTGTGATCTCGCACCTTTAGATTACTTTCTTTGGAGGTATGAGGAGTAACTAGTCTATGCCAATAAACCAGGCACGTGGGACGATTTAGTTGCTCGATAAAGTTGTCGAAAATAGGACTTCGTGATTGCGCTTCATTCGAGCTAGCTATAGTGGATGTAAGCAGTTATGGCATATAATTATCTACTAAATAAAGCTAGTATCATAGATATTAACTTTAGCTTTAGGTATTTTATTTCATATTGAATTTGTATACCTCTAAAAAAACACCCCTTACTTCGGATGAAAATTGAGAAATTAATAATTCTCTCTTCGTTTTTGTAGATGTTACCTCGTAAAGTTAATAAGTTGCTTGGACTCAGTAGAAGTATATAGGTGCTTGCGTAATTAGTTTAACTGCAGGCGTCATTTTCGTGTTGTCACTTCTATGATATATCAACTTCTCACGCTTAACAAACTTCATATTCCACAGTTGCTTATCAATAACGTAGTAAAGTAAAACCGTTTTAGAAAGTCTGTTATGAAGGCTACGTAAAAAATTGAGTTGAGCTAATGTTAAACACTGTGTTTCCAAGTCGAAAAGCTGCGTCATTCAACTGAAATGAGAGCATTTATAGGGAACACACAAGATCAACTTGCCATCACTATGACTAATCATCGTTCGTCTGAATCGCCATTCCTTCTCCGCCATTTCTTGAACAAAAAGGGTTCGCTTTAGGAACCATTTTAAGTACATATCTGGCCGCAAAGAACTGGGACAGGACCCCGACTGCGAATCTCAGTGTTTGAGCTATGTGAGCTTAAATGAACCTCCTTTAGGTTATGCTGGACCATATTAAATTTCGCATGGCTTTAAAGATGCCCATTTAAAGGCATAGCACGTCCAGGTTGTCACCCACCGCCTGGCTATGATTACATGCGCACGAAATCCATCACTGTCGTTGCTATTAATTTGCATCCACCACCACCAACGTATCTACACACGATTTCTTGCAAATCAGTCTCCTGCGACACCAAGAGGTATGGTCGCCTAGTGGAGTATCTCCTGTAAGCAAAACACAACGCAAACAATCTCGAAAGTGTTTAATTACTTTCCAAAGTCTCCTGCGAAACTGACAAATTTCTGCAACGCCTATCTATCTGTTTTCATCTTTCTGATCCAACTTCCTCGCTTCCAATGTGGCAAAAGCTAGAGCAGGAGTTTCTGGCTTATGGCGTGATGGCAATAATTCTGCCTTAATTTTATCGCTTCTTCCGTTACGCACACTGGACGTATACGTCCAGTCCATGTTTGAAGCCAGAAGAAAAAAAAAGAGAAGAATGACAGCAATACAAAGTTTGAAGGTCCCATACATATATCATGGGATTTCTGATACTTGATCTGGAAATCTTGTCAGCAATCAAGATCCAATCCATTCGCCAGTGTTTATCTCTGTGTATCTTCTTTATCTAAGGACTTATCTGCGTAGAATACAAGTATCCGTATCTACTTGCGGATTCGTTCGTAATTCATGTTCTTGCCCTCGCTATTGTTGTTATTTGGTATGAGTGCTATCAGTTATTGGATTCACGTAATCATTAATGGACTTACTTTCTTCTCAGCGTCACATTATGGTCGGCATGTTGGACGTTTGATGTTTACGTGTGTGTAGGCGTGTAATTGTGTTCCATGTTCTGCCCTGAAATTCGCTTGAATGACTTTGCCCGTACTCCTGGGAGTACACTCGCATTTGTACGCGTAACTTCTTGCGGATGATACTTTGAAATTGTTTCGAGGAAAAAAAAAGTTTCGCTTCGTTAGGCGAGATGTGGTGGAGATGGGACGAGGGCGGAAAATTATGGGATGGAGATGCAGATGGGATGGTTGAATGAGCGGAGCAGGGAAACGGGATAAAGATGAAGTGAATACATCAGAAGGATGCGCATATTAAATTCATTGAATAAGCATAAATTGAATTTAAATGGGAGGCTTTGAATGGCGGTGAGTTGATGTTGGAGGGAAAGCTTAAAGGGCTTGTTGGTGGAGGAGTTATGGGTGCGTTAAGTGTTTTGTATATAACACGTAAATGTTGACTCACGGGTAACTTGAGTGGATGTTTTTCTTGTTCACTGTTTTGCTTAAAGATTTGTTATGATTTCTGCATATTACGAGATTAGTATCTTGATTACTTGGAAAACAAAGACAAGGATGCTGCGAATTGGAGAATAAGGTTTGCTTAACATGGCAACAGGAGTTGTAAATCGATTTTTACTATTGCTAAAGTTACATCCTCGTATAGTGATGATAACGATGTGAAATGGAGAATCTATTTTGGATGGAAGTTTCAATAGACAAGCAGAATTTTGAGTTGCCGCCAGTAACAAAAGGTACAATGTCCCTCGAAGTTATTTTTTAGAAGTGACATATACATTGAGATATGTTTCTACCATTGCCCACCTGAATCCAATGGAGAAGTAATTGTGGACTATCAAGGAATAGTGGCTGAGGCATCATTACAGTGCTATTTTTGGCCAATTATTTATAAACAAGAAATTAAACATGAGACGTAAATTATGGTTGTGCAAAAGCCATGAGAAATTCTTTTTTCGTAACCGTAAAATGTTCATTAAGGAGAATAATGTTTCAGTTGAAAGATATAATACGTTATCATATCTCTGTACAATGTGCGATGTCATACTATTATAATGTAAAATACTTGTACGAAATAAAGTTTTATCTATCTATCTATCTATCTACCATAAGCCATGTTTTTTTTTCGGGATCGTTCTGAACACTTTTTTCGGATTACTTCACGCAAACAGCGTTGCAATTGCGGGCATTATTCCATATTGATTATTTGACCTGCATTATGCCATTAATATCGAAAAATACAGAGACAATCGTATTCAGCTATATTTGAAAACTTTTTTCTCGGTTTTGGCGATCCATAATGCTTTCACCGGGAGGAATATAAAAATGTTGTAGAAATATGTTTGATGGTAGGCTATGAGGTAACTGGTATGCTAACGCATTTGGTTCCGATTTAGCGATCGTTTATCATAATTTCATTCACTATTACCACGTTTTCATGAGTTGCTGATGTGCTAGGGCAAATATATTCTTCAACGTCTTCACTGCCTATTTGAGAACCCTTATAGACTCGTCAGACTTATTTTTATTGTACATAAAGCACATTCACGGATTTTTAAAATTTTTCTAAACTTTTATTTCATTTTTATAGAATAATTGAATGCGTATTTTCCCATCCGTTTTGTAAACAAATACAAATAATTGTCGAACATGTCTTTGAAAAAATATCTTAATCGGCCGTCATTACCGAACTACTGAGCAAGCTATTCAAGACATAGTGACCAAGTTTCGCACCTACTTCACGTTATTCAAGGATCTTAGTTTTTTTTTACAAAATACAGCTCGTGCAAGAACTGAAGCAAAATAACCTGCCACAGCGTCGAATTTTCCGTGAGTGAGCAGTTTTTCTATCTAAAATTGTCTTCAGCGATGAAGGTCATTTCTGTTTGAATTGGTATGATAATAAATAGAATCGTCGTATTTGGTCCTATGAGCAATATCTGACAACACAAGAACTGATAATGCAATGTTTTAAAGATTACCGTGAGAACAACGTTACCATCGATGGCGCCCACTATCGTTCAATGATTCAGATTTTTTTTTTTGCTTAAATTAAAATTAAAAATTGATTGATTTAAGATTATTCTTTATGAGTCTTCTATGCGGAGAAATCAGCGTTAATTACACCCTTGGAAGACAACATTACACGTGTTGTTAGCGAGATACCAATCAATATGCTCGAAAAAGTGACTTCTTCTTCTTCTTCTTTTCCTTTTTTTTCCGGCGTCGTTATGGTCAGAAGTGTAGGACCATAACCTTCCCACTTAACTGCACTCCTACTGGTCCGCTTGTGGGGTCCGCCGGTTTGACCTCAGAAAGTAGCGGCAGGCTTTCCGGTTTGGGATTACTTCATCGCTGAGGCCAATCAAATGCTGGTGTTTTTGCATTTGTTTGCACCAATTGTTTTTCGGCCTGCCTTTTTTGCGTGTTGAAATTGGAACGTTGATTGATATCGCCTTTTGGACGGGGTTCAAAGGATCTCTCCTTTGAACATGGCAATACCAACTGAGCGCTCTATCTTTCTTGTGATGGTTTCTTTTCCGTGGAGGCTTCCTCGGATCTTTGAACTTCTAATTCTGTCACGCCTTGTTACTCCCGCTGTCATGCGAAGCATCTTCATCTCAGCTGCCGTTAATTTGCTCTTATACTTTTTGTGCATTGTCCAGCATTGTGAACCGTATGTGAGCGCCGGACGTACAACTGAAGTGTAGAGCCTTCCTTTCAGCTTAGGGGGCATTTTACGATCACAGAAGATGGCGGAGTTTTCCCGCCACTTCATCCACCCTACGCTTACGCGATGGTTGATGTCGTCATCTCAAGTTGCTTCTTTATTAATCATAGCTCCCAGACATTTAAACTTTTCACACTTGGGAAGCACTCTTCCATTCAAGTAAATGTCTAGAATAGGCTGATGAGGGTCAGAGAACGGGCAGCACAGATACTCTGCCTTCTTTGAACTAATACGATACCCGTGTCCCTCAAAAATGTCCAACCACACATCAAGTGCTCGTTGTAGGGACGCCTGATCATCACTTATAATGGCCCCATTGTCAGCAAAGAATAGCTGGTGCACATTGGGGTCCGTCACTTTTCCTTCAAGCAAGCAATCAAGGACTGCTATAAAGAGCAGTGGACTGAGGACGCTCCCTTGGTGTACACCGACTTTGATTGCGAACTCTTCGGTGACTCCTGCGGTGCATCTTACTCTTGTCGTTGCTCTCTTGTACATGTCCATGATCACTCGCACGTAGGTTTCTGGAACTCCTTTTTGTCTTAGCGCTACCCATAAAAGATCTCTTGGTTGCCGGTCAAAGGCCTTCTCGAAATCAACCAACACCATATGCAAGTCCTTTGAAGAATCACGATGCTTTTCCATCATGATCCTTATACTTTGGATTGCATCTGTTGTTGATTTACCCGAGACAAACCCGCACCGGTCATCAGATAGTCGTATTATTTTCCGCAGTCGGCTATCTAATACCCGTTCAACGATCTTCATGGTGTGCGACATCAGCTTGACAGAACGGTAGTTATCACAATTTCGCGTATCACCCTTTCCTTTGTGCAAAGGAAGAAGATAGCTTTCCCTCCATTGATTAGGCATAGTGTCGCCTCTCATAAGTTTGGAGATAAGAACCATGAGCCATCTAGACCCGATGACTCCCATCTTTTTCCAGAACTCAAAGGGTATCCCGCCCGGCCCAACAGCTTTTGTTTTCTTGGAATTTTTAACCGCGTCGGATATTTCGGCATGATTCGGGGCGGCTCTTGGAAAGTACACTCGGGGAAACTGTTCGTTCAGAAGTTCCCCGCCATACTGTCGCCATTTTTTTCGTCTTTCACAAGGAGTTGGCCTTCAGAATTGTTAATAAACTTTGGGAAACGAATCTCCTGAGCATTTCTTCTTCTCTGGGCGGCTATCTTAAAGATATTTGCTCCTTTGTTCAAATTGCTTTGTCGAAGCTCCTGGGTAGCCTGGTTCCTGTCAGACGCGGAAGACGATATTTCTTCCAACTCCTGATAGAGGCCTTCCATGTTTTTCGCTTTGAATTCGGCGCACTTTTTTTTCGCTATACCTTTGCAATATCTATATACCTTTTCACGGCGAGCTTTCTCTCTATTTCTCTTTCCTCTCTATTAGTAGAAGAGCACTTTGACCAAGCTTGGAAAGCCATTTTCTTTTCGTGTATCACTGCTTTGGCTTCGTCTGTCCACCACCAGGTTTCTTTTGCGTGTTGGCAGGGGCCTTTAGATGTTCCGAGCAGTGATTTGGCTTTCTCCAGGCCAGATTGTTGTAGGGAATCCCACATGTCTTGTGCTCTGCACTCCTCATTACCAACCTCATCGATAATGGAAGAGAGGTAGTTTTTCATGTTGGTAATAAAAGCTTCGCCTTTTCCTTTGTCCAGCTTATACCACTTGAATCTCTCAGACACCTTCGTTTGCTGTTTTGACTTCTTTCTCGCCTCCATAAAAAATTCAGTCAGCAGGAGACGGTGTTGAGAGGCGATCGCGTCTCCCAGGATCACGTTGCAATCTTTAGCTCGTGGCTTCATGAAACTGGATACCAAATGATAGTCTATTTGAGTTTCATTTCCGCCGCTGCTATAAGTGATCAGGTGCCGGCTTTGTTTGACGAACATGGTATTTAGCACTATAAAACCGTACGACATGCACATGTTTAGGATATCTTCACCTGAAGAGTTCCTGGTGCCGTATCCTAGCCCTCCGTGGTAGTCTTCATAGTCGTCGCTTGTCTTCCCGACATGTCCGTTTCAATCTCCCCCAACAAACAAAAGCTCTTCCTTTGGGATGATTTTGACAAGGTTGTGGAAATCTATCTTTTTCTTTTTGTTCGCATCCTACGGATAGGGGCATATCCGCTTACGATGTTCCACACCTCACCATGCATCACCAATTTGAGAGCCATCAAACGGTCACTGGACTTTGAAGTAGCTCTGCCACAAGGATGATGGCGATTCCGTTTTTTCCTTGTTCCAATCCATAGTAAAACATCTTGTAGGCTTTTGTTTTAACGTCCAAGAAACGTGCCCGATTACCGGTGTTTCGCCATTTCGTCTCTTGTACGCACAGGATGTCTACTCGCTCGAAAAAGTGACTGAAAATTAAAAAGTTAATGGCTAGCATGACTAGCATTTTATAATTTACTAACATTTTACATTTGTCTTTATTTTATAAATTCTACGGTTTGTTTCTAATTTAACATGGTCAGGCATGCCATTGAATAGTCGTATACCTTTTACCATTATAGTGCTTTACGCTGCTGATGATCTTGCCTTTTCCACTCTATAGTCATTGGTGTTTCTTAGTCTACTCGTATATGGCTGAACTTCCGCCACCCTTACTACGTTACTTGTCAAATAGGTCGGCGCATTTCCGTTCTTGATGTTGAAAATAGCTAGTAATGTGATTAGTTGCAGTCGTTGTTCAATGTTGAACCATTTCAGCGTCTCTAGCATGTGCCTTATGGGTGGCATCCTGTTGCATTTTAATATAGTCCTCATTCCTATGTTTTGTAATTTTTGTAGTCTGTTTACCTGTCCTTGATTACAGCTTAAGTACATTGTCGTCGCACAGTATAGTTATTGCCCTCGTCATATCCAACTTCTTTCGAGTTCTTTTAAAAAATCCTAATTTTTTCTTGCATATATAATCCATGTGTTTTGTAAATTTCAAATCATTGTCAATAATATTGTAACTCCTAGGTATTTGATGTGGTCCACTTTTTCGATATCTTGTCCATTTATTTGTAGGTTATCATCAGAAGTAAAGTTAATTTCTACCCATTTTGTTTTTTGTTCATTTAGTTTTAGTGGGTTCATTTTTAACCAGTTATTTACCTCTTTTAAGTCGTCTATTAACATTTTTCTGCATTTCATTGGATCATTTTCTTCTGCGTAAATAAGCGTGTCATCAGCATATAATATGATTTTGCAATGTTTTAGAACGTTTGGCAAGTAATTAATATACAAAATAAATAGTATCGCACCCAATACTGAAGCTTGTGGAACGCCCATGTTTATATCCTTGATATTAGATAAATTATTATTCACTTTTGTCCGTTGTTTTCTGTTTGTCAGGTACGTTCTAAACCAATTTAATTCACATCCTTTAATGCCAACATTTTTTAGTCTTTCTAGCATGATTTCATGGCCAATAGTTTCAAACGCTTGTTTAAGGTCAAGGAATTTTCTTATTTTGATTTCTTTTCCATTCATAAATTACGTAGTTGACGGTTGTTTCACGAGTATTTTTTTCTAAAACCGGATTGATAATTGGATAAAATTTTGTATTTGTCAATATACTTTATAATTTGTTCTTTGACTGCTTCTATGATTTTTTCCATTATATTTAACGTGTTTATAGGTCGGAATTCTTCACACTTTTTTGTGTACCCATTACCTTCTCTACTGGAATTAGACTAGAACAAGACATGTTTGACAGCCTAAAATCATACAAATAGGACATGTACTCGTATAACTCAAAAAATTAAATACAAAATTTCCTTTACCGACCAGAAACCACTGCACAACAGCAGTGGCTCCCGGATTTTTGGATTCGATTATTATTTGGTGCAACTCAAAGTGCTCGAAATGTGTGTCATCATGGAGCTAATTTTCATCTCGTGATTTTTATGGAAAATGATTACACATTTACGCTACGATTTCCACTTGTGGTAGCTACCTATCAACCTAAGAGTTTTGTATGGAGCCATTGGGCCAACTTCGCCACTGAACATGATTGTTTCGTAGATAACCGATTCATGATTTAACCCTCCTTCGGGCGCATGTAATCTGTGAGATTAAGTACCGTTATTTTGTTCTGGAAAATTCACGTTTCTGCAAAGAGCGAGGCGGGATCCACGGTAGCTTCATTATTTAGCATTAGCTACCGAAAAAACAAAGAATCATTATTGTCGCTGTGTTGTGATCGAGTGGTTCTGAGCACGTCCGTCAGATTATTTGCGCCTGATTGTGTTATATTGATAAGAATTGTTTTTTTATTATTCCGTACAACATAATAATCTTTATTTTTTCATTGCTTTAGATAAAAAAATGTCGCGTAACCAACAGACATTCGATTCAGATAGCGAAAATAACGTGAACAATATAATGAGAATGCTGGGAAGTGATAAATTGAGTGGAGTTGAAGACTTTGAAGACGAGGATGATACCGATGATGATTTCGTAGAAGAAAGAGACGAAAACTCTGAAAGCGAAACATCTGATGTTTCCCCTTCTGAAGGCGGGAACACAGATGGGAATTGGTACATCAGGAAAGATAAAATTACTAAACGGTCAAAAATTAAACCAAACCCTAGAGTGAGACGAGCGAGTCATAATTTACTGGTTAGACTATACCTGGTGTTATTGGCGAAGCAGAAAACGTTCGTTGAATGTTGGAAATGTTTTATTTGTGACGATATAATTGGAGTTATACTTCCGTGCAGGGACGGTTTAAGAATATCCCTGCAGCGATACCTCTCGCTTGTCGTAAAAGGCGACTAAAACAAAGGTAAACAAAAATCACATCTAGGCAATTTAGAAAACACCAAGGTGAGCCTAGGGACACATATACCACCATTAAACTGCCCCACAAGTGTACATACAGATCAGTGGGTTGATACGACTGGAGATCACCGGTGTTGTAAGAGTAAGATCAAACAAAAAAATCTGGAGCATATCCGTGTCACAAAAAAAAAAAAGGCAGGCCGAAAAACAATTGGTGCAAACAAATGCAAAAACACCAGCATTTGATTGGCCTCAGCGATGAAGTAATCCCAAACCGGGCAGCCTGCCGCTACTTTCTGAGGTCAAACCGGCGGACCCCACAAGCGGACCAGTAGGAATGCAGTTAAGTGGGAAGGTTATGGTCCTACACTTCTGACCATAACAACGCCGGAAAAAGGAGAAGAAGAAGGAGAAGAAGATATAATTGGAGTTATAGTGTTCAAAACCAACAAATATATTGAAAAAGTGAAGGATAAATTTGAGCGTGACAGGAATGCAAAAGAAACATACTATGCAGTAGAAATAAAAGCCGCGATTGGTTTACTTTCTTTTGCAGGTGTATTGAGGAGTAACAGACAGTCTCTAGAAGAATTATGGGGAGAGGATGGCTTTAGAGTGGAACGCTTTCGTTTAGTGGTGAATTTGAAGAGATTTAAGTTGCTCATTGCCAAAAACATTATTCACTAGGAAAAAACGTTACAATAGACGAAAAGTTAGAAGGTTTTCGAGGTCGCTGTTCATTCCGACAGTACATCCCTCCAAAGCCTAACCGGTACGGCATTAAAATATACGCATTAGTGGATTCAAAATTGTTTTATACTTATAATTTGGAGATATATGCAGGAAAGCAACCAGTTGGTGTCTATGATGTTAGTAATAAGCCATTTGATGTTGTTGCCAGATTGGCAAGACCAATCTATGGGACCGGACGGAATATAACTTGTGACAATTGGTTCACAAGTTTGGAATTGTTACAGTTCCTAAAACAAAATAAGTTATCAGTGTTGGGCACAGTAAGAAAAAAATAAACGCCAACTGCTGCCAGGTTTTGTGAATATAAAATCACGCGCCGTAAGAACAAATCTGTTTTGTTACCATAAAGACTGTTTGCTAGTTTCGTACGTGCCGAAAAAAAAAACGTACTTTTGCTTTCAAGCATGCATAATGACAATGAAGTTGATAAAAAAACTGGCAAGGCGCAAGTTATTATGGATTATAATGCTACTAAATCGGGAGTTGATGTAGTAGACCAATTATGTGCTACGTACAATGTAGCCAGGAATGTACGTACTAGGTGGCCTATGGTAGTTTTTTTCGCTCTTTTAAATATCGTCGGAATAAATTCCGAAATAATTTATCACATTAACAATAATAATGATAAAAGTAAAAGGAGGAAGTATCTAAAGACTTTGTCTCACGAGCTGTGTCTGGAACAACTTCAAAGGCGAGATGCTAAAACATTAGGAATGCCTGCTGAATTACAACAAAGACTATGCAAGTTTAAATCTCAATCTCAAGAAGCCAGCGTGTCGAACGCATGTCACGAAGGACAGAGAAAGTGATGTTCTAAATGTAGGGATCTAAAAAAAGTTAGGTACTTTAACTACACATGTAAAAGATGTACGAATATTTTTTTATGTTTAGAACAAGCAAATATGATTTGTGAGAAATATTATGAATCCGCTTACAATGCAATTGATGATAATTATAAGAAGGAATAATCATTTACCTATGAAAAATGCTTCGACTTATTACTTATTACTGGTCACAAGCAATAATTCTTTAAAGTGTTAAAAAAAATTTATTTTTGTACTTTTTATGTAAAGTTTAAGCGAGACTTATTACTATTTTATTATTTCCCATAGTTCTTATAAACCATTCTGAAAAATAACGTATTTGATTCGAAAATAGTTTTTTCATAGCACGAAAAAGAAATATTCCTTTTTTAATCTCACAGATGAATTGCGCCCTGTAGTGTTAGGATACACATCGCGCTCGACGGAGGGTTAAGCAATAAATTGTTCATTGATTTGGATCAAATCGTTTTCTGATATTAAGCTAGCATCAGGTGCGTCCCTTTGCCATCATCCAAATGTTCCGTGTAAAAAATGCCACACAAGTAATCGCGGAAAAACTTACTCGGTTCTTCGAAGCATACTCGAAAAAATAAAATATACTCAAAATTCCAAGTATTTCGAAGTACTAACTGTAATTTGCACTCATTTGGGCATATACACACAAGTTTAGTGTCCCATAAAGAGCCAAAGTCCGACTGCAGCTGTTTGCTTCCTCTAACAGTAAAATCTTAACATGTTTTACAAAGTGTTCTCCGTGGCTGTATGAACAGCGATGATTTGCTCTCCATCAGTCTCGATCATTTCGCGTCTGAGTACGCATTGTCAAGATGGGAAGAGGAAAGTCGTTGCGTGAATTAGAAAAAGGTTAAATAATTGAATTGTTGAAAAGTGGCAAATCTACGCGTGAAATTGGAAAGCAGTTAAATCGTTCGCATCACCTCATTCAAATTTTAAGAAATGGGGGACTCTTTATGGCACAAACAATTCATAAGGCCGTCCACTGGCATTAACTTATCGAAAGAACGAAGTCGCAACCACCACAGGACGGCCAGTTTGGATTGGGTTCGAAAGCTCATGACCTTTGATGACGAATGGAGAAAAGTTGTGTTCTTTTTGTTCTCCAAACGTCAGCATGGAGGAGGTAGTGTAATGGTATGGGGCGCCTTTAGTTGGTATGAAACATCTAGCTTAGCAATTGTTTCTAAGTGGATGAATACGGAAAAGTACCAAAGCATGTTGGAAGAAATCCTTATACCATTTCTCTAAGGACTGGACCAAAATTTCATGGAATTTCAACAGGATAATGCTCCAATTCACATGGCGGCTTCTTCTAAAAAGTGGTTTTCCAACAGAGATATTCCAATTATGTCATTGCCAGCACTTTTACCAGACTTGAACACAATCGAAAACTTATGGAGCATATTAGCAAGATTGGTATATAATGGGCGAGGGCAATTTTACAATGTTATTTAACTTAAGAGCGCAATAGTGGACAGTTGGCAAAGAATTAAAAAAGAAACAATACAAAAATTAGTAAACTCAACGCCAAACAGTGTCAACGAAACAATTTCAAAAAAAGGAGGATTCATCAGACATTAACTGTGCGCAAAACACAGTACATTTTGGGACATTAAAATAAATCTATTTTTTTAAATACTGTGCATTATTAAATTCGTAAAGAATTTTTTTAGATTATCGTGGCATTCGAATTTTTAGTATTACATATTAATACATACTTCTGATTTATGGCTCTCTCATTTTGGGATTCATTTCATATATCTGGTTCATCCTTCTTCGCTTAGCTAAGAACAACCAGAAGGAGAACAGTTGATATAGATAATGCCACAAGAAGCATCTCTCTTGATGGTATTAATTTTTTTCCTAACATTTTCATCCCAGACTCAAGTCGGGGATCTAACCTAGCCTTTTACCGTCTGATGTAGGTGGTTGTACTGTTTGAGCGACTAAAACCGTTTGGGTATATGGTTTCAGGTCTGGAAATTCAGAGACGCTAGATTGTGCGAGATGATCAACGAAAACTCTTGTTTTCAATGTCACACATGGTTTTTAATCAATATCAGCTTAAAAAAAATTATGACCCTGGCAAACACGAGAGCCATGATTCGACCATTTATTTGTGTTCACGTCACGATCATAGCACGGTGATTTGTCTAATTTTTTTTCAAGCATATATGTATGTATGTGTTCTTCCTATGACCAGCTGTGTGCACCAGCCCTTTCTAAACATGATCTAACTTTCCTTACATATGTATGACTTTCCAACTGGCCACCAACATGAACAGCAAATTCTTAGCCGCAGAAATTTTAACAACATAAATAGATCAATCTTAGAACATGACATAAAAAGTGTACCATGGTATGATATCTAGCTCCTGATCAAGTTGATTTATTACATAAAAACTTTTTGAGAAACATGTTCCTGTAAAAAGCAAATTTATTAATTTCACACGTCATGCTTGGTTTTCGAGAGAAATTAGGGACTTGATATCTGATCGAGATCAAAGAAATCGACGATGGGAACACGTCCGGGTGGTCGAACTTTAGCGAGCTTACAAGCCTCTATGAAATAAAAGCAGCCAAAACACGGCACTTTTCTAGTCGTTTCAAGGAAAACCTAAGTGGAAAAAAGATGCGGAGCTACTTATGGAACCTAATTGAAGCGTTCTTTTTCTCAGAATAACATAGACGCTAATGAAATCAACCGAAAATTGTTTTATGAGTAGCGGCTCTAACGTTGACAGAGTGAATGTAAGAACTGTGATAGGTCATCAATCGACAAATGAGACACCTTTTGAGTTCCACAACGCAAATTAGCTAAATGTGGTGGAAAGTCCTCTCACGATTAAGTTAGATGCAACCGGTGTTGACTTTGTTCATCCTGCCTTTGTTAAATATGTTCTGCCTCTTTTATTGCCTAATTTCTTGCACATCATAACCACAGTATTGACCACCGGAATCTTCCCCCATCAGTGTAACACAGCACAAATTATCAACATGTGAAGAATTTAGACCCATTTCAATATTGCCTTTTTTGTTGAAGGTCTGATGAACGGATAATCCGAAACCAAATTACACCTTAACACGAGTAACCTTATAACTCAACTTCAGTCTGGCTTTCGACCAAATCACAGTTGCTGCACAGGTCAAAGCTAGATGACGATGCGGTTACATTTTTGATCCTCTTGGTCTTCTTTAAAGCTTTTGATATGGTCAAACACTCAATAATAGTTAGAAAATTACTTTAAAACTTTATAATATAAATCTTATTTTCCCTTATTTATGTGGACGCATACGCGTTGTGTGTGTTCACAATGCTTTATCAAAGTTTCTACATTTACTTAAAGGTGTTCCCCAAGGTTCCATATTAGGACCTCTTTTATTAATCATGTATGTATATTAATGACATTCCAAATATAGTTCTCATCGACTCCCATGTTCAGATATAAAAAAGCTGTCCACTTGGTCTTATTGAAAACTTTGTCTATAACTCAATTATGATCTGGATCAAATATATGACTGGTCACTAAAAAGTGAGCTGAAGTTGAACCCGAGTATATACAAATGCTTGGTTATTTCCAGCAATAGTTTAACATTTGATTATTTTCCCTCAGTAATGTTAAACAATTTACCTAACGAATCCATTCACGCCTCATTAAATTATTGCGCGAACTACAATAGATTTTGTTAGCTTCAAACCAAGATTTTTGCATACAATTTTTCATAACGCGGGCAGACAAAGATATTGCTATTGTGGACGACATCGAATTGTTTAATTTGAATCTTCTTTGACACTCAATTGAACGGATACACTTTAGTAGGCACTTTTCTGATGCTTCTTATGTGTTGAAAAACATTCTTAATTTCAAGTCCGCAGGTGACATTGTCGAAATCGTACAAACTCACCGAAAGGTCAATCGAGCCTTTGTGAGCCCCACGAAAATAATGAGGCGATGCTGAGAATTTGGAAAAACCACTTCTGTAGACTATATAACGCCCATGATCAGGCAGAATGATCCGTCCGCAACGGACGAAGATGCGAGAGAATTTCGTCTACCTGGACCTAGATGAAATTAAGCTTGTTATGTCGAAGCTTAAAACTGACTAAGCCGTGGGGGCAACGGCCTGTCTATTGAGCTATTTAAAGCGGCTAGAGATGAGTTGATAGGGCGCATGCACCAGTTCATCTGCACTTTTTGCCTTGTCCATAAGAAAGTAAACCCATTTAACTGCACCAACCATAGACGAATAAGTCTCCCTAATATCGCGTACAAGATCTTATCTGCCGTACTGTGTAACCGCCTGAAAGCCTTTGTGGATAATCTGATAGGTTCGTATCAGTGTGGTTTCAGGCCAGGTAAATTGGCAATAGACCAAATTGGAAAAGACCCAATAATTCCAACATACCATATGAAGGGGACTTTAACCAAATGGGAGTGCGGCACTAGAAACAACTGGCAAAATATCATGCCAGCTGGAGACGCTTGTTGGTTGAGGCCAAGGTTCACACCGGACTGTAGCGCCATCTCAAGTCTATGAAGGCTTTTAAGGGCCTAAAAATCAAGTCTTCTCTAAACGAAAAGTGGTAACAAACCTTTAGTCATGGTGGAAGTAAGTCAAAGGCGTCAACGGTTCATATTTTGATTGAAATCAATCTTAAAATGTTTACCACACAAATTGTGATTATTTCCGACGTTCACGGATCCGGCTAAAAAAGGAAAAAAAAATTATTTTTACAAAAAAATTTGGTTTATTGAAATGCCTTCAAACTAAGTTAATATTTTCTACGGCCCAAGTTCCTAATCCAAATAGCCTCGGTGATGCAAGATTGGAAGCAATCGCTTCATCTCCTCTACGAAGGCTGGGATATCATACATCTTATCACGCAATTCATCTGAATTCATGAGCTCTTCAGGATCCAAGTTGCCCTCAAGAAACACATACCACATAGGAAGGAACGAAGCAATCACGTAAATATCTGCAAAGGAATATGTGTTGAAGTCAAGGAGATGTAACAAAGGATATAACCTACCCCAATGCTTAAGCCTCAACATGTCTATATAGAAATCGGCCACCGTCGGGATCGAGCCTTGGAAGTTTAGCTTTTTGAGAGTGTCAATAAAGTTTGAACAATAATAGTACACAAGCTCTTCGCAGTGATCCCTGCGTACCTCCTCACTAAACAGCATGTATATCGCATATCCAATATCAAGAACAGCAGGTGCGTAGTGGCAATTTTGAAAATCAAGCTTTTAGAGTAAAAATATTGATTAAAAAGATTTTGATTCTTTTTTATGCATATCTCCGTGTCTCATACCAGTATTAAGTCTTCTACTTCTTCCTTATCGTTCCATTTGATCATTAGGTTTTTGGTATGGAAGTCTCCATGGCACAGAGCGTAGATGTGATCCATGTTTGTTTGCGACCAATAAGAATTGATTGAATCAATGCAATTCTTCAGGAGATCCTTAGCTAAAGCTTGTAATTTCGGAGCATATTTCCTGAGTTCATCATGTTTTTGTACGAATGAGATGAATTTATCAATTCCAGTTGTCATGTAAGGCACTGACTCGATGTTCTTCATGCTGAAAAAATTTTCGCGGTAATTTTTTATCGACTCGTCGCCCTAAAATGAGACACCTACTATATATCATGAAAGGGTGGACTGATTTTCAAGCAAATCTCTCACCTCAGCAGCCCGTTTATGACTCACAGCATGCCATTTGGCCAACTTTAACAAAGTTACCTTTGATTCCTCGAGGTTGGCCATCCTGGTATTCAGAGGTGTGTATCCTTTTGGCACCAAGTCTTCTAATATAATACATTGCTTCTCTCCCAGCGATGTATACAGCATCCTATATATAAAAGGTAAACGAATGATGAAGTCCTCTGGGGTTGAACAAAAAGATGTTAGTTACTTGGCTCCTAGATTTGTGTCGTCGCCGATTTTTCTTAACTCTGCCTCTAAAGCTGGAATGGTCTTGGCGTACATGGAGACTTCAGTTTCGAATACAGATAAATTCTCGAGCATTTCCTTCTTTGGTCCATCCATCTCTGGCATGATTTTGATAATCATTGATTTTGAATTTTCTTTCGACTTGGCGCGCTCATAGTGAACAACTGCCCTAAACATCGTGCTGGCATAGTGATCGCCTTTAGCACTTCCCGGGGTGATCTTTAGACTTGTAATCTATGAAATATAACGTCACTTATTGCACATTATTATTGATTCGCTTTTACCTTCACTGATTTATCGTTTTCACAATTCACAAGAACATTTAGAAAAAAATCTTCCGACAACCAAGTGGGTGGGTGTAACTCGTCTTCGCTGTATTCAGCCATTTCTATTGAATGTTCTGTCTTTATCTGAAGCGTCCATACGACGAGGGACAGATTTATACTCGAACTGATGGCTGTTCCGTGGGCACATTTATTACACAATGTTAGGAAACGTATTCGATTTTGTTTTTATCGCAACACGATTTGAACTGTGACGAACTTTTTTACGTCACAGAACTTTCTTGAGCTTTTGATTTAGTCGGCAATTTACCCAACTTTTTGTAATAGCTAAGAGTATTCTGCTAGGCAAGCTTTATCAATGCTGAAAATCTAACGAACGCTCTGATACCGCTTATCTTTTACGCTCGTATCTTAGTATCTACATATGTACGTTAGTTTCATGCTTTCTTGAAATAAAAAGCCCTTGACTATGCTTGCTTGTGATAACTCGCAAAAATAACATTTACGATTGATAGATAGTGTGCTTCTACGAGGGCGAGTATATCTAATTGTAAGCTTATCATCTTCGGCCTAGCGCCGCCAAAAACATGTCTGCGTTCGTAGTGGCTGAAACAAAAAACCAATAAATCGATGATGAACTGACAACGCACATACATATCGAATATGATAAACATATCAGTTATTCAACAGAAACCAGAACGTGACGCACGTCTTTGGTACGTCTTTCCCCGCGACACCCTTTAATTTTGAGTGATGTCTAAGTTTGTAGCGAATAAACTCGTTTCGTGTATTCGGGTGAGCTCATTACATTTTACCACAGTGTACTCCCGTCACACACACTCTTGGAGTTATAACAATGTGCGTATTTGTTGTCATTATTGTATTTTGACAAACCCCAGGTGCCCATGTGCTCGCCACAGCTTGTAGGCAAACGTCAGAGGCCATTAAAAGTGGTAGTTCTCATTAGTGGTATGTGTAGGCGAAAGTAGTGTTTCGGCTTGTTTACAGCGGAAAACAAAATAAACAGTAAAAAGTGTAAGTGCGCGTTTAGGAAAAGCAATCGCAAGGCCAGATTTAGCGGAATGGGAGAGTACCGGACTCGTATTCCGAATGTCAGTGGCTTAAATCTGCAGTCGGGAGAAAATAAAAATAGTCTTTCCCAGTCTTTCCCAACTTTTCAAAAACTAGAGTAGCGTCTTTGAAGACATTCTCTATACGCAGACTGGAACTGCAAACTGATGGAGCAAGTGAGCAGGGCGTAGGGATTACAACACATTCACAAAACCTATTGGAGCGATTCCATGGTAGTGCTATACTGGATCACCAAGATTCCTTTCGAGCTTAAAACTTTCGAAGCAAACAGGGTTAACACCATATGAGAGCTGACCGGGAGTCACCCCTGGCAGCATGTGTCATCGAGCGACAACCCAGCGGATCTGGCATCAAGAGGAGTTTCAGCAGTGCAGTCAAAGGTGGTGGGAAGGACCGCGTTGGCTCAATCAATCAGAGCAGGGCTGGCCGAATGTCCAGCCACCTCTCAGCAAGATCCAAAGAGATGGGGCGAATACAGCTGTGAAGATCAACGGAACGAGCCTGTTGGAACGCAGATCGACTTTGCAGAGCGTCCTACGCATAACGGCATTAGTGCAGAGATCCGTACGCAAGGCAAGGAAAAATGAAGACATAGAGCAGTTTGGAGCCGTGATATCAGTTGAGTAAACGAAGCGCTGACCTATTGGGTAAAGGTTACGCAGCGTAAGGCGCGTAGTGAGGAGCTGCTATTGGACGAGGAAAATCCGGTGAGCAAGACAAGCGACATAGCAGCGCTTGCCCCCTTTGTGGACTCCAATGGTGTTTTAAGGGTAGATGGTCGATTACAAGAAGCAGAGCTCCCCTACCCCAGCATTCACCCGATCATCCTACCAGCAAAGAACAGTCTGAGTGGATTCTTGCTCAGAGGCCCATATCAGGACATAACACGGCGGAACGCAGTTGTGCATGCAGTATATCAGACAACGCTTTTGGATTCCGACGTTAAGACGTGAACTGAAGACGTACATTTCAAGATGCAAGGTGTGTTTTCGTCAGACACAACAGGTTGCTGAGCAGTTGATGGGCAGTCTCCCGAGAGACCGAGTGCAAGCATGCAGAGCATTCCGGCATAGCGGCGTAGATTATGCCGGGCCAGTCAAAATCAAGGCCAGGGCGGGTCGATCGACAAGGGCTACATTTGGACCTTGTGAGCAACCAGACCACGGAGGATTTCTTTGCCGTCTTTCAAAGATTCACTGGACGTCGTGGGGCCTGTTCAGTGCTATGGAGCGATAACGCCATAACGAGAGCGCGAGATTATGGGGGCAAAGACTTCCTTTAGAGCAGATACGAGCAATGGGAACCCAGCTCATGGTGCCATGAACGCCTCACAGAGGTGGCATTTGGGAGGCCGCCGTCAAATTTCTAAGAATACATTCATGCGCTACAGTAGCGACCTAAATGGAGAGTACGGCGCAACAACATCGAGATCAACGATTTGGGGCTGATCAAGCAAGAGAACATGCCACCTACGGTATGGCCTCTATGTAGAGTCACCGCAGTTCAAGGGCAGGGATGGACGGGTGCGAAGCCCAACCATTCAAATGGAGCATACGAAATTAGTGCGTCTGGTGCAAAAATTGTGCATTCTTCCTAAGGACGATTCTTCGACCGGGAATTGAAGACAAGCCTTCAATTGGGGGCAGAATGTCTAAAATCGTCGCTTAAGCGAGCGAATTTCTTCTCGGGCGACTACCTCACTTTCTGTCAGAGCATCGCGCAAAGCGCATCGCATTGTGTGTAGAGTCAGGGAAATAAATTAAATAGTAAAGTGCCGACGACTTTTCAGTTTTAAGTTTTTTTTTTCTTTTCTTTTTTGTGTGCTGAGCTGTCGAACTGTCGAACATGGGAGACAACAACCCCTTCGCTGCCCTCTCAAGTTCGGTTACGGAAGAGGAGCGTAGCGAACGTGGGAAGGAAGAACATATCCTATGTGCCAAGCTGAAGGCCATTAAGTGAGATGCGTCAGAAGGAGAGAGAGCAGGTAAAAGCCACCTAGCTTCAGGCACATCAACAGTAGTAACAACAACAATATCCACAGCAGCAGATGCAGCCGGAGAAGGTGCCACCGATCTTTACTTATACCACGCGAGACAATTTCAAATTGAAATGTTTATGTCAAAAACGAGATGCTCTCCGTGCAAGACACTAGAGCAGCATAAGCAGATTTAGAAGGAGTTCACGACCGAGCTTTTTGCTTCATACCCAAGGCCGAGAGGCTACAGATGATGCTCCTCAAAGGCGTGGAGCAGATAATAAATTGAAATACAATACATTATACGCAAAATATTCTCGCCAATTTCGGTTTCATTAAATGGGCGGCGATGTTTACCGACCTGTTTCCTAGAATTGGTGTTATTGATGGGGAAGACGTATATTTTCAGCAGGACGGCGTCACATGCCACACCTTAAATAAAAAGTCGAAGGTTTTATTCGCAAAATTAGCCGGAATTGTACTAAAACGTGGTGAAAATTTTCATCAAAACATTGACTATTTTTAAATAGAGCAGAGGTGAACATCTGTAAGATATTGTATTGCATTAAGGCATTGAATAAGTTCTTGCTGTTTTTTTTTATGAAAATTAGTGCTTTATTTAAAGTAAGTCTTTAACAAGTGTCACTCAAGGTAACGGCCATTGCTTACCACCACTTAATCCAATCCCTCTGGCAGCATAGTATGAATTCCATATTCGAACAACATCACGTCTTTTGAGTCTATCCAATCGATCTATTTTTTGGCATCCTCATAAGAATGGAAGTGCAGCTTGGCCGTCAGTGATTGTGCCATCGAACGGAACGAGTGATAATGAGAAGGGGTAATGCCTGTCAATATAAGCATTTCCAAGTGGCCGAGAAGTGTCATGTAGCAAAAACACTTTATCTTGTCTCTGCTCCTATAGCAGCCGGTTTTCGTCCAATGAAAAGTCGATAGCGATCTCCTGAAGTGATATCGTTCGCTTTGAGTAGCTCAATGCAGAGCATCCTATTCGAATCATAAATATTTCCTATTGACGCATGGCTATGATTACCCTTCATCCTTTGACGTTTAGGATTATGGTACAGTACCCACTTTTTATCACCAACAACTATTTGACTTTGCTTCCTGCCGTTGAAGCAGTGTGAAAAATGTTGAAAAACGCCAAACAAAGTCCCTTCAACTCGTACGGCATTTAGTGTCTATGCTTTTGAAACAATTTGAATGTTGTATCGTGTACTTAAAATGCTTTTGAAAGCTGATACCTGACATGAGCCTAAATGAAGAAATGCCTGCAATTCTCCGTCTTCAAACTTTTTCGGTGCATCGTTCTTTATCTCCGACATCGAAATCATTATTTTTAAGCGTCGATATCAGTCCCTACAAGTCGTTGCGTCAGGGCTTCGGTTGCGGATATTCTTATTATTAAAATTAGGTAGTGAAATTCCCCGCAAATACCATTTTCTTCGCACGAAACATGTTTAAAACTATGAAAGAAAAAGTTGCTTGTTCAAGAAATAAAGTGACTTTTTGAATTTCACTGGTTAAGTTGTTCTTGTATTTCATTTTTTTCATTTTTAATTTTTTTTTATTCATTCCAACTTAAATCTAGTTTAAAATTAATTCATTACATAAATTGAAGTTCATTAAGGAAGAAGATAATCATTCTATAACTATAAGAGTGAGTTTTAACTGAACATTGATGTTCATCATTATAGATTGCCAGACCACAACTATGAAACTTAAACTTTCCGCAGTCATGTGAGTGATATACAATGTAAAGGCCAATATGATCATTGCCTATCATTTTAAAAGACATTAGTGTGGTTTTATCGCTGACTACTAACTTGTGCAAAGCAAACCATTGCCTTAACTTATAAACATATTCATATGTACTGGTAACACAATTAAGCGAATTAAGTTCTTCGTAGGTAAAAGGTATATCATCTGCAAATGCGGCGGTTTGGCCATTTAAAAATTGTTGAAAGAGTGAATTTGTAAAGACCAAAAACAACAGAGGGCCAAGGATAGAACCCTGAGATACACTATTCTTAATAGTAAGAGAATTGTGGAAAACTCTATTGATTTTTACTCTTTGTTTCCTATCTTTGCGATAAGAATGAAACCATTTTACAACTCCTTTAAAACCCAATGCATACAATTTATCTAAAAGTAAACTGTGATCCATTAAATCGAAAGCTTTAGACAAATCGATAAACAGCGCCATAGAAGGCTTCGAATAATTGTATCTCTCATATAATTTAGAACATAACATATGAATCGCATCTTCCGTGGATTTTTTTTATCTAAAACCAAACTGATGAGAAAAATGTTTGATGTTCTAAAAATGAAATCATACGTGATTTCAAAAGTTACAGTTTCGAAAAGGTCGGAAGTAGAGATAATGGACGATAGTTATTAATATCTCTGTGGTTTCCTTTTTGGAAAAGAGGTATAACTTTCGCACACTTTAAAGATTGTCGAAAACAGCATTTATATACACCTTGATTAAATACAATTTTTTTTAAAATATGTCAATAATACCATCACTTGTACATGAACTTTTATCTTTTTTGTGACATTAAAAGCTTGAAGACTTCTTCAGTAGTAATAGAAAAAAACGGAAGCTGTTTGATTGCACTTTATCTGCAAGCACTGGATATGAACAGTTACATGCAAGGTTTTAGGCTATCAGAGATTTGAATGAAGTACTCTTTAAAATTGTTAGCCATACTACAAGCTTCAAATGAACGAACTTTATTGACTTTCAAAACACCTATTGATTTCGACTGTCCATTTTTACCTAAGGCTTCCTGCCATAGTATTTTTTTTAGCCTTAAGTTACGAATATTTCGATATTTCTTACATTTCAATGAAAACTTCCTCTTTTTTTGATTTTGTGTAACAAGTTAAAAGTCATTCAAGGTTTTATAAGCTTATACTTCCTATTTCCAGAAATAAGTGAAGACTCAGAAGTGCAGCTATCTATGTCTATGTTTTTTTAAGACCGAAAGAAATAAGTCATAAGCAATTGAGTCGTCTTTTTCTGAATAGACAGATTCGCAGTATTCATATTTAAGAAGTTCATTCCGGAAGGTATGATTTGTATTAAGAATTTGAATGTCAATTCAAGTCTTAGTTGTTTTAAAAATACGAGTTGGCTCATTAATAAGACTCTTGGGACCATATGAAGACATTAAGAGCAAATAGTTTTCATTAAGTTTTCATTAAGTCATTATCAAACTCCTTTAAAATGTCTATATTTAAATCTCCTACTACTATGAGATTCTTGGTCTTAATTTTACTTAAAATTCGATTACATTTTTCTATATATGCACAGTATCAAATATTTTCGTTACCATACGTAAGAGATAATATACACATAGTAAGTAACATAAAAAGGTTAACATGCAGGAACGTGAAGGTTTAAGTGTACTTAGCCAATAGCACAACGAATTTTGCAACAAATCATTCTTATTTGGAAGACCACACGATTACTCTTTCAAACACAAGAAAAATAAAGTTAGTTGAAACACATTTACATGATCGGGAAAAAATTAAGTGTAGTAAGGTCAGTTTGGGTTGAGCCAGAAGTAGGTTAACATCTTTTGCCTTGTTTTTGTTTGTAAATTCAAATACCAGGATTTATTTTGCCATCAGGATTGATTGAACGTTCTATTTCCTAATTACAGTGCTGCCATAAGAGACATTATTATTCATTATTATTCCCAATTTATACAACAATAAATGTACACAAATATGGGTAAATTTAAGTACTTGACTGCTGAGGAAAGAAAACTAGTTGTTAAGCTTCACCAAGGGGGCAAAACTATTCGATATACTTCCCAATTGTTTGAGAAATCGGCAACATCAATTTTCAAAGTCATTAAAGCATTTAAAATTGAGAATAGAATAGATCCTGTTCCTAAGCCCGGTCGTCCCAAAATCACTTCAGAGCGAGTGGATAAGAAAATAAAATCAATTTCCAATGCTGATCCCTCACTCTCAGTCCCAAAAATAAGAGCCATCCCTCAAAAGAAGTAGCCATGGCGAACCAAACTATTCGTCGCAGGTTGCACGAAGCTGACAAATATGGATGTGTTGCTCGTAAAATGCCGTACATAATTAAAAGAGATGTGATGAAAAGAATGCAGCTCTACACAGAAAATGTTTTAAAACCTATTGAGTTTTGGGATAAAATACTCTGGACGGATGAATCAATGATTCGATTAAAGCACAGTTATGGACGAACTTACGTTTGGCGAAAAGAGGAGGAAGTACTCGCATACAAATGCGTCAAATCGACTTTTAAAAGTCAAAACAAGGATATTATGATGTGGGGATGCATTTGCTCTAATGGCGTTGGTAAAATTATTATATTGAAGGGAAGAGTCACAGGTGCAATCTACCTATATATTCTAAAAGATGTGTTAATACCTAAAGGACAAAAACTTATAGGGGGTGATTTTATCCTGCAGCAGGACAATGCGCCAATCCATCGTGCAAAGATCGTTTCAAAATACATTTAAGATAATAGTATCAATACCCATTGAAAACATATGGCCAATATTAAAACTTAGGATTGCTGAGAAGACTCCTCGAAATCTGTAAGAATTGAGAAATCTAATCGAGTTAGAGTGGCCGAAAATAACTCTGGAAGAGTTTAACAAGTACATCCGCAGTATGTCAATTAGATTGTCTAAGATGTCTCAGTTGAAAGAGGGCCATTGCGGCCATTAACTTCTTGTTAACCTCCTTTTGTAACATTTAAATACCGGCTTCAAGCAAAGAACAACTGTTTTTATTTTTTTTCTTGTAACATATACTCAATTTTTTTTTTTACTGAAGTAATTAATTTATATTCACATAAAATTTTTAGTGTAAAATAATGTTTTTTTTTTTTTGGTTGTCATTGTTAGCCATCTTATATTGTATATTTGTTTGTTTTTCACAGACAGTAAGGTTAAACATGGCTTGAAAAGCTTGGCGATTTATTCCTGTTGAAAAAAGTCGATCAAGGAATCTGTGTTACATTTTCTCTGGAAAATAAAATAAAATGTCCCAAGGTACTTGGTACGGTCAATAAGGGAGACTACCTTGAAGTAATGCGACGTTTGCGTGGTACTATAAGAAAGAAAACGTCTGGACTTGTGGAAAACAAATTCAAGGCTGTTGCTTCACGATAGTGTACGAGGGTGGTCCGATAAGTACTTAGCCTACAAAAGAAAAACAAAAATTCTGGACAAATGGCGATTTATTTTTCAATATAGACTCTTTTAGCTTAATACACTTGACCCAGCGATGCTCCAACTTCTTTAACCCGTCTGAAAAATACGTTTTCTCGAGGTCTGCATAGTAGGCCTCCGTGGCGGCGATGACCTCCTCATTCGTCTGAAATTTCTGCCCGGCGAGTGACTTTTTCAAGTTTGGAAACAAAAGGAAGTCATGGTGGAAGAGCACTTTTTTCTTCGCCAAGTGGGGCCGTTTTTTCTTCAATTCGGCGTCGAATCGGCCCAATAATTTTTTTTTGCCCTTCCCCAGGTAGTCGATGTGGATCACACCTTGTGAATCCCAGAAAACGCTGGCCATCACCTTTCCGGCCGATGGGACAGTCTTCGCATTCTTAGGAGCACGTTCGCTGGGTGAAGACACTGTTACGACTGTTCCTTGGTCTCTGGTGGGTGCCAGTGGATCCATGTTTCGTCGACTGTCATGAAACGACGCAGAAACTCATTCGGATTGCGCTTAAACAGCGTCAAACACTGCTCTGAAGTGGTCTCACGGTTGCGCTGGTTGTCCGGAGTGAGCAAACGCAGCACCCATCGCGCCGACAGCTTTCTCATGCCCAATATTTCATGCAGGATATGAGCCATGAACTTTTGAAATGCCTACTGCCTCAGCTATCTCGCGCACCTTCAATCGCCGGTCTGCCAATACGAGATCGTGGATTTTTGTCACGTTATCCTCCGTGGTAGCCGTTTTCGGGGCACCTGGAGGTGGCTCATCAAAAACCGACGTGCGACCACGTTGGAACTCGTTAAACCAATTTTTGATGATCGCCATCGAAGGAGAAGAGTCACCGTACACAGCATCCAAACGCTCTTTGATTTCGCTACGCGATTTCCCTTCCAAAAACAGGAATCAAATCATCGGCCGATATTGCTCTTTTTCCATTTTTCTAAAATCAGCGATACATTCTAGTAGTGATGCTAAGTACTTATCGGACCACCCTCATATCTGCTCACTCATAAATGTTTATGCATAATTTTTTGGCCGATCTCAATACCTTAATCATACCTCAGCAACCGTATTAACTCATTCAAAAAACCCATGAAAGAACGTAGCATTGCCATGATTGAGGAGAGAAAGGTCGCATCGCTGGGAGAGTTATAACCAAATGCGCATATTACGAGTAGATGTGCTTCGAAGATTGAAAAAAAATGTGCGAACGCAAGTCTATGATATCCGAGGGGGACTATTTTGAAGTGGGTAAAATGGATTATGATGATGAAAGTAATAATTTTTTGGAAAAATAAGAAGTCACCTTATTTTTTGAACAACACCGTACACTGAATTTTCAAGTGTTATCATCTTAAATTCTTGTATGAAGTAAAGTCATCTGTTGGGAAACAGTGAGAACTTATTCAGACAGAACACAAATATTCTATTTTTATATTAATTTAAAATGACACCTCTTGTTGGATAATCTAAAAAATCTCCGGAAAACCAGTTTTACTCTAAACCACCCCGTTTTTTCTAGATATTGCGGAGATAGGAGCCCTGTCAGAAGCAAATTAAGCAGCCGTTGCTTGACGAGCAAAGGAACAGGAGACACAACCACAAATTGTATGAGATAATATCGGTCTAATTAGGCGCCTTCGGTACCGACGATAACCATATTACATAGGCCTGAAAGGTCTTGGACCTCAACTCTGAAATACAAAGCAGCGCGACTGAATATATTGTGACGTACACCTGAGTTAGCAAGTGTCCGCGCTAGTTTGGGAGGCATGTTAGTGGAGACCCAGTTTCGCCTCGAACTCTAGTGCCGTCAATGTAAAGAAATAAATTGACCCTTTCGTCCGAGGAAAGGAGCTATGGACGATAGTTTCAAAGTTCGTGTCATCAACCCTAGCGATTTGCAGTCCTAAGAAAATCAAGTAGTAGTGAATTCGATTCCTGGTCTGTTTGTTAAGGATTTTAGATAATCCGATTTTCAGGAATAAAAAGATTTCACGGTATACCTTTTAGGCCGATTTGGATTCATAGCTTGTAGCGCTACAACCACTCCCACATTTTTTCGATTGAATTAAAGTACGAGAAACCAAATAGCAGCACATTTCTTGCTCCAGATTAACGAGGTCACTGGTGAATCTGACAGACAAGTTGTCCACCTACATGTTTATCCTCAGCACCGATTGTGGTTCATGCCCATAGGCATTGTTTGCTTTCGTTATGATATCTATTTTTAACATCACCATCCGAGCCTTGTAGTTGAATTACCAACATGTCAATAGTAGCTTTTCTGATAGCATTTTGGTCGGGTGGCCTCAGGGTATCCACATATGGTCAAAGTGATAATGAATTCAAGACGTGGCTAACAAGCTATTGACAAAAGTGCCACCCGATTTCGAGATGTATGACACATAGTGTCCTCAATCGATAATAATTCCTTTTCGGAAGGTTGATCTATGATGAGCCTTTTGTGGACTACGATAAAGCAAATATGATTGATGATACTACATTTTCCGTCTATGGTGTCTTACTGATTGGTTTAAGTTCTTAATAATTGGAAGTGGGTACACCAGTGCCATTCAGAAATATGAATGTTTCTAGTGCTGAACAAAAATAATCTTCGAAGACTGCAGAATATATGAATATCCCTTTTGTTTTCGGCCTTATATCCAAAGCAATCTCACAAAATCACTTTGTTGTTTAGTTTTCCGGAAAGATTGAGTGCTTGGCTTCATCAAGTACGAAAGTATAACGGAAAATCTGTTCAGATCTGATCCTTTTTATTGTTGTTTTTTTTGCGGTCCAAGTTCCTTTCAATTTGGCTTTTAATACACGAAACCAACCAACAAAGCAACTAAATAAGAGAATCCAGGTAGAGCTCTACCACAGGATTTCACTTAATTTTCCCGTCTTCAAAACTGTATCTTTAAAACAAATACACCTTTCCACCCTCCATACTATCTCCCGCAGCAATCTGCAATAAAACTTTCTTTTGTGCGAGGATACCTTTTATTTATTTTGTTTCTCTCATTTTTTCGTCCTTAATTCCTTCCTTCCGTCCATTGCCGGTATAGATTGTCGGTAGTCATTTACCTGTATATAGTATATGGATAGTACAGATAGATAGAAGATATAAAAAAACCGAAGAAAAACTTGACTTTCCATTCGCTCATTCGCTTCGTTCATTAAATTCAATTGAAAGTTTTATTTTTTCTGTTTTTGTTTGGCGTTTCGTTTTGTTCTACTTTGAATCAATTTATTCTAACCTCGCACCTGGCCTACGCGAGAGGCCTATTCATACCTGCCGTACTGGTTTAAGGATGCTATCTATTTTACAGATCTATTATATACCAACCTCCCGCACCCTGTTCGTCAAACAATTTGAATATTTAATGTCGACCCCGCCATTTGCATATATTTTTCTCAAAAAAAAAGTTTACTTTCTATGAAGAAAAAAAAGACAAGGGTCGGGAGGACAATGGTGATATGGAATCGCGATGATTGGGTGTTGTTGTGGCAATATTAAATCGCACTGGGAATTAATTTGCTTATTGATTGTGATAAGGATCATTGATTAAAACTCAGTTAACTTGAATCAATCGAAAAATAAATCTCACCTAGTGGATCCACTCGTAGGATAATCTCAGCTGATGCATTCGTTGCTAGGCAGGCAATTCCAATTATCCAAAAAGCATAATCCATTATCTCAGCTGATGGATGCCGACAATGATGCTGGTGATGATTTCTACTCGAATTCCAACCCCGAAGCACTATTTTCTGCTCGATAATAACGAATCACACGCTCGACAGCAATCGCAGACTATTAATTAAATGCACTTTACCCACATCGCATTAAATAGGCGGGTATTCACTATCAATTAACACTTTTACCATATGATCATTCGAACTCTATAGCCACGGCATATCCATAAGATACGCTCGAGGATGAACGCTGAATTTGCATAGCACTATTGAAAAAAAAAATTCAAAAACTTTACAAAATACGGAGTTCGAATACCGTGTTGCGTTGCGCCTCCTCCGGGTTTTTACCAATTAAGCGATTTCATTGTAATCCGTTGGAAGGTAAATACATCGGTATATCTGGATTGCACTAAATTATACTACGCGACGACGACGACCGTGTCCGGCGAGAAACAACAACGGATGAGAGCACTCTCTGCATAAATCCGGGATAAATTATTTCCTAGAGGCGACACATCAGCCACACAGATCTGAAGAGGCCCACTACCCGGGTAGGTATAGCCAAAACCGAGCAAAAAACACAAAACGACATAAACTAAAAAAAAAAAAAAAATAAACAAACACACTGAGTAGTAGCCCTGGAAGGTAAGTAGCAGTGCAGATGTTAAGCTTACGATCAGACTGCACAGATGGGGTTTTAACGCGCACACATGTACGAGATACGTAGCCGAATAGCCTGGGAACCGAAACCTATTGCTCGCTTCTCTACTATCGTTTCCCAGCAAGATGGTCCACTAGTTAAATGTGAAAAGGATTTATGTAGTCGCTACGATTAAGAGCAGCTTTCGTTTTTTAACGTTTGATGATAACGCACGTGAAGCTCGTATTATCGTCACAGGATTGTTTTCCCTCTCTCGTTCACCTGCAGTTGTCAGTGGGTGCCCAGGGACCGGATAGCACTACGATTTACAGGCATGATGGCGAGATAGGACCAAACGACTGCGAAACTTTCACATTGAAACATGGCGATCCGGTTTATAAAACTACCGTGGTGGTCTGTAGTCTTGCACTCTGTGCTGTCCGCTCGGGCTTATCGGAGGACAGAAACTGCCACAACACTTCGCTCGCTCTAATTTATCCACTTTAAACACTTCATCTACTTTAAGCTCTATATGCAATTGTTTGCATATTTTTGGCACACAACCACAGTGCCTACATATCTACGCTGTGAAGTAAGAATATTCAATTAATCCACTTGCCCCAATTGCCAATTCGAACGACACCACGACTGTGATTCTAGCTGGAATACACGCGATTTCGATTAAATCGGAATATACAGCGACGAAACGTATCAGCAGTACGTCTACGATATTACTGAAGTTGACTTCATTAAAGATACGAAGCTGAGGGATACCGAGCTGATGCTGTTATCACCACTGTGGTATTATCATCCGCAAGGAGTCATTCATTGAAACAGACTGACGAAACGAATTGCTTCTTCTCATTCACCACATGGTGAGAATCTTTAAAGTCTCTCTTAAAATGGAATCTCTTAGTTTTTTCTCTTTCAGTCGCTCTTTTGCTCTCTTGCCTCTCAGAGTTGATATCAGCTGATTTGGCGGTCGAATAACCCAGTTTCATTCATCGTATCTTCCAGTTCAGTAGGACAGGACGGCGACTCGTTATCAGTGTCTAGTTCAACCGCTGTAACGCAACTTTTGCGCATATTCCACCTTCACCACACTTTAAGAGAGTTTATTCACCACGAAATACTATTCTCTTAAAGGGACAATAGGCCTACATTGTTTTCTTTCTTTTTTTTGTCATTTATTCGACTCGTAAGAGTGTCCGGAGTACGCTCAACATAAAACGTGTAGTGCGCTATGGTTTCTATTATTTCCTCTTGTTGAGGCGATAATATTGGTAGTGGATGAATGGGCGGAATGGTGGGTGGTCGCACACATGGGTTCTGAGGTTTTTTTTTTTTTTTTTTTTTGAAATACTTCAAGTTTAAGTGGTTTCGTGGCCTTCACATGAATTCCACTATGTCAGACAGGATGTAAAAGAATAAATTAAGTTTTAGTTAGGCTAGAACTGAAGGGGATCATGTGTATTATGTGTTTGTGGACAGAGAAGCACGGCAACGGAAGAATAGGCATTGGAAGTAACAGGCATTTGTGGTTTAAGAAAATAGTTTCAGAAATTAGTGGTCATCACGTACATGTCAATCACATTTCTTTGGAATACAAAATAGGGATGGAGCATGTAACTTCTTGGGACCGATTAAGACCCAACCTCATTATAAGAATTCTTCGGAATTCGTTTGGTAATACTCTCTAGGGTTATCTAACATGGTATAGATAAGGCATTCGGGAACAATGGGATAGAAGAAAACAAAGCAAATTGTGTTACTTTCTTCGGTTGAGCAGGTTGGCTTACATGAAGAAACTTTCGTTTAATAGATTTTCGATCTGAACCTCCTCTGCTTCATAAATTCTGTATAAATTTTGGTGTAAGAGGGTGTTGTTATTCAATGGACTCCGGGGGCGAAACAATTTCTATCGTTTTTTTAGGGCTGCCCTTTACGAAGTATGTATAATATGGCCAAAAAGTAAAGGAATTTCTTTTCCTCTGTTGTGTTGTCCCTTCTTTCAAGATTGCATGGGTAGTTCTTGTTAAGCTTCACATATTTGCAACCTTAATAATCCAAATACTTATTTTGTAGCGTATTTTTGTTTTTTAATCACTCGGTTTGATCATGTCAAGGAAAATACAATGAACTTAGGACACTGACATAGACAATGATTCTCGAAGAAGCATATGACGCCTTTGCGGGACGTAGAGTGGAGGGCATATAACCGGGTTACTCAGAGTTATTCAGCTATAACTTAGGAATCCGTTGATACTGAAAATATGGAAGAACAAGTTATTAAATAGTTTGGTGGGAATAAGGAACCTCATTACACTGTCCGAGAATATCGTTCGAACTGGACGGTTATTCTCTTGATGAAAGTGGTAAGAAGGAAGTTACGATTCGATTTTTTAGCTGGCAGCACTGTTTCTTCAGATTGTCAGTTTGACACTTGAAAGTTGATTTCTTGTTAATAGGTTTTGCCATTTTACCTTGAATAGATTAACGTCAGAATAACGCATGCAAATTGTGCAAACCAAATTATGTCAAACTTATCATAAGTTACGTCCATTTTACGATCGACATAATCGTCCATCTGAGCAAGTTATTCGGAACACGATGAATCGTTGTTGCACCACGTTGCACTAGTAGAGCATCTGCATCCCCAAAGATGACAAACAGTTCGAGAAAATAAGTTGTAAGAGAAAACCCAGAAGGCTAGGAATCATCGGCCCATATTTCTTTGATCACGATGCCGGCTAGAATGTACCGTCATTGAGAAATATGATTTCTGACTTCTTCGTTCCTCAGTTGAATGGCATTGACGTGAAAGAGCTTTGGTTTCAACAAGATAGCGCAACATGCCACACGGGCCGCGACACCATCAATTTATTTCGGGAAACATTTGTTGAGTGCATAATTTCGCGTAATTGATCGGTGAACTGGCCTCAAGCATCCTGTGATCTCACACCTTTAGATTACTTTCTTTAAGGGTATATGAAGTTTAAGCCGATAAACAAGAGACGTTGGACGATTTGGGGATCAACATTCGCCTTGACGGCCTTACAATAAATCATGTATCCATTTTCTACAGAGAAGTATTTAATTCTATTTCTCTTCACGTTCTCCTTTCCCCATCCAAACACCTCCCCTCCTTGGTATAATATAGGCTTCGTTCGCTAAGAAACAAAGAAACAAAATGTGGGCATATTGAGACTTATCTGCAATTTATCGTGCTTCATAATTCTCTCTAAGAACGCCATTTGATCGAAACGCAAGCCAATCTTATAAACGATCGTAAGTCCTTCTTTCAGTTTGCCAACTACAAAATGATATCTGATGGCTACCCAACTTCACACCCTTTCAATGGCGAAACATCGAATGATCCCAAAACTATCGCCAACTTTTTCATACAATCTTTCGCCGATGACTCCTTTGTACTACTTACCAAATTTCTCCTTTGGACCATTTCTCCCACGTACTATTGCCCCCCATATCATAGAAAATAAATTGAATCAACTTAATCAACTAAACTCCTGGGCCCGTTGTCTCCCTGCCATATTACTGAAAAAAATGTTCCTCTATTATTTCTGTCCCGCTCTCAAAAATACTTAACTCATCCCTGTCCCTGGGAGAATTTCCCCAGACATGGAGAACCGCATTTTCTAACTCCTATTGACAAAAAAGATCCGAAGCGTGATGTTAACATCTACTGACCCATCGCAAAACTGTCATAAGCTTAATGAAAGTATCTTGTATGACACTCTAAGTTTCTTCTGGAAATCTCTCATCTCCTCTAAACCACATGGCTTCCTCAAATACAGGTCTACAAGCACAAACCTTATCGAATTTATGTCCTTCACCCTCTCAGCATTAGAGAATGGGAATGAAGTGGACGTCATTTCAACTGGTTTTAGTAAAGCCTTCGACAAAACCTCCAACAAATTAATACTCTTCAAACTGTCTTCCCTTGGCCTTAAACCCACTGCGTTGAAGTGGTTATCTTCTCATTTAAAAAAAAGTTACTACAGTGTTAATTTTAGATCTGCCTTTTCTATCATTCTCTTAGCTTCTTCTGGCGTTCCCCAAGGCAGCCATATTAGTCCATTTCTTTTCATTCTTACTATTAACGACATTGAGCTTGTCATCGAACATTCTCACCTCTCACTGTACGCCGACCACACCAAGTTCCTCAAGACCATCCTCGCAACAAGATTCTTCCCTTATTCAATCGGATCTCAACAGCTTTGCCATCTGGTGCTCCAAAAATTGCTTGGAGCTTAATATTTCCAAATGTCTATCAATCACATTTTGTCTCTATTTCCTCAATAATCAGCCCATATCCATCATTCAGGTTATCCGCGATTATGGCATACTATGTGACTAAAATTCCAAAAGTCATACTCTCTGTGTGCATTTCCAATATAACACCTTAATCACATGGGAACAAAAAAGTTACTGTGAACTACAACCAATGCGACAAAATCAGTCAGATCTTTCGAACCCTATCTAGGACAATCACCTCCACAGAGTAGTGAACGAACATATTCGACACAAACCATCTGCACCCCATCCAGGTTGTTTGACAAACGCCATAAGAGCGTAACTCTAGCATTTGTGCGAACCCTATTAAAAATATATATATAAATCTAACACAGTGCAGCGCGTACATAATACAATCATTCAACCCCACTCTCTCCTCCAAACCTCTTCAAACTAGTTTATGCCGTAGATTTATACCTTCTACTTGTCTCAACACTCCAGTCAGTTCCTCTCCATCTTTCTTAGATCCACTCCTCCCTCTCATGGTCAAACTTATCAGACAACTTGCTAAAATTCTTGCTGAAGTCCCTATCTTGCTTACCTTTGTTAAAAATCACCTCCATCTAATTCGATGCAAAACCAAAAGTAATTTCATTATATCGATCCACAATAATGGCCTACCAACTCACGAACTGAAGAAATAATTTATCCGACAGCTTAAATATTTCACCCAATGACGTAACTAACGATCTCTCCTCGTTCGCTGTCCACGTCAGCTCCAATATTTGCAGAGAACCCGTCCTAACTTCAAAAACTATTTTCAATCCTAACCCAAATATCAATACATCTACCCATCAATCGCTCAGTTCAGTAAAATACATATCCTTCTATTACCAGAATGTTAAAGACTGTCCCCCAAAAATTCCCCAGTAGTCATCAATTCGACATTTTTGCCCTGAAACTAATCTATATCCCAGTATCAGAGAGCTGTTCACTGTTTCATGCTGATGGCCACGACAATACTGCCGATCTGGACGGACGCGGAGCCCTCATAGCAGTTCACAGCCGCTACGGTCCCTTACCCTTCAAAACGTCGAGCTCCGCTGATTTCAATTTTACAAGTGTCGTAATTTTTTCTCCAAAGTGAAAGCTCTACCTTGCCTGCTGTTACATTCGTCCTTCACAATATTCCACTTATTGTTTGATATCACTGAAACCAATGACATTATCTTCGTCTGTGGCGATTTCAAACTTGATTACTTTAAATGGGTTAAATTCGGCGATGAAACTCACTTTGTCATGACCAAAACCTCGTCTTGTAAAGGATATCATCTTTATAGATCGTCTTTCCTCCAACTGAATCGACAACTCGACCTGATCTTCTCATCTTATGGCGAAAACTGTAATATTACCGGAGGTAACCTCCACTCTATCTTGGATCCGCTCCGTCCATCCACTCGACAATCACCTTATTCACCGCTGTGAAAATACTTTACAAAATTGCTTCAATTTTCAAAAAGCAGAACTCACGAAACTAAGAAACTTGCTTAGCAATATTAACTTCAATTTTCTCCCAAACCCTAATACGCATATGTCTTTAGATGATACTTTTGGCCTTTTCTACTCCAAAGTCTCCAATTACCTCATCCTATCTGTTTTTTTTATTTAGTAAAAAAGTAATTAAAAAACAAAATTGGATGATTAATTTTGCGCCACCTGGCATAATATTTTATAAAAAGAGTGGACAAGATAAAAGCTGGCCAGAAAAAATGAAGCTGAAGAGGCTCGTGACCCATGTTAGTAGGGCCACGGAAGTAAGTCTTTGAATACTTTATTGGCTGCTAATACCTGTTGCTGGTGTTCTGCTGTAGAGGAACCTGTGCAGAACATTTTCCAAAGGTCCTATCGTTTCCGATTAACTTCTACGTGTTGATGAATATATTACTTCCTTAACCTAGTCAAGCCGCTGTCTTGAGGTTTTAATAATAATAGCTCATTACATTTTTCAATCATCAATCATTGAACGCGCCTCACGTCATTACACATTCCACGTATAAGGTCTACATCTCAATTAGAGTAACGTCAGTGGATAGGCCGCACTACTTCCTAAAGCTTCCCTATTACTGTGTGGCTCTCCTTTGTATTATACTCGTATCTGTCGAATCATGTAAAACTTGCGTGCACCCTGCCCACAGGGTTTTGACTCACGCACCTTTTTTTCTAATTTCGGAAATAGTTTGTGGATCGCATCTAGTCCTATGGGGTCGGGTTGTGGCATCTTGTGTTTCTCGAAAAAGTAATTACTCTCTACAACATTGTCCTAGATGCATGGAACCTTCTCAAATGGGAGGGATGGCACACATATAATTAATCATTTTGAAGACACATTTGTTCGAAAGACTGATGGCCGTAGTGGTTTGGGATTCAATACCTCCTACTAAACCCATAGGAGCTTCTGAATAACATCTTTATAAAATCGTTCGTTACATGATTTGTTGAGGTCATAGCGGAAGCGTCTGGAATCTCAATTGTCATTCGTGTTTGTTAAAGCGGGTGGAATTGAATTAAAGGCCGTACGTTAATTTGAACATTTAATGAGGAAACCTAAACGGGAAGTATTAAACAAACATATATTCTCGTGATTCGATCCCTGCGGCATCGGTGTCAGAAGTCAATACATTACACATTCTTAGTTCCTCTTTCGATAAGAAAAAAATATATAATTACGTTAAAGGCAGTAAGAGATGAGAATTACCTGCCGTTCATCAAGAGTTTTTAAAAATTAACAGGAATTTTGTGATTTTGAGTTGTGTAAGACCGATTCTCGTGATTTCATCAAAATAGTTCAGGGAATATATGAAAAATCCAGTTTATGAGTGATGTAAACGTTAACAACAAAGACTTAAAAGCTTTGAGAAAGATGAGGGCAAAAGTGAACGAAATGATGAATGCACATGATAGACGAATTACTACCAAAGAAGTCGCAGATTGGAGAAATAGAAAGAAATCAGATATTGACAGCATACTCAGAAGATATTGCAGTGAGGTTATGTGCTTTGCGCGGTAGGGCAAACATTTTGAAAGATGAGAGCAGAGCCGGAAAGATAAAAGGTCCAGTCTCTAACGTACACGACACAAAAGTGTACTCTACGTTTACGTAGCCTTTAAACAAATCAAAACACATCTAGCACATAAGGAGAGATACTCAACTCCAAGATGATATTGCAAGTTTTGAATCCTCTCAACTCTATTGGCCTTACTTAGCCATACAACACAACAGTATTCCAATATGTGTGGACCGAATTTTTAATTTTCGTGGGGGCAAACACCCCCATTTATTGAGCTTAATTCAAGCTAAACTTATTCTAACTTAATAACTAATGAGAACGGGTGAGGGGCGCAGAAACTAAGACTGGAGGGGGGGAAGGTTATTGAGAAGATGGAGTTTTAGGCATGGAGTGCTAAGGTTGAAGTCGAAGTTAAGATTCGAATTAACACTTGCCAGCATACGGGAAATGGGTTCATTGGAGCCGTATGAGGTGCGGGGGGTGGACAGATAGAAGAGTCGAGGATTGCGTGTATTACGGGGGTTAGTGTTAAGAGATATGGAGTTATAAAGGGTGGCGCAGTCAATGGTACCTGTAAGAAGTCTATGAATGAAGATTATATCGGATACTCTTCTTCTTTCCTCCAGAGTACTCAAGTTGATTAGTTTAAGACGGTCTTGATAGGGTGGTAAGAACAAGGGATTGGTCCAGGGCAGACCTCGAAGAGCGAAACGTAGGAACCGACGTTGGATGCTTTCGATTCTAGATATGTGGGTTTGTTGATAAGGGGACCACACTAGAGATGCGTATTCGAGAAGGGGGCGAACAGAGGTAATAAAGAGAGATCGAGTCACGTAGGGATTGGAAAATTCTTTAGACCAACGTTTCACAAAACCAAGTGCAGAGTTGGCTTTATGAATTATATCATTGATATGTGCGCGGAAATTGAGCTCTTGGTCACATAGTATACCGAGATCGCGGATAACCTGAACGGTGGAGATGGGCTGATTATTCAGGAAGTAGAGACGAGGGGGAGGTTTGATTCGTTTACGTGAGAAGGTGATTGATTGGCATTTGGAAATGTTAAGTTCCATACAATTTTTGAAACACCAGACGGAAAAGCTGTTCAGATCCGATTGAAAAAGAGAATAATCTTGTTGCGAGGAAATGGTCTTGAAGAACTTGGTGTCGTCTGCGTAGAGTGAGAGGTGGGAATGTTTGATGACAAACTCAATGTCGTTTATGGTAAGAATAAAAAGAAGTGGATCCAGGTGGCTGCCTTGGGGAACGCCGGAAGAAGCTAAGAAGGGGTTGGAAAAGGCAGATCTGAAACGAACACTGTAGTAACGGTTTTTTAAATAACAAGATATCCACTTCAACGCATTGGGTGCAAAACCAAGGGATGACATTTTGAAGAGTATTAGTTTGTGGGAGATTTTGTCGAAAGCTTTACTGAAATCAGTTGAAATTACGTCAACTTCCTTTCCATTCTCTAAAGCTGAGAGTGTGAAGGACACAAATTCGACAAGGTTTGTGGTTGTAGATCTGCGTTTAAGGAAGCCATGTTGTTTGGAGGAGATTAGAGATTTGCAGTGGAAACTTAGAGTATCATACAATATACTTTCAAAAAGTTTGGGTATGTGTGACAGTTTGGCGATGGGCCGGTAGTTGTTAACGACATTCTTCGGACCTTTTTTGTGAACTGGAGTTATAAAAGCGGTTCTCCATATCTGCGGAAATTCTCCAAGGGACAGGGATAAGTTGAATATTTTTGAGAGCGGGACAGAAATAATGGAGGAACATTTTTTTAGTAATATGGCCGGGAGACCATCGGGCCCAGGAGTAAATTCATCATGAAGTTGATTTAATTTATTTTTAATGATATGGGGTTCAATAGTACGTGGGAAAAATGGTCCAAGGGAATAATTTGGTAAGTAGTCGAAATAGGCAGAATCCGGTACAAAGGAATCATCGGTGAAAGATTGTTTGAAAAATTTGTTATTGCTAAAACCACTCGCAATATCAAGAATATTCGTTTATCGGGCTATTACGCGCTTCGGCGAATTATCTGGAGTAGAGGACAGGCCATGAAGTGGTCGCACGCGCGTCGTTCATACGAGTGCGGTAGTAAAGACATTACGTTAACGAATTCGGAGAAATCCCCTTAGGAAGCAGAAGATCATGTCCAAAGAATTGGATATATCAACCAGATCCACGTCTAGGCTGATTCGAGATGATCTGCATATGAAAGCATATCGTCGGTCCACGGGTCATCTTCTAACTCCTCAATTATAAAAAAGTAGGCTGGAAAGATGCAAACGACCTTTGCAGTGGCACGCGGACAATGGCCATGAAAACATTCTGTTTACGGACGAGAAAAATCTTACCGTGGAAGAAGTTTTCAACAAACAAAATGACAAGATTTATGCCACTTCATCCAATGAAGCGAAAAAAATTGTTCCAAGGGTTCCACGTGGCCATCATCCTGTTTCCGTAATGGTTTGGTGGAGGGTCTCTCACCATGGTGTCACATCCCTCCATTTCTGTGAAAAGAGCGTAAAAACTGGTGCAAAGGTCTATCAAGAAGATGTGCTAGAGGGTGTTGTGAAGGGTTTCACCAATACCCTTTTCAATGGACACAGATGGATCTTCCAACAGGACTCTGCTCCAGTGCACAAAGCCAAAACCACGCAGGAGTGGCTCAGAGTCAATATTCCTGGCTTTATAGCAGCAGAAGATTGGCCGTTGGGGAGTCCAGATCTGAATCAACTGGATTATGGTTTGTGATCAGAATTGGAGAACATGGCCTGCAAGGCTCCCCACAGAAATTTGCAAAGCCTTAAAACAGTATTAACCAGAGCAGCGTCCACGATCTCCATGGAAACCGTACGTGCCACTATAGCCCAAATGGCCGCACTGTATAAAAGCTTGCGTTAAAGCAAAAGGCGGTCATTCCGAACGAACCCAACGTTTTTAAATAACCAATATTGTATTCTAATAAATGAAATAATTTTGAATACAATATGTTTATTGCTTTTTTTTTTATAGCGTTTTATATTTGTAACAGAACTTATGGCAGGACTAGGTACATATAGATTTACGTCCGAATTGTCGAAACCATAAAGGGGGGATGGCTCTGTAAAAGGTACCTCAGCACCTTTCCTGGCTTGTATGTCAGCGTTTTCATTGCCTTCATGGTTTTCATGACCTGGCACCCAGATCAGCTTTAGTGTGTTATTTACTGCCAGTTTGTTTAGTGTTTTCTGATATTTTCAGACAGTCTTAGAGTTGAAAGAGTACCTCTTTATCTGACGCTATGTGCTGCTTCATTGATTGCAAATAGTTCAGGCTGAAATATTGTTGACTCATTGGAAAGGGGAATGTGTAGATTGCATCTCGGTCCTATCACATCAGCCTCTACCTTGTTTCTATATTTCGACCCATCTGTATACCACTTCTGGACTTCATCATTCATCCAAGGAAGGGTTGTTCTTCCATTCTTTTCTGCCTGGTATGAGTTCTTCGTAGTACATTTTAAAATTCATCTCAAGGAACAACAGACCACTCACTTGGGTGAGCTCCCAAATGTTGTCCGCTCTTTTAGTACGATCAATGAAATAACTGATATCAAATAAACGAATTTTCGAGATCAGCAGGTTATGCTGTAGACAGTGTCGACTTGGTAATGAATTTTTATACTGTTTATCACATTATTCAAAAAGATTACCAGGTTAGTTGCCACAAAATCAGGCTGGAGTCTATAAACGTGATTATGTCAAACCTAATACAGCTTTTTCTTAACGACAGCTTTAAAAATCTTGGAAATAAGCAGCAGATCAACAATGGCCCTGTAATTTTTTGCAATTTTTTTTCGACCCAGCGTTATGGGTAGACCCAATAAGAAAGGACTTCTAGTGGACGCGACGTAAATAAACTGCAAAAGTGATGCAGAGAGGCTCCGCTAAAGACAACCTACATTTTATGAGTCCGGATAGCTTTACTGAACCCAACCTTTGATAGTTTCAAGAAAGCATCATCCTCACTAAGCATAAGAGCTCGTATGTACATCACATATCACGAAAGTGACTACAATCGATGTTTTCATACTAGCATATCACAAATCCCTTTTAAATCATCACTCCGTTATGGGCTAAGGCTTTAGGAAGACTCTGTGCCTAGGAGCCAAACTACAATTCCATTATCTGGATCTCAAGAGCCAGGGGGCTAGGGTTCTAAAACCTGCCGCTGTGAGCTCAGAATCATCTAGTCTATAACACAGCCCAGTTTCAGACTCATAGCTGCTCGGCCAGTTTGATTTGATATATGCGTACAGACGGACAGACAGGAATGCCTTTACATAAGTGTTCCCTACCCCATCTTTGCAAGGCAGAAGATTAAAATGACCAAAAACACTTGCTGCCGCGGTTTATTCTGTGCTCTATAGACAAGATAGGTTGTCTAAAAGTGAATGGGTTTAAAAACTCATATTCTTTCCTTAATTGGTGAAAATGACTGTCAGAAGAAGTCGATTTCTTGCTTGATTTATAAGCTTTAAACATTGCATTCTTCAAACAAGATTTTAAAGAACATTTTTCGTGAAAAACAGGACGAAGAAACAAGTGAATTGAGCTCTAGAACGAATGGACACTGAAGGCACAGTCAAATGAATTTTGAGTGGACCGCGCCGAAATTTGATTTTGGACGGAAGGCGCCGTAGATGGGAGGACAAAATAAGTAAGGACGGTCACAGTAGGATGAAACAGGACAGCGAAACCATGAACACGCTCATGATAGGGAGGCGTGGAGAAGGGCGGTCAACGAGGCTCCGAACTTTCGAGTAATAAATATAATAAAAAGTCTATTTAAATGATTAATACGTTTTAATAACATAAGTTCACTCCAGACTCCTGCTTGACAGAATTGCCATTCAACTTGCGACATTCTGTACGAAGCTTTAAGATATTCACTGAAGCAAGCAAATTTAAAACAAGTACATTCATGATTTTTGCAGTGCGTTATAATAAACACTATCACCAAGCAAACGAAAAGTTGCATTACTGACAGAGAATTCCAGTTCTTCGTGAATGAAAATTAAATTCTAGGAGTTTGTGGTTACATTTCCACAAATGAGATTTAAAGAATACACAGAATCAGTAACTTCAAGTTCATGGAAACATTTAGCGGACAACACATTTGTCATCTTCAGATTACATCTCATCTTTCACATTTTTTGTGTGGGTGACATAAATAGCGTTATCTTATCCAGGTGGAATGTACGATGGATGTTCAAAAAATAATGTGACCTTTTTAATTTCCCGAGCTAAGAACATTTAACTTCCGATTATTTTGTTTTTGTTATGTTGGTATACATGTCCCCTAACATATGCAGACACTGTCAGTCATTTTAGATACTTAGTTTGTTTTCATATAAAGGTGAGGCGTGTTTTTGTTGTTGAAAAAAGTGGATCAAGGTATCAGTTAACACATCGCCAACGACAATGACCTGCGGATACCCGACCCTGACCGTGAATTGCATCAGCCAACGTGTCGGTGGATATGCTGACGCAACATGCACGCGCTTCCGACCAGACAACAGCGCTCGGGCAATATGTCCGAATATGAGCCGGGATATGCACCGAACATGAGCATGGCAACTACTGCGATGCGACGGAAACACCTGCGTCAGCATGGGGACGAGGTTGAAGCGAGGCGACAACGATGGGCGAACAACATTTAAGTGGCAGTCTTTTGGCGGTAGCTAACGAGAGCTACATTATTCAAATAAATTAACGTTAAATTAATCGGTTGTTTCCTTTTTGCGAGTAGTAAGTCGAACAGTTGGGGGGAAGCCCCGTTCGCGGTTTTTTTGGATTCCCCTTATGGGGATCCTTTAACTTATCTGTGTTACAATTTGTATGAAAAAAGCCTGCCCTGGATGCCCCGGCGCGACAACAACAGGTGGAAACGTTGATTCGGTGGAAAAAATGTTATTGAGAATCATCGAATCACTGTCAGAGAAGTTGCTGAGGATATTGGCATTTTGGTTGGCTCATACCATCGGATTTTTCCAGATATTTCGGGAATGAAACTTGTGTCAGCAATGTTTGTTCCTAAATTGCTAAACATTGACCAAAAGAACAGTGGTTTTCGTGAAGGTTTAATTTCTTTCTTCAACACAATAACTAGACATTTACATTTGTTGCAAGGCGATTATCGGCAACGCAGAAGAAAGTAAATGTTCAAATACGAAACCTTGAACCCTGAACCGAAAACGCTTTCAATATTCTTTCCGTCGTTGACAATAGTGTTGGTCACTGTACTCAATGAAAATAGAATCGATTTATATGTTAAAATATTTTGAGGATCAAAAAATTCAATTTGTCGGGAAGAATAGCAAGAGTGGCAGACATTATATCCGGACCACTGAGTACTGATTACTCGAACCAACCACTAATTCTGTTCTATTATAATCAGAAACATTGTAAGTCGAATAACTATTGTCATATACCATATATGTATACTCAGGGTGTCAACTTGATACCCTTTGTCACATACAAATTACCATAATACAAATGCTGATGTGATAAAATTATTTCGTCGTGGAAAACACGACAATCATGTTGTGATGAAGCGATTTGGTTGAAAAACTGGGTCAAGTGGTTTTCGCAGGTTTGTATGGATGCCAGCTCAAAACCATTGAGAGAGTTATCCAAAGACCAGAGCAAGTAATCATTCGAGGTTGACATGTCTGGAATATATGGCGTATGTTCACCGTCATGACGAGAGCCGAAGTAAGACGATTTTTCCAAACGCTAGTTCCCCATTGCCTGGGCTAGCCTCTCGAGTCTTCTGATAGATCACTCGAAATAAAAGTGATTCTCATACATACTTCTGGAATAAGTTAAAATATCTCTGCGCGAGTAGAAGGCTTTTAAAGTCATCAAACTAGACAAGTCCATAGAACTGGACGCTTTTTTAGTCGTACCTACAATACATTAAATGAAAATCGAAAAGTACCACCCATGAGCTGGTGTAAATTACCCAACGAAACTGATATATTGTGCCACGTGTGGCGTCAGACGAAGCCATTGTCGCATAATTCGACGGATTGTTTTCTTACATAATTGGCGTACTCAAGGTTAGGAAGCCTTATCGTGTGGAGAACACTGCGCGCGTGGAAAGCTGAGAGGACGTGATTAGAGGAGAAACCGATCGACATTGGTCTCAAATGTCGATAAGTCGTACGGAGGAGGAAACACCGAATTTGGTTGACATACACATTCGTGTGATTTGATTGAACAAAGAAATCCCTAAATTCGACGGTACGCCCCAAGCCGGATTCGAAGGTATATTAAGGTGCGTCATGTGGGAGGCGATTGATGTGGGGACAATTTTAAGGAAAGGTATGCAGCCGGCTTACAAGTAAAACAAAGAGAGGCAGGAAAAATGTCTGCCCCGTTCTAGCGAATCAATCAATTTTGCAATGCTAGAGTCGCTTTTTTTATTTTTTATTTCAAAAAGCTTTAAACCTTTAAGTATATACACATTGTAAATCATAGACCGGTCGGGGGGAGAAAAATATTTGTTGTATCCGATATAAACAAAATTATATGGTCATTCTTTTTAAGAATGTCACTAATGCACATTCCCCCGATAGAAAGCTTGTTGGTTTCTAAGATGCAAAAGTCATTCATGAGGCTGGGGCTACGCTTCAACGACAGGAGACAGCACTGTGTTTTGGAGGCATTCAATTCCACTCAGTTGTCTTTATCCCATTTTATGATGCTGTCACTATCGGAAATTAATAAGCTAGACATTCGCTGCCATTCTATCTCGACTACTAGCGAGAAGAGGCGCGAATCTCGGAAAGAATATATAAAGCTTAGAGTACGATCATCAGTGAAGAAATGAATTTGATTGGAAGTAACAGACAGATTAGTATTTATACAAAAATGAGAAAGACTGTTGGAGATAATACGTAGCCTTGAGGTACACCAGGATTTATATGATTAGTATCAGAATTCGTTTTAAAAAATCTTTTTCGAATATATCCTGCCAAATACTTTAGAAACGACAAGAGCAATAATGTTCCTTTCAGCTGCTCAATATAGCCGATACTGCAGATGCGAAAAACTGATCGTTGAAATAGTTTTCTGTCAGTGTTCTCAAAAGCAGTTCTCAAGGTGGCGTTTTGTCCACCCTTTTATGATTCAGGACCTACTGAGGTTTATGTGCAATCAGGTTCACGTGGTTCATATTTGCACCAAAACTCAAGCAGCGCCAAATATGGGTCAAATATGGACTAATTATTGTCTTTGCTGTCCGCAATATATACCGAGTGGAACATGGGCAAGGCGTTGTCAATAGTCTGGCAATGCAAGGAAGGCCAAATAATCATATAAAAATCAGTTGTCTGTTGGTAAACGTGATTGTCTTGCACTTGTAAATGGATATTGTTAGGATGTTGAGAGGATATTCTGAGATGATAACATCGCGTATGGTAATGTTGCGGAACTACTTACAGGGCAGGTAGTGTGAAAATAGTCAATAAAATCGAAGATGTCGCGCAAGACAGAAGGCCAAGTGCCTTTAAATTGCTTCAGGGTTGAAATATTTGAAAATTTGGTTTTGTAAATAACTTACCTCTATCAGATCGGTATACAAGCAACAATATTTATTCACGTTTTGACTTACCTGAAAATAAATAAAAAAAATATTTATAATTATCTTTATTTTTTGAGCGCATAAGCGTTTTTGTAAATTAGAGTAGGAATTATAGCACATAAGCCATTAGTTTAGGAATTAATTTAAAGAAAAGAACAAGGGTCATGGCATTCGTACGAAAGAGTTATGAAATACAAAATGGTTACTGGATGCATCTTGGATCACTCTAATCATATTAAAAAAATAAAAGGAAATGTCGGTATTTAAAATGAATTACATTTCTTCGTTATATCATTGTCATTCCTATTAATATATTTCCCATTAGATGTTTAACACTTATGTCTGTGATTTATTTAAACCCAGAAACGCTTGGAACTTGCTGTTAGGGATGTGTAGCATTTAACTCTCTTAGCAAAGCTCCTTATTCTTATTTATGTATTGTGTCTTTGCGAATCGCCATTGAAGATACTACCAATTGAACTTGAATTTCGAAATTGTCTTTTTTATAGGGTTCGTGCAGGTTCAAGAGTGTACGCTCGTATGATGTTTGTCACGCAACCTGGACGGGGTGCAGATGGTTTGTGTCGAAGATGTTCGTTTACTACTCTCCGGGAGTGGTTGTCCTAGATAGGATTCGAGAGATCGACTGAATTTGTCGCGTTGGTTGTAGTTTACAGTAATTTTTTTTTGTTTCCATGCCGTTAAGGTATCATATTGGAAATGCACAAATAGAGTACGAATCTTGAAATGATCTTATGCTGCGAGTGTTATACCTTAGTCAGCATTTTTTGAACATCTCTTATTCACAACTTATGTTGTTGCACAATTTTTTTCCGTATAGGAATTGTTCTTGGCTGTGGACAGACTTGAACTACAGACCTTCCGCTCAACAGTCGAAGATGATTACCATTGCACAACGACAAGGGTCGTTAGTAATGTACAAAAAAAAATCTGGGATGGTTATATTGGGTGATCTTGCTAGCCATGCCAAATTGCCAAAACGAGAGACTACGCGATCAGGAAACGCTTCCTTTACAATATCCATTGCGGCTCGTGCTGTGTGTTCGATTACACAGTCGTGTTGAAACAACATGTTCACCAAGCCCCGCTCATCCAATTCCGGCAGTAAGAAGTCGCGTATCAGGGCCCTGGAGCATTCGCCAGTAACAGTGACTGTATTGTAGATGGTGTCCTCAAAAAAGTACGGCCCAATCACTCCTCCCGCGTAAACACCGTATCACATAGTGGCTTTGAGTGGATGTAATGGCTTGACGTGTATCACACGCAGATTTTCAGTCCTCCAGAAATGAAGATTTTGCTTATTGACGTAACCGCTTAAGTGGAAATACGCCTCGTCGCTCAAGATGATTTTCGACACAAAATCGTCCTCTCCGTTGTTGAGATTAAGGATGACTTGACGTGAAGATTTCCACCACTTAAAATTATTTTCCTTTATTGAGTAAAAAAGTAATTCAAAAACAAAATTGGATGATTCATTTTGCGCCACGTTTGCGCTACCACACATTTGGATCCCAGCGGTATAGCCCTCCGTCTTGTTCTTGGGGCTGTGCTTAAGGGGCTATTTCGAACATTTCTTTGTGTTTGAAGATATCCAATAGCCTCAGTGTGCGAGTTTCGGTTCTTTACCTGTAATATTTGGATCCTTAACAAACTGGGTCCGGCATTACCACACTCCGAAAAGTACGATGGGTAAGAAGAGAATGAAAGGGGCTATAAAGTCAGGTGAACACGGACAACTTGTAATGTCAAAATATCGCTGTCAGGCAGAACTAACCATTCATAAAGAAGGATGAAGATGAGAGAGAATTGAGTTCGCACGAATAAATAGTGGTTAGGATAGCGACAACAAAGCTGGAGTCTGATAAAGCAGGTTGATAATATGATAGGAGAAATAGTGCCTGATGAATAGAATCTCAGCATCGTTTGCTCGGTCTACAATAATGTTTTGGCTCATACGTGTCCCAACCTTCGCTTATAAGATCTTCTCTGCCTTATTGTATTAACGCCTGAAATGGTTCGTCAAAAACCAGAGGGTTGTTATTGGTATGATTACGGGTCTGAAAAATGTTCACACTATCAATGACTTTATGGAATAATTTCAAATTTCAGATCGAGACATATCACATTTTTGTCAATTTTAAGACCTCATTAGACAGTGTATATAAAGACGACATATAGATATTTGTATTAAACATAGCACTGTTTTGTTGAAACCGCATGTTTTCCACACCTAAGTCTTCGATTTGAGGCCTCAAAAACTCAGTTGATATTAGGCTATAGCATAAAATTGAGAGATTTGGATCTTTTTCAACACTTTCAGATACGCTTAAACTATTTTCTGGAGAGCCTGCACTTCTATAATGGACAGCTTTTAGACAGAAGCAGAAGCAACAGAGACATACTCTTCGATTTTGCTTTTACAGTTTTGGCTATAGTATGCTCATATGACTATGTCGAACATAATCTGCACGAAACGTGACTACTGTTTAAGTAATTTTAACAAGTTCAACAATTTATAAAATTTATAAATAGTATATACAGTTCCGAGTGACAGTTCGGCTTGATGTATATGACTGAAACGTAGATATCAAGTCCGGATTACGAGTTGGATTGCTTTATACACTATACTCTCCGTCGATTATGAAGCATCTGGTGAATTCACAGACCCGATCTACAAACGATCAGCAAACGAATTTCGCGTTGGAAAGACTACACGTCTTTTGAGACGATCCACGAATCGACAACATTTTTGGGGTCTTCTGAAGATTGAAAGTGCATCGTCATTGAAGGTACCCGTCATCGATCGGACTGGTATTGGCAAAATTCTAGCTGCACGATTATGAGCAGCATTCTCTTTTTTTTCCTATTTGTGAATAACGTTTGGGAAAGAATTTTAAAAGGGATATCATGTACCGATAAGCCTTAATCGGGGTTAATCATGATGAGCTGGACTGGAAGAAATTGGCAAGCACGAATTGCAGCTGCTGCAATGTAATCCATGTGCTAATGTATGTACCTGACCCGCATAACTATTTCGGTTTCCAATACCGTTCAAAACGCCTCCCCCCCGTGCTTAAATCCGATCTGATGAAACCGACAACATTTCCCGAAAGCCTTGTCAAGTATTTCCACTCATTATGTAGCCAAACTCAAGCATCACTTAAAAGCCAACTGGTTTAAATACCGTAAAAAGTATACTCGCTCACGCACACCCTTTACCGGCCACCACGCACCCGACCGCATCCTGCACAATCAATTGTTTCACTGCAATTGGCTGCTGAAATGCAGACCAAAGGAGAATTCGACCGCAAGCACATCGCCTGCCGCATATCAATAACAATTCGTAGCACGGCCATAAAGTCTGGGAACGGAATGTCCAATTTTACATTTTAACGTATTTTAATTCACGTTTATCTATAAAATTATATTTCGCATGAGACCGACATATTTTTTGTGCAAACGCACAAATAAGCATAACACATGACGGATGATTCGAGGAGCTGACGTTCTAGGTCGCAACGCACGAGTCACCGTCCAACAACACTCGACAGCAGTCTCTTGTAATGATTAATTTTTAATTAAAAAACTTACATCGCTGTATGCGGGGGATGTCGCCCTTTGCATGGACTGTGTGAAAGCATAATAAACCAAAAATTGAATGGCGTCAGGAAGCCAGAGGAGAGGATCAGGTTGATCGATTTTCCCAGCACATAAGGCCTGATTATGGTCCAAGACTCCACTTTATGATGTATGAATGTGCAGCTCAGATGATGAAGGGCGATTTAATCCTGAAGTTAATTGCTTAATGTGGGTTTGCTGTTTTAATCGTCGTTTGAGCGGGAGTAAATGTAAAGAGCGGTCCATACCGATGCGTGTTGTAATCGAATTATATTGTCAATTAATTAGTCGTATAAACAGGCGTATCCACGAGCATGAAGCTATTCAGATTGGACACTGAGTTGTTTCGTCGATAGTGAAAGTTGTGTCTGGTTCGGACTGGTGTAACACGATCAACACTTGTTATCGCATCAGCAAAGGTAGTTGATGGATGAGGCGATAAATGGACTGTGTGTCAATGGTGAAACAGGAATGCTTGAGGGAAGCTGAGCTTTTATTGAATTTTGCCATGATAAGGATACTCGTATCACTTACATCAGAAGATAGGCTGGACAAAGGTTGGGCTATCGTTTGGTAATGCTACTGTTGGTATCTCTGCCACATCATATTGACAAATTCCAACTTCTTCTCTAAACATCGAAATTCCACAATTTATTAGAAGAAAGATGGACACAAAGCAAATATGTATCGACATGTATGTAAAATAGGAAACTATTACATCTTTATTGTAGATTAAAAAGCGTTATAGGGAATAACCCCGCTTTCCAGGGATTCTAATTGTTTCTAATTACTCGCATGTTCTCTACCTTTGTACATTTATACAAGCATGTAAAGGCATGTACAAATCTTAATATTCCACATTGCGCATTACCGTTGATGCCGACATACTACTTGTCATTTGCTAAAATTATTCTCATAACCCAGACTGGATGAATACGGGTATGAGGAGACATGATGATATCACTTAAACAGAATTACTGAAAATATTTATCCAGCATCCACACACTCAGGACCGTTGAGTAAATCCGTATTTGAATAATCCAAAGTTTGAGAGACTGATGGAGAGTGTTACTTCGACGACATGTTCGTCTACGGTCTGTCGTTACTTTCATATCACCCTCGAGACTTCTTCTAATATTTGTATAAAATTAAATTATTCGAAAATGACTTCAATTTTCATTTAAAGTCACTTCTCTCGTCTTGAATCGGCCAGACAATGGCATGTGCAATCATTATTTAGAAATTTAATGAAGAGAAGCATGATAACGATGGAGTATTAAAAACTCAGTGTTTAAAAATTAAGAGCTCTTGAAATCTTTTAAGAACGTACTAAAGACGAAGAAGTGTTGGCCATAAGGGTATTTGCAAGGCAGAAGACTTAAAATAACGGAAGGAGATCTTACTTAAAACTCAATGAAAGCCGAAGACACCATAGAGATTACTGATCTGGCTAGAAGTGATGAGTGTAAGATGTGGCAATCTTAAAAGGAGGGTCGATTTCTCTAGATATTAAATTGACCAGGAACCAAAAATGTTTTGTTGTAAGCATGTAAGATTTGGATTATTTCAGGAAAATTGAATATAGTTTTTGGTGAATCTGCCATGAATGAAACTAGGGCTTACTAGTATTCAAATTTCCAAGAAGGCTTTGAAGACGTTGAAGGTGAGAAGCGTCAAGAATGCCTCATCATATCAATAACGAAAACAAGAAAGTCGCTTAAAATGTTGCTATGAAGGTTTTAGTGCTGAGACGCAAAGAGAGGAAAAAGCTCTGGACGTGCCAGTCGTAAATCACTGTTTTTAATTGTAATGGACAGTGAATTGATCTAGTGTTGCCGTTTTAAATCCGAACAGCCAAAAACCGCAACCACACCGAAAACCATGGAAAAAGTGTACGATATCGAGTTGGACGACCTGTGTAGATCTATTGTGCCTGCTAGCCAATTAGAAAAGGAGATCTTCTACCTTCTTAATAAAGTTGAGGATGTCCCTCATAGGAGCTGAGATAATCTTCTTAGGAGTCATAATTTCTTTGAGGAAGATGCGCTTCCTAAGTGCTCCGCAGTTTTCTCAGGACAGAATCCACATTCGGTCTCAGGCGAGAGGTTAATGTTGTTGAGATGATATATCAGACTACAGTGTCCTGAAAGGTAGCTGACCAGTCTTCTGATATCCACTCTACTATATTTATTATTTATTTATTATTTATTAATAGTGTTTATTCAGGGGCCGCATACATCGTTTCGATTGTTGGAATCCTTGAACGCAGTTCCAAAATTGCATATGTTGCGAGTTTTCCCACTCGTCCAAAAGAAAATTATTCTTCGATTTGGGTATTCTGCAGAAAGGTTCGGCACCTATGTATGTACCTGCGAGTTGGGCAACGTTTTCATTGCCCTTTATGCCCTTGTGCCCTGGCACCCACTAGAGCTTGACCTTGCTTCTTCAGGTCTAGGGCTAGGCCCTACAGGGCATCGTGGCATTCCTTAACAGATTTTGCGTTCGTACTATACGATCCCAATCTGACAGGAACCAGGCTTCCCAGGAGCTTCGACAAAGCAATTTGAACAAAGGAGCAAATATCTTTAAGATAGCCGCCCAGAGAAGAAGAAATGCTCAGGAGATTCGTTTCCCAAAGTTTATTAACAATGCTGAAGGCCAACTCCTTGTGAAAGACGAAAAAATTCTCCACAATTCGCGACAGTATTGCGAGGAACTTCTGAACGAACAGTTTCCCCGAGTGTACTTTCCAAGAGCCGCCCCCAATCATGCCGAAATATCCGACATCACAGTCGAAGAAGTTCGGTACGCGGTTTAAAACTCTAAGAAAAGAAAAGCTGTTGGGCCGGACGGGATACCCTCTGAGTTCTGGAAAAAGATGGGAATCATCGGGTCTAGATGGCTCATGGTTCTTATCTCCAAACTTATGATAGGCGACACTATGCCTAATCAATTGAGGGAAAGCTATCTTCTTCCTTTGCACAAAGGAAAGGGTGATACGCGAAATTGTGATAACTACCATTCTGTCAAGCTGATGTCGCACACCATGAAGATCGTTGAACTTAGATAGCCGACTGTGGAAAATAATACGACTATCTGATGACCAGGGCGGGTTTGTCTCGGGTAAATCAACGACAGATGCAATCCAAAGTATAAGGGTCATGATGGAAAAGCATCGTGATGCTTCAAAGGACTTGCATATGGTGTTGGTTGATTTCGAGAAGGCCTTTGATCGGCAACCAAGAGATCTTTTATGGGTAGCGCTAAGACAAAAAGGAGTTCCAGAAACCTACGTGCGAGTGATCATGGACATGTACAAGAGAGCAACGACAAGAGTAAGATGCACCGCAGGAGTCACCGAAGAGTTCGCAATCAAAGTCGGTGTACACCAAGGGAGCGTCCTCAGCCCACTGCTCTTTATAGCAGTCCTTGATTGCTTGCTTGAAGGAAAAGTGACGGACCCCAATGTGCACCAGCTATTCTTTGCTGACGATGGAGCCATTATAAGTGATGATCAGGCGTCCCTACAACGAGCACTTGATGTGTGGGTGGACATTTTTGAGGGACACGGTATCATATTAGTTCAAAGAAGACAGAGTATCTGTGCTGCCCGTTCTCTGACCCTCATCTGCCTATTCCAGACATTTACTTGAATGGAAGAGTGCTTCCCAAGTGAGAAAAGTTTAAATATCTGGGATCTATGATTAATAAAGAAGCAACTTGTGATGACGACATCAACCATCGCGTAAGCGTAGGGTTAATGAAGTGGCGGGAAAACTCCGCCACCTTCTGTGATCGAAAAATGTCCCCTAAGCTGAAAGGAAGGCTCTACACTTCCGTTGTACGTCCGGCGCTCACATACGGTTCACAATGCTGGACAATGCACAAAAAGTATGAGAGCAAATTAACGGCAACTGAGATGAAGATGCTTCGCATGACAGCGGGAGTAACAAAGCGTGACAGAATTAGAAGTTCAGAGATCCGAGGAAGCCTCCACGTAAAAGAAACCATCACAAGAAAGATAGAGCGCGACCGACTCAGTTGGTATTGCCATGTTCAAAGGAGAGATCCTTTGAACCCCGTCCAAAAGGCCATATCAATCAACGTTTCAATTTCAACACGCAAAAACGGCAGGCCGAAAAACAATTGGTGCAAACAAATGCAAAAACATCAGCATTTGATTGGCCTCAGCGATGAAGTAATCCCAAACCGGGAAGCCTGCCGCTACTTTCTGAGGTCAAACCGGCGGACCCCACAAGCGGACCAGTAGGAATGCAGTTAAGTGGGAAGGTTATGGTCCTACACTTCTGACCATAATGACGCCGGAAAAAAAGGAAAAGAAGAAGACTATACGATCCCAACGCTTTGAGCGCTGCTTGACTGTCTATAAGTATTTATTGATGGTTATAGCTCTCATGCCAGTTTCTAAATTAAGGTTAACGTACTTCAGGATACTAGGACTCGTTCCCAAAGCTTTCTTTATTTCCGATTTGAAAGATGTCAGCGCCAATACCTGAATCTATCTTGGAGCCATCTGTGTAGCAACTGAGGCCTTTGACATTTAGCAAAAGATCGTCGCTTTCCCATCCTGTGGGATCATATCCAGCTCAGATGGGTGTTGTAGGATGGAAGTGTGAACCAATTGGACCCAATGGTCTAGATGGGACCAACTCGCCGAGAGCCAAGCTACAATTCCAGGTCTTCTACCTTGAATTTTTACCTATATCTGTCCAAATGAAAATACAGGAAAGGCTTTGCATAAGTCTTTCTTACCCCAGCTTTGCAAAGTAGAAGACTAAAAAGTGCAATGGAGTGATTCCGATGAGTGTCTCACGGGCTGCCGTTGGCCAGGTTGGCATAGCGCTTGTAACGCCGAGACATGCTAGTCTCCGTAGGCGTTGAAGTTTGACTATTGTAGTTTTTTGCTCAACTTTTGTCTACCATATGGCGCATAAGTGGAATACCTAGGTTTTACCGTGCCTTTGTCGCCTTTGCAAGTTTGTTTTTGATATTGGAATTCCAGTTACGTTTGCGATCAAGGTCAATACCAAGTACCGTAATCAAGATTGGTTAACTTGAAGAGTAGGTCGTCGATGACTATCGACCAAAGAAGAGGTGAAAGGACTCCACCTCGTGGACCCCATTTAGCTGACGATACTGTCACAGAAACCTCTTCGGATGTAGCTGATATAATACAGCTCTTAAGCATCGCTCTAACCCAGTTGTTAATGGGGTAGTCTTCACCTCTGCTGATTGAGTTGTGGCCAATATTATCAAAAGTCCCCTCAATCGAGGAAAGCGCAAATTGCGGCCTCCTTGTGTGTGAAATTATTTTCCACATGCGCTACCAATTGATGCAGCGCATTCCCAGTAGATCGTTCTTTGCGGTATGTATATTGATTTGGATGCAGAGGTGTTTAACTTTCTAATATAAGTATGTATCTCTTATATCAGTTTTACCATTGTTTTTAGCAGGACTGTTAGACTGATAGGGCTATAGGATTAAGGTTGTTCACTTGGTTTCCCAATCGTGCGGATGAAGACAAGGTTGACATCTCTCCAGATTTGTGGAGAGGTATCCCAGTTGAAAAATGACCTAAAAAGAGTTACCAGTGGTGACTTTACGTGAAGCCTTATAGGGATTAAATGGGCCAATTGCCCATTTAACTCTGTCAGGGCTGAAGAGTCTACCAGAGAGGCAGTTTGTTATACTATCGATGTAATTTGTGACACTTATTAGAGCATCGACAGGTGCTATCTGGGTGGTAGAACCAGAGAAATGTACCTTAAACAAAGTCTCCAGGGGTTCCCAGTGATTGCCAGTGAAATTGCTGTCTGATATGCGGAACAACCTGAGTCCATTTGTGTGCTCCTGGAATAGGGCATTTGAACGATGTCATATTCCATACATAATGCCATACATGGGCCTTGCAAATAAAAAAAGAATTTTGTTAATATCTCACACACAGCTTGCTTTGTTCCATTTTAATATTTACCCGCCTTTGTTGAAATATATTTTATAACAATATGTAAAAGCCTCATTGCTTGTTACTTATTTATTATTATTACAACTGCAGTTAGAGGCGAAAGAGTATGAGATAAGTTTTTGTCAGCCACTTATGTTGGACGCGATTAATTTCTTTGCTGAGTTGAAATTGATGTGCTGTTTACTGCTGAAACATCGCTAAATACATGTTGAATGACCGGACTTTTTCGACATACAATCCTCGTATCATCGGCGTGAGAAGTCAAGAAGCAAACCTCTGGGCCATGGTGTCCCCTGTTCCTAAATGCCCTTAGCTCTATGTTCCTTACACATGCCCAATGTGGCTCATTTCTATTCCCAATAATGAATGCTGTTAGGTAACGACGAACTAGACTTCTATCTCGTAAAGATGGGGTAGGGAAGACTTATGCAAACCAAACTTGCTGAGTAGCTATGAGTCTGAAACTTGACTGTATTATAGAGTACAATATTCTGAGCTCATAGCAACTGGTTTTAAGTAAACGCTTGCAATATTCAAGGTAGAAGACCTGAAATTGTAGCCTAATTCCCGGCGAATCGATCCCATCTTGTTTAAAAAAGTGATGGAATAACGCCCTTTGCTTAGCCAACTGCTAACCGTTGACCAAAAGCTATTGCTCTGGCGTCAATCTTATCTACTGCCGGAGATGACTGATCTGCCCTGGGTCAAAAAGTTTATTTCAAGAACGGACATTTGGGCTTTGGGCGTAGCTATGAGCCGTGTACCACCCGTAGGCCATCTGGTTTGTAACTAACCTATGGCCCTTTTTTAATGCGAATGACAGAGATTATGTCGAACTGTCATGCTATTACTTTATATTTTTTTTTGGTCTTTTATATTGTTCAGAATATGATCTACCACATTGTGGAACGTATCCATTATTAGCTAAGCTTAGTGCTTTCATTGTGATCCGCCTGATTAGATAGGATTAGATAGGATTCGAGAGATTCGACTGAATTGTTTCGCGTTGGTTGTAGTTCACAGAAACTTTTTCTGCTTCTATATTATTAAGGTGTTATAAAAGAAATGCACACACTAAGTATGAATTTTGAAGTGATCTTATATTGCGAGTGTTATGTCTTCGCCAGCATTTTTTTGATCATCTCTTATTTACAACTGATGTTTTTGCATGATTTTTCCAAATAGGAATTGTTCTTGGCAGATTTGAGCTACCGACCTCCCGCTCAACAGTCGGTGATAATTACCATTGTGCCACGATCACCCCCTACTAAACTAATTGTAATTTACATTGTTTCATTGAGGCATGAATTTGACGACTGTTTGTTTGGATATCTATTCCGAATGAACTGAGACTACGGCAACATTATGCCCATTCTAGAATCCACAGAATGTATATTATATTATTGTGGTCTACCAAATGAAGTTTGGAGTTCAGGATTGGCTTATCATCTTTTCACTGGAAACAGAATTCCTAACTCCTAGGTTCCACCAGAGAATGAAGCCCACTTGTCAAGACACGAATGGTTCGCCACCAAGTCTAGATTTGTACCTTAACTCAGATAGGTCCTATCTCCGGTGACTGTTATAACTAATTTGATGACGACTTAGTAGCCATTGACATAACGACCACTACTATAATATCACTTTACACAAAAAAAGCAATTTCACTGATAATAATGTAGCCACCATCCAGGTTCGAAGCCACACACTAAACGTCGTCACTCCATAAAGCGTTAGATATTGTTCCTGGCTACGACAGAGCGACGTTTAAAACTTCACATCACTGACTCCAAGCTCACAAATCACGACTTATTGCACCAAACAGAAAAGAAGATCCCACATGAGATAATAGCCCATTTCGGATTGAAACTTATGGTTATAGTAATGTTATGCACCCTGAAGCGACAGCGTACAATGCGTACGTGCATATGTATCGTATGTACAGGCTCAGTTTACACCAACCCCTTATCATGTCTCCATTTAACTAAGCACTATGGTAACACATGTCTCGGTGAAACTGCCGAAGCAGCAGAAACTGTGAAAGAATCCATACGAGAACGGAGTAGCAGCATTGACAACATCCCATGATATGTGTTCCTCATAATAGTCAAACACAGTGGCATTAAATCGCCTCGGCCATTAAGAAGCAATCCAGATACCATAAAGACTTTCCAATGATCCGTCTATACGTGCATGACGTTACATACTGGAGCGTACTCGTTCCCGCGCCGTCTAAACGGCAAAGTCAATTTCATCCTGTACATTGAACACCAAACAGTGAATACTGAGCACTGAACGCTGAACATCGAACAAAAGCGCTTTTAATGCGAAAACGATGCCAATTCGCATTAGCATTACGGGAGCACTCGTACGGATATACAGGCAAATGGCATCACCTACCGTCCGGAATCCCACTTCTGTTCGGTTCGCCTAAACTTCCTTCGCTCTGTAAAGTTGTCGCCTAGTTTGGTGTGTCATTGTTCACTTATTAAAGTATTTAATTCTAATTCAACTCAACTCATCCTCCCTCATTTCACACTGGATTCGTCCCCTGCTCCGATCCGGCAATCCATTAAATCCGACCTTGGCACGACTGTGAATGGCGGCCTGGTTGGCGGCCTCGAATATCACCGAATTTATTGAGGCAACAAATGAAATTTCTATTCAGCCTGCTGGAGAGAAAAAACCTACTCGGCACGAGTCTAAGCCTAGGTTTCAAAGCTATCCTTGGGTTTATCATTGTTTCAGGAGAGAATTTAGTATATCGTCACTGTGGCGAGCTTGGAAAGAAAGGTTTCCGTTTGCGTTGGAGGTTAAAGCGATCTTATGTCGCCTCGGGTTCTAGCTGAATTTATGCAAATGAAATTTAATTACATCCCCCGGATGTAAGATTTAATTCCTCCTGTTTCTTTACCGCTTGCGTCAGTTCTCTTTTTTTTTTGTCATGGAAATGCCCTTTTTTTCCGGCTAAAAAATGGAGAGCGGCGAAAGGGGTTGGTAATATTTAATGCGAGTGCAGGGGTCAGAAGTGAAACGAGATGCTGTTTAATTGGCAGCATAGTGGAACATAATTTCTGGAAAGCTGCAAGGGATTATGGTTAACTGGGTAGAAGGCGTTGTTTTTCTTTCTCTTATGGAAATCTGCGAACATTATTTGATCATGAGCATCCATCCAGCGGAAACAATTTTGGTTAAATTTACGATGAACTTTGGAGGAGAGCGTATGCCGGGAGCTTGGTTAGTTTGTCATGTGGTTCATCGTTTCAGCTAAGGGATTGGTGTCTGATTTCTTTGGAAATTAAATATCTCAGATAATGTGAGATTAAAAATACTTTTTTGACCTGAATCAGTTTGTGCCTGAAAAAATATTTGGGAGCTCAAAGTATTTTTTCGAGGCTATGACATCATTTGGGATGATATTGTGGGAATTTGTCTATACAATCTAATTTTTGAAATGCCATCGTCGACCTGGGCGGATATGGGGTATTATCCAAAATCAATTTTAAAAAGACTAAAATAATCTTAAAATGAAAGCCTTAGTTAGATATATCAACTACCGAGTTGAGAAAATAAGATCTTAAGGAGGAATAAAACTATCAGAAGTAGTCTGGTTATAGAGGTTGGATTAAATGGGTCGGCGAGGGTCTAAGGGAAATTATTGGCTATAATTTCGATTCCAAAATGTTTTTCTGGAGGGAATAACGAAACGAATAGAGGCTCAGGAAATTAGTCCTGAAAAACAACAAAATCTGACGATAGAAAACAACATAAATGACAATATGTCAGCTTTTCACTCCACTGCAGACATCAGAACAGGCGACAAAAAGAGGACATCCAAATAAGGATTACTATTATTGTTACCACCGGCCATTTGGAACTCGGAAATTCAGACTCTCGTTGATAACCCTTCACTAAACCTTCCTGTCATGAGTGTGCTACTTCCATATTTTTCTGTTCTGTTCCATTTCTTCTAGGTTCATCCTCGTATTGTCTTCTCATTAATGTCGCGGTCCTTCTGAAGATATTTTTGCCTCGGGTATTTCGTTCATTGTTCTTTTAATTTTTCGTCCACTATCCATCCGTTTTACGTGTCCTGCTCGTCTTAGGTTTAGTGATTTTATTGCTCGGACAATGCTTAGACGTTTCTCGAGTTCCTACTTGTGTAGTTTTTTTATTTGCCTATTTCTTTTTCCTGCCTTGCACCATAGGTCCTCCTAAAAATCGCGTTTAAACGAAGGCTCTGTTAAAGAAGGAGTCATTTGGCATCTTTATAAAAATGGAAATACGACTCAGCTAAGCTGTTTGCCTTCGCACATAACAATTTTAATTTTCGTGGGGGCAAACGCCCCCATTTATTGGGCTTAATTCAAGCTAGCTTAATCTAAACTTAATCTAATCTCACTTACTAGCTAGGGAGAACGGGAGAGAGGGGAGGGTGGTTAAAAAGGCGGATTTTTAGGCATCGAGTGCTGAGGTTGAAATCGAAGTAAGGATTCGAATTAACACTTCCCAGCATACGAGAAATAGGTTCACTGGAGCCATAGGCAGTACGGGGGGTGGGTAGATAGAAGAGACGAGGATTTCGTACATTGCGGGGGTTAGTGTTGATAGAGACAGAGTTATAGAGGGTCGCCCAGTCAATGGTACCTGAAAGGAGGCGATGGATGAAAAGAATGTCAGATACAATTCTTCTTCCTTCCAACGTGTTCATGTTGAAAACGTAGGAATCGGCGTTGGATGCTCTCGATTCTAGAAATGTGGGTTTGTTGGTAAGGAGACCACACTTGAGAGGCGCATTCAAGAAGGGGCCGGACAAAGGTTATGTAAAGAGATCGGGTAACGTAAGCGTCCGAGAATTCTTTAGACCATCGTTTCACGAAACGGAATGCAGAAATAGCTTTAAGGATTATCTCATCGATGTGTGCGCGAAAATTTAGTTCCTGGTCACATAATATGCCAAGATTACGAATGACTTGAACCGTGAAGATGGGTTGATTATTGAGGAAGTAGAGACGAGGAGAAGGTGTGATTCATTTACGTGAAAAGGTAATTGATTGGCATTTGGAAATATTAAGCTCTGAGCAATTTTTGGAACACCAAATGGGAAAACTATTGAGATCAGATTGAATAAGGGAAGAGTCATGACTGGAGGAAATGGTCTTGAAGAACTTGGTGTCGTCGGCATATAATGAGATGTGGGAGTGTTTGATCACCATTTCGAGATCGTTTATGGAAAGAACGAAAAGAAGTGGACCTAAGTGGCTGCCTTGGGGGACGCCGGAGGAAGCTAAAAAGGGGTTAGAGAAGGCAGATCTAAAATGTACACTGTAATAGAGAAGAAGATATCCACTTCAAAGAAATGGGGTCGAAGCCAAGGGAGGACAATTTGAAGAGTATCAGTCTGTGGGAGATTTTATCGAAAGCTTTACTGAAATCGGTTGAGATAATTTCGACTTCTTTGCCATTGTCTAAGGCTGATAGGGTAAAGGACACAAATTCAACAAGGTTAGTGGTTGTGGATCTGCATTTGAAGAAACCGTGTTGTCTAGGGGAGATTAAAGACTTGCAACGAAAACTTAGAGTTTCGTACAAAATACTCTCGAAGAGTTTGAGTATATGTAACAGTTTGGCAATGGGACGATAGTTGTTAACAACGTTCTTCGGACTTTTTTTGTGTATAGGGGTGATAAATGAGGTTGTCCATGAGCGGGGGTATTCACCTTGGGATAGGGATAGAGTGAAGATTTGCGAGAGAGGGCGAAAGATGGTTGAGGAGCATTTTTTTAGAAATATGGCAGGGAGACCGTCGGTCGGGTCCAGGAGTGAATTCATCATTAAGTAGATTTAATTTGTTTTCGATAACATGAGAATCGACTGTGTGTGGAAGAAATGGTCCAAGGGAAAAATTCGGTAGATAATCAATAATCAAAATCTGGAGCAAACGAGTCGTCGGCGAACGACTGTTTAAAAAAGGTGACGAAAAAGTTGGCGATAATATTGGGGTCATTCGAGGTTTGATCGTGGAAGGAGAGGGAGGTAGGATAGCCATCAGATTTTCTTTTGTAGTTACCAAACTTAAAGGAGACAACAAACTTAGAGAACGAAGCCTGCGATTGTACCAGGGTGGGGAGGTGGACGAAGTTTTGCGTTGTGAAACGGGAAAGTAAAGAGAGATAGAGTAAAATATTGTATTTCCCTGTGGAGTATGTATATTGTATCATTTACGGTTAGGTTATCAAAATTGAGAGGGGCATTTTTAAGGTATTCATTGATTAGTTGAAATTTTACTTTGTGGAAATCTGAAGAGGCCAGAACTGTAGGGGGTTTATTCTGTGATGGAGAATCGTGAAAGAAGGAAAAGAGGAGGGGAGGATGGAAGTTATCGATGGTTGAAAGGGAAAGGGGACAAAGTGAAACAGAGGAGTTGAGAGGATGGGTTGTGAATACAAGGATTTCATCCTGAGGGTTTCTTAAATCGGTTATTTGGTCAATTGTGTTGATGGGTGAGGGCAAGATGTAGAAACAAATTATGTATAGTGTCTTCTGGGGTAGAGCAATCTTAATTGAAACAAAGTCGAGAAGTGGGGAGGATGATACTGCAATAAGGGAAGAGTCGATTGTATTAAGGACGGCTAGTAGAACGCCTCGACAAGGCGTCAGTAGATCGGCTGAGTTCGTCATCGCGATAAACATTAAAATTTGATGCTGGGGATCAGGTTCGTTTCAGTTAACGCGAAGACATCAAAGGGCAAAGCATGTGATTGTTGCAGGATAGCTTGGGTTTTCGAGCGGAGACCTCTTACATTTTGATAATACATAGTAAGAAGGAGGTTTTTGCAGAGGGTGTGGGTGACAGGGGGATGACGACAATTAGGAACGAAAAAACCTATCGTGGTCAGCTCGGCTACGCTGGAGGTGCGATATCCGCTTTGAGTGTATATATTGGCGGAAAGTTTCGAGATCATTTAAGACTTTTTTAAGGGAAATATTGAAGAATTCGTGGTATTTAATGAAGAGGTTTTTGAGGCTAGCGAAATCAGCAGGAAGACCTTCCTTTCGATTGATACCCTTACGCTTGTGTTAGTTTTCCCTTCGTAGCAAACCGAGTCTGACTTATCATGAAGATAAGCTAGGAAGAGGCGGATGTTTTCGTACGTCTTTTTATCTCTTAACCGAGAGAGAGCATAATGACATACGATGGGGTTAGCGGTTTGCTGGGTAAGTTTGACTGTGGGGGGCAGAAGCGGGTCGATAAAAGATTGAGAGGAGATAGAAGAAGGATTTGTTGTGGAGGGACCTGTTGATGTAGAGATGGGTGAGGAATTGGTTATGTTGTAGAAGATGGAATTCGATTTGGGGGCAGACGAGATGGAGCATGGTGTGGGGTTGAGAATATGGGAACTGCGGAAATTTGGGTATTTTGCTCCTGATCTGAGGTCGAAATTGGGAAAAGAATTCGGTAGGGGTATTTGGTTCGGAGGCAAGGCACTGTTTGGGGTAGGGTTGAAGGAAACCCTTTGACGTTGGGGTTTGGGAGGAGCAGAGTAAGAAGGTTGTACATTAGAAATGGAGGGGTGTGTGAAGTTAGGAAAGAGATTCGTCTTGAAGCTCCAGTTATCGCCGGGGTTAGGAGCAGGGTTGGGCCGCTTATATGGTTTCGAATGACGATTTGTGGAATTCTGGCTTATGGAGGAAAGCGAAGTGTTGGAAGGGTTGGGTTTGTGGCTGATATTATTAGTTGAGGAGTTTGGCTTATTATTAATATTATTTTTGCGATTAGATTTAGGTATATTAATTCTACTAATGCTATTACTATTCCTAACAAGTAATAATTGGAAACGGCAATGTCAAGGCGAATGGGATAGGACTTCCTAATTAGATGTTTTCGAGTAGGTTTTCCCAGATCTTGCAACATGTGGAAGAGCATTGTCATGTAGCAACACCACATTGTCGTGTTTGTGCTTATATGCTGGTCATTTTCTTACAATGGCTTTTCAAATGCATCAATTGCAGTCGATAGTAATTTGCCGTAATGCCTTCGTTTGGTTTGAGCAGCTCATATTGAGCTACACTCTGCATCCAAATACCATGGATATTTGCACTGCCTTGTTGATGCATGACCGAACTTATCTTTTGCGCTCATCGATTTTTCACCGCCAGTCACGATACGATGCAAAACACCTTTCCTTTTCTGCCGTTGAAACATAGGGCACTGCTGATGATCACCTCAGGAGTCATGATTTCTTTGAGGAGGATACGCTTCCTAAGGTGGCAGAGGGCAGCACATTCACATAGTATGTGCTCCGCAATTTCCTCGTCTTCAAGACAGAGTCGACACTCGGTTCCAGACGAGAGGTTAATTTTTTTGGGATGATATCTCAGATTACGGATAGCTGTCCAGTCTTCTGATATCGACCCAACTATATTTATGTGTTTGTTCAGGGGACTTATAAATATTTTCGATTGTCGGAGTCTTAGAACGCTCTTCCAAAAGTGCAGGTGTTCCGTTTTTCTCACTTGTCTAAGAAAATTTAATCTTCGACGCAGAAAGGTTCAGCACCTATGTATCTGACGCCTTTTCGCTGGAATTTTTTCTAGCCAGTTGATCGGTGATTTCATTGCCCTTAATGTTCGTGTGCCCTGGCTCCCATCAGAGTTTGACCATTTTTCATTTGGCTAGGTCCTGCCTGCAGGGTATCAAGGCATTCCTTAACGGATTTTGAGTTCGTATTATACAAGCTCAGCGCTTTAAATTCCGATTGACTATCTAAGAGTATATTAATGTTTATACCTCTTAAGCCAGTTTCTAAATTTAGGTTGACGCACGTCAGGGTGGCTACAATCAGGCCTGGAAGATACTAGGACTCGTTCCCAGAGCCTTCAACATTTTCCGATTTGGTCCAAAGATGCCAGCGCCAGTATCGGAATCCATCTTGGAGTCATCTACCACCTGACGCTTTCGACATTTAGCAGAAGATCGCCGCTTTAGTAAGCTCTGCGGTTCATTATCTCAAACCTCTTTTCAAAAGTAAATGTGTGGTAATGTGTCCGAAATTATATCCATTTCAGGAAAGTGTTGTAGGATGGACATGTGACCTAATAGTCTTCTGAGTGAAGGATACTGCGTATTACAACCTTTTTAATAAAAAGGCACAGTGGAGTAATTTCGACCAGTAACTCTTGGACTGTCGTTGGGCAGGTTGGCATGGCGCCTATAATGCCGAGACATGCTAGTCTCTGAAGGCGTTGAAGTTTAACAATTGTAGTTTTTTGCTCAAGTTTTTTCCACCTTACGGCAGACGCATAAATGATGATAGATCTAACTATCGCGGAAAAACGTTCACATCGAATTCATCACTCTTGCAATGTTGAAACCATTCGTGCCATATTATTTGACTAACAGAAGCGCCAGCGTATATCTATATAACCATACAACGCGCCTCAGCTGCAGTTTTTTTTCCAAATTGAAAATAAGCTGGCTAAACTTACAGAAAACGAAACTTATTTAACTCGATTGTCGATATTTTCGCCCACAAATATTGTATAATATGTAAATGTAATGCTGAAGATTTGTTGACATTTGGTTACCATTAACCTTCTTGAGCTTACATTTTTGATTAAGCGCCATCTATTGGAATTTGGTGGATTTTGTTCAATACATCTGATATTATTTTTAAACACACAGGGATGAGAAATTGCAGGCATTCTTATTGAAAGGTCTTAGTTCTGGGCTCAGTTCGAACGGACTTTTGAATGAATAAACTATTATAATATGAAGATTGAAAACCTACATTTTGTGCCCGCATTTACGTATGCTACGGGGAGTCTAGACAAGAGGATAAGCTCCGATACATTATAGCTGTGCCGTTGTTTCACAAAACGTAAAAATGATCATGTACTCGTACGTCGAAAAAATTCGAGAAATGAAATCTTTCAACATCACTGTTGCCAGATATTGGTAAGAAGGAACGTTAAATGCGCAATGAAAAAGATGAGGGCGAAGAACACCAGTTCTGTGTTCTTTTTTCCTAAGCTCAGTTACTCTGCTTCTTAACTGGGTTTCGAAAACAATGAAAAACTGGCAGATCGGGTTCGAACTCTGAAAAACGAAGGCTATGCTAAATCAAACGGAACCTTTTGAGGTTGCATTGCCACCCGACGAATCTCGGGTGGTTTGGTGTGGTCCCATATACGAACTTCGAAAGGTCTAGTTTTTGTGTATGACGAGGAATCGACTGCCTTGCTTTATACTTTCACGGACCGCGGCGATGTGCTTGGCCGATCTTTCGTTTCTTTGACGTACGAATGTTGGCAGATTGTCTGAAATTTGGCCACCAAACGTTGAAGTGTCGACTGTGAAGGGCAACCACGTCCACCGTAAAATGAGCGCAGCATTTGCATTAACGAATATTTATTTTGTGTAACTTCCCTTGGTAATTTGGCATTAATAACTGAATTATAAATAATAGACTTGACAAATGTCACCAAAACCCGCCATAGGCCGCCAAAATCTACCCACGCCAATTGAAAAGCCCTTTAAGTAATGTGGGGCTAAAAATGTTATTCTTTTTATGGCCGATCGCAGTACTCTTTCCTTTTATATTACAAACCGTTCGGGTCACATATTCGTAATGGCTAGAGGTAGTGAAACGACATATCCAGCTTCATCAAAGCCTGAGTCACGGCTCTTATTGTCATATGATTGGATCTGTTACAGCTCTCCGTTTGGATTAAAACCAAAGTCGGAGTATTAACCTTCATGCTACTTATCATTCCACTCGTCAAACGATAGCTTTGTTCTGATGCCAAATTTTTTTACAATATCACTTTTCTTGGCCTAAATTGTTTATTTATTTTAATTGTTTTAATTATTACAAGTTAATCATAAGGCCGAAAGGCATAGCCTTAAGTAGTTCTATTTGCTTTAGAGTGTCCGTATAGGGCCAGTAAGGCATTTTATGTCAGTTGTTGTTTAACCTAGTTTTAAGCATTTTTGTCTAGGGTTAGTGTGTTATACAAAATTATAAAAACAAAAGTGAATAAAAAAAAAGAAAAAAAAAACGATAGCTTTGTTTGACGTGGGCCACACTACCTCCCAGTTATTTTTCTTCGCACAGTGTAACGTCACCTTAATTTCTCCTGACAATGAATTTTCGAGAACTCTACTTCCGGCAAATACAACAAGCAGTTTCTTACCTTGAAATTTTTAAATTTCCTTTTGCTCCTTGATGCGGAGAATTTCTTTGCGTAGATTTTTCTTCCTTTGACTTTATTCATTTTTACACTCAAAGCGCGCGGATTGCGTAAGAGCAAAGGATGAATTCCTCCTCCAAACAAATGTCTTGCGATGTACACGGCACTTTTCTAGTCTTCACTGACATTTCCCTTATTAGCAGCATTGTCAACCTTCATCTTTGCTGTCTTTGACCTGTGATCTTAAGTCTTCGTTTATGCAAGTATAACAAGAATTATTTTAAATTCCTTTTTTGTGGTAATTATTTGTTTTTTGCTTGGATAAGTGCTCGTAAAACGCTATATGGGAAAGTATATTAATTTATTTTCTTTGCAAAGAAGCGAAATTTGTCGCACTTGATAATTTTGGGCATCTGTCAACAAACTCTCTAGCCATGACTCGGCGTCGTAAATATTTTAGCGCGTGATGTCGACGATTTTCGCATGATTATAGAAATGTAGGGTGGGGCTTCTGATAGTGAAAGAATCAGGCCAATGGTTTCAACTTTACAAAAGTGGTGTTTTCGACGTGAAAGACCAGGAGCGTCACGGATCGGTGGAAAAGTCTGAACAAAATGAAAAGCACATGCTGTGTATTTTAAGGGATCAGCTCGGCGTGATATACATTATGAATTGCTGCAACTGCGTGGCAGTATCATAGGGGCAAGCTACCGAGGATCAATAATGCGTTTCAATCGCGTTTTGGAGGAAATACCCGTTAAAGTGATTTTGTATGACAACAACTCCACAGGTGGCTAAGCCTACTTTGAATAACGAAATGGGATATCCTTACGCATACGGCGCGTTCTTCATACACCGCCTTTCTGACTGCTATTTCTCCCTTTCAGTGACGCATGGTGTGATTAAACAGAACTCTAATTTTTCTAAGAAGCTGAAAATTGGGTTAATTCGTGGATTGCCCCAATTGGCGGAAAAATGGGAGAAAGTTGTAGCTAGGGACAATGATTGTAGGAATAAGCTCTTAACCATTTTTCCAAAATGAAGTCCCACATTTTAAAAAAGAAAAGAAAAAAGATTTGTACGCCTGATAACTTTCTTTTATACAACGTGTGGCTTTTTAAGCCTTTTGGTTTTTAATTGTTGAAAAAGGACAAAGAAATTGTAAAAGTATACAGAATTTTTATTTGGGCTGCTAAAGCTCTGCTTGCCATTTATTTTTTAAAGATAATTTTGTGCACATATTGACCACGGGTTCAAAGTGGTTCATATAAAAGTCTAATTTTGAGTCACTTTCTCGAGGATATCGAATGTAACAAGTGTACTGTTGTCTTCGAAGGCTGCAATTGACGCTGGTTTATCAGCAGAGACGGGTGATTTGGTGTATTCTCGTAAAAAATAATCTAAAGTTATCAAGTTGCACCATCTAGCTGGTCCTAAACGAGAGATAAATAACTCACTGAACTCATTTCTCAATTGGTCCATCGATTTGAGCATTGTGTAGCATGTAACACCGTATTGCTGGAACCACATATTGATCAGGTTCAGTTCATGCATTTTGAGCGAATACAAATTTCAAAACCAATAAACGATAAGGACCCAATTCATGGTGATGATTCCGCCAGGTGAAGAGCACCAAACAGTGCATTTTTTAGGTTGTATTGGCAGCTCTTGTATTGCCTAAAGTTGCTCATTGGATAAAATACTGCAGTCGTGATCGCTGGAGACGATTTTTCTATAAAAATGTGGATCTTTCTCTTTCCCTACTGAGGAGTTAAAAGGGTCGGTTGTGAAAATGAGGTCTAATTGTCTGCTTGATTAAGGTTTGGACCAGCTAGGGGATCTGAGAAGAGAAATTCTTTGGCTGCAGTGGGATTAGAGGCAATGTAAAACGATTGGTCGTCTGAAGATATCCATTTAAGATGAGGAAGGCTGAAGTCACCGAAAACTAGGATCTCGTCTTGAAGATCCCGTAAATCAGGACACCGTCGCGAAAAACGTTAATGTTTGAGGTTGTTTAAACTGGGGATTAGGTTCGTTTCAGTTAAGGCAAAGATTTCAAAAGGTAAGGCATGTGATTGCTGCAGGACTGCCTGAGTTTTAGAGCGCAGACCTCTTACGTTTTGATAATAAAAGGTAAGAGGGAGGTTTTTGGGGAGTGTTAGAGTGGATGGGAGGGGGAAACTGTTCGGAATGAAAAAACCTATCATGATCAGCTTTGCTACGCTAAAGGTGCGATATACCCTTTGAGTTCGACACTTTTTGAGTGAGATATTGAAAAACTCGTGATATTTAATGAAAAAATTCTTGAGGGTAGTGAAGTCGGTGAGAAGAACTTCCTGTTGAATTGAGGCCATTACGCTAGTGTTTGTCTTACCTTCATAGCATCTATCTATCTCAACTGACTTCAGTAAGGTCTTTGATAAAATTTCGGACAGATTAATACTCTTCAAACTGTCTTCCCTTAGCTTTGAACCCATCTTATTAAGTGGATATCCTCTTACCTGGAGAATCTCTACTACAGCGTTAGTTTTAGATCTGCCTTCTCCAACCCTTTAATTGCTTCTTCCGGTATCCCCCAAGGCAGTCGTTTAGGTCCGCTTCTTTTTATCCCTACCATTAACGATATTTAAATGGTTATCAAACATTCCCACGTCTCTTTATACGCCGACGACGCTAAGATTTTCAAGATCATTTCCTTCAAACATGACTGTTCCCTTATTCAATCGGACCTCAATAGTTTTTCCACCTGGTGCTCCAAGAACTGTCTAGACCGATGTCTAGAATCGATTACTTTCTCCCGCAAACGCATCAATCCTCCTCGCCGCCCCTCCCTTCTCCATAATCAGCCCGTTTCTACTGTTGAGGTCATCCGCGAACTTGGCGTATTATGCTACCAGGAACTAAATTTCCTTGCACATATCAGCGATATAATTCTTAAGCAAATTTTGCACTCGACTTCGTGAAGAATGGTCTGAAGAGTTTTCCAATCCTTACGTCACTCGGTCTCTCTACGTAAACTTTGGTCTCCCTATTCTCAAATACACCTCTCAAGTGTGGTCTCCTTACGCTTACCATCATACACACATTTCCAGAATCGAGAGTGTCCAACGTCGACTTCGTTTTTTCCGTTTTGCTCTTCGTGGCTTGTCCTGGGACAATTCTCAGATCATGCCTTATTAAAACCGCCTAAAACTTATTAATTTGAACTCACTGGAAGAACGAAGAAGGATATACGACATCCTTTTCATCCATCGACTCCTCTCAGGTACCATTGACTGCGCGATCCTATACAACTCTATCTTTTTCAACACTAACCCTCGTCATACACGAAATCCACGTCTCTTCTATGTACCCACCTCTCGTACCTCCTATGGCTCCAATGAACCTATCTCCCGTATGCTGCGGAATGTTAGTGCGAAAAACTGTTTCGACTTCAACATCAGCAATCCTTGTCGGAAACTCCCCCACATTCGCCCTCTTTCGTAGTTTCCTAGATTGTAAGTTAAATTAAGTAGCTTGAATTAAGCGCAATAAATGGGGATATTGCCCCCACCAAAATCAAAAATCAAAATCAAACCAACTAAAGGATCTTCGTGCATCACACGCGGATTTTCAGCGCCTCAGAAACGAAGATTTTGCTTATTGCTCATGATGATTTTCAACACAAAATCGTCCTCTTTGTTGTTGAGATTAAGGGTGGCTTGATTCACACGCGACTGACGGTCAGCAGGCATTAACGGATGCACTGTTTGCACTTTGTACGGGAACTTGTGGAAATCTTTCACTAAAATGCGCTGTAGAGTCTGACTGGTGATGCCCAATTGCGTGGCCCATCGGCGCCGGAATCTCCAGTTCGACGTCGAAATTCAAGCTGCGCTAACACAACCGGCCGATTATTGGTCAAAAAATCGACACAATTATTCCACGCTCTTATGTTGTCAAATATAATTGTCAAATATAATTGTCAAATATAATTGTCAAATATAATTGTCAAATATAATTGTCAAATATAATTGTCAAATATAATTGTCAAATATAATTGATTTACAAAGCGATTTGCAAAAATTATAACATCTTCCGATAGGGTGAATAATTTTGTGCCACCTTGTAGAAAATGAATTAAATTCTTATAATTGTTCTTATAATATTTCACATTTTTGCTGACCAAAACATTGTAGAACTTATCCTATTCAGCCTTTCAATATTAGAGTCTATGTTAAAACGAGAGAAGATGTTCTTCATACTTAACTATATAATATATTACATATGTAAATGTAAGCAAGCCGTTAGCTCGCATGATCTTTGGCAGTGAGTCGACTAAAAGGCAGCCAACCGTATCAACATCTTCGCTCGCTTCGTCCTACATTAAGTACGTTAATTACAATAAAACCAATATTGAAATTTGTAGTTCGGATTTTATTTTTTGATCTTGTTACATTCTCGAACAAAATTGGTCCTTCACACCGGATCTCGCGGTTCCTGTTCATTTTGCTGGGAATCGACTTTAGATAATTGGATACAGTCCACACACCGAATCTTCATTGGGCTAGAGGACAGGTAATATACTGTAATTTTAAATTGTTGCTGTTGCTGTTTTGCTGCGGATCTTGCTGTACAATTGCACCTGTAGGAATTTGGAGTAGCTGAAGGCTTTTGAATAGCGTGTTCGAGACAGGATTTGTAGTGCACGTGGTTCGTAGTTGATTTGACTTTCGTGCATAACCATGGAAACGCTAGTTCAGTCACGAAATCACATTAAAGCCTCCATTAATCGCATATATAGCTTCGCGCAATCCATTTCTGAGGATACTTTAATTGAGGCTCTAGAGGTGCGTTTAGATCGTTTAGAGGAAGTGTGGAAGGATTTTAGCGGAAACCAATTTGACCTACATCAATACCATGCCGAAGAAGGATATGTTGACCCGGAAGAGGACTTTGCTGACTTCGAAGCCAAATTCATAACGGCTAAATCATTGCTTCTAAAATCCCTTAGAGATAAACACCCCGCTCGCGATTCGTTAAGTGAAAAAAATCCCTCTCGGTCTTCGAATATTGGAATCAAATGTGCGCAAAATGTATCGCGTAATTCCGTTTATAATGATCCCACTACCGCTCGGGAGAATGCACCTGATTTGAGTGCCCAGTTAGCAGATGGTCCATCTTACGCAGCGAGTACCGTAAGATTTTCAGAAGTAGAGTTGCCTGCATTTCACATTACGCCGTTTGCAGGGAATTATCGGGAATGGCCGGGTTTTCGCGATATGTTCCTAGGTAGCATTGACAGTAAAAAACATTTATCCGGTGCACAGAAATTTCGGTACCTCAAGTTTTTTTTGCGTGATGAGCCCGCTAGTTTGTTGAACGGTATTTTTATATCCTATGCTAATTACGCGTCGGCGTGGGAAAAGCTAGAACGCCGATACAGTAGGCCGTTATATATCATAAATCAATTTATTGAGCCTTTTTTGAATTTGCCGTCAGTGAATAGTGTCAGCTACGGAAATTAGTAGACAATGCGGATGAGGTCGTTCACGGTTTAAGGGCCATGGCGGCTGAAGCTAGAGACCACTGGCTAATATATCTATTAATTAATAAAACCGATAGTGATACGCGTAAAGCTTGGGCTCTGAAAAATCAGAATTCGGAAGTCGCTACCTTCCAAGAATTGATCGACTTTCTTGAAAATCGATGTAGTGCATTAGAGGCAAGTGAGACTAAGTTACGAGTTAATAAAAGCGGTGTGCGTTCGTTAAATCCTTCGGGACGGGTGAGAAGCTTGGCTGTGGCCAATATATCGTGTCCCAAATGCAAAGGTAGCCATGCCTTATTTCAGTGTTCGTACTTTATCGCCTTACCTATTGAAGACCGTCGCCGGTTTGCTAGAGATCAAAGACTCTGCTACAACTGCCTAGGAACTAAACATTCTTCGTCGCGGTGTCATTCGAAGAGGCGATGTTCTCATTGTCGTGCGCGTCATCATTCGTTAGTGCATTTGGATCGATCTGAGACTGTTGACGCGAACAATGCCAGCGACTCTGCGGCCTCTCCTCTGTCGTCACCGATTGTAAGCCATCACACTAAACCTGAAAGCCCAATATCAGGCATTTTGCCCACCGTTGTAGTAGGAGTTCTAGATGCTGCAGGCAATTCTCAACCATGTCGTGCTCTCTTGGACACGGGTTCGCAGGTTTGCTTTGTAACTGAGCGGGTAGTTAGGATGCTTGGGCTTTCTCGTCGTCACTCTCGTTTGCCTATATGTTATATGGGATCTCCGCAATTGATGCTGGTGTTACGCAAGGAGTTGTGAATCTGCGGTTGAAACCTCGCCTTGACACTTCCATAATGAATGTAGAAGCCTTTGTATTAAAAAATATTACCTCAATTACACTTTCACATTCCTTTGAGTTTGATAATTCTCTTCTTTTGAAGGATCTGCCGTTAGCGGATCCTGGATTCAACACTCCGTCCTCTATTGATATTTTACTTGGCTCGGACTGGGTGTGGAATAGTTTACGGACTGGTCATCGCTCGGATGGAAAAGGAAATATCATCGCGCACAATACTGCTTTTGGATGGGTAATTGCGGGTACGATGCCTAAGAATCGAGTCGTGTCGTTGCACGTAGGGTTGGATATCGACCTGCTTTTGAAATCGTTTTGGGAGATAGAAGAGATTGGCTCTACTATTCGTTCTGCTAGCAGTGAAGACGATGCTGACCACCATTTTGAGGAAACCTTTTCTAGAGCTCCAGATAATAAGTTCATTGTAGAACTACCCTTTCGTCAGGATAATGTTAGTTTTGGAAACACCCTTTCTGGTGCTCTGTCGAGATTGTATAGCCTGGAGCGTCGCTTTTCTCGGGACGAAAATCTTCGGGCCAACTATTGCAGATTTATGCAAGAATATGAGGAACTAGGCCATATGGAACGCATTCCAGATAATGAAATTGAACCAAGCTCTGGGAACAGATTTTACTTGCCTCACCATGCCGTAGTGACAACCAAGATGAGGGTAGTTTTTAATGGTTCGCACAAAGATTCCACGGGAGTAAGTTTAAATGAAGTCCTTCACATTGGACCACCCTTGCAAAAGAATTTATTTAATGTTTACATGCAGTTTCGGTTATATCGATTTGTTTTTTGTGCCGATATTGTCAAAATGTTTCGGCAGATTTGGGTTAGTCCTAAAGATCGAGACTTTCAGCGCATTGTTTAGCGTGAATCTCCAAACGATCCCATTGTTCATTTTCGTCTTCATACTGTTACTTATGGTACTGCACCCGCACCCTTTCTGGCAATACGAGTGCTAAGGCAATTGGCTAAGGACTACAAGCATTTGTTTCCAAAGGCTTCTTATGCGATTCTACACAAGTCTTATGTTGATGATTTTGCGGCTGGCTCGGATTCGTTGCTTGGTGTTTTAGAGTTAAAGGAACAGTTAGTAGGCCTTCTTTCTTGTGGTGGACTGGAGCTGAGCAAATGGGTGTCTAATTGCTGGGAGATTCTCAATAATACTGAGGAGCACTCGACGGTTTCTTTGGATCCGGACACGGGGTGGAGTAAAGTTCTTGGGATAATCTGGAATCCCTATTGTGACATATTTACGTTCATAATAACATTGGATGAGGCAGCAATGCCTACCAAGAGAAATTTGCTTTCGGAAGTGTCGAAGATATTTGATCCCATAGGGTTTTTGACACCCTCTATTATCCTTTTTAAGATTTTGTTCCAAGAGCTTTGGCTACAAAAGATTAACTGGGACGATCCGTTACCCCCAGCAATCCTGAATAAATGGCACGCATATCGTAAGGAACTGAAATATTTTAGTCAACTAAGAATACCTCGCAGATACACGCTAAAGGCTAAAGACTTTGATCTGATAGGCTTCTCGGATGCGTCAGAAAAGGCATATTCTGCTGTAATCTATGCTAGAAGTATTTCGGAAGATGGTGTCGTGGAAGTTCGTCTTGTGACTGCTAAAACTCGAGTAGCTCCGGTTAAACAAATATCGATTCCCCGTCTTGAATTATGTGGAGCTCTACTTCTTAGTCGCAGCGTGAAACTTGTTGGCTCTTCGTTCGATGTTACACCACAGTCGTTTTAGCTTGGCTTTCCTCTCCTCCTCGTAGATGGGGTACATTCGTGGCTAACCGTACGGCTGAGATTTTGGATATCCTACCTCGTTCAGTTTGGAATCATGTTCGTTCCGAAGACAATCCAGCTGATATCGCTTCCAGAGGAGTTGAACCCAGTAAGCTGCTGCATTTAGACTTATGGTGGAAAGGTCCCATTTGGATCACATCGGAACACACGCAATGGCCGACCACCATTTTCAAGGAAATGGAAAATGTCCCGGAAGAAAGGAATTGCCCCGCGGCGGCACTTACCACAATATCGGAAAATAATTTTTTGGATGAGCTGTTTAATAAAATATCCTCTTGGACCAAATTAATTCGAATCGTTGCCTACCTCTTGCGCTTCGTACGAAATTGTAAGCTTTCTCATGAAGAGCGATATTTGGATTCTTTAACGTTCTCGGAGCTTCGTACCTCTAAGGAAACTTGTCTTCGGTTTGGTCAAAAGGAATTTCAGGAAGATGTTCTAATGTTGAAACGACAAAAGCAAGTTTCCCAACATTCGAAATTAGCTTCGCTATCGCCCTTTGTCGATGAAGTGGGGCTTCTGCGCGTTGGCGGACGAATCTCGAATGCTCCATTTGTTTCCTTTAACCTTAAACACCCAATAATTTTGCCAAAAAATCATCGCATTTCACAGCTTATCCTTTCAGACGCCCACCGGAAGTTTCTTCATGCAGGCGTTTCGGAATTGTTCTCCATGGTACGGCAAGAGTTTTGGATCTTGGGGGCCAGAAACATGATTCGAAAGGTAGTACACGACTGTTTAGCTTGTTTTCGTATGCGTTCGACGACCTCCTCGCAGCTGATGGGAAACTTGCCCTCGTATCGTCTTTCGCCTTCCTTCGCATTTGATCAAACTGGCTGCGACTATGCGGGTCCCATTATGCTACGAGCCTCTAAGCTTCGGAAAGCAAAATTACTAAAAGGATACTTTGGTCTTTTCGTATGCATGGCGACTAAGGCGCTGCATTTGGAAGTAGTTAGCGACCTTTCTATGGATGCCTTTATCGCTGCCTTGCGTAGGTTTATCGCTAGACGGGGAAAGTGTAGCGTCATCCATTCTGACAACGGCACCAACTTTCAATTCGCTGCCCGGAAATTATCGGAGGTGTACGAAATGATTCGATCTTCGAAACACAACGAGCTCGTATCCAGGACTTTGGCAGAAGAAAATATTCGTTGGGAATTCATTCCCCCTCATGCTCTTCACTTTGGAAAGATATGGGAAGCAGGCATCAAGTGTGTTAAGCAGCATCGTTGGAAGCAACCTCCCCATTTTTGAGGAAATGGGCACTTTGCTCGCCCAAATAGAAGCTTTGCTCAATTCTCGACCATTATGTGCCATTTCCGATACTGATCTGAACCCGTTAACCCCTTCTCATTTCCTTATAGGTCGCCCCTACACTGCCATGGCAGAACCTAGCTGCTTGCAGCTTCCAAGTAATCGACTGGGACGGTGGGAACTGGTGCAAAATAGGCTTCTGGCAAAGATGGCAGTTTGATTACATAACTTCGCTTCAACAACGACCGAAATGGAAACATACCAGCCGAGACTTCAAAATGGGTGACCTCGTGGTTCAAAAGACATATTACTAAGCTGGCCCTACTACCAATTTCCTGAAGTATCCTTCAGGGGGGCGGTGTGTTGAAAAATGAATTAAATTCTTATAATTGTTCTTATAATATTTCACATTTTTGCTGACCAAAACATTGTAGAACATACCCTATTTAGCCTTTCAATATTAGAGTCTATGTTAAAACGAGAGAAGATGTTCTTCATACTTAACTAGATAATATATTACATATGTAAATGTAAGCAAGCCGTTAGCACGCATGATCTTTGGCAGTGAGTCGACTAAAAGGCAGCCACTCGTCTCGGTGTGATAGCAGCAGCTACCAACGTATCAACATCTTCGCTCGCTTCGTCCTACATTAAGTACGTTAATTACAATAAAACCAATATTAAAATTTGTAGTTCGGATTTTATTTTTTGATCTTATTACATTCTCGAACACTACGTTTATTGCTTAGATTAGTATTTAAATTTGACCAGAAGTGGAATAGCGTAAAATATACTGTAGAAAAGAATACTGCTTTGGCTCTGCTATGTAGGAGTAAAAGCGGTTTGTTCAGGTAGTACAAGCGTTTCTGAAAATGACAAGCGACCTTGACCATAAAAACTTGACAAGAGGGAACGAAATCACTATGAACCATAGACGAATCACAGCCGGAGGTACATACTACTGAAGACATTGGCTTATACTGTGAAATTAAATCTAATGTTTTGGACATGAACTGAGTGGCAGCAAGATTTATTTCCAGGCTATTATATTTTGAACAATAACAGGGGTGAGTGGAAGTTCCTAAGGAGTCGCTAAATGAAGTCAGTCAATTTTAATACCATTTACTTGGAACACATCAATGAACGAAACAATAGTAGACTTTTGTAGAGTCACAGTTCAACTATTCACACGTCATTGCTTTTCCGGATATACCTATCCTCCGAAAAATAAAATAAAGGTCATGAACCTATATAATATCCCCATAATCCTATATTCGTCCTCATTATACTTGTTTCCCAAAAATATAAAATGCATTATTGGACCTAGTTTCCCAAGCACCCTACTGAGGAAGCGAACCCGATAAATTTAATTCCAAGGCCTGGGTTCCGAATTTGTTTCGAGGATTATCAATAGAGACTATTTCGAAGGAGAAAAAATTAAATTAATTCTATTCTAAACAAGTTCCTGTTATTTTTTGAAAACACTTGATCTTACGTACAATATTTTTCTCCGGGAAGTGTCTTGAATGTTTTATCTTAGAGCCAAAAACATTTGAGTTGTTTCACGAAATAGTCAGGAATATATTCTATGTAAGCATATTCCAGCTAGTCAGTACAAGGATTTGCTAAATTTAATTTTTTGTATTGTCTCAACAGCTCCATCGACTGGATAATGAGAGACAACAAATGGGTGTTTATTTTAAAATGCAAAATCCTTCGGCAACATTATTGGCTAAACTTACTTTCGGGAACTATGAACCCTTAATTAATAAAATAATGCCGTGCCTCCCATCGGGTCCATATCTTAACCATTCATATAAGCACTATGGATAAAACCTTCGGTCAACCTTAGAACTGGGACCATATGTCCCATGCTCCCACAATGATTAATTATATTTATTCTTGTGTAGAAAAATTCCAGAACTATAATTAGTTCATCTTAGACGTGCCACTTGGACGGAGCCCTAATTACTACATCTGGTAGCAAAAAGCGTGCGTTCAAGCTTCCCTTAACTGTTCAAGAACATCATAAGCCGCAGTTCCACTTCTGCTGGTGTCCCTATTGTTGCTGCATGAGAAACACACAATGAAAAAACGTTGCAGTAACCCAACACTTCTCGTCATCATCATCCGCGTCAACATCATGAATGCCTTCCCGTTCGCCATCGCTGTTGTCGTCAGCATCATTATGCGGCGTTCAGCATCCTGCCAATGATATTCGCAACAGAAAAGAAAAAGAAGAAAAACACTGACGACATCGGGCAGGAATTTCTTCCGGTGAACTCGGCGTGCATCATCTGTTCCATCATCCTAGAACAATCAGTATCATTCGGTCGACGATACATGTGCATGTGAGGCGCCTCATATTTTTAGTCTCGGAGTGAGGAATAAAGCCATCCAAAACACCATTGTACAGTAGCTCAATTGTGGGCGTTCATACTCGTATCTTTCCAAGACTTTAAATGTCTGTCATTGAAACTCATGGCTTCTGGCATTCAATGTCTTACAAATCGGTTTAAGTTTGCTTGGAAGAAAAATCGAAGACAGAGGAACTGACAGTGGAGTACGTTGAATTCGCTGTAAGTAGGGAACATATGTCACTTTAAGTAAAGATTCTTTCCTTCTGACAAGTACCGGCTTGAACTTTATGTGTGCATTCTATGGCAATCAGGATTTGTTTCTATATTTATCTCGCAAGTAGCCTTCAATTGTTTTTATTGTTATAAGGACTTGTTGCAGATAACGATAGCATTAGCTAAACGAAAGATTTCTACAATAATGGAGACCAGTTGCATTGGAAGAAGCATCTGCTGGTACAGCTGGATGCGGAGTGGGCGCATTTAAAAAATCCTCTCAAAATTTAGTTGGCTGTCAAACGGGGATATACTCGTGAATGCTGCAGAAACTATACGTATACATACATACATGACTGGGCCACAAACGGAGATGAGAAAAGTGGTACAATTCAGCTTGTACAATTAAGGGCAAATGTGCCAAAGCTCTTGCCATCCACTTCTGGCTGGCACATGGTAATTCATGTTTGTCTCTTAAAAACAAGGATATACGAACACTATGGAAATGAGATCGGCAATCCCTTTGAGAAGGAGACAACAAATGCAGGAAGTATTTACCCCTAGTACGGTTTTCAATGAAAGTTGTGTTTGGGTCATTAGCAAGAAGGTCCTTAGAACAGTAGAATTTAGTAGTTTCCGTAGTGAAAGATGAGCTTTATCAGGCTGAGCGAACAAATATAGTATGTTAACACATCGACGGGGTATCCGAATACCCAAGTAAGAATCGACTACATGGCGCCCAGGCAGGGGATAGCTGCTTATTGCACTTAAATGGCAATGGTTAGTGGTGAGCTAACTTCTGCAACCCAGTCTACAGCTAATCATAGATCTACTTTGTATAAACATCGGACAATCGGGGATCTCACAGTGGCACTTAGAATCAAATAAAATCAAGAAATCTGTAACTTGGAGAAGTGCCGAAACGTAGAGGGTTAAAGTAAATGGGCTCATGGATATCACATGCTCATTATGATGAATAGGACGCTGAGCCTCAACATAAATAAGCCTACATTGGAAGCCCAGCAGTAGCCGAATAATGATTTTTTTTTGTTTTTTATAATTCGTGCAGTCGCAAGTGTGCGTTCTTGGGGGTGCAGATGGTTTGTGTCGAGTATGTTCATTCATTACTCTTAGGGGGTTGTCCCAGATAGGTTTCGAGAAATTCAGCTGCATTTGTCGTGTTGGTTGTAGTTCACAGTAACTTTTTTGTTTAAAGTGTTAATTTGGAAATGCACATACAGAGTATGAATTTTGAAGTGATGTTATGCTGCGAGTGTTATGCCTTCGTCTGCATTTTTTTGATCTTCTCTCATTCACAACTGATGTCGTTGCACAGTTTTTTTCCGTATAAGAATTCTTTTTGGCTATGGACAGACTTGAATTGCAAACCTTCCGCTCAACAGTCGGTGATGATTACCATTGCACCACGACCACCCCCAAGAGTCATCCAATAAGAGGTGTTATTTCTGATTTTTGATTTTCTGACCGATAATAAGTAACTAGGATGGGATCAGCTCGAAGGGAGCAAGCTACAATTCCAGGTCTTTTACCTTTAATTTTGCATTGCATAAAGCCCTAATAGTGCCAGTATCACTTTACGGATGTGAAACCTGGTCTCTCACTAAGAAGAAGGGCAGTTTTATTATTCAAACCAGAAAACATGCTGCAATAGTATTGAAATTAAATATCGAAGCATATTTGTAGGCTGAATGACAGTATTTCATGTTTATAGTTCACATTCAGACGCGCAGACAGACAGATATATGATATATGCTTACAGACGGACAAATAGACAAGAAAATCTTTGGACAAGTCTTCCCTACCTCTTGCAAAATAGAAGACTAAAACTTAAGCCACGTGTTGAGCTAGTGAAGATTCAGTGCAACAGCAGTGAAAATTGTGCGAAATATTCGTACATTTCGAACTGCTATTCACCACTAGCGCTTTCTCGCATAGCTACATATATTGAATTTAATCAATAAATTTGAGCACAATTGTTCGATTGGTACATTTTCGGCAATTTTAACTTTTTAGAACCTATAATGCTTAAATTTGAGCTTTCATTATCCGTTACATAGTTGTCTTTGATATTTTCAGTTCAGTAAGCATTTTCCTGCTACTTCTGAACGCATGTAAATAATAACTTATTTACCATCATTACCAACTACGCAGGAATTTAAGGCCTTTTGAAATTGGTTGCAGTTCGATAAGGCCAAACCCTATACATTATATAGGGTTTCTTGATGGAGATGCAACTATCTTGCATTTTAATAAAAACCACAATGTCAAAACGCCAGTTGAAGATTACATCTCGACCATTCATGAAACACTACTACCGATATACTGAATCGGTGGTAACAACTTTAAGGGGATTTGCTACAATGGACTATTCCGAGTCATCACATTTACTATTGAATATAGCTGTGCCAGTGGATTCCACGCCGAATTGGAAATCTTTCATTCTATATTGTGGCGAATTTTGCATACAGATCTCAAGACCCTTCAATATCCGATTTACCCTAGAACTGAAGGCTCTTGATCCTAACTTCTCCCGATTGGGCTCAGCAAACGTTTGAAGAAAATCCTGAACTTCATCGAAAAATCACTGTCGGACATGAAACTCTTTTTTGGCCTTGTCTATAAGCAACATTTAAGTTATTTGACAGCCCAGAGCTCGCCCTATTGCGAGCCCACTTCGATGAGGATTTCATGCTTGAGGTAAGACTAACTATTACTAACATAAACAAGTTTAAAGATATCAAATCGCACACCATCGGAGGCCAGTTATATTTTTCTCTAACCGAGATAATGCGATCTTCCAATATCGTATGGAATAAACTGATTGTTTAAAGACTTGTGCGAGTGAAGCGACATCTTGTTCAAACATGAAATCATCCTCACCCAGCTCATTCATTTTCGAAAAAAAAAGTTAAGATAATGCTCTTCACTCACGGCAACTGCCCCTCTAGCCTTATAAAAGGTAAGTAATAACGAAATGATGCCGCCGACAGAGTGACTTTGTCAAATATTCTCAGTTGACAGTCAACATGCACACAACCTATTGGCTCACCATTAGACAGACTTAAGTTGAATAGTGTAAAACGGACGCTGTCCGAACAGTCTCACCATGCAATCGACTGGATCCTAATTTTCTTAGAAAAGTGACTTTTATCTATTAAATAACAAGTGGTTCTCTAGCGCTGTTCAATGTGAGACTTGTTCAATTTTCGATTTTTTTTTCTTTTTAAAACTCAAGCTTGCCAAAGTATATTACTTTTCCGCGTCTTTGGACCAATACAGCAAAGTTAATATGTACGTCTGTCCCACCCAGTTTTAATTATATAGTAGACGTGCAGTAGAGACCTTATCACTTGTTGAAATGATTTCAAAAATTCAGGGGGTTTAAGTTTTGCAAACAACGCTTATTGCTTCTAGTCTACCATTTCCTTTATCTATTCTAAAAGGTTTTTCAATAAGAGCGGGTAGATGTTGAAATTAAATAAAACAAGCTGTGTGTGAGGTATTAACAAAATTCTACTTTTATTTCAAAGGCCCATATATGCCATTATATACGGAATATAACGTCATTCACATATCTGCCACGGGTTCTTACGATGGCACGGATCCGAGTGGTCCAAACTCTTCCGCATAGATCCGGCTGAATTTGTAGAATGGCTTGTGTTATGTTCACATGGCATCGGTCGATTGTGGTTTATTCGCATAGACACGGGAAATATCGTCTGGAGCCATGTGGTTCAATTTGGGCCATAAAAAATTGGTTATCATGGTTCTATAGCGCTCAGCATTAACGGTGACCGCCTCATCGTCGTTTTGGAAAAATCCACACCAAACCGTATGATTTTTCGACCAAAATCATGACCATAGAAACAAACGGCGTTGTCTATGGTCATGAACTTTGTTCAAGTGGCCCAAGTCCCGACGCAAGATGCGTTGTTGAAGTTGAAGTCTGCGAAAGGCCGAGTTCTTGTGCACGACTGTTGGTTGATTGATTACCGAACTGGTCGTCTCAAATTTGGCCACCAAATGTCGAAGAATCGACTGTGAAGGGCTACCACGTCTACCGTAAGCGCTCAACGTTTGCATTGACGGAAACTCATCTTGATAATAAAGTTTCATAATTTAGACGTACTGTTCAATCGTGTAATCAGCCAATGTGATTTGGCATCAGTAACTGAATAATAAACAACAGATTCGACGGAAGTCATTAAAACAACTTGGCCGCCACAGGGCGCCAAAATCTACCCGCGCCAGTTGAAAAACCCTTAAAATTGTGTTGTAATTTGAAGTATCATTATCATAATCCTCGAATTATTTTATTATTCTTCACACTAACAAGTAATAACAGTGGCACTAAATGCAGTTCCGTAAAACGTGAGCCTTTCATCATTAGTCATCCCCCTTCCGACACTCGAACAAATTTTTCCTAACTGCCGAAATTATTTAAAAAGAGGGGAAAAAAATATTAAAAGGAAAACCAGGATTTTTCCCTAATCAAAAGCTTTCCAAAGTCCAAGAAAGAAAACATAACCGCCCCTCCTGGAACTTTCCAGTCGTCACATACGAGAAAATCCCGGTATTATTGGTTTTTCCCCGTCGAAAAGCTGTCCCGGAAAAGCACTTTTGAAATATACTTTCCTCAGAGCATTCCTTATTTTCCACTAGATGTCGCACCGTGTGTGGAATTCATTTTTGGATTGCATTACAATTTTCCTTCATACAGAAGAAAATGAGGCGACTGCATGCCATCCACATACACTTTTTTTTCCCGATTTTTCATAAATGTGTTTAATTAATTACGCGCACAAGTGTTCAATTGGACAGTGGACGTGTGGTGTTGTAACTGGCACTGCACACGCCGTTGAGTTTTGAAATGGTACCGCACACTTGTGCATCCCTGAAAATGCACTTGGCATACTAATTACATCTCGGGGCATTAGATTCGTCACTCGTGTGCCGACATTATCATTTAGGATAATTTTCTATCCCCCGTCCTGTGGTTCTCCCTCATTTCACCGTGCGTTGTCACCACGTCCACCCGCGAGTGACTCCGGCTTGCTGTAATGACAAAGACGACAACAACGATCACGATTCATTTGGAACTATTTTAGGATGCACAATTATGTCATAATGCTATTTCCTGTGCAGCGGCATGAGATACATTCTTCTCCCACTTGGAACGGCAGTCACACGTATGTGCATGGCGTCCCTCATGTGCATGTTACCTCCATCCACTTTTGATTCTCTAACAGTGCTGGCGCTGGTAATGGTGTCTCTTAGTGTTGTTACTGTTCTTGGTCGTTGCTGTCGCCGGATGCCGCGTGCCACTTCGTTGGATCATAAAGAAAAGCGCACAGGAGGGAGGACGTCATTTCAATTAAAATCCTCTTGACAATGGGAAGCGGGACGATCAGATGCCATTAAGGCGAGTTGGAAAAAAAAAGCTAAAACAAAGCCAGAACACACGATGTGCCCGTTGGGATGAGATACGAAAGGAGAAGAAGAAGAAGAAGAAGCTGGGAAATGTATCTCTCTCTCCACTAACGTCACAGGGATTATAAAATTGGATTTATCTGGCATTTTCGGAGTACTGCGGCGCACGGGGTATGGTAATTGATTCAGAGATTTGATAACGACTCGACGAGGCTTTATTGTGTATACTGTGGCCTGTCACTGTGGGACGGATTCGACGTCGAGAACTGACTAATCTTATGTTCTGCAAGTGAACTTGGTTTATGCGGAGCGGAGGGTGGTAAGAAGACGAAGCGCGATAGCTAGTTAACGACATCAGTTTGAGGTTTTTCGAATTGGCAAGACGAGAGATTGGGTTTTCAGGGCATGATAGCAGGATGTTCTGGATTCGTTATGCGGGTGGATAAGGTGTTCACAGAACGAATGAATTGGAAGCTCGAATTAGTGCTTTCAAACAGTTAGAGAGTACTTAACTGCTATCTGTTGTAATAGAGATGAACACTATAAATTAAAGGGAATTAGTTCACTTGGAATTCGAATCGTAATGATCATGTGGATTAAAGACTGTTCTCCTTTTGCTTATTGTCGGAGGAAAGAGGTAAAACAATTTTACATATGCCTACAATAAAAGGAATTATAATCAAATCTGTTAGTTTATAACAGGGCATAAGGAAATCTCTTAACTTATGGTATGTGCCTCAAACAACAATTGCTGGAAGCATGCCAAAGGGCATTAAACAGCTCAGTAACCTTCGTGAAATATAATAGCTTAACGAGTAGATTTTACTTTGGACTTGTTGAGAGAGAGAATTCCGAAATATGGCTTTCTGCTTTTCTAACTCACGAGTTCTATAGTTTAGTCGTTACTTCCCAGTAAGAACGGTAGTGGCCAGTTAATGGTAGAGTTCCAAAATAGGAGCAAACTGAATTCTTACTAACCGAAAATTTGCAGGACAACATAAGAAAAATGAACTTTCACTCGAAGTCTGTTATGCGGAAGATGAGGAAAGGAGTGAGGGTGATTGCATCAGAGTACGAAGAAGGAATTCTAAAACTATCACCCCCACTAAACTGTCACTAAGAACAAAAGCCATTACGGCGAATATGCATTTAAGCTCAACATATGGCGATAAAAGCACCAAAGTCGATACTAATAAGTTCTTCGAAGGAACATGAGAGAACGATAATCTCCACCATACTACCGGACGTGGTTCAGCTCTATTTTATGTTGCACCAATCTGGGCAGAAGTTTTCAAAAGGAAAGAAACCTGACGGACACCGTCTTGAGTATGTCAGCTTTATGCGAGAAGCACATAAGCGGCTACCCGACCCGAAAAATGTCCAAGCCGAAAATGTTATAACTGGAATGATCCCCGATGACAACTTCGCGAGAAGAATTTATATATAGGAGCAAGGAGGAAGACACATTTAATGGTACCCTTGGTGGAATAATACTAGTGCCCAAGCAAGGAGCAGTACGAGAGGCACGTAAACTCTGGTTCTAGACGCTTCATGGAATGGCCCGGTACTCTGTCAAACTCAACATCGGTAATTGAGCAAATAAAGGAATCGGAAGAATACTGAATGAATGTGTAAGCATTAGTCAGAAACTGCAAGTATAGCAGTAGAAGCACCGTAGCGGCTTGAATTGCCTCGCGAAGTAATACTGTACACAGCGGCTGTCCAATGGGAAAAGTGGCTGAAAGGGTGCAGGGTATGTTTTAGTGGGTAAACGCATATCTTTAAGAAACCAGTGAATCGTCATCGCTGGTCACACGGGTCATGGATATTTAAACAAATACTCAAAAAATGTATACTCGGTGTCCTAGTCATAATACCAAAGTTGCGCAATGAGATTTCACTGCGAGTCATATGGATTGTATCAACGACATCTGGTGGAGTACCAGAGTAGCATAAATTCGATTGGATGTGACATGAGGTGAGATACAGTGACCTCTGGTGGAGAAAGGTGGTTCACCGTGATTCGTCCAACAACTATCATGAGGCTCGAGAGCTTCCATCCATCATATACTCTAATGGATGATGGTTCATTAAGGCGGCATTGTCGAATGCTCTTGATTCGTGATTTGGGTATACATACACGGACTTTGACTGCATGAACGCAATCAAATGTGAGATTTTTATTAAAGTAATGTGGAATCGAGATCGCGGCAAGGCAACCACCTACTTACCTCTGTTATTGAGGTATTAATAACGCCCGTAAGGATAAGAAGAACGTTGCGGACTTCTTGCAGACATCAGGGCGTACGAGCTCTGTCATTTTGCATCCTGGATATTCCTCCATATACATACGACTATGTGCATTAAAGACCCAGTCGTTGATGTCAGATTTGACCGTGGAAGCAGGTAGACATAAGGCGGGTTCAGGTCCTGAGAAACTCTCCTCTGAGCCTCTTCTAGCGAGTTCATCGGAGATCTCGTTTCCTGGGATTCCAGAGTGACCTGGGACCCATACAAGCCTAAGTGAATTTAGTCTTCCGACCTTGTTTAAAAAGGTCTTGAGTTCATGCACTAATCTCTAAAATCTCCGCTTGAAAGACAGACGATATTTTCCTAACGAGAAGTGCAGTCGAATGTCTTCGCGCTCAAAGAAAACTCCAGCGCCGGAAACCTGCCCAGTCCTGGAGCCATCTGTGAAAATGCGAAGATAGTCCATTCCAGGTTCAGTGTCTGCCAGTCCTGACGCCATGGAAATGTGACTGTGAAATTACAGCGTAGTAAGATGGCAGGTGTCATTGCGTCCATGAGACAGGGGTCGTAGGATATTTCTCCCGCAAGTACACCTTCACTCCAATGCGAGTTGTAGCAAAGACCATTTCTCTCTAGGCGAGAAATGGCTTTCAATGCACACCCTCTGATATATATGTTAAGGGGTGGAAGATTCATCATTGCCGTGTAGATCCAGAGGACCTTTTTCGGCGATTAGCCCCATGTTTTGCCAAAGGCACTTTTGCATTGCCAAAAAGCTGTCAACGCTTTGGTGGTTTTTGACTAAACATGCTTTGACCAAAGAAGCTTGCTTTCTAAAATGACTCCCAGGTACTTAACTTCCTTGGATATTGGGATGGGAATGCCTCTTAGCATAAGCTGAGTAATGCCAGTATTTTTCCTCCTGCTCGTGAAGAGAACGACATCACTCTTAAGAGGATTAACCAACAGCCCATTACTCATACACCAGTCCTCGATCACATCTAGCGCTGCCTGTGCTTTGAGATAAAAAATCGCTAAACATGAGCCGACAGAGAGAACAGTAACATCATCCGCATAAGCCTGGGCATAGATTCCAAAGGCATTGAGAGCATCGAGCAGAGAGTCGACCACCATGCACCATAACAGCGGAGACAAGACTCCACCTTGCGGGCAGCCCCTGCTTACTCCAGACTTAACAAATTGTTCGAGGCCTACATCAGCGATCAATGTCCTTTGCACAAGCATTGCTTTGATCCACAAAACCAGTGCTTCGTCTACGCCACGCCGTCTAGCAGCGTTACACATGCTGTCGAAAGTAGCATTATCAAAAGCTTCCTCAATGGCGACGAAAATGCCTAGTACGTACTCTTTCCTTTCGAGAGCGCATTCAATTCACCTAAATAGGTTTTGAAGCGCAGTCTCGCAGGATTTTCCGCGCTGATAAGCATGTTGCATGTCCGAGGAAGGATGCATTCGAAGGGCAACTTTGCGCACGTGCAACTCTACTAATCTCTTCATGCTTTTCAGCAAGAAGGATGATAGACTAATTGGTCTAAAACTCTTGGCGAGTGAGTAATCTTCTTTCCCTATTTCGGGAATAAAGACCACTTTCACCGCGCGACAAGGAATAGGTATGTAGGCAAGTGCCAGGCTAGCAGTGAAAATTATTTTCTGAGTAGGAAGCAGCTATCTCATACCTTTAGAGTATAAGAATTTAGAGTGTAGACAAATATTCCTCATATCCCGCAATTTGAAAGCAAAACACAGATTTGGGATAATAGCACACTCAACCCCAACCATTGGGCTCTGCACCAGTGGCGGACTAAGCTCGTCAGAGGCCCGAGGCGGCAAAGCTGAATGAATTTAAGAACTTAATGTAATTTTACAAGCTTTTTATTCAGTTTACATTTGTATGTATAATTTAATCAGTTTAAGTTTGGAAAAAAATTCTTTCGTACGATGCAACCGAAATGCAAATCGACAAGAAAACTAAAGTCCCATTTAACTGTAAATTGAAGAGCTTCTTGGGACGTCAATTTGGCAGCAACGTCTCTACTCGTATCGGTGGCCCGTACATGCCCACGGGACCTTTTCATTTCTTTGAAAATCTCCTCTTTATCGAATTCCTCGCAAATTTGTATAGGATTGTCCACTGCTATAGCCAGAGTATCATCTGAAGCTTCTAGCATAAGCTTTGTTTCAATAACTTGGAAAATATTATTAATTTGTTTCATGGCTCCGTATCGTTGCGACAATTCTTTATAAATCGGTCTATGCATTCAAACATTGACCGACGTCAATGAAGTCTTGAATCGATCTGAACGAATGGAGCGATTTTAATGTTTTTTTGGTTTGAAAGCTAACGTGATCGAGATGGTTCTTAGCTACAATTTATGAAGACCTGTTCAGGCGTTTCAAGGCCATCAGCATTTTAGGTGCCGCAAAATTAATCACCCTACTGGAGGATGTTATAATTCTTCCAAAAGCGACGTACCTCAATCATATTTGGCATTAGTGAACTAGACAGCTGCAGTATACAAACAAATAAGCAATAGAGCGCTATACTTCGCAAGAGCGTGGAATAAATGTGTCAATTTTTCTGACCAATAATCGATGGATGGAATTTCGTAAATTTCGACGTCGATTTCCTATTCGTGTGGTGCCAATTGGGCAAACATTCCGCTTAGCCGAGTATATCGCGGTTGTGGCTACCGATGTCGCTGAAAACGAAGAAACATCAACCAGACGACGGGACACGCAATTGGGCATAAACAGATGGACCCCACAGTGAATTTTACTGAAAAACTTACACATGTGTTCCCTTACAAAGTGCAAAAAGTGTATCAGTTAATGCCTGCTAACTGTCCAGTCGCGTGTGAATTACTGTCAAGCCGTTCTTAATCAACAACGAAGAGGACGATTTTGTGTCGAAAATCATCATGAGCGACGAGGCGCATTTACAATCAAACGGTTACATACATACGTCAATATGCAAAATATTCATTCCTGGGGCATTCGCGTGTGATACACGGAGAGCCATTACATCCACTCAAAGCCACTGTGTGGTGCAGCGTTCAGGTGGAAGGAGTGACTGCGCCGTATTTTTTTGAGGACACCATCGACAATACGATCACTGTTACTGGCAAACACTGCAGGGCCATGATAAACGACTTCTGATTGCCGGAATTGGATGAGCGGAACATTTGGTTTCAACAAGACGGTGCGACCACACACACAGCACGAGCCACAATGGATATTGTGAAGGAAACGTTTCCTTGTCGCGTAATCTCCCGTTTTGGCGATTTGGCATGGCCAGTAAGAACGTCGGATTTAATCATCCCAGACTTCTTTCTTTGGGGCTACTTGAAGTCGCGGACTTATGCCAACAAGCCTCGAACCTTCGCGTTCGCAGCCTTTAAGGAGAATATTCGACAGAAATAGGAACATTTATTATAAGAAATCCTGCGGCAAGTCATGGAAAATAATGATAGAACGGATACAAATTTGTATCAACACTGGCGTCAATCATCTTACATATCATCCACATAACAAAAAAAATTGTAAAGGTCCAAATAAAAATGTCCATCATTCAAAGTCTTTTTTTTTTATTTAGTAAGAAAGTTATCCCAAAACGAAATTGGATGATGAATCTTGCGCCACCTTGTACATACAAGAAGCCCTATGCGTTGTTGCAAAATCTTCTTCTTTTCCTTTTCCGGCGTTGTTATGGTCAGAAGTGTAGGACCATAACCTTCCCACTTAACTGCATTCCTACTGGTCCGCTTGTGGGGTCCGCCGGTTTGACCTCAGAAAGTAGCGGCAGGCTTCCCGGTTTGGGATTACTTCATCGCTGAGGCCAATCAAATGCTGGTGTTTTTGCATTTGTTTGCACCAATTGTTTTTCGGCCTGCCTTTTTTTTTTTGTGACACTGGCATGCTCCTGATTTATTTGTTTGATCTTACTTTTACAACACCGGTGATCTCCAGTCGTGTCAACCCACTGATTTGCATGTACACTTGTGGGGCAGTTTAATGGTGGTATATGTGTCCCTAGGCTCACCTGGGTGTTTTCTAAATTGCCTAGATGTGATTTTCGTTTACCTTTGTTTTAGTCGCCTTTTACGACAAGCGAGAGGTATAGCTGCAGGGATATTCTTAACCCGTCCCTGCACGGAGAGCGTTGTTGCATAATACTTAAGAAAAATGTAATTTAAGTAGTTACCTATCGCTATTAGGGTTCACGAGTAATTGAACCAGTTAACTATTTATGACGAATATATTCGTCATGAAAAAATTGTAAGACTTTGTGTTATTTTTATTTTTATTTTGTGTTTTCGTCATGCGTCTTCAACAGTGGCCATTTATTTTTGATGTTTTTGGTTCCTATTTATCTTAATACAATATAAATAAATAAATGTATACATGAAATAAATAACGAAATAAAAATATTAAAGTCACATATTAGGTCACATTTTGCATTAAAGTCGAAACAGTTAACTGGTTAAAAAGAATAAAATAAAATTAAAATTATAAATTTTAATTAACCCCCGACACAAAAAAACTTTAAAAATAAAAAAAATAAAATTGTTTTCTGGGCCTTTTGACTTTATTAGAAGAACCTATTAATATTTATAATACTAGCGCCGCCGCGTCGGGGAACTCAAAATGTTTAAATGTGATCAAAAATTTAATCGTAGTCGAAATTATAATTTTTTTCAATATAAATTGACGTCCGGAATCACAAATTGGATAACTCTATATATAGGGTTTTCCAATGGGGACTTGCCAGCTTTGAATTTAATTTGTGAACGCACCCTTTCACTAATCATCGAACTGTTATTGTCAATTTATTCACTAAATTCAACATTTTCATCATGGTAAAGTACACAAACGAACAACGTCTGCAAATTATAAAAACTTTCTACCGACATTCGGAGTCGGTGACCGCAACTTTAAGAGCGTTAACTCCAATTTTCGGTCGTAATTCTCGCCCTAGTATACAGGCAATAACAAGCTAGTGCAAACATTTGAGTTTACATATTCGTTGCGTGATGTTGCCGTGTCAATGTGACAACGGGTTGGTCGAAGTGTCGAAAATATCGCTGCCGTTTAGGCGTCCGTAGCAAGCGGGGTTCTCAAGAATTGGGCATCGCTCAGACCACATTATGGCGTATTTTGCGTAAGGATCTTGGTTTACACCCATACAAGATCAAGCTGACTCAAGAATTGAAGCCGATGGACCATTTGAAGCCACGTACGTTCTCCGATTGGGCTCTGGAGAAGATGCGCCAAGATGATGAATTTCATCGCAAAATCATCTTCAGTGACGAAGCTCATTTTTGGCTTGATGGGTTCATCAATAAGCAAAATATGCGTTATTGGTCGGGTGAAAATCCACATGTGCTTCATGAATCACCACTTCATCCACAAAAAAATAACTGTTTGGTGCGGTTTGCATGCCGGCGGCCTTATTGGGTCATATTTTTTCGTCGACGATAACGATCGTCACGTTATGAATGGCCAGCGTTATCAATTATTTTTGGCCCGAATTGGAAGATATGAACTTGGACGACATGTGGTTTCAATAGAATGGTGCCACAAGCCACACAGCACACGTTACAATCGATTTATTGAAGAGTAAGTTTGATGAGCGTGTTATCTCAAGAAATGGGCCAGTCGAACGGCCGCCCCGTTCGTGCGATTTAACGCATCTAGACTATTTTCTTTGGGGCTACGTTAAGTCATTGGTTTACGCCAACAAGCTGACGACGTTGGAAGAGCTCAGAGCCGACATCGAACGCGAAATAGCGGCCGTTTCGGCCGAAATGTGTGGCCGAGTCATCGAAAATTGGGTCCAACGAATCGACCACTGCAAACGTGCTCGCGGTGGCCGTATGAACGAAGTCGAGTTCCATTCATAAACGTTTTGATTGTACTTCAAGCCGATAATAAGTGTTTGAAATATCTCAAATGGTTTGCGTTTTGTTTAAAAAAAAAAGTTGTCAAGTCCTTTTTGGAAAACCTTTTATTATTGAAAGAATGTGTCGCGAGTAATTTTAACTTTAGTAAATTTGGTGATTTCGACTTGATACCTAGATAAAAAGGTTGAAGATGACGAGTCTACTACTAGATCAGTATCAACATCATACGCACACATTCATTGGCCGTGCGTCAACAAAGTGTTTCCTATTTCTTGAAAACCTTATAAAAGCGGTTGAAACCGAGGATATCAAAATGTTGCTCCATAAAGAAATCGGTTTCTGTATTATATTGCAGCGATAATCGTATGGGCGCCATAAATCAACATCGAGAGCTAAACTGAATGCCCATGGATGGAAGCTCATGATAGATATTTTGGTAAGACCAATAAGTTATGGTATATAATTAGTTGGTAGAAACCATACTGGATCTCGCTATCGAACACAATTAATGCGACTGAGCTGAAGGATTGAATGAAAAACGAGATTGCATGGCCCCTTTCATATTATACGGCGAGGGCATTTGGCCGTTTAGCAGCCGTCCACTGTTAACTCCGTTAACTCAATGGTATTCGCAAAATGAGCTTGTGATTCAAAACAGCCGTCCTTGCAATGTGAACGTTATTATCTCTTCGGTTGAGACCGAATAGTGTGAAAAAAGCTTAATTCCACAAACCATTTCCCATCGCTTGAAAACCTTGGAAATGACTCAGGAACAAGTAAATCTGATGCCATACAAGTTGAAGCTGAGGGACGTCTGATGTTTTTCCACATCCGGACTACCATTCCAGCAATAAGGATTTTTTCCATCGTTTTGTGACTGACGGTAAAAGGTTAATCCATTACGACAATCCAACGCGAAATAAATTGTGAGAACGTTATGCCATGCGCCAACTCTAACGACCAAGCCCACCTCCATGATTCGAAGCTTATGCTTCGGAATGGTGGCCGCAATACAAACAGAGAAACGACAATGTTATTTTACAGGACGATAAAAGTCGTCGGTTGCTAAATCTTACATCTTACTTCCGATCTTGATCATTGATTGTGAGCTAAAAAATGCCCCAAAAGACGTGCAATTTTTCCAACAGGTAATTCGTTTGCTGCCGGAAAGATGACCAAAGGCTGTAAGCAGCACTGGGCAACACTTTTAAGAATGAACATGTAATAATTTGTTTCCCAAATAAAGCTCAACATTTTGAAAAGAAGGGCGACTTTCGGCGAAAATTGTAGACTTCACACAAATAGAAAAGAGGATTCGCTTCAGTTTCTTTAAGCTACTCTTATAAAATGAACCTTTGCTCTCTCATATTTTGATATACACAAAGTGGCTTGACGGACCTTCGTTTATCAATGATCAATTAAGATACTCCTGCCGTGTATAATTGGTTGGTATATAATTAGTAGGAATATGGCTCAGCCTACCTGTAATAGGAGTCGGCTGCCTTGTGTAATCGGCATCAGAAGAGCAGCTGTGCTTCTTTTTTCAATTTTGCTATTATATATGCACATTTGTTTAGCTGTCCATTCAAATTATGACCTTGTTGCTGTCAGGATATGAATGCCTATATTTTGGCCATATTGCAGTTTAGTAGTATTGCCTAAGGTCGATGATTAATACTAGCATTGACAAGGGAAAGTGTTACTTTACCGACAAAGTCTCCCAAAAAAATCTATATTACAGAACGCAGATGAGAAAATAATCAATCAAGGCGCATTTCGGCTTAAAGACCTTCAAGGAAACTTTAAAGCGATTTTATCAAGTTTTCAAAGCTGGAATGAACTGCAAACTGCGAATTAAGATTAACAAAATGAATAATCAGTCATCTGCCTTAGACGCCAGAGGTGCCCAATAAATAGAATCTTTGCACATTTCCCCAATCAACAATGAAGGAACCTTTTTCATTTGTGCAAATTGTTTGTGGATGGATTACGAGGTTTCTGAAAGTATTCGTAGACAACCTGTCAGCTCCAGAACACTATAGTTCAACGCACCATCGACCAAAAATTCACTTCACTGAAGATTTTACGAAAGGTTCGGTAGTTCCTGATTGACAGCATCTATCGACTTCAGACAGTATGATTTACATACTTATGTATATCAGAAAGTAGCGGGCATTTTCAAATTTTCACTGGTTGTACTATTCCCATCCGCGCGATTTCGTCTGAAATATATCTGTTTATTTATTCTACCGACAGCTGTCAAATAGGTGACATGTGTTTTGCTCCTATCTGCAGCAGCGAATTTGATCGAATGAAGTGTAGCAGAGTTAGAGAAATGCAGCAATTGATTTTGATGAATTTGCTATGAGTATTAAGGTTTATGAGTGATATGCGTGAACTCAAGAATGTCATGAAGAATCAGAATCAAAGAAATGGTTAACGATGTTGGCATGTCAATTGGCTAATGCCTGGATATTTTCAGTCTGAACCGAGTAGTTGCAATATTTATTTCTAAACTACTGAAATTCAAACTAAAATAGGAATGAACGGCAGTAGCTTAGGATTCGCCATATGAAGTCAATGACAGTGCAGAATAACGAAAATCAAGTTAATTTATTATAGCACGTCAAAGGGAATCCTGATCTAGGCAAATCTAGTGGTTCACCTTTGTTATATATCAAGAAGGCATTAAGTTCCCATTACCACCCATTGGCAACTATATTTTAAAGGTCATGCTGCCTCTATTTTTCGATTGAAGCGCATGCCATTTACCAATCTTAATAAAATATGTTCAGATCGTGGGTTAGACTGTATCCAAGTTTTCCCTAGATTACGAGTCCATCGCTTAATGTTTCCCTAATAATCGTACTTTAGAATCTACCAAAAGCGCTGTTCATCGCCAACTACAAAATATTTGCTTATCTTTCTGGCAACATTCTAATCCCGTCTTGAACAGACTGCAAATTTTTTGGGTCGATTCCTGGCATTTTCGAAAAAGTGCTTTGGCCATACTCATTCCAGATACTTGGGTCTTCACTGAACAGCTGTTGTCCTCTTACAGGGCTTGTCCTCTATTGTGCCTGTATCTGTCTATGATGGCGTTACCGCAGCTTGCCAGGATTTCCAAGATATATATTTTTGAGACTTATGTTTCTCTGATGCCGCACAGCGCTACTAGGTCCTGCTCTTCGTATTATTTGTTGCTGCCTATTTGAAAGGCTTTGAAGCGGCTGCATTTGCGAAGCTCTTCCCCAGGCACTCATCCGAGGTAGCACTGCTTAAGTACTTCTGGTGTACAAAGATTACTTAGGTGGAATATTGCGTACGCCGATTGGCACAGTTTCTTCTTCAATGTATCAAGGTATCAATTTCTATAAGGAAGGTGACAACCAGAGGCACACCACAAGGAGGAGTTCTCTCCCCCCTACTGTGGCTTCTTACAGTCAACAAGATTCTCAAATTCTTTATGGAAAAAGACACAAAGATCATAGCGTACGCGGATGACCTGGTTATCTTGATAAAAGGTAAATTTCTACCAACTATCAGTGAACTAATGGAATCTGCGCTGAGTGAACTCTCCTCGTGGGCAAGACAGAACGGTCTGAGAATAAACCCCCAGAAAACCGAGCTGGTCTTATTCACCAGGAAAAGGAAAATTCCGATATTTGCTCCCCCAAAGTTAGAGGGTACTCCACTCAAACTTAAAGCGGAAGCAAAATATCTAGGCATCATTCTTGACTCCAAACTCTCCTGGAAAAGGAACCTGGAGGAAAGGATGAAAAAAGGACTGAACGCTTTTTATGCATGCAAAAAGACTTTCGGAAAAAGATGGGGCTTGCAACCGTACATCATTCATTGGATATACACAGCAATCATCAGACCCATTTTAACTTATGGGGCCCTAGTCTGGTGGACTGCTAGCAGCTTAAAAAGCCATATGAACATGCTCAACAAAGTACAAAGGTTAGCAGCTGTTTGTACAACGGGAGCCATGAGAAGCACGCCGCAAGCAGGGTTGGACATGATTCTTCATCTCCTCCCTTTGGATCTATTCATAAAAGGCTACGCCGCAAAGAGCGCTCTCAGACTAAGAGAGTCCTCTCTGTGGAAGCAGCCAACTATGGACATGCGGCCATACTTAAGATAATAGACGACCTGGGAAGGAAACATGGTTTTAGTAGTCTCGCAGCTATGACCGACTATATCCCCCCCCCCCCAAAATGACTTCTCTCTCAGCATACCTATCCTTTTCCCCGACAGAGAAGAGTGGCTATCAAACGCCGTAATCAACGACCATGAGATCACCCTCTTCACCGACGGATCGAAAATGGACACAGGCACTGGGGCCGGGTTTTACTCTGATACCCTACACAAACAGGAATCATTCAGATTCCCTGATATGTGTAGCGTGTTCCAAGCAGAAATCCTGGCAATAGGGAAAGCAGCCAAACACCTACAGGTAGCCGATATCCCACCATCTGATATCACCATCTTCGTAGACAGCCAGGCTGCACTGAAGTCAATAGAATCCTGTATAACGAGATCAAAGGCTGTCAAGAAATGTCGCGACTCACTGAAGTCCATCAGACACCATAAAGTTAAACTCTGCTGGGTACCGGGCCACAGCTCAATCGCAGGGAACGAAAGAGCAGACGAGCTGGCCAGGCAAGGTTCTGAATTGGACATCAGCGAAGCGGACACGTCACTGCAACCACCGATCAGCGCATTATACAGGATCATAAACGATACAATCATCAAAGAGGCCAACTCGTCTTGGCTTTCAAGAAACGACAGCTACACGACAAGATCATCGTGGCCAGAGCTCAACGTCGGAAAAACAAAGAAGCTCCTGGCGCTGGACCGTAACTCGATCCGTATGCTCGTCGGAGTGATCACAGGACACTGTCCCATTGGAGCCATGCTCCGGAAATGGGACTCGGGATCCAGCGATCTCTGCCGGAGCTGCGGCGATGAGGAAGAAACTGAGACGATCCAACATCTGCTCTGCCACTGTCCAGCTCTCCAGAATCGACGCCTAGTATCGCTGGGCCAAAGATTCTTTACAGAGATTGCGGACGTGGCTAACGCAGATATATCGGATCTTCTAAGATTCATCAAGAGCACGGGGTGGTTTCAGCCACCACGTGATAGGACAGGTTAAATTTATGTGTACCCACACAAACGAAGGGAATCACAATGGGCCTCTTGGTCTCCGAGTGGAAGTGATGTCCAACCATCACACTCCTCTTCTTTAACCTAACCTAACCTAAGGTATCAATGTGGTAGCTCCATTTTAAGTTATATTCTACTGTAAGTCCTAAGTATTTATATGTAAAGACGTTGTCGATGCATATGGAGCAGTCATCATCTTATTTTATATTGTACTACCGCCAAAGCAATTTCTGTGCAAGCAATCTGCATCGTGCAATTTTTAATTTTGTTTCGGGATATGCGGCGGACGAATGTACATTATCTTAATCTTAAGTGCGTTGATATTTAATCCATGGTCGTGACAACAAGTTGTGACTCTATTAAGGTCTAATTGCATTCATTTTGCAGCTAACTACTATCGCTATGTCGTTCGCATACGCACAACCTCTACTAATCTTTAACATTGACACTAAATCGCTTACAAACATAATAAAAAGAAGTGGTCCTAACTTTGATCCATGTGGTATACCGTATACGAGGGTTGCTTTTAAGTTTTTACAATCGAGGAATAGGTGGCGTTAATGAGTTGTGGTACCACTGTATTTGTGGTTTGTTATTGCGAAGCCAGTGGCAATTTAGAAATTGACTGAGTAAGTTGTTGACAGTGAACGTTTAAAAGAAGCAAGTTTGTGCAAAAAATGGAAATCACCCGTGAAGGCTTACGTTGGATGATTTTTTATGATTTTAAAAAAGGCCTTACTCAACAACAATGCATAGAATCGCTTTGTTGAAATGTTGAAAAAATTCGACCGAGGACATTCAAAATCAGTATACAACATTGTTGCAGGAGACGGAACTTGGATATATTCATATGATCCTGAAAGTTAAACAAAAGATGCACGGACAGCGATTTTAGTCACCTCAGCTGTTGAAGACTTTCAAAACCATGTTTCTACGATATCAGCTTCAGAGTGGAAAAAATGTTTCTGGAATTGGTTTGAGCGTATGCAAAAATGTATAGACCTTAAGGGCGAATATTTCGAAAAGCAATAAAACACTTTGTTTCGAACTTGTTCGTTTCTGTTTCACTTTTTGTAAAAAACTTAAAAGGCAACCCTCGTACAACATTTTTTTCTTCACTGACATGTTCACCTATTTCACCTATGTTCTGTTGTTTAAGTAGTTTTCAAACCATGCTAATATGTCTGTCTTAAGATTTGTCAGGGGCTCAATGTGTCGAAAGCCTACTTTTCGGGCCGGAACTGTGTTATCTATACGCTCTACATGGCCTAGCCATCTTAAGTGTTGTGTCCGTAGACGCTTAACCAGGCTCATGCTCCCGTACAGCCCATATAGTTCGTGATAGAATCTTCTCCTCCAGATGCCATCAACGCGAACAGGACCAAAGATCGCACGCAGAACTTTTCTTTCGAAACAACCAAGAGCTTCATCATCCAATTTTAACAGCGTCCATGCTTCTGCACCATAGAGCAGGGCTGGGATGATTAGAGTTTTATATAAAGCCAACTTGGTCTTTCGAAAGAGGTCTCTATTACTCAAATGCCTCCTGAGCCCAAAGAAACAGCGATTGGCAAGAGTGATTCTGCGTTTCATCGCGGTACCGATGTTGTTGTCCCTATTTACCGCGGAGTCGAGGTAGACTTTGACTATCTCGAAGTTCATGCTGCCCATTGTGACGCTCTGTCCGAGACGTCGATGTTGTGCGCCCTTTCTTGATGACAACATGAACTTCGTTTTGCCCTCATTTACCGCTAGACTCATTTTAGCCGCACTTATACTTTTCGACAAATTCGTATAGTCTTCTTGACAGTACTTTTCTAAAACCTTGTCGACAGCCGAAATCAGTCTATAGTTCAAGACATCATTTTTCTTTCCGCTTTTGTGGAAAAGCGAGCTTTTGAAGTCTTAAGCATATTTTGAATTGAGGCTTGATCTGTTGATGAGTTTTGTTATCACTGGAGCTAGAATTTGTTCGTTGTTCTTAAATTTTTTTGGCCTAATGTCGTCTATCTCAGCCGATTTGTTGCTTTTCAAAGAGCTTACAATATTTTGTGCTTCTGATACAGGTGCATGTTTAGCATAAACTGAGTGCTGTACACTACCTGCATGGCAAGAAAATGTTTAGTACTTAAGATGACAAAGTGTTAGCGAAAATGTTGATCACGTTTTAAAATTATCGTTGTTCGAAAAGTTCCTCATTAGGACATCATCTTGATTGCATGGGATACAACGTCCCAACTTACCGTTTCCAAATGAGTTTCAATGACTTAATAGAAATCGCACCGTTAATTTCTACAAAATTCCAACGTGCCTCAAACTTGCTTAAAAATTTGGAGTGAAAAGCAAAACTTGCCACAAATGGCATTTATTTACTTAGATTGTACAAAATCAATCACGAATGAAATGATGAGTTTTGACAGATGATGTTTCTGATCTGACTTTTTGGACCAACAGATGCCGCTGGTGCCATCTATTGGATTATGGAACATTTCCACGTGCTTCCCCGATAATAATTAATTTCTCTTTCCAAAACCCGGCTTGAGTTCTGAGAATAAAATAATATTTATAACTCGCTAACTCCTTGCAAACTCACCCAGGTAGATGCATTATACTTATAGAAAGGGCTACAACCCACGGGCACCTTCTCTACAGCATTTTGGGCCACCTACTATTTTTCAAGTTCTTTGTAAAGACAAAACCCAAATCATCAATATCTAATCACTCTAATAGCTGCATTACTTGACATGAATAAATGAATCGCTTAATCAAGTTAAACTTGGCCCATAAAATCCTCATTGAAAATGTAGCCTATTCCCCAAGATATGGTTGGGCTCAAAAGCTATAATGACAATAGATCTCTCATCAAGGAAACCCCAAATTGATTTACTTTCGTTTAAAACTTGAACACACTCATTGAGACTTTAACAGTTTGGTGAATGCGCTTATACTATCCGTTCTCAAGTCCCTAGTCCTTTGTTTCAATGTTTAACCAACCCTTCACCAGCCCGTTGACACATGACTCCGCCACTTACAACGAGGCAGTCACAATACCAGCAACAACATTTTTCAACCTAAGCCAAAGTAGCCTGAACCACGAGTATTTGTCATTTAGTCTACTATAGGGATAACAAAAGCCAGACAAACAAGAGAAAGAAATTTCATCAAGAAAATCCTTCATCCTTAGTGTCTACGTGTCAAAGGTAGACGACATTGATTTGATCCAATACCTTATTGTTAGCTTCATGACATAACCACCTCCAGATACCGTATATATGTAGTCTACTGACGACAGGACTGGCATGCAGAAAAGTGTTGACTTTGGGAATCTACAAAGTGGAAAAGGATGCCAAAAAAGAAGACTTTACGAGTCCTTCGGGGCTGATGTTCACGAAGAAAATCCATCAAACATCCGCATTCCCCATGTCGTCTCTCAGTCGTTACCGCCCAAGTCATCAGTATCGGGGACTTTTTTATTGCGACTTCTAAGTCAACACACACACACAAGGGTCATACGAACCCATGGGTTCTTACGGTAATGGCTTGCCATCTATAATTCAATTGAATCCTGACGACGACGATGACGACCGTCAGATTCTGTTTATGCTCGGGGCATCATAACATGTGTTCCCACGATATGAGTACGAATATTAAGGAGTGGATGGGATGATTGTTGGCAAGAGCAACGCTTGAATGTGGGATCCGAGTATCGTACATGCGAGTAGTGGGTAATCTTCAATTTCGGATGGCGCAACGGATGTGAGACTGGTATTTAGAAGGTGTACCTTCGCTTCAAGTGCAGTTGGAGCTCCGGTAGGTTTGGTATGCCAATCGCGGACGAGATTTTTGGGCGGCCTGTCGGGGAGTAATTCGTCATATGGTAGGAATGCAAGTACCTAAGTGGTTAGTGGATTAGCATTGGAAAGTTGGCGTTTGCTTTATGAAGCACTGAACAGATTTGGAAAATTTCGGATGCAGACATGAAGTTGAGGAAATTATGCCGGAGAGGCGTAGCCTTGTAGCTTGATATCCTTATCGTGATAGTCATGGACTATAACAATGATGGGGAAGTTATTAATGTTTGGAGAAGTCAATTTCAGGATACGTTAATACGTATTAGAACCGAGGTCAATAATGCGGATGTCGTGAGATTACTTTGTTTTAGTTTCGCTTCCAGTCTGTTTGGTCTTGTGTGTTACAAGTAGTCTTAAAGGAAAGCTGATCAACGTGGTTTTCGTTCTTGATCCATACAACTTATGGGGGTTTCATTCGGGAGTCACATTAAGCCATGTGTTCTCTTGAATCAGGAGACTGTTGAATCAATCAAACATCCGGGACAAGCATGCAAATCCTAATCCAGAACTAATGATATGCGAATGACGTCTGTTCCAAAGGTTTCGCCATTAGCAAATAGGATGCAATCCAGATCCAAGCATGGAATACGGGATTGACTGGAAACATTTTGTAAAGACTTGGTATGATTTGTTTTTCTCTGCCATACATATTGTGTGAAAGTAGACTATTTGAGATTTTAGAATGGATCTTACCTTATCTTAACCTAATCAGGTCTTGGGGCCTGCTGGGTTTATGCCTCGAATTGACAATTCTTCGTTTGTAGTCATATGCCTGAATATATTTGAATATCAAACGGTAGGTTGAGTTAGTTCACCACTATTACCGACCTTAAGTGCAGAAAGTCTCTTTTAACCTGTTATTGTTTTAGGTATTCGTAACACCGTGAGAGCACGATTGCGTAAGTTCTCAGAGGTTCTCTTTTTATCAAAAACTTTTTTTTCACAAGCTTGTTTAGATCTCAACCAGCATGTCAATGAAATGACTGAGGTTCAACCTTGTCTATTTCTGATTTCGATCATGGTGATCTAGACATTTTAAAACCTATAGGTGTTGCGTGCAAGCGGTTGATAATAAATCAGGGCTATCTCAATGCCCTTTTGATGATTTCAATATTTATTGGTGATGCCAGCTAAAAAGTAAATAGTTAGTAAGTTGAGAAAGACAGACGAAGTTGTTGATATACTACCGAAGAGTTGGAACACTCAAACGTTAATTAATCGCCTCCTCTCTGCCAAAAAGAGGCAAAGAACTGGAAGATCGAAAAAATGGAAGTAGCTAAAGGAGATTTGAAGGATAAGATTCTTTTCCGATCCTTGGTCTGGCTGTGCTTGGATAACCTAAGATTCTCCTTAACGAAGGATAATTCATATCGATTTGGAGCTTTATGGGTCATGAGACGATGCTCGATGACGATAGTTATTATTGTTGACTTCTGATCTAAGCCCATCTTTGGGTTAATAGGATCGATTGATGTGAAAGTTTTATGCAGACTTGTGAGATGATCACCTGTTCACCTTTGACGACGCTTTACTGAAAGACACGAATTAATTTGGTCGGGCCTTATGTTTGGTTTGCGATGTTCTAGCGACCTGATCGATTTTTCCATTTATCACTGAAGAGCTAAGAGTATTTTCGTCAGTGAAAGAGTAAATTAGATCAGAAGTAAGAGACAGGAGGTGGAGAAAATAAAAAAAGAGTGTTGGAGACAATACGGAACCCTGAGGTTCCCCGATCCCAAAAACACTTATTTTTGTAATAAGCGACTTAGGACAAACACTGGCAAATGTTTCCGAAATATCGAGGGTGACAATTTCGCACTCATCTGCTTGGTGGAACGAATGCTTTCATTTTTCGTTTGTGGATCAACTGCTACGGAAGCCACATTGTCGCTCATTGAGACATTTCTGCAACTTAGGGTTCAAGAGAAGACGGTTAGTACGAAGGGGAAGAAGACTTGTTGAGGTGAGTCCAGAAGAGTTCAATATGTGGGAAGATTTACGCAGTGGTTTTACCAGCGATGATAAATACCCCTTCGAAACTATGGGAGACGTGCGACCTAGACTAACGGAATTATTTACTATATGTCAAGATCTTTTGAATTCCTTAGAACTGAACGAAGGCGGAAGAGGAATGGTTCCTTTTAGTGCCATAATACACCTGGGCATACTGCACTGCAAAGGTTGGCTTTGTACTAACATATGCCAGCTTATATGTTATGAATGATCGGCCCTTTCTACCTCGGGAATTTCGTAGGAATTTTCTCCTTAGTTCTTAGTTCAACTTAGTTTCAGTTAATCCTAAATCATGTATACGTATACCTTGTTTATAAGCCAATTACTGCGTTACAGCTTAAATCACACAACGTATTAGCCCAAGGTCTTGATACTAAAGGTAATTTTTTGCTTCTTAGTTTTTCAGTGTTCTATTTATGACAGCTTACATCTAATTTATGACATATACTTAAATCAAATATACTCACATAGCATTGCCATTTTGTTATGGAAAAACCTCCGAACAATGCTTGGAAATTGTATAATTTTATTATCAACATTTTACGGTCATAATCGATATATTGAGGAATCAATTCAAGCCATATAACTTGCACTACCCGTATAGTGGAAAATATTGCTGATGGATTATGTAGTCACTGCTAACGAAGACCGTGAATTGTTCATTCGTCGCCATTTGCAGCAATTGGGATTGTGCTATTCGACTACATGGAACAAGTTACGTAAGATTCTTAGCCTAAAACCTTACAAAATACCGAAACTCAGGTCTTGCAAGAACTAAAGCCGAACGACTTGCCAGAACGTCGAATTGTTGATGAGTGGGCCTTAGAAAAGCTGGCGGAAGGTCGACCTTTTTATCGAAAAATTCTCTTCGGCGATGATTGATTGATTGGGTGTGTTAATAAACAAGACTGCCACATTTGGTCTGATGGCTAACTTCGGACAATACAAGAGCAGCCAATACGGAAAAATGTCCTATTGATACGGTCTGTGGTGCGGAAGAATCACTGACCCCTTTTTTTCCAAAGATGAGAGTGAGAGCCCAAAAATACACGAGCTGAACCTGGTCGACACGTGGTTTTAGTCAGACGGCTCTATATGGCAGAAAACACGAGAATTGATGGACCAATTGAAAAATCAGTTCGGTGAGCAATTTGTCTTTCGCTATGGATTATTTGAATATAGTTTGTAAAATGGCATGCATTGGCCTATTAACTTAAATTAACATTTTATATAGTTTTGTAATTTTTTAATCGCTTTTTGATATTTGGAAACCAAACGCTTAAAAAATCACGCTTTACATTGACGATTCATTACTAGGGTGAGAGGTACATAAGGATAAAGCCCAGAGTGATGGTGGAATTAGTGGTAATGTGACAGCTTATTCATGCGTTCAGTAAAGTATATTAACTCTGCAAAAATAGACATACATATGTACCTTTCTTCGTGTGCTTTTTACCATATCCACTGTCGAAGGCTCTGAGGGTTGTGTTCCTCGAAATCAGTTGCTATAACAGCTAGGAGACAGGGGGATGATTCTCTGAATGGAGTCAGACAGAGATTCAATCAAGTTAAAGGTTGAGTTTTGTACAGTATTGATGATGTATTAAAATTTAATACAAACCAATATAGCGATAATATTATCGACAGCAGATAATGGCAATCAATTATATCCAGGAAAGTCGAACACTTAAGAATCAGTGCTAAGAAGCCGATTTGTAAAGGGAAATTGGACATAAGTGGCAGAGCCCATAAATATGAGAAAACTGCATGCAAAAATCTCAAATCTCTCAAAGGTATGACAAACAAAGCAAACCGAAGGCAAAACCCAGACTAAGCGGGAGTCGTTGTAAATTAAAACTCTGATGAATGTTGCAAGACAAAGAGCAGTAATTGTTATGCGGGTGTGGTATAAAAGTCGTTCTGTTATGAACCACGAAGGGTTTTCCAATTCTTTCACTCATTCCATGATTACTTTCGAGAGACCAAGTGTGATAAGATATTAGTCCAAATTGACTTCTCTACAAGGCTCGAGTTCAGAAGAAGATTTCCAGCTTTTGCAGCGTAAATAGTTGCTTTGGAAACCAAATCGTCCCATACTACTTAGAAATTTTACTCTGACTTTACCAACTGAAAGTTTACTGTGCCTTACCAACGAGTAATTCATTTAGATAGTGAAATCTTGTACATGCCATAAGTTAATTGCCTTTAAGTGGAAGCGACAGGGAGTACTCTCCACTGAATGTTGATAGCTGAAAGTGCTAATATTAGGTGCGGCTGATGTGTGAACTGATATTCCGGTAGGATGATTTACATCGGCTGTAGGTTTAACTTCTAGTTGATTCAAAGGTGTTTTTCATTGCGTTTGTGTTAAATTTTAACTTGAATAAAACGAGTTGTCTGCGATGTAAAAATTAATTTTATTAGTCGCGCTGAATTTCACAAGTGGCTTAAATAATGATGACTCCCAGTTGGTTTGTTGCCGTAAGTTAGCGAGCCGAGAAAGAAGCTTCTAAATTTAAGTGTACGTCGTAATTTGATGAGCATTCCGGGCGAGCCGAGCATAGCAGTTGAACTCTTGAAGGCGAGATGCAATATACTAGCCCATTGTTTTTTTTTTAAATAGCAGTAAAACAATGAGAAAAAACATTGCTTTGATGTTCAAGCGGGTCAAGTGACATGGCAATATCAATGTCTGCTACAAGTCTTATCACCTACTTTTGAATTTTATCTAGCATGTGCAAAGAGGTTTTCATTACACAAGACCAGATATGAACGGTGTACTCTAGCTTGAGACGGATTGTAGGCCTTGTAGATTGAAGCCAAATCAGAGGGATTGAAATTTCACTTAAAAAACTTATACATTTCACAACGTTCTTAGTGAATGCGAATGTCGTCCCAACTAAGTGTTTTATTAACGCTTAACATACGTTCCCATTCCTATTTTACGGCCGAAGAGCAGGAAATAGAAAATCAGTGAAAAAAATCATTTAAAAAATGAGGAAGAGTATAGGTCCCTGAACATAACCTTGTGGAACACCAATATTTTTGGTTAATTTCAGACTTGAGATCATCGGACACGACTTGAATTGAGGGGTCCGAAAGGTAATTCCTAATCCAGAGAAGAAGGGAATTTTCTATACCATAAGCACGCGTTTTCGAAAAAAGTTGCAAACTGTGCAACAATGCATCGGAAAGGAGAACAATCTTGCTTTCAACGTGGTTGTATAAAGATTGGTCGCTCTTTTTCGAGATATATACCATCAAATCACCAGTGGATATCGCTGTTATATCTGACTTTCGAAGACTCTTAGATCCATAAAATTTTGTAGTTATCCAGAACAAGTTCAATAAATCGCTGTCGATAAAAGCCAGCTTGCAAATAAGTTATCCGATTTATCTATTACTTCCAAAATCCTCCCAACAAACTACATGAGAGCGTTTTTCTTTTATTCGCATTTTAAGACCCATTAAAGTCAGTTTGCAGAACAGGATTCACGAATGGGCCTTTTACCGCGAGTTTACTTAAAATTCAATTGTACTTCACGATTGAGTTAACCTATTTTATTTTTGAATAAATTACACATGTGATTTATCGAGGAGCATTTTAAAACACAAGGAAGTAATAAAGGTGGTGGAAAATAAACAGCATAATGTGGATCTGTGTTTTGTGAGGCTCGGAGGACGAGACCACCAAATAAATTCGATGAAGTTTTCCATTGAGACTTTGCGTTTCGAGTTTTTTTTTATATCTGCATTTTATAGGACTCTTCAGCTTCATTTACTCTATTTGATATAAATCTGTTTCGAATAATCTTTCATTTAATTGATGCGATTTAATTCAAGTTTAATTCAAGATGTTTGATTATTCACGTTCCCATCTGAGTGACTTAAAGAAGGGTCTCTTAGGAACCGAAATTCACATATAGGTTACGAAAGTCAGTTTCAGTAAATTTTTAAATAATAATTAGAAACAAAGGTTTTTACTTCATCCTAGCCCCATAGCCGCCTTAAATATTTTATGACAAATTCTTGGAAAGGTCGACATTCTCAATGGATACCCCAGACGGATGCTTACACTTTTATTGACGTTTACCTTTGTCTTTCCCCTACCTCACCAACCCGAGTCAATGTAAATAAAATAATGCTCGTAAGAACTTCATTAACGAGGAATGACTTTCCAAGAATATCCTTCTTAACATGGTAAGGAGTAACAGACCTTTCGACGACTTCTATAACTGGAATATATAGCCCTCATTGTTGCTGATTTATACAAAAAGGCTTACGTTTTCAGTGTAAGGGAACGATAGCTCCATGCCAACGCACAAATTAAATAGACGGATAGAATGCTACAGGATAGAACGCTATCTATGAGCTATTATATCAAAAGTGTGCCGGAAGATATCAACGGCAAACTAGATAAAGCTTTCCCAGCAACAACATACTCACGAATGCCGGTAACCTAGTAACTACCCTTATCCACTATTTTTCTCCACATCGTACGAGATTTAAATCAAAGTAAAATCCCAGAATATTTAACCGATAAAGGGTTATGGTAATGAATTGTCATACCTCGAATTAGGGAACTCAACGCTGGCTTAAATAAGGGAAGATTGATTATATTTTTTGTATTTTATTTTGAATAATTTGTATTTTTGAAGTGAAATTTGGCGCAGCTTACCCAAATTTCACAACTGTATGATATGCAATTGATTGATTAAGAATAATGAAAAAATTAAAGTTCAGATCTTCCATTTATGAATGAATGAATGAATTATGAATGGGTATAGAATTTGGGATGCAACCTTTACTTTATCAAATGTCTCGGTAATATGTTTAAAAAATGTAAATCTGGAATCAAGATCTGTGCCTAGGTACTTCGCAGAATTTTGGACAAGTCGAAAGAGAAATTTGAGAACACTTTTAATTATCATTTTATAAATGAGACCATCATGCCAGATAGTATCAAATGCTCTCTCTATGTCAAGTAACTCCAAGCCAGTCGACCTTCTCTCTCCACGATACTTTTAATTAAGTTGCAGATTCTGAGAACACCAGAGCTAACTCTAAATTCAAATCCTTTAACAGGGAACATTTTCCTTTTCCATTTCGTGATCCATTTCGGCCAAAAGATCTTAAGGGTCCTCTTCAACCATTTATTTACAAATATCTATAGCTTCCGGTTTATGCTGTCCGTGGTCTTCCACGTCTCACAGCCATAGAAGGGGTCGGATTTGACATTGGAGTTAAAGATCCGGAGTTTTAGAGAAGAAGAAAGCTGTTTGGATCTCCATAAATTCCTCAACGCATAGTAGGCCGACAGAACCTTGTTGATGCGCGTAGAGACCTCGAGTTCCACGGTCTCTGCAGAACATGCTGCCGGGGTAGCAGAGAGAGGATTGTCTCACCCCCATGAAGACATGGTCGAGGACAGCTTTCCAGCTTCTGTGAAAAGCAAAAGGAACAGAAATATAACACACTCTTGTCTCACTCTTCTGGTTTGTGCTCTCTTGGAGCGCACCGTGCATGGAGCCTCTTGCTACAATTCGCGTACGAGGTCGATGATAGCGTTTGGGATCCAAATGTTCTCCAAGGTGTTGCATCTCCACGGATGAGCAACGAGAATTTTTCATCGTCATCCTGCACAATCACAATCTAACGGGTTTGGTAGGAATGGAAAATTGGACATGGCTTTGTACGGCTCGTCTCTATGCGGCCTTGAAATCGACGAATAAGTGGTGAATGTCGATCTGCATTTATTAGGTCTTTTCAAAGATCTGCCGCAGTGTGAATATTTCATCTATCGTGTAGACTTCCCTGGCCTCGAACCACACTGATAAGAAACTGTCAGGTTCTCGACGAATGGTTTGAGGCCCTCACACAAAACGGCAGAGAGGATTTTATATGCGATGTTAAGGAGACTGATCCCTCTGTAATTGGCGCAATCAAAGAGGGGCATGCTTTCCTCCGACCACATCTTACAGATGAGGTGGAGCATGCGCCTAACCAGATCATTTTCAACCGCTTTATATAATTCCGCGGATGCAGCATTGTCTTGAAGGCGTCTTGTTTGGCTGCGTGGGCCTGTCTGCACTCGCGATCAAACCACAGGTTTTCCCTGGGTGTCGTAAGATCCAGCATCTTAGTGGCAGCTTCTTTCATAGCTTTTTGACAATTCTTTCGTTCTTCTTCCGTTTAGTGAAGACGAAGTTTAGTGAAGCCGAATCTTTAGAGAGTGTTTTGGAGATTCGGTCGGAAAAAGTTCGGAGTTTTGGAGCTTGTGGTGTTCTTTCTCGACTTCGTTGTTTTTCCGTGTTCTTAGCTTGGTTCGGACATCGACAATACTGGAAGAGTTTCCGACGTCGATCGCAATGTGATCAATCTTGTTGACGGTTCCGCCAGGTTCCTCTATGGATGTTGACGTTTCGAAACCGCGTACTCACTACAAAGAGGTTCCCCTCCGAGGCGAAGACCACGAGCGTTTTCGGATGTTGTGCAGTGTAGCTTGTATTTTCCGATGAATCAAGCAAAGATTTCTTTTCTCAGCTGTGCATTAAAATCTTCTAGAACGATCTTCGTGTAGTAGCTGGGGCATTGACCGTATGTTCTTGGGGAAGCAACCAGAAGAGCCACACCAAAAAAAGCACGCCAAGTTCAGTCAAACGTTTTGCTAATTATTTTCTTCGATTACAATGGCATGGTTTGTGTGAAGCAATATTAACAAAACCTCCATTTCTGGGGGATAAAATTCATGGTTGTTTTATGGAGATCATTCACCTGCTCACTCATCATTGCCTGTGCAAAATTAAATGACCAAAAACAATATTAATAATTCCTCAACCACAGTATTCACCGGACTTGGCACACAGGCAAAAATGAAAAGAAATGGTGGAGGTTTGTCATTATTGAGGAACTAAAGCCCGTATTACTGGAAGATCTCAAGGCTGTACTCAAAAGCGCTTTGAGGGTTGAAAAAAAACCTTGGCCCAAGGCTATTATGTTTCAGGGGGATTACTTTCAAGCTCGTAAAATGGCGGTACAGTAAGCCAGACCGGACAAAAATACGCTATGATGGGTCTTATTAGAGCCACGAAGCATGTGAATTGTATCCTGCGGTCAAGTTGATTGTAGTCTCTTGAAATACAGATACCGGTCAGACTAGATACCAAGAACCGCGTTTCTCACCGCTATTGGTTATCCGTGCAGTCAAATGATCGCGAAATTCCTATATTTCTTTCTGGAGTCTCTTGAGACCCTATACAACGGAGTCCTAAGCAATATCGTTTTTGACTTTCTATATTTTTAACATGATCCAAGTCTCACTAGAACATGGCACTAATGACTTTAATTTTTGTACCTGATCTGTATGCTACTAAATGATCCGCGTTCGCTATTGAGTGGCTGACGAAACCTATACTAGCGAATAGATATCGAAAAGACTGAAGTATTTCGCCGCGCCTTGTTGTATAGCGTTTTTAATTATCAAATATTCTGGTCGAAGTAACATTGTTATATTTAACAACCAACTTAATTCCCATAGTCATTATATAAATCATGTATAGCAAGAGGTAAGACTGGTAGAATTGATCTAACAAAACAGTGTTGATGGCCGAACAGACAAGGTTTTATTATACGGCCAGGAAAATCTATAGATCGACTCGGATCATTCATTTGTCAACATATGCCAGCATTACAAATGCATATATATGTTTTACTTGATTAGATAAAGGGAGCTTCAATCAAGTCTGTGCATGCAAGGAGGTGAACGAGCCTTGGCTAAAGATTTAATATTAACTGATATAACTTCGAGACCGTCAAGGACTCCGCACACAAGTTAGTAATTTTATTTTATCCTTAATGAAGGACTTCTAACTTAATATAGGCAACAGTGAAAGTAAAAAGTGAAAACAAGTTGCGGAAATGAAATAAAAAAATAAAAATTAATTTTACTTGCTGATCCTGTTCGTCAAAGGTCGCATAAATTAATTATTGAATTAATCCGCCGTCCAATGCGTTCCAATTCAAAATATTTAATCTGACATCGAACGCACGTTTTCCGTTCGACATCAAACCACTAAAAATTAATTTTAAATATTTCCATAATTATTTTAAATTGAATATGAAGTCACCCCTCCGTTTAAATAACCTCTTTAAAGGCACGGTGAGCAATACTCGCTGAATTAAATTAATTCGGTAGTATTTATATAACAACAACAACAACTAAATGTTGTTATCTGTATTTAATCCAATTTAAATTGATGGGGGCTTTTTAGTCATTTGGGTGGAGAGTTCGCCACCCTTGCACACCACTAATTGCACAATAGATTTGCAATTAATTGAATAATCCTCTTTAAAGCTTCCACCAAAAACATGTCAGGAGGTAGACGAGCGGCGGAACTGGCTTTGTAATTAGCCACAATGATGCCAAAAAGTAGAACACGAAAAAAAAAATTAGAAGAAAAGTGAAAAAGCCAGCGACAAAAAAAGTCCAACATTGGCTTCCGGTTTGCAATTAAATGTCTAGTGAATTGGAAGGTGCATGCAAGCGAAGGTCTACGTACCGCCGGCTAATGCCTATCTATTAATTATGCATTACTCACTTATTGTCGATTTTTACAGTAAACTTTCTAGTCGGATAGTAATAAAACATCCGCGGGTTCCTGGTTTCATAGATTGGCCAATAATTCATTATTGACATTGCGGTGTATTAGATTACCTATAGTCGGCTGCATGGTCATTTTCTGTGTCCTTTTTCCTATGTTGTTGCGTTTTTTTTTTGTTTTGATGAAAATGAAATGAAAATGTTCGGCATTCGCTGACCACAGGCTAATTAAAATCGGCCATGGAAAAGTGATTTAAATTCAGTTAATGCTAATGCATGCGCCGCAAACGGCGTAATTTACCGCAAAACTATTTTCTAATGTTGCTCGCGGTTAATGACTCTCCTTTAGCGTGCTTGGGGTGTACATGGAGTGAGTGTGTTGTTTGTTATTTATTTTTAAGGGGATGTTTTAAAAATCATGACAAAAGCGGAAAACCAACAGTAATTAATGGTTTGCTGGCGACTACAGGTGCCAAACGCTTTTAACACATAAGGGAAACATTTATTTTTATTTTTGCGAGCTTAATTGAAAACAGTATGTCCACGGCGCTGAAATTGGGATAATTGTAATAAACCGAAAATTAATTCATTGCGTTTCAACCGATTTGAATGGACAGCGGTTAAAAATTTAAAAATTACTTATGAAAAATGCACGGCTCCCAGAATACTTTCGTATGGAAAGTTTTTTTATGAGTTTCAGCCATACAAGGCCAGAGATCACGTACACTGAACCGCGTTTTCGCTAAACTCAGAGAAGGAACAATTGGCAAAAGTAATTCGAGATCTTATCTCCCGCTAATGGCATTGTATATTAAGAGGCACACGATCATATAACATTTTAAAGGTTTTTCAATAAGGGCGAGTAGATGTTGAAGGGTAATAAAACAAGCTCTGCGTGAGGTATTATCCAAGTTCTCCTTTTATTTGAAAGGGGCATGTATGCCATATTATGTGTAAAATATGTCATCGTTCAAGTGCCCACCTCGGCTTCTTACGGTGGCACGCATCCGATGGGTTAATTTTCAATGACTCTTCCTCATTTATCTGGCTGAAATTGAACGATGGTCTATGTTAGGTTCACCTTAAACAAAAACATTGGTCAATTGGAGTTTATTCGCATAGATTTGCGACTTCAGGAAACTCCACAAGAAAAAGTCTAGCGGGGTCAAATCGCATGACCTTGGTGACCAACTCACCTCTGCGAGAGATGACCTTACCCTCAAACGGTTTATGCAGAATGACAATCGTGGCGTTCGCTGTGTGGTACGTAGCGCCGTCCCCCTGAAACCACATGCCGTCCAGGTCCATATGGTTCAATTTTAGTCATGAGAAATTGGATATTAACGTTCTGTAGCGCTCGCCATTGACGGTGAGCCCCTCACCAACATCGTTTTCGACAAAGTACATTACAATGACTCCGCCGGCTCTAAATCCGCACCAAACGACAACTCTTTGAGGATCCACTCTCACTTCGTAAACCTTGTGTGGGTCGGTGTTGTCCCATATATGGTCATTTTGCTTATTCACACAGCCATTCATCCAAAAATGCACCTCGCCGCTAAAGATGATTTTTCTGCCAAAATTTGACTCTCTTTTGAACATTCCGAAGCTCAGTCAGCGAACAAACGGCGTTGTCTATGGTCTTGAACTTTGAGCTCCTGGGGCAGTTGGATTTTACACGGGTGTAGGCCTAAGTCCCGACGCAAAATTTGCCAAGTTGAAGCCTTTGAAAGGAGGCCGAGTTCTTGTGCACGGCGAGGAATCTCAGCCGATCTTGCGTTCCTCTGACAAACGAATGTTGGCTGATTGATTACCGAACCGGTCGTCTCAAATTTCGCCACCACGTCTATCGTAAAATGGGCGCAACGTCTTCCGATCAAACTGATTCGAAGCCACGTTGCAAGAGCAATGACTTCGGTCAATAACCTGATCTTCGGGGCTTACTACCCCAACGATTTATATCATGAGAGAGTGTGCCTTAACGGCTTTGTCCCGCCAGAAGCATTCCTCTATCTAGATAGATGTGAGCTGATTCAGGACAGATTGGCGGTATCGCTAACCTTCCACGTGGGTCGCAATTCCGTGGAACGGCGATTCCTCTACGGACCTGATGTCGCGCTCCGTGAGCCCGAGCGCCTCAGATTCTGTAGATCGGTCCCACGTCGGGATCGAGGAGACGTAGTCCGCCAGCATCAACGCTTTAGGTGGCTGGAGAGAACTCCGTCAACGGACACCTTGATAGGAGCAGCCTCTTTAAGGCAAGGCCTGCCCAACACAAATGGCAGGCTTACATAACCTAAGGTAGGGTAGGGTAAAGTAGGATAGGGTGGGGTAAGGTAGGGCAGGGTAAGGCATGGCAGGGTAAGGTAGGGTAAGAAAGGGTAGGGTAAGGTAGGGTAGGTTAGGCTAGGCTAGGGCAAAACCGGAAAAAAAAATATAAAACGAAAAAATCACAAAAAAAACATTTTTCTTAGCTTAAGTTAGTTATAATAATGTAAATTCATGTAGGGGTCGAAAGACATATGTATGTTTCAATTGTTCTGTTTGTTTAAGAGTGTCCGCCTAGGGCCAGTAAGATAGTTACATTTGTTAAGATAGTTAAGCTAGTTTTAAGCATTTTTGACTAGGGTAAGATAAATATAAGTTAATATGAAATAAAAATTAATTGAAACTACTAAAAAAAAAAATGGGCGCAACGTCTTAACTGACACTCATTTTCATAGTAAAATTTTATCATTTGGACATGCTGTTCAATCGTGTAGCTTACTATGGTGATTTGGCATCAGTTAGTAGATAATAAATAACAGATTTGACAAATGTTACCAAAACAACATGGCCCATAGACCACCAAAATCTACCCGCGCCAATTGAAAAACCTATACCTAAAATATGTTTTGTCATCGTTCAATATTGAATGTTGTTCATTGTCATCATCGACAAATTGACCAGTTTGCCACGGACACAATAACTGATGGTACGATGATAATCATCACCGACTGTTGAGCGGAAGGTCTGTAGTTCAAGCCTGCCCATAGCCAAAAAACCATTGCTATACGGAAAAACTGTGCAACAACATCAGTTGTGAATGAGAGATGATCAGACAAAAAATGCTGACGAAGGCAAAACATTCGCAGTATAAGATTTCTTTAAAATCCATACTCTGTGTGTATTTCCAATATAACACCTGCTGTGAACTACAGCTAACGCGACAAATTCAGTCGAATCTTCCGAATCTTATCTAGGACAACCACCCCGGAGAGTAGTGAACGAAGATCTTCGACACAGACCATCTGCACCCCGTCCAGGTTGTATGACAAAAACCATAAGAGCATAACACACCAATTCAATCAGAAAAAAGCTTCGTCGCTGAAGACCATTTTTCGATGAAAACTGGTTCTTCCTCCTAAGGCCCACTCTCCGAGAGCTCGCCCCTAAATCCATGGGTAAAGAGTAAGAGTTGCTCGATGAAAGTATTTCCATAGTGATATGGCAATACTGAGTGAATATGTTTGACTTTAATACCTGCCACGAATCACGCGTGTGCTGTCAGAAATAGACTAAAAAGCCAAACAGCAAAAATAATCACTATTTGCACGTAGGCGGCGGTAATGCTACCTGGGATCTTGATCCGTAGCTCCTCCCAATACCCTATGTTGTGTAAGATTTTATCTAAAAATAAAAACACATTCAATACCCAAATACCCGTTGAGCCATTTAGCCCTTTTCTTTCAAGTACGGATGGTTTTCAGCAGAGCTGAGAATTAGACATTTAGACATTTAGTCCCTTCGATGCCGTCCACAGTTTGCCACGTTTATTGGCAATTGAGATTATCGCACTTGTGCAGTCACCGGTGTGCATAATACTTCGACTTTACTGCGATTTAACAACTTCATTTGGATATAGCGCCAACTATTGCTATTGAGATTCAGTAATTTACATTTTAGCCATATTTGACATCTCAATCAGTCAATATCAAGTTGAAAACTCGAATAGCCTTCGATAATGGTGTATTGCTTTAAAACGATAACGACGTAAAGCAGATGTTCCGAGAATCACCGAAAGGTCCCATGAAAAGTATTGAAACTATTAGAACAGGTATGTTGGTAAGGTTTGTCCAATTTTAGGACTTAGGTAACGTGTTATATGGAAAAGCTGCAGTGGATTTTGAGAAAATACGTGCCTACAGAAACATTTGCGTGTTCACTCCTCTATAAAGGTCAGTAACGTGCATATATCGGTTGTAGGACTTATACATATATGTATATCCTCTTTTCGAAGAACTGTACCTTGTTATGCAAAGAGTGAATTTTACCACATCGTCAAAGAGATTTTCAAGACACTAAATAGCACGATCTTCTTCGCTTCTACATAAGTCCGTATCAAAGAGTGTATGCTAAGTTGCCTAGCGATGTGAACCTGTCCATCCCACTATCCTTTAGTATTTTCTTTAATTAGAGGGAATAGGCACTTCTGATGCTTAGTTATATGTGATTTGGAAACAATCCATAGAACGGACAACCCGTGACAATACTTCGCCTATCCCCATCGGGAATATCATACAAGTATCACGCGTGCCAAAGACAATTCACTTTGTTCACAAACCTGATTATTCCATTCCCGGAATCCCGTCGACTTTTTCAGAATCTACTCCTAGAATCAATATCAAATCCTTGATGCGATTTGTCATTTCACTCCTTTCAGCCATTATTGTCGTTTCGCCCCACCCAACCATGGGAAGCTGCAAAAGATGTGAAATCGGATTTTCTCTAGAAACCCGTCTTTGAGTTGATTTTCGCGGAAATGTTCTCCGTCAAAATAAATTTCCAAAATTAGGAGTAACTACCGATTGTGCTTATCCATTTCAGTCTTATTTTCGATTTTGTGTCTTTTTCATTTGCCCAAATCGAGGACGTACGACGACCGGAGGGGGAATAATTTATGCGAAGGAACATCTTTTATGGGCCCAAGCTGCCTAATCTAATGGCGGATGTAAACATTAGGCAATAAATTGTACTCCCGGCCCGGCATGCTCTGCCACATGGCAAAAGGGTCAACATTTAAGGCGTGATTTGAATACCGAAGGATATTTAATGGATTCGAAATGAGATATTTATCAGGAAGTAGTTGATTTGCAAATGGCGACGAGTTCGCAGACAGACTGTCTACTTAGCAGGCACATCATCGAAGGGTTTATTGTTTATTCGATCCGGAAGTTGGAACGGATTTTATGGAACAGTCAAAAACCCTCCGTAAATACAATCGTAAATGACAATGAATGGTAGTTGGGATATAACTCGTTTATCGTGGTTCGTGCCTCATCGGCGAAGTCATTTCAAAACCATTTGCAATTAACAGCGCATGATTATTGTCATTGACATAGATACCACCCCTATCTGGTTGGGTATCGCTGCGTGTCTGTCCCACGACCAGATCTCGCAGCGATATTAATCGTTTCTGTGATGACGATAAAGATATCTCTGTCGTCTCCCGCACGATGCTCGTACCACGTTATCGACTTATTGCTGATGAGTCGTAGTCTATTTTTGTGTACGTGCTCCAGCTTCCACTATGCTATCATCGGCAGTCCCGATCGCTCCACCACAGTCATCCATTCGTGATAATAAGAATGCGGCACTTACAAGATATCTGTCTGCACCTGATGCGGTTTTCATTCCCACACATTTCAGAAATATATTCATTTTCAATGACTGAAACATGGGGAAGGTAGAGCACTGGATGGGGTGGAGAACGATTTTACGATATCACCTACATGAGATGTTTACAGCATTCCAGTGAGATTTCTTGGAAGCGATAATGAATCGATAGCAAAGCTGTTAGTAAAGAGCTGTTAGGAGGTATGTCATTAATGGTATTTTTAAAAACACTCTGACTGATGTGGGGGAAAGTGCCATTCCCTTAAAATGCAATAAAAACGTTTTTACGCAGCTTGACTGATATATTGCATATCGAATGGATATTATCGTGAGGACGTTTATATGACCGTAAATCGATTGGTGATAGTATTTAGGACTGTTGAATGTGGGAAATTAAATAAGCAGCATACGGTTCACAGTTCACTGGCACTTAAAGCGAAGCATCCGGTTGGAAAATTATGGAACTATAAAAAGCTTTACGGTTTTAAATGCTATAACATCATTATTTTAAACACTGAAGAGTGCGGAAGACGCCGAAGGCAGGTAAAGGGTGTTTTTTTAGAGGTCTGGTTTTTAAACTGGCAACACTGTTTCCAAAGGTTCTTAATTTGACAGTTAAAAGTAGATTTGTGGTTATTACATTTTGCCATTTTATAAAAAATAGACTAACGCTAGAACAACGCATGCAAATTGTGCAAACTTATTTTGGAATCCATGGTTCGGTTCGCCAGACTTAACGTGCGCTACGTCCATTTTACGGTCGTCGTTTATCGCCCATCTGAGCAAGTTATTCGCAACATGATGAATCATTTTCGCACCACGTACACTCTAGTGGATAATATGAAGATAAGAAATTATTGCTGTGGTAGAGCGTAGTATTTAGGGGAATCCGAATGAGTTCATTCACCATCGTACAAAGGCATTGGAGCGATGCTCATCCACTTTATGGAAGATTTTATGAAAAGAGTTTGGCTAAAAAGCTTATAAGATCCACTGTGTGCAAGAGTTGAAATCGCGTGACCATTATACGTAGTAGGTTCGTTGAATGGCCGAAAACATGATTCAGCCTGATCCTCATTTTCAACGCAAAATCTGTTCTCCGATGAAGCCTATTGTTGGTTAAATGGATATGTAAATAGACAAAATTGCCAAATTTGGAGTGGAGAAAATCCAGAAACCCTTGTCGAGACGCCCTTACTTTTTTACTTACTTCGGCCCATATTTCTTTAATGGCGATGCCGGCCAGGATGTTACCAGGATGGAAAGCGCTATAGAAACATGATTTCTGACTTCTTCGTGCCCCAATCGAATGGCATTGACGTGACAGGGACACCATCAATTTATTTCGGGGAACATTCGCTGAACGCATCATTTCGCGTAATGGACTTGCCTCCACGATCCTGTAATTTGATTATTTTCTTTGAGGGTACGTAAAGTCACAAGTCTATGCCAATAAACCAGAGATGTTGGACGATTTGGAAGGCAACATTTGCCGTGTTATTGCTCATATACCGGTAAAGTTGCTCGATAAAGTTGTCGTAAATTTGACTGCGCTTCATTCAAGTCAGCGGTAGCGCGACTTTATATTTACGCACTAATGGCATGAAATTATCTGCTAAGTAAAGCTAATATCATAGACATTGATTTTAGCTTATATTACCTATTGTATGGTTATGATGGATAGATTCTCCTATTCATCGAAATATGGTAAGTGTCTTACTCGTAAGAGAGAAATATTCGCCAAGTAGCCACATTGTCTGTCTAGGACTAGGTATCATTGCAGCTGCGGGAGTGGTTTTTAAGGAGACGTTGTTCTAGGAAAGTATCCCATGACGACTACAAGGCCACAGCATGAGATAGTAAGAATTCGCTATAAAACCGGTGAAATATTAGGTGGTTGCATTAAGAGTCGCTGTTTTTTTATGTTTCTTTGAACGTTTATATCAATTATAAATAGTGTAATGATTTTAATTAAAATATGCGCATTCGGCAGCTGCAAGCTTCTCCCACTCTTCTGGCAACAATTGAAATCCGCGTCGAAAGAATGCTCTATCCTTAGAGGCCATCCAATCAGCAATCCATTTTTGGACTTCTTCATAATTTTTGAAATGCCTGTCTTCTAAATCATGCTGCATCGACCGAAATGGATGATAGTCTGATAGAGCTAGGTCTGGAGAATACGCTGGGTGGGGAAGGGTTTCCCATTCAAACTCCATCAGTTTTTGTTTGACTTTCAAAGCAACATGAGGTCCATCGTTATCATGAAGGAGAATCACTTTTCGTCGATTTGATGCAATTGGTGATCTGTTTTTCATGACATTTTTGTACAAATTTTCCAACTGTTGTTTATAACGCTCAGTGGTGATTGTTTCATTCGGCTTTAACAACTGCCATATCCCACCAAATACAGAGCATTGTCTTATTAGCGTGGATGTTCCGCTTTGGAGGCATGTCGGTTGGCCAGGATCAACCCATAATTTTTTTTCATTTCGGAATCTAAAAATAGATCATCTTCGGTCACAAAACGTCATAAGAAACTCTTCTTTTTTTGCTTTGCAAGTAATGAAATGCAGATGCTTTGCTGATTTGCAATAGCACTGTCGGTCAATCGATGTGGCAGCCATTTTCCCTCTTTTTGTATTGTATCTTCTCAAAGGCATGAAAACGTCGCAAGACAAATGATTTATCGACTCCAAGTTATTGAGCTAATTTTCTAAGCGTTAGGCCGGATTATCGTCCAATAACGCTTTTAATTCCTCATCTTCATTTCAAATTTCAAATTCGGTTGGCCTGGCCGTTATTTATCATAAACATCACAAACACCACTTTTGAACCTTCTAAACCAATCTCTGCATACTGTTTCGGATGGGGCAGATTCCGCATAAGTGTCCGCGAGTAATCGGTGAGCTTCAGCCGCACTTTTTTTCAAATCGAAATAATGCAGAAGTACACATCGCAAAAACAATTTATCGGGATACATTTTTCAGTTTATATTAAATATCACTTACTGAATATAGAAATGCCGACAGCTAACTGGATTTTATTAACACACCTTCAAGCTTCTAAAATTCTCATGTCACAGTAATTTTAGTTCAGTGTAAAAAATGATACCCACATCTACAATATATGTGAACAGCGGGAATTAATGCAACCACCTAATAAATCCCAAAAACTTCTCATAAAAATCGTACTGCTTTTGGTCAAAATCAAGGACCTTCTCATGTAATATGCGTCCCAAAATGATGGTGTCACTGGTTGTATTTGTATTTGTATTTTGCGCATATTTAACGTCCGATGAATCCTCCTTTTTTTGAAATTGTCTCGCAGACCCTGTTTGTCATTGAGCTTATTTTTGGATAGTTTCTTTTTTAATTTTTTTCCAACTGTCCATAGTTGCGCTCTTAGGCTCAAGAACATTGTTAAATTGCTGTCCCCTCATCATACACCAGTCTTGCTAATATGCCCCATAAGTTTTCGATTGGGTTCAAGTCTGGGGAACGTGCTGGCCATGACATAATTGGAATATCTTTTTAGAAGAAGCCACCAAGTGCATTGGAGAATGATCCTGTTGAAATTCCATGAAATTTTGGTCCAGTTCTTTAAGAAATTGTATAAGCGTTTCCTCCAACATGTCATGGTGCTTCTCAGCATTCATCCTGTTAGGAACAATTGCTTAACGGGATGTTCCATACCAACTAAAGCGCTCCATACCATTACACTACCTCGTCCATGCTGACGTTTGGAGAACAAAATTTCCACTTTTTTTAAATCATGCCAGCAGTGTGCCCATCCGTCCGGTCCGTTTAAATTTCTTCATATATTCTTCATCAAAGGTCATGTGTTTTCGAGCCCGGTCCAATCTGGTTGTCCTATGCAGTATAGTAAGAGGTGGTTGCGATTTCATTCTTTCGATGCAGCCAACCGGACGCCTTTCCAAATCTGTGAACGAAGGATTTAGCGGCTTCTATTCCAGGACATGCTACAACATGTCGAATTAAATATTAAATGTTGAATTGACACTGATTTTCATTATTATTGCTTAATTATTTGTTATTTAACAACACTCAAAACCAGAAAAAAAAACATAATTCCGAATACTTTTGTGAGGGACAGTATGAACTCTTTCACTTTATCGCGTACGGTCAGCTGTAAGTTTTGGTTCGGTCCCGGTCTAACAATGATTTAATGTAATGTTTTCTTTTTTTATTCTTTAATAGGGTTCGCGCAGGTTCAAGGGTTACGTTCTTATGGTGTTTCTCACACAATCTGGACGGGTTGCATATGGTTTGCGTCAAAGATGTTCGTTCACTATTCTCCGGGGGTTGTTGTCCTATATAGGATTCGACAGATTCGACTGAATTTGTCGCATTGGTTGTAGTTTACAGAAACTTTTTTTGTTTCCATGTCATTAAGGTGTTATATTGGAAATGCACACAAAGAGTATGAATTTTAAAGTGATCTTATACTGCGAGTGTTATGTCCTCGTCAGCATTCTTTTGATCATCTCTCATTCACAACTGATGTTGTTGCACAGTTTTTCCGTATAGGAATTGTTCTCGGCTGTGGACAGACTTGAACTACAGACCTTCCACTCAACAGTCGGTGATGATTACCATTACACCTCGACCAGCCCCGATGATGATATATTTTCCCTTCATTTACTTGGTAACCTACTTCCTTGCCTGTCATTATTTTACCTTCTTCGTTTCCCTCAATTGTCTCTTCATTAGCTCCAAGAAGGTCAAGATCGTCAGCTGAAACTAAAGCAAGTGTGATTCCGATAAGGGTCATTAAAGTACCATTACGTATTCTAGCACCAAATTAAGAAGAAAAGGTGACAAGTTGTGTCCGTGATTCAATTCTTTACATATCTTGAATGTTTAAGGTAAGACGTTTCGTACTCGTATTGTATCAGTTTCGTTAACTTTATCGGAATTTCCAGTCTTTCAAGGACGTGCTACATTTTCGATTGATTTATAGAGTCATCCGCCTGTTTAAAATCTACAAATAGTCGGTAGACCGTTTCATCTAATTCCGATTTCTTTCTAAATGCTCTTGAAGCCACACACCATTTATTTCCGTAGGGTATGATTCTAGCCTATTAAAGAGAATATTTGCAGGACTTTGTACCAACTTGAAACCACTGATACGCCTCGGTAATCGTCACACGATATACGGTCACCTTTTTAAAGTTTTCCCATTTCTTGGAGAAAGTTTCACTATTTCATATAGTTATGGAAGGCCCATGTGACTTCTTTGTTAATTCCTCTCCAGGTTATTTTTACAGTTCCAATGGTATACGGTCGACTTCTGCGGTTTCGTTTCTGATATTCTAGTCAAGGGATTGCTTCCTTTACCTCCTCGATGGTGGGCATTTCTACCTAAATTTTTCTGCCTGGAAAACAACGTTTTCTTTTGCTGCTTGCTCTAATATTTCCTCCAATGGGCTGCAACCCTTTCGTTATACAAAAGTAGCTCCCCATAAACTTTGCGTATAAGTCCTGATCTTGCCTGATATTCTTTTCGACTAGCGTTTATCTGTGCATACATTGCTCTCGTGTTTTTTGCCGCACATTCCTTCTGTATATTAACAAACTTTTTCCTCTGACAATATTGTTTTTGTCCAGGGGCACATATTCCTTTCGTTTGATCTCCTCACTATTTTAAAAGGCTTAAAGTCGTAGGACATTAGACATTAGATGCTTTTACCGAGTCTTTCCTTTGGAGTTTTGCAATCGCCCAGTTTGGTTTCCGTTGCTTCCTTTACAACACTTTTTATTGTTGTAGAATGTGGTCAGAACCGCAGTCCGCCCCTCCGTATGGCTTAACATCCAGGACATTGGTATGTTGTCTTTTGACTATCAGAAAATTATCAAATTGGTTGCCCATTGTACCATCCAGTTATACTCCGGCAGACTTGTGTATTCCCTTGTGTTTGGATGTTATGGTTTTAACTATCATATTTTTGGAGCTGAGAAAACTAATTGTCCCATGACCATAAACGTTTAATGATCCATTGAGGCTTTCTTCTACTATTACTACTATTCATGTACATATATCGCTTCCCTTCCTATTTTATCCTATCCCCGAGCATGATTTTAATGCCAAAAGGTGGGAAATTGCCGAATTTGTAAGTAAGAACACCATCTTTGGCAGCGATAGCTTTGAAGTAGTCAAGAACTTTGTCTACCTTGGCACAGCAGCAGCACGGTGATCACATGCAGAAAGGCTCTTGGCTCCTTTTTTTTACGGGAAGTTTGGACTTATAAAGGAGCTATTAGACGATTCAGGAGAAAGGTTCTTCGTACAGTCTTTGATCACACTTGTGTGGCATTTTGAACAACTGGCGAAAAAATAATGCCGAGTTAAGAGGTTTTTTGGTTGAGGACCAGATTACCTGTAGCCCCGTACAGGTTAGTATGCAGATGGGTTCGTCTGCTGGTTTATTACAATTAACATCAAAATATATACTCAATTATTGATTATAACTGATATAAACTCGGTTCTGGGAAACTTGATGAATTTTTTTTATCTAAAGAGTCACTTTTTATAGGCGGCGGTACAGTTTCTCGTCACTAGCTCCAAAGCAAACTTAGGCTGAAAACACACCGGATAAAGCAAAACCTTTTTGATTCGTTAGTCAAAAAAACATTTTTTATTTGAACACATACCAAGCGAAACAGAATGTTTCTTGTTTCGTTTGGTGTGTGTTGAAATAAAACAAAATGGAATTCACGACTTGATTTTCAACATGTGGTCGAACTCAGAGGATGAAAGTGTGCCAATCTTAAATAAAGGGTGGGTGCATCGTAAAGTTAATAGCAGAGTTAGGAACTTATCCTTGAAAAAATCAATTTTTCTCCTTCTACGTCCATATTTGTTAAAGTTTGCGCACAGAGTAAACATAGAAGCTGTAAAGCTGTAAAGTGCAACGAAAAAAAATCAAATCGAATAGAATCAAAATTTTGTTTTGCTAAAACAACATCCCGGCTATCGGCAACGAAACATGTTTTTCTGTTTTGCTTTGCTTTTTGTCATAAAGAAAGAAGGCAATTATCGTCAATTTCTTTTTCTTGGGCAATGTCCAAAAGGTCCTCTTGTGTAAGACCCGCGACTAATGGTGGTTCAGTCAAACGACTCTTTTGAATTTGCCACCGATCTATTAACTCATAGTACTCATCGGCTTCGAAATGGAAGCTTGGAAGATTAAAGTGTCTAACAACTTCTTCACGAGTATTGTTGTTAAAAGTTGCTCTTGCTGTGAGTATACGGCGAAGAGTCAGCTCCCGAACATTTTGGCGATCATCAAACAACATAGCTACCAAAATGCTCTCACAGTGTCCAAAATATCCATTTCGAGCGAGGACGGCATCTACTATTATTCTTAAATGGTCTGATAAATATCTTGATAACTTAAGTGTTTTGTAAAAATGTTTTGCATCTCAAACCACATAACAGCGTAAACTTTAGCAATGTACAGAACTATCTGCTTCAATGGCTCTTCTGGTGATTCTTTCGACACATAAACTCGAAGACGCATCAGTGATAGCTTCTGTCGATTTGCTTGAAGTGCATGCTGATAAAGGTGAAGATGAAGAACTCGCCAACTTTCTTGCCAGGGATTTTTGAAGCTTAATGGTTTCAGAAACATCCACTTTACCAATGGCCATTTTACTTTGAGACCTTTGATTTTCAAGGAAAGATCGCTATTTGTTGGATTTTTTTTTTTTTTTTGGGCAAGCAGATATGTCAAAAAGTCTTTGGCTAACGTTTCTCGTCTCTTTTAAGTTCTTAAAGCTAGTTTGCACGCGCTCATTAATTTTCAAGTACCAAAAGTAAGTGGTTGTGTTAGATAGCCGTTTTTTTCTGAAATTTTACTATTGTAATCCGTGCGTCACTATACGTTAAAATGGCCAAAGTCACTTTTGTAGACAAAAAAAAGCTTCTTCAACTTGTCATACATTTTAAAGTTGAAGAAACCCTCATACACTTGCATTGCGCGACCTCTAGCGGTGAAAATACAAAAAAAAAAAAGAATCGTAAAATGTATCTCACAACAATATACAACTTTTGCGAGGGGTATGTTTTTGAATTTATAAAAAAAAAATTCACTCCATCCATTGTCATAGGAAACAATGTTCTCTTGTTTCACGAAACAAAAAAACACCTTTTGCTTTTTCCGGTGTGTTTTCAGCCTTAAGATCAAAGTTCAAAGTCATTTTTAATATACTCTATTGATTTAAAACAACATGTACTGCGTTTCAACGATAGTCATCGATTTATTCTAATTTATGGTGTTTTTCGAATATCCCCTGGTTTACATATACCTGGCCACTTTCGATGGCCTGGGTAGGCTATTTGAAAGATGTATATGTATCCCTGATATATGTATGTGTACATCGAGTTACATTGCCGTAAGCAAAATCACAACAAAAGACCGAAAATTTTAGGAATTATTCCTTGGGCCATGGGTGTCGGCATACCCCGCACTTGTCTGTCTTGCCCTGTTTTTTCTCCATTCGACATACTTATGTAAACCACTTTAGATCGATGCCTAATCTATTTTAGATGGAGGTGGCTGCTCTTGAATACATCTTAAGTAACATAGCACGATATAAGGAGGAATCCCGATTATGTAGTCTTGGTGTATGGCGGTAATCATATTCAAGGAAATTTTCCAATAAAATTTGGAGAAGAAAAACCGCCGTTTCAATGGAGTCGAACAAAACTTTCAATTCATATTCAGTTGGAGCTGCCTATTCTTCAATATCCCAAATTACTTATGTGTAGTCCACACGAATTTGATACCATTTTCGACCACATCTTTTAGGTCTTAACATCGCTCCGATTCTCACTCTAATCATTAGTGAAATCATCCAACAAGGATGAATCGCAAAACGTACTCTACTCTATCTACCACATACCCTCATGCATTTGCAATCCCCAAAATGAGAAACTCAAAATGAGACTGTTTGCCGCAGATATCGATAAACTATCAGCCATTTGTAAATTGTAATCCATAAAGTAGGCACTTAAGCGGATAACGCGCATCCAACCGAGTGCTTTGTGGCATTCTGAATTGGCTACCCGTTTCATGTGTGCTTTCGAAATGGAACCGTTCTGTTATTGGACTGTTATTGGTTTTAACTTGTGACTTGAAATCAGTAAGGAAGTGCGGGTTGTTGTGCACGTGGCTTTAAGCTCATTTGAGCGGAAAACACTATGAAGGGTTGGTAGTCGAAATAGGATGCGTTAGGTGGAACTAAAAGCTATAGAAATGGGATAAAGCACTTGGGAATATTATGGATAATAGCAACAGCAGAATGCACAACAAATGCGTGATTGAAGGGGATTTCCACATATTCGTCCATTAGATGACGAATTAGTAGTCACTACCAATCAGCCAGAAGGATTTCTCGATATTGTTATATATGTTTTTGCATGTTCAAAAAGTGAAAGGAATTACACTGTCCTCGTCCGATTCACCTGATTTTTTCATTGTTATTTTGGTAAACATGTTTGAAAAGTGTGTGTTTATATTATTAGCCAAACTGGTTGGTCAGCCTACGGGCCTCAAAGAGGTTATCATACATGAATTTGGAACGGTCAGTGAATATATATTTGTTTTAAAGACATGATACACTATGAGTACTTCCTACGTGGTCAAACGATCAATAAGGTACACAACATTCAAATGCAATGCTTGCTTAAAGCAATCGTAATCGTAGATATTTCATCAAAAATGACGTTGATATGATGCCTTAGCCGGTCCTGCCGTGCTCCCTCTGTATCGTATTTAGTTAATATTGTAACAAGAAAACTTATTTACGTCAATGGTAAGAACCAACCTCTACGTTGTTTCTAAAGCTGTCAACAGTTCATCTAAACTTTTTCAAACTCAACGCCCTATATGTTATGTTCAACTCTGTCCTTTATTTGGATCTCATTTTTTATTGATATAAAGATTTAAGACAGGGTTCTACAAAGGAAAGTGACTTTTTTAAGACTTTTCTTTAAATGCTCAAGATCAACAAAAAGGACACTAAAGTGTGCGGCGACATTGACTTAGTCAAAGTTCTACGGATTTCACGTCTAAAGTGGCCAAGCCATTTCGAACGAAGAGGCAACAGGTTTTCAACTCAAAAAGCCTAAGAGGCCCAGCAGAAGACATTAACCAATGAAAATTAGTCGTGACTTCTAAATCCATGGAAACAGAATCGCATCTTACTGTTTTCTAAAACTACTTCCGTTATATGACCTGCTAAATAGAGTATGTGTTCCACCGACTTGAGGTACCCAGAAAAATCTTGGTTAGACAGAAGGCTTTGTCAAAATTTGTAGCTTAGCGAAATAATAATAAACTACATATTTGGAAAACAGGTTTCCGTGGAGTTCCATAAGGGTAACTACTTGGGCCCGTATTATTTTTTTCCCCAGGAATTCTTGGAATTTTATCGTGGCAACAAAGGAAAAATTCTAATAAAATTAATCGTATGTTCTCCAATTAAAATTTACTCATTTTCACGTGAAATGTTGGAATGATCAGTCGAGCTTTCGATTACATCCCAGTGTATCTTTAAAATAACCAGGCAAAGGCGTAAAAGTCTTTTGTTGATTCATTGCATTGCAAAAGTCTAAATTATTCTCGCTTGACCTTAATATGGTAAACATCAAATCATTTTTATACCAATTCCACAACTGCTAAATTTGGGGCACGATGAAAAACAATGGAATATGAAAACGTTTTTTCCAAACTGTTTCAGGTAAATACTTCTGCTGGAATATCCCAATGTGCAAATTGTCGAGGTAACCACAAATCCAGTTTCAGGTCTTAAGACTTGTAAGTGTATCCCGGGACTGGCTAACATAAGTGATTAGACAGTTGCCAACCAGTGTATTTAATTATTTAACATTTCGTTACCAATTATGAATTATTTTCCCATAATATGGAAGAAGGCCATGGTAACTTCCTAAAACGGATTTAGAATCCACGCAATCTACTCAGCTACGTGTCTTTTAAATGGTTTCAGCAGCATTATTGAAAAAGCCATTAAAATTAAGATTGATGCCTTTTTGATAATATTAGCGACATACTGTGTCCTGAACAATTTGAGTTTAGGAAAACCATAGCATTTGACTGTTAAGCAAAATCTTAACCTTAAAAACTGGATTGGTTTCGTTCTGTGTGACATTGAAAAAGCGTTTGAATAAATGTGGCACAATGGGCTAATATACAAACTGATTTCTGAAATATCTAATAAAAGTATTCCAACGTTTTCAGCTTAGTCTAGCTTTCATTTCGTTTGACCTAATGGAAGTTTTTCCTGTCCCAGCTAGAGTCCCACAAGGATCAGCTTTTACCCCTGTTCTCTTCAATATATTTTGATATCGCTCTCTATGCAGATGATTTAGCCCAACATACTTCACACGAGTTTGGTCCAGAAGTAAAAAATATTCTTCAAATCGGAGTCCAAAGCTTTTTCAAATACAATACGCACAGTAAAAAAAATTAAGGCTGATATGTACAAAGCTATCTTCTTTAGATGCAGAAGGCTTAATTACTTCTGGGCTACTGGAAATCTGCACCTAGAGGGCATGATATAGTGTTGGTTAATGCTGTAAAGTACCTCGAGGTGTATTTAGACCAGAAATTGACCTTCAGCTATCACGCACGACAGACTTTACATAAGGTCTGCAAGGGGTGATCCCAAAGTATTGATAATTGGTTATTTCTAGTCCGCATAAAAATTTAAAAAAAATTATTTGCCCACTTATATACTCCACGATATACGACCACGATTCCTAGGGGTGCATTCATTTGAGTACGAACTGTCTACCAAATATATGCAGAGCGAATTGGTGCAAACATTGGGAGACTCCGCTCCTCAATGTTCCACAGTAACACGCTGGTCCAAGAAATTTAAGCTGGGTGGAACATCCACTGAAGAAGTACATCGTGAAGGACCACCCCCACGGTCTCACTATAATAACGTGAAAAAAAGAAAGAAAATGTTGTGTTGACAGATCGAAGAGTAACCATCAGGCATATAAAGGGTCCGCCAAATAATTTTTTTTTTTTTTGAAAATGCTTAAAAAAAAACTACTGAATATTTTCTCAAATTTCTTTTTTTATTTGAAAGTACAATCCTTCCGGTTAATAATGGAAAATAATTTTATTCAAATGGCTGCCTCGGCTGGTCATGCAGTAGCCTACACGATCGGTCCAATTTTTAAGCACATTATCGATTGTGTGCAGCTGTATTTCACCAATGGCTTCACGAATATTGTCCTTTAAAGCGTCAATTGTCTCTGGCTTGTCGGCGTAACACTTATCTTTGACGGCACCCCACAAATAATAGTCCAACGGTGTCAAATCGCAGCTCCGAGGTGGCCAAACGACATCAGCTCTGCGGCTGATAATGCGATCTTCAAAAACAGGGCGCAAAACATCGAGTGTAGCTTCGGCTGTGTGGCACGTAGCGCCGTCCTGTTGAAACCAAATGTTGCCAATATCCTCCTCTTCAATTTTTGTGAACAAAAATTCGTTCAACATGGCCCGATAACGATCGCCATTGACTGTAACGGCCACTCCTTGCTCATTTTCGAAGAAAAATTGCCCAATTATGCCTCTGGACCAAAATCCGCATCAAACAGTGGCTCGTTTTGGGTGCACCGGCTTTTCAATGTATGCGTGCGGGTTTTCTGTGCCCCAAATGCGACAATTTTGCTTGTTTACATACCCGCCAAGATCAAAATGAGCTTCAACTGAAAAGATGATTTTTTTGGCAAAATCGGCATCTTCTGTAAGTCGATCGCAGGCCCACTTAGCGAAGCGAAAACGCATTGGATGGTCAGTTGGCTTCAACTCCTGAACCAATTGGACTTTGTATGGCGTCATACCAAGGTCTTTATGCAAAATTCGTCTCAATGATGTCTCCGAAATGTTCAATTGTTGAGAACGACGGTGAATTGATGTTGATGGCGCTTCACGCACACCGTCTGCCGCAGCAGCAATATTCTCGGGTGTACGCACTGTTTTTGGCTTTTCACGCTTTAGTTTATCGATGAGGATGCCAGTTTCTTTCACTTTTTCACAAGATAACGAACATACGGAGCTGACGGTGCTTCTCTTCTTCCAAAATCCGTACGCAATTTTCGCACACATTCTGCAACATTACCATGATTTTCAAAGTAATGTCGCAATATTTCCCAGCGTTGTTCAAGCGTATACACAGCCATACACAACCATATTCGTTCAGCGGAAGGATAAAACTAATTATCTGTCAAATCAGACATGAGCTAAGTGTTACCATTCACGAAATAAGCACTACTTGAAAAAAAAAACGTTAGATGGCGGACCCTTTAGCTGAAGTCACTGGGATCTCATATGGTCGCGTTCAAAGAATGTTTGCCGACGGATTGTATATGAGAAAGGTTTCGCGCATTGGGTACCGAGAATGTTAACCGATAAGCTAAAAAAAACAAAACGAGTCGATATTGCGGGACCATGGACGAGAGTTGGATCTCCCTTTTTTATCCTGAAATCAAACACTTATTAAAGACTTGAAAGCGAGCCAAAGGAATTAAAAGTGTCAAGTTCGGCGGGAAATGTTATGACATCTGGTTTTTGGGAAGCTGAAAGAATAATTATAATCGAATATTAAGAAAAGGAAACGGGAAGGAGAACGGGAAAAAGGAAGTCAGTAAGGAAGAAAGACGTGGCAAATTGCGAGCTGGAGTGCTGTTTCACCAAGACAGCGCACCGGCTCACAATGCCGCAGTTGGCTTCCAATCAAGAAATGGGATTTGAACTGCTGGAATATCCGCTCTATTCGCTCGATCTAGCTCCCAGTGATTCTTCCTCTTTCCTCAGCTCAAGGAACACATTCGAGGCAAGCAATTTGAAGACGATAGCGAAGTAATGGAAGCTGTTGAGGCATTTTGGTCACAATTACAAAAAAACTTGTTTATTTTTTCAGTCGATTTATTTTATCAAACATTTTATAAATTGCCTACTTGATAATCGATACTAATCTGCTAACGCCACAAAGTGGAATGAAGCTGTCTGGACTATAGAATAATTCTGAATAAGATTAAAAGTCCAAGTAAAAAGAAGCTCACTTCAACCAATTTAACATGCAGGCTGCATCAATTGGGACACATGTAATGTCGGGTTAGTTGTTACAACAAAGAAACACAACATAAACACACCACATATAGAACAATACAGAACCATGCGCGCTTACTATAAGGTAGCAGACATTGTTACATGTCGTAACCCATCTAACATAGCAAGCATTGTAAAATACTCAAATATTGAACCCACTTAACACAGTAGACATTATCAAGCACAAAAGGTAAACACAGGCCAATGTCCGATGCTTCTCATTCCACATTGACCTACAAAACAATGGCAAAAAGGCAACAACCCCACTAGAAGAACTACGACACATAGAAATCATGGTACATATTGGACGATCTGGAGAAACTCGAGTAGTGTGTGGCCGCTCGTCAAATCGATGTCTATTAACAAGTCCCTTTAAGAAAACCAATAAGCCCCATTTTCGTATTTAGTTGACTATACGCCCAAAGGGCTTAGCTCAGGATCCCATAGCAGCAGTAAAAGATATTATGTTGTAAGTGCGACAGCGAAACATGAAAACATGGCAGGAGACGTGGAAACAATCTTTGTGACTATTGGATTGGATGTTCCACGAGAAAGTTGTTGAATGGTATGGTTAGTATACTGGCATTTTCCTGATACCTTAAATTAAAGTTAGCTTTTTTGAAGGTTAAACATTTAAATAATTACTAGAGGAAGTATGGCCAACGATAAAAATATTGTAAAGGAAGCAGCGGAAAACAACTTAGTCCGTAAGGCTCACAAAGGCAAGCCTTGGTTCGACAAGGAACCCCGTAATATTCTAACACTTCAAACTCTAGAAAATGCTGAAAAGATTACGAACAAAATATCAGAGGCTACGAAAGAAAGTCAGTCGCTTCCTTCGACACAAAAAACGACAATGGCAGAGAAAAAAGTTTGCTAAAGTTTAGGAAGAAAATACGGCGAAAATCCTGAGAGCAATACATGCAGGAATAAATACTGTACGAAAAGGACACCAAGCATAATTAAGATTTTTACGCAAAGATAATGGAGAGTTAGTTTTAGACAACGAAAGAGTTGCAGCCCCATGGAGGAGATATTTCAATGAACTGCCTAATGTACATGGAGAAAGCGATGTTATCCACAGAGCAGAGATCCAGCTATTATAGAACTGCCATCTATTGAGGACGTAAAAGCAGCCGATGAATTAACTTGAGAATAACGAGCCCACAGGAATTGGTCTAATACCATCGGAATTAATAAAATATGCTGTAGAGAAATTAACAGAGAAGTTGAATGGGCTCATCCTAACTACGTGGAACAGTGAAACTACTCTCGGTGAATGGAAAAATAATTTACAAAATATTCGAAGAGTGAGCAGATCTCACTAGACGCCAGCTTTTAGAAAGGAAAGATCGCCTTCCTTGTAAGGGCAAGAATCCCGAAAAAGTTAGTAAAACTTATACAAGTATGCCTAAACGGAAACAAAGGACGAGTTAAAGTAAGAAGCGTCTTATCTGAATCATTCAAGATTCTATCTTTTAAAGTAAAGCTACAAATTCAGGTCTTCTACCTTGAGTCTTCTCTACCCCAGCCCTTCAAGGAAGAAGGTTAAAAGGGAAACTTGTGTTCTTTACTTCTTTCGTTCGTAGAGCCCCAGTTCTGCAGTTAAGAGCAAATCTTGAAGGGCGCAAGCACCTGCAAAAAGAAATTGATCCGAGTCGGAATTTGCTGCTCAGAAGGTTCAGCCTTTTAGAATGGAGGATCCCGTAACATTCATTTCCAGTGACACTGAACTAGCATAATAAACGACTTAACAAAAAAACTACTTAAACAATCTAAGTTTGAAGGATGGCTTTATAACAGATAACGTAAGCTCTAAGTGGTGAAGAAAAACGCTCCAAATCTTTCGTTGATCCCCTACTGCCACCTTCAGTCAAACTTACTCAGCAATTTATTGACCCCAACGAATCTCGATACGCACTCTCCAGGTTAAGGGACAAAAAAATCTATGAGAACATTCGACTCCACCATCGTAATGGTCTCAATTCAACAGGAAGGTCTCCCCACCGATTTCACTACCCTCAAGAACCTTTTCATTAAATATCACGAGTTTTTCAATATCTCACTCAAAAAAGTATCACACGATCTTGATACCTTCAGACAATATACATATACACTCAAAACCTTCATATTGGTTTGCATATCGCACCTTCAGCGTAGCAAAGCTGACTATGATTGGTTTTTTCGTCCCTAAAAATCTCCCCCTCCCTGCCACTTTAACGCTCCCCGAAAACCTTCCTCTTACCTTTTATTATCAGAATGTAAGAGGTCTGCGCTCTAAAACTCAGGCAGTCCTGCAGCAATCACATGCCTTACCTTTACAAACGAACCTAATCCCTAGTATAAACAACCTTGAACTATTCCCATCCAACTATAACGTTTATCGCGACGATGATGTTTACCGACCTACTGATGGTTGTCCATGCCGCGGTGTTCTTCTACCCATCCGAAACTCAATTGACTCCTTTCCCCATAGCAACCTCATCTTCGCCATGTCTCGACTTTGTTTCTATTAAGATTGTGCTACCCCGGAAATCGCTCTACGTCATCTGCTTTTACATTTTGCCATCACAACCTATTGAAACATATAACTTGGCCATTGACACAATCGATAATATAATTGATTTACGAGATCCCCAAGACGAGATCCTAGTTTTCGGTGACTTCAACCTTCCTCACCTTAAATGGATCTCTTCAGACGATCAATCGTTTTACATTGCCTCTAATCCCACTGCAGCCAAAGAATGTCTCCTCTCTGATCGCCTAGCTGATTTCAGCCTTAACCAAGTCAGCGGCATTTTGAATTATAGACAACTTGACCTCATTTTCACAAGTGACCCCTTCAATTCCTCAGTTTCAGCTTCTCCGCTGTCCCTATCAACCGTCGACAACTACCACCCTCCCCTTCTTCTCTCGTTCTTTCACAACTCCCCTATACAGAGCTCACCCCCCACTGTTCAAATGTCTCACGATTTCCACAAAGCCCACTTCCGTCAAATAAATGAATATCTCAACAGTGCTCTTTCAACAACCTTAGCGTAAATGATGCCATATCTATAGCAATAGATATCCAAAGCAATATTTAATTCTATCTCCCATTACGTACACTTTTCTTGACACGAAACCTCCTCCACCTCCCCACCTTGGTATAGTCGCAGACTCCGTTCTTTGAGAAACCAACGGAACAAGCTCTGGTCAACTTTCCTTCGTACGCAATCCCCAAATGATTTCTCTAACTATAATATTTCGGCACTTACATACTTGCATCTTATAGAGCTTTATAACTCTCCTTATCAACACTACTTAGTTGAGATGCAAACCAACCTTATAAATAATCCCAAGTCCTTCTTTCAATTCGTTAATCACAAAAGAAAATCTGATGGCTACCCAAACTCACTCTCCTTCAATAATGAAACTTCCAATGATCCTCATTAAAATGCCAATCTTTTTGCCACATTTCTCAATCAATATTTTACCCATGATTCCCTTGCACCCGATCATACCGATTTCAACTATTTACCAAACTTCTCCTTTGGACCATTTCTCCCTCGTAGTGTCGGCCCCGTTATCATCGAAGAGAGATTAAAGCAACTTAACGATGAATTCACCCCGGCCTTCCAGCTATATTTTTAAAAAAATGCTTCTCCTCCCTTTTTCTACCTCTCTCAAAAATCTTCAGCCTATCCCTTTCCCAAGGTGAATTTCCCCGGATATGGAAAACCTCTTTTATAACACCTATACACAAAAAGGGTCCGAAGAATGACATTAACAATTACCGTCCCATTGCCAAACTGTCTCATATACCCAAAGTCTTCGAAAGTATTTTGTATGATAATTTAAGTTTTCAATGCAAGTCTTTGATTTCCCCCAGACAGCACGGCTTCCTTAAAGGCAGGTCTACAACCACAAACCTTATTGAATTCGTTACCTTCACCCTTTCAGCAAGGAAGTCGAGGTTATCTCAACTGACTTCAGTAAGGCCTTCGATAAAATTTCACACAGATTAATACTCTTCAAACTGTCTTCCCTTGGCTTTGAGCCCATCTTATTAAAGTGGATTTCCTCTTACCTGGAAAATCGCAACTACAGCGTTCGCTTTAGATCTGCCCTCTCTAACCCCTTCCTTGCTTCCTCCGGTGTCCCCCAAGGCAGTCATTTAGGCCCGCTTCTTTTTATCCTCACCATTAACGATATTGAAATGGTTATCAAACATTCCCACATCTCTCTATATGCCAACGGTGATAAATTCTTTAAGATCATTTCCTCAGAACATGACTCTTCCCTTATTCAATCGGACCTCAACAACTTTGCCACCTGGTGCTCCAAGAACTGCCTCGACCTTAACATTTCAAAGTGTCAATCTATTACTTTCTCCGGCAAACGTAAAAAACCTCCTCCCCGCCTCTACTTTTTCCATAATCAACCCCTTTCCACCGTTCAGGTGATCCGTGATCTTGGTGTATTATGCGACTAGGAACTCAATTTCCTTGCACATATCAGTGATACAATTCTTAAGGCCAATTCTACACTCGGCTTCGTGAAACTATGGTCTAAAGAATTTTAGAATCCCTACGTCACTCGGTCTCTTTACATAACCTTTGTTCGCCCTATTCTCGAATACGCGTCTCAAGTGTGGTCTCCTTACTATCATTCACACATTTCCACAATTGAGACTGTCCAACGTCGTTTTCTCCGTTTTGCTCTTCGCGGCTTACCCTGGGACAATCCTCTACTCCTACCTCCCTATCAAGACCGCCCAAAACTTATTAATTTGAACTCGCTGGAAGAACGAAGAAGGATATCCGACATCCTTTTTATCCGCCGACTCCTCTCAGGTACCATCGACTGCGCGTCCCTTTATAACTCTATCTTTTTTAACACTAACCCCCGTCATACACGAAATCCACGTCTCTTCTATGTACCCACCTCTCGTATCTTCTATGGCTCCAATGAACCTAACTCCCGTATGCTGCGGAATGTTAATGCGAAAAACTGTTTCGACTTTAACATCAGCACTCCTTGTCTAAAACTCCGTCTCAATCGCCATATTTCTTAGTTTCCTTGATTGTAAGTTAAATTAAGTATGTAGCTTGAATTAAGCACAATAAAATGGGGGTATAGCCCCCACCAAAATCAAATTAAGGGGGTAAGTAATAGCTTTATATTTGCTGTTATTTAGCACGAGATTGGCACCAAATAGTAAACCTATTAAGGTTGGAATGGAGAGAACAGATATCTTCAGGGAAAGACATACATATGTTTTGGGATTTTCTACATAGACTGCAGTAGACAGCATTAATGGTTAGAATAAATATCAATGGACCCAAATGGCTACCTTGAGGGACTTTGGACATTAATTATACCAGAAATAGAAGATCTATAGGTAAGGGTTAAAACAAGATGACGCCTCTTCACCACTTTCAAAATCCATATGTATACGACAGTAGTCCCAGTGACACTTTACGGATGTAAAACTTGGTCTTCGACTAAAAAGGAGGAAATGATTTCGAGTTTTTGATGGATGGGGGGACTTTTAGCTAGACCAAGAAACTTCCACATCGGAGTCGTCTGAAACTGATACTCCAACCCTTAGCTTAAGCTAGTTATAATAATGTTAATTGTAAGTCTTTATATAGTAGTCGAAAGACATACGCCCAGAGCCAGTAAGATATTTAGATTTAAGATAGAGAAGCTAGTTTTAAGCATTTTTGTCTAGGCTAAGATAGATCTATGATACTATGAAATAAAAATTAATTCAAAACTAAAAAAAAACTAAAACTCCAATTCAAAGTCATTTCGACACTAAAATGCAGGACAACGTGGCACCAGACCTGGACCTCGCAGAAGAGCTCAGCACTCTGGAAGTACAAGCCGTGGTGATAGGCTTATGAGAACATCGTCATTGCCAGAAGTAGATATGAGACAAGTAGCTAGTGATAGCACTGAATGGATGTGCATTTATAGTGGTGGTGGAACGGGTTGTCAAAGCCCGCAAAACTTACTGAAGTGAGCCATTTAGATTTAAGTATTTGATCTGCCCTAAAGTAGGTTTCTCCAGTTTTCGAAACCACAATGAGTAAAAATTAATTCAAAGAAACTGGCAGGACAGGCAGGACGGTTGAACAAGCAAACTAATAATTAGTGGGAAATCCGAGAGAAAAAGATCGCCAGGAAAACCGCGTAGTAGATGGAAGGACATTATTGTGATGTCAACACACCATAAGACATTCAACAGTACCTAACCAATGTCAACCATGTAACTAGAGAGCTGAAATTTGTAATCCTGGCTCTCTTGGGTTTCGACTTCCGCAGCGACAACACGCAAGATCCTTTCCTCCATTTTTACTTTCTTTTTTTACAGTTGTCTTATTTGAAGTGATATTAAAGAAATCATTATCCATTTTTGTGAGATCAAATGTTTTCTTATGTGAATTCCATTACACATCAATTATTACCTGGAAGCGAAACATGGAAGGAGTATACTCATGACAGAGAGATCTGGGGAAGGGTTATCAATGAGGTTCTGAACTTCCAAGTTCTAAATGGCCGTTATTGATAAAATTATAATAAAACAACATTTTTTGGCGTGACCTAAAAAAAAACAAAGGACACATCTCTCTGATGTTAATGTGGATAACGAGCAGAAGAGCTTTATTTTGTGACTGCCGTAATGGGCCGAAGGTACCATTGACAGTGAGTACAGATATTGGGCGAGCCCGCAATATTCCATTCAAAACATTTTAGGATTTTTTGACTTCTGCAGTCCCAGCCATCACTGTATCCCTCCCACTAAGGGCCAATAAAATTTATCACAGATCCACGGCCAAAAATTTGAAATAAAATTTATTCACTTACGGTTTGAAGTAAGCACAATCAAAATTGCTTATAAAGCACCTCAGTAAATGAAAGAGCTTACTTGTTATAGGTGTCACCATTATTTATTTAAATTAGCTTTTGCTTGCTACACACATTTGATCGGGCACTTACCTGGAAAAAAAAGAGAAAAAGAAAGTCAATAATAATTCAAGATAAATGGGAATAATTGCAATACACAGATAAGGTCGAATTAAATTATAAGCGTTAAGGGATACTCCCTTTGTAAGAGTTGGGATGGGAGCTAATCTGATTTATAGAATGGACCTAACAGGTTAATCCTCCCTCAAATTGTTTAACCTTCCCTTGGGTTTCTTCAAAATTTTAAAGTACTGACGAAGATGTTATACGCTCGTTACGGGTCTAGCCATTACAATACCGCCAGAAGTTATGTACACCCATTACACGAGTACATGAACATATCCCCAAAAAAAGGGTCAAACGATGTTCAAATCCACAGGGCCTACACACGACAGAGAATGAAATAAAGTTCCGTACTTACATGTCCCGGGAAACTCTTCAACAAAACACCTCTTAACGGTGAGTAAACTCACCCCAAAAGAGCTCTTAAGACTTTCCAAACCGTAACCTTAAATCATTGCCAGCAAGGGACCGCCATCCACTTGTATTCTTGCTTCTACATTTCCCCTAATCTCAATGAAACAGCACTGATAAGTGGATCACTTTTGTGTGTGTCAAAGTCACCGTTCTTCCAATTTATCTCCTCGACGGCAAAGAGGATTAAATTGAGAGGCAAGTGGGTAGCAATCTTTCCGCGTTAAACACGTGTCGTTTGTTTTAAGCATGCGAACGGGTGTAGGTAAGGTAGCGTATAATACAATGTTTAATCAAAATAAATCGACCAGAACGTCACATCCGTCAAATTCACATCCGGAAACAATTACCCTTGTCCGGCGGACACGTTGAGTTACAGCCACCGTTTACACGAGAGTGGCAAAACAAGATTGAACCATTCACCGCGACGCCATTTTAAAAGCAATGACTGTCACCTTTGTCTGATGAATGCTCGTAATTTTAATGTCCACCTCATAAATATCTGCGAGCATTCATCCACCTACTCCCTTAAACAAAAGGGAAAAAAATTACAGAAGAAAAGGGACGCTTTACATCAAAGTGGAACACCGCGATCAGCGACCCAGGACATGACTTCTCTGACATTTGGCATTGAATAATGTCATCTTCCTTGTAACCACATGTCGCACGAGAACTACTCGTACTTCTTCACCACAGGGACACTACGACACCATGGGATAGCCTCCACTGCCATGTCGGGAGTTGTTTTCGGGTCGAAAGCATTCTTGCGTGACACCTTGAATACCTCATACATTCATTACATACAAACAAAAAAACGGAACAGTGGAATGCAGAAGTAAAATCAGTTCGCACTTCTGTCGAGATGTATCTGTCATTCTACCGAGGAAACATAACCGCATCTCTACGCAGAGGTCTTCGCACCCTTTTGGACATATGGCTGGGTTCGTTCATGTTTTTGACAATTTATTACCGGAGCAACGTACCCCATTCAGTCATACGTTTCTTTGCTCAAGTGGGTCTTACATATCAATGTTCACCTGAATGGATGAAAGCGGCTTCTTGGGTATTCAGTCTACTGGCGTGAGGAAATTCTCTGATTTTACAACGCGAATGTATATGGACCCCGGGAGGTAGTTTATAATGGATCGGTTCATATCCTGCAGATTTCCTTTTGTCACATACTCTCTGTTGTGTTGCGTTACATTCTCTACCACCCCTCGACCTTGTTCCCCTTTTCATAGGGTTGACGGAAGGCTATAATTTATGGATATCATTTCGCCCAGCAACAACTACTGGGATTGTGGAATTATTTAACCCATATGGTCGGATGGAAGATGTTTGGTAAAAATACTTGATGGATTGACATCATTCGGGAAAGTTAAAGGGAATTCGGTCTTTCTTCTTCTTTACTTATCCGGAATAAGTGGAAGGGAAGGAGTTTAGCCTTCATCAGGATTTATTGATGCATAGTCCTTGGCTGGGGACGGTAACACTTCAGCGGGTATGATGAGTTTTTTCTCGTTAACTTCCAGATTTTTGCAGAAGATTGTTTTTCTTTTCTCTTCTCCCCTTCACACCCACTTGATTTGCTGATGTGTGAAATGAGCCGATGAGCGTCGTAACTTGCATGCATGTGTAAGTGAAGGTGATGTCAAGCCGCGGGGTTTGCAGGTGGAGATGTAGAAAGGAAGATGGATTTTATTGGGTAAATGGTGTTTTGCATAATAAGCACCCTTGAAAAATGTAATTGAAATGTGAGTGAACGAACGAAATATTTCATGCCTTGATTTCAAAGAAGATTTATTTTTAACTGAGTAGTTCATGACAAGGGTAAAGATGTCAATCAGTTAAAGTTATATTTAGAGGAATGCTGCAACAAGTGGAGGTTGAGTTTCTGTTTTTTTTATTTGTTACAACCTTCGTTTTCAATAACTCAGTTAACCACCTAGATAAATGTAGTTTAAATCTCGATTATGATCACTACAAAGAGGGTAGGAAGTACTCGTACTGCAATAACGACCGCTCTGGTCTGCTACTCTCTCAACAATTACTATTGATAGAGACTAGTCCCTGTGCCTGTCACCACAAGGATCACTGCACCGCGAAAGCGCTGCCTTTCATCTGAGCTATCATCTCTGATCTGAATATCCTCTCACCGCTCGATGATTCCGTTGAGTTTTTTTTTAATCCCGTTTGCTGAAGTGGTCTCTTTCGTTCGCAATTGCAGGTGGTGGTCGTGTAGAAATATCAAAACTCGCTAGGCTCGGTAAAGTATTCGCCTCTATCTCATTATTGTCCTTTTACAAGTTATGATGCCAATGCTTCGTTGGCTACTTTCGTACAAATTGTTCGATGGGCAGAGAGTATTGCATTCGCATTTGAGCACCACATGATGATGCAGTTTGCTTCGATGCCCCAACGATGTTAAATTTAAATAAAAACCTGAAGATTATTAGACTGTAGAAGGGAAACACAAATAAACAACAAGATGGGATCAACTCGTTAGGAACCAAGCTAGAATGCAAGGTCTTCTACCTTGAATTTTGCACACTTATGAAAAGGCTTTCCTGTCTGTCCGTCTGTTCATCTCTCCTTCTGTGCGCATATATCATATATATACAAACTTACGCGAAGTGAATGTGCATTATAATGTATCATATCCTAAAAATAGGTGGTTGGTGAATCGGGTTTATTTGTCATTACGGTTGATGTATTTGATTTTTTAATTTATATTCCATTCACAGTTTATAATTCACATTCACTTCCCGCAAATTTATAGATATATGATATATGCATACAGACGGACAGATGGACAGACAGAAAAGCCTTTGCATAAGTTTTTCCTGCCTCAGTGTTGCAAGGTAGAAAATTAAAAACTTGACAAGTGAGTCCTGATTAACTTGCCCAATATAATCATATGTGAAATGGTTTATCAATAACGTAATAGCTTTGTAATAATACCAGGGCATTCAAGTAAATGAAACAAACTTTAAATATTGCTTAATTAACCTTTAGGTACAGGCGTTGTTTATGGTAATATTCGGTCACGCGTGTTACGTCAATGCCTACAATGCATTCCAAGGCATTGACCGAACCCCGGTGCTCGCTACTTCCGCACAAAAGGTTTATTGCTTGATCGACAAAATTAAGTTCGATGCGCTTCGCCATATTTGCATTCTCTTTCGGCCGTAATTTCCACTTGTCCAAATTTCGCAATCGAAGTAATGAACCTTCTGTGCTGAACTTGCTAATAGGCATTTTTAATTAGGTCATAAGAAATTTTATTAGTTGTAGAGATAATAAAATAAAGTCAGTCTTAAGACCGAACTGAAAGAAACCACTGTGTTTTATTTCATAACTCGCGCGGGGTCTTAGAGTGTCCCTATGAATCTTCTTTTCCTTTTTTTCCGGCGTCGTTATGGTGAGAAGTGTAGGACCATAACCTTCCCACTTAACTGCATTCCTACTGGTCCTCTTGTGGGGTCCGCCGGTTTGACCTCAGAAAGTAGCGGCAGGCTTCCCGGTTTGGGATTACTGCTGAGGCCAATCAAATGCTGGTGTTTTTGCATTTGTTTGCATCAATTGTTTTTCGGCCTGTCTTTTTTGCGTGTTGAAATTGGAACGTTGATTGATAACGCCTTTTGGACGGGGTTCAGAGGATCTCTCCTTTGAACATGGCAATACCAACTGAGTCGGTCGCGCTCTATCTTTCTTGTGATGGTTTCTTTTACGTGGAGGCTTCTTGGATCTTTGAACTTCTAATTCTGTCACGCTTTGTTACTCCCGCTGTCATGCGAAGCATCTTCATCTCAGCTGCCGTTAATTTTCTCTCATACTTTTTGTGCATTGTCCAGCATTGTGAACTGTATGTGAGCGCCGGACGTACAACTGAAGTGTAGAGCCTTCCTTTCAGCTTAGGAGCCATTTTTCGATCACAGAAGATGACGGAGTTTTCCCGCCACTTCATCCACCCTACGCTTACGCGATGGTTGATGTCGTCATCACAAGTTGCTTCTTTATTAATCATAGATCCCAGATATTTAAACTTTTCACACTTGGGAAGCACTCTTCCATTCAAGTAAATGTGTGGAATAGGCTGATGAGGGTCAGAGAACGGGCAGCACAGATACTCTGTCTTCTTTGAACTAATACGATACCCGTGTCCCTCAAAAATGTTCACCCACACATCACGTACTCGTTGTAGGGATGCCTGATCATCACTTATAATGGCTCCATCGTCAGCAAAGAATAGCTGGTGCACATTTGGGTCCGTTACTTTTCCTTCAAGCAAGCAATAATATAAAGAGCAGTGGGCTGAGGACGCTCCCTTGATGTACACCGACTTTGATTGCGAATTCTTCGGTGACTCCTGCTGTGCATCTTACTCTTGTCGTTGCTCTCTTGTACATGTCCATGATCACTCGCACGTAGATTTCTGGAACTCCTTTTTGTCTTAGCGCTACCCATAAAAGATCTCTTGGTTGCCGGTCAAAGGCCTTCTCGAAATCAACCAACACCATATGCAAGTCCTTTGAAGAATCACGATGCTTTTTCATCAGGACCTTATACTTTGGATTGCATCTGTTGTTGATTTACCCGAGACAAACCCGCACTGGTCATCAGATAGTCGTATTATTTTCCGCAGTCGGCTATCTAATACCCGTTCAACGATCGTCATGGTGTGCGACATCAGCTTGACAGAACGGTAATTATCATAATTTCGCGTATCACCCTTTCCTTTGTGCAAGGGAAGAAGATAGCTTTCCCTCCATTGATTAGGCATAGTGTCGCCTCTCATAAGTTTGGAGATAAGAACCATGATCCATCTAGACCCGATGTCTCCCATCTTTTTCCAGAACTCAGAAGGTATCCTGTCCGGCTTGATTCAGCTTGAATTTTCTTCTCCGATGAGGCACATTTTTGGTTAAATGGATATGCAAACAAGCAAAATTGTCAAATTTGGAGTGGAGAAAACCCGGAAGGCTTTGTAGAGATACGCTTACTTTAATGGTAGTAGGGGCTTGCTTTAATGGTTGTAAGGCTCATTCTTTGATGTAGTTTGTGGGCTGGTGGAATAATTGGCCCATATTTCTTCAAGGACGATAGCGGCCTTTGGACAGGGCTATAGAAACATGATTTCTGACTTCTTCGTTCCTCAGTTGAATGGCATTGACGTCACAGAGCTTTGGTTTCAATAAGATGGCGCAAAATGCCACACGGCGCGCAACATCATTTATTGCGGGAAACATTTGCTGAGCACATAATAGCGCGTAATGGACCTATGAATTAGCCTCCATAATCCTGTGATCTCACAGCTTTGAATTACTTTCTTTGGAGGTATGTGGAGATACTATTCTATGCCGGTAAGCCAGGGACGTTGGACGAAGTCAACGTTCGCCGTGTTATTGCTGATATACTGCCCCAGTTGCTCGATAAAGTTGTCGGCAATTGGACTTCACGATTGCACTTCATTCGAGCTAGCTGTGGGGAACGTATGCCTAAAGTTATATTCAGGCATTAGTGGCATACAATTATCTATTAAATAAAGGTAATATCATTAACATTAATATTAGCTATAGGTATGTAATATCATATTGAGTTTATATATGTCTGGATACAATTTTTCACACAATTCATGCGGTACCTAAACGTTAAGCCATTGAGCGTCTTCCTATCCAGCCTTACGTAAATGATTCAAAACTAGGTATTTCGTTGTCAATGTTTAATCCCTTAGCAATGTCTTATATTATTTGTTAGAATTAGTCTGATTTTGACATTATATTGAGTAGTCGCGGTGACACAAAAACATATTGAATAAACCAACATGTTAAAGTTTGACAAACGTCATAAACGCGTGAAATAGCACAGAATTCTTCGCACTTATGTTGCGAAAAAAAATGTAACAGTGCACAATAAGGCACTGGGTGCCCATAGCTGTAGGCCGTTGGCGATTTTCGCTTGTGGAGCATTTAACCAGGACATCGAAAGTAGCTGCAAAAATAGCTGTGCGACTTGAGAGTTGAGAGCGGCGGGACTTCTAAAATGGCAGTGCATATAATAGGGCTAATATCCGCTATAAAAAAAGAAAAAAAAAAAACGCTTTCTGGGAAAAAATATAAAGGCCAGCCTCATGCCACTCTAGCTTCCTGCATTGTGAGCAAATCCAGAAAATAGTTCCGGGAGGCGAGAAATGCTGTCGACACTTCACATTACGAGGCGTATACGTAACATTCTCCCAATATCGATACCTACTCTCTTACTGAATGTATGGGCTACGTTTCACACTGCCTGTTTTGCAGAGCGCTGGACTGGAAAACTGGAAGCTGTGCTTCAAAATTATGTGGAAATTCTGCACTCCTTGTGCTTGTTTAATGGAGGAAATAATTTCACCTAGAAAATCTAAAGTTCTAAAAACAGCAGCATGTCTAGAACAAAGAACCGATTTAAGCCCGTTAGGCAACCAGTGGACTATTATAAAGAGCAAGGTCGGAGAGCTCAAAAAGCACCAAAAAGTTTGGATGAGTTCATAAACAAAATAAGGCACATCATGGAATTCTTAGCCACAAATTTGAAGTAATATAATGTTGTTTAGTACTAAGCAGCTCAATTGAAAATCTTATGTACAAAAACCAGCGTAAAAAGCGAAAAAAGTAAGGGGCTAAGCCTAAACAGATTTGGCTGTTTTTCATCCCATCCTCCATGGCACATTAGAAGATTGCCCATATAAAACGCACAATTAAAATACCTTCAACAAGAATCGGCAGGAAAAGGAACCTCGGTTGCCATAAGATCTTTTCCCACTTAATATCATGCTGTATGTCTTCTTTGGCCGTCTACATAAAATAATGGTGCTGGAATGGAACTTATGTCTCATTATCCTCTTTGCTCACTCGTGCATTCTTTAAGCTAGCGATCAAGTTGCCCAAAAACACGGTTACGGATATATGAAGCGATAGCCAAGCTGCTATTAAAAACTGATCGTCAGCAACTACTTGGTATAGCAATATAAGGAAGAATCAAACGAGCTAGCACCAAGATCACGATCACTCTCGGACGAGTTAGACTATCGCTAGAATAGCACTAAAAATCACATATAAGTTTTTCGCTAATCATCCAGTAACAATAACTGAACCAAGCCAAACCAACCAAGGTACGGGATATTTAGGAAACAAGGCCCGTCTTGTATAGAAAACAAGACTTATGCGTTTTGGGCATTTAGGCTACTAGATTTGATAAAGTTTTTTTGTGTATGCCCGAGTTAGCAGCTTCATCAACCTAAGTCAATACGACGTTTGTCATCCAGACAGAGCTTCAGCGATAATTGTACCTAGTCTGAGTTGGAACCAGGTAGTAATCTTTATCTACTTATCAATTTTGGAGTAATCAGAATCTTCGCCTTTTCACACCAGAACTCTTTCTCTATCTCATTTTCGCTAGGCTAGGCACAATTGGCAAATAAGTAAAAGCAAAAGTTCTTTTTATACAAAATCCTTTTCATCTTGGACTTTCCATACGGTGCAGAAGCATGAGTAATGTCATCTTAACAGTTGTTGCTTTTCCTCTACATCGGAATGTATACAGAGCTTGTTTTGCTCTACTTGCGAGGCGTTTTCAATCTCATCTAAGCCTTGTAAAACAACATTAGCAGCAACGATTTGAGCTCTCTGTTTTTGGAAATTTCGTACACAATAGTCTAAAAAGGTTTTATTGTTTACGGCTTTGTCATTTAAATACTTTAATTAATTTCCTTAAAAGATTTTATGAAATCTGAAGGCAAACTAAACAAGCAATTTGGCCGGAAAATAATCAGGCTTATTGACAAAACACCAAAGATAACTTCCTGTTACTTTTTGATCATATCTTATTCATACTCGTATATCTTTAAAGATATTCCAATACAGAAAACTTCAAAGCCTTCTATCAGAAGCTGTGGGTAGGCTGCTTGAGTGTTGCCAACTATTGCCTAGAGACCAAATTGGTTGTACATAATCACTTTACTGTGCTTTGATTCTATTTTCTTGGAGCCTTTCCCTTTATACCCTTCTTCGGTATAGAATGCAGTGCCGCCACTCCAATACGAGTTTGTTCCATATTTTTCCTATAAAAGCTTTAACAATACCGTTTACCATAGTAGAGAGGGTTCTAATGCAAGGGGTATGTGAGATAATGAGTGAGGTCACAAACTCGGCAAGTGAATTCCTGGCATCAACAACATTTCCCGGAACCCGTTCCAATGGATCAAAGATGCATTACTTAAAATGAACTTCCTTCCATTTTGATAATGGAGATTCTTTATCGGACTTATTCAAAAACCTGATCCGCTCCACCCTTTTAAGATGATAAAAAAGGGTCTGGTGAACCATGACTATGAAAAATAAAGAAATCTGGGTTTACTTTTCTAAAGAGCTCATTTTGGATATCAAGGACGATGCGAAGATTTTATTTTCAATTGAATTGAGATTTAAAACTGACTATCTGGTTGATGGGATGGGGATACGGTTAAGAATTTAGACTAATGAATTCTGCACTCAAAGGCGGATATGAAGGGTGCACAGGGTTATCTCGAAGAATTATATTAGAGGACATTGAAGAAATAGTAATAAATTCACTTAACACAAAGGACATGGTTTGTCGAGATGTTGGGAGTAACGAAGAAGAAGAACATATGTACATACATATATCAAATTCAAATCATCTAAGCCGTACGCTATGTATAACTAGCCTATCAAGAGTAGATTTGAAAATTCATACCGGACCCGTTTTTAATGACAGTAAAGGGAAACTGCAGAGGTTGAGTACCAATGTTAGTGCAGTTAGGCGTTCACCAAGAAGGCCTAAACAACTGACCCTTACGAACTGAAGAAAACCTTATTCGGTTGCAGGACCGCCCCTCGTTCGCTGCCCACATCAACATCAAGCGCCTCTCACACTTACAGGGAACTCGTTCTAACTTCAAAAACTATTTTCAATCCTAACCTAAGCAGCCTTGCATCTCTCCTTCAATCGTTAGCTCACTTTGTCGCGATTCACACCTCGTTACAGCTCGTCTCTCCGACTCTGGTCTCTTCCAAATCAGCCACAAAATGAAGCGACAACTTGGCCTGATATTCACATCTGATGCTAAAAACTGAGTTTTTACCGTATCTTACAATTTCTTCTGTACTTTGGATCTACTCCATCCACTATTATCGGGAATACATCCACTCGACAATCCTTTCACTCGCAACTCCGAAACGCCTGAGTCGTTGGACTTCAAAGTCCACCCTCCACACCAAGAACCCCGGTACACTAAGGAACTTCACTCCTCGCGCAACAAAAGGATCAAACGGTGGCAGGCCTACCTTAAGTCCCGCTCTACTGCCGACCTTTCTATCTAACTGCAGTGTTATATTGAATTCGCACATCTATGCAAATGCTCCTACCGCACACGGCCTTATTTCAAAGTTCCATTTCACAGGGACTATTTCCTCAGCTTTGAAAAAATGCTTAAATGATCCCAATCCACAAAAAAAAAAAAAAGAAGAATGAGGTGTCCAATTACCGCTCTATTGCTAAACTCTCTTTCATTCCCAAACTCTTTGAGAGTATTGTCTATTAAACAATATCTTCAACCGCAACCCTACCTTCTTCCCAAATCACTATTGGTTCTTGAAAGGTCGATCGATAACCACTAATCTAATTAAGTTCCTCCCACAATCTTTGTGTGCACTAGTTGATGCTACAGCAAAGCCTTCGGCAAAATCTCGCTTCAAAATATACTTCCTAAATCCACTGTTCTTAGTTTCCCTACCTCAGGACGTCAGTGTAGTATTACTTTCAATTCTACCATAATTCTAATTTAGTTAATGCCACCTCCGGGATCCCCCAAGGTAACCACCTCGGCCCATTGATAGTTATCATAAAACAGGTGTAAAAAAAACCTTGCCCAGCCTTAGCAAATGTCAAGTTATCAATTATCCCCGTGAGCACTTCCTCCCATCTCATTAAACCTACGTTATTTGTCGTTAAATGATTTCCCCTGCAAACCTGTAAGTTGACTTATGTAGGTGTTACCTGTGAACGAGAACTTAACCTTTGCCTTCACAAACGTGCCGATTCCGCCTTTGGCTTTTTGAAACGTTGTTACCAGGAGCTATCGAATCCTTGCTTCATGGAATCCTTACATACTGCCTTCAACCCTTTTTGAAATCGATAGTCAAGTGTGGTCCCCACACTGCTCGCATTGAGATCGTCCAAGGTAGATTTATTCGTTTTGCCATTTGTCGTCTTCCCTGAACAGATACTTACAATCAATATGAATATTGACAGAGAAGTTCAAGTCAATCATAACTCCGAGGCTTCTTTTATCAACTCAAGAAAGACAGTCAGAATCAATCAATAACTATTATATAGCATTTTTTCAAATCTACGAGTAGGTTAACTCCTTTCGAGTTACACCAAATACGGTCCAGATTTGATTGCACATACTAGGAGGCAACCTTGTAAATGATTTTTTGTCAAGAAACAATTTGAGATATGTATTTCAAATGATTTGACAGACCCATGATTTCCAGAAAAAAAAATGTGGATCAGTGAAGTCGGGTGATCTGTCAATCAGTGTGAATTGCCAAAATGGGTGATGGGAGACACGAAAACGCAAAAACTTTTTTTAATAATTAGCGCGGGCACAAGGGGTTATGACTACCCTTAAATGTGAAGACACAGCACGAAAGATGTACATCGGTTTTAAATGTTTGTGGATTGTAATGAGTGGAAAAAGTTGATCTTTCAAGAGCATTCCACAATCGTGTGGTTCGACTATATAACGACTCTCTAAATTTGACTCTGCGTCCAAAGACAGGCTTGGGGGTGAACTGATGAACATTCCAAGCGAGACGTGTATTGCGGTTAAATTCTTGAAGGGAAGGAATAGAACTTGTTAGCTCACTTGAGCATTGCTTGTTAAAATAATTGAGTGTCGGTGACAGAACAGAACCCTGAGGAACACCAGTGACGAAAGAGTCTGATGCCAAGCTCTGACAAATACTTTTGAAATATCGGGTTCAACAACCTTGCTTTCACCGAAATGCTGCAGAGATTGGTTCCACTTTTCGGTGAGATGTGCCATCAAATCACCAGTGGACTTGTTGCTGCGGAAACCGTACTAAACTGTCGGTCATTACGAAGTTTCCGCGATTCAAGATATTGCACAAGCTGATGATTTATCAGCGTTTCCATGACCTTCGAATGAAGGAACGTTAGTGCTATGGGTCGGTAGGAGGAGGGGGACGAAGATTTGGCCTTTTTAAGGACGGGCTGGAGAAATGCTCTTTTTCATCAACACGAATAGAGACCAGAAGAATAGGAAAGATGAAAAAGCTTACACAGTGGTTTCGCTAACGTTCAGAAGTATTGAGGGAATACCATCAGAGCTAGCGGATTTGGGAACGTTGAGATCCTTAAGTACTCTGGTTGGTTTGTCCCATAGAAGAATCTACGCCCTCAAGTACAGGCGGAGACAAAGTGCAATCTGGGAGCATTGAGCTGGCTATCTAAAAAGCTGACAGCTAGGATGTCATTTTAATTGAGCTAGGGATCGAGAACGAGGCAGAATTCTTTATGCTTTTCACAAATGAGCAAAAGTTTTTTGCTGCATTTGGGACAACCTAGCACGTTTTGCCTCAACTTTCGGTCATGCATTACAGCTCCTTTAATCTGATAGACTCTTTACAGCTTGAGTCATACCACGCTCTAGCTTTGGGTTTGATACTCTTCATTCTATGTGGAATGAAGCATCTCGTACAGGCAGATGTATGTTCATGATCGTATCAGCAGCGGCATCCACGTCACTATCGAGGAAGCATAGTGACTAGTTAAAATACCAAAAGAAGTTGCTGTCCGCTCCAATTGGCTTTCTCGTAGAGCCATATTGTTCTTTTAGGAATTGGTTCTCTATGTTGCAAACCACATGGGAAATTAGCTGAAACGAAACAGTGGTCTGACGAGCCTAGAGGTGGCAATATGTCAATAGAATACTTATCAGGATGAGAGGTGAGAGATGAAACAAGTTCAGGGTTTCGGCGGAATGATCTGCAATGTCAGGTATTCGTGTTGATCGCCGCGCCAGTTCTGTGCGACAGGTATCGTCCTGTAAGAATCATTTGCCCCCCAATCCCTCATCGATTTTTGCCAATAAAACTCGCCGATCTTTGTCTGAATCACTTAAAAAATAATTATAGACGTTATTTGGCAGACCTTTTCGTCGACCAAGTCGCGAAAAAAGTTGTGGAAGCTTTGGGTAGTTGCAGACTCATCGCTCTATGAGCATCTCTTTCCTTACTGACTCTGTGAATGAGTTCCCTTTGAAGGAACATGGAAGTCTTGGAAGCTCTCGACATATAGCCCTACGGGCCGTATACGTAACATTTTTCCGTATTTGGTACCTACTTCCTGGTTTCTCTTGATGTGACAGCTTTAGAGAGCTGCCGACACATCGCTCTATTGACAGTACCCACGGGGTCTTCGAGAGTATGAAAAAAAAAACGTTGTAGAGACGAATGTATGTTAGCCAATTGCGTGTGCGTCCTCTATGGTCGATGTTGACAACTTGTTAACATTGTCAGCGGTAATATTCTCGTCGAAACGTGTACTACGAGACCTTCCAGTATTTCTCCTGCTATGTGTGGTTCTAGTTTCTCGAGGCGAGTGCCTAAGCTCTTTACCTGTTGGCATCGAGAAATCGGCGAAGAAATTTGCGTTGCGTCAAAATCGCGCATAATTTATTTCGTAAAAGAAAAGTCACGAATAGTCCACGGTCCTCAGAAGTACAACGTTAAATGGCTTATCGACGTTTATTTTGCATCAAAACAAAACTGTCAGTTGCTGCCATTTTCATTAGTTTTAGCATCTTCAAATAGGATGGTACATTTTAGGCCACTTGTACAATGAACTTAACGTTATCTTAAAGACCAAGCTCATAGTGTAATACGACATTCGAAAACACCACTGACATACCAAGTATATAGCATGTAATGGAATTTTATGCCTGATGTAGGTAAATACACAAAATTCCTCTCAAAAACCGAATATTCCCGCCACTTTTTGAACACATGTCATACCATGCTTTTTTCATCACACAATTCAGTGTGGATCTAAGTATCCATGTAGAGGTAAACACTCAGTATCTAACAGGTTTCTACATAATTTAACATGTCGCGGTGCTACCAGACTGTACTCGAATCCATTAATAACCCAGAAACTCCGCAACGAGCAACGAACAGCGTTCCATTCACTCTGAAAATATTTCTTCATTTTCTCCCCTCGAGTGGTATTCGTGGTATATAGTCAGCGTACTACGAACGTGAAGTTCAAAATACTCGCACCATCAGAGACGAGTCATCAGGGTACGCATCAATGAAAACTGATTTTGTAAATGTCTTACTCAGAGTTGTAGTGAGTACGTCTAAATGGAGGATGGAGGCGAAAGAGGAACAATCTAACGTCCACTCGTAACTGACACACATAAATGGCTTTGCGTTTCAAGTTTAATTGCATTCTTCCTGGTGGAAACGTGAGATTCCATTGAAACGTCACTGATTCCTATGCCGTGTGGCATCTGGTATATGTACCACTGACCGTGCTGCACATAGTACCGAGGAAGTTCATGTGGCTGCGAGTCGGTCTTTGAGTTCATAGATATATGGAGTAGGTACGTGTGTCCATACATAGTACAGCGTCCGCTGATACATTTGCTCGCACAAACGTCCGAATGAGTGTGAGCTGGACCAGTTCTGGACTATCAAGATAAATGGCCACTTAAAGTAATGTAAGGATCACTAAATTCCGTTTGTTTTCATTTAAAAGCAGTATCGAGTTGGAAGTCAAGGAACGCCTGGGTATCTTCTATTATATTCGTGGCCCACTGCTCCACATGGTGTCCTTCCTTTAGATCGCGCTGGTATCTGCTTTAATTACTTTGAGTGGAAGCGTAACTTCTCGCCCTTGATATCTATCTCTGGTTCATTCTCCATATGAAGATGTATGATGGAGATTTTGAATTGATATGCCTTGGGTATACGAAGCGACAGGTTGAGGAAAAAGTCACTCTTTACATCTAAGGTCCTTCATATATGGTGTAGTCCTATTGTCGTCCCCGCACACGTATGAGTGGAGGCAAATTTCCGTTTTTCAATCAAGCAATAATGTTACTCTATTCATATGTGCGGAATCAAAGAAGGCGTTACGTTGTGAATCGGTGGACCTATTGTGCTCTAGTTTGTTGGAATATGTTTGGAAGAATAGGGACGAAAATAAAGGAAGTTGGCCGTTGATTGAATAGTTAAGGAAGGAATCGCTTGATGCTTTTAGAAAATTGTCCGTCCTTTTTCTGTAGATGTTTGGCATCTTGAAAATGTACAGAGAATTTAAGATATGTATATGGTAAACATAGACATGGTCAGCGACTTATAGGATTTTCCAACAGGAGGTGTCATTTCAAATTACTAGATGAACGCAACACTGAAGAATATTAAAGACTCACTACGACCTTAGTTAATTGACAATGATACCTTTTAAAAATTTGTCTCAACTCTTTCCACAAATAGTTATTTTTAAGGAAATCTTTTATCAACTTTTTGCATGCATTCGGCTTTATTTTGCCAACAAAAGTTCTGATATTTTTTCTTACGGCGTGATTCGCGGTGGAGATCAATGGATCCAAAAAAGTCTCGATGGCCAACATAAGACTTTAATCTCGATTTTAAAATGTATCCATATAGACCGGACAAGCCCTCAACTGTGTTAAGAGCTCATATTTCCCTTACTTATGGCATTTCTGTAATATTGGAAAGGCTCATGTAATATGCTTTCCTTACAGTACTCAACGAAATAACTAATTTTAAGCGACCGAATGACGATGGCAAAAATCCGGGTTCCTTTTAACGATGAACTGAATGAAGAGGTAGACGACATTTTTTTAACTAAATATTGGATTCATTCTCGAGAGCATGGCTTGCCGAGTTGTCACTGCACTCAATCTTAAGGTGTGAAAGAAATTAAAGATTTACATTTTCCTGGTTGGGGTGTAAGGTTTAGCGATGCGCAATACAATGTAACCTAGTTACATCTTATCTGAGCTTCTCCTATACTAATGTGCGACTCCGAACCTCCACGTGGTACAGCCTGGGTTCCGAGCAATCCATATGGAGATTTGAGCTCTGGGTGGGGAGCTAATCAGAGAGGATTCATGACTCACGTCATGTTTACACTGGATGCGTAAGTATATCATCGACTTCTAGTCTACAGTCTACCTCAGCGTCTGTTCACCGAGTGGGTGCGGCCGAAAGCTGGCGTCTGTCTTGGAGCAAGCGGCGATAAGCCACAATGGAAAACAGAATCATCAATGAAAGGGTAAATAGAGGATTTAACGAAGGCTTTAACTCATAGGAGTTAACGGCAAAGATATTTGGCTTTCGAACTTTGTGAAGGAAAATTTCCAAACCTAGAAATAAATGAAATAAAGAAAATTTCCGTCACAAGTATACATACTTTTTACTTACCTCATCGTTAAGAGCAGATACTAATAGGACGAAATTGATTCTCTGACTCGGGATTTAACCCACACGAGATTGATTAACGCCTATTAGTATCAACTCCCGAGGCAAATACCGTAGGGTCAGTTCCCCGATTTGGGTTTTAGCCAAGAAGGGCCTGACAAGCCCACAACAGATAGGGCTTCGACTCGGGACAGGCTCGGCATCACACTACTCCCGGTAACCCATCACCAGTCGGGTTGTTAGCCAGACGGGGACTGACTGGGTGCTGGCAACGCGACAGCTATGAGGTGACAAAGCGCCGTTACGACCGAGTGTCAGGAACAGGCTTCAACCCAGAGGGACGAGTAGTGCGCGATCTACACTAGCATGTCTCTCGGTGTCACAAATAATCTTGTGTGACAGATCCTGGCCCGGTGAGTATACCCCGGCCCAACTTACCTGCAACGTGCGAACCGTCTCTCAGACCTCCAGATTGAATAGAGTTTGCTCCGAGATGAAACGACACCAATGAGATGGAAAGGGCAATGCGATTTCCAGACCGGGGGAGTACCTCGTTTTTTTATGATAACAGCACCCACCACAAGAACGGAGTAAGATTTCTACTATCATCAGCTGCGTAGAGATGGCTCCTGATCCCTTAAACCCCTCTCAGATAGGATCATATCAATCCGACACCACTCGAAGTTCCTCAACATTACGATCATACAATGCTACGTCCCCACCAAACAATATGATGATGAACACAAGGACACCTTCTACGACCAACTGGAGGCATGTCTCACGTCCTCCCCTAAGAGCGATGTAATATTGTTATGGGCGACTTCAACGCTAACGTAGGCTGTGACAACCTCATGACAACCTTGCGCCGTTCATCACCTCTTTGTTGTTCCATCAAGTTCCCCCACAAAGACCTCCATAAATACACCTGGTAGTCTCCTCCGTACGGTATTAATCGCAACCAGATCGATCACTGCCTGCCTGCCGAAGATTCCTTTGCTCTCTGAAGAATGTAAAAATCGTTCGCGATGCCGACATACGACTATATAGCGACCATCGACTTTTGCTGGCCATTCGTCCGACTGCGGCCTACAACCAGGATCCCGCAAAGAGGCGTTATAATACTCAGCGGCTCTAGAATCCGGTGCTAGCCAGGCGATTTGTGGGGAAGATCGAAGCAATTACCCGCTCAGACAAAACACCATCGTGGCCAGACCAGGTGCGTGCTTTTAAGTCAAATGCGGAGGAAACATTGGCCTTTCGTAAGCGTTGAATCAGCTACGGTACTGGAGACAGATCGAGGCCAGAAGAATCGAAAAATCGGATAAGCGCATGGCGCTCGAGGACAAACCAAACTTCTTCGAGGACAAGCAAAGAGAACGAGATGACAGTTGTTTATGCTGTGATGGCTACCGAGAAACGGAGACGGAAACACGCTCACATCAGATGAGCAACTTGATCGTTGGAAGGAATTCTTTGCAGAGTCACTTCCAACTGATAGAAATACACGAAGAACGATCCAGAGGACACCCCCAACAGTTCCTAAAATCGAAGCCGCGATTCGCAGGCTGAAAGCGGCAAAACCACGGTCCCGGACAGCTTGCCTGTGGAACTATTTAGAGCAGCTGCGTCACAAATAGCTCTTATCCTGCATCGCGTCATCGCGGGATACTCGTCGTATCCCAGTCAGTTGGAAGGAGGGCGTCATCATCATCATCCCGAAGAAAGGCAACCTGAGTGAATGTAAAAACTGAAGAGGCATCACTCTTCTTAAAACCCAATCAGAAACTGCTCGGCACTCTGATAGTTTCGAGGATCGCACCAACCATTGAGGAACACCTTCGACGTGAGCAGGCTGGGTTTAGACCTAGTCGTTCTTGTGTTGACCATGCAAACAATCTATTGAGTGGAACAGCCCGATCGTCCTCCTGTTCGTCGACTTCGAGAGCCTTGCACATGGTCCGCAGATATGCTATTTGGAACGCATTGGAGAATAATATCAACGACCTGTACAGGAGGCTCCAGGCCCGGAGCACATTCTTCAACAACACCAGAGCAGTGGGATAAGAGTGCGTTATATGTACATCCTTGCTTTTCATCGCTGTCTTCGACCTTGTTCTCATGCGCACCAACTTGGAAGTTCCCAATGGAATCCAGGGGTCTCTGACTTAGAAACTCCATGACTTAGACTCCGCGGACGACATCTGTCTCACGTCTAACTCGTTCACTGGCATCGAGCAGAAATTTAACGCGCTCAACATCAACGCTCCAAAGGCTAGGCTCAGATCAACATCGCGAAAACGAAGCTGATGAGAATCGACACGAGATGTAAGACAATCTTCTCTCTCAACGAGCTACCGACCAAAGATGTTGGAAAGTTCGAGGTCTCGATGCGCATCAACAAGGCTCGCTCGGCTTACTCTTCGTTGAAGAATGTATGGAGATCCAACCACGTTTCTTCCTCCCTAAAACACGACCTGCTACAGAAAACTTCTCAGCTACCAGTGACAACGAAGATCCTGAAGAGGAAATGGAGCTGGATGGGGCATAGTTTGCGTAAACCGACGGATGTCTCAAAGATGGCCCTCACATGGAATCCATGAGCCACCCGCAATCGTGGTCGCCCTCGTATGACATGGAGGAGATTCGTGGAGAAAGAGCATCGACGAGCTGGTGGCCCGAAGTGAGAAGACTAGCTCAAGATAGGGTCACGTGAGGGAATTTCGTACAATCCTTGCAACCATAGGGGCGGTTTCTCATTTGTATTGCTTATCCGACTTAAAAATCAACACAAACCTGTATCTTCTGATTTTCAGGCTTTGAATTTAATATTTGAGACGACTTGTAGTCTATTAAGGTTGGCTAGTCATAGTTAAAGCAGAAATTGGGAAAAGAGACCTTGAAAGCCCAGTGGTCATATTCCAAATTGTCTCTGTGTTACCAAACAAACGGCGAAAATCTTTCACTTACCCCTCAAGGTCTATTAATTTTGTCTCAGTTTACTTAAATTAGCAACAATGTCGACCACGACCTTTGATGTCAAATCAAATCGTTCATACTCGTCACTCAAATGGGATGGAATCAAATTACTTAATGTCTTCATCCCTCTCCAGGGCTGTTTAATCAACTCGCTATCTCTTAAATCAGACAACAAACACGCTCCGACTGTGGAGGCGAATATTAAACTTAATAATCCCACCCTGTCCTCCAACCAGCTGCCATCGGTAGAGCTCGACAGCAAAATCAGTTGCTTCTTAAATTAATTAGTTCAACGTTACTTGAAATAGCATAAACAGATTTCACTGTGTCGTTCACTTGACGTCATTCACTCATTTACGTAAATCATTCCCAAATTTCTCGCCCGCTCATAGCTAGAGTTTCTACAAAATTGCCTTGTTCATCTCCATCCCTCCTTCGTTACTTGCTACTGTTGAGGTAGCATCATTTTCGTGTTACGAATATTCATAAAATAAAATTGAAAATACTTTTCAGCGATGTGGTCGGTCTGGGTGCACTGCATTCTTCTCGGCAACCTTATCTTAAACAAGTTGCGAGAGCAACTCTCTAACTTTCCGGATGTCTTTTGGGCGAAAAGTTTTGTTCAAGGACTTATAGCCGAACGTCGTGTTATGTGCCGCGTAGACTATAGTTTTCTTCTGGCAAATTTTAAGTTTTAGTTTACTTCCGGGAAATTGATTAAATTTTGAGCTTCTGTCATGGAGAAGCTTTTGTTTCCTCTTATCGATTTCGATATTCTAGATTTCAACAGTATTTCTAAGCAGTGTATGGGGAAATCGAGAGGTGAACTGGATTTAATTAAATATGTTTAAAGGATTCATTTTCTCCAGTAGAAGAAACACGTACGATGAAAATGCAGGTTTCCATGAACCAAGGACGATGCTAGCAGCGAGTTGTAACGATTTTTTTATTAAACCGGACGGAAAGGGCCATCAGAAATTCTCATAGCAAAATATCTTCCTTAAGTCGCTTGTCTCGACGTTGGCTGCAAGACAAAGAGGGTGCAGCGGCCAGTATATGTGAGTTTGCATTAATTATTTAAGGGCAAAGTCAGCATTTTAAAGGCGTTTTTTAGGTCACTGAGTTCTCCGACACTTTTTCTAGGACTTGTGCACCAGTCATGTTCAGAAAATTACAGGAATTTTCGGTTTTTGAAACAGAATTTTATCTTATAATCGATGTTTTACACAATGCTTTGTTTAATACCCAAAACTCTTGAGAGATAGTCGTGATGCAATAGTTCTCATCTCCGACTGTTGCGCGGAAGGTCTGTAGTTCAAGCCTATCCATACGGACATCAATTCCTAATGCATAACCTCGTAGTATAAAATTATTTCAAAATTCATACTCTGTGTGTGCATTTCCAATATAACACCTTAATGAGACGGAGACAATAAAAAGTTAGTGTGAACTATAACCAAAGCGACAAATTCAGTTCAATCTCTCTAATGCTATCTAAGACAACCACCCGCTGAAGAGTAGTGAACGAACATCTTCGACACAAACCATATGCACGCCGTCCACTGTCCAGGTAGTGTGACAAACCAATTGGAATACTGTACGAGAACTAAAAAGCTTTATTGAATAAGAAAATAACATTAAGCCAAAGCTTATAAATGAATGCATGCATATACATTATAACTCTCTCAAGACTCCCACTTTATAATTATATAATACCATTAACCATTTAATTCAAACGATAAAAAAAAAAAAAATTACAATTAATTTCAAAACGAAATTCAAAAAAATTATTTAAATTCTTACTCTGTTACACATGTTATATTCAAAAGATGTTTCAAACGCAAGCATCTGTCTTTAGCAAGGGGTTTCGTAAAAATATCACTCTGTGTGATTCTCTGTGTGAACATATTCTAATTCAAACAAACCATCAGCATATTTTTCACGAATGAAACGGTACCGAACGTCGATATGCTTCGTTCGTTTATGAAACTCTGGATTTTTTATTAAACGGATAGCACCATGGTTGTCAACGAATAATATAGACTTGATCTTCTGAGTTGGAAGTAAATCAGACAGTAACTGCTCCATCCAAATCAACTCCTTCACCGCTTCAGATGCTGCGACGTACTCCGACTCTGTTGTGGAAAAGGAGACACACTTTTGGCGCTGCGACGCCCATGTGATACAGCTGGAGCTCAATATAAAACAAAACCACTAGTAGATCGTCGAGTGGTAATATCCCCAGCATAATCAGCATCACTATAACAATTTAAGACTAAATTTAGTTTATTTTCAAATAATATACAATACCATGATCAAGCGTTCCCTTAACGTATTTAAGAATACATTTTACCATGTTGTTGTGGACCTGAGATGGATTGTCAAGGTAACGGCTGACACAACCAACACCAAATGAGAGATCAGGACGTGTTGCCACCATCACATTCATTAAGCTTCCCACTGCGTGCCGGAAAGGAAACTCGATCTTCTTCATATGGCGTGTTCTGCAGCGTTAGTACATAGCTGGATCTGCAGGAGTTGATACCACTGTCGCATCTCCAAAATTGAACCTTTGCACAACTTTTGCTGCATACTGCGACTGACTGAGGTGAATAGACACATCTTGTAGACGTCTTATCTCCAGTCCCAAAAAATGTTTTGCCGGAAAAATTTCGAATTTCATTTTCAAATAATTACATAGGTCTATAATATCATTTTTATTTGTAGCAGCCATGAGACCATCATCAATATAATAGATAGCTAAAAAAAACTTCTTTTTACTACTGTGGCTCACAAAAACACATGGATCCGCATTGCTAGGTTTTAGGTCGAAATCCTTCAAAAGCTTTGTAAATGTTTTATTCCAACAGCGTGAAGATTGTTTGAGACCGTACAAACTCATTTTTAGTATACAAACTCGTCCGGTATTATCATCATAACCCGTAGGCTGCTTGACATAAATCTCTTCTTCAATATTTCCATTCAAGATAGGATAACTCTAACTGATGCGAATTTTGCCACTGGGCTAAATGTTTCGGAGTAATCGATGCGTTATACCGCACTTCCTCATTTTCGGTTGCACCTTTTCTTTGGTAAACCCATTTCGTATCTATCAATTTTCTATCACTCGGTAACTGCACTAAAACCCAGGTTTCATTCCTTTTTAGAGACGACATTTCTTCCTCCATTGTTGCTTTCCAAAGCTTGTAATACTTACAACGAATAGCTTCTTCATAACTTTTCGGAGAATCTGTGTCTGCAATAAAAGCAAAACTCTCTGAAATCATGCAATTTGCATTACCTGTTATTTTTTGAGTTTCCTTCCTCTTTCGAAGTCTGCTTTTTATATCCTCCCGCCAAGACTCAGTTTTACCGGCCAAGTCACCATCAGCAACCTCATTGCAGATATCTGAACTTCTTATGTTGTCTTTGGAAGTCAAATTCTCATCGGAAAGCCCAAACGCAATATCCTCCGCTTCATCATTGTCAACATTGATAACTTCACTACTAGTTCCTTTCCCAATAGCCTCATTATCAGCAACCTGACTTTCACGTTCTTCCTCTTCAATTAGAACTGTGTTTTCCTGCATGCTCTCTACCTTCGAAGAAGTTCCAAAATCGTTAAAAATGATATTTCGAGTAATCTCAACCTTATTTTCCTTAGGAATGTACACTCTATAGCCCTTTACACCGTCTTCGTAACCAATGAAAATTCCCTGTTTAGATTTTGCATCTAATTTTCTTCTCTTCTGGTCTGGGACATGCACATATACATCTGTACCAAAAACGCGTAAAGAATCTATATTAGGTTTTAAGCCAAACCAAAGCTCCCATGGAGTTTGTCCTTCAACTGTGCTCCTCCCTGTCTTATTCAACACATGAACTGCAGTACTCACTGCCTCTGCCCAAAATTTGTAGCTCAATCTTTTTGCATGTATCATCGATCTTGCTGATTCCATAATGATTCTCATTTCACGTTCAGCAGAACCATTCTGTTCCGGTGTGTACGGCACAGTCCTCTGGTGTATAATACACTGTTTACAAAGCAACTGCTCTACGTTTTTATTTATATATTCGGATCCATTGTCACTACGAAGCACTTTTACCCGATTTCCTGTCTCTGCTCGAACTTCGTTTAAAAAAACTTGAAGGAATTTATAAACTTCCGATTTCTCCTTCATGAAATAAACTTTGCGATAGTGGGAAAAGTCGTCTTTAAATAAAAGAAAGTATTTCGATCCACCAAGAGACTGCTGTTGCATTGGTCCACAAACATCTGGACCTACATCTGGGATACATTCCTCAAATCTGGGGAGAAGTCAACTTTGTCTTTATCTCCAAGATTGGAAAACCAACTGAACAACCTAAATCCCATTGTTCCTGTTAAAAATATTGGAAAACTGACAGAGCTCCGTATTAGAGGTATACTAGAGAATCAGATACGACTGCATCCAAACCAATATGCATACCGCAAAGATCGATCTACTAAGAACGCGCTTCACATGCAAGGAGTTCGCAATTTGTACTTTTCTCGATATTCCTCTTATCATCAACAAATCCAACATCTAAAACAAGCCTGCAAAGGCGACTATGGCACTGTGTTATATACCGCGATCGTAAGACCTATCAATACCTAAGCATCTACGTATGGTGGACAAAAGTTTGAAAAGAAAACTACAATGGTTAAATCTCAAGGCCTTCAGAGACTAGGATGTCTCGGCATTACAGGCGATATGCTAACCGGCCCAATGGCGGCCCGAGAGACACTGATCGGAATTACTCCACTTCACCTTTTTATTAAAAAGATTGCAATATGCAGTACAATTAGACCCCTTCGTTCAGAAACAGACGATCCATGTAGACTATTCGGTCACATGTGCATCCTACAACACCTTCCTGAGCGGATGTGATTACCACAGTTTCGACCGCATTATTGGACGGATTATCTCACACGTTCATCTTTGACAATACTCGTAGATTAAAGATATTGATCTTAAACCGCAAAGCTTGGAAAAGCGGCGATTCATTGCAAAATGTCAAAGGCCTCAAATAGTACACAGATGGCTCCAAGATGGATTCCGGTGTTGGCGCCGGCATCTTAAGACCAAATCGGAAAATATCGAAGAAAAATGAGAACGAGTCCTAGTATCTTCCAAGCCGAGCTATACGCCATCCTGACGTGCATCAATCTAATAAAACTATAAGAGGTATAATCATTATGGTATATTGCCATCATTATGGTGTATTGCTAGACGGTCAAGCAGCACTCAAACGTTGACTTCGCATAGTAGGAGCTCAAAATCCATTAAGGAATTTCATGACTTAGTCAAAAGGAAAAAAGGTCAAACTCTGGTGGATGTCAGGGCACAAGGACATACAGGGCATTCCATCAGCCCATAAAGCATACCAAACAGTGGGTATTGTTGATTATAAGGGCGTCTTCTCAACTCCAAATTCGACAATTTTGCTTTTTAGTCTTTTATCTTGCAAAGCTGGGGTAGGGAGACGAGGTAGAAGACCTAGAATTGTAGCTTGGCTCCCGGCGGGCTCATCCAATCTTGTTTACTTATCCATTTATCTACAAATGAGTCTCTTCGGAGAATAAAATTTTGCGTTGAAAATGAGGATCAATCTGAATCATGTTTTCGGCCCATTCACCAAATCTGCGACACGTATAATAGTCACATGATTTCAACTCTTGCACAAGCTAGATCTTATAAGTTTTTAAGCCAAGATCTTCCAGAAAGTGGATGGGCATAGCTCCGAATGCTGTGCACGATGACGAATCGACTCATTCTAATTCTTCTCAACACTGCGCTCCACAACGGCAATAAATTCTTCTCTTCGCACTGTTTGTCGTCTTTGGGGATCCACCTGAGTGTACATGGTGCGAATACCATTCATCGTGTTCCGAATAACTTGCTCAGATGGACGATTTTATCGACCATAAAATGGACGTAAGTTTGGCGAATCGAACCATTTTTTTTTTTGCTATCTGTTGGAGCACTCAGACATAAATACTGTTCCGTTATACAGCCAGACAGACTCCTTAGATGTCGTTACAGCTCATGAAGAGCAAGAGCCAAGCTTCTTTTATTCACTTATGTTGTGTGCGATTTGTTTTTCACATTAGTCAACGGAACCTAAGGTCGAGAAGCTTTTTCAAGCAAGTGTACTACGGGGGATTTTACCAGTACCCCGTCGAGGAGAGAAGCCGCGAAATAATCATTTGATGGTGTTGGTGTTATCGGGATCCGAACTCGCTCATCGTGCGTCAGAGGCCGACACACTACCCAATGCGCCACGGCGCTCTCTCATGGTTTCCAAATAATTTTACATGTTGTTTTGAAGTAAATCTATTTGTTGTAAAATGGCAAAGTGTACTAACCACAGGTCAACTTTCAGCTGTTAAATTAAGAATTTAACCAATAGTGTTGCTGGTTTAAAAGCCAAAACTCTTTAAAAAAAACACCCTTTACTAACGTACTAGGTGTTAAAGTATACCAAACATAGGACTGGATTGCGATTCTGACCACGTCTCAGTTAACCAAAAATATAAGTCCGAATTCACAGAAGTGGAACACAGGAATGTATAAAAAATTATTTAACGCTGTAAAGTTAAAAGACCCTCATGCTGGGTCTTCTTCGCAGGAAGAAATTAATAACCGGTTTGCTCAACTAGATGTCATAGAAACTAACGACGATACAAGACAGGTACAAGCAGTATGGTCGACAAATAAATTGTTAAAGAAGCAGCGAAAATCAAATTAGACTATTGCAAAGTGCTCCAAACAGAGCCTTAGTTTGGCCAAGATTGCGAGAAAAAATAAAAGCCCTGGATATTCAAGCACTTCAAGCCCTCGAAAATGGCGAAGATGTCAGACCCTATGAAAGGAAGTTGGCCGCCTCCCTCGGTGAAAGAAGAAAACACAATGGCGAAGCAAAAGGTTTGCTCACATTCAGAGAGAATGTGCGGCTTAAAGGTCGAGAGCAATGAATACAGAGATAAATGTTTGATGAAACAGAACACCAGCCCAGATCAGGATTTAGACGCAAGAATATGCAGAATATGCTAAAAATGAGTTCATCACAACCATACGGAACTATGAAACTATCTCCGAAGTGTAGAAAAACTCGGCAATCATTTCCAATTATCGAGGAATACTACTGCTTTTTTGTATAGGGTTCGTGCAGGTTGAAGAGTGCACGCTCTTATGGTGTTTGTCACACAACCTGGACGAAGAGCAGATGGTCTCTGTCGAAGATGTTCGTTCACTACTCTCCGGGGGGTGGTTGTCCTAAATAGGATTTGAGAGATTTGACTGAATTTGCGTTGGTTGTAGTTCACAGTAACTCTTTTGTTTCCATGTCATTAAGGTGTTATATTGGAAATGCAGGAAGTTGTTCAACATTTTCTTCAAGAGGTTGACATCATACACTTTGGAAATAATGGGACACTGCCAGCCTGGCTTCAGGAGGAACCGCTCGATAAGTGACCAGATTTTCACTATAAGAAAGCTTTTATAAGCGATAGCGTATTCCACCCAACGTTCCACCAACTATTCATCAATTTATAGTACGGAGGTTGGCTGAAAAAATAAGGCGACTTTCTATTCTTTTCTAAAAATATTTATTCTTGTCTTTGAATTATAGTATCAAAGTAATCCCTTCAGATATAATACACTTGCGCAAGCGCTTCTCCAATCCCCGAGGCACTTCGGATATGCTCTTTTTTATATAGCCTTTAGCTCTACCAGCAATGCGGTCTTTATTTCATTAATCTTGGTCTTTTCAGTTCTGGGATGAGAAAAAAATCGTTGAGCACGTTGATCAAACTTTTATTTTTGGCCATTAGATTACGCTCAAGCAACGACGAGTCAAATTTTTTTCCAATAATTCTGACGTTTTCTTCGTAATGCTTAACCCAAAAGGGCGCCTAATTTAAAAGTAATATTCCTTTTCTACCCTATGATCTTGAGGCAAGATTTCATGATGAGGCACACCACTGTAATTGGAGAAAAGAATGCGCGAAGCCTTTACTGCTGACTGCTTTTTTCAGTCTTCTCTCTTCTGGTCGGTTCCATTGGCATGATTGGGCTTTGGTTTCGACGCCATAACAATATACCCATGTCATGTCACCAGCTGTATCATCATTCGCGTCATTCAACAGCTAATGAGCGATGCTCATACGACGGTACTTGTGGTCAAAATTTAGCAATTTCGGAACAAATTTTGCTGACGCGTTTCATGCCCAAAATATTTGAAAAAATTTCATAGCATGAGCCAACTGATATACCAATATCCAGATGGTTATCAGATTATTCTCCATAACAATTTTCTTCACTGATTCAACGATTGACGTGCTGGGGCATCAAGCGAGGGCACCGTCACTAACAACTCCTCGGCCTGCTGTGAAGAACTTGTATCACTTATAAATATATATTTTTTGCTCAGAGGGGACCCGAATTTCACAATACACATTTTAAGTACATTGGAAATGTATCGTGTCCATGTAAGAAGATTGAAACAAGTATACCAAACAAAAACAAAGAAACGCCTTGTCGCCAACTCTTTTAATTTTTGTTCTGTAATACGTACGTAATGAGATGAAATAACCCTTAACAGAATAACATCCGCGCTAGCTTACGTTGACGATCTGAACCTTCTGGAGAGCGCCGTGGCACAGTTGGTAGTGTGTCGGCCTCTGACGCACGACGAGCGAGTTCGGATCCCGATAACACCAACGCCATAGAATGTTCATTTCGCGGCTCCTCTCCTCGGCGGTGTACTGGCAAAATCCTCCGTAGTACACTTGCCTCCTACTTCTTCTACCTTAAACGGTAGGTCCCTTTCACTTTTGTGGAAAACAAATCACACACAACATAAGTGGATGAGAGAGGCTTGGCTCTGGCTCTCCGTGAGCTGTTACGCCATCTAAGAAGAAGAAGTTGAGAGAAACGGAGAAAGTCTAATAATGGCAGGAAAGGAAGGGACTAAGAAATAAATGAAAAGAATACCATTTATATGGTCAATGACCGACTTGGATTGATCCAAACCTTGCACCTGATTGTACACGATAAACGCTTTAAGAAAGTGAACGAGCTCAAATACCTGGGAGCCGCATGGACTGCAAAAACGACATGAAGGTCGAAAGAAGAAGCAAGGCTATGGAGAAAATTACGCAATCAAGAACTCGAGGAACCCAAGCATTGTCCGAGTACTTAAATCGCGAAGACTGAGATTGGCAGTACACGTATAATAAATAGACAGTAGAGGAGCCATCGGAAAAGTAATGGATGGAAAGACCCAAGGAAAAAGATCGTCGAAAAGCTGCGCCGTAGATGGGAGGACAATATTGTATGGACCTAGAAGGGATGGAACAAAATAACGAAACATGGAAGGAACACACCCATGATAGGGAGGTCTATCGATGGGTGGTCAACGAGGCTCTAAACTTCCGATTCCAAATGGCTGGTAATAATAGTAATAGTAGAGCCTGGGTGTTGTCCTCGTGCAGGGACGGGTTAAGAATATCCCTGCAGCGATACCTATCGCTTGTCGTAAAAGGCGACTAAACAAAGGTAAACAAAACTCACATCTAGGCAATTTAGAAAACACCAAGGTGAGCCTAGGGACACATATACCACCATTAAACTGCCCCACAAGTGTGCATGCAAATCAGTGGGTTGACACGACTGGAGATCACCGGTGTTGTAAGAGTAAGATCAATCAAAAAAAAAATAAAAAATCTGGAGCATGCCCGTGTCAAAAAGGAAGGGAAGAATGAAAACGGTCAAACCGTAGCATTATGGAAAAGAACGCTAAAAGGAAAAGCACTACCCCGCCAGGCACTACTAATGGTCGTGATCCTGGGACGAGCAGAAATGCTCGGGTCAGAGCTATAGGATTTCCGGGGGATAGCAAAGTAATGCAACGGCGTAAGCCACATTTAAGAGTCGCGAGTTGGAACGTTGGAAGCATGAGTGGGCGCAGCTATGAGCTTGAAGAAATGATGGTTAGAAGGCGAGTAGACATCCTGTGCGTACAAGAGACGAAATGGCGAAACACCGGTAATCGGGCACGTTTCTTGGACGTTAAAACAAAAGCCTACAAGATGTTTTACTATGGATTGGAACAAGGAAAAAACGGAATCGCCATCATCCTTGCGGCAGAGTTACTTGGCAACGTCTTAACCATTTCAAAGTCCAGTGACCGTTTGATGGCTCTCAAATTGGTGATGCATGGTGAGGTGTGGAACATCGTAAGCGCATATGCCCCTCAAGTAGGATGCGAACAAAAAGAAAAAGATGCATTCTGGCTAGATTTCCACAACCTTGTCAAAATCATCCCAAAGGAAGAGCTTTTGTTTGTTGGGGGAGATTTAAACGGACATGTCGGGAAGACAAGCGAAGACTATGCAGGCTACCACGGAGGGCTGGGATACGGCACCAGGAACTCTTCAGGTGAAGATATCCTAAACATGTGCAAGTCGTACGGTCTTATAGTGCTAAATACCATGTTCGTCAAACAAAGCCGGCACCTGATCACTTATAGCAGCGGCGGAAATGAAACTCAAATAGACTATCATTTGGTATCCAGTTTCATGAAGCCACGAGCTAAAGATTGCAAAGTGATCCTGGGAGACGCGATCGCCCCTCAACACCGTCTCCTCCTGACTGAATTTTTTCTGGATGCGAGAAAGAAGTCAAAGCAGCAAACGAAGGTGTCTGAGAGAATCAAGTGGTATAAGCTGGATAAAGGAAAAGGCGAAGCTTTTATTACCATCATGGAAAACTACCTCTCTTCCATTATCGATGAGGTCGGTAATGAGGAGTGCAGAGCACAAGACATGTGGGATTCCCTACAACAATCTGGCCTGGAGAAAGCCAAATCACTGCTCGGAACATCTAAAGGCCCCTGCCAACACGCAAAAGAAACCTGGTGGTGGACAGACGAAGCCAAAGCAGTGATACACGAAAAGAAAATGGCTTTCCAAGCTTGGTCAAAGTGCTCTTCTACTAATAGAGAGGAAAAAGCTCGCCGTGAAAAGGTATATAGATGTTGCAAAGGTATCGCGAAGAAAAAATGCGCCGAATTCAAAGCGAAAAGCATGGAAGGCCTCTATCAGGAGTTGGAAGAAATATCGTCTTCCGCGTCTGACAGGCTACCCAGGAGCTTCGACAAAACAATTTGAACAAAGGAGCAAATATCTTTAAGATAGCCGCCCAGAGAAGAAGAAATGCTCAGGAGATTCGTTTCCCAAAGTTTATTAACAATGCTGAAGGCCAACTCCTTGTGGAAGACGAAAAAATTCTCCACAGATGGCGACAGTATTGCGAGGAACTTCTGAACGAACAGTTTCCCCGAGTGTACTTTCCAAGAGCCGCCCCGAATCATGCCGAAATACCCGACATCACAGTCGAAGAAGTTCGGTACGCGGTTAAAAACTCCAAGAAAAGAAAAGCTGTTGGGCCGGACGGGATACCCTCTGAGTTCTGGAAAAAGATGGGAGACATCGGGTCTAGATGGCTCATGGTTCTTATCTCCAAACTTATGAGAGGCGACACTATGCCTAATCAATGGAGGGAAAGCTATCTTCTTCCATTGCACAAAGGAAAGGGTGATACGCGAAATTGTGATAACTACCGTTCTGTCAAGCTGATGTCGCACACCATGAAGATCGTTGAACGGGTATTAGATAGCCGACTGCGGAAAATAATACGACTATCTGATGACCAGTGCGGGTTTGTCTCGGGTAAATCAACAACAGATGCAATCCAAAGTATAAGGATCATGATGGAAAAGCATCGTGATTCTTCAAAGGACTTGCATATGGTGTTGGTTGATTTCGAGAAGGCATTTGACCGGCAACCAAGAGATCTTTTATGGGTAGCGCTAAGACAAAAAGGAGTTCCAGAAACCTACGTGCGAGTGATTATGGACATGTACGAGAGAGCAACGACAAGAGTAAGATGCACCGCAGGAGTCACCGAAGAGTTCGCAATCAAAGTCGGTGTACACCAAGGGAGCGTCCTCAGCCCACTGCTTTTTATAGCAGTCCTTGATTGCTTGCTTGAAGGAAAAGTGACGGACCCCAATGTGCACCAGCTATTCTTTGCTGACGATGGGGCCATTATAAGTGATGATCAGGCGTCCCTACAACGAGCACTTGATGTGTGGGTGGACATTTTTGAGGGACACGGGTATCGTATTAGTTCAAAGAAGACAGAGTATCTGTGCTGCCCGTTCTCTGACCCTCATCAGCCTATTCCAGACATTTACTTGAATGGAAGAGTGCTTCCCAAGTGTGAAAAGTTTAAATATCTGGGATCTATGATTAATAGAGAAGCAACTTGTGATGACGACATCAAACATCGCGTAAGCGTAGGGTGGATGAAGTGGCGGGAAAACTCCGCCATCTTCTGTGATCGAAAAATGCCCCCTAAGCTGAAAGGAAGGCTCTACACTTCAGTTGTACGTCCGGCGCTCACATACGGTTCACAATGCTGGACAATGCACAAAAAGTATGAGAGCAAATTAACGGCAACTGAGATGAAGATGCTTCGCATGACAGCGGGAGTAACAAAGCGTGACAGAATTAGAAGTTCAAAGATCCGAGGAAGCCTCCACGTAAAAGAAACCATCACAAGAAAGATAGAGCGCGACCGACTCAGTTGGTATTGCCATGTTCAAAGGAGAGATCCTTTGAACCCCGTCCAAAAGGCGTTATCAATCAACATTCCAATTTCAACACGCAAAAAAGGCAGGCCGAAAAACAATTGGTGCAAACAAATGCAAAACCACCAGCATTTGATTGGCCTCAGCGATGAAGTAATCCCAAACCGGGAAGCCTGCCGCTACTTTCTGAGGTCAAACCGGCGGACCCCACAAGCGGACCAGTAGGAATGCAGTTAAGTGGGAAGGTTATGGTCCTACACTTCTGACCATAACGACGCCGGGATAAAAAGGAAAAGAAGAAGAAGAGTAGAGCCTGGGTGTTGGGTTGCTGTAGTTTTAGTTTACGTTTTAATTAAGTTTGACATGAGTACATCGATAATACTCTGCCTGACCGTCTGGACGAACACTCATTTAGAACAATTGGTCCGCTGGTAACTGATGATACTCGTTTGTCGTTGATAATATTTTGCTGTTGCATTGCTTTTAGTAACAGTCGCTAAAGTCGTGGTGGTGGCAACTGTGGGTAAAAGCACGTTCGGGTAGCTTTGACTTTGTGAGTGAATTTCGGTCGTTTACTACTTAGTTTACTACTCTGTCTTTACTGCTTAATTGGACAGTTTTATGATGCACTGCCGCACTCACCACTCACTTCTTATATGTTTCGTCTTTGAGACTATTGATTCAACTTATTTCAAAACATCTCGTCTTTCCCGGACGATTTTTTTGTGTCCAGAATTTCGCCCCAAACGCTCTTTTTGTTAGTATTTGTTTTCGACAATGTTTTTGCTTTGCAATTGCCGGCAGCTGTTCCTAAAGCAAATTAAAGGGGCGATGACATTTCTTCTACCTTTGTATTCTTTTCCAGCATCTGTCAGCGGTGATTGGTCTCATTAGTGTCATTGATTCGTGTTTTCTTTTTTGATGTTTGTAGTTCGTTTTACGTGTAAACAAAGGCGGCGGTTAGCTTATGGAGTTCGTGATGAAAAAAATACACAAAAACACACATTTTTCGCATCGACTTGGCTAAGGACCTTATGTACCTTATGTTAATTGCATGAATAGGACCTTGATACGTAAGCACCATTTCTATTGTTCTTCAGAAAAGGATATAATATTATCATCAAGCCGTCCATCGCGTATAATTTATTTTCCTTAAAAATCAAATGGATAAACCAAAAAATGCCGCCGGTCAGGCGTATTTTCCGAGTAAACCGAATGCTGATTCTATTATAATATTATTATCAAGTTTCACTCCACTTTCGACAAAGCGACGATATCTGCTTTCAGAAAAGTCTACTCCCGAGAAATTTATTTGTGCGACGGTGGTTTCGACTTCGAACGACCAATATACCTCCACGAAAGCCTAATTAAATCGAAACGTCAACTTTTACAACAAGCTACGAAAGCAAAGCGCACAAAAACAATTCACGCAGCTTTCACTGCACGTGGGCATGCTTACATCAAAACAATTGTGAACTCATCACAAATTTACAGCTTAAAGGAACTTTTTAAAAAATTGAAAAATGTTTGATTTTCCACAGCTGACTCTCGCAAGTTTTGCAGAGCTAAAATGATTTGAATTAAAGGAAATTGTTGATCTAAAATTTCACTTTTTTGCTTTATAAAAAGCTTAAAGCTTAAGAACACTTCACATTACGACACTCACGAATCCAGAGGAAAATGCAGGAAAAACTACGTCTGCTATACAAAACTCGCACATCATATAACAAACTTTTGTATAAAAAGTACAACAAATATGCGGAGTTAACACCATCGGCCAAGGTCAAGGACAACGGTCGATACTCTAGACTAAGGGGATTTGATTAATCATCATTTCATACGGTTCTTTCCATATACTTAGTGTGCTTCTTCATTGCATCAGCCAATGCACGCATGCTGACGAAGCGTGCATTCGTCTCCGATCAGAAAACGGCACTCGGGAAATATGCATCAACATGATCGTGGGAACTGCGGACATACGACAGGAGCACCTGAGTCAGCATGGGGACGAGGCGACAAGCACAAGCGAGGAACTTCAAGCAGTCAGTCTATCGACGGTAGCCGGACATTATCATTATTGTATATCGATTCATATATTCCGCAATAAAAACATTATAACCAAAAAACGGTGGTTTCAGTTAGTCGAACTATTGGGCCAGCCTTCGGGCTGTCGTTCGCGATTTTTTGGATTCCCCTTCAGAGAACATATGTTAATATGCATCGACTGATGCAATGCATGGTCAAAGTCACTTTTATGCGGGTCAATGCCGGCCGTCGGCAATTTCATATTTTTATTTTTTTATTTTGTTTTTGTATTTACATATTTATTTTTATTATTTATTATTATTTACTTGTAATGTTTCTCTTTCGTCTTCAGATTTTTCAATATTTCAATGCCTTAAGGCTAGCCAGCTTCTTATTGTTCGCCAGTTTTAATAACTTAAAATACATAATTAGTTCTACATCTATTTCCTATGCTCTTGAGTTGCCTTATAGTCCACGGGTGAAAGTCGCCCTTGCTATAGGAATCATTTTAACCACCTACAATCAGAATGATGAGTACTAGACCGGAGCGATTTCAAAAATTTTTGAAAATTAAAATTATACCCCCCGCAAAAGTTGCACATGGCCTTAAAACTAATTTTAAGATTTTTTAAATTTTTTTATTTCCATGATTTCTTGATTTCGCTTTGTTTTCAATTTTTTTTTTTAAGTGTCTTTAACTTTTAAATCTATGAACAAATTTATGGAAAAATTTTATTACAAGAATTTTCCAATAACGGGAAACCATATTCCTCGTAATTTTAAATTATTTAAATTTTTATATTCGGTCCTTCTAAAACATTTGTCTTTAATAAATGCAATAATTCGAATTCAAATAAAGGGTTTGTGAAAGTTCTAAGCAGGCAATGAACTTTGTGGCAATTTCATCAAATTTTCAAATTATTTTATTTAGTATCTGTGTTTGGTTCTTAAACGTTTGTCTAGTGTGTTATTCCAGGCCTTTTTATTGTATTTCTAATAAAAGTTTACTTTGAAAAAGGTAAGTAGAATTCGTAAATGTGAGATTGCTTACAAAGAGTGCAAAATAAAAGACAGTTTAATTAACTTCATCAATCATTCTCTTTTTTTAATCCGAAGTAAAAATGGAAACTCGTTCCCAAAAAAAAGTCTGCCAAACGCGTTCATTGCCGACCTACAGAGATACATCTTACTTTTCTGGAAAACGAAAAAAGTTCATTGAAAAAGCGAATAGCACTTACAGCTGCGAGAGTTATGGCAATTTATGACTTAGCTTCAATTCCGACAGTTGGTAAGTTCTGTGTTGAGAAAGGCATTATCAAGTTATATAAATATATAAATTATAATTAAATAAAAACAGCTAAGAGCAGATTCAAATGGATTAATTGAAAAGCGAAGGAGAAAAACTGTTTGATATAGCTGCTTGCAAATGTATTGAGATTAAATTTTGTCGATGTCCCAAAGAAAAAAAAGTGCCAGTGAAAGAACGTTCGTTTTTGGAAGACCAAAGATCTGAGAGAAAAATGGTGATCGGGAGTATCGATGTAGCGGAAACCACCAAGCTTCAAAACTCCCTTAAAAGAAAATTTCTATGCATTTCATCTTCAAGCACACCTGAAATACCGACCGACGCACAAACAGGTAACAATGAAACAGAATATATCCCTTCAGATACCGATGAAGACATTGAAACTGAAGCTTCAACAACATTACCAAAACAGATTGCCTCTACTGCTGCTCTTAACTCGAATCCAAAATTTCTTTTTAATGTTGCGAAGGTGGCAGATAGATTCAAAATATCAGACAGAGCAACTGCAACACTTGTTACAGCGGTTTTGCAAGATTATGGTCTAATAAATGAAACAGATCACTCAAAAATCATCGATAGAAGTAAGATTCGAAGGGAAAGGACAAAATCAAGGTCTCAACAAAAAGGTGTGTGCGAACTCGACTTTTTTGGATTTTATTTTGACGGCCGCAAGGACGTTACAAAAAATGCTGGAGGCTTTTCCACCGAAGAACACATTGTTTTTTGAATAGAACCTGGTTCACGATACCTAGTGCATGTAACGGCAACAAATGGAAAATCAGAAACCATAGCAAATGTAATATGTATTTGGTTTTCTTAAAGAATCTCCAGTTTCAGCAAATAATTTAAAGCTTATTGGCTGTGATGGGACTAATGTCCGGAATAAGAAATGGAATCATCCGAAAAATCGAAATGATAATTAAACGACCTTTGCAATGGTGTATTTGTTTGCTCCACACCAACGAACTACTTTTACGACACCTTTTCGAAAAATTTTATGGAAAAACATCTGGTCCAAACGCTTATCCTGGTGATATTGGCAAGGATCTTAAAAGCTGTCAGAATCTAACCGTCGCAAATTACAAAATCATTAAAGTGAACTTACCGGAAATACCTTTACAATGCTTGAGTTCAGACCAAAAATATCTGTATGAAATTTGTATGGCCATCAGTAATGATGTCAAAGAAGGATAATTTTTTTCAAGGAATCCTGGAGCAATGGTCCATTCAAAATGGTTGACGACAGCTAACCGTATTTTAAGAGTTTATGTTTCCAAACAAGACCCAGAAGAGTCATTACAACAAATAGTGCACTTTATTTTTGTCAGCCAAAACGACAACAACAAATCAAATTTATTGACAAGTCTCTCATGCCACAGCCAAGCAGTTGAATGGGCAGTCAAATTGGTCACCGAGGCTTCCCAAACAGTCTGATTCACCAACAGAGACGGACTGATAAAAAATACACTTGTTTCCCGAAAAGAACTTCCAAAAATTGAAACCAAAAAAGATTATTTAAAATAAATTCAAAAAAAAAAAACATACTAATGAAAATAATCGATGTTGCTGTTGTTGATGTTTTGCTACAATACATTTTTTTATTATATATATTATTATATGTATATTATTGTATATATATTATAATCTGGCTCGTTATTTCTGTTTTTCGCTCTTAAGCATTTAAACAAACAAATAACAATTAGAATTTTAATCTACAGAGCATTTAAGTGATTGGGTCATTTTTAGTTTTTTAATGCTTATGCGCGACCCCTAGCGGTCATTTTAAAAACTCAAAAAAAATTCTTACAATTCATTTTAGGACCCAATACAACTTTTGCGAGGGGTATGTTTTTCATTTTCACAACTTTATTTTTTTCCATACAACTGCGCTCCGCTCTAATTAGTACTCGTACTAATGTAACTTAAAGCGATTTCCACAGATCTAGCAGTATAATCCCTACCAACAATAATGAACATAAGTCTCATCTTATGCTGATGAGACTCTGGTCTTTCCATTTGTCACACTAAGGCTTAAATCCTGAAAAAAAAAACAAACGAACTTAAATTGATATTCGATGGGGGAAATGTCGACATTTCGAAGTTGCAATCTTTATTAAGGGAAAAATAGCCAGCAGATTAATAAGCTATTCGAGTACAAACTATGGTATCGAGTACATCCTGCTTGAAATTATATATGACTTCGAAAAATGTCTAGTTGAATCATCTACAAGCCCCCAAATTTAAGGGGGCTAACTATTCTAACTATTCTTTCCATTGATCTCAACATTAATCTGCTAAATCATAATGATTCACAAGCAAATCGTTTCATAAACTTCTTAAGCTCCGTCAACCCATATGCAGTAAACAACTCGACTCCCACTCACTTTAGCCCTACAAGCTCTACACTTATCGATCTGCTTATTGTCAATAGAACTGATCTCTTCAACTTCTATAGCCAGCTTCATGTTCCTGACTTCTCAAAACACGATCTCTTCGACCTCTTCGATGACCTCGGTCTTAGTAGGATTTTCCGTACCGACTGCAATCAATTACCGAGACTTTAAATCTATCAACATGACGAGTCTTATCGATGGCTCTCTCAATTCTAATTGGCCTAAACTGTGTTACATGTCTTCCGTTAATGAGAAGGTCGAGTTTTTTACGTTCACTATTAATAACCTGTTTGATAATCATGTGCCAACCAAAAGCGTCATCATGTCCCATAATAGCAAATTGAATGGCTAACTAAACACATTGAACAACTAATTATAAATCGAGACAGGGCTTACAAAAGATTGATGAAGTTTAAACTCCTCAAGTTACTCAGAAATCAGGAGGTCGAAAACTATTATAAGTTTTCACATCCAAATTCAAACCCGGCTTTAATGCTAAGCAAACGTGGAAAATTATTAAGGCGCTATATATGGGTAAACAAATCAAGGGTGAGACCTTAGAAGACATCGATATCGAAAAGCTAAATAAGAAATTCGCCTCAGTCGCTTCTCTCTCTGCCAATGGCACTGCGACATTATAGATCCCAGTAACACGCCCAACTTGACTTATATAAGTAGCTTCGGTTTTTTCAGAGTCTACGAAGAGGATGTGCTTAAATCGATCCTTGTAATCAAATCGAACTTTTTAAAGCTAATCATCCACACCCTCTTAATGCCTCTCCACCACCTCCGTCTACCCTAGTTCCTGGAATACTTCTAAAATCATATCGATCCCTAAGCATGGAAATAAAAATGATGAGGAATATCGTCCGATCTCTATACTGCTATTCATATCTAAGGCTTTCGGTAAGCTTCTGAGTACGCAATTGAATCCGTTCTTAAATCAACATAAGCTCCTTTCACGTTTCAGTCAAGTTTCAGGCCGAAACACAACTGCACCTACGCGTTACTAGAGGTTGTTGAAGACTTTCGCTGTGAAATTGATAAGGACCATGTGATATTGTTAGTATTATAAGACTTCTCTAAAGCATTCGAAATTACCCCTCATGAATTCCTTCTTGAATTTTGTTTCCTCAGCGTTAAGACTAATTAGGAATTAGTTTGAAGATCGCAGCCAAGCTGTCTATGCTTTCTCAAGACCAAAACGGGGGTCCCTCAGGGATCTATCCTCAGGCCCTTACTGTTTTCGCTATTTAATAACGACTTTCTTTTCGTTCTCAAATACTGAAGTTTCATATAAAGGGTCCGCCATCTAACGTTTTTTTTTTCAAGTAGTGCTTATTTCGTGAATGGTAACACTTAGCTCATGTCTGATTTGACACATAATTAGTTTTATCCTTCCGCTGAACGAATATGGTTGTGTATACGCTTGAACAACGCTGGGAAATATTGCGACATTACTTTGAAAATCATGGTAATGTTGCAGAATGTGTGCGAAAATTGCGTACATCTTTTCAGATGAAGCTCATTTTGATCTTGGCGGGTATGTAAACAAGCAAAATTGTCGCACAGAAAACCCGTACGCATACATTGAAAAGCCGGTGCACCCAAAACGAGCCACTGTTTGGTGCGAATTTTGGTCCAGAGGCATAATTGGGCCATTTTTCTTCGAAAATGAGCAAGGAGTGGCCGTTACAGTCAATGGCGATCGTTATCGGGCCATGTTGAACGAATTTTTGTTCACAAAAATTGAAGAGGAGGATATTGGCAACATTTGGTTTCAACAGGATGGCGCTACGTGCCACACAGCCGAAGCTACACTCGATGTTTTGCGCCCTGTTTTTGAAGATCGCATTATCAGCCGCAGAGCTGATGTCGTTTGGCCACCTCGGAGCTGCGATTTGACACCGTTGGACTATTATTTGTGGGGTGCCGTCAAAGATAAGTGTTACGCCGACAAGCCAGAGACAATTGACGCTTTAAAGGACAATATTCGTGAAGCCATTGGTGAAATACAGCTGCACACAATCGATAATGTGCTTAAAAATTGGACCGATCGTGTAGGCTACTGCATGGCCAGCCGAGGCAGCCATTTGAATGAAATTATTTTCCATTATTAACCGAAAGGATTGTACTTTCAAATAAAAAAAAGAAATTTGAGAAAATATTCAGTAGTTTTTTTTATAGCATTTTCAACAAAAAAAAAAGTTATTTGGCGGAACCTATATAAGCAGACGACGTCCAATTACGAGTATATATCAGCCACCCATTTAACTTAAAGGTAGATGCTACTGCGCAGTTAAATGAGGATCTCCAAGCCGTTGCACAATGGTCATATAAAACCAAACTTATGCTCAACTCCGCCAAGAACCAAGCTATTGTCATAGCAATATCCTAGACTTAAGTAACTTTCCGCGAATCCAAGCCAACGGAAGCAACATCGACTATGTGAAACCAAAACATACATATATATATATGTTGCTCTGGCTAGGGCCCGGGTCGCTTTCGCTTTGGCAAGATGGTTATTTCATAGACGCCAACTTGATTCCAGGGTGAAAGTAATCTGCTACATGGACTTAATCAGGGCCATGGTTGCCTATGGATATCCCGTCTAGTTAAATGTGAAAATGAGAGCCTGCTTAATGGAAACGATCCGAGTATTTGAGAGGCAATGTCTCAGGACTTGTCTCGAGCTACATAGGACAGAGGACATCTGAGTACACGAAATTTTACGTGAACGAGGTCCTATACAATAGGGCCAGGATCGTACCGGTGGATAATTTTCTGATCAAACTGATTCGAAGCTTATTCAAGACAGGGCCTGCCCAACACCAATGACAGGGTATGGTAAGGTAGGGTAGGGTGGATTAGGGTAGGCTAGGACAAAACACAAAAAAGGCAAAAAAAAATTATCGTATGCTAAGTTTTTGATTAAATTTTTGACTAAGTTTATATATAGTCGTTGAAAGACATAGATTTAAGTTGTTACCTTTATTTTAGAGTGCCCGTCTAGGGCATTGCTAAGATAGTAAAGCTAGTTTACAGTATTTTTGTCTAGCGTAAGATAGTTAAGAAATAAAAAGGAATTTAAAACTAAAAAGAAACTAAAAAAACTAAAAAACCTACATCTCTCGCCACACAAGGTTCTTGAAAGCAGATTAAAGAACGCAGGAAAACTCTAATTGGATGGGTATATTGCTGGATGAGGATTAAGGCAAAGTTTGAAACCTTGTCAAAGTTGTTAGCTTACCTCAAACATTTGAAATAGTGAACAACTTTTTAATTTAGATTTGAGCTGGCAAGCAGATTAAAAATGACCTTACACCCGACACACTCCATTCGAATTTCGACGTAACTTCTTGAGCGATTAGGCATTCAAAAAGGATAGATCTATCTTATGAGACCTTTCGACTGCAAATGATTTTCGGTTAGCACTATCAATTAATTTCTACGCGTGAAATTAAACCCAACACATCCCATCGAAAGTCTTAACAAAGGCATACACGTGCGTTTGGAAACAAAGAATATCGCCCACACAAAGGAACGACATAAAAGGCAGGCTCATACAATTATGTGTAGTGTAAACGTAAGAAATCTTATTGAGGAGCCCTTCAAAGCGATAGCATGCCTCTTCTCAAGACCCTTTTATACATCTCACTAAGTTCTTGTATCTTTTTCCTGTCTATCTCTGTTTTCCTTGTGTGGCGTTTTGTATACGCTCGAAACTACAATGCCAAGGACGTGGGTGCCTACTTCTAAGGACTTCAAACAGATCTTGTTTGTTCGAATTTCTCTTCTTGTTCGTCCTTTTTAATGCATCACATTCCATTTAATGACTACGGCCCTAATCCTATAAAACATCACTTAATTTAATCAAAGTGATTCGAGTGTAAGAAAGAATTCAATCAACAACAAAAAAAGGATAATGGAAGGAAATTAACAACAAGAATTACCACCTCCATCGTCACTCCTAACCTAGTCAGCCGCACTTTTCCTATATAGGACGACGTCTTTGGGTATGCGAAATGGCAAGATCCTTGCTGAGCGATTAACCAGTGATTTCTTCAGCTCGCTGATGTGCGTTAAGTACATATCCTCCACCAAGTCATCTGGACTTTAATAGAATGAAAAATGTCCTCGGATCAATTTTGTCACATACACAAGGCACAAGAGCATCAAAGGACATGGATAATCCGCTCCATATGGAGGATTAGTGATGGCTAATTAGAGTAGTAATGGGAAAACGCCAGCCCATATGGCCTATATCCTCGCATTCATTTGATTTACTTGATAAGTCCTTAGTCTCTCCGTCAGCCATTTCCAGTTTCCTGCGAGTAACTTGAATTGATTTCAATTTTTTCTTCCTTTTTCTGATTTTTGTTCCTTTTTGAAGTCAAGAGTGAAGGAAGACACAACATGCGGCAATGTGGCGACGCGGCGACGAGATAAAACGATAAGGCGGTGAAGCGACGGTGCGATGAAGCCATCATCGCGCAAATGTAATGTATGCTTGTGAATTATTACGAGTATGTTGCCTGGGTTGAAAGCTCTCATCACATTAATTACTCCCGGGACGGGACGTGCTTGAATAGGCACTTTTCACTTCACTCCTTTTAACCGTTCATCCTTTTTATCTGTTTTTTTTTTTTGCCTGAGATTAATAGCAGGACATTTCAGCAGCGTGGAGCAATGTGGACAGATGTCTTTAGTCCAAGGGAAAGAGCAACGACGAGACTCCTTTTATCATTTGTTGACTTCCATCCGAAGCAGAAGGGCGCACTGAAGTCGTGGCAAACAAAGAAATCTGTTTATGCATTTACCGCAAAAGAAGGCTTCGAGTAAGTCATGCAGCAAATAAGTATCCCGAGAGCGAAAACATCTTAGAAGTGTCTTTTATTTTTATTTTTTTATATTTTTTCGAGGGCAATGGCATTTTCTAGGAAATTATAATTCATGGAACAGTAACTGCAAAATGACTACCGAGACGTGAAACAATTCAACAAGAATCTCGACTAGGACACGTTGTCTGTGCTTGGCTGTTAGGATACTCCACGAAGGAGTATCTCGTATGCAGGTGGAGTTGAGTTTTTATCTCATTAAAATCGAATCAGTTTTTTTTTCTGCTCTTTACTTTCAAGGAGCAAGTTTTAAAATTCTTGGATCGTTGGATTGCCTGGTCTGGCTTGGAAAATTTTGTTTCTCTTTCGTGGTGCTCTTGATGGCTGAGGTAAATTGAAAAATTTCTAACGTCTTTACCTACAAAGTTATGAAAGAGGAGTCGGGAAACATTTTGGGTTCTCTTTCATCTCTATTAGTGATGCAAACAAACCTTGAATTTGTTCAACTTAAAAGCTTTCTCCAGTGGGTATTTTTTGGGTGGAATTTTGGTGCCATGTGGCCGTATAAAAACTTGGTTACCGAATTAATTGAAAATTCAAAGCAAGTTCTGTTTTTATAGGCAGATAAGTTGCTTGGAATATACGAGGTTCGTCCAAAAAATAATAGGACGGCATCAAATCCGACACGTTTCAGAGGTTTTGCTTAGTTGTTGACTTCATTTAGCAACATGTTCAGGTCAAAGCTAGAAACGACATAAACGAAAAACTAGTCTACCATGAATACCAATTGAATAACGAAAATTCCCATTACTTTTTGAACATAGTTCGTATACCGGCGATGGCTATCATCTCGTTGTTTTGCCAAACGAAGTTTTACCTAAAAGCTACATAAATCCGCTTTAAATTCAATATTATATTTCCCTCCACTTTCAACAAAGTGATGGCAATAATAGCAATATTCGTTTACAGGAAGGCTTGCCTGACCCTGGTTTCCATTTAGACAAACCAATCTACCTCCACAAGCGTAGTCGAGCGGGCGTTTTTACAATCCTTGTGACCGAAAAAATGGCGAGTAGATTAATCAGCAAGTTGAGTCCTAACGACAGTATTGAGTACCTTTTACTTGAATTTATCTATGGATTCGACAACTTTCTCGTTCAAGTCATTTATAAACCCTCAAAATTAAGGGACACCAACTTTGGCACTAATATCATCTAACGCTTTCGACTTCTGCTATGAACATATTATTCTTTCCAGTGGTTTCAGCATTAATATGCTAAAGATTCACGAGTACATCGTTTCGAAAACTTCAGCCTATCTGTAGTCAACTATTCGACTTTCACCGACTCCAACTTTATCTTTATCTTTAATTTCTATAAACGGATTGGGGTGTTCGCCTTCTCAAAGCATGATTTCATCACAGTCCTCTACGACCTCAGTGTCAGTAGATGTTTCGTACCGACTACATGCAGGAAGGTTCTACAATATAAGCCCAATATGAGCACATGCCACCACCGATGAGGCTGAGGAGTCCGTAAAAGAGCCTACGAAGCCTGCCCGGAGTACGACATCAAAATCGTACTCGGTGACTTGAATGCCAAAATTGATAAGGAAAACATCTTTTGCGGAGCGATCGTAAAGCACAGCCTCCACGACACGACAGATAATAGCTTCCGATTAGCAGATCCATTTAGCTACCTGGCTATCTCCAAATGGTCGAACCGCCAACCAAATCGACTATGTGCTGATTGACACAAGGCGCGCATCAAACTTCATGGATTTCGACTCTGACCATCACCTGGTAGCAGCAGTGTCAGAAAGCTGCAACCGCCAACAAAACGGAGGTTAGACATTGGGCGACTGCGCGGAAATAGCCAGAGACTACAGACAGTGATTGGGCGAAAGACTTTCCCATACGAGTATGCCTCAAGACCACACAAGCGCTAACAGCATGTGGTTGCGCTGCCGCATTGCAATTTAGGGTGTAGCTGAAATCACCCTAGGCTGTCGACCACCCCCGACCAGAAACCTGTGGTACAATGGTGCGGAAAGGAAGCGAGCAACGAATGAAGCATATCAGAGGGCGCTGTAACGGAAAACAAGAGCCTCCAGAAAAAGGGAGGAAAGAAGGAAAAGAAACTACTGCAAAAAAAAGAAAAGAGTAGCCTCCCAGCTCAAGGATATCGAAGAGGCCCGGGATAGACAGAAGGTTAGAGGATTCCACAAAAAAGCCAAAATCCTCGAATTCGGCCTTAGAACAGGTGACAAGGCTCTACAAAATTATTAAGGGAATCTTGTCACCGACTCGCAGGAAATAGTGAATATGTTTAAGCAGAACTTCCAACAGCTGCTGAGCGTGCATGACCAAGAGAGAGTGAAAGAGTTAGAAGAAAACCCAGCGTCAGTCGAAGAACTAATCATACCACCGAGTTTAGAAGAAGGCTATAGCTATACATAAGCTCTCAGCTATACATAAGCTGTATTCCAACAAAGCTGCTGGACCAGATGGTCTCCAGGCTGAGTTCTTTAAAATTGGCCGTGATGCTATGGTAAAGATCATGAGCCAGGTCATCTGTAGACTTTGAGACTTTGAGCCCGAAGACTGGAATATCAGCTCTATTTACCCCATCCGCAAAAAAAGGCGATCTTACCGCTTGCAAAATCTACAGGGTTATATCCTTGCATATTGTCGCCTACAAGATCCTATCCAGTGTACTATGTGAAGGCCTCAAGCCGTTTGGCACTACACTAATAGGCATCTACCAGTGTGGATTCCGGCCTGGCAAATCGACTATAGACCAAATCTTCACATTTCCCCATATCCTAGAAAATGCTAACGAGTTTCAAGCCGACTTAAAAGCTGCATACGAGAGCATTAATTATCAAGAGCTCAACAGGACGACGGCGGATTTGGAATCCCGGGTAAATTGACTCGAATGTGTCGTGCCACACTGGTAGACTCGCGATGCACTGTGCAATTTGGACCTAATAACTCCGAACTTGGAAAGGTGCACCGGATTTCCGCAAGGAGACTCACTGTTGTGTGATATCTTCAGTTCAATCCTTGAAATTATAGTGAGGCAGACCGGTATCAACACGGAAGGCACTCTCACCTGGAGGAGAAGACACAACGGCGAACTCTACGATCTTTTTAAAAATGTGGACGTAGTACGGCGCTCCAACAAAAATAGTCTTCGAATCCCACCCACCTGGTTCGAGAAGGCAAGGGAGGCCGAACTTTACCTCTTGCAAAATCTACAGGGTTATATCCTTGCATATTGTCGCCTACAAGATCCTATCCAGTGTACTATGTGAAGGCCTCAAGCCGTTTGGCACTACACTAATAGGCATCTACCAGTGTGGATTCCGGCCTGGCAAATCGACTATAGACCAAATCTTCACATTTCCCCATATCCTAGAAAATGCTAACGAGTTTCAAGCCGACTTAAAAGCTGCATACGAGAGCATTAATTATCAAGAGCTCAACAGGACGACGGCGGATTTGGAATCCCGGGTAAATTGACTCGAATGTGTCGTGCCACACTGGAAGACTCGCGATGCACTGTGCAATTTGGACCTAATAACTCCGAACTTGGAAAGGTGCACCGGATTTCCGCAAGGAAGGTCACACTGTTGTGTGATTTCTTCAGTTCAATCCTTGAAATTATAGTGAGGCAGACCGGTATCAACACGGAAGGCACTCTCATCTGGAGGAGAAGACACAACCGTGAACTCTACGATCTCTATAAAAATGTGGAAAAATGTGAAAATGTGTGTGTAGCATGGAAGGCAAAAATGGACTACCGCGCTCCAACAAAAAGGGTCTTCGAATCCCACCCACCTGGTTCGATAAGCCAAGGGAGGCCGAGCTTTCGGTTCAGAGACCAAGTAATAGCGGACATCAGGAAATTTGGATTCTCCGATTGGAAGCAGCGTGCCCCGGACCGATATAAGTGACACCTTTCAGATATGTATTAATTATTATTCTTAGCACGCTAGATTCTGGAAGTCCCCTTAATACATACTTGTGGAAATAATTATATAATAAAATACAGAGGATCATCCAATCATAATATTGCCGTTTAAATCTGAGATTTTCGAAAAACTTCTCATAAACTTTTTTCACCATTTCAGTCAGATCCCAGCCAGGCCACAACACAGTTGCACCTCCGCGTTACTGGGGATTATTGATTGATTTCGCTGTGAAACTGATAAAGAACATGTGATATCGTTGGTAATTTAAATTTTTCTGAAGCGTTTGATACTGTCCCAAATGAAACCCTTCCAAAAATGTTGATTCCTCAGCGTTAGGCTTATTAGGAATTCCCTTGGAGATGGCAGCGTTAACGGAAAGTATTTAATTTTCCTCAAAATCAAAACAGGAGTCCCACAAAGTTCCATCCCGGGGCCTCTACTGTTTTCGCTGGTTAATAACAACATTCCTGCCATTCTAAAACACTGTGATTCTAAATGTATATCAGCTATCTACTTCATCTAAAAGCAAATGCTACTGTATGGTTGAATGAGGGTCTCAAGGAAGTTATACAACTATACAACAAACGTATGTTCAACTCCACCAAAAACCAAGCCATCGTCATAGCCGTATAATCCTAAAGTATGTATGACATCGACTGTGTAAAGACAAATAAAAACCTTGAAGTCATCTTTAATCAACAGCTTACCGGGGACGATCACATCATCAGGTAAGGCTTACGGCGTTTTGCCGATTGATATACACTCAATGCTCGTCAGGAGACGCTAATGATCTATATTATAATATATGCCCTCCCTCTGAGAATGCGACTGTCACATTTCGTGCAAGGCTTTACAGCTTACAGCAGCGAGATCACGTCGCGTCATTTGGTAAAACTCTGCTTCACACCGACCTTCACAGTTTCCTTAAGTTAAAAATACTAAACTCCCTCTTTAACCTTAAGCAAAACAAGACACTACCATACTTCTATCAGAGACTTCAGTTCGCTGAGGGTAGTGGAATATTGATGTTATCTGATTTTAGTTACAGGGTGGCAGAAAAACTGTTCTTGATTTACACTATAAATCTATGGAACTCGCTCCCTGTATCTATCTATCTATCATTTACTTCTGATAGAACCATATCAAAAAAAGTATATTAGAAGCACCCCAGTGTTGAGGACAAGTTATGTCTAACCTTACCATGACTTTCTCCATTCAGCGAAATAACGAGCTGGACGTAATAATTTTTGATGGACCATGGTGTCAAAGAAATAGTCTTGAGGGAATAGTGCATTGAAAACCAAACCCTTTAGAGGCGACAATGGTGATGATTCTAGGTTGATAATATTTTTAAAGTGATAGTGTCATTTGCAGCTTGTCTGACTTAAATGTTGGTACTCTAGGTAGCCTCTTACTCCTGCTACAATATGTTCCACTTGTTTGATCTCATTGATCAAGGGTTGATAGTCCCCTGATGGTCTATTCGTCAATTTAGTTTTATAAGAAAATAAGGGCTTCAAAAATTATCAAAAAGTTATATTTCCGAAGCAGTTTTATTACGAGACGTTCGCTAAGTGCCTTAAGTCTTTCTGAAAAAGTTGACCAAATTTGAACTCCAATACTTTTCCTTTCATCGGTCGTCATAGTAAGGGACACGGTTATTTTGTGCCATCCATCCCTTTGGAATTAAACCTCATGAACCTGACTTTTAAATCGCAAATTAAGAAAACATTATCCTGTATTCGAGGACATAACCTTTTTAGTTTTCTACCTTGCAAAGCTGGGGTAGGAAAGACTTGCGCAAAGGCTTTCCTGTCAGTCTGTCCGTCCGTATACATATATCAAACCAAACTTTCCGAGCAGTTATGAGTGTGAAACTTGACTGTTTTATAGACTGCATGACTCTGAGAACCCTAACTACTGTAGTTCCTGAGATCCAGCTAAAAGTTTACAAAATACAAGGTAGAAAACCTGGAATTGTAGCTTAGCTCCCGGCGAGCTGATCCCATCTTGGTTGGCGTTTCCCCAGTTCGGATTATTCCGGTATAGAAACCAAAATGGTAATCTGCTGTTCATATGAGACTATACAGCAAGAGGTGTCAGTTTAAATTAATCACGAAAATGCAATATTCTTTCCAAAAGCAGTAATATTTTTATATTAATCTGAAGAATAAGCTTCTAAGTTAGTAATAAATTACAATGCATGCCGAACGTCTGCTTCTGCTCAATGGTAGTACAATAGTTTTTTTTATTAAATTTTTCATCACATTCATCACAAGAAGGGCTTTTTCTCTTCTTCTCCTAGTGCATGGATCGTTGGTGAAGCATTTGCATAAACTTTATATTTGATATGTACCACAGAGGGAGGCATAATTATTTTCACCCACAGGAGCGGCTATTTCAAGTCTACATTTCGAGATATCACACATCCAGGAAAGATGAAAATTTGGCTCTCAATTCAGCCACTGTTTCACCATCCATGAGACACATGGTGTGATCCCGCTGCAAATAAACATGCTTTATCTGTTTAAGCAACAACAAAATAAAAATCGGTTCATAGATGCTACTGTTCTATCCAAAATACCAGCTTTCTCTGCGAGGAACTTTTTCAAAAACTTTTCTCTAGTTTGTTCGTTATAAAAAATAAACAGCTAATTTAAATTTCGTGTAAACCTTGCCAGATGTTAATTGTGCAAATATGCATCGAACAGAATTACTATGGAGTCCACATCATTATATTTTCCCGAGAATGAAGAACTGAATAAGATTTATTTCAGTAATTTTTGCTTTTTTTTTAATTGCAAAACTGTCTTATGTACACTGGTCGTTAAAGGTATTAAATAGGATATCAATAGATTAAGCAGACCAGTTGCATGAAGAACATATATTCCGACCTAATAAAAGTCATCGCAATGATAGTTGAATGGTGCAAAATTTAAAATGAAACCTCTTATTGGATGAATCTTGATATAAAAGAGGTGTTCGAAAATGAAGGAGAATTTTCGATTTTGGAAATTTAATTATTCGTTAATATCCCATCTAAAACAGTTAACATAATCATCACTGCCAACCTCACTGCCATTAGTGAGTCGTTCTTATAGCACCCGATTTGGGGTTGAATTTAGATTTCCCCCTTTTAATTTCATTCAAATGGCCTTTACTGGTTTCGATGCCGGTACGTCACATTTCAGAATTTCTGTAACGTTACTGACTTCTTTCAAAGGCTTCTTAGCGACTTCCATTAGCTGCTTTTATTGCCCGGCACTCAACAGCTTTGGAACAGGTTTTCTTGCCACAAGATTAGCTGATCGTTCATAATAATTTTTATCGCCTTTTCTAAATTTTCATTGATTGCTGTTATATTGCGATCTTGATTATTTAGGACACAAGATCCTTGTTTGTGCTTCAGCTCGAATATAGATCATATAATAATATGATCACAACAGATGTTGTATATGGCTTAGCCACGGCTTAAGAAATCATAAGGAAAAGCAAGGGTGGTTCCTCCATGCTATTATGGGTGCACACGAGATGTAATACTTTTACAAACAGAAGGGATTAAGTTTACATTGTTTACATTTGATCTGATCCTATAACCGACAAGGAAAATATCCAAACCATGGCAACCTTGGTATTAAGCACAATTTTTAAATTCTAGATAAATCTTTATGGTAGTAGAAATATTTTTCCTGTGGAATTGCTGCACATTTCCTAAGCTTCCGAGCAAATGGCTTAATTCACTCCATGAAGCAAGTGAGCTCAAAGCTAAGCTTTTCACAGTAATAAATATTTGTTAAGCTCCTCCGGAAGGAATATGTTTATTGGTGTGTCCTGTTGCGTACACCGATGTCAAAAGTACTTTCCCGTACCAGGTGCTAACCAAACTAAGCTGCAAGTACGTGCAGTCCTAGCAACCGACCAGTTCCCAGGATCACGAGCAAAAACCGAAACCCCATCGTTTCGCAGGTTCCATCCAATCTGCCAGCTCAACATCACTATATAAACAAGTCGAAAGAGCACTAACTGCAATACAATACAAGCAAGCAATTCGGTTTTTGTTTTTTGTATCCTGCTCTCAAACATCGTTGTTTAGATAAAATGCACCTCGCTTCCCTCACAGTAAACGCATACTTCAGGAAATATCTTTCGCCATCGGGTGGCCTGCAATCTTCGTTGATTGGAAAACAATAAATTACACAACCCGCGAACTCGACATAAAACGGAAAACTAAAAATATTTCAAAACATGAAAAAAACCTAAAACAATTTCCGGCTCTCCCATCGGGATTCGCTGTTTGTTTTCATCTAACAAATGCATTCCGCCCAAGAACCGCACTCATGTAGTGGCGAAACCCCCGCTGACTTTCCATCCCATAAACTCAAATCTTCCGTGATGCATTTCCATGGCTAGGCGGCTGTAAGCTGCCGTTAAAAATATTGCACAGCCATCTCGTAAAATAATCCCTCGCAAATTTCATCCAAGGACAACGAGGCAACAAAAAATATTACAGGGAACCCTCTACCGACGAGGAGTAAACCACGGAACACAAAAAATCGGAAAAAATGAATCAGGATTTACCCACTCGTCGTCGTGGTCGTCGTTCAATTCGAAGGATAATACCGCTGCCAGGCGTTCTTGTAACTACATACCCAGGACACTGTCGACGGTTGGATAACCAACTATAGCAATAGCCACGGTAGTCGCGAGTCGGTAGTCCTATTCGGGAAGGAAGATCGCTAGAGTGCATCAAGTGCTCCGATAATATATAGCACTTCTGTCTCGACTCCCCTTCTGTACATGCTTTCTTTCTATCACTAACTGCTGCTCACGTTGCCCAGCGGGAGTCATAAGGATAATATATGTTTCTCATTCTATTTGAAGACTTTATTCTTTACTCCAAACTCGGCACAGTCCTTGCGACGGTTTAGAGCAAACCCGTGCTCCGACCAGTCACCGTCGCTTACTCTAATCCAATGAATTCGCATTTAGCGCTGAAGGCAAACTATAAAACTTGACTTGTTTCCACTTGGGATTTATAACTTCATTATTTGTATGATTTGATCCTTTGTCGTGCGCCATATCCTTCAACCGTACTCACACCCCTCTCGATTGTGGTTAGCATTTGCATTTGTATAACACGCGCTTGGCCTGAAAACGGCAAATGGCATTCGAGTTGTTCAGTTGATAGGCCAGCAAGGAGCCTCACTCCATTAAATGACTGCAACCGTGCACTCTCGTTCTGCCCCACACACCATACAGCACAGCCGTTAAGGAAATTTATAACAACTAAGAACGACCGTTTCGGGCGAAATAGAAAAATGGTTCGAGGATAACAACTTTTTGGACAATTGAATCTGGCTTCGTTCCTTGCATCCAATGCCCGGGGCTAGTGTTGTCATACATCAGTATAACGGTATCGAATAAATTTTCAATTCGGTTAGCAAATGTCCTGACACACGGGATAATGTTTCAACCATCCTACCGGACAAGGCCAAAATTAATTTTAAGCATGACGTCCTTTTAATGGCATACAATTGGGTGGCTGGTGTGTCATTTCCGGCGGGCAGGACATTTGAATCGAAATTAACGATTTGATGTGGATTTACATCGGGAATTTATTACTACAATCGCGTGGCGCGTGCATCCTTTTCGTTGTCAATTATCCTGCAAATATATTGTCTAGCTAATATGTACGACTCATTTAACAGGACTTTCTTTGGGTGAGGTTTGGCATCCGTTTGCTGACTGGCAACTGTCTATGCTTATCCACCATAATCACTGTGAAGATTGATATATTGTTGGAAAGTATGTCGTCAGGCATTTGGGTAGGATAGACAGAGGATTTTTAGAGGTTTTGCTTTCAGTATCGGATGGTGACGATTGTGGTGGATTTGAACAGGCAGTCAACTAGAAACGGAAATTGTGTTGTGGGAGCAAGGCCTGGCTAAATATTGGCAGTATCGGGATTTATGATTTTCGAGTAAATCCGGCCGATAGCAAGAGGGAGAAGTTGCGACAAGGCATGATGAAGAAAAAGTGGATTTACCCATTCGAAGTAAAAATTCGATCGTCAATCGAAAGCAGCATTAGTTGAATGAGGATTTAGAGATATGTAGGCTTTGGAAAAAGGGAAAATAATTATGTGGAAGAGGGCTAATGTCACTGTGTGATCCAATTTTGGATTGAAAAGCTAAAGGAAATTACGACAAAATCGGGGACTGAAGATCTTTGAAAGAAGTTGGCAAACTTATTTGGAGGGATGGGTTCAAAAGAAGAAAATCAACAATGCAATTTTCTGCCTGAAGCCTGTAACATGTGCCGAGGCAGCCAATATAAGCATCTGAGTTACTGCTTTTTCACCGGACGTGCAAATTGTTCACACGAATCGGTCAACAGCTTTTTTATCTACTTTTGATAACATGCTAGTCTATGCGCCCTATAGGAGGACCGGAATGATGTAGACTATGTTAAGAATTGCCTCTCTCTCTTACCGAGAGAGACCTCTCCTTCTCGATAACTTCCTGATTCCGAAAAAGCAGGGGTTGACAAAATTTATTTTGCAACTTATCTCAACGATGACGTGATGTTCTGTCCAAAATGCTGGTGTTGCACTTCTTTCTTTGTTTGTCGTATATATTTGGTTATTGGTCTCAGCTACTCCCAGACAAACCCGTGGTTTGACGACGAGTGCGGCCTGTCATCCAAACAAGACACCTACAAGGCAATGCTGTTTCGAAGAACGAGGGCTGCTCGCAAGCTCTACGAACAGAAAAAGAGAGAAGAGAACCGGTTTCTCAGAAAGAAAAGGAAAGAGCATAAGAAGCGCGCGGTCGTGGAGATGGAAGGTGCTACAGCCGGAATGAAGTCCGAAAGTTTGATCATAAAGTAAAACATTTATCCAGTGGATATACATTTCGGACTGAAGCCTATCAGAATGAACATAGGCCACTTGTAGTAGAATCGCAGTCGATGTTGAGAATTTGGCAGAATCATTTCTGCAGACTGTTAACGGCGACGAGGCAGAATACAGAGAACGCCCTCGACTCAAATGGCGCTCACAAGTGGAAAAGGACCTCAACCAACTTGGTGTGCAAAATTGGAGAAGGCTTGCAGGAGATCACGACGGTTGAAGGCCTTTTGTTGATTGAGGCCCAAGCCCACACCGGGCTGTAGCGCCATCAAAAGATGAAGAAGATATGCAAAAGCTGCAAACGTAGCTGACCATTATACGCGTCGTAGATTCGTGAGTAGGCCGAAAACATGATTCAGCTTGATCCTCATTTTCAACGCAAAATTTTGTTCACCGATGAGGCAAAATGCTGAATTTGGAAAAATTCAAAAGCCCTTGTCGGAATGCCCTTACAAATATTAACACTCGATGCCGGCCAGAATGCTACCGTCGATTGAGAGCGTTATAGAAACATGATTTCTGACTTTTTCGTTTCCCAATTGAATGATACTGACGTGACAGAGCTTTAGTTTCAGCAAGATGGCGCAACATGCCACACGGCGCGCGACACCATCAATTTATTGCGGTAAATATTTGCTGAGCTCATAATTTCCCGTAGTTGACCTCGACGATCCTGTGATCTCACATCTTTGGATTACTTTCTTTGTGGGTATGTGAAGTTACTAAACTCTGTCGATAAACCAGAGATATTGGACGATTTGTAAGTCAACATTATTGCAGATACACGGTATCAGTTGCTCGATAAAGTTGTCGAAAATTAGACTTCAAGATTGCGCTTCATTTGAGCTAGCCGTGGCATGCACGTGCCTAAAGTTATTGTGTATTTAATGGAGCTAACACTATAGACATTTACATTACTTTTAAGCCCTTTATTTAATATATAATTTGTATACCTCTAAGAAAAAACACCTTTTAGTTTATTCGACATTTATCAAGGGAGCAGTCAATAGCAGCACTTATGAAGGTCAAATTCTCAATCGGAATATTGCCCATCGTGCTCGTCAAGCTTTAATTGATGTGTGCCATTTCCTTATAATAACGTGACCTATTTTCCCGCACAGTGTAACGCCTCGTGATGATTTTTCGCCAACCGCATTTTCGACAAAAACAACGACAGTCAGTTGCTTACCTTAGATTCCTTAGATTCCTTCGATTTCTCTTTGCTTGTTTTCGAAGAGAATCTCCTTTGTGCAATTTCACTTTTACACTCGAAGTGCGCGTATCCTGGAAGAACGGAGAATGACCAATGTCCGTCCAACCAAATGCCTTACCCTTTAATAGGACTTAGGTGAACGGCTACGTGAACAGCACTTTTTCAGTCGTCACTGACATTGCAGTGTAGATTTGTCAAAGCCATGGCTGCTAGTCTTCGCTGTCTTTGACTTGTTCCCTTTGCTTTTTAATTATGTATGACAAAGAATCATCTTAAATTCTTTTTATTTAATAATTTTCTTTTCAAGATGGTTCCTTTCTTTAATATTTTTTTTGCCTAGGTAAGTTGAACACCATGCGTGTTTGTGTGGGAAATTTTACATTTACAAAATTACAAAATTACAATTTTCATTTCCAGAGAGTCGGCAACGAAATTTGTCCCTGCATGTAGATAGCGTTATATTCGGCCTAAAAGTCGACAAAGAGTCGGTGTGTATCGACCACTCCGTGGTGGGAAGATTTGGTTTATCGTTAAACGATACTGAAATTCTATTTATAGGCCGTATCGCTTTCTAACACCGTGTAAGCTGGAATTATATTTCCAAAGCTTCCATTGCCGTTAGACCTATATCGTCACAGTGGTCTTACAAACTGTCAAAGTTCATCGCTGCAGGAATCCGCTCTAACTTTATTGCGCTGGAATATTCGTTTTATTTTTTTGGTCAAACTTTCGAACGTCGTTCTGTTAATGCATCTCTTATTTTCCCCGATTTCGCGCCTTCCGGGCTGTATCCTTTCCTTCTTGAAAGCGTATGTTTCTCCATTTGGTTTGTGTCAAAGATGTTTGTTCACTACTCTTGGGTGGTGGTTGTCTTAGATAGGATACGAGAGATTCGACTGAGTTGGTTGTAGTTCACAGTAACTTTTTTGTTTCCATGTCATTAAGGTGTTATATTAAAAAAAGGTACACACAGAGTATGTATTAATTTTGAAGTGATCTGATACTGCGAGTGTTAAGCCTTCGTCAACATTTTTTGATCATCTCTCATTCACAACCGATGTTGTTGCACAGTTTTTCCATATAGGAATTGTTTTTGGATATGGACAGACTTGCACTACAGACCTTCCGCTAAACGGCCGGTGTTGATTACCATTGCATCACGACCAATCTTAAGAGCTTATATAAGCTTATATAAGAAAGACAGACAAATGACCTGCTTGGTGGTCCCTAATGACTGCAGTTTTCCGACGTTAAGTTTCAGATGTAAGGGCTGGGCCAAATACAAGTTTCTTTTTAAAAATGTAATAAAATGAACAAAATTAGTTCTTTTCCATGTTTTATGGCTTTATTAGTAAGAACCGACATTCCCATTAATAATGGCTGGCTTCACAGTATCGCATTCTGTCAATCCAATTTTCCAAGACCTTATTGATGGTTTCGGGCTTTAGCTCACGGGTTGCTTGGATGTTATTGGCCTTAAGTGCTTGAAACGCTTATGGATTGTTGGCACAGCGTCAGTCCTTCACGGTCTTCCACAAAAAAAAGGTAAAAAGGGGTCAAATTGCAGCCCCGAGGCGGCCTATGACATCGCTAGGACCACTGATACGACTATTTGGGAATCGTGCAAAATCGGGCAAAAGATCGATTGTGCATGGGCTGTGTGGCATGGCGCGCCATCCTGCATGAACCAGAGGTCTTCCAAATCCATGTCTTCAATTTCAGTAAAAAAAAGTCGGCTAACATGGCTCTGTAACGTCCATCGTTGATCAAGACGTTGTTCCCCGCCTCATTTTCAAAGAAAAATGGTCCAATGATGCCACCACTCTACACTCCGCACCAAAATGTCACTCTCTGTGGATGCATTGGCTTCTCGACAATAACGTGCGGGTTTTTCGAGCCCCAGATGCGATAATTTTGTTTGTTAATGTTTCGGTCGTGATGAAAATGCGCCTCTTCAGAAAAGATGATTTTTGGCCCGAAATCGTTGTCCAATTCAAGCTTCTCTAGGGCCCAAACTGCGAAGCGATAACGAAGCGGATGGTCGCCGCTGAGTCAATTGGACCTTGTAAGCGAATAATTCAAGATCTTTGTGCAGAATTTTCCTCAGGCTATAGTGCGTGAAATGCTGAGCTGTTGTCGATGGCGAGTTGATGTTCTTGAATTGAGTCTCACACCCTCGCCCACAGCACCGTACGACGACGGGGACCATGAGTGTTGTCCACTAGCATACCAGTCTCGAACTTTTTACACAAACTTGCGTACAGCAGTCGCGGTGGGTGCTTCATTTCGGGCAAAACTTATTTAAAAAAAACGCACCGTTTGGGCTACACAGCACTCACTTTGGAAATAAGTTTTCAATATTTCCCAACTTTGTTCAAGCGTAAAGCTAATTTTTCACAGCGTTTACGGCTCAATTTAAATCGGCCAGTGACATGTGTTTGGTTGTCTCTTCACTTACTTCTAAATAAACTTCCTGTCCTGCCATTATTAAATTTTCTGCGTTACTCTTGGCCATATATTCACTATCTACCAGAAGGTCCAGATCGTCAGCGTAAGCGACGATGGTGTGAATCCATTAAGAGTTATTTCAACATCAATTAAAGAGAAGTGATGATAAGGCGCGATTCTCTCGATGGATTGTTTCTTCTTCCTCGATATTTGGCGGTTTTCTATGATGACATTGTCGTGGATATCATCCTGTTCCAGTGCTGCTTGCTCTCCATGTGCATTAAGCAGTTGTTACATATTTTTCCGTTGCCATTGTCGCTTTCTATCCCGAGGGAGACGGCTGATATCCTTTAAAAGGGTTCTTCGTCGAACCAAGGCTTTTCTTTAAGAAGCTTTGCAGTAGCCTAGTTTATGATCAGCAACTCCTTTTATTAAACTTTGAATTGTACAATAGACCACACTACTTCTCCCTGTCTTTGTTGATCTTTAGTTCCCAAGCCAACTATTAAGCTAACTGGATTTTGAAGTTGAATACGAGGGTCCTCTAATTTTTCAGCCTTGAATATTTGTTGGCTTTGGTATTTACTACATAGCTGGTGGCTTTTGTCTCTCAGAAAATGATCAAATGTCACAAGAATCCTCGAGATTCAAGGATTTTCTATATTAAATAATTGAATTTTTTAAAACATAGTACGACAGCCCTCAACCGCTTTATATTATTAAAAACTCCCACGATTAATTTAAAATGTCCTATTTACCATGAATCTGCCAATAGTTTGCCGTAACGAGCTGTTTAAGAACATTTATCGTCTGTCTCGACATCCCCCTTTACCACCAACCACTCTTGTCTCCGAGCTTCAGAAACACATTATTATTTCCAAGGCCATAAATCTGTTTGGCACATTTTCCCATGTCTCTAGTTATCCAGTTGAAGACTATACTATCCGCAAATGCGGCCAAGTGGCTATCTCATGGATAAGCACCACAACTACTCATTTACAATTCCATAAGCACACAGACGAGGTCATTAGAATGCGATTTCACGTCATCCATAATTCACTATAGCCTTGGGTGGGTCCATCCTACATCCGACCACCTACGTCCATACATCAACTGAACGACATCTGTACCAATCCAACGTCCACCGCTGCCTCGTAATAAGTCTCAGCTAACAAAAGTCGAAAATACCTCGATACCCCATTAAAGTGTATTGCGCGAAACCTTCACGGCCATCAACACTCAATCGCCTGTCCGTCCAACCACCATTAGGCTCAACCGGGCCTCCGAGAAATGTTTATCCAGCGGGTGCTGGACGCAAAGCACCAAACCGCTTAGCAATTATGAACGATACCAGTGATGGTCCTAATTTGAACGTCAATGGCGAGCACAATAAGCCGGGCGTTCACAAGCAACCTTCAACGAAGTAATAATAATTGTTTGGTCCTTTCTTCGTCGGTTTTTCGGGTGCGTGTTAATAGACGCGTCGGACGGTGAATGGTGCAAAAGTAGCCGACAAGCCGACGAACCTGGTCACGCCTGGCGACGGGTGTCGTGCGTGTATAGTGCTTTATGGTTGCCATTATGGTGTAATTGCAATTAGCAACAGATTAGGCAAAATGTCGAAGAGCCTTTAAACGACAGCATTTCTGGAGCCAAGTGTGCGCGTGAGGTATTAAGGAGGACATTTTTTTGCTTTTGTTTTTGTCGCAAACTGTGTGAGATACAGATTTGTATCGTTCAAACAGTTTGCGGTGGCAGATGTGCGTGGCCATTGTATGCCTGTGCCAGGGTGTCAGTTGTCAGAAAGAGCGGAAGTTTCCACCAAGTTTTGCTTTCAAGAAAATGCAAAACTTTTCCTGTCACCCTATCATTTTGCCTTTTTCTTTTTTGCGAAAATGTCAGATCTCGGCAGAATGATGGAGGCAGGCGACAACGACAATGACAAGGACGACGATGGAGGCTTGTTTTATGAACTTACTACGAATGCATGTGCACAGTCGTCACCAGGATGAATCCAGGAGATGGCTTCACTTGCGACATGATGCATTTGTGTAATCTCATTGTGTCGAGTTTATATCTACAGGATTGCGATACGTTGGTGCCTTACACGATACAAACAGATTGTTCCATGTTGTGTTTCCTGTGCCCCACAACAACTACCCACTGGCAACGGCTTGAAATGATTTCTTCACTTAACATAGACTCGCACATAGCCGTGGTCGTTCGAGTAAGGAGCGAACAACATCCTTGTACGTCTGGAGTTTCTCCGTTTCTCTACACGAGACGGAAAAGACAGTTGTAAGAGGCTCCGTTGTCATGTCTGTGTTTATAGCGGTATTTTGTTAAATTAAGTGCTCTAATGTATTCATAGGAATGGAAAGTGGTGCAAATAAGTGAACAGCTGCAGTTTGGGAGCGGCGGCATGGGAGCGGAATTCAACTTTTCGAGAAATTACAAATTCAAATTGAAGCAAGTTAATTGGTGAAAGTCCTCGAGGACGGGCCAGGGGTACACATTCGGCCATGGAAATGGACCACCTATGCACCTGCACATGATGGATGCTTAGGAACAGCTTGAGATGCGTGCTTATTTGTTTGCTCTTCCATCTGATTGCGGACATACTCGTATGTGCATGGGGTATTACTGGTATTTACTCATCATTGTATTTGTTTGCCGAGTGGGCTTAGTATCCGTACAGTGGGCAAAGTGTTTGGTGTTGAAATGTTAGAGCTGCTTCGGTAAACTTTCCGGCTGCTGTAAATAGAGCTGTTGGGCGATTGTGTGTCGTCGGATGTGGGGCTTAGTGATCCGTTAAGTTTGTGATTTAATTTTCAGGCATGTAGGCATGTTATGCGAAGTATACCTAGGGACATAGGAAATGGTTGGATAGTTGTGATACTTATCTTGAGTACTGTAGACTGATGGAATACGTCGGTCTTTGAGTTGTTAGGTGTCATACGAATCTTGAGAAATTTCTCGAGTTAGAAGATAAACATAATTTGCAACATATTGCTGGACCACTGCAGTCCCACATTGAACGAGTGTTGTAAACCTACTCTGCAATGCATTTAATTGGGTCAACTGTCTTGAGCAGGATAAGACTTATTACTGAGATTAAGGCCTAAGCCTCATTTTAACGTTGTGGGTGTGAAGTTTTTTATTTTATGTTTTTTTTTTTTTATTATTTTAATCAAAACTTAAAAGCTAGATGTGGTTGAGGTCAGTTGTCACCAGTGTACTTCATCTTCATCACATACGCCTACGACGTGAGTCAAAAATTTGGCGTTGTAAAATAGATTTTGTGAATGGTGAATATCAGATAAGGAGAATATAAAAAGGACTTCAAACTGAGCCATTGACACAGTAACTCTCAAAGGAAGAAAACAGTGAGTGAACATGGTAACATGTTACATTCGACAAGGTATTGCAGAATCATAGAGGGTTTGAATAAAACGTATCAGGAAAAGTTTTAAAACAATAGGTCCATTTCGATCAATACTAGGTACAATTCTTAATTTTCTTAATACCGTTCACACCAAGCCAAATTTTCACGTTTGTTCCATTGTCATGGTCTTTTATGGCCGGGTATCTTAACAAAGGGTGTTTACTTTTTTTAGAGGCTTTCTCACACCTTTAGGTTACTTTCTTTGGGGGTTTGACGATTTGGAAGTCAACATTCGCGGCCCCAGCCCCTCGAAAATTAAATTTAAAATTTGCGCTTCATTCGAGCTAGCCGTGGCAAGCATATGGCTGAAGTTATATTTAAAAACTAATGACATAAAGTTATCTGTTAAATAAAGCTAATACCATATGCCAGTGAAGGCCAAACTGCGGCTCACGAGCCACATGCGGCTCTTTGAAGTATTTTTTGTGGCTCTCGATAAATGTACCTGAGGTCTCTTTTCATTTTTGTGCTATTATATTTAAAAAAAAATTATTATCGTTCCGTATGTGTTTCAAAATGTCTTTTAAATTACTGACAACAAATATGAACATACTCGGCGTAGCTGGTCACGCGTGGCAACTACAGAGGCCATTGAAATTGCTGTGGCATCTTTCGATGGCTCCAAGTCGCCGGGCACTGATGGGATATACCCTCTTATGCTGCAAAAAGGTATAAGACAGCTCTTCCTACTCTGAAGTACCTATTCAGCATGTGTAACGCTGCTAGACGGCATGGCGTAGATGAAGCACTGGTTTTGTGGATCAAAGCAATGCTTGTAAACAGGACACTGATCGCTGATGCGCCTCGAACAATGTGTCAAATCTGGAGTAAACAGGGGCTGCTCGCAAGGTAGCGTCTTGTCTCCGCTGTTATGGTGCATGGTGGTCGACTCCCTGCTTGTTGTTCTCAATGCCTCTGGAATCTATGCCCAGGCCTATGCGCATGATGTGGCGGCGCTAGATGTGATCCAAGACTGGTGCACGAGAAATGGGCTGTCGGTTAATCCTCTTAAGACTGATGTCGTTCTCTTCACGAGAAGGAGGAAAAATACTGGCATTACTCAGCTTATGCTAAGAGGCATTCGCATCCCGATATCCAAGGAAGCTAAGTACCTGGGAGTTATCCTAGATAGCAAGCTTCTTTGGTCAAAGCATGTTGAGACCAAAACCACCAAAGCGCTGTCAGCTTTTTGGCAATGCAAAGGTGCCTTTTGCAAAACATTGGGCTTATCGCCGGAAAAGGTCCTTTGGATCTACACGGCAATGATAAGACCGATAATCTCACATGCATCGGTTGTTTGGTGGAACAGGCTAACACGCAAGCACGTTGTGGCCTCTTTCACCAAACTCCAAAGAGCGGTCTGTCTCAGCTGCACGGAGGCTTTCCCGGGAGCTGCTCTAGATGTTATGATGAATCTTCCACCCCTTGACATATATATCAGAGGGTGCGCGTTGAAAGCCATTTCTCGAGTAAAGAGAAATGGTCTTTGGTACATCTCGCATTGGAGTGAAAGTGTACTTGCGCGAGAAATATCGTACGACCCCTGTCTCATGGATATGTCTTCTGACGCAATGACACCTGCCATCCTACTGCGCTGTAATTTCACAGTCACCTTTTCATGGCGTCAGGACTGGCTTTGGCCAGACTCTGAACCTGGAATGGAATATCTTCGCATTTTCACAGATGGCTCCAGGACTGGGCAGGAACCGGCGCTGGAATTTTCTTTGAGCGTGAAAACATTCGACTGCACTTCTCGTAGGAAATTATGCGTTTGTCTTCCAATCAGAGATTTACGCAATCCTAATGGCCATGCACTATGTTGTGAAGCACAGATGGAAGGGAAAAAGCATATACATCTGCAGTGACAGCCAAGCTGCACTCAAAGCTGTGTCCAACCCTCTATCCAACTCCAACTTAGTGCATGAACTGAAGACCTTTTTGAACAAAGCGGGAAGTCTAAATCCACTTAGGCTTGCATGATGTCTGCAAGAAGTCCGCAACATTTTTCTTATCCTTAAGGAGAAATGATTGCAGAAGGCTTACAGGGCATTACACTTTTGCCAAGCATCTCTACGTGCTTGGCATCAGTGAGACGCCTATCTGTGCTATATGTTGCGAGGAGGATGACACAGCAGAACACTTTCTCTGCGACTGTCCCGCCTTCGCTTGCGCACGGTGGCGCACCATTGGGGCCGACGTGGTGGGTGCAGAATCTCTTAGCTCTACATCACTGAAACCCCTCCTTACTTTTCTCCGGACAATGGGGAAAATACAATAAAGACAAGGTGTCTGTCTGGTAGTACAATGGACCAGTATTTGTGTCTGAGTGCTCCACCAGATAGTGGAAGCCTTCAACAAAAAAAAAGTAATTACCTCTAGGTGCAAAGCTAGGAAAAATCGTCTTCTCTAACAGCTTAGTGAACAAGCAAAAATACCTGGTTTGGAGAGCCAACAGTATTAAGAGCCATCATTATATCCGGAATCTTACTGTGTGGTTTGAATTTCGGGCAGACGACATCATGCATCCGTCGAAGAACTGTGCGAACAAGATAAAATTCCATTCTATGTGGAGTTATTATGGCTGATATTACTCAAAAAGAAGAAGTGAATTTCAAAGCTAGGGAAGCTATTTCGAGAGCTACAGTTTGATTAAACTAAATTTTTAATTCTAAAGAGATTCCTTCAAGCTGGGCATAACTTTGAAATTGTTTCAAGCTCGAGCTCAAAAAGTCAAACTTAAAAGCAGGAAAAGGGCCGAGTTAAATTTATTACCAAAGGCATATCAAACACTTAGATACGTAAAGCGTTTTGTAAAATTGAAGGTAGCCCTGCGGAAATTTGCAAATTTGAAAAGCAACCACCACTAGATCGGCAAAAAGGCAAAAACTCTCTTTGAGATTTCTACGATTCAAGAATACTCAAGAAGACATACTTGGAGAGTAAAATTTTGCGAGTGTAATTCTGAGAGCGATGAAGGGGGAAGAACATTCAACAATGACCGTGGCTTAGGCCGGTATCGGTCTAGATTTATAAAAAAAAAAAGAAGAAAATGTTGGTCACTTTGGATGGTTTTCACCGGGCTAACTTTGCTCTTTGTTTCCACTTTGCTAACTGCCAATTTGACTGTGGATTGTATTGATGGATCTATGTCTCATCCTTCGTCACATACCGCATGAAACACCCCCAAAGAGTCCTTTGAAATATCAACGCATTTTTATTTTGCTCAGCTGCGAACACACGCCGCATCCATTTCGAACAGTGCCTGCTCAGATACTTAGGCAAAATGGTGAACACACTGCAGGAGGTTCAAAACTGAAGAAAGAGCAACATCTGTGGCACTATGGCAAGCCAGGTGGAATAACACGGCAAAAAGCATATGGACCCACAAGCTGATCCCCGCGATCGAGGCTTGGTGAAAAAAAAGCAAACGAGGATTGCAATTACCGCCTTACGGTGGCTATCGAAAATGTCTTAACACATTTGGACACGATAGCTTGCCCTTTTGCCCAGAATGTTCAGCGGAAGAGGAAGATACAGAGCACGCAATATTCTACTATAGACACTTCAAAGACGTAAGAATGGACCTGCCGATACTGGAGATTCTAGATATCTAGCCATATGATAAGCTTACGGGAATACTGGCTGGAGATCCGCTGCTTCATAACGAGCTCGCTGACAAAGCGAAGAAGACTCGAAAGATTAAGAAAAGCTGAAACGACAGATAGGGAGCACCTGCGGGGAGAGTGGTTGACGTGCGAAGGGTGTGGCTTAGTACGTGCTTCCTGGCATCGAATCGTTCATACCTGTAGTAGTCCAAGCTACAGGTATCTTTCAAATTACACAGCCTTGTGTCAGATATTTCCCGCAACTTATATTTACGATCGATTAAAGCTTTTTTGTGGACTTTTTATGTCTTCTGGGAAGAGCGTTCAGCATCAACCGTGAGACCGATTGATATTTGTCATCAACTGAATGTTTCTGTGACAACAACGCACATGACTTGTATTTTATTTCATTAAGAAATTAACTTAAGATGAAGACAACTCGCAAAATTATAAAATTCCTGTTACTTTTTGAACATACTTTGTTTGTGGCACGCATATAAATTCAGTATACAAATTCATACAAGCAGGAATTGCAAAGTGAGACAATGCAAGCTCGTTCGCTCGTGCGAACACCTTCCAGATGTATCCAGCTTTGCTGAACAATCTTCTTTCAACAATCGTGTAAGCACGTAGTAAATACTATCAAAATCCAATTCAGCACAACTATGTATGCTATCGAAACATCGACATATAACACGCTTACGAAAGCACCTTGCATTTGATTCAAGTGCACCACAAACACTCTTCGAGACCAAAAGTAGCTTCGAACACAATCCTTTTCTTAAGCCTTTCCTTTCAACCGAACCCATTGACGAGCTACATCTCACGTGAATCCTCCAAATAAACCCTTAAGAAGCTTAGTTCCTGAAAATCGTCTCAAAATCAATGAACCAAACTAACAAAATACAATGCCACCAAGCACAAGTGTCACCGTCTCCGCCCTCTTGCTTTGGCCCCTCCGTCAAAGTGTCATTTCTAAAATTGAAAGCACTGTAAACAAAATGCAACATCGTCGTCGTCCTTGTCGTTCCCTTCGAGGGTAATAAAAATGTCACCACCCTTAATCCTTTCACTGTGCTTCGCTTTATACCACCATCGCGATGGTATTAGGTACTACGCCAGCTCTAGTCGTCCTGTCTCATAACTCATGCTCATATTTGTTACGGAAACGTGTAAATCATGGTATTTGCTGTCGTGTCATCAACGTACATGTTTCTCGATTATTTAGTGCCTGGGAAATGTTAATATTTAATAATCGACAAATAGCCGAACTGAGATATTGTGCGGTTTGCACCTTCCACTTCGATTCGTTCTGGGTTTGTGTACACACAGCTTGCGTCCTCGTCCTACTGTTTAAATAATTCATACCGATCGGGGTCGGCAAGTTCAAAGTATCGTTCTCTCATAAATCCTTAAGAAGTTAACATAAATAGAAAACAAGGACTTAGACGGATGTGGCGTGGAGGGTTTGGAGTTTTAATTTTTTCCTTCATGTTACCCACCGAGTCGATGGATAGAGACCACCCCAATGAGTACTAACTACTGAACTACGGCTGTTGTGGCCGATGTGGCTGGAGAGAATGTGGCAAAAGGGGATAGTGAAAGGCTATAAATCCTTGAAAAGCTGGCAGCTTGTTTACTATTATCTAAGATTACTATCCGCATAATTCCTTCAGCCGCTCCCGCTTGTCTGTGATGGAAAATCAAAGTGAAAATTGCTAAAGATCTATCTTAAGATTTGAATTTACCTCAAAATAGGTATGTGCATTGACCGTTAGATCGAGACTAACTGAACGAAACCAACCAGAAGGGCAGGGATGAAGAAAAAATGTGCAACAAACCAAAGTGTATTTAAGTAACTTCTACAAGTCTATGATTCAGAAACCGCTTTCAAATTGCTTCAGTGTGGTTTCTGTACGTATGCATCCTGCCCATCCTGTCGGCATGCCTTGACCACTAGCTTCGTTTTAGACATCATCGTTAACCAGGCAACTAGCCAGTCGACATCATCATCATCGCCAGTTTTGTTGTCGTTGTCGACGAAGGGTGGACGACGAACAAAAGGAGCGCACTCAAAGTAATTTGTGAAAAATTCATCTTCAACCTTATTTCCTAGGGTTCATAACTCACTAGCCCCCCTCCCACCCCATGGCTAACAGGGAAGAGGAAAAATGAAAACCAAAAGGAGAAAGTAGGTTTTGGAAAAGAAAAAACAAAGCGAATAGAAGGGATGGAGCAACTTTCACCTGAGCACTTGCAACCGCGTTGCAGCCCCACTTTCGCGTTAGGTAGGCGCAATTCCAAGGTTGCATTAATTTCAGCTCCTCGGTCCTCGGTGGTTAATGGCTGTCGTTGCTACTCATAAATGCGCGCCACGGTACCTGCCTTTTGCTAATTTTTACTTTTCGCTCATACTGCATAATGCAGGCAAGCCAATGGGCAAACGTTAGAAGTGGTGGAGCTGGGGGGTTCCGTTTAGTGGCCGAACGGATGCACGGGTCGTCTTTTATGAACAGTGACATGGACGGTTTTAAATAGAGCCACAGTATCCATTCTCTCTTTTATAGCGACTGAGAAGAGGTAAAACCCCTCTTTGCCGACTGAAAGAGGGCCTTTCACTCTAATCTTTCGATCCAGTGATCTCACGAAAGGATTATGCTCTCCTGCAGTCTGGACTCGCTATATTATTTAAACGAAAGAGATTAGTGTGAAATTGCTTCTGGTTGCAGATAACACCGAGAAACGTGTGCACAACGTCCCTGTGGTGCAATGTACGGGGAAAATTATTATATAGAAAGAAAATTGGGTCACCACGTGATGAGAGCGCGTAAGTTATGGTTGACGATGGTAATGACAACAAAATCCGATGGTATGAAACGAAATGAGGTACAATTATGACCCAGGGGGCGTGCAATGTCAAAAACATTAGAATTTGCTCGCAACATTAATAAGGGATGCGTCGTCGTTTGGATATGTGTTAATAGTATGGGGACGGACACCGCGAGAGTTTGGTCTTTGTCATTTATTTTTCTAATTGAAGACTTCTACCGCAGTGAAGGGGGAAGATAGTGTCGTAGATGCAAACCATTGCTTAGTACTGTTTATGGATAATTAAATAGTTACCGTGTCTTTTTAACTTGGGGGATTTGTGGGCATGATGTGAAACAGGAAATGTGTTCCAAGGCTTTGTTTTAATTATTCCGGAACTTGTTGGAGTTGTGTTGTATTTGTTGTGCCATTGATTTTTCATTTTGTGGTAACGACAGTAATACCAGCGAATTAGGTAACCAGCATGGAATGGTGTTCTTGTTCCTTAGCAATTCCGATGCATATTGTGTAAGGTATTAAGGTATTTTGTTCGCTTTCTTGGCAATTAACATATCTATGTATGTTATATACAAATACTTTATTTTTAAATGAAAAAGAGAGCGCGCATTCTATGTACTTGGCTTAGTAAGTGTCCGGCTCAATGATTGGCCTTAGTAGGGTGATTTTTTTACTGACTGGTTTTCTACTGCCCCATTTTTAACAACTCATGGATGATTTGTGCCATGCGTTAAAATTAGTCATACTTATTTAATATTGCCATTTTATTGTGAAAAGTTTTATATCAAAACAATGCTTACAAATAATTTATTCTTATTACAAAATTATTTCTCTTCGACCATTTTACGATCGTCATAATTGACCGACTGATAAATTAACTCAAGCCAAGCTCGTACGAGAATCGGGGAAACCTGCCACAGAGGCTGATCCGCTTTTTATCGAAAAGTTACCTTCAATGACGAAGCTAATTCCTGGTTGAATGGATCTCTTAGTAAAAAAAATTGTCAGATTAGTTCCAATGAGCAAGCTCGGACAAGAGCTACCAATGCACCCGCAGGGGTGCACTGTCTATCGTCAGGCCTGAATTTTTTCAAAGATGACTTTGAATTTCGACTGGAAATCCACCACCTCATAGTTAAAAAAGGATTAGGAGAAGCTGAGCATAGTTTAGAAGTGAGTTAAAAGAATCGCCAAGTCTTTCACTGAAATACGCTGCAGAGACGAACTTTTAAGGGCCAATTGAGTGGCATGTCATTTGGTCGACATTGATGGCTTATTCTTGAGATCTTCCGCCACACCGTCGAAACTTTGGTTAAAACGAGAACTAAGGGGTCATTTGACGCCTATTCTGTTACGGTTGCTTCCAGTCTTTTCGAGGCGAACAGCAAGTGTTTAACCATTTGACTAAAGACGGTCATGAAATCTGAGCCAATATTCTCGTCACGTAGATTCCGTGATATTGAGAAGTATGAATATCCCATGACTTGTCGACTTGTATTGTGCATCTGTTTAATTCTCAAATGACAAAAGGAAACTGTACAACTTGGCTCATTCCAACTACCGACTTTGTGATCGATGCCCTGGAATGGCTTGGGCCAGTCGATTGGTTCGATTCGTAGAGCGCCTAAAAAGCATTTTTTCAAACGCGGAATTCTTATGCTATTAAGATGGATAGAAGTTGTAACTAAAGAGTTTTTCAATAGCTCATACTCTGAGTGTGCATTTCCAATATTACCACTGAATAGCATGGAAACAAAAAAGTCACTGTGAAGTACAACCAACGCGACAAATTTAGTCGAATTTTTTTTTTTTTTAATGGTTTCTTTATTTCTTGACAATTTCTGTGAACAAATACAATCAAAAAAAGCTGACACAAAGTTGTTTGCCAAAGAAATAGCTAAATACAATCTATTGCCATATGGCAAGCGGCGAAAGTACGTATCAAGTATTAAGTATTAGACAAAATAAAAAACTAGTATACGCGTTTTTGTTTAAATAAACTCACAAGAAGGAAAAAAAAAGAAAAATTATCAATAGTTTTATGATCAAAAGAGAAAAGCCAGGTTTTTATATTATTTAAATATACAGTTTTCTTTCTCTCACACCTGCAGCTTTCTGGGAACATATTAAATAATCGTGGAGCAGTAACATAAATGAAACGAGAAAAGTGTGTTTTATAAATAGTAGGAGTATTAACAAATTTTCTCGAATTAACTCGCAAATTGTAATTTTCGTGGAATCGAACGTCATAAAAACCCGATATTTCAAAAAATATCTTTAACACCTTATAGCAATATAAATGTCTTAATGGTAAAATTCCTAAGGATTTAAACAATGGGAAGCTTTGGATTCTCCGATTGGCCTTTGTCATAATTCTAATTACATGCTTTTGTTTAACTAGTATGGCCTGTATTTTGTTAAAGTATGCTCAACCCCAGCAAGATATTCCATACTGCAATTTAGATTTAAATAAGCCGTCGTATACCATTTTTAAAATGTGATTATTGCAATAGAGGCTCAAGTGATACATATGTCTAACTATTTTATTAAAATGATCTTTAAGATGAGCACAATGATCGTCCCAGTTAAGCTTGTTGTCCAATATAATCCCTAAATATTTGAATCTATTGACACATTCAATTCTAAAACACTCATTTGTGCATACTTCGTTATCATTAAAAGAAACAAAACCAGACGTAATTGTGTCAGTTAAACCAAAACGTAAACAACTTGGACTATGGTAATATAAGGGAAGGTCTCTACATATTAAGCCCTTGATATTGAATTCCATAAATTTAGTCTTAGTACTTATTTTCAATTCATGTTTTTTAAACCATTTACGCAGAATGTCTAAATCGTTGTTTACATCAATATATAAGATAAAATAGTTTATATTCGAGTAGGAGATTGCAGTGTCATCAGCAAAAGAAGTAATTTTTCCCTTAAAAGGTTGGATGAACAATGAATTGACATAAATATGAAACAACACAGGACCCAAAACAGAACCTTGGGGGACACCTACATTTAAATATTTCACAGAACTGAAGGAAATTTTGATTTTTACTATTTGTTGCCTATTCTTGAGATATGATGTAAAATAGTCATGCACGAAGCCTCTGAATCCAGCATTGAAAAGTTTAACTAGTAAATGTGTTTAAGAGTAAATGATGATTCACCATGTCAAAGGCTTTAGTTATGTCTATAAATAGGCAGGACGGAATTTGGGATTTGTTTACATTTGTATATAATTCTCCAACCAGTTTTAATAGCGCATCTTCCGTAGATTTTCCGTTTCTAAAACCGAACTGATATTCACTAAAGAGCTGAGTCCTATTCAAGAAAGAAATCATTCTCGATTTTATACCTCTTTCAAAAATCTTAGAGAAAACTGACAACAAGGAAATTGGACAGTAATTATTTAATAACATAGAGTCACCCTTTTTATGAAGTGGTATTACTAGTGCTGTTTTTAGGAAAGCGGGGAAAATACCTTTGTACACACAAGAATTAAAAAGAAAACAAAGAACATCAGAAATGTGAAATGAAATATGTATGTTTCAAGAATTTGCTAGAAATTTTATCAATACCAGTTGAATTTGACATTTTCAAAGAAGCTATGATTTTCTGTATTTCAAGCGCAGAAAAATCATTGAAGAAAAAACTTTCTGGTTGGTAACTAGTTTCAACTATACCATCATCACAACACAGAGCTGCATTATAATTGGAAGCAGCGTTATGGATAGATCCTACGTTTGCAAAGAAATTATTGAAATGGTTAGCAATCTCTAGAGGCTCATAAATTGTGGAGTTATTGATGTTTAGCGCTATATCACTATTATCTTTTTTCTTATTTAATATCTCATTAACAACTTGCCATTCTTTTTTAGAATTGCCAATACTAGGGGCTAATTTCCTACTGTAGTAATTATTCTTGCAGGTAGATATTTCTGATTTAATTTCGCGACAAATCCTTTTATAGTAACTAATTAATCTCGGGCTATTAGAGTGTTTTTTAAGTAATAAACAAATTTTCTTTTTCTTCCTGATTTTCTTTAAAAGTGTGATCGACATCCACTGTTTCAAACATTTAAATTTATTATTCACGGCATTTTCTTTCTGAGAGCAGATACTAATATAAAAGTGTAATTTTTTAAGAAACAAATCGAATGCTGAAGATGGATCAGAACAGGCATACACTTCATCCCATAATTCATTGTTCAGATGATTTTTTAGTGCAACAAAATCAGTCCTTACTTTCTCCCTTATTTCTAATTTATTTATGCGAGTGACTTGATTACTAAGCTGCAAGCACATTAAACAGTGATCAGTGATTCTCAGATCACAAGCGAGTGTTTCATATTTCACTTTACTGTTCCGTTTTAGGCTTATAAAGATGTGGTCTAAGCATGAATTAAGACGTGTAGGTTCATTAACAATAGACATAAAACCAAACGATGATAGAACAGACAAAAAGCAATTTGCTTCTGACGAGTTAGAGAGTATATTAATATTAAGATCACCGAGCAATATGACATTTTTAGATTTTAAATGTTCTAAAAATCCTGCAAATTCTACCAGAAAGAAATTGACTGAACACTTATGTAATCTATAAATACATATGAAACAGTAGCTACAACCAGAGACTATACAATTAACATTGATTATATCAGCACTTTCAAGGTTGTGCTTATTTACAACACACTCTTCTATATCATTACTATAGTATACTGCAACTCCACCAGCTGCATACGAGTTGTTACAAGCAGCCACTAAACTGAAATTAGGAATTATGTCATAATCAGACACTTCCTCATCGAAAATCCAAATTTCAGATAGAAAAATGAGATCTGGTAAATAGCTGTGAGGTGAGAGAAAAAAGTATCGAAATTTCTTCTCATACTACGAACATTCTGATGGATAATAGAAAAACCTGAAGAAATATCATTAACTGGATGATCAATGCAAAAACAATTAATATTATTAGGGTTAGAAATTGATAACGAAATACTACTGTGTGGATTTAAAGGAGAATTTAAATTTAGCATATTATTTGACATGATATATACGTATGTATATAATTAATTGTTACTGATTTTCAAGCTTTTTCCGTGCAGGGACGGGTTAAGAATATCCCTGCAGCGATACCTCTCGCTTGTCGTAAAAGGCGACTAAAACAAAGGTAAACAAAAATCACATCTAGGCAATTTAGAAAACACCAAGGTGAGCCTAGGGACACATATACCACCATTAAACTGCCCCACAACTGTGCATGCAAATCAGTGGGTTGACACGACTGGAGATCACCGGTGTTGTAAGAGTAAGATCAACCAAAAAAAATCTGGATCATGCCCGTGTCACAAAAAAAAAAGGCAGGCCGAAAAACAATTGGTGCAAAAAAATGCAAAAACACCAGCATTTGATTGGCCTCAGCGATGAAGTAATCCCAAACCGGGAAGTCTGCCGCTACTTTCTGAGGTAAAACCGGTGGACCCCACAAGCGGACCAGTAGGAATGCCGTTAAGTGGGAAGGTTATGGTCCTACACTTCTGACCATAACAACGCCGGAAAAAGGAAGAGAAGAAGACTGATTTTCAAGTTTAAAAAGGTCTTCGAATGAATCAATTTTTATAGCACTATCTCCTTCTTTTATCTTTACAAATAAACAAGAGTTTCTAATCCATACAAATTTACATATATTTTTAGTTTTGAGTTCTCTTGCCTTGTTAAATAACGACCTCGAATAACTCGTGAGGCAATCGTTCACGTAGATCTTCACCCCTATTACGTTTGTCGGTTTCGACTCTCAATCGACTTTGTTTCGACCGACTCTCAATGTAGCAAATTCCATTTGTCGGATTTGCATTTTGTAGTAGATAAGAACATATTTTCGACTTCGACTGGTATTCTGTTTGTCGCCTGGCGGGCGGATAAATGCCATTTCAAGTCGATAACAAAAATGTGAACGACTGATCGCGCGTAAAGAAAGTAAGGAAATCGTTTGTTTATTAAAAGGTACATTTTATATACATATTTGTACATTCTTATTGATCTGGAATTGTCGACAGTAAAAAAAAATGAAAATAACAAATAAAAGGCAGTTTGAGGTTTTGATTGCATTTATGCAAGAAAAGCCTCACCTTGCAAAGGGCTTTTCGAGATCGGTAAATAAAGTCGATACAAAAGGTGAGTGGAGTTCGCTTGCTGTTAAATTAAACAGTTTAGGTCCTCCATCAAGAGATGGTGACGGTTGGCAGAAGGTTTGAATGAAGTTTTTAATAAAGTTGAAATTGAAAATACAGGGTGTCCCACGAGCAGTGTGCCAAAAAGCTAGAGCGTGTAGGTCTGGTCAAGGCAAGAAAAAAATCGTATGGGAGGGGGGGGCCTATTCCCCCCCGTTTAGCCGGGAGGGGCAATTTTCTAAAAAATTGACTTAATTTGGAAAAAAAATTATTAAAAATCAACAGTTAAAGCCACAATGTCGTGGTATACTTTTTTGAAAAGCCGGAAACCTCTTCTTTCGTTCTGTTTGTAAATGAAGCTGTTTTAGTGAATAGTTTTTGAGAAATTAATTTTCAAACTCAAAATTTTGGAAAAAAAATGAAAAAAAAAATGTTCGAACTATTTTTTTTCAAAATTTTATGTAATTAAGTGGTAATCTTTTTTCAAACATTCAATTTGCTTATTAGTTTTTAGTTAAAAACAGAAAACCGGATGCAAAAATGTCTTGTAGTTTTTGAGAAATTAAAAAAAAACCCGAACCACTTTTTTCTAAGAAAAACCCTTTTTTTTGGTTTTAACGCGGCTGGACTTGTAGGCAAATTAATGTATGAAAGATTGACCTCTTTTTTATTATTTTTAAAAAATTCGGAGTTTTATTATAATAAATTTTCAATATGATCCCCATTTTTTAGAAGGCAAAGATTATATCTCCTCCTATTTTCCTGCAATTTGACTCCAGCGACTTCAATCCGTTGTTCCAAAGATACTATTTCCACTTCGCAAAACATAATTTTTCATGAATCCCCACACATAAAAATCTAGAGGCGTTAAATCTGCTGATCTAGGTGGCCATTCCGTGGGGCCCTTTCTTCCAATCCAACGGTCACTAAAATGATCATCCAGCCAGTTTCTAACCCGTAAGCTGTAGTGTGCTGGTGCTCCATCTTGCTGGTAGATTAAATTATCTGCTATGGCCAAAGGAACGTTGTCCATTAAACCGGGCAAAAGGTCTCGTAGGAACTGCAAGTATGATTCTCCATTAATAACGGCATTCAAAAACCGGGGCCCGATTACAGTTTGTCCAACAATACCAAGCCAAACATTACAGCTAAAGCGGTGTTGTGATTTATTTTGTTTTTTGTTGTGTAGATTGGTGCTACTCCAATGATGCAAATTGTGGAAGTTAGTAACCCCATCTCTGGTAAACTGTGCTTCATCCGTCTAGAATATCCTTCCAAAATTGTTTCGTTCAGTTTCATTTCGAAGCAGTAATGATCGACAAAATTCTGCTCTCAAAAACTTGTCGTTTGAGGTGAGTTCCTGAACTGTCCTAAAATGGTACGGGTGTAAGTTTTAGGTATGAAGCACTCTCCGTACTCTAGATTTCGGCACTCCAAGGATAATAGCTATCCTCCTTGTACTAAGGGAGGGATTACGTCAGACCAAATCCAAAAATTGCGGTTTTATTGTCTTAAGGTCCTAGCCGGTTGAACCCATTGGCGGCGGGCGGACCCAGACGAAATTGGCAGGTCAGTTTTCAGGCGTTATCAATGAAAAAAAAAGGATTAATCCAGGGTTATTCCAATACTGTGTCAGTTTATTGAATCCTCATAAAACTCCAATTTTTTTAAAAATAATAAAAAAGATGTCAACGTTTCATACATTAATTTGCCTACAAGTCCAGCCACGTTAAAACCAAAAAAAGGTTTTTCTTAGAAAAAAATGGTTCGGGTTTTTTTTTAATTTCTCAAAAACTACAAAACATTTTTGCATCCGGTTTTCTGTTTTTAACTAAAAACTAATAAGAGAATTGAATTTTGGACAAAAAATTAGTACTTAATTACATACAATTTTGAAAAAAAATAGTTCGAAATTTTTTTTTTTCATTTTTTTTTCAAAATTTTGAGTTTGAAAATTAATTTCTCAAAAACTATTCCTTAAAACAGCTTCCCCCCCTCCCATACGATTTTTTTCTTGTCTTGACCAGACCTACACGCTCTAGCTTTTTGGCACACTGCTCGTGGGACACACTGTATGTCATAGGTGTGGAGCGACTTCAAGTATAAAACAAAAAAGAAGGTGGTCAGAAATAACCAAAAAAAAGAAGCAACCAACACTGATCATATTTATTTATTTTCAACTCTAACACAAACTATTCTTTCACGCAACACGAAATTTCGCTTGTGAGCTGTCAAAAAAGAAAAAATTGTACTGACAGCCGAAAAAAAAAATCTAGTACATGTCTAGTCAGTCGAATAAACTACGGAATCTAGATTTTCCATCGACCCGACTCGACATCCGACTCAAGTCGTTTTCGACTCCCGACAAACGTAATAGGGGTGCTTGTAGCTGCTGCTAGTGTTGCTGATGTTGCTAGCAATGTTGCCATGTTGCGAATCAAATTACGGAACTTTGTTTCTTATCTTCCGCATTTTCATCATCAAATTTTTTTTTGTATGTAATTGAAGAGAATTTTACGCACACGATGTTGTTAGATCTCACATTGGATTTACTCGGTTTGGAACTTTTCACATAGCAGGATTTCGAATTCTATCTAAGACAACCACTCCCGGAGAGTAGTGAACGAAAATCTTCCACACAAATCATCTGCACCCCGTCCAGGTTGTGTGACAAACTTACTTACGCCAACCTAACGTGCGTCAACCTAAACTCAGAGACTGGCATAAGAGGTATAACCATCAATATACCAAGACTGTCAAGCAGCGCTCAAAGCATTGGTCTCGTATAGTACCAACTCAAAATCCTTCAAGAAATGCCACGATACCCTGCAAGGCCTATTTGCATAATCTGAGATTTTTTCTTCGAAATTCCAAATTTCCAGATGCAAGATGAGTGAAAATGGTTAAGTTTTGGTCTTGGTCAACATTTTTTCATCAGAGAAATATCATTTGAGGAGCTTCATAGTGCTTAAGCTTTTTCGAAAGACCTTTTGGTTTGTTATGATGGATTTAGCACTTTGAGGCTTTAAGCAGTGGTTCTCACTAAATATAAATAAATTGCGTAATTCTAATATTGACTGAATGTCCCTTATGTTTTTTCACGTTTTATAATAGATTCTGTATCATTAGATGCTTCCAACTCATGGCTTATGTAGGAAGGATAATACGAAGTAATTTAAATTTCAACAGGTTATGGGCTCAGGATTCCATACACAGTATCGTTTTTTTTTATAAATTAATAAAAGTTATTTTCAATGGCGAATACAGCGATCGAGCTGTTATTAATTTCTCATCATTGGATGGCAGTAATTTCCGAACGTGGAAATTTCAAATAAATTGGAGAACATCCATAACAAGAAAAGTGACGTAAAAATCATGGGACTGTATGACGAATATTTCGTACTCAAAATGAGGGATCAGGAAAATGTAGCTGCATTTGTATCGAAAGTGGATACACTGGCGCATGAAATTGAAGAACAAGGCGAAAAATTGTCGAACAATCTAAAAATGTGTCGTGTTATAAGCGGCCCCACATCAAAATTCAGCAATTTCTGAACAGTATGGTATAACATCAAGGAATGCCGTACGATGGACACGCGAAACTACAGCTGGAGGAAGATTCAAGCAAGTTGATAGAAAGAGAGAAAACCAAAGTTTCAGTGGCTTTTACTGCAATCGACGATATTTTGTCAGCGAGATACGAGCATCTGTGGATAGCTGACTGTGGTGCGACTAAACACACAACCTTTCGCAAGGACTGGTTTATTGAGTATTTTCCAAAAGAATCCCAACAGTGTGTAAAGCTGGCAAATGATGAAGTTCTGGAGGTCGGGGGAACTGGCACTGTAGAAGTTGAGTCTTGGGTCTCAATGGACAATGGAAGAATCAGCGCGCCTGGAAAATGTGCGATATGCACCTAATGCCACTGTAAATTTGTTTTCAATTGGTCAAGTCATAGAAAGCGGCTTTGATGTACGTTTCAAAGAAAAACAATGCACAGTGACCAATGAATTCAATGAAGTTGTCGTTTCTGGTGTGGGGGATGATTGTAATCTATTTCGAATGCTATTTCATTGTAGTATAAACACGATTGGTGAAGCATGCTTGGCCGCAAAAGATCATGGCTCAGTAAATTCACTTCAACAATGGCATCGCCTCTTGGGGCACATCAACGTAGCCACCATCAAATCAATGGTCAAGAACAACTTGGTAAGTGGAATTGATTTTTCTGATATAAGCAAGTTCTTTTGTGACGAGTGTCAAATGGGTAAATCGCGAAGAAGTTCACACTCATTGACAGATAAACGTGCTGTGGAAAAGGGGGAATGTTTTCACGTAGACTTGTGCGGTCCAATGGAACAAACAGGTGTAGACGGTTCCAGATATTTCATGTTGCTGAAAGACGAGGCTTCTGCTTTTAGAGCAGTCTATTTTTTAAAGCATAAGTCGGAGGTTGAATAAAGGCTGAACGATTTTCTATCATTTGTCGAGAATTCGGCAAGTCTTCGTGTGAAACGCATTCGATGTGACAACGGAAATGAATTTACAAACAGAGGGGTTCAAAGTATTCTCTCTAAGCGGGGAATTGTTATGGAGCGAAGTGATCCATATACGGCAGAACAAAACGGATTCATCGAGAGAGATAATCGCATTGTTCAAGAATCTGCGAGAACCATGTTACTCTCTAGCATGTTAGATAAATCGTTGTGGTCAGAGGCAGTTCGAACGGCTGTATATATACTAAATCGATCGACCAATTCACGAAGCCTAAATATAACACCATTCGAAGCATGGTTGGCAATAAACCAGGGCTAGATCATTTAAAGGTTTTTGGCACAACTGGTTACGTACATACATACATACATATTGCTCAAGTAAGTCGCAAGAAATGGGATGCCAAAGCAAAGAAGGTATATTTGGTAGGATATGAAGTCACATGTAAAAATTTTCGTTTGTTTGATCCAATTTCCAAGAAAATCACTACCAGTGATGATGTACAGTTTAATGAAAATATTGCTCGATATGAATACCATACATTTCCAGATAACGCGGCCGAATATAATGAAAAGAATGCAGGCGAAATTAATGAACCAATAGTTAAACTAGAAGATGATGTTAACTTTATAACGGATGGAGAACAAATGAGTAATGATATTGAAAGCATTCAGGTTAGTACAACCACATGTAAAAGGGGAGGTTTACGTTTAAATCCAAAGAAAACCTATTTTTAAATGGCATTATTAGCGATATGTGTGGAACCAGAGACGTACAAAGAAGCCTTATCTTCTAAGGAATCAATTCAATGGATGAAGGCCGTAGAAGAGGAGCTAGATTCGTTGAAAGAGAATAATACATGGGAAATGGTTAAAAGACCAGTTTAAGTTGAAAACGTCATTAAATGAAAAACAAAAGCACAAAGCGCGTTTAGTAGCAAAGGGCTACGCACAATTTCCGGGTACCTATCGACTATCTGATCCATGTGTGATCGATAGAAGCATGGGAGATGAAAAGGTAATTGTTTTGCTTTACGTTGATAATGGTCTTATTCTGTCAAACAGCAAAGAGTCAATTAACATACTAGTGGACTACGCGACAAATTACTAGGCAGATCAGTATGCGCGGGCTTAACTCCGCTACTGAAAATTTTTGATCGAGCGAGCAAATTTGTTGTTTTATCAACCTTGCTCTCGCTCCGCATGGCACTTTTCTAAACTTTACTTCGTTATTTCTCACTATTTTTCAATCAAACAATTTCATTTGATAATTTATGGCTCATCTACAGACCTAGATCTATCGAATGACATGCTGCACACATGTGTGGTTATAGCCGATATCTACATTTAGTGCGTACAAGATTAGTCCGAAATCGTTTTCGGACCACTATATTCCCCGTACATGCACGCGCTAGGCCAAAAAGTGGGTGATTGCTCTCGCTCCGCTACGCTCCGCTCGATCAAAAAATTACATTGGGAAAAGGAGAGTTTTATGTAGGAATGGAAATAAAACGTGATCGAAAGGCTAAAACCATAACCATCTCACAAAATTCGTATATCAAAAAGGTAGTTGACAAATTTCAAATGATAGAATCGAAACCAATCTCTAAGCCGTTTGACCCCAATAGTCAAATCAGAAGAACAATATGATATTGCATTTCCATATCGTCAAGCTTGTGGATCATTGATGTATGCTGCGACCGTGTCTAGACCAGATATCTCATAAGGGGTGGAAGTCAATCGTTTTATGCAGAATCCCAACCAATCGCATGTAAACGCCTTGAAGAACACAATGTCATTAGGAGTTACTTTCGGTGGTTCAGACGACATGCCTTTGATTGGATACACTGACGCCGATTTTGCAAGAGATGCGGATACAATACGTTCAACGATAGGGAATGTGTTCATGATTGGAGACGGAGCCGTAACTTGGCGGAGTCAAAGACAGAAGACTGTTGCTTTATCAACAACTGAACAGAGTTTATGGCAGTCACAGATGGTTCAAAGGAAGCCCTATGGTTACGACAATTCCTCCAGGATATCGGATTGCTTCAAGAGGGAGCTACAATGCTGCGTGTTGACAAATACCTTAAATAACTAACATCATTGATATGGATGTCCTTAAGTACCATACACAATCTTCACACCAGAGCACAAACTATATGAATGAATAACTGACCAAAATTACATCGTAAATAAGATAATTCAGTTGTTCTAAAAGGGCACTAATTACTTCTCGGAAAGGACATTAGAAAAGGACAAAAAATGCAGTTTATTGGTCCTTATTCTTTTGATGTATCATTATAAGAAACTTTAAGCTGGACGATTGAATGACCAACTGTATGAAAACAAAAGTCAAAACTTATAACAATAGTAGCTAGAGGTATTATACATAAGTCTTATAGAAAATAAGAGAGAGTGAGAGAGAGAAGAGAGTGATTTAAAAATAATGCACATTTCAAAGGCGAAGTATAAATTATAATATTGGTGTGTGAATATGACTCCGCCCTTTCCTAAAAGATGTCGTTGTTAATATTGCTTACGTGTACTTATAGATGGTAACACTTGTATTTGATAGTACTTTATGTCAGCTGTCAAACGCAGTACGTGACATTTGGTTGAAGTGTAAGCAACAAGTTTTTTTAGCTCCTTAAAAATGTCAGTTTTCGTTCCAAGTAAACATCATTTGCGGAAAGTGTTATTACACTATTTCGTTGCAAAGAAAAGTGCAGCGGAAACTTATCGTTTGCTTGTGGAGATTTACGGTGAGCATGCTCCATCTAATACAACTTGCAAGGAATGGTTTCGACGATTTCAAAATAGTGATTTTGGCGCTGAGGTTATGCTCTCCATTTGGTGGGATCAGAGAGGTATTGTGCATTATAAGTTGCTCGAACCCTCTCAAACTATTGATGGAGAAGTTTACCGACGACAACTAATGCATTTAAAGCGAGCCATACAAGAAAAACGACCAGAATGGGAGAATAGGCACAGTAAATTAATTCTCCAACATTCTTTGGCATTGTCATCCAAACCACACACATCACAAGTCGTAAAAAAATATTTAGATGGACAGGACTGGGAAGTATTACTCCACCCGCCATATTCGCCGGACATAGCTCCGTCGGATTACCCTTTATTCCGGACAATGCAGTCCAGTCTTACAGGAGAACGGTTCACTTCCCACGAAAGTATCAAAATTAGGCTTGATAATTGGATCAGCTCAAAACATCAGGATTTCTTCAGACAAGGAATACGTAAATTACCTGAAAGATGGGCAAAGGTTGTAGCTGCAGATGGAGCATACTTTGAATAAACTGTTTTTTAATTTTCTAAACAAAACAAATGTGTTTTATTTCAACAAAAAAGGAGTCATATTCACACACCCAATAAAAAAAGTTGTAAAGAGTCGTTTGATTGAAATTTAAAATAAACAATACTTGTGTTGTGTTGTTGGTGTTTAAAAACATAATTATTAAGCCAATAAGTGAATGTGAATATGTTAGATGGATCCTCGAAAACGTCAATACCAAAAAAAATTAATTAGGAGGAAATGACTGATGATCAATTGGCTGAATTCATAGATTCAGTAGAAAGCGACGATGAACTTTATAGTAGCGATGACACAATCTGCGATCCAGATTACGCTGTTGACAACATTGAGACGAATAATTTGGCTAACTTTTCCGAAAATGATGCACAGATAATTGAAGAATGCATCCAGCAAATGAATCAAGCTGAGACAACAGATGCATTTGTGAAACTATGCACCTTAATTTCAGCGAAATCAACAATCCAGCCGCTTCATCTACTTTTATTGTGGATGCTACAGCTATGCAGCCACCCAATTTATCTGCCATTACGGATTCTCGCCTCAAATCACTAAAAAGGCCACGATATCCATTGCCATAATTTGAGGCTAATGGGCCAATAATACAGCCTTCTTCCGGAGGCTTCACTGGTGAGCTAACTTCTATTTGAAAATATTTAAAAAAATCTTTCCCAATTGATCTGGCGCAAACGCTCTATGCGCTTATGTTACATGTAAATGAAGTTGCATTTAATGGTGATGCATCACTTCCATTGAGTGACATAAACCTTGCCACGCCAATCGAAATGTTTAAATTCTTTTTTACTGACGAAATCATTGAGCTTATCACTGAAGAAACTAATCGTTGTGCTTTAACGGAAAACATAAACTCCGGATTCAAAACTTCTGCTCTAGAAATACGAAATTATATTGGATTAATGCTTTATATGTCGCTATACCGTTATCCTAATATGGAGAGTTACTGGGGCAAAAATTCCTTTCCATCCATTCAAAATTGTATGCCGTTAAAACGGTTTTCAGCAGTTAAGAGGTTTTTATGTTTTCAAGATGAATCCCAACGTAAAAAGATAGGTGAATCTGGGTACGACCCTATGTTTAGAATTCGTGCTCTAGGCAACAAACTCAACCAGCGCACATAGGGGTATTTGCCTCCTAAAACCGCTCAAAAATATTTTTTTATCCTAATGAAATTAAACTTGCCTGAAACAACGTTAAAAATGTTTTTCAGTTTATTTAAGTCTAATTAAAGGATAAATTAAGTATCTCTGATATATTTATATATTATTTTACTAAGTTAATCAGTGGATTCGCAGGATTCTTCTTCATCGATAAGTTCCCCATCTGTTTCTTCATCTTCACTTTCATTTGATATTGTGGACTCGTCAAAATTTTGTAAAGATGATGATGGAATTTCAGAAATCAGCATTTCCAAAGCTTCTTTTGTAAATTTCTTAGTTTTTTTGACAGGCTGGGGTCTTAAACTTGTTATAAGAGGATCCGAGCTTAAAAGTAATCTACAGATAGTATACAAAACAGAATTATTTGTTTTTTTCTGATTGCTAATAATGTTTTTTAAACCTGTTAAGTACATCCATGTTGCACTCCGTCCTAGAAAATTTTCTTGCAAAATTTAACCGGAAATATTTATTCAGTGCTTCTGCTGCTTCTTCGGATAGCTGCCCAATTGGTAGAAGAGCATTTCGAATAACTTCTGTTCCATGCAAAAGAATTTTATGCATCGTTGGAGTCATAGGATGCCACGGATAGAGCTCAATATACAACTTAGCCGTATTGTAAGCAAATGTTTCAAATTTTTCTGCATCTATTTCAAATCCACTAGATAGTACTTCTAATATTACTTTTAATCTAAAAATAAGGTGTACATCAACACCAGTTACTACACCAGCAACTACTTCCGGATGGTTAAAAAACCTGCGGCTTGTATTGCCATCATTAGTGTTCCCGAAACCAGGTTTGGGTACATCAACAATTAATCCTAATCTTATTTTAAACTTATCTTGGAGCTCAGTTTTTCTTTCTTTTACAATTGTTTTCTCTGAAAACGTTCTTATCTGCCATTTCTTTAATGGAATTTTGTAAGCAAGATGAAGAATGCTTTCAAAAATTCGTATCCTGGCATGCCAAATTGACAATCCAAATTTCATCGCGTCTTTATCAACTTCTTTTGCTCTGGAAAGATCATTAAAATCTTTTGAAGTGCCTTTTTATACCTTTTTGCCCTTCCAGGAGAATCAACAATTTCTTTTAGTACTTTTGAAGATTGAGATTTTCCGATTTCACGTAACTTCATTTGAGTAGCAAATGCAAGTTCCTCCGTTTTATTACTGAGTAAGCTCTGAGTTCTTCTTCTCTTGCTCTGTACACTAAGTTCAATGAAAGGTTTCGTCGGTCGGCCACGACCAGTCAAATTTGGTATCTCAAAAACTTCTCGAAGCCAAACGTCATATTTTTTCAAAAACCTAGCATTTGTCCGTTGCGAATTTAACCATCTTACTTTAAATTCGTGGCTTAATAAATTCAAGAGATTCTAAGTTGAAACTATGTAACAATATAAATAAAGTTCAGCTTAGTTGAATACCTTAAACGTCCAATTTTAAGCTTGAAATCTTTAAGTTTTTCCTCCGTGCAAGACACTTTATTGAGCAAATAACTCTGAAGTTGATCCAGTTTAGCTTCAAAATAATTCCCTTCATACTCATTAATGAGATCATATAATTGTTTTCTGGTTAGAATGCACAAGCCAGATGGTCCTTCAAGCAAAATAGTTTATTTTACGGTAAACAATTTCTGCATTTTGATTAAACTCAACACACATTAGAGACGGTAAAATTTAGAGGGGCAACTATGGGCAGCATTTTTTTTTAGCTACTACTTCTTGATAACTTCCTCTAAAAGCTGATACCAAAATAGGTACCGAATAACACCGAATCATACAACAAAAGCTCTATTATAGAAAAATATATTTCATAAATATGTACATACTCGCATACATACATTTGAAATATATTCAATATCTATTAAAGTGAAGCCCCAATAATTATAAAAAATAGCTTCATCATAAAGCACACACCTGCAACTGATTCCTCCATAACAAAAGACTTTGTACTTATTTTAATAAAAATAAGAACTTATTTATTTAGAAATGCTATTTTTAACACAAATCGATAAATTCACAACGTAAGCTTACGGTCGATGACTTTCAACTGATGCTCTGACGAAATGTGTGCATAAAAATAAAAACAAACAACGGTACATAGTTCCATGGGTATTTAACTACAGCTAGGAAAAAAAAAACTTCTCAACTCTACATTTTAAAATATTGCTTTTTGACCGGTTTTTTTAAGCAAATACCCCTATGTGCAGCGGTTCGGTTCGATCCCAAAAACAGCTAGACTCTGTGTGGATGAACAAATGTGAAGTACAAAGACGAAACACCATCTTCATCAATACATACCAAACAAACCGCACAAGTGGGGTGTCAAATTGTTTGTTCTTTGCGACTCAAACGGATTTGCCTATCGTTTTGAAGTTTACAATGGTGCAGGTGATAATGTCATCTTACCTGGCACACCAGATCTAGGAGCCACATCCAATGTTGTCTTTCGGTTATCGCAAACAATACCCAAGTTTGCTAATCATATTCTATACTTCGATAACTTCTACACATCGCTACCTCTTTTGGCCTATTTACGAGCCCGAGGAATCTTCAGTTTAGGCACAGTGCGAGGTGATTATTTAAAATTATTTTTACGCTTTATAATTTAAATTTATTAATCTTTTTTATATAGCTAATCGTATACCAGCATGTAAGTTGCAGACCGACAATCAAATAAGGAGGGAAAGTAGAGTATGTTCAATAGAATTTATAACATGAATCGATGGAGTGGATGTGAATACCGTTTGGATGGAAGGATAACAAGTGTGTACGGTTGGCTTCCACCTAAGTAGATATTGAATCATTTGAGAGATGTAATCGTGATCAAAATATAGCAAAGGCAACTCGATATGATAGAAAGCTCGAAAAGAAGAAATTCGTCGTAACTTGGGGGCAGTCGGCCCCAAATCATCCGGGAGTATAATGCTCATATGGGTGGGGTGGACCTTATGTCTGGGCTTAAGGATCGGTACCATATTCGAGCAAAAAGCCGAAATATCATGACGAGGCCTTTTTACCATTTCATTGACATGGCCGCAACAAACGCATACGTTCTATACAAAAGAATTCATGCCCAAAAACGTAACTATTTCTCCGTAGAAAAATAACTTCTGCAGCTTCAACAATTTCGGGAGCAAATAGCTGCTGGACTTGTTTCTTTCAAGTGAAAAAGACTAGGTGGACGACCATTATCGGCTCAAAGTGTGGAGCATTCAAAATCACCAGTACCTAGCACATCCAATGTTGGGAAAAAGTTGTTCACCCGGCTGCTGATGTTCGGTTTGATGGAGAAAATCATTTTCCAGTTTGGGCGGAAAGAGCAGAAAAGGAAAGGTGTAAGCACTGTAAAAAGTCAGACATTCAAGTCATTTGTTCAAAATGTAATCTTCATATTTGCTGTAATGTAAACAAAAATTGTTTTTGGGATTATCACCATAAGAAATAAAACATTTTATGTTTGTTTCCTATTTCTTTTTGTTAATAAAATGAATTGAATTATTAATTCCATCGAAGTATTTTTTTTATTCGCAAGCCGATAAGGCCGTCTTGAGACGGTCTCCAATAATTCTCACCTGGCTGTCGATCTGGATATTTTTTTTACGCGAAAATTTAAATGCATGCTTATTTCATCTATATCTACTTGGAAAAAAATGTATCAACTTGATCCGACCATTTTTATTATTTTGTCCGTTAGAGGGTTAATGAATAATAAGTATAAAAGGAGGAAAAAGCTTTAATTTTTCTTCACACTTCCCTCATTCAAAGCTAAACCTCCTGAGCGACACAGCGAGAAATAATTGATAGCCTTCAGATAAAACTGAAGAATACAGTTAATTAATTATGTAGTCAGCTATCTGTCGTAAACTAGAGAAACGGAAACTTATATACATAGGTCGCTGTAAAAGTTTCTGGAGTAATTAAACAAACTCAAGCAGCTTAATTGATTTCAAAAATAATCTTCTTAAAATTAAATGCTCTTTTCAATAAGCCTTGACGAATTCTCAAATAATCAATTCAAAAGGTCATTTTTAATCTTCAAAAATGTCCTTCATCTCAGAAAATCAACTCTTGTAAGTCATGCGCTGGTTAAGCCGATAAATACGACCAATGGGACGGCCCTACTGCTTTCTTGTAAATATTCGATTAAGCGTGTTGGATTATATGAGCTCGCATTGCTGTGGCAGCAATATTATTTCTGGTTTTTTGTAAGCTTTTCTGATGATTTATGCCACTAAGCAATAACTGACGTTCGATACTCTAATGAATCTTAGCTACGTGACCAGTTTTATCACCTTGCGTATCCAGATCCAGAATTATGGGTCTTGGAAAAAAAAATAATTCCACTACAAACGGTGCCGAGAACGTGAACACCAGCTCACACGTATTCAGGGATAGTGCTCGCTTGTAACGGATTTTGTCGCTACGACATGGACTTCATTCATTGGGGAGCCTGACTGTCGCCAGACAAACGCAGCTTTTTTCGTTTATCCTTGCGGTATGCTCCAGCTGATCGCAGTATAGAGTCTCTGTCATATCTGTTGAGAAATTGGACGATGATGGGCGAGGGTGAAGGTGCGGCATTATTTATACGAGATCTTCGTTTTGTACGTAAAATACTTCTGAGCGTTGGTGGTCTGCACCCAATAAGAAAAGAGAGCTGTCCTTAGATGTGGGTTAAATTTTCATCACTGCACTCAGAAATCCCAAAAAGGACAGCATTCGTTGAAATCACCTTAGGCTCGAAAGCATCGACTTGTCTTCGTAACTGAATTAGGTCCTCTCTGAGATCTGTTGCTATAACCCTTTCGGCTTCTATCTTCTCGGCGCGTGTAACAACGTTTGACAAATTAACATTAATTTCATCCAGCTTATTAGCATTTTTCAGTTTCTTTGATCTTCTTGCAAACTCGAGGCGAAGGTTATCTATTTCTGTTTTGATGGTGCCTATCAGAAATTCACTTTGTTTGTCCATTTGCTCTTTAACTTTTTGTAGGATGAGGGCCGAGATACCGTGGTTGGCTACATAATCTTAGATACGTTTCCCATCTCGATAACGAAAAAATCGTGCGAATCAGACTAGTACCAGCAGCGAAATTATAAAATTCCCTTAAATTCTTGAACACATCTCATATGTGAATCCTATGAAATTGAATGGAACAAAAGTCACATAGTACGACATCACAGACACATTTGAACACCAAATCCTCTACCCCTCAGCCGTTTGTTTGTTTTTCCAATAAACTAGCAACGCAAAGCTCAAGTCTGCACAAGGGTTGTCCATGTTCCTCACAGAACTGAGTAAACACCATAATAAAATCGGGTTCGCAAGAGTCGAGCACTTCTAAAAGCCATTAAATCCATAGAATCGAAAATCCCTCGCCTAATCTTTCTTGTTGACTACCCGCTGAAACCATTGCTAGTTAATCTAAATAGAGTGAGTCGTGATCTCTTCGCCATAACACTGCGTACATTGCCTCCGTCGAAAAGGGAGAACCTAAAAAAATAATCAACAACGCTTCGAAACAAAATCGCACTTCATCGTCGGCGTTGATCTCTACCCGAATCGATATGCAAATTACCCACTCAGTACGTATTTCATACATAATTCTGCCTGCGGCAGTAGTTATTGCTGTCGAGTAGCAATGTATGCCGCTCCACCATCACGTCATCACTCCGCCATCCTAGCAACATTCGGCAGGGATCTGCCATAAAGTGTCCTTAAAATTAATTTTAAATTTGTAATCGCAAACTATTGTACGCGAATCGACAATATCCGTCGGATACAGTTAAATTGTATCGATAAAGTCAATAAGAACTTGATACAAACGCGCTAGTAGTGAAGCAGTGCTCTTCATCTTCGCGAGCGATGATTGCGATGCCGCGATACCAATTTTCACTGCGTTGATGCTAACATTTCCTGGAATCCCTCTAGGACTACATTAACAAAGTTATTTGATGCCAATTGGATGAGACGTACACATTACGGATACGACCGGGTGCACCATTGAGCGACGATATTGTTGGTTGGTTTTGTATACTACGACTACGGTTGGGATGAAGGACCGGAAGCGTGGTTCGAATTAAGCTGCTGCTGATGGTCGTAATGGATCGGCACATAAGTTTTTACGACTATTATCGCTCATAACATTTATTAACAAAAAAAAAAAAAACAAAAATTATGCCGCGAGGAGGTTGCATTGTAATGTTCGTTATCGGCTTGATGGGCGCTTAACGATGGGGTTTGCTTGGGCTGGAGCAGCTAATATTTTATCGCACCTCGGCATGTGTAAGTAAATAAGTGTTACGGCGAGTATGAATGGCTGACGGTAAATCGGGCTCTCGTGACATCTGGAATGTATTACGTTAAGGTGGATTTGTGATAGATTTACGGAGGTTGGGTATTATGCGGGCCTGTACCAATTTGGCGATAAGTAGCATAGGGTCGGTCCTTGAATGGATGAATTTTATTTTTCTTACGGATGCACTCAGTACCGGATTCTCACCTTGTCGAGGGCGCCGTTATTTACTTACTTTTCAATACGAGTTTTATGTTTTCTTTTATTTCATACAAGTTTTCGAAGAGGTCCTAATATATATATCTCATGATTCTAACAAGTACCATACCACTGGGATTTGATTGACAAAAAGTAGGTCTTGAGTGCGAAATCATGATATTATCGACTTTACGGTTGTCAACATAAATAAAGGGCTATCCAACAAGAGGTGTCATTTTAAGTCTGGCATTATTATTGATCTGTTAGAAACAAACACCACTGCAATGATTAAGAGGTTGTTAAACTTAAATCGACATATATTGGCAGCACACACAATAGAAAATTTTGACTAAACAAATTGTAGAAATGTCGCGAAAATATTTTTTTACATTGCTATTGTTTGTGACCATCATCAAGCTCCTTCTTGCACAACTATATTGAAATGAAGACTGCGATTCGTGTTCGCCAGTTGAAATTACTGAGGGCCTAGCTGAGAGTGTGTTAAAACCCAAGTGTGTCGGTCGCGAGTCCGACACTGAAGTTCGCACTGAAATTTGCATAAAAAATTGCCCTTTATGGTTGTAAAGTCCAGTTGGAACAAGAATTTAAGCCCGAAGATGACGTACAACGGAGTACTTTTCCTCGTCCACTTGTCTAATTACGTAATCGAACTAAATGGTGGCATATAAAGCCCAAGAGCAATAGTGGAAAACTTTTACATCAACAACGAGTGTCACTTTGATGTGGCTATTGGCTGACGGAATCAAATCAAAGAAAAAGGCTTCGCCGATTGCTCCATCTTCCACTCGTGCACGAAAAGGAAACATTAGAGCAGTAATACGTAAAACTCAGCCGCAATTCCGTGAAAAGGTATTAAAAAAATTCATAAGAAGAACTGTTTGTAGGCGAAGACAAGGTCTATTCCCTTCCAATCTTCAGATTCCATCTTTTGGATTATAATAAAAACTTTATATTTTTTTAATGATATAAAATGACACCCCTTGTTGGATAACTTCAAACTATGCCGGATCTAATCCAAATCTGCTAAAAAAATAATTGGTTATGCTCTGACTACAACCGTTCCGGTGGTGATATCTTAAATTATTCACAAAATATGGGAGACGAAAAACAGTTAACGAAGGTACAAACGTATAAACAGACGTATTTCTGAAAACAATGTATTCATCCTAAACACCTAAAAAGGAGCTGATAGTATGTCAATCGGAGTTCGAAGGCAGATGCAGCGATCCACAAAGATCAAAGCAAAAACATGGAGAACCAAAGATTGCTCCTCGGAGGCGGGCACCTCATTTAACAAAACCCTTTCCTCCGGAAAGGAGATCCCGATAAGTGCAAAGAGTCGAGACAAGCACCTCTCCTACAATGAGGCAGCCATCTCTTCTGAAAAGGTCAGGATAGGGAAAGCTGGCAGTGAAAGCTGAATAACTAGCACAGATTGCCAACACTGCGAGGATCTTGAGCTATTTGTCTACTTCAGCAACGGGCTTCTGTATTCAGGCTGAGAGGTCTACTCTGATGTATGGTACCTTCGTGGTGAGTTGTTCCTGACAGTAGACATCGGCCTGGATCTGGAGCATGGTGCCGTAGTACTAATCATCACATTGTATCCATTCACGAACCATGGGTGTGGAATATGGTCTTGGTGGTATTCGTAATGCTACGATTCTTTATGATGAGCGATTGCCTCATCATATCGAACACACTATCCACAACCAAACTTGGACAATTTTGTGAACAAGATCTGTTGGCTGCGAGAGTTAGCTACAAAGCGCACGGAGAAATTGAACACTTCGTCGTGGTGTCTGCTTACTTCCCCTGCAACACGATACTGCCCCCGCCGTCGAAGGCGGTTTCTGAACTCGTAGAATACTGTGAAGCCAGAAGAATTGGACTCATCACCTTTTGCGATGCTAATGCCCAAAACACTGTTTGGGGCAGCAGCCAATGCAACTGGAGAGGAGACCATTTTTTAAACTTCACTCTTTCGTCTGACCTTATCATCAACAATGTTGGCTCTTAACAAACCTTTGTGCCGGCGAAACGACAGAAGATGATTGACCTAACTCTGTCTAATAGGCATATGAAAGCCATCACTATCTAGAGAGTCTTAACAGATGCAACGTTTAAGACCATAGATGTATCAAATTCCAATTGAAGTGTGGGATATCCCCTTCGCAGCCCAAGCGGAATACGAGAAAGACTGTGTGGGTATGGTTTAGAGATTAGCTTGAGAAATTCACTAAGGCCCTACCTTTCATAACCTGAGTAGCGCCATCATCAATCATTCCAACATTCTTCTTGCTGAAAAGCTAGTAGAGTTGCACATGCGCAAAGTAGCCCTTGGAATGCATTCTCTCTCGGAGATGTAACATTCTTATCAGCGCGGAAAATTCTGCGAGACTGCGCCTCAAAACCTAGTTGGGAAAACTGAATGCGCACTCGAAACGAACGAGTACTTACGTGCGTATATTGATCACTGATGCAGGCCTCGACCAGTGTGTCAAATCTGGTCGACTCTCTGCTCGATGCTGTTAATGCAGCTGGAATCTTTGCCTAGGTCTATACGGATGATGTTGCCGTCCTCTTTGTTTAACTATTGTCTGCAACAAAGCACAGGCGGCGCTAAATGCGATCGATGACTGGTGCACGAGCAATGGGTTGACGGTTAATCCTCTTAAGACTGATGTCCTTTTCTTCACGAGGAGGAGGAAAAATATTGGCATTACTCAGATGGTGCTAAAAGTCATTCCCATCCTGACATCCAAGGAAATTAAGTATGTGGAAGTCATCGTAAATAGCAAGCTTCGTTGGTCAAAGCATCAGTCAAAAACCACCATAGCGCTGTCAGTTTTTTGGCAATGCAAAGGCGCTTTTTGGCTAAACATGGGACTTATCGCCGATAAAGGTCCTCTGGATTTACACGGCAATGGTAAAATCCTTCATCAACGATTGGGTCTTTTCACATAATCGTAAATGGAGGGAATATCCAAGATGCAGGATGACTAAGTGCTTATGTCCTGTTGTCTGCAAGAAATCCGCAATATTCTTATTATCCTTAAGGAGAAATGATTGCAGAAGGCATGTGGCCGTCATTACAAGCCATTACACTTTTACTAAGCGTCTCTACGTGCTTGGCATCAGTTAGACGCCCACATGTGCTGTATGTTGCGAGGAGGATGACGCAATAGAATAATTCCGCTGCGACTGTCCCGCCTTCGCTCGCTTAGCTTGGGGTCGACGTGGTGTGTGCTGAATCTCTTAGCTCTACATTACTGAAGCTCCTCCTCACTTTTCCCCGGACAATGGGGAAAATACAAAAAGAAAGGAGCATGTCTGATAGTACAATGGATCAATATTTGCGTCTGGAAAACCGAATCCGCATATAAGAAATAGGCCTTAAAAATGTTGAAGATGACGCCGCAGCATATCTTCATACTACATGGAACTTGATAAGAGAAAGCTAATTACTCAACAAAGCTCCTTACAGCTGCACACTATTTTTAAATTTTTAAATATTTTAAGCTTAAGCTTAGGTGCAGAGCTCAGCAAAGGAAATTTCTCTGTCTATTTGGTTATTTCGAAACAGCTGTTAATCTACAGCTAAACTTTTGGTAAAAGATGGATATTCGAATATAAATTACCTTTCTGGATGTACGCGGCCTGCTAGTTTGGCGGTCTGGCTTAAGCAGAGCTAACAACTTAGACAAACTCAAGAACGTAAATAAAATGTGGGGAATCAGGGACGCCATAAGCCCCATACCACACCGAAGCCACCTCAAGGAAGTTGTATTGGTCACATAGATCGTATGGACACAGAAGAACTCTGCTAGTCCTGCCTGTTAATGGTTCCCTCAGAACGAAATACTCTTACTTTTACTCTTAATGGTAAGGTCCATCTCTAGAGGATTGTAAGGCGCATGCTCTCATCCCGATATTCCAACCCCTGATCTTTTTTTTTTTTTTTTCAAACCCCTGATCTACACTAATGTTGATGAATATAACGTACTACAGATTAGAGGACATTTTAAGAACCAGTTCCATGCAGTCTGCATCGACAGTCAAGCCGCCAGAAAGGATTATTCTCAGAAGTTACCTGTCCCAAACTGGAGAAGTCTTACAAGTAGGAAAATATACAGATTATTAGCAGGTTTAGAATCTATTTCACATGAGCTCCTGGCCAAAGCAACTTAGATGGGAAAAAGAAGGCTTGCGGATAATACCGATTCTGAAATCGTAGGCCTACCATTGAACCCTCTGAAATCGAACATTCTTCAAAATTTTTTAATGGTGGCAGCTAGCAGGAATTAACTACGAACTACGGAAGAAAAACATGATCGACTCAAGAGTGACTTCTATGATCTTCTCGACCGAACGTAAGCCCAATGCTTCAGTTATGACATTAAAATTTTAGGGGGTTTTTTAAGGGTTTTTTTAGGGGATTTTAACGCAAGACTGTACAAAGAGGCCGTTTGAGTTGATCATAGTAAACCCCATCCGACAACGGACTCGGGGTAATTGACTTCTTAGCAGAACATCCTTGGAGTAAGCACATGATTCCCGCATCTCAAAATCCATACAGGAACCTGATGGTGCCACGTTAGTGGACCATCAACCAGATTGATCACGTTTCGATAGACACCAGACGCTCCTTAGTTTAGTTTAGTTTTTAATTCATTTTTATTCTTAACTTCTTAGATCTATCTTACCCTAGACAAAAATGCTTAAAAACTAGCTTAACTATCTTAACAATCTAGATATCTTACTGGCCCTAGGCGGACACTCTAAAATAGACGTAACAACTTAAATCTATGGCTTTCGACTACTATATCAACTTACCACTAACATTACTATATCTAGCTTAAGCTAAGAAAAATGTTTTTTTTATTAAAAACTTAGCATATGATCATTTGTTTTACATATATATAAAACTTAAGCCTACCTTAATGTAACTAAACCTAACTTATTCTACCTTAACTAAAATATATATATATAAATTATATACATAATATAAATTTAATATATATATCTTTTTTTTTTTTTTTTTTTTACGCTAGCCTATGTAAGCCTGCCATTGGTGTTAGGCAGGCCATGCCTTGAAGAGGCTGAAGCTCTCAAAGTGTCCACTGACGTAGCTCTCTCCAGCCACCAAATGCGTTGATGCTGTCGGACTACGTCTCCTCGATCCCGGCGTGAGACCGATCTACAGAACCTGAGGCGCTCGGGCTCACGGAGCGCGACATCGGGTTCGTAGAGGAATCGCCGTTCCACGGAATTGCGACCCACGTGGAAGATTAGCGGTATCGCCAATCTATCCTGGATCTGCCCACATCTATCTAAATAGAGGAATGCTTCTGGCGGCACAAAGCCATTAAGGCGCACTCTCTCGTGATATAAATCGTTGGGGTAGTAAGCCCCGAAGATCAGGCTATTGACCGAAGTCATTGCTCTCGCAACGTGGCTTCGAATCAGTTTGATCACACCAGACGCTCCTCCAGCATCCTAGATGTACGAATCTTCCGAGGAGCCAACATCGACTTGGATCACTACCAAGGTACGAATGAGGATATACGGAGTCGAGCAAGAGGACAAGCGTTTGACGTCGGAAAGCTACAATCGCAGGGGAGCACTGGATCTTCGCCGATCGAGTTTCCCTCAACCTCTCGCCAAGTCTGATGACACCGGCACAATCCACAGAGCAACAGTGGGAACATTGTCAGCGCACCATCAGAAACGCTGCCCCTGATGTGCTGGGTTTCAAACCGCCGCCAGCTAGAAACCAGTAGTTTGATGTGCAATGCGAACCGCTTGTGAGCTCTACGAGCAGGAAAGGAGAGAGGAGTACACGCTTTTAAGAAAGAAAGAAAGACAGCACGAAAAGCATGAGATCGTTGAGACGGAGAGATGCTGCCCCAGGAATAACGCTCGCAAGTTTTACGAACAAGCCGTTTCTATAAAGCCAGAGTGGAAGCCTGTAGGGATGAAGACGGACAACTAGTAGTAGAGTCACAGTCAATGCTGAGAATATTGAAAAACTACTTTTGTAGATTGTATGTAGACTGTATGAGACTTGTAGATCTGATACCGCTGTCAGGCAGAATGATTCATTCGACGAAGATATAAGAGAATTCCGTCCATCTGACGTAGATGAAATTAAGCTTGTTATTTCGAAGCTTAAAACTAAGAAAGCCCCGGGCGCAGACAGCCTGTTTGCTGAGCTATTTAAGACGACTGTAAATGTTAAATATAGTCAGAGAAAAGCACTCCCGAAGAATGGAATCTCAGCATGGTTTCCCCAGTCCAAAAGAAAGAAGACACCTATAGCTAAACACCCTTAACATCGCGTACAAGATCTTCTCTGCCCTACTGTATGAACGCCTGGGAGGCTTCATGGATAATCTAATAGGTTCCTATCAGTATGGTTTCAGACCAGGTAAATCCATAATAGATCAAATTTTCATACTGCGGCAGATCTTGAAAAAAGACCCAAGAATTCCAAATCGACATACACAATCTTTTTGTAGATTTTAAAGCCGCATATGACAGTGTGCATAGGGGCGAGCTATACCGAGCCATGTCTAGTTTCAACATCCCTGCCAAACTCGTCAGATTATGCGGGATGAACATGGCTAATTCTCATCTTCTATATTGCGTTAAAGCCGATTTCGAGGTTTCTATGTTCGAGAGATATTTCCTCTATCGATTTACGTCTAGTTGCTTCAGGATATCGAATGTTTCCTTTATGCATATAAGACAAGTTGTTCATTATTCACATTACCGAAGAACTTTTCTCTAAAAAATTGGCTTAGAGAATTTAGGGAATTTGGCGGGGATGAAAGTAGTTCTTCTTTGATCAATATGGTCAATATGCTTCAACTGCTCATAGCATTTTCAACAAGGAGTAGAATTTAAGGAAATTCTTCACTTTGGTCTATGAAGCAAGGACATATAAAAATTTAAAACCTATCCATTCACGTTTCGCGAATTTCCTGGATTAACATGTCCGGCGTTGTCTTTTTCCATTTCTCCTTGGGTATGACCGCTTGAGGCCTATCAATCTGCGCACCCTAAAAAACTTAATTTTTCAATGTTCTCTTTATTTTTCCCTCACTATTGATTCACTGATAAAAATTGGATATTCATGTGTATTTCTTAATATCGGTCCTTCTATAACAAAAGCAAGTCTATAACTGTCCTATTATATCCTATAATTAGATGTTGCATGCCTTCCTTAAACTGCTGCCCTCAGTCATACATAATCAGTTTTCTAGGACTCATAAGTCAAGTAAAAAAGTCTATTTTAAGCTCGAAATAAATATAACCATATCCAGCATCGATCTGACAGTGATGCTCAACTGCTGTATTATGTGGAACAAAACTTTTACTTAAACTTCATTGATCTAGTTATCTTTAGCTAAGCATCTTTTTTTATGTTTTGGAACTGTTAATACCTATTTCAAGGTGTGAATACAAGTTTTTCGTATCCAAATATCGGCTTTGAAAAGAAGGTTATAATAATTCTTTTGTAACATTTTTAATGAAATAAAGTCAATTATTATTATTACTATTATATACAGACTAAGTACAACTAAGTACCAATACTATAGAGTGTTGGAATTAAACACTCAAACAGTAAGAGCACCCTATACGAATATACGTAAATAAGGATTTCAAATGCATATTTGTTTTCCTTTTGCTCTTTCGAAATTCATCTCAACATTCTCTTGGTTCCTACTTCTTGTGGATTTAAACATCCTTTTTGAGTCGAATAACTTGAATAGTCGGACTCGGAGTCTCGTATGGTTTCCGATGTTGTTTGCTAAATTGTATGTATAATTTTTCAGGTTTTTGGCACGTGGAGTCAAGTAGTAAAGTACATAGAATAAATGGAAATACAAATTTAACGTTATACTTTAATGGTGTTTGGGTTAAAGATGGGGGAGAATTGGGTTTCGAGACAGTGTTTTGATGCAATATTATTAATACTAAGTACTTAAATACATATCGTGTTGCTTCAAATAGTTAAATTATTGAATTGGGTACTGTTTGATCATCGAATATATGGTAACATACAAAAATTGTCTTCAAATACCACTTCACTTCATTACTCCAAAAAAGTGCATAGTTAAAATTCTGGTCGATTGTCAGAGTCTGGAAAAGATTCAGAAAAAATGTTGCAAGTCAATAAATCTTTTGATATTGTCTCTGTTCAATTTCAGAATATTTGTAGACAGCTTGTCTAAACCTTGAGCTTGAAGCTTTTAAGCCCTGAAAAGCGTTGTGTCTTTCCAACGGTTTCGATTCAAAACATTCACATCTTCGTTTATAGGACTCGATTTGAGAGATCTGGCAACGGTTTGAATGATGTCGTTCTCCAGCTGAGCCAGCCGATTAGAGAATTTGCAAAGAAAGAAGTATAAAGATCTGAAGTCGTACTATTTTGGCAACCATTCCACTCCAGTTGCGCCTTTCGTTGGAAACAACTTGAAGTCCAAACCCATGTCATCAAATTAAGGCCATGAAAAGTCAGTAGTCATGGCCCAATACCGTTCACAGTTGATAGTCACCGCCCCTGGATATTAGATTTGTATAAATGTATAGTAGAGCCCAATAACGCCGTCTGCCCCCAAGACACATTTCTCTGGAAAATGAGACAATTTTGTTGTCAGTCAAAAAAGGGCGATCAAAATTTGGTTCAGTTTCCAAATGCTCCAGAATCAGTTACAATCGGATAGGTCTCTATGACAGTATTGGCAGCTAAAAGGTGTCCACAAGGTGTCCTTTCACCCCTTCTTTGGTCGATAGTCATCGACGACCTTTTCTACCTAACTACAACATTAAAAACAAAGTCACAAAGACGACCAAGGCACTATGAGCCGATCGACGCAAACCTGGGGATTGAAACTTAAGGTAATCTACTGGTTATCTACCGCGATGGTAAGACCATTCATCACTTATGCGTCTGCCGTATGGTGGACAAAAGTTGAACAAAAAACTACAATAGTTAAACTTCAACGCCTTGAGAGACTAGCATGTCTCGGCATTACCAACCTGCCAACCTGTCCAACGGCAGCCCAAGGGTCACGGATCGGAATTACAACACCTTCCTGAGCTGGATATGATTACCACAGTGTCGGACGCATTATCACACATGACCACCTTTGACAAAAGATTTGGGATATTGATCCCAAACCGGACAGTTGGGGAAAGCGGTAATCCCTTGCTAAATGCCTGAGGAGGTACATAGATGGCTCCAAGATGGATTCAGGCGTTGGCGCGGGCTTCTTTCGACTAAATCGGAAAATATCGAAAGCTCTGGGAACGAGTCCTAGTATCCCGACATGCGTCACCATCGTTTAGAAACTGGCATAAGAAATCAAACTCTGGTGGATGCTAGGGCACAAAGGCATAAAGAGCAACGAAAGCGCCGGCCAACTCGCTACAAAAGGTTTCAGCGAAAGGAACACCTGCCCTGTTGGAACAGCGTTCAACAACTCCGAAAATCGAAAATATTTATGAGGCCCCTGAACAAACGCTCTATTAATATTCTTAAATATAACAGAGTCGAAGAAGACTGGTCAGCTACTTTTCGGGACACTAGTTTGAGATATCATTTCAATAATATTAACCTCTCGTCTAAAACCGAGTGTTGACCCTGTCTTGAGGACGAGTAGCCCATACTATGTGAATGTGCTGCCCTCTGCCACCTATTGAGGTGATCATCTCAGCTCCTACGAGAAACATCTTCAACTTTATTAAAAAAGTAGAGGAACTCCCCGTCGAATAGGCTAGATCTACATTGATCGCAGTACCCCATGCTTTACTCGTATGTTAGCACTAGCTCCCACTAGTCTTATACCAATGCATGACTACCTCAAACCCAAACAGTTAAGTTTGGAGAAAAGTTTACAGAAAATATCTCAGGCTTGGCGGCTTTTTGAGCGTTATTTTGTTATTGGTCTTGACATTTAAGCTGGCTTATAAGCAGATCTAAATATGTATATGTATAAGGTTGTGCCTTTAAAAAAATATGTTCAGAATCTATTTTGGACAAGCTGATTGATCCACAAGCTGATTGATCCACGAGCCGCGTCTAATTTTGAGGCCGAAAAACAAAAAAAAGAAAAGGTTTAACCATCAACCCCTAGCTTCGCACAACGTGATGTTTATCTTATATCAACACGAATGCTATCCCAAAAGGCTAGCACCTATATTACGCAAGTTATTTGAAGATTTAAGATATCGACTATTAACCGATTTAAAAGCAACATTGGATCTTTTAGGCCAGAATTAATGACTGAAACTAAACTCCGGTCAGGTATAAAACGTCATCCACAAGGACGTCGACTATTAATGGCGACGATGGTAGATAGTTTTTTACAAATTTTTTTTTTATGATAGCAGCTTTTCGACACATTGGTCACCTTCTACCGATTTTACTCAACTTCGTTGTGTTTTTGATACAAGCATAAAAACCCTGGCCTTGTCCGGCTAAGAGAGGAATCTATCCTAATTTTTCTTTTAGAGAAATGTTGAACATGATCTCGATATACATATGTTAATGTTGTTTATTTTGAGATTTGAGAAGTATTCTTTGTTAGTATGAGTTACCATATCCAACTACAAAAATCCAGAAGGTTTGATTACAGAAGGTAGTATGTCTGCAAATACCCAGGATGCCCTTCTGTCCGACGATTACATCTGATTTCTTGGCGGCTTCTGTCCAACGATTTCGGTGACATAACTTTGGTACTAAGCAAGTATTACCATTTCAAGCATCGTTTTTTTCTGAATTTATCAGTTGACAACAGAAGGAAAATAGAAAGATGCAGAGTCTACTTCCTTGCTTATATGACTAAAAAATATTTATAATTTTAGTTTTGTCACTTATGACTAATTTATGCATTTCAAACCAGTGACTGAGAACTTTGAGATCATAATTGAAGTCCGCGGAAAAATTGAGAGCACAATCACTTAAGAAAGCGCTTGCCATATCGTCTGCAAAAGCAGTGACTTCGCTGTGATAATATTTGAGAAAAAGAGAATTTATGTAAATGACAAAAAGTATAGGGCCAAGAACCGAACCTTGAGCAACGCCTCTAAATATAATGCTCTCTGAACTTAATTCACCATCTATTTCGACTTCTTGCACTCTGTTGACTAAATAAAATCGAAGCCAATTGTGTATACTACCTCTAAAACCAGCCAACGCCGTGGCGCAGTGGGTAATGTGTCGGCCGCTGACGCATGATGAGCGAAATCGGATCCCGATAACACCAACGCCATAGAATGATTATTTCGAGGCTTCTCTCCTCGGCGGGGTACTGGCAAAACCTCCCGTATTATTTATTTTTTGGAAACAGAGAACACACAGAGCAAATTAGGGTTCATCAAAAACTAGAGGAACTCTCTTTATTGTCCGGGAAATGAAATCGCTAATACGAGGCAAGAAAAGTGGAATAAATTAACGGAACGGCGAAAATCCTGAGTTGCAAATACCTGCAGGAAGATCGCGCCATAGATGAGTAGAGGTCAATATAAGGATTGACCTAGAATAGAAGACTTGAGACGGAACAGCCTCAGTCAGTCATAACAGGAAGACTTGAAGAAGGTTTGTCAACAAGCCTCCGAACTTCTGAGTTCCAAATCGAAGGTAATAATAATAACAATAGTGGTTGCTGAAGAATCATAATAGTAAAGTGTGAGGTGCATTTAAGTGACTGAAAAACCACGTATGGAATCAGATGCTACAACTGAAGGTACAAAAATCGATCATTCGATTCTGTGGAAAGTAAAGCTCAGCCTTCAACTTCAATTTTGGAGCCTTTTCAGACCTGGCGGCTCTAAATCCCACACTGAAATGATTTAATTTAGAGTCGGGGGCCTTAATTCGCTCGATAAACCATTTTAATTATCATTTGGGAGGGTTATGCAATAAAAATTCTTTTGTCACGATCTGAAAGCGCAAGTAATTTCTATATATGTAGGTATAATTTAATGGAGGTATCCATAAAACCGACGTAGAATGGACACATCTTAAACTTGAGTGGGTTTGCGATAAGAATACTTCGAGTAGTTATGAGCACGAGTTAGGTTCTTCATTTCCTCAGCACAGACCAGCAGGAGAAATTTAGAGAATTCCAACAGACAAGTCAAACGCGTTGAAGTGGATATCATCACATTTTTATTGACAGCGTAGATGTAAGTAATAGATGAAAAAGCAAACCTTGCACAAAAACGTCTCAAAGAAGAAAACTCGTCACATTGGCTGTCCAGTACAGTAACGAATCCTGTCACGTTTTAACTCTATAGTAAATTATTATGACGACAAAAAACGTGCCAAAAAAGAAATATTTCCAGAAGAGTCCGTCTGACCAACATTTCAACTGTCATCACCAGTTCTATCGCACTGACTTCCATTGTCATTAATTCTAAGAAATTCAATTATTTTTCATAACTCCAATCGATTTCTTCCACAATCTTTTCAACAGTCACCATGGCACCCCTGTCTAGCATGCCTTGTTCATACCCTTCAACCTGCAATCGGACTTTAAATCGTCCTTGTTTCGCCACCAAGTGAAATCATAAAAGCCACCATTCAAGTGTAACAAAACAAAAAAATATAAATAAAAAAAAAAGAAAACAATGAAAGAATGAAATTATGGAAAGTTTTAAATTAACGCGGGTTTTTATTGAACTACATAAACCGACTACATCCGATTCACAAATAAAAACAAATTTAAAATGATTTTTTTAAAGAGTTTTGTTGGAATGAAAAATCGCATCAAGTAGACCTCTGACTTATAGAGGCATTCGGCTCGACGATCATTCTTTTAATTAAATTGCGTTGTGCGAGGCTTGATTGTTGCACTCATATTCCACGCACATGTAAACGGCGGATATACGGGAAATCGAGGAAAATCAGGGAAATTATGAGGATCCTTGATTTAATTGATAAAAAAATCATTTTGTTTGGTCGGATGTATTATTTTTCTGTCGGCACTTTGATGGGAAGGTAATCATTTTTAATTTCATACGTTAATTGCCGGGTTTTTGCATTTTTTTAAACAGACTTGGCGTCTGGTCGAGAGCATTGAACGGTGTGAATACTGAGATAAGGACTCAATGAAATACGTTTTTCCGCAAGGGAATGTTAACTACACGAGCTATGTGAACGAAAGATTGTTTGTAATTCCGCTTAAATTAATTTTAAGTCGAGGGTTTACTGAGAAATACTCAAAGCTGTTCAGTTTGCAGTGCGGTGGTGAGTCTTGACTGTGACACGTGCTTGCCTTAATTATATGTTATGATTTTCCTCGAGTATGCAGGTTAAATGAAAACCAAAGTCACAAAGAAGATTCACATCTGTATGCCGGTCCATTCCGTGAAATTCAATAAGCCCTGCTGTCATACACACTGGTTATGGTGGACATTCGAGGAATGCCAATTACAGATGATAACATCACACCAGGCTAATGTCTGCAAATGTCAGGGGTCTCACATAATCTGTCTGTGACTACCACTTGGACGAAGGAAAAATAAAATAAACCGAAAGGCTAGAGTTTTAGGCAATTTAGTTTGATAAAGGCGACCAAAAACATCACGACCAAGCCCAAGCACAGAATTTGGCCGGTTCCTAGATAAATAATTGGGAACTACGTTACATAGATAATCAGTGTGAATAAATTAGTCAAAATAAATTGTTGTCTTCAGAGTCCTCGGACGTGTTTTGCTTTACTGGTGGAATAAAACACAACAGAGAGTTGGGGAAAATGCCCTCGGTAGCTTAGACCTGCGGCAGAAGGAGACAGAGGAGACAACAGGCACCCAACCGCAGCTGCATCAACAACAGCAAAAACAACTGCTGCGACAACAGAAGCAGCAACAACGTCTTACCAAGTGTCGAAGATGTCGCACATCTTTGCATTGACAACGGCCCTCTAGCAGACCATAAATCTGGGTAAGCACGTTATTGATGTTTTTTAAAGGCGACAACTGCTATTCTATTCAGTGCCAAACGCTTGAGCCGCACAAACGGTCTAGAACCTATTAAAGGATACTACGACGGAACTATTTTGCTTTGCCTCCAATGCCAAGAGGTTGCAGACGATGCTCGTCAAAGGCGTACACTCGATGCAATTCTTTATTATATACAAAATGAAAGACTTGTTACACAAGAAGTCTTGTCTTAATGTGGTAGTATATAATGAAATGAAGTAAATAAATAAATAAATAAATGACCTGGTGAATTAAATAGAAACAATTTTTGCAATTTTTTTGAAGTACAGATAGAATTGAGTCTAAGCTTCCTCTTCTTCTTTTCCTTTCTTCCGGCGTCGTTATGGTCAGAAGTGTAGGACCATAATCTTCCCACTTGCTGCATTCCTACTGGTCCGCTTGTGGGGTCCGCCGGTTTGACCTCAGAAAGTAGCGGCAGGCTTCATCGCTGAGGCCAATCAAATGCTGGTGTTTTTGCATTTGTTTGCACCAATTGTTTTCCGACCTGCCTTTTTTGCGTGTTGAAATTGGAACGTTGATTGATAACGCCTTTTGGACGGCGTTCAAAGGATCTCACCTTTGAACATGGCAATACCAACTGAGTCGGTCGCGCTCTATCTTTCTTGTGATGGTTTCTTTTACGTGGAGGCTTCCTCGGATCTTTGAACTTCTACTTCTGTCACGCTTTGTTACTCCCGCTGTCATCCGAAACATCTTCATCTTAGCTGCCGTTAATTTGCTCTCATGCTTTTTGTGCATTGTCCAGCATTGTGAACCGTATGTGAGCGCCGGACGTACAACTGAAGTGTAGAGCCTTCCTTTCAGCTTAGGGGGCATTTTTCGATCACAGAAGATGGCGGAGTTTTCCCGCCACTTCATCCACCCTACGCTTACGCGATGGTTGATGTCGTCATCACACGTTGCTTCTTTATTAATCATAGATCCCAGATACATATTTAAACTTTTCACACTTGGGAAGTACTCTTCCATTCAAGTAAATGTCTGGAATAGGCTGATGAGGGTCAGAGAACGGGCAGCACAGATACTCTGTCTTCTTTATACATATCACTTATAATGGCTCCGTCGTCAGCAAAGAATAGCTGGTGCACATTGGGGTCCGTCGATTGCGAACTCTTCGGTGACTCCTGCGGTGCATCTTACTCTTGTCGTTGCTCTCTCGTACATGTCCATGATCACTCGCACGTAGGTTTCTGGAACTCCTTTTTTTCTTAGCGCTACCCATAAAAGATCTCTTGGTTGCCGGTCAAAGGCCTTCTCGAAATCAACCAACACCATATGCAAGTCCTTTGAAGAATCACGATGCTTTCCATGACCCTTATACTTTACCCGAGACAAACCCGCACTGGTCATCAGATAGTCGTATTATTTTCCGCAGTCGGCTATCTAATACCCGTTCAACGATCTTCATGGTGTGCGACATCAGCTTGACAGAACGGTAGTTATCACAATTTCCCGTATCACCCTTTCCTTTGTGCAATGGAAGAAGATAGTTTTCCCTCCATTGATTAGGCATAGTGTCGCCTCTCATAAGTTTGGAGATAAGAACCATGAGCCATCTAGACCCGATGTCTCCCATCTTTTTCCAGAACTCAGAGGGTATCCCGTCCGGCCCAACAGCTTTTCTTTTCTTGGAGTTTTCAACCGCGTACCGAACTTCTTCGACTGTGATGTCGGATATTTCGGCATGATTCGGGACAGCTCTTGGAAAGTACACTCGGGGAAACTGTTCGTTGAGAAGTTCCTCGCAATACTGTCGCCATCTGTGGAGAATTTTTTCGTCTTCCACAAGAAGTTGGCCTTCAGCATTGTTAATAAACTTTGGGAAACGAATCTCCTGAGCATTTCTTCTTCTCTGGGCGGCTATCTTAAAGATATTTGCTCTTGAGCTCTATGTCTTGAGCTCTGCACTCCTCATTACCGACCTCATCGATAATGAAAAAGAGGTAGTTTTTCATGTTGGTAATAAAAGCTTCGCCTTTTCCTTTATCCAGCTTATACCATTTGATTCTCTCAGGCACCTTCGTTTGCTGCTTTGACTTCTTACTCGCCTCCATAAAAAATTCAGTCAGGAGGAGACGGTGTTGAGGGGCGATCGCGTCTCCCATGATCACTTTGCAATCTTTAACTCCTGGCTTCATGAAACTGGATACCAAATGATAGTCTATTTGAGTTTCATTTCCGCCGCTGCTATAAGTGATCAGGTGCCGGCTTTATTTGACGAACATGGTATTTAGCACTATAAGACCGTGCGACTTGCACATGTTTAGGATAACTTCACCTGAAGAGTTCCTGGTGGCGTATCCCAACCCTCCGTGGTAGTCTTCATAGTCTTCGCTTGTCTTCCCGACATGTCCTTTTAAATCTCCCCTAACAAACAAAAGCTCTTCCTTTGGGATGATTTTGATAAGGTTGTGGAAATCTAGCCAGAATGCATCTTTTTCCTTTTTGTTCGCATCCTACTTGAGGGGCATATGCGCTTACGATGTTCCACACCTCAACATGCATCACCAATTTGAGAGCCATCAAACGGTCACTGGACTTTGAAATGGTTAAGGCGTTGCCAAGTAGCTCTGCCGCAAGGATGATGGCGATTCCGTTTTTTTCTTGTTCCAATCCATAGTAAAACATCTTGTAGGCTTTTGTTTTAACGTCCAAGAAACGTGCCCGATTACCGGTGTTTCGCCATTTCGTCTCTTGTACGCACAGGATGTCTACTCGCCTTCTAACCATCATTTCTTCAAGCTCATAGCTGCGACCACTCATGCTTCCAACTCGCGACTCCTAAGTGTGGCTTACGCCGTTGCATTACTTTGCTATCCCACGGAAATCCTATAGCTCTGACCCGAGCATTGCTGCTCGTCCCAGGATCACGACCATTAGTAGTGCCTGGCGGGGTAGTGCTTTTCCTTTTAGCGTTCTTTTCCATAATGCTACGGTTTGACCAAGAAATACTTGATACGTTTTAAAAATATATTGGAAATGCCATCATATCCGCTAGCATTAGAAGCGCTAAGAGACGCAATGACTTTTACAAGTTCATAAGCAAATATAGGTGGGAAGGAAAAACTAATACTTTGAGATTGCTCACCTTTAATACCATGAGAAGAACAACTTACATACATAGTTGACCTGTTTAGGAAGAAAAATTGTTGGCTATTGGACAAAAGTAACTATTAAAAATGTAAGCAACATCCAATTGATGTTCATCAGAAACATGACGGTTTCTATAACGAATTATTATACGTTTGCAAGTGCAGGAAGACTTTTTTAAAATATGTACTTTAACAAAAAGGAATCAATTTCAATAGTATTCATCACGACTCTTACGAATCTCTTCTTTAAGTCGAGAACATAATTTTTTGCATCGATGACTCAATCTGAAGTTGCTTGGAATTTTAGAACACTTGATTCTTAACTTATTTTTTGTCTGAACTTTTTGTTAAGAAAACTTGAAATCCAGGGCTTAAATCTTTTATCAGATTTTTGTTTTTTAGAGACAATCCAAATACACTCATCAATATGTTTACTAATACAATTTAAAAATAACGAATACGATGCAGAGATATCACACTCTGCGTAGACCTCAACCAAAAACCCACAACAAAAAATTCTTTTAAGTTTTACAAAATCATTGTACTAGTGCTAACCAATAGAGTGATTTGTAATATTCAGATCAAAGATGCCGCTTTTGCAGGAGCTCAAAGAAATATTGGTCAATCGCCCATAAAAGTGAGCTAAACATCTTCCCGGGACCATTCTGGTTCGTTCATTTATAAAACTCGCAAGACTATCTTTTGTTTCGCACTTTCTTCACAGAGTATTTTGCAATTTTACCATCAGGAATATCAATGGACCAAGCATTTTTAAATATCTGTTTAGCTTTATCGGTTGCATTTTGGTCCGTGACGTTCGACACTCCAACAATTTCAGTTTTACCAATTGTTTGAAGTTGTCTGCATCTTCGTCAGTCCGATTCGAAATGTGAAAGTAGTAATAGAAACAATCGGTGCAAGTAATTTCGGAATTGATATTAAAGATTGAGTGAGCGCACCCCACGACAGTCAAAGTCAAACTCTGAGGGATGTGACCTGGAACAAAAAAAAGATCGTGCACAATAGGCAAATGTGTACCACCATCACCAACCGGCACACCCCATCGCTATTGTCAAAGCTCCATCTCGTCATTCAAAGACAGATCGGCCAGAAATAGCAGTAGATTCATGAGCAGGCGACTCGGGTGGCATAATCTACTGGTTTTTGTCGGGTCTAGCGCACCTATAACCATTATGGTTGCGCTGGTAGAGATTCACTTAAAGATCCTGTCGGTGAAAGTGAATTCACTGATTAGAATTGAACAACGAGCCATACTTCTCAACTTATTGCAGGAAGAAAGCGTGGTGGTAGTAATGGTAGGCGTAATAAAGCTAAGCCCGAAGCACAAAATCCGGCTCTTACAAAGGCGATTTTCATTAGAAACAATTTTAGACAAATAATTAATAAAGGATGCTTTTTTAGAAGTTTTTTTCCACAGTATTTTAATTTGACAGTTGAAAGTTGGTTTGTAGTTCGCACATTTTGCCATTTTACGCTCAATATTTTAGCATCAAAACAATGCATACAAATTATTCAAACTTATTTTGAAAACAATTGTTTAGTTCGCCAAACTTATTATGTGCTACGTCCATTTTACGGTCGACATAATCGTCTATCTGAGTAAGTTATTCGGAACACGATGAACCGTTTTCGCATCACGTGCACTCTAGTGAAACAACAAACAGTGCGAAGAGAAGGAGTTATTGCCGTTGCGGAACGCAGTATTAAAAGAAGCCGAATGAGTCGATTCGCCATAATGGACGGCAATTAAAGCTATGACTATCTACTTTATGGAAGATTTTACGGAAACTTGTCCAAAATTGAACTTCAGGATTGCGTTCATTGCAATAATGGCATACAATTATCTTCTGAATAAAGCTAATATCATAGACATTCGTTATAGTGTCAAGTGCTTTATTTCATATCAAATTTTTATAGCTCTAAAAAAAACACCCTTTATATAGCTGTGAAGTGCGGCGGTTCTAGGTGTTGGAGGCCTGTGTTTTCCGCAATCCTTTCTGAAATGGAAAGAGAATGTGCATTAAAGCAGCCTATGCATGTATATCTCAGCCCAATATTTTCGTCGCAGAGCCCGGCAAATTTTTTCTATACAAGTACCTGCGCGAACTTAAGCGTAGAAAACTTCTTCGCTCTGATCGATTTAATGCCAAGTATAATGTTTGGGGAAATAAAATACCCAACACTAGGGGGAGGTTACTAAATTCAGAGTTTAGTTATTTGCAACGGATAGTCCGTCGTATCCTAAAAGCGGCGCCCTAATTGCGGTGTATCTATGTGGTTGTTATGTCAAATCTTCGTAGAGAGAATCTTCATGGAGATGGCAGAGTGTCAACGATTACAGAATGGCGCTCGTCTACGCTTTGTCAGCTCTGAGAGCGGTCATTCCGATACAAACCTGTCAAATGAAGATATTGGTCACAAGATATCAGGTCAATAAATAGATGATGTAAATGTTAAGTACGATTCCAAAACATCAGGATACGACGAACTTGTACCGAAAGCGACAATCGACATACTGCACAAGCAGAAATAGACTCCTGTCAAGTATTAAACACTTGTGCAGGCGGTTTATGGCACTGGCAGACAAAACTTGGAGGTCTTGGAGCAACACAATTTGCATTTAAATTCCAGCAGCTCGAATATATTTCCGCAAATAAATAAAATATTTCAAAGAAACAATCAGAAGGGTATTGAGGATCTGATGCTTTCAAGAAAGTCAGAAAATGAATGCCTTTTACGAACAGTCAGCATTGACCAAGAGAGCGCCGTCCTGAATGACGATTTCTTCGTGACCGCGGATCCTCAAGAAAAGTTGGCGAAGGTGGAAGCTGTCTTCAAGATTGTAACAAGATTCGTTCAAGCCACCTCGCAGAAAACATTTCACTTCTACCTTCGAGATGATATCGATCACTGAAGATCAGAGTACCTTGGTTTTACCAGGCCCAGTGACGATTTGGTGGCTAATAATGCCGTCGCCGTTGAGGGGGATCTGACACTGACGTTGTTTTAACGTTACATCAGATATCTTCCACCAATGACTGCAGATGTACACTATCCTAGTCAAAAATATATTGAACAATGTCTATTATCCAGTGTATTGGAGGACAGCGGTGATGCAACGAATCCCGAAGAGGGGTAAACCCAAAAAATCTCAGGTCGATTACCCTTCTTCTGAACGTGACTTTGAGAAAATTCAGCGATATTGTGATGACCGTAAGTTGAAAAGTAACGTCCACAAACCAGAATCCATGTTGGTCTGAACGCTTCTGTCGAGGGCCTGCCGGGACACTAGAAAAAATTGGCGCGGGGTTTCAATTTTTGGACCGGACGGGCAGCTCGCCACGGAACATAGTGTCGTCAGATAGCTTAGGATCTGGCTAGACCGGTATCTATATTTTGACAACACATGGTGGCGAGGGCCCGAGCAGCTTTTGCTCGGTCGAAATAGCCAGAGTAAAGGTGGCCTATAAATGTCCCGTGTGGTTCAATGCCTCAAAACTTGTCTCGGGTTGCATAAAAAGCCTGCATCTGAGTACACGAAGTTTTACCCTAACGTGGTCCTATAAGACAGGTCTAGGATTTTACGGTTGGATGATTTTCTCGTGAAACTAATTCGAAGTCACTAACCAAATCCCCGAGGTTTATTACCCCAACGCTAATGGCTCATTTTTATAGAACATAGTAAGCTGGAATAGAGCGTGGATTTACATACTTTAGCTTTAATTAAAGAAAATAGGTGCAATTGATGCGGACAACGCTTTCTTTCAGAAAGATTCTGTGGGGGAACTTCGAATAGCCGCCGAGCGGCTTAGCACAATTAAAAAATATTTTTTGCGGCTGTTGTTTACGATGTACTCGTACAGCCTCGTTACGCGAAAAACGATTGTACAATTTCAGCGAAGCATAGCCCTTTGTAGGTGGATATTTGATAATTTTTGCATTTTATGTTAACCTCAGAGTTCGTATTCTAAAATGGAAACGTCGCCACTCTTCATAAAGAGTACTCTCCGTAGCTCTACGGATTGAAGTCTTTCAGCCGAAATTATTTGAAGGACTCTACCATATAGGGATCAGACTAGCAATACGACCTACAGCTTTGTGGTCAACATAAAATTCAAAAATTGGCCATGTAAAATTTTTTGACGGGGATTTCATAATGCGGCGTTTCATATGATTTTTTCCTTGATTTTTAGGGTAACATGTCCTAAAATGATTGGTACATTAGCCGAATATGTTCTTTAGTTTGGTGTCAGCCTTCAGTACACCAGTAATCGATGAAAACATGGACAAGTTAACGAAATATTTATAAATGTTTCAATGCTATTTTTGAAAATTGGTTACAAAATTGCGGCATCTCGAAAGCAAACATTAACTAATGAAGGTTGTTCAACAATTGCGTAGTAAAGTCATTAACCAATGTGTCACATTGGGTTTATGTTGATGACATCAAACTAGGGTTTAGTTTTACCAGTGGATACCCGACGAACCCCGCTGAGAATTTAAATTGCCAAATGCAATTTATGCGAGCTAGTTGTTGTACTAATTCAATCCTCGTGTTAAGGGTACCAAAGACCAACACAATACCTTTTCAACGGCGGCCTTCCCTGTTAAAATGTGGCTCTATCGTGTTTGTGATACAGTCCTTAATTTAAACTTCAGATTTGTTAATAGAAAAGGATTCAGACAAATGAACATGTCTTAATGTCAAATTGTCCATCAGAAGTTACAAGGCAATTAAATTAATAATAACTTAGAAAAACAAAAATGTCCTCATAAAGGGCAATTACCAGCTAAGGCCATTAAAGTACAATACACTTTTACAAGAAACTTCATGAAAATGATAAAAGTCATTAAACAATCAAAAGTACGCCCATTTTGACGACATCATATCGGTCCACAACTTAACAAACAACCTGAAGGCAATCCAGGACAATCCCCCCCCCCCCCCCAAATTTGTCCCAACTGACCCTTAAGCACTTTTTAGTTATCGAATTCTTAGTAATTTTTCTACCCCCCCTGTCACTAACTTTCTGTAATTTGAAGTAAACTTCAAGTGACAAGCCGCACAAATTCATCAGTAAATTATCACAACTTCCGTTTGGATTTTGTCATCATTTCGGTTTTTTTTTCATTCTCAGAAATACAAAACTAAATTTGTTTTTTATTTTTAAAGCTCATTAAATTTAATTTTTGTGATGCTGCAGAAACAGATTTATTTTTTCCTGATGCTATAATAAATATTTTGTTCTTGAGGACGTTCTTAATTAATTTTTTCGTGTGTGGCGAGTCACTGTTTTATGGCGCCTGCATGAACATTTATTATTTTTAATTTTAATTTATTGTCTTAATTTATTGTCTCTATTTTAAGAAAAATTAATTTTAGAGGTGCACATGAAATTCTTACCATAAATACGAATTTTGAGTTTAAACACGACATTTAACGTATCACTTACCTGAAAATAGAGGAGAAAATTATTTTTAAATATATAACCGAAAAGAACTAATGGCGAAAAAAATTTAAGGATAGCATAATTTGTCATTTTAAAAAATGGTGTCTTAGATAGGCTCTATCTATGTTTAGTCGTCCAGATATGACACCTACATAACAGCTTATCTGGAAGGGAATTTAGAGCCGTATATTACATCGCATAGAGAGACAATTTATTTTATGCCGTGTCTTATTTCTACCAAACTCGCCAGGTCTTACAAGAAAAGGGTTATGCAGGCTCCCTGGTCATACCAGACGTACGAATTAAAAGAAGTGGGTGGAATCGCAACGTTTATCTATGAAGCTTTGGTGAGTGTTGGGACGAAAGGGGCCGAAATGAGTTTGGTGTTAAATAGGGTTAAAGCTAAGTTTATTCTGTAATCAAAAAGAACGCAATGACATCTTGACTTTTTGTTTTTGTTAAATGATAATTGTTCGTATTTCTGTCGAATATTCTCCTTAACGTTGGAACGCGAACGTCCGAAGTGTGTTGGCATAAGTCCGCGACTTCAAGCAGCCCCAAAGAGAGAAGTCTGGGATAGTTAAATCTTGCGATCTTACCGGCAATCGCCAAAACGGGAGATTACGCGACCAGGAAACGCTTCCTTCACAATATCCATTGTAGCCCGTGCTGTGTGTGCGGTTGCAACGTCCTGATGAAACACATGTTCACCAAGCCCCGCTCATCTAATTCCGGCAGTAAGAAATCGTTTATCATGGCCCCGTAGCGTTCGCCGGTAACCGATGGCGTCCTCAAAAAAATACGGTCCAAAATGATGAACAGACACAAAATCATTCTCCTTGTTATTGAAATTAAGGATGGCTTGACAGTATTTCACACGCGACTGACGGTCAGCAGGTATTAATTGATGCACTGTTTGCACATTATACGGGTACACATGTCAGTCTTTCACTAAAATTCGCTGTAGGGTCCGTCTGGTGATGACCAATTGCGTGGCTCATTGGCTGGTTGAAGTTTCTTCGTTCTCAGCGACATCGGCAGCCACAGATTCTCGGCCGAATGACCAGTCCGGTGGCGGCCACGCCCTGCATGGTCATTGGTGGTTGAAATTTATTCGAGTCGAGCAGCTAAGCGCCGGAATGTTTGCCCAGTTGCCGCGACAAAATTAGGAAATCGACGTCGAAATTCATGCTGCGTTAACACCACCGACCGGCTATTGGACAAAAAAAAATCTACATAATAATCCCACGCTTTCGCGGAGTATAGTGCTTTACTACTTATTTGTTTGTATACTGCAGCTGTCTAATTTACAAATGCCAAATATGATTGAGGTACCACGCCATTTACAAAAATTATAACATATTTCGATAGCGTGTTTAATTTTGCGCCATTTTGTAAAGCGTGGGCCATTTAGTGTTTTTTTTTTTTTTTAAATCATGGATTATTTTGACACTGACAGGTGTTTCCCACTTGAAATCTTGACAGAAAGTCAGTATCATACTTCCGCGGAACGAAATGGTTCGCTTTATGCTTGAACAACGCTGGGAAATATTGTAAACTTATTTCCAGAGTGAGTGCTGTGTAGCCCAAAAAGTGCCTGTTTTAAAAGACGTTTTAGCCGAAATGAAGCACCCATCGCAACTGCTGTACGCAACTTTGTGCGAAAAGTTCGTTACACTGGTATGCTAGTGGACAACATTCATGGTCCCCCTCGTCGTACGGTGCGTGCAGATGAGAATCTGGCTGCTTTGGCCAAGAGTGTGAGACTCAATTCACGAGCATCAACTCGCCATCGATCTCAATAGCTCAACATTTCACGCACTAGCCTGAGGAGAATTCTGCAGATTATCTAAGATTATTCGCTTACAAGGTCCAATTGACTCAGCAATGGAAGGCGCGCAACCATCCGCTTCGTTATCGCTTCACAGTTTGGGCCTAGAGCTTCAACCTGCTCAACGATTTTGGGCGAAAAATCATCTTTTCTGACGAGGCGCATTTTCTAGGCTAGGCTAACAAACACCGCACGTTATTGTCGAGAAGCCAATGCATCCACAGAGAGTGACAGTTTGGTGCGGATTGTAGTGTGGTGGAGTGGTGGCATAATTGGACCATTTTCCTTCGAAAATGAAGTTGGGAACAACGTTTCAGTCAACGATGGGCGTTACAGAGCCATGTTAACCGATTTTTTTTTTACTGTAATTGAAGACATGGATTTGGACGACCTCTTGTTCATGCAGGATGACCCGCCATGCCACACAGCCCATGCCACAATCGATCTTTTGCGCACCTAATTCCCAAATCGTTTTACCAACCGTCTCAGAGCTGCGATTTGACCCTCTTTGAACTCTTTTTGTGGCGAACCGTGAAGGACCAATGTTATGTCAACAATCCAAAAACAATTCAAGCACTTAAGGACAATATCATCCAAGCAATCAGTGAGCTACAGTGAGCCATCAACAAGGTCTTGAAAAATTGTGCTGGCAAAATGCGCTGCTGCGAAGCCAGCCGAGGCAGCCACTTGAACGATGTTGTGTTTCATAATCAATCGGAATGTTTGTTCTTACTAATAAAGCCATAATACATGTAAAAAAGTTAATTTTGTTCATTTTATTGCATTTTTAAAAAGAAATTCGTATTTGGGTCACCCATATCCAGCTAAAGCCTTGGCAGCCCTAGCAGTTTTCAATACACTACTCGTATTATCCTGCACACAATATTCTTGTTGAAGATAATGGGGAACGTGCTTTGTTGAAAACGACTCGAGACGAGATTGGTTTCGACAGATACTCTAGTGCACCGAAAAAGTTCGAGGAAGAAGAACCGAAAGAACTACTTCATAAAAATTCATATCGGATGCTAACTGAACTTGCAAATTCGCTTCAGGTAGATGACACCACAATATTGAAACGTAGTGTCTTTCGAAGTTTCTTGACGAACGAACTTTTGCTTTAACGGCGGAAAAGGAAAGGAGGATGGAAGCTGGATGCTATACAATAACAATAAGCTCAAAGATCTTGGGGTAAGCCCGACATCAACATTATCAGCAAAGCAAATATCCATACTTCGAAAAATTTGCTCTGTATTTGGTGGGAACATCAGAGTGCAGTTCTATTGACTAATGCATTTGAGCCGTGCATAGAAGAAAAATGTGATTTCGTACATGGCAACGCTAGGCCACATGTTACCTATTAACAACTACTTAGAAACGTTTAAATAGAAAGTCCTTCTCCACCCGCCGTATTCCGTTCCGTTCGATGGCCTGGGTCCATTCTTATGAAGATGCCTCAAAAGACGTGTTGTTTCACCAACGTAGAATTCATATGCTGTCAGAGAGATGGAGGTAGTGGCAAGCGATGTGAAAAACCTTGAGTGACATGTATTTTACGACTTACTTTTAATAACTGTGTACTTTATTAAACACTCTTATGTCGAACTTTGTTCCAGATAATCTGTTTTTAAGAGAGTTCTACTTCATTACTTCAATATGGGAAAAAGCTGCCGAAAGTCATCTTATTTTAGTTGAAATTTATGACCTAGCTTAATGGGGTTCCAGTTATATATACATATATACTAGGCTATAACACAGCCTAGTTTCAGACTCGGCAAGCTTGGTTTGATACAGACGGACAGACAGGAAAGCCTTTGCATAAGTCTTCTCTACCCTGAAACGTGTAAACGAAGAATGGGTTGTGCGATGACATTCCCTTGTCAGAACATATACGAAGTCAATGATTAAAATGGTTTTCCCGACGCCGCCGCCGGCCTAAAATCGCTTGGTGTCCCATCCCGAGGGAGCTTACAGTAGAAGACGACCTCATCAACGTGACATAAATGGACAGTGACAGATGGGAGGATACCTTGTAAAAATATATTTCCTTTTATTTTCTAGTATTATTTTTTGTGTCCAATTGAATTGTCATTGTTTTAGCCCATATTGATGCTACATGCCTATTCCTATAATGACCGCCGTTATTCCGAATAACGAAGTACTTACCTTTGCAGCTGTATCACATGTTCTTTTCGTTTAAGCGGGCTTGGCATTCATAAACAAAAATATATTCGTATACGTATTTGACAGCCCATTTTCGTGGTTGTATCATGATTATCTTTTTTTGCAACTGCCTCCTGTTATTGCTTTTATTTTGGGTTTTCTAGGCTCTGATTTCACCAGCCCTTAAAGCACACCAAACAGTAAATTTTAATGGTTTTAAGGGCGTCTCGAAAAAGGCTTCTGGGTTTTCTCCTAAATCTGGCAATTTTGCTTGATAACATATCCATTTAACCAAAAATTAGCCATCGGAGAACAAAATTTTGCGTTGAAAATGATTACCAAGCTGAATCATGTTTTTCGTAAAATCTCCCATAAAGTGGATGGGCATTGCTTCAATTGCTATGAAGATGGCGAATCGGCTCATTCGGGCGTTCCTTAACAATCCGCTCTATAACAGCAATAACTTCCCCTCCTTGCACTGTTTGTCGACATTGGGGATGCGTATTATCCACTAGAGTGTACGTTGCGAAAACGATTCATCGTCTTCCGAACAACTTGTTCAAATGGAAGATTATGTCGACCGTAAAATGGACGTAGCAAACAATGAGTTTGGTGAACCGAACAATGACTTTCAAAATAAGTTTGCACAATTTGCATGCGTTGTTTTAGCCTTTATCTATTTCATGTAAAATGGCCAAACATACTAATTACAAATCAGCTTTCAGCTGTCAAATTGAGAACTTGTACGAACAGTGCTGCCAGTTTAAAAACCATACTTCTACGAAAACGTCCTTTACAAACAACTTCTTTTGTCGCCTTGAAGAAAAACGTTACCGAAACTTATCGATTGTGAACATGCTCCAAATCGAAGGACTTGTGTACGTTGGATTGTTCGTTTTAAAGGAAGCAATTTTGCACCAAAGACAAGGTCTGTGGGAAAAATATTGGAAAATGCAAAATTGCAAGCATTATTAAATTGAACTTCGTCTCAAAAACTTGGACAGCCCGCTGATGATTTGAAGGCTTATCTCACCAATATTGTTTTGGCTTCAGATATTTTTGAGGTATAAATGCGTGCCTATAGTGTCGACGAATCTCTTCCTCTATAGATTAGAAATTGTCTTTTGGGCTATTCAATTCTAATCGTTTTGGATGGTTCCAACTATGATATTCAACAAATAAATGCTGGTGTTTCACAGAGCTCTGTTCAGCCACCCACAGCCACACATTTTTATAAATCATCCTCTGGCTGCTGCTTCTAATTCAATTCTCTCCTTTTTTACCGACAGTACTCTAAACTTCTTATTGTGGTTCTAAGACGTACGTTCTCGTTCTTCTGTCGTGGAATTGAACACCAAAGTATGTTAAGGTACAATAAATTTAGGCCTCAACAGCATAATTGAGTGGGGTACAGATAACAGAGTGAAGTTTAATGTTCTTTCATCCAATGCTGACTATTACCTGATCAGCGAGCCCTAAGTAATAAACCATTATCCATGAATGACGTTTGTATCGTTGGAACACATAACCTCCTATCATTGGTTTCAAGCCCAAACAATCACGGGAAGATCCTGACTAATCATCAACTTCGCAATCAAAAGGGGAATGGCGTAATGTGAACTGCCAAAACACAGAGAGGTGATTACTGGGATATCTACCGCCCAAAAATGCCCAAAGATATCAGTTATATTCCATCATGACAATTTTTTTGATAAACATTAAATGGGATTTTTCATTACAGTTTGTTTCGATTAACGCAGCACGGAATAATATCCTTTTGAAAAAAAATGGAAAATTGTTTGATAATTGGTTGAGCTCAAAAGCAGGCAAGTCGCAGAAAGCAATTTATCTTAAAGAAAAAATCAACATTTCATGATCATACCTACTATTAACATTAGCAAATCTACATTAGTAATATCATATCTCAGAACCCTGTCGTAGGGAATGTTCAATAAGATAGGTCTTAAAACCGGTCCTTGTGGAACTCCGTCCGTTGTGTGGTACTGACCACATCGCCAGTATGGCAGAACGAAAATCGTTTCTTTGTAAAGTTTAATATTATTTTATTAGGAATCTCTGCACCATTGTTGAACTAAGTCGAATTCACTAAAATCCAGGTTCACCCCGAACTACAGCGCACAAACAAAAATGATCACCAAGCGTACACAAGTTGAAAAAATCTTTTTAATTCGCGTTCATTTGATTTAATTGAGAAAATGTTATTCGTTTATGCATTAAATATCAAAAAAAAAAAATTATAAGGATTCAATGGCAACCAGACTGAATTTTTTGCAATTAGCAATGTTATGTCTGCTGCAGCCTACAGATGCCTTCCGCCAGGCCAATCAATGCAGTTGGATTTATTCGCAGTATACATTCATATGTCGATGGTATGTACGCGACTGCATTTTCAAAGAGTATTATAGCTTGTTGAGCAATTCCTAGTCCTTGGAATGAAGGGTGAGGTTTTAAACAATGGAATTCTATTCATCGGAAATGGGCGCTTAGTGTGAATATTCATGCAACAAAGCATTTTTAGAATTAACTTGTTGCTTATTATGCACATGGAAGTTATTGAATTACTCGCACGATATGCATTGTGTATGGTTTGTAAAGGAGTAATTGTAATAATCTAGAGAATGGCAATGGGACGACAAAGGTAAAGTGTTTTTCGAAATCCGCGAGCTAAGTATGAATGTAAGTACATCTGCCCTAATATATGTTGAACCTGACGGCGATTTTGGGCATTTAATTTTTTTTCAAAGATATAAAGGTTCGACGGCTTTTGGTGTGCTTGATGAGTTTTAGCTATTGAAAAGTATGACCCAAAGAATCTCTATTGAATTTTGTTCGAATGTTGACTTTACATAAACCAGAAATAAAAATGGTCCCAATATTGAACCTTATGGCACACCGGTGACCACCTAGGTCTGAAGTAAACCAGAAATATTGTAGATTGCACCCCTAAGTCCAGTCTTATAGGGTTCGTTCAACAGAACATTATGACTGAACATAAGACTGTATAATGTCAAAATGGCATTTTTGCTTGACACATCGTCAGCATATCCAAACTGTTTTTTACTTAAAAACCCAATTTTTTTATTAAAAAATGACAGTAGATTTCCTTACTACCTACCTGGTCTTTATTCGCTTGCTTGTTTACAACTGCCTTTATTAAACAAGGACATGCCTTTGATAGCTTTTATTGATTTGGGAAAAAATACCCCCCTACGCACAATTTTTGATACCTTCGGGATTCCTTTTATCAAGAGACATGATACTTTTATGAGATTGGTTTTAAGTAATAGTAATGCAATGTGGTAGTGGTGCAATGGTAATCATCACCGACTGTTAATCGGAAGGTCTCTAGTTCAAGTCTGACCATAGCCAAAAACAATTCATATACGGAAAAAAATCTGTGCAACACCAGTTGTGTGTGAATGAGAGATGATCAAAAAATGCTGACGAAGGCATAACACCCGCAGTATAAGATCACTTCAAAATTCAAAATTCATACTCTGCGTGTGCATTTCCATTATAACATCTTAATGGCATGGAATAAAATTACTGTAAAACTACAAACAACGCGACAAATTCAGTCGAATCTCTCGAATCCCAAGACAACCACCCCCGGAGAGTAGTGAACGAACATCTTCGACACAAACCATCTGCACCCGGTCCGGGTTGTGTGACAAACGTCATAAAAGCGTAACTCTTGAACCCGCACGAATTGTAAGAAAACAACAACAAAAAAACAGTCTATTCCTCTTCGTCCACAGAAATTAGAAATCGAATTTTGCGTGAATAGTTCAGCCTTTATCCTTACAAAATAAAATGAACTTATGAATCAAAATCGTTTGGTCATTTGAAAACTATGTCGAGACTTATCCTATTGGACTCTGCAAAAGTTTCAAAAAGTCTGAATTTCGTCCAAAAATGATCTTCAACCGTGAAGCCCATTGGACATAATATGAGTTATTGGACCCTATCCCAGTTCCATGGAGTTGGGCCTTGCCTAAAGTACATTTCCCCGGTTCTGCTATGTAGCAAACAGCTCCAATGAGCGTCACAAACTTCATCGATAGTAGGACAAATAGCCTATCCTGCAGGCTCTTCAGCTCCAAAATTTAAACCCTGAAAAGCGGGTATCTTTTCTCCAGAAAGGCCTAGACATCATCATAGCACCACTAATAGCTCCTGCTTTTGCACTCTCAAATTTCAAGAGAAGTAAACCTTGTCTTCATCCTCAAAGTTAGACAACAAATTGAACAACCTAAATCCTATAGCTTAACATTTTTCTACTGAAAACAATGGAGAAACTGATAGAGCTCCATATTAGAGGTAAAGTAGAGAATCAGATGCATACCGCAAAGAACGATTTACGCTACATCACTTAGTCTAAGAACGCAATTTGCGCTTTCCTCGATATTGGCGGGGCAATTGATAATACTGGCAACAACTCAATAACGACTGCACTGTCCCGCAGAGCTGGACATATCAGCTATATCCGGAGAGGTCTTTGTCCACAAGGTGGAGTCTTTTCAGCCCTTCTCTGGTCGATAGTCATCAACGATTTACTCTACAAGTTAACCGACCTCGGTTATGAAGTAATCGGATACGCCGATGACTTTATAGTTATCGTTACATGGTAAGGTAAATGCGAAATTTTGGCTTGTGAACGCAAGCAAATTGCGCTTCAATCTTTAACTGGTGTAGCAGAGAGAGTTTATCGATAAACCCAAATAAGACAACCTTAGCCCGGTTTACAAAAAGGAGGAAAATTCAATCTCCCTAGACTGTACAAACATTGGAAGAAGTCAAGTATCTAGGTATTGACATTGATCGCAAACTCAATTGAACTCCAAGACCAAAAACAAACTTGCAAAGGCCAGTAAGGCCTGTCGACGCAACTACATTAAAATCCGGGGATTGAAGACCAAAAAAAGCTGGCGGTACACCCGCCAACCGTCGTCCTTTGCTTGATGCGTGGCAGCCTACAAGCACTAGGGAACTCCACTTCTACTGTAGTGAATTCTTCTGGGTCCAGAAACAGATTCTGTGGGCCGACCGAGCTCTCACCAAGGCCGGTGGTGTCTTCCTCAATAACACCGAGGAAGCGGAATCCCTGTACAATATTGTTGAAAGGGGAAGAACGAACTTCTCAAGCTCTTGGGTATCCGGTGACATGTACATCTCCTGGACTATGTCCAATATCATCACGTCCGTATCAACTGTCTCATCTCACGAATCCGAACATCTCGTGGTGTCCGACGAGCAGATCAGGATGTCCTATGTCGCGCCGGGTGTCAAGTCACCGAGACTGCGGTGCACATTATCCAGAACTGTTTCCGGACGCATAGTGGCCGTATCCTGAGACAAGATACGGTATGGAAAGTGCTCTAATCCGGCCTGCGTGACAAGGGATGGTCAGTTGAGCATGAGTCACGGTTTCTCACGCGAAAGGGTCTTCGAAAACCCGACCTGTTGTGGCTCGAAATGGCAAAGTCTGCGTCATAGACAGCCAGATAGTCGGCGGAGCAACATCCTTAAATGAAGCCCATGAGAGGAAACCGAAATAGTATGCCGATAACTCCGACATCATATCCAGTATCGAGCAAAAATATCATGTCCGACCAACTGACATCCTTTTCTCGACGTATACCCTCTCTTGGATGGGAATCTGGACCTCAAAATTTGATTTCCTTTGGCCATGGGTCTGACTAGGGAAAGAGTGCTCCAAGGAAGCCACACAAATTGGCCGAGGTGGACTAAGATGACGCAAACTGAGAAATGGGACAGACTTGGTGTGGGATGAGCTGGTGAGAGCGAAATAAAAACTCAGGGTAATTTGTGCCCTGCCACCTTACATGACAGCAAGCAATGAAGCCGACACTCGCCATGAAGGGAGAAGATAATACTGCGGTTGTTTTAGTGCGTAGTGGCTGAGAGGAGTCAATCCGGACGGCTGAGTCCCACATAACCCGTGAACAATAAGATCTTCAGTTCCAGGTATGCGTAAATGCATTTTTTCTGGTGGTGAAAAAAAAAAATCCACCTGTTATATACTGCGATAGTAAGGCTTATCATCACTTATGCGTCTGCTGTATGGTGGACAAGCATCTTTTGCCGAAATCGGAAAATATCGAAGGCCGAAGTATACGCCATCCTGATGGGCGTCAACCTAAACTTAGAGGCTGACATAGGAGGTACGAATATAACCATCAATATACTCTTAGACAGACAGGAATCGTTGGACAGGTTCGTATAGTACGAATTCAAAATCCATCAAGGAATGACACGGTGTCCTGCAAGACCTAAGAAATTAGGTCAACCTCTGGTGGACACAAGGGCATAAATGCAACCTAATCGCCGACTAACTTGTCAGGAAGGATTCCAGCGGAAAATGTCTCTTAGACCAGTGGGAAAACACCAGCAGTTTTGGAGCACCGTTCAAGGACTCCGACAATCGAAAAGATCTATACGGCCCCTGAACAAACACTCTATTAATATTTTCTCGTCGAAACCGAGTGTCGACTCTATCTTGAAGACGAGGAAATTGCAGAGCATATACTATGTGAGTGTGCTGAACTCTACCACATAAAGAAGCATATCCTCCTCAGAGAAATTATGTCTCCTGAGGAGATCAGCTCACCTCCTAAACAACAGCAACAAACCTACATGTTCTTCAGGAGACACCTACAAAAAGTGACTGTGTGACCGGAGGTTTATGTCAACAAGTCAACAACCAAGTCAGAAAATGGAATTTTATACTTAAATTTAACAAGTGTACTACAGCAGGAATAAATTTCACCCCGATGTCTATAATATTCTGTTTTATTTTTTAATTAAATTTTTATGTCGTTATTATAAAACCTTGTATAAATGACTGATGTTGTACTTTTGTAATTCGCTTTATCGTTCAAATAATAATGGATTGAAACCAAATTGAGGTCAAAATGTGTTTAGCCAGCTTGATTTGGAAATTAAATTAAAATTAATTAAGATTAAATGTTTTTGTGCCATATTAAAAGTTGACTTAATTCCCTTTCCATCTGCGAGGACTTTCTGACTAACTTGATGAACCAATTTAATCCGTTTCATTTTATTATAATATTCGAATACATATTTTTTCAAAATTTATACGCAATTTGTTTTAAAACAAATATTTTCATTAATCCGCTTTGATTGATGGTACCTTCAGTCACGAATTGAACTGGAGAGTACTCAAAAAATATTACATTTCCATTCTCACTTCCGTTTTGGAAAATGTAAGGGGTCCTTAGTAAGAGTATGTACTCTCTACTCTACGGTAACACATTTGATATGACTCATAAAAAGAACGAAAATCACTTCAATTTCAAACTAAATGAGGTCAGTTAATTTGAAATTCATAAACCACTGAATCATTTTAAAAATCCGCAAATGATTTGGCCAGAGAACCACTTCAGAATATTTTATTTGCATTTTGTTATATAATTAACTTCAAACCTGAAATTCGGTTACACATGAACGCTTTGTTGGTTTTTTTTTCTATTTTGATCTGTTACTGCTGGTTGTTTAATTTTTAATATCCACGTGAGTCCTTTATCTGATCTCCAAAAAACTGTCAGTTTTGTTTGCTTTTAATCAATTATGCATTTGAAAGTATGCACATTAAAATGAAATTCTAAATAATTGGCCGGAAATGTGAGTCATTTACATTTCATATCAGAAACGCGTAGATCTTTTTAATTGTAATTTAATTATTTTTTTTTAACACTGACATCCACTGACATGTGGTTAACACGTGTAGCGAGTTACTAATTAACAATCAAAATGCAATCGAATTGAAAATGCTAAGCGAGAATACACATGCTGGTTCGGCGTTAATAAGTGCTTTATGCCTTTAAACAAAAAGGCATTTAGAATGACATTACAATTCAAATAGACTTTGCTCTTTGAATTTTAGAAAAGTTTTTACATCAAACTTCACTTCCAGTTGGTTTCACAGAATTAGCAGAACCTTGTTGTTTTGCATTTTATGACACGTTGCTTCTTTTGAATTTCTATGCAAACCACAATCGCTATGTACATACACATGCCACCTAGAACCCCTTTCGAATATCATCCGATCCTAGTACAGCAGGCAAGATGGTACGACATCACCACCCCCTCGCAGATTTGGTTCACGAGAAATCTCAGGAGTAGCTTTTGTATTATTTGTTAGTACTGCTGTTGTTGACAATACATGACAGTTACCTACAAAATGTGGTTTTCGAATAAAATTAAAGGAAAAATCACAAATATTTTGTGTGAAATTAAAAAACGCTTTTCAGATATTAAAAAAGTTTATTCCAAAAATAATCTTTATTACACCTACAGTATTTTCCCAATGTTCCACTAGGTTAGGTTAGGTTAAAGAAGGGGAGTGTGATCATCACTTCCACTCGGAGACCAAAGGGCATATTGTGATTTCGTTCATTTGTGGAGTACACATACATTCAACCTGTCCTATCACGTGGTGGCTGAAACCACCCCGTGCTCTTTATGAATTTTTGAAGATCCGATATATGTATCTGCATTTGCTACGTCCGCAATCTCTGTAAAGAATCTTTGGCCCAGCGAAGCTAGGTGTCGATTCTGGAGAGCTGGGTAGTGGCAGAGCAGATGTTGGATCGTCTCGGTTTCTTCCCCATCACCGCAGCTCCGGCAGAGATCGCTAAATCCCGAGTTCCATTTCTGGAGCATTGCACCGATGGGAAAGTTTCCTGTGATCACTCCGCCGAGCATACAGATCGAGTTCCGGTCCAGCGCCAAGAGCTTCTTTGTTTTTCCGATATTGAGCTCTGGCCACGATGATCTTGTCGTGTGGCTGTCGTTTCTTGTAAGCCAAGACGAGTTGGCTTCTTCTATTATTGTTATTTATGATCCGATATAATGCGTTTCAGACCTTTGACTGGCCAATTCGTCTGCTCTTTCGTTCCCTGCAATTGAGCTGTGGCTCGGGAGCCAACAGAGTTTGACCTTGTGATGACTGATGGACTTCAGTGAGTCACAACACTTCATGACAGCCTTCGATCTCGTTGTACAGGATCCTATTGACTTCAGTGCGGCCTGGCTGTCTACAAAGATGGTGATATCCGATGGTGGGATATCGGTTACTTGTACGTGTTTGGCAGCTTCCTTTATTGCCAGGATCTCTGCTTGGAAGACGCTGCACAGTCTAAATGATTCCTGTTTGTACAGGGTGTCAGAGTATAACCCGGCCCCAGTGCCTGTGTCCATTTTCGAACCCTCAGTGAAGAGGGTAATCTCGTGGGTCGTTGACCACGGCGTTCGATAGCCACTCGTCTCTGTCGGGGAAAAGGATTGGTATTCTGAGAGAGAAGTCATTTTGTGGGGAAATATAGTCGGTCGTAGCTGCGAGGCTACTAAAACCGTGTTTCTTTCCCAGGTCATCTATTATTCTGAGTATGACGCCATGTCCATAGTTGGCTTGTTTCCACGAAGAGGACTCCCTTAGTCGGAGAGCGCTTTTTGCAGCGCAGCCTTTTATACAAACAGTGGCTGACCTTTGTACTTTGTTAGGCATGCTCATTTATAGATTTTCGTGCTGTTAGCAGTCCACCAGACTAGGGCCCCATAAGTTATAATGGGTCTGATGATTGCTGTGTACATCCAATGAATGATGTACGGTTGCAAGCCCCATTTTTTGCCGAAGGCCTTTTTGCATGCATAAAAAGCATTCAATCCTTTCCTCTAAGTTCCTTTTCCAGGAAAGTTTGGAGTCAAGGATGATGCCTAGATACTTGGCTTCCGCTTTGAGTTTGGGTGGAATACCCTCTAACTTTGGAGGAGCAAATATCGGGATTTTCCTTTTCCTGGTGAACAAAACCAGCTCGGTTTTCTGGGGAGTTTATTCTCAGAACGTTCTGTCTTGCCCACCAGGAGAGTTTCTGCAACGCAGATTCCATTAGTTCACTGATAGTTGTTAGAAATTTACGTCTTATCAAGATAACTAGATCATCCGCGTATGCTATGGTCTTTGTGTCTTTCTCCATGAAGATTTTAAAGATTTTATTAACTGTGAGAAGCCACAGTAGATGGGAGAGTAGGGTGGAGAGAATTCCACCCTGTGGTGTGCCTTAGTTGTCACTTTCATTGGATTTGTTCAATGGATTTGTCTACTTTTATGTCTTCTAGAACTGTTATTATGGTCTCTGTGTTTACGTTTACGAAGGCCCTCTCTATATCGAGGAAGGCTGCCATTGTAAACTCTTTTAGGTTCAGCGAGCTCTCAATTTCACGGACAACACTATGCAGAGCACTTTCCACTGATCTGCCTTTAAGATAGGCTGGTTGAGTGTTGCATAAGTTGTGTGAATTGATAAGACCTCTCATGTATAGGTCAACGAGTCTTTCCAAGGTTTTTAATAGAAACGACGAGAAACGGTCTATAGTCCTTTGCGGCAGTATGCTCCACTAAAGCAAGCGCTTCGCTTAGAAAAAGGTTCTCGACGTCCTCTGTTCTGCACATTTGGGCTTATGACCTTTCTTTTTTTGGAGATTGTCAGAACTTTGGGAAATGTGGTAATCGGTCGGGAATAAGTGTTTGGTAAGTTATACGGATGATGTAAACCTGCGGTTGCTTTAGGAATGTTAACTGTGCTATATGTGGTCCATATGGTGTTTCTGGTGTGACATTTCTGACCGGCATATATCGCTAGCGCTATCTATCGGAAAATGGCGGATTTCCATTTGTACACTCTTCCATTCGTCTCGTAAAAGATGATTGACATTATCGATTTGGCAACTCTAAAGCAATGGGTGGTAACGAATAAAGGTGAAAAGGATTTGATCTTGTGGGTATTTGAAATAAAATGTAAAGGCAGCATGTAAGAAAAGACGTAGGAATAAAGACGAAGAAATAAAGTGCCTTCCTAGTTTTAAGTTTAGTCTGTATATTGTCGGGGGCCAAAATTCCAGGTCTCCGCTATAACTATGTGCTTCTGAAGGAGGGAAAAATAATGACGAAGAGAAATATTCAGAGATTTCAACACGAAATAGGAAAACAAGCGGTATTTTGTATATGTTAACAATAGGAGAATAAAGTCTCCATAAAGACTGTAACAGTCAATTACACACAGTACTGGATTCGTCGTTTCCGTTCCGTTGACTTTGCTGTCAGAAATGCAGCACGCTCTCCAAGGCCAATTGTCGAAAATGTCGTTAAAGTGATGGAAATCATTGAGTCTGATCGTCATATAACATTATTTCGATTGCCAAGGAGCTACCAATAGCAAAAAAAAAACCGTTTGGAACAATTTGAATAAGGCTGGATTCAAAATAAGAAGAAGAATGTATTGTATGTTTGGAATAATTGCAACAAGTGCAATCGAAAATGGTCGTGGACGAATCGCCGTGAGTCTGCACAAATGGTGATCAAGTCAAGACGGACGGCCAGGAAGGTTTTCTTGCGCGTTTTGTGGAATTTGCAAGAAATCATATCTACCAGCAACTGCTCTCCCACGACAAAACTCTTAATTCCGACTTATACTGTCGGACGGCTTTGGTTAATAGGAGAGGAATTGTGTTCCATCCGCACGGCGTCAGGCCACACATATGGAGAATATCTACCCAGAAGCCTCAGAAGCTGGGTTCTGTGGTAGTTGTGCACTGACCTTATAGTCCGGACTTGGCACCTGTTCTTGTCCACAACGGAAGATTTTGCTGGTGAAAAATTTACCAAAAGGAATGCTTCTATGAGAAAGACTTAATAAAACAATATTTCAAAACGCATCAAGTTATTATCGAATAAAACGAGGCATGTTTACTATAAATCTAAACCTCATTATTTAATCAGTACACATTATAAAGGGTATTCCAATTGGCGCGGGTAGATTTTGGCGTCCTATGGCAGCCGTATTGTTTGGGTGACATATATCATATCGTTGTTGATTACTCAGTTACTGGTGCCAAATCACCATAGCAAGTTAGAGGGTTAAACAGTAAGTCCGAATGAGAAAACTTATTGGGAAGCCCAGGTAAAGGTTTTCGCTTAACCATCTTGGAGAACCATAGAGTAAAACAAATTCAGGAGGCCCTCTACCCAGTGAAGTTCTGGCGCCGCGTAAAGGTCTTGGGTTCTTGTTTGTTTTTTTTTTGCTGACTCTCCTTCTCCTCTTTTCCTTATGCTTGCCTACTTCGGGAAGGCCCTCCCACTGGAAATCTCTTTTTCTTTCTCTTATTTCTCTGGGAAGTGTCACTGGAAAGTCGTATGATCGATAATCTTCACGAGGGCGAACGGGTTAACTGGCGTGATCATTGGAGTGGATGGGTGACGAGAAGCCTGAAAAATAAAGAATGGGGAGTGGATTTTGGGACGTGACCGCGAAAGGTTGGGTGTGCGTATTGTCGAGGGCGACCATCCAAAAAAAAAAAGGAAAAAAAATAAGGTAGTGCCGTGAAACGTAGAGTTAGTCGAGGGGTTGTAATTCATACCATAGTGCGAGAAAAACAAAGGAAAAAAAAAAACTGGATTTTAGTCGAATAGTTCTAGTGCGAATCAACGTGCGGTTAATAAAAACGAAAAAGAAACAAACAAAAACAAAATCGAGTTGAACACGTGGCCGGATACCAAAGAATTCGATTCGGGTATTAAGGAATAATACCCGTCGCCATATATACTTCATACATCTATGTTATAACTTCATGTATATATGTAAGTCGATTTAGGGTAGCAGTATTTTTGTAAGAAGGCACCGGTGATAGGGTTATGAAAAGGAGATAACTGTAAGAACCAGTTGGAGAAATAAAAAAAAAAGAAAAAAATGATCTCTTTGTTCTGTGTAAGGGAACTCGGAGTAAGTTCAAGCGGGCTATAGTACCTCGTCGCGGTTCTTGGTATTAGGGTAAATCGTCCACTGGGCCCAATCGCGTGGCGCCCTCTTACCACCTTTACTTACACAGCACAAAAACTTGGTTTTTCGCAGGGACTTAAGCCGACACCCGTACAAGATCCAACTAACTCAGGAGCTCAAAATTGATGACCATAGATTACGCCGTTTGTTCGCTGACTTGGCTTCGAAGCGTTCGGAAAAGGATCCCGATTTCGACCGAAAAATCATGTTTAACGACGAGATACATATTCGGCTGTGTTAACAAGCAAAATTAAACTATATGGCATAACACTAATCCACACGAGGTTCACCATGTAACAATGTATCCTCAAAAAGTTGCCGTTTGGAGTGTATTTTGTGCCGACGGCGTTATTGGTCCGTACCCCGACGTAACCCCCCAAGCAAAAAGAGGGGTGTTATAAGATTGTCGTGTGTGTTTGTCTGTTTGGCTGTGGGTCTTTGCGTCCGTGTGTATATGTGTCTATCTGTGGCATCATAGTTCCTTAACGAATGGACCGATTTTGATGCTTTTTTTTTTTTTGAAATCGAGATGTTTGATTGATCGAGATGGTTCTTAGCTACAATTTATGAAGATCTCTTCAGGCGTTTCCAGGCCATCAGCTCTTTTAGGTGGCGCAAAATGAATCACCCTATCGGAAGATATTATACGTACCTCAATAATGTTTGACATTAGTGAACTAGACAGCTGCAGTATACAAACAGATGGAAAATGGAGCGCTTTACTTCGCAACAGCGTGGAATAATTGTGTCGATTGTTTTGACCAATAATCGGTCGGTAGAAATTCGAGAATTTCAACGTCGATTTCCAATTCGTGTCGCGCCAATTGGGCAAATATTCTGCTTAGCTACCCGACTTGAACAGACTGGAACCATAGGAGGCCATGCAGGACATGGGCGCCACCGGACTGGTCGTTTGGCTGAGAATATCGCGGCTGTGGCTACCGATGTCGCTGAGAACGAAGAAACATCAACCAGACGACGGGCCACGCAATTGGGCATAACCAGACGGACCCTGCAGCGAATTTTAGTCACAAACTTATACATGCTCCCGCTGACGCGCGTGATTTACTTTCAAGCCATCCTTAATGTATCAACACCAAACTTAATTGGAATGATCACATATTTGAAATCGCCAAAAACGCGGCAAAATGTCTAGGTTTCCTCAAACGATGCAAGAAATATTTCACCCCCTCTGATTTGGCTTCAATTTATAAGGCCTACATCCGCCCCAAGCTTGAGTATAACGCTCATATCTGGTCTAGTGCCCCTAAAACTTCATTGCACCTACTAGATAGGATACAACAGCGAGCGATAAAACTTATAGGAGACACTAATATCGCAAAGTCAATTGACTCGCTCGAACACCGACGTAATGTGTCTTCCTTGTCACTATTTTATCGCTATTTTAACAACCGTTGCTCAAATGAGTTAGCCAATTGCATTCCTCACCTCCATGAATTCACCCGCAATACTCGTCTTGCCAGGAATGCTCATCAGTTTACCCTTAAGCCTGCTTTCGGACGTACAGTTAAGTTCAGGGATTTGTTCTTCAGCCGCACAACACGGTTATGGAATGCTCTTCCCAGCCTAATATTTCCTACTCACTACAATCCACAGACATTTAGGACCAATGTGCACAGGTACCTCCTCTCCCTTTCTCCCTCTATACCTTCGGCCCGTGCTGTGTCTTGATTCCGGACATTTAAGGGTAGTCATAACCCCTTTTGCGCGCGCAAATTATAAAAAAAAAAAAAAAAAAAAAAAAAAAAGAACAAAGAGGACGATTTAGTGTCGAAAATCATCATGAGCGACGAGGCGCATTTACACTTAACCGGTTACGTCAATAAGCAAAATCTCCACTCAGAGGCATTAAAAATCCGCGCGTGATACACGGAGAGCCATTACATCCACTCAAAGCCATTGTATGGTGCGGCATTCACGCGGGAGGAGTTATTGGGCCGTATTTTTTTTTAGGGACGTCATCGACAATACGATCACTATTACTAACGAACGCTACAGGGCCATGATAAAAGACTTCTGACTGCCGGAATTGGATGAGGATGAATTTTTGGTTTCAGCAAGATGGTGCAAACACACACAGCATTTGCCACAATGGATATTGTGAAGGAAGCGTTTCCTGGTCGCGTAATTTCCGGTTTTGGCGATTTGGCATGGCCAGCAAGATCGCCATATTTAACCATCCCAGATTTCTTTCTTTGGGGCTATTTGAAGTAGCGGACTTATGTACATATGCCAATAAGCCTCGGACGTTCGCGTTCGAACGTTAATGAGAATATTCGATAGAAATACGAACATTTATCACCGAAAATCTTGCGGAATGTCATGGAAAATGCGATGAAACGGGTACAAATGTGCATGAACATTGGCAATAGCCACTGGACGGATATCATCTTTTCCACATAACAGAAAAAAAATTTAAAGATCAAAATAAAGATTTCCATCACTCAAAGTCATTTTAAGTAAAAAATTGATTATAAAAACGAAATTGGATGATGGATCTTGCGCCACCTTGTACGTACAAGAAGCCCTATGTGTTGTTGCATATTATTTAAGAAAATTATAATTTAAGTAGTTACCTATCGCATTTAGGGTCCGCGAGTAATTTAAAAAGAATAAAATATAAATAAACGACGACAACGAAGCTTATATTAAAAATGTTAATACGTTCTCTTGATGAAGTTAAAAGGCCGAGGGAAAAATTTTATTTTCTTAGTTTTTAAAGTTTTTTTTTGTGTCGGGGGTTGCTTAAAATTTTTAATTTTATTTTTCGAAAACGATGTTGGTGAGGTTGTCACCGTAAATTGCCAGCGCTACAGAACGATGATGACCAATTTCTTATGGCCCAAATTGAACTACAATATATGGACCTAGACGACATGTGATTCCAGCAGGACGGCGCTACGTGCCACACAGCGGAAGACGCGATAGTGCGACGTGCGAATAAACCACAATCGACCGATGTCCTTGAGATGAAATTAACATACGCAATCGCTCAAATTCAACCAGATCTATGCGGAAGAGTTATTGAAAATTGGGCCACTCGGATCCGTGCCAACGGAAGAAGCCGAGGTGGGCATGCGAACAATGTTATATTTCATAGAAAATGGTATAAATGGACCTTTCAAATGAAAAAAGAATTTTGTTCATACCCCACACAGAGCCCGTTTTATTCTATTTGAACATCTACACGCCCTCCTTGAAAAACCCTTCATCACATCCTAGACAGATGTCTTGTATTTTCCGACAAATTGCAGACTGTAGGTCCTAATCATCATCGGGTCTTCAAACAAAAGTTTTACACTTCTAACCTATAATAAAATAAAAATTATTTTTGTATCACCGCCTTATTCCATTAATTACTCTTCTTCTTCTTCTTCTTTTCCTTTTTCCGGCGTTGTTATGGTCAGAAGTGTAGGACCATAACCTTACCACTTAACTGCATTCCTACTGGTCCGCTTGTGGGGTCCGCCGGTTTGACCTCAGAAAGTAGCGGCAGGCTTCCCCCGGTTTGGGATTACTTCATCGCTGAGGCCAACCAAATGCTGGTGTTTTTGCATTTATTTGCACAATTGTTTTTCGGCCTGCCTTTTTTTTTTTTTTTTGTTGACTTAAGGTGATTAACCGTTTAACAGTCGTTAAAGGATGAGTAAATTTCTCATTTTAACTACCTCGTTATTGCGTTGTGGAAAATGTCGGTCCAATAATGTTATTCACTCCCCAACGCTAGCGTTTTATTTTGGGAACAATTCAGTTTGTCACCAGCATGAGCGGAAACCCAATGGCCCACACGCACTGGAATCCCCTTCATTTATTCTAAAAACAGATGTCAGTAAATAGAACACGTTAATCCTGTTATCAAAGGAATATATGTACAATGTCCACAAGCCCGTAAGTCACAGAAAGATTAATGTTTTCCTGAGAATTTGATAGTTGCGAAAATGGTTAGTTACGCTCACGTATTTTAAAGTAAACAATGTCCAAAGGCGACCTTTTCCTTGAACTTATTTTAAAAATAAATTCTCCAGAAATTCTCTCATCCCCCACGCACAACCCAGCTGTTAAAGCGTTCAGATAAATTCATCATAAAGGCAAACATAAACATCATAAACCGTGGATGCTTTTTTCCACAAATAACCGCATGTCACGCAAACAATATATCATCGAAAGAGCAAATTGACTCCACAAGCTATTCACGGCAGTTAATCACTTGCCCGTTTCCCCACTTCATGGGGGATGGAAGGGGGTTCCATCCTAGTTTTGCCTGCTCTGCTTTGGCAGGTGCCAAAAAAAAATAAATATTTTCAAATATGAAATAACAGTCACCCTAGGATTCGGTAATAAATATGTCGTTTACCGCGCTTACAGCTGGGCATTTTAAATACCGACACGTTCGCAGGAATGTCATATACCCGACCTACAGTTTTCGCATTCAAATTCATGGAACGGCGGCACCGCGGTACTACCAGCTGAGTTAAATCATACCAATCGAGCTTCGAAACACGATCTTATGTATGTAAATCGAGTGTACCCTCCCATAAGGGTTGAGTACCAAAGCCTCTCCTGGCAACCCACATCCTATTTTCGATTTCCCACAAAAAGCCACAAGTTCGACCCACCGCCCGGAACCTGACCTTCCCGAATCGATTATGCGTCGGAGTGGCACTTTAATTAAAAGATTTTAGGTCGCCAGCTATATGGCACCAGCATCAAATCAAACCAACAACCAAAAACGATGTGCTTCGAAAACCCAACCCATTTCTATTCAAATATAATAACCAACCCCTTGCTCTTTTCCTGAAAACCGATAAGGACCATTGAAGGCCAGCGGTTGCTATGCAAATACATACTTAACACTCGTATCATTGTGTCGCCACATAAGTCATCGTGAAGGAAACCCAAATTAGAACTGAATGTTAATTTAATGATCTTTCTCCTTTTACCGAACTGGACGGGATGGAACCACGACCAGCTCATTGCTTTCATCTACCATAAGAGCGAGTTAATTTGTCGACAATCAATTTTTGATATTTTTCCATGAATAAAATTTGTTTTGCTTACTGATGTGTCCTTGATGATGGTGTTGGAAATTTATGTAAATGACGGTTTTATCAACCGACAGTGGGGGTGTGTTACATATTTTCACAACAAAAAATCGAATACTATCCAGCATTTAGGGAATCTGAATCACAGAGCTCAGTTTCATTTATATGCTTATGAAATCGGAAGGGCAAGCACACCCTGGCACGCCCACGGTCAGCCTTTTTTGAATAACTTTTTTTATTTTATTTTAATGGGATTATGAGGCTGTTATTACAATTTATGGCAAAGCTTGAGATTATTCCAATTGCCTAGAGATTAGGAGTGAGGGGGAAAGAAAACAGGATAATGACAGGACGTAGGTTGTTCATGTTCATAAAATTCGAACAAAGACAAAGCGAATCATGAGGTTTTTAATTCTTGATTTATTATCTTTATAGGCTCTTCAAATTGATATCAAAACATCCGGTTGGATTAATTTTTTACAGAATCCTTTCAATTGAACCCTCCTATCCTCCCCCGAAGGTAATGAAGTAATATTCGAATGAGGATATAGCGATTCATGCTCCTTCGCACGTGCGGGTCGTGGCAAAGCAACGTTCGATTAATTCAACTAATCTGTATGTGAGTTGTCTGACTACCTTGGAAGGTATCTTATCCGACTGCTTCGCAACTACCAAAGAGATTTGATGCATTGACATGAATGACTGATATGTTCATTACCGAATTCTCGTGAAATTTATCAGAAAAGTTTGACAGGCTGAATTCCAAGAAAATGAGAAATATGACAGCGCATTAGATCATTCATATAATACATCATGGGATAAATGGATTTTTGGAAAGATCTCAAAATCTCTAGAAATTTGAGGGTAATCAATAGGTACTTTATGAATTCAATTCGTTTATTAAAGACTTGCGAACCAAATTAAGGTCCTAGGTTCACTACAGCTTTTAACACGTATCATAAGTTAGCCGACCGAAACCAAAGGGAATCAAAAAATACTAAATACAGGTACCAGTACATAATACGTAAGGTATTTATGTGGCGTATTACTAGTTATCAAGGGAATACATATGATCCAGCACTCCATCAAGCCATCGAATGAGGCCATCAAATCATTGATTTTTTGGAACCAGATTCCAAATGTTGATATGACTCCCTATTAATGGTTTGTCTCTTAGTTAGAATTCATGCATAAAATTCAAAAAAGACAATGAGTCGAGATATCCGGACCGATAGTCGATTCAAATATCCATACGGCAACCCCCAATAATTTTTGAACCATTCTTGAATGTAAGTATTTAGATTGTTACAACGCGAGTTCTATAAACTTAGTAAAACAGCCAACAAAACATTGCCCTTTTATGTCATTCTTTTTCTTCAGAAATTTTTTTTGCAAACTTGAAGAATTTTTATGTAATACATACTCTTTAAAAAGATAAATTTTGTAAGTTTGTTTTTCCTAAACGAATAGGTATTTTACAAAAGAAGATCAACTATTCCCAGTTCGATTCAGTTTATCACTTTAAGGATGGCTAATACATATGTCACTGTTTAGCAAAGTCTTAAACTTGGCTTTCAACCTAGACAATACCAAATCATCTTCAGATATTCGGTATTCGATCCCTTCATATTTCCTTCCGGTGTACCTCAAGGTAATCATTTTGGTCCTTTGATTTTTATTCCGTCAATCAACAAGGTTAGTTGCTTAATTGAAAAAAAGCCCTTGACAGATTATCTACGCGATAATTCTTTTCTATGTAATTATGCCTGGAATGAAATCAGGCGGTACCGTTGTTCTTGAGATATGCGAGACGAAAAACAGCTCACCAACATTTTTTTTAACTAAAACTACCCACCTTTAGCTTATGACAGTCTGCCATTGGCGTTTGGCATTCTTTGTCTTGATGACGCGATACTATAAAAATTGTCCACGGACGAAGTCTGCTCCAATCACCGATAGCGTTGATACTCTCGGACTACATCTCCTCCACTTCGGCATGAAACTGAACTACCGGACCTTAGACGGCTGGGTTCGCGGAGCCAAACATCATGTTCATAAACGAATAGGCGCTCCGTAAAACTGTGAGACACATGAACGAATAGCGGCATCCCACAGCACATTGGTTTAGGTAGAAGAATACCTCTGGGACACAAATCCGTTAAAGCGCACGCGAGTGCTGGTATGTTATAAGTTGTTGGGTTGCAAGTTTAATATCAAATGTTTGAGTAGAGGTCACGTTGGCAATTTTTAACTATGAACAACACGTATGTGTTGAGAGACAATGTTTCAGGACTTGCCTCGGGTTCCATAGGGCACCCGAATTTGACTACACGAAATTTTATCCGAACGAGCTCCCATACTATAGGGCCCATATTGTACGGGTGGATAACTTCCTGAATAAACTAACACGGACAGATTGGCGGAACTGCTAATCTTCCACGTAACCCGCAATTCCGTGGAGCGGTGGTTCGTCTACGAATGTGATATCGCGCTTCGTGAGCCAGAGCGCCTCAGGTTCAGCAGGTCGATTTCATGCCGAGATCGAGAGGACGTTGTCGGACAGCATCAACGTTTTTGATGGTTGGAGTGGGCTGCGTTAGTTGTCAATCTTGATAGGTCAGCCTCTTCAAGGCAAAATCTGCTAGACGCCAATGGCAGGCTTACATAGGCTGGGTTAAGTTAGGGTAGGTTAGTAGATGGCGGGTATATTAAGTGTAGGTTAGCTTGGTTAAGTTTTATTTTTATTTAAGCCAAAAAAAAAAACGAAACAAAAACAGGAAATAAAGTACAAAAAAAGATACATGTGCATATGATATACACATATTGTCATATGTACGAGTATTTTAGTTTAGGTAGATTAAGTTAATTCTAATAAGTCGTAAGTTTTATATAATTCAAAACAGGATGAGATCAGCTCGCCGGGAGCCAAGCTACCATTCCAGATTTTTCACCTTGAATTTTCCACACTATTTTTAAGCATTTGCATACGTTTTCCCTACCCCAGGCTTGCAAGGTAGAAGACAAAAACGAACACGAATTTTTGTTTCATGTTTATAGTCAGTCTCATAAATTCTGTCATTGCAGCACAGCAAAAACAACTTGCATTCCGGAGATAGAAAGAATCGCGAGGTCAACTATTTGTGTACAGAAAAAAAAAGGTTTGAACAGTGTTACAGCGGATCAGTCAGCTGATACTATACGAGCCAAGATAGGACAGTCGATCGTGAGTCTTATACATAAACACGATAGTCTCTTGATTCGATGGTTCTTTATGCCCAGCTGACGACAAATTATATTTCGGTTAGAAATTGGCATGCCATAGGGATTTATATCGTGATGTATTTATTACACCGCTTTTTGAATGCTTGCTGTACAGTCCTTATCTCATGACAAAGGCATAATGCATTACATGCAACAGTCATGAACAAACAGAGCAATAAACCGTTTTGTGGGATTTCCGGTTCTGAACAAGCATACCTCGCGACACGTCTCAATCGATCGTTTATACGCGAATTTTCAAAACGCAAATTTTAAAAGAGTGAACAAAAAAATTAAGTCCTAAAAACAGGCAAAAATAATACTGGCGGTTGGTGAATTGGGTTTAGTCATCATTACGGTTCATGTGTTTGATGGGATGTATAGTAATTCATTATATATGTATTTAAAAACATGTTTATAATTCACATTCACTTCAGGCAAGATTGCAGATGTCCGCGTACAGGCGGACTTATCGACCGGAGATTTCCCAGATTGGAGATGTCTTTATCACCTTTAAGACTGATTGCACCACCGCTGTCTTTAAAAAATGGTGTAGGTACATCTCTTGAACACAATATTGGATATACCATTGATTGCCGTGCTTTTTTTTTTCATTTTCGTTATTGACTAGATCTCTGAAAAGCCTGAAAAGCGTTTTAGTCCCTTTACCATAAAATCTTCACTGAATCTGGTGAAATTTACTCGTATAAGCACATCTGTGAAAGAATGCAGCAGAAACCTTTTTTGTTTCGTTTCTTAGATATGCATTTCCTGACCGATAGTGCTTTGTTGAAAATACCTTATTGTAAGGCAATCAATGACAGAATATAGCAACAAATAATTAGAATATCTAAATAAACCTTTTAAAGGAAAATAACCGTTTTCAGGAAGTATTGGCGAACATTCTTAAGTTTTCATTTTTGGGCCTTATGTATAACTTTTGTTTATGTATGACTTTTGCAGCTCTGCGCAGGAACTACTCCTGCTTAACCTGTTTTGAATAGTGTTCAAGAACACATCTTTTCCGATCTTGTTTTCTAAAGGAATTTTTAGTTTTAATGGCATTTTATATAATACTTCTTTACTTCTATTAAAATGCTCTTTTCATCTTGGTCTGCAATATAAAATCCTCCTCGTAGTATCTCAAGTTAGCGTGGTGCTCTGATTTATAGCATAAGAACTAAATGATCCATAATTCATCTGTCTCTTTTGTATCTTTATTGCGAAATCTTGGGGTAATCTGCGATAGAGAACTTAATGTTTGCCCTCTTATTGATGACATTATTGGCAAAGACAACTTCGGAATTGGTTTTTAAAAGCGTTGGTTAAAAGACTGTCATCGATTTCATTAGCTGGCACCAAGCTTAATAGTAATCAATAAAAATAGGTTATGCAATACTTCTGACATAAAAACTTGCAACACGCAATTAAGTATCCTGACAGATCAAAGATCAAGGAACAGCTAATTTAAAGCAGTCCTTCGCCTTTTGTTACAAAATAAATCTATCGGATCTTCTTTTTGAAAGAATTATATTGTAAGTCAAATGCAGTGGGTCCGAGATTCATATTTTAATTTGTTTACAGGATATGTGAGACGAAAGACTTAGATTTAAGTTGTTCACTTTATTCTGGAGTGTCCCCCTAGGGCCAGTAAGATATTTAGATTTTTTAAAATAGTAAGTACGATCGTTTTAAGATATGCCTAAAATGACATAAAAAATTAATGACGAAAAACTCAATTGTCGATCTTAGGTTTATAAGTAAGTAGTAATCTATCATGAACTCCATGGGGTATACGAAACGGAAATTTTCTGCTCTCTTAAAGAAACACATGAATATCGATGGCAGGGCAGGCGAATATATATTCCATATGCATATGTGAATTAATAATATACAAAATAAATTAATAATAGGAAACTGGAATCTGATTAGTCCTTATTAAAATAATTGAGATAACCTACAGACAACATTCTCTTCAGTTCTCACATTCCTTACTCAGTTCACAAATTCAGCATTTTCATTCATTTGCAATAAATGAATCTATTAGCAACGTGGCGCCAATAGCATCTACTCGGCTTCTTGCTCGAAATTGTGTATTGCTGTTTGCAACTTATCTACATGAGTGCTTTTCGGTTTTTCTCCGAGTATTACATCTTCGGAAGAATTAAACAAGTTCATGTGTGGAATAACCCTTTAGTGGTCATCACGTCAGGAAGGAACATTCCCCCATATGAATGAGGGGACCGGGTTTAACAATATCCGATCGGTAACTTATTATTGTAGAACAACTGGTACACAGTAGGTTATACAATTTAGTTTCCTTTTAAAATAAAACTTTATTATGTGTACGAAGCCTGTGGTGGCGGCGGGAATCTGTGGTTTATTATGATGCCAGAAGGTGTAATGTGTCCCTTAAACACGGTCGTTTTTATTTCAAACGGAACAGGAAAATATCTTGCACTTTAAATAACGAATTCATGCCGTTCGTTTGTTGGTCAAACACACATTCAGAATTACATACACGTGAGACGACTTTTGTCGAGTACTGGCATGAATAGCACAATACAATTTGCGAAAAAAAAATTCCAAATACTTTTTGAACATACTACAACGTCCTTATTGCCGATTTTTTTTTTTTGTGTCAAAACTTCACTATTGTACAAATGCTACTTGTTGATTTCATTGCCCAGATTATTCGGCTAACCTAGAACTAATCTCTAAATCAGGTTACAAGAAATGATATAAACCCTAAATATATAATCACTTTTCACATAAACCTGTTTATCCTCATGTGCACCTTTAAATTCCCTTAAAACCCTTTTCAATAAAATATTATGCTAATTAATTAACGACCCTCGAAAGATGAAACATCAGCTTGTCCTTGGTCGCGCACAATGGGAAAGTTTCCCTTCTTACTCGTTGTCCCCTTTTGGAATATGGAAACACGGACGTAGTTCCCCTATAAAGATTGTTTTCAATAGAGCTCTAAAGTTCAAACTTTCATTATCTTAGGGTCTTGTATTTATTGGACCGAACACATATTTCGTGCACCTTGACATGTCGTGGAACCAGCTTCGAACCTCGAAATTGTTTCCTTCTTGGTGGCCCAGGAAGTGAGTGGGGTAGTCGTATGCTGGTCCTTCCTTTTATAGTTCGCCCGTTACTCCTTCCGTCGAAGTTAAATAAATGTCTGTGGGTGTCCCGCAACAAAGACTTGTTATTAAACCTCATCAGAAGGAAACTTAGTCGATTATCACCTGTTGCCGCTGTCCTCGAATAACCAAATAATTAACAGATATTTCCCAATCACCACGCGTTGCGACTTCTTGTTCAGTTGATTTTAGATAATCCTCAGAAGAGCAATGACCCTCAACCTGCAGTCATGCGAAGACAAAGTCATTTCCACTGGGTCGCACGATCCCGGAACCATTTCCGCTAGGTGAGCTCACTGAAACAAAGGCACAGCTTGTCCAATGGCCCGTGGAAAAAGGTGAAAAACTACCGAAGCTTTTTATAGCAAATCACCTCAGTGGCAACAAAAAAATAACAAACTGAACGCCAACCAGGTTTTTCTACACGCTTCCTTTGTGGCGATGATGAAGGGACCACCCAGCACACGCTGCCCACGATGGCTCGGTGTTTTCAGCAATCTCGCTGAAGTGGAAACCTTTATCGTTCGCTCAGGTGCTCATCGGCAGCAACAGTTTTTCCGTTGATTTTCTTCCTCCAACACCGTTACATCACACTTTAAAAAAATACGAAATGAAAAGGGCAGAAAGGGGGAAAGAGCAACAGAGCAAAAGGACTCTCAATAGTTGGAAGGTAGGACAATGAAAGGAAAAACAAGGAGTGGGGGAAAAAAGACGTGAACTGAAGGCGAAACTTTTCAATTGAATGACCACGAAAGATAATGGTTGCCTCTATCTCCGCCTGAAAGTATTTTAATTAAATTTGAGCCGTCGCCATCGCCTGCCCATCGGTTCCCAAATCTCCTTCGTCCGCCTTTTTTTTTTGTAGGCAATTTCCTTTGCTCCATATCGGATCGTAGACTCACCATACTTGGTGTTTGGCTCGGTCTGCTTTGTGCCTATGGTGTAGGATGCGTGTTGGTCGCTTTTAGGCGTTCGCCACAGACACATGTGCATGTATGTGGATGAGTGCACATGAGCCGTCTAATTACTAAAGCAACGGAAGGACAATCGAAGGGACTGTGGCACAGAAGTATGGGGTTAGGCAATGGAAAATAGGAAATGGACGATGGTGAATTCCTGGCACTTGGAAGATGAATTTTGCCTTGCTCATTGTATTCGAGTAATGGGTTGGTCTCAGGAATCCAGTAAGGCAGACCCAAGTTGCATTCTTTGGGATTCGTATTTAACTTTGAAGCGGTGGAAAAGTTTTCACGGCGAACAATAAAGAACTCGGTGGTCCGGAGGATAAGTTGTCTGCTCGTCGTTCGTTGCCCACAGATCTCTTCCTTTCCATTCTGAGTGGATTTTGTGTGTGTTTGCGTTTGAAAGTTTAAGGCTTGGCATAAAATGGCTTGTTGGATACATTTCTGTGTTTCCCTGTTGGCATATCCTCAAGGACCGAGCCCACCAGACACTGCTGTTTGTGCTCAGTGCATAAATTGTGGGGAATCGTCACGATTGTCATCCTTCTTAAAAATAGGGGAGTGGACCCGATAGTGGAAGAGGCGCATTATGTATTTAAAATAATTAAATGAATATTATCCCTCTTGTCGCGTGAGCAAGCAATGAATAAAGGATTAGAGCACAGACGTGTGATGTTTCACAGCATTAATGGTTTATGTCCTTTTTCTATCTGTTTTTTATCTTTCTCATACCTTCCTTACCTCCCGAGGGGAATAGTTGGAATGATAAACAACTTTTTATCCCTGCGTCGTTCGTAAAGTTGGCAGCTGTTAGATGGACTAACTGGCTTGCCCGGGGGTGTATATATGGATGGGCACGATGACAGAATGACCGATGTTTTGGGTCACGTTTTATTATCCTATTCGGTAAAAATGCGAGTCTAGTGAGTAGTTAAAAAGTTATTTGCGCTGTCCTGGGAACTATGAAAGTGGTTGCAACGCAGCTTCTCAAAAACAGGAAAAAAAAAAGGAACGAACGTCGGAAAAATGGAAGTTAATACTCTCCAGTAACAGAGGATTTTTTTTTCTGAAAGTTGTGTGCTCTCCTGATTTTCTGTTTTGCCTTTTTCAAGCAAGAAATGGAGGAAAGCGTGTCTGTCAGTACTTCAAGCATTGGGTGAACTAAATAGCATAATGGGTTCATGCTTTTCAAGAAAAGTTTTCGAATTTTTTTTTCCCCTATTTTTTTTTTACATACCAAACTTGAGCTCGCGTAATAGGTCTAATGCGGAGCACAGTTCGTGGCAATGTGTTTTTCACTTAATAGCTTTTAGTGCCCCTTTCCTCGAAGGAAGGGAAGGGCTTGGTGGAATCTGATTTGATGCAAGTGAAGCCTGTTTGAAAGGGTAAAATACGATTAGAAAAATCACTTTCAGTAAATGGAGCATGGTAGCTTGCCTAACGAGAATGAATTTTCAGAAACTAGCAAAGTTGTGGAATAACATTGACGTTTAAATTGGATTTATTTTACATCATCATTTGGATAATATTAGCAATAAGCATGCTTTCACTACTTTGTGAAAAGGAAAAATCAAGCATGACGATGTTGCGTTTAATTTTGAATGAACTTCCGTTGCAAGATGTTCGTCGAAACTTATTCAAATTCATTGAAAAAATTAACATATTCGGAACAGAAGAAATGAATCGAAGAGAAGTCCTCAAACAAGAAGCGACTTTTGAAATTCCATGTAATCGTTGTGATATATTTTTGACAAGTAAAGACTAGGAGGTAATCAAATATATATCGATACGTGCTCGCACGACGTGTTGAAATAGTGAAAATATGAGGAAAAAAGAAGTATAAAGAAACTTCAAAACTTATTGAGTTAGTATACGCGTCACAAGAGAAGGTTTCATTAAATATTACTTCTTTCAAAAGTCGAGGCTAGATGTCAGTCATCTGAGATATTTATAAAGTAGAGATATGTTCAAATTTATCATTGGATAGTGTTGCTGAAGTTACTCATCCAAGTTGTTCAAACTGATTATGAAAATGGTCGATTTAAAAAAAAATTGCATTATTTCGGAAGACTATGAATAACACCTTTTAAAAGTCTCATGTAAATTAAAGTTTAAATTTATATGGAAACATTGCGGTCACACAAAGAAAATATTTTATACCTTCAAATAATGTAATACAAATGACGAGCAGTTCACAAAGCAAAGGATGGCTAGGGCATCTACCAGGTTTCCAAGATTTTTTTTTTACACTGAATTATTGCATAACTGGCAGACGTTATATTTTATTTTGATGTCCGGCAGCCCAACAAGCAATTCCATATTGAAGTTTTTAATTAAAAATTTCATAACAAGTAGCTTTAAATAAAACCAGATGAACACTTGCAAGTTGACAATTTATATCTTTGACAATCCGTACATTTGCTTTAAATTTTTGTGGAGAAGATTGGGATCCAAATTGATACTTGAAACTGTTAAGCCACACGGTAACCCAACATCGTCCGAAAAGAACTAGGTTAACCTTTGAAATCAAGACAGAATAGTGAACTATTGCAGACTTAAAAAAAAAAGTGGCCCCAAGACAGAAACTTGGGGTAACCCCAGAATTAGGAAATTCAATTTGTTGCTGGTCTCATCCAACCTTACTCTCTGTCTCCTATTATTAATATACTAGTATCTCTTAAATCAGCTTAACATGTTTATATAATCGCTTTATACAACAAAAAATTGTGGTCCACCATGCTTTGGTGATATCGCTAAATTGACCAGCGGTATATTTTTTCTCATTGAGGTTAACATTATTTGAGTACAGAACCGTAAAGGCCCATCTTCCGTTTTTTGAAAATCAAACTGGATGTGATTAAAAAATTTAGTTTAATTTAGAAAACAATCTTACATATTTTAAATAAGCTTATTAAAAGCTTTACTGATAATTGGAAGCAGTGAGATGGGCCTATAGTTTCCGATTTCAGTAGAAAATTTTTTTTGGACAATAGAAAAACTTTGGTAAATACGATGCGGCTTAAAATGTCAAACATGTCAAACAAAACATTCACTTTAAAATACACAATATTTTCAAGGACAAAATTTGATACAATCGGTTCAACATCAAATTGATTGGTCAATTGTTTTCAGTATTTTGAAGCAAATTATTGGCCCAGAAACTCAACAGTTTGCGACGATTCAATCATAAATAAAGTTACAAAGGAAACAAATTGATTAGACTTTATCACTTTAAGGTCTGCGGCCGATATTAGCGAATTATCGTACATAATCGTTAATTGTGATCATGATTTTTTTTTTGTTCCAGATGAATCAGAAGTTCGAAAGCTGGTTAAAAGGATTTAGGAAACTGGTATTTTCGAGGATCGAAAAAGCTTTGGCAGACCAACGAAGGTCCCGTCAATATGAAATGAAGCACTTGAAACTAAAGTAAATTTTTATGATATTCTTCTTCTTAAGTGGCGTTACAGCTCACAGAGAGCCAGAGCCAGGTTTCTCTCATTCACTCATGTTGTGTGCGATTTGTATTTTAGACAAGTGAACAGGACAGTTTAATGTCGATTCCGAACGGCGAGCACCGAGAAGCTTTTACAAGGCAAGTGTATTAAGGAGGTTTTGCCAGAACTCCGCCGAGGAGAGGAGCCGCGAAATAAACATTCGATGGCGTTGGTGTTATCGGGATCCGAACTCGCTCATCGTGCGTCAGAGGCCGACACACTACCCGCTGCGCCACGGCGCTTTCTACATATGATATTAGCTTCATTTTTTGATCGAGCGGAGCGTAGCGGAGCGAGAGCAATCACCCACTTTTTGGCCTAGCGCGTGCATGTACGGGGAATATAGTGGTCCGAAAACGATTTCGGACTAATCTTGTACGCACTAAATGTAGATATCGGCTATAACCACACATGTGTGCAGCATGTCATTCGATAGATCTAGGACTGTAGATGAGCCATAAATTATCAAATGAAATTGTTTGATTGAAAAATAGTGAGAAATAACGAAGTAAAGTTAGATCAACAATTACTCGAGAAACAGCGTTTTTATTCGTCATTTGGTTCTAAAGAATTAATTGTAGATGCAAGGACTGGAATTTTAAACAAGGAGGTCGATAAAGGTGGTCCATGTTTCGGATGTAAGACCACAATCTCTCAAGCTGTCAATGCGATCCGATTACATTTTCAGTCTTCTTCAAAACGCGTAATTGTATTCTCCACTCAAGAAATTGAAGTCACAAAGAAGAGAGCAATAGATCCACTCACTGGCTTAATTATTCCTTCGTTTCACGCTATTGTCGCATTGGTGGATAAAATTAATGGCAAATACAAGTTGACGCAATATGATCCCCATGCGCCGGGTATTCGAGAGCAATGGGGCGTGAGGAATTTCACTCTGGAATTGGCAAAGGCATTGAAAGCTGATCGGATCATCACACTATTAAGAGGTACCCAAGAAGAATCCATAGATTGCATGCAACGAGCTTTCAATTTCGTCAGAAAAGCCTATAAGGCAAAAGGTGCGAAAGATGTGGTCAAAGCTTCAGAACAACACGTTTCTCGAAAATGTCCTTGCAAGTAGACAATTAATTTGATGTATCACACTTAGCTATGTATATGTATTTACTTGAGAGTATTGGTTATGATTGTAATTTGATAAAACAACAAATTTGCTCGCTCGATCAAAAATTTTCAGTAGCGGAGTTAAGCCCGCGCATACTGATCTGCCTAGTTAGATATTTTTATACCTTTAGTGTCTTAGTATGATTTGGGGCATATGTGTGCAACGGCTAGGATGAATGAAGCGCAATCATAAAGTCAAATTTTCAACAACTTTATCGAGCAACTGGGGCCGTATATCAGCAATAAAACGGCGAATAGTGACTTCCAAATCGTCCGACGTCTCTGGTCTATCGGCATAGAATAGTGATTTCACATTTCTCCAAAAAAAAGTAATCTAAAGGTGTAAGGTCACAGGATCGAGGACGCCAGTTCATAGGACCATTATGTGAAATTATGCGCTTGACGAATGTTTCTCGCAATAAATCGATGGTGTCGCACGCCGTGTAGCGCGTTGCGCCATCTTGTTAAAACCAAAGCTCTGTCATGTCAATGTCATTAAAGGAACGAATAAATCGGAAATCATGTTTCTATAGCGCTCTTCATTGACGTTAACATTCTGGCCGGCATCGTCCTTAAAGAATTATGGGTCGATGATTCCACCTGCCCAGAAAGCATACCAAACAGTGAGTTTTAATGATTGCAAGGGCGTCTCGACAAAGGCTGTTGGGTTTTCTCTACTCCGAATTTGGCAATTTTGATTGTTTACATATCCATTTAACCAAAAATGGGCCTCATCGGGGAATAACATTTTGCAACAGGTGGACGAATATATCGACCCTAAAATGGACGTAGCACGCGATAAGTTTGGCGAACCGAACTATGGTTTTCAAAATAAGTTCGTAGAATTTGAATCCGTTGTTCTGATGTCAATCTATTTACTATAAAATGGCAAAATGTGTGTGTTAGGCTAAGGCCACGCACTGAGCGGCAAGCGGCAAAGCTGCAAAAAGCTGAGCGACAAACTTAAGCGGCAAGTGGCTATTTACTGAGCGGCAATTTTCTGAGCGGCAACTCACTGAGCAGCAATTCTTAGCGATTAGTTCTGAAAATGTCGTTAACGAGTGCTGTTCGCCGCAATATTTTACAAGAAAGTCGTTTTAACATTTACAGAGTTATCTTAAGCTTAAAAAAAGAAGATTTGGAGTTCATCCAATAAACCGAAAAAGATCAGGTTATGGCGAATTTCACCATTTGTATAATAATCTTCGACAACACGAAGACCGATTCAGACAATACCTACGTATGTCAGTACAATCATTTGATTTGCTGTTAATATTTCTTAAATTTGCCATTATTCCTTCTTGCCGCTCAGCACTACCCTAAAATAATAGAACAGAATTGAAAGCTGAGCGACGCCGCTCTGCCGCTCAAAAACGTCGCTTGCCGCTCAGAGACTGTGTGGCCACAGCCATACGATTTCATGTGTTTTAAATTTTTTTTGCCGCTCAGCTTTTTGCCGCTTGCCGCTCAGTGCGTGGCCTTAGCCTTACGTAGAAAGAGTGTTGCTAGATTAAAAAAACTAAACCTTTAAAAAAACACCCTCGTTACATATGAAATTGCCGACATACCGATCATTCCTAAAGTGATCGTTGTGGCCGGAAGTTGTGCAGAGGAATTGGAAATAAAGGTTTTTTTTTTAATGGTAAAAATTAATTTACGCTAATCAGTCACCGACTAACTCTCATTGAGTTGACTTTTTTCCTAACATAGAAAATGCTTTTATAAATAAATTTAAGGGCAATTTTCCTTTTCAATCTAAAAAAAAAAGAAGAAGTGGCTAGAGAAAGTAATGGCGCTTTTGGGTTTGGATATGTGTAGCGTTGGAACTGCTCGAAACTGGCTTATCAAGGGAGGGAGATTTTTCGCTCGAAAATTTACCAAGGGCTAGACCAGGGAATGTTATTAATGAAGAACATGCAGCAGCTGATAAAATATAATCTAGCTATGACTTCTTAGCCTTGCTGAGTTCAAAATGACAACTGTGGAACCATAAGTCGCCACCCTTCTGCCATCGTATAGGTAAAAATACTAGAGAGATGGGTGCCCCACAGGCGAATAGGCTACGACGTTTGGAGGTTGCAGTATGAAAAGTGGATCCTATACGATAATCGAAAGAGGCCGAGAGAATGGGTGGACCAGTGGACTTGGCAAGGCAGACTTACACCCGGTGGTGGACGAGTGAGAGAGTTATCTATTATTCCTTTCTCAAACGTGGAGAAATCATCACGTCCAAGTCGTACTGTAGAGAAATCAACATAATGCACAACAAATTATTCCAAAAACAGAAAACAGCCGTCACTGGTAAATAGGCATATTCCTAAACTGCTGCATGACAACGTAAGACCACATAACGCACAGTTGACGTTCCTGCAACTGGCGGAGTTGGGTTATGAAGCTTTGCCTCATCCGCCCTACTCACCAGATTTATCTCTGTACGACTACCACCTTCAACGAAGTTTGGGCAATCACCTCCAAAATAAACATTTCATAAGCTCAGATGACATAAGACAAGATTTTAAGGAGTTCTTAAACAGAAAGACTTTTTCAAAAGAGGCATTTTTGCTTTGTTGTAACGTTGAAAAAATGTCACAGATGGATGGCAAATGGAGATTACCATGTTTTGCAATAAACTTTTTTAATTTTTGAAATAGCGTTGTATAACTTTCTAAGTAAGAGTCGAAAGATAAAGAAAAAATCTAGAGTTTTTAAGTTACTTAAGATATTCAATCAGGAATGGAAAAACTTAGTTTTGGTTCCCGTATTTGAAAAGAGTTACCGACTACAATGCAACAATCACCGATTATTATAAGGTGCTGTCAAATATTCTTTAAAGGGACTGACAGCATATGTTAAGAAAACTACCAGAGACTATACATAAGTATGGCTTCAGGAGAAACGGATCGACGAGTGATAACATTTTTATTATGTGACAGCTTTTAGTAAAAAAAATGGAAATTTTAGAAAACAATGTTCCCATTATACTTAGATTTTAAGAAGAAATATGGCTCTTTAAACCGATCAAAAATGTATCACGTCCTTGTACGGTTTGGAATCCCGAATTGTGTATGACTAAAGGGGAACAGAGATGGAAGTAAGGAACGCTTTACCTAAAACATTTAGGAAACATGAAGGATCAAAACAAGGACACGCTTTGTTACCACTTCTTTATAATTTGATCCTATAATAATAAAAGGAAAATATGTACGAAGAAGACCTCCAAAGAGGCCGGACAGTGGATGGGAGAACAATTGGGAATAGACCTAGAAGGGTTGGGACAGAAAAACCGAAGAAAATAAGGAACACACTCAGGATCGGGAGACTTGGCGGAAGCTTTTAACTTCCGGGCTCTAATAGGCCAGTTATAACGTTAATAATATATTTCACTGTTTTAACTTATCTGGGAAAATTGTTGCACGGTACCATCATATCGGACTTTCTTGAATATCGAAGTGTTCGTTTTAACTTTAAATTTAAATGATATCTAAATACGGGAGAATTCATACCTCACTTCTGCATGAATTATATAATTTCTGAAATCAACCAAGGCGGTGACTTTCAGAGAATCAGAGAAACGCTTTTTTTTAATGGGAAAAAAAACCATTTGCAGAAAGAACTAGTTTGCTCATTTACAAAAGTGATGAAATTAATCTGATCCCATTTGGTTTCTCTGAAATTTTGTAAATGACTATTATGTATACGAGTATTGAATTTAAGGGTAGTCTCTAAACGCTACTACTACGCCAAGGTGTACTCGGTCCTGTTTTTCAAAACGCCGAGCAGAAATTTGGCTACAAAACCAATATTTTGGATATCACTTGAAAGGAGCCAGAGTGCTTAAAAAAATGACTAGGTTTGATTTCAAGATAGTTTCACCTTTAACTGCAGCTGCAGCATCTTTCTTGCAAGACGAAAAATGTCAGCTTGTCCCCTAGCTGCCTCATTGCATCCCAATCTCAGTGTAACATTGACGCCGGTGGATTTATGCCTATGCCCATGCGTGTTGGAGGTTGTGATAGTTCGCATTGTTTCGATCAGCGGTGGAGAAACCATGTTTTGTTGATTTAGAGAATGACCTGGTGATAGTCTTTCCTGAGCGAACAGAGGACATTGTGTGTAGGAGTTTCGTATGGATATAATAAAATTAATTAAAATATTTGAGCATCCCAAGCAAGGTAGTGATATGAAGACTCTACCACATGTATTTGTCCGGTAAGATCAGCAGAAAATATCCCTAATTTAAGTCTGCTCATTTTGATACGATCTTGACCTAAATGCTTATAACGACCGAAAATTGAAGCCAGCAAAGCACGCACAACGCAACACTTTCGTTGAGTGGGAGAAATCAACAAGATTATGATTTCTTACAGTTTTTTTTTTAATTTTTCTTTTAATTTTGATTTTTCTGGATATTTCGCATTGAGGCTCCAAATACCCAGGAGAAATAATAAGACATCTCCATTCGCCCCAAGTAACTTAAATTCTGTGAAAATTATGCGACTGTTTCACTCTACCCGTGTACAAGGTTTTCAGCACAAAGGTTTTATAATGGTTATATTGCGCGACAAAAAAAGTCTTCAATTAACTCTCGCCATGAGACAATTTAATAACATTCGTTTTTCTCCTAAGGCGCTATGTTAAGGATAAACTCAGCATGGTTGCTGCATTCAAGCATAAAAACAAAATATTGAAGCTGTTATTCGAAAAATATGGTCAATTCTATACGAAATATATGCACACAGCTTTTCTCAACCCCTGTCCCTTGTACTGTGTATGATCTACTTTTCCCTAGGATGGAATGGGTCTGCCGACTCCGAACAACGAATTTCGGCATTTTGTTTCCGAAATATAATTCCGATGATTCGGTTACATGACTTTATGATTCTTATTAATTAAATGAGTTGAAATTGATTCGTAGCGTTCACCGTGTTTTTGCGATAAGTTCTACTTCATTTTAATTACCAAAGAGGCCATCGTATTTTGGTAAAAATGTATGAACCAATCCAACGCGTGGAGATTGGTTTGCATATTCTAAAGTGATGATTTTGATGAAAGCAGACTTGGATGGCCACAAAAGTTCATGAAGAATTGAAGATCTGCTCGATAAAGACTATGTCAAACGCTTAAAAAGTTGTCTGAATTGTTGGCAAGGAAATTGGGTCACAGACGAATTGAAACCAAGAGAAATCGAATAGAAGAATAGAAAAGAATTCGATGAAAATTGGATTAATTTCGGAGTCCTGGGAACAGCGAAGCCAAAAATTCATGGGCCCCAGCTCTTTTTCTTTATATAATGGAAAAAGAAAGAAGTAATCTACGTAAGTAATCCACGTTGCTATTCCGGTTAAGAACTATTTGGAAAACAGTGGATAGGAAGTTTTATCCCACCCGCCCAGACCTTGTCCCTTCTGACTACCATTTGTTCCGGTCGATGCAGAACGCCCTCACTGAAATACGGTTCACATCAGAGCAGAATATCAAAAATTGGCTTGATTCATTCTTGGCTGCCAAGCCGACGCAGTTCTTTTGGGATGGGATCCACAAATTGCCAGAAAGATGGGAAAAAGTCATAGCTTCAGATGGGCAATACTTTGAATAATACATGTTGTTCTTAAATAAACGTTCAAATTTGAAAAAAAAAACGCACGAATACCCAATAGTTTTATGGTTTGTATTTTAAATACTAAATGTAAAATAGGTATTTTCAAAATACTTCCTCTAAATACAAATACCTTTTGTTCAATTCAATTCTCTTTATTTATTACACTTTTTAATAATACAAGTTGACCGAACACATTATAGCTCATTTTTCTTCTCGAGGGTCGCATTATCACGCCACCGTATGAAAAAAGTCTTTCTACTGGTGCTGAGCTTGGTAAAAATGTGCTGCATTTTAAAAACACTTTTTTTTTATTGTAGGATAATGGTCGCCAATCGCCAGACTTATGCGCTCATCCTTTAAATATCCAGGTCTGCCGTGATGTTGGTTCAACCATCTTCACTGGTTGTTGAGGAGTTTGAATTCTGAAGCATGTAATAAAACTTGTTTTTTTTCTTTCTTTTTTTCTGAGGTCTGTGACAGGGATCCACTTTTCAAATCATCATATTTCATTTTTCTGACTTCTGTGATAAACAGCTCCTTCCCTTGCTCCTTTTTATTTTTTGGCACCCATTTCAATTTGATGAAAGGATATGATAATGCAGCCAGAATGCTGTCCTTGGATCTAGGGTCTTCTAACTTATGTACATATATTTTTCGGAGCAGTTATGAATGCGCTTTTTTATTATTTCAACCAGCGTGCTACAGTATACTGGATTGTCGATTTCCAATGAAGCTAAGATTTTTTGCATTCTTATTAATTCAAGTTGAAGAAATCCATAATATGTGTCATTGTCACCTTCCAACCTCCTGATTGCTTCAGCTATGGGCTTGGAAGTTTTACCATATTCAACCAAGAACTGAATTTCAATTTCCTTCAAGACTGCCAATCCCAATTTTCTCAGTGCTTCATTTAAAGTTTCTTGAACTTTTAAGATATCTGTTATGCAATTATAATATAAATTCCACCGAGTTGGGCAGGAGTTTGTTGGAGACAAACTAGTAACTTCCAAGAAAATTTCAGATGCTTTCGGCGACCTATTGCATAGATTTCAAAGAGCCTTACATTTAGCCAAGCACCATTTGGTTTCATCGATGTTCAATCTAAATATACTAAGAGCTACCACCCGCCAACATGCGGCCACTTCACGAGAACACCCGTTGACCTAGGTAGGTCTGACCCCAGAGGGTGGCATAAGGGATCAAAGTTCAGCTGACACCACTCCTAGAGAATAAAGGCACCATTTAGTGTCTAACTTAAATAGATTAAATGAACCTTGTAAGAAAATGAGGTCAAAATTGACATATTGTCGGTATAAACGGTCAATAAAATGGCAAAAATGATCATTCCTATTTCATTTTCATCATTTTTAATCATCACCACCACCACCATCATTATCATCATGTGCTTCAAAGTTGAACTTCCGGAAGCAACCAACACGAAGACAACGCTCCTGTTTATTGGGTTGATGAGTATGAAGTTGAGCCTATCATCAAACACCGTGTCGAGGATGGCCGACGCTACTTCTTGATGTAATGGAAAATAATACCTGGGAGCCAGAGGACAACCTAAATCGTTGCCAGGAGACCCTGGAAGATTTTTGGGCCAAGTATGCTCAGAAGCAAAAAAGACTCAGGAAGTGGCCGCCCGTGCCAGCGTTAGCGTTAGCGAAGCCGAACCACAAGCCACTGAGGCCAATAGACCGGAAGTTGACTAATCAACAATCAATCTTGTCTGTGGCCAAATATTCTCCGATCTCTTCGTATTGATTTCATTTTTAACCTTCTATGCATAAAATTTCGTAATTAAAAGAATATTTTGTTAATCGAAAATTTTTCGACAGGTTACTAGTGTTGACTAAATTTAATCACAAAGTATTTTGAATTTTGAAAATGGAAAATATGTCCCGAAAAGTATTTCAAATAAAATACAAGATGCTTTTTTTGCAAAGGTATTTAAATGTAAAATACAAAATAGGTATTTTGCATTTTGTATTTGCATTTCAAATATTGTACAAGTACTTCAAATAAGTCATATCTCTGAGTCTACAGTACGACAATCTCCGTTCGGGAGTCATTAAATCCGGATTTGAGAAAATCGACGATGCTCCTGTTAGGTCGTCACACATGGGCTGCATTTTTAATTTCATGGCCCTATAGATCTGGTTGTCTTAGATGGTCGGCAGAACTCAAAGGAAACGCAAATCAGTTTCGAGGAAATGTTTAATGATCAACGTTGGTTTGTCCATCAGGATAACGCAGCCACTCACACAGCAGTATGTTTAAAACAGTGATTTAAAAACCACAATGTGTGTCGCACTTAAAATAGGCAAGAAAACCGAAATAGCGATTTTCTTTCTAATTTCCTTACATTTTTACAAGCTTGTCATCAGGTAGCAGAGAGATAGTAAAAATAAAAGTTTTAACAAGGGGTCCGAAGGAATATGACCCCTTTCTTATGACTTGGGTAGAAATTTTAAGTGATGGTAATTAAGTGTCGGGGAGTGATTTTTGTGCACAGTTAAAGGTTTCTAAAAAGTTAGTAAAGGCAATATTTCAGTGAATGAGAGGTGGTAAAAGAACCAGAATTTGAAGGAAATTGCGACGATTTTTCAAGTGATGAATTCGAGTTCGATAGTAAATGGCTTCCAAACGATGACCCTAACTGTTACACAGATTCGGGCCCTGAAGAATTAAAAGCAGCTGATGCAGAATTTATAGAAAATTATGAAGAAGAATTGTATGACGAAGCTGAAGAAATACCAACTATGATCGAAACAAGTACCTTCTTACCCTGGACGTCCCTTTTTGAAGCTTTAAGCCTTTTCGTTGATGAGGGCTCATCGTTTTGTAAACCAATAGGTGCGCGCAGCAGCAAATAATTCGTGCATCCAGGAAAAAAAACTTTCCAGAGGTAAGAAAAATCTTTGGGCTTTTACTATGGATGGGACTTGTGAAGGTTCGATTGCTGGAAGACTTTTGATCGAAAAAGAATATATATAGCTTCGGGATTCCGGCAATAACAATGTCCCGAAGCCGTTTTCAACTTCTCTTTAACTTTATTCATTTTGCTGATAACTGCGCCATTGCAGCAGGAAATAGGCTTCCATGCCCAACCGAAACCTCTCTTGGGCATGCTGCATGGAAAGGTTTAGAGCGTGTTGATACCTGGAGAAAACATGGTAATTGACCAAACTGTCATTCCATAGATAGGTCGCCTAGTTTTTCGAAAATCCATTACTAATAAAGCTCATCTTTATGGTGTAAAGCTGTTCAAACTTTGCTCCATGGAAGGATTTACTTGGTTAACAAAAATCCAAAAATTTACTCCGGTAAAAGTTCGACAGGTGTTCGAGAAGTTGGTCTGGCATTTGGGAAGAACTCAGCACCTTATTGAAAGTCACACTCTTTATTTTGACAATTTTTATACGAGCTACGAACTAGCACGCTCCGTGCTTGACCAACAAACGCTCGTGGTTGGGACTCTTCGAGCCAACAAAAAAATTTTCCCAAAAGAAGTTATGGATGCTAAACTGAAGATAGGTAATACTAGCGGTGAAGGAGAGAATAGTATTGTTGTTCTCAAGTGGAAGAACACCAGAGATGTGAGGATGTTTCGACCAAACCTGCCCCTGTTATGGCTGCCCTGTCTGCCCAACATATGTCTAAGACAAACAGACTTATCATCTGCCAGAGACCACGCCGACATCAGGAAAATCGCGAAAAACTCATTGCTATAATAGACTACAACAAAAGAAAGTCGGGGATTGATCTCTCTGATGAAATGGCTTTCTATGCAGCTACACTACAAGAAAAAGAAGTGGTACCTCAATAACAGAACTTCGAAGTAATGCTCCCATTACTTCTCTTGTATAGAACATGTATTTAAAAAAATATATATATAGAGATGGGATAGACAAATTGAAAATTTTAAATTTGCTGAAGGCACCGAACCCAACGTAATATTTAGAAACCACCCATGCACCTAATGATGTTCGAAACTCCGTGATAGGATGGAGAACCGACCCCATGCGGTTCCGTTCACCCCTATGTTTAAGTCGGCTCATTCGCTTTAACTTTTACCAACGAGTTATATTTAAAATTTATGGCAGTTAAAATGAAAACTTAAAAGTTGTTATTGTGCCCAAAAGGTAATCAACCCACAACTAAGAGGTATTTTCCAAAATACGACAGTAAGGAAACACAGGACGTAAGTATCCGTTTTTCCCGTGTAGCCCTTTTATTTATGAATTACTTCTCCCAACAGGCTCGCACTCAGCTACTATCTGTTTACCCATTGTTCTTTTACTGTAGTACAAATGTCGTTGCGTTCGCTAAAGCTGTCCACCCATTGCTCCCTATTTACGACCAAACCTATGGTCATATTCATATATCGCCCTGTCCTCACTGAAATGTAATTTTCTGTTTACACGTACTCCGTACACCGAATTTTTGGCTCTAGGCTACAACGGAAAAGGAAACAAAAAGAACGATCCAGAAATCCTCGATACGGATTCGCAAGGATAAGGGTCACTGTAATTTCGCAGCTGCACATTGCTTTCTCCTTTCGCCTTCCTTGCTTTCATTTGTTTATCTCGCTTATTTATCTGAGTCGGTAAACAGGAGAATTTAATAAAAAAAAATCGTGACATTCACCATGCAAAAAGTACATAGTCAACAACGCCAAGTCCAGCAGGTATGAGCACTCACGTGCCGTGCACATATTGGACGCAAGTTAAAGTACATTTCCCCGTTCTCCATTCTGGATTCAATTAGCGATCTGAATTAGCAGAATGAAAATTTAAGCACGATTACGCGAAATATTTATACCATAAAATGAGGAAAAAAGGAGAATAAGTTTGAGTTGCAATGGCTTTTCATCCAAAAGTTTTTGACGATGATGTAGGTCGCGATGGGAAAGCGGTTGTATTAGCAGGGAAGCAGCTAAATAGGAGTTGATGAATCGCTTAAGGGTTCTCCAATCAATAATCGTTTAAAGCGGTCGATACTTTAGTGTCGAAGCGGATGGTTCTATAAATGAGGGTTAACTGATAGGAACAATGAGTTTTAATTACTTTCTAATGCTCCATCACCCTTTAAAGGATCTAGGAGCTCCCGCCACAGCGTTGAGTAACTATGCTTGAAAGCGTTCTATCAGTTCTATTCAAATAAGAGGATTGAACTGGTTGCGAAACCGTTTATCTAGATACCAACAATTTATCGGATATATGGGATGCAAATTTTTGGCCTCGAAAGTTGAAGTTCGTTTCTCTCGATGACAGGTATAAGTCTAATGAAATTTAGTTTGTTGATTTATTTATGGAGATCGGTCGTTAATGAGGTTTTAATTATGTCTAATTGGTGTGAGATGTTATGCTAACGGCCCTTGAGGGATGTGATAATTAGATATATCAGCATAATTACTAGGACATTTTTTGTGAAGGATGATGTGTAATTATCCCGATTAGTATTAGCTCAGAATACTACTTATAAGCATAAAAATCCCTCCATGTGGTGCCCTCCCATGCCCATCAGACCCAGGTCAAGAGGAGGTTTCTCTAAAGCGATGGGATAGGCAATATTCGAAGTTTGAATATACAATACTTAAATAGATTATTGAGAGAACCATAGGTCGTAATTTCTCACTAGCTTTAAAGCCAGCTATAAACGAATGTGTATGCTCAAAGTTGTGAACAACAAGCACGAAAAAAGACTCGAAGCGGAAGTCGTTAAATAATAACTTCGGGTTGAATGAACAAAGTGCAGTTCGGGGCTAAATATTCCCAGTTCTGGTTATAAATAATCTTTTTTAAGATTATGTTTAATCTTAGATGAAGCTTTACATTTCAAATAAATCTTATAACTTAAGTTATGTTAGGGCCAGTAAGTCGACAGTATCTGTTTCGTGAAGGTTTCTAGTCGAATCTGGTAGATGGAAATATTATTCTCAACAACTTATCTTGAATTCTATAAAAATTTAAGAGTTTTTGCTTTCGCTCTAAACAAGAGCTCCATACAAAGGAACGGCTTGAAAGATGTTCTATGGATTAACAACTTATTTTCAACACTATGCCTTGAGTTTCTGCAGATCAAAGGATCAAGATATATGTTTTTGAAAGTTGAGTTTGTTGTCCGAAAATATACAGAAAATTCCATCTATGACTATATTCCTCAAGTCTATGGAGAGCAACTTGTAATGGTCTACAAATAAGATTTATGATGCAAAGACAGCAGTATCATCTGCAAATATTGCTTAATATATGTCGTTGTCAAAATTTGGTAAGTCTGATAAATAAATTTAAATAGAGTTGGGTCAACAACAGATCCTTGGGGAACACCATGCTGAATGCGTTTAATCGCTGATTTTTGAAATTGTATTTTGACTTTCTATCATTTTAAAAATTCAATGAAATTTGTAGTTGAAGAGCTCGTATGTATCAAACGCTTTTTCTATGTATAATAAGATAAGTGCTGTAGAGTCTTTCTATCCAAAGTTTTCAATAACATAATTCTTAATCTGCACTATTTGGTGGTTAGTCTTGTGCCCTTTTCTGAAACCGAATTGGAGGTTAGAAGTCTATTTGTTCTTCGATAATTATTTTTACTAGACTGCTTATGGGGCTAAGGTAAGTCTTATGCTAAGTCCTGGGCTTGCTTGGTTTCGCAATAGTTACAATCAACACCTTTTTCCATTGAAAGGGAAAGTAGCACAATTTAAGACATGAACCAAAAATAAGTTTCAATCAAAATATGCCAATTCGTGGGATAGACTTAAAAGACTAAAGGATCCTTCAATGAGGGCGGGTAAATCTTGAAATGGAACAAAACAAGCTGTATATGAGGTATTAAAATTTTTTTTTTATTATTTGAAAAGCCCACGTTTGCCGTTATGTAGGAAATATGATATGGCTTCCTGCGGTGGCACGGATCCGAGTAGTCCAATTTTAATGACTCCTTCGCACTGATCCGGCAGAATCTAAGCGATGGCCTGTGTTATATTCACCTCAGGGACATAGGTCGATTGTGGTTTATTCACTTAGACCTGTCACTTCAGGAAACTTTACTAGAAAAAGTCTAGCGGGGTTAAATTGCATGACCTTGGTGGGGAATTCACGTAACCTCTGCGAGAGGTAACTTTATCCTCAAATCGTTCATGTAGAATGTCAATAGTGACGTCCGCTCTGTGGCACGTAGCGCCATCTTGCTGGAACCACATATCTTATAGGTCCATATGGTCCAATTTGGGCTGCAAAAAATGGGTTATCATCGTTTTGTGGTGATCGCCTTATCAGAGTCGTTTTCGAAAAATTACGAAAAATCCACACCAAACGGTAACTGTACGAGGATGCATTGTCATCTGGTGAACCTCGTGTGGGTTGGTGTCGTCCTGTATACTGTAATTTAGTTTGTTAACACAGCCATTCATCCAAAGATGCGCCTCTTAACTAAAAATCATTTTTCGGCCAAAATTGGAACTTAGTAGGCTCCGAAGCCCAGTCAGCGAACAAACGATGTTGTCCATACATTTTGAGCTATTCGGTCAGTTAGATCTTGTACAGTTTTAGGCCCAAGTCTCGACGCAAAATTGCCAAGCTGAAGTCTGCGAAGTTGTGCACGGCGAGAAATGGAATGCCTCTTTCTGTTGTACATTTCAGGGTCCACGGCGATATTCTCGGCCAATCTTGCGTTCCTTTAACGTACGAATATAGGCTGATTGATTACCGAACCAGTCGTCTTAAGCGTGTTCACCAAACGTTTAAGAGTCGGGCCACCACGTCAACCGTGAAATGGGCGCAATGCGCGCAATGTTAGTACTAACGAGCACTCATTTTGATAATAGAATTTTATCATTTGGATGACACGATCAGTCGTGTAATTTACCATGGTGATTTTGCACCAGTAACTTAACAATAAACAACTAATTTGGCAGATATCACCAAAACAACATGACCAAATGATTTTTTTGGGCTTACAAGCTTAAATCAACTAGATATTTAACTTTAGTAACTTGTGAATTAGTTGATAGAGGCAACGTACGTATTACTTCTGGAGTTAGTGGTAATTTGAACGTCAGAGCATGACTAGGTGTCATGTGAGACTAGTTAATTTTTCATAGCGCTATTAATTATCATATCAAGTCTCGACATTATAGCTTTTAAAGGTCGTTTTTCTCGTATTCTTTAAGGCGGGAGAAATATTTTTTGATCGGGTCTTTCACATCGATATCGTCAAACATGTCTCGCACTTTATGACTGCATGATTATAACATCACAATATCAGACTCTCAGTGGCTGAAAGTAGTTTGACTTATTCATTTTTGAATTGGAATCCGCGCTTTTAGTTTGGCTTGGAAAGGGTAACCTCCTTCAGTATCAATTCGTTTACGAATTATTCTTAACAACAATGACTGCTGCATTGCACTTTCCTTTACGTTTCAAAAGTTAATAGGGACGTATTTTACTTACCTGTGATCAATTTTGGGACGAAAGAGGACTCAAGCATCAGCTATAGTCCCAGTCGCATGAACACTTTGTTTTATTGGTGCTCTGGGGACTCTAGAATCTACTTGAGTTATGGGGTAAGTACCAACAACAGCTGCCAGGTGGTTTCTTACTGGCATTAAGAAATAATTCAGCAAATAATGTTTTGAAAAACAACGAGCGCATTATAAACACATGAAGTGGGAAGCACTTGCAGCAACATCTTCTGGCATTGCCGCTATGTTAAAAACAGGTGGCAAAATAGAGCACACAATGCTCAAGATCTCTATAGACTTTCACAGTAATAAAATTTCTGTGTTTATTGTTGCCTAATTCATTGGGGTGAATGTACTACTGACAACAGTCTGGAAGCTTTAGACCGTTTCATGAAGGATATTCGCAGAAATAACTTATTTAGGGGTGAAATTGCAGTTCCCTTCTGAAGCGATTTCTGGCAAACAATACTTCTGGTGACTAAAGGTGGCAGGACTGAATAAATGATTGCCTCACTGAAATGATCATTTCCATAGGCCATGATTGAAAGATTCCTTTTGGTACTCAACATGAGTTCTTTCTTCTCGTGTCACAAATACTTCCAGCCTAGTTACTATAAATACGGCGACAAAGTGGCGAAAATTTGATAGTATACTCGTACTATATGATTCCGCTATCTTGCGGGTGACGGGTTAGAATATATCCGGGGTTCGGAATGCGTATTAAGTAATGATTAAATTACTAAAGGATCTCTGCTCATCTCACATCACTACAATAAAACTCCGTAACAACACCACACTCAAAACAACATTGAAAACCTCTCCGGATGGGAACTATCCATCCAAGCATATATGAAAAGGAATGTAGAAAAAATTGGGATAGGATTGTGAAACGTACGAAGTTTGTCCAGCCGACTTCTTTTCAAACAGTATCAAATTAGTAAGTATAAATCGGATATCATAGCATTTCAAAAAGGCGGTACTTTCTAACACAGGCATGTATGAAAACAAAATGTAACGTTGAAATATTAAAGGATCTTCGTATCCAGCGTCATCACTAGGACGAAATTAATAACCGGTTTGCCCTACTAGATGGCATAGAAAATAAGGTAGCAGTATGATTAACAATAAGAAATGTTGCAAAGCCTTTAAAGGAAAGCATTGGCTCGATGAAGAATGTGAGGAAAAAGTAAAAGCCCGTGAGGTTCTAAGACTTCAAGCTCTGGTAAATAGTGAAGAGATCACGCGCAAGGATATCAGACTCTACGAAAAGAAATCAGCCGGTTCTTGATTCTTAAAGGTTTGGTTTTCAACAAGCAACACTGTTTCTACAGATTGTTAATTTGACAGTTTTAATCTGAAAACCATGGTTCGGTTCGTCAAACTTATCGTTTGTTCTTCTTCTTTTCCTTTTTCCGGCGTTGTTATGGTCAGAAGTGTAGGATCATAACCTTCCCACTTAACTGCATTCCTACTGGTCCGCTTGTGGGGTCCGCCGGTTTGACCTCAGAAAGTAGCGGCAGGCTTCCCGGTTTGGGATTACTTCATCGCTGAGGCCAATCAAATGCTGGTGTTTTTGCATTTGTTTGCACCAATTGTTTTTCGGCCTGCCTTTTTTTTTTGTGACACGGGCATGCTCCAGATTTTTTTGTTTGATCTTACTCTTACAACACCGGTGATCTCCAGTCGTGTCAACCCACTGATTTGCATGTACACTTGTGGGGCAGTTTAATGGTGGTATACATATGTGTCCCTAGGCTCACCTTGGTGTTTTCTAAATTGCCTAGATGTGATTTTTGTTTACCTTTGTTTTAGTCGCCTTTTACGACAAGCGAGAGGTATCGCTGCAGGGATATGCTTAACCCGTCCCTGCACGGAAATCAAACTTATCGTTTGTTATGTTCACGACTTAGTCAACTTAATCGTCCATCTGAGCAAGTTATTCGGAACAGGACGAATCGTTTTCGCGCCACGTACAATCTAGTGGATAAAACGCATCCCCAAAGACGACAAACAGTACAAGAAGAAGTTATTGCCGTTGTAGATCGCAGTGTTGAGGAGAATCCGAATGAGTCGATTGCCATCGTGCACAACAATTGGAGCTATGTGCAAGAATTGAAACCGCGTGACCATTATACGCATCGCTGGTGCGGTGAATGGGTGGAAAACATGATTAATTTTCTCTCATTTTCAACGCAAAAATGTTGTCCTTTGATGAGGACATTTTTGGTAAAATGGCTATGTAAACTTGCAAAATTGCCGAATTCGGAGTAGAGAAAACCCAGAAGACTTTGTCGAAACGCCCTTACAACCATCAACACTCACTGTTTGGTGTGCTTTATGGGCTGGTGGAATCATCGGCACATAGTATATGTAGATAATGTCGGCTAGAATGTTACCGTCAATGGAGAGCGCTATAGAAACATAATTTCTGACTTCTTCGTTCCTCAGTTGAATGGCACTGACGTGACAGAGCTTTGATTTGAACAAGTCAATATTAGCGGGTCGAACTATCGACCATCCGGGAAGAAAAAATATATTAGCAGCTACTGAGAGAATGATAAGGCCGCGGGGAATTCCACAAAATTGTCGACGAACTATAGATTTCATAAAGGCGTATGCGACTCTATAAGCCGACTGAAAATCATGTCTTTACAAGGCTGGGAATAAAGTTTGGTGTAACTGATATAAGTATGCCTAAAGGAAAGCAAAAACAAGTTAAATTACGAAAAGTTTTCTCTGAAGCATTCGAGATACATGAAGATGTATGGCAAGGAGACGCATTGTAACCGAGTCTTTTCAATTTGGTATTCGAATTCGTAATGAAATCTCTTCAGGAGAGGGGAATCACATGCTGACGATTTAGACCTGCTGGGAAATAATGAGTAAAAAGAAATGTATAAAATCTAATAATGGAAAGAAAAGAAGTAGGGTTAGACGTAAATGAAAGTAAAACCAGGTATATGGTCACTGACCAACTTGGATCGATCCAAACTTAGTAGCTGGACGTACTCGATAAGCGCTTGAAAAAGTGGACGAAAGCGACTGTCAAAAATGGCATAGAGATCCTGTATATGAGGAATAAAGGAACTAATCAAAACAACTCTCTTGTCGCGCAACATCCAAAACCCTATTTATAAAAGCATAATAGTGTCAAAAACACTTAAAGGATGTAAAACTTGGTCTCTGATTAAGTAGAAGGAAATAGATTTCAGTTCTTTGAAAAGGAGATCTTAAGGAGAATCTGTGATAGAAAACAGCACGAGGAAACAGGCAAATGGAAAAACTACACAATCATAAACTCGAGGAACTCTATTCAGCCCCAAGCTCAATCCAAGTAATAAAATCTCGAAGCCTAACATGTGTATTACAGCGTAGAACGAATCAATAGTCGGCGAATCATTAAAAGAATAATGAGTGAAAAACCCATAGAAAAAAGACTGTCAGGAAGGCCGCGCCATAGGTAGGATATAAAGATGGCAATATAAAGATGGACCTAAAAGAGATGGAGTAGAACGGTGAGAAATGGTGACAGTGATAAATGATTTTCAATTGGCGCGGGTAGATTTTGGCGGCCTGCGACGGCCATGTTGTTTTGGTGACATCTGTCAAATCTCTTACTGATGACAAATTACCATGGCAAGTTAAACGATTGCCCTTCACATTCGACTCTTCAACGTTTGGTGGCCAGATTTGAAACGATCGTTTCGGTAATCAATCAGCCAACGTCAGCGTACGTCAAAGGAATGCAAGATCGGCCGAAAACATAGACGTGGAAAGAACTCGGCATTTCGCGGACTTCAACTTGACGAATTTTGCGTCGGGACCCTTAAAAGATCTAACTGACCCAATAACCCAACATTTATAGACAACACCATTTGTTCGCTGACTGGGCTTCGAAGCCTTCTAAGCCCCAATTTTGGTCGAAAAGCCATTATTAGCGAAGAGGCGCCTTTTTTGTGTTAACAAGCTAAATTGGCGTGCAACCCATATGAGGTTCACCAGGTGACAATGCAGTTACCATTTGATGGATTTTGGGTCGACAGCGTTATTAGTCCGTACTTTTTCGACCACGTTGATGAGCCGGTCAATGGCGACCGCTACAGTACGATGGTATCCAATTTCTTATGGCCCAAAATGAACCATATGGACCTAGATGACATGGGGGGTGGTCGTGGTGCAATGGTAATCATTAGTTGCACCGATTGTCTGTAGTTCAAGTGTGTCTATAGTCAAGAACAATTGCTATACGGAAAAACTGTGCAACAACATCAGTTGTGAATGAGAAATGATCAAAAAAGTGCAGTATAAGATCACTTCACAATGGCATGGAAACTAAAAAAGTTACTGTGAACTACAACCAACGCGACGAATTTAGTCGAACCTATCGAACCCTATCTAGGACAACCACTCCCAGAGAGTAGTGAACGGACATCGTCGATACAAACCATCTGCACCCCGTCCAGGTTGTGTGAAAAATACCATAAGAGCGTACACTCTTGAGCCTGCATGGACCCTATAAAAAAAAAAAAAAGTGGTTCCAGCAAGACGGCGCTATTGAGGGTAAGGTCATCTCTCGCAGAGGTGACGTGAATTGATCCCGCTAGACTTTTTGTCGTGGGGTTTTCTGAAGTCGCAGGTCTATGCGAATAAAACACAATCGACCGATGCTCAAATTAAGCCGGATCTATACGGAAGAGTCGGGTCTGTGCCAGAAGCCGGAAGAAGCACTTCGACGATGTCTTTTAAATATAAAAAGAATTTTAAAAATACCCCACACACAAGTGGTTTTATTCCATTTCAACATCTATCCGCCCTTATTGAAAAACTCTCACTACCACTAAGCCATCATTCCAGACCGTGTTATCCAAGAGAACAAGGACCTTCAACCTCTCATCTAGAAAAGGTTAGTAAGTAGATTCCCATTGAAAATTATCTTGAGCATATGTACGCCAATCGAGGGAAATTGTTTTACTATATTATTCATTCGGCCGGTGATATTTTTGGTTTTTAAGAGCAGAGATAGTACCTTCAATTGGACAAGTGTCTGTTTTCTTTCTTTTAAAGGAATTAAGGTTGATCGTTCATTAAAGACGTCAAATGTTTGAAGGACAAACAGCTCTCTCCTTTTAAAAAGGGTTTCCGCTAAAAGCTTTTCTTTTTCATTATTGCCTATGGTAGGACAGTTTGACGATTCAAGAGTGTGCATATCTAAGTTAAATTTCTTGGATATTTTTACCATGTTCCAAAAGGACCGGGATGGTTAAAGTGGCAAATGTCAATTACATTCAAATTGGTCAATTACGATATGTATATAACTCAGCTGAAAATTGAAAGAAGATAAAGCCTATCCGAAGTCAACCTGAGCGGTAGCGCTGTCAATATCCGCTGTAGCATAGCAGAAGAAGAACATGTCATTTATTGGTGTTGCCTCCTGACCTTTTTAATTATTTGTTCATTGTTTCACCGCCTTTCAACCTTCACGTCTGTTTGACCTTTCATCCCCCGCCCAATACACTGATGTCCAATGATTATATTTATCTCGTCTTACCCCCACCCTGCCTTTGAATATTTTAAACTTTTTGAATATTAAACATTATTTGCTTTTACTCTGGGTACATCCTTTGGGACTTGCTTGATGTTTTAAAAAAAAATGTAAACTTCAACTGATCTTCGCCTTCGTGACATTTGGTAAGACTTTCCTTTCCCTGATATCCCCAAAGAAAATTACAGAGCAAGCGACTGATATACCCATATTTGGTTTCTGCGTTGTATATAATTTTACCTGGCGTTGTATTTAAGCCGCATCCGGGATGAGGATGTTTTATACATGTATCCAGAATTATCGGACTATTTCTGAATCAAAATTTAGATGAAGCAATAGACCGTGCTCAGTACTGTTGAAGCACACAATCCATGGGAGTGCGCAGGTAGAATGGGCTTTAAAAATTAAGGACTTTATATAGCAGCAGCTCACGGCCGGCGTTCAATAATTTTCATACGTCGTATCGGTGTAGATAATGATGGTTTAATTCAAACAAATGGTCGACTTTAATTATAGCTAGGACCATTTCATTTTCACCCAGGAAACACTAATTAAGGATATTTGATACAAACTGTCACGATTGATAAATGAGAAAATGACGGAAACCACGAGTTCGAGGTGTACACGAATGCTTCATATGACTCGCTGGGACCGGTCTGTGGAGTGTGAAGACGCCTTGCAAGGCAACACTTACAACATTTATATGAATGGGCGAGATGAGGATGTGTTTTTCTTTTGGTTCCCTGGTTTCCTTTCAAACCCATACTTGGTATGCTTGCGTCTGTCTATGTACAAACTGGATGATGGGCACAAACTGAAGTAGTTGCTTCGAGCAGCTCATTAAAATGTCAGATATTTGTTCAAATAAGAACGTGAACAAATACACGTTCTATGTTTGTCAGATCTCCAAAAATATGGTACGCCGTCACCATCATCAAAGGAACCACTTCCGTAGGTGCGCGTATTTCTTCGGTTAAACTTTTCATTCAAGTGGTTTGGGTACTCCTTCGATGTCATTGAGGTGAAGTGGCGTTTGGTGTTCAAATGCAAAGTTTTATTGCTTATATGTTGCAAGGATCAAAAATACAAGCACACAAGGGTAACAACGACATACGTGAACTGCCACATCATCAAACTAATATTGCTTCATCCCGCACTTCATTTTCACGCAAATTTAATTCCTTTTCGGGCTTTGAGCAATAAACGAAATGTGTTCCGCTCGTTCGCTTTACAATCTCTTGTCACATTACTTGGATACACACAAACTAGTTAAGCTTTGTGTGTCGCCACCTTCTCACAAACAGCTCATGCATTTAGATTGCTTTTAGAGGACTTGTGTCATAAACGAACTTATGTTCCACGTTAACCCTATTTTACTGCAGCTTAGATGATGGTGACTTTTTATGCGGAGCGACTTCTTTTTCAATTACTTACTAGTCAGTCAAGAACATGACAAAGTAAGAAGAGCTATGTTCTTTGGCAAATGGTCTGACAGAACAAACTGTTTCGTTCCTTACTCTTGGTTGAAAGCCTTCTTTTGCATTATAACAAACTGTCTCGTTTATGAACTTACTTCTTATAATCTAAAAAAATCCATAGAAACGACCCAGATGCCTACGGCGTTAGCTTCTGATCCTGATGATACTAGGTTCAAATTGCAATAATCGGAATTATTCAATATTTCGCGGTGACTTCTCCGCCGAATATTTTTAAAACGTTCCATCAACTTTTAAAGCATGGAGGTTTGTTGTACATTGAAACGACGCTTCCACTTATCTGTATATCTATAATCAATTACCCATCGTTGCTTACCTCACTATTTATAGAATATACAAGTGGACGCCTAATCTAAAACCTCAGTTTAGACTTTTATGTAGAAGTCTAATGGATTGAGGTGAGAAAAAATGAGAATGAAGGGAGCTTGTTGAACTTTTAAGACCACACGGACCGTCAAAAGCCGCCATCTTATACAAATGTCTTGGTTATAAGGGTATTGGGCTTTTAAAGGCCAAGGATTATTAGGGAAGTATTTAAGGACATTTTGTTTTTAAATTACTTCCTTACTAAATAGAAAAAAATAATTTTGAGTAAAGGAAATCTTTATTTGGACCTTAGCAATTTTATTTGCTACATAGAAAAGATGATGTCTGTCAAGCGACTGCTGCCAGTGTTGATACACATTTGTACCCGTTTTATTCCATTTTCCATGATTTCGTAAGATTTCCGGTTCGCATTCCTGTCGAATACTTCCTTCAAGGGCTGCGATCGTCTGAGGTTTGCTGGCATAAGCTCGCGACTTTAAGTAGCCCCAAAGGAAAAAGTCAGGGATGGTTAAAACGGGCTATCTTGCTGGCCATGCCGAATTTACCTTTTAGTTACAATAGTAGTACATTTAACATTATTTTATTAAGGAACCTAACTGAATTATTTAACCATGAATGATATATTGAAATGAAAGTTAGTTTAAGCACTAAGTGGTGATAGCCCTAGTTTTAAGTGCGCTGGACAAAATATCATGTTCGTTATAGGGAGCGGCGAGACGTGAGAGCAGTAAAGAACAAAGAAGATACGAAAAAAAGGAAAAAGTGAAAAATGATGAAGTCAAGCTGAGAGTTTCGAGATGATTCGGCTGGCAAGCTATGAATTTAAGAATGGGTTAAGATTAGTTAAATTAATTTTTACCAAGCAGTAAGTTTGTTACGTTAATATTACAAAGAGATCCTCTACACCTCATCTGGATAATGGCCAGTCTTTTAGATTTTTAAGAAACCTGTAAATGCTAACACTATTGCATATACATATAACTGGGAAGTATGTTGTATAAGTGTGGAGCTCAACAGTAGTGTTGCATCGGAAGTATTCTGTTCTAGCTCTTGGCACTGCGACATTATTTGCTGCTCTAAGAGAGTAAGTTATGCCATTTCCCATTAAGTTGTTGTAACCACTTCTCATGCAGAATATTCTTAGAACCTTATAGACTTAGTGGCAGTGCTTTGATTCGTTTAAATAATGGAAAAGACGGCTCCCATCTAGATTATTGATTATATGTAGATCTGATTATCTTTTCTTGAGCTATGATGAGAGGTTGCAGATTACTCGCGTATGCACTACCCCAGCAAGAGATTCCGTATTCCAAGCGAGAATTGACCAATGCATAATAAATTGAGGTAAGTAAATCATGCGGCACTAGTTTGCCTAAGTAAAATATTCTATTAGCAACTCCTAAATACTTACATTCCGAAACCGATTCTAACAGCAAACAAGAATCATTGCAGTTGGAACGATCACAGTTTGTGTCATGTAGACCAACTCCTAAGATAGACAATTCTTTCGTAAAAGAGAAGCACATTATTTTAGACTTTCGGCTTAATACCATACTGTGAGATGTGAGCCAACGTACCAAGATATCTAAATCTAAATTCGTTTGGATTTTCAGACTTTCAAGAGAAGAAGTAGAATACGACAGAAATAGGTCGTCCGCAAAAGCGATAATGTGCCTTTTTAGCGGAAGATGAAATATAGAATTTTCTTATATATATATAAGGAACAGCATTGGTCCCAGTACTGAGCCTTGGGGGACCCCTGAATCCGGACGAGGAATTGGATCATTCAAGGTAGTATTCGCACAGACTACCTATATTCTATTTTTAAGATATGATGAAACCCAGTTTAAGATGGTACTTCTGAAACCATATTGACGAAGTTTCCTCAGCAAAAATTTGTGATTGACAAGATCAAATGCTTTCGTCAAATCAAGGAACAGGGCAACAGTTCTGTTGCCTTTGTCTATTCCTTGATTTATATTTTCCAAAAAAATCGGATGGCATCTTCGGTAGACTTCCCTTTCATGAAACCAAATTGAGATGTGCTAAGTAAAGGGTCCGCCAAATAATTTTTTTTTTTTTTGAAAATGCTATAAAAAAAACTACTGAATATTTTCTCAAATTTCTTTTTTTATTTGAAAGTACAATCCTTCCGGTTAATAATGGAAAATAATTTGATTCAAATGGCTGCCTCGGCTGGCCATGCAGTAGCCTACACGATCGGTCCAATCGATTGTGTGCAGCTGTATTTCACCAATGGCTTCACGAATATTGTCCTTTAAAGCGTCAATTGTCTCTGGCTTGTCGGCGTAACACTTATCTTTGACGGCACCCCACAAATAATAGTCCAACGGTGTCAAATCGCAGCTCCGAGGTGGCCAAACGGCATCAGCTCTGCGGCTGATAATGCTATCTTCAAAAACAGGGCGCAAAACATCGAGTGTAGCTTCGGCTGTGTGGCACGTAGCGCCGTCCTGTTGAAACCGAATGTTGCCAATATCCTCCTCTTCAATTTTTGTGAACAAAAATTCGTTCAACATGGGCCGATAACGATCGCCATTGACTGTAACGGCCACTCCTTGCTCATTTTCGAAGAAAAATGGCCCAATTATGCCTCTGGACCAAAATCCGCACCAAACAGTGGCTCGTTTTGAGTGCACCGGCTTTTCAATGTATGCGTGCGGGTTTTCTGTGACCCAAATGCGACAATTTTGCTTGGTTACATACCCGCCAAGATCAAAATGAGCTTCATCTGAAAAGATGATTTTTTTGGCAAAATCGGCACCATGATTTTCAAAGTAATGTCGCAATATTTCCCAGCGTTGTTCAAGCGTATACACAACCATATTCGTTCAGCGGAAGGATAAAGCTAATTATCTGTCAAATCAGACATGAGCTAAGTGTTACCATTCACGAAATAAGCACTACTTGAAAAAAAAAACGTTAGATGGCGGACCCTTTATTTTGTTTTTATCGCAAAATCTTATCATTCTTTTACTAATTATTTTTTCGAAAATTTTGGAAAAGACGGTTAGCAAAGAAATTGGCCTATAATTATAAGGGTCACATTTATCACCCTTTTATGTATGGGAATTATTACTGCTCTTGTCAAGTATTTTGGAAATGTACCGTTTACGAAACTAACGTTTATGAGATATGTTAAAGGTTTACCAGTCAATTTACTAATTTTTTTTAGAACAATCGTTCTTATACGTTTTAATAATTATTATCGAACAATAGGTGGCGTTAATGAGTTGTGGCACCGCTCTATTTGTGAAAATTGACGTTTGTTATTGCGAAGCCAGTGGCAATTTAGAAATTGACTGAGTAAGTTGTTGATAGTGAACGTTTAAAGAAGCAAGTTTTTGTAAAAATGGAAATCACCCGTGAAGGCTTGCGTTGGATGATTTTTTATGATTTTAAAAAAGGCCGTACTCAACAACAATGCATAGAATCGCATCGTGCAACTTTTGGTAATAAAGCACCATCAGAGAAGACTGTTTAAAATTGGTTTACAGAATTTCGTCATGGTCGTGCGTCCGTCAGTGATGAATGTCGAGAAGGTCGGCCAAAATCGGTTGTCATTCCGATCGATGCTGTACGCAACATGATTAAAGAAGATCGGCATGTGACTTACAGACAGATAGAGACGTCTCTTGGAATATCGTCGACTGCAATACAATCGATTTTGCATGAACATTTAGGTGTGAGAAAGATATATTCCAGATGGATTCCGCATAATTTGATCGAAGCGCAAAAAAAGGGTCGTGTTGATTGGTGTCAGGAAATGTTGAGAAAATTCAACCAAGTACGTTTAAAATCCGCCTACAACATTGTTACAGGAGACGAAACTTGGATATATTCGCATGATCCTGAAAGCAAACAACAGTCTACTGCTTGGGTGTTTAACGATGAACCCAATCCCACTAAAGTTGTTCGTTTCTATATTTCTATGATATCAGCTTCAGAATGGAAAAAAATGTTTCCGGAATTGGTTTGAGCGTATGCAACTTGTTCGTTTCTGTTTCACTTTTTGTAAAAACTTAAAAGGCAACCCTCGTACCATCGACTCCGCTTGATCTCTTGGATGTCGTAATGGTAAATGCTAAACAAGAGTAGATCAGCTCGCCGGGAGCTAAGCTACAATTCAAGGTCTTCTACAATGAATTTTGCAAATGTTTACCTGGATCTCAGGAACCACAGTAGCCAGGATTCTAAAGCCGCTCGCTGTGAGCTCAGAATCATATACTCTTTAACACAGCCAAGTTTCAGACTAATAGCTACTTGGCAAGTTCGGTATGATATATGCGTACGGAGAGACGGACAGACAGGAAAGCCTATGCATGTCTTCCCTAACCCAGCCTTGCAAGGTAGAAGACTAAAAGAATCGGTGAAGTTAAGCGTACTCTGTTTCAGTTCATTATTAATTTTAAATGTGTGGGTAGTCACATTGGCAATTTTCACAACGATTTTTTTACCAGCCTACATGTTAAAAATCACATATGGTAGTGGTTTACGAGTACTTATGCCCAGCCGGCTGAGTCATGCTCAGGTCTGAAACTGAAACGGTTATTCAAAACCATTTGATTGCCCTAAGCACATATAGACGAGGCTCTATAAGCCACCTTCTCAAAGACCTTCCTGATACCCGAAAAGAGGCTTATCGACCGGAGATTTGTCGGGTTGGATGTATCTTTACCCTCTTTGGAGCTGGCTGCACCACCGTTGTCCTCCATGCATTTATAAGTACATTGTTGAATATGCCGTTCGATTCACAGCTCTCCTCTGATACTCAATGTTGGGTTCTGCATAACTGCATCATCATTAGAAAAGGCATCTTCGTCTGACAATTCTTGTTCCAACCACTTATCGATAAACTCACTATAATATGTCATTTTTCACTGAAACCATAAAAAAGCAGTTTAAGAAAAAAAATCACCTAATCAGCTTTCGCCCGTTTCAGCAACTCTGGGCGACCGAGCTAGTACTTATGCGGCACTGAGGAGATGGAAGATTTTATAATGCGCGATATATTCACGATTTTAAATTTGAAAGTGCCCCGGAGACGTTAAGTAGGTGCTTAGTTGTTGATAAGATTTAAAACACTTGAATTCGGTGTACGCGACGTGTTCAAAACATTATGAGACTCTTTAGAATCTTACGTGCTAAGTACTCGTACATTACATTTTTAGATTTATTTTTGTTATTTGGTATATTTATTTTTGGATATAAAGGATAAAGGTATTTTCGGGTGCTTGGAAATTATTTGCTAATCTGACTTAAATTTTGTGTGAAAAATAAAATTGAATGCTCCAACATCCTTGTAGCATTCGAAGAGTCTACTCTGAGCAAGCAAAATGCTTATGAGTAACACGATAGGCGCCCTAGAGTAAAAAAAAATTTCATGAAGAATCATCGAATTTCATCAACGAAGTTGCTCAGAATATTGGCATATAGGTAATGTCATAACGTTTTTTTCCAGATATTTTGGGCATGAAACGTGAATCAGCGAAGTTTTTTTCTGAAAGTGCTAAATTTTGACCAAAAGAACTGTCGCATGAGCATCGCTAAAGAGCTATTGAATGACGTGAATGACCCAGATTTGCTAAAAGGGATGATCACAAGCGACAAAAAACTGCTATATGCTTATAACTTCGAAACAAAAACCCAATCATCCCAATGGGGGCAACGAGAAGAGCTAAGATCGAAAAAAGTACGCAAAGTTCAGTCAAATGTGAACGTTTTGTTCACCATTTTCTTCGACTATAATTGCGTTATTTTTCATTAGTTATTTCCATAAGTTCGCACGCTCAATAATGGAAAGAAACTTTCTTAAAGTAATGTGGAATTTGAAGCTATTGATCTAACAACATAACGCGTCATTAGTACTTTCTCTTTCAGAACAGAAAAAAAACCCATGAACGGATGAAGATTGACAACGACTGAAGAGATAAAAAAAAATCACTGGAAGAACTCAAAGCTATATAGGTAATAAAGAGCGCCTAATAATAACAGAAGTCATAGATGGCGTTGTAGCTCATGAAGGGCCAGATCCATGTTTCTCTCATTCACTAATGTTTAGGCCATTTGCATTTCACCCAAGTGAACCGGCGATTCCGCCGAGAAGAGAAGCCGTAAAATAAACATTCGATGATGTTGGTGTTATTAGGATCCGAACTTGCTCATGACGCATTAACGGCTGATACACTATCCTCTGCGTCACAGAGCTCTCAACATAACAGATATACTTCAAGGGTTGATTAAACAAAGCATTGGCGCAAACATATTATATCTGAGGGAAAATTCTTTGAAGGAGACAAAACAGATATGGATAAATACATAAATATTTTTCGGAAAAATAAAAAAGTCACCTTATTTTTTGAACAAACCTTGTATTACAGGGGTTATTCGAAGGGATATCCGTAGTGATGCGAGAAGTATACGTGAAGTAAGTGTTAATTTCTAAGCATACTTCGAGTGTCATTTCATCAGGTAGGCATGTGACAATGTAATTATATCATGCTTCTAATTAAAGACAAAAAACATTCTCTTGCTTGACCTGATGAACCCTCTTGTATGCACAGAAGTGTTCAACAACTTCAATTAAAGTAATAGATCAATAAAATACAAGGAAACAAAATTCCCACAACGTATATAAATAGTTTCTTCACAAAAGTGCTTCAAAAACATTTTGTATGAAAGAAAAATAAAAACTTCTCCACTTTCAAAGTTTAAAGTTCCCCGTCCACCACCTATCAAATTATCAAACAAAGCCAGCACACAGACCATGTGGTCTGAAGTATAAAAGATAGTAAAACCTTAGAAAACACTGTCCTAACCAGCACATTCTCTCCCTGACTGTGGCAAGACCAGAATTTAACGAGAACTTTCCTTGGTCGAAATCTATAAAGTGACTTTCCTGTCAAAAAGACGAAAATAAAAGAAAAAACTTTCAAAACTTGGGAAATGTACATATGTCTGTAAAATGAATAATTCAAACTTTCCCGAAACTAGCTTGGCCGTAAAAAAAAAACTAAATTGATACCAAATATAACATGGTCCGACGTTATGGACAGACCTGTTAAATTTTTCCCTAATTGATAAATAATATACCAAAATAAGGGAAAACAGGACCTCCTCTAAAAACTTTATAATTGATTCAAGAGGAAGTTTAAGAAAAAAAATTAATTAAATGCAGCGACGTGAGCCAGCTTTAAAAACACCTAAAGGAGGGTAAAAAAGTAAGTGAAATCACGTACATAGTACGTTATAGCTTATTTGTTTAGATGTAATTACCTAATTTCTCTCCACACTCCACGCTGCGTAGTAGCGTCAATATCAAGCCACCAGCCAACAGCAATAAAATGTGTCTTTCCATGGTTGGGATGCTTGCCTTCTGCTCAAGGTCTGATAAATGTGTTTAACACCAACTTGCGTTTATTTTATTTCAATTTTTTTCTCTCTTTCTTGCCTTATTATTTCGATGTATGTGGGAAGAATCCTTTTACTAGGTTTTTCAACGCTCACGACGAGGATGCCCGGGTAGCCGCTCTACACGTATTCGGTCTCGACTATATGGGGAAAGATTAACTCACAGATTACACTAATAGAACCAGACTTGTACGGGCCCAACTATAGCCAGGGAGGAGTAGTAGCAGTTGATGTTTGTATTTTTGCCACTACTCGTACTATGTTATTACTGGTTGGTTGTTAAGGATTTAATGTCCTTACTCCACTATTATAAATTCTTTTGCACATTTCTCACGTTCGTTTCGCCTTCGTCTGCTACCATACGACACAGCTCTGGCGCTTCTCTCAATTCATTTAAGCCTTCTTGAGCGTTGAATACACTAACCCGCACACGGACACGAAGTTATTTAAACATATAGATACTTTTATAGATACTCGGTCGAATAAATGGAATGAACATAATTTTTTTTCATTTTTATGTGGTTCTTAGATACTTTGTTGTGGATATTTATGCAAACAATTCAAGAATATATTTGGTTGTTGGTTTTTTCCCTCCTCTTTGGAGGGCTGTTAAGTGCTGCTCTTTAGTGGGTGGGATTGTGCTGTTTATGTCTATTGTAGTGGTGCACAAGGATAACTGAAATACGCAAATGAGGACGAATAACTATACTTCACTGGGTTTTTGGATCTCTACAGGGTTTGTGTTATTTGTCGTCCTTTTTTTGTTTCTTTTTATCAAAATGCCAATTTAGCTCGTAGGCCGGGTGAGGACAACGAGGGGATGGTGCAAATTGTTTTATTGAACTTTTGCCAGTTTGTACTGTGAGTATTTTCTCATTATATGTTATTCAATAACAAGGGTTACATGAAAGGATATTTAATTCACTATCGAAATGTTGCTTATTTCACTTTATTTTTTGCATGTAGGTTATGATTCCGAAACTAACATTAAGGGAATTTATTTAAAACACTTTTCCGATTTAAAGCAAAATACAAGGAATGTCGACACGATTTTACAATCTATGCACGCCGCCACACGAATTAATACTTTATTTGTATTCCATCAAACAGGAACCCATGTAGCCGGCAGCCGTTGCTTAAATTTATTTACATGTTTCTCTTTTTTTAATTATTCGAAATAGAGTCGAAGTTTGAATTTCTAAACCGAAATGCGATATTTGATGAATCACTTTTTTTTATTGGTGATGTATGCAGACTGAAACACTAACTAATCCTGAATTTTATTCAACTTCTGTTTTTTCCAACTTTGTGGATTTTATTGTTGAAGAGCTCTTGGTTGTGGATTTCTGGAAATGAAAATATGAATTTTATTAAAAACAAGCAATGGTTAATTAAATAAATTAAAACAAAGTACTATTTATGAAGGATTATCCTGATGAGTGGGCAATCGTGTATACTTTCTGCATATTTAAGTGTCATCCAGGAAATCTCTCAAAAATAAAATAGTGAAGCACAATAAAACTTGCGTCCAACTTCACTTCAATTTGGTAAAGTGTTTTTGAAAGTTTATTTTTCAGGTGTTGGTCATTATCATACTGATATAGAGTCATACATAGCTCCCTGTTGATGCTAGTCAACCATGCTTAAATCACATACACCAAACCGAACTGTCATTCGAAACCGCATTTGTTTGCTCTCAGACTTCAAAGAATTGGGGAGCATTGACCTCAAATTCGTGGGAGTCAAGTCGTTCACCACGGCGGGGAGCAAAGGGGATAAGTTTATAAGCGATGTGTTAAGTGTTCGCAAAACCATAAAAACAGGGAATGCCTAAGTTCCAAGAAATGAATAAAGCAAAATTGGCTCATAAGCAGAAGACTAAACAGAAATATCACTCAGGTTACAAGCACCAGTCGTCACACCACAGATGAAGAACTGTCGGCAGGTCTGGTGCAGACGGTACAAAAGCCTATGGCTGTTCCCAAAGCCGCGGTGCCTGTTTCAAAGGGACCGGTGGCTGATGTCGACTTGAGTTCGATTCTGCTCGCCATAAAAGGGCAGATCCGCCAGCTCCAGCAATAGACTCACTTCATCTCCGCTCTAGTATACCAAGGAACTACACTCCTTGGGCAATAAAAGAAACAAAAATTGGCACGCCTCTCTTAAATCCTCCTCTGCATATGACCTTTCTAATACCATGCAATCCTACACTAAATTTGTACAACTATGTGAATCATTCTAGCTCCGATACCTGAACTGAATGCAATATCTTCGACCCCAAGTGTCTCTTCCACTTCATTAATACAAAACGAAAAACCGACAACTGTGTCGCGCTATTTAATTTTCTTAATAACTCTTCTAACGAACTCAAAATAATCGCCAACTTTTTTGCTCATATCTTCAACCCTATTACGACTATTTTCGATATTTCAAAGACGGCCTCCACACGTCTCTTGTCTCACTGCATATAACTTCCAACCTAATCACCGAAAAAATACACATCCTACAGGACGACTGTCTGTCTGTCTGCCATAGTTTTAAAAAAGTGCGAGAACCATATTATTTTACCCCTTACCGCCTTATTTCAAAACTCCATCTCTCAAGGCCTCTTTCCTCAGCTTGGGAAATATGCTTATATCACTCCAGTCCACAAAGGACTAAAAAATGATGTATCCAGCTATCGTCCCATTGCCAAGCTCTCATGCATACCCAAACTTTTCAAAAACCATATTTTCTTCAAACCAGCATGGGTTCCTAAAAGGTTGATCGACAACCACTAATCTAGTCGAGTTTGTTTCACAATCTTTGTGTGCACTCGAAGCCTACCAAAGAAGTAGACCTTGTTGCCACTGACTTCAGCAAGGCCTCTGACAAAATGTCCCACCAAATTATTCTCCTCAAGCTCACTACCCTCGGTTTCTCTCCCGGTTTTATCTCATGGACCAAATTTCATTTAGAAGATCGTTAATATAATGTTATTTTCAGATCTTCTATCTCCGATCCAATTAATGCTACTTCCGGTGTCCCACAAGGTAGTCATCTCGGCCCATTGATATTTATTCCAACCATTAATGATTAAAGAGGCGGATTTTTAGGCATGGAGTGCTGAGGTTGAAATCGAAATAAGGATTCGAATTAACAAATCCCAGTTCACTGGTTCACTTTAGCCATATGTAGTACGGGGATGGGTAGATAGAAGAGACGGGATTTCGTAGTTCAAACCGGTTTTGGTAGGGTGGTACAATCAAAGGATTGCGCCAGGGAGAACCTCGAAGAGCAAAATGTAGGAACCGGCGTTGGATGCTCTCGATTCTAGAAATGTGGGTTTGTTGGTAAAGAGGCCACACTTGAGAGGCGTATTCAAGAAGGGGCCGGACAAAGGTTATGTAAAGAGATCCGGTAACGTAAGGCTTCGAGAATTCTTTGGACCATCGCTTCACGAAACCGAGTGCAGAATTAGCTTTAAGGATTATCTCATCGAGATGTGCGCGAAAATTTTGCTCCTGGTCACATAATATTCCAAGATCGCGAATGACCTGAACGGTGGAGATTGATTATGGAGGAAGTAGAGACGAGGAGGAGATTTGATTCCTTTACGTGAAAAGGTGATTGATTGGCATTTGGAGATGTTAAGCTCCAAGCAATTTTTGGAACACCAGATGGAAAATCTAATGGAAATGGTCTTGAAAAACTTGCTGTCGTCGGCATATAGTGAGATGTGGGAATGTTTGATCACCATTTCAATATCGTTTATGGTAACAACGAAAAGAAGTGGACCTAAGTGGCTGTTTTGGGGGCCGCCCGAGGAAGCTAAAAAAGGGTTAAAGAAGGCAGATCTAAAACGATTATTAATAGCGATGTTCCAGGTAAGCAGATATCCACTTTAAAGAGATGGGGTCGAAGCCAAGAGGGAGGACAATTTAAATAGTATCAGTCTGTGGGAAGCTATATCGAAAGCTTTACTGAAATTGGTTGAAATATCGTCGACTTCTTTGCCGTTCTCTAAGGCTGATATGGTAAAGGAGGAAAATTCAACAAGGTTAGTGGTTGTAGATCCGCATTTGATTAAAAACTTGCAGCGAAAACTTAGAGTTTCGTACACAATACTCTCGAAGAGTTTGGTTAAATGTGACAGTTTGGCAATGGCACGATAGTTGTTAATCTTCCTCGGGCTTTTGTTGTGTATAGGGGTGATAAATGTAGTTTTCCATAAGCGGAAGAATTCACCTAGGGATAGGGTTAGACTGAAGTTTTTCGAGAGGGGGAGAGAGAGGGTTGAGGAGCATTCCCTAGAAATATGGCAGGAAGACTGTCAGGTCCAGAAGTGAATTCGTCATTAAATAGATTTGATTTGTTTTTGATGACATGAGAATCGACTGTGCGAGGTAGAAATGGTCCAAGGGAAAAATTCGGTAATAATATTGTAATAAAAAGAAGTAGGTGAGGTCTGAAGTAAAGGCGACGTCGGCGAAAAACTGTTTAAAAAATTTACCGAAAAAGTTGGCGATAATATTGGGGTCATTCGAGGTTTGATCATGGAAGGAGAGTAAGGTAGGGTAACATTCAGATTTTCTTTTGTAGTTAACAAAATTAAAGAAGGACCATTTATAAGATTGGCTTGCGTTTCAGTTAAATAGCGTTAGGCAGTTATGAAGGGTGGTAAAGTGGAGATAGCTGCCCAGGTAGTCCGAAAAGTCATGAAGGAATTTAGTACGAAGGAAGAATGTCCACTGTTATTTCTTTTGTTTCTTAGATAACGGAGCCTCCGATTGTACCAGGGTAGGGAGGTGGACAAAGTTTTGCGTTTCGACATATTTATCAGTATTTCCCAGTAGAATATGGATATTGCATCATTTATGGTTAGGTTATCAAGTTGAGGAGATCACTTGTGAATATGAAGTCTAGTTGTTTACCCATGTAATTTAGGACGCCACTAACTTGGCTAAGGTTTGAATCTACTAGGCGATCCAATAAGAGACATTCTTTGGAAGTAGTGGGATTGTTGGCAATATAAAACGATTGATCGTCTGATTGGGTCCATTTAAGTTGAGGAAGGTTGAAGTCGCCGAAAAGAAAGATTTCATCCTGAGGGTGACATCAATTATTTGGTCAATTGTGTTAATGGCGAGTTGATAAGATTCAATGGGTTGTGAGGGCAAGATGTAGAAACAAATGATATATAATGGCTTCTGGGGCCAAGCCACCACTTTCTCCCGCAAGTGCACTTACTGATCGCCCAGAACCTACATTTTTCTTGGTTGATCTAGGGGCCATTTGTGACCGTCAACTCCATATCGACAACATCACAAAACGTGTCAACTCTGCCCTCGATTTCGTGGAACATTGAGAGAAAGAATCCTTAAGTTACGAAATCATTATATATTACATTCGATCGATCACTTCTCGACTATTCTAGACAAGTTTGGTCCTTTCTTACGGATCCCACACTACGCGTATTGAGGCCCTCTTGCCCTTCGTGGCTTTGTTGGTCTGATCCACTTAACTTACCACCTTATACGGATCGCCTACAATTAATCAACCTCCAACTCCTTGAATAACGACGCGATGTTGCGGATATTCTTTTTATTCACGTATTTCTCAACGATAACATTGACAGCCCCTCATTATTGCCCATAATTCCCCTTAATACCAACCGCTTAACCTTCGGTCCATACCTCTTTTCCGTATAAACACTCATCCCACAAATTATGGCTGCCACGAGCCAATGTCCAGAATGCTGCGCAAAGCTAACATCAATCGTTTCGACCTTCACATCAAAAACGGCTGTCTGAGAATTGGCTTATACCACAATCCTTCACGCTTTCCTTAATCGTTTCCACTCTGTCATCTAGTTTATAAGCTAATTATGTTTTTTCTTTTTTTCTAAAGAGCATAGAGCATAGAGTACAAGATTCAGTTACTCGCAAGAGATAGTCCGTCGGATCCTATAATAGAAACGGCTCTTATTTGAATCTTATACTACTTAACTCTCGACTGAGACTGGCCTGAGAATGGTCTACTAACCGTCTATGGACCTTCGTATACGAAAGTGACCATTGCGGACCATGATCACAGTACCAGATGAATACGCTGAGCTTACAGAGTAGGTTCAGGTGCATCCCTACGATTACGCTTTGCCAATTCCCTGACGAGAGCGTTTACTTCGAGTGCCTCCTTTCCACCATTCAATAGGAACCTGCCAAACGGCGAGATTGACAGGTGCCTTAAACAAATGGAAAATAAAATTGCACAGACAGAACAGTGAACTCCTATCAAGGATTAAACTAGTGTTAAACTGGTTTACCAATGCACTGAAAATACCTGCAAGTTTTGCATTGGAACAACAGGATTCGTGGTGTAAAATCCAACTGTGCCAGTACAAGAATGATATTCAGGATCTTAAGTTTCCGAGAACGTCAGACAATTAACGCATTTTACAAACAATCAGCATTGGTCCGAAGACCGTCGTCTGGGATGACTATTTCTTGGTAATTGAGGATTCACAAAAGAAGGTGGCGGCAGTAGGAGCTGTTTTCCAGGAAGTGTATAAGTGAATGACCGCACAGCTTGAAAATAGAGTCCTACTTCATCACTTCATCCTTCGAAATGATATCAATTAAATAACCTTTGTTTTACCAGGTTGAATAAATTAAGATTTCATGGCAAGTAATGCCGTCGCCTGTTCATTTCGACGAAGCCGAGGTAATATTTATTGTTCTGCTAACTTACCTCTCACCAGTGGATGTAATGATGTAGATAACTCTACCTCCGAATATCTACAAAGTCTTCGAGAAGGTGGTTCATAGAGCCCTGTCTAACTGGGTGGGGGACAATAAAATCATTCCGGATAACCAATTAGGTTTCAGAGCGGGGCATGACACTATGCAAGTGTGCCAATACACAAGTGTCCGTCTGATTCCAAGATTGGACTTGGAAAAAGCTTTCTAGACCGAATGGTTGGAGGCCGGCCGGGCATAAATAAACCAGTACTATGCGAGTTTATGGTTTTTGACACATAAACTGGTAGAAAGCGAGAGCGCCGTGGCGCAATGTGTAGTGTATCGGCCTCTGACGCACGATGAGCGATCGGATCCCGATAACACCAACGTCATCGAATGTTCATTACGCAACTTCCCTCCTCAGCAGGGGTACTGGCAAAATCCCCCGTAGGTGTACTTTCCTTGAAAAAGTTTCTCGTAGCTCGCCGTTCGGAATCGGCATTAAACTGTAGGTCGCGTTCACTTGTGTGAAAAAAAATTCGCACACAACATAAGTGAATGAGAGGAGCTTGGATCTGGCTCTCCGTGATCTGTAACGCCATCTAAGAAGAGGAACTGGTAGAAAGTTCGTTGTGAAAATTGCCAACGTGACTTCTACCCAAACTTTTGAAATTAACAATGGATTGCTGTTTCATGCAGCTAACTTGATTCCAGAGTGAAGGTAATTTGCTATATGGCCTCAATCAGGCCCATGGTTGCTTATGAATGTCCCATGTGGTTCAATGTGAGCCAGCTTAATGGAAAGGATTCTGACTTTTGAGTCGCAATATCTCAGGACATTTCTCGGATTACAATTTAGCTATCTTTTGCGAGCTGCGGCTTTCGATTTTTGAATGGACATCTTAGCCATTTTTTTTAAATAGTGTTTGTTGAACATCAAAAGTCAGCTGTATCTGCCTAGTAGAAAACAAAATTTTCTAATCTAGCGAATAAGGGGAAACTTATTTTTCACCTACTGAATTGGGTTTCTAGTTCCCATAGTTAAGATTCCTCTCAATCTCGATAGCGAATTCATGAGATGAGAAGATGGCAATATTGAGTACATAGTGAGTACATTATAGGTCCAAGGACTGAGCCTTGCGGAACACCGGAATGAAAGTAGATTTTCCAGATTTAAAGAGAAAAACTGAAATTGATTATTTTAAATATAAGTCCGTCGAACAAAACCAAATCAAAAACTGTCTGAATATCTCGCCCTTCACCAATAATCATCTTAATTGGCACCTGTAAACAAAAGAATAGCTGCCACACCTTCAACCGGACAGAGGCCACTTGTTGTAAACTGCCAAAGACAAAGCAAAATCAGTCAAGCTACTAACACAAGCACACTTCTTCCCTTTTTCAGAAACCCAGAAAAATAAGGCTATCGAATGAAATACAATATATCGTATTAAGTGCTGTATAATTCAATCGCCTTCTTCGTCGCCTTTGTTCTTTCTACCCTATTATTTTCGCAATCATATTCATCACTTCAGGAGTCGATCCAAACTAAACATTCATCACAGACAATGTACACAAAGCGTCTCTCGGGAAACCAATATCTTTACAAGGAACATGGAACCAATCCAATCAGTGTCAAGTAAAGTTTGTCATTTCAGCACCTAATTATTTTACCATCATCCAAGACTACACAATATATTACTCAACGAATACATATTTTATCTGTTCCTCATGGGACAGTAATAAATAGATACGAGTTTATTGTATACTCCATTTAATCCTGAAGTTTGTCTTAACCGATTGTCGATGGGTAAATAAAAATATTTTGTTCAAAAGTCAATTCATATTATCCCTGAATACCAAGCTTTATCTCATCCGACTGTATCCAATAGATAAACAATGAATGTTAAATGTTGCATAAAAAAACCGACCTTAAACGATTTTTTCGACTTTTGAGTAAATCCTAATCTTATGATTTCAATGCGTTCTTAAATAAAAGATCCGAAATTTTGAGGGACATTGGGGACGATTTCGCAAGAGTAAAGTAAGCATCTGATAGATAGGAAATAATTTAAAATGTATTCTATTAATATTAGATTGAAGAATGTATACAAATTTTATTTTAGGGGAATGTAAAAAGGATGGTTTCTGAGATTTAAAAATGTTTTCCATTTGTTGTAGATTTTTTGCAGAGCTATTCTTAGTTCTATGAGTGTATATGGATTTCGCGATGCTATTATAGGATTTCTATACAATTGAAAAACGAAATTAAATTTTCGACAGCGAGCATCTCGAAATAGGAATTTCGAGATGCTTTTCAAAGTTAATACAATTTCCTCACAAACAGGAAGAGAGAAGGGCAATGCAAACCACTTGGCTGTAGCTTTGCTTTCATTCAAAAAGCTACTTTGGTGAATAGGTAGAATTTAGATGAATTGACATTTTGGAGGTACATACATACGTTCGATTGCAATTCGATTAATAGATCTTCAAATTTAATTTCTCTAATTTAAATGATGATTTGGGCCAATCTCCCATGACCTCACACACGCTTTTGATGACGTCTTCAATATGTTGTTCATTATTTATTGAGCATTAGTGAAGGATGCATCATTAAAAGGTTATGACCCGAATGTGATGCTTTGGAAAATCCCTCTTTATTTTCGATTACACCTTGTTTTGTTTTCTCTTCTTATTTCAAGTTATTTGGACCACGGTGGTATGGCAATAATAATACGATAAGATGTCAAGTGCATCAAACTAGAGGAATACGCAATTTTATAAAAGCCACGACAATCCAAATTGAGGACTCGTGCGGATCACTCATACTCTCTGCGAAATACTGCCGCCCAAAATGCACAACTTGTTCAAAACAGAAGTCAGACTTCATTAAAAGGACTCACGCTTTATCACGGGGGCTGACTTCAAGGCTAAGCACCCAGATTCGAGTTCAAGACTAACTAAGAGAAAAGGGAAAAATGTTATTGGCGTCTTAATTAAAAATAATTGTAAATTTAAAACCACTAGAGAGTCCACATATGTACCAACTGACCATGGTGAATATACACCATCTTGGCCTCTCATCTGGCCATTCTCATCTTATAATTGACTACTCCACAAAAGTTCGATGTCCTACTCCTCGCCATACCAACAGTAAAACTGACTGGGGGACTTTCTGCAAGGTAATTGACGAACAAATTGACCTAAGTATCTCCCTTAGGCCATATCAAGACATCGAAAGCGCTACAATAAACTTCAACGACCTAATACACCAATCAGCAATCTAAACAACGCCCGTAATTAAACTATATGACTTATCCTCCGATACACTAAAATTATTAAGACAAACAATTTAAGGAAAGCGAAAACTACACAAAACCTGACAAGTTAGAGATGACTTCCAGACAATGCAAAATATAATAAATCAATTAAAGAACTCAAGGAATTTCTTAAAACATACAATAACCATCGCCTTAACACATTTTTGACAAGCCCTTCAGTATCTCAAGCACAAATTACTCGATGTGGAGACTGAACAAAAGGATCAAAAAGTAAATCATTCACCAACCGCCTCTAATGAAAACCGACGGTGCTTGGTCGAGAACCAACACCGATAAGGCAGAGACACTTGCAAACTACAATACCCTAAAACAACATTTACCAACCCTTATGGCGATCTACATATCTCACTCCCGAACATCAAAACTATAAGCTGGCGCAAAATTAATCATCCAATTTTGTTTTTGAACTACAAAACATTTTTACTAAATAAAAAAAAAATTATAGAAATTATGGAAATCTTTATTTGGATCCTTTCTGTTGAGTGAAAAAGATGATATCCGTCAAGTGGCTGCCGACAGTGTTTATACGCATTTGCACCCATTTTATCGCATATCTTATAACTTTCCGCAAGATTTCCGGCGATAACTGTTCGCATTCCTGTCAAATATTCTCCTTGAGGACTGCGATCGTTCGAGGCTTGTTGGCACAAATCCCGCGACTTCAAACAGTTCCAAAGAAAAAAGTCTGGGATGGTTAAATTGGGCGATCCTGCTGGCCATGCCAAATCGCCACAAGGGGAGACTAGGCGCCCAGGAAACGATTCCTTCACAATATTCATTGTGACTCGTGCTGTGTGTGCGGTTGTACCGCCTTGTGGAACCACATGTTCACCAAGCCCGCTCATCCAATTCCGCCAGTATGAAGTCGTTTATCATGGCCCTGGAGCGTTCGCCTGTAACAATGACCGTAGTGCCGTTGCCGTCTTTAAAAAAATACGGCCCAATCATTCCTCCCGCGTGAACGCCGCACCACACAGTGACTTTAAGTGGATGGCTCTTCGTATACCACACGCGGATTTTCAGTGCTCCCGGAATTAAGATTTTGCTTATTCACGTTACCGCTTAACTGGAATGCAGGTTGTCGCTCATGATGATTTCCGATACCAAATCGTCCTCTTCGTTATTGATATTAAGGATGACTTGACAGTAATTTACACTCGACTGACGGTCAACAGGCATTAACTGATGCATGTTTGCACTTTGTTGTTGTTTTCTCGTTCTCTGCGATATTCTCAGCCGAAGATTAGTGGTTCCAGTCTGTTCGAATCGAGTAGCTAAGCGCCGGAATCAACGTCGGAATTCACGCTGCACTAACACCACCGACCGATTTTTGGTGAAAAAAATCGACACAATTATTCCATATTCCATTCCGTGGTCGTGGTGCAATGGCAATCATCACCGACTGTTGAGCCGAATGTCTGTAGTTCAAGCCCGTCCAAAAAGAGCGTACAATCTTGAACCTGCGAATTATAAAAAAAAGAAAAAAAAAACTGTCTAGCTCACAAAATCAAATATGATTGACGTACGACGCCATATGCAAAAATTATAACATCTTCCGTTTTTGTGCCACCTTGTATAAGCTCACTAGACTCGGCATGCCAAGCTGTACTTGATTTACGTATGAACTATGGGAAAGAAGTTTTTTTTTTTTATGGTTCACAACAGGGGCGGTTAATTCTCCGATATTGTTTAGCAAGCGATTTCCTAGGTTTTCTCATTCTTTCAAAAGCGTATGCAGATCAGGTCCAAAAATTGAGGTCATCAAGTTAATGCTGCCATGTGACTTCGTACGTATTAAGAGATATTTTAATGATTGGAAGTTAAAGATTTCAAAAATTCTGAAACAATATTGTTTAGGGCTGCACTGTACAGGGCCTTAAGCTCGGACAACATGGACAACCAATAGTGGTGAAAAACGCATTTGGATATCTTGGTATCTAGGCTGACCAGTATCTATATTTCAATAGCTATATAGACGCTTGTTTTGTTGGGGCTAAGAAATCTTTCATAGCAGTCAACTCGACCCCATCATCGCGTATGGTGGTCCAATGTGATTTGAGGAAGTTCCATCTTATATAGAAAAAAATCGTCTATTCGAGAGGCAGTGCCTTAGGGGCTGTCTTAGAATAAATAGAACGTCAGAGTCCCCATTCATTAAATATTACCCTTCTACCCTGTACGAAGGAACAGGCCTAAAAAGAATCGACAATTTTTTTGCTAAAATGATCCAATCCATTGCAAGGGCTATTATTACGACAATAACCTAATCTTCGGGGCTTACTACCCCTATTGTAGATACCGCGAGAACGCACTTCAATCGGGCTTCAGTCAAACCATTAATTGCTACCTTTTCACATGTGAACTGATGTTTCAACAGCAGATAATGAAAGGCCTCTTGTATTAAATTCTAAGGGCCAATAAAAATTTGAAAGGACTACAAACCTAAGTTCTCGCGTTCTGCTCTGCATTTGATGGGATTCGCAGTGTGTAATTTACTAAGAGCTGCGCACACCGATTGAAACCATCACGGGAGATTGCTGTCGACTACAATGGATGCTTTTGAGCCTAGCACTGAAAAAGAAAGTAGCTATTCGGGGAACGATAAGGGGATTTTGTTACATAACAACGCTCGGCCCCATGTTGCTTGCTCCATTCGATGGTACACAGCCTAGCTGAGCAGCACTTACATTCTTATGAAGATGACAAAAAATGAGTCCATTTTGGATAGCCTCAAAAGACTTGTTGTTTTTCGCCCGTGAAATTCATATGCTACCAAAAAGATGAGAAAAAGTAGTGACTAACTATGGGAATTACTTTGTGTGGCGTATTTCTTGGGAATAACTTTAAATGTGAGGGAAGCAGTTAAAAATAATTTGGGTCCACTTCGAACTGCACAAGAAACCAATCAGACACGGTATTATGTATAGCTATTCACCCTAAAATCCTGGGTTTGTCGGATTTTAGCGGATATACTCCCATGTTCGGACATCAATTGATGATTCATCGAATTGATTGACTTAATTTGGCTGCCAAAGGAGTTTTTTGTGTCATAATAGTGACTTTTACAATGTTTAAAACTTTGATGTTCCGTCGGCGCAAATTAGACAACCTTCAGTGTGTTAAAGTATGATAGTTTTATTTTTGTTAGGACAATAATGGTTTAGGTAAGGGTTTAACGGTGGACGAAATAAAGATGATGATGGATTTCAATCGGGATGATTCGGCAGATGAAGCAGAAAACATGGACGATGATGATTTTTTTTTATTATATGATTTTGTTAGATGAAATTATCCAAAAAGGAACTGAAGAAGTTCTGACAAATTTAGAATATTATGAAGCTAATGTTCCTAAAGTCGGGGAAGAAGTTCCTGATAAAAAAATCTAGCAAATATATACTAAGATCGATATAAAAAAGCTGAAACGGATAAAAAACATATAGAGCCTGGTGTTATTGATTGGAAGAGGAATTGCCAGAAGAGGAAAATGTAGTTATAAAATCACTTTTGGAATATTTTTGCATGTTCATAGACATCGAAATTGTATAGGGTCCGCCAATTACTTTTTCTTTTTTGAAAATGCTATAAAAAAAACTACTGAATATTTTCTCAAATTTCTTTTTTTATTTGAAAGTACAATCCTTCCGGTTAATAATGGAAAATAATTTCATTCAAATGGCTGCCTCGGCTGGCCATGCAGTAGCCTACACGATCGGTCCAATTTTTAAGCACATTATCGATTGTGTGCAGCTGTATTTCACCAATGGCTTCACGAATATTGTCCTTTAAAGCGTCAATTGTCTCTGGCTTGTCGGCGTAACACTTATCTTTGACGGCACCCCACAAATAATAGTCCAACGGTGTCAAATCGCAGCTCCGAGGTGGCCAAATGACATCAGCTCTGCGGCTGATAATGCGATCTTCAAAAACAGGGCGCAAAACATCGAGTGTAGCTTCGGCTGTGTGGCACGTAGCGCCGTCCTGTTGAAACCAAATGTTGCCAATATCCTCCTCTTCAATTTTTGTGAACAAAAATTCGTTCAACATGGGCCGATAACGATCGCCATTGACTGTAACGGCCACTCCTTGCTCATTTTCGAAGAAAAATGGCCCAATTATGCCTCTGGACCAAAATCCGCACCAAACAGTGGCTCGTTTTGAGTGCACCGGCTTTTCAATGTATGCGTGCGGGTTTTCTGTGACCCAAATGCGACAATTTTGCTTGGTTACATACCCGCCAAGATCAAAATGAGCTTCATCTGAAAAGATGATTTTTTTGGCAAAATCGGCATCTTCTGTAAGTCGATCGCAGGCCCACTTAGCGAAGCGTAGTTCAAGCGTATACACAACCATATTCGTTCAGCGGAAGGATAAAACTAATTATCTGTCAAATCAGACATGAGCTAAGTGTTACCATTCACGAAATAAGCACTACTTGAAAAAAAAAAAACGTTAGATGGCGGACCCTTTAGTTAAAATTTGCGATAAATCAAACAAATATTGTAACCGGAGAATAAGCTGAAATGTAAAATTATAGAAATAGAGTGCCACATTGACATTTTACTCTTCTTAGTACAAGATTACTACAAAATCGGTCGAATTGCGAGTTTCCTTAGTGGCAGATGCTATTCCCTGCAATCGTTTCGAAAAAAATAAAACAATATTGTAATTTAAATGATAACCAGCAGCAACTACCTAGAAGTCATCCCGATTATGACAAACTTTTTTCGTCCATTACTTGAAAAATCAAGAGAAATATTTAATCACCGAAGTGCATCAAGCAGTCAACCAGGAGATTATTCCATTCAAATATGTATATGTATTTATTTATGAAGTTCACTTCTTGTCCTTAGAAGTCAACATGTGTAAGATTATAAAGATTTGATTTCGAAAAATCGTCCTTGAAAAAATACCTGCCGATAAATCGAGCTTCAAGGTATTTACATGAGCTGGATCATCTGGCATATCATATACGACGTTGTGCTTGGGGAGAGAACGTGCCGTAGTTACGGACTTGGAATCTCTTCAGATACAGTCGTACATCTTGCGTCTTCATTACCAAAAGAAGAAAAAAAACTTCAAGGTTTTTCTCAATAAATCTTATAGTGGCTCTGTAGGAAGTTGGCATACTTTCTGTTGGCATAATTCGTGGTAATAGGCTTGGCAGTTTAAGCACGGAAAAGGAGCCGGCTTTATCAGGACGAGGTTCTTACGATTATAGAGTTGAGCCAGGATATAATATTAGAGCTATTCGCTGGAATGACACAAAAGGTTTCAAGCTCATTTCCAACTATGTTGCTGCAGAGAAAATGTTGGCGGTGGGATGCAAAAACAAAAAAAAATTGTAAGATTGATCGTCGGGAAATAGTCGCTGTATACAATAAGTATATGAGAGGCGTAGATCTGGCCTTTCGCATCAATCACAAGTGCAGTAAATATTATACACACGGTTCTAACACTCCAGTTACAAATGGTTGGCTTCTATATAGAAGAAATCTCAGATCGCATGATCTAACCTAAAGGCATAAGCCACTGTTTCAGTTCAAGATCCAAATAACTAATGGACTTATGTATAAAATCAAAAATCCAACAGATCGCCCTTCCTTCTTCTTCTTCTGGCGTTACAGCTCACAGAGACCCAAAACCAAGTCTCTCATTCACTTATGTCGCCAAGTGATCGCCCTTCCTATTCACTCTAAATGTTTTCTAAGTCCATATCAGATATTTAATGAAGTAGTTTAAGTACTCCAACTTCACAAAAAAACGGCGATACGTAGAAGCACCATGGCGCAAACAAGATGTGGCCAATTTAATCATCCCCTGGAATGGATTACTAGAAGTCGATGTCGACATTGCATAAATGGATCTCAAAACTAAAAATACACAAAATGCGATGTATGCGTATGTTGCAATACGAAAAACAACTGTTTCATGGGGTATCACAAAAAACAAAGCGCTAAAGTATTTTGTTTGAAAATACTCTAATTGTATTCTCAAGAAAATATGTTGTACAATTAGCTGCCCAATGTTGCGTATACTGTCGTCCCACCCACATCGAATATCAGACTCAAACTTTGTATTTTTTTTTAGACACCTATTTAACCATGCCTTTGTAACTTGCCCAATAAATTTTTTTTTTAATAACCAGAAATAATTCGGGCATCAACAGGTTAAGACAATACGCATGAGCATCTAAGATCCACTAGTGCAAAAGTAGTTAGTAACATCAGAAGTAACAATTACTTCGGATGAGCTTGTCTTCTGCCTGAAATCGTCAATGTTTTGCATTCATACCAAGCATCAACGTAATTTATGTGCATGCTCTTATGCTCCTACATAACTGAATAATATTGTGTCTCATAACAAAACACACATATTTTAATTACACGCTTAATTAAATACACGTAAAATCAATTCGGTACACGGAACACGTGTATTTGAATATCCGTGTAATTGAAAAAAAAAAACGTTTGTAAATATAATTACACAGATTGAAATCTGGATTTGTTAATCACACGGATAGCCGTTTATTTGATTATCTGTAAAAGATTCACTTTGGCAAAATGTACGGGAGTAGAAGCCAAAATTAATTTCTTGGACAGACGAGACTATTCGTTCTGGACACCCATAGTAAAGAAGTCATTCCACCAAACCTACAGCCACCTCGGATCTGACCAAGCCATTAGTTTTAAAACGTAAACATTACTAGGTACGTCTAGTACCCTTCCTTTGGTCCATTTATATTGAATATATTGATTGCTGATTCGGTGGTAATAACTAACAGGTGTTTCCATTAAATATTGTTTACACAGGGTCACTCCGTTGCTTTCCCCGAAGGTTATGGTAGAAATAGAGCTCCAGTACCCGGTACAAACCACACGACGACTCCTTAATATTGGACGTGTGATTTTGAACAAAAAGCAGTAATTGGGACAGATGGTCCCAAATGCCAGTAAAATTTTAAAACATTTGCCTTCCTTGTACGGCAAACAGTGAGTCGTAAACGGTCATAAAATTTCGTCGAGGAAGAGGTTATGGGTAACTTTTAATTTTTATGGGTAATGAATGCGGTAACTCAACCGTCAGTAACGTCCTCTTATAAACGAATGAATGAGGTTAGTTTGGGATTTATCGGAACTCCAGATGAAATTCCCTTTGTGTCGATAGCGGAGTCTGTTTGTGGATGATTTTCTGTTATCAAATGAGAGAATAAAAAACAAAAAAGGAAGTAATAAGACTTAGAAAACTTTCGGTCATAAAAACCGCAGCATATGATTGAAAAATCAAAAATGACTTCGATCAGAGCTTTTGTAATGATAGGAGGATTTTGTTAAGTACTCCTCTCCAGCTTCTAAGTATTTCCCCCCAATTTTCATTTGTTAAGTTAATGTTTAAAAAAGATAAGAACAGAGGGTAAAAATAATTAATATTTATATTATTTTCACGTTTTATTATAACTGTTATTGATTACGATATATGAATTTTTAAGATATATTTTTTTATATAAAGGGTGTTTTCTCTAGAGGTATACAAATTCAATATGAAATATTGTACATAAAACTAGGATAAGTGTCCATAACGTTAGCTTTATTTAACAGCCAATTTTATGCCAATAAAATAAATGAATAAAATTTTAGGCACGTGACGGCGAGAGCTAGATATAATGAAGCGCAATCATGAAGTCCGGTTTTCGACAATTTCATCGAGCAACTGGTACCGTATATCAGCAATAACACGGCAAATGTTGACTTCCAAATCATCCAACGTCTCTGGTACCTTATAAAAAAGTAATATAAAGCTGTGAGATCACCGGATCGTGGAGGAGGTTTCTCTTGAGTTACAGTAAACTGCATTGGGTTCTAGATGCACTCAGTTCCACTCTATTGTTTATGGCCCACTTAAGCTTCAAGATCGGAATTGAATGTTATTGACAACTTTCCAATTATACGGCGAAATAGCTGGGATGTGAGTCTTTGAAGGAATATGAGAGTACTATCATCAGCGAAGGAGTACCAGAAGGAATACCATTTATAAATATTAAAAAAGTGTTGGCGACAGAACAGAGCCTTGTGGAATACCAGTATTTAATTGGTTAGCATTATATGAGTGCGGTTCGATAAGTACTTAGCCTACGAAAGAAAAACAAACATTTTGGAGAAATGGCGATTTATTTTTCAATATAGTCTCCTTTTAGCTCAATACACTTGACCCAGCGATGCTCCAACTTCTTTAACCCGTCTGAAAAACACGTTTTCTCGAGGTCTGCAAAGTAGGCCTCCGTGGCGGCGATGACTTCCTCATTCGACTGAAATTCTGCCCGGCGAGTGACTTCTTCAAGTTTGGAAACAAAAAGAAGTCGCACGGGGCCAAATCTGGAGAATGCGGTGGATGGGGCTGCAGTTCGTAGCCCAATTCGACCAATTTGGCCGTGGCGAGGGCGGAGTTGTGAGCCGGTGCGGTATCATGGTGGAAGAGCACTTTTTCTTCGCCAAGTGGGGCCGTTTTTTCTTCAATTCGGCGTCGAATCGGCGCAATAATTTGGCATAGTACAGCGCTGTGACTATTTTGCCCTTCTCCAGGTAGTCGATGTGGATCAAACCTTGTGAATCCCAGAAAACGGTGCTTCTTCGGAGCACGTTCACTGGGTGAACTCCACTGTTTCGACTGTTCCTTGGTCTCTGGTGTGTACCAGTGGAGCCATGTTTCGTCGACTGTCATGAAACGACGTAGAAACTCCTTTGGATTGCGGTTAAACACTGCTCTGAGGTGGTCTCACGGTTGCGCTTGTTGTCCGGAGTGAGCAAACGCGGCACCCATCGCGTCGACAGCTTTCTCATGCCCAAAATTTCATGCAGGATATGACCCACGCGATCTTTTGAAATGCCTACTGTCTCAGTTATCTCGCGCACCTTCAATCGGCGGTCTGCCATACGAGATCGTGGATTTTTGTCACGTTATCCTCCGTGTTAGCCGTTTTCGGGGCACCTGGACGTGGCTCATCAAAAACCGACGTGCGACCACCTTGAAACTCGTTAAGCCAATTTTTGATGGTCGCTATCGAAGGAGAAGAGTCACCGTACACAGCATCTAAACGCTCTTTGATTTCGCTTCCAAAAACAAGAATCGAATCACCGACCGATATTGCTCTTTTTCCATTTTTCGAAAATCCGCGGACACTCCCGCTTCCACACGCAGTCAAAACAAAACTACAGGCCCGATCCAGTTGAAATTTCGGCAGTAGCCGTCTACTAGAATGTACTATAAGTAGTAAGAGTAAGATAGTAAGTTGCTCTTATGATACTGGCGCCATCTGGCGGTGAGGCTAAGTGCTTATAGGACCACCCTCGTACAATAGAAATCATTTAAAATAACCAGGATTGGTCCCATTTTTCTTTGAGATATGCAATCAAAGTGGAACTATTGCGTATCGTGTTCCTGGTGAAGAATTTTTAGCATTTTGATGACCCTAATGAGAAAGGCTGTAAGTACTACAAGTCAGAAGGTACAGGAAGACGAAAATTAGAGCTTTTAGGCACAGCTGCTTTTCATCTATTCGGAAAGAGACGAGAAGGGATCATATAGAAGCTTGCGCAGTGATATTTCCACCGTGGAAATCCACCTCACCAGAAGTATGGACAAAATTTCATCAATGTCAGAGGATTTGTGCATGTTTGGATCTTTAAGTACTCTTTCAACCGACGTAGATGCTTATGCTGATGCTGATACCAACCCTGATTATGATGTTGATGCTCTATTTGATTTAGGCCATGTATTCAAAGGAAGTTCCCATGTAGTCGACCTCAAAGTTGAGAAGTCCAGGTTACGTAATGTCCAGGCATGTAGAGCCGCGAAGTAAATTATGATATCACATTCCTTACGTGCGGTTCTTGGCCTCAAACAAAGAGTGTCAAGGTTGATACGCTCGGTCACTGATAAGACGAGCAGTGAAAGAAAACGGTCGATGCGGTGAAATATAGAATTCGCAATTTCTAGTTTGATTGACGGTTCTTGGCAATATTCCAAAGGGGTACCACTAATTTCTCCAGAAAGTGAGAAGACCTCAAGCGACCGGATCCCTCAAGTTATTGGCTCCTTCCTCCATGCCTGCTGTGTAACGTTGTAAACTCCGACTATCAACGCCTGGAAGGCTTCTCACACCGAGTTTGCTTTCGAAAGCAACACGTAATTGATTCACATCTGCTGCTTCAGATCAATGAACCGCGTACATGCACCTCTGCCAAATGCTTCGGGCTATCGCAATAAGTTTTCAGAACCTTCCAGGCAGCCACACCAGCATAAATACATGCCACCTACTAGCATCACTACATCACCCTGATTGCTTCACACATTTTGGAAAGCTTATACGCCTCGGAAAGGTAATGAAAATTCCTTAATGTGACATTGAGTAATGCGATACTATATACTCAGTATTGTCGGTCCTATTTCGCTTGATGGCGCTAACAGCTGGAATTCACCATTTGTTTTCACTGTGTCTAATGCCATTGCAATAATTGTCTATTTCGGCTTTCGTGCTATATTAATCATTCCTTCACAGGAGCCATCAACAAATGTATAGAAACTAGAACAACTCTATACAGTCGCAGCAGTAGCCTTCACCTTACTTTTTCCACTATGTGCGCACATATTTTGTGCCGCAAATCTCGGGCAAACTTGGAAGAAGAAAATAAAGAGATCTCTTGAAAAGAAGCCACGAGGCTGCGATTTATTTTTGTCATTATATACGACATGTGCCTTGCATACCATGTCTTCGTGGAAAAGCTCAGAAACCAGCAGGTCAGACAATACCATCTGCTTTCTATTATCACACAAGACCGTATTTATTTTACAATTAACTTCTGTTGACATTGCCATAGAAAGTTCCGCACAAAAGGTCTTTCTACCAAAATAGTCAACTTGAAAACCGCTCAACCAAATTGTCCATAAATGAGGTTCATATCGTACTCGTATGTTAATTGAATATATAATCAGCTTTGCCACTCAAGCAGGACCAAACGAGGTAGACGAAAAGGGTCTGTTCAGAAAAATTCCCAGAACATGCATCCTTCTGGCCATTACTTTGTCCGTTGTAAACCCTCCCCCACTCCCTTGGCATTAACCAGTGGAAGCGATAGAAGAAAAGCGAACGAGTGGAATGTCGAACGTCTATAGTGGCTTTTAATTAATTATTCAGATACAAATTGAATTCGAGAATGTGATTAGCGAGTGGAAGTGAAACTGCTGGAACTAGTTTACAAGGATCTCAAGCCACCGCCTGGCTATCGGTTGTGGGCCGGGGGCGCATATCTCACTCTATGTTACTGCGGCAAGGGCAACGGAAGCTGGGAAGAATGCATTTGAACTCGACTTGGGGCGGTGCAATGTACATGCACAGGATGTATGTGAAAGACATGCATTTAGTATTAATTCAAGGACTACACAACGAAGGAGCGGATGTGGCAGAATGTGTTATTAATTTAATTTTAAATACATGTCTCGCTGTAGCCGTAGGAAAATGTGAATTTCGTCCTTGACGACGACAAGTTTTAATTGTTTCACGCGCACTAACAGTCGATAATTGCAGGATTCCGACGTATCCTGGCACGTGTACGTGCTTGGTAGTGAGCTGAATAATCCTTCAGATTTTTTATGATACATCGCAACATCCACTTTAATGTGAATACAAATATGTATATGCGAACGTTTCTCAGGATTCCTTATTGTGTCGTTAGATTAATTTTAATAATGTTTGCCTGGCAACCAATTTTCACTTTGAAGTATGTCACAATTTCCATAAACGGTCGAATGCTCGAAGGGGGTTTCCAAGTTCGTATGAATAATCTTACACAGAAGTGCGTCGTTCTTGATTGTTTCCTTGTTGGAAGTCACTCTACAGACTTGGGCGAGAGTATAAGAGTCAAAAGTCAAAGCCGAGCAAGGACCTGAGTAAGTCAGTTATTGTCTGCATACTGCCAAGGTAACTCATGATAAAGTTATTAAAACTTATGCGAATCCTGGCAACCTCTTGGCAACAATTAAGTGTGGAAATTCTTTGCCTACCGGCAGGACCTATTCTTAGGATGAGCTACGAGCTCCGATGATAAATGGAATTAATATCAGATACCCCCACTCGATGAGAGAGCTTACTTACTTGTCCGAATATGCCATAATCTTTAACTAAAATTTGCGATATTGTTGTTTGATGTTGTGTTTCAAAGTTCCTAGTTGCCAGCCGCAGGTAATTCTTGCTGCATTGCTACATTGCTCGCCTGAGGGCACTTTGGCAGGACATTTCATAAGAGTCATTGTTGATATTCAAGATTTTATAGTAGTTCTTAAGCTCATTGTTATACCATGTGCATCGGACTCCCAGGTACCTACTCAGAGCTCTCTTTCGTAGTACTTGAGATTTTCCTTTTAAACGAACCACCCCTTTGTCATTTCATTTTCCTTCATCCGACAAATCGGTTCCCTCTTCACACGCACACACATGATATGTTTTCATGTCCTCAGAAAATCCCAGATTACATTTCTCATCATCAACTTATTCCCTTTCAGCAATAATTTAGTTTTATCGCTACGTGAAACCTGTTCCCAAAACAAAGTTCCCATCATATAATCCATTTCACTTTGCATCACAGCATAAACCAGGACCGACTAGAATAGAATCGTCGTCATCATCATCATCATCTTCATCTTTACATACTTTCTCGGCACTACTCCTTCGCAATATCGTACTCATACTCGATGTCCCTGTTTCTCAAGTTTCTTGGACCGTACTATCTACGAAACGAGCACAAGAAAGAAGGAAAGATAGAGTTAAGAACGCTTGTCCTGACGCTGAATCTATTTAGAATTTATTCTATAATAGAATGCAAATTCATGGTTTTCGATGTCTTTTAGTTCTCATGCTTGCTTTCATCCTATTAATCCTTGTTAGGCGTGTCGTACGTACAACATGCTTCTTTATCACTTAACTTTTAAGCCCGAATACCGGATAAAGTTTTTAACGATTCTACAATTTTCCTTCATCTCTTTATTTTTTGTCCTTTCGATCCGGGCTCACATCACATCACATCCTTCCTCTTTCCTTCTCGTCGTACTTTCATAAACCAATTGGAATAAGCTTATTCCCTCATGGTTTTTGCTTTAATATGATTATGAATAACAAAAAAAGGTTAAGTTTGCTTTGAATTAATTGTGGGACAAACTTTGGCTTAACAGTTTTTTTGTTTTCTTTGAACACTATTCCTAACAAGCTTCTTTGTGGGCAGATTTTAGGGATTAACTGAAGCTAGAGAAAGTTCGGATGCAATTCGTTATGCATTGGGACAATCCTGGTGGTCCTGTCCCTGGAAAACGTTTGAGTTTCCATTAAAATGTTGGGAACATCTTAGGTTTAGATGACCTTTCAAAGACGTGGAAATGAGCATTTCTTGGGTAGTATTTGATTTAAGACCACGTTAGCATAACGTTCTTTTACCACAGACAACCATGAAGGATGAAAAATTTGTCCCTTTGTCAGCGATAGCTAGAATTAGATGTGTGTTCAAGTAATACAAGGAATTTTGTTATCTGTCGCATTGTATAGGGTTTTCCGATGGGGACTTGACAGCTTTGAATTTAATTTGTGAACGCACCCTTTCACTAATCATCGAACTGTCATTGTCAATTTATTCAGTAAACTCAACATTTTCATCACGGTAAAGTACACGAACGAGCAACGTCTGCAAATTATAAACATGTTTTACCTAAATTCGGAGTCGGTGACCGCAACTTTAAGAGCGTTAACTCCAATTTTCGGTCGTAATTCCCGTCCTAGTAGACAGGCAATAACAAGCTTAGTGCAAATATTTGAGTCTACATATTCGTTGTGTAATGTTGCCGTGTCAGTGAGACAACGGGTTGGTCGAAGTGTCGAAAATATCGCTGCCGTTCAGGCTTCCGTAGCAAACGATCCAAATCAGTCAATTCCACGGCGTTCTCAAGAATTGGGCATCGCTCAGACCACATTATGGCGAATTTTGCGTAAGGATCTTGGTTTACACCCATACAAGATCAAGCTGACTCAAGAATTGAAGCCGATGGACCATTTGAAGCGACGTACGTTCTCCGATTGGGTTCTGGAGAAGATGCGCCAAGATGATGAATTTCATCGCAAAATCATCTTCAGTGACGAAGCTCATTTTTGGCTCGATGGGTTCGTCAATAAGCAAAATATGCGTTATTGGTCGGGTGAAAATCCACATGAGCTTCATGAATCACCACTTCATCCACAAAAAATAACTGTTTAGTGCGGTTTGCATGCCGGCGGCGTTATTGGGCCATATTTCTTCGTCGACGATAACGATCGTCACGTTACTGTGAATGGCCAGCGTTATCGCGCCATGATTACCGATTATTTTTGGACCGAATTGGGAGATATGTACTTGAACGATATGTGGTTCCAACAGGATGGTGCCACAAGCCACACAGCACACGTTACAATCGATTTGTTGAAGAGTAAGTTTGATGAGCGTGTTATTCAAGAAATGGGCCAGTCGATTGGCCGCCTCGTTCGTGCGATTTAACGCCGCTAGACTATTTTCTTTGGGGCTACGTTAAGTCATTGGTTTATGCCAACAAGCCGACGACGTTGGAAGAGCTCAGACCCAACATTGAACGCGAAATAGCGGCCGCTTCGGCCGAAATGTGTGGCCGAGTCATCGAAAATTGGGTCCAACGAATCAACCACTGCAAACGTGCTCGCGGTGGCCATATGAAAGTTCCATTCATAAATGTTTTGATTGTACTTCAAGCCGATAATAAAGTTTTTGAAATATCTCAAATGGTTTGCGTTTTATTTAAAAAAAAAGTTGTCAAGTCCTTTTTGGGAAACCCTTTATTAGTCTGTACATTGCAGGTCGAACTATTTGCTTGATCTGAAAATGAAAAGGGCTTAACGTACACCAGGCATCAATGAGAATCAGTCAATCCATCAATCAGTCAACCAGACAGAAGTTGCTTGTGATGTTGCGATATTATTTGGCTCAAAACATGCAATTTTCTCATATGTTTTGGGTAAGAAACGTGCGACAGCAATAAATGTATGTATGTATGACCACAGCGGCCAAAAAAGCCGCTTGGCAATCACTATGTGAAATCTAAGCCAACGTCCAAAACTAAAATGCCCCAATGTGGCATTTTGAATCAATCAGATTCCAAAAAAAAAAAAACATGACGAAGGTAGCTTAGTATACCAAGAGCTGTTGCCAAAAGTTTGAAGATCTTGGCAGCCTACAAATTTCACGTCAGAAAAACTGCACGTTTTGATTTGACGCCCCCATAGCTTAATGCAAGCCTGAACAAAAAACTATAACTTAACTATAGCTTATTAACTGGGTGGGGCAGGGTGGAAACGATTCAGTAGGGTGTGAAGGGTTGTGGTATAGGGCAATTCTAAGACTGGACTTTTTGAGGTGAAGGTCAACAAGATTGGTGTTAGCTTTGCGTAGAATTCTGGCCATAATTTGTGCGGCGAGTGTTTATACGGAAAAGGGGCGTGGATCGAAGGTTACGTGGGTTGGTGTTAGGGGAATCATGTGCAATAATGAAGGGCTGTCAATGTTACCGATGAGAAGGTCGTGAATAAATAGAATATCTGCAACATCACGTCGTTATTTAAGGGGTTGGAGGTTGATTAATTTTAGGGGGTCGGCCCAGGGAAGGCCACGAAGGGCGAAACGGATAAACCTGCGTTGAATGGCTTCAATACATGTAGTATGGGATTCGTAAGAGGGGGCCAGACTTGGCTAGCATATCTTAGAAGGGGCTTAACGAAAGGGATGTATAATGATTTCGTAACGTAAGGATTCGAGAATTCTTTGGACCAACGTTTCACGAAACCGAGGGCAAAGTTAGCACGTTTAATAATGTTGTCGATATGGAGGCGAATTGTTCACGGTCACAAATAACACCTAGATCAACCAAGAAGTTGACAGGGGGAACGGTTTCATTACGAATAATGTAGGTTCTGGGTGGTGAGGAAGAGCGCTTGCGGGAGTAAGTAATGGTTTGGCATTTACTCACATTGAGCTCGAGATGTTTTTTTTGACACCAAGTAGTGAACCTCTTAAGGTCCAATTGGAGAGAGCACGAGTCGACAGGGGAAGATATGTGTTTAAATATTTTCATATCATCGGCATATATGGAGAGCTGAGAGTTCAGAATAACGCTGGCAACATCATTAAATATCAGTGGGCTGAGACACCGGAGGTAGCATTAATTGGAACAGAGATAGAGGATCTGAAGATAACGTTATATTGACGATCTTTAAGATAAGATTTGATCCAACCGGGGGAGAAACCAAAGGCAGTAAGCTTGAAGAAAATAATTTGGTGAGGCATTTTGTCAAAGACCTTGCTGAAGTCAAAGACGACAATGTCTACTTCCTTGCCAGCTTCGAGTGCACGCAAGCATTGTGAAGCAAACTCGACTAGATTAGTGGTTGTCGATCGACATTTTAGGAACCCATGTTGGTTAAAGAAAATATGGGTTTGCAGTTAAAGAATAGTGCAACGATGCTCTCGAAAAGTTTGGGCGTGCATGAGAGCTTGGCAATGGGACGGTAGTCTGGAATATACGGTGGACTGGATATATGTATAAGCATATTTCCAAAGGTTAGGAAAGAGTCCTGAGTCGTGAGCTTTGAGAGAGAGCGGTAAGAGATAAAATAAGATGGTTCCCGCACTTTTTTTAAAACTTTACAGTCGCCCTTTAGGATGTGTATTTTTTCGGTGATTTCGGTGAGACATGTGGAGGCCGTCTTTGAAATATCGAAAATAGTCGTAATCGGGTTGAAGATCTTGGTCGGTGAATGGTTGGGTGAAGAAATGAGCAAAGAAGTTGGCGATTACTTCGGGTTCGCTGGAAGAGTTATTGAGAAAATTAGATGTAGCGGGGTAGCTATCGATTCTTCTTTTTGTATTAATGAAGTGGAAGAAACACTTGGGGTCAGAGATAAGGGAGGAGTGCATTCTGTTCAGGTATCGGAGTTAGAGTGATTCACATAGCTGTGCAAATTTAGTGTAGGACTGCATGTAATTAGAAAGGCCAGATGCAGAGGAAGATCTAAGATATGCGCGCCAATTTTTATTTCTTCTATTGTGCAAAGAGCGTACGAGTAGTTCCTTGGTATACCAGGGCGAAGATGAAGTGTAGTTCTTTTTTGGTGAGTATGGGCCTGAAGGAATGAAGCAGCCGAGGATTTTGGTGTAAAATAGCTCAAGGGTTTCGTTTAAGGACCTGTTTGAGTTAGGGTTAAGGGGGAAGTTAAAATTAACATTGTTGACCAGATTATTTAGTTTCGCGAAGTCAGCTTTCCGGAAATTGAAACAGTACGTATTTTCGGAGGGAAGAATAGTGAATTGGGTCTCGAGTGAAAGAGTTACCGATAGAGGTGGATGAAGGTGATATAAAGTAGAGAGAAAATGGGTGCTCGGGGTAACAACGCAGTTTACAGCATCAGGTGAGAAAAACAGGTTGAGTTGTCTGTCCGTGTTATTGGTGATGTTACTGAGTTGCAGAAGGCCGGAGTCAGAGAAATGATCGGTGAAAAGGATTTCTTTACCTGATGAGGGGTTAGCGGCGATATAATGGGTCTCATCATTGGATTGAACCCATTTCAGGTGTGGGAGATTGAAATCGCCACAGACGATGATGATGTCATTGGGTTCGGTGATATGAAATATGGAGTCGACGAGATCAACGGCGAGTTGGTAGCAATGTGTGGGCTGTGAGGGTCTTAGGTAACAGCAGGCAAGATAAAGTTTCCGTTTAGGGAGACTAATTGAGGCACTAGTGAAGTGGAAGTCAGCGAAATTCGACGATTTGAAGGGCAAGGGATCATAGCGGCTGTGGATTGCTAAGATAACTCAGCGACCATCCGGATCGGTAGAGTTGTCGAAACAGAATGAAATCTGAGGTGAATAACTCGCTGTCTCCAATGTTGGAGCATAAATTCGTTTCAATTAAGGCAGATATATCGTAGGGTAGGTTTTGGGAATTAAGGAGTACTGCGGAGGTTTTGATGCGTAATCCTCTGGTGAATGTGGAGAGTTCGTTATGTACATCAATGGGAGAGATATTAAGGCTTTCGTGAAAGCGGATAAAGCCTTCTTGGTGGATTGAAACTAGGACGTTGGTTTTAGTTTTACCGTCGATACAAATGGAGTCAGGTTTATCGTGGAGGTATGCCAAATAAAGGCGTACATTTTCGTAGATTCGTCTGTCTTTTAATCGTGACATAACATACCGGTCTTCGGCGTTAAATTGGGCGAAATGTTTGGTGATTTTGGCCGTGGGAGGGAGAAGTGGATCTAAGAAAGAGGGGAAGGAGAGAGGGAAGGTCTTGTTGTGAGAAGTTGAGGAGGTGTAGGAGCTGGAGGGGGTATTGTAAGAAGCTGAGGAGGCGAAGGGAGTTGGGTTCTGAGTGTGAGAGTGTATATAATTTGGGTACTGTGGATACGTGCGGCTGCTACAAGAAGCCTGGGTGTTAGGATTGGGTATTGAATTAACAATATTCGGTGAGAGGGATGAGTGTCGGGAGCCGGGGGCAAGGTTAAAGGATACGCGGTTATGGGTACGTGCTCTGTTAGGAGTATTATTAGGTATAGAGGTGTTGAGGAAAGTTGTTGATTTGGGAGCTATTGAGAGAGGAAGAGATCGGCAGAAATTGGGACATATTCCTGTCCGTATATCCCAGTAAGTTCCTAGATTGCGAGAGGGTTGAGACGGGGGGGAGAGTCCAGGTTTCGGTGGGTTAGGAGATTTGGCAGTGTTGAGTTTAGACTTATGTTTAGGTTTAATTTTAATGTTGTTTGAGATGATCCACGAATCCAGCCAATCCTTGACTTTTTTCAAAGATCAGAAATGGCGCTCAGTCGGAAAGAACAATGCTTTGAGAACAAAGCGAGTGAAATAGAACGTCCTATTTCAAGTTTCCCAAGTAGATTTTAACGTCCAGAGCAACAATAACCGAGCAAAACAATGCCCGAAGTTATCGAGCGCATTGGCCGTGTCAGCTACAATGTCCTGATATACAATCCCAGAAAACTTATACGAGCACGTGCTAACCATATGAGAATTCGGGAGTCAGCTGTGGAGCCGACTAATTTCCAACTTCCATTAAAGATCATATTGGAAAATTTCGACATAACCGGAAATATGCGGTCGGGGGTTACGACAAATGTTCTAGTTGTCACGCCTAGAGATATCTTACCAACAGCAGCAAGACCAATTGGATCTTCAGAAGATTCCACACCACCTCAACCTACAGTAACAGCAGAAAGACCGACTAGAATTCGGAAAGCACCACAGCGTATAATCCAGCCCATTTTATTTACAAAGGGGAGGCAACCCAGTCATAATCTTATTATTCTTATGCTTATATGTCCACCTTAATCTATCTTATATTATCACCAACTGAATTATTACATGGAATAAGTTTTATTATATGGTAACTTGAATAAAGAATTAGTTGATTAAGTATAGTTGCTACGTTCACATTTGCCTCCTAACCCTTAAGCACAACAAAGTGAAAAAGCCACACTTGTGGTTTCCGGCTTTAACACCTTTGTCATCGCCTACTTTCTTGCCTCTTAAACTACACTTACGATAAGATTGCAGAATTTTACTATCTGGGAGTATGGGGAGAGAAGTTTTTAGTTTTTTTTTTTTTTGGAATACCAACTCCTTTGGTAGTTTTAGAACTCTACTCGGGATGGTGTTTTCTTCAGTGTAGTTGCATCAATGAGTTGGGGTTTAATCAGGACGCCATGTGCAAGAGCACGTTGTTGTTTGGAGCACCTAACATGTTCCATGCATTAAAATGGGATCTTCAAAAGATAAGGTATGCATTACTGTCCTGTTCAAAATGAAATTCAATCAAAGTGAGTGCATTTCATCCAGATATCTGGATGGATAGATTGTTCAGGACATCACGTAGTGTCTCTTATTAAGAATGATATTATTGGGGTATCTGATTTCGGATTGTCCTTTACACTAACTATATTGCTAAACGTCTTTCGATAACAGGGAATAATTTTGAGATTAGTCAGGTGATACCTACACTTGCGCTCATAAAAATCGCACCATATAATGAGTTCTCAGAAAATGGATTTTTTCATTAAAGTGAAAGCGCTTTTCTTCAATAGTTACAAGCGGTGTCTTAAGCAGTGACATTTTAGTCCCTACTCAGTGCAAACAAAATTAAGCTCGAATTGAGTTGTGATTGTGATAGGTGCAAGAAATGAAATGTCTGGTAAATATGAGCAGCTGAGTCGAGACGAGAAAGTAAAACTATTGACGTTGGTTCAGGAAGGGCAAACTTTTTGTAAATTCGCCGCTTAAATAATGAAGAAAAACGAAAATTTAGTTCCAAAAATCACGGCGAAAACGAAAATCAAGTCTGAAGACGGACAATGTATGACAAAGAATGAGCATCAAAATCACGCTCTCTATATAAGAGAAGATTATGGAAGACGATCAGCGCAAAAGCCTCTCTTAGTAAAAAAAACAAATGAAAATAGCTCTTTTGGTGTGGGCGAAAAAGTATAAAAATAGGACCCAGAATGATTAGACGTAGCATGTGTTATATTGTCCGAGGAAAGGTAAATTCGAAGTGCGCCGGCAATTTGCCACATGCTCGGTGAGCAGATGAACGATTTAAATGATTTTGGGGTGCCGTTTTAAGTTTTGAGTCATTTGCACGTTGTTAATTTAACTATGAACGCTCAAAGATATGGCCAAGTAATAAGAAGTTTTTGGTACCAGCGACTGAACAGCATCATTCGTAGACATGTCTGACAAATGCATTTTCCAAAATGATTTTGCAACTTCTAATCTAGCCAACTCAAAATTCTAAATGCCTATTTTATAAATAGTAAATATAGAAGTAACTATAGTGTTTAAATAATCTTCAGCTCAATAAAATATTTGATGACCTGGGAATTTCCAGACTAGACTGACTAGTGAATTTGTTCGATTTAAGCCCAATTAAATACTCGTGCTATGAAATGAGATGTAAGGTGGATGAACAACCAGATTGGATTACAACCAGAGAGTAAAAAAATCTAAATGAAGTTATGAAGCATGTATGGAATACTGAAATATCACGGAATACTATTGAAATTCTAATAGACTCAATGCCTTTTAGAATAAAAGGAAGAGCAACTCGGTATTGATTATTTTATGCACTAGGATACATAAGCACCTTATATATGTATAAATTGGCAACAGTGGTCCCACAGATAGTCAATTTAACAGTTGAAAGTTGATTTGTTGTTAGTATGTTTTGCCATTTAAGTACAAACTTATTTCGTAAACCATGGTTCGGTTTGCCAAACTTATCGCGCTCTACGTCCGTTTTACGGAGACATAATCATCCGTATGTGCAAGTTATTCGGAACACGATGAATCCTTTTCGCACAACGTATACTCTAGTAGATACTTGACAAGCCCGAAGACAACAAACAGTGCGAAGAGAAAAAGTTATTGCCGTTGTGAAGCGCAGTGTTGAGGAGAATCCAGCCGCGTTAAAACCAAAAAAAAAGATTTTTCTTAGAAAAAAATGGTTCGGGTTTTTTTTAATTTCTCAAAAACTACAAGACATTTTTGCATCGGGTTTTCTGTTTTTAACTAAAAACTATTAAGAGAATTGAATTTTTGAAAAAAAAATAGTACTTAATTACATACAATTTTGAGAAAAAATAGTTCGAAATTTTTTTTTTCAAAATTTGAGTTTGAAAATTAATTTCTCAAAAACTATTCCTTAAAAGGGCTTCGTTTAGAAACAAGATGAAAGAAGCGGTTTCTGGCTTTACAAAAAAGTATATCACTGCATTGTGATCTAACTGTTGATTTTTAATAATTTTTTTTTCCAAATTCAGTCATTTTTTTTAGAAAATTGCCCCTCCCGGCTAAACGGGGGGGAATAGATCCCCCTCCCATACGATTTTTTTCTTGTCTTGACCAGACCTACACGCTCTAGCTTTTTGGCACACTGCTTGTGGGACACCCGTATAAACAAACAAAGTTGCCGAATTTGGAGTGGAGAAAACCCTGAACCCTCTGTCGGAATGTCGTAAACCATTAAAACTCACTGTTTGGTGTGCTTTATGGGTTGGTAGAATCATCGGGCCATATTTCTTTAAGATTATTCCGGCCAGAATATTGCCGTCAATGGAGAACGCTATAGAAACCTGATTTCTAACCTCTTCGTTCCTCAATTGAAGGACATTAACGTGACAGAACTTTGGTTTCAACAGGATAGCGCAACATGCCACACGGCTCGCGACACCATCACGGAAAATATTTACTGAGCGGATATTTTCGCGTAATGGACCTGTGAACTGTCCTTCACGAGCCTGTTATCGTCACACCTCACACCTCTAGATTACTTTCTCTGGGGGTATGTGAAGCTAGTTTATGCCGATAAACCAGGAACGTTGGACAATTTGAAAATCAAAATTCGCCGTTTTATGCTCGATAAAGTTGTCGAAAATTGGACTTCACAATTGCGCCTTATTCGAGCTAGTCTTACACGCATATGCCCGAAATTATACTTGAGCACTAATGGCATAAAATTGCCTTTTAAATAAAGCTAATATCGTGGACAGTGAGGTTCGCTTCAAGTATTTTATTTAATATCCGCCTTCGGATTCCAAGAAACTTCATTCTAAGCTTAAAAAGTTCGATTGCATCAGAACATGGATTAGATGAAAGTTCAACGGCCACCCTCTATCTAAACCATCGATATCATAGACTGTCATTCTGAAAATAAGCCGACTCGCAATAATTTAGGCATACAGTGTCGAGCTCGGAGATGTATACGAAATTCGCTTAAGCATCTAATCAAGAAGAAAAGGATCTCCGGCTCATGAATAGAAAGTTAAAGAAAGTGGCCCACAGCCCTGTAAAAGTAGGTACCAAAATCCCAGTGCTTATACTGTTATTTTAACTTGTTGCCAGAAGCGCTAATAGTTATGAAAGGAAAGGTGCGAGGTCGCGGTTTTCATTCGAAAGGGTACTAACCAGTGTATGTAGCCGTAAATGATGAATCGTGGATATTGGTTAAATTATAATGACCTAATAACATAGAGCTCTATATTTCACTGTTTTTATCGCCCTCTTCCCACGATGAACTACATTTCAGATAACGGCTGTTGGACTGTCTCAGTTCTGCTAAAAAAAGTCAGTGTTTTGAATATTTGAATGAAATAAGGACTGAGAACATCCGAATTGGGTGACAATCGATGTACGACACGAACAAAAATGTAGGCCCCTGCCAAGGCTTACAATTTTGTACAAATAGCTTACTGTCGTCCAAATATCAAATAACTGGTTTAAAACACAAATATTCGATCAAAGAGAATCCCGCAGTACTTATCAACATAGAACCCGCTTCCGAGAATAGCCAACTTTGAAAGCCTATTACGAACAGTCAGTATTGATCCGGAGAGAGCCATTTCGAGTGACGCTTTCTAGAAGATGGGAGATTCCCATTAGAAGGTGGTAGCAGTGGAAGCTGCCTTCTACGGACTCAATTATGTCAATAACAGTATGTCCTCGGACCACCATTGGAAATTCGAATCTGAGGTCACTACCCTTGAGTGAGAATTAAGTATACTTACAATTTGTCAACTTGCTCCTAATAGAAAGTCGCTCGGGTTTAGTACACATTCTGTAATTTCGAAAACGGTTTTCTTTCTGCTTTCAATCACCGACAAATTTATTTTGTATAATCACATCGCAAAGCAAACTCGATAAATATTTAATGTTCTGTCCCTAATGCTCGCAACTGTGCATACATTTTATGCAAATTGGAAATAATGAACAAAACCTATTGTGAGTGCAAACGAATACAATTAGTGCCTGACCATAAACCAATAGATTTTAATTGATTGTTTAAACAAAAGCTACGAGTTTCATTACAATGGAGAGTCCATTGTGTTTATTGGAGTAGTTTTCAATTTCGTTGAGGGTTTATCGATCAAATCAAACACAACCCGATTCCACACTACTGGCTTCCAGGCAATGTATAAAAGCTTATCGTGTTGTAATAGATGTATGCGATTATAGGCAATTAAGGAATACATCATCGATCGCTCATTGTCCATCATGTGGAGGTGTGAGGGTCCATCTGAAAGCAATTGTGACGATTCCTCTCAATAAAGTGTCATTGTGAAGTTACTGTAGTGCAAGTCAACCAAAACACATAATAACATCGAACGTGGTATTAATTCCCAGAAAACGTTGTCATTACTCTCAAAAGCAACAAACAGATGTTATCCGCACCCGTACGTGATGGCAATATCGTCCACAAGATGTTAATGTCTGGTTCTCATATGCGCACGTAACCAAGGTCTTATCACCAGTTGTCTGTGCTGAATTGCTGCTCCAAGGGTCGTTAAGGAATATGAATGAGTGAATGAATCTTTAATAGAAAAGTACCTAAAGAATTCGAGTCGCGCTCATGTCATTTCTATTAAGCTGGGCGCATTCATCACTTGTTCTCCTCGGTGACATTAATACTAATTTCCCGAGCAATGTTGCTAAGCAATTTCCCTGACGTACGACAGCGAAACATGGCCATTAAGCTCCTCATTATACATTTCATAAGACACTTTCGCTAATTGATACACATCCGTAGACTGACTTTGACATGATTAAACAGAGGTTTTTTGGGTCGAGACCGTTGGGATGTGTCTTTCCGTGTTGAGGAGTGGATAGGGAACTGGATGGTAATAATCAACAAGTATATTACCTGAATGTACGATATTTATGCGGTCGGTGAGTGGGTGAGTGAGCTATCGGATGGCAGACGTTGGCAGGCCTGTGGATTATATTTGAATATTTTGTTGTCTGCTACGTGGGATCTGTGGATTTGGGATATGATTCATATTGCTACATTTCATTTGCTGTCTCGCCTGAGGTTTAGTGGGACTCTGGGTATGATAAGTTGTTTTGATATTGCCTTTTTTCCCAGGGGCATGCTTTAAGTAAGGCATGTAAGTGCTTCTTAAATCAGAAGATTGGCTTAAGTGATGCTGGAAGACGTAAACACTAAAACGGGCGGATTCTATGAGACTTGTATATTACACCGGCTTAGTGGGAAAATGTTTCGTTTAAGGATTTATTGTCTTTCCTCCGGAAAGTTGTGGGTAATTTACGTATAAATTTGCTACAATTTTTTGTGTCTTTAAGTTATTTAGGTCCGAAAACGGTCATTTCGTTCCATTACTATAATCATTTGGTTAACGAGGTTGCTGCAGAAAATTTGACTTCACGATTGCGCTTGATTCGAGCTAGCTGTGACACGTATAAGTTAACACATAAAGTCAACACATGCAAGTGTCGCATAGCTAGCGGTCATTGCGGATGCTGTTTTGGCTAAGCATTCTGGAGTAAACAACTTGTTTACGCGCCATACCATGGCAGATGTTACACGGATATTAGCTAGAACCTACAGTCACTGTGGAGAAGATCGGTATTTGCTCGCCCTCGCATGAGGTGACGAGTGTTCTCAGTTCAGTCTCAGACTAGTGCTCAAGTAGGACAGGTCTTCATAGGAGACATTAAACCAAGTGTTAAAAATGAATTAAAATTATAATTGTAACAATGAAGATACTTTTTAAAATAAAACAAAACATAAAGAGTTTTTAATGCATATGCCCAAAATTATATTTAAGTACTAGTGGCGTAGAATTGCCTATTAAATAAAGCTAATATTAAAGACATTAACATTATCTTCAACTGTTTTATTTTATAGTGAATTTGTATACCTCTAAAAAAACCTTTAGTTGTCCAAGCCAAGGAAGTGTGTCGATATTTTTGAAGCCCACTCCCGAGCTGAGCTCCCTTGACTGAAACACTTGAAATCTTACCAAATAAGTTAGAGCTGAATTGACGGCAGCCTATTTTCAAATCGAAAAAGTAGCTGTGGAAGCTGAGGGATAGAATCGAAACTTTGCAGTACAGAGCGTGTAATAATTAATGTTTTTCTATTCCTGGTTCCTACTCTCGAATTGAGTCTGAGAACGAGATTTCCTCGAAGTAGCCACATGGAATGTTAACGAATAGGCTAAACTTGAATCGGCGCTAGTTTGGTTTGGTTTTTCAAGGGAGGCTTTTACTTTTCCATTGCTCCTTGAACCTGAAGAAGCAGCTGTTGGCAAGAGATTTTCTGCTTGTTAACTCAGCGCTGATTTTATTGCTGCTTCTAAGCCGAGATAGATGGAATACACGACTGCTTCAAGATGACGTCCCTGCCGAGATTGGTGAGAGTCGGTGTGGCACGTCTTGCTTAGATGATAACATGTAGAGATTTTTGGGCGGTTTGGTTTTTCAATATTCTGTTTTTGACAGCTCTCACTTGATTGGTGACATGTGTTAAGATCAAGCATGCTCATTTAGTATAGCCATTTTGCTGTGGAATAACTAACTTAGCAGGATATTAGCTTAACAGCGTGATTCGAAAAGTTGTAGAGCCGATGCAATTTTTGACCAAGAATACCATGGTCGACCGTGTAGAACGCTTTAGAAAAATGTAAAAGAACTAAAAATGACACACTTCCTTCATCCAGGACACATCGTATTTCTTCAGAAATACCTATGACAGCTGTGATACAGCTAGGTTTTTGTCTAAGACCTGATTGTTTGGGGAACAGAGTGTTGTAAGATTTGAAACACTTACCAATCTGCCTTAACATTATTTTCTCAAAAACTTTCGACAGGAAAGGCAGAATGGAGATTGGTCGGAACTCATCATATCTGGTTGTCTTGGGAATAGGTATTACTTTGGCCAATTTCCGTTTCACCGGAAAAATACAAATTATTGATTTTTATTATCAAACCTCGTGCTCTGTGAAAAATATAGCTCGCGCACTTCGACCATTTTTCAGTCGTCAAATCGATCTAACGAATACGCATTTCAAGCTATAGCGCGCAGATTTTACATACATTTCATGCTATTGTACCACAAACCACCTACCCGCATGCTTAACGGGCATATAGAGTAAAATATCTCTGCTGTATCCATTAGTGTTAATAAAGACCGTGACTTGACCATTCGTCAACATTCAGCTCTTACATAAACTAGGGCTGGGGGAAGATCCGCTTCTTATCATTTCTTGTATGTCAACAAACAAAACTGCCGTAATTGGTCCAATGAACAACCTCGGGCCGCCAATGCATCCAGAGAAATCCACCGTTTGTTGCGGCTTACAATCCGGTTGAATCATTAGATCGTTGTTCTCACGGTCTTCTAACATGATCGTCGTTTGAACCTTTTTTTTCGCCCATAATGTACGAGCTGGTCACCGTTTGGTTCCAGCAAGAAATGATTGCATGCCATAGAGAGTGCGAATCAATGGAAAATGTAAGGTGAACATCTGCCTGACTGGTAAATTGACTAGATCTAGTGTTTTGACACCTTTATGAGGATACCTCAAATCCCTCGTCTATGCCGATATAACAGCATCAATTTTAGTCTTGGAAGACAATATTGCACGTGCTATTAGAGACACCAGGTAGTAAGCTTGAAAAAGCTTCTCTACATTGAACTCTCCGTATGGATTAAAACGTACTCGTGATCAACATCTACACAAAATAATCTTTAAAGACTAAATGGAAAACATATTTTCACCAGCGCTGGAACTGATATAGAAAACCGAGTAAAGAGAACCAGTGGGGTTGCAGCAAAACTTTCAGTAAAAGTTAGGGACTTAGACCTAATCTGACTCTATGGATTTACACAGCCGTTGTCCATGCTATTCTCACATATGGCTGACTAGTTTGGTGGCTAACCTAAAGCAAAGCTTATAGCATCGACAAATATAATAAGAACCTAACATCAGCAGGAATTCAAACCACGGGAGCCATGAGAACATGCTCCTCCAAAGCCCTTGACACCATACTGCATCTCCTTCCCATGGATCTTCACATCAAATACACGGTGGCGTGCACCGTCATCAGACTTAAAACTTCACTTTCGTTCCAGAGAAGTATGGACACCGTGCAGCTCAGTCGCGAAATTCCAACTTTTAATCTGCACTGATTACTTTGACATCTTTCAAACCGAAGTATTAGCAATACGGGAATCGTGCAAAATACTCAGTGCAGCCCAGCCCAATTACACGTCCACCGCTATTTGTAGCGATAGCCAAGTCGCTATTGACGCTCTTTCGTCTGCTACCACCTTATCTAAACTGGTGAATCAATGGAAGAAAAAATGAAACGAACTGGCAGCTGGACTGATATCACTCTCCTTTTGGATTTTAGACATAGAGGGGAATGAGAGGGCCGATGAATTAGCCAAGCTCGAGTCACTTCAAACTCCCTTACTGAGACTTTGGGCCTATCGCCGAACCTTCTCAAAGGCAATATCCTGCAATGCTTTTCCAGCATAGCTAATCGTTGGTGGGCTAAATCAACTAGCCTGGCCCTAGCACTACTATTCGAAAACTAAAAGAAACGATTTCCTCAATAGACACCTTTCCAAGCACCCACGCAGTAGTCATAACACCCATGGTCAACCATTATTGCTTTATTTTGGAGTGCAGCAGATGATAGAAGACGATTGGAATCTAAAAAGTGTAAAAAACTTTTAATGAACTCACACAAGAATTACATAAAATAGGATTTGACATCAGTCGAAGTGGGACATATCTTCGTTTGCTTCCAAGAAAATCTTATTCTGCAGAGGGACGAGACATGTATTGACAGCCCCTGTTAAGCTCATTCGGGCACGGACTGATTATAACAAAAGTCACTTAAATACCAATTTCGCCGAACCATAGACCCATTACTTGGAGGACAAAGCATTAATACTTGGACCAGATCATGTATTTTTCATATTGATTGATAAGATGATAAAGCTCGGGTCCCTATTGGTGTAACTGCGGCAAATAAGCAAGTGCCTCTTCTAATGCACATGGAATATAAAATCAGAAAACCGCAAGACGCTGGATATTCCAGGCCAACATACATCGCTATTCGAAGTGGAAGGCATAGTTCATCCACCGCTAATACTCATGGCCAGGATTTCGAGGTGCTTCTCGAGCTTAAAGAGTTACCAGCATTAGCTAAAATTGACAATGGATTTGTGAAACCAGTGGTGATCATGACGGTTGATGGAGGGCCATATGAAACTTTAAACCACATGATCTCGATGCATTGTTTATAACGACAAATGCTCCTGGTAGTAGTGCTTATGACAGAGTAGAGCTCAGAATGGCTTCTCTAAGTCGGGAACTGGCTAGCTTATTGCCTCATCACCATTTTGGGTCTCACTTTGATGAAAGTTTAGAAAGATTAGAAAGATTCAATTTCGAGTTTGCAGGAAATGTATTAGCAGGGATATGGATTTCAATGGGCGTTGATGGTTATCATGTTACTGCAAAATATTTTGGGTGATCGAACAAGATCTTCTTGATTTTCCGGACAATGTATGGTATTCAGAACATGTGCGTGAAAGCCAATACTCGCTTCAAATTGTAAAATCTAGGAACACAGAATGCTGTCTGTATTTGGATTACTAGATAATAGATCTTTCCCACCATCATGAGACGTGGTTTGATATGATGGAGGTCAATTTCTTAATGTTCCAGTCAACTCAGCTCTACACTTGAATTCTTCACTCAAAGATTTTCTACCAAAAATCTGGTTACGTAATACTTAGACGGCCCCCTAACGATTCGACGAATATAGCAAAACGTCTGCTGAACGAAAGTTTGTGAGATTGGTATGCTACAATAATTAATAGGACAAATTATCCTAGTGTTCTCCATATTGTGTTCAGCTCTTAGCGACAAGTACGTAAACTCTACACAAACTTGTTTTCGTCGCACAACTTTTCCTCAACAGGTGCACATGCAGACAGCAACGTTATTGTCAAGAATTATTCAACTTGCTTATTATATATGTATTTGACTTGTGTTGAATCGTTTGTTCAATATTGTTGTTGTTTATTATAATTATTAGAAATCAAAATAAATTAATTCCAAACGGAAATCCAGATGTTGCTGAACTTTTGAGCCGAACCACAACATCTCAGCAAATGAACATTAGTCATGACATGGGAATTCGCCTACCGTTACTTGGTTTTTGGCGCAAAAAATATGCATTTGGCAGTAGCTTCATTATTCGACATTCCCCACCTAAAAGCACAAGTTTGTCGGCCCTGATTTTTTTGCATTTTCAGTTGTTTTTCAAGAGATATTGCGCCTGTTAACTTTAGAAACGTGAACCTAACACAATTATTCAATAATTTAACATGGCAAGTGGGAGTAAATCGTATAATTTTGGAAACCCAGAGCACGTAGCGGAATTCCTCAGACTATTAGAAGATGCTGAAATCGACCCTATGGAGGATTATGGTGAAACAGGTAGTAGTGAGAGTGAGGCTGAAGATTTTGTAGAAAACCAAGAGGAAGATTCTGAAACAGAGCAGGAAGATGACCAAGAAGATGAGAGTGACGGAGAGATATAATAAAAGAAAGTAAAAACTATTTTATGGGCAAAGATAAGGTGACAAAATGGTATTGTAGCATATATGGTAAATGCACTTAGCCTGCATTTTGTATATATGTCCGGTTTTGAGGGACTTGTCTGTAATGTGAATTTATCAGTTGTACATGACAGCTGACAGCTAAATAAAGACAATTGTATTGTTGACCAATTAGAGAACGGATGTTTCCTTTTTAATTGTTGGACATTGGGATGCCACATGGCGCAGCCGGTAAAGTCGATAAATCGTGGAAAATATAAATAATCCTAAAATAAAAGTTAATAATATTGTGAAGAATAAGTGGAAAAGTTAATTTGGAAAAATTGAGATAGACATTTAAAAAAAAAAAAAAAAAAAAAAACCCTTAAATCTGGAAGTCAGAAAACAAAACCTTAAAATAAATCAGAGACAGACCATGGACTACGTCCGAAGAATACAGATGTTAAGACTGGAGGGTAACCTGGCGGGAAATTGGAGGAGATTTCGACAGAATAATTTTATTTTCGAAATTGCCGCTGGAGTAAACATGAAAGAAGATATAATTAGGGTAAATACGTTTTTAAATATGGTAGGAGAAGATGCGCTGGATTTATTTAATTCTTTCAATTTGTCTGAGGAGGAGAAAACGAAAATCGATGCAGTGATGAAAGCGTTTGATGATCACTGTATACCGAAAAGAAATCAAACATATGAAAGGTTTAAGTTCTTTAGTAGAAACCAGAATAATTTGGAACCATTTGACAAGAAACTGTCAAAGATCTCAAATTGCATGCAAGAAACTGTGAGTTTGCATCATTAGAAGAGTCCTTAATTCGGGATAGGATTGTGCTTGGCACAAACGAAAAAAGGCTTCAAGAAAAACTATTGAGTGTAGCGGATTTGAACTTAGAAAAAGCAGTAGAAATATGCCGTGCAGCAGAAGTAGCTCAAAAACAGATGAAGGAAATCCAATGTCCCTTAACAAGTTCCAGTATAGACGGTATCAATATAAGCCCAGCGCATACAAATCCAAAATATACAGGTAATGTTTTTTTTTAAAGAAAACCAACAAATACGTATCATGGAAATATCAATATGGGAACAAAAATAGTAGAAATGTTAATATAAAGCAAAATAAGAAGTACGATTTTAGTAAGAAAAAAAAGTATCCAAGCAAAGTAAACAATAGCGATAGATTTTCCACACTAAACAAATATAATTATTGTAATTTAAACCATGCTAAACATGCTTGCCTAGCGCAAGGAAAAAAATGTAATAATTGTGGTAGATTCAACCACTACGCAATTTGTTGTAAAGTACGTAATGTGAGATGCATTCGTGATTCGTCCGATTTTAAAAGTGAAGAAAATTTATTTTTTGTCGATAGCTTGTAGTTAGTAGAAAAGAAAAGTTCTTGGACAGAAATAATAAGAGTTGAAAACTCATTTCTAAAATTCAAAATAGATACTCGGTCTCAGGCACATATTATTCCAATTAAATTGTTTAATAAAATAAGAAACAAAAACAGTATAAGGCCTACTTCGATAGTTTTAAAACCATATGGTAGTCCCAAAATAACTCCTGTAGGTGAAACAACTTTAGTGTGTAGATTTAGGAATGTTATAATAAACCAAGATTTCATCATTGTAGAAGAGATAAAGAAAAACAAAGAAAGCAATGGCGATTTAGTTCCAATCTTAGGTTTAAAGAGTTGTGTACATTTAGGTATTGTGAGAATAGATTGTGTGAACAGTGTTAATTCTATCAACATACCAATGAACTCAAAAGAAGATCTAGTAGAAATGAACAAAGATTTGTTTGAGGGAAGAGGGCAGTTTCCACAAAAATATAAAATAGAGATTTTGGATAATACCGTACCGAAATCAAACCCACCGAGGCGTATTCCATTGAAAATAAAAGGGAAACTTCTTTCAACTCTTAAGGATCTGGAAATGAGGAAAATTGTTTCTAAGGTTAGAGGTCCTAGAGATTGGGTACACAACTTAGTAATAGTGGAAAAGCCCGATGGTCAATTAAGAATATGTTTAGATCCCGTAGAATTAAACAAAGTTATTAAAAGAGAACAATTCCTTATACCTACCATAGAAGATGTGTCTTCAAAACTAGCAGGTTCAGAATTCTTTACTGTGTTAGACCTTAAAGAAGGATTTTGGCAGGTTTCTTTACATGAGGACTCGAAAAAATATTGCTGTTTTTCAACACCATTTGGTTGTTACCAATTTAATGTTTTGCCCTTTGGTGTGACGACAGCACCGGAAATATTTCAAAAGTTTAATTATGAAAATTTTGCGGATCTGGAAGGTTTAATTATATACATTGATGATTTTTTGATATATGGCCGAACCGTTGAGGAACATGATAAAAATTTAGAAAAAGTATTTGTAAGAGCAAGAAAATTGGAATAAAATTCAATAAAAATAAGATTCAATTTCGACAAAATTTTGTAAAATATTTGGGTCATATTTTCAGCAAAGAAGGTATGAAACCTGATGATAATCATATAACAGCTATACAAAATTTAAAAAATCCAACTTCAAAGAAAGAACTGCAAGCGTTTTTAGGTTTTGTTAATTATTTAAGAAGTTTTATCCCTAATCTATCAAATCTAACTGCTCCATTAAGGAAATTGTTGCGAAAAGACATTGAGTTTCTATGGCTTCCGAGTCACACAAAGTGTGTTGATGTCTTAAAAAATAAATTAATAGAAATTCCATTTCTCAGACCATTTGATCCATCAAAGAAGATTACGATTCAAGCTGATGCATCTCAGTGTGGTATAGGTTGTTGTCTCTTACAAGACAACAGACCGTTTTGTTATGCTTCTAGAAGTTTAAACGATACCGAAATGGGGTACGCGCCCATAGAAAAGGAATTTCTTGCAGTTTCATATGCTTGCAAAAAAATTTCACAATTTTATTTACGGAAATAAAGTTTTAGTTTATAGTGATCATAAGCCGTTGGAGGCAATAATGAACAAAGAGGTTGGTAAAATAATGTCTTCCAAATTGAGACGAACGCGCTTGTTCTTGTTTAACTACGATATAGAAGTGCAGTACTTGCCAGGCAGGTATATGCATATAGCCGATTATCTATCCCGAAATTTTATTTTAGATAAAGAAGACATTGCACATAATAAAATTGAAATGGTGTTATCAATAAATGTAAGTGACGAAAAATGGTGTTGAAAAATTTGGCTTAGTTATGAGCATTAAGAGGTTTAAATTTATAACACGATGTCTGAGATTTGATGATCGCCAAACACGTGAAGAAAGAAAAAAAGAAGATCGATTAGCAGCAGTACGTGAGATTTTTGCAACGTTTGTATACAATTGCCAGACAAGTTACTCATTAGGACATAATGACACTTTAGACGAAAAATTAGAACCGTTTCGTGGGCGATGTGCTTTCCGCCAATATATTCCGTCCAAACCAGCCCAATATGGAATTAAAATATTTGCTTTAGTTGATGCAAAACTCTGCTATTTATACAATATGGAAATCTACGCTGGTAAGCAGCCCGATGGCCCGTTCATCATCAGTAATAAGCCTGTGGACGTAGTACGAAGGTTAATTGATCCAATAAAAGGCTCAGGTCGGAACCTTACCGCTGATAACTGGTTTACCGATCTTGAGCTTGTTGAAGAGCTTAAACAGAAACGAATTTCGTATGTTGGTACAGTCAAAAAGAACAAAAGGCAGATTCCACCTGAATTTGTTTCATCGAAGGGAAGAGATCAATTTACGAGTATATTCGGATTTAAAAATAATTCAACGAGTCTTGTTTCGTACGTACCAAAAAAGGGTAAAACAGTTATACTGGTCCCAACCTTGCACGAGGAAAAATCAATAGATCCGGAAACAGGTGATCAAAAGAAACCAGAAATTATAACATTCTACAACCAGACTAGGGGGAGTAGACACCGCTGATAAGATGTGCGCTTCCTTTAGTGTAGCTAGAAATACAAAACGTTGGCCTATGGTGATCTTTTTTTCCATGTTGAATATGAGCGGTATCAATTCCCAAGTAATTTATTTTGGGAACGGCTTCAAGCAGAAGAGAAGGGCATTATTTCTCAAGCAACTTTCCCATGAGCTTGTAGCAGAAGAACTTGGAAGAAGAAGCCAAAAAAAAATTGGAATACCTACTGCCATTCAGGAACGACTTAAGAGATTCAGACCAAACGCAGATGACGAAATTCAAGACAGAAATGAAGAAGAGCATTCCCAGAAGAAGTTTAGATGTGTACCGTGTACTTCAGAAGCTGGTCGAAGGCGGCTTTCCAGATTCAACTGCAAAAAGTGCAAGCAAGCTGTCTGCTTGCAACATGCTAATTTTATTTGCAATTTGTGTTTCCAGAATACTACAGATCCACTTACAGACAAATAAAATGTGATTTATGTGATTTATGAATGCTTTATTTGATTTCGTTATTATTTAAATTTTAATTATTATTTTTATTAATGTTAATAAAAAAATGAACTTAATTTAGTGTATTAATTGCAAGGAATAATTTGTTTATAAAATTTTTCGATTTTACAGTGAAAAAATAAAACCAAAACTATTTATAACTAGAAATACTACGTATGGATCTGTCAGACACATTGCGCCCATTCATGTCCATATTAGTATTGCGCCCGGAAGGAAGGTTAAAATGGTCTCTGTCCTTCTATACTTTTGAGAGGATAGGACGAACGGCTAAATTTAGTCAAGAAGTGCTCGACAGTGGATTGGTCAAGAGAATTAACATCCTTATGAAAAGTTGGTCCCAGTTCGTGTAGTACACATTTCGCATGTATCGTATATAAAAAACCATGTCCTTATTTGTGTCTTTTTTTCACATTTATCCCACCTCCTAGAAGACCAATGACTTCTCTTCTTTGTCTTGTGACAGATTACCTTATCTTCTCCCTAGTTTCGTTCGTCGATTCCAGTACTTTCCCGTACGCTGTCATTCAGGGAATTCCACAATAATTTGCAAATGAGCATTTGTCAGGAAGAGCACTTATGTGAGCTTAGCATATAAGGTTGCTTTTGATCGTGAAGCATTTATCCCTCTTCTTGATATACATACATATATTGGCATGAACTTCAACTCGTTCTCGAGCATTCACTCTTACATATTCAGAAGAACATATAATGAAATTGAATATCCTTTTGGCTTGCGATTAGTAATCCTGTGCAAACTCTTGGTATAAAATACTTTGTAAATGAAGTCTGAATGTACTTTAATATATGTACGAGTAAGATGTTCAATATCCTGTAGATATCATTAGAACGGCTCTTAAATAAAGTTCGATACAATGTTTTTCACTGATTTGGCTATGACTTCCTTTGAATCGATCGCCATTGAAATTTCACAATAATTACTTTCGATTAACTTTCCCACTCATCCTATACAATTTAACAACGAACTCCTGATACAGGATATATCTTCTTGATATATATCCTTGAAATTGCATAATATTTCAATACCCTGGCCCCAATTTGGCATCCTTGAAAGTGGATGTATTCATAAGATTGTTATTAACTTTACGGAATGTAAGCGTAGAAAGGACTTTACTGATTTGTTTTGAAATCGAAATTGAGAACTCAAATTTTGTGTTCGGAGTTATCTTATGTATGTACATATGTACGAGTATGTTCACGACAGGCATTTTATGATTCCAAGCTATCTGCATAGGTGTGGGCATAGTAAGAATCCTTCAAGTCATGATAATTGTATTTGAACCGAGAATAATAGAACCAGAGAATTATTGTCGACATCCTTGGGTGAGCTTTTGTGCTGCTAATAAATGCATAACGAGTATTTATGATATTCAGTTTATGACAGCAACGAATAGCTTTTACACTAAAGAAGACAAAAGCATTTATTCGTCGGAAATGTTATGGTAAATAGCCTTTTCTACTTAAATTCTATTTTTTCCATGCATTGCTTACACAATACGTCTTTGTTTGAAAAAAAAACTTAAAGATGCATTTAGCACCACCCCCAGACTGCTCAGGTTTAAAGAGAGTTTACTGCATTGAGGTTCAGACTGCTTTGGATGAATATGAATCTTTTATAGGTTTCTGTTTCTCAGCAGATGACGTCACCAGGATTTATTATACTTTAAGATAGCAAGGCATCTACGAGGAACTACTGTAGGAAGCAAGATTGAACTTCTGTGGATGTTAGTTCGCCGATTCGTAAGCAACTTCTTCTTAATAGTTTCAAACATAACGATGTTCGTACCCAGAAAAGAACTAAGGTGAATATGCTCTTTTGGAAACGACATGCAGAGATTGGTTTCGCAGAGATTGATTACGCACCGAAAAAAAGATAAGACAAAAGCTGCAAAGTATTAGTAGACTAATGTCAGACACTTAGAAAACGAATGTTCAGAAGCAAAGCCATTGACTGCCGTACGATTGGAAGTCAAAATGTGTCGAAAGGCTTTTTCACATGTGAAATACTGCTCCAACGGCAGAAAAGGAAATGTTTTTTTTGTATTTTTTTGGGTGTACATAACCATAAACGTGAAATATCGTGGGGTAGGCTAGGATATGTATCAAGATTGTCAGCAAGGGCAACAATCCATGGTTCAAAGGCCCTGCCTTGCATTTTGTAGGATCAGCAGGGTGTAGTTTATTATGAGCTACTCAATCCAAACGAAAAGTGAGATCGCGGGAAAAGAGAAACGATAAGGTGTGTAAAGGATAATATGAATGGATCCGTTTACACTTCAGAAAAAGGAGACACCAAAAAAATCCAAGCAAGTTCACAGTTTTATTTGTTCGCAGAAAAATACAATGCGACTATCGCAGCTGAATGCTAAAACAAGAATCCCTTGTGCCAACTAAGAGCCTTTACCCAGTCCAAAAAAACAATTGTCAAACGATTGCAAGCGTTTAAAACTATTAAAAAAGATTATACAGCGGTTAACATGATTGTACAGCGATGATTCTGACATCTGCCTAGTGTTAAAACTGCGTTGCCAATAGGACACAAACAAGATCATTTTGCTACATGACAATGCTCGGGCTGTGAGCGCCAAAAAAAAGTTTATACCTCTGGGTAAATGTTTCAAGTTCAATTACAAATTTTATTAAAGATTTCACTTACATCTAGTTTAACTTATATATAAATTCTTACTCAAACAACATGTAAAAGTTAACAAAAAAATCAATAACAAATATTTTATAAACAAAAAACAAAAAATGCTTTTCATTTTAGACGTCACATTCGTATCAATTGAAAGAGAGTCAGGTGTTCCCGTTAGTGCAAGTACTTTTCGAAGATTACTACATGGCAGCGTACCGCGTAAAAAAACCACTTATATCAGCAGTCAATCAAAAAAGACGACTGCCTTGGATATTTCGTCTTGTAAAATGGGTTATTCAGTGAGAAGAGTAAATTTGGAATTTTAAAATCAAAACAACCACCAATAATGTGTAGAGTCAAAAATGAGGCGTTTGAGGACAAAAATATTACCCCCACAATTAAGCGTGGAGAAGCGTCAGTCATGGCTTTGAGTCCACGATAAACTACTTAAATATTTTGAGGGAAACAGCCTAGCGTCACAATTTGGATCAAACGTTGCTATTCCAACAGGACAATGACCCTAAGCACACGGCCAAACTTTGTTTTGACGCCTGAAATGTGAAATATTTCTTGTATCACCACGACCACCTCAATGCAATACAATGATGCAATGGTAATCATCACTGACTGTTGAGCAGAAGCTCAAGTCTGTCAATACCCAAGAACAATTCCTATACGAAAAAACTGTGCAACAACATCGGTTGTAAATAAGATATGATCAAAAAATATGCTGACGAAAGCATAATACTCACAGTATAAGATCACTTCAAAATCCACAGTATGTGTGCGTATCCAATATCACACCTTAATGACACGGAAACATAAAAAGTTACTGTGAACTTCAACCAACTCGACGAATTCAGTCGAATCTTTAGAATCCTATCTAGGACAACCACCCCCAGAGAGTAGTGAACGAACATCTTCGATACAAACTCTCTGCACCCCCGACCAGGTTGTGTTTCCGTTTCCTGGTCGCGTAATCTCCCGTTTTGGCGATTTGGCGTGTCCAGCAAGATCGCCCGATTTAACCATCTCAGACCGCTTTGTTTGGGGCTACTTCAATTCGTGGGCTTATGCCAACAAACCATAGACAGTCGCGGAGAGTCATGGAAAATGCGATAAAAAGGGGACATATGAATATCAACACTGGCGGCAGCCACTTGACGAATATCATCTTTTCCACTTAACAAAAAAGGTGTAAAGGCACAAATAGAGATTTCCTTCACTCAAAATCAGTTTTTTTTAAAAAAAAAAGTAATTAAAAAGCGAAATTAGAAGATTAATTTTGCGCCACCGTTTTTTGTACAGGTGGGATTTGAATTTAGTGTTCGACTTATGATCATATTTCTGGTTCTGAAAGTAAATTTGAATGAAATACATTTTATGATTTTAATTTTGATAACATTTTTAATTCAGACATTGGCTGAATTTTCCTATTTAAATGAAATATGATAACATTAAAATATCCTTCAAAGGAACTCTCGTAAGATAACACTTTAACAGGGTGCTTTTTGACATATGTATATCGGGAAATAACTCAGCCAAAACTGGACACATACTCCTTTTCAAAGCGTATACGTTCGATTTTTATTTTTTGCATAGCTCTGCAAAACAAAACCAACGACGACAAATCACACGATCGTCGAGAACGTTCAGGAAGTTCTTGCAATAACCAAATAGTCAAAGTATTCGGTTAGCCTTTGGCTATAGTCGTGAAATGAATGGACTTTGATTATCTTCGACATGGCAGCCGTATTTTCTACAGGACGTGCATTTCCATGATGGAGAGGCCTTAAAACCTCCGTACAGAGCCAGTCTTGATTGAATGATGGACCATTATATGCACGATAATCTGCTCGTACCTACTAAAGGAGGAACATTTTTGTAGTAAATTTTCAAAATTCTAATACGTTCAGTGATTGTTGAAACACCTCTGTTATAAAATTGCAAACCTCGGTATAGGTACATACAGTTGCGGATAAGTTGTCGGTTTGAGGTAATGCATGAAAAAGGAATGTAAAATTCGAACAACGGATTCGATGACCCTGTACTTTAGATACCTAAATTTGAGGAAGCCATAGTCAAAAAAGTGTAATAATATGAGCTACGTAAAAGACAGATGAAATTCTCCAAAATCTGAGCGCTTCAAGAGTGACGACTGTTGGGGCCAATTCCGTCTGTAAAACCTAAGACTTACCGGGTATGTAATAGTAATCGGCATCAGAACTGCGATGACGAATATAAGTCTTGTAGGAGACGTGTTAAAAAAAAAACAGAAATACTCTCTTACTCTCCATTGAATATTACTATTGTAGCACCTCTTCCAATCCCCATAAAACCTCTGGACCTTAATCTTTGGTACAGCTTTCTAATCTCATTTGCGTTTGCAGAACGGCGGTCTCTTAAGGTTTTTTCTCAATTTTAAAAATTGAAAAAATATTCACATCTAGCAATGTCTGGCGAAGATTGGGTGGCTGAGGTGTCTTCTTCTTGGATGACGTTAGAGATACGGAGAGCCAGAGCCAAGTTTCTCTCTTTCATATAAGTTGTGTGCGATTCGTTTAATGCTGATTTCGAAAATACTTTTCGTAAATTTCGTACCTATTTAGCTCATCATGAAGAGCCTTATTTTTAATGATCGCTGAACAGGCTAGTCATGTGAGAACTTCAAATCGTTTTCGTCCAATAAGCTCGGCTGAAAATATCGCCGCTTAGGGTGCGAGTGAAAACCAAGTTGTCTCCATTTCGAAACGACCTAACTTTGCAAGGTCTAGTTGACACAAGATTTGAAGCCGACAGATCACGCACCACGCCGTTTATGTACTAACTGGATACTGAAATTAAATGACCGAAATCATGAAATTTGACACAAAATTATTCCTTGTGATAAGGCTACTATGCATTTGACTGATCTCGAAAACCTGAGAGAAAAAAATATAACGACCTCTTCATCCACGACGAATGACAGTTTGGTGCGGTGTTTCTGGCTAAGCGGTGCCATTGGGCCGTATTTGTTTTTTCGCAAATAATGTTAATGCGCCGTTTCAGTGCAATTTATACTTTTTGATCTCATAGTTTGGGTTTTAGATTAAAATAAAAATGTCACTAGTTTCGATTTGAATAAATTTAAAATGACACTTCTTGTTAAATTGCCCTCTATATGCAAGGCTATTTCATAGCATAATGCAATCGATGTATCAACATCTTCGCTCTCTGATTCTTTCTTCGACCATTCGTTATCGGTCACTTTTTTACGTTTTAAATTTCTAAAATTTCCACGCCTCAATTCGTTATAATAAAATTTAATGAGAATTTCGTGATCCGTATTGTAAACGATCCCTGTTGCTTCTTGAGTACATTTACCACAGCGTTCAAGCTGGATTAAGCCATTTAGAGTGTAAGTACACATTCACCCCATTATTTCTTCACTCCAGTCCATAGCTGGTACGAGGGAATGAATAGGAGCTCTACCGCCCCAAACGACGTCCTCTGTGCTGCTCCCAAAGCCATATACCTCCCTTTTTACCAGCCTAGTACATAGAAGTCTATTTTCCCAATATCGGCACGTCGCCAAATTGTCTGCCGGAATATATATTTTCCTTTTTAATTATATTTGAAGATATCTACGAGGTTGTTTTTACTTCATCATGTTCCTTGGCATATAAAAGGGATATTTGAAAGCTCCGTGAATAATACTTACCCTCCTACCAAGATGCTCAGAGAAGGTTATATTTCAACGACAAGGCAAAAAATCTTTGATTTATGTTAAGGGTGTCACTTTAAACTCCTTTAGGCAACAAGATAGAAACCCACATCACTATAGTTTCGTACACGTTTGTGAGAATTAATTAGAAATAGTAGTTAAAATGAAAATTTTGTTTGCGACCTTTCTAATGTTTGTGCTTATCTACCTTCTCAGGTGGAGAAGGAGCATATCTTTATCAAAATTTGTGATCAACAACATATTATTCCAACACGTACCCTGCTTCTATTATACAAAAACGGACCTGCACCCGAACATGGAAATAAACTCAATCCCATTCAATACGACCACAGATGGATGCATCTGCTTGAATAGATATTGCACTCAATAACACTGAAATTCATTCCGACACATGATATGCATTTTGCGTCGGACATTATCAACCATAAAACATAGAATAAACAGATATGCAGAGCAGAAGTTCGAATTTGATTTCAGCTTCACACATTCAATATTTCCTTTCAATGCGCTTTAGAAATTCGATTTGAAAATACGAAAAGGCGACCAGGACATGTGCAGTTTTGAGATATGAAGAATACAATTCAATAAAGTAAAGTTGTGCATAAAGTAGTCACATACTCTTGGGAAATACTATCGCCTTAACTAGTTTTGACTGGAATCTAACAGATTCCTGTGAGGCTTTGGAAAATGTTTTAAACCATTACGATGAGGAGGAAATATTTTTTTAAGAAAACTTTCCTCTTAGTTGATGTCCCATATGCGTGTTTTGAGAATCCTTTCGGCAATTACGGCTGGCGTTAGTTTCTGTGCATGAAATGCGATGTTTGTTCACAAAATAAGGTGACTTCTTGAGCTTCGCGAGCCAAGTATTCGATTTTCAAATAATATTTTTTTTATTATGTTAGGACATATGTATGTCCCCTAGCGTTTGTGGATATTATCAATCATTTCGGATATTTAATTTATTTTTCACAAATAAAAGGTTTCACAAGTCTAAATTCGAAGTAAACGGTTGTGTTCAAACTTTGCGGCTATTTTTAATCTTTTTTATAAAGCGAATAACTCGTTAACGAGGCATATAAAACAATATAGTGAATGTAAAGACAAAGACTTGAAATTAAGTGTATTTTTATTGTGTAATACGAATATTACACATAAGAAGGATGTTTTTTTTTAAAGAAAAATCAACAAATTTACTGAATTCAGTAAGCTGTAAGTCTTGGTGTCGTATACGATCCTTGCCTATTATTTCACTTACCCTTTTTAATTATTAATAATACATACATACAATAAAAAGTTATGTATTTTTGACGTGAGTGCCCCACCAACCTCCCTGCTGAGGGGGATTTCGTGACGTGCTATTGGTGTAATGGTCATATGCACACTGGTCATATGCACTCCGGAGCTAGTCCAGTACCGGAGTGATTTAATTAGAGGTAGATACAGATAAGTACATTTTCAATTCATTTTTAAACCTCCTCTTATCTTGGAAGTGGTAGGGAATTCCAGGGCCGAGCGGAGTTAATAAAGAATTGACGTTCAGATGTCTAAAAGAAGAAACGCGGAATTAAAATTTGACTGGTTCTAGTAGAAGCACGAAACGTTATCCTATTAAAGAGCTTTAGAGGTTGACGTGTGTGTATGATGCTGTGCAACATTATGATTGATCGGAATTTCAGGATATTGTCAAATGAGAGACCGCAGATCTGCTTCGTGAAATGAGAGATGTGATCAAAACGACGGCAGATAAAGATATAGCGAGCAGCGTTGTTGTATGCGACATTCAGCTTACTGTATCTAACTGTATCGCATTTTCCATAGACTTCACACCCATATGTAAGTATGGGTGTGATTAGGGTCTTGACGAAATGCCTCGAGTAACCATTGGCGTGAAACGTTGACTCGCTCATAAGGAGCGAAGGATCCCATACAATTTGCCAACGCAATCTTTAATGTGATCATTCCAGGTAAAGTGTCGTATTGTCGAATATGTCGAATGTCATACCAAGGTTTTTTAACCGGTCCGTTGTTGACATAGATCGGAAAAAACAGAGAGGTGTCAATGGACTTCCTGGAAATGATAATACATTTAGACTTATTAGCATCAAGGCGAAGTAAATTCTGTTCAGACCAGTTGTAATTTTTTTCCAGATCGGAGTTGAGGCAACTAATACAATGGTCAACCGAGTCAGGAGAACAACTAAGATGTAGTTGGGTGTCGTCAGCGTATATTTCAACGTTGGAGCAAGAAACGAGAGAGGGTAACTCATTTATATATAAGGAAAATAAAAGAGGCCCCAGGACGGATCCCTGAGGCATACCACACCGATTAGGAAGAAAATCCGATAAGGAATTTTTAGCCAAAACTGCTTGTTGACGGCTGCCCAGGTATGAAGACAGGAGACTAACAGCGGAATTAGATAAATTGAACACCCTAGAGAGTTTATCACATAACATCTTATGGCTGACTGTGTCAAATGCTTTTGAAAAGTCGAGAAGCACGAGAAACGTGCTCGCGTCGATGTCTACCTTCTGCCTTATGTCATCAACCACAGAAAGCAGTGCCGTAGAGCAACTATGTTTAGGGCAAAAGCCTGACTGCTTAGAAGTCAAGAGATTATATTGATGGAGGAACGTATTAAATTGCTTTTGCATGATCCTTTCAAAGACTTTCGAAAGAAAAGAAAGAATTGCAATCGGTCGAAATTCAGTACCTGAGGTTAGGCACGGGTATGATCTTTAACGTCTTCCAGAGCGAGGAAAAAACACTCGTTGTGAGAATCTGGTTGAAGATGTGAGTAACAAGAGGCAAAAGCATTGGGAAGATTATTTTAAAGAGTTTGGGATGGATCATGCATATTCCAACTGCATTGGATTTTATGGAAAGCAGGCTCGACACTACATCTACCTGTTGAATACAGGAAAATACGAACGACTCATTGTGAATGAATTGAGAGTTTGTATTTGGGTGGCTGTTAGACATGAAGGAAGGAACGTTGACTGAAGAGTGAGATACAAAATCCCTATTTAGCTTATTGCCGTCGAAGTTTGCATAATGCATAATTTTTGCTTGCCTACACCAATATCTTTGAGATTTTTCCACAAATATTTGCCGATAATCGAGCGATTCAAACGCTTTGAGAAAAAACGAATTTTTGGCGGCCCGTATTTTGGAGACCACCATGTTGCGAAGGCAACAATACGTTCTGTGAAACTCTTCGACTCTGAAACGCTTCCATTTGGTGCTTCATCCGGTTTGTTCATTAACAGGCAGATTTCACTGGTGAACCAAGAATTATGATGAGATTTCCTCGATTTTGTTCGAACGGGTACGTGATTATCAAATAGATAATTCGCTTAAGATTGTAAGAACTCTACTTGTTGATTGGGTAAAATTGTTCCCAGTTTATATTGCGCATTTCATTTTCTAGCTTCGAGTTGTCAATGCTACGAAAGACTCTGAATTGAGATATGTTGGTTGAATCTTTGAAATTGAAATCAAACGTTAGGTAGATTAGATCATGCTTGGAGAAACCGGGGCTGACAACTGGTTATAGAAGAGCGCCTTACTAGGATCGAAAACAACATCGAGTAAGTTGCTAGTAGTACCACCATAATGGGTTGGGATGACAGAATTTACCCGGAAAAGATTAAGTGAACACAATTCATCAATAAGGTTGTTTTCAGTAAGGAAGTCGTTATTTAAGTCTCTAGCCAGGATAAAGTTAGAAGCGGTTAGGGAGACATCTTCAAGCAGCGAAGTAAGCTGGGTCTTACTCGTAGTAGTCTTTCTCGTATTAGGTTTATAGGCTATACTAAGAAGTATAGAGTCTTCAGCAGTTGATAGTTCTAGGAACAAGTAGTCCATATCAAACATGGATTGGGACTCACGTATAACTTTAATGCTCCAGAAGATCCCATTTCGAACATATAGGGCAACCCCACCCCCAGGTCGGTTAACTCTATCTACACGAAAAATTTGATAAACCTCCACGTGAAATAAATTAAGATCGTTTTGAATAATTTCTTGTCCTAATAGATCAGAAGAGAACCATGTCTCAGAGACACAGATAATGTCAACGCCTGAACCAACAAATAGATAACGAAATTCGTCCATCTTAGGCTTCAGACTTTGTGCATTAACGTGGCAAAGCTGAAGACTTTTGTGCTTTTGTTTAGTAATAACATTTACCATAGTACGAAGGATATGGTCATCACTTTGCTCAGAATATACTCTTTCCCTGCCACTTGAATTTTGACAAAAATTTGAGAAAAAAAGTGATCTGAATATGAAAAAAGGATTAAAAAACAAACAGAAAAAAAATTAAATAATGAGAAATAAGAAAAAGAGAGAAAGAGAAAAAAAAATAAAAAAACAAAATAACAAATTTGGCCGCTTCTGTGAATCAAGCTCCAGAACTTTAGGTATATTATTAGGCTTATCAACCTATTTCATGGTGAAATTTATAAATGCCAAAAAAGATCCCAGAAAAACGTGGAGTATTCTTAACGAAATTTTTGAGAAGAGGAAAGTGTCGATAGATAACACGGTTATCAATAAGTTTGCAGGAAAAAAAGGAGCTAGCCATAACAATAGTACAGGAGTTTGCCGAATATTTTTCGACACAAGTGCCCAACATTCTACATATCTGTAACAAAATAACATCTAGACATCAAAACCGGAATATTGCCCACTCTATGTTCCTAAATGAAGCAAGCGAAGTGTACAGAATGCTTTGTTGTCTAAAGGCGTATAAAGATCCTGGAGCATACAACTTTAGACAAATAGACTTAAAGTATAATGCCCCAACCCTTACGCCGATTGAGAAGGCAATCATTAATTAAGGGTTTTGATCAGGGTTTTATACCAAGGGCGCTTAAAACATAATTTTTTCGAACCATATACAAGGGAGGAGTAAAAACAGAAATTGGAAACTGCATGGAATGGATTTATGTCGATCGCTAAATGAAAATTATAAGTAAACACAAAGTTTTGCAACCAAACCAATATGCTATTCAAAAAAGAAAAAGTACGGGAAACTTACTGGGAGAGATGTCGAACGTCATCAACATCGGGATAATAAAGCATTCGATAAGCTAATGCACGAGAAACTGCTAGAATGCCTTTTACAGATTGGAGTTAGGGGAAAGGCAGCAAAATGGCTTAAAAACTACTTAACTGAAAGAACATACAGAGTTAAGATTTCTAACACAGTCAGTGAGGTAAAGCAAAAGGTATATGGTGTTCCAAACTTGGTCCAATATTGTTCGTACTGTTTACTATGAACTTTTCATGTTTTTGAGCAGCCGACTGCATTTTCATACATAGACAACATTACCATAGTAATGTTTGGTCAAACACCAAAAACTCGAAACGGCGATAGCAATAATGCAGAAAGAATTTGATGAAGCATCAAGGTGGTGCCATGATCACAACCTGATGATAAACTCGAAAAAGACAGGGATGATGCACCTCGAACACCTCATCAAACGACACAGTTATGAAAATCGTCCACGCCTCCACGATCCTGTGATCTCATACCTTTAGATTACTTTCTTGGGGTATAAGAATTCACTAGTCTACGCCGATAAGAAACTGAGACGTTGGACGATGTAGTAGTCAACATTCGCCGTGTTAATGCTGATGTACGGCCCCAGTTGTTCGATGAAGTTTCCGAAAATTAGTCTTCACAATTCCTTTATTCTAGCTAGCCATGGCATGCTCAGACCGAAATTATGCTATCTATTAAATAAAGCTAATGTCATGAACATTAACTTAAGCTTCAGGTATTTATTTCGTATTGAATTTGTATACCTCTTCAAAAAAAACCCTTTTATGAACTAATTTTTATATTTTTTTTAAAATACAAGCTCTGAGGCTGGAAATGGAATATGATAAATGACCATTATCCGTTTCAGCTGTGTCTACCTTCTAATGACATTTTTTATCACGCTTTTCCATAATTGCGATTCATGTTTCCTTTATGGAAAGCAATTAAAAATTGAAAACTCCATTTGAAGTAATTACACTTCTTAGCAATTTAAAACATAATAGATCTACAAAATGCAGTCCACATCGTGCAGTCAATTCAGTGAAACAACCATGCTACCCACGAAAAAGATGAATCAACGAAACCACCAGCCCAAAAACCACACGAAACAGTCAATCATTGTGGATAGAATGGTTATTTCGCATTGTTCATTCATTTCCAGCAGTCCATCACCAAAGACCAGCCATGTGCATGTTCAGATGGCTTCCATTCCACTCTTGTAAACATATAAATCAAAATCATTGTTTAAAATGTGGTGCATGGTAGCTGCGGATGGACCCAACCTCTATAACTTTGTAAAATTGGACACATTTAGGACTTCCAGTCACCCATCTACGACGGCAACATTTTCAATAGACCTTGCCGGAAGTACATGGGTTGGAGTCTTCACAGCACTTACCTATCTTTTTATGTCAAATTGGGCTTCATGATCAAATCTCTGTCCTTGTTTAACAATCTTCAGGGTTTTACCTTCCAAAAAATGCCCACAATGATAGTTGAGTTTTAACAATTCAGCTTCGACACCAAAGTTAATATGAGACTTGTTGGATGCCCCTTCATCACTCAATGTCGATCCATTGATGACCACTATGAAGAAAGAGTTTCCTTCACACTTGTTCCAATTTTATAGAAGCTTCGCCAAGCTTATCGTAGGTGTTTGAACCTCCAGCCGGTCTTTTGTCTGTTTCCAGGAGAAGGAAGGTTGCTCGAGTTCTACACTTTTCTTTACAGAATGTATTGCCTAGCACAAATACTTTTGCTCAACACTCTGTACTAGTAATCCTTTGTACCAAATTTCAAATGACGTATAATGACCCAAATTTTATGTAGGACTTTTTCCTAGAAACTATTTTCAGAGTCCAAAGACTTTGTGATCTAATAGTTTCGGCCATTCTTTAACAAAAAAATACTTCATACGCATTTTGGTCCCAAAACATTTTGGCATTATTAAGATACTTTTAAGAGAGCCGTTTCTGCAATCTTGATTCCAGATACTTCTGATGCCAGATCAACCCTGAAGGGAAGCTATGATGAGACGGCCGAATGCAGACCAGCAAACCAAAACTTAAGCTTGGCCTTCACCCGGATAGTTTTTAGTGGACGCGTACAGCTATTAGTTAACCACTCCAGCAATACGACAAATTATGTCAGAAACTATCAAAAAAAAGGAAAGGCAACGTACAATAACCTTCTCTATCAACCCGACCGAGATATTTAAAGAGCGCAAACATTTTTCTTACCTCCAGAAACGTACTTTAAGTTGTCCTAGGGATACATGATAAGCACAGGCATTTGACTTATTCAAGAAGCGTGTATAAACAACGTAGTAATTCAGCTGAGTAATCCAATCGAAATCCACTTCACCCCTAATACAAAGGTACAAGACTCTATTAAGCTAAATGATCGGGAAAAGCAAAGTACGCAAGGCATCACAGTGTGCTATTTCCACATCTGTCTAGTCATCATCCTCATTCCGCATTCATTTGTTTTCGCCAACATGCTTTAAGGATACCCTCACTAATATCATGCGAATCCGTCTGTCGCCATGGCTATTGAACGATTTTCAACGAAATTGGAATGCCATTCAAGATGAAAACATTCTTGAACATCTGAATCTAGATATAGAATCTCAATGTCCTGTTTTTCCTAATTGTTTAATATATAAGCGAAGATGTCCACGAAATTACTTTCTTGGACTTTATCAATGTTACTATGCCAACCTGCATGACAATCAGTCCCTTAATTGACAATAGTATCTGATAAAGAAAAAGAAACTATGCATCCTTATGTATCCCTTGTACACGAAAGTTTCCGTATAAACAAGTCTCCGGTCGACATGTGTGCGGGGATATAACCAAAACCGGGTCACGTTCCCCATAATTTTGCGCAAATATTTCATGCATAGATAATTCTATCTAATATTATAGGGCGATGAAGAAGAAGAAAAGGGACTGAATGTGATACTCAAACAGAAACGCAACCTATATTTCCAATTCCATAAATACACATGCACATGTCAACCCGCACCGTTTCCCGAATAAAGACACAGACGAAAGCAACTTTCAAGATTACCCTCGTGACATGGTTGGCGCCAATTACTTATTGAATCGCTGCCAATTGGGAGAACACAACTATGAAACCTGACCCCGCCACATTAGTTTTTTTCTTTATAACTTTGCGTGAAAATAAAGTTCCACACTAAAGCATTGACATTCGAAGAAGGTAGTGTATCTGTCGAGGTTAAGAACTAGAATAAAATCCTAAATACTTGTTTCACATGACCGATGATGAACAGGAATCAATTTTCGAATGCTCGAAAAGGTCCGTGTTGACGAGGAACGACAGACAGAATTGAAGTCAATTTGTATCCTTGTGCAAAAAAAAAACCTTCGCCTACACATCTCAACAACTTTCAATTTCAACGCAGTCAGCCCCTTATCAATACCACCAATGGGGTACGGAGGTATGACGATGCCTCGTCGAAGAGGTATCATCCTATATCAGCATTTTAAATTCACTGTCAAAATCAAGCTGTACGTTCACTAGGATACCGATGTTTTTTTCTCGTTCATCACTACTCTTGAAGGATATATTATTTTTTCAAGCTTTGAGTTGGGAAAAAAAATTGAATCGTGAAGTGAAAGAATTGACTTCGCATGTTTGAGGGATCTGTGTTGTCATTTTTCCTTTGATCCCCATGTTTCTGGCTATGGCGATGACAAACATGTACTACCAGCCTGTCATCATAGTGATGGGGGTATTGCATTTGTTGATTGGTGTTTACTAGAATAATATGATAGCCATGCACCTTGCATCCGACGAGTTGACTAGCTTTTGTTCGTAGCTTATTGCATTTCAATGAGGGAACTCTCAATTCGGTTCTAGGATTGTGATTTTGGCAGCTCTACCCACATTTGGACAAAGGCCATGAGTGGATTCGTATGCGTATGGAAATTAGATCTTCATCTGACTTCGTTTCATTGTTTTTGCAAATAAGAAGTTTGTTCATAAAATAAGGTGAATTCTAATTTTTCTCGACAAATATTTATTTATTCATCAACGTGTATTTCGTCTCCGTAAAAGTAATGCCTCTCAGATGTAATACACTTGCACCAGTGCTTTTTTCAATTCTCGAAGCACTTCTAATACGCCCGAGATTTGGTTTCGGGGTCATAGCCCATGTTTCATCACCAGTAATGACACTTTTCAGCAAATCTGGACAGTCATTCATGTCGTTTATCAGCTCCTGGGCTACGGTTCTTTTGGTCGAAATTTAGCATTTTCGGAACAAACTTCGCTGACCCACGTTTCATGCTCAAAATATCTGGAAACATTTTATGGCATGAGCCAAGCGATATACTGATATGTGAAGAAATTGTCCTTTGATCCATTTCTTTCAATAGCAAAAAATTACCTTATTGTTTGAACAAACGTCGTATTAAAACCGATGAAGACGGTATTTAACCGACTGAACTGACTATAGACTACTACCGAAGAGAATTGGTTCATGCCAAAAAAATGTTATCAGATGTTTTGTCTATGTCTTATGGCAAGGACATTTCTCCCAAAATCTTCATTTTCTAGCAAAAAACGTGGCGAATGGTATTCAATCAGGAATCGTTCCTTGAAATAAGTAACAATAATCAGGCGAAAATATGTAACGTTTTATAACATGTGATAAGACCACTTGAATTCAATTGCTTCAGGATAGGCATTATGAATGGCGAAGACGTAACAATCCCCACTTTTTTTTCGACCTTATCGATAAATATCTGAGCTCAAACTGTATAAATTATAGAGCAATAAGCCTCTTATGCCTTGCTTTCAACCAAAACCGATTTTAAGCAATCTCAGATAGACTGCAGATCTCGGAGAAGGCTTACGAATTTCAGATTGATTCGGAAGCTTTTGGTCGAATTTAAAGCCCTATTTTACGGTGTCTTTAGGGGCAAATATCATCTTCTTCTAGTCTTCTTCTTGGGCGCCCGCTGGAAATGACTAATCATCGGTTAGTGTCAGCTAAGGTCAGCAATCATGCACAGTTTACCATAAACAAAGAAGTAACTACAGATAACTAACTCCCTGGTGGTATGAGCGAAAGAACCGTGCCGAGGGATGGAAGGCTGGCGGTTAAACCAGCCCTAACGAGCTCCTTTGGGTGCTTTGGCAAGGCCCATAGTATACATGCCTTACCGCAGTAGAACGGGCATTGTTGTGGTGGACCTTTTTGCACCGGCTTACTCGTGAGAACAAGATAGAGACCAATAAAAAGAAACAAAAACCCTTAGGGACTACCCCAAGGTAGACTGATTGAGAACGAAAACGCTTCCCAGGGAACCACATCGGCCCCAGAAAAGCACATAAGAGCACCACAGCCTATAGGAACGTACTGCTTTCCAAGAACATAGCCGACTAAAAGAAAAATGGGCGTTAGAAACAATAGAAGAGCGGAAGAGTCGACCTAGAAAGGGACTTTCCTCATACGCTACCACAGCCTGGACGATCTCACGATGAAACCCCAATCATCTCAAAGAGGCCTAGGAGCATCGCTACGGCTGGCCCCCACTCTCAATGAGGTCGTGAGGGATCATCTAGCTGTAGTAATCGTAGATGGGAGCCATGAAGACGGCCTTATCACTCATGAGCACTGGAAAATCCTTGAAGGTAAGATCAACCTCTCCACGTGCAAAACTAGCCCTGAAAAGTAACTTCCTGGTTTCACTGATAGGGGCTGGCTCCATCGACATTCCAGACTTATTGCCTGCGACGACGACAGCGCTGCAACCTTTCTAAGAGACACTGTTGCCGCGGCGGACAATTTGTGGGAAGGTCAATCCGGAGGTTTTGAGCAAGGACGAGATGCCGCTCAGGCCAAGGGTCCGCGCCCGTATACCCGTGGAACCCAGCGACCCACAAGATATTCTGCTTCTGTTGCAGAGGCAAAATCCCGATCATCCGACTACCAACTAGAAGGTCATTAAGACAGAGGTGGAAAATGTCTCGGACAGGACAGTTACCCTGTTGCTGAACAGAGACTCCCACCCTCCATTAAAAGCGAAGGAAGACAAATTTCGATATTGCCTTAAAACCATCAGGTTGAAGGCATACGAACAGGGCGAGAGGCAGGCGATGGCCATGGTTCCCACCACCTCGCCTCCTTCAGAACTCGGCAGGAATCTGATACTCTATCCTCTGATTCAGAGGATCTGGATGCTACTGTGACAGAGGCATCTAGCTTAAGCGATAGCTCCAGTGCTACGTGTAACCCAGATAAACCTCCACCACAATAAGATTGCTTCTGCCAACCTTATTCTCCAAATTGCAGAAAGTGCAGACGATATAGTCCTTATCCAGGAGCTTTGCCGTATTAAGGACATGCTAACTGCGAAGGTACCCCTAAAACCTGCATTTCTGCAAAATCCCATATATATTTCTACTACTGCCAGAATAGACGTCTCCAGTGAGGAAGGCTTTCCGCAGCATACCTGGCCTACGACGACATCAGGCCCTTATTATTCACAACAAACAGAAGGATCGTCAGTGAGGCAGAACAGACAAAAACACCGGTTCTGACAGGATGTGACGAAATGCGATCTTGGTACCCTTAGAAAGGAAAGCAGACGGCTTTTCAACAAAGCAGAAAAGCAAAACAAAACAAAGGACTGGAACCGCTACAAGAACAGACTCAGACTATACAAAAGTGAGATGAGAAAGGCGCAAAGAACATCCTGGCGCAATTCCTGCTCATAAATAGAAGAGAATAATGAGGCCAGTAGTGTAAAGAAGATACCATCAAAAGCTCCCACTATACCCGCCCTTATTAACGAACCACATTGCACCGCAACAGTGACTAGCGAAGAGTCGCTAGACCTCTGCAACAATGTAGAGGCTAGTAACTATAATTTTGAACAACTCATACCGAGTCCTCCGTTCATTTTAAAGGAGGTAGTAATCAAAAGGAAACTCCAATATGCAATAAATAGCTTCCTTCCATACAAATCTGCAGGTCCGGATGGAATCTACCCGGTAGAGATGCAACGTGCTTACGGCTTTCTCGAAACATGGCTTTTGATATTATTCTCATCCAGTCTAGTAAAAGACTACAGACTTGTCCTATATATTTGCGAAAACCTACAAAAAAGCATGCTTTCGAAATCGCAACATGCTTACTGTAAGGGAAAATCAGTAGACACAGCCCTATACACGATAGTTGGAACCGTTGAAAAATCACTTTCCAACAAAGAATTCACCTTCCTCGATATTGAAGGAGTTTTCAACAACATTAAACCACTAGCCATCACCAATGCATTAAGCAAGCTAGAGGCTTATGGTAATACATATAATACTGTGGATCAAACAAATGCTTTCAAGCAGGCTGATTCATTCGAAATTAGGCTGCTACCAAACAAAAATGGCAGTAAAACGTGGCACACCACAAGGTGGAGTATTATCCCCGCAATTGTGGGTGGTAGTTATAAACGAAATACTCCTATCCCTGAGGACAGCAGGTGCAAAGTCTTCGCGTATGCAGACGATATTGCACTAGCAATTAACGGGAAACATCTCCCAACTATCAGGGATTTGATGGAAACAGTCCTAGACAAACTGGCCAATTGTGCAGAGAACTGCGGGCTTGGAATAGATCACTCGGAGAAACGGAGATAGTTTTATTCACAAGAAAACGGCAGATTCCCCGAATCACTCCACCAAAACTTAATGGGACTTACCTTAGATCTACAGACCACGCCAAATACCTTGGCGTGATACTCGAGAGGAAGCTCAACTGGAAATTGAATGCGGAAGAACACATAAAGAAAGCAACAACTGCGCTATACACCTATAAAAAAGCCTTGGGCACCAGATGGGGTATCAAACCCAATATTACCCACTGGCTGTATACTGCGGTTGTCAGACTTACGACCTGCCTTATGGCACTGTTATAGTTAGATAACTATTGCAAGCAGAGCTCAAAGAATGACGTGCACCGCGATAACAGGGGCACTGCGAACAACCCCCACTGCAGCCCTCGAAACGATGCTTTACCTACTCCCCTTGGCAAGAAATCGGCGCTGCGACTTAATGAATCCGCTCACTGGAAGTTCTCCGAAATAGGGCACGCTGGTATTCTTCGCCAAAGCAATGGTCTAAGTGAAGTCACGGACCATTTAATCCCGACTCTTGACTTCAAGATTCTTTATAAAACAACAATTCCCTACCGACGACAATGGGAGTGGAATGAATTTCCAAAAAAAGGCACTGCATTGGAAATATACGCAAACGGGTCTAGGACAGGCTATGGTGTGGGCGCCGGTGTCTATGCACCGACCCTAAAAATCAGCCAATCCTTAAGACTACCGAACCACTGCAGCATATTCCAAGCTGAATTAACGGCAACGCGTGAGGCCGCAGACTGGCTGTCTGTGAGACCGATGAACAACAGAGACATCGTCACCTATGCAATATGCAATAAAAGCACTCGAATCACCAATAATAAGATCAAAATTGTTCAGGCACTTCCGCACGTCTCTAAATGAGATATCGAGCAGATGCGCTGTAACGTAATTCTGTGTACCTGGGCATAGCGATAGGTAATTGTGAAGCAGGCGAACTAGCTAAAATGGGCATCACACTGGAACTCTCGACTGTTAAAGGGGAAATCCATTCACCAATGGAAAAAATGCACTGCAACAGGCAAATGAGAGATGGCGGGACCTTGAAACATGCAACTATGCGAGACAAACCTGGCCCAGGTACTGTCAACGTAAAACCACAAGTCTGCTATAATAGGCAGGTAGACTATAGCAGTCTAATCGGAGTCGTAACAGGACATTGCGCTTTAGGAAAACATGCCGCAAGATTAGGACAGCCCTACAACGACTACTGCAGTAGGTATCATGATGAGTAAGAGGAAAAGTCTCCATCCCGTCTCCTATGCAATTGCCCTGCTCTAGCCGCCTCAAGACGATTTCTCGAAGAATATTTCTTTAATGAACTAACGGATCTATCCCAAACAGAGATCTACAAAATATCGAATTTTATTCAGCACTTAAAATTTACCGAGGGAAGCCACCTAACCTAACCTAACCTACGGTGTCTATACATACAGGGCCATGTTATGTTTTAGAATATAGCTTCGGAGAACTATTTAGTAGAAAAGAATGTGCACCAAGCAGTGGTTTAGGTATCCGATTGATCAATTTACCCTACTGTTTCACTGATTGTCACTCATGTACAAGGTGATTGGCTCACGTACTTAAAGTGAGCAAATTACTTAAGTTAAAAAAAAACAATGTAAACCACAATTACAAACACTTGTGGACACATTTATTGTCGCGGCAAAGTTCAGAGGTTCACGCATGCACGAATTGAGAAATTCATTGGTGGATGCATTGAGAGAATGCTTAGGAACTCTTTCGTACTGAGAGAAACTTCAAATTCGGTTGACATCCAAAGTACGATTCGGTTGGTGAAGGTCGTTTAGTGTGCGAAAAGTGAACATTATTCTCGGAAAAAAATATTATAAAATGTTCGAGGAAGAACTGATTGAGGCGATCAAAGACCATCTGTGCCATCATTTTTATAACTCAGATGAACGCACTCCACCAATTAATAAATGTCATCAACAATTGTCAACGGACTGACGGATTCTGTGGGCCGATGCTTGCCTGTTCTATCCGCCAACACGTTTGCACTCAGTTGACATCAACGGAGTGACGGATCAACGGATTCTATGGGCCGAGTGGCTACACTCAATATGGACGGCAGAACAATGGAATTTCATATTGTGGAGTGACAAAATAGAGACAAATTGATGTTAGGCGACCAAAATGGCTCGAGTTCCAACCCGAATACACCAAATATATCACTAGTTATGATTGTGGTTTAATTAATATGTGCTTTTTATGGTTTAGCCAATCCATAGTATTGATGTCATCCTTATGAAGGAAAAATTTATTTTAGAGAATGTGATGGTACTATACACATAAAAAAATCTACCACTGATTTGGAAATTTCAACAGGACAACGATTCAAAGCACACTGCGAAGCTCACAGAAAAAAATTGTTGGAAAAATTCCATTGATGTTTTGGACTAGCCTTCATCGACCGCAGTTTGAATATGAATGATTTTGACAGATTTTAATCACGCCAAAATTATTTAAAAAACAAAATAATAGTTTTAACCAAATTCTGTGAAATGCATATAAAGGGTGTTTTCTTTAGAGGTTTGGTTTCCAAACCACCAACATTGTTCTTATAGGAAGCCAATTTGACAGTTGAAAGTCGATTTCTAATAAGAACATTTTGCCAATTTACAGCAAGTATACCAACGCCAGAACAATGCATGCAAATTGTGCTTAAAGCGCGATATATCCATTTTACTGTCGACATATACAGAATACGATTAGTCGTTTTCGCACCACGTACATTCTAATGGATAGCATGCATCCCCAAAGACTACAAAGAGTGCGAAGAAAAGAAGTTATTGTCGTTGTGGAGCGCAGGTTTGAGAATAATCCGAATGAGTCGATTCGCCATCGTCGACAGCAACTGAAGCTATGCCCATCCAGTTTGTGGAAGATTTTACGGAAAGATCTTGGCTTACAAGCTTTTAAGATACAGCTTGTGCAAGAGGGACCATTATAGGTCATTAGGTTCAGTGAATGGGGCAGCTTGATTCAACTTGATCCTCATTTTCAACGCAAAATCTTGTTCTCCGATTAGGCACATTTTTGGTTAAATGGATATGAAAACTAGCAACATTTCAGAATTAGGATTGGAGAAATACCAGAAGCCTTTGCCGAGATGCCCTTAAAACCGTTAAAAGCGACTGTTTGGTGTGCTATTATTGTATGATTTTCGACTTCTTCGCTTCACTTCGACAAAACTTTGGTTTCAAAAAGATGGCGCAAAATGCCACACAATGCGCGACACCATCAATTTATTGCCAGAAATATTTACCTGTGAGTTGGCCCTCACGATCCTTTGATCTCACACCTTGAGGTTACTTTCTTTTGGGTTATGTAAAATCACTAGTCTATGTCCAGAGACGTTGACCGATTTGGAGGTCAGTATTCGCTGTGTTAATGCTGATATAAGGCCCCAGCTGCTCGATAAAGTTGTCCAAAATTGGACTTCATTATTGCGTTTCATTCTAGCTAGTTGTGATGTGTCTACGCCCAAAATTATAATTAAATAATAATGGCCTACAAGTATCTATTAAATAAAGCTAATATTAAAGCATTAAACTTAATTTCAAGGATTTGATTTCATATTGAATCTGTGTACCTCTAAAGAAAACACCCTTTATTGAAAAACGTGCACTTCCGATGGAATACTATGTTCGTTTCTAATTAGTTGCTATTAGCTGTATCTGCTTAACTTGTCCAGCACAACGGAGAACTTTTGATATTTCCTTAGAGATGCAGACAAGCAACGCATTGCTATGCGCTTACTGATTAATGTAAGAGGCACGATGTTATTTAAGTCCACATAATCGCTGTCATACGCGAATATTATTAACGTGATTGGGCTAACATAGTGACCGACGCCAATTAAATCTCTGGAAAGCACTGCATCATTAGAAGCAGAAAAGTCGGTCTGAGGAAAAAAAGAAGACAAAACTAAATACTCTATGACTCAAAATCGACGGGCCAGGATCTGCCGCATAAATTTATTTGTGACACCGACAGACGCGCTAGTGTAGTTGTTGGGTTGAGACCCGTTTGGGACACTTGGTCGTTGTGGCGCCTTTGTCACTTCGCTGCTGCGTTGACAGCACCCAGTCAGTCCCCTTCTGGGTGAGAACCCGAGTTCGGATCTCGATTGATGATGGGTTGCCAGGGGTAGTGTAAGGCCGAGCCTTTCTGGCTAAAAACCCGAGTCGAGACTTTAGCTGTTGTTGACTTGTGCCTTGGGCGCGGAAGCTGACCTTACGATATTTGCCTCTTGAGTAGATACTAATAGGAGTTGATCGATTTCGTGTGGGTTAAAACCTGAGTCGGAGAATTAAATTCGTCTTAATAGTCTCTACTCCCCGATTTACTCGCTGAGTGATAGCCTCAACGAGTGTCGACTACACACTCGTCCTTCGCTTCTAGGTGACGTAGTCGAAGGGAATGTCTTTTTTTTATAAAAAAAAGTTTTATCTAATTTTGCGCAACGTGGTGCCACCTTAGCGTCAACACTGGTTGGTCGTTGGTTTGACGAACTCTTCTTACCTTATCCGTGTGGTAGCTGTTGTTGTGGCTTCGGCCGGACTTTCGATTTATTTGTCTTCCTTTATTCTGTGGTCTTTGTACTTCTCCTTGTTGTCTGCGAGTACGTCTTGCTGTCACTCCTTGGTTGTCACTTCTTGACCTTCTGACAAATGTGTCGGCCTTTTATAGGGCTAGGCCGAACTTTTCCCCTGCTTACGGGATCTGTTAACGGTGATGGCAGTCAGGCCGTTCGTCTTTGGTATCTTTGACCTAATTCTGCGTTTAATTTGATGTGAGAGAACCATGTACGAGAACTCGTATATACATATTTGTGAAGAAAAATTTATTTGTTTCCTATTTTGGCGAGTGTAGAAATTTTTTTCACAATATCACAGTTGTATGCAGTTACACATTTCATTTCAAAGTGCAGACAGTCTACAAGTTGCTGCCTGTAGACGGACAATCGCTTCTGGTGACGAAATGAACGATTTTTAGTCGAAGTTCATCATTAACGATGGGGTCCATCTCCATTTAAACGTGTAAGGAAGTTGTGCCGTGAAGATAAACTGACAGAAGAAATCAGTTAGTCTCAACGGTGTCGGTAGCTTAATTGTCTGGTAGTTTGCCTTCGCTCAACAGCTCATCAGTCGTAATTTGGAGTAATAAAGTGACAGACTCAGTTTAAACTCAGTTGAAATAAATAAAAACATTACAAAAGGGATACATAAACAAAACAAATTTTGAATTGAGCAGTCACATCAAGTTTTTCATTTCATTTCATTTATTATATTGTAATAATAAGGTACAATAAGACATACGTCTTTTATAGTACTAAGAAATATAATTAATTTTAAATTAATTTTTATAATTAATCTTAAAATTAATTAAAGAGTGATAGGAGAAAAGAAAGATGGTATTGGAATTTAGGGAAGAGATGAAAGGTAAGAAAGGACGGCATATTTGAAACATTTAGCATTAACGATTACTCGTATATTACATGGTAAAGAGTTCCACAGTTTAATGGCATAGACATAAAAAAGACGAATTCGTATAATGATAACGAGATGGAATTAAAGAATGTGTTCTATCCGATCTAGCAAAATTAAGTTTTTTATAAATTAAGTTTTTTATGCAGGAATCTTAAGTTTCTAGCATCCATGAAGTGATCTAAAGAAGTCTCTAAAAAGCTATTAGCATACTGAGATATGTGATCAAATCTGCTTAAACCATAAATATACCTGATAGCGTCAATAAACGCTAGCTGCAGTTTTCGTTGAGATAAGCAGCCTACTTTGCTGTATCCAACTTCAGCGTATGCTATCAGTGGTAAGATAAAGGTGGAAACTAATTTTTTTCTGGTATTCAAAAGAACGAAATTTGAAGTCATCCACAATTTGCGCAGGCATCCATATATGCATCTAATTACACCATTTATATGGTCATATCCAGACAGCTTGCTATTGATAACGAATCCTAAACTCGTGACGGTATTAATACCCGCAAGTTTATCTCCAGAAAGTACGATATCCAGCGGGGGGTGTAAGGACTTCTTTGCATTTAACCGCAATCCATTTCTTATTGACCGTCTGTGAATATTAGCCAAGGCATGGTTTACCAAGTTTACTAATCCCTCTATTACTATAATTTTGAGCTGAATACAGTTGGACGTCGTCAGCATATAGGTGGATGGTGGTGTGTTTACACATAGAGCGAACATCATTGATAAATAAAGAAAACAGGATAGGTCCCAGAATTGAACCTTGTGGCACGCCTCAGGTGACAGGTAAAAGTGTAGAAAAAATTTCAGAATTAATAAAAACCCTTTGATATCTCTCAGATAGGAAACTGTTAATTAACCTCACTGCATTGTCACTAAACGAGAAAAGATTTCTCAATTTCCAGCAGAGTAACTTATGATTCACTTTATCAAAAGCCTTGGAAAAGTCGAGCAAACAAAGAAGTGTGAAGTGCCTTTTATTAAATTTCTGCCTAATATCTTCCAGGATGCTAACCATTGTAGTCGAAGTGCTATGGTTTGCTCTAAAGCCAGACTGTGCTTCATACAACAGGTTTTTAAGAGACAGATACTTAAGAAGCTGTTTCGATATGACTTTCTCTAAGACTTTTGATAAACGCGGTAATATACCTATAGGTCTAAAATCAGAAACAGAGGTTGGATTTGGTCGTTTTGCGAAAAGTTGATGTGGTAATACAATGGTTGATAATATGGGTTAAGTGCGATATTCTGAAGGGCAGAATTAACTTAATGAATTTCATATGTAGCCTGTCTTCACCAACGGCATTTGATTTTATGTCCCTAATTAAATTAATTACTCAACCTCACCAACCGTTTCAACTTCAAAATGTCTATAGCTCGAAAGACTTAGATCATCAGTATAGTTAAAACAATCCTCTTCAGATTGATTTTCAAAAAAGGAACTATTTAGAAGATCAGGGTCGATTATACACGTATTGTTTAATTTGCTGTCAGAGATTCCAATGCGACGAAGATTATTCCAAAGTTTCTTAGGTGGGAGTGAAGTATTTAATTTGGAGGCATAGACATTTTTTTTCGCATTACAATGACTACTGAACGATTATACATTACTTTGTAAGCATACCATTTTGAATCAGAAGGACTTTTTTTCCATTTACTATAAAGCCTGTTGCGCAATTTTATACTAGCCACAACTTCAGTTGTGAACCAAGGACAGCGATCATTTCGTAACTTGACTGTCTTTAAGGGAACAAACTGATTAAAGAAATCAACTATTATGTCTTGGAAATTGTCGAGCTGCTTCTCATCTATGTTAGAACGCGATCAACAATACATCCAAGGGGCATTCAGAGCTACTAAATGAAGGGTATGAATATTAATAGATTTATAATCTCTAAAAGTAAAAGTCTGAGGTACCGCTGAGTGAGAAATTTGTATATTATAAGTACAGAAAATAAGGTCATGGTCGGAAATATAATAATCCAAGGAAAGTTGGTCAAAAAGAAGAACAGATAATGAGTCCGATACTAAAGTCAAAACGAGCAAATTCGGATTATCACCTTTGGCAAAACGCGTGGGGTACGTGGTGTTGTAAATTTGAAGCCCAAAGGAATGAGCAGAGTCCCTTATATGAAAGGCCTGAGCATCTTTTTTGAGCAAGTCAGCATTGAAATCCCCACAAACATTAATATGCTCATATTGAGCAGAAAATTTGGAAAGGCTAACAAATAAGGGTTGAGTAGAACAACTTCGGTTTGGAGCATAAGCACAGGGTGATCCATCATACAGCTCAGCAATTAAAAACTCACAATCTGATTCAGTCGATTTGCAGATAACTTTACATTTAAGTGATGACCTACAATAGAGAGCGATTCCATGCCCCCTTGTAAGAGTTATTCTGTCATTTCTAAAAATAGAAAAATTATTAATATTATAGAATGCATCGGAAATATTCCGGAAATGTACTTTAAATAATCTAATTTGCATTGGTTTAGACTACGAGCGTTAAGAAAACAAACCTTAAGACCATCTTAAAAATTAGAGATAATATTAATCATAGTATGTGTTAATTATAATAGTACAAGCCTCATTTGTTTCATGATGCCGTGACTAACACGGGAACGTTAACTGGCGAGAGATACAGAACCATGTTCATTGAGTTTTTATTCCGGCAAATCAAAATCGGATGAGTGGTTTTGGACCATATTATACATCAAAGAAAAATGAGCAACACTGAGTCTTAGCAAAATCATAACTTTTGGACAATATAAATCTGAAATAGTCAAAGGTTTCAAGGCTTTCCTTGGGTCACTAGCCTGAATCTTCTTTTCGCAAGCACAGTTGGGATGAAAGATTTATTGATGAAAATGATAAATACTTTGAGTTTGGTTTTGACAAAAGCCAAATGGTAGACTACGTAAACCAAGACTTGTTAAATATATATAATTGGTCAATAGTTAATGAGCTTAACTTAAGTCCGTAAAAAACAAAAGCCATTGATATAAATAGAGGTCGAAGTAAAGAAGATCTCCTTCCAATATATCTCAACAACTCAGTTATTGATTATGTAGAGAAGGTTAAAAACCTCGGAATATATTTTAATCAAAGTTTTAGTTGGCACACACCTGCACGTAAACAGGGTTGTTTCAAAAGTGTACGGTGCGCTTCGTGAGCTGAGCCCAACAACAAAATTTCTACCGACACATGTAAATCCTTACATGCCACATACCTTCGATTCTGTTCGGGTGTGAGATTTTTGCCGACATGGATTATGAGTCGAGGCGTAAAATCGGGGTGGCATATTGTAAGATTAAATGTGCAAGATTAAATCTCGGCATAAAAAGATATGAGCATATTTCCTACTTTACAAAACAAATAGCAGGATGCTCCTTAATGGCATTAATGAAATATCGGACCTTGTTAACATTTAATAAGATAATGACTACTAAGGAACCCTTTTACCTTTTTGTCAAAATTAGATTCGCAAGTGCCCAAAAAACTTTGCAGATAATTTTATCCGGACATAAGTATATTGTAACTAGTCGACAATTCTTTGTTCATTCAATTCTTCTTTGGAATTTTCTACCCGTCTCTATTAAGCGCATGAACACAAAAGCTGACTTCGCAAAAGAAGTCTTTAAATCTGTTAAATCGAATGCCATCGGTCCTGATGATGTTTCTCCGAAGTTTGTAAAGTTCATTTTTCCATTTATAATGAATTACTTGCTCCATATTTTCAATGTTTGCCTCTATAGGGTGAAATTCCCGGAAGTGTGGAAAAACTCAAATATTATCCCAGTACCCAAAAAAGCAAACCCCTCAAAACCCTCCAAGTTCAGGGCTATCAGTATCTTATCGTTTCCTGGCAAGTTACTGGAAAAAATAATGCACGATCAAATACAGTCATACCTAAATGAACGTCGCTTGCTTTCTGTGTGGCAATCTGGGTTTCGCAGCCTTCATAGTTGTGAAACTGCTGCAATTAAAGTTACTACAGATATCCGATTTGCGCTTGACTCGGGCAAGTTTGGAGTAATGGTACTCTTAGACTTCTCCAAGGCCTTCGACAGTATTGAGCACTCAATTCTTGTTTCCAAACTAAAATCGAAGTTTATTTTCTCAAATTCATCTCTCAAGCTTTTGCGCAGCTACTTAGTTAATAGAGTTCAACGTATCAAAACTGAAACTGGAACCTCAAATTCATTTGTCACTAATATTGGTATTCCCCAAGGCTCGGTACTAGGTCCGCTGTTTTTTTCATTGTTTATTAATGACCTCCCGGATTTCATCTCTAATTGCCAGGTTCATTTATATGCCGACGATGTTGTTCTTTATATTTTTCGTCCTTTTGGTCTGATGGATGACTGCATCGTAAGATTGAATGATGATTTAAGCCGTATCTTTGCTTGGTCTAGAAATAATAGTTTAACACTTAACCCGTCCAAATCCGTTGCTATGCGCTAGAGATGAGCTCAACTCTGATGATTTTCCCTCTGTCATAGCCTATGTTAAAGACGTGACCTATTTAGGTTTCAAAATAAACAGCAATATGAGTTGCTGTAAAGCAATCTCTGACGCTATCCGGAAAATTTACTCTGGTTTGCGTTATTTGAGATCTTCCTCAGACCTTTTGATACCCAACTTAAAAAAACATCTCATCAAATCTCTAATAATGCCTTATTTTGCTTTCAACTCGTCTGTTTAGCCATCTTTGGACTGTGTTTGTAGAAGAAAACTTAATGTTGCTCTAAATGATTGTATTCGCTATATTTACCGTATCCCTTGGCACATAAGTGTATCCCACTTGCGGCATCATATCTTTGGTTTGAGTCTTGATAACTACTTAAATTTTAGGCTGCTTTTGAGGCTTCAGAATATCATCCATAAAAAAAGTCCTACGTACCTCCCAGATACTCTTAACTTTGCTCACTCACAAAGAGGTGTTAAATTAACTTTACCGCGCCTTACACACGTTATTGCTGAATGCTCATTTTATGTATCTGCCATTTGTTTGTGGAATTTTCACCCAAACGGATTACAAAGCACTACCTCACTTTCAGCCTTCAAGAGAAAATTATTTTTGCACCTTTCCAATCGTGATTAGATACACTGCAAATTAAATTATTATATTTTAATGTATTTGTTATTTAACTATGTCTGTTTCAAGTTTATTTATTTATTTTTATTTTTTTTTAACGTACTCTTTCTTCAAATGAATCTTGTCAAAACTTTATTTAGATGCCCTAAAAGATTTAAATCTTAATGTATCCATGTAATCATTCTATTGGAAAAAATAAATGAAATGAAATGAAAAATATTGTGACGAACACTTAATACACGTACACACTTGTACTCGTACATATATTAGTTATTACGTGAAATTCACTCTGTACTTTTCCTGTCTACCTTTACTGCCTTTCCTTCTAAGTATTCCTACTTTCCTACTAAGTATTCAATTTCCTGTTCAATTGTATTTTTCATGTAACAACTATAACATAAGCCCTAGTTTGTACAAATTTAATAAGTGTAAGCTTAATTGTACAAAATTATTATTAGCTAGAAATAAATAAATAAATAAAATTTTATACAAAATTTTGGCCATCAAAAATAACAAAATATGACTGACTGAAAATTGCGATTGCGCAGTCGATGTGATTTTATCCCACTGCAACCTTTTTGTAAGGAACCCTTAACCCTTTATTGCATGATTTTTTTTTTTTGCAATGAATTAAATATTTTTGCATTGAATAAGCTTAGAAATGATCAGGATCATACATTTTGAGAAAAACGTTCTACTGGTTTTCCTAGAAAAGAGGATTTAAGCCATGTTGCATATCTGCAACACTATGCATTAACGACATATGTACGTGTGCTATGTGTAAATAGAAGTGTTGGAAAAAAACACAGTTGCCTTTCGCAATTCAATTAACAATCGAAAGTTGATTTCAATATATTATTTAACAAAAAACAAAACTAAACAATAAACAGAAGACTAGACTTTATAATACATAATCTGAATTCAAAGAAAATCATAATTCAAGTTGTTTGAGAAAAAGTAAAAAGAAAAATTAAAATGCTTATATGTGGAAGGCTTTAAAACAATTTTTGGTCTTATTGAAACATAAGGCAGCGCAACATTTTTCGCATTTGACATAGGTGAATCCGGCACAATCTGGAAACTTACATCGTAATCGCTTTTCCATATATACAGGCCAGTGGGCTATTTCATCCTTTCTTACATCACTGGATGGAACGTGGGATTGTGGGTACCTTCTTTTTCGATCTTCAAGTAAAACTGACGGCGAGTTTATTGGTCTTCCTCTAGTCTTTTGGATAGCTACGCCAGATCTACACAGAGACTCTGCAAGGTTTATACGAAAATCGCACAGACTTAATGGCGGTTCATTGTGAAGTAAGCAGACTCTTTTGTACAAAATCCACGAATTTACAACTGTAATGTCCACTAAATGGTAAAATATTCTTATGTACCACTTTTTAGATCTGAGCTTTATTCTGTAGCGACCAATCAAACTGTCTGTCAAATCGACACCACCCATATGCTTATTATATTGGTTTACGATATTCGGACAGTGTATTTCCACTTGCTGTTTCTTTGATTTATCAAACCTCTTAACAGTCGTCATTGGGCGGGAGCCAACAAAAGTTGATAATAAATTAACAGGCTTATTGTCTTTCCAACGAACTTTACAAACATCAATGCTGTCAATTTGTGTGAAAAATTCAAAAGACTTTCCACGTGGTTCATTCTTCAGGTCATTTTCTGTGGGTAATTTATTATTGGCAAGCCTGTTTCGGCGAACAGTTCCTACGGAGTATATTCCTTTTTTTGCTAGTTCGACAACTAGCGGAAGTGTTGTATAAAAGTGTTCGAAGTACAATTTGTGACCAACATTTTCTTCCACAGATCTGGTCAATCTCATAACCACGTTAGCACAAGTTCCCAGGTAGGGCTCGGTTGACAATATTTTGTCTGCTTCTTCTTTTCCCGTGTAGATCTCAAAATTGTAGGAAAATCCTGAAATTCCACTCAACACAAACAATTTAAATCCCCATTTATTCGGCTTGGCAGGCATATACTGCTTCATGTAGCTACGTGCCTTTGTTGAACATATCTGTTCATCTAACGACAAGCATTCCTCGTGCGGAATTGATGAACATTTTTGAGTAAGGTGATTTAAGAGTGGTCTTATCTTATGAAGTCTGTCGTGATTTGGGTGATGACGTGGAAGCATGTTGCTATTTGGGCTAAAATGCAAGAATCTACGAATCTTTTCAAATTCGTTAATTGGCATCGCGTTCATGATGGTTTCATTACCAGTAACAGGACTCCAATAGCGCCGAACATTTGGAACTTGTACTACTGATGTGAGAATACATATTCCTAAAAACTTTTTTAAATGAGCTGTTGTAAGTGCCACTGCGTGGTTAGGATCTTTTTCTGTTGAATACAGCATTGATTCGGATACTATACTACTAATAAGATCATCTGTGAAAAAGTAATTGAAAGTGCTTAGGGGTGTAGATAGGTCTTGAATACAACCTGGTAAGGAACTATTGCCAGTAAATATTTTCTGATTTTCATCGAATTGGAAATCGATTTGCTTCCACAAAACTCTATTATATTTTGTGTTTAATTCAGCTTTTTCTTTTTTAAAATCTCTCATATTAGTTGTCGAAGAAGTTGGTTCTTTCGAATTTTCAACCAAACCGTCGACATCGTTGCGATATTCTTCATCCACACCGTGGCATTGAGTTTTAGCCACCAAATCGTTGTTATTGAGCAACTCGTCACAAGGGCCATTTTCCTCAAAATCGTCCTCAGAATCCACCCACTGATCTAATATTTTTTCAATATCTGTATCCAATAACAGTTTATTCATACTACAATAGAAAACAAAGGAAATCGAGTTGTAAATGCATGATGTTGCGAAAATCTATTCACTGAGTGCATGACGTTGCATATATGCATCATGTTTAAAATATCAAATAAATTCACATTTTCTTTCAAAGTCGCTGTTTTATTTGATATGTGCGTCAATTCTAAATTATAATGAACATAAAAAAAAATACGTACGTGCTAGAAATACGGTATTTATTTAATTATTTGTTCAGATTTATGGAGAAGTTCACACCACGACTCACTTCAACAGTTCGATCAACAAAACATGGCAAAAATCGCTCACAAATAATTCCAAGAAGCACGTGTATATAATATACTCTTAACGAAATCCAAAGAGAACAGATAACAATAAATTCAGTGAGAATTTCGCAGTAAGACGCTCGTTACATCCATTTAAATAGTATGATGCATATCTGCTACGCCATGCAATAAAGGGTTAAGGGGGATAGCCACTGTGACGGCCCCAAAAATGAGTGCTTTTCAAGAATTTTTTGACGGAGTAAATGAAGGAATTTTTGGATCGGGTTTTTTTTTATTTTATTAAGTATACATCCAATAATGTTTCCACAAATTTGATCTTAAAAATCAAACAAAAATTTTATTATAATTTGTATGAATGTAGTTGTCGTTGTACGTAGCCGTTTTTTGATTTTTAACAAAGTGGCGACCGATTGAAAATATTTGCATTTTTTTGACCTTTTTTTTTCAAACAGTTTAAGAAATAGTAAAAAACAAAATTTTCCAAATCGGCTAAGCTTAACCTTAGCCACTACTAGGATGAACAAAACAAAAAAAAAAACTTTAAACATCGGTTAAGAGTTGACCAAGTTATCGATGCGACCAGTTTGAAAAAAGTCGTTGCGAGAAAAACGCGTTTAAGGATTTTAGTCCATTTCTCTCGCAATGAAATCATAAAGTAACTAAACATCTGCCGAACTTCTAGGTACTTAAATTGATGAAAGCGACTACTGTATTTTAAAGCCTGCATAACAGAGATTCATATTACAAAAAGAAATTCGAAGAAAAGAGTCCACTACGTCACACAATGTTAAATACATTAGAGCAAGGGACTGAAAGGCGTAACATTCTGATCCGAAAGTCAAGCGACAAACAGTCGGCCTACGTGCTCTCACTAAAATCGCTGTAACTTAGTCAATTTTTGAAATTTTGACTTGCAATTTTGTACACACAGACGAAAGAAAAAAAAAATTTTTAAATTTTTAAAAAGAAAAAACTTTATGCCACTCAACTGTATAAGTGACTATAAAAAAAACAAAAATTGACACAAAATGTATCAATTGTGACAGTTATGAAATGGAGTTGCTCCATCATAAAACTACAAAAGGTTTCGCAAGTAATTCAATTGAGTACCCAATAATATTGGCAAGATTATTTCAAGTACTTACATAACGAATCAATAGGGGGTAAGTGTAAACGTGATTATTTAATTAAAGACTCCTAAACGGTTGAGTATTGTGCGATTGGCACTTACCCAACGCCATTATTTAATTACTGTTTGATGGCTTTTTTGTCGGCGTGTCTTTCTCGCTTGTTCGGGAAAAGAGAACAATGCGCGCGGTTTTCATTTGATATATGGTATACACCCCACAAATGCGAGCATCGTAATCCATAACTAGAGATAGATTGGCACGTAATATCTATTTACTAGCCAATTTCTCGAGCATTCATAGGAACTTGAATTTAAAGATTTTCTTAAAAGTGATTCTAACCATTTTCATGAAACCATCCCGTAGGACCAATGAATAGAAGCATGAGACGTGCCTATGAATTGGAAGAAAAACAAAAACAAGTCAACTTCAATCCTCGAATGCACACTCGGGAAGCCATCCTTCTCCACGTAGAACGTGTCAGATTCATAACTTTTTAAACATTTGCAACACGTGAAACGTACCCAAGCAGGCAAAACGAGAAATGGGAAAACCGTCGCAGGTAATGTTAGGGGAGAATATACTAGACCCTAAAAACCTACAGAGAATTACCTTCCTTCCCACGTTGCTCCGTCCCTGATTTGGTTTTATTGATATAAGCTTTTTCATTTTTAATGCCTTCATTCTGCTTGTTTTTAAAAACCCTCGGTTTAATATCAACATTGTAAGCCGATTAAAAAGTTATTGTGACAAAATCCCCTACATCACCCCATTGAACCAATTTATGATGCCAAAAGCTTGAATTTTAGTTTAAATTTTTTTTTGTTTTCATTATTTTGGCTCGCCACGCACTCCGCCATCAAGCGATTGTTATTATTCAGTGCCATTTTTATGGTTCGAGTTTGGACATTTTTGTTTGTTTTTCTCCAAAGGGCCTTTCGATGTTATTTTATTATTCTTTAATAAAAAAATTATTTTTGTATATTTTTTCCCTTTTTTAAGGGTATACCTGGCACTAAAGTGAATTATGCCGACAGTTTTTGGTTAACCGGACGAGAGTGCTTTAGTTTTGCACAAATTGTTGTCAAAGGTTTTGTTTTTGGAGTGGTGTTGATGGGTTAAGTTGCCCCTGGCAGTTATTATGCTTCTCCATCGTTCCATTATAAATGTTGGTTTTGTTTGTTTTGGGGCTTATTTTTTCTCTTGGGGTTTTTTAGAGATATTCGTCTATTTTGTTGTAGTCAGCGGACTGGAAAAAACAATTGAAAGGTCTATTGTTTCCTTTTTATGCTTTCGTGTGGGTCACAGACTTTTGCTCTAGTTTTTAGTGCTAACTGGCTATTAAGGTTTTTGTGTGAATTTTTCTCTTTATATTTGCAAATAGCATGGTCCAGACAATAAAGTCAAAAATACAAGCTGTTTTGGCCAATTTTCGCAATCAAATGTGAATCGTAAATTTTTATTTAACATTTCACACCAATAGGTTTTGAATACGACCTTTAAAGGCTTCAAGTCCCAGTCCATGTTTTCATGCTATTAAACTTTCAATACATTTAAGAGAAATAAAAAAAATTCCTTATCAACGAACACTTCGAGTTTTCATAAAATTAATTACGATTTACGGACTCCACGAAAACCATTATTCACTTGTGTCAAATCCTTGATTCATGAGTTTGTGGCACACTTCATTAATATTAAATTGAGTTTGAACAAATTGCGAAGAAACTCATTTGACGGAATAAGCAATTGGATCTTGGAACTTTCAATGGCACGACAGAATATTTAAATACCTACTGCCATAAAGATATTATACTTAATGGGATAATCTTTAATTCAGAGACAAATAATATAATGAGTGATCCAATTCGAGTTTCCTTTATTGGAAACACTGTAAATAAGACATTTGCTTGTTATGACTCATTAAATATTCGTTTGGACGAAAGGGATGATATAACCACGATTTCCTGTAAATAGTTTAATTACAGAATAAGGATTCTACACGAACTGCTGAGATAACTGTTGGTAATACAGTGAATAAGGAAGTTTGGAAACTTACTTCCTGGTAAGTTTAGTTTATCGCGGTGCGCGATAATGTGGCCGAAGACGAAAAATTATCAAATATTTTGCCTTTCAGTGTTCATAATGAAATTTGGAATAATAAAAGGTTATACATATAGGGTAATCCAACAAGAGGTATCATTTTCAATCAATTCAGAAAGCCGACATTTTCAGAAACGTGTAGACATTTTTTCATTTTGTTCTAAAGTAAAATCCATAATCTTAGAACTGGAATGCAATATTTGCTAAATATTCCCCTCGCAGGAAGTCTGTTTTTTTTGTTGAAATATTTCATTGATTGCTCGAATAATTGCGTCTCTATTCACCCAAAAACATTTTCTTTTCGTGAACAAAAAAAGTCTAAAACACGTGCAGGAAATTTATCACGAAAGCTATGGTTTCATCAGCTGTGTGGCATGTGGCTCTGTCCTACTAAAAATAATCATCGTCACGTCCATGGCACAAACTCTACACGGAAAAAAATATTATTAGGTCACGCAGTTCATTCATAGAAACGGGTTCACCATCAACATTTTTTTTTTTTTTTTTTTTTTTTATTTCATTTTTGTTTTTATATATTAAGAACACACTTACCCTAGACAAAAATGTTTAAAACTAGCTTACATAACAACTAACATAAAATACCTTACTGGCCCTATACGGACACTCTAAAGCAAACAGAACAATTTAAGACTATGCCTTTCGGCCTTATGATTAATTTGCAATAATTAAAATAAATAAACAACTTAGGCTAAGAAAGTGATATTTTTTAAAAACTTAGCATCAGATAATTTTTTTATAAAAAAGCTTATAACTAAAAACAACTTAACCCTACCTTAACTAAAATATACAATATATACAAAAATACATACGTATACCTTTTGTATGTATAATATATCTTTTTCTTCATTATTGTTTTGTAAGCCTTCCAGCCACCCTTACTTGCCTTGGCCTGTCCTAACCTATCCTAACCTACTCTAACCTCTTCTAATCTACCCTAGTCTATGCAAGCCTGCCACTGGGATATGGCAAGCTTTGTCTTAAAGAGGCTGATCTATTAAAGTTAACCACTGACGCAGTCTGCTCCAGCCACCAAAAGCGTTGATGGTGTCGGGCGACGTCTCCCCGATCTTGGTGCGACACTGATTTACTAAACCTGAGGCGCTCGGGCTCGCGGAGCGCAACATCATGTTCGTATAGGAGCCGCCGCTCCACAGATTTACGGGCCACGTGGAAGATCAGCGGTACCGCTGATCTATCCTGGATCAGCCCACATTGATCAAAATAGAGGAATGCCTCTGGGGGGACAAAGCCGCTAAGGCGAACTTTCTCGTGGTACATGTAATTAGGGAAGTAAGCCCCGGAGATCAGGTTATTGACCGAAGTCATTGCTCTTGCAACGTGGCTTCGAATCAGTTTTATCAGAAAGTTATCCACCCGTACAATCCTGGCCCTATTGTATAGGACCTCGTTCGAGTAAAATTTCGTGTACTCAGATTCGGGTGTCCTATATAACCCAAGACAAGTTCTGAGACATTGTCTCTCAAGCACCCGAATCTTTTCCATTAAGCTAGCTCTCACATTAAACCACACGGGACATCCATAAGCAATCATGGGCCTGATTAAGGCCATGTAGCAAATTACCTTTACTCTCGAATCAAGTTGGTTGCTATGAAACAGCCATCTTGTAAGAGCAAAAGCGCCTCGGGCCCTCGCCAGAGCAGCATCTATATGTTTGTCAAAATATAGATACTGGTCTAGCCAGATCCCAAGGTATTTGACTACATTTTGTTTCGCCAATGGGCGCCCGTCCGGTCCGAGAATTGAGAACCCGCGCCAATTTTTTCTAGTGTCTCGGGAGGCCCTAGCCAAAGGCGTTCTGAACAAAATAGTTTCTGATTTCTGGCAGTTGATTTTCAACTTCCAGTCATCACAATACTGCTGAATTTTTTCGAAGTCCCGCTGCAAGAGAGTGACAATGACGTCGATCGTTGGACCTGATCTGTACGCGATTAAATCGTCCGCATACGCTATTGAATGGTGAAGAGAAGCTATCAAATCACTGAAGTAAATGTTGAACAGGATCGGCGAGTTCACCGTACCCTGCTGCAGGCCGTTGTTAATATCAAATGTTTGGGTAGAAGTCACGTTGGCAATTTTCACTACGAACTTTCTACCTGTTAACATGTCAAAAATCATATATAGCAGTGGTTTACTTATGCCCAGCCGACTGAGCTTGTAATAAAGACCTTCTAACCATACGGTGTCGAAAGCTTTCTCCAAGTCAATCAGACAGGCACCCGTGCATTGGTTCTTGCATTTGTTCCACTGGATATCCGACACGAGTTTCGACGCGGCATGAATAGTGTTATGCCCCGCTCTGAAACCGAACTGATTCTCCGGAATGATTTTATTTTTCTCAACAAATTTAGACAGGGCTCTATGGACCACCTTCTCGAAGACCTTGCTAACACTTGGAAGGAGACTTATCGACCGAAGATTTGATGGGTTAGAGGTATCTTTACCCCTCTTGGGAATTGGTTGCACCACCGCTGTCTTCCAACCCACTGGATAATATGCATTATTCAGTGCATTGTTGAACAGTATGGTGTACATCTCTACAGCCAATGGTGGGAGATGTCTGAGCACAACATTAGATATTCCGTCGATTCCCGCGGATTTTTTTCTCTTCAGTGACTCGAAGATCATCTGGAGATCCCCCGTCGAAATAAACAGGGTGTTCGCCCCTTCATTGGTGACGGCATTATTTGCCATGAAATCGTCATTGAACCTGGTAAAACCAAGATCGCCAATGATCGAAATCATTTCTAAGGTAGGAGTGATGAAGCAGGGCTCTGCTCTCCAGGTCGTGATTCGGGCGAATACTATCATTCACCTTGTACACTTCCTGGAAAACAGCTCCCACTGTCGCCACCTTCTCCTGAGGATCCTCGATCACGAAGAAATCATCATCCAAGACGGCGCTCTCCGGGTCGATGCGAACTGTTCGTAGCAAACGTTCATTGTCTGACGTTCTCGGAAGCTTTAGATCCTGAATGTCATTCTGATTGTTTCTCCGAAATATTTTGTTAATTTGCGGGAACATACTCGCGTTGTTGGAATTTACAGCACGAATTCTGTTGTTCCAATACAAACTAACAGATATTCTGTAATTTTCCTTGATCAACTGTTGGATATTTTTAATCAGTGACTTCAGTAACCTGACCTCCGAGTTTTGTCCGTCGGTAAACCGCCTGTACAAGAGTTTGAGTCTTGTCAGTAGTCTACTTTTTTGTCTATGCAGTGCGTCGATTGTCGCGTTTCGGTATACGTTTGTGGTATCGTGCTGTCGTTGGCGAGGTATCGTACTGTCCATCGTCTGCTTAATTTGATCATCCATTTGTCTGAGGTACCTGTCGATCTCGCCGTTTGACAGGTTCCTATTGGATGGTGGGAAGGAATCACTCGAAGTGAGCGATCTCGCCAGATTACTGGTAAAACGTGGCCAACGCGCCTTACTATAATCGTAGGGGCGCATTTGGACATACTCTGCCATCTCCGCGAATTCGTCTGGTATTGTGATCATGACACTAAGTCCGTAGTGGTCACTGTCGTATACGAAGGTCCGTAGACAGTTAATAGACGATTCGTTCGTGTCAGCCAGTCTCAGTCGAGAGTCTATCAGCATGAGATCCAGATAGGAGCCGCTCCTTGGATACGACGGACTATCCGTTGCGAGCAATTTGACTCTATATTCAATGTTGCGAAGAACCCACCAATGGTTTAGTAGGCTCCCCCTAGTGTTAAGAATGTTATTTCCCCAATCACTATGTTTAGCGTTCAAATCGCCGGTCAGGATGTAGTAGTTTTCCACCAAATTTAAGTGCAGAGATCGAAAAAGTGTCTCGAGCTCCGCAATGAAAATATTGGGTTGAGGTGCTTCAGGTGCATAGGCAGCTACAATGTACATTTTCTTTCCATTTCGGAGAGGAATGCACACAATGCAGGCCTCTAGCACCTGGAACCTCCGCACTTCACCGCTATATATGACTTTATGCTTTAAATTATTTTTGATGAAGATCGCGACTCCCCCGCCACGTGTGGCGTTGGGTCGGTCCCTTCGTATTATTTTATAAGAACTGTGCCAGATTTTGTGCTTTTGATTTAGCTTTGTTTCGCTAACCAAAAGTACATCGGGGCTTTCGTCCTGCAACAGGTTGAAAAGTACGGCTCTTCGCTCAATCCTAATCAATGAATTCACATTCACTGACAGGATCTTTAAGGGACTCTCTACCAGCGTACCCATTACGATTGTAGTTGCGCTAGGCCCGGCAGAAGCGAGTAGATTCTGTCCACTCGGGTCGCCGTCTCATGGATCTGCTGTTGGAGCTGGCCAATCTGCCCTTGAATGGCGAGCAGGATCGAACGCAAGTCCGCATCGGCCTCCGGTGCCTTATAAACAGGCACCGGGTCTTTGGGCGCAGCCGCGTGTTTTTGTACCGTCTGTCCCAGACCTGCCGCCATTTGGGCGTAGGTCATTTGGGGTGTGACGGCTGGTGTTTCTAAGCGACCCGAGAAACGTTTCCCCTCAGACTTCTGCTTACGAGTCAGATTTGCTTTTTTCATATCTTGGAACTTAGGACATCCCCGATAGTTTGCAGGGTGTCCACGGTTCCTACAGAGCACGCACTCGAGCTGCTCCCTGTTTGCGACCTTGTCCTGGGTCAGATCGCATTCTTCGTTCCTGTGGTTCTTTGCACACTTAACACATCGAGGCTGCATTTCGCAGTTCGACGCGGCGTGCCCGAACCTTTGGCAGCGGATACATTGTAAGATGTTTCCTTGCCTTTTTACTTTTTCCCATGTTACACGCTGGGAAGCCAAGGAAGTAATAGACCTTAGCCTCTCCAGCTTGCTGTTGGGTGCGAGCTGGACCAGGAAGAAGGGCAATACCCGCTTCTCCCGTTTAGCTCGCGCCGTGGTAAACGTCTTGACCCCCACGAATTTGAGGTCGTCGCTCTCGAACTCTTTGAGCTCTAAGAGCATTTCCCCGGGGTCAGTGATCGAGTGTACACCTTTGAGGAGCATCGATCGCAGCCTCTCGGCCTTGGGGGTAAAGGAGAAGAACTCCGTCGTGGTCTCCTTTAAAAGGTCCTTGACTCGCTTATACTGCTCCAGTGTGGTGCACTGGATAGCATAGCGGTTTTCGCCTATACCTTTAAAAACAAAGTTATCAACACCAATGACATACTTACATAGATCTATTGTTTCTCGTAGGGCCGTAGTATGGGTAAAGATGGGTGGTACTTTGTCCTTAGTAGGATGTGGTTGATGCAGTTGTTGTTGCTGCTGTGGCTGTTGTTGCTGCTGTGGCTGTTGTTGCTGCTGTGGCTGTTGTTGCTGTTGTTTCTGCGGCTGTTGATGCTGCTGCTGCTGTTTCTGCTGCGGCTGTTGATGCTGCTGCTGCTGTTTCCGTTGCTGCTGTTTCTGCTGCGGCAGCTTCTGTTGTGGTTGCTTTTGTTGCAGCTGCTTTTGTTGCGGTTGCTGTAGTTGTGTTTCTTGTTGTCGCTGTAGTGGAGTTGTTTTAGCCCGCTCTATTTCCCTCTGACGCATTTCGGAGAGCCTATCAACTACGGCCTTTAACTTAGCGCGTAGAATGCGTTCCTCATTTTCAAGTTCCCGTTCCTCCTCCGCAACCGAACTTGCAAGGGCGGCGAAGAAGTTGTTGTGTCCTGTGTAGTGACCACCGGAGATGTTGGTAACATCACCTTCCACGGAGAGTGGTTCCGGCACTGCTGTTAATGATGATTTTGCCCCTTCCCTTGCTTCGACCCGCAGTTTTTCTGTCGAAGCGGAGAGGGAGGGGCGTTTAAGTTGATTACTCCGTGGTGTCAGCTTTCTTCTTTTCTTGATGACATCGGTTATCAGAACGGTGGACGGAGTTGCGAAGTCAGATAGATCATCTGACTCCGACTCCGTTAGACGAACGGGATTTCTCCCGACGTCTTTAGACATTTTTTTCCTGCTACTTGTAAAATTTCTTCCACTGGGGGGGGGGGGGGGGGGTGAGCGCGGGATCCTTGGTCCTCGGTCCGAGCACTTTACCGCTGTGCTAACTATTGGCGACACTACCCAACACGCACTTGAGTATTTAAAGATTTCTGATTTTTTGTAATTTTTTTATTTTCCGTTTTTTTTATTTTTTTTTATTTTTTTATTTTTTATTATTTGCTGTTACTCACACAGCTTACTGAGCAAGAATGACCATCAACATTTCCGCCGAAATATGGTCAAGTGATACAGAAAGTTAGCAGCAAATCATCATTCGTAGAAGGCGATTTCATTGTTCTTCATTTCCATCAAAAATATGATATTTCACGTCGTTTGCTGGCTTTAATTCTCATATCTTTATAAACATGTTCTTGATGGTAAATGACTGAGAATATAACCAATTTTTTCGATGGTGTTAAAAGGCCTAACAGTAATTTTCGGCAAGGATGCGAATACTATTTTTAAATAATACTACGGAACGAATACGAGTTTGAGACTTTAAATCGCTAGCTTTGGAGAAAGCATTTGATGGAACTCAAAAGCAGCACGAATTTTGTAGTGAGTTTTAAATATTTCGGTTGAGCCAGTGTGTACTGGTATTTATTTATAAAAAATGTTACCTAGTTCTTGCTTACCAAACGTCTTCATAACTATAATTCATTTTTGAGAATTCAACAATGGAATGTGATTTAAAATCACAACTCCTGTGGAATGATTCTCTACGACATGTTGGTAACAGCCGTGATATTCTACGATGTAATTTCATAGTTTTAAAGAGCCATCTTGGACACCAAAAACAAATTTGACAAGGAAACAACGTCTAAAATCGTATTAGGGTCCCTCTGCAGACTGAACAGTTTAGGAAAATTAACAATACCATAACAATCTTCCACTGGACTATGGCGCTCAATGCTAAGGAGTGAAGTTACGTAGCTGACATATTAAGCCATCAAGTATCTTTGAAAACACCGCCTGGATAAGCAACTAGACAAACACCAATGTTTTAAACAGGCCAATTTACTGTGAGATAAACGTATCCAAACTAGGTGTAAGGCATACCTATACAAACTTCACAAAAAGTATACTTTGCATCTTTACACGATATTACTACTGCAAACGCACCTCTACAAAATTATTATTTTTGATATTTGGCAGGCCTTTTGGAACCTGGAAGTTCTGCGCTTGGTTGACAAACTTTCGCCAAGTCGTGAGTTAATTTCATTCCGTGTTTAGCTTTTCGATTTCACCCCTTTTAGGCCCACACCTATGTATGTATGTACATATGTTGTCCTCCCATCGATGGCGCACCCTTTCTGGCCTTCTTTTCACTTCTTACTCTTTTAGCCGGTCGTCCACTGTCCATTCGTTCGAAGTCTCCGGCCCATCTTAGTTTTCGCTTGGTTCTATATAAAATTCCTCGAGCTCTTTTCCCTCGTTCTCTTACATTCTCTTTAAAATCTGTTCTTCAAACCTGCGATACCTACAGTATGTAGGATAGGAGCGAAACTGCGACGACGAACTGCGGCGACGAACATCACGCCACACAAACGTACGACCTAACGGCTAACAATCAGACGACTAGGCTACGGTACAGACACTGACCATAAAACGATCGTACGATCCAACACATAACACACACGACACACACAGCACACAGCGCACAACATTCACAAACGGGTAACAATCAGGTGACTAGGCTACGGAACAACACAGACCATTCGTTCAACGGCAGTCAACCGTGCGGTTCTCTTTTGTTTTCTTAGTCGTCGTCAAAGGCCAAGTATAAAATTGTAATAATAATAATTAGTAATAATAAAATAATAAAAGTACACTCGTTAGAAAATGAAACCAAGTGCGTTTAAATTAAATCCTACATCTATTTGAAATGCCATTGCCATTGATATTATAAAAGGTGTTGTTATTAGACCTATACAAATTCAATATGAAATAAAGGACTGTTAACGTTAATTTCTATGATATTGATTTCATTTAAAAGACAATTTTTTACCATTAATGTTTAAATATAATTTGAGGCATAATCGTGCCACAGCTAGTTCGAATGAAGCGCAATCGCGAAGTCAGATTTTCGACAACTATGTATATCAAACAACTGGGGCCGTATATCAGCAATAACACGGCGAAAGCCAACTTCCAGATCGTCCAACGTCGGTTATTTATCGACATAGACTAGTGACTTCACAGATCCCAAAAAAAAAAAAAAATAATCGGAGCACAGGATAGTGGAGGCCAGCTCACGGGTCCTCACAGGTTTTCTGAGTTTTTTGCTTGTTTACATATCCATTTAACCAAAAATGGGCCTCATCAGACAACAAAATTGCCCGCTGAAAATGAGGATCAAGCTAAATCATGCTTTTTGGCTATTGACTGAACCTACGACGGGTATAATGTTCACGCCGCTTGAACTCTTGCAGCTGGATCTTATACATATAAAGCCAAGATCTTTACGTGAAGTCTTCCACAAAGTGGATGGGCGTAACTCCAATTACTCTGCACGATGGCGAATCGACTCATTCAGACTCTCTCAACATTGCGCTCCACAACGGTAATAACTTCTTTTGTTTGTCATCTTTGGGTATGCGTATTATTCACTAGAGTGTACGTGGTTCGAAAACGATTCATCGTTTTCCGAATAACTTGCTAAGATGGACGATTATGTCCACCGTAATATGGACCGTAAGTTTGGCGAACCGAACCATGGTTTTTGTTGTTCATTCGTAACGTTGTTCCGACGTTGATCTAGTCACCGTAAAATAGCAAAACGTACTAATCACAAGCCCATTTTTAACTGACAAACTGATAATATATTGAAACAGTGTTTCCAGTTTAAAAGCTAAACCTCTAGAAAAAACATATTTTAAAACAAAGAATTTAGATCCACTTTTCCTTGTCATTTAAACATATTGTCCCTGCATACTGACATGGCCATTCGCTCATTTGAAGGTATTATTACTTTCTGTCATCTCACGTGACTAATCAGCGTTTGAGTTCTTTTACCAAAACTAAGTCCCATAAATGCAAATCTGGTTTACGATAAATAGTCACTCTAAGCCAGGTGCCTAGTTACAATTATATTCTTTTTACTATGATGGGAAGAGCAAATTCATTTTTCAACAGTCAACCGAACTAGTTTTTAATTTCCGGAATTAAATTCTCTTCAGCCATCATCTTCCTAACAGTCTTTATTTCCGTCCTTTCCAGAACGTTTTCTGGTGTAATCCACCTGTCTTAGAAGCCCATTTATATGCGCATTGTCTTGAAGTACTGTGGAAATGAAAATGGAAAACGAAAAAAGTGAATGAAAGGACTTTTAAATCCCAGATGGCACTCGAATTAGGACTGGTCTCTACCCAGGATGGGGACACCTTTTATACCTTTCAAGTCAGTCTATTCCTGAACAGTTTTGATAACGCATAGCATGAGGTCAAAAATACTTTTAACTGGAAAGGAATCTATTTGTTTCCAAGGTCGACTCCGAACGGTGAATTTTAAAAAGAATCATCAGCCAAATATACTTGTATTACCGGGGGTTTTGCTGTTATCGCGCTTGAATGAGTTTGACATTAAGGGCATAGTGCGCCGTGTCATGGACGTCTGAACCTGAGATACCAAACCAACATTCTTAATAACTTCATAATTCTTGGCTTCCACAAGTTTTCGCAGTGATAATTGGATACCGACGGTTCTACACTGACATTAAATTTAAAATGACACTTCCTGTTGGATAATTTATGGTAATTTTATGCTCGCACTCTTGCTCGCACCATTATTTTCGAGTAATTATGATGCGAATAACATCATCGATTTAAAAGGAAACAAAAATTGGGAGTTGCAATATAAAAGAAACATTCATCAATTGTTTTCTAAAAAAAACTCGACTGCGACTCTAGGACGTACTCGTTAAAAACAATTGTTCTCAATTGTCTCCGATGGTAAGTTCAACACGTTCAACGTCAAACGCGGGCTAGGGAAAGAATTGAAGATGACCTTCTTCAATTTGTGGAAAGTTCGTCGGACCCAGTCAAAGAACAAGTGGAGAAAGAAAATAATGAACGGAAACAAAAGCGTAGAAGTATCCCATCGGAAGTGAAGATAAAAAGTTGTTTGGCATCCCAACCTGATAACCAACTTGCATATAATCCTGCCATTCTCCCAAAACTCCGATAAAAAGTGTTTGCGATAAACAGACAGCACTACAAACATAAATTTGGTGGACAAGGCGGACACCTTCCGAATATTAGGGGTTGCTTTGGCCATGTCAGTTTTTCAATGACGCGAATATCCAGACAACCCATCACCAAGGAGTTGGTCAAAAGTTAACATTCTGCTGCTTTCATTAATTTTGAAGTGTTTCTTTATACTTTATACTATACGTTCACAATGGTGATGCAACTTTTGCGAGATTAGTTGAAAGGTGGAACTATATAGGTAGTTGTCTGCTTAAATTACAACCTTTTTAGGTATGAAGTTATTTCCTATTTCCTAAGAGCTTTGCCCGAAATCATTATAAAGTAAACACCTTTACACAACTACTCGTATCTCACAAGCCAGAATGACTGAGTTTTCAGCTTAAAAATATTTCGCCAGGGGAATTAATAATTTCTTTAGGCTGAATCCAATTCTTCTATAGGGTTTTCCAATGGGGAGTTGACAGTCTTGAATTAAATTTGTTAACGCACCCTTTCACTAATCATCGAACTGTCATTGTCAATTTATTCAGTAAACTCAACATTTCATCATGGTAAAGTACACGAACGAGCAACGTCTGCAAATTATAAAAATTTTCTACCGAAATTCGGAGTCGGTGACCGCAATTTTCAGAGCGTTAACTCGTAATTCTCGTCCTAGTAGACAGGCAATAACAAGCTTAGTGCAAAAATATGAGTCTACGTATTCGTTGTGTGATGTTGCCGTGTCAGTGAGACAACGGGTTGGCCGAAGTGTCGAAAATATCGCTGCCGTTCAGGCGTCCGTAGCAAACGATCCAAATCAGTAATTTCCACGGCGTTCTCAAGAATTGGGCATCGCTCAGACCACATTACGGAAAATTTTGCGCAAGGATCTTGGTTTACACCCATACAAGATCAAGCTGACTCAAGAATTGAAGCCGATGGACCATTTGAAGCAACGTACGTTCTCCGATTGGGCTCTGGAGAAGATGCGCCAAGATGATAAATTTCATCGCAAAATCATCTTCAGTGACGAAGCTCATTTTTGGCTCGATGGGTTCGTAAATAAGCAAAATATACGTTATTGGTCGGGTGAAAATCCACATGTGCTTCATGAATCACCACTTCATCCACAAAAAATAAATGTTTGGTGCAGTTTGCATGCCTGAATTTTTGAATTTTTTTAACCTTTTTATTCTTTTATAAATTTGAAAATCAAGTCAGGGCTTGGGACTTAAAAATCCCTTTCTGGATCTTCTTATAAGTCTGGCACAAGGGGTAAGCATAAATTTGTGTAGATGTAAAGGGAAATAATGTTTTACAAGATGTATTAAAACGTCCTGGAAAATAGCGACGTGAACACGCGTATAAGATATTAAATCTTACGAAAGGAAGTCATTAAGATAATAGGAAGCCCATTTCGGACAACGAAAGAGTTTCAGCTCAATGGAGGAGACATTTCCATAAACTGCTGATTTTACATGATAGAACTGTCAACCAATGGAAAAGTAAAAGAAGTAATCCATCGGCTTAAGAATAACGAGGTCGTAGGAACCGACCTAATACCATCGGAATAAAATATTCTAAAGAGGAATAAACAAAGAAGTTACATGGGCTCATCACAGCTATATGGAACAATGAAAACCCGCGTGAGAAAACTCGGTCATCATTCTCGAATTAAAAAGGGTAACCAAACACAATGTAACAATGACCGAGGAATATCGCTGTAATCAAGTTATTACAAGACGCAATCAAATATTCTCCTAAAGAGACCGACATCATACCTTAAGTAATTAATCGGAGACTACCAACGTGGCTTCACGAGCAACCGCTCGATGAGTGTAGATTTTCAATATACGACAGCCTCTAGAAAGGAACTCAGTCCATCAACTCTTCATGCGTAAATTGATTAAAACTGTGTCATATACTCGTATGGCAGGGAATCCCGAAAAAGTTGCTGAATTGATTGATTATATTTGTTTATTTTCTTCATAACTTAAAGCTAATATACATTCAAACAAAATATAGCGGAAAATAATAGTAATCAATCCGTAACTTAAAAGTTAATGTGGAATGACACAGCAATTTAATTAACAAATGAAAATTGATCTGAAGTGGGGATAACATCGGTTTATACAAAATTATTATTATTATTTTTGTTTTTTTGTTTTTTGGATTTCATAAAAAATATACAATAAGAATTCAGAAAAACAAAAGCAATTAATATACAATAAAAATACAATTCGATAATAAATTATTAAGAAATAACAATGAACTTAACACTTTAAAGTAACGATTCAAGGACGTCGTAATTGATAGTGAATAACCAGTCTTTAACTCTTTTTAAAAACGAATTAGAGTGTGAGGATGTCCGAACAGAAAAAGGTAACTTATTAAACATTGAAGGAGCTGTAACAGTGTAGAAATGTGAAAAGTGAGTCTTGTGAGCAATTGGAACTTTGACAAGATGCATGCTATTTATACGGAGACTATACATTTGTGTGCTTCTGCTAGGAATATTACCGCTTTGCTTATAAAATTCTTTTAGCACTTTAAAAACGTAAAGGTGCCTCATTGGTAAAATGCGTAGATCTCTAAATAAGGGCCAGCTGTGAGCGAAACGATTTTTGTTACATATAATTCTAACTAAATGTTTCTGGGCTATTAATAATGGTCTGACAGAGCTTCTATAAGAACCTCCCCAACTTGATATACCATACTGCAACTTGGAGTGAGCAAGACCGTAATAAATTGACTTTAAAACTTTTTTGGAACAATATTGTTTGATGAGATACATCTTACGCGTTACTAGTAACATATGCGATTTAATTGTTTGAATATGGTCTTTCCAATTTAAATTATAGTCAATTAATACTCCAAGGTATTTATAGTGGTGCACTGATTCAATTTTAAAACAATTATTTGAACACGGTGAACTGGGAACAAAATTAGGTTTTCCACAACTATGTACAGGTAAACAGAATTTTTTACAATCGTAAGCATGAAAGTATAAATTAGAATCATTCAAAACGTTGCTAGATATTTTAAAAGACATAAGTTTTGTCTTCTCGCTTATAATTAGTTTATGATTAGTAAACCAAAGTCGTAAAGTTTCTAGGTCTTCCGAGATCTTTGCAGTACATTCATAAACTGTATCAAACTGATAAGTAAAGGCTATGTCGTCTGCGAATGCAGTTGCCACTCCATTTAGATTTAAGTCAAATAGAGAGTTTATGTAAATAAGGAATAGCAGAGGGCCAAGAACTGATCCCTGTGGTACACCATTTTTTAAAATACGAGAGTCACTAAAGCTTCCATTTACATAAACTTTTTGTTTTGTTTTCTATCTTTTAGATAAGAAGTAAACCACTTGTGAATTGCTCCTCTAAAACCGGCATTGTATAAAATTTTTAAGAGTAAGTCATGGTCAACCATGTCAAACGCTTTTGTCATATCAACAAAAAGAGCCATGGTAGATTTGTTGCAGTTAATGCTGTCATACAACTGGCTACACACTCTTAGGATTGCATCCTCAGTTGACATTCCTCTTCTAAATCCAAATTGATTATTACTCAAATATCTGTTTCTGTCTAAAAAGGATAATATGCGTAATTTCATAAGTTTTTCAAAAATTTTAGAAAGCGTTGGTAGTAGGGAGATTGGTCTATAGTTGGATATATTTCTTTTATTACCTTTTTTAAAAAGTGGTATAACTTCAGCATCTTTTAGGTGTTGCGGGAAGCAACCGTTTTGTACACTATGATTAAACAAGTAACACAAAACGTCCACCACATAGTAACATATTTTCTTCAACAATACACTCGATATACCATCACTTGTACAAGAAATTTTACTTTTTAACGGCAATATTGCTTTATAAATTTCAGAACCAGAAAATGGTTGGAAAACGAAACTGTTTGGCTGTGAGTTTTCAGTGGTTCTTAAGGAACAACTGCACTCTAATGAAATATCAACAGATGGTTTTAGTTTTTCTGATATATCAGTAAAGTACTCATTCAGCACATTTGATATGCTGATTGAATCAGTGTAACTATTACCATCTATCTCCAAGCTATTTATACTTATTGGTTCTTTTCTTTGTCCCAAAAATGCTAGCTCGTTCAAACGAATCAAAATAAAATTTGTTACGCGTTTCTTCGATATTTTTGTGCACGGATTTGCACAGTTTATCGTAATACATTCTAAGTTTAATGTTATGTGGATGTCTTTTGTATTTTTTTGCAAGTTTTTGCTGTTTTCTTATTTGTTGTAAGAGGTTGTATGTCATCCAAGGCTTCAAAAATTTATTTTTGTTTAAGATCTGAGTGAACAAAGTGGTACAATTTCTGATGTGCTTGTTTAAGATTGTAAAAAAGTGAGTGAATGCATTTGATGGGTTAGGTTCATCATAAACTTGTTCCCAAAATTCATATTTTAAACATTCCTTCAATAGAAAAAAGTCTGTGCAATATTTCTTTTTTACCAATGAGTTGACAACATTTATTTCATTATCACTACCACATACATCAAGTGCAATCATACAATGATCTGATAATTTCAGATCATACACAACACCATTAAACATATTCTTATTGTTTTTTTGTGTACGCATAAATATATGATCAATGCGGGATTTAGTCGAATGAGTTATAGGTAGGTATAGGTAGGTAGGTATAGGGTAGGTTCATTAATAAGACTCTTTAGACCATTAGACGCCATAAGAAACAGATAATTTTCAGTGTCTCTGTCAGACTCATTTAAAATGTCAATATATATGTCACCAATTACTATCAAGTTCTTCTCTTTACAAGCGTTCAAAGCATCGCTTAATTCATCAATGAAAATACATTTAGAAACTGCATGCAATCTGTAAACACACAACATTGAATAGCATTCATTCATGAAATCAAAAGACAATTTCACAACATCAGCACTAAGAAAATTGAGCTTAAAACAATCACGTACATGCCCATCTTTCACATGAATTGATACAAGTATGTTTAAATGGGAACAAAGGACGAGCTAAGGCAGGAAACGTATTATCTGAAACATTCGAAATACCTGAAGGCTGAATATAAGGAAGAGTTTAAATAACAGGGAACCGTATTGACGTGTGTCGTATCGATTCACAAGCTTATGGCGATGATACTTTCGTTGTGAGTTAACTTAAAAAGTCCCACAATTCCCAAACGTAGAAGATCTCCGAACACCGGGGACAACCTCTTGTCCCTAGATAAAAAACCTAAATCTGTCCCTAAAATGGTTTTAACTAAAAAGGACTCCAATTGAATTGAAATTGATAACATGGACGACTTTGTGGTGCCTAAAAGTCCCACTAAATCACATATTACACCTATCAAACTCTTCCAAAAGTCTTGCGAAAACGTGCATAACTTGATGAAATCCGTCAATTTAAATGACTATTGCATTTAAAAAAATGTCTATCTGGATAAAACTAATGTGTGAAAATATGGAGTTCAACTATTCCACATTAGATAAATTAAAAACAGAAAATTGTCAGTATTTCACGCACGACATTAAAAGCGAAAAAGCTTTTAAAATTATCTTATTTGGCTTAGGCACCTATGAAATTTCTGTCTTAAAAAGTGAACTAATAAGACTGGGTCTTAAGTGCAAAGAAATTAAAACAATCACTAAAACATGTAAAAAGTACACTGACACATTTTATTTAGTTCCCTTCCAAAATGGCACAATTAAATTAAATGAGCTATAGAAAAATATTCGTTCCATCTTTCACACCCAAATCAGATGGTGCCATCAACGTAAACAAAGCAACACAGTGTAGGAACTGTCAAATGTTTGGACATGGCGAACGCAACCACCGTGCGTAAAAACAAAGTACATATACTATAGGAAATATAGGGACAGATTAAGAAATTATAGAAAACTTAAGATATACTATGTCTATTGTACTTTCCTGGGAGTATTGTAGAAAACATTATACATATCTGGCGAAAAAAAAACAAAAAATTTAGACTGATTTACAAAAAAGTTTACTAGGGGGCGATTTGAAATGTAGATACAGGGAATGGGGTTGTGTAAGCCCAAACTCCTGGGGTAACGTTTTGTCAAGTTTGTCCACTAGTTTACCAATATCTGTGATGTCTCCACCTAGTCCTACTTATATTCCTACCCGTTCTCGTGCCCCTCTGTAATTTACCTGTTTTTAACAAATACCCCTGGTCTGATATCCAAATCAGTTGTTATAAATGTGCTTAGCTCTGATCATATTCCAGTTCTTTGTAAGCTCCGCTGGTCGGGAGTAGTAGTAGTGCAATATTTCTTTAACTTGCAAAAAGCAAATTGGACTTTCGAAAAGAGGTAAAAAACAATTTACCTACGAACAATTTCCACAAATATTCAAACAGTGGGAAGCAAACAAGAAGTTGACTCCATCATCCATCAGTTCACTGAACATATTAATATCTCTGCCAGCAATAGCATTACCTACGTCGCGTAAAATACTCGTCTTATAAAGCTATCAGCACACATTTTAGAGCTTATTAAAATTCAAAATGTGCACAGAAGAATTTGGCAAAGATTTCATCAGCCTATTTCAAAAACTTTAATGGCATATTTCAATAAATTAATAGCCAAGAATATTCAAGTCTTTCGCAATGAAATAAGGAACAGAAGATAGTCTAATCTAGATAAAGCTTCAAAACCTTTCTGGAATATTGCAAAAATCAGTAGAAAAAAAAGACAGACAAATACCTTGCCTTAAAAATGGTACTTATGTTTTTCTCACAGACTCAGAAAAATCGAAAGGGTTCGCTTCGAATTTCTTAGCCAATCACTAAGTATTACAGCATTTAGGCAACGCTTATACTAGTAGGCTTGTTGAAACGCGTTGGAAAATTTTAATTTCGCCCTCTCTGTCTCTAAAGAAGATATTAAGAAATTGGTTGAAGCCTTAAAAACAAGAAAGATAGAAAGCATTGATAATGTTAAAATTGTGTACCTTAAGAACCTGCCTAAAAAAGGTATTATATTTCTAACTTACATCATTAATATTTGCCTTAAGGAGCAATATTTCCCCGATGCTTGGAAAATAGCAAAAATAGTCCCAACTTAAAAAACAGGAAAACCTCCTTATGATCCTCAAAGTTATAGACGAATAAGCTTATTGAGTAGCATAAGTAATATTTAAAAACAAAATTATCAGAACTATCGAGGAAAAGAACATTTATCCTGTTGAGCAGTTTGGTTTTCGGTCTGGCCACAGAACTTCTCATTAAGTTCTCAGGATATGTCATTTTATTGAAGAAAATCATGCAATAGGAAGATCAACGGGCATGCTATTATTAGACATAGAAATAGCTTTCGAATCTGGCTTCGTTTACAAAATGTTAAACAATAATTTCCCTCTATTCATTTGTAAAATTGTCCAAAGTTTTTTGTCGAACCTCTTCAAGTAGTTATAAATAGTAGTGCGCCTGATTTAGTATTATTGCATTAGTAATATTGCAATTCGGTTTTATTTATTTATTTATTTACTTATTTATTATCCAACATCTATTAATTTACCTATTTTATATTTTTCTATATACAATACATACATATGTATATCTATCTCAAATTTTACATCTGTGATATTTGCAATTATTTTGCTTTTACTTTTGTTCTCGTTATTAAATGGCGGTTTTTTGCCAGAGTTTTCCTCCTTCTCCATACTTAAAATATTGTATATGTACTGCATATCCTAATCCACACCAATTGTATTTTTAGCAGTAAGGTTTAATGACATATCTCTATGCAGGCCTGAGAAAATTAAAATACTATTGTAAAACACGGTTATACTATGCCGGAAATAAATATCTATCTATCTATCTTGCAATTCGGATGTTATATTCATTGATAAACAGAAGATCCCATCTTTCTAATGAAAACAAAATATTAATTCACAAAACAATATTTCAGTCAATTTTATTATATGGCTGTCCAATTTGGGGCAAATGCTCATTTAAAGGCGGAGAAAGAAAAGGGAAGAGTTTAAAGGCTCATTTAAAAAGATTGCAAATTGTGCAAAACAAAATATTTAAGATTGTGCTCCCTGGCATTATTCCACGAGAAATCTACATACTAGAACTAATGTTGAATTGATCTCTCACAGAATTGGTAATCTTACTGAAAATTTTAAACTAAGATGCGACATTCCCAGTAACCTCTTTATTAATATGTAGTTTAAAATTAACATAAAATGATGGTTTCTAACGTAATATCTAGGTTAATTATAATTCTTATCAAGATTTATTATATATTATTTACTATTCACTTATAGTTACATACTTAATTTTTCATTTATTTACTAATTCATTTTATATTTATTTATTTATTTATTTATTTATTATTTATTTACTTGTTTATTTATTTTAATTTTTTTTCTACATTGAAGGTTTTAACGTATTTTCCTTTAAAGAATAACATCCTCATTTTCATTCGTATTCATTTTAATATACGAGTACATATTATAATTATACAGTACAGAGAAATAACTTAAATATCGAATTTCTGTAAATTGCGGGATAACTCACCAATTGTAAAATTTTGATGTAAAATAAAAACCTATCCATCTAAAAAAAGATCTAAATACAGTGAAAATCGCTTTTAACGAAAATGCCATTCAAGATTCCCAAAATAATAATAAAAGAATTTATTGCAGTTCCTTTTTATTATTATTTATTTATTTATTTATTTATATTTATTAATTTTTATATTTATTATTTATTGGTGAACATTGCCGAAAGGGAGCTAAATTCCACTGTGCTATTGTGTTTTAATCTCTAGTTATGTGCTCAAAACATAAAAGAATTTTCTGCAATAAAAAAAAGGGCTTCAATCATTTCGAGACTGGAAGCGAGTGAATCCAATAAAGCATTGGCAGCTGATATTCTGTGTTACCGTCAACCATATCGAAGATTTTAAAGGACAAAGTTAAAATCGAAACAAATTTTGAGAATTCCCATTTGAATGCAAAAAAAAGTTAGATCCAGTCATCATCAAGACATCAAAGCCACTTTGCTTATTAGGTTCAGAACCCAAAGAAGTGCAAATATTCCAATTAGTGGACCAATATTGCACAGTAAGGAGGAGGTATTCGCAAAGCGATTTTACTTGCCCACCAGCCTGGATTCAGTGCTATCGACGGCGACATGATATTGTTCGTGGGAAGGTAAGCGGAAAGGTAAGGTAATCGTCAATGATTGGTTACGTGTTGTCTGGCCGAATTTTCGTGAAGATTATTCCGATGAAAATATTTTTAACATTGACGAAACTGGACTATTTTATTAAATGATACCAAATAGGGCGTTAAAATTTAAAGGGGATAGGTGTGTTAGCGGTAAGATGTCCAAAGATAGAATGAGTGTTTTGGTTGGAGCTAATATATAGGTTTCCGTGCAGGGACGGGTTAAGAATATCCCTGCAGCGATACCTCTCGCTTGTCGTAAAAGGCGACTAAAACAAAGGTAAACAAAAATCACATCTAGGCAATTTAGAAAACACCAAGGTGAGCCTAGGGACACATATACCACCATTAAACTGCCCCACAAGTGTACATGCAAATCAGTGGGTTGACACGACTGGAGATCACCGGTGTTGTAAGAGTAAGATCAAACAAACAAAAAAAAAATCTGGAGCATGCCCGTGTCACAAAAAAAAAAAAAAAAAAAAGGCAGGCCGAAAAACAAATGGTGCAAACAAATGCAAAAACACCAGCATTTAATTGGCCTCAGCGATGAAGTAATCCCAAACCGGGAAGCCTGACGCTACTTTCTGAGGTCCCCACGGCGGACCCCACAAGCGGACCAGTAGGAATGCAGTTAAGTGGGAAGGTTATGGTCCTACACTTCTGACCATAACAACGCCGGAAAAAAAAAGGAAAAGAAGAAGAAGAAGAAGAAGGTTGGAGCTAATATAACTTGAACTGAGAAAAAAAAACTGCTCGTTATTGGAAAGTCGAAAAATCAAAGCTACTTGGAAGATGTGAAAGAGCTTCCAATACTATACAAAAATAATAAGAAGGCCTCGGAGACTTCAGAGTTTTTTTTTAAAAAAAATTGTAAGAAATTGGGATAAATACCTGAAAAAGGAAAGTCGTAAAATATTATTACTGGTCGATAATTGTCCGGCGCATCCAATGATTAACGGGCTCTCTTTCATCAATCTGTTCCGAACACAACAGCTGTCCTACACTCAATGGACCAAGCCGTAATAAAATCCTTAAAGGAACAATATAGAAAGCTTCAACTGCTTAACATTATGAAAAATGCGGTGAAAAAACTATTCAATAAGCTCTTTCGTCCCACCATGATAAAACACATATTTATGAAACTAAAGCGTGTTGTTTTTAAGGTTTGGTTTTTAAACCAGCGACATTAATTTTGCAGGCTATCAATTTGTAAGTTGAAAGCTAATTTGTGATTAGTACGTTTTGCCATTTTCCCATGAAGAGATTAACGTTAGAACAATGCATGCAAATTGTGCAAACTTATTTTGAAAACAATGGATCGGACATAATCGTCCGTCTGCGTTAGTTATTCGGAACACAACGAATCGTTTCCGCATCATGCACACCCTAGTGGATAATACGCATCACCATAGATGGGAAATAGTGATAAAAAGTGTTGAGGAGAATCCGAATGAGTCGATTCGTCATCGGGCACAGCAATTGGAGCTATACCCATCCACTTTGTGGGAGATTTTACGGGAAGATCTTGGCTTAAAAGCATATAAGCTTATCCATACACGTCGTAGATTCAGTGAATAGGTCGAAAACATGATTCAGTTTGATCCTAATTTTCAATACAAAATTTTGCTCTCCGATGAGGTTAGCTGTGACACGCATACGCCAGAAATTATATGCAAACTGACATTAAATAAAGCTAATGTCATATACACTGATGCTAGCTTCAATTATTTTATTTCATATTAAATTTGCATACCTCTGAAAAAAACTCTCTTTATATCGAAACTGTAAGCATCGTTCACAAAGAGTTCAATAAGTTTTCGTTAAAAAGAAAAGCTTCTTAGTGTTGGTTCTGTTAATGTTCGTATAGGGCCAATAAAGTATTTTAAGTTAGTTAAGGAATTTGTGGGAATTTCTGTCTAGCATAAGACAGTTATGTGAATTTAAAGGTCCTAGAAAGAACTCTTGGAATATACCCGTCATTTCACAAATCCACCCGCAAGCATGAGGATTAAATAGGGAAGGAATTAAAATGGAAGCTTTTTAAGAAGAAATTCGAATGCAAATTGCAAGAAACGTTCAATCGGAGAGCATATGTTTCATCTATTTATGTAAAAAAAACTGCATTAAATCACGGAGCATTTCTCAGTTCTACTTAACTTCACTATCGTTCCTTCTCAGTTTAGGGAGCAGGAATAATTAAAAGCACTGTCGATGATGAAATGAACGAATAGATTTCAACAGACATGAAAAGGAATTTAAAAATGGAATTTGCTAAAAGAGAGTAAGATATCAATAGCTTCCGCATAAATGGAAGTCAATATTCAAATTAAAATAATTTAAAACGCTATAAAAGCAAAAACGGATTATTCAATAATACTTCGGAATAGTTTCAATTGGTGCTTTAACTATAAATTCAATCAAGCATGACGAACGCAAGCCAAAGCCATTTGCCGACGAACCTGAAGCTTATACAGATTACACTAACGAAGGGTGTTATTTTAAATTAAGCAGAAAAAAATTCAGCCTTTGACAAAAAGTGGTGTTGTGTTTATTTTAGTTTAAAGCATAAGCTCGACGGTTAATAACGACGTACAATACATAAATGCCAAATGTCTGCCTGGGCTCTACCCACAGATAGTTAATATTTCGAAGAATTTTTCATCACGTTTTTGCATAACAGACTGAAATTTCCTTTAATGAACGAATTCTTGGAAGAGAATCTTTGTGAGCATTGCCCCAAACGAAAGAGTCAAAGGGTACTCAATCGCACGAACTCGATGGTAAGCTATAATGAAGAGACATCGTAAGTCACAGACATTAACCATGAGTAAGCCTTAGGAAATTTAGGCCGTCAACCTCAGAAGCACCGATTTCAGGGAATTCTACTTCAGATCAGTGAGGCTATTTCAGAGGAGCTTCCCAATATATGTACATATTCTAAATCATTTCAGATGGCGTGATAAGGCATCATTTGGTTGAGATATTTTTTTGTCTAACTATGAAATTTAATTTCTGAATAAGTGGATAATAAATCTTATTTTGGAGAGTCGTTTTTGAACATTGTGAAAGTGTTTACAAATTTAGACAGTAGTTTACTTTGCAGATAAAATAGAAGTCGTTTTAATTTCAGCTTATTTATCCAAAACTGCTTTGGTATCAGTAAGCCTGTGGGTCGAACATCCTAACCACCTGGTCAATCAATCATTACATACCCTTAATAGTCATAAGCAATCTAATAGGTAGCAAAATGCGATGGCCAGATGGAATCAGGAACATTTGCATGAAACAATTGCCCAATCCCGGTCTTAAATATTTAAAACTGCTTGGTCCGCTGACAAAGTTATAGGCGAATAAGTTTATTCAATAATAATTTAAGTAAAAAGGACTAAAAAACACAGTTTTAAAATTCCTATTATTTGTAACCCCTTCCCTGATGTACAGTTCTGGTTTAGGTAAATTCATAATACCTAATAATAAGGTACGTAGAACATGCCATGCAATATGTCGAGAGTAATCGTTCTCAGGGTAATTTAACTGGCTTGATATTATTCGGTATAGAAAAGGCTTCTGATTTCGTTCAGCAATGAAATAAGTGTCCTCAATTTCCCTAAATACCTGATTAGATTGGGACGAAGCTTCTTATCGTCTCGTTTTTTTTTTTCAAGAACGTGTTGGCTGTGGTGGTAAAGGAAATAAACAAATTTGTCGAATATGGAGTGCCTCCATGAGACAAATCTGCACCCAACTTGGGTTACAGTGTGGTGCGGTGTTTCATCAAGTTGAATGTGAAAGGAATTTGTCTCTGAAGACCAACACCGAAAGAGAATTCCTTTCAACTCTGTGTGGTTTTAACAAGATGGGCAGCAACTCGCAAAACATGGGGACTAAACCCAAATATGCGTCTGTGGATCTACAATCCAATGATTTAACCAACCATATTCTATGGCAACCATACTCTAAAGCGTCTCCTACTGCAGGGATGGAAGCAATACTGAACATTCCAAAATTTTACACTGCCATATAGGCTGAAGCACCAAAACAAGCCTTAGCTTTACAGAGGGTCTACAAAGAAGGGGACCTTGTTGGATATCTAAAAATTCTTAAAAGAATAGACAACATTTGGGAGCTAACCAGAGTGATCTGATGTCCCCTGAGTTGAATTTTAAAATATACTACGAAGTACTCATACCAAGAAGAATGGAACAACAGCCCCCCTTGGATAAATGATGGAGCCCAGAATTGGTATACAGATGGGTCGAAATCTGGAGATAGATAGGGGCTAGTGTGATAGGACCAAGATGCAGCCTACACATTTTACTTTACAATAATAATATTACAGTCGACAGTATTTCATGAAGCATCACATAGCATCAGCGACAGAAGACCCACTAACAATAGACAACTACAATATATTCTCAGACATCCAAGCGGTTCATAAACCGCTAAAAGGGTACGCTTTCAAATTTAAGGCTGTTTAGGAATGTCACGAAACAATAAACAAACTGGCAATAAATAACAGACTAAGGCTGACTTACAAGGCAAGAAAGGTATTCAATAACTTTTACGAGGCCATCCCCCTTTAGGACTTCGACATTTCGGACATAAACCTACATCTGTATAAGTGGATCGCCAAACAAAGAACCAACTCTGGAACAGATAGGAGAGTATCAAACACAAGAGAACAGGATATCACAGTACCAAACTTGCCAAAGAGGCTCTAGAACTAAATAAAGCCAAGCTAAGAGTGAGGCACTAACAGGACACGGGGCATGCAACTACCACCAATATCAGGAAAAGACTTCCAGGAAATCCCATCTAGAGAAGTTGTCAAATTTTTGAAGGCAGCATTCAAATACCACATAAAAAAGGGGCAACAGTATATAACTTTTTTAAGATATCTTTCTCGAGAGTTTTGTCAGCACTCGAATCTGACAAGTTAATTTTCGGTGTCTTTTCTACACATATCTGGCAATAACTCCTCTATAACTTGATTATGTGCATAATCACGACTTTTTAGTAAAGCCTCACAAAAGAAATCCAACAGCGACAAACCGTTCTTGGTGGCCAGCAACAAAACCTGATATTGCTAATTCAGAACATTTTTCTAGTAAGAAAGCACAAGCGAGTCTTGTGTGGGATGTGGCACCGTCTTGCTGAAACCGCATCCATATCTTCTGTCTCCCGAATTACTCAATTTACATCTTTGGTAATCAAAGAGCAATTCTTCAATTAAAAAGGTATGTTCAAAACATAAAGTGTGTTTTCTTAATTTCACGGGGTAAATACATTCGATGTTACAATCGCAATTAGGCAATGGCTTCTTTACAAAGTCCACCAAGAGTCCATCAGAGGTACTACCCACGGTGAAGTTATCTCACCTCTTACTTCCCTTTGAGCTGGACAGAAAGGGAATAAAAGTAGTGTCGTATGCGAACGAAATAGTAATTTTAGTATCAGGGATCTTCCCTTCTGTGATTAGTTAAATCATAAGCCGAGCTTTGGTCTAAGTCTATGTTTCAGTTACAGGCTGGGGCTTAAGCATAGACCCAAAGAAACCTGAACTGCTGTTATTTACCACCATGACCATAATACCATGGCTAAACTGCTGGATCCTATCTCTTTCTCCAGCGCTAAGTATCTAGACGTTATCCTGGATCCAAACCTTAACTGGAAATCCATTATAGAAAACCGGGTAAAGAAAGCTAACCTGACTTTCTATGCCTGCAGCATAGACTACTTTTGGTAAAAGTAAGACTCAGACTAAGTTGACACTGTGGATGTACACAGCCGTTATCTGTCCTATCCTCACTTTTAGCTTCTAGTTTGGTGGCCAGCCTCGAGCAAGGCTTATAAAATCGGCAAACTTAATAAGATCTAGCAGGAATCAGAACCACAAGAGCCATGAGAAAATGTCCCATCCAAAGCAATCAATATCCTTCTGCATCTCCTCCCCATGGACCTTCACACCAAATATACACCGGCGTGTGGCGCTATCAGACGCTATCAGGCGGGCTTCTGGTCACCCGGACCGTATGGCCATGGCAGGACATAGTTAATTCGAATTTGACCCCGCTTCCTATGGACAAAATCAACCTTCCCTCGATTTCAATAGTTAAGTGCACTCTCACGTGTAACCCAGTCGCAAAATTCCAACTTCTGATTATCATTGATGGTTCCAAGCTGGAGCACGGTGTAGAATCGGGAATATTCTTGACACAACTGAATTTCTAAAATTCATTCCGTCTCCCGGATCACTTGAGCATCTTTCGAACCGAAGTGCTAGCAATCCGGAAAGGGCGAAAAATACTCAGAGCAGCCCGCCTCAATTACACGTCCATTGCTATTTGTAGCCACCCCCTTTTCTAAACTGGTGAATCAATGCAAGAAAGGAATTGAACGAGCTGGCCCCTGGACTGATATCGCGGATTCCAAAAAATAGAGGGGTATGAGAGAGCCGGTCAGTTGGCCAAGGTCGGGGCCAGTCAAGCTCTCCTACTGGAACTGTGGGTCTGTCACTCAATCATCTCAAAGGCAACTTTCTGCAAGACTTTTTGAACAAAGCCAACCTTATACAGGCGGGAAAAATCAACCAGATACAGGATATAGAGAAAAACCCGGCCCTTCTATTCAAAGAAAGGAAAAACAAACGACCTCCGCAATAGACACCGCTCCAACTTATCTAGAATCGTGGTGGTCAGTTCGGGCCTAGGCATCCGGTCTATCACCCACTGTCACATCCCTTAGGTTTCACGAATTTTGTAGCATCAAAAGGGCGCCTAGGCGCATTAGAATACAACGCCCAAATTCGAGTAGCCACCTCAACCTACCTATCTGCTCACCATAATTTTTCTAACATATGTACGTTGACATTGTCAGCCGTTTTGGGCATTTAGTTAGGGGTTAGACGTTAAATTTCATACATCATATGTTAATTGTGGAATTTGGCGAGTTTACTCCAAGCAAAGAAAATTTAATTGGAAATATGTTAACTCTGTTAATGATGATGCCCGCCCTGGATGCCCTAGCGCGTCAACATTAGTTGAAAACGTTAGAACAGTGAAGAAAATTTTTATGGAAAATCGTCAAATCACTATTATCGAAGTTGGTGAGGCTAGTAGCTCATGTCATGAATTTTTTACAGATATTTTGGGCATGAAACGTGTTTCAGCTGTTGAATGACGTCAAGATTTACTGAAAAAGGTCATCACTCGTAATGAAGCGTGGATATATGAGCGTTACTTCGAAACCAAAGCCCAATCGTCCCAATGACAGAGGCTAGGAGAGCCAAGACCGAGAAAGCAAGGCAAGTTTAGTTCAATGCTTTTCTTCAATTAGAGTTCATATTGAATTCTTGCCGTAAAGGCTGCATGGGCAATAAGGAATATTACCTTGGAGCTATGCTCCATTTACGTGGAGCAATATAAAGATAACGTCAAGATCTTTAGAAAAAAAATCATGGCTGTTGCATCACGATAACGCATTTGCTAAATCGCCATTGTTTTTGCGTAATTTCTTGGCCAAAAGCAATATCACAATCATGCCTCAGCTACCGTATTCACCAGGCTTGGCTCCTTGCAATTATTTCTCTTCTTAAAACTGAAAGACGTATGGAAGTGACGAAGATTTGTCAAGGTCGAGGAGATAAAGACCGCATCGCTGGAAGGGTTCAAGACTATACCAAGAAGCGCATATCAAAAATGCTTCGAGGATTGGAGAAGTGTTGGCACAAGCTTCTTATATCTAAGGGGAATTTTAAGTAGACAAAATAGGTATTGATGAATAAAGAAATATTTGTAGAAAAGAAATTAAATGTTACCTTATTTTTTGAACAATCTTCGTGCAAAGTTAGCTTTCAGTGACCGTATATCTCAAACGTTAAAGAAGGTAAGGTTATGCCCCTTTATCAACAGAAAATTGCTTCAGTCCATTGGCAATAAATTAATATTATTCGACATTTTTCAGACAATTTTGATTTATGGAAACCCTGTCTAGGGCATTGAGGCCAAATGGCATCTAAACAGGCTACAAATCTCACAAAATATGATATTAGAAATGATGGCCTTTTGTCGATAATTCTCTCTTGTTCTTAACTGAATTGCTGCCTTTTATATACGTAAATAATTAGTTATTTATTTATTTACTAATTTAATAGTGTATTAAGTAGATAAGTAATTAATGAATTTTTATATATTTTATTTTATTTTAATTACAATTTTTAGCATTATTTATTTATTTTTATGAAGGTTTTTTTTTTTTTGTTTCGACTGACAGTTAGCAATAGGAGCAAGGTGACAATGTACCAGATTTCTATTTTGTAAAACATGCATTGATCAAAATAAGCGCTTGTCACGAAATAAAATAAATTTAAAATCCAATGGACGAGTCTTAGAAAATTAAGTAATGCTTTACTTACTAATTTTAGTATCATGGGCAGGTGTATTGCGAATCAGGCCATACAGTCGAACTGTTGATACGACTTTAAAAATGTTTTCCAGAAGGTCATTTGAAATACGAAAAACAATAATTCGAATTTGAGGCACTGTGAAAGAGAAGAAAACCCATCTGAGTCAAGAAATAAAAGACGAAGGAAGCCGGGCAAAGAATTGACTAAATACGTAATTTCCTGTGACGCGACGAAAATCAGGTGCGGCTCTATACAAGGCTAAAAAATAGGCAAAAATAAATGATGCGAACTACGGAAATCGTTCTCTGTAATAATAGTAGAATACAATGTCGCACTAATGGTCATCTTAAGGATGAAAAATTAATTTAAAGATGCTACTATGTAACTTAAACAAAAAATGAACGCCTACTGAGCTCCTAATAAAAGATTTAAGTCCTCCATCCGATGCCACGCGAATCACTACACAAATGGGAACATAAATAATTTGAGAGGATTACTTAAATGTGTCCTGTGTGCTCCGCACGGATTTATCCATATGTATCATATCACAATCGCTAGCAACAATTATATATTTATTTTGGAGCTCGAAGTGCTATTTATGGCACAGGATAATCCTACTTTTCAGAGCTATAAAAGGCTTACCCATAAGATGAGCAATGGAACCAAACACGAGGTGATATCGGATTTGAAGGATTATAGCAAAAACATTCCCATTTCAATAAGTCAAATTATATTAGTTTCTCAGCGAGGCAAGGCACCCTTAGAATCAATTAGATGAATGAGCTTCGGGGTAATAGCTCTCACTTACCTACGAGTGATTAGGTTTTTTGAAAATATTTTCGATTCTATTTCGTATGCTTGTCGAAGCACAGAATTAGATTTCGAAACTGTACTAAAACTTTTCACATATTCTGAAGCCTTAAACCAAATCTACTCTCAAATGCATGGACATCAATTCTGTGGTTTTAGCTAAAAGGTTTTTCCCACACGCGATAGCTTCAATTTAATTTGGACCAGAGCCAACAGCACGGTTTTCAACACTTAAACACAATTTGTATAAATTTCGCTTACTTTTCGAAAATCTCCTGCTCCATATGCTCGTTGGTGAATGATAATGAAAAAAAGTCCACTTTATCCAATGTTATTACTTAAGTTTAAATTTCAGCAACAAGGTTACTAACCAAGTGGTAGCGTGGATGAAATGAGCAAACGCCTGAACTTGTCATCACATACCCGAGGACTCATTTAAATGCCCTTACTTCACTGAAGTATCTCATTAAATTCTGAAAAGCATCACATGTACGTCATGGCTTGCACACACTCTTTTTATTTTTATTTTTTAGGTTCAGCTAACTCAATTAACACACTCGCCTGTTGTATGGGTAAGGACCCGTGAGCCGTTGCTTCATAGAATGTAAAGAAAAGCAAGGCTGAAAATATTTACCGTCGCCCGTCAGACGATGGCCTCTTGCCTTATGGTAACTGAAAACAAGTGGACTTATTCAGGCTTTATGTAGCTTTCGGATAACTTAATTATTATGAGTTGTATCTCATGTATTACGAGTTTAATTGGATACGAGTAAAATTAATTTTCAGTATTGATACTTGAAAGGGAAATCTCCTTTCACGGTAATGGGTGTTCTTGATAAGCTGGCAAGCGTAAACACTTGTCACTAATTTCATTTGCATTCACCTTTACTGTGAAAACGTATTCACATTAATTAATTAATTTTCCTTTTCCTCGTCAACACTACGTTTTATTAATTATCTTCCCGCCCGGCAGAGAAATCCCTTTTCATATTTTTTTTTTCGCCCATTTTTCCGGCTTTTTCACACTTGGTTATCCACTTTATTCACTTAACTTCCGTTTTCGCTTTAACACAAAACGGGCATCCCGGAGGAAGGACTTTTTTTTTGTTGATTTTATTTGTTTTTTTATTCACTTGTTATTTTTTTTGAAACCGAAATTTCTTAATTAAATATAAATTCTCATCTTCAGTGTTTATTCGCAAACTCCTGAAAAAGGACGCAGAATAAAAACAAAAATATTTTTTTTTATCCCAAAGGATCGCTTTGAGGAAGTCTCTAATAAGCACTCCCTTCCGCAATCTATTCAAGCTACTGTCGACGACGTACACTGGTATCTAAAGCCCGCCAGGGCCCCCCCTCGAACCGTGTTTGTAAAAAAAAAATACACATTTCGATGCAAATTTTTTTTCTCTTTACTTTTTTGCCTAAATAGACCACAAGGACATAACCATTCGGCACACCACTTTCTTTCGTTTTGAACTTTCTCTGCGTTAGGCTCACTTTCACTTTGACCATAAAGCCTTCGGAAACAGAAGGAACATAAGCAAAAAAAAAAAACAAACAGGACGAAAGACCCGCAGACACAATTTAGGCCACTTTAACTGCAAATTACTCACGAATTGGTCCTAAATATCGTACCCGCATCCGTACTAAACGCTTACCCGCTACGTTGGCTATTCGAAACCACCAGAGGGTAGTCGCGCGTAATAACAAGCCAGATACAGAAGCTACAACGTACGTTGTATGTAGGTCTCGAAGGCACTGACTCGTACTCGTACTGACGCGCGGTTAATGAGAATTTTTTTGAATGACAAAATTACGAGATCCTTAGAAACACAGGGTTTCTCTTCGACACGCAAATGGGGCCAAAAACAAAAAAAAACAACATCAACATAAGCATGAAGAAGAAGAAAAAGTGCTTCACTACTGGTGTCGGCGGGCGGGGATTGTACGCACCTTAAGGACTCACATGCAAGGACTAATTAAAAAATTACTATTTCAACATGTTGTTTAGTTGACAGAAAGGGGGTTGACAGTGTGTTAACACTGCTATTGTGGCTATCCATATATCATGTGGGGAACGAGAAATGACAGAAAGCACTCACGTAAGGACGAAGGACTTTCACACACGTACGAGTATGTAATTAGCTCGTTTTTTTCAACTCTCGCATCGAATGAGTCAGCTAGCGCTAACTGTTATGATGCTAACCATCGACTAAACCAGTTTTGGGGTGGTCCACGACAGATTGCGATGCTGGTGGTGAAAAGCTTCTTAAAAGAAAATATCCTTTCACTCGTCCGACAACCGGTGGTCCTTGTCGATGAAGTGCGCATGTCCATATGAATGGTTCAGATAGATATTCATACAAAGCTCGAGTGAGCTAGAAGCGTTCGACTATATGTTAGGGAATTCCCCCACACGGTCGGCTGGGGTTGTTTTGTACGGCTCGAGTGCAATATCCTCACAGAGGCATCAGACAGGCGGACGGTGGATGTGTAACATAGTTTGGAAGTTTTTGGTTTTTGTTTTTTGTACTCCGATTCCGTGCGAGGGTTGTGGGTGCACGCAAACACAGATTGGCACATTAACCTATTCGCGTGGACTACATAAATGGGCTGAAATTGGAACTAACCTTCCACAATGGGAAAGCTGTTGGATAGCTTCATCGTTTTGATAGGAAATAGAACGAAAAGGAAGTACGTATGAGTACAATGTACGGATTCCTGGCAAACATTTGATCGAAGTTGGTAATTGGGTTACACTCGCAATCAATGGGATACAATTTCGAAGAAAAAAAAAGTATAAAGCCGGTCGGTCTGTTTCGTTAGTAGGAGGGAAATTGTCACTCTGGTTGGATGGTGAGTGGTAATCAATGGAATAGAGAAAGGAAAAATCTATCCAATTCGGGTCACACGCACATCATCACTCACCTGGATCGGAAATCCTTGCGTTTATTCTTTCTGCGTCACCTAGCATAAGCCGACAGGCGGACATACGATCGAGTAACGAATTACAAATTACGAGCAATCGTTTTTGTAAAGCCAGCTCGTAAATATTTAACTCCTGTCCCACATCGACAGAGATTATGGATGGATAATCCATATGGCATGTATGGATTGTGCGTCTTTATGGTCTCTCGACAACGCTTCCATCCGCAAAATTGAGTTCGTCCTGTCGAGTTATGAGTTTTTAAGTAAATATTTTCGGATAAATGTTTCGTTTGCTTTTCAACTCGCTGTTGAGTTACCAGTTCCATTGTGTGTTGCCAAAGTTTTTTTTTTTTTTTTTTTTTTTTATAGTAGTGTACATTGTTTGCTGCGACTTTTCTTTACGCCCCTCCATTTTAAATCAACGAAACAACTTTTTGAGGAAGCTATCGTCGTGGGCGTAATTCTATTGTCTACTTTGAGTGTTTTCTCTGTTGTTGTGGGATGTTTACTTGAACATTTTTAGCTCTGTGTACAATGTAATGGGGGTCTTGAAAGTCTGACTAGACCATTTTACTGAAAAGAGGCATTAGACTTTAAGGAGAATATGAACCTTACATTAAACTTGGCAAAGGTTATGACACATTTTAAAATGGGTCTGAGTTAGTTAAATATAGATCTAAATCGGTGTACGACGATCAAATTTGACGGTCAAATCAAATTTTCAGTATCTGAATTACAGAGAACCTGTGCCTGAATTAGTAAGAAGCTATACTCTATTTTAATAGCCTGTTATTCCTGACTACGACTAAGAAGATTGATATGACAGACGCCGCCGAAGCCGCTGCGAGCACTAAGAAGGATACAATAAGATGGATTCTCTTGCGCAAAAGGTATGTTCAAAAATTAACATGAATTTCCGGGTTTTGGGAAAGAAAATTAAAATTATTCACTGTCGCGACTTTGCTTATGTCACTTACATATGAACCCAATTTGGTATGACTCACCGTTTTTTGAATATTGTTTTTCTCCAGTTGTTGGTTGGATGCCATAAGCAAGTAACTAAACGTAGCTCCAGATAAAAATGTCGTTGAGGGGCGTAAGGTAGTACGATTTAAACTCCACATCGCCTCCTCTGCAACGAAAATCCGTTCTGGGAAATTTTCTTGCAACACTTTATAATGTTAGCCATTGAGAATCGCCGTTTAGTCATTCTCGTCTCGAAAGATGTAAAGGATGGAACGGAGTCTCCTGATACTGCATTACTTACTTTCTTACTTTTCGGGCCAGCAACCCGTGGAGGGGAGAGTGGAGGAGCGAGCAAACAGGGCAAAGAAGTTGATCGTGTTTAACACGGCAAACATCAGCCTCGATCTCTGTCCCTGTTCAATCCAAGCTGACACGCAGCCTCCACGCGGTCTCTCCTTGACAGCTAACCTGACCAGGTTGGGGTTTGTGTTTAGGGTTGAAATCCCTATCACGGAAAACAAATATTGTCACGAAGCAAGAATAAACTTCGGAAACCGACGGATACAATGTTAACGACCCATATAAACGAAACAATCTGCGATCCCACACTTTTGATTGTGTAAACAACCAACAATCTGCGATCCCACAGAGTTGGTTGTCAACCAACTAAAAAAAACCCGCACCCCAAGAAGTGCGATGGGATGGACCAGGCAAACAAAGGATGAAAAACTGTGATATTTATTACGGTAACTGCTACAAGGAAAATAAAGGCCTATTCGGAAGCGGATTTGTTATTGGAGAAAGACTCCGACAAAAAATCTTAAGCTTCTGGCATGAAAGTGAACGCCTCATAACAATCCGCATCAAAGGCACTCTCGGGAACATAAGCCCAATATGCATCATGCCCCTACGGCCTACGGAAGAAAAAGATGATCGGCTCAAAGATGACTTCTATGATCTCCTGGATCGAACGTACGCCCAATGCCCCAGTTATGACACTAAAATTGGCACTAAAATTGGCACTAAAATTGGCACTAAAATTGGCACTAAAATTGGCACTAAAATTGACACTAAAATTGACACTAAAATTGACACTAAAATTGACACTAAAATTGACACTAAAATTGACACTAAAATTGACACTAAAATTGACACTAAAATTGACACTAAAATTTACACTAAAATTTACACTAAAATTGACACTAAACTTGACACTAAAATTGACACTAAAATTGACACTAAAATTGACACTAAAATTGACACTAAAATTGACACTAAAATTGACACTAAATTGACACTAAAATTTACACTAAAATTGACACTAAAATTGACACTAAAATTGACACTAAAATTTACACTAAAATTGACACTAAAATTGATACTAAAATTGACACTAAAATTGACACTAAAATTAGGAGATTTTAACACAAATCTGCCCAAAGAGGACATATTTTAGCCGACCATAGGAAAACATAACCTACACAACACCACTTCCGACAACTGATTCAGACTAATTGACTTCCTAGCAGGGCGTAACCTCCTTGTAGCAAGCACACGATTCCCACATCTCAACATCCATAAAGGAGCCTGGCGGTCACCAGATCAGTCGATAAATCAACCAGATTGATCACATTGCGATCGACACCAGACACTCCTCCAGCATCCTAGATGTACGAACCTTCCGAGGACTCGATATCGAATTACATCAACAACAACATCGATGAACGTCGACTCGAATTACTACCTTGTTATAGCCAAGGTACAAATGAGTATATCTAGGATGCTAGGGAGTCGAGCAAGACAACAAGAGTTTGACGTCGATAAGCTACAATTGCAGGAGACCGCTAGGATCTTCGCCGAAACGTCTAGGATGACTAAGCCATGTAGAGCGAATGGATAGCACAGCTCCGGCTCCGAATCCAATCCTTAGGGACGACGCACAAGAGAACGATCGAATCTGAGGTGCCGCATACAGGTAGAAGGGGACTTTAACTAACTGGGAGTGCGACACTGGAAACAACTGGCAAAAGATCGTACCAGCTGGAGAGCTTGTTGGTTGAGGCCCAGGTTCACACTGTAGCGCCATCTAAGAAGAAGAACCCATGGAGAGGGTTTGCCTTAATTAAAACAGCCTTCGATCCTTGGCGGTCCCGGGCGCACTGCTTCCGACTGGGGAGACTAAATTGTCTAAGTTGACAATCCACATCTTTGTAAAGCTCATAGAGTTCGCGGTCATGTCCTCTCCTCCACTCACCTTCCTCGCAGACAGGACCGAATATCCGTCGCAAAATACTTCTTTCGATAAGCTGTCCTGCTTATCGTCCAGCTTTCTGCTCCATGTAACAGGACGGGCAGGATAAGAGCCTTGTAGAGCATAACCTTGATTCTTCGAACAGGTGTTTGGACCCTAGCTGTTTTGGACCCGAAGTAGTAGTGATTGCCAAGGGTGATTCTGCGCCGGATCTTCACTATGATGTCATACGTGGGGTGTTTTGCTCCGAGGTATGTGAACTCCTTCACCTCGAAATCATAGCTGTCGATCGTTATATTTTATTCTAGGTGTTAGGTGATGGACCGCTTTTTTGTTGACTGTATATATTTCGTGTTCGCCTCATTGATGTCGTCGTGGACGCTCCCACAATGGTGCGCTGGGAGCTTGCAACAATATCAATATCGTCTGCCTAGCCCAGTAAATGAACCGATTTGTGGAAGATAGTGCCCACGGTGTTGACGTCGTCCCAACGCAATATTTGTTCCAACATGAAATTGAAGATGTCGCATGATAGCCGAAATCCAATGCATGTTCGGTCAAAACGCTCTGAGATTCTGGAGCCGAACTGCACGGTGCATCGAGTGCTTGTTAGCGTGGTTGGACACAACTGGATCAGTTTTTCCGGAATCCCGAATTCGGCCATTGCGTTACATAAAACTTTGTGATAAATGCTATAATATGCGGCTTTAAGATCGATAAAGAGGTGGTAGGTATTGATTTGAAAATCGCTGGTCTTCAGTATTTGTCGCAGCGCCAAGATTTGGTATATACTCGATTTTCCGGAACGGAAGCCGCACTGGTATATGCCGATTAGTGCGGTGCAAAACGGTTTTAGGCGTTCACACAATACACTGAACAAGATCTTGTAATCGACATTCAGCAAGGATATACCCCGGAATTCTTGCAAGAAGGTGGATCGCCTTTTTTGTGGATGGGGCATTTAGAGCTGATATTCCAGTCTTCGGGTATGCATTCGTCTTCCAAAATTCTATAGATGACCTGGTGCATGCTCCGTACCAGAACATCGCTTCCAGCTTAGAAAAGCTCTGATAGCAATCCATCCAAGCCTGCGGACTTGTTGTAAATCGGCTTTTTAACATCTATGCCTACTTCTTCAATGCTGGGAGAAGGGACAACTTCGATGCTGCGGATCGGTAACAAGATTGTTGTCGCAATTTCCAAGAGCTTGGGTGCTGTTTTCAAAGCCTGCTGCGAGGCTTTTGGCTTTTTTGTAAAAGGCTCTTCTCTTGTTTTTGTACCTAGACTCTTCGATATCCTTGAGATGGGAGGCTGCGAAAATTCTCTTCTTTCGCAGCAGCGTCTTTTTCCCTCCCTCCTTCTGACTCGGTATTCCTCGCGCGCTGCTCGTGTTCTCCTTTGCTGCAACTTTTGTTGTGCCTCGTTGATCGCTCGCTTTTCCTGCTCACGCTCGTCATCATACCACGGGTTTCTTGACGGTGGTGGCGCGTAGCCTATTGTAGTTTCAGCTGCTTCCTTTATGTCTGATTGGTAATATTATTGGCATTGCTGTCCGACCGAGACCTACTTGCGAGTCGCCCGCTCAGTTGCTCAATGTAGTCTTTGGCGATCTCAGAGTTATTCAGGCTTCCAATGTTGAACCTCCTTTTGGTGGGCTGATGCTGCTTTCCAACTTTGGAAAGTCGTGCTCTGAGTCTACCACTAGGGAATGGTCAGAACCAACTTTTTCCCCTCTGAACGTTGTAACATCCAGGATATTTGAGCACATCTATGAGCACATGATCAATTTGACAAGCAGTTCGACCATCTGGACACCATCAAGTTGCTGCATAGAGATTCTTGCGAAGAAATCTTGTGCTACTTATTACCGTATTACTTATGTATTACCGTAAGTCCGTAAGTCGGAAGTCGTTGTCTATTGTCGTATCGTGAAAGCTTTCCAACTTCTCCGCCAAAATTCGTCTCTTCCAACTTCTTGTGATCTTTGGGGATGCGTATGATCCACTATAATGTACGTGGTGCGAAAACGATTCAATCCTGTTTCGAATACCTTGCTCAGATGGACGATTATGTCGACCGTAAAGTGAACAAAGGGCACGATAAGTTTGACGAACTGAACCGTGATGTTTAAAATAAGTTTGCACAATTTCCATGCATTGTTATGGTTTTAGTCTATTTGTCGTAAAATGGCAAAACGTGTTGCCTACAAATGGATAACTTGTAGAAACAGTGTTGTAAGTTTAAAAACCACAATTCTAAAAAAAACACCGTTTAAAAATGTTAAGTTGGGACCTAGGGATCGTCATAAGCCTAGGCGAGAAGAGAGAAATGGAGGAGCGCTAAGAGGGAGATTTTGATACAAGTGTCGAAATCTATTTTTGATATCTATGGTATTAGTCTACTAGATAGTTCTAGCGCTTTCAGACAGGATTTCTCGCGATCAGGAAAGGCTGCCGCCTGCTAAGCAATACCCCTACACAAATTGGGATATCAATATATAACGATAAACAAGAAGCTCGCAAGGCCATCAGGCCGGTTACTGCATCAACATTTTTGGTTATAGAATGCAAGTCCCATATTAGTTTTATCGGGATCCACCCATACAGTAAATTATAAGTTAACGAAACTGAGCAGAAAGCTCTTTGCAGTTCTTGGGGAACTATTTCACACTTCGAAAGGAATTGCTAAAAGTAATATTCACCAACATATTCTAATATTCTGAAGTTAACAAGCCCTCGGAGGTTAAGGGCCAAAGGTAATTTTGGCCCAATTACGAAAAACCCCAAACGATAAGTCCATCATCCGAATCTAGAAAATACATCTAAAGAGTAATTTTTATCCCTACGAGTACAAGCAGATCAGAGACCACCCGACCACTGTACGTTCTGTCAGAGTTGAAAGGACAGTAGCGAGGTTGAAGGTTATTTTCTTCAAGAACTTTTTATACTGCCACTCAGCCCTGGCAGTGATTTCTAACCAAGGGATCGTTAAACAGAATCTATGTATACCTAAATGGTACTCGTTGGATATAGTTTGTGCTCCTTTCCAGAGCGTTTGCTTTTTATGGAATTAGTATGACTCACCTTGTTAACTCGTTCCCCATTGTTAGCAGACTAAACAGACTGCTTATAGCCAGAGCCGAAACTTCTTTCAATCACCTATGTTATGTGCGATTCTTTTTCCTTACATTAAAGGTATCTATTGTATAATGCCAACTCCGAAAGGTGAATTACGAGAAGCTGTTTTTGGACAAGTATACTCGTACCAAAAGGCATTTTGACAGTACCTCGCTGTGAAGAAACACCGACACATTGGTCAATACATCAACCTTGAAAAATGGTTTCCTCTAACTCTGACTAAACAGACATTTTTCCAAGCGAGAATTTAATTTACATCCACATTTACGTTAGTTAGACAAATCCATTTAATCTCGTTTGAAAATATGTTGAAGAACAGAATTATCAATGCAGACGTTGGACACAGTTCTATAAGGAAAGTGACAACTAGAGGCACACCACAAGGAGGAGTTCTCTCCCCCCTACTGTGGCTTCTTACAGTCAACAAAATCCTCAAATTCTTTATGGAGAAAATCACAAAAATCATAGCGTACGCGGATGACCTCGTTATCTTGATAAAAGGTAAATTTCTACCAACTATAAGTGAACTAATGGAATTTGCGCTGAGAGAACTCTCCACGTGGGCAAGACAGAACGGTTTGAGAATAAGCCCCCAGAAAACCGAGCTGGTATTGTTCACCAGGAAAAGGAAAATTCCGATATTTGCTCCCCCAAAGTTAGAGGGCACTCCACTCAAACACAAAGCGGAAGCCAAATATCTAGGCATCATTCTTGACTCCAAACTCTCCTGGAAAAGGAACCTGAAGGAAAGGATGAAAAAAGGATTGAACGCTTTTTATGCATGCAAAAAGACCTTCGGAAAAAGATGGGGCTTGCAACCGTACATCATTCATTGGATGTACACAGCAATCATCAGGCCCATTTTAACTTCTGGGGCTCTAGTCTGGAGGACCGCTAGCAGCACAAAAACCTATATGAACATGCTCAACAAAGTACAAAGGTCAGCCGCTGTTTGTACAACGGGAGCCATGAGAAGCACGCCGCAAGCAGGGTTGGACATGATTCTTCATCTCCTCCCCCTGAATCTATTCATAAAAGGCTGCGCTGCAAAGAGCGCTCTCAGACTAAGGGAGTCCTCTCTGTGGAAGCAAGCCAACTATGGACATGCGGCCATACTTAAAATAATAGACGACCTGGGAAGGAAACATGGTTTTAGTAGCCTCGAAGCTACGACCGACTATATTTCCCCCCAAAATGACTTCTCTCTCAGTATACCTATCCTTTTCCCCGACAGAGAAGAGTGGCTATCAAACGCCGTAATCAAACGACCACAGATCTTCACCGACAAATCGAAACTGGACACAGGCACTGGGGCCGGGTTCTACTCTGATACCCTCCACAAACAGGAATCATTCAGACTCCCTGATCTTCAAGCAGAAATCCTGCCAATAGAGAAAGCAGCCAAACACCTACAGGTAGCCGATATCCCACCATCTGATATCACTATCTTCGTAGGTAGCCAGGCTACACTGAAGTCAATAGAATCCTGTATAACGAGATCAAAGGCTGTCAAGAAATGTCGCGACTCATTGAAGTCCATCAGACACCACAAAGTTAAACTCTGCTGGGTCCCGGGCCACAGCTCAATCGCAGGGAACGAAAGAGCAGATGAATTGGCCAGGCAGGGGTCTGAAATGGACATCAGCAAAGCGGACACGTCATTGCAACCACCGATCAGCGCATTATACCGGATCATAAACGACACAATCATCAAAGAGGCCAACTCCTCTTGGCTTACAAGAAATTACAGCTACACGACAAGATCATCGTGGCCAGAGCTCAATGTCGGAAATACAAAGAAGCTCTTGGCGCTGAAGCGAAACTCGATCCGTATGCCCGTCGGAGTGATCACAGGACACTGTCCCATTGGAGCAATGCTCCGGAAATGGGACTCGGGATCCAGCGATCTCTGTCGGAGCTGCGGCGATGAGGAAGAAACTGAGACGATCCAACATCTGTTTTGCCACTGCCCAGCTCTCCAGAAATGTCGCTAGGCTACAGATTCTTTACAGAGATTGCGGACGTGGCTAATGCAGATATATCGGATCTTCTAAAATAATTAAGAGCACGGGGTGGTTTCAGCAACCACGTGATAGGACAGGTTAATTTTATGTGTACCTACACAAACGAAGGGAATCACAATGGGACTCTTGGCCTCCGAGTGGAAGTGATGTTTAACCATCACAGTCCCCTTCTCTAACCTAACCTAACCTATGTTAGTTAAAATGTCATGTCCGTAAGTAATTCACGATTACTTAGTTTATAGAAGTTCAAGCTTGGATAGCAGCTCGACTATAAGGGGTTCGACCCTTGTCCGACTCTCCGACTCCATTACAAGAATTGTTTATTGCGGGCGATTTTAACGTACACAATTTTAACTGGCTTCAAAATTCAGGCCGGACAACACCAAAAGGAAGGTATATTGAGATCTTCTCTGAGGTAAATAGCCTAAGCCACCTAGTAAATAAGCCTGCACGAATGCCCAACGTTGCATATCAGTCAGCTAACACTTTGTACTTGTTCCTAACCTTTCTTTCCTAACTTGTTCCTAACCTTACATTATTTTGAACTCTTGGCTCCTTAGACCACTGTGTCGTAATAGCTTGTTTCTAATTCCCACCCCTCTCGGTCAGAAAACTCCTAAATGAAGGGAATGACCGAACGAGAAAGAAATTCGGTGGTAATCAAAAAACTTCCTTAGAAATTCTAACTGGTTACTTTGCTACCTCAATGGTGGTGTGGATGCCCCTGCTGATGCCATATCGAATTTATTCTTCATAAAGGAAAGAGTATCAAACCCAAAACAAATCCTTAGTACGACTCGAGCTACAAATGGTTAAAAAAGTTCACGGACTTAAAATCAACCCCTCTGAGAAAATTGGAAAGTTTAAACAAGTCAGAAATGACACTGAGGCTACAATGTCCCAGGGGTAGCAACCCACCTGTTAGCTTTACAGACATAGCCAAACTGTTTGCTGTACATTTTGCAGCCAGTTCAAAGCGTCCCGATTTCAATCTGTCTCCATTTGTATGGGACAAATCCACGTTACCACACGATGGAATTCCCCCATAATTCAGAATAGGTGTTCATCCACACTGGCAAACCTACGTAAGCTTTTTCACCTGTCCGTCTAGTTTCTTCCCGGGTAGATGAAAACAGCAACTGCCCACCAGTCTCTAAAATAGTGGAAACACTCATAGGTTGTCAGTTTATGAAATACCTTGAATCTCACAAACTTCGTAATGAGCGGCAGTATGGTTTCTATACTCACAAGTCCGCTGGTAATTTGGTGGCTTATCTCACCGAGAAGTGGAAACTATTTTCGAATTTGACAGAGTTTGACATCAGGCTCTTTTGTCGAAATTTCTTCATCTCTGAATTTTTGGCCGTCTAATTCAAGTCGCATTGGAGGTTTCTTAGTTGATATTCACTCAATAAATGCTGGAGTTCCACAAGGTTCTATTTTATTACCGACACTCTTCCTCATTTTTATAATTGATCTTCCGTCTATTTCTAATCCAATCCACTCGTTCGCTGATGGAAGTATCTTCAGTTGCACATATTCGTTCCAGAGCCTACGGCCCCGCTTTTCGATCGAAGAACTGGAACAGCAGCGTATGTCAAATGGGGTACAAACAATAGAGTGGAACTGAATGCTTCTAAGACACGATGGGGTCTAATGTCATTAGCGAACCGCTTGTTACCAGCCATGAATGGCGTTCGTATCGTTGAAAGTTAAAAACTTGATATTCATACTATATATCATACTATAATAAAATACTTGGTTGGAATGACATCTCCCTCTAACCAATTGCATACCTCCCCTTCAAGAACTCAATCCCAATGCTCGAATCGCTAGGAACTTACTCACTAGCCCGTCTTCGAACGTACGGTTTAATTTAGAGACTTCCTTTTATAAGCTGAACCAAACGAATATGGTGGACTTTTCTCATCTCAAAATTTCAGATTACAGTCCACAAGTATTTAAAACAAATGCATATCGATGCCTCCTTTCCCTTACTGCTTTCATACCCTACAAAGGGTATATATAAACCCTTTTCAAAAAAGAAAGAAAAATCAACTGCAAACAAACCAGAAAGTTGTAACTTCCTAAGCATTTGGTGTAATTGCGTCAATATTTCATCGAATTATAGCTTACCACAGTTTATTGCTTATAAGCATGCAGAAGCATTTGCGTCGCAGTTTTCTTTGAATATTTTTTATCTCTTATGAAAATCAAAAGTAATCGACTATTTAAGCCTTATGTAAATGATAAGTCACAAGTGGCTATCGCTAGAGTCTCTCAGCATTTAGATACCAATAAATCGTTTGGGTCTGCAACCACACAGACGTACAACTATACTGGCAGTGTTGCAAACGTTATGGTGGTCTAAAAAAACTTCATCGGGTGAAACGAAATTCATGACGAAGGAAAATGGTTGCTGAGCTGAAAATAAATATTAAGACAACTTCGCAAGAAAATGAGCTGAAACCAAAGCCTTATAAGTTCCAAAAAAGACAAAATTGTACCGGTTGCTCGAAAAAGTTAAATTTCGATAGAGCAAGGTTCTTTGAAGTCTTTCGGGTGAATGAATGTTCCAGCAAGACTCTGCAACAGCACACAAAGCAGGCGCCAACCGAGAATGGGTAAAAACAACATGCCTCGACATAATCACCTCCACAATTATTAGATATGGATCCACTTTACTCTTTTGACTCTTCCATTTTACGGGCCTACCAACGCTAAATGCGCTAAAAAAAGGCGTTCTTTGAGAATGGGAAAAGATTCCATACTCGATGTCTTCTTGGCAATAACTCAATCAACGTAGGAGAAGTCCTCCAACAGATTTTATTTAAATTCCCCATAAATTCTCCAAGTGATGCCATGTATATACCCCTTGTCATGCATAAACTGCCATTTCAATAGCATCTCCCACTTAGCATGACCTATATCAAGCAAATATTGAATCTTCAACATACCAAGCCATGCCCTTACTATCTTATGCCGATCCCACCAATTTACCTCCGTTTTATCGAACCAAATCCAATTTTAATTTTTTTTAGGAATTCATTTTCTTCAAGTTGTTACATAGGGTGCTATAAAATACTTTCCTAAAGACCCTGACATCATACGCTCAGGAAATAATCGGAGACTACCAGTGTGACATAAAGACGAATCGCTCGACGAGTGACCAGTTTTTCACTCTATTAGAACTTTTACAAAAGAAATGGGAATTCCAGGAAACAGTTCACCAACTATTCATGGATTTTAAAAAGACTTGACTCTATAAGCCGATCGAAAATGTATTATGTTCTGGTGAGATGCCTCGTTACCACTTGTTTTAATTTAGTGGTGGAACTCGTAATGAGATTCCTTCAAGGAAATAGGGGGATATAACCGATCAGGGAATCACAGCCTTCTAGCTGCCAATCTCGACCTGCTGGGAGATGAGAAAAAAGTAAAGCGAAATGTAGAAAACAAGTATATGGTCACTGACCGACTTACGTCGATCCAAACCTCGCACCTGAATGTACTCTATAAAGGCTTGTCTGAAAAAACGACATAAAGACCGAAAGAAACAAAAGGCTGGATATGGGCAACGCGGACTTCTTCGCGATGAAGAAAATGTGTAAAACAACTCGTTTGTCTCGAAAGGGTTTTTCAACAAGGGTAGATGTTGGACTGGAATACAACAAGCTGTGTGTTAGGTATTAACAAAATTCCTATTTTATTTGAAAGGCACATATACGCCATTATGTCCTCGTTCAAATGCCCTCCTTGGTTGCTACGAAGGCACGGATCCGAGTGGTCCGATTTTAAATAATTTTTCCGCATAAATCTGGCTGAATTTAAGCGATGGCATGTGTTATGTTCTCCTTAACGGCATCGGTCAATTCTGGTTTATTCGCAAAGACCTGCGACTTCAGGAAACCCTACAAAAAAAACTAGCGGGGTCAAATCGCATGACCTTCGTAGCCAATTCATGTCACCTCTGCGAGAGATAACTTCTCGTGGCGTCTGCTGCGTGGCCGTCCAGCTGGAACCACATATTGTTTAGGTCCATATTGTTCCATGTGGACCATATGAAATTGGTTATCATCATTCTGTAGCGACGGTGACCGTCTTAATAACGTAGTTTTCGAAAAAGTACAATGACGCTGGCCGCGGCGGCTTGAAATGCACACCAAACGATATCTTTTTGAGAATGCCCTGTCACCTGTCCTAAATACGTCAATTTTACTGTATGCGCTTCGTCGCTCATTATCATTTTTCGGTCAAAATTGGGTCCTCTTCAAAATATTTCGAAGCCAAGCCAGCGAACTCTGGGCTCCTGGGTCAGTTGGATCTTGTACGGGTGCAGGCCCAAGTTCCCACGCAAAATTCGGGAAGTTGAAGCTAGCCAAAAGGCCAGTTCTTGTGCGCGACGGGCAATCGAAGGCCTTGGGTTCTGCTCTACACTTCCACGGACCGCGGCGATGCTCTCGATCTTGGGTTCATTTGAATGTTGGCTGATTGATTACCGAACTGGTCATCTCAAATTTGGCCACCAAACGTTGAGGAATCGACTGTGAAGGGTCGTAGGCGCAAAGCACGCAACGTTTGCCCTCACGAACAATCATTTTGATAATACATTTTTATCAGTTTGTCGTGCGGTTTAATTGTGTAACTTGCCATAGTGATTTGGCAAATGGCACCAAAACAATATGGCCGTCACAGACCACGAAAATCTACCCGCGTCAATTGAAAAACCCTTTAAAACCATAATATGGCCAGTGACACTTTACCGATGTGAAACCTGAACTCTGACTAAGAAGGAAGAAAATAGATTTTGGTTCTTTGAAAACAAGATCTTGGACGACCTGTCGTGGAAAACAGGACGAAGAAACAGATAAATGGAAAAAATTACACAATCAAGATCTCGAGGAACTCTATTCAGAACCAAACATTAACCGAGTAATAAAATCGCGCCGGCTAAGATAGGTAGGACATGTACAGGGTGCGCCATCTCACAAGGGTCGATGTAAATTTCGAATAACTTCAACAATTTTCAACCGATTTTGGAAATTCAAAAACTTTTGTTTAGACCTTTACAGTTTATTTTGATTAATATTTGAAAACAATATCAAAATAACCGCCTTTATTGCCGATGCAAAAATGGGCTCGTTTTCGCGCATTCTCCATGACATTTTCGAGCATTTCGGTCGAAATTTGTGCGATTTTCGAACGAATGTTTCTTTTGAGCTGTTTTATTGTCTTCGGGCCGTTAGCATACACCTTGCCTTTTTAAGTATCCCCAAAGAAAAAAGTCTGGAGGCGTCAAATCCGGCGATCTCGGAGGCCAGTCAATATCGCCCTTTTTTCACACCAATCTTCCAAGGAACTTCTTACGCAAAAATTTCATTGTTTTGTCCGCAGTATGGCATGTCGCGCCGTCTTGTTGAAACCAAAAGTGAAATATGGTTTCCAATTTCCAATGATGGTTTTAGCGCATGCACCGGCCCAAACGGTAACTTTTTGATCACATAGCGGCTCTTCGTGAAGGATTTTCGGTGCCTCAGAAGCGACAATTTTGTTTATTAACTGAGCCAGAGAGCGTAAAATGTACCTCATCGATCATCAAAATTTGCTGCCAGAACTCCGGCTCAGAACTAATCATTGCAACGACATTTTGTGGGTATTTCAAGCGCCGTAGCTCATCTTGTGGCAAATTTCTTTGAGATATCTGCACTTTGTATGGAAATAAGTGAAGAGCGTCCTTTAAAATTCTCCGCAAAGTGGTCCCACTGATGCCTAACTGCTGCGAACGGTGCCGATATGACAAAGTTGGGTCTTCTTGAACACTGGCCTTCACAGGCTGAATAGATGAGTTTGAACGCCGCGGACGTGGCCTAGGGTGCTCACGAGGGCTTGCCACAGAACCAAACGGAAAAAAATTCGAGGCCCAACGACGAATTGTATCTTTTTTGCGCGATTGACAATTGTTGTAGTCATTCGAGGCTTACATCGACACATACGAGATGGCGCACCCTGTAGAACGAATGGACAGTGCACGAATAGTCGAACGAATAATGTTTGGAAGACCCGTAGGAAAAAAAATAAAAAAAATAAGGAAGGCCGCGCCGTAAATGGGAGGACAATCTAAAGATGGAACTAGAAGAGGTCAGAGGATGCAGAACAGCGAACGATAGGAAAACACTCGTAACAGGGAGCCTTGGCGAATGAGGGTCAACGAAGCTCTGAACTTCCGAGTTCCAAATGGCCGGTAATAATGAAAGAAGAAATTACGTTAATATGGAATGGGGATTATAAAAAAAAAAGTTGTAGATCGTCACTAACTCAAATAGAAATCGACAGACCTAGTTTCCATCTATACTTTAATAAACTCAAATAATTTTTGCTATTATTAAATGGCTGTGGTTACATATAGGGTGTTTTTTTTAGAACTATAAAAATTTAATAGGAATTAAAGCACTTAGAATTAATGTAAATGTCAATGAGTTTAGCTTTATTTTATAGAAAATTGTATGCCATTAGTGCATAAATATGATTTCGGGCATATACGTGCCATAGCTAGCTCGAATGAAGCGCAATCCGGAAGTTCAATTTACGACAACTTTATCGAGCAACTGCGGCCGTATATCAGCAATAATACGGCGAATGTTTACTTCCAAATCGTTCAACGCCTCTGGTTTGTCGACATAGATTAGTGACTTCACATACCCCTAAAGAAAATAATCTAAAGGTGTGAGATCGCAGGATCGTGGAGGCCAGTTCACAGGTTCCTTAAGCGAAATTATGCGCTCCGAAAATGTGTCCCGCAATAAATTGATTGTATTGCGTACCGTGTAGCATGTTGCGCCATCTTGTTGAAACCAAAGTTCTGTCATCAATGCCATTCAACTGAGAAACGACGGTATCATTCTGGCCAATTATTTTTTTTTTTTTTTTTTTTTGTATTTATTTGTTTGAGTAATGTTTCACAGCAAGATTCGTATCTTATGTTTGAAACGCTTAATACATGTATACATTTTCTGATTTTGAGTAATTTAAATTTAGCTAAATAGTTACAAGAATATAAGACACAATTTTAATAAATATTGGGTGAGTTTATAGGTTAGTTTTCATTGGCCAGGTATTGGAAGAGTAAAGCTTTAAATTTGTTGGTGTTTGTGATTCTCCTAAACGCGATTGGCAGCGTGTTCCATAACAATATAGCATTAACAAAAAACGAACGTTTTGATTGAAGGCAGTTGAATCTTGGTCGAATAAGTATGTTAGTGCGATTTGAACTGGCTAGAATGAGTCTGTTGTACAAGTAATTCGGTTGACGAGTTAGCATTATGTTGTGCAGAAGAACAATTGATTTGAATTTCACGAAGTTGTTGAAATTCATTCCAAGTATTTGTCGTGCATAAGAAGAGATGTGATCGGAATATCTTTTGTTAAAAACATATCTGGCTAAATTGTTAAATATGATGTTTAGTTTTCGTCTGGTGTTGAAATCAAACTCACCGAGCACCTCGCAACAATACAATAGTATGGGTAGAAGTAGAGCCTTTACTATGAGCATTTTTGTGCTGATTGGTATGCAATTTTGAGTTGACCATAACAGGCGGAGGCCATTATAAATTTTTCCTACAGTAGTTGTTACGTGGTCTGACCAGGTTAACGTGTTGTTGAAGATGACTCCAAGATTTCTGGCTGTAGTAACGTATTCAATAGGTGTATTTTGTAGTAAAATTCGGGGGAAAACTGAAGTATCTATCACACGTTTGTATATACACAACGTCTTAGACTTTTTAGGATTGAGTGAAAAGTTGTGTTTCAATGCCCACTCTTGGATTTTCTGCAAGTCTTTGTTTATACAGCCTATACCGTTTGAAATATTGGCCACCGGACAGCTTAAGTAAAGTTGTACGTCGTCGGCAAACATATGCATAGAGCAATGAGTAACGCGCTTCGGAAGCTCATTGATGTATAATGAAAATAGTAGTGGTCCAAGAATGGATCCTTGAGGAACTCCTGCTGAAATCCTAAGGTATGACGATGTTTGGTTATTGGTTGAGACACATTATTGTCGGCCAGATAGATAGGAAAATAAAAGTTTTACAGCCAAATGAGAGAACTTGTAATGTGTTAACAGTTTCCTACACAGCACATGATGATTTACTGTGTCAAATGCCTTAGAAAAATCCAGTAATGTTAGAAATGTACAATAATTTGAGTCCATTGCCAATCGTATGTCATCCGCCACGCAGAGGAGTGCGGTTTTGCAGCTTCGTTTAGAGCGAAACCCGGACTGATTATTACACAAGAGCTCATTTCGACTTAGATGAGCTTGCATCTGTTTCAGTATTGCCCTCTTAAATACCTTAGAGAAAAAGGGTAGTATGGATATAGACCTATAGTCGGTGCAAGTGCGGTGTGACGTTTTCGGAACCGGAACAATTTTGGCAAATTTCCAGACTAGCGGGTAATCGCAAGTTGTAAGTGTGTGTTATATACTTAAGTATGTAAGGAAGGATGACTTTGGTAAATTGAGGAATAATTTCGTCAAGGCCTACCGCGTTTGACTTTATTGTTATAATGGCATCGACTATGTCCTCGTCAATGAGGTGGATGAATCTAAAGTATGTCTCGCCTTCAAATTCGTGCCTGTTTTGCCATGCGAGGGATTCAAACTGTGAACTAGCACTTTGGGTTCTACTAGCATATAAGGCACAAAACTGTTTTAATGGTTGTAAGGGCGTTTCGACAAAAGATACTCCACATTCGGCAATTTTGCTTGTTTATATACGTTTACTTTTAACCACAAATGGGCCTTATCGGAGAACAAAATTTTGCATTGAAAATGGGAATCAACCTGAATCATGTTTTCAGTCCATTCACGCGGTTTTAACTCTTGCACAAGCTGCATCTTATAACTTTTTAAGCTGAGATCTTTCCCGTTGCTATGCACGATGGCGAATCGACTCATTCGGATTCTAATCAACACTGCGCTTCACAACGTAATAACTTCTTCCCTTCGCACTGTTTTTCGTGTTTGGGAATGCGTATTTTCGACTAGAGTGTACGTGGTGCGTTCATCGAGTTCTGAATAACTTGCTCAGATGGATGATTATGTCGACCGTAAATTGTGGAACACAATTCGCATGCGTTGTTCTGGCGTTAATCTATTCATTCATAAAATGGCAAGACGTACTGCTAACCGCAAATCAATTTTCAACTGTCAAACTGACACTTCAAACTCTAGTCTTAAGTTGGAACGAATAAAATAAATGAACGAATGAATGACTTACATTTGTCAAAAAACGAAATTTTGTCCATACAACAGTTTTTTTTAATTTTTTTCTCGTACATTTATCAAATTTGATTTTAAATAAAAAAAAGTGTGTTGTAAAGTTACAGTTCAATTGGAGCACCCTGTATATTTAAATATCTTTTTGCCAGATTGACCCATTATTTCTCTCATTTTACCTTTTACAAGTCCTTGAATTGTGAACAAGTCTCCTCTTATGGGGGCAATATACAGAAAATGCTTTTTCGTTTTCACCTTGAACCAACACAATAGCTGACAACCTTATATAATAGCCAGAAATGGGTTCTTGGAAAATGTTGGAGAGTCCGAAGCGCCATGTGCTTCTCGAGAAAACACGACCCATTTATTCATCGTTGCCGTTTTTATTTTTCTTGGTGCTAGCTGTCACTCATTATATACAACATATATTGCCATTGTCCTTCGGAGATCATTCCTGGTTCACTTTAGTCATCTAAAAAGCAGACTTTTTGATGTTATAAGGAAGAGCCAATTCTAAGAATTTTTAATCATCAAATTCCTCTTCCAAATGTTTGAAGATAGAAAACTTTATTCATACAACAGTCATAAATATTTCTGTCAAGGAAATCACTGTGAATTTTAGACAAATCTGATTAATCATTTTCATACATAATAACACATTTAAGCTCGTGGGCCCCACTGTGTCTATCGATTTCAAAACATACATAAGTAGTTCGAGGATAATCCACTTGTCAAATTACGCGGTTTGTTACCCAAAAGTTTGTGTAGACAGTTGGTCATATGTTATGTTAAACTATTTGAATCAGATTTACACTTAATTGAAGTAAGGAAATCCACACAAGGACATGTAATTCCCAGACTTTCTTCTACCTGCAGGTTACAATGACCGTATTATCCACTTACGTATGTCGCTCTTCCTTTTATCACGTGTTTACATGTCTCTCCATTCTATCCGAACCACTATGCATCAAATATCATTATTGCGGTTGCACTTCGGTCCACAACCTTTCTGTCTTTATCCCTGTCCTGGTTTTCCAATTCCAGCAGCTTTATTCAACCGAGGGATTTACATCATCAGCAGTCCAATAGAATTCCTTCGTACATGACTGCTTTTCAAGCGACACCCTGGAACCATGAAATTTACAAGAAAACCGACAAAAGGAACAAAAGTGAAAGTAAAGCTTTTAAAGTAACATCAGATACTGAAATTGAACGCACGCCTAGCAACCCCATTACAAAACGTGACTGGAAACTTCCTCGAATGCTATGACGACTGGGGCTCGTCTTCAATCGTCAATTTATGAATTGAAAAACATCGTTGTCATAAAGTATTATAATTCGGATACAATATGCCATTAAGATTATTGAGGACATTCCGGAATCCTTTTAATCTAAACAGAGATAGTTCTCGACAAGCAGCGTTGAGTCAATAAAATCTGAACCGAACTACCCGAAAGGGAAGTTTATAAATAAACTTTCACCTTAAGGACTATCGGATGTGATCAAAGTGAAAGGAAGCAATAGCCACAAGGCTAGTGGCATGAAAATATTTCATATTAGGACGGGAACGTCACTTGGTATTGGTATCTGCTCTACCTAGTCGAGTGGTCAACCTATGCAATGCTTCCGGTTCTAATGACAACACCGTGTACTCGTACATCGTGTTTGCCAAAGGATTGGAATCTAAAGCAGAGGAGGAATAGATATTGATTTAGGTATGCCTCGTATGGCAGCTATAGTTACAGGAGGAGCTGCATTTCCATTTTACGAGCTCGATATAAAGAGAAAGGTTGAGGACGACAGTATGAAAAAGGCCAAAAAGGAATAGCACAACTGAATTAAATTGCTTTGAGGGCGATAGAACTTTACCGAAACTGTGAAGAGTAGGTGTGAGGCAAAGAGTGATTGAGGACTTGGATGAATGACAGTTAATCCGAGAAATAATTAATTGTATCAACTTAATAAAGGAAATGGTGATGAAAAGGTACATGAACGGTGTTCATGAAAGTAACAGACGACCTCCAAAATCAAAATAAATCAAATAGCTATTAAGTGGAGAGCTCTCAAAGGACACAATGATGTCGGTGAATTCGTATAAAAAGGAGATCATGTAATAAAAACACAGAATCAACACAAAAACATATTTTTATAGTTATCCTTTCGCGGTCAATGGATTGCTCGTCCTTTTATTATGCTCACGACTGTATCATTCAAGTTCACCCAATTGTATCGGATGCACTTTTAAAAATGAATTCGTTTTAAATTTTATTGAGGTAGACCGTGCATACTAACGTAGGGCGTTCGTTCGATAAAGTCTTTTGTATTCCGTAAGCGGGTCATGGTCGATGCTCAACTTGTTTTTAAAGCTTAATTCGTTGTTCGAAAACGAATCGAAAATCGTTAAAAGAAATCTTTATTTATTTTTGTTTTATCCTTCGTTTGATCCTGGAGAAGAGGTTTCTATGCATTACTTACTGCAGTCGAAACTAGTTCGGTAAGTCCATTGTACTGAAAAGTTAGAGCTCAATGGAATGGGGTGGTAAGGTGATTTCTCGGGGTTAATTGTGGGGTTTGGGAATCATCGTACTGTTGGGGTAAATGTTCGAATGCAATGTTGATTTTAATGCATGACAGGCATGTGTATCGAAAGAAAACAAACAATAAATTCTGTTACGGATCCATAGTTACCTAAACAAGCTGGTTGGTGAAGGTGAAGTAAAAACATACTTTTTTAAAGCTTCTCGGGTCAAGTTTAACATCAAGTTAACAGTTTTAACATGGAATAATCAAAATAAATTTGCATAAGATAGTTTCGGCGGATTTCATCTGGGGATCAATTTATTTGGGTCTTTGAAGGCCTGCAGATAAGGTTAAATTTAGTTATCTAGAGGTTTTTACTTCTAGGACGATTGCTTCCCCTTTGCTTTTTTCAGGTGTTTCTGTACAGACACTGAAGATTCAAGCATTAGCATTAGTATCTCTTCGTATTAGGTACTCACGGCAAGTGTCATGGTCACCTAGCATCGCCATTTTATAAATCTTAACAATGTTTTTAAATTATTCAATTTTATTATCAAATTTCGTGTTTTGTAAAAAAAAATTTGCGCGCACTTTAACCATTCATAATCGTCATAATCAAACTATTGAGCAAGTAATTAAGTTATAGTGACCATATTTCGGCTTAATATCGCGCTATTGGATATCAAGCCATCTAAAGCCATCTTGTAAAGTTCATTCTAGGGTAGTTCAAAAAATAAGGTGACTTTTTTGAATTTTACGAAATAAGTACATTCGAATTACGATTTTTTTTATTTATTATGTTGGTACATATATGTCCAAACATGTGTTGACATTGTACCAATTTTTGATATATAGCTTCTTTTTCACAGATGTTAAGGTTAAACGTGCCTTGGTGTGCTTGGTTTTTGCAATTTTTTGTATTCGGCAAATATATTTTAAGCAAAAATAAATGCTTACATGTGATACAACTTCTTCACAAAGGGGAAGTTATTATTGACGATACCCGACTCGGACACACCACAACTTCAACAATGGATGAAAACGTTGAAGCAGTGATTAAAATGGTTATGGAAAATCGTCGAATTAGAGAAGTTGCTGATGATACTTGGTTGGCTCATGCCATACAATTTTTTCAAATAATTTGGGCATAAAACCTGTGCCAAAAGAGCCATCGCATGAACATCGCTTAAGAACTGGCGAATGACATGAAATGCATAGTGAAGTGGGAAAAGGCCCGGGTCAAGTATAGTAGACAAGAAGATAGCTAGAAGCGCAAGAGATTACTTTGAAAGGGATGAAATAGATGTCGCTGACTCAGTGAATATTTTCGAAAAAATGAAAAGTCACCTAATTTTTTGAACACGCCTCGTGCAGAGGAAAGTATTGCTGCTGTACCCCCAGTGTTAATGAAAGCCTTGAGGAATGAACAAATATTCATCGCTGTTCACAGCAAACGTGGAAGACTTAACGCAAGGATCTTGATCTGAAACCTTACAAAATATAGCTCGTGCAAGAACGACCTGCTACAGCGTCGAATTTTTCTGTGTGAGCTTTGGAAAACCTGCCGGAAGATCTGCTTTTTCGTCGAAAAATTGTCTTCAGCGACGAAACTCATTTCTGGATAAATAGAATGTTAATAAACAAAACTGCCCTATTTGGACGGATAAGCAACCTCAAACAATACAAGAACCGCCAATGCATCCGGAAAATAGCACCGGTAGAATTATTTCATGATTTTTTTCAAAAATGACCGTGAAAACAACATTTCGCCGGCTTTCTTTCAATGAATTCGAATTCGGACTGGAGAATTGACCTGCTAGATGATGTTATTTGACGATTCATACTATTTTTTATATGCATACATCCAACCACTCGTTTACACTCATAAAGTTTCAATTGCAGCCTACAGACAACATGAGCCACTTTTTCTTCTTCTTTCAGTGGCGCTACAGCCCGGTGTGGGCTTGGGCCTCAACCAACAAGCGTCTCCAGCCAGCGCGATCTCCTGCCCGCCTTCTCCAGTTACGCACACCAAGTTGGTTGAGGTCCTTTTCCACTTGTGTGCGCCATTTGAGTCGAGGACGTCCTCTGATGCGTTCTCCCAATGGTTCGGATTCAAAGACTCTTCGGGCCGGAGCTGTGTTGTCCATATGCTCTACATGGCCTAGCCATCTTAAGCGTTGTATCCGTAGACGCTTAACCAGACACATGCCGCAGTACAGTTCGTGATTGAATCTTCTCCTCCAGATGCCATCAACGCAAACAGGACCAAAGATCCCACGCAGAACTTTTGTCTCGAAAATACCAAGAGCTTCGTCATCCGCTTTCAACAGCGTCCATGCTTCTGCACCATAAAGCAGGACTGGGATGGACTGATGCACCCAACTTTGTCCTTCGAGAGAGGGCTCTATTACTCAATTGCCTCTTGAGCCCAAAGAAACAGCGATTGGCAAGAGTGATTCTGCGTTTGATCTCTGTACTGATGTAGTTGTCCCTCTTTATTGCAGAGCCGAGGTAGACGAAGTCCTTGACTACCTCGAAGTTCATGCTGCCCATTGTGACGCTCTGTCCGAGACGTCGATGTTGTGTGTCCTTTCTTGATGACAACATGTACGTTTTGCCCTCATTTACCACTAGATCCATTTTAGCCGCCTCCGCTTCAATGCCAGCAAACGCCTCATTGACGGCTCGCTGAGTTCGACCAATCATGTCAATATCATCCGCGTAAGCCAGCAGTTGCACGGACTTCTGGAAGACCGTGCCTCTGGTGGTGACTTGTGAGTTTCGCACGATCTTCTCGAGTATTAAGTTGAAGAAGTCACATGACAGCGCGTCGCCTTGCCTAAAACCTTTTTTGACATTAAAGGTCTTGGTAAGTTCGTTGCCGACCTTGGTGGAGCAGCGCGAGTTCAGCGAGAGGTAATGATCCGAGTCAATGTTGGCTCCTCGGAACGTTCGGACATCGAGTATACTGGAGGAGTGTCTGACGTCAATCGCAATGTGATCAATCTGGTTGGTTGACCGCCAGGTATCTTTATGGATGTTGAGGTGTGGGAGCCTGAGTCCGTTCCCGTATGTGTTGTCGTGCAGGCTGTGTTTTCCAATGACTCTTGCAAAGATTTCTTCTTTTCCCAGCTGTGCATTAAAATCTCCTAGAACGATCTTCGTGTCGTAGCTGGGACATTGGTCGTATGTTCTTTCTGGGAGATCATAGAAGTCATCTTTGCTGTTGTCATCTCTGTCTTCAGTCGGAGCGTGGGCGCAAATCAAGCTAATGTTACCGAATTTGGCCTTGATGCGGATTGTTATGAGGCACTCGCTTATGAATTTGAAGCTCAAGACTTTTTGCCTTAGTCTGCATCGAACAACAGTCTGTAGCATTCGGCGTAGTAGAGGTCGCAGTTTTTCGTCCTCCTTTTGCCCGGCCTATTCCACCGCACTTCTTGGATTGCGGTAATGTCTGCTTTGTAGCAGTCAAGGGCCTCCGCGAGTTCATCAGCTGCACGTGGTCTGTTAAGGGACCTCGCATTTCACGTGCAGATCCGAAATTCATAGTCCTTAATGATACGTTTCCCGGGGTCGTCAACAGTGTATCCATCATTATCCGAGGCTTGTGGTTGATTCGTAGTGAATAATTTTTTTACGGGCACTAGGCCATAGCCCAACCGACTAATCCTGTTTTCTGGCGCAGGATACTCGCCATTCGCCCTTCTCCGTTAGTAACTCTCCAGATGGCACCACGAGGAGGTGTAGATAGGACTTGCTAACAGAGCCGCAAGGTGTTCGTCTGCGGTGGCTCTTCTCGTTTTTTTGTGGAACTAACATCCGTCGGATAAATGTTACCCCTACGAGGCCTTTGTTAGCCTTTACCATCCAACATTAGCCACTAGGTTCGAAAAATTGGCTCACAATTTGTCTCCCTGTATGGCTCACATGAAACGTAATAATGTAGCAATTATTCACAAAAAATAATCATTTAGAGGTTAATGGCAAACATTTTTCTGCTTAAATAAAAATCATATACATATCAATAATTTTCCTGCTTGTTTTTATTTGAGAATTAAAAACCAGACGCTAACCAATCAAATATAGTTTAAGGCGGGTTTTTAATGTGAAAACTATTTTAACTACCTTCCATCTTAAGTAAGTTAGATCGATGAAGTCAATATCATTAGACCTGTAATAGTCTATGTTTCTTGTATTGGACAGTGCTTCACAGACTTTCAAAGAACGATGTTAAAAAACTCAAAACAACACTAAGACTTGTATTGAAATCAGCAGACTCGGCCTAGTTGTGCCGGCTGTATGCTATTTTTGGCCTGTTCCCTTTCTCACTGTAGACATGATATTTATAGTCGCATCTTAGTTCCAACAAATCTGATTGATTCAACGACCTGAGGGGTCTACAAACATATATGGATATCGAGATGAGGGGTTTCCATTTAGTAAGATTTCATGCCATCGCGATCTATCGACAATTCGAAAACTTATTTTCGGATCTGGTTTCAAATATGCTTTCTTTCCCAGACAGATGGGTTACTCAACATGATGTGACATTTTAAGGTCATAGCATGACACAACATTTTTATGGATAGTAATGATATTTTTATTTTAATTCAGAATACAGACTCTGAGGCTACCTCATACCTTTTTTTTCTATGAAATGTTTGTGCTACAGTTTGCAAGGATTGCATTGGGAAAAAAAGGTCTGCCGAATAGACCTATAAGCGAGGATGTCGTCATTTTTTGTTCTGAAACGGCTGATCAAAGATTACACTCTACAGAAGCACGACTGTTCTGAAGAAGTTACGCTTCCTAAAGTGCCACCACAAGCTGAGGGTTATCCCAAACCACAGGAAGCTAACAATTCTATATGTTTTGTTTTTTATTTTAAGGTACTGTAGAGAGTTTGTTCAAGGGCTGAATAATTTTCTTTGATTACCGAAACCCATTAGCTCTGTCAAAGGAGCTATTTCAGTGTCACTGGTAACCCTGTGTTCACACCATGTAAGCTCAGCATCTTGACTACTGCTTAGCTGGTGTATTTGAAGTTATATTTTGACGCTGAATTTGAAATTCATGTTGCCGCTATGGCTTATAGCTCGGCTTGAAAAACACTGAGATATAGCTCCAATAAATTAAAATCTATGAACATTGGACCAAAGTCTGTCCTGTTTCTTTCACCGGACAATCTGTGTATCATAGTATATCATTCAAGGCTTTTCAGGATACCACCGCTTTCCCAGGTCAAACGGTTTGGGATCCAAATTTCAATTTTTTGCCATAAATATAGTGTTCATGTCGAACTGCTTTCCGAGTGAAAGAAGTTGACTGCCTTGCAATAAAGTAAAAATGCATTTAGTAAAATTAGCGGTTCTTGGACGACCGTTGGGCAGGTAATAGTTTGGTAATTCTTTATAATGAGGCTTTAACCAGTTCACTTCAATTATTATTATTTTTATCACTGCTGGTCATATGAAACTTGGAAGATCAGAGTTTCACAAAGTGTAGTCAGATACCTTAGGATCTGACTGACCAGTATCAGCGTATAGATTCTGCTCTGGCGAGGGCCCGTGGCATTTTCGCTTCGACAAGTTGACTGTTTCATAGCAGCCAACTTGATTCCACGGTGGAGGTAATCTGCTATATAGCCTTAATCAGGCCCATGATTGCCTATGGATGTCCCGTGTTGTTCAATGTGAGAGCCAGCTCAATAGAAAGTATTGGGGTGTTTGAGAGACAATGTCTCAGAACCCCCGAGATCTGGATACACGAAATCTAACTCGAATGAAGTCCTATACAATAGGGCCAGGTTTGTACGGGTGGATAGTTTTCTAAAAAAACTGATCCGAGGTCACGTTACAAGGCTTACTTATCTTATAACATGTACCACGAGAAAGTGCGCCTTAGCATTCTTCTAATTAGATCAATGATCGGCGTATCCTCTAATAAAGTGATGTTTCGCTCCCTAAGCCCGAGCGCCTCATGTTTAGTAGATCGATGTCACAGGAAGATCGGGGAGACAACATCAACGCTTTTGGTGGCTGGAGCGATCTGCATGAGTGGTTAATTTTAATAGGTCAATTTCTTTAAAGCAAAGCCTGCCACATGACAATGGCAGGCTTATATACACTAGGGTAGGTTAATAGAGGTTGAAGTAGATGAGGGTAGGTTAGGGCAGGCTAAGGCAAGCTAAGGTGGCAGGTAGGTTCAGTCTAGTCTTGTTTCAGCTTTAATTAAAAAAAAACAAAAAATTAATAACAAAAGAAATTACAAAAAAAAAAAAAAAAGATATACATATACCCAAATTTTTTTGTATATATATTTTAGTTACAAGTTTCTTTATAAGAAAAAGGTCCTAAGTTTAATAAAAAAATATCACTTTTCCTGGCGTAAGTTGTTTATTTATTTTAATTATTGCAAGTTACTTGTAAGGCTGAAAGGCATGGTCTTAAGTTTTTCTATTTGTCTATGTGTCCGTATAGGGTCAGTAAGGTATTTTATGTTCGTTTTTATTTAAGCAAGTTTTAAGCAATTTTGTCTAGGGTAAATGTGTTATTATAATAAACATAAATTAATTTAAAAAAAGAGCAGAGTTTAGTTGACATACCTTAGCCAGGCCGAATATGATCATCCATGTTTCGCTTTTCCTTTTGATTTTCCTTTCATTATTCTTTTGAGTGTTTGTTCACTGTATATTCGTTGTACGAGTTCTGCCGTTCTTATTTCTCGTGACTTTATTACCCGATAGTGCTTGAAGCTGTATACCTGTTCGCCCTGTTTCGTCATCGCGTTTGCCCTCAAATATTGTCCTTAAGATATAAATATTTTCCATCATCTTATTCAGAGACCAAGTTTCACATCCGTAAAATGTCATTGGCATTACTATGGTTGTACAAGAGGCAGAAGACTTGTTTTGATAGTTTCTTCATTGCGAAGAAGCACGCGTTTATTCCGATTTATATGCAGTTTTTGGCAGTTAATACATTTCCGAAATATTTGAACTGTACTACTACTTTTTTCTCGCATTCTCCTTAACCAAGACTTGGCTTTGGGAGCTTTGAAATAGCAGTTTCCTTTACAACACTTATTGTTGATCATACTGCTCTACCTGTCTTGCTTCGTCATTATTTCCGTGTAATGTAATATGTAATATATTATTAAATAAAACTTATTAAAATATGTAATAAGCAAACCGCTTATTAATTTCGTCCCGGTATTGAAGCTAGGAGGGAGGATCGTATAACTTTCCGTTTCTGTGGATTTGAATTGTGAAGTTGATGTGTTCTTATAATAAAATCAAATTGGTGGTGCTTAACTCGATAGCCTTGTGTATTCTCTTATGCTTGAATATTGTTGTTTTTACGATAAGATTTCTTGAGTTAGTTTTAAACATATTGAACTAGGAGACTTATTGTCCTAACACCGGAATCGTTTGATCTTTTCCTATTTTCCCGTTGAAGTCCTCGAACACGAGATTCATATATCTTTCAACTTTATTTTCCCCTTTACCTCTTTGTCTTCACCCTATTATATGTTCGGGGGTAAAGAGTGTTTTTTTAGAGGTAGATCCCTGGATTTTGGCGATTAACATCCGATGTCGTTATAAAACGTTCTGCAAAATTGTATTGCTGTTAAAGAATACTGTTTCAAAATTGTGTGTATCGGTATCGCCACAAAGGAAGGGGTACCCGTACTTAACAATTGTAAACTGAGCTAGCAATGACAATTTTTCGAGGGCTGAAATCAGTAGTTACTATAGGTTTCCTCGTTAATCAAAATGCTGGCAAGGTATCTGCTTTTAAATAAAGTGTTAATGTCAATTTCGCCTTAAAGTTAAATCCCCTTACTCTACCCCAGTTGCTAAAGACTTAAATAAGCGATTAGAATGTGGTCAGTGAAGCCTGTTTGACGTTGACTATTTGGCTGAAAATAATTCGACAAGGATGCCATTAACACCCACCAGTTTGATTTCAGTTATGCTGGTAAGTCCGTGCAGATTCGAACATTTGTTGATTTGGAGTATTTGTCCAGTAAACAAGTTGTTTAGGACTGTAGCGAAACATTTTCTACATCTAATCAGGTGATTAGTTTAAGCCCCCTTTGTTTCTAGCATCGACCTCCAATAACCTCCTCGATTATGTCATAGAGTCCCATAGTCGTGTCTGCTTAAGTGTCCATATAGTTCAAACTTAATCCCAAGAACTAAAAATGCCCTAAATATTAGTCCAAATAACGGAAGAATTTTTGAATTGGTCACGGGGTAATAGGGTTCAAATTCCATTTTTTGCTATTTATCTCCAGTAAGGTATCGACTAGCTTTAAAAGCTTCTCGAAATTTCACTGTTTTAACTCAATCATAAGCAATAGAACGCTTTCCATCGGAGCTTGGGTTTCGTTCTCTCAAGAGTCAAAACGCCAGTTATAGATATGCAGTGAAAGCTAGTCGATTTTCACATACAATCCATGGTAAAATCCGCTATTCTTCAGGTTTGATACTGACGGCAGGATCACAGTTCCTCGGTGAGAATACTACTTTTATTTTCACTCTAAATGTATAAGGACTGCGAGTTATTTCCATCCATTATTAAAGTTAAGTAACGCCAAAATGGCTTTCGAAGACAGATCTAAAAATTTTGAACTTTTTACCTTTCTCCTTCTTCCTTGATCCCTCTTACAAGCTTCCCTTCACCGCATCTATCAAAGCTAATGGTAAAGAGGTTACTTCTGCTGTATACTGGTGGACTTGTGGATAGAGCTGCCTAAACCTTAAGACGATTATGATATAATTCGTATTAGTTCTTCCTCTCCCTTCATTTAAAACGGATTCCCGCCTACATTTCCTTATAACTTTAATTGAATTCTACAATTAGGTCTCTAGGTATTACTAGCGGATATATTCCACTGATTTATTCCTTATTATTCTCCCTTCGCGTTCAAAACTAAATTTAATTTTTCCTTAATTTCAGCCCAGTTCTACGAAATTAAAAAATTAAACGAATTTAGTCCGACATTATCCCAATCCCTTTTTTGCCCGTCTGAGTTCAGTTCGGCGAACAGGAAAAGTTACTTAAACCTCTCCATATTTTCTCGACATAATTAATTAATTGCCAAACAACGAGAAAGGGAACAAAAGGAGGAAAAAGGACAGACAACAATAGGTAAAGACCAAAAGCACGTCGTCCTTAATCAGACAGGCAGGAGGACGAGCCTGACGTTGATTGACAATAAATAAATGCGTCCGGACAAGAAAGAAAAGGGAATCGAGGGAAAAAGGCTAAGCGGTGATTAGTACCTGTTCATTCACAATATCCAATCTCATACCCCGTCGCCATGTAAGTCTGCGATTATATCGTCACAGAATAAAATTAAATTTATGCATCGTCGGACGGAGAGCAATCGACAGTATTAAATTCATTGCAAAATTAAACCCGAAAATTGCGAGGTTGTATTACATATGTACGTGAGCGCCGACTTTCAAGCAATGTGTCCTGTTCCTAGGCTCCCTCCACGGATGTTGGGGTTGCTGAAATTCATACACATTCTTGAGGATCAAAATGCGTTGGGAGGACTCAAAATGCGGGCCCTTACACACGCTCCTTGCGGAATCGAAAGCCGATTGCAAATGAGTAGCGAGGACGACAGCCAGCATAACGACAATGAAGAAAAAAAACAATATACTTTTCCTTTTATGAGAAGAAAGCGGAACGGTGGCATCACAAAAGAAGACGCATTCCTTTAAGTCCTCCTTCCAGGGTGCGAGTATGATGTGGATGGTAAGGGAGTGGCGATGTGAATTCCGTTGGGTTACGGCAAAGTGATAAGACCGTACGTTCCGTATGATCCGGACGTTCCATAGAAACCGGTACGCGCATTTCTTTTTATTGGCATATTTTACGGAATATTTTGCACCCCCTACCACCATTCCGGCCAGGATATGAAGGAACGTACCCTATAGCACGCTGTGTCTCGTTTTCTTAAGTCGGTCTGCAGTATTTTTTTTTCTGCTTCTTTTTCAGCTGCTTGCGTCCGTGTATTGTCGCTATCGTTGGCGTAATTTTTTCTTCCTTCCTAAGTCTTTTGTTCTGGGATGATAACGATTCGAGCATCTGACAGTTGTTTGGAGGATAAATAATTTCCGCAAAATTTATGACTGGTGTATTGAATATTTATTACGCTTGAGGATTGAGGGAAGACTTGGGGAGCTAGGAGGTAGACCTTGTGCTTGTCAGAAGTGGCGGCAACTAAAGAACGTTTTTATTTGTCTCGAAGGGGGATGAGTTTGCAAATTGAGTTATTAAATTAAAATTGCTCTCGTTCAGTTATTGGTAAGCACAGGGTGGCCGGGATGGAACCTGCTCCAAACAAATGCCATAGTAATGTGGGTGAGGGATTCGGGATTGGATTTCGATAGCATGTGTGAATGTGATGATGGTTGCTGTTGACATATAAACATTCTAAGCTGAAAGGGTTAGGTGCTAAAATCCACATGCATTTGTCATAGATACTGGGGCATTAAATAAAGCCAGTCGTTGACAGGCTGTAAAAAGTTTAGAGCTTTTTTCATGGGTGTGGGCGAACTGACTTACTGTATTGGGGGAAAGGATTTTTTTTTATGATGTACAAATCGTAAAATTTGCGAATGAGAAGTGAAATGAACTACTGGGCTCGGTTCATAGAGAGTTTTTAAAGTTTTTTTTTATCGCAGTTACATGAAAATTAAAGTTTTGGACCTTTCTTTTTGAAAAGCTTTTAAAGAGGGGATTCTATATCTAAATATCACCTATATTACCAATATGAAGAAAGAATTGTACAGAATTGCAGCTAATAAATACCTATAAAAACCACTTTTCAACGCGTTTAAAGTTCAAACTTCTTTTCGAAAAAATAAACTTTTGAAGTTGCCCTGATCATACAGGATAAAGAAGCTGACTGCTTTTAACCTGACAAGATGCCCACAGCAATCTTTGTCACTCCACTCAAGTTGACATACAGCCTCCTCGGCGCCCTCTGGATAACCTCTCCAACAGCCGTTAAGAGGGATGTAGCAACCGCCCTAAGCAAGAGGATGAAATATCAACCCGACCTGTCTGCCGGTTGTGCGAGGGGTTAACAACCTACCCACTTATAAAACCTATTGTTATGAAAGAACGACAAGCCTGAGATAAATTGTGTATGAATTCCAAAACCGACGATCACACGGCACGAAAAAGGACAAAGATTTACGGTTGTGCACCTGGAATTTTAGAACTTGTACACTCGCACAGAAATGCGCTGGCCCAGATGGTCTTCAGGCTGAGCTCCTCAAAATTGGCGGTGATATTCTGGTAGGAATCATGCACAAGATCATCTTTAAAATTTGGTATGATGAAAGCATGCCGGGCGACTGGCATACCAGTTCTATCTGGCCCATATTCAAAATACCAACTACCGAGGCAGAACGTTGCTCAAAGTCGCCTACAAAATCCTATCCAGTGTACTACGTGAACGTCTTAAGTCGTTTTGCACTAATAGGCACGCACCAGTGAAGATTCCGGCCTGGCAACTCGGCCGTAGACCAGATCCTAAAATTACGCCGGATTCTGGCATTCACCATCAAGAGCTCTACAGGACGATGGCCGATTTCGGAATCCCGAGAATGCCTCGGAAGACTTGCGATGCACTGTACAATTGGACCCCATACCTCCAAACACGCACCGGATTTCGGCAAGGAGACGCGCTGTCGTGTGTTTTTTTCAATTTAGTCCTTAAAAAGATAGTGAGGCAAGCAGGTGTTAACACGGCGGGCACTGTCTTCTTCAAGAGCGGACGACATTGATATCATTCACAGGCAATTGAAGAAAAGGATAAAACAAAAGAAAGTGAAGAAAGAAAGAAAGAGTGAAAGACGGCTCTCGTTCAGGCTCAGACCCTCCAAGGGTTACTAGAAATATAATTTCATTTAAATTGCCTCCTCGGCTGGCTTAACTTTAGCGCATCCTGTCTACTCAATTTTAGATCAAACCTTAGGTGATTTTAAACCGTATTCCACGAATAGGTCGATTAGTAGTGCCTAAATCGGGATCGTTAAGGGTACTCACAAAAAACATCCAACGATGTCAGACAAAAATGGCTAAATATACGATTACTGAATTTAATGCATAAAGGACTAATTCAAGAATTCATCAATTGTTGACCGTAGAGCTGTTGCTATCTTTCCTTCGAAGAAAAAAATTCCACACGCTTAAGGTGCATTGGCTTTTCCGTGAATCAGTGTGGGTTTTTGAACCTCAAACATTTTTATGCTTATTAACATAATCACCGAGTTGAAAATGAGCCGATTTGAGGAAAGGATTTATTGATGTCAATTTGAGAAGAAATGTGGATATTTTGCCTTAATGGCTGAGCAAGTCTTGAAGCAAAATGTTATAGGTTTAAATCCTTGGTTTTGGACTCATACTTTCAGCAACAGCAGCGATATTCCCGAATGAGTGCGTTCATTGTAACGGAAATTCCTGAAACTAATAAATATAAGTATTTAAATATTCGTAAATATTAAAAAGGCGTATGACTATATGTAAAGGAGGTCCCTTCAAGAAAATGATGAATGGAGAACCATAATAAAGTCCCAACCGCTCTAACCTTTGTTTACGATATGGATCTTTTGGGAGATAATAAAAAAGGAACACTTAACAGAACCGTAAGTCTAATAATGGCAGGCAAGGAAGTAGGCTTAGAATTGAAACCAAATATACGAAGTTGGTTTAGATAATAAGGTGACTTGGATTTCCCGAGCAAAGTACATTTAATTTTCTATTTTATTTTTTTATGCTGGTAAACATGTCGTTATTACCCTTTTTGGATGTAGTTTGTTTTTCATTCATTAGGCGTGTTGACAATTTTTTGCTTTTGAAAAAATGGGTCAAAGAATCTGTATTAATTTTTTTGTGGAAAACAACCTGCTCCAACCTCAACAACCTGTTTGAAGTCTCGAGCATTGGACGAATCCAGTCAGAGGAAAAACAAATGTTTATATGTTAGCCCTTCACAAAAGGCCGGGAAGATGTTAATGACGATGCTCACCCTGGAAAGGTGAGCACGTCAACAATAGATGAAATTGTTGAAGCAGTAGAGAAAATTGTTATCTAGAATCGTCGAATCACTATCACAGAAGTTGACTAATGCTATGCATTATTTCCAACTATTTCGGGCATGAAACGTGTGTCTGCGAGGTTTATTCCAAAATTACAAAATTTTGACTAAAAGGACCGTCGCATGAGCATCCCCCAGGAGCTGTTGAATGATGTGAATGACGATCCAGATTTGCTGCAAAGAGATGTGGATATGGCTGCGACGTCGAGGCTAAAGTTCAATTATCACTACGGAAGCTACCCGAAGAGCCAAGACCGAAAAAAGTACACCAAGCTTGGTTAAATGTGAGCACATTGCTCACTGTTCTCCTCGATTACAATGGTTCATCATAAGCTCTTGATAGAAGATCGAAGGGTCAATAAGGAGTATTACCTTGAAGTTGCGCGCCGTTTACGTAAAGTAATAAAGGGTTTTACTCTTCTACCTTGCAAAGCTGAAGCACGGAAGACTTAAGGCCCACCCATAATAGACTTAATTGAGCTTAAGCTTATGTCAAAACCGAACGAAAAGCCCACTCAAAATTGAATGAAAAGTTAGGTAACCCATAAAAAACTTTGAAAAGCTTAAGCAAATTCCTAATGAAGAGTCATTATATTCGATTTGTGTTGTGATGTGTTCCGTAATAGAAACTAAACTAAAACAATTAAAACAAAGCATCATGCACTTGAAAGATTAGTTATGTTGTCGGAAATAAGTGATGAGCTAAAGAAATAAGAAAAGAGAAGATCCTGCCGTGATCACCAAATTGATCGTGATCGCGATCGGATAGTGCATGGATTTTATGAAGTTTCATTCCAAGCAATGAAAAAGTCTGGCATTAGTAAATTTTTTATATATACAACATACAACTTGCTCTTGAGTTTAACACGTTCTTATTTAGAATTTATGTTATTGAAATACAGCGCATCCATTTTATCGTATAGGCACTTATTTTCCCCGACCAAAATAATGAGCAGTTCAATAAATATGTATTTCGAACTTTTTTCGTTTTCCATTTTGCTTTATTTTACATTCTGCTTTTGTGGATTCTGCACTCTTAAGTTAACGAAACTGAATTCCATTATGGTCATAGCATACGATTTTCATGTAACAATACATTTCCGTACTCTGGCGTAAGACCACGTAAGTCTATTATGGTTGGGCCCTTATGCAGAGGCTTTCCTGTCCATCTATACGCATATATCATAAATCCACAAACCTGCGCGAAGTGAATGTGAATTATAAACTGTGAATGAAATAAAAATATTAAAATCAAATACCTGAACCGTAATGACGAATAAACCCAATTCACCAACCGCGTATTTTTAGGATATGATACATTATAATATAATATAACATTCACTTTGCACAAGTTTGTAGATATATGATATTGCGTATAGACGGGCAGATGGATAGACGGGAGAGTCTTTGCATAACTTTGCAACATTCAAGGTAGAAGACTTGGAATTGTAGCTTGGCTCCTGGCGAGCTGATCCGATGTTCTTTAAATTGGCGCAAGCTGATTTTGGCAGCCAGTGGCGGACATGTTGTTTTGACATCTGTCAAATCTGTTGTACAATATATTTTTCACTTACTAATACCAAATCACTATGGCAAGTTCCACTATTGAGCAGCACCTTCAAATGATGAAACTTTGTTATCAAATTGACTGTTCGCACGCTGCACCCATATTACGATAGACGTGGTGGTTTTTCACAGTCAAATCTTCAACGTTTGGTAGCCAAATTTGAGACGACCGGTTCGGTAATCAATCAGCCAATATTCAGGGAGCATCGCCGCGGGACGTGAGAGTGAAAGTAAAATCATAACTTGGTCTTTCGCAGATTTCAACTTGGCGAATTTCGCTTTGGAAATTGGGCCTACACCCGTACAAGATCCAGTTTATCCAGGAGCTCAAAGTTTATGAAGAATACTCCAGTCGTCCTTAGCGGATTGGCGCATTTTTGGATGAATGGTTGTGTTAACAAACAAAATTGGTGTATGTGAGATGACACCAACCCAAATGAGGTTCACCAGGTGACAATGCATCCTCAAAAAGTTACCATTTAGTGTGGATTTTGGGTCGATGGCGTCATTGGTCCGTATTTGGTTCGAAAACGATGTTGGTGCTGCGGTCATGATCAATAGCCAGTAAACCAATTATGTCCTAAATTGAACCATATAGATCGTGACGGTAGAACAGCGCTACGTGTCACTCAGCGGACCCCATAATTGACATTCTGCATGAATGATAGGTAAGATTATCTCTCAGAGGTGAATTGAATTTTCTACCAAGGCGATACGATTTTACCCCGCTAGACTTTTTCTTGTGGTATTTTCTGTAGGTGCAGGTCTATGCGAATGAACTACAATTGACCAATACCCTTTAGGAGAGCATAGCACAGGTCATCGCTCACATTCAGCCAGATGTATGCGGAAAAGTCATTGAAAACCGGACCACTCGAATCCATGCCACCGTAAGAAGCCGCGACGATGTCTTTTTCCATACATACATGGATCTTTCAAATAAAAAAATAATTTTGTTAATACCTCCCACACATCTTATTTTATTCCACCCATCTTATTAGAAATAATTTTAAGTTCGGATTCGCTAGAGAAAAAATCATGGCCGTTGTTTCACCATAATGCACCTGCTCACTCACCGTTATTTGTGTGTATTTTGTTGGCTAATAACATTGCGGGAATCATGCCTCAGACAACGTATTGACCGGATTGGGCCCTGCGACTTTTCACTCCTTCCGAAATTGAAAAGTAAGAGATTTGCCCCCATTGACGAGAGAAAAGCTGCATCACTCGAAGAGCTTAAAGCTGTACCAAAAGGCACATATCAGAAGTGCTTTGAGAGATGAATAAATGATCTTCTTCTTCTTCTTCTTTTCCTTTTTTTCTCCGGCGTTGTTATGGTCAGAAGTGTAGGACCATAACCTTCCCACTCAACTGCATTCCTACTGGTCCGCTTGTGGGGTCCGCCGGTTTGACCTCAGAAAGTAGCGGCAGGCTTCCCGGTTTGGGATTACTCCATCGCTGAGGCCAATCAAATGCTGGTGTTTTTGCATTTGTTTGCACCAATTGTTTTTCGGCCTGCCTTTTTTGCGTGTTGAAATTGGAATGTTGATTGATAACGCCTTTTGGACTGGGTTCAAAGGATCTCTCCTTTGAACATGGCAATACCAACTGAGTCGGTCGCGCTCTATATTTCTTGTGATGGTTTCTTTTACGTGGAGGCTTCCTCAGATCTTTGAACTTCTAATTCTGTCACGCTTTGTTACTCCCGCTGTCATGCGAAGCATCTTCATCTCAGTTGCCGTTAATTTGCTCTCATACTTTTTGTGCATTGTCCAGCATTGTGAACCGTATGTGAGCGCCGGACGTACAACTGAAGTGTAGAGCCTTCCTTTCAGCTTAGGGGGCATTTTTCGATCACAGAAGAAGATGGCGGAGTTTTCCCGCCACTTCATCCACCCTACGCTTACGCGATGTTTGATGTCGTCATCACAAGTTGCTTCTTTATTAATCATAGATCCCAGATATTTAAACTTTTCACACTTGGGAAGCACTCTTCCATTCAAATAAATGTCTGGAATAGGCTGATGAGGGTCAGAGAACGGGCAGCACAGATACTGTGTCTTCTTTGAACTAATACGACACCCGTGTCCCTCAAAAATGTCCACCCACACATCAAGTGCTCGTTGTAGGGACGCCTGATCATCACTTATAATGGCTCCATCGTCAGCAAAGAATAGCTGGTGCACATTGGGGTCCGTCACTTTTCCTTCAAGCAAGCAATCAAGGACTGCTATAAAGAACAGTGGGCTGAGGACGCTCCCTTGGTGTACACCGACTTTGATTGCGAACTCTTCGGTGACTCCTGCGGTGCATCTTACTCTTGTTGTTGCTCTCTTGTACATGTCCATGATCACTCGCACGTAGGTTTCTGGAACTCCTTTTTGTCTTAGCGCTACCCATAAAAGATCTCTTGGCTGCATATGGTGAATAATCACGATGCTTTTCCATCATGACCCTTATACTTTGGATTGCATCTGTCGTTGATTTACCCCAGATAAACCCGCACTGGTCATCAGATAGTCGTATTATTTTCCGCAGTCGGCTATCTAATACCCGTTCAATTAGCTTGACAGAACGGTAGTTATCACAATTTCGCGTGATTTGTGCAAAGGAAGAAGATAACTTTCCCTCCATTGATTAGGCATAGTGTCGCTTCTCATAAGTTTTGAGATAAGAACCATGAGCCATCTAGACCCGATGTCTCCCATCTTTTTTTCCCGAACTCAGAGGGTATCCTGTCCGGCCCAACAGCTTTTCTTTTCTTGGAGTTTTTAACCGCGTACCGAACTTCTTCGACTGTGATGTTGGATATTTCGGCATGATTCGGGGCGGCTCTTGGAAAGTACACTCGGGGAAACTGTTCATTCAGAAGTTCCTCGCAATACTGTCGCCATCTGTGCAGAATTTTTTCGTCTTCCACAAGGAGTTGGCCTTCAGCATTGTTAATAAACTTTGGGAAACGAATCTCCTGAGCATTTCTTCTTCTCTGGGCGGCTATCTTAAAGATATTTGCTCCTTTGTTCAAATTGTTTTGTCGAAGCTCCTGGGTAGCCTGGTTCCTGTCAGACGCGGACGACGATATTTCTTCCAACTCCTGATAGAGGCCTTCCATGCTTTTCGCTTTGAATTCGGCGCATTTTTTCTTCGCGATACCTTTGCAACATCTATATACCTTTTCACGGCGAGTTTTTTCCTCTCTATTAGTAGAAGAGCACTTTGACCAAGCTTGGAAAGCCATTTTCTTTTCGTGTATCACTGCTTTGGCTTCGTCTGTCCACCACCTTTCTTTTGCGTGTTGGCAGGGGCCTTTAGATGTTCCGAGCAGTGATTTGGCTTTCTCCAGGCCAGATTGTTGTAGGGAATCCCACATGTCTTGTGCTCTGCACTCCTCATTACCGACCTCATCGATAATAGAAGAGAGGTAGTTTTCCATGATGGTAATAAAAGCTTCGCCTTTTCCTTTATCCAGCTTATACCACTTGATTCTCTCAGACATCTTCGTTTGCTGCTTTGACTTCTTTCTCGCATCCATAAAAAATTCAGTCAGGAGGAGACGGTGTTGAGGGGCGATCGCGTCTCCCATGATCACTTTGCAATCTTTAACTCCTGGCTTCATGAAACTGGATACCAAATGATAGTCTATTTGAGTTTCATTTCCGCCGCTGCTATAAGTGATCAGGTGCCGGCTTTGTTTGACGAACATGGTATTTAGCACTATAAGACCGTACGACTTGCAAATGTTTAGGATATCTTCACCTGAAGAGTTCCTGGTGCCGTATCCCAGCTCTCCGTGGTAGCCTTCATATTCTTCGCTTGTCTTCCCGACATGTCCGTTTAAATCTCCCCCAACAAACAAAAGCTCTTCCTTTGGGATGATTTTGACAATGTTGTGGAAATCTAGCCAGAATGCATCTTTTTCTTTTTGTTCGCATCCTACTTGAGGGGCATATGCGCTTACGATGTTCCACACCTCACCATGCATCACCAATTTGAGAGCCATCAAACGATCACTGGACTTTGAAATGGTTAAGACGTTGCCAAGTAACTCTGCCGCAAGGATGATCGCGATTCCGTTTTTCCCTTGTTCCAATCCATAGTAAAACATCTTGTAGGCTTTTGTTTTAACATCCAAGAAACCTGCCCGATTACCGGTGTTTCGCCATTTCGTCTCTTGTACGCACAGGATGTCTGCTCGCCTTCTAACCATCATTTCTTCAAGCTCATAACTGCGCCCACTCATGCTTCCAACGTTCCAACTCGCGACTCTTAAGTGTGGCTTACGCCGTTGCATTACTTTGCTATCCCCCGGAAATCCTATAGCTCTGACCCGAGTATTGCTGCTCGTCCCAGGATCACGACCATTAGTAGTGCCCGGCGGGGTAGTGCTTTTCCTTTTAGCGTTCTTTTCCATAATGCTACGGTTTGACCGTTTTCTTTCTTCCCCTCCTTTTTGACACGGGCATGCTCCAGATTGTTTTTTTTTTTTTTTGATTGATCTTGCTCTTACAACACCGGTGACCTCCAGTCGTGTCAACCCACTGATTTGCATGCACACTTGTGGGGCAGTTTAATGGTGGTATATGTGTCCCTAGGCTCACCTTGGTGTTTTCTAAATTGCCTAGATGTGATTTTTGTTTACCTTTGTTTAGTCGCCTTTTACGACAAGCGATAAGTATCGCTGCAGGGATATTCTTAACCCGTCCGTGCACGAGTAAAAAGAGATGGATAAATGATGAATAAACAAATATTTTTCGACAAAAATTTAGGGTCAACTTATTGTTTGAGCAAACTTGTTCCTTTTCAAGAGTGAATTCAAGAATTGATCACGCAGTTCCGGCTGTGATGACCAATAGTCCTGATTACTTAGTTAATGTTTTATACAGGAGATTTACAGTAAGAATTTTTTAATCTCTTGAACATTGGAATTGCGTAAAAGTTTTTTGCAACTTGTGTCTTCATCAAATTGAACATGCAACAACTTTTCTTTAATAATCATGATTAGTGGAAATTCTTCTTCGGATTCAGATCAACAGATTGTGGAGAAATATGTATAGGGAATATAGGAAACATTTGCTTAGAGTTCGACATAATTTCGAAACAACATTTGATCATTTCGGTCCTCGGCGATACCTCCAATATCTGTTTCTAAATATTCTCCAGTAATTATTCCATCAGATAAATCTATAGTTTCCAAATAACAATTGTGCGCCGATAGTAAGCAACAGAAACCACACATAAAAAATGGATGTAATCTATAAGGCATAAATTAAAACGGACAGTGTTATCAACGCAGGAGAAATATGTACAAATCAATTTATGCAAATCTTTACTTAAATAACTTTGTTTTTAATTCCTTATTATGACACATACGGCGCCTTGTGCAGTTAACAAGGAACTAGCAATGATCTATACTTATCAGAAAATACGATAGAAACTTGTTGCGGTAATTAGACAAAATTCTATAAAAAATAATTTTCATCAAACCAAAGACTTAAGAGCCACACTTAGAATGGAACTAACAATCATTTGCAAATACCTATGATGCCTACTCATGCCATATGCTTTCGTTGCTCCAGATCCATCTCGACAGAAATGCTGTTGTTCTGCGTCTGATCATATATGGGTTAGATGATATGAAGCATGAGTCCCTCGAATCGTGTGAATGCTACCTGGTCACAATGAGTTTATGTGAATTTAACCCTTCTCGCGTTAACCCACACAACAATTTTTTTCTTTGTTCATATAGTTGTTTTCCATTCAAACCCCCGGAAATTGAAAGCGTGGTTTCATTGTTGAATTTTTGAAGAATTTTTTTAGCATGAAAAATAAATAGAAAATTATTTACTTCTTCTTCAGGTAAAAGAATTGAAACTCACCTTACTTCTTAAGCTTTTTTTTTTCTGAAAAACAGCAACAAAAAAAATCACCGTGAATAACAAAATGCTGTCGATTTTTTTTTCGATGCCAGCTCCGTCAAACTCCTAAGTTTTTTTAAACTAATTTTCTCTAACTAGATTTCATCACGGAATTTAGTCGAAATCCTGCGATTAGCTAAGGCAATTCTTTTTTCGTCCGGCAGAGTTGTGTGCAGTACAGATGATACTCCGATTTTGTTTTGCCACACGCAAGAGACCTTTTCAGAAGATGGTTTAAGTGAAGGGTTTAGTATACCGTCTTTTCAGTGATTTTCAACGATTTTTTTGATAAGAAATAAATGTAAACCGGAAAAAAAATGTTGGCGCAGATCACAGCTTAGAAAAGTAACTTATAAAATGCAGTAAACTAGAAATAGGTTACCATGCCCTTCCTCTTAATAATTTCTTTTAATCTGTTTTGCATAGAACTAGTTTCTCCGTGACTTCCCGTTCTTGTTCGTCAGTTAGTATTTCTTTTAATTAGAATTTGCTTGCAATATTGTGTTTCCGAATATGTTCTTGCAGCACATCCCACAACAATTTTATTGGTCTCATGTCTCGAAATAGTGGTGGCGCTTTCAAAGTTTCTGGAGTGTTCTACATATAACATCCATTCACGAACTATGTGGGCGGTATGCTTGCTCATGTTATCTTGCTGGATAGAGAAATTCCCAGCATGACCTTACTTTTCTGCACTTTTGTTGAGATATTCATATACACGGTTCTGTTCTTGATACAGTCGATGTATCTACCCTCTCAACAATGCCATACACCGACAGACCATCACTCGGCCACGTCCAGCTGATAGCATGTTTGTTTTGCCTAAGGACTATTTGCTCTTCAACATACGAAAACTTGACCGTCATTTTGGGAAATGTTAAATTTGCTTTCATCAGACGAGTCCACATTATGGTTAACATCTGACTGTACATTCAATATCATTTACCTAGGTTGAGTTCTTTAATTTGTGGATATTTGTGCATGGGTACCATCATTTTGGATGTTATTTGGGACCATTCTAGGTGTAACTGCTTCACCGGAACTCCGCTTTTATCTTGGATGGGATTGTTTTGGGATTTTTGTTCGTTTACTTAAAATCAAGCAAAAAATTGAGCAAAATAGATATATTTTTTGGAAAATTGTTTTGAATTGACAACATTTTTGTCTCCTTCGAAAAATCGGAAGTACCGTTCAGCCAAATGGCGGTAGTCAAAAGGAACAATGTCCGGAACATACAGTTTTTTTCCTTAAGGTTCCTAAAAAGTTTTAAGCTATCAGAGGTGATATCATGTTTCTGTGACACAAAAAGAGAATATATTTTCTCATAGTGAGTGCCACACCAGAAAGCTATTCCGTACTCAAGATTTTAAAAATTAAGCTTCTCTAGCCGCAGCCATGAGATATCTCTTTAGTGCATTTGTATGGTCAGACCAGTTCATCTACCAGTCCAGGAGGACACTAAGATATTTGAATTCTCGACGTTCTCAACGCAAAAACATTTATCAGAGCATGGGCGTTCTTCGAAATATCTTTGTGGGCTGCATTATAAATTGCAAGTAACCTTACTATGCTTGAATTTTTTGCAATTACCTCGATGAAAAGTAAAGGGCTCATAGTCTATATCTCTACCACCAACATTACTTAAGTCTTATGCCTAATAACAATCTTGTGAATTTTGAACCCCTGATTTAAGACAGAAAGGCAGAATCAGCAGTAAAATTGTAAGCCACATCGTCTGCAAATGCTGTAAGTTTGCTTTTATATTTTTGTAAAAAAAGTGAGTTAGTAAATATTAAGAAGGGTAAGGGACCAAGAACGGAACCCTGTGGAACTCTGCCTGATAAATCAGACTCAAGCCAATTATGACTACTACCCCTAAATCCACCCTTAAACAGTTTGTCCAAAAGTACTTTGTGGTCGACAGTGTCAAAGGCTTTTGTTGTGTCAACATTCATAAAGCGCTGCTATCATCTTTTTTATTATTTGTGGCATTATAAAAATACATATAAGCAACGTAGTCTTAGTATAACAACCTGTACGAAACCGAAATTGACATTCACTAAAAAAAAAACGTGTTTTTTCTAAAAAGTGAACCATTCTCATCTTCAATGTTTTTTTTCTAAAAATTCAGAAAAAACAAGAGTAAAGAAATCGGTCTATAATTATTAATAACAGGTTTGTCTCCTTTTATAAATAAAGGCAAAATTTTCGCAATCTTTAAATACTTTGGAAAACCCCCACTTTCGACTCTTTTCTTATAAATAAAACATAAAACATTTTCCTTTTTAATTGGGGGATAATGCTAACAGATAGCATAGAGTACTGCAAGCAGAGTAGGTTTATTGTGCCTGCTAACCAATTAGACGAGGAATTCTCTGAGAAGGATACGCTTCTTGAGATGGCAGAGGGCAGCACACTCGCATATGTGCTCTGCAGTTTCCTCGTCCTCTAGACAGAATCTATTTCAGGCGAAATGCCAATTTCGTTAAGATGATATCTCAGACTACAGTGTCCCGAAAGAGAGCTGACCAGACTTCTGCTATCGACTTATTATATTTGAGAATATTGATAGGGTGTTTGTTCAAGGGCCGTATGAATCTCTTCGATTGTTGGAGTCCTTGAACGTTGTTTCAAAAGCGCAGGTGTTGCGATTTTTCCCACTTGTCTAAGAGAAAAGTAATCTTTGACTTGGGGACTAAACAGAAAAGTGCTACACCTATGTACCTTTCGGTGGAACTTTTTCTAGCCACTTGGTCGGCAATTTCGTTGCCTTTTATGCCGACCTTATTTCTTTTGCCTAGGTCTTGCAGGGCATCATGCCATTTTTCAACAGTTTATGGGTTCGTGCTATACGAGCTCAACGCTTTGAGCGTTGTTTGACTGTGTGAGAGTATATTAATTGTTATACCTCTTAGGCCAGTCTCTAAGTTTAGGTTGTTTTGGTTGACGCACATTAGGACAGTGTATATTTCGGCTTGAAAGACACTCGAACTAGTTCCCGGGGCCTTCGATACTTTCCGATTTGGTCCAAAGATGCCCGCGCTAACCCCGTAGTCCATCTTGGAGTCGTCTATGTACCACCTCAGGACTTTGACATTTAGCAAGGGATCACCGCTTTCCCAAGCTGTGCGGTTTGGGATCAGTATCTCAAATCTTTTATCAAAGGTGAGCGTGTGTGGTAATGCGTCCCAAAATGTGGTAATCATATCCAGCTCAAGAAGGTGTTGTAGTATGGACATGGGACACTGGTCTAAATGGGTTCCATTTCTGAGCGGAGGAGTCTGAATCGAGAAACCCGATATGCTTCGACATACCTATCACTTAGACCACTTGAGCCCGCTACCATCAACATTGAAGAGGTTATAAAGAAGATGGAACTACAAGCTACCTTTGGAAATCCTAGGCGAATTATATCAAACAAGCGGACCGCATTCTCGTCGAATGACTTCAACGACTATTTCGGAAACCGAGGCATAATCCACCATGTGATAACTACTGGGGTAACTAGGGACAATGGGCAGATCGAAATATAGGTATTTAATAAAATAATCATCGGAATGCTTGCTAAACTCTCATTGGAGGAGCCGATTAAATGGCACAAACACGTTTGGCATGTTCAAAGACTCATTAATTTGACTGTGTCAAGGAGCACACAAAAAACATAATTTAAATTATTGATTGGGGTTCCTATGAATGCTTTAGAAGATCTTAAACTCGAAGACCTTTTCGAGCAGGAACACCCTCTGGCATTTATGACTTTGAAATAAAAGACCTAGGCTCACTAGTGAAGCGGCAACGACACCAACGCTGAGATCCGACGAAGGGAAATTTGTTGGTTGAAGCTTAGATTCAACCTGAATTGTAGTGCCGTCTTCCATAAGTAAAAAATTTGGCAACATTTCTATTCAGAGGCTTTATGGACATTGATTTATAGTGCATTATATTGGCCATTCCTTAGTAGTTCGTAGGAAACAACCCTAGAGACGCATTTTGGTTTGGAATGGGGCATTTTAAGAATGTAAAGAGATTCATTAAGTCCTTGTCGAACAATTTTAGGCGGCGATTCCGGGAGAATGGATAGTACCAGAACATATGTTGGATGCTAAAATGCTCTGTATGCTCAATATGCACACAAACCAACAGCCTTCGGAATAGGGCCCTAAAGTTTATTTTCCAAAGGGACAGGAGTATTTTTATATAACAACCAGATCCACCTACATATATACACTCTCAGCTTAAAATGATAATTTCGAATACGACATCTCTGCGCTTCCCCTTATCGAGTTTTTATTTCCGGCTTAGGTGACTTATCTGCTGAAAACTAAAACACCCAACAGATCCAACTTAAATTCCGTAAAATCGCTTCTTTGCACTCTCCCATAATACCGCCAATTTACAAGGTGTCAACACTTGTGATATTGCATAAGTCTTTAAGCGGCCCCACGTCATTTAACTCAGCCCCGATCACCCCGAGTCAGCCCGCATAAATCAGAATTCAACACAACTTTTAATTAAGTTTTCGCTAAACACACCACCTTCTCTCATCCGTCCAGCGTGCTCGAATTTCACACCCATTTACCATGCCGCCAGCGTAGTGAGCGCTCGAGTGAGAGCAAGCAGATGACGAATATGAGGCTTCGCGGTTAACCATAGCACCGAGTGAATCGCTTATGCAAATCCTCAGAAATGCCTTAATCCGCAACATATTCGCCATTAATCCCATCCTCGCCGGAGGTTGTGTTCATCCCGTCGACATCTCCCGTCACTCGTACCACCACCTGTCATACGCTACAATGCTTTTTCTCACTCTTTTAACGGGTCGCGTTCCATAATACGAAACCTATTCGCCGGTAACCATGCCGCGCCAAAGCCAGCCATCATATAGCCACTCATACCCCACGAATCTCATCCTTTCGCTTTGGGGCTAATTCAAGGAGGGAGGAAAAAGCGAAAACTTGATTTTCCTTTCAGGCTACGAGAGTGGAAGAGTGAAGAGTCCTTTCTCACCATTAAGCCCCACTCGTTGCCAAGGAAAACACTTTCCATCCCACTTCCATTCTATATTTTATTTGTATTCAAAAGTTCCATTCGGGGCGGATGAGTCTAAAAAGTCTCTAAAGTCAGTTCGGGAATTTTCAGGCAACGCGACGCGGCTCTTCGACAAACTGACAATCGGCAGACGTGATGAGATCAGCAGCCGGGGCAATAGCCGGTGTGTGAGCATTATCCGTGAGACGGGACGACTTGTCCAACGGCTAAGCATGAAGCTGAGAATCTTTTTTGCTTTATTGAGTTTACGAATACAGAACAAATTGAGTTCTTGCTATCAAAAGTGGAAAATTAACATATAATCCACTCTGTCAAATTAAATGGCATCCGACGACGAATAGCGCTGCCATGCTGCTTGCTCGGCGCAGGATGCTGGGGTATTGGAAGGGTGGTTCAATGGATATCGCTGCTTTGACGTCTTCCTTTTGAAGCGGAAGATGAGGAAAAAAAATTAAAAATGATTTTGAATCTTTCTCTCATTCATTCCTCAGTGAATGGATAGGCGGGACCATGCTGGATTCAGACGTAAACTGAAAGGAGTTTTAACTGAACCACTATAAATCAGATTACGAATGAAAAGCAAAAGTGTGTTTATGTTACTCGTACACTGACGGATTAGGACAACAGCATTTCGGTGTGCTGTGCCCGATTCGCTCGTCACTTATGGCACGATTAAGATAGCCTTGGGCATCGTCTGTGCCGTATTGGAAATTAAAATTTGATTTACTGCAACACGTGCTTGAATAATTTGTTTAATTTAAAGCATCGCCCAAGGGCTGTTTGCGGAAAGCCTGAATTTACGCAATAAAAATTCAGCCCACCCTAGGTAGATCTAGACTTGACACGTGGCCGAAAGGAATTCCTAGCAACCGCCAAGCGATGATGATGACAAAGCAAAAAGAATCGGCAGCCAGGTTGTTGAGGAAATGAAGCCATCACGTTCGTCTATAGGGCTACAGGTAAAGACTATGGTATGGGGGTGGAAAAAAAATTTATTTTGTTTTTGTTTTTCGAGAACAAATAAAAGTTGGCAAAGTCAGATAAGCCCAATTCCCTAAGATATGAGGCTCGACACACAAGGTGTTGGATGCATACATCATTAGACATTCTACGACTGCCGTGAGCTTAAATTGGCTTAGGGAAGCCAGGTAAAGTTTAAAGCGTTTGCAATTCCACATTGAGTTGGATTAAGGGTTACTAAGCATTTAGGAATCTATTTTACATAATGTAAGAGTTTAAGGCTTAACGCGCCTTGCCTTATACCTTCATATATAGAGGGTGAACAAGCAGAGGGTGTGGATGTTGGAATTCAATAGGTTTAAACTTTTTGACAGACGTCAAGTACATACAGCTTTCGATTAAAAAAAAAGTTGCATTTACTAAGATTTGGGGGTTTTTCGGTCGACCTACCGGTTAAATGAGTCCGGAATTCATGTAATTATGAGGCATTTTCAAGAAACTGGTGTCGAGTCACACTTCATATTAAAATGCTCGGACTGTCAAAACAGTACCACTGCCAGCAAAATTCAGTGAGGCACCTCAATTTGATGATTGGATATCACTTTCACAGCTTCACTTAGGAGCCTATAAACTCAAAATTACACATCAATTAGAATCTTTCAGCGTGCGCCATCTCATATGGGTCGATGTAAATTTCGAATAACTTCAACAATTCTCAACCGATTTTGGAATTTCAAAAACTTTTATTCAACTTAGACCTTTACAATTTATTTTGATTAATTTTTGAAAACAATAGCAACAATACTGCCGATGCAAAAATGGGATCGTTTTCGCGCATTCTCCATGACATTTTCGAGCATTTCGGTCGAAATTGCTGCGATTTCCGCACAAATGTTTGTTTTGAGCTGTTCTATTGTCTTCGGACCGTTAGCATACACCTTGCCTTTTTAAGTATCCCCAAAGAAAAAAGTATGAAGAAGTCAAATCTGGCGATCACGGAGGCAAGTCAATATCGCCCTTTTTTGACACCAATCTTCCAGGGAACTTCTTACGCAAAAGGTTTATTATTTTGTCCGCAGTATGGCATGTCGCGCCGTCTTATATTTGAAGAAATACGGCCCAATGATGGTTTTAGCGCATACACCGGCCCAAACAGTAACTTTTTCATCATATAGCGGATCTTCGTGAATAATGTGAGGATTTTCGGTGCCCCAGAAGTGACAATTTTGTTTATTAACTGAGCCAGAGAGCGTAAAATGTGCCTCATCGGTCATCAAAATTTGCTGCCAGAACTCCGGCTCAGCATCATTCATTGCAACGGCATTTTGGACATATGCCAAGCTCATGGCTCATCTTGTGGCGAAATTCTTTGAGTTATCTGCACTTTGTATGGAAATAAGTGAAGATCATCCTTTAAAATCCTCCGCAAAGTGGTCCCACTGATGCCTAGCTGCTGCAAACGGCGCTGATATGACAAATGTGGGTCTTCTTGAACACTGGCCTTCACAGCCTGAATAGATGACTAACATTTTGAGTAGTTCCAGGAAGGAAACTCCGTCCGCAGAGTCAGTGAGGGAGGAGGTACAAAAAAAACAAAAGTTACGTATACGCCCTTTGTGCGCAAAGTCATCAGCGTCTTTCAGCTTCCAAAGCTGATTTCTGGACATGGAAATAATGCAGGCAGCTGGTGTCTATTAAGATCTAACCTCTTCACTAACATTTTGAGTAGTTCCTCCGAGGAAACTCCGTCCACAGAGTCAGTGAGGGACGACGTGGCCTAGGTTACTCACGAGGGCTTGCCACAAAACCAAATTGAAAAAAAGTTGGGGCCCAACGACGAATTATATCTTTTTTAGGCGCAACACGATCACAATATTTTGCACGATACGCACGTTGAGTTAGCACAATCGAGCGTTCATTTTTAATGAACTTTGAAGCTATTTCCGCGCGTTCTTTTGGTGTGAAGCCATTCATGGTTAATATTGTACTGAATTGACGTTTCCAAAATGCTATGATATATGTTATAGCGAAGTTTTTAACACCCCATATGAGATGGCGCACTCTGTATTTGACAACTTTATCGAGCTACTGGAGCCGTATATCAGCCGTGATAACGCCTAATCTTCTATATATGTAATAGAAACAACAAACTATATATTCAATAGCTCGTTTATTCTACTTATGCAGTTATTCACACTACTCTGCTCTGTCATCGTTCTGTTGCAAGGTGCACTCTCTCACCTTAGAGGGATTGTTTCCATGAGCATCCGTGTCACTCGCTGCGCCTTACTGGGCGGGTCTCTTCATTCCTCCCGTGTTTTCCAGTTTCCACATTATTTTAAGAGCGGAAGGTTCGGTATTCGATAATGCTAGGTAATGTTTATTGTCTTCGTCTGCCCTTGAGAAAAGTAAAGTGCCTGTAAGAACACAAGGGCTTCCTTTAGAAAGAGATTGGCGAGAAAGTTCCAGTCTTTAGCTTCTAATTCAAGCATTTGTTCGTCTAAGCCTTGGATTGAAGGCATCTTATCCCGAATCAACTGATTGTATAACAGTTCTAAAGGCGGTTTCCTTGTCGTACCATACGGAGTTGCATTATATTATACATCAGGGTAAGGTTCAGAAGATCGTCCTTACGTCTAATTACGTCTCATTGAATCGGCTTTCCTTAATCTCGTCAATATTGGTCTTTTCGTATTTTCCATTTCTCCAATTGCTTGTGGCTAGTACGGTGGAGATGTAATTAGCTCTATATTATGATCGGAACAGTATTTTTTAAATACGTCACTGACAAATTGATGACCGTTGTCGGCGGTAATTGATTTCGGCAAACCGATTCTGCGCAATATTTACAGTCTATATATAAACAGGTTACATAAACAGTCTATAATGTCGCTTGTAGTTATCCTCCTCAAAAATTAGATATGTGAATAGTAGTTGATTATTAGAAAGATGTAATCTTAGTTTGGGAATGGTCCCAACAAATCCATCGTTGTTGGCTTAAATATTGCTTTCAATGGTTTGTGGTCCACTAACAGTTCAAACTCTGTTCTTATTAGAAAATAACTGAATCTTTCAACTGCCCATACTAGAGCCATACCTTCTTTTTCTGCCTAAAAATATCATCTTTCTACCTCAGACAAATTTTTGCTTTCAAATTCTATGAATTTTAGAGTATAATTTTCGAATTGAAGAAGCACTGCTCCTAAGGTAACAGGGCTCGCATCTGCAATCAGACGAATCCGATTTACTGGATTAAAACATGAAAGCTTAGACCACTTTGTTAACAGCATCTTCAACCGTTGAAAAGATTTTTGCTGTATTTCTGTCCAGATGTTGAACGAATTTTCCCAAACATGCTACCAACCCAGGAAGCTTCTTGTTTCCTTTCTTGTTTCCTCCCTTCTTTCTGGTGCATGAAAATCCAGGAAGGTCTTAATTTTCTCCGGATCTGGACTTACTCCTGATGTCGATAAAATATGGCCAAGAAATTTAAGTCTTTGGACCTTCCATATGCATTTCTCCTTATTAAAAGTAACATTCGACTCTTCGAAGCTCCTTAAAATTGTTTTAAGCTTTCATTATGTTCTTTCTCTGTGCGTCCAAACACAATTACATCAGCTAAATAATTATTTGAGTTTTTGTGTTTTTTTTTCCTTTCTTTATTTTTTCTTTTATATCCCATAAGGGACTAGAGGCGAATGATCCTTCTATTTAATATTATATAATTCAATATCAATGAGATGAAATATGGGGTAGAGTCAGAAAAAATAGAAATAAGTGAAATGATTATTTTACAAAGATGAGCAACTTATTTTAAAAATATTTGAACAAAGAGTGAGTAGGTTAAGAAATTAAATACAAACATAAGCAAAAATGAGAAGTAGCAAGGATGATATCAATGTGAAGATTATTTTGTTTGTTTGTTTCGACTGTAGAGCTATCCATATTGAAAAGGAATTTCGTTAATAATTCTTTATGAAATAGGTTGGGTGCGATACTTTTAGAAATCGCCACAGTCGAGATAGTCATATTGTTAATTCTTGGGTTATACATATATGTATATTTGAACTCCTTAGGGTCGCAGTATATCCGCTCGAATAAAGAAGATCTTAAGTACCTTAAAGATGTAGAGATGTTGCATTGGAAGTATACGTAAACAGTGGCCAGCTACGGGAAGATTAATTTTGCCTGCAAATTAACCTGACTAGTTTTTTTTTGACTTACTACAAGGGCTTCAGTCGTGCTACTATAGGCAATACCCCAACTAGCAATACCATACTGTAGCTTAGAGTGCGCAATGCGGTAATAGAACACGAGAATTATTTTTTAGAATGTACATTTTACGTGTAACAGATAACATATACTGTTTTAGATTTTGACGTGAGCTTTCCAGGTCATATTTCTATCTATTAACAAGCCTAGATACTTGTAGTTCTCAACTCCTTAAATCTTAAGGCAGTTTCAATTGCACGGTAAGTTTTCGTGGAAGTTATAGCCACCACACGTATGGACAGATAAAGATAGTTTTAAAGAAGAGCTTGCATGGAAAATGGTGTCACAGTCAAGTGGATCCTTTTAAACTAAAAATTATAAGCCTAGTTTTGTTGCTGATTAGTAAGTCATGTTTGGTGAACCATTGTCGTAAGATATTTAGGTAAGTCCATATGTAGGTAGCTGTATTGCCGAGCCAAGGATACTTTTATTGTCATAAGTTAACGCCATATCGTCAGCAAAAGCAGTAATTTTGCTACAAAGATTTTGATGGAACAGTGAATTAACACATAATAAAAACAGTAGTGGTCCCGAAACTAAACCTTGCAGTACACCACTTTTCATCTGTAACTGGTTACTGAAAATTTCACCCATTTTTACTCTCTGAGTTTTACTTTGGTCATATCTATGAACAGTGTCATATTATGGTTGACATTATTGAAGCTATCGTGAATTTCGGTGCACAGCTTTAAAAACGCATCTTCAGTTGACCTACCTTCTCGAAAACCGAACTGTTCATTTCGTAGAAAGTGATTTTTATTTAGGAATGACACAATGCGAACTTTCATCAGCTCTTTTAAATAGGTCTATATTGGGTTATTACATTTTTATTTCCCTTTTTAAATAAGGGAATGACTTTAGCACTTTTTAACGCAGACGGGAAGATACCACAATTGACACTAAGGTTGATCAGGTAACACAGTACATCAATTATGTAGAACGAGATACATTTTAGAAAGCTATTGGCAATGCCATCCGAGGTACAAGAGCTCTTATTGTCAAGTGACATTGTACATGTATGGGTTTCAACAAAACTGTTACTTATCGAAGTATCTTCAACTACATCTGGAAACATATTACAACTGCAACAGTATTGGACAAGAGACGGTTTTGAATCAGAGGCAATAGAAGTGAAATAAGTGTTAAACTGATTGGCAATGTACATTGGATCGGTGATCACAATGCCATTAACTTCAATCTTTGAAATATCTGATATTCCTTTGCCTTTATTGAAGATGCTGTTTACCACTCTCCATTCACTGTTTATATTGCCCCTACAATTGTTTAGTTTTGATGCATAATATGTATCCCGACATAGTTTGATTTCCTTCTTTAAATCTTTATTCATTTGCCGGTAAAGTTTTTTTCATTGCTTTATCACAGGGATTCGTTCTCAATGCATTCTTTTTAGTTATTTTTGAAAGTAGCATCTTGTTGATCCATGGTCTAAGATGGTAAATTTAGAGTCTAACCTAGCTAATATATGATCGATACCTGTTTGAGGATTATCTGTTATACGAGTTGGTTCCATAATTAATGATTTTAAACCGAAAGAAGACATCTAAAGATTCTTTTCTTATTTTTAATAAAAAAAATCTTTTCTGTAGGCAGCTTGCCTACTCCTTTATTCTCTCGATTTGACTGTTTGTGAACTACGGCACGGAAACGACTCAAAACTATCGTTCCGCGTTTTGCTTTTTATAGTACGAGTATGGTTCATACTCGTAGAGTATTGATGGGGACTGAATATATTCTAATATAAGTGGATGTGGATTTTGGTTTATGTTTGGTTAAGTGGCTTGCAATGGGATGGGGATTTATCGTGCTGACGTTGTGTTAATATTAATGATTGGGGATGGAAATATGGGAATTATGCTGAGTGGATTGTACTTTTGAGGCATTCCTCTTTATGTTTATACTTAATTGTGTTTATACTTAACTAGACATTGAAAGTAGGTAGTTATATGAATCATTGGTTTTTCTCAAAATATCAATATTAATGTCGCTTACTACCAATGCATTTTTCGTGTTTAAATAACTTATTCAATTCTTCTAAAAAAAGCGTCAGTACCTGCGTGATTTCGATGGAGGCGATATACACACAAAATCGTAAAAGGTTCATTACATATAAGACAAGTGATTCTTATGATATCAGCGCTGGACACACTATACAGTCGCTTTCTGACTCTTATTTAATGAAAACAACGACACCTCCTGAGCTATACGAGTTATTACAATTAAAATAAGGTGCATACCCCGGAATACTATATTTGAATAGCTCTAGGGTTTTCCAAAAAGGACTTGACAACTTTTTTTTTTAAATAAAACGCATACCATTTGAGATATTTCAAAAACTTTATTATCGGCTTGAAGTACAATCAAAAACATTTATGAATTGTACTCAACTTCGTTCATATGGCCTCGCGGTGAGCACGTTTGCTCGGCCACACATTTCAGCTCTTCCAACGTCGTCGGCTTGTTGGCATAAACCAATGACTTAACGTAGCCCCAAAGAAAATAGTCTAGAGGCGTTAAATCCCACGAACGAGGCGGCCAATCGACTGACCCATTTCTTGAGATAACACGCTCATCAAATTTACTCTTCAATAAATTGATTGTAACGTGTGCTGTGTGGCTTGTGGCACCATCCTGTTGAAACCACATGTCGTTCAAGTCCATATCTTCCAATTCGGGCCAAAAATAATCGGTAATCATGGCGCGATAACGCTGGCCATTCACAGTAACGTGACGATCCTTATTGTCGACGAAAAAATATGGCCCAATAACACCGCCGGCATGCAAACCGCACCAAACAGTTATTTTTTGTGAATGAAGTGGTGATTCATGAAGCACATGTGGATTTTCACCCGACCAATAACGCATATTTAGCTTATTGACGAACCCATCGAGCCAAAAATAAGCCTCGTCACTGAAGATGATTTTGCGATGACATTCATTATTTTGGCGCATCTTCTCCAGAGCCCAATCGGAGAACGTACGTCGCTTCAAATGGTCCATCGGCTTCAATTCTTGAGTCAGCTTGATCTTGTATGTGTGTAAACCAAGATCCTTACGCAAAATACGCCATAATGTGGTCTGAGCGATGCCCAATTCTTGAGAACGCCGTGGAATTGACTGATTTGGATCGTTTGCTACGGACGCCTGAACGGCAGCGATATTTTCGACACTTCGACCAACCCGTTGTCTTACTGACACGGCAGCATCACACAACGAATATGTAGACTCAAATGTTTGCACTAAGCTTGTTATTGCCTGTCTACTAGGGCGAGAATTAAGACCGATATTGGAGTTAACGCTCTTAAAGTTGCGGTCACCGACTCCGAATTTCGGTAGGAAATTTTTATAATTTGCAGACGTTGCTCGTTCGTGTACTTTCCCATGATCAAAATGTTGAGTTTACTGAATCAATTGACAATGACAGTTCGATGATTAGTGAAAGGGTGCGTCCACAAATTAAATTCAAAGCTGTCAAGTCCCCATTGGAAAACCCTTTACAATATTCTCATATTAGGAGTAAGGCTTTTAATAATAAAAATTTGCGAACCATCATAATTTTCTTCTAAGAGTTTTGTTGTTAGTCGCTGTTTCTTCTTCTTCTTCTTCATTTCCATGATGTTCTTCTTGACTACTTGTCAATGTCTCGCTCGTCAAGATCATACCCAACACCAACGCGAATAATTTTCAACGCGGTTTCCATTGCGGTTGTATTGTCAACATTGGGCACATTAAAAATGTCAATCGATTTATTGAGTCTGGATTGTTCTAAGGTATTGATTTTATTGTCTAACTCGCGCACTCTGGTCTTAAGTTGGACATATTCCCCTCGCAAGGAAATGATCATGGCTAAGGATTCCTCGTTTATTTTCCGTAAATTTTTGATTTCATTGAATATCATTTCCATTGTAATGTTTTCTGTTGGGATTGTAAGGGGTGACGGGAGGTGAGCATTTTCGGCACAGAAAGAGCTTCGCCGCGACGTTGTACACTGAGAGCACCTCAACATTTTGCGGTTTTTTTTCATGTATTCGAGATCAGTGATTAAGAAATTGACGCACTTTGCATGAAACATCTTTTTACAGTCATTGCACTCTATTTTAGTATCACTGCGTTCAACATTTTTTGTACACAAGCAAATCATTTTTATTTTATTTCCGATTTTTACGATAAATGAAATTATGGTTTTGTGATGCGTGTTACCCCACACTCTCTCACTCACTGATGCTAGAAGATTCCCCAACACTTTCTGAAAAAATTCAAAATTCACGACAAAAAGTGGTCAATTATATCTAAATAAATCCGTGTTTATAGTAATACCCTACTGATTTCGTCTAACTCTAATTTTTTTGGTCCAGCCTTTCGCACATTTTAGTCTTGTTGCAACTGACTCGAAAGTAGGCGACGGAAAGTTCTCCCTATAATATCCTGTTCAACTGCCTCTTTTATCTTTGTTTCTACCTTTTCTTCTAGTGCGAAAGGAATACGACGAAGTGGTTGTTGAATCGGACGAAATCATCAATTGTCAACTTGATTTGTACCCCTTTGATCTTGGGAAACGGTTCCGGGTGTCCAATTCCAGTTTTAATACCTTCATCCTCATAGCAGTCTCCCTAAATAATAAAATTTATTTCCCATTCTCAATTACATAGAATGAAGAAATCAGTTCGTGTTTTTCACTAGTCCTTATAGGAGCTTCAAGCATAGCCCTTACTTTTAGCAAATGATTTCCTCTATAAGCTCGTAACTGATTCTCTGACTCATTTCTCATATTCCATAAAACTGCTCTATTTTTCGGGAGTTTCTCCTAGTCCTCTTCTCCTACAAGGTTAAATCTAGATCCTGAATCGATAATCATTGGTACTAGACATCTTCCTATGTAGCAATCTATGATATCACTTATATCACTTTCAAAGTCCATGATTTTGAAGCAGTCATTTTCTCTTATGTTTTGGTCCTTGTTTTCCTCCGAAACCTGATTTTTTACTTTTTTTCCAATCCTCATTCATTATCATTAACTCTGCACTTAATCGAATTTCGTATTTGTTTTGCATCTCCGAGCATAATGACCAGTCAAGCTACATCTATTGCATTTCACTTTCTTTGCTGGGCAGTTAGCACTGCCTTGAAGCCCTGTGTGACCGCATCTGCTACACCCAACGTCATTTTTCCTGTTTGGAGGTACTTGGAAAAGCATGACTTCAGATTCGCTATTAATTTGCTCATATATGTACATGGCATTGCTCAATAACCTCAGCCAAAGAATGTTCTTTTCTAAGAGTATCTTCTTCAAGTCATTTGGTGCCCAGGAGTCGATTTTTAATCCTTGAGGTTTATATCCAAGATCCCTGTTTAGAGTTTCCGAACGAACTTTTATTAGCATGCTTCCTCAGTCTTATTACAAATTTATTGAAACTCTCTCCCTGTTCTGGTTTTAAAGAACGAAATAGATGTCGTTCAAAAGTTCAATTTTTTTGAGGACAAAAATATTTGTCTAGTGCTTTAAGCAGATCATCAATAACATTTTCTTCCAGGTCTCCACATCAGCTATGACACGGCGAATGTTGATTTCAAAATCGTCAAACGTCTATGTTGCGCTAACTTGTAGAAACCAAGGCTCTGTCACGTCATTGCCAATCAACTGAGAAACGAAGAAGTCAGAAATTATGTTTCTATCGCGCTCTCCATAAAGCACAGCAAACAGCGAGTGTTGATGGTTGTAAGGGCGTCTCGACAAAGGCTGTTGGGTTTTCTCCACTCCACACTGAAGGCTGATGCTTTCCTTGTCAGGCCTCTGCTTCCCTGCTATTGTATTGTTTGATTCTTCGAGAATAGACATATGTCCCAACTAGAAGCTCTAAACATAGTTTTCCATTCCTACGTGCGCGTGCCACCCTAAATTAAGTCGCTATATATTGCCCCATCACACTCGGCATTAAAGTAGAAGAGACGAAAGTGGTCAATATATCCTAAAGCTTCCTTAAAGCTCAATGAAACAGAAAGCCTAAGTCCATCCGTTACATCCTCTGTGACCGACTTGCGTGTGCACTTGTACTGATAAGTCTATAAAACCAAAATTATTTGTCATTGCCTTTCAAGCTCTCCTGCCCCTTAGTAACCCCTTGATTGACATATCATCTATTTTCGCCACACACATGTGGTCTCACCACATTTCTCTTCATAAAATGTCCACACCACAGAGGGTACCCAAAAAGAAAATCATTCAAATGACAAATTATTGCTCATATTCAAGTAACAGAATTCCGTCCATCGATCTCGAGCTGCCTCGAGAAAAGCACTAAATAAACTTCAAACGTGCCACTGCCAATGATGCTATCAATTGTCACAATTTCTTTTACCGCGCCTCCCGCACTCAAACAAAAACTCATCATCGTCCTGACTTCCATCCATCTGACCCGCCGACAGCTATGTTTTATATACAAGTTCCAACCGTAACCGCATTACCCAACCAAACTGCCAAGCCGTAAACGGGAAAAACGTACTCCAACTCAGTTTGCTGTTTTCGACAACATGACCGCACCATCGAATGGAACTTTCTCATCTGATTGTTTGGAAAAGACCGCAACCGGGGCATAGTGTACGGCACGCCTCACCTCAGTAACACGCGTCGGAAAAGGCAATTATCCCCACCTCCATCGGGTAATGGACAATACCATTACGGTGACGGCAAATCCCGGGAGTTAAGCATACAAATGGACAATAAATTTCCATTCGATTAAGCCGGATGTAGCACTACTGATGCCACACCACATTGAGGCATCATCGTGTACAAAACGGTTGGCCACACACTCCAATCACTGCCTGATGGATATGCCTTATTAGGATGTGATCTCAATGTCACACTCCCAAGTACCTTTTAACTTATGAGTCCCTACGGCTGAAGAGGAAGTGGAACTGTCATATGATTCTCTGTTTTTCCTCACTTTTTGACAAACTTAAAAAAAAGAAGAAAAACGAACGAACATCCCTCAACATTAAGCGTGGATGACCTACAAAAGTAAAAACCAACAAGTTTAGTTTCGAAAAAAAAATGTGAAAAAGCCCTAAAGCGAAACCAAAACTAGAGCAGCGGAAGTCCATGTGTCCGATCCTAGTGCACGAGCACGAGTTTTCAAATCTGTTTGTAGCGTCTACCCTCTACATGCGGACATTGTCATTTCATCATTAAAATACTCGTAGCAGCGGGGCGTAACAGACACTTGTTTAACGTTACTCCGAACGTCGCCGGGAGACGAGCGGGAAGGGATGAAAAAACTTTTCCCATAAACCAAATGAAAAACTTCCATTTCTGGTCTCGTTCCCAATTTGCATTTATTTTTCTCCACCCTTGCCCTTTGCGGGACCAGCTGTAGCAGACATTCGAGATAGACACCCCGAAATAGGTATGAATTGCTGAGACTCGAAAAAAAACATAATTTTTTAGGACTTGTGTTTGCTTTGGGACTTTGGGACTTGGGGGTCATATGATGTTGAAAGTTGCGGACAAGTTTTACGATGACGGACATGGCTCGTTTGACTTTAGTTTGATCATTAAAGAACGTTTTATTCGAACATTAAATTGAGATTAGTCAAATAAAAGGACATGTGGTTTTCGGAGCTTGGGTGGCATGGGATTCCTTAAACATTTACTCAACTTGAAGGTCGATAAACCAGAGTGATTTAAGTACCATGTCAATGGAAATTACATTGTGATTGATCATGTGCCTTTGAGGGGCACAATACCTTTTGTGTTTTTAAGGGTTAGTGGGACGAAGGTAAGTACGCTTTGAACTTTAGTAAATTAATTTTGAGAATTTCACCCTTTCCAAGAAGTGCGGGTTAACCTGACCAAGGTTGGGGTTAAGTGGGTTAGGTAGTCACCTTTTAAGACACTTTGGTCACTTAATAACTTACACTGGTGATGTCGTATAAGGAGGGTTCTACGGTCACAAAAGGTGATGAAAATATTGTTGTGAATAATAAGGCATTTGTTTAGGGTCACATTGACCAAACCCACGTTTAGGTACTTAAGGTACACCGCAGGCCTTCTTCCTCTTCACGGCGGTGTTGGAACATTTTTTTAATTCGAATTTCAAATATAGGGGACTACATGGAAACTCGTAAAACAGCTCTTCCATCGAAAATAAGGCAAGAAGGAAGAGGAAATTCAGCTGGATTCAACAATAGTAGAATTTTAATTAAAAAAAAACGAATTAGAAGAATTTATAACGCCTCACCACATTCCTCCATAGACCAGATGCAGAGGAGTTTTATAAAAATATATTTAGCAACCAGGAAGAAGGAAGAAACATGAATTTATTGAGGACCACGAACAATGGGGTTTGACAATATTGGCAAAATGTCACAAGCTCTAAAATACTTTTATACATTTTTCTTTTATAGGATAAGAATTGATTTTAACTGTTTAGTCAATAAGTCAAAACTTATAGAAGTTTATTCCCGGCAACTTCTCTGAAAATGATTTGACGATTCTCCATATCGTGACGTGCTGGAGCTTCCAGGATGGGTATAGTCATAAGCAACTTCTCCGTGAAGACCTTGTACCACTTTTAAACATTTCTTTTGCTCAGATCAGCCAAATACCACCACTCAACATTCTAAGCACGTTGGATCACTTAATTTTGTTTTCCACAAAAATTTCATACAGATTTTGGGCACAAAAAAACATGTCTAACCTCTATATCTGAGAAAACCAAACTGTCTATAAAAGCTTGCAAAATTTAAAAAGTCACCTTATTTTTTGAACAAATTTCATACACCTTTATCAAGAAAGGATCCTTGGTCGGAACATCAGTATTTAGAAATATTGACTATCGATTTTATCAAATACTCATGAGGCGATTGAGTAATATAATATCCGAACATCCTAAAGAAAGTAACTCAGCCGAAGACACCTGCCTGAAAAAAAATTATTTAGAAAAAAAAAAGGAAAACAGCTATAGCTGCCAATCCCGCAAACAAGGAAAATGTCAGTGACGACTGAAATGTGCCATGCCCATCACCGTTTAACTAACAGAGAAACTAAAAGCATTTGAAGTGAGCAATCACTTGTTGTTGACATCAGAAGTGGGGTCACGAAAATTTATCATCGTGGTATCCCATATCCCACTGTGCGGAAACAGAAAATTAAGTTACGACGTTATAGCGAGGTGTGACGACGTTACATTAGTTAGAGTGGTTCATTCGACGAGTAATAGGTGTTGATAACACGAAGCTTAATACTCTGACTCGGGTTTTAACCCACACGAGGTTACTAATAACTGCTTTCCGAATGAAAATCGCAAAACTGTTGCTCCGATTTGGGTTTTAACACGAACCACACTCGAGGGCCCAACTCTACGGGAGTTAGAGCTCTGACGCGACTTTTTTTATCCAAACAAGTATGGCTTTACCTTACTACCATTCGCTATCAGTCAATATCCATTCAACGCGAGTATCAAATAAAACAGGCAATGTGCTACTTCTTTTTTTTTCCAAGAGTTACGCACTTATGGTGTTTTTCACACAACCAGGACGGGGTGCAGATGGTTTGTGTCACTACTCTCCGAGGGTGGTTGTCCTGGATAGGATTCGAGCTATTCGACTGAATTTGTCGCGATGGTTGTATAATAGTTCACAGTCATTAAAGTAATATATTGGAAATGCGCACAGAAAAAGAAATTGTTCTTGGCTATGGACAGACTTGAACTACAGACCGTCCAATCAAGCATCAGTCATGATTACTATTGGACCACGACGACCCCCCTCGGATAAGAGGTGTGAGTCTGCGGGTGTACGAAAATAAATGTATGCCATCGACCCAGAAAGCTCGTTACAATATTACTCAAATAAATGGTGCTAGCGGTATATGCTGGTCAGAAATGTCCAAAAGAACCGTTATATGGTAAGCTCTTGGATTTTTTTTTATGACTCGATGCCAGGAATACGCTTCCCGCGGGAGTTAGCAATTTATGCTTTGTGCTCTGTACTTGCCGTTTAACTCTTCTTCTTAACCTTTCAAGTCTTCTTAGTTCGTCCTGCACAGTCGTTATGAAGGAGCAGATCTCCATCCAGTAATCCACTGAGCTTATTATGTGGCTTACTAGAAGAGATCGCCAGATTCATTCTTGCGTCTGCGAAGCGTCTACAGCTATCCCACATGGCTTGCCACAGTGCTAGAGATGTTGACCTTTCTTCTGCTTTTATCCTCCGGAAAACGCTGGTTTCTTGACGGTCCGTGGTCTGCCAAAGATAAATCCTGTGCAACTCGTCCACGGGGATATCGATAGGCACCACACCCGCTATAGCACAGGCTGCTTAATCCGAGATTCTCGAAAACCGCATTATGATATTATTATGCAAAGCCTACATATATACAAACGACAGCTTTCTTTTTATGTCCTTCGTTGTAAGAGCTCCCTCCCAGACCGACGCAGCGTACAGGAGTATTGAATTCACCACTCAAGCGAGTGAGTTCACCAGAAAGGAGAAGCCAGCTCGCCTGTCCCGGTCCACCGATGTTTGGCTGCACGCTCCTACGCCTTTGTACTGCAACATTCGACATGAGTCTTAAAGTTAAGTGGGTTGACGAGCATTACACCCAAGTATTTTAATGCCAGTATAGACCTCATTGACTGGCTCCCAGCTTGGAAGTGTGCGCATTCCACAATCTTTTGGCTGGTTATTAAGACAGCCTCGGCCTTGTAGTCAGCTAGTTCAAGGTCGGTATGCTCTAGCCAATATTTGATCCCTGCGATCGCTCTCTCCGTGGTGGACTCTACCTGGTGGATGTGTTTCGCTACAGGTGATGTCGTCAGCAAAATCGAAAATCTTGACTCCCTGTGAAAGCGTTAACCGCAATATTCCATCATACATTATGTTCCACAGAAGAGGTCCAAGGACTGATCCCTGTGGGACTCCCGCCGAAACATTATAGTACTTAAAGCCATCGTCCGTCCGGTACCTTAGCTTCCTGTTAGCAAAGTAGTTAAGAATTATGCACCTTATAAGCATCCATTCTGGCCAGAGACGTCCATCCAGTTTGCGAAATTAAAGGAATTTTTAACGACAAGCACTACTACTGATGGGGCACTGCTTCTTTGTGCCCTCTCACTATCTTTCCCCCCGTATTGTTTCAGCTGCTGTATCTACTACCTCTTTTACGGCATCGACAGCGATTTTCTAAAACCAAATTGATGGTAAGACAAAGCTCCTCTATTCTCCGCCACGTCGATTGGTCTGCCATATATGTATGATATCTAGCAGACACATTGACTGAATAATCTCCAGGTGGTTTGTTTCCCTTGGTTTCCTATCAGATATTGGAGTTTCCTCCTCAAGGCACCTTTGCATCGTTGCTATAGAAATTTCTGGGCTACTTTTAACGATTGTTTTGGTCGCTATATTTGGGACGCAGTCAGGTTCGGGCTCTATCTTCCTGCATGCTTCATACAGTTCATCCATAGTTATTGGCGGGATCTGGTCGATGCTAGTATTCCGCATGGCGGTGCATGGGGTAGATGGTCTATGGAGAAAGAGATGCTCTTCTATTTTTCCAGTATAATTGAGCAGGATATTTGTGTGGTCCTACTGCCACGCAATAGTCGCTTGCATGTTAAATTATTAAAAGAGTAAAGTCGCGACCAACCGTTTGCATTGTGCTTCTTCCGCGATGTTTACTCGGCGACATTCACAGCAAAAATGAGGATTGTTCGCGAACAAGGCCCTACACAACGAACATCGATGCCAACGAACACGAAAAAATCGAAATGTTTCGCCAACATCGATTTGTTCGCAAACCATCCCCTACACGAGAAAAACTAAGCGAACACGAGCAAATCTGGCGAACATGTTCGTCGTTTTGGGCTACCATTAACGACCGCCGACGTGAACGGACGTGTTTTGTAATCGCTCCGCAAATTAAAAACGACGAAATACAGACTGACGCGAGTGATACGGGTAGTGTGTAGAGAACAAACTGTACGTTGTTATCAGACCACCAAACGAATAACGGATCTCTAGTCGCGCGACATTTGTTTACATTCGATCCTCCGCGAGTGAAGAAAGAGACAGTGATCAACCGTGACAAACATTCCGATCCTAGGAAACGGTACCCACACAGAAAACCTAAAGTAAGAGAGGCGCTTTCAATTAAAGCAACGTGCGATGCCACCACGATTCACTAGGAATAGGCAAGCCAGCACTTCGGCTGCGCCAGCATCGCCCACAATATCCCCCCACCCCCCATCCCCCCATACCTTCCCATGTGAAAGATGTGGAAAGACGTATGCCACCGAAAAAGGCCGGCAACAGCATCTACGCCGGTACTGTCGCGGACCACCAACTGCCAATGAGAACGCCTGCAATATATGCAATAGAGTGTTCCAAACATATCCTGGATTAAGGCAGCACATTAGGCGCGCTCATCCTACCGAGTACAACAGTCAACTCGAAGTGGAAGCAAGGGCCTCAACCAGGAAATTATGGACAAGTGACGAGGTTGAGGAACTTGATAAAGCGGAAGCCCTGCTTAAAGCAAATGCAACAAACACCGAGATAATCAACCACTTAGCCACACTCTCCTTAAGATCCAGAGAAGACATTAAAAAAAGGCGGCAACGACCCTCATATGGCGAAAGAGTGCGGCGTGACCGCCAAAATCGTGCCCCGATCAGCGACTTAAGGGAAGGAACGAGCACATCGGGCAACGAAGCCACAAGTGAGGAGGAAGCAATCAACGACGCTACCAGACCAGACGAAGACGACACCAATACCCTCAACGCGGCACTATCGAATTGTATACTTAGCATCCCCAGCCCAGACGACCAGGACCAAGCTCTCCAAGCAATCCTGCATACCAACAACACGTCTAAAATGGAACACCTGAACGACTGGACGCAAAGTTTAATAGATCGATACGGGAGGGCCGCACACAACATCAAGCAGGAATCAACGCCTACTCTCAACGACTTCCGCGAGAAGAAAAAGAGCAATCGAATACGGACTTCTCCAGGGCGAGTGCGCCACAAGAATTACTTCCGCATCTGGTTGGACAATTAACACCACACAACTACCAACCCTGGAATCAACCTTGGAGTACTTCTCTGGCATACTAAACCAGCCGCCCAAGGAGTACAACGCAGCAGTCCACGATGCCTTTCAAAACCGGACAACAATAGCACTCCCAGTGACAATTGAGGACATCACATATGCCCTCAATAACATGAAAACGAACTGCCCGGGAGTAGACGGCATCACCCTGAGAAGAGCCTGCTCGATCCCGACCCAGAAACTTGCTCTACTCTGCAACTCAATGCTACTACTAGAGCACACGCTGGCATGTCTGAAAATCACCAGGATGACACTGATAAAGAAAGTTGCAGACGCTGTCAACCCAGCAGACTTTAGACCGATCACCATTACTTCGGTCCTCATCCGGCTACTGCATAAAATATTAGCAAAAAGGCTCTCACAAATTGAAGTGCAGCAGAATCAGAGAGCGTTTACAAAAACTGACGGATGTTTCGCCAAGACATGTGCGCTACACACCATTATCAAAAGTCGTCGGAGATCAGGACTGCCCACCTGTGTCCTATTTCGTATACACTAAGGAAGACGCAGAAAGGATGCTAGGAGAAACCAACACCTTTCTCTCTGGAAGAGGGATGACACTCAATCCCTCAAAGAGCCAGATGGTCCACCTGAAAACAGTCCCCAGCAAAAAAAGGCTTACGCAGCAACAACACCAGCAACGTACGGGGACCTGACCATCAGGGCTCTAGAAATAGAGGACCAGATGAGGTACTTGGGAAGGGAATTTACGCCGTGCGGAGAATCCTATGTAAACCCACAGACACTATGGACCGAACTTAAAAGGGTCAAACAAGCCCCCCTTAAGCCGGTCCAAAAATTAACCATCTTGAGACGGTATATAATTCCAAAGTACATTCCAGCCTTCCAGAAGCCCACGATCACAAGGAAAACGCTAAAAGAAGCTGATCGGAATATTAGGATTTTCGTGCGATCGGTCTTACACCTACCGATCCATTGCACGAGTCACATCCTTTACGGGCCAGTACGAAAAGGAGGCCTTGGGATCTTCGAACTGAGCAGCCGGATCCCAGCAATCATCGCAAACCGGATCGACAACCTGCAGCACGACCATATCTTCGCTAACATCATTGAGATTGGACAGGAGTGGATCCGACGCATTCGCGGTATGATCCAGGAGACTGTAAGGACTAAAGCGATGTACGATGCATTTCATGCACACCAGCTCGAAGCGTCGTACTCGGGAAACGGGCTCCACCAACTAGCCAGGTCTGGTCAGGACTACACAAAAGCAGTGCTGCTGAGATATAATCTTCTCCCCACAAGAGGAATTCCATCTAAGCCTCCAGCAGAAAGACGATGCCGGCGACGCTGCGACCGAATAGAATCCCTCTGGTACGTGCTCCAAGCATGTTCCGCCACACACTGGGAACGAATACAGAGGCACAACTTTGTCGTAAAGAGAGTAGCCGTAGCCGCAAGACGAAATGGTTGGGGTGTGGAAGTTGAGCCGCGAATACGAGGAAGAGACGGAGTGCTAAAAATACCCGACATCATAATGACAAAGAACAACACTACCATTGTCTGTGATGTCGGGTTACACTGGGAGAGACCCGGGCCCCTAACCGTCCAATTTTCCCAGAAGGTCAACATATACAGTACTCCCACCTTCATCGAAAGCCTGCAACGGACGTACCCGGATAAGTTGCTCAACATTCTCCCACTAATAATAGGCGCTAGAGGCACCTGATGCAGGCTAAACGAACCACCTTAAGATGGACACCCGGAGCATTCGGGATATCATCCACACTACGATGAGGGGAAGTTGGATGATACATCAATCATTTATGCGGAGGGTTTGGCGATAAATATAAGAAAAAAAATCGACTTCGGTACTGCTGCCAAACACCACAGCAGAAATAACGGCAGGAGATTGTAAAAGCAAGATGCGATTTGTATTATAATTAGGTATCTTATGTACATATATTGATTACGTAAAGTATACTATGTATATATTGTTATACATTCAAGCCACACTTGGCATAAAATAGAATAGAGTAATAAAAATCAATTAAAGAAGTTAAAGTTAAACCCGAAGTTAATTTAAAAACAAAACTCATTGAACTGAAATATAAAATAATGAGTAGAAAAAAAACGCAAAAGTATTGTTTAATTCAGAGCGACGAAGCTCTAGAAAACTGGCGCAGTCGGCAACCGCGAAAAAAAAGAAAAAGAAAAAAACGTGTCTTAACCGCATGGTGTTAAAAACAGAAAAAAAAACAAAAAAACGAGAGGGGAAAAAAAAACCAAAACACGTGCTTCAAGATTGGCGGATTCAGAAAAACAAAAAAAAAAAAGGAAAAGAAGACCACGGAATAGCAGACAATCCGGAAAACAAGAGAGCAGTCGAGGACGAAGTGCGGTAAGCGGCAGTTTGAAAAAAAAAAATCAATAAATACATAAATAAATAGAATAAAAAAAAAAAAGCAAAACATTTATAAAATGGATGCAATCCAACCCATAGATAGGCTTAGGATAGTGATAGATTTAATTAGTAAAATAAGAGACTTTGGCGGAGACAATTTGTACACGGTAGATTTCATAGAAAGAATCGATTCGCTAGCAGCCATGATAGAAAGTTTCGATGAGGTTAATGAGGCGTCATTATTGCGGGTTATATCAAAGACAAGATCGTAGGTAGGGCAAAACGCGAACTCCTTAACCATGGCAGAATAAACTCGTGGTTGGAAATGAGGGAATTTCTAAAAAACAATTTTGGTGAAAAATTGTCCCCTACCGCGCTTATGGACAAAATTAGAACGACCAAGATTCAGACAAACATAGAGAGCTATTATAACGCGATCACCTCCTACCTGAGTCGGTTAAATAATATTTATTCTTCCGAACCTAATAGCTACAATCAGAGCTTAATCGATTCCAATAACAGGATCGCATTCGAAGCATTTAAACAAAACTTACCCGAACCAGTGAAAACAATAGTTCTTAGTCGTAACCCCTCCTCTTTAACCGAAGCGTACAAAATTATCAAGGAAACGGGAAGTCAAAACTTAGGGCCGAATAAAAAATCGTAACACCCCCAGTCATATAACAGATACAGAGACACTAACAGTAATTTCTCCCATAACAATTTCCGAAATAACTTCCATAATCAAAGACAAAACAAAGACTTAAATAACGGACGTACAGAACGATACGACAATCAAGTTAACAATCAGTTACAAAAGTTACACAACATTTCAGTAACATGACAAGCTCTTCAGGTAACAACACCCATAGAAGTACTCAATCCAGGCAGTCAAATAGGTATCATTGTGACGAATCAATGAATATAGGACTGAATCAAGAGACAAGTTCTGCTTCCTATTCCACAGGACAACATTTTCACAAAAGAGGTCAAGACTATTACCCTATACAGGGTGTCCCACGAGCAGTGTGCCAAAAAGCTAGAGCGTGTAGGTCTGGTCAAGACAAGAAAAAAATCGTATGGGAGGGGGGGGGGTCTATTCCCCCCCGTTTAGCCGGGAGGGGCAATTTTCTAAAAAATTTACTTAATTTGGAAAATAAATTATTAAAAATCAACAGTTACAGCCACAATGCCGTGATATACTTTTTTGAAAAGCCAGAAACCTCTTCTTTCATCTTGTTTCTAAACGAAGCTGTTTTAAGGAATAGTTTTTGAGAAATTAATTTTCAAACTCAAAATTTTGGAAAAAAAATGAAAAAAAAAAAAAATCGAACTATTTTTTTTCAAAATTATATGTAATTAAAAACTAATTTTTTTTCAAAAATTCAATTCTCTTATTAGTTTTTAGTTAAAAACAGAAAACCGGATGCAAAAATGTTTTGTAGTTTTTGAGAAATTAAAAAAAAACCCGAACCATTTTTTTCTAAGAAAAACCTTTTTTTTTGGTTTTAACGCGGCTGGACTTGTAGGCAAATTAATGTATGAAACATTGACATCTTTTTTATTATTTTTAAAAAATTCGGAGTTTTATGATGATACAATAAAGTGACATAGTATTGGAATAACCCTGGATTAATCCTTTTTTTTCATTGATAACCCCTGAAAACTGACCTGACAATTTCGTCTGGGTCCACCCGCCGCCAATGGGTTCTACCCGCTAGGACCTTAAGACAATAAAACCGCAATTTTTCTTTATTGAAAAACAAAATATTTGCAACCCAAATGTAAATAAAAGGCATCGCATTTTTAATAAAAAAACATTTCCAAATTGGACGTAAACTCATCAACACATTACGATGTCAAACTCATACTCTCGAGAAGAATTAACGGACATGCACTTCTGCTACGGTTTAGCTAATGGTCGAGATCGTGAAGCCGAAAGACTCTACGCTGAAAGATATCCCAATCGGAGGTGTCCCAGTCGTAGCATGTTTTCAAGAATCCACCGACGTCTGCGAGAGCACGGAGTGCTAGAGCATCGAAGAAGCGAAAGATCAGTTACAGATGGATCAGGAAGCTTAGATGAAATAATTTTGGATTTGGTCCGACGTAATCCCTCCCTTAGTACAAGGAGGATAGCTATTATGCTTTGAGTGCCCAAATCTAGAGTATGTAGAGTGCTTCATAACGAAAACTTACACCCGTACCATTTTAGGCCAGTTCAGGAACTCACCTCAAACGACAAGTTTTTGAGAGCAGAATTTTGTCGATCATTACTGCTTCGAGATGAAACTGAACGAAACTATTTTGCAAGGATATTCTGGACGGATGAAGCACAGTTTACCAGAGATGGGGTTACTAACTTCCACAATTTGCATCATTGGAGTAGCACCAATCCACACAACAAAAAACAAAATAAATCACAACACCGATTTAGCTGTAATGTTTGGCTTGGTATTGTTGGACAAACTGTAATCGGGCCCCGGTTTTTGAATGCCGTTATTAATGGAGAATCGTACCTGCAGTTCCTACGAGACCTTTTGCCCGATTTGATGGACAACGTTCCTTTGGCCATAGCAGATAATTTAATCTACCAGCAAGATGGGGACTACAGCTTACGGGTTATAAACTGGCTGGATGATCATTTTAGTGACCGTTGGATCGGGAGAAGGGGCCCCACGGAATGGCCACCTAGATCACCAGATTTAACTCCTCTAGATTTTTATGTGTGGGGATTCATGAAGAATTATGTTTACGAAGTGGAAATAGTATCTTTGGAACAACTGAAAGAACGGATTGAAGTCGCTGGAGTCAAATTGCAGGAAAATTTGTCAAGCATAGACTTATGTGCAGCCATTAGAAGGAGATATAATCTTTGCCTTCTAAAAAATGGGGATCATATTGAAAATTTATTATAATAAAACTCCGAATTTTTTAAAAATAATAAAAAGGAGGTCAATCTTTCATACATTAATTTGCCTACAAGTCCAGCCGCGTTAAAACCAAAAACAAAGGTTTTTCTTAGAAAAAAATGGTTCGGGTTTTTTTTTAATTTCTCAAAAACTGCAAGACATTTTTGCATCCGGTTTTCTGTTTTTAACTAAAAACTAATAAGAGAATTGAATGTTTGAAAAAAGATTACCACTTAATTACATAAAATTTTGAAAAAAAATAGTTCGAACATTTGTTTTCCAAAATTTTGAGTTTGAAAATTAATTTCTTAAAAACTATTCCTTAAAACAGCTTCATTTAAAAACAAGGTGAAAGAAGAGGTTTCTGGCTTTACAGAAAAGTATATCACGGCATTGTGGATGTAACTGTTGATTTTTAATATTTTTTTTTCCAAATTAAGTCAATTTTTTAGAAAATTGCCCCTCCCGGCTAAACGGGGGGAATAGACCCCCCCCCTCCCATACGATTTTTTTCTTGTCTTGACCAGACCTACACGCTCTAGCTTTTTGGCACACTGCTCGTGGGACACCCTGTATAATAATAAAAAACCCTATACGAACCCTTAGATTTATTATCGACTGCAGAGCTGAGTACAGAATTATTAACAAAAACATTTGTCATCCGAAATGGAAAGTAAAATCTTCCAATCGTTCCTTGCAAGTACTCGGGCGACGCATACGGAATACAAGATACCCCTATTTCCCGAATTTAATAGGAACGATTTATCTGCTAACTTTCTCGAATACCCCTTCCACACATTTTTCGACGGTCTCATTGGAAATAACATTTTATTCTATCTTAATCCTATTATCGATTACAGTAAAAAACTTCTTATAACAAAGGATGCTAAAATTCGACTCTACTTTACCAAAGAGGAAGAAGATTATGAAAGAAATTGTTATTGCGACGAAGCGATAACAATTTTGTCTAATGAAAGTTTCGAAGACAAAATCGACAGCAAAATCTTTTCTGGTGATTTACCGAAACCCGATACCAATAAATCATTGCTTTACTCATTCAAATCTCTTTTTTATAAAAACGGTGATAATCTTACCTTCACTTATGAAGTCAGGCAACAGGTGAGGTGCATGTCGAAGACGTAGATCGTCAAATTGAAGAGATGCTGCAACAAGGAATTATTGTCTCGAGTAATAGTCCCTATAACTCGCCCATCTGGGTAGTTCCGAAGAAGGACGCCGAAAACGGCGATAAGAAGATAGATTTCCAATGCCAAATATAGATGAAATGTTCGACAAGCTTGGAAAGTGTAACTTCTTTTCGACAATGGCGACTTGGCGAAAGGCTTCTATCAGATCGAAGTTGAGCCGCGAGATAGACCAAAGACCGCATTTTCGACAAGGAACGGTCATTGCGAATTCTTCAGAAAGCCGTTCGGTCTTAAGAACGCTCCCGCAACTTTTCAAAGACTGATGAATAACATCCTGAAAGATTTCATAAATAAAATTTGTATAGTGTATATTGACGATATTCTTATCTTCTCCACAAGTTTCGAGGAACATTTGACTTCATTGGAAAAAATCTTGCAAAGACTTAGGGAGTATGTATAACCTGAGAATACAAATCAATAAGGGACATACTATAACTAGTAATGGTATTAAACCTAATGAAGGGAAAATAAAAGCTATCCTATCCATGAAGATCCCAACTACAACGAAACAGTTCCTAGGTATTACGGGCTACTATCGCAAGTTCATAAAGGACTATGCGAAGGTAGCCTACCCCATGATTAAATACCTAAAGAAGTCGGAAAAAATTAACATTAGAGATCAGGAATACCCGAAGGCATTTAATACTTTGAAGATATTACTTACTAGCGACCCCATCCTTAGCAGTCCTGATTTCAGCAAGCAATTCGTCCTTACCACTGACGCGTCTAATTATGCCATAGGAGCAGTCTATAGTCGAATAGGTCATCCCATCTGTTACGCCTCTCGAACTTTGAACAACCATGAAATGCGTTACTCCACAATCGAGAAAGAGCTTCTGGCTATCGTATGGTCAGTGAAGTACTTTCGAACTTACCTGTATGGGCGACATTTTATCATACGCACCGACCATAAACCTCTGGTTTGGCTCAATAGTAAAGGGTCCGCCAAATAATTTTTTTTTTTTTGAAAATGCTATAAAAAAAACTACTGAATATTTTCTCAAAATTCTTGTTTTATTTGAAAGTACAATCCTTCCGGTTAATAATGGAAAATAATTTCATTCAAATGGCTGCCTCGGTTGGCCATGCAGTAGCCTACACGATCGGTCCAATTTTTAAGCACATTATCGATTGTGTGCAGCTGTATTTCACGAATGGCTTCGCGAATATTGTCCTTTAAAGCGTCAATTGTCTCTGACGCCACAAATAATAGTCCAACGGTGTCAAATCGTAGCTCCGAGGTGGCCAAACGACATCAGCTCTGCGGCTGATAATGCGATCTTCAAAAACAGGGCGCAAAACATTGAGTGTAGCTTAGGCTGTGTGGCACGTAGCGCCGTCCTGTTGAAACCAAATGTTGCCAATATCCTCCTCTTCAATTTTTGTGAACAAAAATTCGTTCAACATGGCCCGATAACGATCGCCATGGACTGTAAAAGCCACTCCTTGCTCATTTTCGAAGAAAAATGGCCCAATTATGCCTCTGGACCAAAATCCGCACCGAACAGTGGCTCGTTTTGGGTGCACCGGCTTTTCAATGTATGCGTGCGGGTTTTCTGTGCCCCAAATGCGACAATTTTGCTTGTTTACATACCCGCCAAGATCAAAATGAGCTTCATCTGAAAAGATGATTTTTTTGGCAAAATCGGCATCTTCTGTAATTCGATCGCAGGCCCACTTAGCGAAGCGAAAACGCATTGGATGGTCAGTTGGCTTCAACTCCTGAACCAATTGGACTTTGTATGGCGTCAACGCAAGGTCTTTATGCAAAATTCGTCTCAATGATGTCTCCGAAATGTTCAATTGTTGAGAACGACGGTGAATTGATGTTGATGGCGCTTCACGCACACTTTCTGCCGCAGCAGCAATATTCTCGGGTGTAAGCACTGTTTTTGGCTTTTCACGCTTTGGTTTATCGATGAGGATGCCAATTTCTTTCACTTTTTTCACAAGATAACGAACATACGGAGCTGACGGTGCTTCTCTTCTTCCAAAATCCGTACGCAATTTTCGCACACATTCTGCAACATTACCATGATTTTCAAAGTAATGTCGCAATATTTCCCAGCGTTGTTCAAGCATATACACAACCATGTTGTGCGGAAGGATAAAACTAATTATCTGTCAAATCAGACATGAGCTGAGTGTTACCATTCACGAAATAAGCACTACTTGAAAAAAAAAACGTTAGATGGCGGACCCAGTAGAAGAATTTCTTAAGGAAAATGATATCGAATTCCACAAAACCACAGGGCACCGGAAGACAGGAAATGCCGACATCAAAAGGCTTCACGGTACGCTAAACGAACACCTCAGAATAATGAACGCTGCTAAAGATAAATCTGAATTAGACGAAAGACTATTTAAAAATATTTGCCATTACAATAACACTATACATACCACCACCCACATGCGACCAATTGATTTCCTTTGCAAAAATCTAACAAGAGAAAATGTAGAGTCTTTAGCAGGAAAATTTCAGGAGAAAAAAAAGAATAGGATACGAAAAATAAACGCGAAACAATGTAACGACCGTAACTCAAATCTGTGCGCGAATATCGTTCAAAACCGGACTATCAAGAAATCGAAACCGAAATATAAAATACTCGATAACTATACGACAAGGGGCAACTACGTTACAGACAGCTCAAACAAACGTGGGACAAGATATTATACGGCACAATTAAAACGAAAATATACTCACCAGAACACACCGATTTTCCAATCACAATAATTCGAAACATATAACAATTAAAATAATAAAAAAAAAAAAAAAAAAAAACTAAATTTGTACATTTGCACATTTAACACAAACTTCCAAATTTGAATTTCAAAATAACTTATGGAATAAAAATGGAAAAAAACCAACATATGTCAAATAATGACAATCGTACTAGATTTTGGTATATGTAGATTTTTAATTTGTCGAGACGGGAAGTAAAAACGCGAATTCCGAAAATTTAGATACTATCTTGGCTGGCAGTGAAGAAAATTCAGTAGATTAGTAGAATAGCGTAATAAAAATAAATTAAAGAAGTTAAAGTTAAACCCGAAGTTAATGTAAAAACAAAACGCATTGAACTGAAATTTAAAATAAAGAGTAGAAAAAAAAAGTATTGTTTAATTCAGAGCGACGAAGCTCTAGAAAACTATATAATATACTAGGTATCTTAGGTATAACAATGAATCAGCATCAATAGAAATTGCTGCAAGCTCTTGCTACTGGAGACCTAGCCAAATGCCTCGTCACCATCAGTGCCGCGCATGAATGGATTAACGAGATTCCTACTGTCCCTATCTACTTGGAGGTGGCAGGAGTGACATTAACGTAACTCTTGCTAATGAAGCGGCAGTTAGGGCGTTTAGTTTTAACTGGAAGGTCAAGGCTGGAGTTAGCGACCATAGTCTTATCCAAGTGGTAATCGACAGGGAGCGAAGCCCCACCCCGAGTCCGAATGAGAAGAGATGGTGCACGCGAGGTTCTGATTGGAACTCATACGGTGCTCATATTAATGCGGCGATCACATCTGTGTCGCTTCAGGAATATGAATGCCTTAGTTTTGATCAGAAAGTTGCTCACCTCACTGAATGGGTGTGGAGTGTCAACGATGAGCTCTTTGAGAGGAGTCGAAAGACGAATCGAAAAGGAGTGAAATGGTGGACACATGAACTGAATGTAAAGCGAAGGGCACTTCGGAAGCTAAGGAAAAAATACCAGAGCGGCCGAGTGTCCAATGCTGAGAACTTGCCTCAGTTGGGTATGGCCTACAGGCGGTGCCTGGCTGAGTACAAACGTATGATTGTAGAAACCAAGGAGAATGAGTGGAAAAGGTTTGTTCATAGCCATAGGGATGATCCTTGGGGCCAAGTTTACAGGATATGCAGGAATTCTAATAGGGATTCCAGCATAGGCTGTTTGCACAATGGCAGCTCCATAGTTTACGGCTGGGCAGATAATGTTAGGGTTCTGTTAGGGGAATTCTTTCCTAGGTCGGACGGTGTCGAGGTCTCCTCGGCGGAGGAACCACCGGCATCACCGCAGGTCAATCTGGACGAGATAAGCACTGCGGTCTCGCTTCTCCGATCCAAGAGATCGCCTGGTCGTGACGGAATCACCGGAGAGATGGTAAAGACCATCTGAAGGTGTGCCCCGAATACCTGGTATCCTTGTATGGGGGATGCGTTGGCGAGGGCTATTTCCCGTTGAGCTGGAAGGAGGCTAAGGTCATTGTTCTTCTGAAGTCCCCCGAGAAACCGAGGAGCAATCCACGGTCCTATCGTGGCATCAGTCTGCTTCCGGTACTTGGAAAAGTGCTGGAAAGGACTATGGTGGAAAGACTCCAGAACATTGTGGCCGATATTTCCCCCTTTCAATTCGGTTTCCGGAAAGGAAAGAGCGTTGAGGACGTATGGAATTTTGTTAAGTCCCATGTTAGCGACGGAACAATATGTCCAAGTACATCTTGGGCGTTTTTATTGATTTTAAAGGCGCCTTTGATTACTTGAGTTGGGATAGGGTGCTAGCTAGGCCGCAGGAGCTGGGCTGTCGGGAAATTAGTCTCTGGAAGAGCTATTTCTCCGTTAGGAGAGCCTTTGTTTCTGGTGTGAATGAGTCGATTAGTGTGAATGTTGAGCGTGGGTGTCCGCAGGGATCCATTTGCGGTCCATTTATATGGAACCTCATGATGGATCCTCTGCTAGAAATGCTAAGCACACACTCTTAAGTGTTGTGCGTATGCAGACGACCTGCTTATCCTTCTTGAAGCTCAGTCCAGAGCAGAGCTCGAAAGGAAGGCTGAGCGGGTTCTCCCTATCGTTCACGACTGGGGCATAAGCGTTGGAGTGAGTTTGTCCGAGGAAAAGACTGTCTCAATGTTGCTTAAGGGCAACTTGAATGGGGTGAGCATCAGGTATGTGACGGAAGTCAAATATCTTGGTATCACAGTATCACAGTGGGTGAAAAGATGATGTTCATGCCTCATCTTGTGAATCTGGGTGACCGTATGTGCGGCGTGGTTGAACAGATTAGGCGATTTATTAGGACGGACTGGGGCCTGAGTAGGCGTGCTGTTCGTACCATATACACCGGTCTCCTGGTTGCTTGTACAACCTTTGGAGCATCGGTGTGGTATGATTCAGTCATTTCTGTATCGGGCCGAAACGGCGTACTGCAATGACAGAGGAAGGCACTTCTAGCCTGTTTGCCTGTGTGCCGAACAGTTTGCACTGCCGCATTGCAGGTCCTTCTGGGAGTCCCTCCTCTTGATCTTGAGATCATAAAGAGAGGTATTGCCTTCAAGGTGAAAAGGGGCTTGCGGTTAACCAGGGGAGACTGGTTGTTTGACAGATCGATGGAGGGCTATCGACCGGGGAGCGTAAGACTCTGCTTGGTGGCTGCGTCCTATCTGAATAGCAGACCAGATGGAACAATGCCCCAACGGATAGGGTTACATATCGTTTCCTGGAGGATGTCTCCCTCATGACCAGGAGTCCGGAACTGAGTTTCGGCCTCGGTTTCGGTTTCCTCCTGATGGGGCATGGGTCCATGAATGCGTTTCTGCATAGGATGCGTCTCAGTCAGGAGGCCGATTGTAGGTGTGGCTCTCCTTTCGAGGATTGGGTGCATGTTCTGTGCGTGTGCCCATTATATTCAGATCTTAGTGACCTAGATGCTATGGGGGTTAGGTATGAGGGTGAAGTATGTGACGTGAGCGGTGTCTTCACTGCGCCGTCACACATTGACAGGATGCGTTCATACGCAAATTCAGTTTTCGCTAGGCGACGGGCTAGGAGGAACTAACCTTACCTCCTGCCCTCATTCCATTTCTCCCTTCTTCCCATTTCAGTTCCCCTTCCGTTCCTGCCCCCTTTCTTCATTCCTTTCCTCTCCTTCTCATCCCTCTTCCTTCCTTCTTCCAGAATGGCTACCAGTCCAGGGCGTAGGGCACCCCAACTGGGAGCAACCCTTTACGGTTGCGAGGCTCGACCGGAGGCCTAATTCTGGTACCACGGGTGACAGGGGCCCCCGGAACAACAATGTCCCGGCCCTGTCTGAGGTAGGCCCCCTAGTGGGAGTATCGTGGTGGTTGTGGTTGTGGTTGTGGTTGTCCCAAATCGCGGGAAATTTGTTGCTTGCAACAGGGTGCCGTGACCCTTAGATCGGAAGAGGTTTAGATAGGCCTCGCACCTCACCAAGGGGGAAGATCATGTCCCCTGCACATGGCTTCGAATTGGTACTGATGGTGGCTTGTTCGGTTACGGATATAATAGAAGCCACCGGATGGCGTTGGTTAACGTTATCAACTCCTTGTGAGAAGGCCCACCGTGGAATTAAGCCGACAAGGCAGGTGACCACGTTAAACACTCAGAGCAATCTGCCCTTATCTTCTTCGTCACTATTCTACGGATATATGGCAGTTTCCAGGAAGCTCATCTTACCTAAGGTTAGCTGAAAACATGGATGTCGTACGTGAGAGTTTACGACCCTAGGCAGTCGACTTTTCGTCATTCATAAGAACTTGGCTTAAGAGGCGGAAATGGACAAAAATTTTGTTCAAATTTTTTTTTTAGCGACGAAGTATGAATAAGCAAATCAGTCTTGGTATAGCCTAAACCAGGCACACCAGATTTGTTCTGCCGAAATCACTGAAATAGTCGCCCGTTATTATGTACTGAAGCCAACATATAGCAATTATACATCAAACTCATCATATTCATTGGCTGTACGGTTCCCTTTTCCGTTCATTCATCCGTTTCCGAGCACCCGCTAATAAACATTGCGCCGTGTGTGACTTTTGTTTGCTACTTTCACAATGGCAATTCACCTTTTGAGTGGCAATTAATTAGTAGTCTGACTAACGCTTCATAGCTCTAATGTCACAAACACCGGCCGCACATGCCACATCGCGATTGGTCTAGCTAACGCACTGCATACCAAATAGAAAAGCATCTGTTCAAGCCACAGTACGTTTACACCACCGCCAAGTAATCACCATGCAATAGAGCTGTTTAAAACGACATGCCGCCGCACAACATGCGGATTGAATTATTGTGTTCAATTAAAGTACGTAGGATGCCATTAACGAAAAGTATAACTTACCTCCTGCCTCGTGCAGGCCTGCATCCTTGCAATGTCGTAATCCGAACCCTCTCCACGCCTCCAAATCTAAGCGGCAACTGGTTTGAAACAATTTTTTCTCCGCTCCTTCATTAATTTTAACGAAATTTCAAACTCGCTAGCTGCTTAATAGACCGACCTAATTGCCGTTTATGTTCCCACAGCGCGGCGCCCTACACCCCAACGGGCCAGCTACATAATACGGCAAAAGTTAACTATACTGCCCCCACGCGATACGGGCGAGGAGTAACCTTTAATTCATTGCCCTCGTGCATCTGACAATTGAACTCGTACTGCCGAGTATGAGTTCCAAGTTTCGTTATTGCCTCCACCTGCTCCTCGCCCCAGCGCCCGGCTCATCTGTTCTATGTTAACCACTGTGTAACCTTAGAACATTCTTAATGAAGCAAGAATGGTGAATGGCGAATGGCCAATGGGGAAATGGAAAAGTGTGAGGAAATAAAGAAAATCAAGAAATACTGGCTAACGGAAGAGAGAGTAAAAAAGTAATTTATTCTGCGGGGTCATTTCCGTTGATATCCTTGGAACATTCCTGTTTCGAAGCGAGTGAAAAAATTCTAAATAAATCAGTTCAATTGGGACAGCGAAGGGATGGCATGGAGGGGACTGAAGAGCGTTCATACAACAAAAGGCGAAACGATCAACTAAAGTGGAAATCCTAGCCGGTGGGAGACCGAATGAAATAGGCAACCGAGCAGGAGGTTACAGAAGGGTGGTATACCGGTTTCCATCATCGGCCATGTGTCGAGCCGGGGGAGGTCAAGGACGAAAATAATTAATCTGTTCTGCGAGTACTGCTTCGAGTGTCAACATGAAGGAATGTGACTAGGCCGCAATGTGCGCCTAGCACATGACATGTGGGCCATGTGAGATATGAAGCATGCGAGATGTGGGACATAGTCGTATGCGTGTGTGCGACGCTTTGAGGCTTGATTATTTCACTATATCGTGCGCTGCCACTCGTCGGGTTGTCAAATTCAAACGGTACACGAAAATTGTTTCTGTCTGTAGGAAGGACACGTCGGGGTCGATGATTCTCCTCAAGTATTGTCTAAGATGGAGTATTGGGGAAACATGTTTACTTACAAGGACACGGCAGGAAATGCGAATGTTTGTTAATGAAGGTGACGCATTGCTGGGTATATTCTCCAAATTCGTGTTTTCATCTGTTACACGGAACTGACAATGATTGAGGTGGAAATGTTTTTGCGATTTAGTGTCACGACAATCGCCTGAACATATTTATTTGTATTCAAGGGGGTGCGAGGATGCTCGGTTATTTATTGTCACACAAAGGCTTTCAGCAGTTTTTTTGCTACAATATATCTTTGGTAGCAGATCGATGTCTAGAGCGCCTTTAAGTGCTATTATTTTCTATTCCTTAAATTTCTGAAAAACATTGATAGTTCATAAGCAAGGTAAGTAAGTCTCTTAATCCCCAAGCCACATTTTAGCAATGGGGACAGCTTAGTAAGACATGCAGAATTTGTATAGCACTTGAGAGCTATCTGACACCAGATACCTATGGAAGAGGCTTTAAATCAGCTTCGGTTTGATACTGAACCCAGAAAATTTTTTTTTTACTTTCGACTTAATTCCTCATCAGGATATTAGGTTTCTACTTTTAGTCTTCTACCTTGCAAAGATGGGGTAGGGAAGACTTATGCAAAGGATTTCATGTCTGTCCGTCTGTCTGTACGCACACATCAAACCGAACTTTCGGAGTAGCTACGAGTCTGAAACTTAGCTGTGTTATAGAGTGTATATAGAGTACTTGAGTCTAAGCTCATAGTGACCGATTTTAGAACCCTTGCTTCCTGAAATCCAGGTAATAGACTGCAAAATTAAAGGTACAAGACCTGGAGACTCTTGTTTAAGCAGAGATATGTAGGCAAGCTAAGCAAAACTGTACTCAACCCTTAGTATGCTTCCAAAATAGTGCGTAAACTCAACATTTAAAAATAAACGGAAAAATGAATACTCCCACAGTAATTCAAGTCTGAGGTCTGTGATCTCTGCTTGGCTTATCAAAATGGGTTTAGAAGGGAATTAGAGAAAACCTTAATCCTCTCTAGGCTTGCACATATCTCTGGTAAGATTCAGCTTTCAGAACTACGTTGGTCTAACATACATGAAAATAGAGTCGTCACGCAAAAATCACGTTACACGTATACGCGTAGGCTTGTCGAACAAAGAACAAAAAAGACAGCTGTCTCCAGTTAAGGGATTTGGCTGGAGGCCCATTTATCGTGGCTCAGAGATTAAAGTGTTGTCTTCGGACGCTGTTGATACGGAAATCGAATCGCGCAACAGTGATGTCATCGAAATTAAATTTAACAAAATATTTAAAAAAATCCAAGACATGGCGCTCATGACTGTCAGGTTACACTTTGACCTTTGCTCGACTAAAGCAATCAAAACAAAATTTTTTTCGAATGTTAAAATTTTAGAAAATTCGCCATACTCGTAGGTTTTAGGCCCATGTAACCCTTTTAATTTCCAAGTAACGGGGGTTGTTCTACAACAGACCTCGAAGAACAAAACTAAGGAAACGGGGTTGGATTTCTCCATTTTGAAAATGTAAACAAAGACCAAAGACATTTGAAAGACGAATTCAAGAAGAAGTCGAACAAACCGTCCGTCGCCCATATGTATATCAAAATTGAGCGACTGGTCACGTAATATGGTATCTATGTTTAGGTCGCGCATCACCTGAAGAGTAGAAAAATCGATTGATAGACATTTGGATATGTTAATCTCCAAACAGTTTTTGGAGCACCAGATATGAATAAGAGAAGAATCTGGTACTGAGGTAATTGTCTTGAAGAACTTGGTGTCATCAGCGTACACCGAGATGTAGGATCATTTCCATCGTCTAATTACCATTTCAAAATAAAAATAAGTGGACCTAAGGAGCTGCCTTGGGGGACGTCAGAGGTAGAGAAGAAAGGGTTGGTAAAGATAGATCTGAAACGAACGTTGTTATAAGAATTTGCCAGTTATGACGACACTTCCATAAAATTAATAAAATGGTGTGAAAGCAAGGGGTAGAAAAGTATTATGTTGCAACTTTTAGTCGAAAGGCTTTCTGAAATTGATTAGTCCTCTAAGGCTAAGAGGATCACAAGTTTATGGTTGTCAGATGGCATTAAGCTGGCAGAAAGCTATGTTCCACTGAAAGCTTAAGATTTCAAAGAAAATCTTTCTTTAACTGAACCATACGAATGTTGAATTCCATGCCGGATTCGGTCTTCCCCCCTCAGTATAACGTGCAAGCTCTAAAGACCAATATCCACCGGCATCTCCTCTATTCCTCTTTCTATTTTATGAGAAGTAACGATAAAACAGGAAAACGGATCCGACGATGGTCCTGCAAAGCTAATGTAGTAATAATGCTGGAGTTACCGATCAATCTTAGCCCCGCGATTTTATATTCTGTCTAGTAGGTTTGGTGAAATCTTGAATGCACCGGACCAGACATGAGCGTTAAACTATAATTTAGGGCGCCTTATAGAATGTGGCCAGATCTAAGGGTAAGAAATATTTCTTGCATCTGCACAAGAAGCCTAGGCAGTTCCCAGCATTCTTGGCGACACTGAACATGTGGTCGTTCCAATTAAGACTGTTAAGCAACACACACACCCAATATGGAAAGCTTTTCGGCTTCCGAAATGCAAGTGCCATTCAGGGATAATGGCTGCGACTTAGTGATAAGCTTTAACGACAGGAGACAGCACTGTGTTTTGGAGGCAATAACTTCCACTCTATTCTTTTTACCCCATGAATTGATGCTTTCAATATCGGAATTTAACTGTTTACAACCGAAAAGCAGGGTCGTAAAATAGTGAATGAATATGACAAGCTAAAGGTAGTGTCGTTGGACTAGATATGACAGACAAGAGATCATTAATAACAATGGGAAATAGTGTCGGAGATAAGCCGGAGCCTTGAGGAACACCAGCATTTAAGAAATGGATTTGAGACTTGAATCCATCCAAAACAACTTGCATTGAACGATTCGAAAGGAAGTTTCTAATCCATTAAAGAAGAGAGCCATCGATCTCGAAAGCACGCATTTTTGACAAAAGGGCATTATCCCAAAACCTGTCAAATGCTATCGAAATATCTAGTGCAATTATTTTGCTTTTAATTGCTTGGTGAAGCGAGCGATTCCACTTATCGGTGAGATATGCCATCAGATCACCAGTTGATCTGTTGCTACGGAAACCATACTGGTAGTCATTGAGGAGTTTCCATGATTGAAGATATTTCATAAGCGATTTCAACGTTTCTATGATCTTGGAAAGAAGGGATGTTAGTGCAATGGGTCGATAGTTGGAGGGAGAAAAAGATTCGCCTTTATTGGGTATATATGGACAAATGTTGTTTTCGAACTACTTGAAAAGAGTCCAGAAGAGTAAGAAAGGTGAATAAGCTTGCGCAATGGTTTTGCCAGATCACCTCTTCAGAACTACCACCTGGACCGGCGAATTTGTGTATGTCGAATGTCATTGTGGATGAGCGTAGTTGAGTTTTTTTTATTTTTTTTAACTGTTACTACCTTTGGGACATTGAAGGATTTTACGCTTCAATTTTTAGTCGGATAGGAATTTAACCCTTGGAATGTGGATCTGGCTCGTGTTTCCTGTTTTCGGTTTTCTTCTGATCTGCTTGCCTTATAGGCCCGAAAGCTTAATAGCCTCTTTTCAGTTCAAATCATGTTTTATCCTTTAGCCTGGTTCTTTTAATTCTACTAGGAATAAAATTTGCCATGCCAGTTCTGATAATATTTGCGATAATATTAGCTGCCGCGTTCATATCGTTGCTGAGGAAGCACAAGGACCAGTTTTAAGATTTGAAGTTGTTAAGACCACACCAGTTGGGTTTTTTGTACAGCCATACTGTTTTTAGGAGCTTTTTCTTTAACTGGGTGATGGAAGTTCGGGAATTTAGATGATAGTTGTCGGACGAGCGACAATACATCAATGGTGTATTTGTTGGGCTGAGAAGTAAGAAACTAGTCCACCGTGTTGGCGGTATAACCAGCAACATCGAGGATACTCGACGGCTCATTTACAAGTTGAGTTAATTGATTTAACTCGACAAAAAGCCATCGAAAATTATAAATATTGAAATAGCCCTTTAAAACGATTTCAATGCGAGGGAACAGGGAAATAATTCTTTGGAAGGAATCAGACAGTACATTTGATGAATGCATCAAATGTTGCATTTATGTCTAAATTCGGGGCTGTGTGAATTTTAGCCATATGACATTAATTTCCGTGAAGAACAAATGGCTATATTGTGGTAGAAATCGATGTAATCAATCGACGTAAACGGCGAGATCGTGATGGAGTACGAATAATGGCACTTAGGAATGGCATCCAGGAAGACTGAATTCCGAGGGATCGGATTTTTCAGCGACCTGTGTTTCACATAGTACCAAAACAGCCGGCATATGGAGGGAAGCGTGGACATACGTGGCAAAGAAATTCTTTCGTACCCTACAAATGTTGCAAAACTGCACACATACATCCCTCATCAATATAACCTATGTATGTGGAAAGATTCGGTTATATACGGTACGTTAGAATCTATTTTGGATGGGTGAAGGTACAACGCAGAACAGAGCATTATGTATGTAGCTTCAAGTCAGAATAGAATAAGCTGAGGCATTTTGGGACACATCGTCATATATGATACTCTGACATTTAAGCTTTGGTGATGTTTAGGGTGTGAATAGAGAGTTAATCTCTGGAATACAAGTTATTGAAATGGTAATCGTTGAGAGAGATATAATAAATAATAATAATAATCAGTCAGTGAGTGAGAGAGTGTGGGGCAACACGCATCACGACTTCCCTAAGCCATAATTTCATTTATAGTAAAAATCGAAAAGAAAAAACGAAAGTGATTTGTTTATGTATAAAAAAAGTTGAACGCAGTGATACTAAAATAGAGTGCAATGACTGTAAAAAATTGTCTCATGCAAAGTGCGCCAATTTATTAATCACTGATCGCGAATACATGAAAAAAAAAACCGCAAAATTTGGAGATTCTCTCAGTGTACAACGTCGCGGCGAAGCTCTCCTCCCCTCCCGTCCCTCCTTTCAATTCCAACAGTCACTGAAAAAGAAAAACAAATAACAGAAAACATTACAATGGAAATGATATTCAATGAAATCAAAAACTTACGGAAAATAAACGAGGAATGCTTGGCCATGGTCACTTCCATACAAGGTGAAAATATCCAACTTAAGTCCAGAGTCCGCGAGTTAGAAAATAAAATCAATACATTAGAACAATCCAAACTCGATAAATCGATTCACATATTTAATGTGCCCAATGTTGACAATACAACCGCAATGAAAACCGCGTCGAAAATTATTCGCCTTGGTGTTGGGTATGATCTTGACGAGCGAGACATTGACTCTCTCTACGTCAAAAAATTAAAAACAAAAAGGAACCCCTCTTCACCCACAACTGTACTGTCTCGGAATCTGACCCAACAAGTAGACAAGGAGAACATCATGGAAATTAAAAAGAAGAAGAAACAGCGACTAACAACAAAACTGTTAGATGAAAATTATGATGGTTCGCAAATTTTTATTAATGAAAATCTACTACTAATGTGAGAATATTGTATAACGAAAATAAAACATTTAAACCCATATGGATGAGGAACATCAAAATTTATTTGCGTAAAAATGAAGGTGATATTGCTTTCAAGTTGAGGTGCTTTGAAGACCTCGAAAATCTTAAATTAATGTGAAACATGAATAAAAACAAGTCATCCAACGCAGGAAATTATGTTGTTTCTCATTTCTCTACCTTACTCATCCATCAAAATATTGGTATGTTTAGGAAAAACGTTGATCTCTTCCTAACACATATAAACACATTCAATTCCAATGCAACTTTGATTGTACTTACTGAGATCTGCTTTTTTGACTACGAGCTATTCAACTATAGTATTCGGGGGTATGAACGTTACTTTAATTGCAATAACCCGTATAGCTCAGGAGGTGTCGTTGTTTTCATTAAAAAAGATTCAGAAAGCGACTGTATAGTAGAGGAAAATAGTGTGTCCGGCGCTGATATCATAAAAATCACTTGTCTTATATGTAATGAACCTTTTACCATTTTGTCTGCATCGAACTCACGCAGGTATTGACGCTTTTACAGAAGAATTTAATAGGTTACTTAAAGATGTAAAGACGAAGAATGCATTGGTAGCAGGCGACATTAATATTGATATTCTGAGAAAAACCAATAATTCATATAACTACCTTCTTTTAATGTGTTCTTTCGGCTTAAAATCATTAATTATGGAACAAAGTCGTACAACAGATAATACTCAAACATGCATCGATCATATATTCGCTAGCTTAGACTCTAAATTTACACACAAGCTGTCTGGAGAGGTACTTGATTATAAAATCTGACGAAACATAAACTCAGAAATATTTCAAAATGATTTGGATCGGTATATTCCTTTTAAAACAATAAATAAAATTAATTACAAAAATTAGTAGAGTACATAAAGTAAAAATTCTGGGAGCCGACTTACGAAGAAAATTATCCATCCCTAGCTTATGATGTCTTTTTAAGAAATCTCAGAAGCCATATAGAGAAAAGCAGTGTAATACATAATCTAAAAAATTCACGTTTTAAACGTCTTAGACCATGGATCAACAAAACGCTACTTCCAAAAATAACTAAAAAGAATGCACTGAGAACGAAATGCAAACGTTATCTGTGTAATCAAGCAATGAAAAAATGTAAAAAAGCAATATAAAAAGTGAATGGAGAGTGGTAAAGAGCATTTTAAATAAAGGTAAAGAAATATCAGATATTTCAAAGATTGAAGTTAATGGCATTGTGATCCAATGGACATTGCCAATCAGTTTAACACTTATTTCACTTCTATTGCCTCTGATTCAAAACCGTCTCTTGTCCAATACAGTTGCAGTTTTAATATGTTTCCAGATGTAGTTGAAGATACTTCGGTAAGTAACAGTTTTGTTTTCAAACCTTGTACACCTGTTGAAATCCATACATGTAAAATGTCACTTGACAATAAGAGCTCTTGTACCTCGGATGGCATTGCCAACAGCTTTCTAAAATGTATCTCGTTCTACATAATTGATGTAGTGTGTTACCTGTTCAACCTTAGTGTCAATTGTGGTATCTTCCCGTCTGTATTTAAAACTGCTAAAGTCATTCCCTTATTTAAAAACGGAAATAGAAATTTAATAACCCAATATAGGCCTATTTAAAAGAGCAGATGAAAGTTCGCATTGTGTCATTCCTAAATAAAAATCACTTTCTACGAAATGAACAGTTCGGTTTTCGAGAAGGTAGGTCAACTGAAGATGCGTTTTTAAAGCTGTACACCGAAATTCACGATAGCTTCAATAATGTCAACCATAATATGACACTGTTCATAGATATGACCAAAGTAGAACTCAGAGAGTAAAAATGGGTAAAATCTTCAGTAACCAGTTACAGATGAAAAGCGGTGTACCGCAAGGTTTAGTTTCGGGACCACTACTGTTTTTATTATGTGTTAATTCATTGTTCCATCAAAATTTTTGTAGCACAATTACTGCTTTTGCTGACGATATGGCGTTAACTTGTGACAATAAAAGTATCCTTGGCTCGGCAATACAGCTACCTACATATGGACTTACATAAATATCTTACGACAATGGTTCACCAAACACGACTTACTAATCAGCAACAAAACTAGGCTTATGATTTTTAGTTTAAAAGGATCCACTTGACTGTGACACCATTTTCCATGCAAGCTCTTGTTTAAAACTATCTTTATCTGTCCATACTTGTGGTGACTATAACTTCCACGAAAACTTACCGTGCAATTGAAACTGCCTTAAGATTCAAGGAGTTGAGAACTACAAGTATCTAGGCTTGTAATAGATAGAAATATGACCTGGAAAGCTCACGTTGAAAATATAAAACAGTATATATTATCTGTTACACGTAAAATGTACCTTCTAAAAAATAATGCTCGTGTTCTATTACCGCATTGCGCACTCTAAGCTACAGTATGGTATTGCTAGTTGGGGTAGTGCCTATAATAGCACGACCGAAGCCCTTGTAGTAAGTCAAAAAAAAAAAACCAGTCAGGTTAATTTGCAGGCAAAATTAATCTTCCCGCTGGCAACTTTTTCTAGTTTACGTATACTTCCAATGCAACATCTCTACATCTTTAAGGTACTTAAGATCTTCTTTATTCGAAGCGGATATACTGCGATCCTAAGGAGTTCAAATATATATAACCTAAGAATTAACAATATGACTATCTCGACTGTGGCGATTTCTAAAAGTATCGCACCTAACCTATTTCATAAAGAATTATTAAGGAAATTCCTTTTCAATATGGATAGCTCTACAGTCGAAACAAACAAACAAAATAATCTTCACATTGATATCATCCTTGCTACTTCTCATTTTTGCTTATGTTTGTATTTAATTTCTTAACCTACTCACTCTTTGTTCAAATATTTTTAAAATAAGTTGCTCATTTTTGTAAAATAATCATTTCACTTATTTCTATTTTTTTCTGGCTCTACCCCACATTTCATCGCATTGATATTGAATTATATAATATTAAATAGAAGGATCATTTGCCTCTATTCCCTTATGGGCTACAGAACGATACTATCTTCCTTTTCTTAAATGACTGTAAAATGTTTTATTTATTATTTAGAAATGAGCAAAAATAAAAAAAAAATAAAAAAAAATTGCTCCGGCTGATTATATGTACTAAATTTTTCTTGCGTTGGACCTTATTCGTACATAATCCGTGGTCCTTATGCAGAAGTCCTCTCAGGCTAGTGCGGCTAAAAATCATCTGGCGATACTGTATAACATTCTCTGAACATTTTCGGCAATGGTATCAATATCTCAACCGAGCGCGCAGGGCAACCTCTAGTATAACTTATCTAAACCAATCTCACAAATTCATGAACAGTACCTACGGGCGATTGGCACATTATTTCGAATGAAGTTCCTTTTGAAATGCCGCACTTTTTCCACAACACAGCAGTCACTGTGGAAATAAACTTTCGGTAGTTCCCACCGTTTTTTTGTGTGTAGATTGACTCATTTTGCAAGAATCGATGTAGCCAGCCAATGGCGCAACCTGTATTATTTGGGAATTTTTTTAATTCTTACATATTACACTGTATGATTGAAGGTATTTGGCCTTATAGCTTATTTAGTGGACTTTAACCAGACTATTCTATAGTTGAGAATAGATCATCTTTTTTTTTTTTATAACTCGTCCAGGTTCAAGAGACTTATGCTCTTATGGTTTGTGTCGAAGATATTCGTTCGCTACTCTTCGGGAGTGGTTGTCCTTGATAGGATTTGGGAGATTCGACTGAATTTGCGTTGGTTGTATTGGGTATATAACTTAATTCGTGCGGTTTTTTTTTCAAAATTTGAATGTTTATTTAAGAAAAACATGTACAATAGTATTATTCAAAGTATTGCCCATCTGAAGCTATGACTTTTTCCCATCTTTCTGGCAATTTGTGGATCCCATCCCAAAAGAACTGCGCCGGCTTGGCAGCCAAGAATGAATCAAGCCCAATTTTTGATATTCTGCTCTGATGTGAACCGTATTTCAGTGAGGGCGTTCTGCATCAACCGGAGCAAATGGTAGTCAGAAGGGGCAAGGTCTGGGCTATAAGGCGGGTGGGGTAAAACTTCCCATCCACTGTTTTCCAAATAGTTCTTAACCGGAATAGCAACGTGGGGCCGATCGTTGTCATGATGGAAAATTATTGCCTCGTGTCTGGTCGCATATTCCGGGCGTTTTTCGGCTACTGCTCTCTTCAAACGGATTAATTGTGTTCGGTAGCGTTGTCCATTGATGGTTTCACCCGGTTTTAGCAGCTCATAATACAGCACACCCTTCTGATCCCACCAAATACAGAGCATTACCTTCGCGCCATGGATATTCGGCTTTGCCGTTGATTTGGCTGGTTGGCCGGGTTTCACATATGATTTTTTGCGCTTGGGGTTGTCGTAATGGGTCCATATTTCATCACCAGTAACAATCCGATGCAAAAATGACTTCCTTTTGTGGTGTTCCAGCATCATTTCGGACATGCAAAACCGCCTTTCGACGTCTCTCGGCTTGAGTTCATGTGGAACCCAATTTCCTTGCTTTTGAATATATCCAGCTGTTTTAAACGTTTTGAAATGGCTGCTTGAGTGACACCCAAAGATTCTGCGAGCTCTTCTTGTGTTTGGCAACAATCTTCATAGAGTAATGCTTCCAGTTCTTCATCTTCAAACTTTTTTGGCTGCCCAGGACGTTCATCGTCTTCCAAACCAAAATCACCATTTTTAAATCGTGCAAACCACTTTCGGCACGTTCGCTCAGCTACCACATATTCACCATAAACTTCCACCAAAATACGATGACTTTCGGCAGCAGTTTTCTTCATATTAAAGTAATGAAGAAGAACTCCCCGCAAAAACACTTTTTCAGGCACAAAGTTCGACATATTTGAGTGAAAAAAAATGATTGTTGTGTACGCTTCAAATGAATGACATATACTGAAATGACGTACAATGACAGTAGCTTTCCAACGCATGTTCCAATGGAATAATACAAGTTACGCCATCTCTTAGCAAACCGCACGAATTAAGTTATAGATAGTTCACAGTAACTCTTTTGGTTTCCATGTCATTAAGGTGTTATATTGGAAATGCACACACGGAGTATGAATTTTGAAGTGATCTTATGCTGCGAGTGTTATGCCTTCGTTAGCACTTTTTGATCATGTCTCATTCACAACTGATGATATTGTACAGTTATTCCGTATAGGAATTTTTCTTGACTACTTGACGGACTTGAACTACAGACCTTCGGCACAACAGTCGGTGATGATTACCATTGCACGACGACCACCCCAGATTATCTGAACTCACTTAAGTTCCTTCCCTTTTTTCCATGCCATTGCCAGGTCTTCCTATTTGTTTATTGCGTCTTTGAGGAGTAAAGCTTTTTTTTCACGCTGTAAATGGATTATGGAGATCAGTCTAAAACGTGGTTCACATATAATTTTTATACTGGAGAGGCATACTGCCAACTCAAAGGGATCCTCGTGATATAGCCATTAAAAGCCAGTACACCGACCTTTGAATCATGGTGCTATTTAAAAATATATACAAAAATAAGAAATAAGAAAAATGTTTTTTTATTAAACCTTAAATTTTAAGTTTTAATCAAGCCATTGGAATTTTTTCGAACTAAGGACAATATAATTAAAATGTAAATCTGTATTCGAAAGAACCGGATGACGGGACATATTTCCTAAGGGCCACAATCTCGCGTGGCCTTTGAGCCTTGAAACAGAACCAGGCGGTAATGGAAAACAGTGTGACCGTATTAAGGTCAACACTAGCCTATGGAAAGTCATTATTGCATTCCTTCAGTACCGGATACTGCTCGCATCGACTGCGAAGTGTGCAAAATTAACAATTACCTGACTGCGCGTCCTTTTTTGGAATAATTAAAAATATATTGCGGCAAGCCCAATAGTAAGTGAGCCTTACACCCGGTACACAACAATGCAACGCCTTCAACGCTTTAGCGGTTTTCAGGTATGTCAGAGTCGAGCTTTAAATTCTTATCCAGAATTCCGTCATTATTCAATAAATTAAAAACGTATCAATGAACAATAAACAATAATGGCAAAGAGCAAAATTCGCCATAAATATCCATCGCCACCACTCTTTGCATGTTTCGCATTTGTGCGCCTTGTACGCAATTAATTTATGTATGTACATATGTCCACCGGCACTCCTGCCACCACGCTTCCTGGACTTTAGGCTGCACCCGGTATTGCTGGCGCGATAACGTGTACAATTGCTATTATGGTAAACACTTCCGCGAAAAAGGTAGTTTTTTTTGCAGAATAATTAACGGAAAAAAACCCAACTTGTTACACTAATTGACGCGGCATGACAATTTAAAAGTATTTATTACACTTTTTGCCACAATGCTTCTTGTTGTTTGTTTGTTAATTTTTTGGTTTTTCAGAAAAAATCTGTTTTTTCGCTTCTTTGGTTGTTTTTTTCTCGCGCTTCCAGTAGTTTGGCCACAACAATCCAATTTGACCGCCGGAACATGAATCATGTAAAGTGGCGCGATAGCAAGCTTGGGACGCGACGTGATGTCGGTTCATCATTTTTATGTTTATTGCCGCCATTCACACTTAATTGCCCTCGACTTTTCAACTCGACTGTGGGCTTTGGTTAAGTTTAGTTGCATTTCATAGATGTTGTAATTATATTGAAAAGATAATAATTTTGTTCGCGTTTCTTGCGTATGATTGACATATGACGATGTCATCGACCTGACGCGACTTCATTTGTCAAAGAGTTTCTGTTCGATCGGGTTCGAGAGGTATGGAAAAAAAATGTCTGGATTTGAAGGATTTTTTCACTGATTTGAGAGGCAATCGAATAATTGACTGTCGCGCCATCGATGTGGAGAATTAGCAGACCGAGGAGATCAATTAGTCAACAAATGTGTGCTATGCGCTTGTCGATTGCTCAGGTGTCCTTCTCTTTTATTAGAACGGGGATGACAATGGATGTTAATACGGCTGACGGGCTTTTGCAAAAGGTTGACATGTCGGGACGTTCAATTGGATTAATGATACATGAATTGCGACTCATATTATTTTTGCATGGAGTTTATGAAAGGTCATCCTCTCATCAATGATTTTTGTTTAGATTCCTATATCGCTATAACTGATATGGCATTTTATAGCAAAGTCACAACACTCTTTTTAATTTATTTAATTTTTAATTTTTCGTGGAGGCAAACACCCCCATTTATTGAGCTTAATTCAAGCCAAACTTTATCTAACTTAATAACTAATGAGAACGGATGAGGCCTAAGTCTGGAAGGAGGGTAGGCTATTGAGAAGACGTTAGCTATGGAGTGGTGAGGTTGAAATCGATGTTAATATTCGAATTAGCACTTGCCAGCATACGGGAAATGGGTTCATTGCAGCCGTATGAGGTGAGAAGAGACGAGGATTGCGTGAGGATGATGTCAGATACTCTTCTTCTTTCTTGAGCATCACTTCCACTCGAAGTCCAAAGGGCCCATTGTGATTCCCTTCATTTGTGGAGTACACATACGAGGGTGGTCCGATAAGTACTTAGCCTCACCGCCAGATGGCGCCAGTATCGCAAGAGCAACTTACAATCGTAGTACATTCTAGTAGACGGCTACTGTCGAAATTTCAGCCGGATCGGACTCGTAGTTTTGTTTTGACCGCGTGTGGAAGCGAGAGTGTCCGTGGATTTTAGAAAAATGGAAAAAGAGCGATATCGGTCGGTGATTCGATTCTTGTTTTTGAAAGGGAAATCAAAGAGCGTTTAGATGCTGTGTACGGTGACTCTTCTCCTTCGATTGCGGCCATCAAAAATTGGTGTAACGAGTTTCAACGTGGTCGCACGACGGTTTTTGATGAGCCACGTTCAGGTGCCCCGAAAACGGCTACCACGGAGGATAACGTGAAAAAAATTCCACGATCTCGTATCGGCATACCGCCGATTGATGGTGCGCCAGATAGCTGAGATAGTAGGCATTTCAAAAGATCGCGTGGGTCATATCTTGCATGAAATTTTTGGCATGAGAAAGCTGTCGGCGCGATGGGTCCCGCGTTTGCTCACTCCGGACAACAAGCGCAACCGTGAGACCACTTCAGAGCAGTGTTTGACGCTGTTTAAGCGCAATCCGAAGGAGTTTCTGCGTCGTTTCGTGACATTCGACGAAACATGGATTCACTGGTACACACCAGAGACTAAGGAACAGTCGAAACAGTAGACTTCACCCGGCGAACGTGCTCCGAAGAAGGCAAAGACTGTCCCATCGGCCGGAAAGGTGATGGCCACCGCTTTCTGGGATTCACAGGGTGTGATCGACATCTACTACCTGAAGAAGGGCAAAACGGTCAAAGGGCTGTACTATGCCAAATTATTGGGCCGATTCGACGCCGAATTGAAGAAAAAACGGCCCCCCTTGGCGAAGAAAAAAGTGGTCTTCCACCATGCTTACGCACCGGCTCACACCTCCGCCCTCGCTACGGCAAAATTAGTCGAATTGGCCTACGAACTGCTACCCCATCCACAATATTCTCCAGATTTGGCGCCATGCGACTCATTTTTGTTTCCAAACTTGAAAAAGTCACTCGCCGGGTAGAAATTTCAGTCGAATGAGGAGGTCATTGCCGCCACGGAGCCCTACTTTGTTGGAGCATCGCTGGGTCAAGTGTATCGAGCTTAAAGGGGATTATATTGAAAAATAAACCGCCATTTCTCCAAAATTTTTGTTTTTCTTTTGTAGGCTAAGTACAATACTTATCGGACCACCCTCGTGTAATAACCTGTCCTAGCACGTGGTGGTTGAAATCACCCCGTTCTCTTTGTGAATTTTAGAAAATCCGATATATCTGCTTTTGCCACGTCCGCAATTTCTGTAAAGAATCTTTGGGCCAGCGAAGCTAAGAGCCGATTCTGGAGAGCTGGACAGTGGCAAATAAGAATTTGGATCGTCTCGGTTTCTTTCTCATCGCCGCAGCTCCGGCAGAGATCGCTGGATCCCGAGTTCCGTTTTCGGAGCATTGCTCCGATGGATCACTCCGACGAGCATACGGATCGAGTTTCGGTCCAGCGCCAAGAACTTCTTTGTTTTCCCGATATTGAGCTCTGGCCACGATGATTTATAATTGCGTCATTTATGATCCGGCATAATGTGCTGATCGGTGGTTGTAATGACGTGTCCGCTTCGCTGATGTCCATTCCAGACCCTTGCCTGGCCTATTCGTCCGCTCTTTCGTTCCCTGCGATTGAACTGTGATCCTAGACCCATCAGAGTGGGTGTCTGGTGGTGTCTGGTGGACTTCAGTGAGTCGCGACATCTCCTTGTACAGGATCCTATTGACCTCAGTGCAGCCTGCCTGTCTACAAAGATAGTGATATTCTATGGTGGAATATCGGTTACTTCTAGGTGTTTGGCTGCTTTCTCTATTGCCTTGATTTCTGCTTAGAAGACGTTGCGTAAATCAGGGAGTCTGAATGATTCCCATTTGTGCAGGGTATCAGAGTAGAAACCGACCCCAGTGCCTGCATCCATTTTCGATCCGTCGGTGAAGAGGGTAATCTCGTGGTCGTGGATCACGGCGTTTGATAACCACTCGTCTCTGTGGGGGAAAAAGATTGGTATTCTGAGAGAGAAATCATTGTGGGGGGGAAACAAAGTCGGTCATAGCTGCGAGGCTACTAAATTCATGTTTCTTTCCTCATGTATGGCCGCATGTCCATAGTTGGCTTGTTTTCTTAAATAGGACTCCCTTAGTCTGAGAGCGCTCTTTGTAGCACAGTCTGAATTGATCCAGAGAAAGGAGATGAAGTATCATGTCCAACTCTGCTTGTGGCTTGTACTTTGTTGAGCATGCTCATATAGCTTTTCGTGCTGCTGGCAGTCCACCAGACTAGAGCCTCATAAGCTAAAATGGGTCTGATGATTGCTGTGTACATCCAATGAATGATATACGGTTGCAAGCCCCATCTTTTGCCGAAGATCTTTTTCAGCATAAAAAGCATTCAATCCTGTTTTCATCCTTTCCCCCAAGTTCCTTTTCCACGGAAGTTTGGAGTCAAGAATGATGCCTAGATACTTGGCTTCCGCTTTGAGTTTGAGTGGAGTACCCTATAACTTTGGGGGAGCAAGTATCGGGATTTTCCTTTTTCTTGGTCATCGACATATGCTATGGTCTTTGTGCCTTTCTCCATGAAGATTTTAAGGATTTTTTTAACTGAGAGAAGCCGCAGTAGAGGAGAGAGAACTTTCCCCTGTTGACTGCCTTTAGTTGTCACTTTCCTTATAGAGCTGTGTCCAATGTCTGCATTGATAATTCTGTTCTTCAACATATTTTCAATCCAGATTACAATGGATTTGTCTACTTTTATGTCCTCTAGAGGTGTTATTATGGCCTCTGTGTTTACGTTGTTGAAGGCCCCCTTTATATCGAGGAAGGCTGCCATTGTTAATTCTTTTAAGTTCAATTAGCTCTCAATTTCACGAATAAGGTAGGCGTGTTGAGTGTTGATGTGTAAGATGTGTGAGCTGATAAGTCCTCTGATGTATAGGTCAAGGAGTCTTTCCAATGTTTTTAATAGAAACGACGAAGGACTGATTAGCCTATAGTCCTTTGCGGCAGTTTGGATTGGTTTGCCTGCCTTAGATATGAAAACTACCTTTATCTCTTTCCACTGTGTTGGGATGTACCCCGCGCGCAAGCAATTGGAAAAAATGCTTACGAACTGGGGTACAGTGTGGATTTGTGTTTTTTGAAGTATCGCTGACAAGATATCGTCCGGCCCCGAAGACTTAAAAGCTTTGAACGAATTTATTGCCCATGGTACTTAATTCATTGTAATAATTTCATTTATTACTTCTTCGGTTGTGTGAACCGTAGGAACCGTCTTCGCGGGGGACAGTGGTTTCAGGGGTTTTACAACCTGGGAAGTGGGTTTCAGTCAGCAGTTCTAGGGATTCCTGACTGAATTCTGTCCAAGAACCGTCTGGTTTAAGGATATATCCCGGGACGCAGGGGTTCTTGGATAGGATCCTTCTGAGCCTTGCGGCTTAGTTGAGATCCTCTAATGATTCGCAGAACTCCCGCCATGATTTAGACTTTGCTGCTCTTGTTTTGCTCTTGTATTAATTGAAGCTGGCTTTGTAGTTATTCCAGTCTTCGGTTCTTTTAGTGATCTTTGCTCTATTGAATAGAGTTCGGGACTGAGCTGGTCTTCCTGCGAGCACGCTACAAAGGACAGGATTTGTTGAAAGCCGCTTTCAGAATTCTCACAGATTTTCGACTGAATTCTCAATGTAAGTTGGATCAGGATTAGTGGTGGCTTGTAGCGGTTCTAACCTGTTGGCAACTAGGTTTGAGAAAAGATTCCAGTCTGTCTTCTGAGGGTTTCTGAAAGGTTTCGGTTTTTCTTTAATGACGTTAAGGTTGAAGAGTATCCGGCTGTGGTCAGAAAAGGAGCAGTTAGTGGACACTCTCCAATCCTCTACTCAGATGGAGTCAGACTCACTTAGTAAAGTGAGGTCAATTACCTCTTCCCTAACCCGATTGCGAAACGTGGGTGTATTACCTTTCTTGCAAATATTGAGGTTGGTGAAGATAACGAAATCGAAAATGGACTCACCCCTTTTATTGATGTCTCTGCTTCACAATTGAGTGTGGTGTCCGTTGGCGTCGCAGCCTATCAATAGACACAGTCCGCGTGACTTGGCGTGTCGCACGAGTGTTCGGACTGCGTCTGAAGGTGGATCCTCCTCATCGTATGGTAAGTATGCGGACGATAGGACCAAAATTGATTTGTCCTGTTGTTCCTACGTTACCACCGTAAGGTCTCCGTTGCTGTACGTACCTAGGAGAGAAATGTTTAAGTATCTCTTGGCGACTATACAGGTTCGTAGCTTACCTTCGGTATGTGGATAGTATAAATTATACTCCTTAGACCTCAATCCCTGAATTTTGTTCCTAAGGAGCCAGGGTTCTTGGATTAAGGCTATATCCACATCTTCCTGCAGCATGTACATCATCAAGTCGTCGGTGGCTGCTTTGCAGTGGTGTAAATTAATTTGCACCACTAGCAGCCTCCTTTGACTAGCCGCGTTCATTGGATAGCCTGACCCTCTATAGTACTCAAGTTGATTAGTTTAAGACGGTCTTGATAGGGCGGTAAGAACAAAGGATTGTTCCAGGGCAGACGTCGAAGAGAGAAACGTAGGAACGGACGTTTCGATTCTAGATATGTGGGTTTGTTGATAAGGGGACCATACTTGAGATGCGTATTCGAGAAGTGGGCGAGCAAAGGTAATATAGAGGGATCGAGTCACGAAGGGATTGGAGAATTCTTTAGATCTACGATCTCGAAACCGAGAGCAGAGTTGGCTTAAAGAATTATATAGTCAATAGGTGCGCGAAAATTGAGCTCTCGGTGACATATGTAGTATGCCAAGATCGCGGATAACATGAACGGTTGGGATAAAGGGATTATTGAGGAAGTAGGGAGGAGGAGGAGGTTTGATTCGTTTACGTAAAAAGTTAATTTATTGGCATTTGAAAATGTTAAGCTCCAAGCAGTTTTCGGAACACCAGACGGATGTTGAGATCCGATTGAAATAAGGGAGGAGGAAATGGTCTTGAGAAATTTGGTGTCTTCGGTACCGTGAGATGTGGTAATGTTTGAGGATAAACTTAGTGTCGTTAATGGTAGGAATAAAAAGAAGTGGACCTAAGTGGCTGCCCTGAGGAACTCCGGAAGAAGCTAAGAAGGGGTAGAAAAGGCAGATCTAAACCGAACACTGTAGTAACGGTTTTTCAAATTAGAAGATATCCACTTCAACGCAGTGGGTTCAAAGCATAGGGAGGACGGTTTGAAGAGTATAAGTGTGTGGGAAATGTTGTGGAAGGCTTTACTGAAATCAGTTGAAACGACGTCGATCACATTTCCATTCAGTATGAAGGACACAAATTCGACAATGTTTGTGGTCGTTTTTGTAACCAGGAGTTATTAAAGCGGTTCTCCATGTTTGGGGAAATTCCCGAAGTGACAGGAATGAGTTGAATATTTTTGAGAGCGGGACAGAAACAATGGAGTTTAGTAATATGGCAGGGAGGCCATCGGGCCCAAGAGTAAATTTATCATGAAGCTGATTAAATTTATTTTCAATGATATGGGGGTCAATAGTACGTGGGAGATTGGTCCAAGGGAGAAGTAGTGTCCGGTACAAATAAATCTTTGGCGAAAGATTGTTTGAAAAAGTTGGCAATAGTTTTGGAATCTTTCGAGGGTTCACCATTAAAGGAGAGTGAAGTTGGGTAGCCATCAGATTTCCTTTTGTAGTTGACAAACTGAAAGAAGAACTTAGCGTTCGTTAATAAGACTGGCTTGCACTTCGATCAAATGGCGATAGAGAGAGTTATGCAGCTCGGTGAATTGCAGATAACTACCAATGTAGTTAGAAAAGTCATTGAGAGATTGAGAAGATTGCTCACAGTTTGTTTCTTGTATTTCTTAGTGAACGAAGCCTGCGATTATACCAAGGAGGGGATAAATCTTTGGATCAGGAAAGGTGAACGTAAAGAGAAATAGAATTGAATATTTCTCTGTAGAAAATGAATATGGCGTCGTTTATTGTAAGGCTGTCCAAATCGAAGGAGGCGTTATTGAGATATTAATTGATTAGGTTGAAATTTGCTTTGTGGAAGTCGTAGGACTTAAGAGGAGGGGAAGTATTCAGTGGTTGAGAGTCGTAAAAAAGTGAGAAAAGAAGGGAAGGATGGTATTTGTCGATAAGGAAAGGGAACAAACAGAGAAACTAAGGAGGTCTGTTTTGAAAATTAGGTCTAGCTGTATACCCATGTAATTTGTGGTGCCACTAACTTGGCTAAGGTTTGAATCAGCTAGGGGATCTAAGAAGAGACATTTATTGGCAGCAGAGGGATTATTGGCAATGTAAAATGATTGATCGTTTGATGGAGTCCATTTAAGAGAAGGAAGATTGAAATCACCAAAGAGGAGGATTTCATCATTTTCAGCAGATGACATAGAGCTCTTTACGGGGCAGTACAATCTTAATTGAAACGAAGTCGAGATACGGGGAAAAGTATAAGGGATGAGTCGCCACGACAAGGGCAGGTATTGGTAGGTCGGTTGAGATCGTCGTCGCGGTAGACTTAAAAATTTGATGGGAACAATTCTTGGTTACTTATGTTAGGGATCAAGTTGGTTTCAGTCAGATCAAAGATTTGGTATGGTAAAGCATGAGACTGTTAAAAGACTGCTTGGTTTTTTGAGCGAAGACCTCTTACATTCAGATAATAGAAGGTGAGAGAAAGGTTAGCATGAGGGCCAGGAAGAGAATGGAAATAACGGTATCGTGGTCTCTCTGCTACGCTGGAGGTTGGATATCCGCTCTGAATGGATATATTGACGAAAGGTATCTAGATCGTTTGATACTTATTGGGGGAGGATATTGAAGAACTCGTGATACTTAATAAAGAGGCACTTGAGGCTGGCAAAGTCAGTAGGGAGACCTTCCTGTTGAATGGAGACCTTTACACTAGTCTTCGTATTATCTTCATACCTTACCGAGTCTGGTTTATCATGGAGATAGGCCAAAGAGTGACGAAAGTTTTCATACGAGAGAGCATAGCGGTATTCAGTGAGGTTATTAACTTTCTGGGTAATTTTGACTGAGGGGGGCAGAAAGGGATCAATGAGAAAGTGGGTGGAGTTAGGCGGAGACGTTGTTGAAAAAGGAGTTGAAACTGTTGGAAAAGAAGTGGAGTTGGCTATAGTGTGAGAGGGCGAATATGATGAAAACGGATGTATTAGAAAAGGCGGGTGCTGAGGGCTTGACGACGTTTGAGCTGCGGAAATTAGGAAACTTGTGTCCAGATTTGAGATCGAAATTAAGAAAAAAAATTAGGAAGGGGTGCTTGTGTTGGTGGCGAGGGGCTAGCGGTGGTAGAACAAGCAGTTGGAATCAGATTGAAGGAAACTCGTTGACGTGTCGGTTTTGGTGGAACAGAGGAAGAGGTCGCTAAGACGTGTTCTGCTGTTGTGCTGTAAGCGACAGGACAGAGCAGGTTAAAAGATCTAAATTAAGATCACCTAATACGATGAGATTTGCCATTTTTTCATTAACAGGAAAATTAGAAAAATCATTTAAAAATGATTGACAAGGTCGAGAATGAAACCTGTAGGCACAAACAAAATTAAGACGAGTGTTGTTGATGCTAAAGGAGATCATAAGTACATCCGCCCTCTCTCACTTGAAGGATATTGGTACCACACTCATAGGTACCATGTACAAAAATTCCTCTTTAAAGACGATGCCGGCCAGAATGTTACCGTCCATGGAGAGCGCGATAGAAACATGATCTATGACTTCTCCGTTCCTCAGTTGAATATCATTGACGTGACAGGACTTTGGTGCAACATGCGACACGGTGTGCGACATCATTTACTCATTGCGAGAAACATTTGCTGGCCTCCACTATCCGGTGATCCCACACCTTTAGATTACTTTCTTTAATAGTATGTAAGGTCATTAGTCTATGCCAAAGAACCCAAGACATTGGACGATTTGGAAGCCAGTTTTCATAGTGTAATTGCCGATATATGGTTGGTATATTTGCACTATAAAATTGTCGAAAATTGGACTTCAGAATTGCGCTTCATTCGTTGTAACCATTGGGTGAATATACCCAACGTTATATTAATTCACTAATGGTATAAAGTTATATATTAAGTGCAACTTATATTATAGACATTGACGTTAGTTTCAAGTATTTCATTTCATATTGATTTTGTACACCTCTAAAAAAATCATCCTTTATTGAAATAAAATAGTGTTTGTGTGATTTTCATTGCTATCCCCACTTTTCATTAAAATTTTGTATTTACAACTCTTTTTCTACCCCTTTATGGCTTTAATGCAAATTTTCATTCTGTGAATGCAGATGAAAGCTATTGAAAATTCAGAAGAGTCAATTCAATTTCTTTATACCATGAATAGTAGTCATGAAAGGATACGACTTTCTGGGAGAATCACTGCAAGGATTGTAGCATTTGTGACTTGACTTGAATTAGAAAGTTTTTTAAATGGTTCTTATAAAAAAACTTGCTCCCAATAACCTTCAACTAATGGAGTTAGTCGTCCAAACTTTGCCGACACTTCTCCTTAAGTTTGTTTCTGTGTCTCCTCAATGCCTGTTAATAGCTTCGCATGACTCACGCCCATCTTAATCGCTCAGCATTGCTACCTCAATTTTAATTCACCAAGTTTCAAATGCATCTAACCTCATGTGCTCATACATATGTAAAAGATATAGTATCCCGGCACTAAAAGTGAATCCTAAGAAGGGAAGCATGAAGAAAGGAGCTCATTAAAATGTACATGAATAGAGCAAACAAAAGGGACCGCGGCGCATCCAAGAAGAGCGCCTAACCTAAGGCGTGTACCTAAAGCGTACTGCCGTATTATTCTGAGTTAAACCTCGGGATAGGTTTTACATTTTATGAGGTGCACGAGAAGCTAATTACGACGAATGAAGGAAACGGGAATAGGGAGAATCAAAACAAAAGCAGTGCGATGCATTGTTAGAGGTTCCTGCGTATGCAGGAGCTGATTCTGATGAGACGCTCCGTTGATACGGTCGATGGAGACCAGGCCGGGGGCTGGCGGTAAACTCGAGCTAATTGCTTTAATTGAAAAGTTCGCATTTCATAAAATGCTTGAATTACCCAAGTTCGGATGTGCAGTAAAGGTTCCGCAGACGGTTGCAGAAAAGTTGTGAACTCGATAATATTATTCTTGCATGGTGAACCACTTAAGGAGTTTTCTGTTTTTCTCTCTCGTTTTTCTTCTTTCTTTTTTTTTTTTGGATAGAGAGAAAAGATATTTTCATTTTCGTGGATGAATACTTTGCTGGCGGTTAATTATCACAGAAGAAGAGAAAGGAAGGAGGAGAATTGTGTCTGTTTCGTATTATCCTTCAATCGTCCAGGGACAACGCAACGACTTAACTCTATGGAGAACTCAATTAAAACACTGCAACAAGGATGGCTACAAGCACGGATACTCAGTCCCAGGTGCCAGACGAGAGCGAGAAAATTTACTCGAAAGCACTTAAAGTCCAATGATAATAAAAAGAAACATCGAAACCCGCAATACATTCGCAATCTCGGCCACCTCCAGTCCAGAAATTGTACCAACAAGATGGCTGGAATGCTACATTGTGTAGTGTTGAGTATAGTCAACGCCCATATGGAAACGTTTCGAAAAGCGTCACCGAACGCCTTGAAGCAGTTTTTGGCAGAGAGGTCCTCGTAGCCCGACTATTGTTATTGAGATGCAGTTTCTGGATGAAATTCAGTTTCGAAAATGCTTGTTTCGGCAAGTGGGTAGAGGGTAGCTGCTATATATGCTCTTTATGGATGCGTCCTCTTGATTGCGCTGTTATGTCCTTCTGAAATGATTTTAGTGAAATGAAACAATTTCATCACTTTGCTGCTACAAGCCCTTTTCATCAGCATTGGTGCCATTCTCTGTGTCGCACGATTTTATTGACACTCGAGCTGGGGAGTGTCCTCGAAGGATTGCCACTACAGGAGGATCAGATTTTGGATATTGTATCCGCATACCTCTTTTTCTTTCTATTTTTTCTCCGAACGGGTTCTTTCGATATAACCATTTATTTTTTTCCTTTCACTTCGTTTTTATTTTCCCTTTGTCCTTTGTCTTGTATTCCTGTGCATCACGATGAAGATGTGTCTTTTCCTTCTTTTCATTTGGACTCTGATGGTTTCCTCTATTCATTCATCTCGTCGCTTCCGACTAAGAAAAAGTAAGGAGTCAGAAGGGATAAGAAACAAAAAATTGGAGGAAAGGATGAGCTGCCAGTTGGAGTTGGGTTATTAAATTGAAGATGCAGAACTAAGCAAATTTTTTTTTTCTCTCCCCCAACTTGTTTTTGTTGTTTCGCTCGTTGAGGTAACGAAGTGGGAGAGACGATGAATACCATTGAGTTAAATAGTTTCAGTACGGAACGAGTCCTTTTCATGCTCGGATACGGTTTGGGACGTGATTATCGTTATTTGCTCGAAGGACGCTTATAGAAGATGGAAATTCCCAGAAAATAAAGAAAAAGTAATGCAGAGATCTAGCCAGCTGGGGGATGGATACAGAAGTGAACTTTAGTTTTCAAATTGATGATCTCAATTTGAGTCCACAGGATTTAAGATGTTGCAGTTAGGTTTCATTTATTGTATAAAACAGATAATGGGTCCCTGAGCGAAGATACCAAAAAGTGCTACAAAAGCAGCGATTGTGTAAAAAGTGTTTACCTTTGTCAGTAAAATGTTGTTTTGAAGGATGGGATTTTTTTTTATAACTAAAGAGCGCTTAGGAGTAAAGTGACAAGGAACATTTACTTTGTCACTCTAATATGATAAACTGTCTTGTGAATATTAATGTTCTTCCAACAAGAGACGTCTTTGAAATGAACGAACGAGTTCATGATATTTTACACAATACTATTTTGATTGAAAAGGACAATTTCGTGGACAAGCTCTTACAACCCACGAGAAATAGTACAATAGAACTTCATCTAAAACGGGCGCCATTTTGGTAGGATTTTTAGGCTGGCGGTGTAATTGAGCCATATTTTCTAATGTTATACTGCTACGACTGTTTCAGTAAATAAAATTGTAATGAGCTTTCGTGGCTGATGTATACTGGCCGAGACCGTCTATATCACAACCAATGCGCACCAAGGCCTCCGCAGTACTCCTTAATTCCTTAAATCTACCCTACAATATATATACATATATAATATATGTATATGCTCCAGCATTGGAGACAGCGAATTATTTACTTCAGATTTCGTTCTGTGTTTGGCCGACGGGCATCACATCTGCCGGTCCGGATGGTCGCGCAGTTCTTTTAGCAATCCACGGCCACTATGATCCTTTACTATTCAAATCGTCGAATCCCGATGACTTCAATTTCATCAGTGCCTCGCAAAGTCTCCTTAAAGAAAACTTTATCTTGCCTGCTGTTGCGTAGGACCCTTACAGCCCACACATTGCTACAAACTCGCCGTTGATTTCGTCGACTCCATATTTGATATCGCTGAACTCAATGACATTATTACTTCAAAATTTATATTCTTAGTGTGCGGTTTCAAAGCACACCTTAAAAGCATGGAAACAAAAAAGTTACTGTGAACTACAACTAACGCGATGAATTCAATCGAATCTTTCGAATCCTATCTAGGACAACTACCTCCGGAGAGTAGTGAACGAACATCTTCGACACAAACCATTTGCACCCCGTCCAGGTTGTATGACAAACACCATAAGGGCATAATTCTTGAACCTGCGTGAGCCCTATAAAAAAAACCGATTATGAGATCCATGATATCGCCGCTAACCCCTACTTAGGTAAAGAAATGCTTTTCACAGATCATCTCTCTGACTCCGGCCTTCTGCAACTCAGTAACATCACCAATAAAATGGACAGACAACTCAATTTGATTTTCTCATCTGATGCCTAAACTGCGTTGTTACCCCAAATAACCATCTTCTCTCTTCGTTAGACACCTTTCTTTCTCCTATATCGGTAACTCTTTCACTCGAGACTCAATTCACTATTCTTCCTCCGAAAATACCTACTGTTTCAATCATCCTACTCCCCTACCTGAACCGAATACAATCCTCCATTATCTCCGACCCCAATTGTTTCTTCCACTAATGCAAAAAGAAAAACCGATAACCACCAAGCTACATTTAACTTTCTCAATACCCCTTCCAACTAACCCGAAATAATTGCCATCTTCCTTGCTCATTTCTTCAGCTATTCATTCACCGACTAAGACCTTCAACCCGATCATGACTATTTTCGATATTTGAGAGACTGCCCCCAGACATCTCTTGTCTCACTGAACATAACACCCGATCTAACCACCGAAAAAATACGGAAGCTAACGGACGACTACTCTCCCGGTCCCGACCGGGATCGGCTACCTGCCATAGTTTTTAAAAAAGTGTGCGAACTATTTTATTTTACCCCCTACCGCTTTATTTTAAAGCTTCATCTCTCAATGACTCTTTAGTTAGCCTTGGAAATATGTTTATATCATTCCAGCCCACAAAAAAGGACTAAAAAGTGATGTGTCCAACTATCGTCCCATTGCCAAGCGCTCATGTAAGAGCGTCGTTTATTCTCACTATTCTTTCACTGCAAACCCATATTTTCTCCTAACCAACATGGGTTACTAAAAGGTCGATCGACAACCACTAATCTAGTCGAGTTGGTTTCACAATTCTTGTATGCACTTGAAGCTGGCAAGGAAACAACGCCTTTGACAAAATGTCTCACCAAATTATTCTTCTCAAGCTCACTGCCCTCGAGTTCTGTCCCGGTTTTATTTTGTGGACCAAATCTTATCTAGATCGTCAATATAACATTATTTTCAGACCTTCTATCTCTGATCCAATCAATGCTACTTCCGGTGTCCCAAAAGGTAGTCAGCTCTGCCCATTGATATTTATTCTTATATTATGCCGATGATATAAAAATATTTAAACTCATATCTTACCTTGTTGACGCGTGCTCTCTCCAATCTGACCTTAACAGGTTCACTACTTGGTGTCAAAAAAAGCATCTCGAGCTCAATGCCAGTAAATGCCAAGCCATCACTTACTCTCGCACGTGACCACCCAGAACCTACATTATTCCTAATGAAACCGTTTCCCCTGCCAATTTCTTGGTTGATCTAGAGATCGATAACATCATCAAACGAACCAACTCCGCCCGCGGTTTCGTGAAATGTTAGTAAAAAGAATTCTCGAATCCTTACGTTAGAAATCATTATACTTTTGTTAGGTCACTTCTCAAATATGCTAGTCAAGTCTGGTCCCCCTCTAACGAATCCCACACTATGTGTATTGAGGTCATTCAAGGTAGGGCTGACATTATTTAATTAACCACCTTATACGGATCGCCTAAAATTAATCAACCTCCAACCCCTTAAAGATCGACGTGATGTTTGCAGATATTCTTTTTATTCAGGACCTTCTTAGCGGTAACGTTGACAGCCCCACCTTATTGCACATGATTTCTCTTAACTCCAATCCGCGTAATCTTCGGTCCATGCCCCTTATCCTTAAAAACACTCATCGCACAAATTATGGCTACCACAAACCAATGTCCAGAATGCTGCGCAAAGCTAACACCAATCTTTTCGACTTTCACATCAAAGAGTCCAGTCTCAGAATTGTCCTACACCACAACTCTTCACCCTCTCCTTAATCGTTTCCACCTTGTCACCTAGTTAAGGTGAGTAAGTCTTACATTAAAATAATAAAGTGCAAATCAAATCTAGAAGTCACATACATTCATTTTGTGACACTCACAGACTAACTTTGTCGGAGGTATAACCCTTTCGGGACAATTGCTCATAGTTCGTCACTTCTGAGACAACACATTTGACTTTGTTTAATGTTATGCTTGAACCATGCTCACTTCTGCTTAAAAAGCAAAGTGCTTGTCCACCCATATGTTATGGTTTTTACAGGACTTAATTGAACGGCAATGTGCACCACACTTTCCCATCCCAGCCGTCACTGACAATTTTCCCTTTTGTGGGATTTACAACCATTGTGACAGCCATAGCTGTTAGCCTTTGTCGTCTTTGACGTGTGGTCTTAGGTATTTATTTACGAGGTAAGCTTTACCAGGACGTGTTTTCTTTGTTTTCAAATTCTTTTGTTTATTTTTCAGGATGAATCTTCCCCGTAGTTTGTTCTTTGTACTGCACAAATAAGTAAAACACCGCACCTATCTGTTGGAAATAATTAATTTTTCTCTTCTTTTGCAAGGGAGGAATGAAACATTTTTCTTTCAAGAATTGAAATGTAGTTGACAGACTTTTTTTCATTTTCTACAGGTGGGCCCCACAAGCCAGAGGGCTGGTAAAGAAACTACTTTGCGTGAACTATTTCCGAGACGTGTGATTTTTCGAATTGGCACTTCAATTGGTCTTCGAGATCATGCGATTTAATTTCATGCAATTTTTTCCATAAAGAATGTGTTAAAGATAGGGTCAACACCAATGCTCTACACACGATTCGTGCGCTTGAATTACAATATCAGAGCTTTCAACCGTGAAAATTAGTAGGATTACATCAAAGCGTGATAAAGGATTTGATCAAAAGAATATAGGCTAAGCTGACACGGATATTTGGCAGATATTGTACCTCGTGCCTCATGATGATGCCTGATGCGTAAGATTAAACAAAAAAAAATATCACCACTTCACGTAAAAATGTAGTATTTTGGTCATGATCTGAAATGACACCTCTAGTTGGATGCCTTTATTTCCGCAGGTGTTACTGACAACAATACTTCAGGAGATCAATATTTCGCTGAGAACCAGTGCCTGTTCGAGAATCCGAATCCGGGGTTATCGGCACTTGATTCATTAACTATTCACTAACTATTGACCGTTCTGTAATGTCCTGATGCGGATATTTAATTAATATATTTTGTAAAATATTAAAAAAAAAAATAAAAAGGCAAAAAAGGATTTTATTTTCCCTTAATATTCGTATTCTTGAGAATCACAATTACCCAGGGAAAAGTTGACTGAATTCTACGGTTTCGGTTTGGGACGTGGCTATCGTCAAATGCTATAATACTTTCATCTTTTTGTCTTTAGCCGCCATCAGACTGAAAAAAAGAGTTGTTGGTTATCCGCACTGTATGGCTCTGTTACACCTGCCTGCGAATCTGGAAACTCTTACCTAAATCTCAGAATACAAATTCTGATTTGCACCGATAGTCCTAAGATGGAGCATGGCATATAACCGGCCTCTATTATCTATTAAATATACATTCTCAGCAACATCATACTCCGATTGGGTTAAGCAATAAAAACAACAGGATCTCTCCTCTGGCTTACAAGCCACAGTTAGGGGAATGTTAATGTGGCTTCCTTGATTTCATTTTTGATATTATTGATTCCAATGACATTGCTATAATCTGTGGCAAGTTCAACCTTCTGTATTGGAAATAGGCTAGATCATAGATGAAACCCACTTTTCTGCGACCGCGATTAATACCCCCTCTATGGTAGGAAATCCTTTCCACAGATCGTCTCACTGATTCTGGTTTCATGCAAGCCAAGTATATTGCCAATAATATGAATAAACATCGCTCTTCTGATCTTCTCATCTGATGCCGAAAAATGTATTATTGCGGCAAGTAGCTACCTTCTCGCTATCGGGACACTTTCACTCGACAGTCACTTCAATCTTCTCCACTCCGAAACGAAAACGCACTGGTTCAATTTCTGAAAAACAAACTTCTCAAAAGTAAATAATCTGCTCACCAATATCAATTTAATTTTCATTTAAGCCCTAACACGCAGAGATATGATATATTCCAAAGTACTCATCATCTCCTATTCATCAAAATATAATTGCACTTTAACTCCATCCTGATACGCCAAGGAACTACGCTTTCGGCACTCTCACTTTATAATTGCAAAACTTAGACTGATTACTACTCTTGTACTTTAAATTTTTTTCAATATTTCTGCCAATCATCGGAAAATTGTTGCCAAATCATGACCCCTTTTGTTAGCTAAAGGGCTGCTCATAAAAGTCCCTGCTTTCGTTGGACATAACTTTTGCCATTAAATAATTCGTGACGACTACTCGCCCGGTCCTGAGTGCCTCTCCACATAGTTTTAAAAAAAATCTCAAAACAATAGCTTCTATCTTTCATAGCCTTATTTCCAAGTTTCAGGGAATCGTTTCTCGGCTTTGAACAAATGCTTATATCCTCCCAATCAACAAAAAATAACCAAAGAATGGAGTGCCCAGCTATCGCTTCATTACTTAACTCTCTTGCATTCCTAAACTCGATAAAATATTCTTTCATTGCAAGCCTTTTCGTTAAAAGGTCGACCAACAACCACTGACCTTGTGTTGTTTTGATGGCAAAGAATTTAGCACCGATTTCAGCAAGTTCTTCGATAAAACCGCCCACCAAATTATGCATTTTTAATGCACTGCTTGTGGTTAGGTGGATTTTCTTCTTTAGATGTTTTTTATCCAATTGATGCCTCCTCCGGAGTCCCCCACGGCAACCACCTCGGTCCATTAATGATGACATCTATCACGTTAAAAACTCTAATCTCTCCGTATACTCTGATGATACTCGTATGTACGAAAATCTCCAAACATAGGTACATATATCTTGCTGATTCCTTTTTTTTTTGACCCGACTAAAAACGACTCGGTCCTAATAAAACGATTTCCTGCTCAATGTTAGTAAATGTCAAGCTTAGTCAAGCTGTCTTAAACGACTCTTAAGGGTGGTCGTGGTGCAATGGTAATCATTACCGACTGCTGAGCCGAAAGTCTGTAGTTCAAGTTTGTACATAGCCAGAACAATTCCTATACGGAAAACTGTGCAACAACATCAGTTGTGAATGAGAGGTGATCAAAAAGTGCTGACGAAGGCATAACACTCGCAGCATAAGATCACTTCAAAATTCATACTGTGTATATGCATTTCCAATATAACACCTCACTGACATGGAAACAAAAGAGTTACTGTGAACTACAACCAACGCAAATTCGGTCGAATGCCTCAAATCCTATCTAGGACAACCACCCCCGGAGAGTAGTGAACGAACATCATCGACAGAAACCGTCTGCACCCCGACCAGGCTGTGTGACAAACACCATAAGAGCGTAACTCTTGAGCCTGCACGAATTATAAAAAAAAATCCACTCAGCTTGTATTGATGCCCTTCGTGGTCTTTTTTGGGTTCATATCTATAATTTATGGCATTATACGGGTTGTCTAAAACTAATCAACCCATAGTCCCCAGAAAGAAACGATCGCAGATCATGACCAATTCCTGAAATCATGCCCAATCCTCTGCCGCTGTCATTGACCTTCTCCTTAATCATTCTCTCTTTAAAATGTATTAAGTTTATTTGAAATTTAGATTTCTAGTTATTTCTTTCTTTTGCTAAGATTTGCATTCAGCTTATAAGGCGATAAGAAAAAAAAAAGCCAACGAATAGGCCAAACTCGGGACCACAGCTAATACGCATAGTGCGAACACCTTTCTTTTAAGGTCCGTAGTTGAATATAACTTAGGCTCTGTCAACCTGCAGCCTTGAAGATTGACAGATCTTTAATTTGCCAGCGAAAAGATAAGGAAGAGGCCTTAAAGGTCGATAGAAATTTAGTGTTTTTAAATAACCAGAAGGATATTGGGTTTTGATCGACTAATTCGTAGCACAATGCGGAATGAACAGCTTGTCGTTTTAGCCGATAGCCTCAGGAATTTAATGCGGGGAGACAATTTATTTTAAGCCCAAAGACAGTCATCATCAAAAACCATATGTAACCCCAGTGCTGTCCAGTTTTATTATCTTGACCTCTTGGCAATGTATTTTCTACATCCTTCCACACCCATGTCGATCAGGTCATTGAAACGCTAATAAGCCGTCAGACTTATGAAATATCTTGAGTTGAGGAAACTTCTCAATCAAAATAGGCCACCAGTATGGTTTTCGAATATATTCACCATATAATCTTTGGTAACCCCCAAGGTTCTGTATTGTCTGCAATACTATTTCTTATTATTGTACATGGTTTTCTGACGGATACTTCTAATCCAGTTTAGTCCAACGTTGCTTGGGTGATGGCAATTTTCTTGATCTTTGATTTTCGTTCCCAGATTCACGAAACTGTTCTGCGGTGAGAAAATTGGGAGAGCAGCATCGCTCTTACTCATTGAATTCACATTTTGAGCATCATTTCATGGGGCAAAAACAAGAAAGTGGAAACTAATGCTTAAAAAATATGGTGTGACTCCTACTGGGAATGTGCATTACAAAATGCTAACGATCCTTTCTTACTTTCTTAGGTGCAAGAACTATTTTTCCCCCACCGATCTGTTTATAATTGATTGGTTTCCTTATATCTAGGCAGGTGCACTTAAGAGCTCGTTACACTTTATAGATAAAATCAAATATTTCCCCAATTATTACAAAATCCGTAAATTTACTGGAACATCGCACAATTTCTGGCCTCTTCTAGTCCTATGGTGGTTTCTATAAAAAAAATTCTGACGAACTAGACAGCTGAATTTCTGCCAACTTAACATCAAAACTTATACAAAACTTGTTCAAAAAATAAGGTGACTTTCTGGATTTGGCGAGCTAAGTACATTCGAATTGTTATGTTGATACACATAATACATATGCTGACATAGCTATAAAGGAGAGACATGTTTTGGTGTCCTTGACGAGTTTTTGCTCTTTAAAAAATGGCCCACGGGTTCTTTATTAAATTTTGTGTGATCTAACGTACTTGAAATGTTGACTTGGTTGACTTGGCGATTTATAAATGATACAAGCCTTTCACAGAAGGCTGAAAATATGATAAAAATGATGTCCGCCCTGGACACCCCAGCTCGTCAACAACTGATGAAAATGCAGAAGGAGTGAAGAAATCGGGAATCACTATCAGAGAACGTAGTGAGGATGTTGGCGTATCGATTAACTCATTCCGTGAAATTTTTCCAGATATTTTGGTCATGAAATGTGTGCACATTTTTACCAAAGAACCGTCGTGCGAGCATTGCTCAGAAGCTGTTGAATGACTTGAATAATGATCTAAATAGATTTCCTGAAAAGGATCATCTCGGAGATTTAAAACGGGTATATAGTTATGACTTCGCGACCAAAGCCCAAACATCCGAATGAAAACTGTTGTATTCACGAAAACACACGTTGTATGATTATGCTTTATTATACAATATTATACTTAAGAATAATAGAATTACAAGTAGTTAAGTTGTAAGTAGAAGCCCAATCCCGGAAACCAGCAACCAACTCACATGGGGAAGACCATGTCGCCCTCTAGTGGCCAAAGGTGTAGCACGGGTAGCTGGAGTACTATACAGGGATGTCCAACACCTCCCCTTTTTAGTATTTTGTTCCCGCCACAAACTTATCTACTGGTCGACGCTGTCGTTCCGATCTCCTCGGAATGTTCATTGGGCCATCATCATTATCTGTCATTGACATATGTGTAGTTGTAGCTTTGTCTTCTGTGTGTGTGTCTATGTTGAAAATATCCAGAGCTGTATCCCAAGTGGTGGATCGACTTGAATTTTTCGAGTGTTTAAAACGGATCTGATTCGCATGTGCGCGAATGTGTTTTCCATTGTCCAGAAGGATGTTGTAAATCACTTTTCCTTGTCTTTTAACCACTTGTCCTGATGCCCACGTAAAGTGATTATTATTGTAAACTTTTGCATACACAAAATCTCCCGGTGTAAAATGTTTTTCTATTGCACCATGTTTACGATTAAATTGTTTCCGCATAGTGTTGTTGTTTTCAGATTCGACCTTGAGATGTCTTTGTTTAGATGGTTTAATCAAATCTAAAGCTGTTCGAATTTTTCTCTGAAACAGGACCTCGCTTGGTGACTTCCCGCCTGGGGTGTTCTTGTTTGGAGTTGACCGGTAGCACTGAAGGAATGTTTGCAGGTTGTAAGTAATTGTTCCCTCTCCATTCAATTTTTTTAGTGATCGTTTTAATGAATCAACAAATCTTTCAGCTTGACCGTTTGACATGGGATAATATGGACTGGAAACAACATGTCGGATACCATTCAATTCCATAAGTTGTTGAAATAGTGAACTTGTGAATTGGGTTCCATTGTCCGAAACAAGAGTTTTGGGAACTCCAAAGCGAGCAAATATTTCTCTCAAAATGTTAACAGTTTGTTGTGCTGAAATGGACAATGTTGGAATTATCTCTGGCCATTTTGAGTACGCATCAACGACTACGAGGAAATAATAGTTTTCGATGGGGCCGGCATAGTCAATATGAAGACGTTCCCATGGCTCTGATGGGGTTGGCCATGGTTCAAGGGTTGTTTTGATTGGTGTCTTAGCTGCATATGCGCAATTACTACAGCTTTGTATTAGATGTTTGATATCTAAATCTATGTTGGGCCAATAGACTAAACCCCTGGCGATAGACTTTGTACGTTCTATTCCTGGATGACCTTGGTGAAGTTGTTTGAGAATACGCTGGCGGAACATTTTGGGTATTACCACGCGCGTTCCATACATGATAACGCCATCTACAACGGATAATTGCTCCTTGCGGTGAAATAGTACTTTCTCCTCCTCGTTGTAATTGTTGATGTTGGTCGGCCACCCTTGAACTATATACTGAAATATACGTTTTAATGTCACATCTTTCATAGATTCACTTCTTATCATTTTATGAGTTACAGGTAATGGTTTAAGTGTGTCGCTGAGAATTTGTTTTACTTCGTTTTCCATTTTGATAGCTGCTATGACCAATTCCGAATTGTTTTTGTCCTTGTCTTTGCTTATTAATCGTGATAAAACATCAGCGTAACCGAAGCTGCGTGTGGAAATGAAAGAGATGTCGAAATCATACGCTAATAATTTCAGTGCCCATCTTTGGAGACGATTAGCTTGGTGTACAGCGATCCCTTTTTTCATTCCAAATATTGCGAGTAGTGGTTTATGGTCTGTATGCAAAGTGAAAGTTCTTCCAAATATCATTTTATGGAATTTCGTAACAGCGAAAATTAAGGCAAGCGCTTCTTTTTCAATCTGGCTGTACCCTTGTTCAGCTGATGTTAGGGAACGTGCTGCGTGAGAAATGGCTTTAACGGATCCATTCGCATATTCGTGGAGAATGCATGCTCCTATTCCGTACTTTGACGCATCTGCTGCCACAACAATCTTTTGCGTTGGGTCGTAATGTGCCAGAACCAGTCCTGAAGCCAAAATTTCCTTTAATTTTTGAAAACATTTGTTGTGAGTTTCCGTCCAATTCCAGTTATTATCTTTTTTTAGTAAGTCATCAAGAGGACCCCTATGGTTTCGCATTTTATCTACGAATTTTCCATAAAAATTGATGGCTCCCAAAAACGAACGTAGTTCGGAGACGTTTCTGGGCTCAGGCATTTGAGTAATAGCTCGAATGCGGTCTGGATCCGGTTGGAGGCCCTTCTCATTGATAACATATCCAAGGTATTTGATTTCATTCTGGAAAAATTTGCACTTCTCGAACTTTACTTTAAGACCATAGCTTTGTATTCTTCGAAGAACTTCAAATAAATTACGCCTGTGCTCTGCTTGATCTTGTCCGGCGATAAAAATGTCGTCGATGTACGCAGCAACTCCTGTCAAGCCGTTGAGCATTATATCCATGATCTGTTGGAAAATTGCTGGGAATGTCTTGACGCCGAATACCATCCTGTTGTAGCGGAATAACCCGATATGCGTGTTTATTGTTAATAGGTGCTTTGATTCTTCGTCTACTTCTATTTGTAAGAAGGCGTCGCAGAGATCTATGTGGCTGAAGTATTTTGCGTTTGCCAATTTAGAGAAAATGTCCTCCGGGAGTGGAAGTGGATATTGATGCGACTCTAGGACGGTGTTCAATCCAGTGGAGAAATCAGCACACAGCCGTATCTGTCCGTTTGGCTTCCTGATGGCTACAATTGGGGCTGCCCATTCTGAATAAACAACCGGCGAAATTACTTTTGACTCGGTTAAGCGCTGCAGTTCCTCTTCGACCAGATGTTGGACAGCGTATGCCACAGGGCGTCTTTGTTTAAAAACTGGTTGGGCATTTGGTTTTAAAAGCAAATGTGCTTTAGACTTGGTGCACAATCCTAGTTTACCGTCAAAGACATCTGGAAAAGAAAGCTTTATATCAGTAATTTCGTTATTAATGGTGTGTTTAGAACTTCCCCGATTCTCGCGAATACTGTTGCAAATGGATTCTATGGGAAGCTTATCGAGCTGAAAAGCCTCTATCCAGTCTAGACCCATGACGTTGAGGTCGTCAATGGTAGTCACAAAACAAGTTAATGTTGCTCGCTTGTTGTTGCATTCCACTGTACATTCGAACTGTGTTGTTAATGGCAGTGTTCCAGTAGCACTGCGAGCAGTGTGTTCGACTTTGGTTCCTTGGGGAATACCGAGTTTCTTGAAGTTTTGTTCTGATATGATTGTTATGTCCGAGGCTGTATCGAATTGTAGTTCAATCACTGCATTATTAATTTTAACTTGTATGTATTTGCGTCGTGAACAATTGATTTTGTTTGTAACGAATATTCCTCTGGACTTGAAAGTATTGAAATTTGAAATGTTGGGCTTCTTTTTGTTGAATTTTTGTTTTTGCTGACGCCGTTTTTTGTTGTAACAAAATCCTTCTTTGTGGCCAATGGAGCCACATTGTTCACATTTATGGTATTTATATGTGCATTCACGTGCGAAGTGCATACTACCGCAGAACCAGCATGGTGTCTTGGGCTTTGATTTATCTTTTGTCGCTTCTAGTTTGGGTACTTGCGCCTCTTTGGAACCCTCTATTAATGCGGTATCAGCTTTTAAATTTAGGAGTCTTTGACACTCAGTTGCTAGGGTGTCCAAAGAAATGTTCTCGCTGTCCAATTTCGTTAACATTTTTGTCCGGACTTCGAAATCAGATGGAGATTTAAGACCCATGATGAATATTAAACACTTAAATTGGTCGAGTGTTAAATCTTTCAATTTAAAAAGCTCACAATGTCTATTTACAATTCCTGCGTATGTTGTGAAATCCATAGAGGTGTCTTTTGTAATTTGAAGGCAATTGTATCTTATATTGAATTGTGAAGTCTGCGGTCCAAAGAGCAATTTTAATTTTGATACTGTTTCCTTGAATGAGTATTCTCGTGGATGTTTTGGTAGTATATAATTGATGTATTTGTTGTGCACTACTGTATTCAATTTTCGAAGTAAGAGTCGGACTTTTGCGGCATCATTTAAGTTAGCGGCATCAATTTCAAACAAATCTTCGTACCGAGCAAACCACGTGTCGAATGTGAGATTGAGATCGGCCTCGTGAACGAATTCGGTAATATTTGATGATAGTGATTCGATGATGAATTCTGTACCATTCTGTAATTTCCCGCTGCTGGAAGTTGATGTAGATGTTTTAGAAAAAAGTTGTGCTATGAGTGTTTGCATCGCCATGTTATCCTTATGCTGCTGTTCTTGCATTTGCTTTAAGATGGTTGCAAATTTTTCGTCCATGATCCTCGTCGCCAATTGTTGTATTCACGAAAACACACGTTGTATGATTATGCTTTATTATACAATATTATACTTAAGAATAATAGAATTACAAGTAGTTAAGTTGTAAGTAGAAGCCCAATCCCGGAAACCAGCAACCAACTCACATGGGGAAGACCATGTCGCCCTCTAGTGGCCAAAGGTGTAGCACGGGTAGCTGGAGTACTATACAGGGATGTCCAACATCAGCAGAGCCAAGACCGAAAAAAGCACGCCATGTTCCACTAACTATGAAAGTTTTGCTCACGGTTTTCTTCGATGACAATAGCGCGGTTCACCATGAGTTTTTGCCAGAAGGTCATATGATCAATAAGGCATATTGCATTGAAGCTCAGTGCCGTTTGTCTGAAGCAACACGAAAACGTCCGGATCAGTAAAAAAAAAATGCATGGCTATTATATCCGGATAATGCACCTGCTTGTGCGTCATGTTTTGGCCCTAAACAATGCCGTAATTATATCTCAGCCCCCATATTCACCGGACTTGGCCTACTGCAACTTTGATCTCTTCCCAAAATTGAAAAGACCCATGAAATGACGGAGATTTTTCACAATTAAGAAGATAAAGTTCGCATAGCTGGAAGGGCTTTAAGGCTATATCAAAAAAGCGCATATCAAAAGTGCTTTGAAGATTGAAAAAAGCGCTGATGCAAATGTAGTAAAAAATATTGAAAGTCATCTTATTTTTTGAAAAAAATCCTCCTGAGTACTATACCCTTGTCAAACTTGGACAATTCTGTGGACTAGAGTTAACTGCAAAGCGCGCAGAGAAATTAAACCCTTCGTCGGGGCGTCTGGTTACTTCTGATACGATACTGCCTCCGCCACCGAAGGCGGTTTCTGAACTTGTAGAGTACTCTTAAGCCAGAAAGATTGGACTCATTATCTGTTGCGATGCCAATGCTCAAAACACTGTTTGGGGCAGCAGCACATGTAACGGGAGAGGAGACCATCTTCTTAACTTCACTCTTTTGTTTTACCTTATTATTAACAATGTTGGCTTTCAACCAACCTTTGTGACGGCGACACGATAGGAGATGATTGATCAAACCCTGTCTAATAGGCATGTGAAGACCATGACCAACTGGAGAATCTTACCAGAAGCTATATTGTTAAACCATAGATATATCGAATTTCAATTGAAGTGTGGGATCCACCCTCTCAGCCCAAACCGAAAAAGACGGACTTGGCTCGGTTTAGAGAGCAGCTTACGAAATCCATTTAAGTCCTACCGAAATTCGGAACGAAGCGATTGGTAGAGGATGTCGTTCATTACCTGAGTAGCATAAGTACTATGTGCTGTCAAAAAACCTCCCTGCAGGAAATTGGATGACTGGAATAAGTATTGATCAAAACAAAAGGAATATAAGAAATTTATTCGTAAATCGAAGAAGGATTCTTAGATATTCTGCGAAGAAATCAAATTCCTAAGCGCGACCAGCAAGTTGGTTGAAGTCCTTAAAAGAGGAAAATCGACAAAGCTGGATGTAGTCAAAAAATCTGATGGTACCTTGACTGAGTCTAAAGCAGAAACTTTTAGTTTACTGCTTCAGACCCATTTCCCGGGAAATCAGACTATCATCGGCTCGTTGCACATTCCTTCATTGGTAACTGCGACTGAAACGATGACAACAACTCAGCGTAGCTGGTATGTTGCGTCACGCTTGGCAACTACTGAGGCCATTGAATTTGCTGTGACACCTTCGATGGCTTCAAACTGCCGGGTATTGATGGGATATACCTTGTTATGCTGCAAAAAGGTATAAGGCAGCTGCTTCGTACCTTGAAAATAATTTTCGCTGCTAGCCTGGCACTTGACTATATACCTATTCCTTGGCGCGGTGAAAGTGGTATTTTTCTCAAAATAGAGAAAGAAGATTACTCACCCGCCAAGAGTTTTAGACCAATCAGTTTAACATCCTTCTTGTTGAAAAGCCTAGAGAGACTAGTAGAGTTATACGTGCGCAACGTTGCCCTTCGAATGCATCCTCTCTCGGAGATGCAACATTTTTTATCAGGGAAGGAAATTCTACAAAACTGCGCTTCAACATCTAATTGGGAGCGCACTTGAAAGGAAAGAGTACGTACTGCTCATTTTCGTCAACATTGCTTTTGGTAACGCAACTTTCGACTGTATGTATAACACTGCTAGACGGCATGGCGCAGATGAAGCACTGGTTGTTTGGATCAAAGCAATGCTTTTGCACAAAACATTGATCATTGATGAAGTCTGGCGTAAACAAGGGCTATTCGCAAGGTGGCATCTTGTCTCGGAGGGTCGACTCTCTGCTCGATGCCCTCAACGCCCCAGAAATCTATGCCCTGGCTTATGCGGATGATGTTGCTGTTCTCTCTGTCGGCTCATGTTTAGCGACTTTCTATTTCAAAGCACAGGCGACGCTAAATGCGTTCGATGACTGGTGCATGAATAATGAGCTGTCGGTTAATCCATTTAAGACTGATGTGGTTTTCCGCACGAGAAGGAGGAAAAATACTGGCATTACTCAGCTGTTGCTCAAAGACATTCCCATCCCGATATCCAAGGAAGCTAAGTACCTGGGAGTCATCTTAGATAGCAAGCTTCCTTGGTCAAAGCATGTTGAGTCCAAAGCGCTATCAGCCTTTTGCAAAACATGGGGCTTATCACCGAAAAAGGTCCTCTGGTTCTACATGGAAATGATAAGACCGATAATCTCATATGCATCGGTTGTCTGGTGGAACAGCAACGCAACACCTCGTGACACCTTGCACCAAACTCTAATGAGCGGTTGTCCCAGCTGTATGGGGGTTTTCTCTAGCACGGCGGGCGCTGCTCCAGATGAATCCTTCACCCCCTAATCTATATATCAGAACTGAAAGCCATGTCTCGTAGAGTAATGATTTGTGTGCTACTCGCACTGGAGTGATAGTGTTCTTGTGCGAGAAATATCCTACAACGCCTGTCTCATGGATATACCTTCCGACGCAATGACACCTGCCATCTTATTGTGCTATAATTCCACATTCAAATTTCCACTGCGTCAGGACTGGTTTTGTGCCAGATACTGAACCTGTTTTCGTATTTTCACAAACGGCTCCAGGACTGAGCGGTGGTCCGGCTTTCTTTGAGCGCGAAAATATTCGACTACACTTCTCGGTAGGAAAATAAGCATTTTTCTTTCAATCAGAGATATACGCCATCCCAATGGTGATGCACTATGGGAGAGAAAAGGCATATGCGTCTGCAGTCAAGCTGCACACAAAGCTGTGTCCAACCCTTTATCCAGCTCCAAATTTGTGTAAGAACTCAAGACCTTTTTGAACAAAATCGGGGGACTAAATTTACTACGGTTTGTACAGGTACCAGGTCAATGTAGGATCCCAGGAATTGAGATCTTTGACGAGGTCACTCGAAGGGGCTCAGAGAAGGGTTTCTCAGGACCTGAACCCGCTTGGTTGGTTTCTTAGTGTACACAGTAGTAGATGGGGCAAATATCAGGAATGCAGGATGACTAGGCGCATACGCCCTAATATCGTCAAGAGATCCGCAACATTCTTCTTATACTTAACGAGAAATTATCGCAGAAGGCTTGCGGGCGTCATTCGGGGTCATTACACATTTGCTAAACATCTCTGAGTGTTTGGCATCAGTTAGACACCTACACTTTCTATGCGACTGCCCCGCCTTCGCTAGTTTGACGAAAAATGTGTGCATGTATGATGTAGCTAGGTTTTGAGCAGCTTGTTGCAACAATGTTAAGTCTTTGGTTCACTTTGTTGAAGTGATTCCCATTTTCGGAAGCACACCCCTTTCGACGTTATTTTTGAACATTTGTCATTCATTATTTAAGTTTGTTTTAATCTTTCATCTGACATTTCTAAATCCTCTTCCCTTCCCCTGTCGGTGGCCCACGACAAAGGGACTGAAGCATTTGGCAAATTATATTATTCCGGAGCATGACTGTTGCAATAGGCTGTAAACTATGATCTAAATTTTCCCTGTGTTATGATAACACAACACTCAAAAGCTCGAATTACTGCGAATTATATAGCAAATGCAAAAGATGGCTAAAATTCGCAATCCAAAGCGAAATTGCTTGGATACACCGCCCCCATATGACCTAGTTAGGTTTATTTCAAAGTAATACGAGAATTAAAGCTTGAATCATAAATATTTGTTGTAAACGCCAGCAGCATAAAAGGTAATTTTGCGCTATCCTGCACCTGGTTTACCTCGCCCATGAAATCGGAATACATTTTCCAAAATCCACAGCATGCAGCATATTATTTCACGTAAATATCAGCTATCCAAAGCCACACATTTAGCACAACCCCTCATTAGCCTTTTGCCCGAACCGAGGAAATCAATCTCGCCGAAGAGTTTCCCTGAAACACAATCTGTTTATATCGAATGAATTTTTTTTGCCCTACACCTCGAGGGCTTAATGGCCCTATTCTGTTTTAAATACAAATCAAATTAAGCGGACCTTTTCCTATCATAGTTCCTCCGAGCATCAGTATTTTTCCACCCTAATTGAGTTTATTTTATCTCAGTCAGTTGCCAGGCGACAAACCCTATCACTTTCGCATCAATCACAGGATTTGTTACGTGGACATCGCCAGCGGGTATTGCGAGTCCATTACACCCCATCCAAAGAACAGATAGAACTCACAAGGACTTATGGATTCGCTAAAACTCCAGTAACTCACGGTGAAGCGAATAAATTGAATGAAAGACAAACAGTAATTTGGTGTGCAGCTCTCACAATGACTGATGAAGAATCTGAATCTCCGTATCGCACACCATCACACTGTTTTCGTTACAAATTAAATTACGGTGTTTTCTACATAATAGCCACCGCCGCGCCACCGCCCAAGGCACCAAGGTTTTTTTGTTTAGTATTTGTTCGTCGTGGTTCACCAAGCTTAGGAAAGAAACAAAAAGAGCAACGTAAACATCCCGGGGATGACGAAGATACGAGTACGATGGATGGAAAATCAATTTCATCGATATTTATCGCTAAAATGTTTCCCCACCTCACCCCCACGCTCATGTTGTATCTTTTCTTTTGATGCTTTAGGAGTTGTGCTTGAATGTCACTGACATTATACTCATAGATCCAGACAACCAGATAGTATTGTTTGTATTTACTTGAACAACACCACGCATTGGTGCGATTACGAGCTGGATGGCTTTCCCCTACTGTGGCACATGGGAATGAAAACAAAAACATTGTACAGGTAAACTCCAGGGTTCGGTATCCTACAAGCAGTAGCAGCCGTAATGAATCATCCAGCAGATGACAGCATGCGCTTATCCCTGGAAAATGGCACCTTATATGGGTGGTCTCAGTTCACTGGGAGAGCCGGCTTTGCCGGTGTTAACTTTCTTTTGCCCGAGGCGATAACGTTGCTGCACGTACACGTTATGCATGCCAGACGATGTAGGTTTGCATCCGACAGAATATCATCATTTTTATCCGTATCTGCACGTCACATTAACTCATTTGATATGCAGCGGGACACTTATGCAAAACTTTGACTACGAGTACCTCGATGATACAGAATAGTAATTGAGTCATTCGTTGGATGATGATGTTATGTTGACGGGTACATGTCCTGATTTCGTCCTTTCGTTCGTATGGTAAGGAAAATCAAAATAAAGAAGGAAAATACCGAATGAAAATTCGAAATGATATTCCGAGTTGAATCGAACAATCAATAGCGGTCCAATGGTCATTGAGCTTGCAGCAGTGGCATCAGCTGAATTTGATTGCAATTCATCGGGGATGATTCAGACGGCAGATAAGGAGAAGGAGACGGCAGATAAGGCGATTTAAAAGTTGCTTCGTGCTGTTGTGGGAACTGTATTGGAAAGGCAAGCAATGGAGTATCATTTCCGGAAGATATTTGAACTTTAGAGAAAAATCGTTTGTCGTTTACTATGACGATTGTCTTGTTTTTTTGTGGGGTTCTATTCAGGGTTAAACAATGACATCATCTTTCCAATTGGTGTTCAAAAAGTAACGGGAATTTGTTGGTACCAAAGACGGTGTAAGTCCGATTGGCGTGATTCTTCTTTTGATGTATATTGTTGATGCCAATTCGATCACTTAATCTGCCGAGTAATACGAGTATTTTCGACTGATATGAGTGTTTTCATGGAGCCCTTGGAGAGGTTGTGAACGATTAGCGACTTGAAGAACTACTGAAATATGTCATGGCATGGGCTTGCGAACACGCCAAACGAATTAAAGATCATTCATCGTAATTGAAACACTGATTTACTCGTTTGTTTACAATATTGTAGTTATTAGTTGAAGTCCCAAAAATGCTAGTGGACAAAAGCCTTATCCCTCATCTTAGTCAAAAGATCGCATAAGATCTAAGAAAAGCTTTAAACCAATTAACCCCTAAAAGACACATCCTCCAAATAATAACATAAAGGACCGAAGGGGTCTCAGTGACCGCACCAAGTATTTTTAGACGCCAAATCAAGAGTTGTGAATAGATTTTAATGAAAATTTGTGTGAGTCATCTTGAAATAATAGAAAATACGAGGGTGGTCCGATAAGTACTTAGCCTCACCGCCAGATGGCGCCAGTATTGCAAGAGCAATTTACTATCGTGCAGTACATTCTAGTAGACAACTACTGTCGAAATTTCAGCCGGATCGGATCCGTAGTTTTGTTCTGACCGCGTGTGGAAGCGGGAGTGTCCGCGGATTTTAGAAAAATGGAAAAAGAGCAATATCAGTCGGTGATTCGATTCTTGTTTTTGGAAGGGAAATCACCCAGCGAAATCAAAGAGCGTTTGGATGCTGTATACGGTGACTCTTCTCCTTCGATGGCGACCATCAAAAATTGGTTTAACGAGTTTCAACGTGGTCGCACGTCGGTTTTTGATGAGCCACGTCCAGGTACCCCGAAAACGTGACAAAAATCCACGATCTCGTATTGGCAGACCGCCGATTGAAGGTGCGCAAGATAGCTGAGACAGCAGTCTAATGAGGAGGTCATCGCCGCCACGGTGGCCTACTTTACAGACCTCGAGAAAACGTATTTTTCAGACGGGTTAAAGAAGCCAATCAAGCCAGTCAAGCCATTTCTCCAAAATTTTTGTTTTTCTTTTGTAGGCTAAGTGCTTATCGGACCACCCTCGAAATTGATATTTAAGGCTGAAAATAAGTACAGTGGGGTATCTTCCAAAAAAGGTATTTATTTACAGCAATTGCAAAATTTATGCATACAATTTTTAAAAAAAAAAAAACAATTTTTTGTTAATCATAATATTTACATGAGAAATACCCAAAAAAGTTATTTACTTTATTATAACTCATTTATCAATTCAGTCCTGACTTACGCAGTCGATAGACAAGTATGCGCGATGTTAATCGCATATTAGACGGTGGCATGGTGAACATATATCTTTCGTTCTCTATCACTTCCTTTCGAGCATAAGAAACTACATTTCCTTGTATCCAATTCCACGCGTGTTACGTCAATGCCTACATTGCATTCAAAGGCATTGACCGAACCCCGGAGCTCGCTACTTCCGCACAAAAGGTTTATTGCTTGATCGACAAAATTAAGTTCGATGCGCTTTGGCATATTTTCATTCTCTTTCGGCCGTAATTTCCGTCGTCCAAATTTCGTAATCGAAGTAATGAACCTTCTGTGCTGAGCTAGCTACTATGTATTTTTAATTAGGTCATAAGAAATTTCATTGTCAAATAATAATAAAATAAAGACAGTCTTAAGACCGAACCAAAACACTACGGTTGTGTTTTTATTCCATAACTGGCGCAGTCGGTTAACTTGTTATCAAAAGATATCTAAGTTCGAATCGCGAAGAATATATAACAAAAATAAGTTGGCTAGAAGTGAAGTGACTGAAAAGTGAAAAACGAATCATAAGCGCTTATAAAAAAAAAAACAAAAACAAAGAAGATTTAAACAATGGCAACCAGCTCAACACCGACAACAGAGGAAGCACTGAGGGCGCAGATATCAACCCTCACGGCGATAATCCAGGCACAGGAAGAAAGGATGCAGCAGTCAGACCCCCGTCCAGCAAGTTACCACTGCCAGTTCGGGATGAGCCCAGATAAAGTCCTGAATCAGTTCCGGCAACTTAAGCCCTACAATGGAATGGATGATTACAGTCTTGCATCCTTCTTCAAATCTGTGGAGGCAACACTACAGTTATGTGGCAATAATGAGGAGCTCTACAATTATGCTGTAAATATAGTTACAACTGAGAAAATATCAGGGAAAGCTGCAGTGTGCATTCGACTACTGGGACATCATGCTACATGGACAGCGGTGAAGGACCAATTGCGACAACATTTTCGACCAACGAGGACCTACTCGGAAGTCTTCAATTATTTGCGATATGTTAAGGTTAGTAATTTAAGAGAACTTTTTAATATATTTAATAATGCCAATCTTGAGTTAAACGAAATTTACGACTATGATGAACTAAAGCCAGCTTTATATAATCCTAGTCGTATAGAAAGAGATCTCAAAGAGATCCTCTTAGAGAAAATAGATGGCATTATTAGATTACATATTGAACTAGATCATAGTATGATAGATATTTATAATAAATACTCAAAATTAAAGTTATTAGATGACGAGAGAACAATAGATATAAGGCACAAAAAAATTAACAGTAGAAATATAATACAGCAAAATAAAACTTTTCCTTGTAATTGGAATTATAATTCAACTCGATCAGGTAATAATATTCCTAGTAAGAACATGTCAAATGAAGGTGCACAACGACATTCACTACAAGATAACTTTCACACTCACTCAATGCAAACCAATGCAACTATTTTAACTTAGATCAACCACCCCATAGTACTAACAAACCAAGGGAATCCAATGAAAATTTTCAAATACCGCCTCAAAACATAACCTACCGATAGTCAGAGTAACATTAGGAAACCAAACCATAAAATGTTTAATTGACACAGGATCAACAACTAGCATAATAAAGCCAAATATATTACGTAACTATAAGCAGGAAACATTACCCAAACCTAAGCACTATTTAACTCTTAATGGTCGAACTGTAATTACCGCAAGAATTAAAACTCCTGTCCCTTCCGAATTTGGAAGTTCGGGTACTATAAATTGGAACGTTTTCAATATAAATAGTAAGGAGTATGACGCAATTTTAGGTCTAAACATTCTTGTCCCATATCAAGTCAATATTTATTTGAATCAGAAATGTGTTGAAATTAAAGGAAAACAATTCGAATTTATTACAAATAATTATCCCATTGACCCCAATAGTGTTTGCTCTCTAGAACCTATAGATCCTTTGTTAGATCACGTTAATGTCGATCACCTTAATGGAGAAGAAAAGATTGGAATTAAGAAACTACTTAGCGAATATAAGAATCTCTTTTATAAAGAAGGCGATAACTTAACATTCACTCACGAAATTACTCATGAGATTATTACTACAACAAGTAATCCAATATATTCTAAAATATATCGGTATCCAAGAGTACACGAAACAGAAATACAGCACCAAATAAACGAGATGCTACAGCAGGGCATTATAACGGAAAGCAACTCTCCCTACAATAGTCCGCTATGGGTTGTCCCAAAGAAGACTGACAAAAATGGAAATAAAAAATGGAGGATTGTTATCGACTATAGGAAGTTAAATGAAGTTACAGTAAGCGACAAATTCCCAGTACCTAATATTGACGCGATATTGGACAAATTGGGTAAATCGCATTATTTTTCTACTCTTGACTTAGCTAAAGGCTTTCACCAAATTTTAGTCAGGCCTGAGGACAGAAAGAAGACTGCATTTTCGACACCATTTGGCCATTTTGAATACGTGAGGATGCCATTCGGCTTAAAAAATGCACCCTCAACGTTTCAAAGGTTAATGAATTCTATTCTTAGAGAGTATATTAACCGGATTTGTGTTGTGTATTTAGATGATATACTCATTTTTAGCACATCACTCCAAGAACACTTAACTAATATTAGAAAAATTTTTGAAACACTTAAGAAAGCGGGACTCAAAATTCAGATTAACAAATGCAATTTCTTGGCTAAAGAAACGGAATATTTGGGGCACATACTTACTTCAGAAGGGGTAAAGCCTAACCCTGACAAAATTGTCGTCATCCGAAACCTTAAGCTTCCAAAAACCCAAAAACAAATTAAATCTTTTCTCGGGTTAACTGGTTACTATAGGAAATTCATCAAGGATTATGCCAAAATCGCATACCCAATGGTGAAATACTTGAAAAAAAATTCTAAAGTAAACCTTAATGATCCCAATTATATTTCCGCATTTGAGAAACTAAAAGACGTTATTACTGACTACCCAATATTAAAATATCCCGATTTTAAAAAACGCTTCAAATTAGTAACTGATGCAAGCAATTTTGCATTGGGTGCCGCCTTAATGCAAGATGGACACCCAGTTTCGTTTGCTTCTCGTACTCTTAACGATCACGAAAAGCATTATTCCACGATAGAAAAGGAACTGCTTGCAATAGTTTGGGGAGTTAAATACTTCAGGCCATATCTCTTTGGGAAAGAATTCGATTTGTGTACTGACCATCAACCAATACGCTGGTTACATACAAAGAATACAGGAAGAGATTTAAATCCACGACTCCAACGTTGGCTTGTACAGTTAGGAGAATACGAAGCTAAAATCGATTATGTAAGAGGCAAAGAAAATAAATTGGCTGATTTTCTAAGCAGAATTGATGCGAGTACTAACGAAATTAACCTGTTGGAAACAAATACATACGACCAGATCCCTATACTAGACACAATAGTGAATCGGTTTAAAACACAATTGATACTATGTGAAACAAAGGAAAGAGAATCTACAAATCTATTCAACAACAAAAGGATATTTATTGAAAAGAATGACATACCAAACAATATTGCTGATATCGTCCGAAGGCATGTCAGTAAGGGAAAAGTTGGAATTTATTCACAATTAAATAGTTTTATGTTCAATCAAGCACAGCGAAAATTGCTAGAGATATTCCCAGCTAATTCTGGTATAAGATTCGTTAAATGTTGCCACTTCGCAAAAGATCTAACTAATGAGGATGAAGCTATTAAACAAATTTCTCTCTACCACAAAGTAGAATCTGGACATTCTGGTATAATCGCTAACTATGAAGGTATGAAGCACAAAATCTTTTATCCAAAACTTAAGATTTTAATCAACAAAGTAATAAATAATTGTGACATTTGTACAGCTGCAAAATACGACAGAAACCCTATTAAAAAGAAATTCCAGTTAAGCGAAACACCTACTGATCTTAACCAAATAATTCATATAGATACTTATGTTAATTCTAAGCATTCATTCCTAAATTTCATAGATAAGTTTTCTAAACATGCGGTCAGCTTTTACCTTGAAGATAGAAACAGTAGGACCTTAATTGAAAAAATACGCCAATACATTTCCATCAAAGGAAAAATGACAAAAGTAGTTTGCGATAACGAGTTCAACAATGTCAATTTGAAGAACTTCTTTAAAGAAGAAAACATAGAGGTTCATTTTGTAAAACCAAACAGCCACACCGGAAACGGCGACGTCGAACGACTTAATAACACACTAACGGAGCGAATACGTGTTTTGAATTTAGAGAATAAGATACCAATTAAAGAACAAATGTTTAAAGCCGTAGAACTTTACAACCGTTCTTTTCACTCTTCTATCCAGACCACACCCCTTGAAGTTCAAAATAATAGAATTGATAAGAATATAATAAGCGATAGGTTAAATAATTACAAAAGAAAGGTCATTACCACTAGGAACAGGTCTCGAGAAGAATATAATGAAGTTCGCCAAGAAGGGTTCATAAAGAATTATACAAGTGTTAGACATAAGGAACAACCGAAGTTTAGAAAATACCCTTTGAGCAACGTTCACGAGTCAAATATTAAACGTCCCTTTAAATTTACAGGTGGTACTTCCTCATCTGTTACTACTGGCTCTGATACCCATGTCACTCCAAACCTTGCAAATTGAAAAAATCGATTCGCACCTCGGATACTCAGAGATAAATATTGGTAAAGTAGAAATAGTTTGTAACTATGACATAATTTTACATATAATAGACCCTGACGAAATACTAGATACACTCAAACAATTCACTAAAATTCTAGACCATATCGACATAGACAAGGACCGAAAAAAACTTGTTAGTAGGAGAAGTAGAAAATATTAAGGGTAAAGTTTTAACCATAATCCCACATAGGTATAAGAGGAGTCCCTTTAATTTCGTAGGCAGCGTCTTCAAATGGCTTTTTGGAACACTCGACGATGAGGATAAAGAAAATATAGAAAAAACATTTTTCGGTTACAGATGAAAATAACCATGGGGTCATAAGAACCGTAAACCAACAGATTAAAATAAATGAAAATTATAACGAGAGCATTTCAAAATTGAAACAGACAATCGAAACAGATAGACAAAGAATTTTAGAAAAGTTTAACCAAATCGAAGGTCTCTCTGCAAGGCTTCACGCTGAAACCTTTTTCATCGAACAAATGTTTAAGCTTGGGGCTCTCAAGGAAAAGGTTGAAATCTTACAACAAAATATAGCTTCAGCAAGATTAGGTGTTCTACATCCTAACCTGCTAAGTTATGAAGAAATCGTAACCCACAATATTGATTTTAGGAAACTCTCAAATATTCGAACAGGCGTCGCTACTTTTAATAATAATAAAATAATTTTTGCCATTAAGCTACCAGCCAATTTTACGATCACTAATAAAAAAATTTTAATGCCCATGCTGAACAAGAACAACATTGAGATAGTTTCTGATTTCGAAATTATAGTTGAAATAGAAGGAATAGCCTATACATTCGAGGAAAATAAATCCTTAAAGGAATTAAAAAAGAGTAAAAACTGCATTTTTCAACAAAATTGTCCCCTTAACACAAATGCTTTAGAGCAAATAATAGAAATCGATAGCACAACATTAATTTTAAAAAACATGAAAAACAAACGGTTTCAAAGCAATTGTGACGAAATAAATTTTGCACTCAATGGAAATTATTTGTTTTCCTTTAACAATTACACAATCTCATTTAATAATATACAATTTTCCAATACTGTATTCGAATATAAAGATAGTTTTGTTATTCCAAATAAAAACCAAACGCTCCCTATTGAAAAAATACTGACATTTGACGACATAGTTTTGAAACAAGAAAGTAATATTAAAGCCATCGATGAATTAAATTTCCACAAAAGTTTAAATTAGTAAGTGTAACCATTCTTATATTGATTGTCATTATTGTAGTAATAAAAATAATACGCCAAGGGCAAACTAGATTAAAATTACAGTTAAATACTAGTGTTAATGAGATTAAGGAAAATGGAATCATTCCTAACGACGTACATATTTGTTCTATCAATAAGATTAAAGAAAGCTATGGAATAAAATAGAATATAAGAACAAAAAAAATATTTATTTTTAAGACATAAGAAAATAATAACTAATATGTAAGTATATAGTGAGATCCAGGAGTATCTCACAGCTAGGGGGGGAAGTGTTACGTCAATGCCTACATTGCATTCAAAGGCATTGACCGAACCCCGGAGCTCGCTACTTCCGCACAAAAGGTTTATTGCTTGATCGACAAAATTAAGTTCGATGCGCTTTGGCATATTTTCATTCTCTTTCGGCCGTAATTTCCGTCGTCCAAATTTCGTAATCGAAGTAATGAACCTTCTGTGCTGAGCTAGCTACTATGTATTTTTAATTAGGTCATAAGAAATTTCATTGTCAAATAATAATAAAATAAAGACAGTCTTAAGACCGAACCAAAACACTACGGTTGTGTTTTTATTCCATAACTCGCGTTCAGTGACTTCTGGCCGAACCCCAGTAATCCTAAGGATATAACCTATAGCAGTCCTGAGGCCGGTGGGTAAACTGATGGAACTGTAACGCTCAAGTAAATGAGGCTCGACAAGATGAAAATAGAGTTTGTTAAAAGACTCAGTCGCTGAAATCAAACGCTCTGCACTGCGATTTATATTTTTTTGTTGGACAGACACCTTGTCTTTATTGTATTGTCCCCGTTGTCCGGAGAAAAGTGAGGAGGGGCTTCAGTGGTGTAGAGTAAGAGATTCGGCACACACCACGTCGGCCCCAATGGTGCGCCACCGTGTGCGAGCGAAGGCGGAACTGTCGCAGAGAAAGTGTTCTGCTGTGTCATCCTCCTCGCAATATGTAGCACAGGTAGGCGGCTCACTGATGTAATGGCTCGTAATGACGCCCGTAATCCTTCTGCAATCGTTTCTCCTTAAGGATAAGATAAATGTTGCGGACTTCTTGCTGACATCAAGGCGTACACGCTTTTGCTTTTTTTTGTTGGGGGCTTCTGCTATCTGTTGGAGCACTCAGACACAAGTACTGGTCCATTGTACTGCCAGACAGACACCTTAGATGGCGTTAGAGCTCATGTGGAGCCAAAGCCAAGCTTCTTTATATTCACTAATGCTGTGTGCGATTTGTTTTTCACACAAGTGAACGGAACCTAAAGCTTAATGCCGATTCCGAACGGCGAGAGCCGAGAAGCTTTTTCATGGCAAGTGTACAAGGGGGGGTTTCGCGAGTACCCCGCAGAGGAGGGAAGCCGCGAAATAATCATTCGATGGCGTTGGTGTTATCGGGATCCGAACTCGCTCATCTTGCATCAGCGGCTTAGTCATCCTGCATCCTGGACTGTGTGCATTCAAGACCCAGTCGTTGATGTCAGATTTGACCGTGCAAGCAGGTAGACCTAAGGCGGGTTCAGGACCTGAGAAACTCTCCTCTGAGCCCTCCTAGCGAGTCCATCGGAGATCTCATTTCCTGCTATCCCAGAGTGACCTGGGACCCATACAAGCCTTAGTGAAGTTAGTCTTCCGACTTTGTTCAAAAAGGTCTTGAGTTCATGCACTAATTTGCAGCTGGATAGATGGTTTTACACAAACTTGAGTTCAGTTTGGCTGCCACTGCAGACGTATACGATTTTTCATTTCCACTTGTGCTTCACAACATAATGCATGACATGAAAAAAAACGCCGCACGATAAACTGTCAACAAGAACCGGGGTGTGAACAGTAACCACAAAGGCAAGTCAGCGTATTCGACCAGACAGTAAGGCGCATAAGGCTCCTGCAAAGCGAAAAGGAAGAAGCGACTTCGCCAACCCAGCAACCAATCTGTATTTGAGCATATCGCACAACTCATCTAAAATGAAGAGTAAAGAAGTCAGCAATAAGTTCTGTTTGTTTCATTTATTTGCCAATCGCTTTCCGAAGCTTCGTTGATCGTTCCGGAAATAATGACAATTAGGATTACCTATATGTATGACGAAAATTTCCGCCTGTGTCTTTGTTTTGTTTTCTACAACAGACTCTACATAAAGCGTGTTTCCAAACACCTGTAATATATTTAAAAAAAATACCTTGAACTTGGAAGAACGGTATATAAGGTAGGTATATAATGTGAACTGCCGCAAGGCTCAGTTTTAGGGCCACTATTGTTTACCGTAGAGTATAAATATGTTAACGGTCTGTTGACTATTTAGCAAAAAGGCTGAGAATCGCCTAAGTAGATAATACTACAATGAAATCATAGCAAGTCACAAACATGTGTGAGCTTCAAAGCTATGGAGTCGCAGATTATCATTACATTTTTCTGGATGTAAAGAAAGAAATAATTAAATTTCCTATTCAACCTGAACAACCTGGGCAACGTGTCAGGCTCATCCCAAAAAGAAATAAAAAAAAAATTTCAAAAGAAAAATAAAAGGAAATAAATTTTCATACACGTGTGCTTGCCATGTAAACAAAAACACGAGAACACAGGTCGAAGGGAACAAAGATTAAGAACTACAGCTATTGATTATTCCGCAAACAGGAAGATGTTTTTTTTTTTTTGCAAATGACGTAGTACGTCAATCACGTTTGACACTTGTGAACTAGACAGCTGCAGTTTACAAACAGACAAGCAATGGAGCGCTATACTCCGCAAGAGCGTGAAATAACTGTGTCAATGTGAATTACTGTCAAGCCATCCTTAATTTCAATAACAAAGAGAATGATTTTGTGTCGAAAATCATCATGAGCGACGAGGCGCATTTCCACTTAAAGGGTTACGTCAATAAGCAAAACCTTCGTTTCTGGGACACTAAAAATCCGCGTGTGATGCATGGATGCCTTTACATCTACTCGAAGCCACTGTGTGGTACGGCGTTCACGCGGGTGGAGTGATTGGGCCATCTTTTTTCGAGGATGCCATCGGCAATACGGTCAGAGCCATGATAAACGACTTTTTACTGCCGGAATTGGATGGGCGGGACTTGGTGAACATCTGATTTCAACAAGACGGTGAAACCGCACACACAGCACGAGCCATAATGGATATTTTGAAGGAAGCGTTTCCTGGTCGCGTAATCTCCCGGTTTAGCGACTGCAGTAGGGCTACTTCCAGTCCCGGGCTTATGCCAGCAAGCCTCAGACAATATAATATTGTCCCGTGGATCACTTTTTTGTTATAAAAATTATAAAGAATTTTAGGACCTAATGCCAACGGATGGCAGGGGAATAATTGAGTTTGCGCAATTGGCGTCGGCTGGCTCAAGATCAAGATCAACATATTTGTCGAGGCCCAGATTCAGCAAGATCTGCAGCCACTGAGAAGGTAAGTAAGTAGGCAGGGTCTATATTTATCTTTGTAGATAAGATGTTCTGCCTTTTTATGACTATCATTTCTATATCTTGCAGTATTATGAATATAGTACAGTTAAATTCATTTTTCAGTAAGAGGAGTAAGAAACTTTCAACTACGACGACGATCACATCACAACAATCTGATGCCTGACATTGTTGACATAGTGAATAATGTGACTGTTTAGACTAAGTGCGCGATAATCTGGAGAGTCAGTTCTAAGCTTGTTAAAATGTGGTCAACGCTGGACATTTACGAGATCGTCATTTATACGATCTTCATAATGGTCAATTAAGCCAACACTCTGAGAGAAATAATTAAAGACATCGTCGACGAACATTTGAACCTGACAATTTATAACTGAGCCCGGAAGATAATTCATGTACGTAGAAAATAGTAGGAGGCACAATGCAGTTCCTTGTGGTATATCCGGACTGACAGAAATAGTACTTGATATTCCCTGGTTCGTTTTAACTGCAGTGTCAAAACCAAAATATTTTTTAACTTAGATAATAAAAGTGAATAGTCAATTCTTTGTTTTTTCAGAACTGGAACACATTCAAGACCAAAGCCTTCATTTGATTCTCCTTAGCTTGCCAGAAGTATAGTTGGAGTTGTATTTAGAAGGAGGAGCAAAAACGGTGTATTTGAACAAAAAAACAATCAACCGGCAGTAAATCCGAGGTTTTTCAAGTTTTCCAAAATTCTTAAAGCTTTCGTTTAGGATCAACTGTTTTAAGAAAATATGTATTATACGCTGATCATACAACTGTTTTGCTCCTAGCAACGCTATACTCACGCCGAATGTAGTTAGATGGACTTCTTTTCAAAAAAAGTTCTGCTTCAGATCTACTGTTTAATTGATTATACCCTGGACAAGGCTTATTGACTTGGGGTACGCTGAGGTCATAAGATTAATTTAATAAGTTATTAAAAAGATGGTTATTTTTTTTTAAATTAAAGTCAGGTGTAAATTATAAAGTGAATAAAATTAAGTTAGATGTAAGTATGACACGAATTCGTCAAAATCATGTCAATCGAGAATGGGTTACTTAAAGTTGATTATTTTTACTGCTTGGTTTTCCAGAGGTCTATTTTCGAAAGCTCACGCATGATTCTAGACACGTTTCAAAATTAAGCAGTTGCCACTGGCATTTTATTACAAGAAGGCCTACACCCGAATAAGGCTTTAAAATTATCGAATTTTATTGTCAAAATTCATGTTCTCGTAGGGTCTTCAGCGGCATTACTGGAATGGGTATGTTAATAAAAGAACTTACAGAAGATGACAGTGAGAATAATATTACATTCACTGGTGTCCGATATAGTTCAATGTTTCCGAATTTTTTTTTACCAAAATACACGAGCTGAACCTGGTCGAGATGTGCTCTCAGCAAGACGACGCTGCATGTCACACTGCACGCGGATCGATGGATGAATTGAGAAAGCGGTTCTGTGAGCAATTTATCTCTCGTTTTGGAGCTGTGAATTGTCCATTTAGAGCGGGTGATTTGTCACTTGAGACGATTTTTTATGGAGATACGACAAATCACTCGTTCATGCCGATAAGCCAGCGTCAATGGTAGCCTTGGAAGACTGTATTACACATGATATTGGCGAGATACCAGCATTATGCTCGAGAAAACAACAATTAGATTCTAGATATGGACTATTTATAACGTAGTCGTGGTCTATACAGTTATTTAGAAAAGGAAATAAAAATAATTAATATAAAAACGGCAATTATTGTCCTATAAACTCAAGTAAATTTTTTTTTCATTTTGATAATTTTTTTGGGCTCTTTTGACAAATAAAAACAAAACGCTTATAAAATCACATATTATTATTAGATTGGAAACGTTTGGGCTAAGGTAAACAAAGAATAGTTTCATTACGAAGGGTAGAGAAATTATTCAGATTTGCGATATCATAAAGCTAATATCATAAGCATCATAACAATATAGTAAGCTAAACATATAAACGATAAATCCCCGAACATGAGTCCCTTAAACTATGAGCCGTTCCGGCATCTCTTTTCCAGTGTCGACTAAATTGTAAATTTGGCAACTCAGAAAAATGAACGAGTACAATAAATCGTCTTGACTGTCTCATTGGTCAAGGCGTTCATCTCTGTTAGCTGTGAGGGTAGCAGTTCGAAACTGACGTTGAATGTTGACGCTGGTGTTTACTACGTAAACCAATTACTATAGTATTTGAAATCTTTGTCTGCATTACTTATCAGCATCGTGGGAATCAAATAGTAAATAAATCTCACAATTTTCTCTACGGACAACAGACGGTACCTGGGACAGACAGCATACCCAATCAAGAGAATTGTCTACAATGGTCCCGTCATTGTTTTAATTAACTAATAATAAGACTGCAGCAATCTGTCATCTCCCATCGTCCCACTTTTCATTGTTTATGTCTGTCTTTCAGGCATCAAGTTTATATTCAACACAAATCTCTGTTGACATTTTTCTTTTGTTCACAAGTCAATAGAAGCCTCCGCCGCGCACAAGAGCAATCTGACTATTCCCCCGACGACTACAGCACACGAAGAAACATTTCCGGTTGTTGCTGCTCCACCATTTACGGCAAGGACCCCACGGAGCCAATCGCCTTTAAAGACTTCTATTCATCCAGATAATCCCTTTTATTCCCTCTTATTTCTTTTCCCCGAATATGAGGAAGAGAAACATTCCTTAGGACCGATTTACTCCCCCGAGATAATTGCAAGCAAATAATCCGCGCATTTTGAATAATGAACCCAATTTCGATCCCATTATACTGACGATTTTCATCCTGAACTACCGCTCCTGCCGGCTAGATTCTGTGGAACAACAATCTTGGAATTCACAAAGTGTAACATGATAGAATGGAATGAACCGTCTAAATGACGCTGTAAAGGAAAATTCCTTTGTCCGGGAATCCCAAGGCTCGCAATCCTTGTATCATTTTTTTTTGCCGCCAATGGGATGTAATTAATTTCGCGTTCCTTCAAATCGAATTAAACGCACGAGACACGATTTCAGGAATTTATATTCGAACCTTCCTGCCTTCGCCGGATTAAAGAGAGAAGCACAAGCAACAGCGGCACTAAAAGGTATTCGTATACGACGGTATACGGCAGATAAACGTCTTCGGGAGTTAATTAATCGGCTCAATGTCATGGCAGCTTAGAGAGCAGCTCTTAAGTACCCGAACCGGCCCGGTAGAGCATAGATACAAAGTAATGAGGTGATTTTTATTATCTTAACTAAAATATAATTACGATTCCGGGCTTGCTCGTAGGCATTCGCTCGCCATTTAAAGACTCACTTTCACGACTCGAGTGGTTTCGAGAGAGCTATTACATAGTGGTTTATGATGCGGTCCTCGTATGATCCCGTGCGCCATATGTTCTTGTTTAGTTACCGATTATTGCCGGCACGCTGAACAGCCGGATTGATAGGTGTGAGTACTCCCCCTTTATCCAATTTTCGGAACATCAGGGACACAGAGACGGATATCTATTGGCGCCGTGAAATATATAAGCCATTCGGAATAAATGGAAGTAATTTCGTTATTTACAGATCCTTTCGATGAGATTCGAGGATACGTATAAAACTGGCTTGTTGACGTATTGCGCGAGCAATAAAATGTATTTTTGTGTGCCTTAAATCTTTAAGAGCGAGCTTGTTGGGGCCAAATTTATTCTCAAGTCTCCGTAAATCTTTGATTTGTTGGGTGTATTTTATTTCACATAAACGTTGTGCTATGGTCATGACCATAAATAATTTTATGAATGAATCATCGCCAAATTGACTATAATGAAGCTATGACGAGTATTAGATAAGCAATCTTATAGAACAGAGATAGACAACTTCTTTATGGGCTAAAAGGATGAAGTAATTAACCAGGAGCTTTGTGGCGGCAATATTGTCAATTACTGCAATCCGCTACGACGAATTTGGTACATCATTCAGACTGTTGTTAAAATTACTCAAGCCTTGAGGCCGAAAGGAAAATGAAGAAAAGCGAAAGAGTCTTGTAATAAATGGGACAATTTTTACACAAACACCAGCTGTAACGGCGACCGATGGACGCGGTAATATCAAACACAGGATTGACCCGGAAACTGATTCGCTTGAGCAACAAATATTAGCAATAACCTCGAGGGGTGCCAGGATTATTTTTTTCACTAACAGCGGCTGTGACATTAGACCGAAGACAATACACACAACTGTTTGTCCCATAAACAGGACAGGGACCTAAACAGGGACTAGTCTTTCACACATCATTGTTTTAAGAAGAGCAGAGCAGACCGGTCGGGACATAGGAGGTACATACGTTGAAAAAAAAAGTGACTTTTAATTTTTTTGGGCAATATTTATTTATTTATTCATCAATATCTATTTTGTCCCCTTCAAAGTAACCTCCCTTAGATATTATGCACTTGCGCCAAACTCTTTCCAATCCTCGGGGACTTCTAATATGCGTTTTTTGGTTCAGCCTAGAACTATCTCTGGTCGTATGGGACCAAGTTCGGTGAATACACCGCGCATAAGGTAATATTCTTTATTGATCGGCTGCCTTCCAGTAAGAACTCACGACTGACCACGCCATCGTAACCACGTAATCGAAGAAAAAAGAGAGCAAAACTTTTACATTCGACCGGGCCTGGCATACTTTTTTCGGTCTTGGCTCTTCTGGTCACTTCTTTTGGGAACATTGGGCTAGTTATGACCCTTTCAGAAAATCTATTGTAGATCGTCACTCATGTCAATTGATAGTTCCTGAGCTGTTTGATAATTTGGTCAAAATTTAGCAATTTTGGAACAAACTTCGCTAGCACATGCACAAAATACCTGAAATAAAATTATCTCAATCGATATATCAATATCCTGAGCAACTTCTCTGATAGTGTTTCGAGGATTCTCCATAACAATTTTCTTCACTGCTTCAACGTTTTCATATGTTGTTGACGAGCTGGGGCGTCCAGGGCGGGCATCACGCGTCCCACCTTTATGTCCGTGAAGAACAAACTAAATATTCAAAATTGCTGACAAGGTTCGCATGTTTTAGAGGATATGTGGTGTACTTACAAAAAAATATGTAACAAAAAAAAATTCCATAATCGAATGTAAAGGTTTTTCAATAAGTCAAAGTTGAAATAGAATTAAACAAGCAACGTGTGAAGCACTAACAGAATTCTTTTTCCATTTGAAAGGTCTTCCGCATAGATCCGGCTGAATCGGGTGAAGGGCATTGGTCGATTGTCGTTTACTGCGATTTCAGTAAGCCCTACAAAAAGTCTAGGTGGGAATTATCACCTTTATATGGATGATATTAATTCTTTGGCAATCCGAAGACTAGAATTTAAAGGGGCAACACACAAGTAATCGATAGGAAATTAAATTGTAAATAGGTTCGATTTTTTCACTTTAAGCCGAACGGCTATCTTGTTTAAAAACATAAATAAAATTAACTCGTGGAAGGTCGACAGAAGTTATCGAAGCCTTGATAAGTCATTGTTTTTTAAAACGCTTTCTCGAGAAGTTTTTTTTTTTTTTATAGGATTCATGCAGGTTCAAGAGTTTACGCTCTTATGGTGTTTGTCACACAACTGAGGGTGGTTGTCTTAGATAGGATTTTCTTGAGATTCAAATGAATTTGTAGCGTTGGTTGTAGTTCACAGTAATTCTTTTGATTCCATGTCATTGGTGTTATATTGGAAATGCAGACATGCAGAGTATGAATTTTGAAGTGATCTTATGCTGCGAGTGTTTTGCTGTCATCAGCATTTTTTATCATCTCTCATTCACAACTGAAATTGTTGGACAATTTTTCCATATAGGAATTGTTCTTGGCTATGGACAGACTTGAACTACAGATCGTCCGCTCAATAGTCGATGATGATTACCGTTGCACCACGACAACAGTAGTTATCCTGTTAAATATATTTTGGTAATCTTATTGCAATTTTTGATTATACTCGATTCGCTCCTCTTATTAGAAGTACGACCGCTCTAAATCGCCACGCTGTAAACACCTCCAGACCCACGCACTAGTGGTACTAGTACCCTTCTGCATCTGTTCTTGACCATACTACTCTCATCAGCTCCAGCTTTTTGAAAACATGATATACTTGCTTTTACTCTTGCTATCGGGAAAAAATTGGGTTCAGAAAATTTAAAATTTAGAAACCTTAACAGCCAAAACTGGCAAAGTCAAGCATCAGTTCAAGTCTTCGTATGACGTAAATTGTCATGCTCTAAACTCTATCTTCCCTTCTCAACCCACTTCCCTGAGCCTCAAATCTTGTCTTTCGACAAGGAAACCTTGTAAAGTGTTTTTTTTTTTACCATTTGGTTTCACTGTATTCTATTTCTAACAGTTCACGTGTGATGTGTGGCATGCGTCAAAACTGAATCCCTTTGGAAAAATGGTTCGGTAGTCGGAGAGGGTTCATGACTCACGTCATGTTCAGTCTGGATGCGCGAGCATAACTTCGACTTCTAGTCAACAGTCTACCTCAGCATCTGTTCACCGAGTGGGTGCGACTGAAAACGGGAGTCTGTTTTGGAGCAAACTGTTCGCTTTATAAATGCTTCACGGGTTAGTTCAGAGACCCGAATCCCGAGCGGTATAATCCTCCAACGTAACTGGGGATTTTTCGTCGGCTCGATAAGACACAATATAAAACAAAATCATCAATGAAACGATAAATAGAGGATTAAACTGATGATAAAACGGACAGGACTTAACGGCAAAGATATTCGGCTTTTAATCTCAAACCCGAAGAGGTAGCTGGAACGTGGGAACCCTTTCCGAGACCTTCAGATCCTCGGACTCTCCGAAATGAGGTGGAAAGGACAAGGCGATTTCCAGACACAAACGGAAGAGTACCTTAATTTTTAATTGTAACAAACCCACCACAATAACGGAGAAGTATTCTACTATCACCAGCTGCGAAGCGATAGCTCTTGGAGTGCAAACCCATCTTAGACAGAAAAATATTAATCCGACTCCACTCGAAGTTCCGCAACATCACGATTATACAATGTTACGCCCCACCGAACAAGATGATGATGAACACAAGAACACTTTCTACGACGAGCTGAAAGCATGCCTCACATTCTTCCCCAAGAGCGATATGAAAAAAAACGCCAAAGTAAGTTCTGACAGCAACAACCTCAAGGTTCACGTTCAAGTTATTGTTCAAGTTATTGTTCAACACAGCCTTCACGCAGAAAGCAATGGCAATGGAAGTCGATTTCTCTACCTTTGCTCACCTCCTTTGTTGATAGCACCAAGTTCCCCCAAAAGGATATCCATAAATACAAGTGGCAGTCGGTATTAATCGCAACCAGATCGACCGTTCGCGACGTCGAAATATATAACGACCATCAACTTTTGGTGGGTCTTGTGAGGTTTCGACCGGCTTTGACCTACCACTAAGCACTAGGTTATGACACCGAGCAGCACCAGAATCGGGTAATAGCCCGGTCAGACACGACACCATTGTGGCCAGACCTTTGAAATCAAGTGCGGATGAAACAGAGAACTTTCGACAACACAAACGTAAGCGTTGGATCAACGACGCTACTTGGAGGCAGATCGAGGCCAGAAGAAATCTCAAACGTCAACTGCACCAACCCGGCTCAAGCGAGAGATAACGACCGATCCAAACTGAACATAACGAGGCCGAGAAATCGGTCAAGCGCGTGGCACGGGTGGACAAACGGAGGATCTGGCAAGCGAAGCAGAGGTTGCAGCACACTGTGGCGACATGAAAAGTGCTTAAGCTGCCACGAGGATGCTCTGTGGAGGTGGGATGGCTACCGTTCCTCCTCTGAGAGACAGAGACCGAAACATGCTCACATCAGATCAGCAGCCACTTGATCGCTGGAGGGAATTCTTCGCAGAACCGCTTACAACTGATGGTGATGTCCATCCAATTCTGCCTTTCTGTGGGCAGAAATCCACGAAGAACGATCAAGACGCCGCCTCCAACAGTTCCTAAAATCGAAATCACGATTCGCAGACGGAAGAGCAGCAAAGGCCCAGTCCCGCGCATCTTGCCTGCGGAACTGCTTAGAGCAGCTGCGTCACAAATGGCTCTGATCCTGCCTCCCATCATCGCAGAGGCTTGGTCTACTCGTCGTATCCCCGAGAATTGGAATGAGGGTGTCATCATCGCGAAGAAAGGCAACCTGAGTGAGTGTAAAAACTGGAGACGCATCAATCTCTTTAACACCATTCAGAAACCCTGATAGTTTCGAGGATCGCACCAACCATCGAAGAACATTTTCGACGCGAGCAGGCTGGACTTAGACCTAATCGTTCTAGTGTTGACCACACAGACACAATGAGAATGATTATTGAACAGCCTGTTGAGTAGAACAGAACACCTGTTCGTCGACTTCGAGGGAGCCTTCGACATGGTCCACAGAGATGCTATAAGGAGAGCAAATCAACACCAGAAAAGTGAGGCAAGGTTGCGTTATATCTCTCTTGTTCTTAATCGCTGTCCTCAGCTTTATCCTCATGCGCACCAACTCGGAAAATCCAAATGGAATCTAGTGGTCTCTGACCGAGAAACTCTATGACTTAGACTACGCGGACGATATCTGTCTCATATCTAACTCGTTCATTGGCATCGAGCAGAAAGTGAACGCGCTCAACGCTTTCAAAGCTGGGCTAAGAATCAATATCACCAAAACGAAGTTGATGAGAATCGGCACGAGATGTGAGACAATCCTCTTTCTCAGCCGCAAACTGATTGAAGATGTTGACAAGTTATGCTACCTAGGCAGCATGCTCTGCGAAGACAGGGGATCAGACATCGACGTCCCGACGTGCATCAACGAAGCGCACTCGGCCTACTATGTGTTGAGTATGAAGATCCAACCAGCTTTCTTCCCTTCTACAATGTCGGATCTTCAACTCCTATGTCGAATCTGTCCTCCCTTATGGCTGTGAGATGTGGAAGACCACCGACAGCATAAACCGGAAGCTACAAGTATTTGCAAACAAATGCCTGAAGAAAACCCTGAAGATATTTTGAAACGACGTCCTGCTACAGAGAACTTCCCAATTACCAGTGACCACGGCGATCCTGAAGTGGAAGTGGAGTTGGGTCGGGCATACCTTGCGTATACTGGGCACGGATGTCGCCAAAATGGCCCTCACATTGAATCCACTAGGCACCCGCAAACGTAGTCGCCCTTTGCATGACATGGAGGAAATCCGTGGAGAAAGAGCATCGACTAGCTAGCAGAACCTGGCCCGAAGTGAGAAGATTAACTCAAGATAGGGTCACGTGGAGGAAATTCGTACAAGCCTTGCTATCGCTATCTGCTCCTTAGGAGCGGTTTCTCATATAATATTGTGTTGTCTACACTGTATATAAATATGTATGTAAACCAAATATATAAGTAATAATTGTCACCTGGTGAACTTCGTGTGGGTTGGTGTCGTCCCATATACGGCAATTTTGCAATTTTTGAAGGGGCCAGTCAGTGAACAAATGGCATTGTCTATGATCATGAACTTTAAGCTAATGGGCCAGTTTTGTCTAGGCCCAAGTCCCGATGCAAAATTCGCCAAGTTGACGTCTGTTAAAGATGGAGATGAAAATATACACTTTCACGGAATGTGGCAATCACAGGCCGCCAAAATCTACCCGCGCCAATTTGAAAACCTTTTACTTAGCACTTCAAGATCGCTTTTGCGACGTACTGACGAGCATTATCGTGTTACCAAATACAGAGCATGAGTCAGAATCCATGACCTCACTGTTGATGTTACTGGTATGCAATGGCTTATACCAAAACTTTGGGATTATCGCAACTGATCCACTCGATGCAAAAATCTCTTTCTATTCGGCCGTTGCATTAGCTGTTTACAGGAGAAAATCTCCTTTCGACATCTCTTATTTTCCAGTAGTATAGGATCCAGTTTCCTTAGTTTGGCATCACGCCTTTGGTTGTTTGTCAAGCCAACTCCTAACTATTTTCCAAGTTTTTAGCAAGGATTTTTTTTCGAGCAGTTTCTCCAGTTTTTCAATTGTAAACTTTTCCTGTCCAGGCTGTTCCCTGTCCTCAAAGTCGAAATCACCGCTTTCGAAACGTTTGCTTAACTGGAACCCCATTAAGCTAGGTCATAAATTTCCACTAAAATGCGATGACTTTCGGCAGCTTTTTTCCATATTGAAGTAGTGAAGTAGAACTCTCTTAAAAACAGTTTATCTGGAACAAAGTTCGACATAAGAGTGTTTAATAAAGTACACAGTTATTAAAAGTAAGTCGTAAAATACATGACACTCAAGGTTTTTCACATCGCTCTTGCCACTACCTCCATCTCTCTGACAGCATATGAATTCTACGTTGGTGAAACAACACGTCTTTTGAGGCATCTTCATAAGAATGGACCCAGGCCATCGAACGGAACGGAATACGGCGGGTGGAGAAGGACTTTCTATTTAAACGTTTCTAAGTAGTTGTTAATAGGTAGCATGCGGCCTAGCATTGCCATGTACGAAATCACATTTTTGTTCTATGCACGGCTCAAATGCATTAGTCAATAAAACTGCACTCTGATGTTCCCACCAAATACAGAGCAAATTGTTCGAAGTATGGATATTTGCTTTGCTGATAATGTTGATGCCGGGCTTCCCCCAAGATCTTTGAGCTTATTGTTATTGTATAGCATCCACCTTTCATCCTCCTTTCCTTTTCCGCCGTTAAAGCAAAAGTTCGCTCGTCAAGAAACTTCGAAAGACACTACGTTTCAATACTGTGGTGTCATCTACCTGAAGCGAATTTGCAAGTTCAGTTAGCATTCGATATGAATTTTTATGAAGTAGTTCTTTCGGTTCTTCTTCTTCGAACTTTTTCGGTGCACTAGAGTATCAGTCGAAACCAATCTCGTCTCGAGTCGTTTTCAACAAAACACGTTCCCCATTATCCTCAACAAGAATATTGTGTGCAGGATAATAGGAGTAATGTATTGAAAGCTGCTATAGCTGCCAAGCTGGATATGGGTGACCCAAATACGAATTTCTTTTTAAAAATGCAATAAAATGAACAAAATTAACTTTTCGATGTATTATGGCTTTATTAGTAAGAACAAACATTCCGATTGATTATGAAACACAACATCGTTCAAGTGGCTGCCTCGGCTGGCTTCGTAGCAGCGCATTCTGTGACCCCAATTTTTCAAGACCTTGTTGATGGTTTCGGGCTGTAGCTCACTGATTGCTTTGATGATATTGTCCTTAAGTGCTTGAATTGTTTTTGGATTGTTGACATAACATCGGTCCTTCACGGTTCGCCATAAAAAAGTCCAAAGAGGATCAAATCGCTGCTCTGAGACGGCTGGTAAAACGATTTGGGAATTAGGTGCGCAAAAGATCGATTGTGGAATGGGCTGTGTGGCATGGCGGGTCATCCTGCATGAACCAGAGGTCGTTCAAATCCATGTCTTCAATTTCAGTAAAAAAAAATCGGTTGACATGGCTCTGTAACGCCCACCGTTGACTGAAACGTTGTTCCCAACTTAATTTTCGAAGGAAAATGGTCCAATGATGCCACCGCTCCACCACACTACAATCCGCACCAAACTGTGACTCTCCTTGGATGCATTGGCTTCTCGACAATAACGTGCGGTGTTTGTTAGCCTAGCCGCCGAGATGAAAATGCGCCTCGTCAGAAAAGATGATTTTTCGCCCAAAATCGTTGTCCAATTCAACCTGCTCTAGGCCCAAACTGTGAAGCGATAACGAAGCGGATGGTTGCGCGCCTTCCATTGCTGAGTCAATTGGGCCTCACAATTGAGTCTCACACTCTCGGCCAAAGCAGCCACATTCTCATCTGTGCGCACTGTACGACGTGGGAACCATGAATGTTGTCCACTAGCATACCAGTGTCACGAATTTTTCGCACAAAGTTGCGTACAGCAGTCGCGATGGGTGCTTAATTTCGGCCATAACTTCTTTTAAAAAACGCACTTTTTGGACTACACAGCACTCAATTTGGAAATAAGTTTTCAATATTTCCCAGCATTGTTCAGGCATAAAGCAACTCATTTTGTTCCGCGAAGGTGCAATACTGACTTTTTGTTGAAATTTCGAGCGAAAAACAGCTGTCTGAGTCAAAATAACCATGATGTAAGAAAACAGCACTAAATGGCTCACCCTATACAAGATGGCGCAAAATTAATCACGCTATCGAAAGATGTTAAAATTCTTGCAAATGGCGTCATACCTCAATCATGTTTGGCATTAATGAATTAGATAGCTGCAGTATACAAACAAGCTAGCAGTGAAGCGCTATACTCCGCGACCAATAACCGGTCGGTGGTGTTAGCGCAGCATGAATTTCGATGTCGATTTCCTAATTTTGTCGCGGCAACTGGGCAAATATTCCGGCGCTTAGCTGCTCGACTCGATGAACTGGAACCACAGGAGACCATCCAGGGCGTGGCCGCCACCGGACTGGTCGTTCGGCCGAGAATATCGCGGCTGTGGCTGCCGATGTCGCTGAGAACGAAGAAACTTCAACCAGCCGACGGGCTACGTAATTGGTCATCACCAGACGGACCCTACAGCGAATTTTAGTGAAAGACTTTCACATATTCTTGTACAAAGTGCCTGCTGGCCGTCAGTCGCGTGTGAATTACTGTCAAGCCATCCTTAATCTCAACAACGAAGAGGACGATTTTATGTCGAAAATCATCATGAGGGACGAGCCGCATTTCCACTTAAACGGTAACGTCAATAAGCTAAATCTTCGTTTCTGGGGCACTAAAAATCCGCATGTGATGCTCGAAGAGCCATTACATCCACTCAAAGCCACTGTGTGGTGCGGCGTTCATAATTTTGGGCCATATTTTTTGAAAACGCCATCGGTTACCGGGCCATGATAAACGACTTTTTACTGCCGGAATTAGATGAGCGGGGCTTGGTGAGCATGTGGTTTCATCAGGACGGTGCAACCGCACACACAGCACGAGCTACAATGGATATTGTGAAGGAAGCGTTTCCTGGTCGCGTAATCTCCCGTTTTGGCGATTGCCGGTAAGATCGCCAGATTTAACTATCCCAGACTTCTCTCTTTGGAGCTACTTGAAGTCGCGGACTTATGCCAACACACTTCGGACGTTCGCGTTCGAACGTTAAGGAAAATATTCGACAGAAATACGAACAATTATCACCGAAAATCTTGCAGAAAATCATGAGAAATGCAGTAAAACGGGTTTGAGTGTGTATCAACCACTGGACGAATATCATATTTTTCATATAACAAAAAAAAATGTAAAGGTCAAAATAAAGATTTCTATCACTAGAAGTAATTTTTTTATTAAAAAAGAAAATATTATGAAAACAAAACTGGATGATAAATTTTGCGCCACCTTATACATGTGGGATGGGAGCCGAACATCAGCACAACACCCTAAACGAATAGGCCATCAGGCGACAAGCAGACGACGATCACGTACGCTCCGGAGTAACAGGACAATCATTCGACAAACGGACGAGGCAAACAATACGCAAAACAAACAAGTACATAAGAACTACACACACACCAACAACATAAAGATCACGCGACGAACGGATAACACACACAACGAACAACATGCACAGAGGACGAAACGAAACAGAACAGATAAGACGAAAACCGCACACGATACACTCGTTCACCAGCCGTCGGTTGAGTAAGATCGTTCATTTATTGTGTTTTACTATCATAACGTCGTTGTAATCAAACTTTTTATATGAAACAATAAAGAAAAAATACTTAATCCTACAAATTGGGGGCTCAACCGGGATATTTAATTTTTAAAATCCATCAAGATTTTAACCCGGAATAAAAAAAAAAAAAACACAACAAAAAACAAAACCGATACGTAACCACCAAGTTCGTTGAGGTGGTGAACAGTGCGAAAAACCAAAAGAAAAAAACAATTGCGAAACAGACAAATTGAACAGTGAAAAGAAAGATCGAGTGCACGCGAAACCTAAAGTGAAGGAGAAAACAAAATAAAGTGCAGCAACGTGAAGGCAGTAGTGGTGAATTTTCAAACGCTTGTATCCAAACAAAAGTGCGAAATTCAACCCTATCGCTGTTGTCTGTCCAACGGGTGCAGTGACGGGTGGCCAGAAGAAGTTCCAACGTGAGTGCAAGGTGCAGAGGCAGCGGAGCACATAACTGTGCAGCGTGCAAAGCAGACCACGGTAGTTGGCGGGTAGCTGAAGAAGACGAGTAGCGGCTTTATTTCGTTGCTGAGTTCCTGTGTGGCAGAATTCTTTGCGGAAGGATAAAGTAGTGTATGTATCGTATTATTGAATTGTTGTATTATTATTGAAAAATCTTTGTATTATATTAACTAACAAAAATTGTAATGGATACTCAAACGATACTGACGTCGACGGTGGAGGTGTTGCGTGAAAGACTAGGGCAACTTAATTTACCAACGACCGGACTAAAAACAACTCTGCAGGATAGGCTCCTCGAACACTATCGGCTAAACCGACCACAGGCGAACGTTGAACGGGATCCTTCCGAGTCGGACGAAGAACAATATGCGTCAGACCAGCCCTCACCTTCAAAGCCAAAAGCGACGTTCACGCTGAAGGACATTGAAGGCTCGCTTCTATCTTTCGACGGTTCAGGATACCCTGACATCAATCGGTGGACCCAGGACTTCGAAGAAAATGCCCTCATTGTTGGGTGGAATGAGCTCCAAAAATATATTTACGCGAAACAGCTTATCAAAGGACCGGCCAAGTTATTTTTAAGGAGTCTGTCGGAGGCTGGTAATTGGAAATCCCTGAAAAGCGCGTTGCAAAAGGAATTTTCCTACAGAAGGTCAGCAGCGGAGATACACCAACTATTGAAAACTCGTCGGAAGAAGTCCACAGAATCGTTGCAGGAGTTTCTGTATTCGTTGATGGAAATAGGGAAGGAGATTGAACTGGATGAAGAGAGTTTAATCCAATATTTTGTCGAAGGGGTTCCAGATTCAAGGCAAAACAAAGCAAACCTGTACCAGGCTTGGACTATCACTGAACTAAAAACACAGATCAGGGTGTATGAAAAACTACGCGGTCCCAGTCAGCAGTCATCATACGCTAAATGGCACCAGCAGCCGTCAACGAGTAGCCAGCTTACACCAAAGAGTATAAAATACGAAAGAACCTGCTATAGTTGCGGAAAGGCAAACCACATCGCGAGAGATTGTCCAGCCAAAGCCATCAAATGCTTTAAGTGCAACCGCCTCGGTCATCGGAGTTTTGAGTGTAGATCAATCGGAAATGTGGCGCAGAACCAGCCGAAGGAAGAGAGGAGAAGCGTTCATGCTGCATCAACGGATGACGGATCCCCATCTCTGCCAGAGGCTAGAGTTTTCTTGGCAACTGGTACCAATCGCGTCTTCAAAGCAATCTCTATCAAAGGGCAAAAGCTCTCAACATTGGTAGATACAGGGAGTGACGTAAGCCTGATACGACACGATGAATTCGTAAGACTTGGAATGACAGAGTTACGTGGTACCAAGAGGATTTTATACGGCATCGGACAACATCGAGTATTAACTCAGGGCAGTATAAAAGAAGAAGTGATTGCAGACGATATTAAAATAAAAATACATTTCCACGTAGTGAGCGAGAATGACATGCAGTATCCCGCAGTTCTTGGAAATGACATACTGGAGGAAATGGAGCTGAATATCTCTGGAGACGGGGTCAAGTTCAAGAGGAAGTCGAACAGTGACAATTCGGTGGAAGACGAACAAAGGCTAGGAGAAGAATCAACTGACGTAACGAGGAATGAAGACAAAGGTTGTAAGTGGGCGCTGCAAAGGAAGGCGCAAAAAGAATGTGAAGAAGCAGAGAGAAGCAATATTTTAAGAGGTGATGAAGAGACGCAAGGAGAGTCGTTTCTATTGAAGGAGTTCGAAGCAATATGTTTGTCAGTTGAGGAAGGAGAATTTAGAACCGAACCGAATTTCGACGTTGAACATTTAGAGGACGACATCAAAGAATCCGCGATGAGGATAGTGAAGGAGTATAAGCCAAGGAAAGTCAGAAGATCTCCTGTTGAGATGAAAATTATATTGACCGATGACATACCGGTATTTCAAAGACCAAGACGTCTTTCAAATCATGAGCAGGTTGTAGTGCGAAGGCAAATCAACCAGTGGTTAGACGAGGGAATAATTCGGCCCAGTACCTCGGAGTATGCTTCACCAATCGTGCTCGTAGGAAAGAAAGATGGCAGCAAGAGACTCTGCTGCGACTACCGGAGGCTGAACCAGAAGATCGTTCGAGACAACTTCCCAATGGTATTAATAGACGAAGTCGTCGAGCGGCTTCAAGGAGCTTCAGTCTTTACAACACTAGATTTAGAAAACGGGTTTTTCCACGTTCCCGTTGAAGAAAGTTCGCGGAAATACACTTCATTTGTCACGCCCGATGGCCAGTACGAGTTCCTGTACGTCCCGTTTGGAATCTGCAACTCTCCGGCAGTGTTCAACAGATTTATCTCGGCTATCTTTCGCGAATGGATCCAGGCTGGTATAATGATAGCGTACATGGATGATATTATAATCCCAGCAAAGGACAACAAAGAAGGTCTGCAGAAATTAAAGTGGGTACTCGAAGAGGCAGCCGCGTATGGGTTACGTGTGAAGTGGGCTAAGTGTCAACTATTGAAGAGGAGAATCGACTTCCTTGGATATATTATCGAAAACGACTCGATTCAACCGTCACAAGAGAAGACGAAAGCCGTGGGTGAATTCCCTGTACCGGTGGACAAGAAGACGCTTCAACGTTTCTTGGGTCTCACTTCGTACTTCAGGAGGTTTGTGGAAGGATTTGCCATCATCGCTAAGCCGTTGTCCGATTTACTCCGAAAGGATGCAGTCTTCGAATGGGGAGCCGAGCAGTGGTTAGCGTTTGAACAGCTTAAAGCAGCGTTAACTAAAGCGCCAGTGCTTAAGTTATTCGACCCTATGGCTGAAACTGAGGTGCACACTGATGCCAGTAAGTTCGGATATGGAGGAATTCTGCTACAAAGAGATGCCGAAGATCAGCAATTTCATCCTGTCCAGTTCATGAGCAGGAAAACTTCCCCGACAGAACAAAAATATAATTCGTACGAACTGGAGGTGTTGGCGATCATCGAATCACTCAAGAGATGGAGAGTCTACCTTTTGGGAATCAAATTCAAAATTATCACGGACTGTAAAGCCTTCGCCATGACGATGAGGAAAGCGGATGTTCCAGTTAGAATATCGAGATGGGCAATTTTCTTGCAAGATTATGACTACGTCATCGAGCACCGAGCAGGTTCGAAGCTGAAACACGTGGATGCCTTGAGCAGAGTGTCATGTCTCCTCATAGAAGATTCTTTAAACCATCGTATACGAGAAGCGCAATGCCAGGACGATTGGATTAGAGCAGTAAAGAAGATTTTGGAAAGGGAAGGCTATGAAGACTTCTTCATGAAGGCAGGAATCTTGTATAAGGATCCGGTAAGAGAACAATTAGTGGTACCGACCCCAATGGAAAAGGAGATTATTGATATTGCCCATCGGCAGGGTCATTTTTCAATTAAGAAAACGCAAGACCTTGTCGAAAGATCTTTCTTTATACCGAACCTAAAATCAAAAGTGGAGGTCGTAGTTCGTGGATGTGTAGAATGTCTCGTTTCAGAATTGTTCGTGATTATGATATGACACAAGCGACATATATTTTATACATATACATTATACTATAATTAATCCAATTTAACTAATATGTAAACAAATAACAAACTAGCATATTATTTTGTGTACAACTAATCATAGATGATCACTGTACAAAATGCATCATCCAATGTCGAACCATCATCGCGCCACTGCAATTACCATCAGCCCACTTTTCTGCTGGCTTAAATTTAAAACATCGAACGTTTAATGACGTCACAATCGCGCAGAGTGTTGTGCATGCGCACAACAATTACTTAACACACACACACGCGCTGATCTACCCACGCGAGCGCTGATGGTAAGTGCAGATCGATGGATTCGACACTTGAATGTTGGATCGCCACCCAAGCAGAAGACAATTGCAATAAATACAATTTATAACGTGAGTTCGGTTTTTTTCATTTCGTTTTGCGACCCGTCGTTTCTTTCTAATTTCTTCGGTCGTATTCTGACTAAACCCATTGTTTGCTCCGAACTCGCGTGTTAGTAAAAATTCGAATACAAAACATTTGATGGTCCTTCGAGCCGGATCGCGCCTAGTTGATATACGCTCTGTACTAAAGTTAATCGATTTAAATCGTTTAAAATAACATAACATAATAGCGTTTTAGTGAAGTACGAGGTTTAACTCTAGCAGGTAGTAAAGTGTGTTTGAATTTCGGTGCAATGAATGTGTTAAAGGCAAAGCGTAGGAATGCAAAGGGCCGTTTGACTCGTGCCGTTGCATTCGTCGATACGATTACCTCAAGTACTACCATCGAAATGCTAGAGGTACGATTAACAAAACTAGACGAAACATGGAAAGATTTCTCAGCACTCCATGAGGAAGTTCTAGGGGGTGCTAGTGAAGAAGAGTGCAATGAATTTGAACTTGAATTTAGTGAGTACGAAAATCGGTTTTTTTGCGCGTATTCGTCAATTACAAGGGCAGTGCGTGAAAGGCAATCGGATCGCGATAAAATATCCAAGCAACAATCCGAGTTTTTTGAGAAGTTGAATAGTTCGTGTGAATTATCGTCATCGGTTAATTTGCCAAAAATAACTGTGCCCCCATTCTCGGGAAATTACAAGGATTGGCCTTCTTTCCGCGATTTATTTACAAGTACCATTCACAATAAATCGAATCTAACCGGAACGCAAAAATTCCACTACCTAAAGAGCTTTCTACGCGATGACGCATCTAATTTGATAAAACATATGCCTATTTCCGAAACTAACTATTTAGAAGCCTGGGAACGGTTGGAAAAAAGGTATGATCGTCATAACCTCATAGTGCAGTCGTTTGTTCAAAGTTTTTTATCACTTCCATCTACATCAAGTGTTAATGTGAGTGCTTTGCGTAAAATTACGGACGGTGCAGATGAAGTGATTCGCGGGTTAAATGCCATCGGCTCAAATGATCGCGATCCATGGCTTATTTATATCTTGTTGAATAAATTAGATGTAGATACAAAGCAATCGTGGGCCGAAACAGGTGGCTCTCGTGATAATTGTAAATTTGAGGAGCTCTTATCCTTTTTGCAAGCACGGTGTGACGCTCTGGAATCCTGTCAGACATTAACTCGGTTAAGTGGTGTGTCCAAATCGAAGGTTTCGGGACAAATTCGCACGCATTTCGCGGAATCGTCAAATATGGCACAATCATGTTCACCATGTGTGAAGTGCTCGGATAACCATACTTTAACACAGTGTGAACAATTCTTAACTCTGGATGTAAATTCGCGTCGGGTATTTGTAAAGAATAAGTCGCTATGTTTTAATTGCCTTCGGTCGGGTCATTCTGCTAACAAATGTCGTTCACCTTATAGATGCCGCGTATGTAAGTCCCATCATCATTCACTAGTGCACTCCCCAGATTCGAATAGTGAATCGTCGGTTAATGGGTCTAATATCTCGCCAAGTCAAGTGTCGCACGTTACCCCCAACCTCATGGCTCGGTCCGATGCGCAACCATGCGCTAATAATCTGTCATCACTTGCTATTGGTTCGCAAAGACAAACAATTCTACCCACCCTGTTGACAAAGGTGCAGGATAATTTGGGAAATTTCTTAAACTGTCGCGTATTGCTCGATTCCGGATCGCAAATCTCCCTTATCACAGAATCATTTGCCCAACGATTGGGCCTTCGTCGTAAACATGCAAACATCCCTATCCGTGGTTTATCGTCCGTAGACGCAGGTCAAACCAAAGGTCGCATTTCGGTTACATTGCAATCTCGGTTTAACAAAAATCAACGATCGGTTGACGCCTTTGTGTTAAACAAGTTAACATCCAATCTTCCGTCGCGACCATTTAATATATCCGGTTGGTCATACCTACGAAATTTAGAGCTCGCGGATCCCGGATTCAATTCCCCAGGCCCTATTGACATCTTACTGGGAGCTGACAAACTATGGCAAGTGCTGGAAGGTAAAAGAATTCAAGGTTCGAAAGGGTTGCCAATTGCTCACCTTACAGTTTTCGGATGGGTGATATCAGGTGAGTTAATTGAACCTAATGAAACTTCGCAGCTACCACTATCGTCACTGCATTCTACACTCGATGTCGACGCCTTGCTTCAAAGATTTTGGGAGCTTGACGAAGGTAAGCCATGGGACGCTTCTATACTTGAGGATGAAGCGGAACTACACTTTCAAAAAACATTCACACGTGCAGCGGACGGCAGGTATGTAGTACAACTACCATTTAAATCGCCTACACCTGTTTTCGGTAATTCGCTTCAACATGCTATCACACGGTTACACGCGTTGGAACGTCGATTCAGGTATGATCAGACGTTACGTAACATGTATATTGAATTTATGAACGAGTATATTCGTCTTGGACATATGACTCGTATCTCCCAACAAGAAATAGAAACTACCACTGGGAAGCATTTTTATTTGCCTCATCATGCTGTTTGGAGGCCAGACAGTTCGACAACGAAGTTACGAGTTGTATTTGATGGGTCAGCAAAGGATTCGAGGGGAGTATCGCTTAATAGCCAATTGTTAATTGGACCTCCAATACAGCGTGATTTGTTTGGCGTATATTTACGATTTCGGCAACATAAGTACGTTTTTACCGCTGATGTTGTAAAGATGTTTCGCCAGATATGGGTCGATATTGCACATACTGAATTTCAGCGCATTGTTTGGCGTGTGAGTACATCTGACGACATTGGACACTACCGCTTACGGACCGTCACATACGGGACTGCATCCGCACCCTTTCTTGCGGTTGGCGTACTCAAACAAATCGCTATAGATTATCAAGCACAATATCCAAATGCCGCTCGTGTTCTCTTAAATGATGTCTACGTAGACGATGTGATGACTGGAGCAACATCCCCAGACGAGTTAATGCGTCTTCAATCCGAAATTAGGTCGCTACTAACTGAGTGTGGACTCGAATTGAAGAAGTGGAGTTCGAATTGCTGGGCTCTACTTTCGTCTGTACCCAAGGACGATTGTGAGTTTTCACCATTTGATCCTGATGTCTCGCAGTCGCTGGTGAAGGTTCTTGGATTATATTGGAACCCGACATTCGATTTCTATTCGTTTAGCATCTCGGCCTCTCGATGTACTGTTTCTCCTACTCGACGCTCCTTGCTGTCGGACATAACGCGTATTTTCGATCCATTAGGCTTCTTAGCTCCATCTGTTGTATTGTTTAAGATGCTATTTCAAGAGCTATGGTCCGCGAAACTTAATCTTGACTGGGATGATCCGCTACCTCCAGATATAGCTGATAAATGGAAACGATACCAGCAGGAGTTAGTAGAGCTTGAGAAACTGCAAATTCCAAGGCTAATGTTTGAGTCAACTGAAACTTTGGAACTGCATGGATTCTCCGACGCTTCCTCACTCGCATACTCGGCAGTGGTCTACGCTCGTTCTTATACAGAAGACAATCAGGTTCGATCCATTATTGTCGCCGCTAAAACCAAGGTAGCCCCAATCAAACCGGTATCTATTCCTCGGTTGGAACTTTGCGCCGCGTTGCTTCTTGCTCGTTTAATTTCGTCCATTAAGACTGCTATAGACAAAAACGTTAAGGTGTTCGCATGGTGTGATTCGCAAATCGTACTCCATTGGCTTTCATCCGCGCCTCGTCGCTGGTCCGTGTTTGTAGCTAATCGAACGGCTGCAATCCTTGAAATCATCCCACGACATTCATGGCGCCATGTTGCCTCAGAATTCAATCCCGCAGATTGCGCTTCTCGAGGAGTTATACCATCAGAGCTTATAAGCCATTCGCTTTGGTGGAATGGGCCACCTTGGCTGTCAATGCAAAATGAATGTTGGCCAGTACAAATACCAAATAATGAAGAGGGACTGGATCTGAACGACCAATTAGAAGAACGGCATACGCCAACACAGGTTTCTCTGGCCGTAACGGAACCTAACGTAATTAATAATCTAGCCTTTCGAATTTCGTCGTGGACTCGTTTGCTCCGAATCGTGGCCTATTGTGTTCGATTTATAAGAAACTCTCGCCCAAAACAATTCGTAAAACTAACGGCCGGTTTAACTATGCCTGAAATTCTCTGTGCGGAATTAATAATTTTCAAAACTTTGCAACAAATTGCCTTCGGGAGTGACATATGGCAATTAGCCAAAAATCGCGAACTGTCTTCGGGTTCGAAACTGTTAAAATACACCCCCTTTATTGATAAGGATGGGCTACTTCGCGTAGGTGGTCGCATCAAACATGCCAATGTGTCATTCAATATTAAACATCCTGTCATATTACCAGCTAATCATGTCTCATCTCTTTTAGTGCGGTATACACATATAAAGTATCTTCATCCAGGAGTATCAGAAACATTCGCTATCGTCCGACAACGCTACTGGATTATAGGCAGCCGCAATCTCGTTCGAAAGATAATCCATCGATGCAAACCATGTTTTCTTCAAAGAAAGGCGACAATGTCACAACTCATGAGCGACCTACCACATCAACGTGTGGTTCCGAGTCGTCCATTCACTCATACGGGAGTTGACTATGCTGGCCCTTTTACCATCAAGCTCTCTAGAGGCCGTAATCCCAAATTGTCGAAAGCTTACCTCGCTCTGTTCGTGTGTATGTGTACAAAGGCGATCCATTTGGAGCTGGTAAGTGATTTAACTACTGACGCATTTTTGGCAGCTCTAAGGCGATTTACCAGTCGTCGAGGGAAATGTTCCAACATGTACTCTGACAATGGGACTAACTTTCAAGGTGCTCGTCGTTGCCTCAACGAGATGCAAAGGTTAGCTACGTCGCAGGCTCACAATGACCAAGTTGCCAGCATGCTAGCAGCTGATGGAACTTCTTGGCACTTTATACCTCCCTCCGCTCCACATTTCGGCGGATTGTGGGAGGCGGGTGTTAAATCGGTGAAACACCATCTACGCCGTGTTGTTGGTTCTGCAATCCTCACTTTCGAAGAGCTGTATACAGTTCTCACGCAAATTGAAGCTGTACTAAACTCTCGTCCCCTTTGTGCATTGTCCGATGATGACTTAAACCCCCTCACACCTTCCCATTTTCTTATAGGTGAGCCATATACTGCAGTTCCGGAGCCAAGTTGCGTCGATGTTCCTAAAAACCGTTTGATGCATTGGAGATACTTACAAGGCATGGTCCAAGGGTTCTGGAAGCGTTGGCACATGGAATATATCACCAGTCTTCAAGAACGTCCTAAATGGCGCACGCCTCAACGCAACCTGGAAGTTGGTGAACTAGTAGTTGTCAAAGAAACGAACCTGCCTCCAGCAAAGTGGCTTCTAGGAAGGGTGGAAGCTATACATCCCGGATCAGACCAGCGCACAAGGGTGGCAACTGTAAGAACGATTCGTGGAGCGATTAGTCGCCCAATAACAAAATTGGCAGTCCTCCCATCTTCCTGAAACTCGTTCCAGGGGGGGCGGTATGTTCGTGATTATGATATGACACAAGCGACATATATTTTATACATATACATTATACTATAATTAATCCAATTTAACTAATATGTAAACAAATAACAAACTAGCATATTATTTTGTGTACAACTAATCATAGATGATCACTGTACAAAATGCATCATCCAATGTCGAACCATCATCGCGCCACTGCAATTACCATCAGCCCACTTTTCTGCTGGCTTAAATTTAAAACATCGAACGTTTAATGACGTCACAATCGCGCAGAGTGTTGTGCATGCGCACAACAATTACTTAACACACACACACGCGCTGATCTACCCACGCGAGCGCTGATGGTAAGTGCAGATCGATGGATTCGACACTTGAATGTTGGATCGCCACCCAAGCAGAAGACAATTGCAATAAATACAATTTATAACGTGAGTTCGGTTTTTTTCATTTCGTTTTGCGACCCGTCGTTTCTTTCTAATTTCTTCGGTCGTATTCTGACTAAACCCATTGTTTGCTCCGAACTCGCGTGTTAGTAAAAATTCGAATACAAAACAAGAATCGAAAGCCGGGAAAAAGGAGGGATACCTGACGCCAATTGATAAAGAAGACAAGCCCTTAGGAACCTATCATATCGATCATCTTGGCCCTATGGAACAAACCCATAAACAATATAACCATATACTGGCTGTAGTGGACGCCTTTTCCAAATTTGTTTGGCTGTACCCGACGAAAAGCACCGGAGCCGGCGAAGTGATTGATCGATTGCGAAGACAATCCGTAGTTTTTGGGAATCCGAAGAGGATCATATCCGACAGAGGCGCAGCATTTACGTCCAATGCATTTAGTGACTATTGCCGGGAAGAGAATATTCAACACCTGGTTATAGCCACCGGAGTTCCACGAGGGAACGGACAGGTGGAGCGAATACACAGAATCATTGTGCCCATGTTAACAAAGCTCTGCATAGGAAACGACAAAAACTGGTACAAACATGTGGATCGCATCCAGCAAGTTCTGAACAGTACACCACCACGGAGCACCAAGTTCAGCCCTTTCAGGATCCTTACAGGACTGGAGCTACGTACCAATGAGTCACCTGACATTCGAGAACTTCTCAACGACGAACTTATAAATGAATTAGACGTGATGAGAGACGAAATGCGGAAGGAGGCTCAGGAGAACATCGCCAGAATCCAGAGGGAAAACAAGAAATTTTTTGATAAGAGAAGGGTACCAGAGCAGATTTATGAACCGGGAGAATTAGTCGCCATCAAGCGCACACAATTCGGGTCTGGAATGAAGCTGCGTCCGAAATATCTTGGACCTTACAAAGTCCTGAGGCGTTTCAACCACGGGAGATATGAGGTGGAGAAGGTAGGGCGACAAGAGGGGCCCAGTAAGACTAATACAGTGGCCGAGCATATGAAAAAGTGGAGCCATTCATTCGGGGCGAATGAACGGTCAGGATAGCCGATTGTGGGATGGGAGCCGAACATCAGCACAACACCCTAAACGAATAGGCCATCAGGCGACAAGCAGACGACGATCACGTACGCTCCGGAGTAACAGGACAATCATTCGACAAACGGACGAGGCAAACAATACGCAAAACAAACAAGTACATAAGAACTACACACACACCAACAACATAAAGATCACGCGACGAACGGATAACACACACAACGAACAACATGCACAGAGGACGAAACGAAACAGAACAGATAAGACGAAAACCGCACACGATACACTCGTTCACCAGCCGTCGGTTGAGTAAGATCGTTCATTTATTGTGTTTTACTATCATAACGTCGTTGTAATCAAACTTTTTATATGAAACAATAAAGAAAAAATACTTAATCCTACATACATATGTACATACATAAGTATGTCAATACCAAGAGTCTTCATTGCATCCAGAGAAACTAAATGTTTGTCGACCTGCGGGTGTCATTGCGTCATATGTTTTCTGCAAGGACAATGGCCAAACAATGACTGTCAATGGCCGACGGACGGTATCAAGCCACGATAACCGACGTTTTGTGGCCTAAATAGGATGACATACACCTGAATACCATATGGTTTTGAAAAGTCGGCGGAACTCATCATTAGTTTTTTCTACTTAATTCCAAGTAAGAACTCGCCAATATTTTCGATGAATCTATCTCTGGCCTTGGCGATTATTGCCCTAATCCATATTAACATAAACCGAAAAACTAGATAAATAGGGGTAACTGGTCTACCTAACAGCTTTCCATATTTTGTTCCATCGTTACGCGAGACGAAGGCCGGTTTACTATAACTTAACAGTTTTTTTTTCAATTTAAAAAATAGACCGCAAGCTCAAACTTTTTGAATACTTCATCGAATGCTAATTATGCGATTGTGCGTCGAATGAAATTGATCCGAAATCTATATCGTTATCCGTTCTTAAGATTTGCGAGACGAAAAACACTTTAAAAGAGTTTTTCTCGTTAGAAAAACAAACGGTCATTTTAATTCTTTTACAGTACTTATCAGTCGTTCACTTTGCAATTGAGCGTTGAACGAAATCGCTAATGAAGCACGATGCACACATGACACACAAAGAGATTCCTCATTATCAAAACGTCAGATTATTTGGAAACAAAACAAACTATTCCCCCGCATAGCAACAGCATCCTATGAATCGAAAATAAATAATTTTAACTAATTAAACTGCTTGTGTACGTTATATGTATGTATTCCCGAGTTCTGGATTAGTCATTCACTCACGCTTGATGAAAACCATGAACAGGACTCGAAACAAATTTTGTCCAGATTTTTGCTGCCAACGTTTCTAACCATATATTTCGGATCAGTGATAACGTTTTCTGGATTTGCCAAATACGTGCCAATTTCAAGTGAATGACGGTGAGTTTAGCTAACGCAACCACACTCGCTGCTGATGGACTCATCCGACAGGAGCCCGTTTTCGAAGTGGTGATGCGGCTGAGATAGAACGGACGACGATGGCCGGGATTATTTGGCTATTTGTATGAAAACTAGTGTCATGCATGGAAGTCGTGTCAACATTTGCATTGCCAACTATATTGGTCCAACTGATGTGACGTACATATATCCTGCTTCGCAAGGCAAACCCTACTTATCTCCAGCAACAAACCGAAACACACATTAGCGGCGGTTATACTCGTGTGTACTCGCACATAAAATATGGCACAGGATGTCTAATCAATAATGCAGCGAGTTAGGGATAAGGGTGAAGACCGAACTGTGTATAGAAATTCAACATCATGAGAGTTAAACGTCCTGGATCGCTGCGTATGGGTTAAATGAACCGTTTGATAGTAGCGCGTAGTGTCAACCTGCTCGCACTGCTATCTATAGTTGGAATGTCGACATAGAATGAACAGGGGTGAGGGTAATTTCGGAGTTGCGGAGTTATTCACAGGTCATATAGTTCAAGGTTTATGAAGACGGAAGGCCGTCGTGGTTTGTTTGTCGGGATGACACGGAGTTTCACATTGGTTCGAATCAATTATGCTTATTAAGGGTTGACACAGGGTTGTGTGGTTAAAGGGTGCTATTCGCTAAGGATAACTTACATGTCGTTTACTGATTTTTAACTAAAAAAAACGACGTCAGAGGCAGCGTACTAGCCTAGGTCTTCCATTCAAGTGAAAGAATAAAATATTTGGATTCTAGTTCCATTAATACAATCGCCACCGACGGGTCATGAATACCATATTAATGAGTGGCCGCAGTTTTCTCTAAAGACTTATTTAAGCTTATTTAAGCTATCCCATATTGTCAGTGTCTGCTGGCTTACAGGATTGATGCCATCGTCTTCAGAATAAAGAACATGAATTTAAAGCATCTGAAATATTTTTTCGCTCTCCTTAGCAAGAACGGAATTGTGAGCTTTTACCTAGCCTAACGGATAGGATTTCCTTAAGGTTTTGATGGATATGAGGTATCCTATACAAGTGTGTTCTCCCCTTATTGCATTTGGAAACAGTCTTTGTGAGGATACCAGAAATTCTTGCTATAGACTTTATTGGGTAGTTGGGTTGTTGGATAAACCGTTTTCGAAGCATCAGCCAGAGATAAATGGAGTGCGCTTGCCAAGCATTTGCAGGTTTTAACTTCACATTTGCTCATGACCATGTGGAGTAGGTCGTCAATGAAAACTGACTACCGAATAGGTGGAAGGATTGCACCTTATGGCCAGCCTTTTGCCTCAATATCAAGGAAGGCTCATTTTTTTTTTTTTTTTAATTTAAGGCTTATTGGCTTAATGCAAGCCTTGTGAAAATAACTTAAACAACCCAAACCTAAGTAAGCTTAATACCTAGGTACTAGGAAGGAAAGGAACTGAGGAGAGGGCTTATGACGGCGGTAGAGGACATTTCTAAGACAGAGTTTGGTGAGATGTGAGTCGAAAAGAGATGAGTTTGCTTCGCGCAGCTTTCTTTATATTGGCTTATGGTAGCGGTAGTCCGTTCGATGGAAGTTGATGCACAAGCATGGATCGAAGGTTCGGGGGCTGATGTTAAGGGAAATCATTTAAAGTAGAGAGGGGCCGTCAATATCATTGGTAAGTAGGTCGGAACTATATTTGCAACGCTCTGTTAGGGGTTGTAATTTGATTAGTTTTAAGCGATCCTCATAAGGCGATCAATTGTAGGTATCAGCCCAGGAAAGACTACGTAGGGCAAAACGAATAAACCCATGTTAGATGGCGCCAATGAGAGGATTGTGGATACCGTAACAGAGGACCAGCCTTGATTAGCCTATCAGTGAGAGGTTTAACGAAGAAAAGTTTATTAGAATTTCATGACGTAAGGATTCGAAAACCCCCTGGACCAATGTTTCATAAAGCCGAGGGCGAAATTGGCACCTTTGATAATGATGTCGATGTGGAGGCAAAAACTAAGTTCTCGGTGACAGTTTGGACGGTGACGGGTCTGTGGTAAAAACTTCTAGGCTAGAATAGGCTTCTCGTGAAAACATTATATATCGTAAACGGTGCTCTCAAAGAGTTTGGGAATGCAAGCGAGACTAGTGGCGATAGTTGGAAACCTCATTCTTTCCCCCTTATTTAACAATTGGAGTAACGTAAGCATTTGTTCAAAGCGGAGGAAAGAGTCATTATAAACTGGAACTTGGAAATGAGGCCGTAGAGGGTAGGAGCACACAGTGACCGCATTTTTTAAAAACTATATCCGAGAGGCAGTCAGTATCGTTTTCTCGATGACTAAGTCAGGAGTTACACTGACTGACTCTAGAGATAGTATATAACGAAAGTAGTGATGAGAGGTTTGAAAAGTTGGCAATTTGGGATCTTTGGAAGAAGTATTATACTAGAGATAGTATATAACGAAAGTAGTGATGAGAGGTTTGAAAAGTTGGCAATTTGGGATCTTTGGAAGAAGTATTGAAAAATGTAAAAGTCGAAGGATAGTTATCAGCTTTTGTTTTTGCCTTTGTAAGGTGGTAGGAGCTCTTGGGATCAGAGATAAAAGAGGTTTGCATTTCGTACTGGTATCGGAGTTAAATAAACTCACATAGTTATCTGAATTCCGTGTACAACTGCAGGTAAATAGAATGGTTGCAAGTAGAGCAAGTCTTAAGTAAGTAAGACTGCCATCGCTTGTATTAGATTCTACAGGGAGCTTAGTTACTTGGTGGAGATGAGTTCCTTTTTTTTTTGGAGAATATAGAATCTACGAAGTCGATGGAAGTTTGTAGCACAAAGTGGATTGTGAGTGACAATTGTAAGGCTGAAAAAAGTGTTTAATGCGCTTGTAAAGTAAAAATAATCGGAGTTCGACTTTCTGAAGTGTAAGATCGATTCGGTTTTGTCGTGAAGTCGGTCGATTGCTCAGTTCTGAAAAGCTGCCAGACATTCGATGAAACTCAGTGCAGTACTAATTTTATGGTATAGTTCGGTAGGACTGGGAAGCTATTTTCAAAAAAACTGTAAGTAAAAGGCAGCTTGTTCAATGTGTTATGGTGAAATTTTTTTCCCCTTTGCGCCGCAAGATAGTTCGACTCAGAGATAAAATTCTTGTTTACGACGCTCTAACGTAACTAAGGCAATTCCTGTAATAAGAAGAAGTAGAGACTCTTTATCGATAATTAAAGAGTTATTAAATGTGACATGCTATCTGTCACCCATGACTGGCTTATGATGGATCTTTACGACATACATACAGTGCCAACCCCCTGTTAAAGTAACATTTTAATCAACCGGAATTTTGAATTTGTTAGCCCACACTTAATCAAACAAGGTAGATATATCTACGTAATACGACAGCAATCTGACATAACATAGATACGCGACTACATGTTCATATCTGTTATGAATGGGCATCACATCATTTGCCTCCTCTCAAGAAGTTTACGTAAATTGTTCCTATCCTTGGTTGTTACTGATACATATTAGCTATTAATGTGCCTATGAGAAGGATATGAAATACACAAAGCCATCAATAGGGAAACTTGACACCAGTCAGAGATCATCTCGTGATATCTTATCAAGGTCTGAAATGCTAACGCGAAGTACAGAAATAATGGCATAGAAAGTTGTGTATCGCGTGCCATGTACCGAAACTGATACCTTTACAAGATCAATAAAACGAGAGAAGCTTCAAACAAGCTAATCCAAATGGCGTTCAACTTGAAGGGAATCAAACTTTACGTAAAACTTCACAAATATCCGTTCGCAATTTCTAAAATATTGTAAAATGGAATTGAAAAGTTAAAGTAAGTCGAAAACTCTTCAATTCGATTTTAAACAAATAATTATGTAACTCAAAACACTTTTTGAAGTTTGAATTCTACTTAAAAAATATTTTCGATGGACGAGCAAATGGGGTGTTTTATGTTAGGTAATGTATCCTTGTATCCTGTCCCTCCCTCAACTTGTACGCATTTTTATTGGTTTCCCAGAACTTTTCGTGTTCCTTATTCGTAGTATGCAAATTATTATTTCAATTTTGTTTTTTTGTTTTCACTGGAAATGTTTCTGCACGTTATATGAGTCAGCTTTCCCGTATACCTTCATCGGCAGTGGGTGAAAGTTTTTAAAGGCTGCCCGAGACTACATAATTCGAGTTGGATGCTCGTAGTTATTGGATACTTGGCTCTTTTGTATTCTGGTATAAGGGGGAATGTGATAATAAGGTCAACGAGATTTGTCGGTCTTGCTGTTTATGAAGGCCCTTCTCGTTTTTAATATCTACATTATGTTAAAATGAATGGAAAATACTCAATAAAGTAGTTGTTATGATAACACATTAAGAAGAGATTTCTTTATTTAAGGGAGAGAGGGTTTCATAAAAAATATATGTCAAGTTTTAACACAACTCCACTGAATGATAAAATTCATATAAATTAAGTTGTATGTGATACGAATGAGGCTTTGAAGGTTCTGGCAACAAAAACGACCTTTTTTCCTGGGAATTGTATATCATGCTCTTGGCGGCCTAATTTCGTACTCTATTCACCATGCATTCACCATGCAAATAGGTCCTCACTTACCTCTAATAGGAAAGGAAAACAATTTAATAAGTGGGTACCCCGCAAACTAAGGCACTTAACTTAATCTTACTCTCTATCGGTTAAGATTTGAATTCCAGTTCAAATCTGATTTTTGTTTTTGTTCAGAATGGCGGAGAGCCAATGAAATAAATTTGAAAGTGATTTCGCAAAATTATTTCTTTTCAATTACCAAATAAACACGTTTATAATCAGTGATGAAATGGGCATACTTTTATCTCATGGTAAATTCTTAATACCTTCTATGGCTATAGCACAGATATTTGATATTGAAATATAATATATTTCGTATAACCTTGGAGCTCTTCTAGCTATGCGGTCTTTCTCCCTTCAATGGTGGCAAATGTCCATCCTTTCATCGGTCTTTTAAGTTTTGCGAAGCGAAAAACGTCTCATTGAGCCAAGTTCGTGAATACAGTCGCTGATGCATGATTATGGTATGGTTTTTTGACAAGAAAATTACGCACCAGCAGCGATAAATGAGCAGGTACATTGTCGTGATACAGCAGCCATGTATTTCTTACCCACAAATCCGGACGTTTTTTTCCTTATTGACCGTACGACTTTCCCAAAACTCAAACAGCGAGCAGATTTGACCGAACCTGCCGTGATTTTTTTCTGTCTTTGCTCCTCTTGGGATGATTGGGCCTGGTTTCGACGTTATAACCATGTACATGTATGTTTCGTCACCATGTCACCCTTGATGTCATTTATTAGCTCCTAATCCACGCTCATGCGATGGATTTTATGGTCAACATTTACCAATATCGGAACAAATTTTGTTGATACACATTGCATTCCCAAAACATTTAATCGCATGAGCCAACTGAGCACTTCACCGATAGTGATTCGACGATTCTCCATAACAACTTTTTTCACTGCTTCAATGTTTTCGTCCGTTGTTGACGTGCTAGTGCGTCCAGGGTGGGCATCGTCATTAATATCATCTCGGAAGTCTATCAAGGGCTTTTACTATTTAGAAACCGTATGTTTTGCTCAGAGCAGACTCGCCAAGTACGTTGGAACACATTTTATTTTTCACACCATATTCGATTTTTTCAATATCAAAACTCGCCAATTTCACCAAACTAATCATGCAAAATAGCTGACAATGCCAACATATGTTAAGGACTATATGTGGATTCCGGAAATGGATTCCGAAAGAATAAGTTGGTGCTCGACGAAGAAAATTCGGATTCCAATCACAAAGACGAAAATGACAGCGATGTGGAGAACTTGGTTGAACGACGCGAGACAGAAATTGACACTGAGCAAAATGATGATTCTGATAGCGATGGAAAAGTTGCAGACAACTCTACAGACTACTACACTGGCAAAGATGGAAGAAAAATCCCCCATCAATGAAGGTAAGATGACAAAATAGAAATATGTGTGTAAAAGGCGAAGCTAAAGCATGAACAAACCAGGTGAGCTATGGAAGTCGTTTTTTACTGAAAATGTAACGAGCCAGACCACGTCCTACACGAACCAAAAAATAAAACTGTTAACACCCAAAATATGATTTCGGGCATATGCGTGCCACGCCTAGCTGGAATGCAGTGCACTAGTGAAGTTAAAATCGGCAACCAAGCAATTCGGCCCGTATATCAGCAATAACACGGCGGATGCTGACTTCCAAATCGTCCAATGACTATGGCTTACCGGCATAAACAAGTGACTTCACATACCCCAAAGAAAGTAATCTAAAGGTGTGAGATCACAGTATCGTGGAGGCCGGTTGCAGATCTATGCGCTCAGCAAATGTTTCCGGCAATAAAATGATGATGTCGCGCGTCGTGTGGCAGGTTGCGCCATCCTGTGAAACCAAAGCTCTGCCACTTCAATGCCATTCACCTGAGGAACGAAGAAGTCAGAAATCATGTTTCTATAGCGCCCTCCATTGACGGTAACAATCTGATAGGCACCGTTTTTAAAGAAATATGCCGATGATTCCACCAGCCCATAAAGCACACCAAACAGTGAGATTTAATGGTTGTAAGGGCGTCTCGACAAAGGCTTCTGGATTTTCTCCACTCCAAATTCTGCAATTTTGCTTGTTTACATATATATATATATATGTTATTTAACAAAAAATGGGCCTCATCGGCGAACAAAATTTTACGTTGAAAATGAGGACCAACCTGAATCATTCACCAAACCTACGACGGTATAGTGGTTACTCGGTTTCAACTCTTGCACAAGCTTTTAGGCCCAAATCTTTCTGTAAAATCTTCATCAAGGTGGATGGCCATAGCTCCAAACGATGGTGAATCCACTCATTCGGATTCTCCTCAACACTGCGCTCCACAACGGCGGCAACTTCTTCTCTTCGCACGGTGTGCTGTTTTTGGGGATGCGTGTTATCCACTAGAGTACGTGGTGCGAAAACGATTCATCCGACTAATTTGTTCAGATGCGATTATTGCGACCGCAAAATGGACGTAGCGCGCCACCGAACCATGGCTTTTAAAATAAGATTGCACAATTTGCATGCATTGTTCCTACGTTGATCACATTATTGTAAAATGGCAAATAGTATTGATCACAAATCAATTTTCAACCGTCAAATTGACAATTTGTAGAAACAATGTTGCCAGTTTAAAAATTACACCTCTGAAAAAAACATCCTTTATAATATTGGTCCCAGAACAGAACCTTGGGGTACTCCTGCCTTCTTCTCCATTAACTTTGATGGTTTTTTTTTTTTGTTGGAGGCTTCTGCTATCTGTTGGAGCACTCAGACACAAATACTGGTCCATTGTACTGCCAGACAGACACCTTAGATGGCGTTGGAGCTCATGTTGAGCCAGAGAAGCCAAGCTTCTTTTTACTCACTTATGTTGTGTGCGATTTGTTTTTTCACATAAGTGAACGGAACCTAAAGCTTAATGCCGATTCCGAACGGCGAGAGCCGAGAAGCTTTTTCATGGCAAGTATACAACGGGGGGTTTTGCCAGCACCCCACCGAGGAGGGACGCCGCGAAATAATCATTCGATGGCGTTGGTGTTATCGGGATCCGAACTCGCTCATCTTGCGCCAGCGGCCGACACACTACCCACTGCGCCACTGCGCTCCCCTTTGATGGTTTGTCATTATATTTAAAAAAAAAGCGATGTTCGCTCAGGTTACTTTTGATGATTTGGTAAAAGTCCGTTGGAAGTACGTTTTTGAGCTGCTACAGCAGTCCTTTTTGCCAAACTTTTCGAATGTCTTTGCTAACTAGAAACACCCCTTTACAGTTTTTTTTCCCCCTGAAGGTCAGTCGTGATGTTGTTAACTTTCCTGTGAATTTCTTGGATTGTTAAGAGTTTTCTGCGGAAATCGATTTGATGGTTTGGTATAGTTTTTTTGTTAGTCAGTATTGACTGTAGCCGTTCATTGGGAAGATTTTCAAATATTTTCCTAAGTAAGCTTATTAGTCTATATGATGATTTTTACGTCTATGCCAGGTTTTGGTATTGGAGTTATTTGTGTAACTTTGCAAATTTTTGGAAAATACTTAAGTCGGATTAATGCCTTGTGCACATTTCTTGTGTGTTCAAAGGCTTGTCTGGGTAGATGGCTTATTAATATTCAGTTAAGGCAGTTATATCTCCAGGATATCTTGTGATTAATCCTTTTTTGAATATAATGTCCTACTTCATTTGTTTCATTATTGGAAGGCGAAATTAGTGTTAGAGCTTGTACAGCTACATCGTCTGTTTCGTTGGTGTATACTTATTTGAAATTCTTACATAAAACTGTTACCTTTGCCTTGATTAAACCTGGCCCAATATCCATCTGGTTTTCGCATGTGTACGAGTCTGATGTTTGATTTTGTTTTTACAATTTTTAGTAGCCTTCCAGAGGGAAAAGTTGGTCTCTGAAGTTGAGTTGAGGTTTTTAAATTGGTTGTTTTGGATTAGCTTGAATTTTACTTTAAGTCCTTTGTTAGCCTTGTTACATTTACTTTTGTCACCGGGTAGTTTACAATCTGCCATCGTTTTCTGAGCTTTCTCTTTTCGTATATTTGTCATCACATTTTGGTTGGTGTGATGTAGTTTTCCCTTTTTGGTCTGTCGATTGGCATTATTTTCTCTGTTACAGCAGTAACTGTGTCATTGAAATAAATTACAGCTGGTCACTCATCATCATTCGATTGCAGTTTAACTTTTGGTTTTAGATGATATGATGTGTACTTGAAAGAAGTCCCAGTCAGTCTTTCGTTATGTACTTGGAACGAACTAGTTACAGGAGATAGTTTGGTTGAATATGTGAGGTGTATAGGAGATGAGTCCGATGAGAATTCGAATAATTTAATTTTAAGTGTATTTAAATGAACGATCTTAGTAATACAGGCGCTACATGTGAAAGATGACTGGTGCATGAGTAATGGGCTGTCGATTAATCCTCTTAAGACTGATGTCGTTCTCTTCACGAGGATGAGGAAAAATACCTCCATGACTCAGCTGGTGTTAAAAGACATTACCATCCCAAGGAAGCTTAGTACCTGGGAGTCATCTTAGATAGCAAGTTTTTTGATCAAAGCATGATGAGTAAAAGACCACCAAGGCGCTGTCAGTTTTTTGGCAATGCAAAGTGCACATGGGGCAAAGACATGGGGCTTATCACCGATAAATGTCCTCTGGATCTATACGGCTATGATAAGACGGATAATCTTAATTGCCTCGGTTGTCTGATGGAACAGGTTAATATGCAAACACGTCGCAGCCTCTTTCACCAAACTCCAAAGAGAGCTTTGTCTCAGCTGTACGAGGGATTTCCCCGGCATGCCGGGCACTGTACTATAGGGTCCGCCAAATAACTTTTTTTTTTTTTGAAAATGCTATAAAAAAAACTACTGAATATTTTCTCAAATTTCTTTTTTTATTTGAAAGTACAATCCTTCCGGTTAATAATGGAGAATAACTTCATTCAAATAGCTGCCTCGGCTGGCCATGCAGTAGCCTACACGATCGGTCCAATTTTTAAGCACATTATCGATTGTGTGCAGCTGTATTTCACCAATGGATTCACGAATATTGTCCTTTAAATCGTCAATTGTCTCTGGCTTGTCGGCGTAACACTTATCTTTGACGGCACCCCACAAATAATAGTCCAACGGTGTCAAATCGCAGCTCCGAGGTGGCCAAACGACATCAGCTCTGCGGCTGATAATGCGATCTTCAAAAACAGGGCGCAAAACATCGAGTGTAGCTTCGGCTGTGTGGCACGTAGCGCCGTCCTGTTGAAACCAAATGTTGCCAATATCCTCCTCTTCAATTTTTGTGAACAAAAATTCGTTCAACATGGCCCGATAACGATCGCCATTGACTGTAACGGCCACTCATTGCTCATTTTCGAAGAAAAATGGCCCAATTATGCCTCTGGACCAAAATCCGCACCAAACAGTGGCTCGTTTTGGGTGCAACGGCTTTTCAATGTATGCGTGTGGGTTTTCTGTGCCCCAAATGCGACAATTTTGCTTGTTTACATAGCCGCCAAGATCAAAATGAGCTTCATCTGAAAAGATGATTTTTTTGGCAAAATCGGCATCTTCTGTAAGTCGATCGCAGACCCACTTAGCGAAGCGTTGTTCAAGCGTACACACAACCATATTCGTTCAGCGGAAGGATAAAACTAATTATCTGTCAAATCAGACATGAGCTAAGTGTTACCATTCACGAAATAAGCACTACTTGAAAAAAAAAACGTTAGATGGCGGACCCTTTAGATGCCTGCAGTTAATGTTGCGAATTGTCGTCAGTTAGTTTTTCCCTTTTATATTGATTACTCTTGACTCCATTCAGTGTGTTTTGCATTGAAATCATCAGTTGCTAAAAATCCTGGTATTTTAAGGAGGCTTTTAGCTGTCAAGTGTGTTTCTGCTCTATTATAACATCAGTACAGCTCTTCTGTTTTAGTTTTGGCACGGGTTGACGTAGTCTATTCGCATTCCAGATGATGACGTTAAACTCATTATACACATGGTCCAGTAAGTTTCGTCGTTAGGATAGTGAGAATTTGTAGCATTTGTTGAATGAGTTTCTTCATAATTTCTTTGATTCAGCGAAGTTGTCTTTAATATTGTTGTTCAGGTTGTTAGTGAAGGGTTTACTATGTGACGTTTGCGATCTGGTGTTTCTAACCAGCATACACCTCTAGCGCTATCTACTGGAAAACGCCACATTCAATTTGAGTCCTTGCCCCAAAGTCACAGAATCACTAACTAAGAGTAATCTCCTATGGATCTGGATTCAATGATGAATTTTCGACTATATTAAGTCCTCCTTGAATAGTGGCAGCAGACTGTGTGTGGAGTATTCTCAAATATAATAAACTTAGTTCAAAACAAGGCCTTCAAGGGCAAGGACAATTATTCTCTAAATGATGATGACTTGGCTCTTGGTGAACAGCTGATTATCCTAGCAAGTAAGTCTTTTTATGTCACTCACAGCTCCTTAGTGAACGATTTCATCCTTTTGAAAAGTTCTTGTCGTAGTTGGATGTCAGGATTCGGACGGAATCCCCATTCTTGTGATAAATGACTTCATTATTTACTATGTCCAACCGAATCTACCCGGAACTAAAGTTAGACTCCTTCCCTCATTATAGCCAAAACCTTGTCTGCACAGTCTGTAAACAAAATTCCATTTCCCACAAGCCATTATCCAGTTATGAGTGGTGTTCATCTGGAAAACATTCATTTCGTCAAATAGTTTCCCAGTCGATTAACCAACTAATCTCTCCATACCGACACCCACAAGGAAGAGCAATCTCTGTCAATTCCAGTACTTCATAACCAGTAGGCAATCTACGAAGCAATTTATCACAGCCCCGAATCCTGGCTCATTAATCAATGGCACTCATTCCTTGTCTACCGCTGCGAACAACTAGCACATTATCCCCGACAATTGCAAACAAATTACATACAAATTGAAGTCAATTGACGCATAATGATTGCGCCTTGTCTAACTAACCTACTTTCGTCTTAACTTTGACTTTCACTCCGATGCTCTTCTATTGACTTTCAGTTCATTGTTTGCACCCGCAACAGTCGCCTTTCGGAACCCTCATCGACTGTGCCAACAAATCATTAACTTTAATGATAATTTCCGTCCTCAATGTCCTGACAAAGGATCACTTTAATTGTGTGGCTGTTACTTAAAGCTGCTTCGTTGCACAGATTCGACTTGAAAATGGTGAGTGCAAATACATACACAGACACACAGTCAGGCGAATTAGGAGTTAGCGTCTGTGTTCATACAGGTTACCCCGTCGATGGGAAACCGAAATGAAATCCTGAAACAGCATGTGTTCCGTTTTCTTTTGTTTTGCTTCTTTCGAGTTTCATATGGCACGGTTGAAGCTGTACGAATGTATGCACTACTTGCCGTCGGCATATAAATCTTTTGAAGAACTCGAGCAATTCAGCTTCTTGGCCCGACCCAGCGCCCACCCATTCGAGTGTCCTTTCACATTCAGTTTCCATGATGGCATTATGAACCTAATTAAATGGCATCATTCATTCTCTTTAGGGGACTGCTGGAACCGGCGCTGACACTTGGATAGGTTGACGTTGCCACAAAAATTGTGAAAGCCAAGGCGATCTCATTCATCCACCTGTTTGCTTTGGATCCCTGTGTGCGGGGGACGTCAGATGGGCGGAGGTGAAAGGGCGATGAGTAATGAAAGCGACGGTAACGTGTATTTCATCGTTGTGGTCGTATTTGTCGCTGTCGTCGTCATCTTTATCGTCGTTGTCGTCGTCATTCGTCATCATCCTTTATCCATGACGGTCGGGCGTCATAATCACCCGCATATCCTGCAGCTATTGTCTTTGTGTAGGTACCTACTTCAACGAAATCTGTGTAGATGTGTATGAACACGCTTTTCTATTCCTTTTGATGCCTGCATATCTGTTGTACTAAGCAGACCTGAGAAGATCTCAGCAGCAGACACGAGAACGAGAAATGACATCTTGATATGTGCCGAAGAATATTCAAGCGAATTGCCAAAGGAATACATACTCTAAACGGCAAACTGCATCCTTCTCTACTCTCGGATCCTCGCAAATGTTGACAAACACACTTGAGCTAAGTGTTTAGATACACACGTTAGATACTTTTATTTCTGCTCTAGTTGTGGGCACGGAATGAACAGAGCAAAAAAAGGACAAGAAAACGAAGAAATTATCAAGCCTCAAGGGAAGTACCTCTTCTCTTGTCCTTATTCAAGGCAACTTCTTCGTGGATGGGGAATCAGGAAACAGTGCAGTTACGAAAACGGCAACAGCCATTACAGGTGCCAAGGGATTGAAGTGAAAAGGACTTATAGGTTTCTTTGCCATTGTACTCGAAGGAGTCGGTAATAAAATTTGAGAAAAAAAACCTTTTTCGGGGACATCCAAAATGGCACAAAAGATTTTCAAATTGACTTACCCGTGAGGCTGTCGATCGACCACCTGTGAGACCATGAAGAATGACCATACAATAATGGATCGTAAACCCTCTGAAATTCCCAATCCATCCCCGAAAATCCCATCCTTTCTAGGACATAATCCTGCTGTTCTTTTTGTCAGAAGTGACAGATAGAAAAAAAAGAAATTTGTCATGCTTGAAGCCTTCGGAATCGATTCTTTATTATCTGTTTTAAGCCGCAATATGCTACGTTACAATATACCCTTTAATGCCATGCTTCCTTGCAGACAGGAGGCAGAATAAAGGATATATGCGAGTGAGGACAATATTTTCCATTTATCTTTGGTCGCATTTAAGTATCTCCAACGTGTCCTTCATGCGACAGCTTTTTAATTCCATTCTCATGCTGTATTTAAATGTGTGTCAGATGATTGTAAAGTCCGCCTGCCTTCCGGCCTCCCTTAACCCCGACAATATTTCCGTAATGAATGTCGAGTTAAAAGGACATGCCTTTCCCCCGACTACACTGTTATCCAGAAGAATCAGTAATTTAAGTCCTCCTTCGACCACTGAAGACAATTTAAATAAATACGAAGAAGCACATTGCGTCAACGTTGAGTTTCTCCGGCAATGGATGCGGTTACTTTTATCCTTCTGACGTCCAATGGACACTAAGTCGCTGGTGGTTGAATAGTATGGATGCGGGTAGCTGAGCAGATAGCGACTTGGCACATATACGTACATATATCATTGGTATTGTTCCTTTTATAGCGGATAATATATGAGGGCGTTGATTTGATTTCATTCATGCTCCTTTGAAGGTCGGAAGTTCACCTTTGGTCGCTTGAAAGACGGGTGTGGGGTCAGGAGACCTCCGAATTGAAATAAAATTAAATACCTTCTAGTGAAAGGTGATTCATCTTAACCATGGGATTATTGAAAGAATAAATCTTTCACATTTTATCCCGATTCGTTATCTACATCTCTACGGGTCCTTTAACGTCACGCGCGTGAGGGGTTGTTAATGCTTTAAAGCACTCTGCTAAATTTCAATGAAAATTGCTGGAAATTGCTTTTTCTTTTTCTTTCTTGGTTAGGAGAGATGATTGTTCGGATTTTAGTTGAGCCACTCAATAGGGTCGGGCGAGATTAGGGAAAAATAATAAAGGCGAGTAGCTGTTTGAAAATGTTTTCTGGACAGAGAGAAGACAGCGCTTGGGATGTTCTGCTCATTAATAGTATGAAAGCTACTGTTTTTCTGGTTTTATATCCACCTGGGGTTGCAATTTGAGTCGTCGGAGCAAATATTTTTCTTGTGTAATGTCTGGATTGATTTGGATTGGGTTTGGGACGTATAGTAGCAGTAATTTCAGTCCCTTCTTGTAACTTTTTAGTCATAAAAAAGCATTACTTACAGGGGGAAAATCTATCCATGTAGTGCAAGCTTTATTATAAAATGAAGATCAGGTAATGTCTGTCGTTCTTTATTTCAGTCACGCCGGCCAGCTTCTTATACAGGGTCATTCAAAAGTATCGCGTGTATGCATTAATCTGAAAGGATTCTTTGGTTAAAAAAAAAGATTTTATTTAAATAAAAGATAATATGGTCCGTTGCTAGCTGTGACTTTTTCCCATCTTTCTGACAGTTCATGGATTTCGGCCTGAAAAACTTCAGACTTTTTTGGGCCCAAGACCAAATCGAGCAAGATGGAATTACGCAAGATCTGGACTACAAAGCGGGTGGGGCAAAATTTCCCATCCTATATTTTCAATGTCAATTTTAACCCTCATCTCATCCTCAAAAAAAATTACGTTGTCTACCCTTGTGTGTAGATTTCTACACATATGGGATTTCAGTGTGTTTTCCATGTTTTTACTTTTTTTTTCAATTAAAATAAACCAAAAAAATTGCATTTATAATTTTATTTTAAGGAAATAAGAGAAAATATGTTCAAATAAGTTTTTCTTGAATATATTTTACACAAACGTTTCGATTATGTTGATATTTACAAGCCGCTTTTGTGCAAAAACAACAAATTGTCTCATACATATTATTTTTGGTGGCGTACTTTTCTTCATAACAAACGTGACATCTTGCTCTGCCTTTTATTTGTGCTGGACCGCTTCTTGACCGCTTTGGTAGATTTGATGAAGATGATGCAGATATGTCTTCAAAAGCTTGTGCTGGTGCACTTTCCCCTGAAACAGTTGCAAGCAAAGATGCCGATGATCCCGATTTTGGTTTACCACTTCTAGCTGCCATATATGGTTTCGCAAGTGAAAATCCAAGTTCACGTAGAAAATTCCTTCGTATTGTTGTTTTTTGTGTTGCTTGCCAATTCGGATTCACTTCTTTGAAAATAATTAATGAATTTAAAGCAGAAATGTCGATCATATTTGCAAATACAGCCATTGGCCATCTATTGGTTTTTCTTTTACAGCTGTAGCAAGATAGCATTTTGTCAACTGTATCTACACCGCCTATATCGAATAAAAACAAAAATTATTAGAGAACTTGAGATTTAAAGATGCAGTGTATATAAACAAATCTTTTGTTTTATTGTAATATTCTATAATCGATGGTAATTTTTTTTCACCAGATCCAATTTCAATAGAGTTATGCATTGTACTTTGCAATACAGTTCATTTATTTTTCCTTCCAAACAAGTGCTGTGTTGTCGGTAAATGCAAATGTAGATTGATACAGCGGCCTTTTTTTAGATTCAAGAAGCTTTGGTGGAATGCTTCTTTTATTTTTTCTCATAGTGCCAACCATTGTAATGCCTCTTGGCAACAATTTTTGGCCAAGATCATACGAAGAAAAGAAGTTATCCATTGTTATGTTGTGACCTTTCAAACCATCAACGTCATCAAAGGTCCAAAACAACACGTTCGCCTTGTATTTTTTCACACGAGCTGGCACCAATTGCTTTTCCCAAATATGGTTGAGTCTTCCAAACATAACATGTATGAGAACATACCATCAACCAGAATTTTAGTCCATATTTTACTGCTTTCGACGGCATGTATTGACGAAATTTACATCGTCCACGAAAACCGAGTAATTGCTCGTCAACTGTAAGACATTCATGTGGATTGTAATAATCTGTCAATAAGTTAGACCAGTTATCAAATACATAACGAATTGGTGCAAATTTATCTGAAGATCGTTGATGTCTTCTACTTATAACATCATCAAAACGATTAACTCGGTTCATATAGTCAAATGTTTTCTTTGACATTATTGCTCTGAATACGGGACGACCTCTTTCTCCATCAAATAAATCAATTGTAGTTTCGTTTTTCGATCTAAACAAAAGTATGTCAAAAATAATTTGAAATGAAATAGAATACAATAACGACTTACCTATAAACACCAGCTAAAATCAAAACACCAGTATATGCTTGCAACATATTCGAGTCGATTGGTTTGTGGTCCTTACCGTATTTAACTTGTGAATACGCATTAGAATGTTTCAAAATAATACCTTCAATATGTGGTGGGAAGAAAAGTAAAAACGCATCTTTGATATCACCAACACGAACTTTTGCATATCTTGTTGTTCCAGGATGAAGAGAAATCACATTTTCATTCCGCAATCTGCCACCTTGATGTTGAAATGGTTGTGGTTGCCACACAATACCGTCTTTCGAAACGAACAATGGATCCATATTTTCACCTTCAACAACTGATTCGTTTGTTTCATTTGATTCACTCGCTTCCTCTTCAATGTCAGAATCACTATCGTCCGAATATACATAAGTCATTGTCATCACCAACATTTTCTTCTGGTACAAATTCGTCATCACTATCTTCAGAAATATCACTAACATCATTTTGTTTTTTCATTCAAAAATGCTTCCGTTTCTTCAATTGTCAGATATCTTGGTCTCGACATAGTTTTTATTTTTATTATTATTATTATTAAATTCACAATATATGTATATCCACGAAGTTCACTGACGAAAAGACTTTTTATATTAAATGCACTATTTATTCATATGTGTAGAAATCTACACAAGAGGGTAGACAACGTAATTATAGCAATATCAACCGTCATAAACATTTTTATTATGAGGACATACGATTTTTTTTCGTAAAATAAGGGTTGTAATAAAGTCCGAGAATTCCGGAAGTTAACAATTAGTGGTTCTTGAAAAAAATAAGAAAACAGATAGTTTTTGTGTAGTTTTCTACACAAGGATGGGATGAAGGTTAAAGAGCTGCAACATGTGGTCGAGCATTGACACGATGGAAAAACAATTTGTCGCGGTTCTCTATTGCTTGGTTCAAACGTATCAATTGTTATCGGTAAAGAGGTCCATCGATTGTTTCACCTCTCTCAGCAGCATACGAGTATAATAAAGCACTCCCTTCTGATCCCACCAATTTTGCAGCTGATTTGGGAATATCATAACAGACCCACTTTTCATCACCAGTAATAATGCGTCGCAAAAGAAACTTCTTTTCATGGCGACTAAGCAGCTATTCGGACGTGCAAAATGTCCCTTCAACGTCTCGCGGTTTTAACATGTATGGTACCCGATTACTTTGCCCTTAAACCCAATACCTTCAACCGTTTGGTTGTTTCCGTTTCCGTTTCCTTGGTCAACATTTCACGATTCTGCAATTTAATTTAAAATTCTTCTTGCGTTTGACTCGGACCTCCATCGAGTATTGTATCCAATTCTTGAGCTTGAAGCTGAGAGACGCTGATATACGTAACCTTTTTTTTTTGTACTTCCTCCCTCACTGACTCTGTGGACGGAGTTTCCTTGGAGGAACTACTCAAAATGTTAGTGAATAGGTTAGATGTTAATAGACACCAGCTGCCTACATGAATTCCAAGTCAAGAAATCAGCTCTGGAAGCTGAGGGACGCTGATGACTTTTGCGCACTACGGGGGCGTATACGTAACTTTTTCTTTTGTGACTGCTCCCTCACTGACTCTGTGGACGGAGTTTCCTTGGAGGAACTACTCAAAATGTTAGTGAATAGGTTAGATCTTAATAGACAGCAGCTGCCTGCATGATTTCCAAGTCAAGAAATCAGCTCTGGAAGCTGAGAGACGCTGATGCTTTTGCGCACTACGGGGCGTATATGTAACTTTTTTTTCTTTTGTACCTCCTCTCTCACTGACTCTGTGGACGGAGTTTCCTTGGAGGAACTACTCAAAATGATAGTGAATAGGTTAGATCTTAATAGACACCAGCTGCCTGCATGATTTCCAAGTCAAGAAATCAGCTCTGGAAGCTGAGAGACGCTGATGACTTTTGTGCACTACGGGGCGTATACGTAACTTTTTTTTCTTTTGTACCTCCTCTCTCACTGACTCTGTGGACGGAGTTTCCTTGGAGGAACTACTCAAAATGTTAGTGAATAATAGACACCAGCTGCCTGCATGATTTCCAAGTCAAGAAATCAGCTCTGGAAGCTGAGAGACGCTGATGACTTTTGCGCACTACGGGGCGTATACGCAACTTTTTTTTTGTACCTCCTCCCTCACTGACTCTGTGGACGGAGTTTTCTTGGAGGAACTACTCAAAATGTTAGTGAATAGGTTAGATCTTAATAGACACCAGCTGCCTGCATGATTTTTAAGTCAAGAAATCAGCTCTGGAAGCTGAGAGACGCTGATGACTTTTGCGCACTGCGGGGCGTATACGCAACTTTTTTTTTTGTACCTCCTCTCTCACTGACTCTGTGGACGGAGTTTCCTTGGAGGAACTACTCAAAATGTTAGTGAATAATAGACACCAGCTGCCTGCATGATTTCCAAGTCAAGAAATCAGCTCTGGAAGCTGAGAGACGCTGATGACTTTTGCGCACTACGGGGCGTATACGCAACTTTTTTTTTGTACCTCCTCCCTCACTGACTCTGTGGACGGAGTTTTCTTGGAGGAACTACTCAAAATGTTAGTGAATAGGTTAGATCTTAATAGACACCAGCTGCCTGCATGATTTTTAAGTCAAGAAATCAGCTCTGGAAGCTGAGAGACGCTGATGACTTTTGCGCACTACGGGGCGTATACGCAACTTTTTTTTGTACCTCCTCTCTCACTGACTCTGTGGACGGAGTTTCCTTGGAGGAACTACTCAAAATGTTAGTGAATAGGTTAGATCTTAATAGACACCAGCTGCCTGCATGATTTCCAAGACAAGAAATCAGCTCTGGAAGCTGAGAGACGCTGATGACTATTGCGCACTACGGGGCGTATACGTAACTTTTTTTTTTTTTTGTACCTACTCCCTCACTGACTCTGTGGACGGAGTTTCCTTAGAGGAACTACTCCAAATGTTAGTGAATAGGTTAGATCTTAATAGACACCAGCTGCCTGCATGATTTTTAAGTCAAGAAATCAGCTCTGGAAGCTGAGAGATGCTGATGACTTTTGCGCACTACGGGGCGTATACGCAACTTTTTTTTTTGTACCTCCTCCCTCACTGACTCTGTGGACGGAGTTTTCTTGGAGGAACTACTCAAAATGTTAGTGAATAGGTTAGATCTTAATAGACACCAGCTGCCTGTATGATTTCCAAGTCAAGAAATCAGCTCTGGAAGCTGAGGGACGCTGATGAATTTTGCGCACTACGGGGCGTATACGTAACTTTTTTTTTTTTTTATGTACCTCCTCCCTCACTGACTCTATGGACGGAGTTTCCTTGGAGGAACTACTCAAAATGTTAGTGAATAGGTTAGATCTTAATAGACACCAGCTGCCTGCGTGATTTCCAAGTCAAGAAATCAGCTCTGGAAGCTGAGAGACGCTGATGACTTTTGGGCACTACGGGGCGTATACGTAACTTTTTTTTTTTTTGTACCTCCTCCCTCACTGACTCTGTGGACGGAGTTTCCTTAGAGGAACTACTCAAAATGTTAGTGAATAGGTTAGATCTTAATAGACACCAGCTGCCTGCATGATTTCCAAGTCCAGAAATCAGCTGTGGAAGCTGAGAGACGCTGATGACTTTTGCGCACTACGGGGCGTATACGTAACTTTTTTTTTTTTTGTACCTCCTCCCTCACTGACTCTGTGGACGGAGTTTCCTTAGAGGAACTACTCAAAATGTTAGTGAATAGGTTAGATCTTAATAGACACCAGCTGCCTGCATGATTTTTAAGTCAAGAAATCAGCTCTGGAAGCTGAGAGACGCTGATGACTTTTGCGCACTACGGGGCGTATACGCAACTTTTTTTTTTGTACCTCCTCTCTCACTGACTCTGTGGACGGAGTTTCCTTGGAGGAACTACTCAAAATGTTAGTGAATAATAGACACCAGCTGCCTGCATGATTTCCAAGTCAAGAAATCAGCTCTGGAAGCTGAGAGACGCTGATGACTTTTGCGCACTACGGGGCGTATACGCAACTTTTTTTTTTGTACCTCCTCCCTCACTGACTCTGTGGACCGAGTGTCCTTGGAGGAAATCAGTTCTGGAAGCTGAGAGATGCTGATGACTTTTGCGCACTACGGGGCGTATACGCAACTTTTTTATTTTTTTGTACCTCCTCCCTCACTGAACCTGTGGATGGAGTTTCCTAGGAGGAACTACTCAAAATGTTAGTGAATAGGTTAGATCTTAATAGACATCAGCTGCCTGCATGATTTCCAAGTCAAGAAATCAGCTCTGGAAGCTGAGAGACGCTGATGACTTTTGCGCACTACGGGGCGTATACGCAACTTTTTTTTTTGTACCTCCTCCCTCACTGACTCTGTGGACCGAGTGTCCTTGGAGGAAATCAGTTCTGGAAGCTGAGAGATGCTGATGACTTTTGCGCACTACGGGGCGTATACGCAACTTTTTTATTTTTTTGTACCTCCTCCCTCACTGAACCTGTGGACGGAGTTTCCTAGGAGGAACTACTCAAAATGTTAGTGAATAGGTTAGATCTTAATAGACATCAGCTGCCTGCATGATTTCCAAGTCAAGAAATCACCCCTGGAAGCTGAGAGACGCTGACGACTTTGCGCACTAGGGGGCTATAATTAACTCTTTTTTTTATGTACCTGAATGCCTGAATCCAAAACCCATTCAATATTAGGATGGTTAAAATCTCCTTGCATGTTTATATGATCATTTTGTTTTAGTTTAGATAATTAATATTTGCAATTGCTTACGTCTAACGCGATACAGAACCATGATCATCGAGTTTTTACTGCCACACATTATTGGAAAACCTGTGGTTCCAACTGACGTCCGCAAACGCAGCTGCCGTGGAAATAGATATTTTGAAGAATTATTTTTCTGCTCGCCTAATTCGCCTGGTCCCATTGTCCCAGATTTTTTTCTTATTAATTTTTTGAAGTCAGAAGATTTCAAAGAGGACCTATTGCCGGAAGGTCTCAGCAAAATGACCGAAAATGAAATGAAAAGAGCTCAAATGGTCATCAGCAGTTGACCAATGGCCAATATCATCTTCAAAATAATGAAAAAGAGCTTAAAAGTTCTAGTTACGGAAAGGAGTTTTCTTTCGTTTTTATTTAACATGGATGCACCACTCCTCCGGAGTCTTGTGTATCATCGCCGTCCTAGCTACTATTATGATTCTGGTCAGGTTTATTGAATATCCAAGTGGGGGTGAGGTAAACATCGTGTTAATGAAATTTCTAGTGCCAAGGTATGATAGCTAAATCGGTTCCTATTATCATGAAACAAATGGGTGGTTAGGGCATGTATAGATATTTGAAGAGTTATCAAATATGATAAATCATCTGTCGTGTGCCTGATTGGCATATGATAGATTGCTTATGCCATTGTCACTCTCTACGATATCTCTCGTTAACCCCTATCAAAGTAACACTTCAATTCATTGAACTTTGACATTTTGAGCTTTATAAGTACTTAACATAAACGAGGACGACACATTCATATAATCCAACCTAGGGAACTACCCTTTCATAATCCAGACTTGCGAGTATATATTCATATATATATGGCTGTAATATTCATGCGCTACACATCATTTGTCTTGTGTCATTTACTGAATCAAGGAAGACGTCTAGGAGACTCACATGAATTTTAGGTATTCCTGTTTGAGATATTGATGTCAAGAATAGCTATTTATGTCACCATTAGAAGGTTGACATTAAGGTTGTCCTTATTTTTGGGTTTACGAAAATATCCCTCGAGTTTCAGTACTTTGTTGCTACTGTATAAATATTTACGAATGAACAATGAAGTGTTACATACCGTTTCTGAAGGTAGTGGTCCTTATAAATCACCATTCAACACGTCTGTTTACTTTGATCTAGTGAATTGTTTACTTCTATTGTATATTATAGCTTAAACTTCTAGCAGACCCGGGTAACCTACTGTATTTTGTGAACCCTTAAAGAGTTTTTTAATAAGGCTAGGTAGATATTGAAATGGAATAAAACAAGCTGTGTGTTGCGTATTAACATTTGTTTTTTATGAAAAGCCCATATTTAGGTATATAAAATATGAATCGTTCACATATCTACCTCGGCTTCTTACGGTGGTCCGGATCCGACTGGTTCAAATCGTTAATGCAGAATGTCAATCGTAGTGTTCGCTGTTTGACACATATTATGGTACGTAGCGCTGTCCTGCTGGTACCACATGTCATCTTGGACCATATGGTTCAATTTAAGACATAAGAATCGTTCTGAAGCGCTCATAATTGACGTTGACCGCAACGCCGTTTTCGAAAAAATACGGACCAATGTCGCCCTCGGCCAAAATCCACACCAAACGCTATCCTTTTGAGAATGCATTGTCACGTTGAAGATGATTTTTTGGCTAAAATTGGAATCCTTTTCCAAATGATCCGAGGCCCAATGAGCGAACAAATGGCGTTGTCTATGGAAATCAATTTTGAGCAACTCGGTTAGTTGCATGCTGGGTGTAGGCCCAAGTCTTGATGCAGAATTCGCCAAGTTGAAGGCGGAGCTCTTGTGCACGCTAAGCAGTCGATTCCTCGAGCTCTGTTGTACACTGTCACGGACTGCGGCGATCTTCTCTTCTAATTTTGCGTTCCTTTAACGTACGAATTTTGGCTGATTGACTGCCGAACCGTTCGACCCAAATTTAGCCACCAACTAGTGAAGAGTCGACTGTGGAGGGCCACCACGTCTACAGTAAAGTGGGCGCAAGCGGGCAATGTTTGTACTAATGAACACTCATTTTGATAAAAGGATTTTATCATTTAGACGTGTTGTATAATCGTGTAATTTCCATAGTGATTTGGCATCAGCAACAGAATAATAAATAACAGTTTAATAGGTATCATTAAACAACGGCCATACAGGTTGCCAAAACCTACCCTTTATTCCCCTGTTAATTGCGTATAGAAGAGCTGATTAAACAGGCAAAGAAGCTCTGGGTCTATGGTATATTTTACTATATGCCGACAAGCATTTGAAGGCCATCAGTAGTCAGACTTTTACCGATATTCCTTGACAAAAAGGGAGAAATTACAAGAAACTATAGAGAAATTACCAAGAGCACCACTCTTAACTAAAATTGATAATCTTAATCCTTATAGTATTGAAGATGTACCCAAGACGGGCTCTTTGACCTACATCGCCTAGTCAGCTGCTTCATGTTTTCGTCAGAATTGTATTACGTTATTTCGCCACGATAAAGTGAATAATCGTTGAAGTAGTGGTCTACGACTTACTTACGTACTTATGAGGCTAGCGGCCCTTGGAGGGTCTGAGCCTGAACGAGAGCCTTCCACTCATGTTGGTCCCGGGAACGCTGCTTCCAATTGGAAAGTCCAAGTTTCCTGATGTCCGCGATCACTTGGTTTCTGAATCGTGCCACCGTAAGAAGCTGAGACGGACATTTGAATTAAATCATATTTATACTGGCATACTCGTATAAGAAAGTCAAGAAACTGGCAGTCATCTTAGATAGGAAACTTCTTTGGTCAAAGCATGTTGAGCCAAAAATCACCAAAGCGCTATCAGCTTTTTGGCAATGCAAAGATGCTTTTGGCAAAACATGGGGCTTATCGCCGCTAAAGGTTCCCTACACGCCATCTACACGGCGATGGTCAAATCCTGTATCATCAAGATCCCTATTTACTTTACTTACTTACATAATTACTTACTTATTTCTCAGGGCAGCGACCCCTTGAGGGTCTGAGTCTGAGCTGACACTGACCTCCATCCTTGAGGGCTTCGGGCATGCTGCTTTCAGTTATCAAGACCAAGTGGTCTTGCATCGATGATCACTTGGTTTTGGAGGTTCAGTCTCCAGATTCTTCGCGAACCAGGATTCAGAGACTCTCTTAGCTGGAGCGTTGGCACCCATACGCTCAATGTGGCCTTACCGGGGGTCAGAGCCTTCCTCGCAGATAGGACCGAATATCCGACGCAGAATTTTTCTGCCGTCCTTCCTATCGTCCAGCTTTCGCCTCCCTAAAGCAAGAATTGCAGAATAAATGTTTTGTAGAACATAATTTTGATTCTTCGAATTAAGAGTTTCGTCCCTAATTGCTTTGACAGGCCATAATAGCAAACAAACTCCTTAACTACCTCGAGATTGAAGTTGTCGATTTTTAGGTGAGGGGTAATGGATCGGTTTTCACTCGACAGCATGATTTGGTTTTCTCCTCATTTACCTTCTGACCAGCTCGCTTCTGTTCTTCAATCGCTCTGAAGGCTTAATGTCTATATTGTTTGCGTATCTCAACAGTTGGACCGACTTCTACCTATCTAACTTCCGCACCAACTGTTCGATAATCAGATTGAAGAAGTCACACGATGCGGCTTGAAAGTCGATAAAAAGATGGTGAGTATCGACTTGGAACTTATTTTCCAGGATCTGGCGTAATGTGAAGATCTGGTCTATAGTCGATTTGCCAGGCCGGAATCCCCACTGGTAAGTGCCTGTTAATGTGGTGCAAAACGCCGTTAAGACATTCACATAGTACACTGGATAGGATTTTGTAGGCGACATTAAGTAGGGTTATGCTTCGATAGTTGGCGCAAGACGTAGGATCGCTTTTTTTTAAAATATGGGGCGAATAGAGCTGGTATGCCAGTCGTCAGGCATGCTTTCATCATCCCAAATTTGTCAGCTGATCTGGTGCATGATCCCTACCAGAATACCAGCGCCAGTTTTATAGAACTCAGCCTGAAAACCGTCTTTACCAGCAGCTTTGTTGGACTACAGCTTATGTATACCTGAGCTGACTTCTTCTAATCTTGTCACCCTCTCTGCCAGTCGCTGACAAGATTATCTTCAAAATTTCGAAGAGCTCGAATGCAAGAGCTTTGGCTCTTTTGTCCATGGTGGCGCAAAGTTAATCAACTCATCGAAAGATTTTATAATTTTTGCAAGTACCGTCGTACGTCAATTATATTTGACGTTTGTGAACTAGATGACAAGTAAATAAGCAATGGAGTGCTATACTCTTCAGGAGCGTGAAATAATTGCGTCGATAATTTTGACCAATAATCAGTCGGTAGTGTTAGCTGAATTTCGACGTTGATTTCTTAATCGTGTCGCCCCAACTGGGCAAACATTCCGGCGCTTAGCTTTTCAACTTGAACAGGCTGGAACCACAGGAGACCATGCAAGACGCGGCCGCTACCGGACTGGTGGTTAGTCCAAGAATATCGCCGCTGTGGTTGCCGGTGTCGCTGAGAACGAACAAATATCAACCAGATGACGGGCCAAACAATTAGGCATCACCAGACGGACCCTACAGCGAATTTTAGTGAAAGACTTACACGTGTTCCCATAAAAAGTGCAAACAGTGCATCAGTTAAGGTCTGCTGACCGAGAGTCGCGTGTGAATTGCTGTCAAGCCATCCTCAATCTCAACAACGAAGAGGACGATTTGTGTCGAGGTCCATAAGCAAAATCTTAATTTGTGGGAAACTGGAAATCCGCGTGTGATGCACGAAGAGCCATTACATCCATTCGAAGCCACAGTGTGGTGCGCCGTTGACGCGGGAGAAGTGATTGGGCCGTATTTTTTTGAGGACGCCATAGGTTATACGGTCACAGTTACTGATGAAAACATGGTGCTAGGGAATGTCGGTTAAAAAGCCCCCATTTAGTTTATCATTCAATGCTTTAAAAAATAAATCATATAATGGATCCACAATTTCTTAGTAAGCTGGAAGAGGATTGTATTAGCTAAAAATGGTGCTCTTCGTAATTTCTCCCTATTTGTCAAGGAATATCCGAAAAATCTGAAAGTCTGACTATTGATGGCCGCAAAGAGTTTCCCCTACAAATGGTTGCCGGGAAATATAGTTAAACATACCATAGACCAAGAGCTCCCTTCCACGTTTAATCTTGGGAATCTAAGAAAGTTCACATACGTCTCAGAAAACAATGGATTTGAATTGAAAGCGTCAAAAAGTTAAAAAACGTAGGATTTCTATTTCTTCTTAGATGGCCCCGCACTCCGGTTTGAAGCTGGGCCTCAACCAACAAGCATCTCGAGCAGGCATTTTTTTATAGGGTTCGCGCAGGTATAAGAGTTACGCTCTTACGGGATGCAGATGGTTTGAGTCGAAGATGTTCGTTCACTGCTCTCCGGAGGTGGTTGTCCTAGATAGGATTCGAGAGATTCGACTGAATTTGTCGCGTTGGTTTTAATTTACAGTAACTTCTTTTGTTTTCCTGTCATTAAAAGCACAACCAGAGTATGAATTTTGAAGTGACCTTATACTGCGACTTGAACTACAGACCTCCCGCTCAGTCGGTGATGAGACCACAGTACCGCCACATTCTGCAACGGCAGAATAAGTTTTCGTTGAAGTAGTTCTTTTATAGAAATTGGACAAGCTAGAAGGCAAAGTAGATTTCCGTAACTTTTTGACAAGAGGAAAATCGTCTTCAGTAACAGTTCACGAATTTTCTTTTTCATCGAACCATTCCCCATAAGTTTGCTTTGTAATTAGGACTTCCTCGCTCTATGGACACCTATGAACCATTTAAGTAAATAGGCCTAATACATTGCTAACTCAACAATTATGATATGTTCATAGAAGCAGTCAGCCGTTACGAACAACTATTGCAACTAAACCGCACACATTCTAGGTCCACTCCGGAGCACATCTGCCCGGAATCAAATGAGCTTATCTCATGCAATAAACTAATACCAGCAACCCGCACGCCACCGTAACCCACGTCAATAACAAGACAATAACAATACAACCTAATGACATAAAATAATTGTCTCTCATGATGGATAAAGCATTAATTATGAAAACAATAGCAATCGTGATTGAAATTGATGGTTGCGCCCTACGCTATGCGCTGCCATTCAACATAACTAACCAAGTCATATCAAACGCATTAAATATGAAACGACCAGCAGCCGATGTGTCCACCTATGCAAACAAGGACGAGTAGTCCTTGCGACAATATCGTCAATCATCGTCAATGAATTGTTTGTATTCATTTGTCAACAAGGAAATGCAAACGTTCGAAGAGATACGAGAAAATCAATTGGAAGCTTCCAATTTGGTCAGTAGAAGCATTTATTACAGCGAAATCCTTCCTTCAGGATATCGCAATAAATTTAAGATTTATCCGACGCTTTTAGCTTGAATGCCATCCTAATTGCCTTGATCATACATGGGTGACTTAACGATAAGGATAAGGTCGGGTAAAATCAGGATCAAAAATGTTTCCATTTCCTGGAGAATAGAGACATAAATGACAAAACCATGGACCGAAATTAAATTTACGGTTCCCAAACTACTTTTCATCCTTTTGTTGTTGTTGTCGTTTCATTCCTTTCTCCGCTTCTTACTGTTGCCCTTTTTCGGTTAAATTAAATCATCGCATCTAATTGTTTGCGGCCATTCATGCATGGTCCGTTTTTTTCCTCTCTCTCTGTGGGTGTGTGTTTCCATTTCTATTTCGGTCTTTTGGGTCCCATCAAATCACCCTCTCTTTATCGGCCGTCAAGACTTCATTCATGCCATTCTACCCCAATCCCGGATGGATACGAGTATGCCGGGAAAGCAATTTAAATGATTTAGATTGAAAGCTTTTAAAGGATTTTCCTGTCTGCCGTTCTGGGCATGCCATCCTTTCATGCCACCGTCTGTGCGACCGGACTGACCTTGCGCCGTCGCACACTTCCGGGATAACATTGCTTATCAGTGTTATCCGAATGGAGTGACGTTCTATTTGCATTCGCCGGGGTAACAGCCTTTTTAAATCGGCTATGAATTGCGACCGTAAGATCAAACGTCCTGATAGATACGAATTGGTGAACCGACAGTTTCGAAATCGCACTTTGATTTTCTTTTTTTTTTGGTTCATTTTATTAATGACTGTTTGAATCAAAACTGAATGAAACGGGATGATGAGAAATAATATATAAAATCGAAATATATCCGCAGAGTCTGAATCCTGTATCGCGGGTGGGATAAGCCTCCATTGAAATGGCAATGGATACACGAGGGTTATGGAGAATATCGGTCATGGTTTCGGTGAAAAATAGAAAATCCCATTCTTCCCAGTATACACACACAGTTCAGTGGAGCATAAAGTCCGAGGTGTTGTCGCTCGAAGGTCGCCAGGTGTGCATAGAACTATCCTGAATAAAAATCATGGATATATGCACCAACATCCATTGAGCCGGATATTTGCATTGAGTGGAAATTGTTAGCTTAGTAATTTCGAGCTAGCAAGTTGGGAATGTGGCGGTAGCATCCCGAAGAGCCCGAACAGTAGCCACTATCCGTCGTCCCATCGGGGGTCTGCTGCCGTACAATTTAAAATTTTTTGCTCAGCTATTGCTTAATATGCAGACTTCGAATGGTGCAGGGAGCAGGTACGGAACAGACTGAAAATATAGAAAAAAATTGTTTCTTAATTAACGTTTTGCTGCTAGTTGCGGCCACCGTGGTGGTCTATGCTCCGCTGGCGAGGGGATTAGGTTAAGTTTTTTTTTTTTTTGTTTTTTCTTTTTTTTGTTTCGTTTATCTTTCTTTGGGACTAAGTGCGCTTTATGTTGACGCTCGAGGAGAGCTGAACAAACGCTCATTGGGCACTTTCGGATGTCGTTAAAACTTTGAAGAATTTTTAGAAGAATTAATTTCGAGTGGGGAAATGTTTAAACTATATTGAGTGGCATTGGGAACTGGGCGACTTGTGACCTTTCCGTTTGCTTAGTTTGATATAATGACGCAGTTGCTATGTTACCTAATAACTAAAGTTGTGTCCTGAATCAGGTCAACCACCTTTATAATTAAAATCATAAGTAGAATGGACAAATGATTACAGACAGGAGAGGGCTCTGTCACCATATTACCATTGAGACCTGAGAAGTAATAGCATAGTAAGAATGGTTTTATGCTGATATCGTTGGAATTTTTGACGCCGTAGCTATGCTGGACGAATTTTTGGGCCCCTAAACTCTCATTTTTGCATACGCTTCGGTGACCTACGTCGTTCGCATGTGCAAACAATTTCAAGGATTCGAAATAAATTGTGCATTCTGTCTTGACCAGTAAGCTTTGCATGATCTTTATTTTTCTAGTTGGCGCTACACTCTGATAGGAGTTAGGCCTTCGCAGCTAGCCTGGTCTTGAATTAACTACCCGTAGTGTCACACACGCTTTTGATTGAGGTGCCCTTACACCTGTGCGTAGAGTGTAGATGTTGTTTCACTCTATGGAGTCATCTCCGAGAGTTGGAATCGAAGACTCTTCGAACACGAAGACAACACAGACAGAGGTGGCGCCTATACCTCAACATATTTTAGGGGCTAACTCCGTAGATGGCCGAATCAGCATCTCTTTTGCCAATACTTGTCCTCATTTTTTCAAACTAGATCCAAAATTACACACAAAATCTATCTCCCGAATTGACCTACACATTTTTCACCCGCCTTTGACAAGGCCCATTAACTAAATTTCATTATTAAAATTCTTGGTCTGAGAACAATGTTTTTCGGGCACTCCAACTATTTTACAGTCATTACAATCGGCCTACTGAGAAAGCAGGGACCACATTTCGCACCAATTTCATGCTATCGGAAATCATAGGACCAAACAATATGCATAGAGTGCGTACAGGGGAAGATATTGCTGCTATATGTGCATACATACGAGGGTGGACCGATAAGTACTTAGCCTACAAAAGAAAAAAAAACATTTTGGAGAAATGGCGACTTATTTTTCAATATAGTCTCCTTTTAGATCGATACATTTGACCCAGCCCGTCTGAAAAATACGTTTTCTCGAGGTCTGCAAAGTAGGCCCCCGTGGCGGCGATAACCTCCTCATTCTACTAAAATTTCTGCCCCGCGAGTGACTTTTTCAAGTTTGGAAACAAAAAGAAGTCGCACGGGGCCAAATCTGGAGAATACAGTGGATGGGGCAGCAGTTCGTAGCCCAATTCGACCAATTTGGCCGTGGCGAGGGCGGAGGTGTGAGCCGGTGCGTTATTATGGTGGAAGAGGATTTTTTCTTTGCCAAATGGGGCCGTTTTTTCTTCAATTCGGCGTCGAATCGGCCCAATAATTTGGGATAGTACAGCCCTGTGACCGATGTCGATGTGGATCACATCTTGTGAATCCCGGAAAACGGTGGCCATCACCTTTCCGGCCGAAGGGACAGTCTTCGCCTTCTTAGGAGCACGTTCGCCGGTTCCTTGCTCTCTGGTGTGTACCAGTTGATCCATGTTTCGTCGACTGTCACGAAACGACGCAGAAACTCCTTCGGTTTGCGCTTAAACAGCGTCAAACACTGCTCTGAAGTGGTCTCACCGTTGCGCTTGTTGTCCGGAGTGTTGAAGGCCAACGCGGCACCCATGGCGCCGACAGCTTTCTCATGCCCAAAATTTCATGCGGGATATGACCCACGCGATCTTCTGAAATGCCTACTGTCTCAGCTATCTCGTGCACCTTCAATCGGCGGTTTGCCAATACGAGATCGTGGATTTTTGTCACGTTATTCTCCGTGGTAGCCGTTTTCGGAGCACCTGGACGTGGCTCATCAAAAACCGACGTGCGACCACGATAAAACTCGTTAAACCAATTTTTGATGGTCACCATCGCACGAGAAGAGTCACCGTACACAGCATCCAAACGCTCTTTGATTTCGCTGTGCGATTTCCCTTCCAAAAACAAGAATGGAATCATCGACCGATATTGCATTTTCCATTTTTCTAAAATCCTGCTCCCACACGCGGTCAAAACAATAACTACGAGTCCGATCCGGCTGAAACCGTCTACTAGAATGTACTACACGATAGTAAGTTGCTCGTGCTATACTGGTGCCATCTGGCGGTGAGGCTAAGTACTTATCGAACCACCCTCGTATATACCAGTGTTATCTAAGACAGTCCATTGGTCGCCGTTCTCAGCAAATGAGATTGTGTTACCCGATTACGTTGGAAATTTTAAGTTAATATCTTGGTCCAAGACCTTACAGAATACAGCTTGTGCAAGATGGGTCCTTAAAAAAGCTTAAGGAATGTGCGCCTTTTTATTGAACAATTGTCTTCAGCGATGAAAATCATTTCTGGTTGAATGGTTATGTTAATAAACAAAACTGTCGTATTTGGTCCAATAACATTACAAAATTTGCCAATCCACCTGGAAAAATGCACCGCTTTATGCGGTTTATGGTCTGGCAGGATCATTGCCCCGTATTTTTAGAAGGGCGACCGTGAGTACAATTTACCATCAATGGCGCCTTTTTTTGCCCAAAATGTACGAGGTTAATCTGGTCGATATAAGGTTCCAGCAAGACATGCCACATGAAACGATGAACCAACTGAAAAATGAGTTCGATGAGAAATTTATCTCTCGTTTTGAACATGTAAATTGGCCAGCTAGATCGGGTGCTTTGACGGCTCTAGACTATTTTTCTCCTTCTTTCACGTCTATAGTATTAGGCTAGTTTCAATTGCAGCGTTGGAATACCTTAAAATCGGGATAACCTAAAGGATATACAGAGCTACCAATAAGATAAGTAATAATGATCCAAAATCCAAACTGAATCGGAATATATTTTTTAAAGGCCTCTTCAATAGCTATGTCTGACAGTTCTTTCCTCAAACGTTTCAAGCGGCAGTGGCAGTGACTATTATTCTTCAAAGTTTTTATTCTTCCGCAACGTGTCAAAATTGTTGGAATTCATTATAAAAATCCGTGTTTTATTCGCCAGGCTTCGAAATATATTTACTGCCGAAATGATAATCGAATCGAACCTGCAATACCGTGAATTCTCATCTATTATCGGGGATAGCAGTGCAGTTGCTGATCGGGCCTGTACAATGTCAAATTGCAGGAATATTGTTGCTGTTATTGAAAGTAAAGCCTCAAATGTAAGGCTTTCGATTCGCAAAAAAACTTGTCCTTTTTGGTCGGCACCTCAATTTGGTGAGTTTTCGAAAAAAACAAAAAAAGTTGTGGAATGCATCAGTATCCCCAGTAACCCCACGACCATCAAGCTCGTCGTACTTTCAATAATCAAGCTCTGGAGCTATTCGACAAATTTTGATAAAAGTTGTTTTCAGAAATGAAGCAAATTTTGGGTTGAACTACTTCCTGAATATTATGAACTTTTATTTAAAAAACAATACTAGCTGACAAGACAAGACATTTTAATGTCTATAATATAAGCTGTAGTTTATGGAACATTTTATGCCAATAGTGCTTAAGTATAATTTTGGGCATATGCGTGCCACAGCTAGTTCGATTGAATTGCTATCGTGAAGTCAAATTTTCGATAACTGGGGCCGTATATCAGGAATAACACAGCGTATGTTGACTTCCAAATCGTCCAATGTCTCTGGTTTATCGGCGTAGATTAGTGACTCCACATACCTCAAAAAACAGTAAACCAAAGGTGTAAGACCACAGGATCGTGGAGGCGACGATATGGTTGTAAGGGCGTCTCGACTAAGATTTCTGGGTTTTCTCTACTCTTAATTCTGCTATTTTGCTTATTTACATATCCATTTAGCCAAAAAAGAGCCATCGGAGAACAAGATTTTGCGTTGAAAATGAGGATCAAGCTGAATCATGTTTTCGGCCCATTCACCGAACCTACGACGTGTATAATGGTCACGCGTTTTCAACTCTTGCACAAGCTGGATTTTATAAGCTTTTAAGCCAAGATCTTTCCGTAAAATCTTCCACAAAGTGGATGGGCATAGCTCCAATCATTGTGCACGATGGCGAATTGACTCATTCGGATTCTCCCCATCACTGCGCTTCATGGATTTCAAAATAAGTTTGCACAATTTGCATCGTTCTAGCGTAAATCTATCTGCTGTAAAATGGCAATACCTACTTACTACCAATCGACTTTAAACTGGTAAATTGACAATCTATGGAAGCAGTGTCGTCAGCCTAAAAACCAAAGCTCTAAAGCTAAAACGCCCTTTATAAAAAAACAAGTTGTGTCTTGAGGACGTCTTTCAAATGCCTTTTTTTTGCCAGAACTGATATTTTTTTGGTCAAATTTGGGCTAAGGTCGAAAATAAAATTTGATGATTCTCCCAAGTTTTTCAACTTTATTACGAGTATATTGCTAATTGTAAATTACCTACTAATTAACTAATATGCAGGGTTTCCCGAAAGGTGTCACTTGATACGAGGGTGGCATAGCTTTTGCAACTTTCGTTTTCATTTTATTTTGATATTTGCGAAAGAAATAGATAACAAGTCATGGAGCTCGAGTGGCAATGCACATTTTGAAGGTTGCGTTTCTTAGTCGCCTAATATCTGATTTTGGCGATTTTTACTGGCACACGAGATCACCCGTGGCTTGATGTCCCAGACGGGATTCTTCGGGGTTTTTTCTGAAATCAGAACAAGTCACAGACTTTTAATAAGATTTCCCGACAAGACCCCGAGAGCTTATCGCTTAAAGTTAAGCACTGTTCCGCATTTAGGCGAGTGGGAATTGGAAGTAATTGCGCCAACTGAGAAAAAACGAAAAAAAAATTGTTTAAACTTTATTGGTCGAGTTGTAACTGCCAAGGGATTTTTCATTTTTCATTTCTTTCGATTCTGGAAATGTAAATATCCTGATAAGAACACTTGAGAGGCGTAATCAAGAAGGGGCCAGCAAAAGTTATGTAAAGGGACCAAGTCTCGAAGGATTGCAGAATACCGCTGATAAGTGTATGAAAGTTGAACCCCTGACCATATAATATGCCTATGTCTCGTATCTATTGAACAGTGGAGAACGGTTATGAATAAAATAGAGACTGATGGAAACAAAATACGTGTGGCACTCGGGGACTGCCGCGGTAAAGCTATTGCATAGCTTATGCACTTATAATATTTATGCAATATTTTTTAGCGTGATGAGCGATAAGAAAAAAAAAATTTCTTTTATTGAATAAATGAGAAGTTAATATTGTTTAAAATATTTTTATTATCTTACAATACATGTAGGTTATTCAGAAATTTTTATCGTTGAAACTATAGGTTTATGGTAACTAAAATAAAAAACATAAGTTTGAGACTTGATATCCTCTAAATATCTGGAAAATACCGCGTCACTGGTGGTCCCATATTTTGTTGTGGATTCTTGTGGATCATTATTCATTTTCAAATTGAATTTTTGCGAAAGAAAAGTTGTCAACCGCTCTGATTTTTTATCAGCGAAGTTGATGTTGAAATCGGCAGCCAAGATAAGTGGAAATTTATTACCATTTGTACCAAGTATTTTCGACCCTTCTTCAGTGTACTCCAGTAAAGTGCGATGAATAAAATGCTCTACCTCGTCCAATTTTGGATTTGGAGAAATGTAAATTGCTAGCATGACTATGCGTAAGCCATTTCTAAGTTTGCATAAGCACGCACAAATATCTCCAAGAAATGAGTGCCTAACATTAACGTCGCTAACGTGTACAATATTTATTTCAATATTCGGAGTCATAATATTAGTAACATTATTATTATTTTGGTAAATAGCTACCCCACCTTTTGGAACAGTATCTCGTTTGAATTGAATAATACATTTGAAATTAGGTATTTCAATCGGATTATCACGTGTCATGCAAGTTTCGGTAAGAAGTAAGACATTTGTTTGTCTCGTAACTGAATCTTGTAAATCGTACTTGTGACTATTTAGACTTTGGCAATTGAAAGTCATTATTGAAATGCCATTTCTATTACTAATGAAATCTAAGACACTTTGAGCTATCGTCTGAACACTATTTAAAGACAGTCTTTTGAATTCTTGCAACAAAGATCCAGTCGATGCAGCTTGCCTTCAATTATGATAAAACTTGAATGTAGAATTATCGTTTTTTGTCGTGATATACAATTTTTCAATATTAGTCACCCAAGAAAGCGCAACATAAACGAGTTCCTGAGAATGTGCTTTACTATATTCATATACTATTACGTCAAAAGTTCCACCTTGCGATTTATGTATAGTTAGAGCAAGAGCTGAAGTTAATGGAAAATGTTTGCGTTTGGCTATACATTTTCTATCCGATGTTAATGAAATATTTGCTGTTCGTAATTCAATGGGAACAGCGAGATTGCCGACTCTATTTTGCACTGCTAGAGTGGCTGCTTTTTGCCTTTTTTTTCGACCCACTTTATCTGAACCACAAAATTCCAGCCAAACTCTAATCAATGTGTTACTTTCATCAAATTCTAGATGTACCAATTTCCCAAAAGCACCATTGCATAAACCATCAGTAACGTCGATGTTGGTTGTAATAACATAATGCTTTCCAACAACAAAAGTAATGTGATAAGGCAGTCCTCCAGTGTCAATAACAGATTTTTTATGTAATTTAAGTCTAAAATTAGCTTCTTTCTCAGTACTTTTAGCGCCAATAATGACGTCTACGGACGTTGAAAGAACTTTGTTTTCAAATTGGCTCAAAATCAAATTGTTATAGGCGGCAACATCTTCATTTTTGAAAATTAAACGAACTCCATGAGGACATAATGTGGCAACATCCTCTTTTTTGAAAAATCTCGATTCAATAAGTTGAAACTCATACTCATCTAGTACATCTCCATTACCTATTTTTGTCAAAACTTGTGAAAATGCAACATTGTCGTAAGTTGATAAAATTTTAATTTTCTCCATAAATGCGGTCCAATCATGATCGTTCTGATTGTCTTGTAAATTGGTGTCGATCTTACTGGTCGCAATTGCCGTAAATCTCCGATCAAAATAACATCTATACTTCCGAAATCTGTGTTTTTTCCTGTTATTTGTTTTAGACGACTATCAATTTTATGTAGAAGTTCTGCACTAACCATGTTTATTTCATCAATGATCAGTACTCTGACATAACTGAAAAGAGATCTATACAATTGCAACGTTTCTGATGACAGAGGCAAAAGTTTTGAAAGAGAAATTTTGAGAGCTGTATGAACAGTTGTACCATCAATAGCCACGGCAGCTTTGCCGTATTGTCTTTTTTTAGCTACAGCGCCAAGTTTATGCAGAGATGCATTTTGTAAATCAACGTTAGCAGTTGAGTTTGGATCACGTAGCAATAAGTCATAAGGATCTCTGTCATGCAATATTCAACCGCTCTTAATAATTCTTCGTCTTCTTGTTCTTCATCGTTTTCTCGGCACAACTGTCTACAAATTTCTAAAGTTTTCTCTATGTCCAAATTTGATTCAAATTACATATTATCAAACATAGATGATAGATACCTATACACCTGTATTATACTTTCTCACAAACAGCTGCTTACGTATTCGTCGGAGCAGCTCGTCTCGATCCGTGCGAGCTTCGTATAGTCTACACGCATACGTCTAGTCCCACGCACACAAACACCGTGCCGAAGTCTGCCGAACTGAAACGACGTTAGACGATGCTCGGCTTTCAACGCCGTACCGCTGTGCCGGTCGGAGTGGGGGGTGTTAGGTTTATTTTCGTTACGGAATTTCTTGATTCGGTCGTCGCGCTCAAAGCCCGCGATAAAATCTATGCAATAGCTTAAAATTGATGCATTCTCGTGAAAAAATGACTGATTGGCATCTGGGTATTTTAAGCTTTAAGTAATTTTTGGAGCACCAGGGAGAAAAAAATTGTTGAGGTCCGGTTGAATAAGGATGACTCTCTCCTTTTATCTACATAAGTTCATACGTACAATTTGAAGCTATAAGTTCTTTTTTGTTTTTTCATTACCTATGTAGATATAACTAATTACCCTTCTTCACTTAGCGGTCCCCCGGCGCGACGACATCATCTTAAAAATATTAATAGATTCTTTTAATGATGTCAAAAAACCGAGAGAAAAAAAATATTTTTTTTTACTTTTTGGAGTTTTTTTTTTTGTCGGGGGTTATTAAAAATTTTTAATATTATTTTTATTTCATTATTTTTAAATTACTCGCCCTAATTCCGATAGGTACGAGTAACTACTTAAAATAAATTTTTCGTAACACTCTACCGCATACATATAATTTACCACATTCAGCATGACTTATTCCCGTTATATTACACATGTGTGTCAAAAATGTAATATACGACGGAACTGTGTCTATTTTTTTTATAATAAAGCTATTTTTGTTATTAACATCGCGATTCTGGAATAAACACATTGTTTTTAAAGCAAGTACAACACCTTAACTATAAACAGAACTTTTTAAGACGAATGTAATGAGCCCATACTTAATTGGTTTACTAATATTCAATCGTCTCCTACATTCGAGTTCCATCATCAGAGTACCAGCTCAGTAGTACCAGCATACATGGGTGTTTCAAATGTTAGGTCGCAGATATGTTTGAAAGTAATGTAAGTACCCATTGTGTCTAAGATCTAGAGTTGCGCAAAATAGTTCCAACCCCGGAACGAGCATGGAACGTTGCCTTTCCCAGTCGGAACAAGTCCCGGGAACTATTTCCTGGAACTATCTCCTCGGAACTACATCGGAACTGTCGGAACTATCGGAGCTGTCGGAACTATCGGAGCTGTCGGAACTATCGGAGCTGTCGGAACTATCGGAACTATGAGTATGATAAGAGAGATCGATATCCGATCCTTCATACCTAATTCGTTCACGAAACACGGAACAAATTGCCTGTACGAGTATGATTGCGGGCATTATTGTTTGATCACCCTTCTGCTATTCCAGTTCCAGTGTGTTAGTGTGCATAAACTGTTCGAGCTTATCGCTACATCAATGTATACGATATTTATTCACATTTTGTTTTTGGTTGTCTACTACGTAGTATAAGACATGATCGATTCCATTTATCTTTCTTTTCGTTTTGTCTGTGATTACGTTGTTCTACAACCGCGTTGTCCTACGACCGCGTCGTTCGGCTGGGTTGTATAGGGTCCGCCAAATAATTTTTTTTTGTTTGAAAATGCTATAAAAAAAACTACTGAATATTTTCTCAAATTTCTTTTTTTATTTGAAAGTACAATCCTTCCGGTTAAAATGGAAAATAATTTCATTCAAATGGCTGCCTCGGCTGGCCATGCAGTAGCCTACACGATCGGTCCAATTTTTAAGCACATTATCGATTGTGTGCAGCTGTATTTCACCAATGGCTTCACGAATATTGTCCTTTAAAGCTCAATTGTCTCTGGCTTGTCGGCGTAACACTTATCTTTGACGGCACCCCACAAATAATAGTCCAACGGTGTCAAATCGCAGCTCCGACATCAGCTCTGCGGCTGATAATGCGATCTTCAAAAATAGGGCGCAAAACATCGAGTGTAGCTTCCGCTGTGTGGCACGTAGCGCCGTCCTGTTGAAACCAAATGTTGCCAATATCCTCCTCTTCAATTTTTGTGAACAAAAATTCGTTCAACATGGCCCGATAACGATCGCCATTGACTGTAACGGCCACTCCTTGCTCATTTTCGAAGAAAAATGGCCCAATTATGCCTCTGGACCAAAATCCGCAACAAACAGTGGCTCGTTTTGGGTGCACCGGCTTTTCAATGTATGCGTGCGGGTTTTCTGTGCCCCAAATGCGACAATTTTGCTTGTTTACATACCCGCCAAGATCAAAATGAGCTTCATCTGAAAAGATGATTTTTTTGGCAAAATCGGCATCTTCTGTAAGTAGATCGCAGGCCCACTTAGCGAAGCGTTGTTCAAGCGTATACACAACCATATTCGTTCAGCAGAAGGATAAAACTAATTATGTATGTATCTGTCAAATCAGACATGAGCTAAGTGTTACCATTCTCGAAATAAGCACTACTTGAAAAAAAAAACGTTAGATGGCGGATCCTTTATAATATGAACGCCGGTATTGATGAATTTCTAGGTTGAATGGAACTATGGACATGTTTCGTTTAGTTTGAGGAACGATCGGAAATGTTTCCGACTGAGGACATAGTTCCATACATGTCCTGAACTACCCAACTCCACTAAGATCCCTACCACAGCTAACAAAAAGTAGTAATAACCTTGAAACACCTGAACAAATCTTCATAAATTGTAGCTAAGAACCATGTCGATCACGGTGACTTTCAAACAAAAAAATCATCAAAATTGGTCCATTCGTTCAGGAGCTACGATGCCACAGCCAGACACACAGACACACAGACAAACAGACAAATAGACAAACAGACAAACGGACACGTCAAACACATAACATCCCTCTTTTAGCGTCGGGGGTTAAAAAGAGCTCCTTTCAATGTCGATAGCCTGACATTACGCTATGTCTTCTACAGATTTTTCGAACTACTGTGGTACTTAGCTGCACTTTACGGAGCTTTACAATTTTCTTCATCAACGCTATTTAATCGATACGCCCACAAACTTTATGAATTATGCCAAGTCCTTTTTTCTGTTTTTGAACTACTAAAGCCAAGGTAATGACTGCCGACCCTTCTCACTTTCAAAGTCGAAAACTCAAGTAAATACAACACCAATGCCAGCCAGCCTATTTGCCACCAAGAAACTTGTCACTGATGACTCTTTTGCACTTGATCCTGCTTATTTCAACTACTTGCCACATTTTTCCCTCATACTGTCGACCCTTTTATTATTGAACATAAATTAAATCCATTAAATGAGGAATTTATTCCTGGCCGCGATGATTTCCTTGCCATATTTCTAAAAAAATGTTCCTCCAACCTTCCTCAACCTCCCTCGAAAACCTTCGTTTCATTTTTTTTCCCAGGAGGATCCCCTCGAAATAAAAGGTAAATTTTGTAATCCCTAGACACCAAAAAGATCCGAAAAGCGATGTTGATTACCGCCATTGTTAAACTCTCTCATACAAGTGCAGCTCGTCCACTGCAAATCTCTACTCTCCCCAAGACAAAATAACTTCCTCAAATGCAAGGTCTGCAACCACTAACCTGGACGAACTTGTGTAACTTGCAGCCTTGGAGGATGGCAAGGAAGTTGACGCTATTTCAACCGACTTATACATTCGACAAAATTTCCCACAGAGTAATAGTTTGCAAATTGCCAAACCTTGGCTTTTAACTCATTTCACCGAACCGGATATCTTCAATTCTGGAAGATAAAAGAATTAGATCAGCGATCGTTTAAGACTGGCTTTTTAAGGCCCTTCTTGGCTTCCTCCGAGAAGAAAATTAAAATATCTCAAAGACTGATATGTGTTTTTAGAGTTATTATGGTTTGTTGCGATTTTGAGTGAAACTATTAACCATTTCCAAACTTTCAAGTGATAAATATAAAATAAAGAGGAGTGGTTTAGTTTTCAAGTTTTCAAAAAAACTAAAATAGGCTGGAAGGAGCTCTTGTTTCCAATTTGGAGGATGAAGAAAAGGTGCAATATTATATAGTACTAACCCCGCCAGAGCCAAGTAATCTAACAGATGATGAGGAACTTGCCGACGACGATATCGAAACCTACCTCATGAGGTTCCAGGGACAGTAGAAATTTTACACATACGCGAGCGTCCGGGAAATTGATTGGGAAATTAGTGATGAAAAGACACTTTCTTCTAAAAGACGTAAGATAGCGGGAAGCAGTCAAGACTATCTAAGTTGGAAGAAGTGGTCTCCATTATATACAACTTGTTTTTCAAGCTCAGAAGCAGTTCGGTCAAGAAGGGATTATTTGGCAAATGAGCTCAAAATCTTAACTCCCGCACAACATTTTTAAAAGTTATTTGATGAATAGATTGTGGACGTATTATTTAGCAATACAAAGCTTTAAGCTAGTCACATAAATGTAATGTAATTGAAAGATTTTATTGCTGATTGGAAGTTACAAATTGCCAGGTGGGAGACTGTATTGGTCTTTAGAAACATTCACGCAAAAATTAAGCAAAAACTTCCAATGAGAAAATTTTCAAAGTTAGGCCCATGACTGATCTTTTAATCAAATCTATCTAATCGTTTTCAGGGATAAAATACTATGACCACCATCCATCTAAACAATTTATAAAATATAAATTTGTTCGCTTCGGATACAAGAATTAGGCGCTAACAAGTTCCACAGGATACTGCCAAAATTTTGATGTTTACTCTGGCAAATTGATTGAATCGAATATATAAGAGCCGTTAGGTTCAAGAGTAATGAAGTCTCTTTTAGGAAAAATACCAGCAAATCGAGTCGAAAATATTGTTTATTTCGACAATTTTTTCACCAGCCATCTACCTAGGATATCGAGTTACGGGTACTGTTCGTGAGAGGGTACCAAAAAGTGTTCTTTACCCACTGTCAAGGATATGAAAAGGACAAACCGTGCAGAGTTTGCCTATCTATTTGACAGTGGCAACGAAGTTCTTTTCGTTCGATGGAAAGACAACAGTGCTGGCACAATGAGAACAAATTTGGACAGCGTTGAACTACCCGGCAAGGTAAAGCAATGGTGTAAGAAAGAAAAAATGGAGCTTAATATCCCAAAATTGTTTTAAAAGTGTAACATAGGAAAGGGTGGTGTGGACGAAATTGATCAGTCTATATCTTTATATTTTTTTACTTATCATCTATGCATCTCATATCATAAAATAATCCCCAGGACTAACTGGATTTTAGAAGAAATATCGTTAGATTCTTACTACGTCAATGTCAAAGGAAACCTCGCAGACCGCCATCATCAGCAATACCTGTCTTGTCAACAGACAGCATCGGGCATTTTTCGAACAAAGTATCTAAGCAACTCAGGTGTGTAATTTGCCATGCAAAAATACGTTGGGGATGCAGGAAGTATGACAAAATGCTTTGCATCGAAAACCCTTGTTTCGGAAAATACCATACTTAAGTGACCATTGTACTCAGTCGAGGAGACCCCCAAAACTCATAAATTTATTTTTTTTTATTTTTATAAAAGTTGTATATGATCTGGAAAATAAATCCTTCAAAATAGAAATCACTGCAGTTTAACTATGAGCATTGATGGACTAGATAAGTCGACAAAAAAATCAGGAATTAAAAGGATCAATTGCGAAAATTAGATCTAGTTATCTACTCATATAATTGGACATGCTAGCGTGGCGTTAAGTTACGATCCAGAAAGAGAAATTCTTTGGCATTAGTAGCGTTAAAAGCAATAAACGGCGCTTGGTCGTCTATTAAAGATCAACGGTTGAAAATGTAATCAAAAGAACCCAAAATGGTCCTCAGAGGTCGCCGCGCTCCTTTGGTCGATACCATCATCACAAAGTAAACTTAAAGGCCCAAATAAACATCTATACAAAATTATGAATTTATGTCGTTCCATTTTAAGGACTTAGCAAAACAATCTTGGGTGGGTACATAGTACCCTATGCTACTGAATAATTTGCAGTTAATCCGAAGACGTTAAGTTAATAACATGACCGCTAAAGGCAAACTAATTTCTAATTTCTTTCGAAAGAACCTTTATAAAATTTCATGTTGGTTGCCCCTAGTTTTAAATTCCCAGTATTCATAGCTTATTCCAGCTCACTCTGAATTTTAAATAGACCTTGCTTGAATACTTTTCCCTAGTTCTTCTACACGGGTTTACAAATAACTTCTCAAACACAACTAACCAAAATCACTGAAAAATGTTACTCGTTTCTGCTTCATTCCTAGTTGTATGAACTCAACCATATAACCGTAAACTATTCTAAGCTAAACATCAGCCCGGCAATCGATTTAACAGCATACCCTACCACCAGCTTACAGTTAAAGGCATCTATACCTAGTTCTCTCTTATCGTTTTCGAAAGATACACCGGAAACCTATCTGTTCCAGCAACGATTTCAATTTGTTATGAATCCTAAGATTAAATTTCCCACCCAGTACCGGATAACAGAACTCCACTTGCCACTGCCTCCTCACTCCAATAAAACCAAATCTAAATCTGTACAGAAAAAAAAAAAGGATAAACCAATTTCAAATCTGTTATCCTTTCACGCTACGTATCCTGGTGATCTCCGAACCATAAGGTCGAAACGAGAGTAAAAATAAAACGAAATGTCCGTAAATATTTTATCGCCACCTGGCCAATTTGTTGTCCTTATTTTTATGACTTTTGTGGTTGTTGTTTGTCTTGCTGTATCCTTTCTACTTTCGTTCACATTTTTTCCTTTAATTTTCTCCTTTTTTTTTCCTGTGTCTCCCATCAAATTCCTTTCAATTTCTCAACACCAATTTCCACTTTAACAGGCAAGACAATTCATTCGCACGACGTAAATGAAAGGACGAAAGAAAAAAAAAACAAAACGAAAAGAAACCAAGACGAAATGTGTCCTTAAATTTCATATCGTCCTTTTCCGGGAATCCAAGCGCTCGTTGCCGTGTTTGGAGTTTGATATTTCCCGTAAATGATATGTTTCCGCATGATTTATACTCAGGTCCTTCAAGTATCCTTCTGAGTACACTCCGCCACGTGGAAGCCGATAACAGTGACAATTGAGTATAAGAATTGATGGCTTTCTGACTGGCTGGGCATGTGATAAACACATATTGACTGAATAGTGATTCAGGTAGGATATCATGATCCTTTTTGTGGTGCGTTGAACTTAAAGGAGGACATCAGGATGACAAACAAAAGGAAAACTTTAAATCAACTGTGATCAATTGGGAGTCTACAATAAAGCACATTGACATTCGGATTTAGACAATACCACAATACTCGACGGTCATATCAATGTTCTGTATGTAAATCCTCGAGTGGGATGCTGCGACTTTCTTGAGTTTTATGTTTGGTGAAATGCCTCCAACGGATGAGTGCTTCAATGAATTGGGCGCAGATAAATATTTTCCAACTCTAACCAAGGAGGAGGATTCACTCGACTGCTACCAGGACATTCGAATAGTTGCTGCGTTTAAAATGGGCAATTCAGGGGATGACAACATGACAAGTGGGTACAACCCGAAAAATTTGAATAAGGACTTGAGGAGTCACTTAGGGAACCGACTGCCCCCATAAAAACTGTTTTAAAGACCTTGGCTCTAGTGTTTTATTACCATACAAGGTTACTGTAATAAAAACTATTGTAGGTACCTACATGTTAACCGCTTTCCAGTGCAATTTTTTTTTTCATTTATCAATCCCTCGGCTTATAAAGGATTCAAACAGTTTTACTAATTAGGCTTGAATGGCATAAAGTTACCATTTATTCAACGAATTTAGTTACGAATATTTTTTTGCTTTGATGGTCACTGGCATGAGATTTAATTAAATTTAGATTTTTGAAGCTAGAGAATTCAACAAGAAGTGGGTCAAGAGTATAATTTTCGTGATTATGTGATGCAGGAACCCTTAAGAAGGTTAAAAAAAAATATTAAATTTAAACGGCCAATTATTGTACCAGAATATTCAGGGACTTTTGAAGAGTTATTGAATATCAAAGTGAAAGAGGTGGCCAAGTCTGAAATCAATCAGTTCCAGTTCATTTACTATTGAGCTTAAAGTGAGCTAGCTGATAGGGTTGGCTTCGATACACTATATTTACGATACGCATTAAGTAATTAGCGCGATCAAAAGTTATAGGAAATTTTCGATTTTTGAATAGGATGCAACAAGGTTATATTCAACGGGCCTTTCAACTGAACTTTGACACTTTACTGCTCCTGTGCTTCAAACAGCAACGCTGGCATTCATTAATGCTTCTATTTGACATGGTCATCATTTTATCATGGGGCGCTACAGCATTCAAGAACCCGTCAAAATTTATAAAATTTATATAAAAAATTCCTTTTCTATTCGACGAACTTTTGGCGAACTACCGTCCAACCGAGAAAAGTCGTTAAATTCGTTGAATGCGTTTAATTGTAGAGAGCACAGTGGCACTCCAAAACGGCTGAGCAAATGGAGATATTGCTGCTGTTGATGAAAATGTGAGAATTTTTGTCATGCATCTGTATAAGATCCAACTGAAGCATTTCTTATTCATTTCTTAACAAGTATCCAACTTGATTCTGGTGTTTACAGAACAAAGTTATTTTATGTGAATAAATTTTAAAAAAGTTTAATGATGCCTGTAGTGAAAATTATCCTTCTATTGCATTTGATGTATTTATGAGGAACTTCAATCCCACATATCGAACTGTAGCTTGAGTCTAAATAAAACCACTAATAAATTAAAATGTCTTAAGCAGTGGATGACGTTGCCTCTTTTAAGAAAAATAAGAAAGAAATATAGATTATACGCACGTCTTGTGAAACACCCCAACAATGTAAGGCTAAAATGATATTATAATAAGTTATACCTGAAAACTGAAGTTCCTCTTTTTAGGGATACTTATTTTAGTAGAAGACTTTCTGAATATGTTGGCATTCTTTGAGAATTTTACTTCCTTGAAGTACACAAAATAATACTTTCACTAAGAAATTCTAATTCATCATCTTTTGACATGATCTTAAGTAGGATTCTTAAAAAAGTGTCTATCTATATTACAGATGTTTCATGCCATATTTTCAATCTTAGTGTTCAGAAAGGGATATTTCCATACTCGAGACGGCAGTAGTCGTTCCACTGCACAAAAAGGGAGATACAACGGTTTTGAACAATTACCACCCAATATCCCTGTTATTAGTTTTGTCAAATTTTTGAAAAGGGTATAAAGTCTAGAATAGGGACATATAAGATAAGGTATTTTAGTGACTTTCAGTTCGGTTTTCACAGCGGTAGATCAACAGAGGATGCCTTGTTAAAGTTATGTGGCGAAATTTACAGTATTTCAATCGACTCTGAAATCCCTGCTACTTTCTTCATCGATATAACAAAGGCATTCGACATGGTTGATCTCCCATTGCTACTGAAGAAGTTGTACAATGCTGGTTTCAGAGGCTTTGTACATATTTGGTTCACGTCTTATTTAAAAAATCGTAGGCAAAAGGTAAAAGTTAGTAATATTCTAAACTCTGAGAATCAGAGTAATTTAAGCGTCCCACAGGGTTCCGTTCTGGGTCCTACCTTATTACATATATTTGTAAATTTATTATTCCTGCAATCATTCAAAGGTAAAATTATAGTATTTGCTAATGACACAACTTTGTGTTATTCAAATAATAGTTACTTCATTGTATATACCGACATGAACAATGTTTTGGACATATTGCGGAAATGGTTCACACTGCATAGATTAAGAAATAGTAACAAAACTAAATTCATGTTATTAAATTTTACAAGCTCAATTAGTAATGATATGGTCCTGCAATATCACTCGGCCAGTTAGAGATTAGATAATGTCCAATCATTTAATGTAAATGGAAATTGCTCAGATGGTTGCTTCAACATTGAAAGTGTTATTAGCTTCAAATACCTCGGTATCTGTTTAGATACTAAGCTCAATTGGAAGGACCACATCACATACTTGAAGAAATATCTGAACAAAGTTGCGAGACAACTTTATCACCTCAGTCTTTACTGTTATACGCCAATCTTAAAGTTACAATACAACGGTTTGTTTGAATCCAAACTGCAGTATGGAACATGTTGGGATGGTACAAATTTTAATAAAATAGAGCCTTTGCTTGTTAAACAAGAGCATGCAAATCAAATCATCCTATAAGGTTGGCCGGAGAACTTCTAGTTTTGAGTTGTTCAGGAATCTAAGAATTCTTCCACCATGGCACTTATATTTTTACAAAGTCTTAGACATATTTTTTGACAAGTCTGGGTATTATGCAGTCAGATTCCATGAAAACTATAACTTATATCAATAGTAGGAACTAAGTAATAGTACCTACAATTAAAAAAATCATACTTTTCTCACTTCTACTACGTCACTGCGCCCCGTTTATTTAATAGCTTACTGGAAGATGCGATAGAGTGAGATCAGTATTTTTAAGAAATATTAAATCTTGGGTTTTTGGACCATTGCATTATAGATAATTTTCTTAGTGCAATAATTTAATTTAAATTTGTTAACCATCGCATTTTTTTTTTATTTTGAATTATTTTGTGTTATTGTATTATATTATAATTACGAATACTTGTACCATTTTTCTGTTTTGTGTTGACTCCCTATCAACATATTATTTAAATTCTTCAATATAAATTTATGGAATATTTGCCACTTGTTTTTTATGGCATTTTAATATCCCTATCCATATTATATATATTTATTATTTGTTATTTATTTTGCTGAAGTAATTGAATTTTTCGAATTTCTGTAATTATTTTATTGTTAAACTTTCACATTGTACTTTTACTACGAAATGAAGAATTTTTATTATGTATTTATCATTATTAATCTCTAAAAGCACCAATCTTGCCGTGCGTTCGCGTAATGGCCTCTAAAGTAGTTCGAAACTGATCCAGAATTTGTCGATAAAAATTGCGCATTTTTAATATAATAAATATAATAAATAAATTCCCACATTTCGGGCGAGAGTTATCCACTGTAATATTAAGAGTCTTTGTTATATCCGTTTTTGAACGTTTTTTTTTTATGTTTGCTATTTGGCTACAAATGTTCCCTAACGATTGGGCGATTTTTTCTTCTTCTTCGTAGATGGCTTTGCAATCTGGTGTGAACCTCAATCAATAAACGTTTCCAACTGGGACATTCTTTTACCAGTTGTTTCCAAGGCCGAACTCCCAGCTGGTTAAGGTACCTTTCCACCTGTGTGTGCCACCTTAGATTCGGTCGTTGTCTGCTGTTTAGTTCGTCAGGGTTGAAGGTATTACTTCTCGGGGCTGATTAACAACTTATGCTATGTGCTCTGTATTTGCCGTTTCAACCCTTCTTAACCTATGGAGTCTTCTTAGTTCGTTCTGCACGGTCGTTATGAAGGAGCAGATCTCCAGCAGCTCTCCAGCTTACCATGTGGCTAATATTGCCTGCGTCTTCCTCTTCCTGATGAGACGATGGTCTCTTGACGGACCGTAGTTCGCATAAGCCAAGCCCTGTGCATCTCGTAGGCTGGGTTACCGAGCGGGTCCATACCCGCTATAATACAGACTGCTTCATTCGAGATTGTCCGGAAACCGCATACTGTTCTTATTGCACAAAGCCTGTATGCAGACGAGAGCTTCCTTTTTATCTCCTTCGTTGTGAGAGCTCCCGCCGAGACCGGCGCAGCGTGCAGGAGTATTGAGCTCAGCGCTCTGGAAAGCGGAATCCTCGTCGCATATCCTGGTCCACCAGCAATATTCGATATGTGTCTTAAAGTTAAGTCGTTTGTCGAGTATTACACCCAAATATTTTAGTGTCTTCTTAGACCTGATTAATTGGCTCCCAACCCGGAAGTTGGCGTTTTCCAAAGTCTTTCGGCTGGTTATTAAGACAGCCTCCGTCTTGTGGTAAGCTAGTTGAAGGTTGGCGGACTCTAGCCAATGTTTGATCCTGGCGATCACTACATCCGTTGCGGGCTCTACCTGTGGTTGTGTTTCGCTACAGGAACTAAGAGGGTGGTCCGATAACTACTTAGCCTACAAAAGAAAAAAAAAATTTTGGAGAAGTGGTGATTTATTTTTCAATATAGTCTCCTCTTAGCTCGATACACTTGACCCAGCGATGCTCCAACTTTTTTAAGCCGTCTGAAAAATACGTTTTCTCGAGGTCTGCAAAGTAGGCCTCCGTGGCGCCGATGACCTCCTCATTCGACAAATGACTTTTTCAAGTTTGGAAACAAAAAGGAGTCGCACGGGGCCAAATCTGGAGAATACGATGGATGGGGCAGCAGTTCGTAGCCCAACTCGACCAATTTGGCCGTGGCGAGGGCGGCGGTGTGAGCCTGTACGTTATCATAGTGGAAGAGCACTTCTTTCTTCACCAAGTGGGGCCGTTTTTTCTTCAATTCGGCGTCATCGGTCCAATAATTTGGCATAGTACAGCCCTCTGACCATTTTACCCTTCTCCAGGTAGTCGATGTGAAAACGGTGGCCATCACCTTTCCGGCCGATGGGACAGTCTTCACCTTCTTCGCACGTTTGCTGGGTGAAGTCCACTGATTCGACTGTTCCTTATTCTCTGGTGTGTACCAGTGGATCCATGTTTCGTCGACTGTTACGAAACGACGCAGAAACTCCTTCGGAGTGCGCTTAAACAGCGTCAAACACTGCTCTGAAGTGGTCTCAGGGTTGCGCTTGTTGTCCGGAGTGAGCAAACGCGGCACCCATCATCCATCGCGTACACAGCTTTCTCACGCCCAAAATTTCATGCAGGATATGACCCACGCGATCTTTTGAAATGCCTACTGTCTCAGCTATCTCGCGCACCTTCAATCGGCGGTCTGCCAATACGAGACCGTGGATTTTTGTCACGTTATCTTCCGTGGTAGCCGTTTTCGGGGCACCTGGCGTTGGAACATCAAAAACCGACGTGCGACCACGTTGAAACTCGTTAAACCAATTTGTGATGGTCGCCATCGAAGGAGAAGAGTACCCGTACACAGCATCCAAACGCACTTTGATTTCGCTGCGCGATTTCCCTTCCAAAAACAAGAATCGAATCACCGACCTATATTGCTCTTTTTCCATTTTTCTAAAATCCGCGGACACTCCCGCTTCCACACGCGGTCAAAAGAAAACTACGAGTCCGATTCGACTGAAATTTCGACAGTAGCCGTCTACTAGAATGTACTGCACGATAGTCAGACGCTAAGTATACGTCATTAGAACGATGTCATTAGTAAAACCGATAATCTTGACTCCTTGTGTCTGCGTTAATCGTAAAATTCAATCACACATTATGTTCCACAGAAGAGGTCCTATAACTGTTCCCCGGAGGCCTCCCGCGGAAATATTTAAAGCGATCATCCGTCTGATACCTCGGGTGCCTATTAGTGAAGTAGTTAAGAATTATCTTCAGAAGGTAATGTGGTGCATCCATTCTGGTCAGAGACCTTCCAATGCAGGACCAGTTTACAGAATTGAAGGCATTTTTAAACGTCCAGCGTTACTACTGTGCAGTATTTCTTTGTGCCCCCGGCCATCTATTTCTACCTGTTTTATGGCATCGACGCGACGGTACAAAGCGATTTTCTAAAACCATATTGGTGGTCGGACAAAGCTCCTCTATCCTATGGTACGGCGTGTAGTCTGCCATATATGATACGATCTAGGATCTAGCAGACATATTGGCCGGTACCACGAAGGTTCCCCTCGTAATATGTTTCCTTTGGGTAGCAACACCAGATGTTGGAAATTTCATGGTTCAGACAAAATTCCCTCCTCAAGGCTCCTTTACCTTTGCATCGTTGCTATAAAAATATCTAGTATCCTTTTAGTGGCTGCTTTGATCGCTATATTTGGGGCGTCGTCGGATCCGGGCGCTTTCTTGTGGCCTATCTTCAGGATCTGGTACATGCTAGTATCACTCTTGGCGATGCACGGAGGAGATGTTCTGTGGGGCAATAGATGCTCTACTATTATTCTCAGTGCTGTTGGGCAGGAAATTTATCCGGAACTACTGCCCCTTAGCTTCTTCGTCACTATCCTATATGCTTCGTTAACTATCTAGATCTAGAACTGCTTCATTACAGAGTTGCTTAAAGCATCTTGCCTTGCTCTTTTTGATAGCATTTTCAAGTTTACGTCTCGCCAACCTGAAGGTGTCTAGTCGTTCTTGGAACTCTGGTATTTGGGCTGGGCGTCGCAACTCTTTTGCCAAACTTTGGGACACAGGAATCAATTTCCGCTGTAGCTGCTGTCATACAGTCCTTTCGACAAGTAATTTATGTGCTCAAATGAGTATCCGAAAGCAGTCACTGCATACAATCTTGCACGAAGTATGAATTGGTTTTCCTTTAAGGTTCAAATTATAAGCAAACTAAGCCCCATGGACTCGCCGATCCTCTTGGAATTTTGCCGGAGGATTCTTCGAATAGTGGAAGAGAAAGGAACCATGCTCAACTCCATTATATTGTTATATGAAGCCCATTTCCACTGAAACGGCCATACGAAAAAGCAAAATTGTTAAACATGAATTGACTCCAACCCTGAAATAATCCATGAAACACAATTCCATGAATCGCAATTATCCAGCTGCGGTGTTGGGCCATGCTTTTTTAAAAAAAGGCGATCCCACTGGGAAGGTTACTTTGGGCTGTTATGTAAACATTTTAAAGGAATTCTTCTCTCCATAACTGCACTGAAAGGAAATTCCTTTCAACTGAGTGCCTTTAACAAGCTGAGGTAAGTTCACATATATGTGGGATGGGAACCGAACACGCAGACAACACCCTAGGCAAACGGACGATCTGACGACAACCAGTCACGTACGCCACACTATAGCAGGACAATCATCCGACGAACACGCCAGACGTGTAACACACACATAACACACACAGCGCACGATACCGAAAAGTGGAATGAAACGAAGCGAACGATCTGACTACAACCAGTCACGTACGCCACAACATAGCAGGACGATCATCCGACGAACACGCCATACGCGTAACACACACAGCGCACAGCATGCACAAACGGAACGAAGCGAAACAGACGAAGACGAACACAAAACACAACACAGATCATTCGTTGAACAGCCGCCAAGCCGTGTAGACGTATTAGCATAAGGAATCATTGTGTCATATTGTTTAAATGAGATAATAATGTTCTAATATAATACAAGCATAAGTAATCATTGTGTCACTATTTAAATGAAATAACAATGTATTATGAATAAATACGTGAAATAAATCCTACATATATGGCAGAGAAACAGCGAACAATTTCACTGTAAAATTGTTTCCAGATCTGACTGCACTGGATTTTTTCTTATGGAGCTACTGCCAACAGAAAGCTAACAAGATAAATCAAATTCGAATGATTCCAAGCAATCGATTAGATCAATAATTGAAGTGATTTCCACTTCAACCCTGCATGCAAGGATGAACAATTTTTAAAACCACCAGAATTGATACGCTCAGAAAATTGTAGAAAGGTCTCATGTTCCAGGACAACAAATAACATAATCACTTGTCCTGGAGCAAGTAATACGATTGGAATCAAACAACTTAGTCCCATGCTACCCGATCAAATACAAGCATCAATAACGCTGTAAACTCTCTACAGCTCTCGACTCCGGCAACATAAAATCACTATAGCACTACCTACTGTCACTTCGCCGCTAACCCGAAGCTAATTTCCCAAACAATATTGCCTCAAATCACCGGCAACCGGCACGTTCAAAACGTACGCAACACCTAACCACCCTGTCACCCATCCGATTGAAACCCATCAACATTACACCCTAAAGCGAAATTGCAATTCCAGATAAATTATAATCGCATGCTGTTTCGCCAGGAACCGCCCCGACAATGTGTAATCGCTACACATGTCCGGCATACCAATTATCTTCCCTGATTCTCAACTCAGTCCGGTGATGTTGTAGCTATGCAATATCTGTCGCATTGTCCTAATATAACTGTAATAGTTGCACATTTTCACAATCTTATCCAAAAGACAATTGGATATTATTAATGCAATTATTTGAAATTCAGGATACTCTCTGTTCCCAGTAAGATCTTGGCTGGATGACTACGACATTGTTCATCTGCCAACTTTACAGGAACAAGATGAAAGCCGGCGACGCCAAAACTGGACGTAAACAATTATGTCATCCAAGGATTTATGATCCTTAAATAACCACAATGATTTGCAATTTCCCAATCCTGGGTATAAAGTGATACGGCGTAATACAATAATTATCCCGACACCCATTCGAAGGCGGCCAGTAACACGTCTACCTAGAGGATATTTATGCCGACCGCTCGGTTCATGAATCTCTCTTAAAGACGACCGACACGCTTCCATGACTCGGGAGATTTAATGCGATGTGCTGCGTTTGCCACGTTGCTGGTTACCATCACACTAGTCGGAAGGAGACCTTAAGGAAGAATAAGGAAACCGAGTTAGAAGACGGAAGGGATGAAAGGAGACATTAGGATTGAGTTTGGTTCATATGGGAGGCATCAGCCATTCCTGGGGGGAACCTTTTAATTTTGTGCATGAACACTTTTTATCTGAATCTAGTGTCTTCAAGAATTTCCCGTTTTTCCGTTTTCTACGGTTCAATGAAGATAGTGGCGGGGAGGGATGGCCAACTTTCGGGCGGCGTACCGTTTGAGACCGTAAGTATTGCGGATTTCTGAATTTTTTTTAGATAGGGCAATGGGGCAATATGGATTGAGCTCCAAACTTGACCTGGAATATTTGGGTAGAGAATCGGTGAACCTGGATACGCCCGCAGAATGTAATGTAATGGTGAACCTTAAATGCGTTACTCTCGGACTATAATCTAGTTTCGAAGCCTCCTCATTGTAATTGACAGATGTGATAACCTAACATGCAAACTACACGATGGGAAACGTCTAAAATATCACTACGCTGGAGGCAATGTAAGAAGGTTAAAAATAGAAGTGTCCGCATTAAATAATATAATGGTATTTAAAATAGATAGAAAGTGGATTCTCTATATTGCTTACAACCTACCCTTAGAATTCCCATACCTGAAATAGGCCAATCGGCATGGTATCAAGACGATAGCAGATGACGACCCCATTGGCGATTGCTATTAGCTTTAGCAGCTGAAACTTATAAATATTACTATCATGTGAGGGATTAAATTCCTCGCCAGCTTAGCGTCTACGGGTAGTGCCGGATATTCCCTCTTACCCTAGCTGAGGAAGACTAGGTTCACTCCTTTCTCTGAACTCAATTTTATTCTATAAATTTGAGAATTAGGTATCCTCCTGTGAAGCTCACTAATTACGCAAGACTGCCTTTTTTTGGGTTAGTGACCCACAGCCCATAAGAACATGAACTTCCAAAATCATTCGTCACATATCCGTTTTCTTCTTATTTATTTATCTAACTTTTTTGTAGGGTTCGCGCAGGCTTAAGAGTTATGTAGATGGTTTGTGTCGAAGAAGTTCGTTCACTGCTCTCCGGGGATGGTTGTCGTAGACAGGATTTGAGATTGTTGCTGTTGTTGCTCATGATGTAACATGTTTCCGTCTCTGTCTCTCAAGGAAGGTGCGGTAGCTATTCCACCTCCACAGAGCTTCCTCGTGGCAGCATAAGCACCTTTCATGCCGCCACATTGAGCTCCAACCTCTGTTACGCTTACGCTTAACCGATTTCTCGGCCTCGTTTGGCGACAGCTTGAATCTGTCGTTTTCTCTCGCATGAGCCGGGTTGGTGCAGTTGACCTTTGAGTTTCCTTTTGGACTTGATCTATCTACAAGTAGCGTCGCTGATCCAACGCTTACGTTGGTGCTGTCGAAAGGTCAGTATTTCCTCCGTACTTGGCTTCAAATCATACACCAGGTGCTGGGCACGATGGTATTGTGTCTGACTTAGCCATCGTTTCAATCTTTCTAACAAATTGCTTCAGTATCACCGGATTCTGGAGCCATTCTTTGCGGGAACCTGGTGGTAGGCCGCAACCTGACGAAACCTCACAATACCCCGCAATGTCGCGACTCGTTGCTAGTCGCTATATATATCGGCGTCGCGAACGATTTTCACGTCCTGCAGAAAACCAAGGAATCTTCTGCTGATCAGGAAATGATCGATCTGGTTGCGAGTAATACCGTCCGGAAACTGTCAGGTGAATTTATAAATGTATTTGTGGGGGAACTTGGTGCCACCAACAAAGAGGTGATGAGTGGAGCGAAAGTCGAGAAGTTTATTTCCACTGCCATTTCTTTCTGCCTGAAGGCTGTGTCGACCAATAATGGCCTTGAGGTTCTTGCTGTCAAAACTTATTTTGGTATTGAAGTCGCCTATGACAATTTTCACATCGCTCTTTAGGGAGGACGTGATGCATGCTTCCAGCTCGTCGTAGAAGTTGTCCTTATGTTCATCATCATCTTTTCACATCCGGTTACTATAGAGTAATATCGAAAAAAAATTGTCAAATGATTCCCCAATATCACCACCCGACCAAAAATGGAACCAAACTCTAGTCATAGATTCTCTTCGATTTTCGAAGCCAGATAGAAATGAGCTTCAGCACTCAGCACCACTCAGCTCATTTGATAAACTCAGTGAATAAGCGAAATTGTCGGTTCTACACCAATGAACATCCTCAATTGATTCACGAGGATCATTCACTTTACTTATGAACCAATGGAGATAGAAAAAGTACAGGCCTTACACGAGTTTCTTGTGGTACACTATATTGTCGCGAATATGTAAATGTATATCATGTTCGTATGCAGTGTTTAGTAAATAGAATGTGATAAATCAGGGAACTATTTGAAAACCAAGCGTATATGATAGTCAAAATTTGCTCCCGAGGACCTGCTGAACAATTTGAAGGATGCTTTGGTCGCCTTTAGACTTGCTGGCATGATCGCCTGGTTTGATGCTCCAGGCTTCTTTCCTCGGAAGTCTTTTAAGATACATCTGAACAGCCACAGGCTCTTGAAGCTCTCACGAATCCGAGGACCTAATAATAATAGTTGCGCCCGATCGATATAATTTTCAAAATAGACTTTTAAAAATAAGATTACGGAACTATAAGGTTTCCATTTAAAGATCAACCAAAACAACTTCGGGTGAATGTTTTTGGCTTACCCTGTACAGCCTTATCAGGAAGAGGGAGAAAATGATGAATACTCTGGGAGGAGTATTGTCCTTTCCTCCTCATTTCTAATACACTCTTTGGTATTCCGTAAGGAGTGTTTTTAAACTGGCAACACTGTTTCTACAAATTGTTAATTTGACAGTTGAAAATTAATTCGTAGTTAGTAAGTTTTGCCATCTTTTGATGTATAGTAAAATGTCGAAACAACGCATGGCAATCGTGCAAACTTATTTTGAAAACCATGGTTTGGTTTGGAAAAAATCGTCCATCAGAGCGAGTTATTTGGAACCATTTTCCCGAATATACTCTAGTAGGATAATACGCATTCCCAAAGATGAAAACAGTGCGAAGAGAAGAAGTTGTCGCCGTTGTGGAGCGCTGCGTTGAATGAGTCGATTCGCCATCGTGTACAGCAATTGGAGCAATGCTCATTCACTTTGGGGAAGATTTTACGGAAAGATCTTGGCTTAAAAGCTTATAAGATTCAGCTTGTGAAAGGGTTAAAACCGCGTGACCATTATACGCGTCGTAGGTTCTTCATTTTCAATGCTAAATTTTGTTCTCTGATGAGGTCCACTTTTAGTTAAAATGATATGTAAACAAGCAAAATTGCCGAAGTGGAGAAAACCCAAAAGCCTCTGTCGAGACGCCCTTACAACCATTCAAACTCACTGATTGGTGTGCTTTATGAGCTGGTGGAAACGTGAAGAAAAAATTTCCCCGCATCGTATACCTGCAAATAAATAAATGACATTTTCCCTTTACAAACAAATTTAGTTCCCTCACTGTATGAACAAACACAAATCAAATAAACACAACATGATCAATTAACTCAACATAAAATAACTAGCTAGAAAACACACAAAATAAACACAAAAAGGGAAACATGATACATTCATTTGTCAAAGTGCCTGAGACCATTAGGTCAAAGACACCAAAGAGGAACGGCTACGGCTACCGTCACCGTTGACAGATTCCGTAAACCGGGAAAATGTCAGTGACGAATGGAAAGGCGCCGTTCACATCGCCGTTCGGGCTAGCCCTATAAAAGGCCGAGGCAATCGTCAGAAGGCCAAGAAGTGACAACCAAGTAGTGACAAGAAAGAAGTAGTCGTAGACAGCAACCAAGAAGGAGTAGCAAACGACAAGGACAAGAACAAAGACCATTGAACAAAGAAGGACAAATATATCGAAAGTCCGGGCAAATCAAAGGTGAACCATAACAATAACTACCACACGAATGAAGAAAAAGCGTTCGTCAAAACAACAACAGTGTTGACGCTAAAGTGGCATCATATTGCCCAAGATTAAATAAAACATTTTTTATAAAAAGACATTCTTTTCGACTACGTCGCCTAAAAACGAGGGACGAGTGTGTGGCCGATACTTGTTGAGGCTTTCGCTCAGCGAGTAAAACGGTGAGTGGGGACCAATAGGACGAAGTTAGTTCTCTCTCTCGGGTGGCTCAAAATTGATCATCCAATTTTGTTTTTGAATTACCTTTTTATTAAATAAGAAAAAGTTAATATTGAGTTATAAAGGTCCTTATTTAGACCTTTACAATTTTTCCTGTGAGGTAAAAAAGATGATATCCATCAAGTGGTGCTGCCAGTGTTGATACACAAATGTACTCATTTTATCGCATTTTCCATGACTTTCCGCAAGATTTCCGGTGATTCCTGCGATTGTCTGAGGCTTGTTGGCACAAACCCGCGATTTTAAGTAGCCCCAAAGAAAGAAGTCTGGGCGGGTTAAATCGGGCGATCTTGCTGGGTATGCCAAATCGCCAAAACGGCAGAATACGTGATCGGGAAACACAATATCCATTGTGGTTCGCGCTGTGTGTGCGGTTGAGCTGTTTTGTTGAAACTACATGTTCATCAAGCCCCGCTCAAGAAGTCGTTTATCGTGACCCTGTAGTGTTCGTCAGTAACAGTGACCGTATTGCGGATGGCGTCCTCAAAAAACAGAGTCCACCTGGTGATGCATAATTGCGTGGCCCATTGTCTGGTTGATGTTTCTTCGTTCTTAGCGACATCGGCCGCCACAGCCTCGAATTCTCGGCCCAACGACCAGTTCGGTAGCGGTTGTGCCCTGGGTGGTCTCCTGTGGTTTCAGTCTGTTCGAGTCGAGTAGCTTAGCGCCGTAAATCGACGTTGAAAAAACATCACCGACCGATTTTTGGTAACAAAATCGACACAATTATTCTACGCTCTTGCGGCGTATAGCGTTCCGTTGCTTTTTGTTTGTATACTGCAGTTGTTTAGTTCATAAATGTCAAATATGATTGACGTACGATGCCACTTACAGAAGTTATGACATTTTCCGATAGGGTGATTAGTTTTGCGCCGCCTTGTACTAGCTTTCGTCGGACTCAGAATAGTTAGATTTGGAGACCACGTCATTAGGGTAAGTTGCGTGAGCACGACGTTATTAAAGCACACGCTTAATGAAGTCTTTAACGAGCACACATAATATGTTGAATACGTACTTAGTTTAACCTTAGCATAACCTATCATGGCTTACAACCTATGCCACCAACATGCTTCCCGTGGTTGTGCACCCCTGCACTGCGGTACGTTCCACTCGATTTCTTACCAATCCCAGTGCGATTTTTTATTATTATTATTCAGAGCAGTAACCCCGACTGAGGATATGTACTCGAATTCGTACCATAAATCCGCCTAGAATGAAGTATGCAATTTAGCAAACGAACTCCTTTATCGTATCTCCAGTTCATATAGTGTCTGCTGACGTCCTCGCTACTGCTTTTTCCGTGCTTAAAATTATGGTATTTGGTCTGGGTAGTGACAATGTACCGCGACGAAGCCAGTAGAGATATTCTTCTTGATAATCCCCATGACGCAGGGAGATCAATATCTTTTGTTGTCAACTTCTTTTCGTATCCCCATCCTGTAAAACGCTCCCATTGACACAAAGATTTATTCAAGCGTAAACAGTTTATTCAATTCGCCGCGGTGCAAGAAGAATGATATTTCCATCCAAGCAGCCAACCGCTATGCAGTAACCTCACTTCTTGCCTCGCGTACAGTTTATTAATTTAACGACACACAATCTTCAATTACGTTTCGCATTTAAATTGGATACACCATGCTGAATGGGCGAGGACGAAATGAAAGGAAGTCCCGACAACGACGCCAATCGGTGTTAATGGTTGCTGGGATACCAGCACGCTGAGTGGTTACTTGCGTGTCAGGGTGCTAGTATGTCAGTAGTCTGCGAGATGGATATTAGGGGTTTTCGACTCCCCTATTCAAATATCAATATCTACATCGCGACCATCCTCAAGTCTAAGTGCGAATGGAAAAATTTTTTTTTCATATCATCCTTATTCCTTCGACTTTTTGGGGGGGTAAGGCGGGACATAAATTGAATATTTATGTAGCCATAAGTGGCGACATTTGTTGGGGTGCTACGATGGTGGCCTGAAGCGGGTGGCGAACGACGCGGAAGGCAAGGAGACGATCGAGGTAGAGAACTTTTAATTGTCACGCCGTGCGACTGTGCCGTTTTAACAATGCACGACGAGATGATTGGCGAACTGAAGAAGATTATTTGCACTCTACGGGTGTTAAAGTGAGTTTTATTATCGCGAATCATTCAACCGCGACTAAATCGAAATGGTGCTTATCCCCTTACTTTTTTTTGTTTTCTTTTCTAAGAAGCTTCTTTCTCGATTACGATGGCTGAGTGCAAATTTGCGCTTTGTAAATAAGGGAGTAGAAGCGGCAGTGAAGTGAATTTGAAAATTCGTTTGTCCTACCAGTGCTCTTGCACTTGGTTCGTTCCAGTAGCGAAGGAACTTTCGCCATTCGTCACTGTCTGTTTGTCCGGTGAAGGATGGTTGAGATATTAATTGAGACGAACAGAGAGCGTTCTACAGTGGTGTAAACACTCTCGAATAAAACAAGTGAACCGAAAGGAGCTCTAAGTGGAATGCAAAGAGTGAAGAAAAAAATTGCACTGTAATTAGCGGTGAGTAGAAGGGGAACGTAGGGGGGCTCGAATAGAGCTGGTTCTGAATATAATTAAAGTCATTTCGAGTCGATTGTAATGCATTCAGCAGCGCCGCCTGGAAGTCAAGGTTGCAGTGGGTAAACGGAGAGAGTGGATCTTTATCGGAAAGAATAAGTGTACGGTTGTCGAGATTTAATGAAGCTCTTGGGGGTTCTGCTTCCGGCGTAGAGTTGTTTTTTTTATGCAGTGTTTTGTTATGCTTCTGGTCAAGGTTTGCCTTGTTTATAGGGATGTCGAGGACTTGGGTAACCCTGCACGCTGATTCCAGGAAATTGCACAACAAGATGTTTGAGTGAGAATCGCAACGCCAAATTGACTATAAAAGGAAGGCTGGACATGTCTGGCAATTTTCGCCTGCCACGTATGTTTAAAAAAGTGCTTTTGGGAGTTGGTAAATACCAAACGGTCCTTGGTCTCGATTTAAAGGGAGACGTGCATTTTCTTTGATTATTCGGTGGGCACAGTGCTTGATTATTGCTACAAACTGTCCTTCTTGAACGCGGTGAGAATATGCGATTGACTGCATCAGAAAAAAAAGCACCTTGGTCCAAGGGAATTTGGTTATTTACTGCACCTTATACAGCCAGCGTACATACTGTGTGCAGTGCAGTCGTATTTAAAGCTATCAAATTATAGAGCTATACAACAAGAGGTGCCGTTTTAAACCAACATAGAGACGTATGTAAAATGTGTATGCGAGCACGTTTGAAGACAATAGAAACTGTTTTGCGTTTGGAGCTTCTAGTCGATTTCTAATGGCTGCTACTTTCTCCGGGTCAATGCTGATACGATTTGAATTGAGTCCAAGCCATTTCTCGCAACCGAAGAATTTTTGATTCACGTGCAATTTGAATTCTCCAAGACTTGCTAAAACTTTTCTCAGATCTTCCATGTCATGATCGAATGTTGGAGAGTAGGTAATTATACCAACCCGGCTACAACAAGGATGTCCTCTAAACCAACACGGAACTGGAAAGTTGCTGGAGCGGTTCTTAACCCAAACATTATACGGTTAAATTTATACATCCCGAATGGAGTTACGAATGCTGTTTTCGCTTGGTCCTCCTCATGTACTTTCATTTGCCAATACTCTGCTTGTAGATCCAATTTTGTTTTGAATTTTGTGCTTTTTGCTTCATCTATCTTAGGCATTGGGTATTTATCGGGTATCGTTACAGAATTTTATTGGCGATAATCTATACACACGCGAATTTCTTTATCTTTTATAGGAACTACGGGTGCTGACCAAGGAACTCACCTGTGCAGGAACGGGTTAAGAATATCCCTGCAGCGATACCTCTCGCTTGTCGTAAAAGGCGACTAAAACAAAGGTAAACAAAAATCACATCTAGGCAATTTAGAAAACACCAAGGTGAGCCTAGGGACACATATACCACCATTAAACTGCCCCACAAGTGTGCATGCAAATCAGTGGATTGACACGACTGGAGATCACCGGTGTTGTAGGAGTAAGATCAAACAAAAAAAAAAAAAATCTGGAGCATGCCCGTGTCAAAAAAAGGAGGGGAAGTAAGAAAACGGTCAAACCGTAGCATTATGGAAAAGAACGCTAAATGGAAAAGCACTACCCCGCCAGGCACTACTAATGGTCGTGATCCTGGGACGATCCTCTCTTCCATTATCGATGAGGTCGGTAATGAGGAGTGCAGAGGACAAGACATGTGGGATTCCCTACAACAATCTGGCCTGGAGAAAGCCAAATCACTGCTCGGAACATCTAAAGGCACCTGCCAACACGCAAAAGAAACCTGGTGGTGGACAGACGAAGCCAAAGCAGTGATACACGAAAAGAAAATGGCTTTCCAAGCTTGGTCAAAGTGCTCTTCTACTAATAGAGAGGAAAAAGCTAGCCGTGAAAAGGTATATAGATGTTGCAAAGGTATCGCGAAGAAAAAATGCGCCGAATTCAAAGCGAAAAGCATGGAAGGCCTCTATCAGGAGTTGGAAGAAATCGTCTTCCGCGTCTGACAGGAACCAGGCTACCCAGGAGCTTCGACAAAGCATTCTTTAAGATAGCCACCCAGAGCAGAAGAAATGCTCAGGAGATTCGTTTCCCAAAGTTTATTAACAATGTTGAAGGCCAACTCCTTGTGGAAGACGAAAAAATTCTCCACAGATGGCGACAGTATTGCGAGGAACTTCTGAACGAACAGTTTCCCCGAGTGTACTTTCCAAGAGCCGCCCCGAATCATGCCGAAATATCCAACAACACAGTCGAAGAAGTTCGGTACGCGGTTAAAAACTCCAAGAAAAGAAAAGCTTTTGGGCCGGACGGGATACCCACTGAGTTCTGGAAAAAGATGGGAGACATCGGGTCTAGATGGCTCATGGTTCTTATCTCCAAACTTATGAGAGGCGACACTATGCCTAATCAATGGAGGGAAAGCTATCTTCATCCATTGCACAAAGGAAAGGGTGATACGCGAAATTGTGATAACTACCGTTCTGTCAAGCTGATGTCGCACACCATGAAGATCGTTGAACGGGTATTAGATAGCCGACTGCGGAAAATAATACGACTATCTGATGGCCAGTGCGGGTTTGTCTCGGGTAAATCAACAACAGATGCAATCCAAAGTATAAGGGTCATGATGGAAAAGCATCGTGATTCTTCAAGGGACTTGCAAATGGTGTTGGTTGATTTCGAGAAGGCCTTTGACCGGCAAACAAGAGATCTTTTATGGGTAGCGCTAAGACAAAAACGAGTTCCAGAAACCTACGTGCGAGTGATCATGGCAATGTACAAGAGAGCAACGACAAGAGTAAGATGCACCGCAGGAGTCACCGAAGAGTTCGCAATCAAAGTCGGTGTACACCAAGAGAGCGTCCACAGCCCACTGCTCTTTATAGCAGTCCTTGATTGCTTGCTTGAAGGAAAAGTGACGGACCCCAATGTGCACCAGCTATTCTTTGCTGACGATGGAGCCATTATAAGTGATGATCAGGCGTCCCTACAACGAGCACTTGATGTGTGGGTGGACATTTTTGAGGGACACGGGTACCGTATTAGTTCAAAGAAGACAGAGTATCTGTGCTGCCCGTTCTCTGACCCTCATCAGCCTCTTCCAGACATTTACTTGAATGGAAGAGTGCTTCCCAAGTGTGAAAAGTTTTCAATATCTGGGATCTTCTGTGATCGAAAAATGCCCCCTAAGCTGCAAGGAAGTTCAGTTCAGTTCTACGTCCGGCGCTCACATACGGTTCACAATGCTGGACAATGCACAAAAAGTATGAGAGCAAATTAGCGGCAGCTGAGATGAAGATGCTTCGCAAGACAGCGGGAGTAACAGGGCGTGACAGAATTAGAAGTTCAAAGATCCGAGGAAGCCGCCACGTAAAAGAAACCATCACAAGAACGATAGAGCGGGACCGACTCAGTTGGTATTGCCATGTTCAAAGGAGAGATCCTTTGAACCCCGTCCAAAAGGCGTTATCAATCAACATTCCAATTTCAACACGCAAAAAAGGCAGGCCGAAAAACAATTGGTGCAAACAAATGCAAAAACACCACCATTTGATTGGCCTCAGCGAATAAGTAATCCCAAACCGGGAAGCCTGCCGCTACTTTCTGAGGTCAAACCGGCGGACCCCACAAGCGGACCAGTAGGAATGCAGTTAAGTGGGAAGGCTATGGTCCTACGCTTCTGACCGTAACGACGCCGGAAAAAAGGAAAAGAAGAAGAAGAAGACGGGTGCTGACCAAAGCGATTCAAATTCCTCAACACTCACGCTGAAGCATATTTTCAATTTTTTGTTGTAATTGCTCTCTTGTTGCGAAAGCCTATGTGGTGGTAAAAAAATTGGATCGGTTATACTAATCTCGATGGTTTAAACACATTTGAATTTGTTTTTATTGGAGTTTCTATAATTTCTTTCTGATTCTCTTCTAGCTTAAAGATAGTTTTAAAGGCTATAGGAACTGAATGTCAAACGTATTTAGAGACACAAACCAGATACCTATCAATTCCTTTTCGTTGGACTTCTTTTCTTCAGGTGTTTCTATCGTAGCAGGTAAACAATCTCTAAATATAGCATGAGTGAAACCTGGGAAATAATCGTTGTTTATGTTCCTATAATCATAGCCACAGGTAAGTTCACCACCATTGGTCGTGTTATGTTGCGGAGTGGCCAAAATTGGACTGATATTTTCTCGTCGTTTTAACCAATAAGTAAAGTATGACATTTTCTGCTTAATTTCTAGCGTACTGCTTGCATTTTTCTTTTTCTTTGTCGTGGTAATCGAAGTTCAGGATTTTGTTGATTTTCATTTTGGATATTATCACTAACCAATTATATGCTGTTCAGTGCCAGAGACGGTGATCTTTTAAACTCAAATTTACGAGCATATGGAAGAAAAAGGTTTGGAATTTAAAATAGTTTTGCTCGTTGCCAAGCCACCCAGTACTTTAAATATTGAATTGTTTTTTTTTTTTTTTTATGCCTAATACTACCTCTATGATACATAAAGCAATCTTTAAAATACATTTCAGATTCGTGAAAGCATGGAAAAAGTTCGACCTTAAATGCTTGTTGGAAAACTTTATCAAATAAAATTGGTGGCAAAGGTTTGAGCAACATGCAAACGGCTGACATTGATAAATCGATGCATGAAATCCCTTTGAATGAGGACGGCTTGATGGAAATTATGGCGGTACATGTAGGCAGAGCGGAAGTTACGTGCCTTACCACTCCACCCACTTCACAACCCAGCTGATCTACCGAGCTGTGGACCAAGTCAACCACCACCCAGCACAACCCACGCAACCCAACCGATTGACCTAGCAACAGTGGACCAAACCAACCGAAATACTGCATAGCAAGAACCAACCAGCGATGGCTTGTAAACAAGTCTGCCCACAGTAAGGGCGATCCATATTGTGAAAAAAAGCTAACGATGGGCTGTAAGCAAGCAGCAGTTTGAAAGGTTCAACGAGGATACATCGGGAATATTTGGGCATTCTCGTTCTGACTGGCTCGGTGCTAACAAGAAGTAAAAGAAGAAACTTTTCAAAGAGTGTAGTCATATACATAGATAGAACATTTGAAAAAAAAATTAAAGTTTTTGCTGGCTCCCATAACATAACTCAGGCTTAGGAATTTAGCAGATATTCCATTTTATTTTTGCCCTTGAGACTACGTTAATAATCTGATATAACAGTATCACCACTTTATATAAAAATGTTGGGTAAAAGCACAGAATAAATAGTATACAGAAGTTGCATCTCATACAAAGCAAATTTTGTTCTAGGGTTCCAATATTGGCACCCTATTGAACAGAGAGTACAAGCATGAGAACATGCAAGAGAGTATACAAAAAATTGAGAAGCTGGTGCGAGCGAAAGAGAGTAGCATGTGCGTTTTCGGTGGTTTTGTTTTTACGAGAGCAAAGCAGCTTACGATGTGTATGCAAGTGTGTGTGCGTGTGTATGCATTGATAGCTTCTTCTATCGTAAGCTTGCATGGTGTTGTATTGCTTCTCTGGTTTTCGATTGTGTGGATTGGATTCGAAATCACTTGGGAATTGTACTTTCATGCGAATGGTTGTGTTTTCCTGCGCTTATATATCGACTCCATTTTTACTTTGTATTTTGATATTTAACTCTATTTTTGATTTTGAATTGTTGCTTTTATAATTGTTGACAACTTTGCATACGATGTGGATTATTCTTTGGACTTATTATTATATATTGATTGTTGAGGGGTTGTCATACGATTTTGAATAGGAAAAATGGATTCTGTACCGGCTGTTGGTAAAATTTTCCAAAAGTCCGGCATTCGATGCTGCATAAAAACATGCGGTAAATCTAGGCGATATGGTGAAAAGATAAGAATGTTTAAGTTTCCTCCCTATGACTCAGCTATGGGTCAAATTTGGCGAGAAAAATGTAATATTCCAACAAAAGATTACACAAAAAAATTGTTGATTTGCGCCAATCACTTCTCATGTTCTGACATTGGTAAAAAAAAGTTGAAATTCGGAGCTGTTCCGGTATTTAACTTAGAAGTTATTGAAGAAGATTACAAGTCGTTGGAGCTTGATTGTCCAGCTAAAAAGAGCCGAACAAGCGACTCCGTAGATGGATGTTGTAATGACTGTGGAAAATATCTGAAATCAGCTAATTTTTACAGAAAAAAATATTACGACATGGTATAACATGGTATTATATTACGACAAAATATAAAAATCTCCAAAGCCGCAAACAAATAGCAACAAAATCAAGCGTATTTCAAACCATCGACTCTTTTCAAATAAGCAAGGAGTCAAAAACATTTTGCAAACTTCTTCTTAGTCCACGACCTAAAGAATATAAGCAAGATGTAAAAGATTTGGTTCAAAACATTTATTATGTCTCACAGTCAACCTACCAATTTTTGAAGAATAAATTGCATCTAAATTTGCCACATATCTCTACTGTTTATCGATGGGCCCCTGTAAATTCCCTACAACCAGGTTTTAAAAATAACGGTTTAGAGTTAATAAAAAAGAAGTGCTTAGATTTGAACCAGTACGAAAAGAATAATATGATTCTGCTGATGGATGAAATGGCGATTAGAAGGGAATTGCGATACAATTCCAAATTAGATTTAGTGGATGGATTTGAGGAAAATGGGGTTGAAAGAACGAACCAGATTGGTAAACAATTGTGCGTTTTTATGATTAAATCAATGTTTTTCAACTGGGCGCTTACATTTAATTACTTTGTTTCAAAAAATGGACTTTCTGCCGATTTACTAAAAAAGATAATATTGCGAAATTTAGCAATTTTGAACAGTTTTGGCATCATAGTTAAAGTTGTAATTTGTAACCAAGGGTCCTCTAACAGGAAGTGTTTCTTGGAATTAGGAGCTACTTTAGAAAAACCCTATTTTATGTATAATGGTAGTAAAACTTTCTGTGTATATGATTTTCCACATCTAATCAAATCATTAAGAAATGGTTGGCTTCAATGTGACCTTACAACACCAAATGGAGTTGCTAGTTTTAAAGTAGTTAAGGAACTATGGGAAATGGAGTGCAAATCTAATACAAAAATGTGTCAAGCCAGCACATATTTCCGAACTCTTTCGAAAAAATGAAAGTAAAACTAGCCACCCAAATTTATAGTAGGACTGTTCAAGCAGCAATTAAAACTGTTATTGAGACAGTAGGCTTTAAAAGTTGCTCAAAAGAAGTTTGTTTATCTACGGCATGCTTCATAGGAAATATTGACAAAATATTTGACTGCCTAAATAGTGGTTCGCTATCTCCAAAGAATTGTTATAATTCTTTTTTTTTTAATTGAATTAATTCTTCCTTGAATACCTAAATGAAATCTCGTTTGTTGACAAAAAGAAAAAAGTATTTTTTTTAGATGGAATGAAATTTACCTTAAACGCTGTATTACAATTAGTAGACGAGCTATTTCAAAAAAAATCCCAAATATTTTTTTTAATGACAAGAGCATTAAACCAAGATGAGCTCGAAAATATGTTCTCGGTTCTAAGACAAAAGGGTGGAAATAATATTAACCCCTCAGTTGCTGATATAAACACTTTACTAGCACGCTTAATGTCTGCAAATATAGTGCAGTTGAGTTCTTATAGTAACTGTGAAGAGCTGAGTGATACCACATTTGAAACGCTTTCAAATATTTTGTCAAATATGGACTTAGCTGATACAAATAATGAAGAACTCAGTCGAAACGAAAACTCTGAAATAGATATTAACATTGTGGTGTTTTTAATAATAAAGAGATAAAATACGAGTGGTACCACTCGTGCAGGACACACTGTGTTGACACCAAGGAACGATTGGCACCATCCAGATCACTTGGTCTTCCCGTTTCGTTTCACTCTGTGAATGTATAAAAGGGTTCGCCCAATTGGAATGAGTTGAGTCTTCAGTCAGTCCTTAATAAAAACACACATCCGACAGCAGCAAATAGTTTTTTAATCAACGCCTTCAACATAGAAATCATTGATGATTTCGTATTAAATGATGACTTTCAGAATTGTTCGGAATTTAGTATCGATTTGGCGTCTTTAAGATACTTCATAGGTTATATCGTCTACAAAATGATACCGAAAATTAACTGCGATATTTGTGTTTCTATATTGAGAAAAGAAGACGAAGTATTAACAGTTCCTAGTGAACTTTTCATATTTCATAAAAATTACAATTCTCTTAAAGATTTTGGTAACCTCGTTGCTCCTTCACAAATTTTCTCGGAAATTAGCAAGAAACATATTACAGTGTTTAGCAATATTTTTGACACAACCACAAACTGTTGGTATAAAAAACTTGATAAAATCCATCCAAATGCAAAAATGCCACACCGCAATGGTTTTCCACATGTTCTGATCATAAGGAAATAATATTGGACTTCATGATCTTAGTACTTTTGAGGAAGCATTGCTCGTGGGCTTCAGAGAAAAAAAAATTTACTAAAGCCCGCAAACTTAAAATCCTGTCGCACTAAAGTTTTTGGGTTATTCTTCCCTACATATGTATATCAGATTGAAATTTGCACAAAAATCCCAAATAATGGAATAACGTTAATTGGTGTTACCCGGCCCTTTTAGTTTACATCGAAAAGCGCAACTTTCAACTGAAGAAAACTAAATATAGAAATCTAAAACTTGAAACAAAATTTTGTCAACACCACGTGCATTCACGACGTTGGATAGCAACACAATACACACACACACATAAACATTTTAAGATTGCTCTCGCGTTGATTCTCTCTGATCGTGGCTGCTCTCTGGTTGTTACTCTCTGATCATGCTTGCTCTCTCGTTGCTTGATCTTCCCTTCAGTTGTTCCGCCCGCACCATAAAGTGAAAAATCATCGCAGGCCGAAATGCGACTTCTGTATACTATTTATTCTGTGCTATTGGTTTCCGAAAATGAAGGAGAAAATAAGACAGTACTTCAAGAGTTGCCTCAAGTGTATCTATTTTTCTCCTGAGTCTGGAAAACTTCAAGGTAATCTCCACTCAATACCTAAGGGAGATATTCCTTTTGATAGCCTATACGTTGACCACCTTGGCCGAATTCACGTTCCCAGAAAAAGTATATTTTCTTGGTTATCGATGGTTTTACAAAGTTTATTAAATTGTACCCAGTAAAGAGGTGATAGCTTGTCTAAATTTAGATTTCGAAAACTATTCCAGGCCAAATAGAATAGTTTCGGATCGTGGATCATCCTTTACATTTAAAGAATTTTCCGAATTTCTAAGCAAAAGTAATGTTGAACATACAAAAGTTGCAATACATTCTCCCCAGTCCAATGGGCAAGTCGAGCGGATCAACCGAATTCTTGTTCCAATGTTGGCGAAAGAATGCGACGCTCAGTCAACTGTGGAATGGGACAAGCATATAGCCAAGATAGAGTATACTCTTAATAATACTTTAAGTAGGAGTACAGGTTTTACACCCAGCATGCTTTTGTTTGGTAGGAATCAAATAGGGGTACTTTGCGATAAGATTATGGAGTTTTTAACTAACACAATAGAAGATAAAAGAGCGGACATAGATAGCATAAGAGCCGAAGCCGTAAGAAATATCGAAAAGAATCAGGTATACTACGATAAACGGCATAAGCAGCCACTAACCTATAAAAAGGGTGATTATGTTATGATAAAAAATGTAGTAACAACTCCTGGTGTTAACAAAAAACTATTCGCGAGATACAGAGGTCCTTATGAGGTAAAAGAAGTCCTTCCTAATGATCGTTACCATCATCACCATCATCACCATCATCACCATCATCACCATCATCACCATCATCACCATCATCACCATCATCACCATCATCACCATCATCACCATCATCACCATCATCACCATCATCACCATCATCACCATCATCACCATCATCACCATCATCACCATCATCACCATCATCACCATCATCACCATCATCACCATCATCACCATCATCACCATCATCACCATCATCACCATCATCACCATCATCACCATCATCACCATCATCACCATCATCACCATCATCACCATCATCACCATCATCACCATCATCACCATCATCACCATCATCACCATCATCACCATCATCACCATCACCACCATCATCACATTCATCGCCATCATCAAAATCTTCACCATCATCACCATAATTTCCACCGTCAACATCATCACCATCATCACCATCATCACCATCATCCCCATCATCCCCATCATCACCATCATCACCATCATCACCATCATCACCATCACCACCATCATCACCATCATCACCATCATCACCACCATCACCACCATCACCATCATCACCATCATCACCATCATCACCATCATCACCATCATCACCATCATCACCACCATCACCACCATCACCACCATCATCATCATAATCGAAATCATCATCATAATCGCCATCATCACCATCCTCACCATCATCACCATCATCACCACCATCACCACCATCACCATCATCACCATCATCACCATCATCACCATCATCACCATCATCACCACCATCACCACCATCACCACCATCATCATCATAATCGAAATCATCATCATAATCGCCATCATCACCATCCTCACCATCATCACCATCATCACCACCATCACCATCATCACCATCTTCGCCATCATCACCATCATCACCATCATCACCATCATCATCATCATCACCATCATCACCATCATCACCGTCATCACCATCATCACCATCATCACCATCATCACCATCATCACCATCATCACCATCATCACCATCATCACCATCATCACCATCATCACCATCATCACCATCATCACCATCATCACCATCATCACCATCATCACCATCATCACCATCATCACCATCATCACCATCATCACCATCATCACCATCATCACCATCATCACCATCAACACCATCATCAACATCATCACCATCATCACCATCATCACCATCATCACCATCTTCACCATCATCACCATCATCACCATCACCACCATCACCACCATCACCACCATCACCACCATCACCACCATCACCACCATCATCACCATCACCATCAGCATCACCATCATCACCATCATCACCATCATCACCATCATCACCATCACCACCATCATCACCATCATCACCATCATCACCATCAACCATCATCACCATCATCACCATCTTCACCATCATCACCATCATCACCGTCACCACCATCACCACCATCACCACCATCATCACCATCATCACCATCATCACCATCATCACCATCATCACCATCATCACCATCATCACCATCACCACCATCACCACCATCACCACCATCACCACCATCACCACCATCATCACCATCACCATCAGCATCACCATCATCACCATCATCACCATCATCACCATCATCACCATCACCACCATCATCACCATCATCACCATCATCACCATCAACCATCATCACCATCATCACCATCTTCACCATCATCACCATCATCACCGTCACCACCATCACCACCATCATCACCATCATCACCATCATCACCATCATCACCATCATCACCATCATCACCATCATCACCATCATCACCATCTTCACCATCATCACTATCATCACCGTCATCACCATCTTCGCCATCATCACCATCATCACCCTCATCGCCACATCATCACCATCACCACCATCATCACCATCATCACCATCATCACCATCATCACTATCATAACCATCATCACCATCATCACCATCATCACCATCATGACCATCATCACCATCATGACCATCATCACCATCATCACCATCATCACCATCATCACCATCATCACCATCATCACCATCATCACCATCATCACCATCATCACCATCATCACCATCATCACCATCATCACCATCATCACCATCATCACCATCATCACCATCACCACCATCATCACCACCATCACCAGCATCACCATCTTCGCCATCATCACCATCATCACCATCATCACCATCATCACCATCATCACCATCATCACCATCATCACCATCATCACCATCATCACCATCATCACCATCATCACCATCATCACCATCATCACCATCATCACCACCATCACCATCATCACCATCACCACCATCATCACCATCATCACCATCATCACCATTATCACCATCATCGCCATCATCACCGTCATCGCCACATCATCACCATCATCACCATCATCACCATCATCACCATCATCACCATCATCACCATCACCACCATCATCACCATCATCACCATCATCACCATCATCACCATCATCACCATCATCACCATCATCACCATCATCACCATCATCACCGTCACCACCATCACCACCATCATCACCATCATCACCATCATCACCATCAACACCATCATCAACATCATCACCATCATCACCATCATCACCATCATCACCATCATCACCATCATCACCATCTTCACCATCATCACCATCATCACCATCACCACCATCACCACCATCACCACCATCACCACCATCATCACCATCATCACCATCAGCACCATCATCACCATCAGCATCAGCATCACCATCATCCCCATCATCACCATCATCACCATCATCACCATCATCACCATCATCACCATCGTCACCATCATCACCATCATCACCATCATCACCATCATCACCATCATCACCATCATCACCATCAGCATCAGCATCACCATCATCCCCATCATCACCATCATCACCATCATCACCATCATCACCATCATCACCATCATCACCATCATCACCATCATCACCATCACCACCATCATCACCATCATCACCATCATCACCATCATCACCGTCACCACCATCACCTCATCAAGGTCATTGACCCCTCAAGGTCATTGACCTCATCAAGGTCATTGACCCCTCACCATCACCACCATCGTCACCATCATCACCCTCATCACCACCATCACCATCATCACCATCATGACCATCATCACCACCATCACCACCATCATCATCATCACCATCTTCGCCATCATCACCATCATCACCATCACCACCATCATCACCATCATCACCATCATCACCATCATCACCATCATCACCATCATCACCATCATCACCATCTTCACCATCATCACCATCATCACCGTCACCACCATCACCACCATCATCACCATCATCACCATCATCACCATCATCACCATCATCACCATCATCACCATCTTCACCATCATCACTATCATCACCGTCATCACCATCTTCGCCATCATCACCATCATCACCCTCATCGCCACATCATCACCATCACCACCATCATCACCATCATCACCATCATCACCATCATCACTATCATAACCATCATCACCATCATCACCATCATGACCATCATGACCATCATCACCATCATGACCATCATGACCATCATCACCATCATCACCATCATCACCATCATCACCATCATCACCATCATCACCATCATCACCATCATCACCATCATCACCATCATCACCATCATCACCATCGTCACCCTCATCACCATCATCACCATCATCACCATCATCACCATCATCACCCTCATCACCATCATCACCATCAGCACCATCATCACAATCAGCATCAGCATCACCATCATCCCCATCATCACCATCATCACCATCATCACCATCATCACCATCATCACCATCGTCACCATCATCACCATCATCACCATCATCACCATCATCACCATCATCACCATCATCACCATCATCACCATCATCACCATCATCACCATCATCACCATCACCACCATCATCACCATCATCACCATCATCACCATCATCACCGTCATCACCGTCATCACCATCTTCGCCATCATCACCATCATCACCGTCATCGCCACATCATCACCATCATCACCATCACCACCATCATCACCATCACCACCATCACCTCATCAAGATCATTGACCCCTCAAGGTCATTGACCTCATCAAGGTCATTGACCCCTCACCATCACCACCATCGTCACCATCATCACCCTCATCACCACCATCACCATCATCACCATCATCACCATCATCACCATCATCACCATCATCACCATCATCACCATCATCACCATCATCACCATCATCACCATCATCACCATCATCACCATCATCACCATCATCACCATCATCACCATCATCACCATCATCACCATCATCACCATCATCACCATCATCACCATCATCACCATCATCACCATCATCACCATCATCACCATCATCACCATCATCACCATCATCACCATCATCACCATCTTCACCATCATCACCATCATCACCGTCACCACCATCACCACCATCATCACCATCATCACCATCATCACCATCAACACCATCATCAACATCATCACCATCATCACCATCATCACCATCATCACCATCATCACCATCATCACCATCTTCACCATCATCACCATCATCACCATCACCACCATCACCACCATCACCACCATCACCACCATCATCACCATCATCACCATCAGCACCATCATCACCATCAGCATCAGCATCACCATCATCCCCATCATCACCATCATCACCATCATCACCATCATCACCATCATCACCATCGTCACCATCATCACCATCATCACCATCATCACCATCATCACCATCATCACCATCAGCATCAGCATCACCATCATCCCCATCATCACCATCATCACCATCATCACCATCATCACCATCATCACCATCATCACCATCATCACCATCATCACCATCACCACCATCATCACCATCATCACCATCATCACCATCATCACCATCATCACCATCATCACCATCATCACCATCATCACCATCATCACCATCATCACCATCTTCACCATCATCACCATCATCACCGTCATCACCATCTTCGCCATCATCGCCATCATCACCGTCATCGCCACATCATCACCATCATCACCATCATCACCATCACCACCATCATCACCATCATCACCATCATCACCGTCATCACCATCATCACCATCATCACCATCATCACCATCATCACCATCATCACCATCATCACCATCATCACCATCATCACCATCATCACCATCATCACCATCATCACCATCATCACCATCATCACCATCATCACCATCACCACCATCATCACCATCATCACCATCATCACCATCATCACCATCATCACCATCATCAACATCATCACCATCATCACCATCATCACCATCATCACCATCATCACCATCATCACCATCATCACCATCATCACCATCATCACCATCATCACCATCATCACCATCATCACCATCACCACCATCATCACCATCATCACCATCATCACCATCATCACCATCATCACCATCATCACCATCTTCACCATCATCACCATCATCACCGTCACCACCATCACCACCATCATCACCATCATCACCATCATCACCATCAACACCATCTTCACCATCATCACCATCATCACCGTCACCACCATCATCACCATCATCACCGTCATCACCGTCATCACCATCTTCGCCATCATCACCATCATCACCGTCATCGCCACATCATCACCATCATCACCATCACCACCATCATCACCATCACCACCATCACCTCATCAAGATCATTGACCCCTCAAGGTCATTGACCTCATCAAGGTCATTGACCCCTCACCATCACCACCATCGTCACCATCATCACCCTCATCACCACCATCACCATCATCACCATCATCACCATCATCACCATCATCACCATCATCACCATCATCACCATCATCACCATCATCACCATCATCACCATCATCACCATCATCACCATCATCACCATCATCACCATCATCACCATCATCACCATCATCACCATCACCACCATCATCACCATCATCACCATCATCACCATCATCACCATCATCACCATCATCACCATCTTCACCATCATCACCATCATCACCGTCACCACCATCACCACCATCATCACCATCATCACCATCATCACCATCAACACCATCATCAACATCATCACCATCATCACCATCATCACCATCATCACCATCATCACCATCATCACCATCATCACCATCTTCACCATCATCACCATCATCACCATCACCACCATCACCACCATCACCACCATCACCACCATCATCACCATCATCACCATCAGCACCATCATCACCATCAGCATCAGCATCACCATCATCCCCATCATCACCATCATCACCATCATCACCATCATCACCATCATCACCATCGTCACCATCATCACCATCATCACCATCATCACCATCATCACCATCATCACCATCAGCATCAGCATCACCATCATCCCCATCATCACCATCATCACCATCATCACCATCATCACCATCATCACCATCATCACCATCATCACCATCACCACCATCATCACCATCATCACCATCATCACCATCATCACCGTCACCACCATCACCTCATCAAGGTCATTGACCTCATCAAGGTCATTGACCCCTCACCATCACCACCATCGTCACCATCATCACCCTCATCACCACCATCACCATCATCACCATCATCACCATCATCACCATCATCACCATCATCACCATCATCACCATCATCACCATCATCACCATCATCACCATCATCACCATCATCACCATCATCACCATCATCACCATCATCACCATCATCACCATCATCACCATCATCACCATCATCACCATCATCACCATCATCACCATCATCACCGTCATCACCATCATAATCGAAATCATCACCATCATCACCATCATCACCATCATCACCATCATCACCACCATCACCATCATCACCATCTTCGCCATCATCACCATCATCACCATCACCACCATCATCACCATCATCACCATCATCACCATCATCACCATCATCACCATCATCACCATCATCACCATCTTCACCATCATCACCATCATCACCGTCATCACCATCTTCGCCATCATCGCCATCATCACCGTCATCGCCACATCATCACCATCATCACCATCATCACCATCACCACCATCATCACCATCATCACCATCATCACCGTCATCACCATCATCACCATCATCACCATCATCACCATCATCACCATCATCACCATCATCACCATCATCACCATCATAATCGAAATCATCATCATAATCGCCATCATCACCATCCTCACCATCATCACCATCATCACCACCATCACCATCATCACCATCTTCGCCATCATCACCATCATCACCATCACCACCATCATCACCATCACCACCATCATCACCATCATCACCATCATCACCATCATCACCATCTTCACCATCATCACCATCATCACCGTCATCACCATCATAATCGAAATCATCATCATAATCGCCATCATCACCATCCTCACCATCATCACCATCATCACCATCATCACCATCATCACCATCATCACCATCACCACCATCATCACCATCATCACCATCATCATCATCATCACCATCATCACCGTCATCACCATCATCACCATCATCACCATCATCACCATCATCACCATCATCACCATCATCACCATCATCACCATCATCACCATCATCACCATCATCACCATCATCACCATCATCACCATCATCACCATCATCACCATCATCACCATCATCACCATCATCACCATCATCACCATCATCACCATCAACACCATCATCAACATCATCACCATCATCACCATCATCACCATCATCACCATCATCACCATCTTCACCATCATCACCATCATCACCGTCATCACCATCATAATCGAAATCATCATCATAATCGCCATCATCACCATCCTCACCATCATCACCATCATCACCATCATCACCATCATCACCATCATCACCATCACCACCATCATCACCATCATCACCATCATCATCATCATCACCATCATCACCATCATCACCGTCATCACCATCATCACCATCATCACCATCATCACCATCATCACCATCATCACCATCATCACCATCATCACCATCAGCACCATCATCACCATCAGCATCAGCATCACCATCATCCCCATCATCACCATCATCACCATCATCACCATCATCACCATCATCACCATCGTCACCATCATCACCATCATCACCATCATCACCATCATCACCATCATCACCATCAGCATCAGCATCACCATCATCCCCATCATCACCATCATCACCATCATCACCATCATCACCATCATCACCATCATCACCATCATCACCATCACCACCATCATCACCATCATCACCATCATCACCATCATCACCGTCACCACCATCACCTCATCAAGGTCATTGACCCCTCAAGGTCATTGACCTCATCAAGGTCATTGACCCCTCACCATCACCACCATCGTCACCATCATCACCCTCATCACCACCATCACCATCATCACCATCATCACCATCATCACCATCATCACCATCATCACCATCATCACCATCATCACCATCATCACCATCATCACCATCATCACCATCATCACCATCATCACCATCATCACCATCATCACCATCATCACCATCATCACCATCATCACCATCATCACCGTCATCACCATCATAATCGAAATCATCACCATCATCACCATCATCACCATCATCACCACCATCACCATCATCACCATCTTCGCCATCATCACCATCATCACCATCACCACCATCATCACCATCATCACCATCATCACCATCATCACCATCATCACCATCATCACCATCATCACCATCTTCACCATCATCACCATCATCACCGTCATCACCATCTTCGCCATCATCGCCATCATCACCGTCATCGCCACATCATCACCATCATCACCATCATCACCATCACCACCATCATCACCATCATCACCATCATCACCGTCATCACCATCATCACCATCATCACCATCATCACCATCATCACCATCATCACCATCATCACCATCATAATCGAAATCATCATCATAATCGCCATCATCACCATCCTCACCATCATCACCATCATCACCACCATCACCATCATCACCATCTTCGCCATCATCACCATCATCACCATCACCACCATCATCACCATCACCACCATCATCACCATCATCACCATCATCACCATCATCACCATCTTCACCATCATCACCATCATCACCGTCATCACCATCATAATCGAAATCATCATCATAATCGCCATCATCACCATCCTCACCATCATCACCATCATCACCATCATCACCATCATCACCATCATCACCATCACCACCATCATCACCATCATCACCATCATCATCATCATCATCATCATCACCATCATCACCATCATCACCGTCATCACCATCATCACCATCATCACCATCATCACCATCATCACCATCATCACCATCATCACCATCATCACCATCATCACCATCATCACCATCATCACCATCATCACCATCATCACCATCATCACCATCATCACCATCATCACCATCATCACCATCATCACCATCATCACCATCAACACCATCATCAACATCATCACCATCATCACCATCATCACCATCATCACCATCATCACCATCTTCACCATCATCACCATCATCACCATCACCACCATCACCACCATCACCACCATCACCACCATCACCACCATCACCACCATCACCACCATCATCACCATCACCATCAGCATCACCATCATCACCATCATCACCATCATCACCATCATCACCATCATCACCATCATCACTATCATCACTATCATCACCATCATCACCATCATCACCATCATCACCGTCATCACCATCTTCGCCATCATCGCCATCATCACCGTCATCGCCACATCATCACCATCATCACCATCATCACCATCATCACCATCATCACCATCATCACCATCATCACCATCACCACCATCATCACCATCATCACCATCATCACCATCATCACCATCTTCACCATCATCACCATCATCACCGTCACCACCATCATCACCGTCACCACCATTACCACCATCATCACCATCATCACCATCATCACCATCATCACCATCATCACCATCATCACCATCATCACCATCATCACCATCTTCACCATCATCACTATCATCACCGTCATCACCATCTTCGCCATCATCACCATCATCACCCTCATCGCCACATCATCACCATCACCACCATCATCACCATCATCACCATCATCACCATCATCACTATCATAACCATCATCACCATCATCACCATCATCACCATCATGACCATCATCACCATCATGACCATCATCACCACCATCACCACCATCATCATCATAATCGAAATCATCATCATAATCGCCATCATCACCATCCTCACCATCCTCACCATCATCACCATCATCACCACCATCACCATCATCACCATCTTCGCCATCATCACCATCATCACCATCATCACCACCATCACCATCATCACCATCATCACCGTCATCACCATCATCACCATCATCACCATCATCACCATCATCACCGTCATCACCGTCATCACCATCTTCGCCATCATCGCCATCATCACCGTCATCGCCACATCATCACCATCATCACCATCATCACCATCACCACCATCATCACCATCATCACCATCTTCACCATCATCACCATCATCACCGTCATCACCATCTTCGCCATCATCACCATCATCACCGTCATCGCCACATCATCACCATCATCACCATCACCACCATCATCACCATCATCACCATCACCACCATCACCTCATCAATGACCCCTCAAGGTCATTGACCTCATCAAGGTCATTGACCCCTCAAGGTCATTGACCTCATCAAGGTCATTGACCCCTCAAGGTCATTGACCTCATCAAGGTCATTGACCCCTCAAGGTCATTGACCTCATCAAGGTCATTGACCCCTCAAGGTCATTGACCTCATCAAGGTCATTGACCCCTCAAGGTCATTGACCTCATCAAGGTCATTGACCCCTCAAGGTCATTGACCTCATCAAGGTCATTGACCCCTCAAGGTCATTGACCTCATCAAGGTCATTGACCTCAGCAAGGTCATTGACCCGACCTTAATGACCTTGATGAGGTCAATGACCTTGAGGGGTCAATGACCTTGATGAGGTCAATGACCTTGAGGGGTCAATGACCTTGATGAGGTCAATGACCTTGAGGGGTCAATGACCTTGCTGAGGTCAATGACCTTGAGGGGTCAATGACCTTGATGAGGTCAATGACCTTGAGGGGTCAATGACCTTGATGAGGTCAATGACCTTGAGGGGTCAATGACCTTGATGAGGTCAATGACCTTGAGGGGTCATTGATGAGGTGATGGTGGTGATGGTGATGATGGTGATGATGGTGGTGATGGTGATGATGGTGATGATGTGGCGATGACGGTGATGATGGTGATGATGGCGAAGATGGTGATGACGGTGATGATGGTGATGATGGTGAAGATGGTGATGATGGTGATGATGGTGGTGATGGTGATGATGGTGATGATGGTGATGATGTGGCGATGACGGTGATGATGGCGATGATGGCGAAGATGGTGATGACGGTGATGACGGTGATGATGGTGATGATGGTGATGATGGTGATGATGGTGATGATGGTGATGACGGTGATGATGGTGATGATGGTGATGGTGGTGATGATGGTGATGATGGTGATGATGGCGAAGATGGTGATGATGGTGATGGTGGTGATGATGGTGATGATGGTGAGGATGGTGAGGATGGTGATGATGGCGATTATGATGATGATTTCGATTATGATGATGATGGTGGTGATGGTGGTGATGATGGTCATGATGGTGATGATGGTCATGATGGTGATGATGGTGATGATGGTGATGATGGTTATGATAGTGATGATGGTGATGATGGTGATGATGGTGATGATGGTGGTGATGGTGATGATGTGGCGATGAGGGTGATGATGGTGATGATGGCGAAGATGGTGATGACGGTGATGATAGTGATGATGGTGAAGATGGTGATGATGGTGATGATGGTGATGATGGTGATGATGGTGATGATGGTGATGATGGTGATGATGGTGGTAATGGTGGTGACGGTGATGATGGTGGTGACGGTGATGATGGTGATGATGGTGAAGATGGTGATGATGGTGATGATGGTGATGATGGTGATGATGGTGGTGATGGTGATGATGGTGATGATGGTGATGATGGTGATGATGGTGATGATGGTGATGATGTGGCGATGACGGTGATGATGGCGATGATGGCGAAGATGGTGATGACGGTGATGATGGTGATGATGGTGATGATGGTGATGATAGTGATGATAGTGATGATGGTGATGATGGTGATGATGGTGATGATGGTGATGATGGTGATGATGGTGATGATGGTGATGCTGATGGTGATGGTGATGATGGTGGTGATGGTGGTGATGGTGGTGATGGTGGTGATGGTGGTGATGGTGGTGATGGTGGTGATGGTGATGATGGTGATGATGGTGAAGATGGTGATGATGGTGATGATGGTGATGATGGTGATGATGGTGATGATGTTGATGATGGTGTTGATGGTGATGATGGTGATGATGGTGATGATGGTGATGATGGTGATGATGGTGATGATGGTGATGATGGTGATGATGGTGATGATGGTGATGATGGTGATGATGGTGATGATGGTGATGATGGTGATGATGGTGATGATGGTGATGATGGTGATGATGGTGATGATGGTGATGATGGTGATGACGGTGATGATGGTGATGATGGTGATGATGATGATGATGGTGATGATGGTGATGATGGTGGTGATGGTGATGATGGTGATGATGGTGATGATGGTGATGATGGTGATGATGGTGAGGATGGTGATGATGGCGATTATGATGATGATTTCGATTATGATGGTGATGACGGTGATGATGGTGATGATGGTGAAGATGGTGATGATGGTGATGATGGTGATGATGGTGATGATGGTGGTGATGGTGATGATGGTGGTGATGGTGATGATGGTGATGATGGCGAAGATGGTGATGATGGTGATGGTGGTGATGATGGTGATGATGGTGAGGATGGTGATGATGGCGATTATGATGATGATTTCGATTATGATGGTGATGATGGTGATGATGGTGATGATGGTGATGATGGTGATGATGGTGATGATGGTGATGACGGTGATGATGGTGATGATGGTGATGATGGTGGTGATGGTGATGATGGTGATGATGGTGATGATGTGGCGATGACGGTGATGATGGCGATGATGGCGAAGATGGTGATGACGGTGATGATGGTGATGATGGTGAAGATGGTGATGATGGTGATGATGGTGATGATGGTGATGATGGTGATGATGGTGATGATGGTGATGATGGTGGTGATGGTGATGATGGTGATGATGGCGAAGATGGTGATGATGGTGATGGTGGTGATGATGGTGATGATGGTGATGATGGTGATGATTTCGATTATGATGGTGATGACGGTGATGATGGTGATGATGGTGATGATGGTGATGATGGTGATGATGGTGATGATGGTGATGATGGTGATGATGGTGATGATGGTGATGATGGTGATGATGGTGATGATGGTGATGATGGTGATGATGGTGATGATGGTGATGATGGTGATGATGGTGATGATGGTGATGATGGTGATGGTGGTGATGAGGGTGATGATGGTGACGATGGTGGTGATGGTGAGGGGTCAATGACCTTGATGAGGTCAATGACCTTGAGGGGTCAATGACCTTGATGAGGTGATGGTGGTGACGGTGATGATGGTGATGATGGTGATGATGGTGATGATGGTGGTGATGGTGATGATGGTGATGATGGTGATGATGGTGATGATGGTGATGATGGTGATGATGGTGATGATGGGGATGATGGTGATGCTGATGCTGATGGTGATGATGGTGATGATGGTGATGATGGTGATGATGGTGATGATGGTGACGATGGTGATGATGGTGATGATGGTGATGATGGTGATGATGGTGATGATGGGGATGATGGTGATGCTGATGCTGATGGTGATGATGGTGCTGATGGTGATGATGGTGATGATGGTGATGATGGTGATGATGGTGATGATGGTGATGATGGTGATGATGGTGATGATGGTGATGACGGTGATGATGGTGATGATGGTGATGATGATGATGATGGTGATGATGGTGATGATGGTGGTGATGGTGATGATGGTGATGATGGTGATGATGGTGATGATGGTGATGATGGTGAGGATGGTGATGATGGCGATTATGATGATGATTTCGATTATGATGGTGATGACGGTGAAGATGGTGATGATGGTGATGATGGTGATGATGGTGATGATGGTGATGATGTTGATGATGGTGTTGATGGTGATGATGGTGATGATGGTGATGATGGTGATGATGGTGATGATGGTGATGATGGTGATGATGGTGATGATGGTGATGATGGTGATGATGGTGATGATGGTGATGATGGTGATGATGGTGATGATGGCGATTATGATGATGATTTCGATTATGATGGTGATGACGGTGATGATGGTGATGATGGTGAAGATGGTGATGATGGTGATGATGGTGATGATGGTGATGATGGTGATGATGTTGATGATGGTGTTGATGGTGATGATGGTGATGATGGTGATGATGGTGATGATGGTGATGATGGTGATGATGGTGATGATGGTGATGATGGTGATGATGGTGATGATGGTGATGATGGTGATGATGGTGATGATGGTGATGATGGTGATGATGGTGATGATGGTGATGATGGTGATGATGGTGATGATGGTGATGATGGTGATGACGGTGATGATGGTGATGATGGTGATGATGATGATGATGGTGATGATGGTGATGATGGTGGTGATGGTGATGATGGTGATGATGGTGATGATGGTGATGATGGTGATGATGGTGAGGATGGTGATGAGGGTGACGATGGTGATGATGATGATGATGGTGAAGATGATGATGATGGTGATGATGGTGATGATGGTGATGATGGTGGTGATGGTGCGGATGGTGATGATGGTGATTATGGCGAAGATGGTGATGATGGTGATGGTGGTGATGATGGTGATGATGGTGCGGATGGTGATGATGGTGATGATGGTGGTGATGGTGATGATGGTGATGATGGTGATGATGGTGATGATGGTGATGATGGTGATGATGGTGATGATGGTGATGATGGTGATGATGGTGATGATGGTGATGATGGTGATGATGGTGATGATGGTGATGATGGTGATGATGGTGATGATGGTGATGATGGTGATGATGGTGATGATGGTGATGATGGCGAAGATGGTGATGCTGGTGATGGTGGTGATGATGGTGATGATGGTGATGATGGTGATGATGGGGATTATGATGATGATTTCGATTATGATGATGACGGTGATGAGGGTGACGATGGTGATGAGGGTGACGATGGTGATGATGGTGATGATGGTGATGATGGTGATGATGGTGATGATGGTGATGAGGGTGACGATGGTGATGATGGTGATGATGGTGATGATGGTGATGATGGTGATGATGGTGATGATGGTGATGATGGTGATGATGGTGATGATGGTGATGATGCTGATGATGGTGATGATGGTGATGATGGTGATGATGTTGATGATGGTGGTGATGGTGGTGATGGTGATGATAGTGATGATGGTGATTATGGTGATGATGGTGATGATGGTGACGATGGTGATGATGGTGATGATGGCGATTATGATGATGATTTCGATTATGATGATGATGGTGATGAGGGTGACGATGGTGATGATGGTGATGATGATGATGATGGCGATGACGGTGATGATGGTGATGATGGTGATGATGGTGATGATGGTGATGATGGTGACGATGGTGGTGATGGTGAGGGGTCAATGACCTTGATGAGGTCAATGACCTTGTGGGGTCAATGACCTTGATGAGGTGATGGTGGTGATGGTGATGATGGTGGTGATGGTGATGATGGTGATGATGTGGCGATGACGGTGATGATGGTGATGATGGCGAAGATGGTGATGACGGTGATGACGGTGATGATGGTGATGAGGGTGACGATGGTGCTGATGGTGATGATGGTGATGATGGTGAAGATGGTGATGATGGTGATGATGGTGGTGATGGTGATGATGGTGATGATGGTGATGATGGTGATGAAGGTGATGATGGTGATGATGGTGATTATGGCGAAGATGGTGATGATGGTGATGGTGGTGATGATGGTGATGATGGTGCGGATGGTGATGATGGCGATTATGATGATGATTTCGATTATGATGATGATGGTGATGAGGGTGATGATGGTGATGAGGGTGACGATGGTGATGATGATGATGATGGTGATGATGGTGATGATGGTGATGATGGTGATGATGGTGGTGATGACGGTGATGATGGCGAAGATGATGATGATGGTGATGATGGTGATGATGGTGATGATGGTGGTGATGGTGATGATGGTGATGATGGTGGTGATGGTGATGATGGTGATGATGGTGATGATGGTGATGATGGTGATGATGGTGATGATGGTGATGATGGTGATGATGGTGATGATGGTGATGATGGTGATGATGGTGAGGATGGTGATGATGCTGATGATGCTGATGATGGTGATGAGTGCGGTGATGCTGATGATGGTGATGAGTGCGGTGATGATGGTGACGGTGGAGATTTTGGTGATGATGGTAATGATTGTGAGGATGGTGATGATGACGATTATGATAATGATGGTGATGATGGTGCTGATGGTGACAGTGATAGTGGCGGTGATGATTGTGACGATAGTGACAGTGATAATGATGATGATTGTGATAATGGTGACGGTGGAGATGATGATGACGATAATGATAGTGATGATGGTGATGATGGTGATGATGGTGATGATGGTGATGATGGTGATGATGGTGATGATGGTGATGATGGTGATGATGGTGATGATGGTGATGATGGTGATGATGGTGATGATGGTGATGATGGTGATGATGGTGATGATGGTGATGATGGTGATGATGGTGATGATGGTGATGATGGTGATGATGGTGATGATGGTGATGATGGTGATGATGGTGATGATGGTGATGATGGTGATGATGGTGATGATGGTGATGATGGTGATGATGGTGATGATGGTGATGATGGTGATGATGGTGATGATGGTGATGATGGTGATGATGGTGATGATGGTGATGATGGTGATGATGGTGATGATGGTGATGATGGTGATGATGGTGATGATGGTGATGATGGTGATGATGGTGATGATGGTGATGATGGTGATGATGATGATGATGGTGATGGTGGTGATGAGGGTGATGATTTTGATGATGACGATGATGGTGATGATGCTGATGATGCTGATGATGCTGGTGAAGCTGATGATGGTGATGATGGCGATTATGATGATGATGGTGCTAATAGTTATGACGGTGGCGGTAATTGTGAGGGCAATAGTGGTGATGATATTAATGAAGGCGACGATAGTGATTTTGGCAATGATGCTGTCACTTATGGTAGTGCCAACAATGACGGCGATAGATATAGATTCTATTGATGCTCATATGGTGCTGGTGATGGTCTAACTGAAGCTGGTGCGGATAGAGATTGAACATGGATGGCTATGAATCCGATGGCAATGGTGGTGACAATTCTGTTACTAATTTTAATGGTATTGGCAACTCTGTCAAGTGCGATAAAAGAGTAATACCACAGAATAAATAGTATACAGAAGTTGCATCTCATACGAAGCAAATTTTGTTCTAGGGTTCCAATATTGGCACCCTATTGAACAGAGAGTACAAGCATGAGAACATGCAAGAGAGTATACAAAAAATTGAGAAGCTGGTGCGAGCGAAAGAGAGTAGCATGTGCGTTTTCGGTGGTTTTGTTTTTACGAGAGCAAAGCAGCTTACGATGTGTATGCAAGTGTGTGTGCGTGTGTATGCATTGATAGCTTCTTCTATCGTAAGCTTGCATGGTGTTGTATTGCTTCTCTGGTTTTCGATTGTGTGGATTGGATTCGAAATCACTTGGGAATTGTACTTTCATGCGAATGGTTGTGTTTTCCTGCGCTTATATATCGACTCCATTTTTACTTTGTATTTTGATATTTAACTCTATTTTTGATTTTGAATTGTTGCTTTTATAATTGTTGACAACTTTGCATACGATTTGGATTATTCTTTGGACTTATTATTATATGTATATTGATTGTTGAGGGGTTGTCATACGATTTTGAATAGGAAAAATGGATTTTGTACCGGCTGTTGGTAACATTTTCCAAAAGTCCGGCATTCGATGCTGCATAAAAACATGCGGTAAATCTAGGCGATATGGTGAAAAGATAAGAATGTTTAAGTTTCCTCCCTATGACTCAGCTATGGGTCAAATTTGGCGAGAAAAATGTAATATTCCAACAAAAGATTACACAAAAAAATTGTTGATTTGCGCCAATCACTTCTCAAGTTCTGACATTGGTAAAAAAAAGTTGAAATTCGGAGCTGTTCCGGTATTTAACTTAGAAGTTATTGAAGAAGATTACAAGTCGTTGGAGCTTGATTGTCCAGCTAAAAAGAGCCGAACAAGCGACTCCGTAGATGGATGTTGTAATGACTGTGAAAAATATCTGAAATCAGCTAATTTTAAAGTTGTAATTTGTGACCAAGGATCCTCTAACAGGAAGTGTTTCTTGGAATTGGGAGCTACTTTAGAAAAACCCTATTTTATGTATAATGGTAGTAAAACTTTCTGTGTATATGATTTTCCACATCTAATCAAATCATTAAGAAATGGTTGGCTTCAATGTGACCTTACAACACCAAATGGAGTTGCTAGTTTTAAAGTAGTTAAGGAACTATGGGAAATGGAGTGCAAATCTAATACAAAAATGTGTCAAGCCAGCACATATTTCCGAACTCTTTCGAAAAAATGAAAGTAAAACTAGCCACCCAAATTTATAGTAGGACTGTTCAAGCAGCAATTAAAACTGTTATTGAGACAGTAGGCTTTAAAAGTTGCTCAAAAGAAGTTTGTTTATCTACGGCATGCTTCATAGGAAATATTGACAAAATATTTGACTGCCTAAATAGTGGTTCGCTATCTTCAAAGAATTGTTATAATTCTTTTTTTTTTAATTGAATTAATTCTTCCTTGAATACCTCAATGAAATCTCGTTTGTTGACAAAAAGAAAAAAGTATTTTTTTTAGATGGAATGAAATTTACCTTAAACGCTGTATTACAATTAGTAGACGAGCTATTTCAAAAAAAATCCCAAATATTTTTTTAATGACAAGAGCATTAAACTCGAAAATATGTTCTCGGTTCTAAGACAAAAGGGTGGAAATAATATTAACCCCTCAGTTGCTGATATAAACACTTTATTAGCACGCTTAATGTCTGCAAATATAGTGCAGTTGAGTTCTTATAGTAACTGTGAAGAGCTGAGTGATAACACATTTGAAACGCTTTCAAATATTTTGTCAAATATGGACTTAGCTGATACAAATAATGAAGAACTCAGTCGAAACGAAAACTCTGAAATAGATATTAACATTTTGGTGTTTTTAATAATAAAGAGATAAAATACGAGTAGTACCACTCGTGCAGGACACACTGTGTTGACACCAAGGAACGATTGGCACCATCCAGATCACTTGGTCTTCCCGTTTCGTTTCACTCTGTGAATGTATAAAAGGGTTCGCCCAATTGGAATGAGTTGAGTCTTCAGTCAGTCCTTAATAAAAACACACATCCGACAGCAGCAAATAGTTTTTTAATCAACGCCTTCAACATAGAAATCATTGATGATTTCGTATTAAATGATGACTTTCAGAATTGTTCGGAATTTAGTATCGATTTGGCGTCTTTAAGATACTTCATAGGTTATATCGTCTACAAAATGATACCGAAAATTAACTGCGATATTTGTGTTTCTATATTGAGAAAAGAAGACGAAGTATTAACAGTTCCTAGTGAACTTTTCATATTTCATAAAAATTACAATTCTCTTAAAGATTTTGGTAACCTCGTTGCTCCTTCACAAATTTTCTCGGAAATTAGCAAGAAACATATTACAGTGTTTAGCAAAATTTTTGACACATACTCGTGCAGGGACGGGTTAAGAATATCCCTGCAGCGATACCTCTCGCTTGTCGTAAAAGGCGACTAAAACAAAGGTAAACGAAAATCACATCTAGGCAATTTAGAAAACACCAAGGTGAGCCTAGGGACACATATACCACCATTAAACTGCCCCACAAGTGTACATGCAAATCAGTGGGTTGACACGACTGGAGATCACCGGTGTTGTAAGAGTAAGATCAATCAAAAAAAAAATAAAAAATCTGGAGCATGCCCGTGTCAAAAAGGAAGGGAAGAAAGAAAACGGTCAAACCGTAGCATTATGGAAAAGAACGCTAAAAGGAAAAGCAATACCCCGCCAGGCACTACTAATGGTCGTGATCCTGGGACGAGCAGCAATGCTCGGGTCAGAGCAATAGGATTTCCGGGGGATAGCAAAGTAATGCAACGGCGTAAGCCACATTTAAGAGTCGCGAGTTGGAACGTTGGAAGCATGAGTGGGCGCAGCTATGAGCTTGAAGAAATGATGGTTAGAAGGCGAGTAGACATCCTGTGCGTACAAGAGACGAAATGGCGAAACACCGGTAATCGGGCACGTTTCTTGGACGTTAAAACAAAAGCCTACAAGATGTTTTACTATGGATTGGAACAAGGGAAAAACGGAATCGCCATCATCCTTGCGGCAGAGTTACTTGGCAACGTCTTAACCATTTCAAAGTCCAGTGACCGTTTGATGGCTCTCAAATTGGTGGTGCATGGTGAGGTGTAGAACATCGTAAGCGCATATGCCCCTAAAGTAGGATGCGAACAAGAAGATGCATTCTGGCTAGATTTCCGCAACCTTATCAAAATCATCCCAAAGGAAGAGCTTTTGTTTGTTGGGGGAGATTTAAACGGACATGTCGGGAAGACAAGCGAAGACTATGAAGACTACCACGGAGGGCTGGGATACGGCACCAGGAACTCTTCAGGTGAAGATATCCGAAACATGTGCAAGCCGTACGGCCTTATAGTGCTAAATACCATGTTCGTCAAACAAAGCCGGCACCTGATCACTTATAGCAGCGGCGGAAATGAAACTGAAATAGACTATCATTTGGTATCCAGTTTCATGAAGCCACGAGTTAAAGATTGCAAAGTGATCCTGGGAGACGCAATCGCCCCTCAACACCGTCTCCTCCTGTCTGAATTTTTTATGGATGCGAGAAAGAAGTCAAAGCAGCAAACGAAGGTGTATGAGAGAATCAAGTGGTATAAGCTGGATAAAGGAAAAGGCTAAGCTTTTATTACCAACATGAAAAACTACCTCGCTTCCATTATCGATGAGGTCGGTAATGAGGAGTGCAGAGCACAAGACATGTGGAATTCTCTACAACAATCTGGCCTGGAGAAAGCCAAATCACTGCTCGGAACATCTAAAGGCCCCTGCCAACACGCAAAAGAAACCTGGTGGTGGACAGACGAAGCCAAAGCAGTGATACACGAAAAAAAAATGGCTTTCCAAGCTTGCTCAAAGTGCTCTTCTACTAACAGAGAGGAAAAAGCTCGCCGTGAAAAGGTATATAGATATTGCAAAGGTATCGCGAAGAAAAAGTGCGCCGCATTCAAAGCGAAAAGCATGGAAGGCCTCTATCAGGAGTTGGAAGAAATATCGTCTTCCGCGTCTGACAGGAACCAGGCTACCCAGGAGCTTCGACAAAGCATTCTTTAAGATAGCCACCCAGAGCAGAAGAAATGCTCAGGAGATTCGTTTCCCAAAGTTTATTAACAATTCTGAAGGCCAACTCCTTGTGGAAGACGAAAAAATTCTCCACAGATGGCGACAGTATTGCGTGGATCTTCTGAACGAACAGTTTCCCCGAGTGTACTTTCCAAGAGCCGCCCCGAATCATGCCGAAATATCGGACATCACAGTCGAAGAAGTTCGGTACGCGATTAAAAACTCCAAGAAAAGAAAAGCTGTTGGGCCGGACGGGATACCCACTGAGTTCTGGAAAAAGATGGGAGACATCGGGTCTAGATGGCTCATGGTTCTTATCTCCAAACTTATGAGAGGCGACACTATGCCTAATCAATGGAGGGAAGCTATCTTCTTCCTTTGCACAAAAGAAAGGGTGATACGCGAAATTGTGATAACTACCGTTCTGTCAAGCTGATGTCGCACACCATGAAGATCGTTGAACGGGTATTAGATAGCCGACTGCGGAAAATAATACGACTATCTGATGACCAGTGCGGGTTTGTCTCGGGTAAATCAACAACAGATGCAATCCAAAGTATAAGGGTCATGATGGAAAAGCATCGTGATTCTTCAAAGGACTTGCATATGGTGTTGGTTGATTTCGAGAAGGCCTTTGACCGGCAAACAAGAGATCTTTTATGGGTAGCGCTAAGACAAAAAGGAGTTCCAGAAACCTACGTGCGAGTGATCATGGACATGTACAAGAGAGCAACGACAAGAGTAAGATGCACCGCAGGAGTCACCGAAGAGTTCGCAATCAAAGTCGGTGTACACCAAGGGAGCGTCCACAGCCCACTGCTCTTTATAGCAGTCCTTGATTGCTTGCTTGAAGGAAAAGTGACGGACCCCAATGTGCACCAGCTATTCTTTGCTGATGATGGAGCCATTATAAGTGATGATCAGGCGTCCCTACAACGAGCACTTGATGTGTGGGTGGACATTTTTGAGGGACACGGGTATCGTATTAGTTCAAAGAAGACAGAGTATCTGTGCTGCCCGTTCTCTGACCCTCATCAGCCTATTCCAGACATTTACTTGAATACTTGGAAGAGTGCTTCCCAAGTGTGAAAAGTTTAAATATCTGGGATCTATGATTAATAGAGAAGCAACTTGTGATGACGACATCAAACATCGCGTAAGCGTAGGGTGGATGAAGTGGCGGGAAAACTCCGCCAATTTTCAATTTTTTGTTGTAATTGCTCTCTTGTTGCGAAAGCCTATGTGGTGGTAAAAAAATTGGATCGGTTATACTAATCTCGATGGTTTAAACACATTTGAATTTGTTTTTAGTGGAGTTTCTAAAATTTCTTTCTGATTCTCTTCTAGCTTAAAGATAGTTTTAAAGGCTATAGGAACTGAATGTCAAACGTATTTAGAGACACAAACCAGGTACCTATCAATTCCTTTTCGTTGGACTTCTTTTCCTCAGGTGTTTCTATCGTAGCAGGTAAACAATCTCTAAATATAGCATGTGTGAAACCTGGGAAATAATCGTTGTTTATGATCATATAATCATAGCCACCGGTAAGTTCACTACCATTGCTCGTGTTATGTTGCGGAGTGGCCAAAATTGGACTGATCTTTTCTCGTTGTTTTAACCAATAAGTAAAATATGACATTTTCTGCTTAATTTCTAGCGTACTGCTAGCATTTTTCTTTTTCTTTGTCGTGGTAATCGAAGTTCAGGATTTTGTTGATTTTCATTTTGGATATTATCACTAACCAATTATATGCTGTTCAGTGCTAGAGACGGTGATCTTTTAAACTCAAATTTACGAGCATATGGAAGAAAAAGATTTGGAATTTAAAATAGTTTTGCTCGTTGCCAAGCCACCCAGTACTGGAAATATTGAATTGTTTTTTTTTTTTTTTATGCCTAATACTACCTCTATGATACATGAAGCAATCTTTAAAATACATTTCAGATTCGTGAAAACATGGAAAAAGTTCGACCTTAAATGCTTGTTGGAAAACTCTATCAGATAAAATTGGTGGCAAAGGTTTGAGCAACATGCAAACGGCTGACATTGATAAATCGATGCATGAAATTCCTTTGAATGAGGACGGCTTGATGGAAATTATGGCGGTACATGTAGGCGGAGCGGAAGTTACGTGCCTTACCACTCCACCCACTCCGCAACCCATCTGATCTACCGAGCTACCTACCGATAGTGGACCAAGTCAACCACCACCCAGCACAACCCACGCAACCCAAACGATCGACCTAGCAACAGTGGACCAAGCCAACCGAAATACTGCATAGCAGGAACCAAACCAGCGATGGCTTGTAAACAAGTCTGCCCACAGTAAGGGCGATCCATATTGTGAAAAAAAGCTAACGATGGGCTGTAAGCAAGCGACAGTTTCAAAGGTTCAACGAGGACACATCGGGAAGATTTGGGCATTCTCGTTCTGACTGGCTCGGTGTTAACACGAAGTAAAAGAAGAAACTTTTCAAACAGCGTAGTCATATAGATAGAACATTTGAAAAAAAAAATTAAAGTTTTTGCTGGCTCCCACAACATACCTTAGGCGTAGGAATTTAGCAGGAATTTAGCAGACGTTAATAATCTGATATAACAGTATCACCACTTTATATAAAAATGTTGGGTAAAAGTGACTTCCTGCTGACCCTTATATATGTAATTGCCCCACAATCCTAATCACAATAGTATCAGCTGTAAAACTTGTCACCTGTCCGATGGTTCCACCATCCACTAGAGCTCACCAAACAGTGAGTTTGAATGATTGCAAGGGCGTCTCGACAAAGGCTTCTGGGTTTTCTTCAATCCAAATTCGGTAATTTTGCTTGTTTACATATCCATTTGACCGAAAATGGGTGTTTTTGGCCCAAACCAAACCTACGACGCGTATAATGGTCGCGCGGTTTCAACTGTGACGTAAGCTGGATTTTATAAGCTTTTAAACCACGATCTTTCCGTAAAATTTTCCACAAAGTGGATGGGGATAGCTCCAATTGCTGTGCATGATGGGCAATCGTCTCATTGGGATTCTCTTGAACACTGCGCTCCACAAGGACAACAACTTCTACTCTTCGCACTGTTTGTCATCTTTGGGTATACTAGAGTGTTCGTGTTGTGAAAAAGATTCCGAATATCTTGCTCAGATGGACGATTATGTCGACCGTAAAACGGACGTAGCGCACGATAAGCTTCGCGAACCGAACCAAGGTTTGCAAAATAAGATTGCGGAATTTGCATGCGTTGTTCCGATGTGAAACTATTCATTGTAAAATGGCAAAACGTACTAACCAAAAATCAACTTTCAACTGTCAAACTGACCAGTTAGGTACCAGTTTAAATATTAAGCCCCTAAAATAACGCCCTTTATTTGCTTGAACGGCACCACATGGCACAGTTGGTAAAACCATGGCCCCAATGCGTTACAAATTTTCCTTCGAAAAGTGAACAAAAAGTGCGACGGCCTTTGCGTGAAGTAATCTACGAAAACAAAACACAACCTCCGGTTTTCCGGAGGATCAACATGGCTCTTGCCCCAGATAATGCTCCTCTCTTCGTCGCCTATTCTAAGAATACCCTAAGGAACTACCGTTGCGCAAGTGCTGATTAGACTAAAAATTCTTGACTTAGAGGGATAAATTGGGGCCTTTAAGAAGTGCTGGTAGAAATTTAAGATACCTAATGGTATCTTTATATGATGCCAGTTATTCAAATTTATTCCAAAAAACCAAAAACCAAAATGCCTGTTACTTTTTGAACACAGCTCGAATTTAATATTAGCTTTAAAATTACCTAGAATTTAAACAAGAACGAACATTCTGTTTTCAATGTTAGTCAGGGATTGCCTTTCTCGTTAAAAAAGAAAAAAAAACACTTCGTGGAATAACGACTATTTATGCTCGTTCGTTAACGTTCGTAACGTCCCTACAAATATTCATCTTCGAACAATCACATCTTACCCAAATAATAAAAGTTCCCCGAAAAAAACAAAGAACAAAGAGAACAACCTCAGTTTTAAGGCATCTCGTCGAACAATCCTATCGCATCGACCAACACGATGTGTGCTCATGAGTGACTCCTTTGTCGTTGCCAATCCTGGCATTCCATTCATTGTTGCATTAGCTCAGAGTAAAACAAAGAAAGAACATTTCTGAAATAGTATTCAACGACCGGCACGTCAGTGAAGGAATGCAAAATCCCAACGGAGCGCCGTCGACCCAGTTTCAGACGTTATTCCTGAAATCCATTCAATTCGTGTCCGGCACGTCGACCAAAGTTTTAATAACATTGCACCTTGTTGTTGTGATATAAAAATTTTAAAGCATTTTGAAAATAACTTCGATTGGAAGCGGATGGAGAAACATGACATACTGGTTCAAACACATTTGGTGGAAGAGAATTTTGCTATCAGGTTTGATGAAATCAAGAGATGGGAATATCCTATTGTGGGAATTGGATCTAACTGGGAGCGATTAGTGTTGCACTTTAGCTCTGGATAGAATTTGAAAGCTTATAACACAGAGAGGTAGACCATAGTCGAAATGCGATGAAACAGTTGGCAAAAGCCTGTCATAAACCATCAGGCACCATTACATTCCAAAAGGGGTGAAAGGAGCAGCAAACACGTACACAGTGCGTGAAATCCGTTTTAATTACTCCTGTGTTAAGCAAAGCAAAGATGTATTTAAGATTTCCTGAACCAGATTAGGGTTAATTGAGATCTGTGACTTTTGAAAGGCGGAACGAAACTTCTGCGGGGCTAATAGGGTTAAATGTACTGACAATTCAGAGATTAATCCTGCCCCCACCATACGTCATTTAGTTAGATTTGTTTCTATTAAAGGAATGGAAAGTAATGAAGAGCTTTGAATATGTTAATGGTGTTTTCTTTCGAGATTGTAGCTTTAAACTGCAACACTGTTTCTGCAAATTATCAGTTTGACAGTTAAAAGTTGATTTGTAGTTGGTATGTCTCGCCATTTTACAGTGAATATACTAACGCCAGAATGATAAATTGTTCAAATTGTGCAAGCTTATTTTGAAAACCAAGGTTCGATTCACCAAACTTATCGTCCGCTACTTCCATTTGATGGTTGACATAAGTAATCGTTCATCGAAGCAAGTTATTCGGAGCAGGATGAATCGTTTACGCACCACGTTCACTCTTGTGGACAATAGGCATTCTCAAAGACGACAAACAATGCGAAGGGAAGAAGTTATCACCGGAAGAGAAGTATTCGAATGAGTTGATTCGCCATCTATGCCCAATCACTTTGTGGAAGATTTTACAAAAGATCTTGGCGTAAAAGTTTTTACGATCCAATGGGCCGAAAACCTAATCAGCTTTATCCTTGTTTTTAACGCAAAATTTTGTTGATATTGAAGCCAATTTTAGATTAAATGGATATGTAAACAAGTGAAATGACGAACTTGGAGTGGAAAAAAACACAGAAGCTTTTGCGAGACGTCTTTACAACCATTAAACCTGATTGTTTGGTGTGCTTTATGGGCTAGAGGAATCATCGGCCCATCGGCTTTAAGGACAATGCCAGCCACAAAGTCACCATCACCATTTTTCGTTCAGTTGAAATGTATTGACGTGACAGAGCTTTTCTTTCAAAACGATGGCGCAACAGGCCACATGGCGCGCGAAACATTCACTGAGCGCATAATTTCGCTTAATGGACCAGTAAGCTGCCCTCCACGATCGTGTGGTCTAACACTTTTAGATTACTTTCCTTGAAGGTATGTGAAGTCACTTGTCTATGCCCATAAACTAGAGGCGCAGGACGATTTAGAAGTCAGCATTCGCCATGTTATTGCTGATATACGCTCCCAGTTGCTCGATAAATTTGTTGACTTCATGATTGCGCTTCATTCGAGCTAGTCACCCACGCATGGCACGCGTATACCCAAAATCATATTTACAGATTAATGGCATGAAATTATCTATTAAATAAAGCTCACATCAACATAGAGAGCGCCATGGCGCAGTGGGTAGTGTATCGGCCTCTGACGCACGATAAACGAGTTCGGATCTCGATAACACCTGTAAAGAGCTTTCTGGGCCGGAGTATACTCGCCGGGCCAGGATCTGTCACATAAATTTAGTTGTGACACCGACAGACGTGCTAGTGTCGTTGGCGCAATACTCTGCCCCTCTGGATTGAGAACCGTTCGGGACACTCGGCGGCGCCTTGTCACCTCGTAGCTGTCGCGTTGACAGCACCCACTCAGTCCCCTTCTGGGTGAGAACCCGAGTCTAGATCCTGACTGGTGATGGGTTGCCAGGAGTAGTATGAGGCCGAGCCCGTCTGGGTAAAAACCCGAGTCGGGGCCCTAGCTGTTGACGGCTGGTGCCCCTGAGCGCGGCTATAACGTTTGGTCAGGCCCTTCCGGGTTAAAACCCAAATCGGGGAACTGACCCTACGGTATTTGCGTCGGGAGTAGATACTAACAGGAGTTAATCAATATCGTGTGGGTTAAAACCCGAGTCGGAGAATCGATTTCGTCCTATTAGGCCCCACTCACCGTTTTACCAGTTGAGCGAAAGCCCCAACTATGTAGTGCCGACCAAAAGGTTTTTATTTATTATCAAAAAAATATATATATTTTATTTTTGTTTTTGTGCAATGTGATGCCACCTTAGCGCCAACAATGCATCGTTGACTTGACGAACACTTCTTACCCTATTCGTGTGATAGTTGTTGTTCTGCCTTGGTGTAGTTTCGGCCGGATTTTGGCTTCCTTTCCTTTGTTCTATGCTCGTTGTCTGCGACTACCTCTTGGTTGTTGTTGTTGCGACTACTTCTTGTTGTCACGAATTGGTTGTCACTACTTGCCCTTCTGACAACTGCCTCGGCCTTTTATAGGGCCAGGCCGAATGGCAATGTGAACGGCGCCTTTCCATTCGTGACTGACATTTCCCCCGTTTACGAGATCTGTCAACGGTGACGGCAGCCGTAGTCGTTCGTCTTTGATGTCTTTGATGTCTTTGACCTGATGATCTGATGTTTTTATTTTTTGTGTGTTTTCTGTTTGATTGTTTTGTGTTTATTTATTATTTTGGTGATGTTGTGTTTAGTTGTTTTATGTTTGGTGGTTGTTTTATATGTACATATGTATGTATTCACGAAGAATTTTTTTTTTGTTTCTTTGTTGTAATTTAATGTTGAGTATATTTATTTTATCGTTTTGTATATTTTTTTGTTTAGGTTTCGTTGGACTCGGGTGAGGTAAGTAAAACATTTATGTTTGTGAAGGAAAATTAATTTATTTCATTTCTTTTCTAGGTCTAGAATTTTCCCTTTACACACCAATGCCATCGAACGTTCATTTCTCAGCTCCTCTCCTCGGCGGGGTACTGGCAAAACTCCCCGTAGTACACTTGCCTGAAAAAGCTTCTCCGCTCTCATCGTTCGAAATCGGCATTAAACTGGAGGTCCCGTTCATTTGTGTGAAAAACAAATCGTACACAAAATACAAAATGCAAGTGAATGAGAGAAGCTTGACACTGGCTCTTCACGAGCTGTAAAGTCATCTAAGAAGAACGTCAACATATGCATTGACAATAGTTTCAAGTCTTTTATTTTATTTCAAATTTGAATACCTCAAAATTCAAAAAGCGCCATTTAGTAATAATTTCGTGCAAAAATGTTGACCAACATCTGTCGATAACACAGTTTATTCGCAGACATAGTCACATTAGGACCATTTTCGATATCGCCAGTTCAAAAATGACACCAGAATGCCACTCGATGTAGATTAAGGGCTTGTTCCACTATTTCTTCTCGGCTTTCGAGGTGCCATATGCGACCGTTTTGTTTTTTTAAAACAACAAAAGTGAGTCTTACCACTATTTCAGAAATGACGTCGTTCTGCATTAAAGACAATTTGAGCTCGTAGGATAAGAATCGGAAAAATGTCACGTTGACAGCACTTTCAACTTTTTTGACGTGAAGTTAAAGCAGATACCTACCTTCTATTCATGCCGAACCTATTCAGTTGTCGCGAGCGCAAACGACACCTGGTCATTGGTTACGACGCCAATGCGCACCACGTGGAATGAAGCAGCAACAATGCAAACAAACGGGGTGAGTCAGTCTTTGAATATTTATTTAGTAATAATCTCACCGTAGCCAATAGGGGCACCAAACCCACGTTCATTAATTCAATTAGGAAAGAGGTACTTGACTAATTTGTCATCTCAAATGGGGCCTGCTATCTGCCCACCAGCACATCACATCTAACATTACTCGTGAGAGATTCAATATTTTCCAAGCTCAACTTGCAGCCAAAGAAGACATGCTTCTTAAATTCATCGCATCGACAGGTGACATTGAAGAAGCGGCTGATCAGCTAAATGAAGCACTCATCTCATCTTTTAAAAACAGCCGTACACCCAAGATAGGTATCCACAAACAGTGCGTACCTTAGTGGAATACACAGCTTGGATCTCTGAGGAAACATTTAAGATCAGAGCTAAAAGAACTAAGAGTTGGAGTGATTATAGATCGGCTCTAACTACATACAACCTCGAATTGAGGAAATCCAAGAAAAGGTCTTGGAGGAAAAATTGCGAAAGCTTAAATTCACTACCAACCGTGGCCCGACTCTATAAAGCCCTCTCCCATACGAGGGTTTGGGTTGCTTCGCAAATCAGACGGCAATTTCACTGTCAATCACAGGGAAACTTTGGAGACTTTGCTTGACTTTCCCTGGTTCTACTACCCACCTAACGTCTCTCCAAGCTCTAATGAGCATTACATCGATAGTAAAATAAATTGCCTTTCTGGTAGACTCTTCAGCCCTAATAAAATTAAATGAGAAATTGGCCCATTTAAACCCTACAAAATTCCAGGTAAAGACGGTGTCTTTCCTGCTATTCTACAGAAAGGCCAAGACATTATCCGAGCACTACTAATAGCTCTCTTTAGGTCAACTTTTAACATGGGATACATTCCTCAAATCTGGAGAGAGTCAACCTTGTCTTCATCCCAAAGATTGGAAAACGAAGTGAATAACCTAAATCCTATCGCCCTATCAGCCTAACATCTTTCCTACTAAAAACAATGGAAAAACTGATAGAGCTTCATATTAGAGGTATATTAGAAAATCAAATACCTCTGTATCCAAATCAATTGGCATACCGTAAAGAACGATCTACTGAGAACGCGCTGCATCACTTGGTAGCGCATGTGAAAAATAGCTTCACACAAAAGATACTGAGGGGGTATTTGATAATACTGGCTACAACTCAATCACCACTGCCCTGTCCTGGAGAGATGTAGACCACCGCACTAATCATTGGGTTAGGACGATATTTTAGAGCCGGATTATATAAACTATGTACATTCGACGAGGTGCCTGTGACAGTATCGGCAGTTAAAAGGTGTTCACAAGGTGGAGTCCTTTCGCCCCTTCTCTGGTCGATAATCATCGATGGTCTACTCTATAAGTTAACCAACCCCTTTTATGAAGTTACCGGTAACGCCGATGTCCTTGTAGACAGGTAAATGCAAAATTTCCACCTCTGAAGGCATGCAACTTGCGCTTCAATCTCCAACAAAAAATCAAGTATCTACTTATTGACCTTGATCGGAAAGTTAAAGGTGACTAAGGCACTGCCGGCCCGTCGATGCACCTACGGTAAAACCTGGGGATTGAAACCTTACGTAATCCACTGTTTATATACCGCGATAGTAAGAAATATAATCACTTATGCGTCTACCTATTGGTGGAAAAAAGTTGAGAAGAAAACTATGCCTTCAAAATCTAGCATGTCCTGGCATTACAGGCGCCATGCTAATTTGTCCAACGGCAGCCCAAGAGGCACTGATCAGAATTATTCCACTAGGCATTGTAATGAGACTCATCTACTCGAAAACGGACCAGCCATGTAGATGTTTTTTTTTTGTTTTTAGTATTTTTTTATTTCTTTTTCTATATCTAACTTATTATAGAAAAATGCTTAAGCCTAGCTTAACTATCTCAACTAATTATAATTACTTTACTGGCCCTCTGCGGGCACACTAAAGTAGACAGCACGTTCTTAAAACTATGTCTTTCGACTTAATTAAGAACTTAATTGAAATAAATGAGAAATAAAAGCAAAGAAAATTTAAGAAAAGCATCTGAACCAGCCATGTGGACCATTGGATTACATGTCCATTCTACAACACCATGAATACCATAGTTTCGGACAAAAAAATTTTAGATACTGATCCCACGCCGCATAGTTTGGGAAAGCGGTGAGCCCTTGCTAAATGTCGAAGGCCTGACATGGCTCCAAGATGGATTCCGCTGTTGGCGTTGGCATCTTTGGACCAAATCGGAAGATATGGAAGGCCCTGGGAACTAGCCCCAGTGCCTTCCAAGCCGAACTACACGCCATCCAAACGTGCATCAACTTAAACTTAGAGACTGGCATAAGAGGTATAACCATCAATATACTCTCAGGCAGTCAGGCAGCGCTCAAAGCGTTGGGCTCGCATAGTACTAACTCAAAATCCGTCAAGGAATGCCACGATGCCCTGCAAGACTTAGACAAAGAAAATAATGTCAAACTCTGGTGGGTGCAAGGGCACAAGGGCATAAAAGACAACGAAATCGCCGACCAACTCGATTCCAGCGAAAGGTACATAGGCGCCGAACCTTTTTGTGGAATCCACAAGTCAAAGATTAATTTTCTCTTAGACAAGTGGGAAAAATAGCAACACCTGCGCTTTTGGAACAGCGTTCAAGGAAGAAGATATTCATACGGCCCCTGAACAAACATTCTAACAGTATTCTCAAATATAATAGAGTCGGTATCAGAAGACTGGTCAGCTACTTTCGGCACACTGTAGTCTGCGATATCATCTTAACAAAATTAACCTCTCGTCTTGAACCCAGTATCGACTCTGTCTAGAGGACGAGGAAATTGCAGAGCACATACTAGACGAGTGTGCTGCCCTCTCCCATGTTAGGAAATGTATCCTCCTCAGAAATATCATGACTCCTGAAAGGGTCAGCTCAGCTACTATGAGAGACATCCCCAGCTTTATTAAGAAAGTAGGGGAACTACTCGTCTAATCGCCCTGTGCTATTTGTTAACACTAGCCCCTTATTAACAAAAAAAAAAACAAATACGCTCCGCAACGCAACGTATCAGCAAGCAGCTATGAACTTCCATGACTACTTTCGCGACCTGGAAATAGTGCAGATAACTGCTTCCTAATCGTAGCTGGCCTATTCAAGTACGTTCTATGTCGTTCCTTCAGAAAAACTTCCATCACAGAGGCAGCAGGTGCCAAGCACGGAAAGTTGTCACGTATACCCGAAGTGTGGAATGTCACAAGAGCTGTGGCAAATTATATGCTACAATATTTGGCCTATTTTCTAAGGTAAATTTGAAATTGGCAATTGCCTTGTTTACATCACTGACCAATCTTAGATCTCTTCTCTTAAAGCCATTGAATTGGAAATGTTCAATTGCCTTATTATTATTATAATCAGTAGTCCCCGATCTGACAAACAACTGTCTCTTTCCACAGTGCACCCATAAGATGCTCCTAAAATGTAATCAGATTTCTGTTGTGTCAGTAACACAATGAACCTTAATTTAAATTACGCGACATTATTGGCGCGAAGCACCAAATCAGATATTGAGGCTAACGGCAATATCCTCTAATTCGATGATATCCCATTTTCCAATTAAGTTATTCGCCACGATCTGGTTTGCCTTCAATACCTATTATCAGATATTGCGGCGACTAACTGGTTGAAATTTAATTAAGGACCATATCGCATCGATTCAGTGAAAGCTACATAGCCACCAGAGCTTCATGCCTTAATTCCTTGAAGTGCGGTTCCTACTCCACCACAAGCTCCCAAATCATAACCGAATCACTAAATATCTGCTACTGAGCTCACTGATCTATAAGGGAAGTTGTCATTACGTGGAGTGGGCACCTTTCATTGCTAAGATAGTTATCAGTTTACTTGAAAAAATCTTTTTCATTTTCCCCGTTTCCATTAGCGGTGTCATCCAATTCCTAACAGATCATCGCTGTGATCCATCACGCACAACCAAACCGCCATATAAGGTTGAAAGCGTAATTTCCTTTTACGTGGCTTGCACGCGACAACATTCACTGGCTTCGCTCACCTCTGAAACACGCGACCTATACAGAAAAAACAAAAATTAAGTGAATGGAGAGGGAAAAACCACTTTCCAATTTGATGGAAAAATTGCTTGCAGCTGAAAATTACAATTTAAACGACCGCACCCCTAAATTTGAATACCCGGACACCCGGACATTGTCTGGGGTACTTAAATTAAAAACCAATCCTACGTACCGTACTCAACCGAAACCGCCAACATCCGCTGTTTGGTTTCACTCCGTCCAACGTTGCAAACAACCCACAACCACCATTCCGACCACCGGCCATTACCACCGCACCGCCACACCACCCGTCACCATCCACTTCTTCCTCATCTCATTCACAAACAACGACGTATGCGAAAAGCATAAGCACTTTTCTCCGCTCTCAATTACCCCACATGCCAATAAGTCCATGCTCCGTAAATGGGACTTTAAACACTTGTACTTCCCGTAAAATGCAAACACACTTAGCCGCACCTTTGAAGGTGGACATTCACCCTTGAGCCCGCCGCAGCGTCCATCCGTAGCACATTGACTGTGGCAGAGCACCCAATTTCCTGCAGTAGATGGGTATGAAAAACAAAAAAAAAAGAGGAAGGAAAAAGGACACTCCTTAGTCGTCGTGTACTCGTACTCACTTCCGTGCACATAAAGCATGGTCGACAAGAGGAAAACAAAAATGCCGCTTACCCGTTTCATTGTCTAGCTGCATGTGACAGTCAGGATTTATATCAACGCCCACACCCGGTCCTTGGGGAAGGAAGAACATGAAAGCGTATCCTTCTCATATCATGGACATGCAAACAGGACGACACGCGAACGGGATCTAAATTATTCAAAATGTTTCCATTCCACGGCAAGGTTTAGAATAATAGACCGCACCTCCCCCCTTCAGTGGCAGACACTGTCAGACCACGGAGCAAAGCGTTCACAGGACGAAAGCAAACAAACCGAACAAGAATGACACCAGAAATGACGGGCAAGGATTAGGACGGTTTCCGTTTTTGATATTCAAAGAACGTCTCTGACAATTTACTTATTACGCGCGTTGAGGTAACAATGAATAACATATTCGAAGGACGAATGGAGACAAGTCAAAGGACACAAAGTCCTATTGTGTCTGCTCCTTGGTTCTTGATTTTACACTCACTTGGAGGCGGTTTCACCTTAAGCTCAAGCTACTTAAGACGTCGGTTCTTATCGCGCACAAGTCCTTTTACAACTTAACAGGTGTTTGCAATTCTATTAAAAGAAAAATCAGGACATCCCATTTAACTTCCAACAATAACTCCTTCCTGTTTGTTGTTTGATGCGGGTGAATCCTTAGATTTATATGTACACATCCTCCATCCCGTGATAGAATATCAGAAGTCGGTTTGCATTGTCAATTTGCCAGCAACTAAAATGGATACGAAAGTCAAGAAAAAGGATATTCACTCTCAAAGCATGCTGGTATCCTGAATGTTCGGATATACATATGTACGAGTACAATTTGAACGAGAGTTCCAGGATATATTACATGCGAGTGAAATGTTATTTGAATACATATGAGATTGAAGATGAAGATTTTTAAAAGATGAAACTGACGGAGCAGTAAGGAGTGAAGGAGTGCTGTGAACTTTTAACGATTGTATCTATGTTCCTTTGAAGGAACAGTTCTTCTAGGACGAAGTCGATTTTAACTCTAACTAACGTAGAAGGGTGGGACGGGAATGGGGCGGTCTGTTGTTTGAAATCGATTTGTAGCTGTTGCTCCTTCAGAGTGTTCCAGTTTTGAAAGGGAATTTTCGATTTGCTTGTTGATTCGAAAATATCTGATTTTTTGTAATGACGCTCAAATGGATTGCACTTCCAAGTTTTGGCCGGAAATCTTGGAAGCTCTTTTGCGTTTCGACTTAGAAATGGACAAAGAAATTGCTCTTATTCAAATGCAATGGAAAGACTTGATTTCTGTTTCATGGCTTGCATTAGAAAATAAAGGAATTTCGTCTCGGATGTTATCCTTGTCTCATGGTGATCCCAAAAATGCTAGCAAAGCGTGCGTAACACAAAAAGGGCAACGAAAACTGGACATTTTTTACGGGAGTAACTTAATTCAATTTAGGCACTACAAGCTCTTCGTAGCACGGTAGTAGCTGACATTCAAATTTGAATACTCGTCAGACAAGCCAAGCCTTTTCATATTAACCTGCCCGCTAGTCCCATTCTTGTCAGTCGACTATGTGGTTATAAAGAACATCGGTTAAATTAATGACTTCCATAATGGCAGCGATGTCATCCAAATTAGTTGTCTCGGAACAGTGTTTGAACACATGCTAAACATTTCATTTCATAAACAACCCATTAGAAACTTAGTCAAACCAGATGAAGTGTCAAAACGAAGCTTCAGCACTTATTATGCCCTGATGGACGGTCAGGTAGACACTTTTACCTATCGTCCTAAGCCACATAATAAAAATATAGAGGTGGAAGAGGCTACCGTACAGTTGGAACATCTATCAGAGAGTTAGCCGCCGTGCACCATAGCTATGTGTAGGACATTTTCAAATAGATAGAGTCAAGGTCTACATCAGCTACCTCTGCACCAACATTGCCTTAATCCGCAATACAAGCACTGTGTTGTCCGGCATCATTTCACGGACTGTCAAAGGCACATTCGATATAGAAGAAAATGCATTCCCTTTCCTGCTGGGGGCCACTAGAGAAAAACATCAAAGTCTTAAAGCGCAGTCTCCATTTTCTTTCTTGTCATTCTCACTGTTCAACAAGGTTGGACTGATAGCTTGAAAGCTTCTAACAAGGGAGTTGTTTTCTCAACCGATCTTGGGTATAAAGAGTACCCCAAAAAAGGTAAAAGTTTTAGGTATGTATAAGCGAACACAAGGCTCTCAGTGAAAAATCTTTTGAACGTAGGGAGTAGCTGTTTTACAATTTCCTATAACTTAGCAGGATAGATTCTATCAGTTCCTGGCAACTTAAAGCCATACACGGACAGCTTGGATGAGGCTCGCGAACTATTGGTAGTCTTAATATACTCAGGATTAGGAGAATTACCTGCTACGACGTAACACGATGGAATTTAATCTGAGTGCTTGATTTTCTAGTGTTTTATTTTTGACAGTTCACGAATAATTCCTGATATACATATGTCAAAGTCAAACGTTTTATCTTAAAATGTCATATATCCGAGCAACGCTTGCAAATTATCAGATTTTTAAATCAGATTTTAGAATTTGAATTGTATTTTGGTTTTTTTTTTTTAATCTGAAGTTGAATTTGAAAAAAAAAGCAAATACCTAGACCAACTAACCCTAGATGTCCTAAAGTGTCGCCTTAGTTGCCATGCCATGAACATAACATCTTCTCGTGTTAACTGGGAATGAATTCCCTAGCCTTACGGCGTAAATAAAAAATAGTCACTCGGTAGCTAACTGGGACTCAGTTTTCAGATTAGTCAAACTTTACCTGTTAAATTGATTTTAAGCAGTCTTTCGATGTTGCTTCCGACGGCTTGAATTGGTGGAAAGTTACTTAAGTCTAGGATAGTACGACCTGTGACAGTGGCTTGGCTTTCGATGGAGTTGAGCATAAGCGCGGAGGTGCAGATCTGTTTTGGCATGAAATCTGACTGAAACGACGAATGTTGATTTAAGAACGAGATTTTAGAAGGAACTTATAGTAGACTGAGGTGGTAAGAATTCTCTTTAATCGATCTATGTATATACAGTGGCGGAAAAAGAAATAGCACTTTACCTACAAATCTTGTAATAATATAATGTTATGTAAGAAAAAGCACGATTACGTTCATAAATACTTATTCCATATTTTCGTTATTTCCTTAAGAACAGAATTCAATAACAATTTTTAACTTAATTAATTAATAACTAATAAAAAAAAAACAAAAACTTCAAAAGGCTTGAAATATGGGTGGAAATAGAAATAGCACTGCAAAGAATTAACATGGAAAAAAAAAATTTGAATTTATTTTTTATCTTTTCATATTTTTACCTTCAGTATTTAGTGGGGTATCCTTTATTATTTAGAACAGCAGCCAATCTCCTTGGCAAACTTTCCACAAGCCTTTGGCAACGTGTTTGCGGAATAGAATACCAAGCTTCTTATGGATGTCCATAAATCGTCTAAATTACCGGTTCTTTTTGTTTTTAAAGCTTTGTCCACATCATTCCAGAGATTTTCGATTGGATTTAAATCCGGACTCTGTGGCGGCCAACTTAAAACTTGAATTCTGTTATCCCGAAGCCAAACTTGAACAGTTTTGGCTGTATGCTTCGGGTCATTGTCATGGACAAACCTCCAGGCTAAGGGCAGATTTTCGGAAGCATAAGGCTCCATATGATTTTGCAATATATCTTTGTACTGGTGTTGATCCATCCTGCCAGATATACTAGCTATAGGACCAACACCATGCCAAGAAAATGCTGCCCAAACCATTACGTTCCCGCCACCGTGTTTGGCCATCTTCATCGTGTATTTTGGATTAATTTCTTGACCTTTTGGGCGACGAACGTACACTTTACCATCAGATCCAAGTCTATTGAACTTTGACTCGTCGCTCCACAAAACATTTTTCCAAAATTGAAGAGGTTTATTTAGATGCTCTTTAGCAAACACCAAACGCTTCTTAAGGTTCCTGGCTGAAACAAGTGGCTTCCTCCTTGCAATGCATCCATTTAGTCCTGCCTCTATTAGCCTGTAGCGGACAAGTCTTGACGTGATATTAACACCATATTCGTCTTGGATTTGGTTCCTGATTTCAGTTGACGTCTTAAAAGGGTCTTTTCGACTTGCTCCTACCATTGTTCTGTCCATGACTTTTGTTGTTTTTCTGGCAGGTTTTTTTCTTCGAATGTTCTCAAAGGTCTTGTGATCTTTAACATGTTTTGTTTTTTTTTTTTTTTTTTTTTTATTTTTATTTTTTTTTTTTTTTATTGCAATCTAGTCTTAAGACTAATAAGCAATTTTGTTTTATCTTAGATTAAAAAAAAAAATAACATTAAATGTTTAATATCACAGCATTAAACATTACATAATGGTTTACATTACATAATTACATATAGACTATAATACATTATATAAGCTCTACAAGCTCAAAAGGTTTAGTTCTCTTTAGTCGCCTAAGAAGATTTGTTTGGTCCAAGAGCGGGGCGGTTTCAGGGTTCGTGTGGTGATGAAGTCGGTCCTGATGCTTCTTAGCGAATTTGTGTATTTCATCCTGTACGAATTCCACGTCGAGGTCTCGGTGAATATCGGCGTTCCTGATGTAGTAAGGTGCGTTTACAATATTTCTCAGCACCTTGTTTTGGAATCGTTGTATTGTTTGGATGTTACTTTTTTTGGTACAACCCCAAAGCTGAATACCATAGGTCCATATGGGCTTTATGACTTGTTTGTAGAGTAGAACTTTGTTGTATGTTGATAGGCAAGATTGTCTACCTATAATCCAGTACATCTTTTTATAACGAATACCCATCTCCTCTCGTTTTTTCTTGACATGAGCTTTCCAACGGAGTTTTGCATCCAGGGTCATACCAAGATACTTTGCATGATTTGCGTACGGTATGACTTGGTTGTTAATGAATACTGGCAAGTACTTTATTTTTCTGTTTGTAAAATCAACGTGTACAGATTTAGCTTCGTTTAATCGTATTCTCCATTTTTTTGTCCAATTCTGAATGTGCAGTATCGCCTCTTGAAGTTTATGAGTTGAGTCCTCATTACTTTCCGCAACTGCCAGTAAAGCCGTGTCATCAGCGAATGTTGCCATCATGTTACATTCTAGGGTTGGAATATCATGAGTGTACAAAAGATAGAGTAGTGGCCCAAGAATACTTCCTTGGGGTACACCCGCTTTGATTTCGTTAAGTTCTGAATATGTGTCCTATTCTTTTATGCGAAAGTATCTGTCCGAAATATAAGACCTAAGGATTTTAGCATATGCATTAGGTAGTATCTGTTTTAGTTTGTAGATCAAGCCCTCATGCCAAACTTTATCAAATGCTTGTGCTACATCAAGAAAGACTGTAGAACAAACTTTTTTTTCTTCAAGTGCTTTTTCAATAGTATTTGTTAGTCGGTGTACTTGTTCAATGGTTGAATGTTTCACTCGAAAGCCAAACTGATGATCAGGAATTATATGTTTTCTTTCTATAATAGGTAGCAGTCGTTTTAATAGTAGCCTTTCGAATAGTTTGGACATGACTGGTAGCAGGGATATTGGCCTGTATGACGAAGCTTCCTGCGGTGGTTTTCCGGGTTTGGCTATCATGATAACTTCAGCTACTTTCCATAACTGAGGAACGTATTTCAGTTTGAATGCGGTGTTGATAATGCACGTTAGTTTTAAGAGTGCTTTTCTTGGGAGCTGCTTCAGGATTTGACCCGTTATCAGTTCAAATCCTGGCGCTTTTTTCATTTTTAAGGCTTTTATGTACTCTTTCACCTCTGAAGGCGACGTGCTGGATATATCCTCATTTTCTTCTAGTAATAATTCTCGAGTGGGCAGATCACTCTCCGCTGGGTTTGGTTGAAAAATTTCCTCTAAGTACTCTGCAAATCTTTCAGCTTTTTGCTTGTCGCTTTTAGCCCACCTTCCATCCTTTCTTTTTAATGGTGGAAGGTGAGTGATTGGTCTTTTTAACTTTCTAGTAGCTTTCCAGAGGGAGTACTCCGTATTTTTGTTGTTGTTGAGATTTAGGAGGAAGGAATTAATTTCAGAATCTTTAAGATCCTTAATTGCTCGTCTAACTCTTTGTGCTAAATTATTGAACCGTTTTTTATCCCGAGGAGCTCTGGATTGGTGCCATTTCTTCCTCGCTCTCCGCTTTTCGGCAATTAACTCTCTAATTTGTTGGGGGTAGTAATTGGCCTTTAATCTTTTTTTGGTACTAGGAGTGTTTTCCCAGGCTGAGACTTGAATGTCTTTGATAAATTTTTCAACCTCTGAATCAAGTTGGTCTTTAGATAGTATTGGTGTAAGTGTTTCTATCTTCTCTTCAAGACTTGATTTGAAGCTTACCCAGTCTGTTCGCTTATTAGTAAGAGCTGGATTACTTTCGTTGTGTGGAAAGTTCGAACTCATAGTGAGAATAATAGGTGAGTGGTCTGAGCTTAGGTCGTGACTTTCATCAATTCTCAGAAGGTTACTCGAGATGTTTTTCACTATGAAGAAGTCAATGAGATCTGGGATTTTTTTCTGGATCGGTAGGCCAGTAAGTCGGCTTTCCAGTAGATAAGACATCGCACCTTTTGTCATTAATTGCGTTTAGGAGCTCTCTTCCCTTAGTGTTTTTCTTTAACATGTTTTAACGCATTATAGACCATTTTTTTTGAACACCTCAAGTCCTTTGCAATTTGCAAAATAGACCTTCTACTTTCAAACATGTTGAAGATTATCTTCCTCTTCTCAGACGAGCAGTGAACTCCTCTTCCTATTATTAAACTAATACCACAGAATAAATAGTATACAGAAGTCGCATCTCGGCCTGCGATGATTTTTCACTTTACGGTGCGGGCGGAACAACTGAAGGGAAGATCAAGCAACGAGAGAGCAAGCATGATCAGAGAGTAACAACCAGAGAGCAGCCAAGTTCAGAGAGAATCAACGAGAGAGCAATCTTAAAATGTTTATGTGTGTGTGTGTATTGTGTTGCTATCCAACGTCGTCGCACGTGGTGTTGTCAAAATTTTGTTTCAAGTTTTAGATTTCTATATTTAGTTTTCTTCAGTTGAAAGTTGCGCTTGGTATTCGTACGCGTACTTTTGCGATGTAAACTAAAAGGGCCGGGTAACACCAATTAACGTTATTCCATTATTTGGGATTTTTGTGCAAATTTCAATCTGATATATGTAGGATCCGAGGATAAGGAAATAAAACAACTGTATCTAATAATGGATTAGTGTGCACATTTATGTATTTGAATATTGTATTATAAGGGTTGAAAATAAACGTCTGCACTCGGTGAACGCTGGCAACGAACTGTGTAGATGGATTTCACTGAGAGCGACACGATCCTACATCTCTCGGTCATCTTGGCCAGCCTCGATGAAGCTCTCTTCGAGATGGCTGTCTTGAAATAATGGATACGGCTTCATATCATCGGCAGCGGTACTCGTCGTGTTAGGTCCCTCGTGGTTTCCGATCTTCTCCACCAGATATCTGTCCTTGCGCAAAACAGATACAACCTTATAAGGGCCAAGAAATTTACCACTCAGCTTAAGTCCAGTGCCAAACTGGGTGCGCCTAATGGCTACTATGTCCCCCACCCGGTACCTCGTTGACATCCTGCGACCTCGATTGTAATTTCTTTGATTTTCTTCCTGGACTTTGGTGATTTGCTCCACAGCTAATTTTCTCAATTCGGCTCGATCATGGACGTAGCTGGATCTAAATTCCTCTTCTATGAGCGCTCGAAGCTCCAAACTGTCCTTTAGTTGCATTTTCCTTCCTATCAGCAACTCGAAGGGCGTCGTTCCCACACTACGGCAGTAGGAAGCATTTACATACTGTTGGACCTGGGGAACAAACTTATACCAAGTATCAGGTTTTGGTGCCGCCAATTTGGTCAAAATAGAAATAACCACTCGGTTAACCCGTTCAACCTGACCATTACCTCGCGGCACTCCAGTGGTAATCATGTGGTGATCGATGCCTTCTTCTTTGCAATATTGTTGGAAGATTCGCGAGCGAAAGGCTGATCCTCGGTCGGAAATTATTCTTCGGGGATTTCCGAAGACAACGGCTTGATTGCGCAGTCGAGTCAATACCTCTTCAGCTGTCGTTGACTTAGTGGGGTAGAGCCAAATGAACTTTGTGAACGAATCTACCACTACAAAGATATGGTTGTAACTCTTTTTTGTCACCGTCATCGGGCCCAGGTGATCAACATGATAAGTATCTAGAGGTTGGACTCCTTTCTGGATGGGGTTGAGGTAGCCCTCCGCTTTACCGCTCTTCCTTTCCGCGAGTATGCAAGTAATGCAATTGCCAATGAATGTGTCGATCTTGGTCCTCAACTGCGGGAACCAAAACTCTTGGGTGATGAGGTATTCAGTTTTCCTCGTGCCGAAATGTCCCTGATCATGTGCTTGACGAATGACATCATACTGCATAGCCTTGGGAACGACTAACAATGTCTTGCCCTCATGGATTCGGTAGAGTACACCTCCTCTTAATTCGAAGTCGGTTGCCTTGCTCGCGTTGACATCTTCGATTATCTCTCTCACCTTGCCGTCGTCCTCTTGTGCTCTTTTGATCCGAGATGAAATTGCGTGGATTTCTTTGTCGATAAGGCACACTGTCAGTGGATATCTACTGAGGGCATCAACGTGTCTCATCGCCTTTCCCGGCCGATGTTCGATGGTATAGTTGAATTCTTCCAGCAAAAGTGCCCAACGCGCGACGCGCAAACTTATGTCGGTTTTGGCCATCGTCAAAGCAAAAGCCTGACAATCCGTCACGATGGTGAAAGGTATACCAAGCAAATACACACGGAACTTCTTCAACGCCTTAACGACTGCCAAAATCTCCAACTCGTATGACGTATATTTCTCCTCCGCCGAAGATGTCGTCCAACTGGCGTAATATACGGGACGGTAAGCTTTTTCCGTTGAATCCTTTTGAAGCAAGATAGCTCCCAAACCTTGTTTTGCTGCATCCGTATGCAGTTGTGTTGTTGCTCCTGGCCGGTATATCTGAAGAACTGGTTTACTCGTCAATGCGAATTTTAATGCCTCGAAGGCCTGCTTTTGCCTTGGTCCGAATACAAATTTGACTTCATTTCTTAGCAGCTCGGTAAGAGGTTTAGCGACTGTTGCGAAGCTGGGGATAAACTTTCGAAAATAACTGGCCAACCCACAGAAGCTTCGGACATCGTGTGCATTAGCTGGGACCGGAAATTTCGCCACCGCAGAAATCTTCTTCTCCGAGGGTTCGACCTGGCCATTCTCAATATCATACCCGAGGTATTCTATGCGTCTGCGGAGAAAAGAACACTTCTTCCAGTTAATTTTAACATTATACTCACTTGCGACATTGAGAACCCTCTGAACTCTATCTAGACTCTGCTCTTCATCCTCAGCTGGAATAATGATGTCATCTAGGTACAAGAAGATTATCCCAGCCGCAAGCAACTCCCTGAATACTGCTTTTATATGACGTTGGAACACAGCCGGAGAATTACTTAGGCCAAAAGGAACTGACAAGAATTCAAATTGTCCGTCGGGCGTGACGAAAGCCGTGTACTTTATGCTATCCTCCTCAACTGGGACGTGAAAGAAGCCATCACGCAGGTCGAGCGTGCTGAAAACTTTCGCTTCTGCGAGTCTATCGATCTGGTCTTCAATGAGAGGCAAAGGAAAACGGTCACGTATTATCTTCTGGTTGATACGTCTATAGTCCACGCATAATCTGGTGGACCCACTCTTCTTTTTTACTAGGACTATGGGACTAGCGTATTCGGATGAACTGGGTCTAACGATCCCATCATTAATCCATCCTTCGACGATCGTGTTGACCCGACGGCGTTGCTCAGTCGACAGCCTTCGGAAGTTTTGGAAGACTGGAACATCGTCTTTTAAAGCGATACGCATCCTCACTCCAGTATCCTTGACCTTCCTTGGTTGATATTCTGCGATCATATCATTGAGTCTTCGCCGGTGATCAGCATCATTCACATGTTCTGTCAGCATCCCGATGTCTTCTCCTTGGATGTCGATAGCCATAAGTTCGCTAACTGTGTCCTCTATGTTCTCCGGTTCCATCAGCTCGACGAATTCTGCCTTTCCTTTTTTCAAACGAATCTCCACGTCGTGACTAATTTCATTTCCCAAGACCAGTTCGTAGGGAATCAGCTTATCGGGGATTACATGAAGTTTCAGGTTCAGCGTTATGTTGTCAACTACTACTTCTGTATGGAAACTACCCAGCGTGCGCAGCTTTCCGGAACCTATACCGTGGAATGATACCATGTCCGATTTCAACTTTGGTGAACCCACTTGCACGTATCCAGTTGAGGTAATGAGATTGAGATCACTACCTGAGTCAATAAGGGCGTTTAACTCAGCGGCACCTATTTTGACGTGTTTGTAGGTTTTCTTACCACTGCAGATAAGAGCGACGCAATTTTTTTTGCTTTCGGTACACTCTCGGGCACGGTGGCCAAACTCGTTGCATGCGAAGCATTTTAGGCCCCTCTTTTTATCCGGACAGTCCTTACTGATGTGAAGATCACTTCCACAATTGAAACATCGTCGTTGCACATTGCTACCAGCACATGTTGACGTGGCATGAATAGGTCGTGTTTGGCGACTACGATCAGTTGATTGCCTAGGTTTTGGTCTGGCCTTCATTGCCTCGTAATGCACGAATTTTTTGCGTAATTCTTTCACCGACTCGGCGCCATAGAGTATTGCCTTGCTGCCATTGTTGTCATCCATCACGCCGTCAATGATGTACTGAATTTTACTCGGAAGGTCGATGTCCGCATGACTAGCCAACTCCAGTACTCTGTAGATATACTCTTGACCAGATTCGTCAGGCTTCTTCATTACGTTGCTTAATTCTCTATGGACGTCTTTGCTGCTCCTTGCCTCTCCGAATTCGGATATTAATGATGATCGTATTTTGGCCCAAGAACGAACATCCCGACATTCAAAGCTAATAAACAACTTGGCAGCTCCCTTCAGCAGTTTGCGCCCGTAGACAACCTTTTGGGCATCCGACCAACCGCAAATATCGGCAGTATCTTCAAAATTGCGAAGCCATTGGTGTACATTTTGGCTACCCTCGCCGCTGAAGATCTCTAACGCATCCTCCACGTCCTTATAACTTAAAGTGGAACACTGAGCTGGGTTTGCTGCTGCCGTGTGCTTAATCCTTGCCGAATTAGAAACGGGTACGGGATCACAGTCATCTAGCCCGTCATCGTGGCTGCCGTCGTCGTCTTCGTCAGCTTCGGGTCTTCCTGCATCTAGTGCCACCTTTAATCTATTCCTCAGCTCTGCTTTGTTCCCGGTTGTGGTTAATCCCAGATCGCGTAGTTTTTCTTTTAGCTGCACTACAGTTAAGGGAAGCATGTCGGATGATTCTTCACCCTCACTAGAATTTCTGTCTTTGGACATACTGATTCTTTCTTTTTTTTTTTAACACGCACAATCTTACTGAACTGTCGTCCTCGAACTTCAAATCACAACTGCCCAAATTCAACAAGCGAACAACAGAAAATATCTTCTTCGTTTTCTTTTTTTCGTAAATTACACACAGCCAGCTACCACTGCAATCGTCTCCGTCTTCTCTTGTCGTCGTGCGTGGTGTGTATATGTCACAGGATCGTCGTCTTTGTTTTGCCGGCGTGCCGGGGCGTCGCGATGGCGCGTCGTTGTTTGCTACTTCTGAATTTTTTGTGAGCACGTATTTCACAGCATTCGTCGTCTTCTTCGTTGTCGTCGTTATTTTATTATTCTTTACTGCTGTCGTCGTCTGGGTTGTTCGTTAGGGAAGTGCGCATCCCACTTCTGACACCATTTGTAGGATCCGAGGATAAGGAAATAAAACAACTGTATCTAATAATGGATTAGTGTGCACATTTATGTATTTGAATATTGTATTATAAGGGTTGAAAATAAACGTCTGCACTCGGTGAACGCTGGCAACGAACTGTGTAGATGGATTTCACTGAGAGCGACACGATCCTACATATATGTAGGGAAGAATAACCCAAAAACTTTAGTGCGACAGGATTTTAAGTTTGCGGGCTTTAGTAAAACTTTTTTTTCTCTGAAGCCCACGAGCAATGCCTACTCAAGAGTACTAAGATCATGAAGTCCAATATTATTTCCTTATGATCAGAACATGCGGTGTGGCATTTTTGCATTTGGATTTTATCAAGTTTTTTATACCAACAGTTTGTGGTTGTGTGTCAAAAATATTGCTAAACACTGTAATATGTTTCTTGCTAATTTCCGAGAAAATTTGTGAAGGAGCAACGAGGTTACCAAAATCTTTAAGAGAATTGTAATTTTTATGAAATATGAAAAGTTCACTAGGAACTGTTAATACTTCGTCTTCTTTTCTCAATATAGAAACACAAATATCGCAGTTAATTTTCGGTATCATTTTGTAGACGATATAACCTATGAAGTATCTTAAAGACGCCAAATCGATACTAAATTCCGAACAATTCTGAAAGTCATCATTTAATACGAAATCATCAATGATTTCTATGTTGAAGGCGTTGATTAAAAAACTATTTGCTGCTGTCGGATGTGTGTTTTTATTAAGGACTGACTGAAGACTCAACTCATTCCAATTGGGCGAACCCTTTTATACATTCACAGAGTGAAACGAAACGGGAAGACCAAGTGATCTGGATGGTGCCAATCGTTCCTTGGTGTCAACACAGTGTGTCCTGCACGAGTGGTACTACTCGTATTTTATCTCTTTATTATTAAAAACACCACAATGTTAATATCTATTTCAGAGTTTTCGTTTCGACTGAGTTCTTCATTATTTGTATCAGCTAAGTCCATATTTGACAAAATATTTGAAAGCGTTTCAAATGTGGTATCACTCAGCTCTTCACAGTTACTATAAGAACTCAACTGCACTATATTTGCAGACATTAAGCGTGCTAGTAAAGTGTTTATATCAGCAACTGAGGGGTTAATATTATTTCCAACCTTTTGTCTTAGAACCGAGAACATATTTTCGAGCTTATCTTGGTTTAATGCTCTTGTCATTAAAAAAAATATTTGGGATTTTTTTTGAAATAGCTCGTCTACTAATTGTAATACAGCGTTTAAGGTAAATTTCATTCCATCTAAAAAAAATACTTTTTTCTTTTTGTCAACAAACGAGATTTCATTTAGGTATTCAAGGAAGAATTAATTCAATTAAAAAAAAAAGAATTATAACAATTCTTTGAAGATAGCGAACCACTATTTAGGCAGTCAAATATTTTGTCAATATTTCCTATGAAGCATGCCGTAGATAAACAAACTTCTTTTGAGCAACTTTTAAAGCCTACTGTCTCAATAACAGTTTTAATTGCTGCTTGAACAGTCCTACTATAAATTTGGGTGGCTAGTTTTACTTTCATTTTTTCGAAAGAGTTCGGAAATATGTGCTGGCTTGACACATTTTTGTATTAGATTTGCACTCCATTTCCCATAGTTCCTTAACTACTTTAAAACTAGCAACTCCATTTGGTGTTGTAAGGTCACATTGAAGCCAACCATTTCTTAATGATTTGATTAGATGTGGAAAATCATATACACAGAAAGTTTTACTACCATTATACATAAAATAGGGTTTTTCTAAAGTAGCTCCTAATTCCAAGAAACACTTCCTGTTAGAGGACCCTTGGTTACAAATTACAACTTTAACTATGATGCCAAAACTGTTCAAAATTGCTAAATTTCGCAATATTATCTTTTTTAGTAAATCGGCAGAAAGTCCATTTTTTGAAACAAAGTAATTAAATGTAAGCGCCCAGTTGAAAAACATTGATTTAATCATAAAAACGCACAATTGTTTACCAATCTGGTTCGTTCTTTCAACCCCATTTTCCTCAAATCCATCCACTAAATCTAATTTGGAATTGTATCGCAATTCCCTTCTAATCGCCATTTCATCCATCAGCAGAATCATATTATTCTTTTCGTACTGGTTCAAATCGAAGCACTTCTTTTTTATTAACTCTAAACCGTTATTTTTAAAACCTGGTTGTAGGGAATTTACAGGGGCCCATCGATAAACAGTAGAGATATGTGGCAAATTTAGATGCAATTTATTCTTCAAAAATTGGTACGTTGACTGTGAGACATAATAAATGTTTTGAACCAAATCTTTTACATCTTGCTTATATTCTTTAGGTCGTGGACTAAGAAGAAGTTTGCAAAATGTTTTTGACTCCTTGCTTATTTGAAAAGAGTCGATGGTTTGAAATACGCTTGATTTTGTTGCTATTTGTTTTCAGCTTTGGAGAGTTTTATATTTTGCTACCATGTCGTAATATTTTTTTCTGTAAAAATTAGCTGATTTCAGATATTTTTTACAGTCGATCTACGGAGTCACTTGTTCGGCCCTTTTTAGCTGGACAATCAACTCCAACGACTTGTAATCTTCCTCAATAACTTCTAAGTTAAATACCGGAACAGCTCCGAATTTCAACTTTTTTTTACCAATGTCAGAACTTGAGAAGTGATTGGCGCAAATCAACAATTTTTTTGTGTAATCTTTTGTTGGAATATTACATTTTTCTCGCCAAATTTGACCCTTAGCTGAGTCATAGGGAGGAAACTTAAACATTCTTATCTTTTCACCATATCGCCTAGATTTACCGCATGTTTTTATGCAGCATCGAATGCCGGACTTTTGGAAAATTTTACCAACAGCTAGTACAGAATCCATTTTTCCTATTCAAAATCGTATGACAACCCCTCAACAATCAATATATAATAATAAGTCCAAAGAATAATCCAAATCGTATGCAAAGTTGTCAACAATTATAAAAGCAACAATTCAAAATCAAAAATAGAGTTAAATATCAAAATACAAAGTAAAAATGGAGTCGATATATAAGCGCAGGAAAACACAACCATTCGCATGAAAGTACAATTCCCAAGTGATTTCGAATCCAATCCACACAATCGAAAACAAGAGAAGCAATACAACACCATGCAAGCTTACGATAGAAGAAGCTATCAATGCATACACACGCACACACACTTGCATACACATCGTAAGCTGCTTTGCTCTCGTAAAAACAAAACCACCGAAAACGCACATGCTACTCTCTTTCGCTCGCACCAGCTTCTCAATTTTTTGTATACTCTCTTGCATGTTCTCATGCTTGTACTCTCTGTTCAATAGGGTGCCAATATTGGAACCCTAGAACAAAATTTGCTTTGTATGAGATCAGAGATGATGAACGAGATATGCAACTTAAAATGGCCGCCGACGTTTGCCTACAAGCTGTGCGAGCACGTGGGTATATAAAGTCCTGTCAAAATTATGTAAACAATCACGCGCATTGTTATAATTCAAAGAGTGTGTGTGTCGGGAGTACACAGCGCTACAATGAAATGAGTTCACACGTATTCACGGATAGAGTCGTTTATAACGGGGGTTGTCGGCTTGGTACACAAACTCCTGTCAAAATTTCCTGAAAAATTTAGGGTGTCACGGGAACAGACGTACGAAAGTTGCATATCTCGTTCTTCATCTCTGTAGGAGATGCAACTTCTGTATACTATTTATTCTGTGCTAATACGAAACTACTTAGATATTATTTAGTACACAGAATAAACCTAAACTTACAACAAACAAATGGTGAGAATCAATTTTTTGACGCAAAAAAGTAAAAGTGCTATTTCTTTTTCCAGCTGTTCCAGTGACTTCACTTACTCAAATGAAGTCACCTGACTTTGTTATTTGTTTAATCGGTTGAAATTAACTGTAATATACGCGAAACATGTTCGACATGTACAGGGTCGTCAAAAAAAATTATTTTAGTTTTAGCTTGAAAAAAGTTATGTGAGTGATAATAAGGTTGTTTATAATGGTGCTATTTCTTTTTCCGCCACTGTAGATAACTTTTATTAGTTTACAATTTGAAGAAATAGTCTTCATCAAAGCTTACCGACCACCCCGGTGTCGAAAAGAGAGCGAGTTTAAAGTTTCGTCTTGGTCTTCGGCTCTAACAAACGGCTTTAAAGCGGTTACAAGTCATCGATAAGACTAGCCGTGTTGACGGCTGTGATTGGTGAGGAGACGAACTCGGGTGTCGTTCACTCATGTTTTGTTAGGAACATACCAGCTAGAAACAAAAAATCCGCAAACAGCAACATCGTATGTGTGAAATTCTCAACACTGTTGCAGAAGAAACTTGTAATGAAAAAAATGAAAGAGAAAAAGAACAACATTTCTTCAAACATGTTTGTTTGATGTTCGAAGCAGCAGCATCTTTAACAACAGTAGCGGCAATATAATTTACATCAACGATTGTCTACCGAACTTAAACATATAAATAAATGTAAGTTCGTATGGGTTAGAGACTCAACTATTTGTATTAGGAAAAAATCGGGAGATAAGGTTATTAAGATTAAATCTTTTGAGGACATTCATAAATTTATATCAAATTAAATATTTTATTTGTTTCTAGATTTTGAGTAATAAGATTAATTTATCCCCGTGTTCTCAAAATGATTTAAATAATTAGTTTTTCCTCTTCTTATACTGAGGATGTAAATTGTTTTTGTATAGAGCATCAAAATAATGAACAAAAATCTGGTTTTTCTGTTATCCACCAAAACATTCGCAGCATGCGTACTAATTTTAATAATTTTCTCTCTCATCTCACACCCCTAGTTCATTTACCAGACTTAATTTTTTTTAACAGAAATTTGGGTCTTTGAGGAAGAAAATAATTCTTATGATGTTATTCCAAATTATACATTTGAAGCGGCTTGTAATTAAACTTATGCTGCTGGTGGTGTCGCTAATGTAATAAATTGTGAAATTAAAAAATACGAATATGAAAGTTCAGACATTATAACTGTAAGTTGCGAAATTTCTGGGGTAAACTATTGTTTCAAATGTGTTTAAAGACTGCATAAGTGTTCAGTAGGATGTTTTTTGGATGAAATATCGGGATTTTTGGGTAGCCTAAATTGTAAAAATGTAATTCTGTTGGGTGATTTTAATCTTAACATTTTATGTGATACAACGGATGTTGATAATTACTTAGCTGTGCTATCATCCTTTGGTTTTGAGTCCATGATAAATGAGCCAACTAGGTTTAACTCTTGTTTGGATCATGTTTTTATAAAATTTCATAGAAACAATCCAGTTGATTATAAAACAATGATCCAAAACTTCATGATATCTGATCATTGTTTAACTGAAATTCAACTCAGTTGTTGTCAATATACAATAGAACAAATCATATTGAAAAATTTGAATTCCAAAAAAATGATTTTGCCGTCCTAAAATCAAGTTTAAATACAGAGTTTTGGGATGAGGTCTACTTTGCAGCCGATCCGTCAGTTGCATTCGATTTGTTTTTAAACAAATTACAATATCATATTGATAATTGTAGCCAAAAAATATGCAAAAAAAAATAACAAATTTAAATGTCTTAAACAATGGATGACTCCATCCTTACTTAAAAAAATCAAAAAGAAAAATAAGCTTTCCTTAATTATCAAGAAACATCCAGGTAACCAGAGATTAAAGAAATATTATGAAAAGTTATGTAAAGATGTCAAATGTGAAATTCCACTTTGTAAAAATTCATATTTCAGTAATAAATTAGTGAAAAACATTGGTAACTCTAAAAAAGTGTGGAGGTTGTTAATGATACATATACTTAATAAAAATAAGCCTCAGTCAGATATTTTTATTCAAAATAATAATCAAATTGTAACTAAACCGTTGGACGTAGCTAATTTGTTTAATAATTTTTTTTGTAAATATCGTTTCAAGTCATGGTGTTTCCAATGTAGTTAATCCTTCACTTCTCTGTGAGTCCTATTTAGTACATGACAATGTTAACTTCGAAGATTTTTCTGCGCTTGAAATTTCTAAAATTATTATGTTACTGAAAACTTCAAGTTCATCATCTACTGTCCATATTTCAAGTTTCGTATTGAAACCAATTGCATTTCATGTTTCTGATGTCCTTTGCTATATTTTTAACTATTGAGTTTTTCCTGAAAGTCTGAAAACTGCAGTAGTATTACCGCTGCATAAAAAAGGTGAAAAGTGTCACTAGATAATTTTCGTCCTATTTCTAATTTATCTGTTTCTTCAAAAGTTTTCGAAAAGGGAATAAAATCTAGAATGTTATCATTTTTAGAAAGCACTAATTTTTTAAGTGATTGTCAGTTTGGGTTTAGATGTGACAAATCGACTGAAAGTGCCCTTTTGAAATTAACTGGCGACACATATATGTATATAATAGTTTAAATACTTCTCAGATACCACCTACCATATTTATTGATATAAGTAAAGCCTTTGATATAGTTGATCACAGTTTGCTACTTGATCAACTTTATAAAGCCGGTTTTAGAGGCTCCATTCATAAATAGTTTTCTTCCCATCTGTCAAACCGTAATCAAGTTGTCAAAATTAGTAATGCTTACAGTTCTAAAAGCTTCTTAAGCATGGGTGTTCCTCAAGGATCAGTATTGGGCCCTATCTTTGTTTTTATTTACGTCAACTCGTTGTTTGTACATCCCTTTAAAGGCAAAATCACTGCCTTTGCTGATGATATATCTCTTTTCTATTCGAACAATAATTTAATTGATAGCTTTGCAGATGTAAATTATGACCTAGATATGATAAGAAGGTGGTTCAATTATCATAAACTTATAATTAGCAACAAAACGAAGATTATGATATTTACATAAGATCTAAGGCAAAGTTTTCAGAGAACTTCCTTTATATTATCATGCACTAACGTGTAATCGATTTGTTTTGGGAGACATGATATTCAACAATCATGTAGATTGCCATGAAAATTGCTTTTTGATTGAGCACATTGAGACGACACAAGTTTTAAATATTTAGGTGTTATACTGGACCAAAAACTTTGTTGGAAAAACCATCCTATATATTTGAAACAGCATCTGAACGGGGTTATAAAACAAATACACCATCTTAGTATGTACTGCAATCTAACGGTTTTAAAATTGGTTAACAATGGTATATTTAAATCCAAACTGGAGTATGGAATTTCTTCCTGGGGAGGTACTTATTTCAATAAAATAGAACCTTTATTGATAAAGCAGAAGCATGGAATGAGGATCATTTTGAAAACTAATCACAGAACACCCAGTTTTGATCTATTCAAATATCTCGAATTTCTTCCCTTAAGGCACCTTTATTGTTATAAAGTTTTAAAAATATTTTTTTGTGATTCCGGATACTATGTAGCTAGAGTGCAAGATAACTATGGTTTGCGAATCAATACCCGGAATTTCGTAACTGTACCCACCATCAAAAAAACTCATTTTTCTCATTGTTATTATGTTACTGCTCCGCGATTGTTTAATAGATTACCAGAGTACCTTAGGTGTGAGAGAGTGAAAACAGTAGTCCAAAAGGCAGTAAAACAATGGCTTTTTCATTCAACCATTCTGAAATTGATGCTTTATTAAGTGCAATGATGTAACCTAACATTTATGTAAATATTTATAATTTAATCTTTTAATTTCTTAATTTCCATTTAAATCTTCTATTGCTTCCCCATCAATAGAACTATTTATCTATTTTTCTATTCTAGTTGAATTTGTTAAGTACTTTCGTTACTGTGTTGCTTTAGACAAAAGATTGTATTCAGCTATTTTTCAACGTATTTTATTTGTAATAATTATTGTGAAATAATTGTAATTATAACGTTGTAGATATTGCTACGAAATAAAGAAAAAAAAATCTCCAAAATTAAAATCCCCAAATTAATAAATCCACAAATTTTTAAAAATTTACAAATACAAAATCCGCGGACACAAAATCTTGTCCGCTCAGCAAATGTTTCTCGCCATGTGGCATGTCGCGCGCCGTGTGGCTTGTCGAGCCATCTTGTGGAAACCAAAGCTCTGTTAAGACAAAACTATTCAACTGAGGAACGAAGAAGTCAGAAATCATATTTCTCTACCGCTCTCTATTGAGGATAACATTCTGGCTGCCATCGTCCTTACAAAATATGAGCCGACGATTCTACCAAACTTTATAGACATAAAACAAAGAGTTTTGTAAGAGCGTCCCAACAAAGACTTCTGCGTTTTCTCCACTTTAAGTTCATCAATTTTGCTTGTTTACATTTACATATAACCAAAAACTAATCGGAAATTTTGCGTTCAAAATGAAGATCAAGTTAAATCACTTTTTCGGCTCATTCACCGAACTTTCGATGCGTATAATGGACACGCGGTTTCAACTCTCACATAAGCTGCATCTTATATGGTTTTAAGCCAAGATATTTCCGTTAAATCTTCCACAAAGTGGATGGGCATAGCTCCAAATGCTGTGCACGATAGCGAATCGACTCATACGGATTGTCCTCAACACTGCGCTCCACAACGGCAATAACTTCTTCTCTTCACACTCTTTGTCGTCTTTAGGGATGCGTGTTATTCACTAAAGTGTACATGGTGCGAAAACGATTCTTTCCGAATAACTTGCGCAGCTGAGGTGGACGATTATGTGGACCGTAAAATAAACGTAGTGCACGATAAATTTAACGAACCGAAACATGGTTTTCAAAAAAAGTTTGCACAATTTGTCTACGTTGGTCTGACCTTAATCTTCATATTTTAAAATGGTAAAATGTATTTACTATAAATTAGCTCTCAACTGTCAAATTGACAATCTGTAAAAATAGTGTTGATTATTTAAAAACCGAAACTCTTAAAAAACAGCCTTTAAAGAAAAAAAACCTAGATACGACTTTTGGAAGGCCATGTACATGTAATCTTATTGAGTGTTATGTAACAGCAGACTTAATAATAAGTTTGATTGGGAATAAAGTGATATTTTTCAATCCAGAGCAATGTCGGAAAACTCGGACAAATTGTGAAATTCCCCTTAATTTTTGAACGGCTAGTAAGCCCCTATTAAGTTTCAAAGCTCATTGAGGTCATCCAGCTATTTCAAGGTTGCGCAAAGTATCTTTCTTACATTGTCATCTGCGAAAAGTCAATGGTGCATTTCTGCGAAATATTTCTAATTTTGGAAAGGCCTCGATATAAATACGATGTTGGTTCATAAAATAAAGGACTATTTGACATTTGATGTATAGTACAAACTTGTTTTTTTGTTGCGCTGGTTGGTACTTATTTGACCTAACATATGGTGACATTGGCAGCCACTTTGGATATTAAATTCGTTTTTCACAGAAAAAAGTGTTTTGATGTGGCAATTTTTTGCTTTTGAAAATAATGGATCCAGGAATCTGTAATCAATTTTGTGAGAAAAATAAAATGAAGTGCTCTAACTTACTTGAAATGTTGACTGTGGCACTTCGCGCGTCTATTCTGAACCAAACAAATGTTTATAAGTGGTACAAGGCCGAGACGATGTTAATGACGATGCCCTCTCCACGCTCCAGCAAATCAACAACGGAAAGAAACCTTGAAGCAGTGAAGAAAATTCTTACGGAGAATTGTCGCAACAAGTACATCCCATGATCGTCGACAGTTATGGCCATGAATATCGTACCATTGGGTAAGAATTATTTCAGCAATAAGTTATAATTCATGTATAAGGCTACAGCAGGCTAAAGATGCGAGAAGACGTCCTCTCTACCCAAGTTTATGTTAAAATTTCTTAGAAAAATCCTCGTCATAGCTGAAAATGTTCTCCATCATTTCGATTTCTGGGAGGCTACGAACGTAGCTTTGATATAATATTAATACGCTTTCTCTGTAGCATTCTCTTCACCCGAAGTGCTTCACAGGGTTCCTAGAAGTTAAAGAATTAAGCGATCCAACACTTATTAGGTGGAGGTGGGATTGTAAATATCAATAGTTCAAAGATTATTTAAATCGCCGCGCTGGTAGGGGCTTGAAAATTTATCTTCCACATTCATCAGTAGTGATTTTCCAGCTACATCAATTAATCATTTTTCGTAAAATTTGCATTTTCTTAAAATTTGGTTTTGAAAATCCTACTTCTTCGGTTTCGAAGTTTCCCGGCGGGAGTGTAGCGGCACTTTTTCCCTCCTTACGAATTTTATCAGACTCAATAACCACCATACTCATTTTAATTCAATTCAGTAGGGCAGAGGAAATCAAATATGCTATCCTTGAAAATATGAATACATAAGCGCATTAATTTTTTGACTATGTCTTGGGCATTCAAGTGACATACATTAAGCTCTTTTTTGAATTTGAATATAATGTCTAGTATCTTCGATTCAACAATGGAATCACCCCATTATGCGTTACTCATTTCGAGGAAAAAGAACGTATAGCAGTGGCAAGGAGGAGGATACATTTTTACAAACAAGCTTAGGGACATACATATATGAAGGTATATTAGTAAAATAAATATATTATGTAATAGGCCGGAAAGGAGATTACAAAGAAACATTCACAACAGAAGTTACATCAAATACACGCAAAATGATGGGATTAAAGAAAAATTTTTTTTTAAGTGGCTTTCGATAACAGATACCAAAAGGTAGGCACTGCGACCTAGAAAGATCTATTGTATGGAAAGCCAATTAGGCAAGGAATTTCACGACCCTCCTAATGAAATCGAGTATTCGTCCCGAAGACTGTACTTTTCTAAACTGATAGAAGGCAATCATATATTCCGCATTGTGCTGAAAGGTAGTTAATAATGGGGGTGCCGTTCCTATTGAAGGTTTGAAGGTCAGGGTGATGAAAGCTCGTATAAAATTCTCTGATTGCCGGAGTCCAGAGAACAGTTGGCATTGTGATGCTTCTGAGCATGATGGCAGTTCTTGACGAGTTTTCGACTTCGATTTGAGCTTTGCGCTTTGAGTGCACACTTTGGAAAACTCAGGGAAACATTCTTAATGTCTTAAAAACTCAGAAGTTTGGGACATAAGTCAATGCCTGTGTACACCATAAGAACTGAAACATTACCTCAAACTTTTGTCAAAAAAGTATGTTTGTGTAAGCGCATGAAGGATAGATATGGGACTTTCAGTGCCTCTTTGACCTGAATTGCATAGTTAGTTTGACACTCGGTAATTCAGTAATTATAGCTTTCTCTTCGGCCTTGTTCCACACATTGGCAGATACTTAAGCTTTATAATCAGAAGATACATTCAGGTTTTAATCTCCATGTTCCGCCGTATGTTTGGCGAAAGGACCGTAGTTGCCTTTGCTAGTTATTTTTTTTTACTGAGGTTTCAGTTGATTTAATGATGGTCAATACTCAGATATCAAATTTCATCCAAATCCTAAGCTTATATGATTAAGGGTAATAAGGTAGGGGTCCTAACTCCTGTGTTTAACGAATGGCACTAAGAAAGTCTTTGTTGAATCACCAGTCACAAATTAATTGAAGTGCATTTTCAAAGCCGTCGTATGCTTTAGCTTTGTTTTGAGCTTAAATTGAGCTTCACTTTTTCAACTGTATGCATATTGGCAATCGTGCAGATTTGAGACTGACAGGGTACTGAAATGTACGCAGCCCAATGAGTTCTTCAGTGTTCGTATGAAGACCAGGTAGACCTCCTCTGAAAATTAATTAATTCTGGTTAAAACTGGACCAAAATGGGGCGGCTATAGTTTATGTATAATTATATTTTATTATGAGCTGTCATGTTGAGGGCTCAGTGTCTATCACCCCAACTGGCATCAACTTTACCATTTTGAGGAAGTACAAGTACCGATCTACTCGCCCAACGACGAGTTGTGTTCCAAATAATAAGTTAAGGAAGTTCCTGAAATGGTTTAACCCTGAATTGAAGTTACGTGAGATATTTGCCACCTTAAAGTTTTCAAAAGGCAAAAAAGGCATTGTATTGACCATTTTTGCCTGAACATTTGAGCAAGAGAAAACTGTACGTAATAGGTACTAGGTTCGCTCACTGCTTGAGGCTTTTTCAGGGCAATAAAATGATTTTTTCATGTAATATGTGACAAATGTATGAAATACGGACCTACCACTTTACTCCAGAATCAAATCGACGGTCAGCTGGTTGGACAGCAAATAATGAAAACATTTGATATTATATTTGTTTATAAGGTTCGCGCAGATGGTTTGTGTCGAAGATGTTTGTTCATTACTCTCCGGGGGTGGTTGTCCTAGATAGGATTCGAGAGATTCGACTGAATTTGTCGTTGGTTGTAGTTCACAGTAACTTTTTTGTTTCCATGCCACTAAGGTGTTATATTGGAAATGTGCACAGAGTATGAATTTTGAAGTGATTTTATACTGCAGGTATTATGCCTTCGTCAGCATTTTTTTATCATCTCTGATTCACAACTTATTTTGTTGCACAGTTTTTCCGTATAGGAATTGTTCATGACTATGGACAGACTTGACTACAGAATTTCCGCTCAACAATCGGTGATGATTAACATTGCACCACGACCACCCCGAAATAGCAAAACTCCCAAAACAAACACCTATGTAAATGAAGAAGCTTTATCACCGAATAAATATACCTTACTGCAAGTCGGTGGCCGCATTGGCATAATTGCACTTTGAGTTACCTCCCCAGATGATGAAGTGATTACCAAAACTGAAGGATTATTCTGAGGCCAAAGGGCTAATTGTTTTAAATCGTAAAGAGACTATGTTGATGAATTCGACGAAAAAGAAATTGTTGTTGTCTTATAAGCGATCTTACGAACTTATTGAGGGATATCGTCTGTGTCATATTTTTTGTGCGTGGAAAGACTTGGAGAAATCACCGTGTCAAACGCAACGAAAACCTGCTGTATATTGGCTCTAACTTGAAAAATCCGCTTCTATTCGTTTTGAAGCCTTGTGAATTGTCTAAAAGCAAGGAAATTTGGGGCCATACTTGCTGAGCGGGAAGATGTCCAACGGCATTTTTTCAGCACCGAGCTGCTGTCCTTGCGGTAATTTTAAGTTTCCTAAAGAGGATGCGATTAAAAAGACGGGTTTTTAAGAATGGAATGCTGAGGTTGAAATCGAAGTAAAGATTCGAATTAACACTTCCCAGCATACGAGAAATGGGTTAATTGGCGCTTGGGTGGGTAGATAGAAGAGTAGGGGATTTCGTCTAGTGTTAATAGAGGCAGACTTAAAGAGCGTCGCGCAGTCAATGGTACCTGAAAGGAGTCGATGGAGAATGTCAGATACAGTTCTTCTATTCTCCAACCTGCTCATTTGATCAGTTTAAAACGATCTTGATAGGGTAGTAAGAGCAAAAGATCATTCCAGGGGAGCCCTCGAAATGCAAACTGGTCACTGGTGCCATGTATGCGAATAACCGATAGAACGGTGAAGATGGGAGGAGGAGGTTTGATTCGTTTACATGAATAAGTGATTGATTGGCTTTTTGTAATGTTAAGCTCCAAGATATTTTTGGAACACCTGAATAAGGAAAGAATCATGACTGGAGGAAATGGTCTTGAAGACCTTGGTGTCGTCGGCATAGAAATTTGGGAATGTTTAATCACCATTTCAATATCGGTAGAAGTAAGAACGAATAGAAGTGGATCTTAGTGGCTGCCTTGGAGGAAGCTAAAGAAAGGTTAGAAAGGCAGATCTGAAAGCAACGATTTTCTAGGTAGGAAGATATCCACTTCAAAGAAACCATGGGAAGACAATTTGAAGATTATCAATCTGTGGGAGATTTTATCAAAAGCTTTACTGAAACTGGTTGAAATAACGTCGACTTCCTTGCCATTTTATAAGGCCGAGAAGGTAAAGGACACAAATTCAACAAGGTTTATGGTTGTAGATATGCATTTGAGGAAACTGTGTTGTCTAGGGGAGATTAAAGACTTGCAGCGAAAACTTAGATTTTTGTTCAAAATACTCCCGAAGAGTTTGGGTATGTGTAACAGTTTGGCAATGGAGCGATAATGTAATAGTTAATATCGTTCTTCGGACCTGTCTTGTGTATAGGTGTTATAAAAAAGGCTTTCCATAACTGGGGGAATACACCTAGAGATAGGGATAAGCTGAGGATTTCTTAGAAATATGGCGGAAAGACCGTCAGATCCAGGAGTGAATTCCTCATTAAGTTGATTTAATTTGTTTTTGCTAACAGAGGGATCGATTGTACAAGGAACAAGTGGTCCTAGGGAGAAATTCCGTAAATAATCGAAATAAGTGAAGCCCGGAACAAAGGATTGGACTACGAAAGACTGTTTAATATTGAGGTCATTCGAGGGTTGATCATGGAAAAAGAGTGAGGTAGGGCAGCCATCAGATTTTCTTTTGTAGTTAACAAACTTAAAGATGGACTTAGAGTCACTTATAAGATAAGCTTGTGTTTCAGAATAGTGTTGATAGAGAGAGTTGTGAAGGGCGGTAAAGTGGAGATACGAGTAGCTGCCCAAGATATAAGTTTGAGCCCGCTTTATCAGGTTTCTGCGTAATTGCGACTGAAATTTAAAAGAAAAGTCAGCTGCTTATTAGTGTTCCCAGACATGCAAGCAATAGTAAGCTTAAAAGTTCTTATAAAAAAATATGTCACGAGCTTAAAATTTAAATACCCCAGTGTTGGGATTCTTACTTCATTAGTAGGGGATTTGCTAATGAGGTTTTAAATAGTAACAAATCTAACGTTGATGTCGTTTTAAATAGAACAACAAAGCTCGCAGTTGAGTCTTTTTACGTGAAAGGGGTGAGCCTGAGTTAATAGAGCTTTCCATCCTTAGCAATTCCGAGCACACTGCTTCCAGTCGGAGAGAGCTGTGTTGCGTCCGCTAACACTTGGTTTTTGTATCGGAGGTTCGGTCCCCCTTCTTCGCGAGCCAGGACGCTCTGATTCGAAGACCCTCTTAGCTGGAGCATTGGTGTCCAAGCGCTCGATCTTTGCCTTCCGGACTACATCCACATCTTTGTACAGCTCATAGAGTTCGCGATTATGTCGTCTTCTCCTCCATTCGCCTACCTCGCAGACAGAACTAAATATCCGCCGCAGAATTCTTCTTTCGAAGCCCCAAGGATTACATCTGCTGTCCTGTTTATCGTCCAGCTTTCGGCACGACTGGCAGGATAAGAGTCTTATAGAGCATAACCTTGGTTCTCCGAAGTAGCAGCAGAGCAGCAGTTGCCGAGGGTGGATCTCCACTATGATCTCATTCGTGAAGCTTATGTTTGCCCCGAGGTATGTAAACTCCTCCGCCACCTCGAAATTATAGCTGTCGATCGTTGTATTTTATCCTAGGTGATGGGTGAGGGATCGCTTTTATGTTGACAGCATATATTTCGTGAGGAGAAGCATGGATGTCTGATTTTCAATCGCGGTGGAGGCTTCCACAATGGTCAATATCGTCGGCGTAGCCCAGCAACTGGACCGATTTGTGTAAGATAGTGCCTTACGTGTTAACGTTAGCCCGCCACACTATTTATTCCAACACGAGATTGGAAAAGTCGCATGACAGCGTATCTCCTTGGCTGTCGAGGAATGCTGTCATATACGACTTTAAATCAATAAAGAGGTGTTGGGTATGGATTTAAGACTCGCTGGTCTTCTCCAGGATTTGCCGCATTGTGAAGACTTGGTCCATAGTCACTTTATCCGGCCGGAAGCCATACTGATAAGTGCCGATAAGCGCGATGCAAAATGGTTTTAGACGGTCACACAATACACTGTATACGACCTTGTAAGCGACATTGAGCAAGGATATACTTCCGTAGTTTTTGCGAATTATTGTGGATGCGACATATAGAGCTGATATTCCAGTCGTCGGCATGCATTCGTCCTCCCAAATCCTACAGATGATCTGGTGCATGTTCCTTACCAGAACATTACCTTCAGCTTGGAAGAGCTCTGATGGCAATCCATCCGAGCCTGCGGCCTTGTTGTTCTTCATATTTTAATAGCTATGCCTACTTCTTCAATGCTAGGAGGGGGGACAATTTCGTCGACTAGAGGCGAGATCTGTTTGTCCGCTACCATTCTCTCTTTTCCATGCTCGTTAAGCAGCCGCTGGAAATGCTGCTTGAAAACATCTACTACTCCCTGCGGATCGGTTACAAGATCGTTTTCGCAATTTCGAAGTGTTTGGGTGCTGTTTTTTAAGGCCCGTTGCAAGCCTTCAGAGATTTCTAATGCTTTTAATGATTATTTTGTCAACCTCTCTATACCAACGTAATCACACCATAAAGCAGGGGACATTTCAAAAGCACAGCTTCTACTTCATAAACTTTGTATAAAATTATTTGTTCGTTAAAATCTTCGTAGTCTTGTTCTCAGGATAATATTTAATGAAATATTCTTAGAACTTTTTCATTTATAATTTCAGATTTTGTCTGCTCTAAATCTAACTTTAGTGTCGAGATTATTTTCTGATTCACTTAAAACATGTAATTCCACTCCACAAGAAAGCAGATAACCTAGTTCTAAATAACCTTGTTATAGATCTATTTTTGTCTTCTAAAATCTTTAAAAGAGGTGTTCAATCTAGCATGCTTTGAGAAAACTAGCTATTTTAGCGAACTCCAGTATGATATTAGAGGTGGTAAATCTAAAGATGATGCATTATTGAAACTGTGTGGCGAAGTCTATAACATTTCAAAAAACAAGAACTGTCTTATTTATAGACATTACTAACACTTTTGAATGGTCGATCATAATTCATAACATGCTACTTGGTAAACCTTATAACATAGGTTTTAGAGGATCGATGCATTCATGGTTGGCTTGTCATTAGCATTACCCTGAGCTTGGAGTGAAAGTTCAAAATAATTCGACTTCAGTAAAGTGTATCAATTCAAGTGTTTCTCAAGGACTTTTTTTTGGGCCAGTTTTATTTTTAAACCCACTATTTCCTCGATCTTTCAAAGTCAATACTGCAGCTTTCGCCGGGTGTTAGCAACAATTTCAAATTTATGCTTTTTAACATTACGGATTAGGTTCCAGAAGATATGGTTTCGTACTATCCCTCACCTGAATTAAGTTTTATTTATGTGATGCTTCTTAGCAACTTCTAATTATGCCCACCATTGATGATAATGCTAGATATTCAAGTGATTGTTTCATAATAGAAAGATTTAAAAATATTGGTCTTTAGTATAAATTGGATAACAGAGTTATGAGGTAACACAGCTGTTTTAACACTGGTTTACAATTGGCTTGTCTAAATTTCAGTACGGGTGTCTTGTGCCCTTATTGATAAGACAGAAACGGTTTGAATCCTCTGTCGGGCTAGTCATACAACTCTTAGTTTTGAGTCAATTAGGCTCACTTTCAAATCATTCCAATAAAACACACTCTTTCAAAGTCCTTAAAATATTTTCGGGTTATACACGGTGGCGCAAAATTAATCAGCCTATCGGAAAGTATTATAATTTTTTCAATTCAAGTCGTACGTCAATCATATTTGACACTTGTAAACTAGACAGCTGCAGTATACAAACCATAGAATAATATACTCCGCAAAAGAGTGTGGAATAATTGTATTTATTTTTTTTTTACCAACAATTGGTCGGTCGTGTTTGGATTGTGGCCTGGATTTCGACGTCAATTTCCTAATCGGGTCACGCCAACTTGGCAGAAATTCCGGCACTTAGATACTCGGCTCGAACAGACTGAAATCACAGGAAACCATGCAGGGCGTGGCCGCCACGACCAGTCCGGCCGAGAATATCGCATCCGGAATTATAATGAAAGACTTACACATGTTCCCGTAAAAAGTGTAAACGGTGCATCAATTAATGTCAAGCCATCCGTAATCTTAACAACGAAGAGGACAACTTTGTGAAGAAAATCACCATGAGCCACGAGGCGCATTTCCATTTAAGCAAAATCTTTGTTTCGTGTGATGCACGAAGAGCCATTACATTCACTCAAAGCCTCTGTAGTAAACATCTTTATTTCGAAGGGTCTTTATTATATCTAACTTTACACTCTTAACCTAAGCTTAAACTAACTTAAAAATAACGGCACACGGATCATGCACATTGACGTGCCTTCATGAGTATAGTATAACGTTCCCGTTATCGCCAAGTTGCCAGGGCAGTCGACGATTAATAATAAGTAAGTTATGCGGCGTTCACGCGGTGACTAGGCCGTATTTTTCAGAGGACGCCATCGGCAGTACGGTCACATGATAAACGACTTTTAACTGGAATTGAATGACAAGATGCTGCAACTGCACACATAGCACGAGCCCCAATCAGTATTGTGAAGGAAGCGCTTCCTGATCACGTAAACTCCCCTTTTGTCGATTTGGCGTGGCTAGCAAAATCGCCCGATTTAACTTTCCCAGACTTCTTTCTTTTGGGCTTCTTGAAGTAGCGGGCTTATGCCAACGAGCCTCAAACAATCGCAGCCCTTAAGGAGAATATTCGACAGGAATGCGAACAGTTATCACTGACAATTTTGCGGAAAGTCATGGAAAATGCTATAAAACGAGTATATGTGTATGTACTGGCGGCAGCCACTTGACGGATATCATCTTTTCCACTTTACAAAAAAAATTGTAAAGGACCAAATAAATATTTTCATCACTCAAAATATTTTTTTATTTATTTAGGAAAAAAGGAATTTAAAAACTAAATTGGATGATTAATTTTGTGCCTTACTTAAAACTTCGACATTTATAGTGGATAAGAGACTGTGCAACGTGAGTGATCATTGATTGAACGAGTTGTGAAAAGCTAGCAAGCTCAATAACTAAAGCGAAAATCACCTTATGTTTTGATCACTTTTTTACTACAGTAAATTTGTTGAACTATATTGGATTGGTACAGTGATGGCCAAAAATGTTCGAAAATTTGAAAGAAAATTTCAGCGTGGTGAAGCTGAGTACAAATGTAACTCTGCTGGTATATTGTGCATAAAATTGCAAGAAACGACGGAAATGTTAGTACTTTCTAACTGCCATAGCCAATACCTGCTGCAGTCGGTAAAAATCTCAGGACCGGTGAAAGAGCAGTGCCCAGAAGTCCTCAAATTTTATGGGAAATTAGTGGGTGGGGTCGATTTAGCAGACCAGATGTGTGGTCTTTATGAATAGGACCGAAAATCCAATATATGGCGTAAGGAACCATTTTACCGCCTCATCATGATGGCAGCTGTCACTCATGGGTTTTACATTCTGACTTCAATCGAAAAAGTCTCCGCTAAACACACATTAAGTGACATTGGCAGAGCACCTTGTAGAAGATTGTCTAAAATCTACACCGGTTCGTAGGTCATCGAAGCCAGAACGAAGACCAAGGCAGATGGATTAAAACACTCCAAGGAAATACAAGGCGTCGCAAGCCGTGACGAAAAAGTTGAATACCCAGTATTGGATTTTACAGTTTATAATTTTATAAGTTTTTTCAATATTTGGTCATGAATATTTTGTAATTTTGAAATTTCGAAAACAAACAAACTCCGTCTGAGTTTCAGGGCGGTAAATTTCGAAAACTCAGAAGACCAAAATATTTGTCATCCCACACAGTGATAGCTACGAGTATGTTTATGACCAAATTCTTCTCTACGAGTCGGCCGAGTATAGGTAAAAAAACACTTTTTCAAGGTAGTTTGGTTTTGAAGATATAATAATTTTCAATTCCAGAATTCCATCAACACTTTGAACATGATTTGATTCCTGCATGGCAATAAACCATCAAATTGTTAAATATTTGGAATTCAATGGTAATTTGCAAGTTTTTCTGGATCGCCGATTTAATTGCATTCTATTGGTCATCTCCTTGAGCACAAATCCTTATTCACAACCTACCCTCACCAAAAACAAAATGGAATATATTGTCACCTCCACCAGTCAACTGAGACTCGACCACTTCGTAAATTCTCAGCAAGCCATCCTTTGCCTTAGACGTCAGATTTATGAATCAATTATCCTTTCTTCCAGCGACTGCAACGTTTTCAAATACCTAAACCCGGCGACATACTCGTACAATCAGACACTACCTCTTAAACCTATTTGAGCAAGGAATAAGTTCTTTTCCGAAAATCCTTTTCTCTCGCCCACAACCCATGCAGCTTCAACGGCACGGCACCAAGGAGCTGAATGAAATTCCACTTTGAATAGAAGGGTGGAGAGTGCACGTTACCACCTAGCCTCAAGTTTGTCCAATAATTTCCTAAGCCGACAGCAATCCTCAATCCTCAATTCAATTGAGTCCTTTATGAAGTGGAAACCGAATGCTTTATGAAGCCAATTTCATTTGCTTAGCATGCCATAAACGTCTACTCTGGACACCATAACTGTTTATCCATGGCTTTTATGACCGCACTGTCCATTCGGCAGGACGACAATCGCTTCTTCCCTCCATAGTGCTCTCCACGAATTCAAATATTAACAGAGAGTAAATTATTCCAACTAACCCTGAGATTCTTACCCGCGATCTATTGTCTCGTGGTGCCTTTGATTAATTGTCATTCGTTGCCATGCCATCCAAGGAGGCAACAGTCTCTGGGACAAGTTCTGCCTAGGTGTGCACCTCGTCCGGGTTAAACACACAGACGAGTACACACGAAACACCAGTTGAGTACGGTGCGAACGTGTGGTGGGATTTAATTAATTATGTTCGTAATAGAAATCAAACAGCGTAACGTCGGAAACCAAATGTCACATTAAGGCATGCAAGTGAAGTGCTACCCTGCCAAGCACGTACACACATACGGTGACAATCAAAGCGGCAAAATAAATTCGGGGAAGCAGAATAAACGCCATCGGAGGAGTGGCATGGTCCTTGTTTTACTGTTTTCGTATAGTACTCGTAGTAAATTAACAGCAATTATTTACGAATGTGGGGACTGTTTTATTGTGGCTAACATCGCCGCAGGTTAGGTTGAAAGAGGGTTTGAGTTAGCGGTGTTTTAATTAAATTTTGTATTTATTAATGTCGCCAAACGAATGGGTGGATGTTTGTTGGCCTTTCCAATGGATCATCGGGTGAAAAAAGGCCCGCTAATTGGGATAAGCAACAAGGCAGTAATTAGGTCTTTTCTTTCAACTTTTTTTCTTTTGTTTTACTTTATGCTTTGATTAGGGAAAGATTAGAATTTCGTATTTTAGGGGCAGACGTGTCAACGACATTAGCGGTTAGGTCTGACTACGTGCAAGGCTGTGTCGGGGTTATAATATCTTTTTTGAAGTGGGGAAAATCAATGAAATCAAATGGGTAAAACGCTTTAGGGCGGATGGTCACCGCTCTTCTAGGCAGAGAGGATTTGATGCTAGAATAATAATGTGGGTTCTACCTTTGCGGATTCTAATCCAACACAATATTTCTCAGTAATATTGCTTCTTAACAACTTGTTATAATCTGCTATTGAGTCTATATAAAGGGCTAAAAAACCAACATAGTCTGCAGTAAGTTTACAATAGGAAGAAGCCTCCGGTCTTTAGCTATGGACTCTAGGATAGGCTATCGTTTATAAGAGCCACCATTTTCGGAAAATTGAAAATTCATATCGCCACGAACAGTAGCCGTATTACCAACGGTTTCTTCAATAAAAAATTAGGCCCGCTGACACCTCCGGTGTATATGGCACACATTGAAGTGCCATGCGGAATTTTGACCAAAAACCACTGACGAATTATTCGGTAGAAAAAATGTCATGAGTATTCCGCAATATTCAGAAATATAGCGACACAGGCTTATCGGCGTATAATCTGTATCTTTTTACTTTGTAAATATCAAAACGAAACTGTGAGTTGCAACCAATTGCAAAAGTTATAGTAGCTCTCTACCAATAATGTGATACCAATGGTATCAAGGTGTCCCATGAACTTTCGGAACTCGATCATTGTAAAAGCGCTTAACCCTCTCAACGATGGGCAAGAAAGCAAGAAAAGCCCTGCAAAAGCTATAAACTGTGTAGCCACAAATTCTTGTTTTATTCGTGATCACTTCACAGTCAACATTCGACCGCACTTGTCGAACTTTTTCAGGTTCGGGTGTCCAAATTTTCGCAGTGAGTCGGCTGAGCATTAATTTCGTTATTATTGAAAGTCTATATCGCTATTCCATAAGAATAATTTAATATATTAGGAATGCTTCCTTTTTTACAAATTTCAAGCATTATTTTAAAATGTTACTTTTTAAAAGAAAGGTCTATCTCTAGCTACAACTTTTGCTCATCTTTCTGGCAGCCTTCTATAAACTGCACATCTTTCTATGCAATTCATCGTCCCAATCTAAAAAAAAATGATATGCTAGTCAGCCAGGTTATGCGTGATAGATCATATGTGGTAAACGAAACTGACATTTTTTTTCATTATTTCAGGATATTTTAAGCAACATGTCCGATGATAGGTTTTCTTCAATACTTGGCTCAAACGCATTAGCTGTGTTCAGTAGCGAGCTCAAGCCAAGGTTTCACCCTGCTAAAACTATGATATAACACGACAAGTCGGCCATACCAAATGCACACCATGAGCCTCGATGCATATACATATGTTTGACTGGGCTGTAGATGTTGATGCAAAGCTGATTGTAACAGAAGTTCCTTCGTAAAGGGTGGTCCAAACATAATGCACGATGTTAATTGTGAGTCACACCTTAACGTCAAGTTTTTTGGCCAACTTAATTTGACATTTCTTTGGTTCAGTGTTTCACAAATTCAACCATGGAGAGGTACACAATTGAGCAGCGCGTTAAGATTGTTGAAGCCTTTTACGAAAATGGGCGTTCAAATCAAAATGCATTTCGTGCACTTCGTGATTTTTTTTGATCAGCATAATCGACCAAATGTGTCCACAATCGGTAGAATTGTGCGCAAATTTCAGCAAACCGGGTCTGTAGGAAATGTGAAAACACCTGTGCATGCTCGTCCAGTTCGTTATGCGGAAAACATTACTGTTGTTCGCGATAGTGTGGCAGAAGAGCCGTCAACCTCGACTCATCGTCGTGCCCAACAGTTGAACACCTCACGAACATCACTGATGCGAATTTTGAATAAAGATTTGAATTTACACGCTTACAAGGTTAAATTGACTCAAAAGCTCAAGCCTACTGACCATTTCAAGCGTCGTAAATACGCCGAATGGTTGGTTGAACAGACAGAAGTGAATGGTGACTTTACAAAGAAAATCATCTTCAGGACGAGGCGCACTTTCACCTCAGTCGATTCGTTAACAAGCAGAATTGCCGGATTTGGGCAAATGAGAATCTACGCATGATTGTTGAAAAGCCGATGCATCCACAAAGAGTGACTGTTTGGTGCGGTTTATGGGCTGGCGGCGTCATCGGACCGTACTTCTTCGAAAATGAGGTCGGCCAAGCAGTTATCGTGAATGGTGTTCGCTATCGCGCGATGATAACGGACTTCTTGTGGCCAGAAATTGAGGATATGAACCTGGACGATATGCGCTTCCAACAGAATGGTGTCACTTGCCACACAGCCAACGAAATAATGGCTCTTTTACGCGAGAAATTCAATGGCCGTGGCATCTCACGTCGTGGCGATGTTAATTGGCCGCCACGATCATGTGATTTGACACTGTTGGAATTCTTTCTTTGCGGATATTTAAAAGAAAAAGTGTACGCCAATAAGCCAAGAACAATTAAAGAGCTAAAGGATGGGATAATTCGACACATTAACGACATTGAACCTCAATTATGTATGTCTCAGAGTCATTGAAAATATGAACCATCGGAGCCGTGGCGAACATTTGGCCGATATTTTGTTTCACACATAATTGTCATAGATCCTTCTATCATAATAAAAAACATTAAGATAATTCTCTGAAAACTTTTTGTTTTGAGGATTCCCATTTGTATAACTAATAATTCAAATTTTTTTTAAGGACTTTTCTAATTCATGATCATCAGAAATAGAGCAGACATATTAATGGAATTTTTATATAGACATATAAATTCAATATGAAATAAAATACTTGAAGCTAACGTAAATGCTTATGTAATTAGCCTTATTTAATAGATTATTTTATGCCATAAATGCTTCAATAATAATAATAATAAAAGCCTTCTCTCAATATTGATTCTAATAATTTTTTTTTATATAAACCACATATGATCTGCAAAAATTTCTGAAAAAAACGTAAGGCCTGAGAGTTTGTTTTTTCTAATAATGTTGCTCAATATCTTTTAAAAAAATTGGCGAGGTTTTGAGTTCAAAGAGTAGACAAGTCCATTGACAATGTCCTTCTTGAATCACAAACACAGTTTTTTTTTTATCATCAATTTTTAAGAGAATTTACCAAAATGCTAAATTTATGTCTAGTGTGGAGAAGTACTTACAAATTCTCGTTTTTTCCATAAGGTCCTCAATAAGTTGGAATGGTTGCGACTGAGGAACCACAATTTTGTTCAAATCTCAAAAATAAGTGCATAATCTTGATCTCTTGTTTTCTTGCTGTTTATCCGCTAATGTTACTGGAGCAGCAAATACCATTCATCTATACCATTCTTCAATTAAATGTCATTCTAAGAGGTTGTAAATTTGTATTTCTACTTCTTGTTTGCCTTACATCGATCATCTGTAAGGTCTTTTACTAGGGTATTTTCTCAATTTTAAGTACAATGTGAGCTTCATAGTTCCACGGTTCCAATATCGTATTTATCTTTTGAAAAAATTTATTTATATTACTTATTTCAATTTGCTCTTCACAATTCAACTGATTTATATAGGTACAAATCCTAAAATCTTCTTCGATTATATGATTGAAATTTATTATATAATTTGTTGTATTTTCTAAAGTCTCACTCATTTTAATTTTTATTTCATTGTTGGTTTTAATTGAATTTATTTTATAAGTTTTACAGGGTGTCCCACGAGCAGTGTGCCAAAAAGCTAGAGCGTGTAGGTCTGGTCAAGATAAAAAAAATTGTATGGGAGGGGGGTCTATTCCCCCCGTTTAGCCGGGAGGGACAATTTTCTAAACAAATGACTTCATTTGGAAAAAAAAATTATTAAAAATCAACAGTTACATCCACAATGTCGTGATATACTTTTTTGTAAAGCCAGAAATCTCTTCTTTCATCTTGTTTTTAAGCAAAGCTATTTTAAGCAACAGTTTTTGAGAAATTAATTTTCAAACTCAAAATTTAAAAAAAAAAATAAAAAAAAAATTTCGAAATATGTATTTTTTTTTAAATTTTATGTACATAATTAAGTACCTACTAATTTTTTTTCAAAAATTCAATTCTTTTATTAGTTTTTAGTTAAAAACAGAAAACCGGATGCAAAAATGTCTTGTAGTTTTGGAGAAATCAAAAAAAAACCCGAACCATTTTTTTCTAGGAAAAACTTTTTTTTTGGTTTTAACGCGGCTGGACTTGTAGGCAAATTAATGTATGAAACATTGACCTCTTTTTTATTATTTTTAAAAAATTCGGAGTTTTATTATAGTAAATTTTCAATATGATCCCCATTTTTTAGAAGGCAAAGATTATATCTCCTTCCAAAGGCTGCACATATGTAAGTCTATGCTTGAAAAATTTTCCTGCAATTCGACTCCAGCGATTTCAATCCGTTCTTTCAGTTGTTCCAAAGATACTATTTCCACTTCGTAAACATAATTCTTCATGAATCCCCATACATAAAAATCTGGAGGAGTTAAATCTGGTGATCTAGGTGGCCATTCCGTGGGGCCCCTTCTTCCGATCCAACGGTCACTAAAATGATCATCCAGCCTGTTTCTAACCCGTAAGCTGTAGTGTGCTGGTGGTCCATCTTGCTGGTAGATTAAACTATCTACAATGGCCAAAGGAACGTTGTCCATCAAATCGGGCAAAAGGTCTCGTAGGAACTGCAGGTAAGATTCTCCATTAATAACGACATTCAAAAACCGGGGCCCGATTACAGTTTGTCCAACAATACCAAGCCAAACATTACACCTAAAGCGGTGTTGTGATTTATTTTGTTTTTTGTTGTGTGGATTGGTGCAACTCCAATGATGCAAATTGTGGAAGCTAGTAACCCCATCTCTGGTAAACTGTGCTTCATCCGTCCAGAATATCCTTGCAAAATAGTTTCGTTCAGTTTCATTTCGAACCAGTAATGATCGACAAAATTCTGCTCTCAAAAACTTGTCGTTTGAGGTGAGTCCCTGAACTGGCCTAAAATGGTACGGATGTAAGTTTTCGGTATGAAGCACTCTCCATACTCTAGATTTGGGCACTCCAAGCATAATAGCTATCCTCCTTGTACTAAGGGAGGGATTACGTCGGACCAAATCCAAAATTCTTTCATCTAAGATTCCTGATCAATCTGTAACTGATCTTTCGCTTCTTTGATGCTCTAGCACTCCGTGCTCTCGCACACGTCGGTGGATTCTTGAAAACATGCTACGACTGGGACAACTCCGATTGGGATATCAGTGCAGAGTCTTTCGGCTTCACGATCACGACCATTAGCTAAACCGTAGCAGAAGTGCATGTTCGTTAATTCTTTACGAGAGTATGAGTTTGACATCGTAATGTGTTGATCCAATTTGGAAATGGTTTTTGATTAAAAATGCGATGCCTTTTATTTACATTTGGGTTGCAAATATTTTGTTTTTCAATACAGAAAAAATGCGGTTTTATTGTCTTAAGGTCCTAACGGGTAGAACATATCGGCGGCGGGCGGACCCAGACGAAATTGGCAGGTCAGTTTTCAGGCGTTCAGGATTAATCCAGGGTTATTCCAATACTGTGTCACTTTATTGTATCTTCATAAAACTCCGAATTTTTTAAAAATAATGAAAAAGAGGTCAATGTTTCATACATTAATTTGCCTACAAATCCAGCCGCGTTAAAACCAAAAAAAACTTTTTCTTAGAAAAAAGTGGTTCGGGTTTTTTTTTTAATTTTTCAAAAACTACAACATATTTTTGCATCCTGTTTTCTGTTTTTAACTAAAAACTTATAAGAGAATTGCATTTTTGAAAAAAAGTGAGTACTTAATTACATAGATACAATTTTGAAAAAAAATAGTTCGTTTTTTTTTTTCAAAATTTTGAGTTTGAAAATTGATTTCTCAAAAACTATTCCTTAAAACAGCTTCGTTTAAAAACAGGATAAAAGAGGAGGTTTCTGGCCTTACAAAAAAGTATATCACGGCATGTGTAACTGTTGATTTTTAATATTTTTTTTTCCAAATTAAGTCAACTTTTTAGAAAATTGCCCCTCCCGGCTAAACGGGGAGGAATAGACCCCCCTCCCATACGATTTTTCTCTTGTCTTAACCAGACCTACACGCTCTAGCTTTTTGGCACACTGCTCGTGGGACTGTATAGTTATATGTATTAGTTAAATTGGAAGTTTTTATTTGTTTTATTTCTAGCTTTTGATTTTGGCTTGAATTGATTTTTTTTTATACAATATGGCCCGATTCGAAATTCATAACAAAAATTTTCATTGTTTATTACCAAAACATGCGATATTTTCTCTATCTCAAAAAAAAAATTTTTCATGGATATTAAACCATCTGTTTCTGTCACACCATTGATCGTTTTTAAATTTGCATTTTAATTTTTATTCATTTCCAGCAATTTTGAATTTATTTACATTTGTTCCTCGATCATAAATCCCATTAACTTCTTAAGTATCATTGAGTTAAAGTTTTATCTTGCTTTTTGGATTCTAGTATCTAGTATTTCACAATCCAATTGTGAATTACGAGTATTTATACATTTAACTCTACCGTTTTTGTTGTCTTCACATTTCTTTTCTTAAGCCAACATTAAGAGTCAGGGTGGAAACGGTTCTTTTTTTCACAAGGTTTTCTTTCTTTCTGTTTGTTCTTTTACATTATAGTTTGAGTCTTTTATTTCTTTTATTGCGCGTCTCTTTATTAAATATTTCAGGCCTCTTAATTCTGTGAAGAGATCTTCTATATCATTTAAACTGTTCTTATCAAACCTATCTGTTATAAAGCCTGCAAACCCTATTACTATCAAATTTAGCTCTAAAAAAAGTCTCTCCTTCCTTAATGCATAATCTAATAATGCACCACTAACGTACTTAAAAGAAAACATGAGCTCTCTAAGAAAGTCTAAAAGTTTCAATTTTATCTGTGTCTTTTTCAATCTGTTCCATTCGCCTTCCAAAATGTTCTTCTTCTTCTTTTTTTTTTTCCTTTTTCCGGCGTTGTTATGGTCAGAAGTGTAGGACCATAACCTCCCCACTTAACTGCATTCCTACTGGTCCGCTTGTGGGGTCCACCGGTTTGACCTCAGAAAGTAGCGGCAGGCTTCCCGGCTTGGGATTACTTCAACGCTGAGGCCAATCAAATGCTGGTGTTTTTGCATTTGTTTGCACCAATTGTTTTTCGGCCTGCCTTTTTTTTGTGACACGGGCATGCTCCAGATTTTTTTGTTTGATCTTACTCTTATAACACCGGTGATCTCCAGTCGTGTCAACCCACCGATTTGCATGTACACTTGTGGGGCAGTTTAATGGTGGTATGGGACACATATACTCACCTTGGTGTTTTCTAAATTGCCTAGATGTGATTTTTGTTTACCTTTGTTTTAGTCGCCTTTTACGACAAGCGAGAGGTATCGCTGCAGGGATATTCTTAACCCGTCCCTGCACGGAAAAACATCAGCCATACCCTCATCAAAATCAAATCTAGCCTCGATCTTTCTTCTGACCATACTCCATAAATGCTCGAATACACAACTCACCTCATCAATATACCAAAAGCTCTTAAGCTGTATAATAGCAAGACGGCCTGGAATGCGTTTCGCATATTCATCAGCTCAAACCTTTCGGCAAACCTTCCTCTCAAATCCAACCAGGCCGTCGAAAGATCTATCATTTATTTTTACGACATGATAACTGAAGGAGCCTTAAAATCAACACCAATAATTATGTCTACATCTAAAATCATCTTAACACCACCAAAAATAAGAAAGCGCAAAAAAAAAATTACGGAAAAAATGGCAGGAAACCAGGTCACCTCTGGACAAAACTAAGCTAAATAAACAATTAAAGATCTTAAGAAAACCCTGAAAACCTTTCGGAACAACAAGTTGACTAAGTACCTCCAACATTTGACTCCAATCTCAGAAACAAATTATTCACTGTGGAAAATTTCTAAAACTCTGACTGAACATCACCCACCCCTAAATAAGCTAAATAGTACCTGGGTTCGTGAAAATAGCGACAAAGCTACGGTGTTAGCAAACTACTTTAAAGAAACATTCTCAAATGACTCAGATAATGTTCAACATGTTACAGGAAAGCTACTCAAGGAACTACCTAATGCAGCAATCGTACGAGGGTCCGATAAGTACTCGTATGTGGTGTAGAAAGTGGCGGAAATAATTGCTATGCCCAAGCCAAAAAAAGACGCAACAAAAACATCCTCATACAGACCGATTAGCCTACTCCCAATTCTTTCCAAGTCAAGTCTAAGTCTATGAGAATATTGCTATTTAAATCACCGCAACACACGCAAGAGGCGAGTCGTATGGAAACGAATTTCTCGATACACACACCAAATCAACCTCCAAGCCCTACAACAATTACTTGAATTCTTCAATTAAATTTAAATTTTCCCTCTTTAATAATTTATTCATAAACTCCGGGCACCCATTAAACTGACATGTTATGATAGGACTTCATTGAATTACTTCCGTGAGTTATTGTTTTCGCTCGAACTTCAAGTTTTAAAACAAGTTGTGCTGCCACAGGTTTCATACCCAGAACATCTGATAAAACTTTTATGCTGTGAATGAGATAATATGCCAACATTAATGACATCTCTATTTATGATTCAACAGGGCCCTCGTCATTTTAAACGTTTCTACGTGCTATTTTATCAAAGCCAGATTCAGCTAAATACAAATTTAAGGTTTTTAGAATTTCACTGAATGTTATTTTCCATGTAACTTCTTTGCGAAAATATGTTTTTCATATTTAAAATAAACTTTCCTGTTATTTTTTGAACTCTAAAGAAACGTATCCAAACGATAGTCATCAAACTGTTATGACCGGAAACCACAGGAAGACGGAAGAGTATATTCAATCGCCCGCTTACGATGACAGTGATGAAAAATTCCTAAAAAGGGCTCTCACTCCGAGTACTAATGGTCGGTGGATTTAAACTTATATGATAAAAGCCTTGTTAATATTAAAGGTAGATCTACAAGTGATTTACGGGCTATTAGTTGTTGAAAGTAAAGATCTACTAAAACCGATTTTTTTTAAGTGAAACTTCTTTAGTGACACATCTGACAGTTTTTTGTTACGTAAAAGGGGAAGTGACAAAACGGATGAGAAATGAGAATGAGAAATTTTCAACCGGAAAACCGACAATACAAATACAATTATAAACCAAATCCTAGACCTAATCGATTTTTTTCGAAAAAGAGATTTGTATAAAGATTCCAGGAGAAAAAAATTAAACAACATATTTCTGAAAGAAGACGGGCGAGAAAAATGTGGCAGCAGACTCAAGCCTCCAAACCAAACAAAACTGAACAAACTCTCCCAATAGCTGCCAGGTCAAAAGGGAAATTAAGATGTTCAAAGATGCTTCAATCAAAAATTTTCCTCAAAGGATTAACCGAAGACAAAACAACATTTTATTCGGTATCGAATATTACCGAAAATATTATACGACCAGTTGTGCAAATACCTCCTATAAAAACAAGCAATGGAAAATGGGCCTATAATATCTGAACTATTCAAAAAACTTTTTACTAAAAGGCTCAATGATATTATTAATCGAAAGAACCTCATTCCAAACCACCAATTTGGGATCAGAGGTTTCATTCATATGTAAATCAACCATTAGAAGAGAAAAAAGTATGTTCTACCGTTTTTCTTGACATTGCATTGGTCTTCGACAAAGTTTGGCATGAAGGTCTAAATCATAAATTAATATTTATTCTAACAAAATAATATGCTGCTATCTTAGAATCCTATTAAGGGAGAAGATTCTTTAAAATAAAACAAGAAGACTATTACTTAGAGAGAGTCAAGGCCGGAGTTCCACAAGGCAGTGTCTTGGGTCCTATTCTCTATCTCTCATTTACTAGCGATCTCCCAAAACTATAAAATAACACTTTGGCAATATTTGCAGATGACTTTGCAATATTAGCGGTAGGAGATCTTCTAACTGCTAACACGGCTTTCCCGAACCTCGCTATCCAGGGACGTGGCTATCTCTGGATCAATCAATCATCAACTAGATTGACCATATTACGATTGATGGCAGGCACATATCTGATATTCTGGATATACAAATTCTCCGAGGAGCCAACATCGACTCGGACCACTATTTTGCGACAGCCAGGTCACGACTACGAATATGCCAGGCCCAGAAAAATCGAGTAAGGCCAGCGGCATATTACGTTGTAGTGCTACAATCGCAAGAGACCGCCAGAGCCTCCGCCAATCGCATGTTCTTCGGAAAATCTTCTAATACCTGTACAACCCGTGGATACTTAGCAAGCAAGAGCAAGTCTTAGGGAGCGCTGTTTCTGAGGTACTGTGTTTCAAAATACCGCCAACAAGAAATCTATGGTTTATTGACGAATGTACGAGGGCTCACGCAGCCTTGCAACAAGCATAGCACGTGGCACTGCACAGAAGGACAAGAGCTGCTCGTGAGCATCATGTACAGAAGAGGGAGGGAAGAGCATAAGCTTCTTGAAGTGATGGAGAAATGCTGTCGTAGGAATTATTTTCGGAGCTTTTATCAAAGAATAAAATAAGCATGCCAGGGATATAGTAGTAGATTCACAGTCGGTACTAAGAATCAGAAAACTCTACGACTATTCCTGCAGGCTGTATACCGGCGATGACGAAATAGATTTGTCAGGCAAAATGACGAAATCACAACGGATGATGATAGGAGAAAATAAAATGCCGTCTCCTGACCTGGACGAAGTTAGGAATGCTTTTTCTAAACTTAAGTCTACCAAAGTTGCTGGAGTAGACTAACTATCTGCCGAGCTCCTTAAGGCAGCTGTAGATGAATGGAATCTTAGTATCGTTTGCCCGATCCACAAGAAATGAGGCCCTTATGTCTACGTCAATTAAAGAGGTATGAGTCTCCTCAACATCGCTTACAAGATTTTCTCTGCTGTACTGTGTGAAAGCGTAAAATCGTTCCTTCGACTTGGTCTATAGGTATATCAGTGTGGTTTCAGGCCCGGGAAGTCCGAGCAAATATACACACTACGGCAGATCCTGGAAAAAACCGACAAGTTCCAAATCGACACTTACCATCTATTTGTCGACTTTAATACTGCATATGATAGCGTGCATAATGACGGGCTATACAGCGCCTTGTCTAGTTTTGACATGCCTGCCAAACTCGTCAGATTGTGCATGATGGCATTGGACAACTCTCGTTGTTCCATTAGGTTCGGAATGGACTTAATCGAGACCTTTAATGCTCGCATATGCCGATGACATTTACAATACATAATTGGACGAACTCAGCGAGATCTTAATGGGGCCTCTACGAGCATTGAGGCAAAAACAAAGTACCTATATGCTGTCATCGAAAAAGACACGAAGCACCAGCGCCTTGGCCAGAGCATACATATTTGCAAGCGTATTTTCGAGGTAATTAAGGATCTCATCTACCTTGGCCCCGCAGTGACATGCATCAATGACGCCAGTACCGAAATCAAACGCTGTTGCTTTGGGTTCGGGAGGCAATTGAGAAGCAGCGCTCTCTCTCTCGGAAAACCAAGGTTACTATAATATAATAGACCCTTATCATCTCGCCGCTGCTTTACGACGCTGAGACATATCCCTTATGGGATGGGAAGGCCCAAGGTCATTTGGAGAGATTTTCGGCCCAATCTGCTTAAACGGGGAATGGAATATGGGCTGTACAGCGATATGAACGTAGGACAGCATCTAAGATGGCTAGGTCATGTAAACCATCAGCTCATCATCAGCTGTAGAATTAAAAGACTTTTTTAAAGCAAAATTTGATTTGATTACATCCTATAATCCTGCAGAAGCAACCACAAATCATGGAACAACATATAAAATATAGGTATACATTTGACGCTAGAAAAAAAAGTTCAATATTGAAACAACATCTACATCTAAAGGAGTTTCACTTCAATCCTGAGCTTATGTCGATGAAGCTCACACACTTTTTTTTGTAAATACTTCTAAAAAGGTTTTTTTTTTCAATCACATTTTTTAAAGCAACTCCTTTTGCAACTTAAATTTTTCCCTTAAAATGCTTACGGCTTAAATTAAATTTTCCTGCGCTCTGTCAATAGCACTTCCGTTGACGAATATGTCGCGAGTCCTTGTTGATTCAAAAAGTGAAAAGGATCATCCGAAATGACAAGATAAACACTTTTATTCAAAAGGTAAATACGTTACCTTGAATTTTGCACCCCGCAAATACGTTCAATCATCTGAATGTGTCTCTGCCCCTGATTTCAATATTGTATATTCCATTTTGTTGGCCCATTGGCACCAACGAAAATTTCCTCCAGGGGCTATTTCAATATTCCAATCACAAAAGTCATCGAAAATATGTTCAATTCACTTCAAAACGACACACCATACCAGCATTCCCGATTGTTGATTCGCATTTTTCTTTCTTTAACACGACTTGACTAGGACCCAATGCACAATGCCCAGAGCTCCCATGCTCTGTGCGCCCTTTCATCATAAAATCAATTTAATCAACAATAGAATTTGGAGTACACGAATTTGCATTCATAATCGGCAGTGAGTTTTGTAAGATGCAGGATCTGACCAAATAAAGGATGAGGAAAAAAAAAAGAAAAAAAAACGAAAGGTAGTCGAAAGGAAACGAGTTGTGTCCTAATTCAGTTACTACTTCGACGATGTTTCAGGCTCCATCGGTATTTGCCTAAGCGGACAAACAGAGGCATTGAGATGGAAGCGGGAAGAGGTTGGACCACTTTTCGATGGAGCTGTAAAGATGAGTTGTGCTTTCTAGTGTAGATGGCTTTTCTTATTTGCATATTGGGAATGTCGATTGATTTCTCTTCTTTTTGCTTTCTTCGTTGTTGGCTGGCTGATGCCGGATAGTGAGGGATATTAAGTGAATGGGTTGCATAAGGTCGATTTACAGACCGCTCAGGGGCGTTAAGGTTGTCATGAGGGCGCTTGGATCAGACTCTCTTATTGATAATATTTAAATGTGTCTGAAAAGAGCAAATAATGTATACAGAAACTAATAGAAACCTTTCAGCTCCCTACTTATCTCAATACCCAGCTTTTATATATTATCACTTTTAGGAAGTTCTATTGAAAAAAAATAATAATTTCATGGCCCCCATCACATCTAATCCGCTCCTGGCTTTAACGATTTTTCTTACGAATTTGTTCGCAATTTTTGTGTGTAACTTGCACTCATTGCCCGAAAGCCCTTAAAATATTTATTTCCAAGATCACGTCGCCCACCAGCCCATCGACGCTTCACCTAAGGTGTGTCAACAAGAACCAAACCAACCGCAGCAAAAAAGTTTTTGAAAAAAAAGGAAAATTTAAATTCATTTGAATCAGTTTTGTAACTATTGAGAATGAAAAAAGGATTTTGCCCCCATCGACAAGGATCCAATTTGAGTTTTCCAATATTTTTCTAGTATTTACCCAGAATTTGAATTATTTTTCATATCGACGCGATGTGGACGTTTTTTTCCCTTTTTGAAAAAAATTAATAACTTTTTTCCGCGTTATCCTTTGTTGAATATTTAAAATTAATAAAAAGCGTGCAATGAATAAATCCATGAGCCGTTAAGAGGTGTATATATCCGTGAGATCGATGATTGGAGTTGGCGACAACTACGCCGATGCAAATTGGCCACAATTTCAATCCATAAAATGGGAAAAAAGGCGAGATTCGAAGGATAAAAAGGATAGGAGAGATATGAAATTAAAATAGATTGGATGTGTCACGGCAATCGGCTCCGGGATTGGATTTCGGGTTAGTTTGGAAGGGACGATAAAAAGAAAATCCTTGTTTGATGCACAATTGAGGGATTAGCAGGATGCGATTGGATTAAGCAGGAGGGAGAGACCGAAGTTTTCTTCCACTTCTTCTAGTGCGAAATGGGAGTTAGATGGAAGTAATGTCTGGGTGTGGAACGTGAGGCTTTTAACGAATTCCTTTGTCATCGTCTACGAAGATGTTGGGGGACGTGCGTGGCGATGACCCACGGATAACACAAATGACTGTGGAAACATAATGCCAACGCGGCATTAAGGCAGCGACTTATACTGGTTGCGTGTGTAGATGGTGAATGTAGCAAAGGAATTCCAGTGGCCACACCATTACGGTATATTAAGCACACAAGCACTACTTTCATCTGACCCGGTTTAACCAGAAGAACAGGATAAGGATAGTAGAAAAGTAATGAGTCATAAGGGAGTATATTCCAACGTACAGTGGCACAAGCAAGAGGACATTGGATTCGTAGTTTTATTCCGTAAACAATAGAAACTTTGAAATATTTTATACGATGGACTTTAAATTTTTTTTTTTTAATTCGTGCAGGTTCAAGAGTGTTATGGTGTTTGTCACACAACCTGGACGGGGTGCAGATGGTTTGTGTTCGTTCACTCTCCGGGGGTGGTTGTCCTAGATAGGATGCGATATTCGACTGAATTTGTCGCATTGGTTGTAGTTCACAGTATTTGGTTTGTTTTCATGCCATTAAGGTATTATATTGGAAATGCACACACATAGTATGAATTTTGAATGAATTTGTTGCGAGTGTTGTGCCGGTGAGGCGGCTAAATGTAAAGATTTCCGTACGTCTACGTAAAATTCGACTCTATTTCTGCGTCAACTAACTTGTACAACAGAAAAAGCTTCATACAAGTCTCGTGGCTAATTCTTAGTCTTAGCTAAAATTTAGTCTTATCTTAGTATGATAAGTAAGGTTAGGTTAGGTGACTTCCCTCCGTAAAGCGGTGGGGATCACTTAGACCAAGATTGGTTCATTGTGCTCCACTAGTTTCAATAAAATTCGACAGTTTGTTGATTCCCATTTCGGATAGATGCGTTAGTTCATCAGTATTGACAAGAATACTCCCAGAAATCGGCTTCTTGAAGAGGCTAGGGCAGGGCAATTGCTTATGACAATTGCATCATAGCACCTACTGCAATAGGTATTATATAGCATTCCTAATCTTATGGCATGTTTCAAGGTCACGCCATCTATCACTACGTCCAGGTACCTAGCACAACGTTACAGCGCATCCGCTTGATATCTCATTGAGAGATGTGCGGCAGTACCCGCCCAATTTTGATCTTATTGGTGATTCGAGTGCTTTTACTGCTGCTTGGATATCTGAGTAGATGACGTTGTCTCTATTGTTCATCGATCTCACAGACAGCCAGTGGGTAGCCTTACGAATTGCCGTCTTCGTACGAGTATATTTCCTGTGCAGTGCCTTTTCTTGGACATTCATTCCCCTCCGATCGTCGGTTGGGAATTGTTGTTTTTTCAAGGACCTCGAAGTGAAGGGTCAGGATAAAGTAGTCCCTGATCACTTAAATCATTGCTTTGGCATAGAATACCAGCGTAAACTTCCAATCCAGCTCAAGTTTTAAGACTAGCGACACCCACCATCCTTCGAACTTTACTAAGAAGTATGGTGTAATTAGATCACAGTTCCGGCCACCAGACTAAGTAGCCGTACATTAATATAGGTTTAACAACCGCGGTATATAGCCAGTGTGTAATATCGGGTTTGATAACCTCTCTGGCGCCCAAGAGTTTTTTGCAGGTGTATAGCGCAGTTATTGCTTTTTTGATGCCTTCTTCCGCATTCAATTTCCAGTTGAGCTTCCTGTCGAGTATCATTCCAAAGTATTTTGCGAATCTAAGGTAAGTCCCATTGAGTTTTGGTGGAGTGATCTGCCGTTTTCTTGTGAATGAAACTAGCGTTTTGAAGGGAGTTCTCTGCCAATTTGGTCAGCTTTCCTAGGGATTTTTCCATCAAAACTCTGATTGTTAGGAGATGTTTCCGCTAATTGCTAGTGCAATATCGTCCGCATACGCAATGACTTTGCAACCGCTGTCCTCCAGGGATAAGAGTTGTTCGTGTACAACTAGCACCCACAATGGAGGCGATAGTACTCCTCCTTGTGGTGTGCCACTTTTTGTTTGCCCTTATTGTGTGGTAGTAGCCGAATTTCGAATGAATCAACCTGCTTGAAAATATTTGTTTGATCCATAATATTATATTGCCTCTAACCTTTTGCTTAATGCATTGGTGATGGCTAGTGGTTCTATGTTGAAAGTTCCTACAAAATCGAGGAAGGCAATCGTGGTGAATTTTTCGTTGGAAAGTGATTTTTCAACGGTTCCAACTATCTTGTGTCGAGCTGATTCCGGCTTTGTTGCGATTTCGAAAGCATACTTTCTTGTAGGTTTCCACGAATGTGCAAGCCCACCAGTCCCTATAGCGTCTTGAGAAGAAAGGAAGCGTGACTGATGGGTCTGTAGCCTTTAACAGTTATGTGGAAGGTTTATCCTGCTTTTAGTATAAATGTTACGTTTACTTCCCTCCAGGATAGTGGTATGTAGCCTCAGTCGTATGAAAAATGATTTTTGTTCTCTCTACCTGAACTAGAAACTTCTTCTTGATTGTTCTTAAAATATGAGCAAAAGCATTTTTAAACAACGTTCGTTGTTTCGTAATAAAAAAAACAAACCGCAATTTACTTGTCTGGTCTTACTTCGTTGCCTAGGTCATGTTCTTGATTTAAGAAATTGCCTATAAATTATTACATTGCTGAAAACTTTGATCTTTTTGTTTTTAGAACAAAACATGACTGATAAATATGAAACGCAAAAAATGTTGGCTCTTTTCCTACCATAACAAAAAGCAGGTTCGATCTTCTGAACAATGTACTGCGCTCTGCATTCTGGCAGACGTTATATGCTAAAACGCTTCTAAAGCATAGGATTTGTTTCATGGAATCTTACGAAAATTTCGGTTATAATCACATATACAGCATAAGGAAATCAAAAGAAATAAAAAAATAATAGAGCTTAAAGGCAAAAGTAAAAATGCCTTAAACACCTTATCTGAAAAGTCGTTACAAGAACACGCATAGAAAGGTCGAGTGGGAAATTAAAATGCGCCTTGATAGCCAGTATTAGTTGTACTGAATATTGATGGTGTTGTAATGTATAATTTTTATTTTTTATTTCAGTTGGTCAAACCACGATTCCATGTGGTCGTATGATTATACAATTCACCTAAGAACGTATATGCCCGTAGTGTCGATGGTATCCCAAGCTTCACCTTAAAAAATAGAAAGGTACATAATTATTAATTATAGGCCGATTTCCTTATTGTATTTTGTGCCAATAAATTTTCAATAACTGAATAGAATGTTGAGTCAAGAAAATATTTCAATGTTAAATGTTGAGGTCTATAAATTTGGGCTTAGGGATGGGCTATCTTTTTCGATTAATCTTCTAGAGTTCTGCCCTTTAATAAGGAAAGGATATAATGAATAAAAATAATACTCTGGCAGAGATTACCAAAACGTTTGATATGGATGACCACAACACACTCCTGAACACGTTACTTTTTTAAGGTTTCGTGTTGTACATCATTTGGTTTGTGTCTTACTTGAAAGAAAGAACCGAAGAAAATAAGGCAAGGGCCGTGTTTACTAGCACAATAGTATTAAATTTAGACGTACCGCAAGGATCTGTTCTTGGTCCCATTCTGTTTATATGATCTATCTATCTATCTCAATGATCAATCCAGCCTTCGCAGGTAAACTTTTGCGGTATTATACTTGAGATAATCCTTTGAAGAAATTGGCTAAGATATACCATGATATCCACCTACTTGGAATCCTGTTTGGCGAATACAAGCTAACGTAAATAGCAAAACCAAATTAATATTTCTTAAACCTTTCCCACGTTTCGCAGTACTCACTTTAGAAACGTCTGCACTATATTGTCTTCCGAGTAATTTATCAAGCTGGTAGTAGTAGTAGTAGTGATCCGCTGCTTTAGAAACAAGTTTAAATTTAGAAAAACATTTAAAGAATTTAACAATCTAGTCATGTACATACATTGCTTCGTAAAAGTTAACTCTAAATTCGTAAAGTCAACGGAAGTGTATCGCGCGCCATGCGATATGTTCCGCCACCTTGTTGAAACCAAAGCTCTGTCACGTCAGTGCCATTCAACTGAGGAATGGAAAAGTCAGAAATCGTGCTCTTATAGCGCTGAACATTGATGAAAATATTCTGGCCGGCATCGTCCTTAAAGAAACATAGGCCAATAAAGCACACCAAACAGTAAGTTTTAATGGTCATAAGAGCATCTCGACAAAGGCTTCTGTGTTTTCTCTAATTCGAATTCGACAATTTTGCGTGTTTACATATCCATTTAACCTAAAATGGGCTTCATCGGAGAACAAAATTTTGTGCTGAAAATGAAGATCAAGCTGAATCATGTTTTCGGCCTATAGACCGAACCAACGACGCGTATAATGGTCACCTGGTTTCAAGCTTTTCACAAGCTGGATCTTATAAAATATAAGCCAACACGTTTTCGTAAAATCTTCCTCAAAGTGGATGAGCATAGCTCCAATTGCTGTACACGATGGTTAATCGACTCATTCGGATTCTCCTTAACACTGCCCTCCACAACGGCAATAACATCTTTTTTTCGCAGTGTTTGTCAGCTTTCATCATGGTTTTCAAAATAAGTTTGCACAATCTACATACATTATTCTGACATTGATTAATTTTTTGTAGAATGGCGAAGTATGCTAAGTACAAATCAACGTTCAACTATTAAATTCACAATCTGTGGAAAAAGTATTATCAGTTTAAAAACCAAGTCTCTAAAAAGCCAACCTTCATATGTATATGTTTGTATGTTTACGTGTCCTTTTAAGAAATGTCGTTTTGAGATTTTCGATTGCTCATAAAGTTTTGCCTATATTCGTCCGTTTGCCTTGACGGTTTTACTTAGATAAAGCTACAGTTCGGGATAAGCCTGGACCTCCACCAATGAACCTTCCCAAACGGCAGTGTCTTTAATTAGCTGCTTCTCGTGCCGGACATTCAGTTGTCGATTTTTTCCACCTTAAATGTGCTCATCCTCTGCTACGTCCTCCTTTCATATTGCACACTAACACTCTTCGAGGTGGAGCAGTGGTACCGCTCTACATGGCTCAACCGATTTAGAGGTTATGCTCGTATGTATCTGTAGACGCATGACTAAAGCGATATCACTACACTCTCCGTTAACGCAAACCATAACTTTTCTTTTCATAGATAATATCCAAGCACCTAAACCATATAAGTCAGGAGTTATTTTAATTTTTCGGTTTAAGATTCTACTTGTTAATTGTCTCTTGAGATCAAAAAAGAGAAGGAGTAGTTGGCAAGAGTTATTCATGCTATGAGCCAAGATATACAAAATAATACACTAACTCAAAGCTATAGCTGCCAAAAATGACATTTAGGTCGACTTCAGTATCTATATCGCTACCCTAACCTCGTGTAATTTGGATGAACGGAATTTCTTCTTCGGCTTCGCCTGGTGTGAATGGTTCATTCTGTCTAATAACAGCAGTTTGAGTTGAGCAGTTGAGTCTCTTTCAATTCTGAGCATCGACTATTACCTGTTTCTCTAGTAATATAAAAAAAAAAAATGGGATCAGCTCGCCGAAGCCAAGCTACAATTCCAGGTCTTCTACCTTGAATTTTGCAAAATTTTACCTGGATGTGTCTAGACGGACAGACGGGAAAGCCTTTGCATAAGTCTTCCCTATCCCAGCTTTGCAAGGTTGAAGACTAAAACGAATTCAAATGTCAAGGGAAAACAAAGACCAGACGGAATTTCTAACTGAAGCCAGAGTTCCAATAGGAAGCCAACTTGTTCATTACTACTCTCCTAATAAGTTCAGAAAAAAGTCTCGGATCCGTCAAAGCCGGAAAATCTAGTACTTCTACTAAAGGGAAATAAGCCACCCGGAAACCCATCGCCATATCGCTCTATAATATATGTATATACGTCTGCTAGACATAAAGGGAAATAGCCTATATCTCATTGTAGGACTCAAGGAATATTCCTTGACCAAAAAATTCGGCGGACTATTTGTCAATAATGGTTTTCAGACGCAAAGGAAGAAACGACGTACTGATATGTAATTTCTTATATGTTTGGCTTTTTATATTCATTAAAAATACACAAAAGAATTCAAAACATATACTCTTTTTATTTAATTTGGTAAAACAATATTTGCCATTTTCAAAATAATTTTTAATAAATATTAACCACGAATACGTATGGAGGGATCCATAGGGCAAGTCCGAATCATTTTCGAATCACTTACTTATTTGAGCATATTAGTTGGTGTCATGCTTATGTTGTCTTCCATGGTTGCAATTGACACAAGCTTATCGGCGTAGATGAATGATTTGACGTATCCCCATTCAAAATAGATTAAAAGCGTCAAATCTCACGATCCAGGCCAACAATTCACCAGTCCCAAACGAGAAATGAATTGTTTACGAAACTCATATGTGTGGCACATAGCACCACCGGAACCATATGTTGAACAGGTCCGGCTCATGCATGTTGGATAAAAGAAAGTTAGAAACCATCGAACCATAGCGGGCGTCATTGACGGTAACGTTGTAATCACGGACCATAGACCGAGCTAAACGTTGCATTTTCCCGGCTGAATTGGCAGCTCTTGTATTGGCTGAAGTTGCGCTGATTTTTTTTATAAAAAAGCGAATCTTCCTCCAAATAAAATTTAACGTTGTATTTTGAAGTATTTTAAGCCAAGATCCTTGTGCAAAATCTTGCATACAGTAGAGTAACACAATCCCAAAAGCTGTGAACTGCGGGATACAGTGACTGGCGGATACAGCAGCAATATCTTCCCCTGTATATACTCTTTGCCATTGAATAGGTGGTCCGATGTCCAGCGTGAAATTGGTGAGAAATATAATCACCATGGCTTGAATTGCTTTCTCAGTAGGCTGATTGTGACGACTATAAACTGGTCGAAGTGTCTGGAAAATATTGTACACAGAGCACGAATTTTGATAGTCAAATTCAACAATTTGAAAGCATTGTTCATTGCCACGAATTATGCGTAGGCTGTCAAAAAATAGAAAACGTAAAACCAAACGATTGAAAAATCACCCTTTACAAAACTAGTCCAAGTATAGAGCCTTGAGAAACGCCTTTCGGAATTTGATGACAGACAGAGAAGTGACTATTAACAAGGACTTGTCTATGTTGAACAATATGCAGCCCGTGGAAGAAGCAAAACAAAAAGCATACGAAGCTAAATTATATCGAAAGATAAGTGCTACTCGTGGGCTAAACGAACAGAAAGGAAAGGAAGAGTAGAAGAACATGATTATCATGAATGACGGTCAAAAATATTGCCAAAGGATATTCAACATCCTCAGAGCCAGGATGGAAAACTGAGCCCAACACAATTCTATAACAGTAGCCTAGGAAAACTATTGAAATGAAGTTGAAGCGATAAAGTCTAATATTCCCTGTCAGACAGAGTCACCTACTCAATGCCGTCGAATGTATCGGAAAATATTCTTGCCAAGGTTAAGCCAGCAACTTATGATAGCTGGAACATAGTAGGGACCTGGAAACCTCGGAGCCTCTATCGTACACCCAGAGTTTTAAAGGGCCATAAAAAAAGACGGAAAATTCCTCCAAAACATTATTTATGAGATGTAAAGTTAAGAACAGAAGTTCTTCAGTTCTTGAATAGATTAAATATCATACCAGATCCCGAAGGATCCCGTTCTTCTTACTGTTGGAAACAGGTTTGATGACAATACTCTGTGCTCGCTCAGGCTCATTAAGCATTTTTACAGTCCGTAACATATTTTTAGAATTTCTTTTAGTGACACTGATCCGCGGCACTGTTTTCCAATGGCACTCCTGCCACTTGGCAATAACCAACACCAAACAGTAAGCCCGCTAGTGGCAACCCAGGGTGGTTCGGTCATGGTATTACTACTAAACAACGCCCTTACCACTCTCCGAGGTGATAATTACTTGCTTATTCCATTAACTGTAGTAGCGCACACATGTGCCATTGAGCCTTTCACCACAGATACGTTCACATGTTGAAAGACAATAACACCATTGGTTTCCATTTCATGCACGGCATTCATCCTTAGTCATCTTTTAATGACTTCGAGCTGACGACTCATTTTAATACCTCAACCAGCCACCCACAATCGCTGGCAAAAATATTTCCAAACACCAAAGTTAATAAAAATACCAAAATCTGTGAAATTACAATCGGGACGTATCAAAGCAGATGCCACCATACCACATCGCAACCTTCGCCTGCAATAAATCTCAGTGAGAACCTCCTTATAAGGTCACAGATACGAGAACAAAGATTTCTGTGGAACGGTAGTCAGGGGAACAGATCGTCGTAAATAACCGCATCGCAATTACAGCATCTTTGAACGTGTAGCTACAAGACGAAGAGAGGAACCTGCTGCCAATGCCATTATACTTCTGCGGCTTAGTCTCCACTCAACTCCTACAACCGCCGAACGACATTATTAGAAACCCAAAAAAGAAAACACGATAACAAATCTGAATTTTAAGGCGTTTTGCGTATCATCGTCGATCGTCGTACCGCATCCTGTCAATGTCATAATTCCCCTGCAGCAGAACAAACTCATATGGCAGGCAATAAAAATTCCTTCCATCGATATGGCAGACTAAATCATTCTCCGTTCCATGGTTCCGCTTTTTATCGTTTGGTTTAGTGTTTCTATCCCGTAACCTTGGTGGGGCGTTAAGCTCCTTTCTTTTTGTTCTTTTACTATGCGGGACAGGAACAAAATCAATAAAGGACGTCGACGAACGAAGGATAATATGGAGGACGCGCTCTGAAAAATCACGATGAAGTGAATTGCGCGATTACTGCTCGCCCCAGGTCCTACGGATGAACACCAACTTCAATCTTGATGTGCGGTTTTTGTATTTTTTTCTTACTTGCTTCTTTCAATGCGCTCCTTTCTGGTCGTAGTTGTTCTTGCGTGGTGTCAGGTTGTCAACAAAACCCTTCGGCGGACCACATTGTGTTCTAGCTCGGATGGAGATGTTGTGTTGAACTGGTCATTGTGTATGGAGGTCACATCCTGACAGTGACCAAGAGAAGACTATCCATGTTGAATTTTAATTAAGAACTCCTGGAAAATGCTGGAACCGAGGTGTGAAGGTGAAGAAGCTTTGAAAGCGAGGATGATAATAGAACTTTGACAAGAAGTTTGGAACGTCACGACTGTCATTGAGAGGACAGATGGGAGTTTTAAAAGGCGGGTCACTTTAATTGGGTTTCTATCCTTTAAGTAATGACCTGGGGATAAGAAGTTCTTCCAGTTGGGTGTGGGGCAGCGGATGTGATTGCAGGAAGAGAAATGTGGAAAATGTGATGTGGTTGTGGTATCAGTAAAGAATAGAAAAGTTAACGCGTCAGATGGGGAGTGTTTGATGGAAGTGTAATTATCCGCAAAAAGACATCATTTGGAGTGAAGTTTTCTCTAAGTTTTCAGGACAAAAGAAAATAAAAACTTTAAGGAATTACTTTACAACGACAGTTGGTATTGATAGTAAACTGTGCCAGAGACTTGTCAATTCATTACACTTTATTTTGTCCGCTTTCGAGGAGATGCTAGAGGCAACTGATTGAAATTGGATTATAGCTTATATGTATAGGCGAGGGGACGACAGTTGACCATTCTTTCCGATTCGACAATCATGGTCCTTAGTGGTTTGAAATTGAGCCTTGCTTTATCGATGATGACTTTGAGAATTGAGAACGTTCCTTATAGTGAGGATCAGACGCCCTCAGAACCTGCTCCACCATGGTGCACGCTCCACTATACATTTCTAACATATTCCTCTGCTTGATGCAAAGTCGGGGATTGCCATGTTGTCCAAAACGAAATTGTTGTCCTCAAGTTCCAGTGCAGCACGGCAAAAAAATTTAAGCGTTATCAGAATAGGTAACCTAACTATGAAGCTAGGGCCCATCAAGCAACTCTCAGTTGACATGATTGTTGTTATCTCCAGGTGGACAGCACGAACAGTGGCTCATGTAAAAACCACTAGGACTGTTTTGTTTATACCTCCCTCGACGCTGTGACAGCGTTGATCTTTCGATAGGTAGACGACCAAATGGTTTTTAGACCCCTTTGCCCCATAACTTTTTGCAAGTGACGCATCTTTTGATAAGCTTCTTTACCAGTGGCCTTCCTTTAGGGATCCAAAACCGGATTCGCAGTTGAGAGAGGACAGTCTCTTGCAGAGATCTACTCGTATCATGGCAGTCATTCACGATGAGATTAATGATATGTGACTTCGTTGGTAAAATGATGGGGTGCTTGGAGTCTGCCATCTATGGTAAAGGCTGAAAACGCCAACCTAACCGCATAAACCGTCCAAAAAGTGAAAGAATTGCGCAATATCCGAAGACCCTGGTACAGGCTTTGATTTATGTAACAAACAAATCTCATAACTGAATTCATTACAATGTTTGTACCTGATCCAGTAAGACTCTGCGGCAGTAAGTTCATTTGCAGATAATGGTTTAGACTCCTTTCTCTTCTCTTTCTTGCAACCATGTGCAAAATGGTGCACTAAGCAAGTAACCCGGCGTTAGCGATTCCAGGTACTAAATTTTTCTAAGCGCAAAACTGATTGAAACGCAATATTGGCGGAAACTGATTCTCCAAGCAAAACCAATGGAACCACAGACTTTGGTATAATACTTGCGTCATCACGCACATCTTTGACCTAAATTGGTCATTAGGCCCACAAGTGAGACAATCGAAAGCATTCGGCAGTTATTGCCCTCGTCAGGAGATCAGCCAAATTTTCTTTCCCGGAACATTGGTTCCAGTCAGATGATAGTGTGGGTGGCGAATCGCTAAGACATGACTTTGCACGAAAGGCTTCCATCGATCATATTCCCCTTGGATCCAATGGAGTACGATTAAGCCGCGGTAAGCTCCAATCTAGGTAATGTAAGCTCAATTGAACCATCTTCTTTAAGCTGAGCCACTCTGCTCTTCGGACACAAAAACCCAACTGTGCACCTACGGTACCGTAGGCTTTCATGCTGGCATGGGCAAAAATATGAATTTGTATTTTGCATGGAGACAATAGTGCTATAGCCCACCTTGGGGTAGTCACATCCTTCAACCGCAACAGGCTCTTGACGCATTCCTTCCACTCAACCAACAGCTCGACAGTTTCCCAGCACACTTTCTTTCTTCATATTGATTGAAATAAAATCTTTACTTTAATATCAGCAGGCGCAAGCATTCCTAGAGGATCGTAAACTCGGGCTATTGTCTGGAATACGATACATTTGGTGGTTTTGGGTGAGTTGAGAGAAAGCAAACTATACAGGTGCGAAAGGTAAGGCTATCTCTTCGCTGAGGACAAACGAGGAAAGGCCTAAAACTTTTTGCATAATGGGGACATTAGGAGAACCAAAACGTTCACGAATCCCCGAATTGTTAGAATTACATTTCCTAAACCGCATACTTGCGTTATTAAATCTCTGTAGCCTCCTTGCAAATTCGTTACCCTTCACTATCTGCATCGACGCTGATCACCAAGTCGTCCATGTAAAACCAAAATGATGGCTATCTTGATCCTTTTTTTTGGGACGCCAAAGATTTCAAGTGACCACAAAAAAAATTATGTCACTATCGTTCAATGCAGTTAGATGTAAATTTGTGCTGAGAATAGGAGAGGAGAGAAAATTTACTTTTGAAATAATATCCTTACCAGAGGTAGTATGCGGCCCTTCCACCAAAATATGGTTCCTGTTGCTCTCAAATCAGGTGAGATGCGTCTTTGCTTTCCAGTTACTATCGCCCAATAAAAATCGGAGCCTACAAGAACACTTAGCCTTCTTAACATTTTTCAGCCTCGATAGAAACATGTTATATATCAGCTGCACATGAACTTTCAGGGAGGGCTTCTACATGAATTTCGGGCACCACAACCGCTTCTAAGTACATGCTTTTCTTGCTGAACTGACTTATTATTGCAACTCTCACTTTGTCCAGGACAAGGAGATTGTTGCTTGCTTCCGAACTCTTCACCTTTCCAATGGATATGAGGTTAAGTCTTCGCACTATACTCTCAAGAATGTTGGTATGTTGACTGCAACCGTCAGTAATAAATCGAATTAAAATACCGAGAGCTGTCTTGAGAAAGACATTTGAATTTTCCCACATAGAATTTGCACATAAATTCATTGCACTTTGATTTTCGCAATTTATTTTGTTCACTACTGGTATGACTTTAGTTTGAGTTGAAGTCGAATGTTTTTAGTCCTCTACCTTACAAACCTGCGTGGGAAGATTTATGCAGAGGCTTTCCTGTCTGTCTGTTCTCAAATATCAAACAAAACTTGCGCGAAGTAAATGTGAATTATAAACATGAAACATCCGCCATCTAGTATTATTATATATACCATCACCTAAATGAACCATAATGACGACTAAACCCAATTCACGAACCACCAGTATTATTGTTGCCTATTCTTAGGCGTTAATTTTTTTGTTCACTAATTTAAAATACGCGTTTTGGAAATTCGCGAATAGAAGACCTGGAATTGTAGCTTAGCTCCCGGCGTGCCGATCCCATCTTGTTTGTCTGTTTCAAACAGGGACAACACGACTTCTTTCCAGCGATTTCACTTCCCGTTTTAAAAATCGCATGATGCCCTGTACCTGTTTGTCTCCAATTTGCGAAAGAGTGGAATTGATTTATGGTTCTTGTTGCTCTTGCTCATTTTGATAATTAGTCGGTAGTAGACAACGGAGTAAAATTGACTTGAGCATCACAAAGTATTGATGGTATTGAACTTGTAAAGCAGTGAGAGTACGACTGCATGCTGGAACTGAATTATATAAAAGACGTAAGCCAAGTACATATATTTTGGAGTTAAGAGCGATTAGCTGCTGCTTGTAGTTATCGAGTAGGCGATCTGAAACGAGAAACTGTTCTTTTAAAAGCGAACAGTCGCATCATAGCACCTCTCCGTGCTTTGGGAAACTTTACAGTAGTTCAGGAGAAAATGAGCAAGTAAAAACGAGACCTCTGAGAATTGATTCTTTATTACAAAAAAATCGCGGTAAAGTAACATAATTTAATGAGTATAGTCTTAAACTGACTGGTTTCAATCCAGCAGTAGCTTATTTGTATAAAATTCAATAATGAATTATGGTGTAATGTAATGTGAATGTTAGCTTCAATTCATTATATACAAAAATCTGCTTCTTAATTTTTAACATCCTCCGCCGGGCCAGAGGAGAGCTCAAGTGGTTACAGCAACTGAATAGGCAGTCGTAGGTGCTTCCCGTCGGGCAACATATTTTGACAAGACCACACCTTTTGGTCTCTTCCTAGAAATGCTTGCTCTACTATAGCCATCTTCCAGTTAATCTGTGGACTTGATTGACCAGGCACTAGTAAAACATCACCCACCGTAAGGTGCACTCATGAAAGGTTGGGCTTATAAGATATTCCAACTGCCGATTTTTCCTCAGCTTAGTTGTGTACCTCATACGTTGTTTCCAGGCATTTGGAAGCAAGTTCCTATCGGGCTCTATTGAAGATGACTCCAATATAAGATTCTTCAGTAGATTCTTCATTGTTCGGATTAACCGCTCCCAGAATCCGCCCCACCAGGGCGCACGATCCACTGAGAAGTTCCACTTGATTCTTTTCCGCGATAAAAATCCCTGTATGACTTCTTCGTCCCACAAGCACTCCGGACTCCTCAACTCCAAAGCAGCTTTCCGGAAGGTGCGAGCGTTGTCGGAAAGTATCATTGTTGGGACCCCACGTCTGCCAATTAAACGCCGGAGGGCAATTAAAAAATGTTCGGTGGATAAGCTTCTCACTAATTCTAAGTGTACGGCGCGTACGGCTGCACAAGTGAATATAGCGACGTTCGCTTTGGCGGCATCAGGTCCGTCATCGTAGCAATAGGACCGGCAAAGTCAACTCCCACGTTATCATATGGACGTAACTCTCTCTATAGGAAAAGGTGCAAACGGTTGGGAGCACCCCAGATTTTCTTACATACTACACATTCTTTAATTCGGCTTTTGATGACCTGCCGACCTCTAATGATCTAAAAAGTTGCTTCCGCAACTTCCCGAGGACAATATTGACACTGATAGATGACTAAATTAACGATATGCGATTTTGAAGGAAGAATGATCGGATGTTTCACATCCATCGACTCTTCCAGCGATTGTAGGCGACCGCCTAGCCTCAGGATACTATCATTACTACGACGTCGGTACTGCTTTGCCCCTCTGCAATAGAGAAATTTCGTTGAGAAAATGATTCCTTTGTACATACCAGAACCAGTGATTTTCTGCGGTCTGCTTTTCAATACCTTGCAAAGGCACTTCAACTGTTCTCCGTCAGATGTGACCCCCGATATTCTGAGTCTTCTTTTCGTATTTCGTACGAAGCGATATATAAAGGCAGCTACTCGAATCAAACGATCCCAGGTGCTGTAGTCGTGAGAGCGTATTACGGGATTCTCTTCGAGAACAGATGATGGGTCCGATTCAGTTAAAAGGGTCCATAAGCCCAGAGTGCTGATTTTTGAAGGACGTTCCTCAAGACTGCTCGGGTGAAGAGATCCGGTGGATTTTCTTTTCCTTTACAGTGATCCCACTGCAATATTTCTTTAAGGCGAATCTCGTCGACTCAGTTCTGGACTTAAGGTTTCCAGCGTTCCATTTCCTTGAATCCGACTTAAAGTAATCCTAGAATAGGTCGGCAAGAAATACTTCAGAGATTTTCGCAGGTACGAGTGCAGCCGCGACTCATTAGCGTCATTTCCTCTCAAAGGAGCAACTCGATTTTTTGCTCATAGGAATTAAAACTGACCTGTCCACTCAAAGCGGTGTAACTCAGATAGGCCACTGAACCATAAGCCTTTGTACTGCCGTCAGCGAAGATGTAGATCTGGATCGTGCCTTCAGATGATGGAAATGGCACGGCTGCTCTCTGGAATGTAATATCCTTTAATTCCCCAATCCCCCTAACACACTCGTTCCACTCGGTAAGCACCCGTAAGTACTTCGCTCCAGTGTAGCTTCTTTTTTTCAGGGTCTGAAAAAAAATCTTTACTTTTATAATGGAAGGACTAAGGATACCTAAAGTCCTGGCTATAATTTGCAGTACGTTACGCTTAGTTCCCTTTGTTGTACGTGAAATAAGTATAATCCCAACAGAATCCATTGATTCGTCACTGTAGGCAAACCAAGATAGCCCCAAACCCTTTTGCACATGAGGCTCGCCATTGGAATTCATCACATCTCGGATTCGGCTGCTATTCGTGTTCCACTTACGGAGATTCATCGATGCGCGTTTAAAAATGTCTACTGCTTCGCCACGGATATTGCCGCCTTCATCTTCTGCGTTCAAACGTATGACTAGATCGTCCATATACATATATACATCGATATTATCCCTTAAAGCAGCACAGGTCACGGCAAAATATTTTTCTGTACTGGCAAAACTTGCCTTAAAAAGCTTCTCGGCTCTCGCCGTTCGGAATCGGCAGAGTCTTGGTACTCTGGAACTTTTTCAAATTCTTTGTCCAAATCTTCTCCTTTGATGAGGCCTTTATTTTATAAAGCACACTAGTATTGACAACGTTAGTAGTAGTAACAATAGTAATAGCAGCAGTTCGAATGCATAAAATTTTCTCAACAAACACCTTGCTTTCATTGCGTCGAAAAGGAAGTGGTAAAAATGCGAACATACAAGAAAACCCTAAGCCCACACCCGTCGTTAAAAACTCACCAACTGCCATAATATGACCAATCAAGTCACACAAATCTCCAATTCAATACGCCTCATTAGATATATGGTTCCCCACTTAACTCTGAGCTCGAACCAAATTACTAGCAATTCATTCAAGACTTCGCCATCGACAAAGGCCTGCTTGTCACGCATTATTCATCACCAATTCTTCTCAAGGGTTCTGTGCGCATAAATAAATCATTTTCCATCTCTCAGCAAGTTGCGATTAAATCAATTAACAGTTCGCCCTCATGTCAGCGGCGCCCCAACCTCACTTTATCTTAAGGTCGCGTAATGGAAATTCATCTCAAAATCACACACACTTACTCGTGCAAGAGAAGCATAAGAAAAAAGAAAAACCAAAGATTCAAAGAAAAATCAAATTCATGGCCTTACCCTCGTCACACGACCTTAAGCATCATGCCGTCACACAACGTACCGAACGGGGTACACCATGGACGCCCTTACACACACCAGGCGCCCTCGCTCAAGTTCGATTCTTTTGTGCCACTCTCCCTGGATTTGGATTTTGTTGTCAAGGCATCGTCGGCATCTGGAATTTATTTCAAAAATTCGTGTCTGTCAGTTTTTCGCCATATCCCAATCTGGTCGGGATCCATTGAGGGGGTGAGAACCACCCCACCGCCTTTAGAGAGGGTTGCAACAAAAAGCTTTTGGTGGATATTTTCTTTTAACGCAAATCGTCGTGAGGGTAACCTCCATCATCGGAGGTGGCTCCGTCAGCTGGTAGCGTCATCATGCGTCAGCCTTTCATCCCACCACTTGTACTCCGGGTGAGGTTGTCAGCCAAGTGAGGTTGCGGCTTATCTGACACGCAACGAAATTGATTGTTGTTGCAGATATCTGTTCTTGTTTTCCATGCGTCTGCCATTGATTTCCAGATTCTTTGAACACAATCCACATGCAAATCGAGGGCGTAGTCGCTGACATTCTGTGGTTTTGCATGATCCAAATATCTGCGACGAAAGGATTTTATCATGTATCTCGGTGTTTTGTGTGACTTTCGGATAACTGGGCTATGCCGCTTCAGTACTGTATTCTGCGGTTGCGATGAAAATATGAGAAATATGTCGACATCTACGGATGAAGTTCGCTAATCGCTTTTATATGACGAGAGTGACAAGTTTAACACGACACAGCCAACCTGTACCCACCGCCGCTGATTGGTACCTAGAACAATGGATAACAATTTATTGGCATTCTAAATGGAAGCTACCGCGGCATGTGCGTGTTCCGTATGTGGTTCAATGAGAAAGAATCACTGCAGATGTTTCGATTGTAGTGCAAATTGGAGCAGAGAATAGGGGTTTCAAAATGAGAGCGTGTGCTGCATCGAAAATAACGACCACCAACGGGCGGATGGTGTTATGTGTTCGATATACTTTCCGTGTGAGCCGGAGTAATTCAGGGATTTTTCGAGACGCTCCGGCTTTGTCTGTGGTACGTGATTATGAAACATTTCAAGTTGTAGATTGAGTTTGGAGATTCTATTACTTTGAGGAAAACAGGATGAATACGAATGCGCGACGAACCGTGCCAATGGAACTTGATTGTTATCCTTTTGTTTCGAACATGAACTTCTGAGTTTAGTTCTTTTTCTACATGAAGACGTGTGCTTTAAATCATTTCTGCAACACACATCTGATGTGCTGTAGCTGTTCGTTTCAATTGACGAGGGCATGCTCAGTGGCCAAGGGTCGACATGTGCTATATTAAAAAATATTTTAGAAGGTAAGTAGGTGGTTGACCTTCGTTGAACCAAAAAGTTTCTGAATTTCTATATGCACGTTTCTGGCGATATCAAAACGGCGCCTGTTTAAAAGGTCTTACGCCCAACCTTTGATATACAACCCTTGTAAAGGGTGGGCCATCTAGTATTTAAATCATGGGTTATTTTGACACTGACAGCTGTTTCCCACTCGAAAATGAGTCGCTTTATGCTTGAACAACGTTGGGAAAAATTGAAAACTTATTTCCAAAGCGACTACTTTACGCAAGTTTGTGCAAAAAGTTCGTGAGACTCGTATGCTAGTAGAGCACCCTCATGGTCCCCGTCGTCGTATGGTGCGCACAGATGTGAATGTTGCTGCTGTGGCCGAGAGTGTGACACTCAATTGACGAACATCAACTCGCCATCGATCTCGACAGCTCAACATTTCACGCACTAGGCTGAGGAGAATTCTGCACAAAAATCTCGGATTATTCGCTTACAAATACGCGAGATACGATACTAATGGTGACTCTCCAATGTCCTATAGAGAAAATAACACATCTTTTAATAAAACGCGTCTGATGCTAAATGTTTTCTGTAAAAGGTATACTGGTCTTTCAGTCTGTCATATCAATGCTCAAAGTCTGGTTAGACACTTTGATGAGCTCAAAACTATCTTTGATGGTGGAAAAGTTGATGTGGTTTGTGTATCAGAAACATGGCTCTACCCGGGTATAAGCAACGAAGAAAATGTTATAAACGGTTACAAAATGTATCGGGCTGACAGGATTGGGAAAAGAGGTGGTGGAGTAGCAATTTTTGTCAAAACGGGTATAAATTCCAAACCAGTGTGTTCTTCCGGAGCTGGTGACTGTTTTGAGTACCAACTAATTGAACTCCAGTGCGGATCTGACAAATGCTTAATGGGAGTCATCTACAAACCACCTAATGTTACAGACTCCTCTGTTATTACTGACCTCCTTGAAAGGACCTCCTTACGGTATAACAACATTGTACTCTGTGGGGATCTCAATATAAATCTATTGAACAAGACGAACCCTAGAGCGCATCAATTTATGTCTGATCTAAATAGTCTCCACTTGTTCCCGGTAAACAACACCTTACCGACACACTTCAGTGACACCAACTGGACATATTTATATACTTTTACGGTCAACTTGATGCCCCTGGTTTCTCCATGCTTGATCTGATATTTCTCTTCTTTGACTTACACTCTGGCAGGTCAAATGAACCAAAAACCATTGCGTACAGAAATTTCAAATCAATTGACCATGGCTCGCTGATAAGGGATACCTTAGCCACAGATTGGCAAAGTATTTATTACATGCCTTCTGTTGATGAACAAGTAGAATCCTTTACATCAAAAATTAACAACCTTTTCGATAACCACGTCCCCATCTCTAGTCGCACGCTCAACAACAGAAAGTGCGAATGGTTCACTCGCAATATAGAATCACTTATCGAAGTTAGGGACAGGGCCTACAAAAGGTGGAAGAAGTACAAAACTCCTGAACTCCGTAATGAGTTTAGACAGATCAGAAACAAAGTTAACAGAGAAGTCAGAAATGCTAAAAGAATTTTTTTCGGGTCGAAGTTTAATCCTAATTTAAATAGCGCAATTCTGTGGAAGAACATAAGAGAATTAGGTTTCGGAAAGCAAAAACTCTCTGTCTCAATAGAGGATGGGATAGATCCTAACGACTTAAATATAAAATTTGCAGCCGCTTCGATTGCTTCAGACGCGCAGTGCGATAGAGTTGCCGAAATGCACATATAAAGGGTGTCTCAGTAAGAGTGCACTTTATAAAATTGGAATTTTTTTTTTTCATGCAAGTGGCAATTCTGAAATTTGACAGCTGTCACCTCTGTTTATTCCGATTATTAAAAATGGAGCGCTTTTCGAAAGAACAATGAGTTATAATTGTGAAAACTCATTACAAAAATGGGGAAAGTTACGCTGAAACCGCTCGCAAACTTCGCCAAATTTTCAGCCGAGAAAGTGCACCTAATGTGTCAACCATTCGAAGAGTGGTCAAAAAATTTGAAGAAACTTGGTCAATTATGGATAATAAGAATCCTTTGCGTCAACGTACCGGTCGGTCTCTTGAAAACATTGCTGCTGTAAACGAGAGTGTCGCCGAAAACCCGAAAACATCAATTCGACATCGTTCTCAACAACTGCAAATTTCACGAAGCACTACGCAGCGAATTTTGACTAAAGACCTCCACCTTCATGCGTACAAAATTCAGTTAACTCAGGAGCTCAAACCAACAGACCACGGAAAGCGCCAGCAATTCGTTCAATGGGTAATGGAGCAAAGTGAAGTCGATGCCAATTTTTCGAAAAAAGTCATTTTCTCCGATGAAGCGCATTTCCATATGAATGGCTTCGTGAATACACAAAACTGTCGAATTTGGGACTCAGAAAATCCTCATGCAATCCATGAGAAACAAATGCACCCACAACCAGTAACTGTATGGTGCGGATTTTGGTCAGGCGGCGTGATTGGACCTTACTTTCTTGAAAATGAGGCCGAAATTGCAGTGACTGTGAACGGCATTCGTTACAGGAATATGATAACGGACTTCTTGTAGCCTCAACTGGACGGCATGAATCTGGACAACATGTGGTTTTAGCAGGATGGCGCAACCTGCCACACCGCGCATGAAACAATCAGCAATGCAGCAACGATTTCCAGAACACATTATCTCACGAAATTCTGATGTCAACTGGCCACCAAGATCGTGCGATTTTTTTCTTTGGGGTTTTGTGAAATCTCGGGTTTATGCGAATAAACCCGAAACAATTCCTGAGCTCAAATCGGAAATCCAATGCGTCATCGGTGAGATACGAGATACGACTTTTTTGAGATACGAGACAGCCACATCTCTGTGCAAAAGTCATCGAAAATTTTATGAAAAGAATAATGGCCTGTCATCGGAGCCGTGGGGGTCATTTGCCGGATATTTTATTCCATACTTAATCGGAACATGTCTTCTTTACAATACAATAAAAATATCACAACTCTGTCATAAAATACTTGTTTTTATTTTAAAATGAAAAAGTGCACTCTTACTGAGACACCCTTTATAATGAGACCAATAATGGAACTGCACCTGCCTCATCACAAAGGTTCTTCTTCCAAAGAGTATCTGAACTCGATGTTCTCAAAGCATTTCGTTCTATAAAATCGAATGCAATTGGCTTGGATGGTATACACCCGAGGTTTCTAAAACTGATCATTCCTGTGACACTGCCAGTAATAACCTACATCTTTAACAACATCCTAACCTACTCTATCTACCCGGCAATATGGAAAGAGTCTAAAATTATTCCGGTCGTGAAAAGCGCAAACTGTAGAAACAAAGAGTACCGGCCGATCTCCTTACTCTCGTACATATCAAAGGCTTTTGAGAAACTCATGAGCCAACAAATCCACCACTATCTGAAGGAATTTGGCTTAATATCTTCACACCAGTCTGGCTTTAGACCACAACATAGCTGTACCACGGCGCGGCGTTGCCAAATCTAGTCGACGACTTACGAAATGAAATGGATAAAGGTCCCGTAACATCACTAGTACTGCTTGATTTCTCGAAAGCGTTCGATACGGTGCCACACCAAATATTATTAACTAAACTCCAAAACAATTTTAACTTTGACCTTACAACACTAAAACTACTAAGGAGCTACCTTAGTGGTCGTACCCAAGCGGTTTATGTTAATAATATAATTGCGAATTTCATAGAAACCAAGACCGGCGTTCCACAAGGATCTATATTGGGGCCGTTTTTGTTCATCCTATTTAACAATGACCTACCTGCAGTGCTAAAACACTGTAAAATACGCTGACGATGTTCAGCTGCATCTAAGCTATCCATTGGAATTGGCAAAAAACACATCAGAACGTTTCAACGCGGATCTTGCTTCCATTGTTGCATGCTCGAAAAATAATAAACTCACTCTAAATGCTTCAAAAAGTATGGCTATTGTTATCAACCGATATAAGCTAGAAACTATACACCTACCACGACTCGTTGTAGATGGTTCACCCTTAGACTACGTATCCACCGTTAAAAACCTCGGAGTTATATTTAACCAAAGACTAACTTGGGAAGATCATGTGACCATCACAGTTTCTAAGGTCTACGGGACGCTGCGAGCAATAAACCAAGTAGGAAACTGTCTTCCTTCAAAGACTAAAGCAACGCTAATAAAGACTTTGCTATTGCCAATTCTGTTATATGCTCACCCAGTTTTCTGTGCCCTCGATAGCTCCAGGAGAAGCCTTGAGAATTTCCTCGATTACAAAACACTGACTTTTCTATTCAACCTTAAGAAAAATAAAAAACCAGATTACCTTTTCCAAAGACTTGAGTTTGCCTCCTCTACCAGAAGCGCAAGTTTCGTCACTCCAACTTTTAGCACCATCTCAACTAAAAACCAATTCTTTGTTTATGCCATAGGACGATGGAATTCACTACCAATTCGTATTAGGAGAATTGCAGATATGAGCGACTTCCAAAAACAACTTAAACAACATCTATGCACATAATTTGTAATTAAGGATCTTAGGGTTTTCTCTTCTTTTTTCTTTTTTCTTCTCGTCATTTACATTTTATATTGAATAAAACCAAACCACTTGTATGTAACACAATAAAGATAACTGTATCTAAGTGTTCAACATATTATAATAAAATAAATACAAAAAAGAAAAGTCCAATTGACTCATTGTAGGTGCGCGACCATCCGCTTTATTATCGCTTCGCAGTTTGGGCCTTCGAGCAGCTTGAATTGGACAACGATTTTGGGCGAAAAATCATCTTTTCTGACGAGACGCATTTTCATTTCGGTGACTACGCTGACGGTGACTCTCGAGAAGCCAATGCATCTACAGAGAGCGACAGTTTGATGTGGACAGATTTTCTTCGAAAATGAGGCTGGGAACAACGTTTCGGTCAACGGTGGGCGTTACAGAGCCATGTTAACCGACTTTTTTTTTACTAACATTGAAGACATGGATTTGGACGACCTCGGATTCAGAGTAAGATGACACGCCATGTCACACAGCCCAAGCCACAATCGATCTTTTGCGCACCAAATTCCCAAATCGTGTTATCAGCCGTCTTGACGATGTTAATTGGCCACCTCGGATCTGCGATTTTACCCCTTTAGACCAACAATCCGGAAAGGATTCAAGCACTTGAGGCCAATATCTTCCAAGCAATCCGTAGGCTACAGCCCGAAACCATCAACAAGGTCTTGGAAAATTGGGGTCACAGAATGCGCTACTGCGAAGCTAGCCGAGGCGGCCACTTACGATGTTGTATTTCATACTTAATGGGAATATTTGTTCTTACTAATAAGGTCATAATACATTGAAAAATTTTAACTTTGTTCATTTTAGTGTATTTAAAAAAAAAAAAACTTGTATTCGGTCCACCCCTTACAATGTAGCGCAAAACAAAATCTTCGTTTCTGGGGCACTGGAAATCCGCGTGTGATGCACCAAGAGCCATTACATTCACTCAAAGCCACTGTGTGGTGCGGCGTTTACGCGGGAGGAGTGAGTGGGCCGTATTTTTTTGAGGACGCCATCGGCAATACGGTCACTGTTGCTGGTGAACGCTACATTGCCATGATAAACAACTTCTTACTGCCGGAATTGGATGAGCGGGGCTTGGTCAGCATGTGGTATCAACAAGACGGTTGAATCGCTCACACAGCACGAATCACAATGGATACTGTGAAGGAAGTGTTTCCTGGTCACGTAATCTCCTGTTTTGGCGTTTTGGTGTGGCCATCAAGATTGCCCTATTTAACCATCCCGGACTTCTTTCTTTGGAGCAACTTGAAGCCACGGGTGTATTTCAATAAGCCGCAGGCCTTAAGGAGAATTTTCGACAGGAATGCGAACAGTTTTCACCGAAAATCTTGCGAAAAGTCATGGAAGATGCGATAAAACGGGTACAAATGTGTATCAACATTGCCAGGCTTCACTTGAAGGATATCATTTCTTCCGCTCAACAAAAAAAATTTTATAAAGGTCCAGATAAAGAACCCCATTACTCAAAGTCTTTTTTTTTTATTGAGTAAAAATGTAATTCAAAAAAAAATTGGATGATTAATTTTGCGCCGTCTTGTTCATCGCTACCGCATTGAGCTAGCTGGATGGCGGTGTGCCTGGTATTCGAAACGTCGCCTGCAAGCATTTGTTTAGGTTAGATTGATTCCTGTCGAGTGACTCGGTGTAAGCTCAAAATTCAGCAAACGATTGAACGGTGGTACCTCACCAAATCTAATGTTGGACTGGCGAAGTCGGGGACGGAGACATTGGGCATGATTTGTCGAGTGTTCATGGAAAAATGGAAAAAGCATGTCACAAATTGAAATTTTTAACAGACACGAAAAATTCCAAAATCGTAAAGAGTGTGAGGGATGAGCTCCTTTCTAGACGGCTGTCGTAGTCAAGAACCGAACACCACGTGCTATGTACTGAATTCAGGCCAGGTTAAAGGTTAAGTTAAATAGAAGTGCTAAGAATTGTGAAGGTCAACCGGATGACGCCAGCCACTGCCAGAAATTGGAAATTATATCAAGCTAAACTACCCAGTCGCACCTGCTGCCAGATTACCGATGGCGTCACAACAATTCTCCAACCTCCTTAAAATCCCGACTTGGCCAGAGGAGAATTTTTTTTCTATTTCAAAATATGAGATCCTTCCTCAGAGAAGCTTGCATGCGTACCATTAAGTACCTTGCGCAATCTTTTAAAGATCAAAAGGATTATAGCCCCCAAGCTTCTCCAAGTCTGCTTGGCTAATTTTTCTTTGTTTTTGGATCAATAGGTTTGTCAATAAGCAATATATGCGTCACTAGGCAGCAAGAAGCCCACAACTGATTGTGACTCGATTGCATCCACAAAAAGTGACCAGGTGATGCGATCATGACCAAAATGATTGCCATGATACGGTCAATGGAGTTCGCTATCGTGCCATATTGGAAAACTATTTTAGCAAGACTTGGATGGTTTTCACATCAGTGATATGTGATTCCAACAAGATGGTCTGACACCGCACATATTTTGTCAAGCAATTGATAAATTACAGGAGAAATTCGAATCATGGTAAATGGTCATGTGATTTAACCTAATTGAATTCATTTTTATGGGGTTATATTTGGTCACTGGTTTATGATGACAATAAACCAACAAAGATAAAGGTGCTCGGAGAGCTTTGTGGTACACCAGTTCTAATATCTAAAGGTAGGCTTAAAACATCAATTATTTTTACAGCATGTTTATGGTTATTTATTTCCTTTTTTTGACATCAAACTTTCGCAAAACTTTGACCTTTAATTTTTGTCTCATTTCGGCAAATATAAGACTGCTCGTTCCAATAGCTTCGTAGCTCATAAGCCTTCCCCTTCCCAGTGCGATTCAAAATCAAGATTACCTGGAGTCGTTTGATGATAGTGACAACGGATGGGTATGGAAGAAAACTATATTGAACCAAGATCGTAGTACTGACCCTGAGCAAGCGAATTAGAAAATAAAGCAGATTCGTCTACATCTGAGTATTATTTAGGCAAGACAAGATAACAAATTAGTCAAAAAATCCTTCAAACCAATAAATAAGACAAAGAGCTCATAACATTGTTTTGCTGGATCAAAAAGGAAGAAGGTAAAAATGCCGAAAATAAGATAAATGGCTTTAAATTATATTTTGATACAAATATTAAGGTTTGATTCTCAAATATTTTTTTCTTTAATATACAATTTATTCTCAAATATACAAATTAATATATTTTCAAGGATAATAGCTGAAATATCTGCGTTTGAAGTTTATGTAAGTATAGGAATGTTTAATAAATTTTCCAGTACCATAAAAATTGTAGTAAGGATGAAAAGAATTTGACCTCGGTGGATGCCTTGGGAGAAGCCGGAGAAGGCTATGAAAGGGTAAGTAAGTAATGGCCATTTTCCAGGGTTCAAAGCAAAGGACATGCAATTTGTTGAATGCCGTATTGAATTCGTATGATATAGCGTCGACTTCCCTTACATCCTCCAAGGCTGCGAGCGACAGGTTAGTGGTTATATACCTGCATTTGAGGAAGTTATGTTATCTAGGGGAGGTTAGAAATATGCGGAAAAACTTTAAATTTCATACCATATACCATTGAGAAGGACTTTGAGAACATATGACCATTCGGACCCTTGATGAAATTCTCCCAGCGAAAGGGATAAGCTCAACAATTTTGGGAGAGAAAGGAGGGAGGGAGACTATCTGCGCTAGAAATCATTAAGTTGTTTTTATTTATTTTCAAAGAAGTTGGCAATCTTTTCAAGTTTCGTCATTGAAGGAGGAGGAATTTGGGTAGTCAACAAGCTTACTTTTGTAGTTGACAAACTAAAAAAAAGGTCTTTGCATTTTATACAGAGAAGATTAAATAATTAAAAAATTCCTTTGGGGATTGAAAACGAAGGTCGAGTGCCCATAATTTGTTTCTGTTGTTTCTCAGTGAACCTTGTACCAAGATGGGAAAGCCGACAAAATGTTCGTGCCGAGAAAAGGGGACTTCAAAGGAGATACAATTCATCTTTTCTCAATTGAATAACATAAAGTATCGATTTAGACCAGGTAATTAAACTGAATAAACCTTCCTTAAAGCATTCAATGATTTTACGGGTCCTTGCTTTATGGAAATCGTAAAATGTTCGAACCTTATGGGGAATAATGAAGAATGAGTGAAGAAGGGGAGTCTGGTAGTTATCGATGGTAAAAAGAAAGTGAAACAGAAGAATTAAATGGATCAGTACTTAAAGTGAGATCTAGTTGCCTACTCATGTAATTTGACATACCTCTAACTTATGAAAAGTAGAGTCAGGTAGACGATCTAGAATCATACATTCTTTGACAGGAGAGGGATTAGATGTATTGTGGCACAATGAGTCATTTAATGAAGTTCATATAAGATGAGGAAGACTGAAGTAACCGAATAGTAGGATGTTATCATATACAACAAATCACTTAAAATTTCACGACAAGTTCGTAGGACTCAAAAGGTTGTGTTGGCATGATGTAAAAACAAATAACCTTAAACTCCAACTTATTACTTATGAAGGCAGCCACTCCACTTATTGATAAAATATGTTTTCATTCTGTATGATATAAACTAGTGTAACGGCTTGACTGGCGCTGCAAATAACTGTGACCATGTTGTTTCTATGAATCTAATGGCACCACAAAATGTAATGTTAAAGTCCAGTGGTGGTCCGCCTGGACGTGGAGCTTCAGTGGGGTATAAACCAGTCTTTCAACTTAAAATTTTTCAAATTCTTGCCAGTCTTTCAATCTTTATGTTTTTTCTTTTATGTCGTAAACATTACTAAGAGCAGTTTCTTTTTAAAAATACAATAAAATGTATTATGATTAGGCCTGGTAAAGGTCTTCGCTAAGCCACATACTTTGGACTTGATCCAATAAATAAAAGAAAAAATACGGGGAAGGTCCTATGAGTTCTGTTCGTGGCGTTGATCCACTAACTGCTTCCCAGCCGGGAGCTTCGGGTTCGAATGCTGATGAGAACGCGGATTTTCCTTTTGTGTTTTTGTTGTGGTATTCTTTGTATCGTTTTTTTTTATTGTTTTATTGTTGATTCTTTTGCGTCACCAAAGGAATTTTTCTCCTACGTTCTCTCTCCTTGTGTTCTACCTAGCCGTAAAGTGTTAAGTGGTCCGATCGAGGAGCTAGCAGAGCGAGTAGATCGGAGGCTTGATGACCGGCAGAGGAAAGGGACAGCGAGGCACTCGAGGAGTTTGAGCGGGGACGTCAAAGCGCAAGGTTGGGCGCGATATTGGTTCTTAGGCGGTTTTTTTTTGGATTTTGGAGCATAGACTTCGACACGCAAGGTTGGGCCCGGTATTAGTGTTTTTAGTTTTTTTTGTTTGGTCGCGACGGGGAAAACCGCGCGGGTGTATTTAGAATCGATCGATAAGAGATCTAACGTAATTCGAACGGACCTTGACTCCCCTGAGACCATTCCTTTTCCCGGTGATTGACAAAACAAGGTAATAATAGAAGTGGGGAAAGTGAGAACGAATGTTCATTTAAAGAATAAAAGACGGAACAACGAAGGGGTTATAAAGTGTGTTTTTTATAGAGGTATAGAACTTTGAAATAGAATAAAAGAAAGATGATTTTTTTTAAATTGACATGAAATTGACTTTATTCATGAAAGATAATTTTCCGACATTATAATTTAAATATAACTTCTGGCATATGACCGCCACGGCTGGCTCGGACGTAGTCTAATCTGGAGGTCCAATTTTCGATGACTTTTTCCAACATTTGTGCCCGTATATCGGCAATAACGCGGCGAATGTTGTCCTCCAAGTGGTTAATCGTTTCGGGTTTAGACTAGCGACTTCACATATCCCCACAGAAAATAGTCAAGCGGCGTTAAATCGCACGATCTTGGAGGCCAATTCACGGGTCCGTAACGTGAAATTATGCGGTTACCAAACGTTTCCTTCAATAAATCAATTGTGGCACGAGCTGTGTGACATGTTGCGCCGTCTTGTTGAAACCACAGCTCCTGCACATCATGGTTGTTCAATTGATGAACGAAAAAGTCAGTAATCATGGCTATATACCGGTCACCATTGACTGTAACGTTCTGGCCAGCATCGTTTTTAAAGAAGTATGGACCAATAATTCCACTAACATATAAAGCACACCAAACAGTCAGTTTTTGTAGATGTAACGGTGGCTCAACATACACTTGAGGATTATCATCACTCCAAATGCGGCAGTTTTGTTTATTGACGTATCCATTCAATCAAAAGTGAGCTTCATCGCTAAACAAAATTCGCTTATGAAAATTGGGATCAACGGCAATCTTGTTTTGGGCCCATTCACCGAATCTACCCCTTGCTAGGTGATCCTGTGGCTTCAATTCGTGCACGAGTTGGATTTTGTAAGCACGCAAACCAAGATCTTTCCGCCAAATCTTCCATAAAGTGGATGGGCACATATCCAATTCCTGTGCACGATGGCGGATAGAATGATTCGGGTCTTCCTCTACGCTACGCTCTACAGCAGCGATGACTGCTTCTGTACGCACTGTACGACGTCTCTGTGGATGCGTATTATCATTTAGAGCAAACGTGGTCCGAAAACGTTCCATAGTTAATCGAATTAATTGTTCTGATGGACGATTATTTTGACCGTAAAATGGACGTAGTGCGCGAAACGTATTTCGAACACCATGATTTTCAAAATAAATTTGCACAATTTGGAAGCGTTGTTCAGGCGTCAGTCTATTCATGTTGAAATGCCAAACCAAACTAAAAATAAATCACTTAATAACTGATAAAATGGCCGCCAGTTAAAATAGTGTTGCCAACTTAAAGTTCTATACTTCTATAAAAAACACCCTTTATATATAATACAAAAAAAAAAGTGGAAAAAAAAGAAAAGCAAAAAGGAAATGTGTTACCGTAAATATCGAGACATACTAAGTGGAACAAAAAAAAAATTAAGATACATATTGTAATATATAAAAAGTCTTGTTAGTGGGCAACCGAACTATTAACCATTTCATCGAGGGACGACGGCGGACGTGATCAAGCCGGTAACAACAGAGTCCAGGCAGGTTCCAGGTTCCGGGTTCCGGGTTCGAGACCAGCAGTTTGGGTCTTTATCTTTTGTTTTTTTGTTTTTCTTATTCACTATTGTTTTTATTCTTACTATTATTATTACTTTTTATTACTTATTATTATTACCTTTGTGCCTTAGGTTTAAGTTGGTTAAGTTAAGAATAGCTAGGGTAGTTGAGTTAGTATAAGAATACCTAACATTTTTCCTGCTTGGTTTTCCGATTAAGTGAGTTTATAAAAAAAGTGAAAGTACAACGTCGTTCAAGTGGCTGCCTCGGCTGGCTTCGCAATAGCGCATTTAGTCATCCCAATTTTTCAATACCTTGTTGATGGTTTCGGGCTGTAGCTCATGGATTGCTTAGATGATATTGGCCTTAAGTGCTTGGATCGTTTCCGGATTGTTGACATAACATCGGTCCTTCACGGTTTCCCACAAAAAAAAGTCCAAAGGGGTTCAAATCGCTACTCCGAGGCGGCCAAGTGACATCGCCAAAACGGCTGATAACATGATTTGAGAATTTGGTGCTCAAAGGATCGATTGTGGTATGGCGCGCCATCCAGCATGAACCATAGGTCGTCCAAATCCATGTCATACATTAGAGTAAAAAAAGTCGGTTAACATGGCTCTGTAAGTTCCACCGTTTACCGAAATGTTGTTCCCAGTCTCATTTTCGAAGAAAAATGGTCCAATGATGCCACCATTCCACAATCCACACCAAACTCTCTGCGGATGCAATGGCCTCTCAACAATACCGTGCGGGTTTACCGAGCTGCCGAGATGAAAATGCGCCTCGTCAAAACAGATGATTTGTCGCCAAAAATCGTTCAATTCAAGCTGCTCTAAGACCAAAACTGCGAGGCAATAACGAAGCGGGTGGTAGCGCGCCTTCAATTCCTGAGTCAATCGGACTTTGTGAGCGAATAATCCGAGATCTCTGTGCAGCATTCTCCTCAGGCGTGAAATGTTGAGCTATTGAGATCGATGGCGAGTTGATGTTGGTAAATTGAGTCTCACCCTCTCGGCTAAAGCAGCCACATTCTCATCTGTGCGCACTGTACGAAGAGGGGAACCATGAATGTTGTCCACTAGCGTACCAATATCACGAACTTTTTGAACAAACTTGCGTACAACAGTCGCGGTGGGTGCTTCATTTCGGCCAAAACTTCTTTTCAAAAAACTCACTGTTTGGACACACACTCACTTTCAATATTTTCCAACGTTGTTCAAGCGTAAAGCGACTCATTTCGTTCCGCGGAGGTATAGTACTGACTTTCTGAAAAGATTTCAAGCCGGAAACAGCTGTCAGTGTCAAAATAAACTATGACGTAAAACAAAAAAAACCACTAGATGATCCATTCTTTATGGGTGAGATTGGCACAGACTGGTTACCCTGTCTAAGAGATATTATGGGATCCTCATAAGCGTCATGACTTTAAGCCATGAAAGACATGAGATAATTCCGGTTTAGGTGATGCCACTTTTCATAGATGTAGTGTTACCCAATTGTAATGGTCATTGTTTCAAGCACGGAAGCTATCCACTTGCTGATGAAGCTTTCTACCCCTACAACAGTTAGGAATTTACTGACGGATTGGGTTAACATAATGTTGCAGATGTCTTCAATATCCGTAAGGATTGCCAGAGTATATTCCTTGAAATACGAATCTCTTAACGGTATGTTGATTTCATTATGAATCAGTTCGCAGTATTTTAATTAATGGTTTGTGCGTTTAATTGTGGTTTGTTCCAAAAGAACTGAATTTTCTCCAATTGGATCATTGCAAAAGAATTGCCGAACACATGTTAGAAATAGTCAATTCGACCAAGCTTTCGATAGCTATTTTTTTATACCGAGCTAACACTGTGACCTCTTCCTATTTTTAAAACTCAAATAACAACTTCGTGGGACTTATTTTGAGTTGATTCAATATGCCCATAAACATGTTTGCATGACTGGAAAAAAATGTTCAACTTCAAGTGGAGCCAATTTTAAAGGTGGTGAAATATATGGTGATGTTTAATTGATTTGGGTTTTGTGTTGGCAGAAAGTATTCTCCGATCCGAAATGTACATACAAATCCTCTTTGAATGCTTGTTGAATAAGACATTACCTGGCGTACAACATATTGCCCGAATTCCTGATATGTATGCAGTATTCCTACCAATTATTCAGACTTGATGCCAGCAGCACTGGTTTCCATGCGATTTTCATACGAGAAAAGTAAGCCTATCGGAATCTCAGCATACATTCATCATGTCGTACATGATAGGTACCCGCCTGACTGTCTCTCCTTCGGCATAGTCATGTTATAAACCAATTATTACTCTGACTGTATCTATCAAAAAACTTAATTTTCCGTTTTTGGAATGCTTCATGTCTATGTATATGAATTATATTACTTATAGGGTCTGTTCCCAGATTATGAGATTCTGAATTGCCATGCCATATAGAAAGCAGTTTGGCAACTTGAAGAGTTTACGGAAATATTTATTCGTGAGAATTGGTGGCCAAGTCCTTTCATATTCTGTTGATATTGCTATCATAGTAGATCATCGACTTGAAATTGAAATGCTTGGCACGTTTTTAGAAAGCAGAACATAGTAAAGCTGGTATATAGGTATAGGTGGATTCACAGTAGATTTAAGATTTTTAAATTAAATAAAAAAAGCATTAGGTAATAAAGTAATACGGGTATTTGGAAAATTACTTTTCGGATATTCTTCGTATGGTTGCTGGTACTCATGGAATCTGTTCACCCCATTTTGAATAACACGCCAGGGCATAGCAGTGGCATTTTAAAGGCCTAGTTCTGTTGTGAGACTCCTGTACTATCATAATTAGAGGAGTGTTTCCTGGATTTGAGGAAACTTTAATAAGTTCCTTCGAATTCCTTTTAATTTTTGAACATAAACCAGGTTAAACAACACATGAGTCGTTGATTTTTGTCAACAACATTTCAAAGAATATAACAATTCCATGGCTCGTTTCTCACGGCCTACTTCCTTAGAGTATCCGGAGCACATATGTCTGTATACCAACGTATAATGCATTATTATTCTGTGTTAAGTTGTTTATGTTTACGTTTTGTTATTGGAAAAAAAAAATAAAAGCATTTTGTTGGTTATCACAATGAATTCGTATAGAAAAATCAGTGAAGAAAAAATGTTAAAATTGGGATCAATACACCAGTGAAAAATGGAACATCAAAAGCATTGCAAACAAAATAGAACAATGGCGAATATTTTGTTTTTATCTTTTCACTTATCATCTCACACCAGCTCCATGTCTGTCAACATGATTTGGCTTTTATGTGCATTCCAACCCACGGCAACGTTCCATCAATCACATCCATAAAAATAAATTCCGAGACAAAGACAGCAAACAATTTTTTGGTTGGATATTTAATAAAGTAGTAAATACTCGTATAGACGGTTTTTGTATGAAATTCATATCCAGTTCAGTCCTACAGATGCCATTCGGATACGCGCTATTCTCAACAGGAACACTTTGAACTGCTTTTCATGCTGCCAAATGTCCTGCTTATTAAAATATTTTATATACGAGTATAGTAACAGTGAGCAGGTGTTCTGTGATCCTATCGATGGGATGGGATCAATCAAATTGTTAGGCACTTGGATGGTTCAGAGGTTTGAGAGCAATATGTCTGCCCGTGAAATCGCTGCTCATCCATCAATTAAGTGATTGCATATTAGAAACAGTGTTCGGGCTTCGCGCTTTGTGGTTTTTTGCTTTTAGCCTTCGGTGGTATGATTAAAAGAGTACAGAGTAGTTAAGCCGACTTAATTGCATTATTTCCTGGAAGTGAATTCTTATTTAATTCTACACGAATTGGCGTTGAATTGAAATCAATAAATTTCGCAAACGCGAAACACCCATTCATTAAATACCAAAACCATGTGAAGCATTTAAACAATGGCCATTGTTAACTGAAGTAGGTGTTTATTTGAGTATAATGAGGTTTTCGAACTAGGGTCGTAACACAGTAGAGTCGAGTACAGACTACACAGTTTTATGTACAATAATTAATAGGATACCACGACAGGGTGTGATTCAAACCCATAGGAATGGTGGGAAAATATTTGTATACATATCTCACACGGCACGCTTATGCATTGGCCACTGTGGCCCAGAAACCCATCATGTTTGGCACAAATTGGAAATAATTAACCAGCAACATGACTGCTGGGAATTGTCACCTTTATATCGATGATATTAATTCTTTGGCAACCCGAAAACTACAATTTAAACGGGCAACACACAAGTAATCGATAGAGATTAAATTGTAAATAAGCTTGATTTTTTCACTTGTTTAAAAATATAAAGCTTTTTTCAACGTATCTCGTTGTTCCAAAATTCACTCGTGGAAGGTCGTCAGAAGTTATCAAAGCCTTGATAAGTCATTTTTTTAAAATGCTTTCTCGAGAAGTTTTTTTTTTTTTTATATGGTTCGTGCAGGTTCAAGAGTGTACGCTCTTATGGTGTTTGCCACACAATCCTGAACGGGATGCAGATGGTTTCTGTCGAAGATGTTCGTTCACTACTCTCTGAGGGTGTTTGTCCTAGATAGGCTTTTCGTGGGATTCAAATGAATTTGTCGCATTGGTTGTGGTTCACAGTAACTCTTTTGATTCCATGTAATTAGTGTTATATTGGAAATGCACACATAGAGTATGAATTTTGAAGTGATCCGATGCTGCGAGTGTTATGCCTCCGTCAGCATTTTTTGATCATCTCTCATTTACAACTGATGTTGTTTCACAATTTTTCCATATAGCAATTGATCTGGGCTATGGACAGACTTGAACTACAAACCTTCCGCTCAAAAGACGATGATGATTATCTCATCAGCTCCAGCTTTTTGAAAACATGATATATTTTCTTTTACTCTTGCTTTCGAGAAAAAAATTGGGCTCAGAAACTTTCAAATTCAGAAACCTTAACAGCCAAAACTGGCAAGGTCAAGCGCCAGTTCAAGCCTCCGGATGGCGTAAATTGTTATGCTCTAAACTCTATCTTTCCTTCTCAACCCACTTCCCTGAGCCTCAAACCTTGTCATTCTACAAGGAATCCTTGTAAAGAGGTTTTCTTTTGGCTATTTGGTTTCTCTTTACTCTACTTCTAACAGTTCACGCGTGATGTGTGGTATGCGTCAAAACTGAACCCCTTTGGAAAAATGGTTCGGTAGTCGTAGAGGCTCCATTACCCACGTCATGTTCAGGCTGGATGCGCGAGCATATCTTCTAGTCAACAGTCTACCTCAGCATCTGTTCACCGAGTGGGTGCGACTAAAGGCGGGCGTCTGCTTTAGAGCAAGCGGCTCGCTATATAAATGCTTCACGAGTTGATTCGGGCACCTGAAACCCGAACCGTATGATCCTCCACCATAACCTGCGGTTTTTCGTCCGTCCAATAAGACACAATGTAAAACAGAATCATCAATGAAATGGTAAATAGAGTATTAAACGGAAGATTAAACGGACAGGATTTAACGGCAAAGATATTTGGCTTTCAAACTCAAACCCGAATAGGTACGATTGGAATAGGCAGATTGAGTCAACTCTGCTCCGAGATACAACGATACTACCAACAGATCCCCAGACTCTCCGAAAAGAGGTGAAAAGGGCAAGACGGTTTCCAGACGCAAACTGGAAAGTACCTCAATTTTCTACTATCCCCAGCTGCGAAGAGATTACTGTTGGAGTACAAGCTCATCTCAGACAAGATCACATCAATCCGACTTTACTCGAAGTTCCACAACATCACGATCATGCAATGCTACGCCCCCACCGAATAAGATGATGACGAACACAAGGACGCCTTCTACGACCAGCAGTTAGCATGTCTCACGTCCTCATGTGATTCCAACGTCAAAGCAAGCTCAAGGTCGTAACCTCAAGGCCGTTATTGGTCGACACAGCCTTCCCGCAGAAAGCAATGGCAATGGAAATCGTCTTCTCAACCTTTGCTCAGCTCATCAACTGGTTTGGTAGGTGGCACCAAGTTCCCCCACAAAGCCATCCATAAATACACCCGACAGTCTTCGAACGGTCTTGCTTGCAACCAGATCGATCACTTCCTGATCAGCTGAAGATTCTATGGCTCTCTGCGAAATTGCTGGGTATTGTGAGCTTTCGTTCAGCTGCAGCCTACCATCAGGCTCCCGCAAAGAGATGTTATGACACCTAGCGGCTCCAGAATTCGGTGATAGGCAGGCAATTTGTGGGCAAGATCGAAGCGATACCTCGATTAGACACGACACCATCGCGGCCAGATCCGGTATGTGCCTTGAAGTCAAGTCCAACAGTGGGCTTTCGACAACACAAACGTGAGCGTTGGATTAGCGACACTACTTGGAGATAGATCGAGGCCAGAAGAAGAATCAAAAGTCAACTGCAACAACCCAGCTCACACGAGAAAAGGCGACAGATCCGAGCTGCATATAACAAGGCCGAGAAATCGGTCAAGCGCATAGAACGAAAGGACAAACTGAACTTCTTCAAGGATCTGACAAGCGAAGCAGAGGTTGCAGCTGACTATGGCGACATGAAAGGTGTTTATGCTGCCAAGAGGAAGATCTTTGTAGGTGGGATTGCTACTGAGAGACAGAGACAGGAACACACTCACATCAGATAAGCAACAAATTGATCGCTGGAGGGAATTCTTCGCAGAGCCACTTACAACATCCCGTACATCCCATTCTTCCTTTCTGTGCGCAGAAATCCACGAAGCACGATCCAGTCTGAAGAGCGCTAATACCCCGGCCCGGACACCTTGCCTGCGGAACTACATATTTACAGCAGCTGCGTCACAAATGGCTCTTATCCGGCATCCCATTATCGTCGTATCCCCAAGAGTTGAAAGGATGGCCTCATCATCACCATCCCGAAGAAAGGCAACCTGAGTGAGCGTAAAAACTGGAGAGGCATCATTCTTCTTAACGCCATTCAGAAACTGCTCGCCACCCTGATAGTTTCGAGGATCGCACCAACCATCGAGGAACACCTTTGACGCGAGCAGACTGGATTTAGACCTATCGTTCTTGTACACACAATATGAAAGATTACTGAACAGCCTGTTGAGTGGAACAGCCCGATCATCCTCCTGTTCGTCATTTTCGAGAGAGCCTTTGACATGGTCCGCAGAGATGCTATTTGGAATGCCTTGGAGAACATTGGGATCCCAATCGACCTCGTACACGAACTGTACCGAAAGGCTCAATGAACTGTGCGCTTCAATTGAAAAAGAGCACAGCCTTCATCAATACCATATGAGTGAGACAAGGGTGCGTTATGTGTCCCTTACTTTTCATAGCTGTCCTCGACCCTATCCTCATGCTCACCAACTCGGAAGCTCGCAATGGAATTCAGTGGCCTTTCACCGAGAAACTCCATGACATACGCGGACGACATCTGTCTCATGCCTAACTCGTTCACTGGTATCCAGCAGAAATTGAACGCGCACAACATCAACGCTTCCAAAGCTGGACTCACAATCAACATCGCCAAAACGAAACTTATGAGAATCGGCACGAGATATTAGACAATCCTCTCTCTCAACAGGGTACCGATGGGATATATTGACAAATTCTGTTACCTCGATAGCATTTTGTGCAAAGGCGGGGGATCAGAACTCGAGAATCGACGCGCATCAACAAGGCGTGCTCGGCCTACTATGCTAATGTACTACTATTGTACATTCTACTAAGAATGTATGGAGATCCAACCAGGTTTCTCCCCTCTAAAACCCCGGATCTTCAACTCCAATGTCTTCTATGGCTTCTATGGCTATAAGACCTGGAAGAGTATCGACCGCATAAACCGGATCTTTTGGCCGGAGTGGATCATGAACGAGGACCTGCTTCAGAGAGCTTCCCAGCTAACAGTAACGACGGAGAAGAGGAAATGGAGTTGGATTTGGCATACTTTGTTTGAACCCGACACAGATGTCGCAAAGATGACTCTCACATAGAATCCACACTGCACCCGCAGACGTGGTCGCCCTCGCATGACATGGAGGAGACTTGTGCAGAACGAACATCGACGAGCTGGCAAAATCTGGCCCGAAGTGAGAAGACTAGCTCAAGTGCCTTGAGGAATTTCGTACAATCTTTGCTACCGCTATGTGCTCCTCCAGAGCGGTTTCGGTATTGTGTTCTGTTGTCCAAACTCTATTTTTATGAACCAAATAGATAAATTGTAATAACATGCTATTGGACTTCGAGTCACCTAAATATATGCATCCATACGTTCAAAGGAAAATATTGCTGCTGTGACCGCCAGTGTTAATGCAGATCTTTGTTTGTCCATTCGTCTCCATTCACAGTCATTGGGATTATGGTACTCGACGTAGAAGATTACGCAAGAATATCTTACAATTAGTTTAGAACCTCGTCTAGAACTCGTACAAGGACTAAAGCTGGACGACCTACCACGGCGTCGAGTTTTCGATGAGTGGGCTTTAGAAAAGCTGAAGGAAGATCCGCATTTTTATCGAAAAATTGTCTTCAACGATGAAGCTCATTCGCAGTATGAGTATGATATAAACACAATTGAGTATTTTGTCTGATGAGCAACCTGTGCAATCGGTTTATGATCCAGCGGAATCATTCACCTATTTTCTTAATAAGACGATAGTGAGAACAACGTGGCGCCCGCTATCGAATTATGATTTCGAACTCTTTTTTTACCCAAAATGCACAAGCTGAAGCTGGTCGACAAATCATTCCAGCAAGACGGTGCTACATGCCTTACAGAACGCAAATTGATGGACCGATTGAGAAATGAGTTCGGTGAACATACACATATATCTCTCATTTTCAATCACTCTATTGGTCGGCCTTAGGCAATTTTTTTCGTCTATGTCGATAGCCCAGGACTCTCCCTATGGACATAGACTCGGCCAAAATTTACTCAAAATAAATCAGAAAATTAAAACCCAAACGCATTGAAAATCACATATTAGAAGAAGCATCTGTTCCAACCTGTCCTAGACTGCTAGAATTGCAACTTCTCTCTGAAACTGTTGTTGTGTTGGCGGGATGAAATAATAAAACTTCCTTTTTATATTTGTTGTTTTATTATCTACGGAAAACAAAACGTATACATTTTATGCGTATGTACCTATAACATACCTACTTACTGTGTCGTTCCCCTTTGGCGGCTATTCGGCAAATGACCGAATGTCGGTCATCAAGTTATTCATGATGTTCGAATGTGACACAATAAGCAGGGATGTTATATGTACATATAACAGATTTATAAAGGATGAACTCAGTAGTTTTTCATTCGGCAATAGGTGTATTGGCAGTTATATATCATCAAGTTCCTAAGCTGTTTCGCCATTCCACGTTGCGTTAGATAGTCCATATTTACAATGCCAACTGCAGTTGTGACGATTTCCGATCCATAGCGATTGGGTCCTGCAGACAGCAGACTATGGTAATCGGCGATAGAATATCTACTTTTCTTTCTTTGACGACAGGTATGCTACAAGGCTCTATCTTATACCCCATTCTATTTCACTTGTTTTTCAGTGAACTACCCGAACATATAAGAATATTGTTTCGTGCGCATGTATACAAACGATGTGTAGAAACAAACATTATTTCCACTGGACTCAGCGGAACAATCTCCTGCCACAATGAATGAGGATATTCAAAATATTCTTGACTGGGCCCTCAGTGCCAAGAAGTCCAATTCACTTAATGTACACGACGACTACCTCTACACCTCTACCCTTACTGCCATAAAATCTGGGCAGTGCAATATTGATTATATTGAGATTGTAAGCATCTTAGGGCTAACCTTTAACCGCTCTTTTATATAGAACGACCCTCCCAAATTCACTAAGGGGAAGACGATTCTCTCAAAAACGTTTTGCCACCAATATTATTCTATGGCTGCGAAATTTTCTACAAAGCAGACTGCAGATCTGAAAGGAATCTTAACGTGATTTCAGTAATATTGCTTGATAAGTTTTCAGTATTCAGAGACACGCCTAGTCCGAATCTGTTTCTGATTGCTCACCCTACAGCACGTTTAAATACCAGTCATTAACTTGCTTTTACGACATTCAGTAGACTCGACAATCAATTTTTCTGTTCAGGAAGTTTAATTTCAGTCTCTCCCACCGACACTCAACTTTTACATATCCCTGATGCTCGCGCCTTGCTTCCCATAGAAAATTTCTCGTTAATATCACCCGCCTGAGGATTGCCTCCACATCGCTTTGAGAAGAAGCAGAAATGCAAAGCAATTTAAAACTCTTCTTTTGGAGTATTTGCCCAGTGACCATAAATAGTATTTGTAGTTAGTTACTCTTATCCCGTTTTTCGTTTATTTTTCCCATTATCCTAGTTTTTCTTTCCTTTTAAACTCAATTATTAAATTTAAATTTGCTTTAGGTAATTGAATGAAATTTGCTTGCGCTATATAAGATGTTTAACCTTGGCGCACATATGTGTAAATAAATAATAAATTAATTTAAACTGTTTGATCAATTTTCACATGTATAATGGCTACTTGGATGTCACCGGATGGACTAATGCGTAACCAAATTGATAATTATCAGGAAAAAGATGATTGAAAAACCTCACTGAAATAGATTACGATTCTGAATGTAATTCATCCCCGAAATTAAAAGGCAACTAAAATTTGCAGAAATGTATAAACAAATTTAATATTGAAAAGATTAAATGAAAAAAAGTATTCAGCGCCAATACCAGGACGAAATGAATAACCAGTCGGCCCTACTGTATGGCACGGAAACTAACGACCAAGTAAGACAAACAGAAGCAGTTGGTAAACAATGAAAAGTATTGTAAAGGGAAAACAGAAAACAAACTATTCTCCCAAGGGAAAGCATTGAATCGAGGAAGAATGAGAGGAAAAAGTAAAAGTCTGTAAAGTTCTAAGACTTCAAAATCTGGAAAATACTGAAGCGGTGGTGCGTATGCGATTTTAGAAACTACGACATTAAGTCAGACGTTTCCTTCGGCATAAGAAAAAACCAATGGCAAAGAAAAAAGTTTATTAAAATTCAGGAAGAATGTACGGTGAAAAGCAATAGAGTAATGCATACGGGGATAGAAGGTGTACGAAAGCCAGATAAGTGCTTATGCGTAACGACATTGGGGAGCTCGTTTCGTACAACGAAACAGTTGTAACGCAATGTGAAGGTATTCTGATGAGCTTCCATATGTTTGTGGAGAACAAGTAGTCTTAAAAAATTATTTGAGCTAGTTATTCCAAACACGATGAGTCATTGTGGATAATACGCATCCCAAAAGACGACAAACAGTGCGAAGAGGGGAAGTTATTGCGGTTGTAGAGCGCAGTGTTGAAAAGAATCCGAATGAGTCGATTTGCCTTCGTACACATCAATTGGAAGATTTTACAGAAAGACCTTGGCTTAAAAGCTTATGTGGTCCAGCAAGAGCTGAAACCGCGTGACCATTATTCGCGTCGTAGATTCGGTGAATGGGTCGAAAACATGTTTTAGCTGGATCCTCATTTTTAATCATCAATCATGGGAATTTTCTTTAAGGACGATGCCGGCCAGAATGTTACCGTCAATGGAGAGCGATATAAAAACATTATTTCTGACTTCTTCGTTCTTAGTTGAATGGCATCGACATGACAAAGCTTTGGTTTCAACAAGATGGTGCAACATGCCACATGAAGCGCGACGCTATTAAATTATTTCGGGAAACATTTGTTGAGCTCATAATTTCGCGAAATGGTCCTATGAACTGGCCTCCACGATCTACGATCTTGTGATCCCTTTAGATTACTTTTTTTAGAGGTATGTGTATACTAGTCTACGCCGATAAGCCAGAGAGGTTGGACGATATGGAAGTCAACATTTAACGTGTTATTGTCGATATCCAGTTGCTCGATAAATTTGTCGAAAATTAGACTTACATATATTAAAAGGTTAATTATATAATTTAGATTTTAATGGCATTTAAATGGCATAAAGCTATCTATTAAATAAAGTTCGTATCGTAGACATTTATGTTAGTTTTAAGTATTTTATTTTATGTTAAACTTTTGTAGCTCTAAGAAAAACATCCTCTCCATAGCAAACAGAATAAAATTATTATTGGTATCCCCTATTGGAAAATGTCTTCTTCTCTCTAACTGCACCAAGATATTTATGAAAGCAATTTCCGATGCTTCCAGTTTATAGAGACATTTCCTTTATAAATGAATGCAATTTTTTTATTTATTTATTTTTTTTTTTATTATTTCCAAATTTGCATACATCTGTCCTGGGACACTTAGTACATTTTATAATTAATTGATTTCTGGAATATTTAGGCTTTGTAACCAGTGTTATTTAGCCCATTCATTTGAATAGTTAGAAACATTTTTACTAAATTTAACAATAGTTATAAGTTTTTGTACTTTTCACTTGGACTGACAGTAGATACAATTCAAATCGTTATTACAAAATTACATTATTTTTACATTAAGTACATTAAATTTCTTTATCAAATGTTATCTTGTTTTGTTAGAGAATCAAATCGGTTGGTCTTGTTCTATGAAGTCGTCTTCTACTTGAGATTTCTTGACAGGGGATGGAGTTCACTTCGTCATTTTTGTGTAGTAATAGTTTTATGTGGTGTTGTCTGCTTGTCTTCGTTATTTCCTGGTTGATAGTTTGAATTCCCAAGTCGCGGTGGATGTCAGCGTTGGTTATGTACTATTCTGCGTTGGCTATTGTGCGTAATATTTTTGATTGCTGTCTTTGAATTATGTCTATATTCTATGATTTTTTTGATGTTCCCCATAGCTGAATGCCATATGTCCAAACGGGTTTAATTATTGATTTGTATAGCAGCAATTTGTTGGTTATTGTGAGCTTAGAGTCTTTATTAAGAAGCCAGTGAAGTTGTTTGAATTTTATCAATACCTGTTGTTTCTTTTTTAATATGTGGTTTTTCCATGTCAGTTTTGAATCTAGGTGCATTCCTAGGTATTTGGCTACGTTGTCCACAGGGATTATTTTGTCGTTTATTTTTAGTGGTAGGGATTGATCATTTGGTCTGTTAGTGAACGTGACTTGTATAGTTTTGTCTTCATTAATTTTAATTCGCCAATCATCAAACCATTTAATTAGTTGGTCCAGTGTGTTCTGTAGCTGCCTAGTGGCTTCAAATCTGCTTGGATGGGATTTCAGGATTATTGTGTCGTCCGCAAAAGTCGCTATCATTGATTTTTCCTCTCTTGGAACTGGGATATCAGCAGTATATAATAGGTATAGAGTTGGTCCTAGGACACTTCCCTGGGGAACTCCTGCTTTCATCTGGTGAAGGTTCGAAGATTCGTCTTTATACCTTACATAGAAAGTACGATCCGTGAGGTAGCTTTTTAGTAAGAGGTAAAAGTCAAGAGGTAGAATGTGGCGCAGTTTGTGTAGAAGGCCTTTATGCCATACTTGGTCGAAGGCTTTAGCCACGTCTAGAAATACGCCCACACAGTATCTTTTTTCTTCCAGGTCAGTTGAAATTTTGTTGACAACTCTGTGAATTTGTTGTATGGTGGAGTGATGTCGTCGAAAACCAAATTGGTGGTCAGGTATTGATTTATTTTGGATTAGTAGTGGTTCAATTCGGTCGAGTAAGAGCTTTTCGAATATTTTTGATTAAATAGGAAGAAGGCTGATAGGTCTGTATGATGTTGCCTTTGTTGCGTCTTTGCCAGGTTTAGGTATAGCTACAATCTGAGCCACTTTCCAGGTTTTAGGGAAATATTTTAGTCTTATTATAGAATTATATATATTTCTTATAAATAAAACTGCCTTTTTAGGCAATTCGTCAAGAATTTTATCGGTCATGAGGTCATATCCTGGAGCTTTCTTATGCTTAATTCTACTTTTAATAGTATGCTCTATTTCTTTAATAGTTATTTTTTTTATGTTTGTGTTGGGGATTATTCCGTTGTCGAATGATGGTAAGGAGTCTGTATTTCCGTCATTTGTGAACACTTCCTCAAAGTGTTTAGCTAGTGTTTCGGCTTTGTCCCTGTTTGATCTAGCCCATGTGACATCGATTTTTTTTATGGGAGGTTGGTGTAGTGTTCTACTTTTAATTTTTTTTGTGGCTCTCCATAAAGAGTAGTTACTTTCAGAAGTAGGTGTTAGTTTTTTTAAGTAGTCGCTTATGCCGTTATTTTGAATGGTAAGTAATTTTTCTTTGAGTTCTTTAGCGGCTTTGTTAAGTCTGCTTTTGTCAACAGGAGAGCGGGTAGTTTGCCATATTTTGCGGAGTCTTCTTTTGTCCTTTATGAGTTTTAGTAAATTTGGAGGTGTGTGATGGTCATAATGTTTGCGTTTATTGAGTGGTGTTGCAGTTGTAGCTGCCGCAATAACTATGTCATTCAGGTGCACTACAGCCCGTTCTATGTCATTGTTGATTTTTAGTGGGATATCTACTGTTAAGTTTGATTCTATATAGTCCCGGAATGTGTCCCAGTCCGTTTTATTGTTGTATATGGGGTGATACGTTTGAAGGTTATTGACACTATTTAGGTAGTCCAGTTGGAATGGTGAATGGTCTGATGATAGTTCGTAGCGTGGTTTAATTTTAAAGTTTTTCTGGGGAATGTTTTTGACTATACAAAAGTCAATTAAGTCCGGAATTTTGTTGACGTCAGTTGGCCAATAGGTTGGTTCGCCTGTGCTAAGGTGCTTGCAGTTGTTTAGTCGAATTGCATTTAATAGGTTTCGTCCTTTTTTGGTTGATAGCCTCGATCCCCAGTCAGTATGTTTTGCATTCAGGTCTCCGCCAGCTATAAATCTGGTACCCAGTGATTTAAGAAAATTATCATATTGTGCACTAGTAATGTTGTGTTTTGGGGGACAGTAGATACTTGTTATTGAAAATGGTCCATGTTTGTCTTGTAGTTGAACTGTGGTTGATTGAATATGTTCACAGCAATATTTGTCAAGTTCAATGTATTTAATTTTATTCTTTATCAGAATTGCCGTACCACCATGTGCTGTTCCGTCAGGATGATTTGTGTTGTGTATATTGTAGCGTGGGATTCGTAGGAAACTTTTGTCTGTGAAATGAGTTTCTGATACTAAAAGAATGTCAATATCATTGTCATATAGAAATAGTTTTAGTTCAAGGGTATGGCGACTTAGTCCGTTAGCGTTCCAGATAACAATTTTTAGATTATTGTCCATTAAATTTGGTAACCAGAAGGGTTATGATATTCATCATGTTTGTCATTTGATGTATAAGATTTTTCATCATTTCTTTGAGTTCGGCTATGTCATTTATGTTATTATTATTCGTATTTGAGTGCGTAGTTTCTGGTTTTGGACTTGTTTTTGCGTTTTCGCTTGTTGTCATTTTTACTACTTTTGAGTGGTCCTTCTGTTCCTTTTGTTGCATCTCATTTACAGCCTAGGCATAAGCTCTGCCTGGTTGGATATTGTTCGAGGTTTTGGGTTTATATTCGTCAGCAGTAATTTCAGGGTTGGGTTTTTTCCGTAGAGCTGGGAATCGTTCTATTTGTAGGGCTTTATAGATTTCACACCCCTTGTAGTTTGCAGTATGATTGCCTGCGCATAGAGCGCATTTTACTGTGCCTTCTCGTAGAGGCATTTGGCAGTCAATGGTCTTATGCGATCCGGCACATTTGACGCAAACTGGATCTTTTGTACAATAGTTCCTTGTGTGTCCATATCTTTGGCAGTTGGTGCACTGCGAAATTATCCTTTTGTGGTGCGGTGGCTCAAATGATATTTTGCATTGGAGAAGGTGGGTTAAATTGTATATGTCTTTGTTATTAGTGTCATTCATTACTTCAATATGGTAGAGCGGTAAGGGTTTTTTAGTGATTCTTTGTGTTATATTATGAATATTTATAACTTTGTGTCCTTTTACTTCTAATTCGTTTTTAATGTCTTCTGTATGGGTTGAGGGGTGCATACCACGTAGTACTACCTTGAAACATCGTTCTTCCTTAGGTTTGAAAGTGTAGTATTTTGTGTTTTTTTTTTGTAGCATTTTTATTATAGTCTTGTAGTGTGAGGAATCGCTGGATTGGATTCGAACCTCGTTGTTTCTGAGTACTTTTAGGTCAAAGTTTTGTTTTACTATTTGGTTTAGTACATTGTTAAGTGTCTTAATGCATTCAACGCCTTGAACATATATTGGTGGAGGTTTGTTAATTCTTTTGTTAATTTGAGTTTGGTCGGGTTTATTGTTTGTGCTGTTGTTGTTTTCAGTATTATCGTCCGTGGAAAGTATTTCGAAGCGATTCGTGGAGTTTGTCACATTAGGTTTACTTAACCAGTAGTTGAGAATCCCTTGGTCTTTTGATTTTTGAGTTTTTGGTACGCTGTTGTTGTATGTGTTCATAGGTGGTGGTGATTGATCTCTTTTTTGCTTTGTTTGTTTACTTGTGATTATGGTAGGAGTAGTGCAGATTAAATCGGAAGATTTGCTAACAGTGAATTTTACTGGTTGAATATTTGAGGTTGATGCAAGGGGCGTGGATATAATTTGTCCTATATGTGTTGTTATGATTGGTGTAGTATTTGTTGCAGCAAGGGTTGTTATTACGCTCGTGGATGTAGTGGTAGTAGATGTCGTTGTGTAGTACGGTTGTTGTAAGCACGGATTTCCGGGAAGGTATTGAGATCTCGCCCCAATGGGGGCGAACTTAAGACACTCATCTTATTTGCTAGTCTAGCTCAGAACTATGCAATGGATAATTTACGTTTAATTTGTAAGCTGTAAAGTTTACCTCAGCTTAGCCTAGGTCTGAACCTTTTGAGCTTTAAACTTTGAATTTTAAATTTGTAGCACTGAGAAGTACTGATATTTGGGTGCTTAGGATCCACACCGTTCACAAGGAGTTTTGCCCCAGAACAGCTGTCACCAAAGACAAAGGTAAAATTTTTGAATTGGAATTTACCTATTACTTAAAGGTCAGCTGTTGCTGAATTAATATATTAGTATCCAGCGGTGCGCCAACTTGAGATGATGGGAATGTTGACTGCTCCTTATTTTGGTATGGGTTTGTTTTGGTTGAAATCGAGTTGAAATAACACACGATCTGTCACACGACTTAATCACTTGGCAGGGTTGCCACTTGTAGAATACAAATTTGAAGAATTTTTTTTTTACATTTTTGAAAAATTTAGAAAAGTTTTACTTTTTTGCAATAACTATAAAATGGCAGTCTAATTTCATAAGTCATAGGCGATTTACCTGGACTTTTGGGGACCACTGTATACTAGCTACTGCTGGACGCTCATTCTCTTTCCTATATCATTCAGCTTTACTGTCCGTATTAAGTCTGTTTGTCTCGTCGTCCTTCGTAGTGCGTTTATATCCGTTTTTATGCGCTTCGTCTATGTTCGTCTTGTCGCAGTTCGTGGTTTGTTTGTCCAGTTGTCATCTTGTCATCTCAGTATGTGTGTGCCATCTCATACCACAAATATATATGTAAATTAAACACTTCTTATTTGAGTTTATTAAAAAAAATCTTTATTTACTTTTCCAAAATGGGCAGCATAACCCCTTAGCACTACGTTTAGAACTGAACTAACATTGTTTCTTATTCTACCTTAAATACTATTCGGTGAGTGCAGCTGCAGGTGCAGTGGATGAGATGATCTGGTGGATGGATGTGTGGGCGTGGGTACTCGGGTGACCGTCGCATTCCTCGCTGGCGTGGGTACTCGGGTGACCGTCGCATTCCTCGCTGGAGTTGGTGTATGGACGACTGTATGGCATGCTTATCTTGCAGACGTAACGTCAGCGAATTGTGTCACGTACGGCCTGCTTGCGTCCAATGTTTTCTATGTTAACTCTTCCCCTCTTAAATGCAAACGCCCCCGTTTGCTTGGTAGAATTAAAAGAGAGGTATTCTGCTGATTTGACATATCTTGGACGGTGATGTCTGAGGTTGACTAACCGGGATGGTAGATTGTGAGTTATGTGGCGCTACCTCCGCTGGTATCTCCTCTGCTTCGGTGTTTTTCTGTGATTCACCTGGCCGCCGCATCTTTTTCATCTTGAGGGCTATGAGCGTTCCGAATATTATGACAAATAACACAAGGGTAAGGTTTATAGCGGTTCCCCACTTGCTTCTCTCTTGGAGCAGTTCGACGATCTCGGTATTCTTAACACTCAGGTCGTTGACCATTTCCAGGGAGAGTACCCTTTCGACCTTTGAGTTTGATGACTCTGGTTGAACAATTGGGGGCAGAAGACGTGATTTTATAACTTGGTAGGATGCGAATGTTCTCTCCTTTACAGTTATGGTTGCATTCTGGTATCGGATGATAAAGGTACCATTCAGCTGGAGCGGGTCACTGTCAATTTTAATAACGCCGTCGTATCCATTTAGTAGTAGGGTTCCGGGGATTATTTCTTCCACGTCCATGACATGCTGGTTACTGGTTTTGCTGCAATTGCTGGGTCGGCCTTGAAGTAGATTTGGGATGCACCCTGCACTCGTTATATCTATGAGATTATTGTTATTACATATGGCTAAATTATTGCTGGATTTACATTCATTAATGATTGCATAGAACTTATCTTTACAATAAAGAATATTCTTATAAGCTATCTTAAGTATGAAATTGGCTTTCTTTATTGGTTTAACAATGAATAGCTTACATACCTCGTCGCTAGTTTTCGGGATGTTTACAATATATATTATTGTGGAACCATTTGAAGCGATTTTGGTTTCCGCAAAGTCTGCTGCTTGTTCAATATTAATGAGTTTTATATTTTCTTTTTCCAACACTTCTTTCACAAAGTTTACTTCCTCATTACTTAAAATTAATGGATTAACAATTCCTGCTTTTGACAAATGTAAGGCATAGATTACATGCGTTAGATCCTCCTTAATTATACTTAACTTATATTTGATCTTGTTTACAATTTCGTTTTTGATATTATGGCTTTCCTTTACAATATTGATTATTTCATTCGTCGTGTTAGTTAGTTTCGCTATTTTATTCAAAGTGAGCCGGTTAAATACTACTTGGTTATTATTATTTCTTAGCACATTATTGATTTTAGCAGATATAATTTGGAAATCCGCATGGTCGGGATTGCCTGCAATCCACTTCCATGCGGTGCCTATAAAATTTAGTGAACGTTTATGTAGGGACTTGGGTGCCAACCTCCTTAGATAGTTTCGGATTTGGGAGATTTCGTACAGCAGGTAGGGGTGTAAGGGATGATTGGAAAGGTTTTTTTCGATGTCCTCTTCCATGCCGTCTACCAGTCGTTTGGGTTCTTCCAGGTCAATTACATGAATGAGTTTGAGCGTCCCAATTTGTAATTTCGCTGCTCCTGTCTGTATGGCAACCAACTGGGAATTGGAGTAATCTATTATGTCGGTTTTTGCGTATCCAGCACTCAATTGCAGGAACAGGCTAAAACGAGAAGTTAAAAGCGACTATGTGTCATTCCGCGATATTTTTGATGTGGGTTTTATGAACTGTTTTTCCCGATTTCGTAAGAACGGTTGTAGTTTTATTCTCAGCGACAATTTCCTTTCTGAACCGTGGAGTAAGTTTGGTGCCTAAACGTTTGTTTTGTTTGACGTAAATTACGTCACCAGGAGTGTAGTCTATTAATGGCTTCCTGTTCTTATTATGAAATTCCAGATCAGCCGCCTGTTTTTGGATAAGCCTTTGCATGGTTTCTAGCCGTGCCGCTTCGAGGAGCGCGGCGTCTTGGCTCACCCCTCGTCCGAAAAATATATCTATTGGTCGCTTCTTCGTGACGGAGTGTATAGATGAGTTATATGCCTGGACAGCTTTTTCCAGAAGCTCCGTGAAGGAACTATGTACGTTTTCCGTCTTCAGGCATCGCATTATCTCGATAAGGGTCGAATGAAAACGTTCGACCTGGCCATTGACAGTGCTCGAGTAGGGAGGTGTTTTGAAGATTTTTATGTGGAGTTCGTTTTCCATCATGAAGCTGATTGACGCTGAACTGAAGGCTTTCTCGTTATCGACAACAACAATTTCAGGCAAACCGTACGAAAAGAGGATGTCACGTAGCGGCTGCCTGATGTCTTCTATGGCTTTGGACTTCAGGACTCTAACGGTAGCAAACTTGGAAAATTTGTCTACCGAAGTCAGGACAAGACTTCCCCCAGTGGAAAAGATATCCAAATGAACGATATGTCCCGGATACCGCGGGATTGGAGTTGCTTGCAGTTCGGGCTTATTTGGGTGGCGGTCATACTTGTTTTCTCTACAGACCGTGCATGACCTAACTATTTTTCTGATTTTGCGCCTCATCGCTGGGAAGTAGTACTCCCTAAGAATTTGCGTCCTGTTTTCCTGTTCGTCCCGATGAGCTCTTGTATGGGTTTGGATAATTAGTCCCTCTTGCTCCTGCTCATTTGTGACATCCACAACCTGCAACTGAGTAAACCTGATTTTGTACCTCGCGAAATTGGATGGATACAACCTTTGAATGATACCCATTATGTTTTCTTCGGTTTTAATGGCATTCACTACGGAAGGGTTAAGAATTTTGATCAGGATTGCCCTCAGCTTTTCCTCAGTAAAGTCCGGCTCGACAACTGTGTGCCTGTGGTAGGTAGGAAAAACTATCTCAAATTTGAGATTGGAAACTTTGCCAACCTGGATCAGAATTTGGTTTTTAAACACATTAATCGGAACTTCGACGCTTGGGATGAGATTATGTGACGAGCTCTCGTCGCTATGTGTAGTGGGCGTTAGGGAATTCACTTGTGAAGACTGAGGGGGTCGAGAAAGTGCGTCTGCTACGACGTTACTCCGACCGGGCTTATAATGCAACTCGTAATTGTATTCTTCCAGAATCGCCTTCCACCTCTTCATCTTACTGTTGTTATTTTTACTGCTTAGGGCATAAGTAAGGGGTTGGTGGTCAGTGAAAATCTGGACACGAGCAGAGCCATACAAGTAATTACGCAGAGAGCTCAAGGCCCAAATGATTGCCAACATTTCCTTCTCGTTGGCTGCGTAATTCTCCTCAGTTGAGTTGAGTGTTCGCGAGATGAATGTGATTGGTTTCCCGTCTTGCGACAGAACCGCCCCTATGGCATAATTGGAGGCGTCGGTTGTTAGTTCGAAATGTTTGTTAAAGTTTGGATATGCCAGAAGAATATCTTTTGAAATAAGAGAATTTTTAATTTTGTTAAAGGAATCTAAGGCTTCGGAGTCGAGGAATACTTGTTTCCTTGCCGATTGGTGTTTGGACACTCGTCCATCTTCCCCTCTTAGAAGGGATGTCAGGGGCTTCGCTAACTTTGCATAATCTTTGACAAAGCGGCGATAGTAGCCTGACATACCAAGGAATGACCGCAGGTCTTTAAGAGTTTGTGGGACAGGAAAACTTTTTATGGCCTCCACCTTTGCGGGATTCGTTTTTATCCCCCCCGATGAAATTAGGAATCCCAAGAATTCCACTTCCCTTTTGAAGAAATGACACTTGTCGAGCTGCACTTTCATATTGGCATCATAGAGAGTCTCGAATATCTCCTCTATGTGCCGAGCATGCTCACTTTCCGTCTTGCTAAATATTACTATATCATCGATATAGACATAGCAAGATCTTCCGATGTGATCCCGAAGGATGTCATCAAGTGCCCGTTGGAAGATTGATGGCGCGTTTTTTAAGCCAAAGGGAAGCCTCGTGAATTCGTACTTCCCGTTGTTTATGGAAAATGCGGTCTTCTCTATGTCAGATTCCTTCAAAGGAATCTGATGAAAACCAGATTTGAGGTCCAGGACTGTGAAGTATTTGTTCTCACCAAGATGTGAGAGTACCTCATTAATATCGGGAATGGGGTAACGATCGCTTATGGTGACACTGTTAAGCTTCCTGTAGTCGATCACCATCCTATACTGCTTTGCTCCCGTTGAGTCTGGCTTTTTCGGGACGATCCAGACGGGAGAATTGTAGGGGGATCGAGAAGGTCTAATGATTCCGTCGGCCAAGAGACCGCAGATCTGCCCTTCGACTTCGCCTTTAAGTGACATGGGAAAGGGGTAGTATTTGCTGTAAACCGGTGAATCGTTAGTGGTTCGAATTTCTCCCATGACCTTGGTGGTATAGGTCAGTTTCTCATCAGGCTCCGAGAACAAACTCTGGAACCGACCAACAATCGAATTTAGCATGCTCTGTTGGCCTGTGGACATACTATCGGTTTTGATGCACAGCGCGTTCACCGTTGGAGAACTCAACTGCCTTAGTTTTATTTTGATAGAGCCGAATATTGTCATGAGGTTATCCTTGGAATGTATAACAGCTGATAGACTCCTGAGACTGTCATTGCCCAGGATACCATGGAAAGTGTGTAGAGTGGGCAGAAGAAAAAACTTGAGAGTAACATTATCCAAATTAAAGAGGTTAATCAGAGTGTGATGTGTTATTTTAGTGTGTCCTGCGACGGACTTGGCCAGGAAACATTGCTCGTTTGGCAATGGTTTTTCTACGAGGGATGGTTGTATATAGTTTTTGGATGAACCTGTGTCGATCAAGAATTTAAGCATGTCACCGCTCCTCGTTTTGCACTCTATGAAGGGCAAGGAAGAGCCGTTTAGCCTAAAAAATTTACGTCACAATGTTCTAGTTCTGGTATCGGTGGTTCATCGATTGGATTCTCGAGGTACTCATTCGGTTCTTCTTCGTTTTGATCGTTGCCGATATTCAAGTTCTGGAAATTTGGTTCGAGCTCGTCAGGTGAACCTTCAATATGGTAGTTTAGTTGATCCCTGGTTGAGTAACGACCCTGCTGCATTGGTTTTCTGGCAGCGTTGAATTTTTGCCTGTTCGCGTTGTTAATATCTCGTAACTGCGTGCTTGCCCCTTGAGTAAGAGGTTCGTGCTTGATTGCCGGGCCAGATTGGTAATGACCCGTATTGAAATTCTGACGCTGGGGATAATTTTGGTAGGTTTGGTTCGGGTAAAAATTTTGACGTTGAGGGTAGTTTGGCTGATTTGTATTTTGATAAGGATAGCGACGTTGGGTAAAACCTGCTTGGAATGGATTTGAGTACCTATTTAAATTTTGCGGTGTTGCGGCACCTTGCCCACGGAACGGTGGATTGGGGCTTGGGACATGTGGTCTCCTAAGGGCGCTCTGCCCAATGTAACTTGCTCTGAAACTCTGGTTCTCCAGCCTCATGCAGAGGTGCAGCGCCTGAGGCAAATCAACGGGCTCCCTTATCCCCAGCAACCTTGGTAGGTCACCCTTCAGGACCCGGATAAAGGTGTCCAACGCTTTATCCCTGTACGTCTGAGTCAACAATCTCATCGATTCGGCCGAAATATCCATACAGGATATTTTGTTGAGGATAAGAGTCAGGTGGGAGTATACGGTTTGGTAGAACGTTTGGATCGAGTTGCTACCTTGAACGAGGGAGGACATTTGATGCTCCAATGTGCTGACGTCCCGCTTATCGGCGTAGTGCATTGTCAGACATTGGCGAATGCTCTCCCAATCAAGCGGAGTGTTATATGATTCGAGCGCAGCATCTGCCGGACCAACTATTTTGTTCCGGATTACATTGAGGATGCCATAATACTTTGGCGTGCCCTTCGTATGTGCGTAGATTTGAAGAACGCGTTCGACACTCTTCTTCCAGGAAGAAAAGTCTCCAGCGTTTCCAGAGAATTCCCTTAGGCATCGCACCACATCGGGAACCCTGTCGAGATCCTCCAACCTATCACGATACTCTGGGGATATGGTTTGATCGCCCACAACGTAACGTTGTGCATTCGGATTTAAAATGCCCTGGATAATATCCTGGCCCTGTTCCTCGAGCACGCGACGTACGATAGATGATATTAAAGAATTGAATTCCGGGGTTCCCCGGGCCTCCGAGGTTTCACGCATAGGTGCGGAGCGGGATGGGGCATTAATGTTCGTGTTGCCTGGTATGTCAGCGGTAGGTCCACCGCTCAACTGATGGTTTGGGATGGAGCGGAATGAAGCGTTAGCGTTCATGCTGCCTAATATGTCAGCAACCGAACCAACGCTTAACCGATTAGGTGGAAGGGGAAACATATCGGGGTCAGGAGTAGAGGCGGATGGCACATCGATTGGTGGGTTGGAGGCTTGGGATCTTGTTAATGGCATTTTTATACCATCCGTAAGGGAATGGGCAAGAATGGAATAAAAATGTACAGGATCTTTCGTGCACAAAATAAAACTTATAAAAATCAAGTATTTTTTCCTACTTATCTCTTCTTATTTTATTTGACAAAAATTTCTTTTCTCTTAGCTTAAATTCTTTGTTTGGTTTTTCTTTTTTCTATATATTTTCCTTTTTTAGTTTTCTCTTTTATTTGCTACCAATTTCTTTTCTTTTAGCTTAGATTCGCTTTTTGTTATGTTTTTTATCTTTTCTACGTTTCCTTTAATTACTTAATTACTTAAATTCTTAATTTATAATTCTTTCTAATATATTTTTTCGACTTACGCTACAACCGGTAACATCTTCATGTCGGTGCCTCAGATTTGTTCCTTTTTTCCTGGCTGGTTACTCGGGCTCCTCGGACACACACTTACACGACTGGCTAGAGGCGTTCTTAGGACCTTCTGACCACACTAGGGGGTTTCACTGCACCGCTCCCTGGAGGATGTACTGGCACTACACTTGTTCTTTTCGCTATCACTGTATTTTTCTCATTAGCTTTTTTCGTTACTATATTTTTTCTTTCACTATCTCTGTATTTTTCTCGCTAGTATTTTTCGTTACTATATTTTTTTTTCCTCTCACTATCACTGTTCACTACTGTCTCGGACCAGTGGGATTTCCGGACGAGGTAGCGCCACTTTCATGCAGGGTCGTCGCGTTGAGTGGGCACGGGAGCTACTTAAGGTCACTGGCTCCACTATACGGACGCGTACGCTAGAGCACTGCACGAGTAAGTAAAAAGTACTCGGAGGCATAATCGCCGAGTATATCACCAAACGATGCGATTACATACTCGGCATCGTTTCCGAATGCATCGCCGATTCCTTTTCCGAAATGATTATGAGTAATAATCGTTACAACTGCATCGTAGCATCGCGCATCGTAGCGAGTAGGTATCGTGAATCGTGAACAGTAGAGCTCTTGGGGTAGTATGCGAGTACCCGCGTTTGTCGGGTATTACCCGGGTATGCGGGTACCCGCGTTTGTCGGGTATTACCCGGGTATGCAGGTACCCGCGAAATCAGGTATTACCCGCATTACTCGAATACCCGGGTACCCGGGTAATTGCTAAGTTGGGTATTACCCGGGTAAAATCAAGAACAGACATAAATAAACGAGCTATCAGCTTATGTATGGTATTGTTGAGGAAGCAATCGTTGATCGATCATACTATATATGTTTTATTTGTGAAGCGCAGCAAACAATTGTAGTCGAAAACTTATTTTGTTTTCTCGGTTCCATACTTCTTTACGAGACTGTGATTGCTCGCTTTTGTTACTACTCCATACATGGCCATTTGATCGCATGATCTACCCGAAATGTCTCCAAATCTGTAAATAACATGTAAATAACCTATGTAAGTACAAGCTCTATAAAAGACACAGTAATGTACAGTCGGTGGTCGAATAAAGGAGTGACGCTCAAGCTAATCGCTAACCTGGGTTTTTTTTTATCCGCTCTGCTTTCTTTTCCTCGTTTCGGCCTTTACACAATGTCGGTCTCGGTATTAGAAAAAATTAGAAGTGGTGAATATGCGACAAAAGAAGTGAGTGGTCTTAGTAACGTGTGGACTTATTTTAAAAAAATCGTCAAAACAACGAATGGCAGTGAAGAAGTGCAACCTTTTGTAATTTGCGTCAAATGTGAACATGTTTTTAAATTTGGTAAAGGTGCAAGTCCATCTAATTTAAAGAAGCACCGTTGTTTTAAAGAAATATGTGAGCTGGGAAAATCTGCATCTACATCCGCTGATGTGAGCAACAGTAAAAGGGCATGCATCGATGTGAAGGACTCGATAAAACAGAACATTACGGATAAGTGTGTACGGTATGCGACGCAGGATCTCCGCTCATTTGCAGCAGTAAACGGTAGTGGATTTAAAGAGCTAGCACGCTGTTTGGTAGAAACGGGGGTGAAACTGGGCACGAAAAACTTCGATATAAATGACATACTGCCCCATCCGACTACGGTTAGCCGTACCCTCCATAAAATTCACAATACAGAAATAGAACGTCTTGTTTCTGAGTTACAACCAGTGATCCAAAGAGGTAAGATCTCACAATTTTTGTTCTCTAAGAATCAAAAATAATATCAGAACATGTCGTTGCGTACAGGATGTTGTGCAGCAACAACAGATATATGGACGGAAACCAAAAAACAGAGGAACTTCATGGCCTTAACAGTTCACTATCTTGATTCGAATTGGCGACTTCATAGGTAAGCTGAGCAACACAGTAATAGACTTCAATAATTTTATTCTTTATATTTCAGTCGAGTGTTGTGTACCATTGAACTTTCGAATTTCGATGAGGAGCAAAACGCTATCCATAAAACAGGAACCAATATTCTTCGCGCGTTAGAAGAGAAATTAAAAGCTTTGCATTTACGAGATAATGTCCTTGAAAAACTGACGTTTACTACTGATCAAGGCTCTAACATAAAAAAAGCGTTAGAACAATTTTCGCGCATTAATTGTACTGCCCATATTTTGAACCTGATTTTAATACATACTTTCAAGAAATCAGTACTACAAGAAGTAGCACCTCGTATTTCAAAACTATTGACAAGTTGTAAGTCTTTAACAGAATACCTTAAACGAAGTGGTAAGTGTCAGAAGTTGGACACGACAGTTAGGCAAGAGTGCACTTCACGTTGGAATACAAAATTTGATATGTTGGTCTCGATTCGAAAAAATATTCAGACTATTGAAGAAATATTAGCGACTTCAAAGGAACAACATCGCCTTTATGGAATTGAGAAATATTTGTTAGATGGATTGATTAAATTTTTACAGCCATTTAAAACAGCAACTTTACTGTTTGAAGGAGATAGAAAGCCTACAATTCATTTAGTGCTCTTACACATGCATATTTTGAAAGAAAAAATAATAAAACTATGCAATGAACAAACATGTGTCGAAGTCCAAGCGGTTATTCGACATTGTTTAGATAATGTTTTTGACATTAAATTTCAACCACATCGGGTTCATAAAATAGCTGCATTCTTATGGCCTGAATATAAGCAACTACGCTTCTTAGACGACAATACGCGTGACGAAATTTATGCTCTCGTAAAGGATGAGCTCACTTGTATTCTCGCAAATCCTGAAACCTCTTCTACCAGTATTTCTTCTTCTTCTGATTTCCACGATATAGATTCTCATGGCAATAAGTCGGACTTCAGTGATGCTCAAGATGACGAGCAGTTCTTTAATAAATATAAAGATATTTACATAGATAATGATAATAATTGGCAGTCACAAGTTAATGTTGAAATGGAGTTATACAAAGGAAGCCGTGTCACTGACCAAAATATTTTACGATGGTGGCGAATCCATGAAAAGGATTTCCCTTTACTTCACCAACTAGGACGAAAAATTTTATGTATTCCGGCGTCTAGCTCCTCAAGTGAACGAGCGTTCAGTTCTGCTAACAGAGTGCTAGAGGAGAGGAGGAGTAACCTGAAGGGGGAGAATGTAGATGCTATATTATTTTTACATTCTGCGGGAAAGGAATAATAAAACAAATATATGTACATACATATAGAATTTCTTTCTTATGTTTTATATATGGAGAAGGGTTTTTTTTATCTTTTTTTCAAAACTGTGTTACTTTCTTTTTCCTAAAATTATATGTATGTACTTACTATTATTAACTTTTACTACTTATTATTTCTTGCTATTACTTATTATTATTTTTATCCTTATTTATTTGTGGCTAATAAAGTAAACTTTCTGTTTTGAATTTGTCTAATGTCACATTTCTCATCCGTCCTATAAATTCCTCATACAATGTTAGAAATTTTTCCAGCATAATCACAATTTCGCTGTTAGCGATGCCAACGATGCCTAACGATGCGAATGCGTAAATACTCGCCGATACCGATGCGAACGATGCCGAATACAGTAATATTCGCCGATGCCGATGCGGAACGATGCGAATACTTCTAGGCTGGGCGATGCCGAGTACGCACAAATATTCGTTTTACTCGTCGAATGCGTATTTGTATTCGTAATCGTACGATGCAGTATGCACTCGTGCAGTGCTCTAGCGTACGCAGACCGCCGAAGGCACGGAAGCTGCTTGAGGTTATTGGCACTTCGTTTCAACGGACTCACTTAACTTGTTTTAGAGGCACTACGCGTCGCGATCACCACTGGTCCCTGCTCGGGCGCCAATTAAACACTTCTTATTTGAGTTTATTAAAAAAAATCTTTATTTACTTTTCCAAAATGGGCAGCATAACCCCTTAGCACTACGTTTAGAACTGAACTAACATTGTTTCTTATTCTACCTTAAATACTATTCGGTGAGTGCAGCTGCAGGTGCAGTGGATGGGATGATCTGGTGGATGGATGTGTGGGCGTGGGTACTCGGGTGACCGTCGCATTCCTCGCTGGCGTGGGTACTCGGGTGACCGTCGCATTCCTCGCTGGAGTTGGTTTATGGACGACTGTATGGCATGCTTATCTTGCAGACGTAACGTCAGCGAATTGTGTCACGTACGGCCTGCTTGCGTCCAATGTTTTCTATGTTAACTTGTATATGTATGTATATGATAAAAATTATCCAACTAAATGTGTCATTTTAAATATCGCGTTATTGTTTCATTGTCAACTATAATCGCTACGACTTCTGTTAATTTAAGATACGCTTGTACTACCTATTGAAATAGTACAAAGTCAGTACAAAAAGTATGTAATTATGGTGGATACGTTTTGTAAGATTCGGTCAGTTTCAAGCTGCTTCTCCCACCATTCTACAGAACTAAATCAATAATGTTGATAGTGTTGGTCAGATCAGCGATGTAAAGATTCCATCCTGCAGTTGCCCGGCAAGATCAGCTGAAGAAATCCTCGCCTAGATATCAGATGTCAATAGAAATGTTTTTTTGTGACCTCTTTGACATTTATCAATGAAAACATGTGCAACTTTAACCATGGATGCTAGAACAACGCCTGTTTTCTTTTTTTCAAAAGGATAGAGTAGTTTCGCAAAATGATAACATAAATGAACTGCGTAGATCAGGTGGCCTAATACCATTCAATAACTTTTTTCAGAATATTTTGAAGTAGAGTCTATGTAGAAAATCGAAAAACAACACTCAGACCGAAATTCACAAATTCACTGCCGTAATTTGTTTCGTACTCGTGGGGATACATAAATGATGATGTTTTCCGCATGTACTCGTTAGAGAGCATAATTTTATAAAAAAACAAAACAAAAACATATTTTTTTAAAAAGAAATGAAAAATCAGCTTTTGAAAAACTCTGTATATGTGGGAAGTAATTGCTGCCACAATTTAGAAAGCAACTACACAATAGAGCTCAGCACGTTTCAGTTTTATAAAAAGTTTAACACCCTCGTTCAATCCAACAACTAGAATAATTTTTTCACACACATGCTCTTCCATTACCACCAGTTCGTAGAATGAAAAATAAATGTTTTTGAAAAGATTCCTAAAATATATTTTCTATACAATTCAGACTATACACTAAATTAATCAATAAACTTAATACTTCAATTCATTTCAATTCAATAGAATGTATGTTAGCGGCAATTACCTATTCCCGAATCAAATCAAATGCTCGTTATTCATATTGACCATGCAGGTCAATATGAACTACATGTGAACTAATGCACATGTAGCATCCTACAGTGAAAGAATGCCGTTACCAGGATGTTTATTAGTCTTACCCTCAACTATGCGCTTACTTATTATGTTGTAACAGGAAATGTTCGATTTTCTTTTGTAAAAATTTAAAAGTCAATATTTATTTTTTATAAAATTTTATTTAGTCAAAATATGAACCATAGACATCTATAACCTTCTTCCATCGTGATTCAAGGTTAATTATTCCTTTTTTATAAATGGCTTGATTTTTTGACGCTAAAACATTTTCAAAGGCTTTTATGTTCTCTGCTCGGTTTCGGAACTCTTTTTGCCGACAAAATGACGCCATGCTGCAGAAAAGGTGACAATCCGTTGGAGAAATATCAGGAGATTATGGTGGATGCTGAAAAATTTCGAATCCCAACTGTTGCAGCTTTGCACCGTTACGTGTGAGGTATGAGGTCTAGCATTGTCATGCCATAGGATCGGATGCCTATTGACGAATGCAGGTTACTTTTCAGCCAATTTCGTATGCATTATGTCGTTTCCCATGGTTAGAGAAATGAAAATTGGATTGGTCCTTTCGATGTCTCCCAGATTGTCACCATTGTCCAAAGAATTCTCGAATCCTTACGTTACGAAATCATTATACATCACTTTCGTTAGGCCCCTTCTCGAATATGCTAGCCAAGTCTGGTCCCCCTCTTATGAATCCCATACTACGCGTATTGAATCCATTCAACGCAGGTTTATCCGTTTTGCCCTTCGTGGCCTTCCTTGGGCCGACCCCCTTAATTTACCACCTTATACAGATCGCTTAAAATTAATCAACCTCCAACCCCTTAAAGAACGACGTGATGTTGCAGACATTCTATTTATCCATGACCTTCTCAGTGGTAACATTGACAGCCCTTCATTATTGCACATGATTCCCCTTAACACCAACCCGCGTAACCTTCGGTCCACACCCCTTTTCCGTATAAGCACTCACCGCACAAATTATGGCTACCATGAACCAATGTCCAGAATGCTTCGCAAAGCTAACACCAATCTTTTCGACCTTCACCTTAATAAGTCCAGCCTTAGAATTGCCCTATACCACCACCCTTCTCACTCTCCTTAATCGTCTCCACGCCGCCACCTAGTTAATAAGTTATAGTTAAGTTATAGATTTTTGTTAAGGCTTGCATTAAGCTAATAAAGTGGCCCCCATAGGGGGTCAAATCAAATAACCTTTTTCTAAGTGAAGACCAAGTTTGGAGATGTGCTTGGATTTTCGTCTGCATCAAACCACTGCCCAGATCTTTTACGGTTGTCATACAAAATCCACTTTTCATCACATATGATTACACTGTGCAAAAATGGTGCATTTCGTTGCCTGAGACTCAGCGATGCACAGGTTTCTAAACGAAGTAGTTTTTGGGCCTCGTTCAATTCTTGGGGTACCCACTTGTCTAGTTTTTTTTCACTTTTCCTGTTTGAGATAGGTGTCGACTTATTGTCATGGAGGATACTGCCATGTCGTGTGCAATGCACCGCGCCGTTCTTGTAAAGTGGCGTCGTCTATTATCGTTTCCGGTTTTTTACACCGTTCGTTTGCAAGGCTTAGATCTCCCGAACGGAACTTACGAAACCAATGCCTAATGGTGTGTTCATTCACCGCTATATTCTTTAATGCGTCGTTTGTGTTTTTGGCCGCCAGAGACGGATTATGTCCCAGTTTGAAATCGTAAAGGAAAACAGTACGAATTTGAACCGTCGACAATATAATATAAAAATTCTTGAAAAAAAATAAGTGTACTTGCAACGGATCCTAAAAGTCGCACACATCAAGCACACTAACCATTTTATCTTATAAAAAAAAAAATCACTGTGTTGTACAGATGTTCACTCGACAGCTTCTAATTGAGGACTGAGTGAAAAATCGGACATTTCATGTGGTAGAACCTAATACAATAATAATCCACGGGCTTAAAGACTAGGGAACTAGGAGGCCATAGGCTCGGAGTCAAGTTTGTCAAGTTTTCAGCGATCTAATCCTGTGTCACTTCACTCTGCGTGAGCGTGAAGGAACAGAATCCTGATAGGTTATCACAAGGTTTTTTAAAAGAGAAGTCCTTGAGGAAAGAAGTGAAGTGGTGTAATATGTCTATGGTTGCTCACAACTCATGAGAACAAGATGGGGAGACTCTGTAGGTTCTAAATGTAGCCATCTATTATTGTCGCGGTTGGTTTTTTGGTCTTGATCAACACTTTTTCTTCAAAGAAAATCACAACATTTAAGGAGCTAAAAGTGCTTAAGCTGGTTCAAAAGACGCTTTGTTTGCATAGTTTTCTATTCTCGAGTTTGCGCGACAAACAATGTTCTATCCGCATAATGTTGAATTTATAGCAAAGGTTTTCGTGGACAATTTGACAGATTGGGCCTTTTCATTAACTTCAAACGATTTTCATCAACGATCGTTTGTCTTTGTTGAATAAATTGCATAGTTCTAGAAGTCTCTGAATGTTCCTTATGTCTTCTACGTTTTTCAGCAGATTATGTATTGTTTCTCATGCCTCGCAGCCAACGATCGGGCGTAATTAAGAAAACTGCATATATCTGAATCAGTGTGGTTGGCACATATAGGAATGATAACATCATGTCTTTCAATTTCTTGCATTAGGTTATAGTCTTCTATTTAATAAGAAAAACTTTAAAATTGCCGTGAAAAATAAATACGGCTGATATGGATCAGATTATTTTAGATGTTGTTATTATTAATATTGAATAACATTGCTATTATTAACGCCCAATTGAGACTAGGATATTCAGAGCTCGTTAATAGCCCTTAGCCAAGCCTTCCTGGCATGAATGTGTTCCTTCGTAGTTCTATCATTATATTTTCTTCCCACCTACAGCGCGGCCTTCTAGACGGTATTTTTCAGCAAATGTTTTCTGCAAAAAATTGATAGTGTCGCGCGCCGTGTGGCGGCATCTTGTTGAAACCACAGCTCTGTCACGTCAATGCCATTCAACTGAGGAACGAAGAAATCAGAAATCATGTTTCTATAGCTCTCTCCATTGACGGTAACATTCTGGCCGGCATCGTCCTTAAAAAAATATGGGTCGATGATTCCACCAGCCCATAAAGCACACCAGTACAGTGAGTTTTAATGGTTGTAAGGGTTGCTGGATTTTCTCCACTCTGAATTCGACAATTTTGCTTGTTTACATGTCCATTTAACCAAAAATGGGCCTCAAGGGAGAACAAAATTTTGCATTGAAAATGAGGATCAAGCTGATGTTTTCGGCCCATTCACCGAACCTACGACGCGTATAATGGTCACTCGGTTTCAACTCTTGCACGAGCTGGGTCTTATAAGCTTTTAAGCCATGATATTTCCGTAAAATCATTCACAAAGTGGATAAGCGAATCGACACATTCGACACTTCTTTTCTTCGCACTGTTTGTCTACTTTGGGGATGCGTATTGTCCACTAGGGTGTACGTGATGCGAAAACGATTCATCGGGTTCCGAATACCTTGCTTAGATGGATGATTATGTCTAGCGTAAAATGGTCATAGCGCACCATAAGTTTGGCGAACTGAACCATGGATTTCAAAATAAGTTGGTAATATTTGTATTCTGACGTTAATTTGTTAATTGTAAAATAGAAAGATTTATTAACTACTAATCAACTTTCAACAGTCAAATTGACAGTCTATAGAAACAGTATTGCAAGTCTAAGAACCAAAACCCTAAAAAAGACAACCTTTTTTTGAAATAAATTGAAGAGTCGGGATGTGTCACATGAAGACACTAGTATTGCGACCATAAAAATCTATTGTACTCCCTTCTTTAATCTACTCGTATGATTTGAGTTCTGCCTTCAAGAATTTAACTTCCCTGGATGGGATTTTTTGAAGTTTTTCCCTCTTATAGTTTTGTTACTTGTCATTTTGAATCTTTCTCGGGCATGATTTGGCCAGTTGGTCAGTATGTGTTCCATGGTTTCCTTGGCCTGCCCACATCGTCTGTAGATTTCTGTCCAACTAAGACCCATTTAATAAAGGTGGTAGTTGCATTCCCAGACAGCTTTGGGGCTCAAAGGTATACCTCTCTAGCATTTTAAGAACCGCTTGGCTGTCTGAGGGTATAGTTATCCTTGTGTTAGCGGGTCTCCTGTCGCTGATGCTATGTGCTGCTTCATTGATTGCAAAATAGCTCGGCCTGAAATATAGTAGTATAGTAGGGGAATGTGTAGGTTACATTTTGGTCCCATTACGCCAACCAGTTTGCAGATGTCGACCCATCTGTGTACCATTTCTGGGCTCCATCCTTCATCCCAGGGAGGTTGTTGTTCCATTCTTTTCTGCTTGGTATGAGTACGTCGTAGTGTTTTAAAAGTTTAACTCAGGGGGCATCAGATCACTTACTCGGATTATTTCCCAGATTTTATCCACTTTTTAAAGAATTTCTAGATGTCCAATAAGGTCTCCTTTTTTGTATTTATAGGTTCCCTGTAAGATTAAGGCTTGGCAGCTTCAGCCTAAGTATAATTGTCGGATGTTTAGAATTGCTTCCACCCCTGCAGTTGGAGTCGTTCTCATTGCTTCAGTTGTGCAGACACACGCTAGGCTTTGTATTTTATTGAGTTTATTCATGGCGCATCTTTGTTCACATTTTTCCCCCATACAGCAGCGCCAAAAACTCCAGTCTCATTTTTGGGTTTAGCTCCCATATTTCGCCTACGAGTTGTGTTAGGGCTCATAGAGCTTTGATCTCTTTTGAGTATATTTTGTTAATGTGTGCATTCCAAGAGAGTTTTTGGTCCAGTATTATGCATAGAAACTTTACCACTCCCTTTAATACGTTGACAGCCATGTCGTACGTTTTCGTGCGACACCTAGTGCTTTAGCTCAGGCCATGTCGTATATTTTTGTGCGAAGTTATAGTGGATTTTATATAAGTTTCGTATTGTGGTGCCTCTGATTATTTTGGTCAAACTGCCATGGACGTACGATGACTTTTGAGGGAAATAAATGAGAGATAAATATCACGATTTTTTTTTGTTTTACAGCATTTAGACTTCATTTTTGAAACTTTTTATAACAAAATAGAAAACATAAAAATATATAAAAGAGGAACTTAAAAATAGCAAAGAAAATAGATTACTTCTTGATTATGTTACTTATCCTAAAACTATATTGTATATTCGACAAAATAGTAGGTGCAGGAATGCAAAAAAAATGTAAACCTATTGTCTGTAAAGAAACCCGTTGGACTTTAATTATTTGAAAAGCAATAAGATCAAACTACCTTCTGGAATGTAAATAATTAGGAAAGCAAGAAACACGTAACTGGCTGTGGGGACAAATGGCTGAATAATCCTTCAGCAACATCATCTCAGAACTTTCTTAAAATTATATCACTTTTTGTGTGTTTTTTTTTTTTGTAAACTAGGAACGCGTTTACAACCGCCATACCCAACGGAAATTCAATTGCAACTTTTCTGTCCCATTTGAGGTCTCTTCTGAGTGTAGTTGCATAGGAAGCCATTTGATCATAGAGATCAATGCCCGACTTTCCTTCGTTGTAGTCTAGGATAGCAAGGGGTTTTTTTGCGACTTGCCTGATGTCGGCTTGGTCTCTGGCTCCTACTTGTGGATGGTAGGTTTGGGTCAGAGATCGTTTGGTAGGACACGAAAGCCATAATTGGGGCATGTTTTGTGTCAAGCATCCTAACGTCTCCGGTGTCCTTCCACTTAAGAACAACAATACCATTCTCTTCTTCAATGGCTATCATTTCTCCTCTTTTCAGATTCGCATCTATCACTCGTTTGGGCAAATTTTTTTGTTAGCTCGAAGAGTCCCAACCACATATGTATGTATGTTTGTTGGTCAAGCATGGACCCTACCAGTTGATAGCTCGCATAGTAATTGTCAACAAACAGAGTACGGCCTTCCCCTTTCAAATAGGTACTGAGTTCTTCGCAAACGTTCATCGCCAGACCAACTTCTCGAACACCGGTCGAACTTTTCCTGGAGTAGGTTAGATTAGGTTAGAGAAGGGGAGTGTGATGGTTAAACATCACTTCCACTCGGAGGCCAAGAGACCCATTGTGATTCCCTTCTTTTGTGTGGGTACACATAAAATTAACCTGTCCTATCACGTGGCTGAAACCACCCCGTGCTCTTAATGAATTTTAGAAAATCCGATATATCGGCATTAGCCACATCCGCAATCTCTGTGAAGAATCTTTGGCCTAGCGACACTAGGCGTCGATTCTGGAGAGCTGGGCAGTGGCAAAGCAGATTTTGGATCGTCTCAGTTTCTTCCTCATCGCCGCAGCTCCGACAGAGATCGCTGGATCCCGAGTCCCATTTCCGGAGCATTGCTCCAATGGGACAGTGTACTGTGATCACTCCGACGAGCATACGGATCGAGTTACGGTCCAGCGGCAGGAGCTTCTTTTATTTTCCGACATTGAGCTCTGGCCACGATGATCTTGTCGTGTAGCTGTCGTTTCTTGTAAGCCAAGACGAGTTGGCCCCTTTGATGATTGTGTCGTTTATGATCCGGTATAATGCGCTGATCGGTGGTTGCAATGACGTGTCCGCTTCGCTGATGTCCATTTTAGACATTTTACCACTTTACCTGGCCCATTCGTCTGCTCTTTCGTTCCCTGCGATTGAGCTGTGGCCCGGGGCCCAGCAGAGTTTAACTTTGTGGTGTCTGATGGACTTCAGTGAGTCGCGACATTTCTTGACAGCCTTCGATCTCGTTATACAGGATTCTATTGACTTCAGTGCAGCCTGGCTGTCTACGAAGATAGTGATATCAGATGGTGGAATATCGGCTACCTGTAGGTGTTTGACTGCTTTCTCTATTGCTGCACAGATCAGAGAGTCTGAATGATTCCTGTTTGTGGAGGGTATCAGAGTAGAACCCGGTCCCAGAGCCTGTGTCCATTTTCGATCCGTCGGTGAAGAGACTGATCTCATGGTCGTTGATTACGGCGTTTGATAGCCACTCTTCTCTGTCGGGGAAGTCATTTTGGGGGGAAATATAGTCGGTCGTAGCTGCGAGGCTACTAAAACCGTGTTTCCTTCTCAGGTCGTCTATTATTCTGAGTGTGGCCGCATGTCCATAGTTGGCTTGTTTCCACGGAGAGTACTCCCTTAGTCTGAGAGCGCTCTTTGCAGCGCAGCCTTTTATGAATGCTGCTTGCGGCGTGCTTCTCATGGCTCCCATTGTACAAACAGCGGCTGACCTTTGTACTTTGTTGAGCATGTTCATATAGCCTTCCGTGCTGCTAGCAGTCCACCAGACTAGGACCCCATAAGTTAAAATGGGTCTGATGATTGCTGTGTACATCCTGTGTACATAAATGAATGATTTAATTATTTAATTATATTTAATAAAATTATCCAATTATTTTTCTGGAAGCACGAGTTATGCTAACGCGACTTATTTGTTGCTGCGCGTATCTATTGGTTTCGAAGACAATAATTTGTATAACCTCCTCATCGACAAAAAGGCTAAAAGCTTCCAAACAACTAATAGTTGTGGGGATGTTTATAAGGAAATTGGATCTTCCAGTAAAAGGAAGAGTTTTTTTGCGGTTTTTCCAGCGTAAGGAGTTATTTGTTTCAGTTGCAGCTGTTATTTCCTTAGCTTCTTCTTCCAACTGTTCCTCTTCACTTTCTGGTGCTTCTGTACGAGTATCAACTGCATCAGAATCTTCAGGTCCTGAGTCTGTTTCGGGATTGGGGTCATCACTTGGAAGCCAATTATTATCGAAATCCAAGTCATCGCTTAAAAAATCGTCTCCATTTTCTTCAATTTCTAGCTCTTTTGCCACCTCACTATCACTCAAATTTTGCCTTTCCATTTTTTTACTAACTTTTCAGTAACCTATTGTATAACTGTTCAAAAAATACAGCTTGCGCTATCTCATATGGGTTGTTGTAACTTCAACAATTCTCAACCGATTTTGGAAATTTAAAAACTTTTATTCAACTTAAACCTAATCAATTTATTTTGAATAATATTGAAAACAATATCAATTAAATGACCGCCTTTATTGCCGATGCAAAAATGGGCTCGTTTTCGCGCATTCTCCATGACATTTTCGAGCATTTCGGTCGAAATTTCTGCGATATCCGCACGAATGTTTCTTTTGAGCTGTTGTAATGTCTTCAGGCAGTTAGCATACACTTTGATTTTCAAGTATCGCCAAAGAAGAAAGTCTGGAGGAGTCATACCCGGCGATCTCGGAGGCCAGTCAATATCGCCCTTTTTTGACACCAGTCTTCCAGGGAACTTCTTACGCAAAAGGTTCATTGTTTTGTCCGCAGTATGGCATTTCGCGCCGTCTTGTTGAAATCAGTGAAATAAGCCTTTTTTTATGCATTTCTGGGACCACATAATGGGCCAACATATACCGATATCGATCGCCATCCACTGAATCGCCAACTTTGAAGAAATACGGTCGAATGATAGTTTTAGCGCATACAACGGCCCTTCGTGAATAATGTGACGATTTTCGGTGCCCCAAAAGCGACAATTTTGTTTATTAACTGAGGCAGAGAGCGTAAAATGTGCCTCATCGGTCATAAAAATTTGCTGCCAGAACTCCGGCTCAGCATTAATCATTGTAACGACATTCTGTACGTATGTCAAGCGCCGTAGCTCATCTTGTGGCAAAATTATTTGAGATATCTGCACTTTGTATGGAAATAAGTGAAGACCATCCTTTAAAATTACCACCACACCAGCTGTAAATGTCTCAACACGAAGACAAAGCTGCAATACTAAAAGCTCAACTACGGTTCTCACAAAGCCTCACTCTGTTGCCGATCTGGAAGAGCAACTCAACAAATACACCACCTCCATGTTGGACCGCTTTTCAGCTCCGAGATGATCTGCTGCAATAAATGTCCTTAATACAACAAAGTTGTGCAACATTTAGGGACTGCGTCAACAAATCACTTAACGACCTGGAGCTGCGTGTAAATAAAATTGAAGCGACCTGTAGTGAATAACATCAAATTATTGAGGAATTGGATGACCAGGAGCTTGTAGCTGATGCGGTCCTCTTTGGTGTACCACACCTTCCTGATGACAATCTGAGGACCATTTTCAACCAACTATGTCTCACTGTCGCATGCAAACCACCAAATCTGAGCACGATCTTTCGCCTCCAAGCGTGGAAAAACCAAACGACGGATCCACCATCATCAAATTTAATACCAGCCAAGAACGAAACCAGTTGCTTAAATCCATTGCCGACTACCTTAAATTTAATGGCACCTCTGTCTCATATCGGCCTAGAGTCCAATAAGCGGATTTACAAGAACGAGAGTCTCACCAGGAAAAATCGCTTTCTTCTCCAACTCGCCACCAACATGAAGCGCCGAGGCCAGCTTCATTCAGTATTCAGCAGACGTGGATCCGTAATTGTCAAAGAGCACAAAAATGATAACAACAAAAATATACTCCACACTATTGGCGAAAGATATGAATCAACTACAAATGACGACAACCACTCTCCTGCAACAACAACTTAATGCATTTTTTTTCTCCAACATTTCTTAAGGGCTTAAACATTTGTCATATAAATGCTCAAAGCATAAAAAGTAAAATTGATGATCTGCGTTTGCTTTTGGTCAGTGACAAGATCGATACCATGTGCGTATCGAAAACATGGTTGAAGCCGGAAATGGGTTCGAATATGTTCAATGTAACTAACTACAAATTGGTGCGTGCGGATAGGACAGATAGAATAAATTGGGCGGAGGTGTTGGCATTTATTTAAAAAGATCATTTAATTACAACGTTGTCAGACAATCCTCAGTTTCTGATTCAATAGAGTACTTGTTTGTTGAATTTTGTGTGAGTGATGTCAAACGACTAGTAGGCTGTCTTTATATGCCACCGAATGTGGCTAATCACTCCTTGCCCGCAGACATCCTGGAGAGTTTTGCGTCAGATTATACCGATATTATTGTCGTTGGTGATTTGAACCTGAATCTTCTGGACAACAAGAACAAGCCGTTCATTGAAATGATGAGGTCACTGCACCTTAGTTTCGCCAACCTACAACAACCGACACACTTCATGCCCAACTGTAACCCTTCACTCTTAGATGTGTGCCTCATCTCAGAACCCAAGATGTTGTTACTTTATGACTGTTAAAAATTAATAGGCTGTCATATCATATCACATTCACCCCTAAAACCCATGACACATGCTATATCCTTTCGATCACGCTATTTCCATTTCACACGACCTCAGATTCCCTTTTCTTCCGCTTCCTTAAGAAATGTATCCCATCTAGCATACCAGTAGCCTTTGTACTCCCAACCAGTGCGGTCGAAATTTAATTAAGCAAATAAAACTTATATGTTATAGAGTGAATTTCTGCCTCTTTTCCTTCTTTTGTTTGAACGTTTTTTTACATGGTGCCGAAACCCGGGAAAAGAGGTGAACAGAAATCGTAATAAGTAATATCGTAATTGAAAAAAAAAACAAAGAAGAAAAATTCTTTCACATCCATAACGGACACAAGGAATCGACTATAAATCAAAATGGAGTTGTCTGCACGAGCAGCATATAGAGGACAGGTAACGAAAATTATTAATAGTGCCACCGACTTTCTCAACAGCGAGGAATGCAATTCGACAACGGATCTGGACACAATGGAGGAAAGTGTAACTGCATTCATACATCGGCTAACAGCAGCTCACGAGAGTTTAAACGCAACAAACCAGGAAGTACAAAACAAAGGACTTTACAAGCTGGAGGAAATGGACAAAGAAATGGAAAAGGTCTGCGAGTATCAAGATGCAGCAGTTGGTGTTCTTTCTCGCCTTAAATCTCGGTTAGAGCACAGTCAACGTAAACAAATAGCACCCCCATTAAATTCCGAACGATCGTTTCATCCCATGCCATCTACTGATCATTCAATTAAAATTCCGAAACTGCAGCTTAAGAAATTTGATGGCAATTATCAGGATTGGTTACCGTTTTGGGAGCAATTCCGCACGGCAATTCATGAAAACAGAAACTTGACATCATCTGAAAAATTCAGTTATTTGGAGTGCGCACTAGTAGGTAACGCGAGGAAAGTCATAACGGGATTTACTGCATCGGGTACATGCTACGAAGCCGCAGTATCACTCTTACAGGAACAATTTGGTGATATGGAACGTTTGGTGGATAAGAATATGCAACAATTGCTTTCCCTTCGTCCAGTTCAGTCAAAGGCAGATACAGTTGGTCTTCGCAATCTCTACATTTCAGTAACATCATGCTGTCGCACATTAACTGCTTTGCAAGTACCAACCCACCACTACTATGTCATGCTGAAAACGATATTGCTGCGTTGCTTACCATCGGAGTTAAGGGTTGATTATTATCGGCGAGCAGAAAGAGATCAACATGACGCGACACGTACTAATACAAGTGAAAGGGATGGTGCAATTTCGACCACTTCCTATCAAATTGGTGATGAGCAGGTCAAAGACATTATGCGCTTCTTGAACAGAGAAGTCGAATCTCTCGAAAGGAGTATCGTTATCTCTTCCATACCAGTTCCATCGAGCTCGCGATCTTCATCTTCATCGCATACAACCGCAGCAAGCTTAGTGTCGCTGACTGGAAAATGTGTATGTGCATTTTGTTCATCGGATAAACATTCAACAAAAGAGTGCGACTGCCAGCTGACAATCTCTGAGAAAAAGGATATTTTGAGAAAGAGTGGGAGATGCTATCGTTGTGCTAATCGTGGTCATTCTGCAAGAAAATGTCGAAGTATTAAATGGCTCTGTTGTGCAAAGTGCCAAGGAAAGCATATGACTTCGTTATGCGACCCATCTTACAATTTTAAGAAAAATGACTCTAATGAATATGAGATGAAAAATCAAAACGTGAATCTTAATTCTGGTAATTTAGTTTCAGAAACTTTGCAGAGTGATCCTGCTGTGAAAAGTACAACGAATCTCTGTGCACATCATTCCTGCTTTACCAGCAAAAACTTCTTCTTGAAAACGGCTCGCTGCATTGCTTTAGTACCTTCTCTCACCATGCGGACATTGAAATTAAAAATGGATTAAGTATACTCATCGGTTCGGATAACTACTGGTCAGTGGTGACGGGTAAGCAGCGACGAATTTCTCCTGGGCTAAGGGCGATCGCTACAGTATTCGGCTGGACACTCCAGGGAACGCACTCTATTGGTAAGGCCCTTGCATTCAATGAAGATTCATGTCTTCCTATCCACAGTACCGCTTTACATCTACCAGTCTTTGATACTAACGACCTTACTGCATTCTGGTCTCTTGAGACAATTGGAATTCGTGGTGAAGAGGAGGAGAATGAGCACTTAGCTGAGGAACTCATTACCAAATGCATCTCTAGAAGCGGTGAACGATATATGGCCTCACTTCCTTGGAAGGATCCAAATGCAGAAATTAGAAGCAATAAAGGAGATGCTCTCAGGAGGTTGAAGACACTTACAACGCGGTTATCGAGATACCCGGAACAATATGAACAATACGATGCGGGTATTCAACAACTTTTAGCAGATGGTATTGCAGAACCTGTGCCGTCATCCCACGACAACGATTTACGTCGAATATTTTATCTACCTCATCGACCAGTGTATAAGGAGGAGAGCGCAACAACAATAATGCGCATTATATTCGACGCTTCGGCAAGAACGGAACATACTTCGTCCTTGAATGACCATCTTCAAGTAGGAGCTAATCTACTCCCCGGACGTATTTATTATGTCGACTGTTTCACCAACCAGATGATCAAGAGCTATTTGATGGTGTTTACCTGTGCGGCGATTCGATCCGTGCATTTGGAGATTGTTACTAGCCTATCCACCGAAAGTTGTATAATGGGATTAAGACGCTTTATCGCTCGAAGGGGTACTCCAACAACAATTTATTCGGACAACGCCAAAACTTTCCGAAGAGCTGCTTTGGAACTCAAAGATTCTAATCGAACCCCGAACGATGAAACGGTCCAAAATTTTCTCTCCAGTAAACGTATACGCTGGAAATTTATCGTTGAGCGAGCCCCATGGTGGGGAGGATTCTGGGAGCGGCTTATTAGGACAATAAAGAATGTTTTAAAGGTAGTTATTGGCAAGGCAAGATTGACTTTCGAACAATTACGGACTGTAATTGCCGAAGCTGAGGGTATTGTCAACTTTCGTCCTTTAACCTATGTGAGCAGCGATCCATTGGACATCTCACCACTTACGCCCTCACATTTTTTGCGTGGTCATCTCGCCATTGTGAATTCTCAAGAGGCTGTGGCTGGTTCGACTGAGATGCAAAAGCTTTGGAGCCAACGGCTTAAGGTGACTAAAGCGCTATGGAATCGCTGGCGGACCGAGTACCTCCAGCTATTACGATCGTTTCACCACAGTCAGGGGTATTCTTCAGCTCGACTGAAGCCCAATGATGTCGTCCTCGTATATGACTCTGCAAAACTACGAATTGCTTGGAAGTTAGCTGTTATTGAAAATGCCTTTACTGGACGTGATGGAAACGTACGAGCTTGTGAACTGCTGACGGAACGAAAACCCGAAGACCTGTACAGCTGTTGTATCCTCTGGAGCTCTCTTCATTTTCCCGGGCCGAGGATGTTAAAAATTAATAGGCTGTCATATCATATCACATTCACCCCTAAAACCCATGACACATGCTATATCCTTTCGATCACGCTATTTCCATTTCACACGACCTCAGATTCCCTTTTCTTCCGCTTCCTTAAGAAATGTATCCCATCTAGCATACCAGTAGCCTTTGTACTCCCAACCAGTGCGGTCGAAATTTAATTAAGCAAATAAAACTTATATGTTATAGAGTGAATTTCTGCCTCTTTTCCTTCTTTTGTTTGAACGTTTTTTTACAATGACCAATTGTTTGCCCCAACCTTCTCGTACCATGATTTACTCTTTGTCTCAATTGATTGCGTGTCACCTCCTATTAAAGACTTTATTGTTTCACGCTTTAATTTCTCCGAAATTAATACTCCACTATTATTTATAGATTGTCTGAGTCTGAACTGGTCGCCAATTTATAATAGTAGTAACGTTGACGTGCAAGTAGATTGTTTTAATAGCAACATTCATTATCTCTTTACTAAACATGTTCCAATTAAACGAATTCGAAAAAAGTTTACAACTCCCTGGCTTACGGCTGAGGTTTTAAACCTTATTAAAAGCGCGATCTGCTTTACTGCAGATGGAGAAGGTTCAGATGCCCAGCTTTACTGAACAATTACAGGGTCGCACGTAAAGCAGTAACCTCAATAATTCGTAGGAATAAGTGAAACTACTACGCGGCGAAGTTCTCTAATAGCAACACAAGTTCAGCCTTCTGGAAAAATGTGCGCCAAATGGGTATCTGCTCAAATAAGCCTATACCCCAAAAGATATTGACATCGAGGCACTCAATCGCAATTTTGTTCAATCGTCATCGAACAGTGCTCAACTACTGTCTCCAGCTTAGATTATGATCCAGACTCTTTCTCACTTTCAGGTGTTGACGAACTTTGTGTTGGGCTCACTTTGTTCAGAATAAAATCGAATGCTGTGGGCTCGGATGAAATCCACCCCGTATTTATAAAAACACTTCTTCCTTGCATCCTACACCAGCTTACTCACATAATGAATAGCGTTATTACGACCTCTACTTTCCCTAAGAGTTGGAAAGTTGCCAAAATCGTTCCCTTGCCGAAAACAACAGTTTCTAACCGCACGGAGTATCGCCCAATAGCCATACTTCCGTACTTAAGCAAGGTTTTCGAAAGCTTAGTGAGTTGCCAACTTAAGGAACATCTTAAGAACAAGAAGCTCATCACAAAGTTCCAATCTAGTTTTCGCGCTAAGCGGAACTGTACAACAGCGTTAATTAGAGCCTGTGAGGATATTCACGCAGGAATGGACAGTGACATGGTCGGTCTGATGGTTTGCTTAGATTTCTCCAAAGCCTTTGATTGCGTGAGTCATGAAAAGCTCATACATAAACTGAAAAGTCAATTCCTATGTGGTGGATCTCTTTGTCATCTTATGACTTCGTATCTTTCCAAACGGTCGCAATATTTGTATCGCAACAGTAATCGTTCCTTATGTATTTCGGTTAACTCCGGTGTTCCGCAAGGCTCGGTGCTAGGATCGTTACTATTTTCATGTTTTATTAACGATGTCCATCAATGTTTTAATGTCTGAAATTTAATTCCTGAACTGGCCTAAAATGGTACGGGTGTAAGTTTTCGGTATGAAGCACTCTCCATACTCTAGATTTGGGCACTCCAAGGATAATAACTATCCTCCTTGTACTAAGGGAGGGATTACGTCGGACTAAATCCTAAATTCTTTCATCTAAGATTCCTGATCCATCTGTAACTGATCTTTCGCTTCTTCGATGCTCTAGCACTCCGTGCTCTCGCAGACGTCGGTGGATTCTTGAAAACATGCTACGACTGGGACACCTCCGATTGGGATATCTTTCAGCGTAGTGTCTATTGGCTTCACGATCTCGAGGTCAATGTTTCATACATTAATTTGCCTACAAGTCCAGCCGCGTTAAAACCAAAAAAAAGGTTTTTCTTAGAAAAAAATTATTCGGGTTTTTTTTTTATTTCTCAAAAACTACAAGACATTTTTGCATCCGGTTTTCTGTTTTTAACTAAAAACTAATAAGAGAATTGAATTTTTGAAAAAAAATTAGTACTTAATTACATACAATTTTGAAAAAAAATAGTTCGACATTTTTTTTTATTTTTTTTTCAAAATTTTGAGTTTGAAAATTAATTTCTCAAAAACTGTTCCTTAAATCAGCTTGAATAAAAATAAACAAGATGAAAGAAGAGGTTTCTGGCTTTACAGAAAAGTATATCACGGCATTTGGATATAACTGTTGATTGTTAATATTTTTTTTCCCAAATTAAGTAAATTTTTTAGAAAATTGCCCCTCCCGGCTAAACGGAGGGGAATAGACCCCCCCCCCATACGATTTTTTTCTTGTCTTGACCAGACCTACATGCTCTAGCTTTTTGGCACACTGCTCGTGGGACACCCTGTATAAGCTAGGAATGCCTGCAGCTTTCCTGCTCCAACGAGAGAATCACCCAAACATGTCGGTCTGAGTGTTCGATTGGACAAAAGCACTGTCGACTTAGCCCACAGCCTTGATTTTCACCCTATACGAGTAGAGTAAGACTTTTGTGAAGCACTCGATGCTGATATTTCTGGTCGATTGGGGGATGCCTAGGTATTTATAAAGTTAATTTCAAATGAAGTTAGGTTAAAGTGGACAATTTTGTTTGATACAAGAACCTGCTAGGACACTGAGGACTGGAGCCATAACTCTGAAAGATGGACATTTCTAGAAACTCTACATAGAAAAGAAGTTGTTTCCAGTACCGCTGAAGAAACATCGTCAACTTTGATGGATAGGTTGGTGCCCGATATCATTGTATCAACCTACCTATGAGCTATTAATTTTTCACTATCCGTCCTAACATGCAACATAGGCGACCAAAATTGGACGATCAAGCTATGATTCAAGCTAAAGGTGGCCGTTTACGAAATATTATCTCCAACTTTTCAGCTTAGAATTAAAAGTAGAAAAAAGTTTTCACTCTGCTTTAAAACAAGTTAATAATTGGCACCATATTCAAATATTCATAAGAAAGTCATGCGATAAGTTTGGCTGCATAAGCAACGCAGCAACGAACGACTGCTTCATTTGCAAGAAATAACATCAGATGGATAAACTTTTTGTCAACCCTCTAAAACCATAAACTCGGTCCTACCAACAAGCCCAACAGCTAAATAAGGCTAATTTCACTTTCACAAAACTTGCTATGATTTATCGAAACTCAAGTACACACTTTCATCCCACCCCTTATGTTGCTATTGCTACGCTGCTAGTCAAGAGATATCATTAACTCAGTTTCCTGCCACTCAAGCCATACCATAGTCTAAACGAGGCACGCAAACAAGACCAAGCAAAACAGCCAAAAAAAAAAAACAAACTTTCACGAACATACCCCTGAATCAACACCGAAAATTAATTACCCGCACACATGCAACTAAGCGCAGTCATTATGCTTTCACACCCGTAAAGCCTCTCAAATAAATTATGACTTGTGATCCAAAATCCAAGACGAGCTGCTAGTGACGGTGTGAAGCTAGAAAGAACTTTTTGACACCAACTGCTACAGGCAATACGTATGTATGTGGGTATGAGTATGTGATGGTCGGATACTCGTACGCCTGTGGCCATTAGCACACGACACTCATCGTCGTACTTCAAGGCGTCTACAACTATGTGTAGGCTGACTACTCCTGGGATGATGGCAAAAAAAAAAAAAAACAACTTTCCACTCAATCTCTCTGTACCCGAGTATCCCAATAGACACAGAGAATATGTAGATATGAAACCAACCGACAGGGTGGTTAAGTACGAATATATGTTCTTGATTACCCCGAGCTGAATTAATCCAATTAATACCACTCGATGGATTACAAGCTATCGCCAGTGATCATGTATTTAATTGAGTAGGAAGCGCTGGGATACAATTATTCCGGATGTCACTATGCTCGGTAATTTGACATCCAACCGAGAAAGAAACGAACCGAAATGAACTGACGGAAGCAATCGGCACCTGCATTGCCATAGAAGTGAGGCAACTACCTGCGGCTTAATTTCTCTCGACTGACTCTGCACAGGAAATGCAAATCCTCCTTCAAACTTCACTCACTCGACTTGTTATCCTCTTGCGAATATTTTCACACTTCTCCGAATCCCTTTCTTCGAATTCTTCACCTCAACAACGGCGCGCCACGCTGTCTTGCTAGTTGGGCGGGTGAGATTCCACCCGGGAATGTTTTGTTCGTCTAAGCATTCACCTTTGTGGCCAATGAATAGAAAATTCCCGCAGTATCGAGTTAACAAGCATGCAGGAGAGCAATGAAGAGAAGATGGTGCACCAGCGGCGATGGCAAATAACTAAGCAACACACACAGGACGGGAGGTAGTGTGGGAGTGGATGATGAAACAGGATGTGGAAGTGGAGAGTATCCGCTGCATCGACTGACGGAGAGCTGATTTTAGAAGAATTTCCCTTCATCGTCCTTCAACCAAGCAAGCGGTTGCTTCGGCTTCAGCTCCTGCTGTGCCATTATTTATGCTAGGTACGAGTGGGATGTACGTCTGGGACGCATCATGACGTGGCGGCAAACTACGCTCATGCTGTGAGTGGGTGTTTATAGTTTTCTTTTTTCCCCCGTCATTCAATTGCGGGAGGGGGAACGCGCAGTAGAAGCTTATCAGTAGCTCGGGTTCGGCGGTTCGAGGACGTGTGGCATCGTGTAGTAAAAGATTTATTTTTTTGGAAAGCATTCAGGCATCACGTTGATTGAACGACGACTTAAACAACGCGCACCAACAAAATGTCGCAAATCGATATGATGACAAACAAATAGAAAAAACAAATCAACAAAATATGGTAATGTGCGGCACAGGACCACGTCAAGGTATTCCTTTGTCATACGATGACAATGTACCTCAATTCGAGAGGGTTCAAGAGATATCCTTTTCAAACGTTCACCGTACGTACCGTGTACTCAGCTCAGAGTATCGCAAAGGCATTACTGCCGTATCAGATCCTATTAGGGAAATTTGTGTATACGCCTTAAGTAGGATGACAGTGATTACCTAGCTTTTATTTTTCTTCTGCGTTGGCTTCACTTTATCCTTCTTTTGCTATTTTTAGCTCTTTTCGTTCCCTTTTTTGGCACAAATCTTTCACGGCAAGTCGAGATTCGGAAAGCGCTTTTGATTAACCTTTCGGAAGGAGGGATGGGAAAAGAACAGAAGTTGTGCTACTTTTCCTCTTCATCTGTTTCCGGATCTCATACAATCTAACAAGCATACTCGTCGTGTGTCTTTCAAGGACATCTCGGTTTGCACGCCTTGAGGCAATGTCACATTTGGTAGGGTTACAAAGTGGCGGAACGCTTCTTTCTTTCTATCCGCTTTTGACTATTTATTAGACCCCAGTAACGAGTATTGAGGGAAAGCAAAAACCTCGAGGAGTAGATAGTCGATGGAAGAGAGTCGACTGACGTAAGGCGGATTAGCCTGATGTGCAGAATCTTATTGACATTCGTTTCGAGGATATAGAAAATAAATGAAGACTAAGATGAAGATGAAAATGGAGATGGAGCTACTAAGACTCGATTTTTTAGATTTGACAGCGAACGCTGGAATTGAAAATGGTTGAAGATTGATATCTGGTTGTGGGTAGTCTTATTCCTGATGCGGATGTAGTCAATTAGTGGCGTCATTATAAGCCCTTTGGGACGCCATTAGGCACTGATTTCTTTGATGAATAAATATAATGAAGCCACGTAGGATTTGGTGGAGCTTGAAATCACTTTTCTAAATATTGAATTATTAAGCTATATCGTAGATCGGGCTCAAAAAATGCATTTTAAGGCGTCTGCTTTCTTCCTTTTAGTAGGTTTTTAATAAGTTGGGCACCATATCTTGGGGGTCACTATGTTGGCATCTGACGCTGAGAAACGAGACTTACATCCTTCAACAGCCAAATCATCAGAATCGTATTTCGCGATGTTTTCTCCCCAGAGCATCCCACAAGGAATTCCCTCTACAAGCACCGCAAAATATTCTCGCTTCGTGGATACGATTATATCTTGTGTCATCATAAAAGGTCGATAATGCTGGGACGTAGAGATGCTATCAAAAATGGCCCGAAATGACACCCGCAAGCCTTCTGTATTCATCAAGAATATTGCAGACTTCTTGAAAATATTAGGGGGTACGCGTTTAGTTATCCTGCATCCTGGATATTCCCTCCATTTACGACTGTGTGCATTAAAGACCCAGTCGTTGATGTCAGATTTGATGGTGGAAGCAGGTAGACCTAAGGCGGGTTCAAGTCCTGAGAAACTCTCCTCTGAGCCCCTTCTAGTGAGTTCATCGGATATCTAATTTCCTGGAATCCCAGAGTGACCTGGGACCCATACAAGCCTAAGTGAATTTAGTCTTCCGACTTTGTTCAAAAAGGTCTTGAAGTCATGCACTAGTTTGGAGCTGATTAAAGGGTTGCACACAGCGTTGAGTGCAGTTTGGCTGTCACTGCGACCGCATATGCTTTTTCCCTTCCACTTGTGTTTCACAACATAAAGACAAAGTGAAAGACGCTCAAAGAAAACTCAGCGTGTGATATAGTATATGTATATCAAGGGGCGAAAGCATCTAGAGCAGCGCCCGGTGTGCTGGAGAAAGCCCCCATACAGCTGAGACAAGCCGCTCTTTAGAGTTTGGTGAAAGAGGCCACGATTGCGTGTTAGCCTGTTCCACCAGACATCTGATGCATATGAGATTATCGATCTTATCACTACCGTGTAGATCCAGATGACGTTTTTCGGCGATAAGCCCCATGTTTCGTCAAAGGCACATTTGCCTTGTCACAAAACTGACAGCGGTTTGGTGGTTTTGACTCAACATGTTTGACCAAAGAAGTTCGCTATCTAAGATCACTTTCAGGTACTCATCTTCTGATATCGGGATGGGAATGTCTTTTAGCACTAGCTGAGTAATGCCAATATTTGTCCTAATTCTTGTGAAGAGAATGACATCAGTCTTAAGAGGATTACCCGACAGCCCATTGCTCGTGCACCAATCATCGATCACATTTAGCGCCGCCTGCGCTTTGAGACAGACAGTCGCTTAACATGAGCCGACAGAGAGAACCTGGGCACAGATACCAGAGGCATTGAGAGCATCGAGCAGAGAGTCGACCACCACGCACCATAACAGCAGAGACAGAACGCCACCTTGCGGGCCCCTGTTTACGACAGATTTGACACATTGTTCGAGGCTTGCATCAGCGATTAATGTCCTGTGCACAAACATTGCTTTGCCATCCAGCAGCGTTTAACATGCTGTCGAAAGTAGCCTCCCAACTAGGATTTGGAGGGCAGTCTCGCAGGATTCTCCGCGCTGATAAGCATGTTCGAAGGGCAACTGTGCGCACGTGCAACCTTACAAGTCTCCCCAAGCCTTCCAGCAAGAAGGATGTTAGACTGATTGGTCTAAAATTGTTGGTAAATGAGTAATCTTTTTCCTTGTTTTAGGGATTAAGACCACTTTAACCGCGTGCCAAGGAATAGGTCTGTAGACAAGTGCCACGCTCGCAGTGAAAATTCTTTTCAAAGTAGGATGCAGCTGTCTTAAACCTTTTTACAGCCTAACAGGGTATATCGCACCAGTACCTGGCGACTTAACGCCACCAAAAATGCCACAGCAAATTCAATGGCCTCAGTTGCAATACACCAGTTACTCCGAGTTGCCTTCATCGTTTCAGTCACGGTTTGTGTTAAGGGAGTATGCAACGACCCGATAAAAGCCCAAAATGGGTCTGAAGCAGTAAACTGAGAGTTTCCACTTTCACTGGCATACTTCTGATTAAGGGATCGAAACGAATGAATAGTTCTATTTACCTTCGAAAAACCAAGATAAATAATGGAACAACCTCCCCATCCCGAACAAGCATTAGCTTAAAGTGATACTGCCGGTTTTATTAGGCCGTATTTTTCCAAATATTATGCTGACATTATATTGATGGCAATTTCAGTGAATATTGCATTACCAAGTGAGGTTCACGGACTCTATCTGACCTGAAATCCATGCCATAGAGGTGGACGACTTTTATTTTCAATAAGACGGTTTGCAATGCTAAACAGATGGTGAAACAGGTGTTCTACTAGTAAATTTCTAGTCGTGTGATTCGTCGATATATAAACTTTCAGTGGCCGCCGAAATCGAGCCATTTAACACAACTTTTTTTCTCTGAGGCTATAGTCACATGCTCTACCCATTACAGTCTTTGTTCTGACCAAAAAAACTCTGATACGCACCATAAATAAGTTCGAACTGTTCCCATCAAATGGTTATGTTTATCGCAATGGCGAACTCAGCCGACCCACTGAGGGTTGTCCCTGTTGAGGCCGTCCTACTAACAGTTCTTAATACAATTGACTCTTCCCTTATTGCAATATCATCCTCCCCACATCTCGACTTTGTTTCAATTAACCATTTACACAATTGACCAAACAATTGTTTTAAGAGACCCCCTGGATGAAATCCTTTTGTTCGATGACTTAAAGCGGCTCAATCAGACGATCAATCATTTTATATTACCACTAATCCCACTACTGCCAAAGAATGCCCTTTCTTGGTTTTGCCAGCAGATTTAAAACTTAGCCAAGTAAGTGGCGTCTTAAACTACATGGGTAGACACTAGCTGCAAATCTTTAATCTCGTCTAGGCAACACGGTTTCCTTAAATGCAGATCTACAACCACAAACCTTGTTGAGTTTGTGTCTTTTACCCTCTCGCCCTTAGACACTGATGCTGATAACTGAAGCTTTTATAAAATCTCCCACAGATAAACAAGTGGCTATCTTCTTACTTGGAAAATCGCTACTTTTGTGTTCGTATCAGATCTGTATTTTCTAACCCTTTTTTAGCTTCCTCCGGCTTCCCTCAAGGTAGCCACTTAGGTCCACTTCTTTTCGTTCTTACCATTCACGATATTGAAATGGTGAGTAAACATTCACACATCTCACTATTTGCCGATGACGCCAAGTCTTGCAAGATCATTTCCTCCAGTCATGACTCTGCCCTTATCCATCTGGTGTTGCAAAAATTGCTTGGAGCTTAACATTTCCAAATGACAATCAATCACTTTTTTACGTAAACAAATCAAGTCTCAACTCTCAACCCAGTTCCATCGTTCACGCTATTCGTGCACTATGTGACCAGGAGTTAAATGTTCGGGTACATATCGACGAGATAATTCTTAAAGCTGGTCTACTGTTAAAGCTGGTCTATTCTTAAAGCTGGAACTGGTCTACAAAATTCTCCGTTACCCGATCTCTCTACATAACCTTTATCCGGCATCTTCTTGAATACGCCTTTCAAGTGTGGGCTCATTACCAACAAATCCAAATTTCTAGAAACGAGAGCATTCAACGCCGGTTCCTACGTTTTGTTCTTCGAGGTCTTCCCTGGAACAATCCCTTGCTCTAACCACCCTATCAAGACCGTCTTAAACTAATCAACATGAACACGCTTGAGGAAAGAAGAACTGTATCTGCCATTCTTTCCATCCATCGACTCTTTTCATATACCATTGACTGGTCGACCCTCTACAACTCTGCCCCTATCAACAATAACCCTCGCAATGTACGAAGTCGCCGTCGTACACTAAAAGAAGATATCAGAGTCGAGAAATTGTGATAAAAAATTTATTCAAGACAATGGCTGTTTATAGAAAGAGCTGGAACTGGCATTAAAGAAATATTGAACTCTGTTGGTAAGTGTTAAGCTCACAGTAGGTGAGCTTTTTCCTCGACTTAAAATAATACTGTTTGTTGAATGACTTTTAGTATACAATACATCATTACTCAGACACCTCCAACCTGCTGAGACAAATTCTCTTTCTTACTGGCATTACACCCCGTGGAAAACCAGAACCATCTCTTCCCACCGGTGAATGGGGTCTACTGGTTATTGCGATTGCCGTTGAGGAGAAACACCATGAAATACAATGTCGGCTTACTGAAATGAAACCCTATATCATCGGTATCAGAACCTACCATGTCAATATCTGAACCACGTTGCCCTGCCGAGTTTATACTATAGTCAGCCGCTTCTCCATATTGTTGACCCAATTTCGTACTGTCCACCATTGCGTTGACAGTCAAACATACCGAAGGCAGACTTGACGGATTGACGAATTTTTTCCTTAATTCAATTGCAGTTCTCATTTCCCTCTATCCACACTCAGAAATTCTTTTTTTTTTATAGGGTGTTACAAGTGTTACGCTCATGAGTTACGCACTTATGATCTTTGTCACACAAGCTAGTCGGGGTGCAGATGGTTTGTGTCGAAGATGTGCGTTCACTATTCTTCGGGGGTGGTTGTCTAAGATAGGATTGGAGAAATTCGACAGAATTTTGGAGTTTTTCGCGTGTGTTGTAGTTCACTGTAACGTTTTTTTTGTTTCCATATCATTAAGGTATTATATTGGAAATATACAAACAGAGTATGCGAGTGTTTTGCCTTCGTCAACATTTTTTGAATATCTGTCATTCACAACTGATGTGGTTACCAATTTTTCCGTATAGGAATTGTTCTTAGCTATAACCTGATTACCTCGTGGAATTATTATCAGGAATGTCCTTACTTACGAGTAATTTAAAGGTAAAAGGAAATAAAATCAGCTAATTTTTCCAAAAGCATAAGACCTTACAGAAAACGTCGAATACCATTGCCTTAGTCGAACTGTTAAGTCACGCCACAAGCCTATCGAATTTAAATTTGAACCTCACGTAGCCTTCTACAATATATATCAGTGAAGCCCTATCAAAAGGTCTGGGAGACCCACAAAATCCATAAGCTTAAAAAAGATCTATGTAAGCCTAGAAATCATTTTACATTTTCATTAGCAGCCTGTGCGGCAGCCCGTGAGTCAGGCTACGGGCTCATCAGAATAAGTTTAAATCGATTTTGACAGCGTAATTTTTGATGACAATGCGAAACATGTAGGACAATAACTCAGCCTTAGCACTTTTGTAACAGAGTCATTTTCTTCGAATTTCAAAAGTTAGCCTATAGTAAGGAGTTTCTAACAAGGGCGAGTAGAAGTTGAAGTGGAGTAAAACAAGCTGTATGTGAGGTATTAACAAAATTCTCTTTTTATTTGAAAGACCCATTTATGCCATTATATCTGAAATATGATATGATCTCGTTCACGGTGGCACGGATCCGAGTATTTCAATTTTCAATGGCTCTTCCACATAGATCCGGCTGTATTTGGCCTTCACCATAAGGGCATAGGTCGATTGTGACCTGTGACTTCAGAAAACCCCATAAGAAAAAGTCTAGCGGGATTAAATTGCATGACCTTGGTGAACAATTCACCTCAACTCTGTGAGAGATAACCTTAACTTCAAATCGTTCATACAGAATGTCAATCGTGTTGTTCGCTGTAGTGCCGTTCTGCTGGTTGTCATCGTTTTTTTGCAGAAAAAACACAGAGCAATGCCGGCGCCGGCCCAAAATCTACACCAAATGGTAACTTTTGGGGATACATTGTCACCTGGCGAACCTCGTGTGGGTTGATACCGTCTCATATACGGCAATTTTGCTTGTTAACACTTTTTGCGGTGGTGAACATACCATAATCTGCTGTAGTAATAAGTGCTAACAATTTCAACACGTCCAGGGATTATTAAATGATCCTTATTGAGAAATGGTAAACCTTAAACTGAACATACGAGTATACAGCCTCGATTGATAGTTCAGTTAAACCTATGTGACAAACAAAGAGATGTTAAGGGGTGTTAGTAATTGCCAGGGAAAGTATATTCCAAAATCGAGGTGATTTCGATAAAAAAAGGCTTCAATTCACACTGGATTCTACATTGGACATACCACTATAAAAGGTAGTCCAAGAACGCACGATCTAGCCGATCCGTACTTGAAATGGGCTAAATACTGGTAAGGAAATCCTCTTCAGATCATTTCTCCGACTCTGGTCTCCTACAGCTCAGCAACATCACCAACAAGATGAATCGACAACTTGACCTGATCTTCTCATCTGACATTGAATACTGCATATTTACCTTAAGAAACAAAGTAACAATCTCCTCTCTACCTTCAATCCGCTCCATCCAACCATATCCGGAACATTTTCACTCTACAATCAATTCACCAATTTTCGCTTCGAAAATACGTATTGCTTACTTTTATTCTAACCTTATACGATAAGTATGCGAATCCCTCTACCTCCGATACGTGAACCGGATGCAATCCTTTCTTATCACCGATCCCAAGAGCTTCTATCACTTTATAAAGTAAAATCGAAAGCTGTTACTTCACCTCTACTTTTAATTTACTCCACGAATAATTCTCAACTTTTTGCTCACCGAACAGGTCCTTTAACAAAACCATTACTACTTTCGTTGTATGAATGACTGCATGACAGACCTCAGACGTCTCTAATGTAGATGAAAGACTTTGTTAACACAGGCTTCAAAAGGCTTTTGACAAAATCTAAACTTACTATTCTTGGTTTCCCCCAGGTTTTACCCTATGGATCAAATCCTGTCTTGAAAACCGTCAGTACAATGTTATTTTAATACCACCACTTAAGTCCCCTAAGGCAGCCACCTCCGACCATTGATATCTATCCTAATCATTAACGACGTTAACTATGTTATCTAGAACTCTCACCTTTCCGTAGAAGCTGATATCCCACCTGCTGATTCCTGCTCCCTTCAATCTGACCTAAACAAGTTCACAGAACTTGTCAAAGAAACCACATTGCGCTCAGTTTTAGTAAATGTCAAACTATCACCTGCTACCATAAGCGCTTCCCTTCACCACCAAGAACCTGTCAGTTCTTGGTTGACTTAGGTGGTATCTATTACCGAGAATTTAACTTTCGCCTTCACCTCAGAAACATTATTAAACGTGCCATTTTCGCACTCGGCTTTGTGAAACAAGGATTTGAGGAGTTTATAAACCTTTGGTAGTCCTCTTCTTGAATATGTTAGTGAAGTCTGATATCCCTCCTGCAGTATACTTACTGTGTGCATTGAGCCCGTCCAAAGTAGGCTTATTCGTTTTACCTTGTGTGTTCTTTCCTGAACTGATACCTATAATCAACTTTGGGTCGATGCCCCTATTCTGCATCAACTCCTGTAGAACGAATAGAGGTTAAAATGAGCCAAAGTTAAAAATCAAAATCAAAAATGTCCTTTACCACAGCCATTCACTCTCTATTTAATCATTTTCCTCCTAATAGATATTAAGTTTATTTTATGTTTAGACTTTAGAGTTTCTGTAAGTTAATTTGTTAAGGGTTGCAATGAGCCAATAGAGTGGCCTAGGGAGTTAGGAGTTAGGGTAAGCGATGATCTTGACCACCTGTTGGTGGTTATGGTGCGGTTCATCGTGAAGTATTGTTTTTCAGGATATTTTTTTGACAATAACCCCATTGAGTGTCAATAGTCTTAAGCCTACAAGCGAGCCAGTTTTTAGTCTTCTACCTTGCAAAGCTGGGATATGGAAGACTCATGCAAAGATTTTCCTGTCTGTCCATCCGTTCGTACGCATATATCAAACCTAACTTGCCGAGTAGCTATGAGTCTGACTCTTGGCTGTGTTATAGAGTATATGATCCCGAGCTCATAGCGACCGGTTTTATAGCTGTGGTTCCTGAGATCTAGTTAAAAGTTTGCAAAACTCAAGGTAGAAGACCTGGAATTGTAGCTTGGCTCCCGGCGAGCTGACCCCATCTTGATTAATTATAATTTCATATAACCAGCGTCGTTGCAGGCATGGGGCTGAAGCTTGTCTCATTTACCTACGTTGTGTTCGACTAATTTTTTTCCATTGAGTGGACCAACTTCTTACTGTAAGCTCCGGACGGCGGATTCGGAAAAGTTTTTGTAGACAAATAGATCCGGACAACTTGGTTACTGCGGGATTCGAACCCCACTATAATAGAGCTTCGAACCCTTCGACAAATTTTAGTCAGGACCCTGTATACATTATGTACCCGAAGACCCCTAAGTCCCTGTGAAGCTATAAATAAACATGGGTCAAGAGCTCGCCTTATTTGATCTAACAGCATACAGCAGCTTATGGTTTCCACTGCTATGAGATATCGACAGTTTTGTAATCACTTTGAATTTAAGAAATTCAGAGCTCAAGCTTTTTTTGCTTCTCATACTACGCTTACAGTGCTTTTGCACAAGATGGATGGATTTCACTGGTCTTTGAAGGTACCTAGTGTGCACTGAAAACAGCCTTTATAAGAGTAGCCTTGATTGACCGAAATATGTCAAATTGAAGACCTTGGATTCGGACTTGCGACATTTAAAAAACCAAAACCTCCGGATTAAAAATGACACATTCAACTAAATACTTTGCTATAAAAGTGTACAATGCTTAACGCTAATGGCAAACTCCTTGTAAGTTTAATTAAGGACTTAGGCTTTGCTGTGTTATATTAAGTCACGAATAGCGATTGCAGAGGGGAATTAACTTTGTGTCTGGCCAAGGGTGTTCGATGATAGATTATTGTTTAGCTAAAGGATAATGGCCTTGTTTTGTGGATGACTTTGAAATTTTAGCAGCCAGGTTAGGCTAGGTTAGGTTAAAGAAAGGGAGCGTGATGGTTAAGCATCACTTCCAGTCGGAGGCCAAAAGGCCCATTGTGATTCCCTTCATTTGTGGAGTACACATATAATTAACCTGTCCTATCACGTGGTGGCTGAAACCACCCCGTGCTCTTTACGAATTTTAGATGATCCGAGATATGTGTCTGCATTTGCCACGTCCGCAATCTCTGTATAGAATCTTTGGCCCAGCGACGCCAAATCGATTCTGGAAAGCTGGGCAGTGGCAAAGCAGATGTTGGATCGTCTCAGTTTCTTCCACATCGCCACAGCCCCGGCAGAGATCGCTGGACCCCCATACCCATTTCCGGAGCATTGCTCCAATGGAACAGTGTCCTGTGATCACTCCGACGGGCATACGGATCGAGTTTCGGTCCAGCGCCAAGAGCTTCTTTGTTTTTCCGATATTGACCTCTGCCCACGATGATCTTGTCGTGTAGCTGTCATTTCTTGTAAGCCAAGACAAGTTGGCTTCTTTTATGATTGTGTCATTTATGATCTGGTATAATGCGCTGATCGGTGGTTGCAATGACGTGCCCGCTTCGCTGATGTCCAGTTCAGACTCTTGTCTGGCCAATTCTAATTTTAGCAGCCAATTTTGCAGTCCGTTTGCGGATAGTGACGACTCTAAAATTTGTAAACCTTGAGCCTAACTCGATAGCATTTAAAGAACATAAACTGGAAAACAAATTTTGTAATTCAGTATGGAAGAAAACTTGATAACCACGCAAATATTTTCCAAAATGTAGTCATTCTCTCTTGTGACTGCAAGGACTCCAAATCGTTTTGAAAACTGTCGGGTTGTTAAGCGGAACTAATTCGTGAGTCAATTGTGATATAGGTTGAGAAATATTAGCAAATCATTGCAGACAACTGCTAAGCCCATCAGCGAACCAACTAAACTTCCAGTATGCCCTGCCAAATATCACAGTGTCTGAGTTCGATGCTCGAATTTAACTCAGAAAAAGTACCAAAAATATTCCTAAAATCGGTGATTTACGCTATATTTAAAAAAGGCGTCAATAGGCTCCCAGAAAATTATAGAGGCATCTACCTTCTCTCAGCGTTTTGAAAGGTCTTCACACAAATCTTATACCATAGGTTGAGGTGGAGACCAACAATCATCTTAGTGTTTTACAATACAATCAGGTCTTCGTGCTGAGTTCTCGATAGTATACCAATAACAACGATTGCTAGAAGATTCAGAGAGAGGGGTAGAAAATATGTACCTTCTTTGTCGATCTTAAAGTGGCCTGCAACACAGTTAATAGGAATTCTTTGATGTACAAGTTATCGACTCTGGAACCCTCGACCAAATTTATTAGAGTTTATAAGGAGCTAACCACACAAACCCCTGTTGCGGTATGGAATGGTAGAGCTACTATTTTGAGCTTTAGACAGGAGTTCCACAAGGCTGTGTGCTTAGTCCACTTTTATTTGCCTTTTACGAGTACATAGAGGTAGAGATTCTAGCTGAATCATATTTTCGGCCCACTCACCGAACATACGAAGCGTATAATGGTCACGCGGTTTCAACTCTTGCACAAGCTGCACCTACAGCTTTTAAGCCAAGATCTTCCGTAAAATCTTCAACAAAGTGAATGGGCATATCTCTAATTGCTTGCCACGATGGCAAATCGACTCATTCGGATGCTCCTCAACACTGCACTCCACAACGGCAATAATTTCTTCTCTGCACACAGTTTGTCGTCTTTGGGGATGCGTTTTATCCATTAGAGTGTACGTGGGCGAAAACGGTTCATCGTGTTCCGAATAACTTGCTTAGATGGACGATTATGTCGCCAATAAAATGGACGTAGCGCACGATATATTTGGTGAACCGAATCATGGTTTCCAAATAAGTTTGCACAATTTCAATCTATTACTGTAAGATATATTTATTGTAAAATTGCAAAACGTACTTACTGTAGATCAAATTTCAACTGTTAAATTGACAATCTATAGAAAGAATGTTGCTAATTTAAAAACTAAACCTCTAAAAAAGACACTCTTACTTTTTAACATATTCCAGCTAAGCCCAATCCCTTACAATGTTGCTTGATTGACCAACCCATTCGCCGTTCACAAGAGAATATCAGTCCTATTGTCCTGACATCACAGCTTTCAACACCACCCTCACCCAACCTTTACGCCTCTACCATGCCAGAGGTATATGAACTGGTAGTTATCATTGACGTACACTCGGACATTGGTCTCGTCGCCGCCACGGGGTGGATTTTGTTATTCTCGTTTTGGTATTCCCCAAGATAATACGCGCGATAATTCCTGCTTCTACCGGCTACCAAGCACTGCTATGATGGCATAGTCAGGTCGTTACAACCGCAATACTCGCGTATGACGGCATGGATTCGACGTCCGTGAGTGGTACGTCGTGAAACTAACTACTGGATTAATTTCCCAACGTGGATTGATGGAAATGTGCGCCACACTACGTAGTGACATCATACTTTATACGTCTTTCCTTTCCGGAATCGACGGCTCTATTTTCCAACAGCTCTTTTGGGCTTCATCACCTGCGAGTGTGTTTCTGCCGAGAGTGAATTTCACCAGATAACGCCCTATCGTTGGATAAGTCAACTTTTTCCTTTTTTTGGGGGAGATAAAATATGCGTGAGTTGAAAAGTCAGGAAAAGGTCATTCAATTAACTGGGGCATCCGAATGAAGAGGAAAACTCGGTCAGTTACTTGTTGCCACGTCAAGCGTCGAGCTGGGAATGGATGAAGTAATGTCGCTGCTATTGTGATAAATGTTTCTGTTGACACTGTCAATTCGAAGAGTAATTGATTGAAAATAAAAAAACTAGGAAAAGGGTCACCGAAAAACGAATTCGATTTTCGCTGCCAGTGCGATAAGGTGAACTGGCTAGGGAAACCGGGACAAATCGATTTCCAGCATTGCTGACGGCGAAAATGGATGGGAAGGGAGTGTTGAAAACGATTCGAATATGGATTGCAAATCGACTAATTTGTTTAAACATACTCTATAGGCGGGTGATACCAATAAAGTATCTTTATCCATTTAACACCACTGGCGGTAGGTCTTAAGAGACGTAAATAAATCCCTTAGGCCAATGGTATTTTTCCTTCCGAGGCATGACGGGTGAAGGAGGTATTCGTACAAATAATGTGTCTCATGATGTCTTCCATGAAGTGTCTGCCAATGATCCCTATAAGGAGATGGCATGACAGACGGAAATTAGGGTGTTAAGAAAAGGATGTTTGAGTTCATGGGGCGCAGAGGAAAGGTTGACAAGAAGGTCGGCTGTAACCATTTGTTTACATTGTCTTTAAGGATTCACAGGAGAGTTTAATGTCTTAGAATTTGACTACATGTTGTCATGACATGATGTGGAGCTTTCAATCTTTATTTTCCGCCGACAGCTGGTGTACCTTTAGGAGTTTCGATGCCACAACTTTGTAAGGGAAGAGGGGACAAGAGGCAAGTAGCTTTGCAATGAGAATTACGTGTCGAAGATTTGATTTCACCTCTTAATGCACTGTTTCTGTTGGAATCACATCACACAACGTCGTTTTATAAACAAGCAAAATAAATCGAAATATTACCTCATCGACTTGTAGAATGTAGGAAAAGCCAACATCAAACGAAAAATCTTATTAAAAATAACGAGAGTGTAAACAGAAATTAGAGCTTATTGCAATGATGATGGAAAATCTTGAACATGGGAAATGAGAATAATTATATCGTAATTGGCCACAATGTTGTTCACCACAGACAGGATGCCCAGTATTAGCAGCTAATTAGGGATGAAAACGTGTGCAATTAAGGTCGTGCTTAAGGCTTTCTAGTACTTAGACGTTGACAACATCAAAGGCGACATTGACAATCATATAGTATTTAAGCAAGATGCCTCCCAGCTCATGTCATAATTTAAAGTATAGAAGAATTTGATTTGATTTGATTTGATTTGATTTGACGCCCCCATAGGGGCACTTTATTAGCTTAATGCAAGCCTTAACAAAAATCTGATAACTTAACTATAACTTATTAACTAGGTGGCGGCGTGGAGACGATTAAGGAGAGTGAGAAGGGTGGTGGTATAGGGCAATTCTAAGGCAGGACTTATTAAGGTGAAGGTCGAAAAGATTGGTGTTAGCTTTTCGAAGCATTCTGGACATTGGTTCATGGTAGCCATAATTTGTGCGGTGAGTGCTTATACGGAAAAGGGGTGTGGACCGAAGGTTACGCGGGTTGGTGTTAAGGGGAATCATGTGTAATAATGAAGGGCTGTCAATGTTACCACTGAGAAGGTCATGGATAAATAGAATGTCTGCAACATCACGTCGTTCTTTAAGGGGTTGGAGGTTGATTAATTTTAAGCGATCCGTATAAGGTGGTAAATTAAGGGGGTCGGCCCAAGGAAGGCCACGAAGGGCAAAACGGATAAACCTGCGTTGAATGGATTCAATACGCGTAGTATGGGATTCATAAGAGGGGGACCAGACTTGGCTAGCATATTCGAGAAGGGGCCTAACGAAAGTGATGTATAATGATTTCGTAACGTAAGGATTCGAGAATTCTTTGGACCAACGTTTCACGAAACCGAGGGCAGAGTTAGCACGTTTGATAATATTGTCGATATGGAGGCGAAAGTTGAGTTCACGGTCACAAATAACCCCTAGGTCAACCAAGAAGTTGACAGGGGGAACGGTTTCATTACGAATAATGTAGGTTCTAGGTGGTGAGGAAGAGCGTTTGCGGGAGTAAGTGATGGTTTGGCATTTACTGATATTGAGCTCGAGATGGTTTTTTTGACACCAAGTAGTGAACCTGTTAAGGTCCAATTGGAGAGAGCAGGAGTCGACAGGGGAAGATATGTGTTTAAATATTTTCATATCATCAGCATATATGGAGAGCTGAGAGTTCAGAATAACGCTGTCGACATCATTAATGGTTAGAATAAATATCAGTGGACCGAGATGACTACCTTGCGGGACACCGGAGGTAGCGTTAATTGGATCAGAAATAGAAGATCTGAAGATAACGTTATATTGACGATCTTCGAGATAAGATTTGATCCATGAGATAAAACCGGGAGAGAAACCGAGGGCAGTGAGCTTGAGGAGAATAATTTGGTGAGACATTTTGTCAAAGGCTTTGCTGAAGTCAGTGGCGACAACGTCTACTTCTTTGCCAGCTTCGAGTGCACACAAACATTGTGAAACAAACTCGACTAGATTAGTGGTTGTCGATCGACCTTTTAGGAACCCATGTTGGTTAGGAGAAAATATGGGTTTGCAGTGAAAGAATAGTGCATCATAAACGATGCTCTCGAAAAGTTTGGGTGCGCATGAGAGCTTGGCAATGGGACGATAGTTGGACACATAATTTTTCAGTCCTTTTTTGTGGACTGGAATGATATAAGCATATTTCCAAAGCTTAGGAAAAAGTCCTTGAGAGATAGAGCTTTGAAATAGAGCAGTAAGGGGTAAAATAAGATGGTTCGCGCACTTTTTTAATACTATGGCAGGCAGACAGTCGGGACCGGGAGAGTAGTCGTCCTTTAAGTTCCGTATTTTTTCGGCGATTAGGTCGGGAGTGATGTTCAATGAAATAAGAGATGTCTGGGGGCAGTTTTTCAAATATCGAAAATAGTCGTGATCGGGTTGAAGATCTTGGTCAGTGAATGATTGGCTGAAGAAATGAGCAAAGAAATTGGCGATTACTTCGGATTCGTTGGAGGAGTTACTGAGATAGTTAAGTGTAGTGGGGTAGCTATCGGTTTTTCTTTTTGTATTAATGAAGTGGTAGAAACACTTGGGGTCAGAGATAAGGGAGGATTGCATTCTGTTCAAGTATCGGAGGTAGAGTGATTCACATAGCTGTGCAAATTTAGTGTAGGACTGCATGTAATTAGAAAGGTCTGATGCAGAGGAGGATCTAAGATAGGCGTGCCAATTTTTGTTTCTTTTATTGCGCAGAGAGCGTAGTTCCTTGGTATACCAGGGCGGAGATGAGGTGTAATTCTTTTTTGGTGAGTATGGGACTGAAAGAATGAAGCAGCTGAGGATTTTGGTGTAAAATAGCGCAAGGGTTTCGTTTAGGGATATATGTGAGTTAGGGTTAAGGAGGAAGTTAAAATTAACATTGTTGAGCAGATTATTTAGTTTCGCGAAGTCAGCTTTGCGGAAATTGAAACAGTACGTATTTTCGGAGGGAAGGATAGTGAGTTTGGTCTCGAGTGAAAGAGTTACCGATAGAGGTGGATGAAGGGGGTCTAAAGTAGAGAGAAAATGGTTGCTTGGGTTAACAACGCAGTTTACGGCATCAGATGAGAAAATCAGGTCGAGTTGTCTGTCCATGTTATTGGTGATATTACTGAGTTGCAGAAGGCCGGAGTCGGAGAAATGATCCGTGAAAAGGATTTCTTTACCTGTGGAGGGGTTAGCGGCGATGTAGTGAGTCTCATCATCGGAATGAACCCATTTCAGGTGCGGGAGATTGAAATCGCCACAGATGATGATGATGTCATTGGGTTCGGTGATATCAAATATGGAGTCGACGAGATCAACGACGAGTTGGTAGCAGTGTGTGGGCTGTGAGGGTCTTAAGTAACAGCAGGCAAGATAAAGTTTCTGTTTAGGGAGTTTTATTGAGGCACTAGTGAAGTTGAAGTCAGCGGAATTCGACGATTTGAAGGGCAAGGGATCATGGCGATTGTGGATTGCTAAGAGAACTCCGCGACCGTCAGGATCGGCAGAGTTGTCGCGTCCGTCGGCCCGAAACAGAATGAAATCTGATGTGAATAACTCGCTGTCTCCAATACTGGAGCATAAATTCGTTTCAGTTAATGCAAATATATCGTAGGGTAGGATTTGGGAGTTAAGGAGTACTGCGGAGGTTTTGGTGCGTAATCCTCTGACGTTCTGATAGTACAGGGATATGTTATTATTTGATGGGTGAGGAGATGTAAGTGTATTTAGGTTGACAGGGATAATTAAGAATATTCTATTTCTATTTAAGAAAACTAAGAATTGTCGTTCAAGGACTTGATCCTTGCTGGTCGTGTGAAAATGCAGATTTGTAAGCAGTATTAGATCGATTGAACACAGAGAACGGATAGTCCGTCGTATCCTAAGAGCGACTCCTTTCTGGACTTCATGTTGCTTGACTCTCGAATGAGACTGGCTGACACGAACGAATGATCTACGAACTGTCTACGGACCTTCGTAGACGAGGGAGACCATTGCGGACTTAGTGCCATGCTCACAGTACTAGACGAATTCGCGGCGAGGGCACAGTATGTCCAAATGTGCCCTTACGAATAAAGTAGGGCGCGATGGCCACGCTTTACCAGGCATCGGAGGAGAGCACTCATTTCGGATGCTTCTACCCCACTGTCCAATAGGAACCTGTCAAACTACGGGATTGGCAGGTACCTCGAACAAATGAGTGATAAAATTAGACAGTACGCAGCCACGCCAAAAACAATACGACGCGCTGCGCAAACAGAAAATTGGACTCCTGACAACACTCAAAATCTTGTTTAGGCGGCTTACTGACAAATCTCGGAAGTCAGGACCATACAGTCATTGATTAAAAATCAAAGAAAATTACAGAATATCTGTTAATTTGTATTGGAATAAGAGGATTCGTGCTGTAAAGTATGTAGCGCGAGTATGTTCCCGCAAATAGACAAAATATTTCGAAGAAACAATCAGAATGACATTCAGAATCTTAAGCTTCCGAGAACGTCAGACAGCACATGCTTGTTACGAACAGTAAGCATCGATCTAGAGAGCGCCATCCTGGATGACGACTATTTCGTGATCGAGGATTCCAGGGCGACAGTAGGAGCTGTCTTTCAGGAAGTGTACAAGGTGTATGATAGTATTCGCCCAAACCACGACGTGGAGAACAGAGCTCTGCTTCTTCACTTCTATTGTCGAAATTATGTCGATCATTGGCGATCGGAGAACCTTGGTTTTGCCAGGTTTAATGAAGATTTCATGGCAAACAATGCCATGCCAGTGAGAGGGCTAATACCCTGTTAATTTCGACGGAGGATCTTCAGATGATCTGCGAGTCAATGAAAAAGAAAAAATCCGCGGGCGTCGATGGTACATATATCCAATGTTGGGCTTAGGCATCTTTCACCAGTGGCTGTAGAACAATGCATTGAATAATGCATATTGTCCGATAAGCCTCCTTCCAAGTATTAGCAAGGTACTCGAGAAGGTGGTGCATAGAGCTCTGTCTAAATGGGCTGTGGACAATAAAATCATTCTGGATAACCAATTCGGTTTCAGACTGAGGGAAGACACTATTCATATCGCGACTAGGATCGCATCGGATATCCAGTGAAATAAATGAAAGAACCAATGCACGGGTGCCTGTCTGATTGACTTGGAAAAAGTCTTCCACACTGTATGGTTAGAAGGTCTTTACTACAAGCTCAGTCGGCTGGGCACAAATAATCCACTGTTATACTCGTATATGCATTTTAACATGTTAGCCGGTAGAGAGTTCGTTGTGAAAATTGCCAACTTCTACTGAAACATTTGATATTAACAATGGAATAAAACAGGATACGGTGAACTCGCCGATCCTTTTCAGCATTTACTTAAGTGATCTGATAGTTTCTCTTCGGACGATTTAATTACTTACAGATCAGGTCCAACGATCGATGTCATTGTTACTCTTCTGAAGCGTTACTTCGAAGAAATTCAACAGTATTGTGATGACTCAGAATCTATATTGTTTAGAACGCCATTGTCTAGAGCGTCTCGGGACACTAGAAAAAATTGGCGCAGGTTCTCAATTGGGAGGCTTTCGCCCTGACAAGGTGGCTGTTTTTTGCAGATACCTTGATTCTAGAGTGAATCTTCTAATAGGCCCATGTTTGCCTATGGATGTCCCGTGGTTTTCAATGTGAGTGTCAGCTTAATGCGAAGAAATCGGGTGTTTGAGAGACAATGTGTCAGAGCTTGTCTCGGATTACATAGAACATCTAAATCAAGGTACACTCAATTTTACCCTAACGAAGGCTTTTTGGGCCGGGGTATACTCGGCGGGCCAGGATCTGTCCCATAAATTTAATCATGACACCGACTGACGTACTAGTGTAATTCGTGCACTCGTTTATAGCGGCGCCCTTTCTCACCTCGTAGCTGTAGCTACGAACCCGTCTGGGTAAGAACCTGAATCGAGGCCCTAACTGTTATTGTCTTGTGCCCTTGAGTGCGGCCCTTCCGGGTTAATACCGGGTTAATAGGAGTTGATAGCCCCAATTAGTGTTGGCCACACACTCGTCCCTCGCTTGTAGGCAACATAGTCGAAAAGTTTTATAAAAAATATATTTTTATTTAATTTTGTGCAATGTGATGCCACCTTAGCGTCAACACTGCGTCATTGCTTCTTACCTTATTCGTGTGGTAGTTGTTGTTATGGTTCTGCCTTGACGTAGCTTCGGACGGACTTTCGATCTCTTTGTCTTTTTTTGTTCTACGGTCTTTGTTCTTCTCCTTGTCGTTTGCTACTCCTTCTTGGTTGTTGTCTGCGTCTACTTCTTGCTATCACTCCTTGATTGTCACTCCTTGACAATTACCTCGGCCTTTTATAGGGCTAGGCCGAACCGCGATGTGCATAGCGCCTTTCCAGTCGTCACTGACATTTTCCCTATTTACGGAATCTGTCAATGGTGGCGACAGCCGTAGCCGTTCGTCTTTGGTGTCGTTGTGTTAATGGTCTCTGTGTGTTTTCTGTTTGATTGTTTTGTGTTTATTTAATTGATGATCTCGTGTTTAGTGGTTTTAAGTTTGGTGGTTGTTTTACGCACATACATACTTGTGTGCTTATGAGGAATTTTTTTTCTTTGTTTATTTGTTGTAATTTAATATTGAGTGGATTTATTTTAACGATTTGTTTTTTTTTTTGCTTATGTTTGGTTGGACACGGGTGAGGTAAGTAAAACATGTATGTATGCTTGTGAGGGAACATTTATTTATTTAATTTCTTTTCTAAGTTTGAAAAGTTTCCTTCACATGCTGACAACCCAATTATAAAGACATGCCTTGGGCATGCAACGAATGTCCATGCCTAAAAATCCGTCTTTTTAATCGCACCTCCTCTCCTGTTCCTCTTAGTTATTAAGTTAGACTGAGGAAGATTAAGTTAGACTACGTTAGCTTGAATTAAGCTCAATAAATGGGGGTGATTGCTCCAGTGATAATTATATTTAAAATTCACACCTTCTAGCTTTTACGACTTCAAAGGATTTAAATTTTGTCTGAAATGAATATTCAAACATATCGCTGAAGGCATATTCCAAGCATTCACGGAAGCCACGATCTCAATAACAATCCTCTTCAGCCTCTTCGGCTGTTGAGGTCCCATTTTACCTGTCTGTGCCACCTTGGTTGCGGTCGTCTTCTGCTACGTTCGGACGGAATCGAAGTTTATTTGGGCCGGAGCACTCGTTGCCACTTTAGACGTTGAATGCGTTGATGCTTGACTAAGCCGGTGTCGCTGATGAGCCCCCACAGTTCGAGATTGTATGTTAATTTTCATTCTTTAACGATAGAGCTCATACCTCTACGACGTAAAAGGGGACCGGGAGGGTTAGAGTATTGTAAGGAGTTACATTGGTTTCCTGAAAAAGAGGGTTCGACTACTCAATCACCTTCTACATATGTCTGATCTCGGCTTGTCACTAGTGGACCAGGGTAGTCAAAGTCCTTGGTTACTTTCAAGTTACACATGGTGGCGCAAAATTAATCACCCTATCGGAAGATGTTATAATTTTTGCAAATGGAATCGTACGTCAATTATATTTGACATTTGTGAATTAGACAATTGATAATCGATCGATGGTTTCAGCGCAACGTGAATTTCGACGTCGATTTCCTAGTGGTGTCGCGCCTACCGGGAACATTTTTCGGCGTTTAGCTACTCGATTCGAACAGACTGGAACTACAGGAAACCATGCGGGGCGTGGCCGCTACTGGTCGTATGGCTGAGAATATCGCGGCTGTGGCTGCCGATATAGCTGAGAACAAAGAAACATCAACCAGACGACGGGCCACGCAATTAGGCATCACCAGGTGGACTCTGGTGTGAATTTCAGTGAATAACTTACTCATGTTCCCGTACAATGTGCAAGCAGTGCATCAGTTAATGCCTGCTGACCGTCAGTCGCTTGTGAAATACTGTCAAGCCATCCTTAATCTCAACAACGAAGAGGACGATTTTGTGTCGAAAATCATCATGAGCGGCTAGAATAATATTCGACAGGAATGCGAACAGTTTTTACCGGAAATCAACAACAACAATCAACACCGGCGGCAGCCACTTGACAGATATCACCTTTTCAACTTTGCAAAAAAAATTGTAAAGGACCAAATAAAGATTTCCTTCACTCAAAATCATTTTTTTTTACTTAGTAAAAAAGTAATTCAAAAACAAAATTGCCAAATGCGATGTTACGGTGAACATGTCAGTGTTGCACGTGTTTATTTGATAACGGCATATGTTTGGTTTTGCCCTCATTTATCCTTACACCTATCGTAACCGCTTCTACCTCGCCACTCTCAAACGCTTCATTGACATCTCGCTGGGTTTGTCCCATCACGACAATCATATGTACATATATGTCAGCAATTGCGCCAACTTGAAATACATCGTAGCTCGTAAGTGTCGGTCTTGTCAAGGATGATTGTGACTAACTGACCCTGACTGGACTCTTTAATAACTTCGCAAGTCTCAGTTAATTCATTATTTACCTTATCGGAGCAGCGAGAATTCTTCATTATCATCTTACACAGCCTGATAATTTTAGGGATGTTAAAACACGACAGATGATTTAAATTATCCAGCAGACAGTGTGTGTATGCCAGCAGCTTTATAGGACTTCAATTTCGACGATGTCGCTGTCTTCACTTCGGCTAACTAGGGTGGCCGGAATTTGTCTCGTCGTCGTCTAATGTGTATGGTTAGCACTGCCTGAAAGCAGTATTAGACTATGTTTACAGAGATTGTAGGTGTAGCGAATCACCTAACATTGAACAATTCAATTTGATTTTCAAGTTCGAGTCAACCGGTTCGATAATTTATTAGCCATAATCCGTATGTCCCGAAACCAACATTTTGTTGAAAACACCGCTGCATGCATGATAGTCTACAGGAAAACCTGAGGCATTCAACTACTCGCTGGTCACAAGAACTTGGGACAACTTCTACTCCTCAGCTTGTAGATATTTTATGTCGTGATGTCGTGCAAAGGTAAACAACCTTAGACAACCTTAGATGAATGGATTTGTGAACAAGGAAAGTTGTTGGACGATACCAATCCGCACGAGGTACACCAGCACCATATGAATCCAGAGAAAGTCATTGTTTGATGCGAATTCTGGTCTGACAAAATCAACGGTCCGTACTTCTTTCGAGCCGATACTGGCATCACCATAACTATCAACAGCAAGCATTCGATGTTCTTGTGGCCGTTACTAAATGATATGAATGCAGAGAATGACCCTACGTCCATGCCACGACATTCTACATGAGTCACTTGAGGGCATGGTTACCTGATGCAACGGCGCACGTCCATACCATGGTACATCATCCATGTAATCACATACAACATAAAAGCTGTTAAGTAAAACGGGGTGTAAAAAGCCGCACTACCATCACTCCCTTCCCATTTGGAAGTTATTGTAATGGGTCCAACTTAACAAGTTAAAAATGTTGACATATCTCGGTGTCTCAAGGTCCTGTGCTCGTGTGCGTTCATATGTTCGTGATTTGTGTGTATCTCGAGGACAAGTTATGGTATCGACTCCGGACCAACTTCGTTCGACGCGTAATTCAATAATGAACTCCAGAGAACGAATAAACTACATACTCGAAATTTGTTGTAAATGTTTTTCGTCCAACAGAACACGAAAACAGAAAATGAGAATTGGTAGTTTGGGTAGATCAGTGGCACCTCCCTCTTTTGAAAAGTATTTCATAAATACATTCATCGTAAATTCTTGAACTCTGAACACAACATAATTAAATGGCACTACAAGTGGAAATGGGAGGATAGGCATCCGATTGTGGGCTAACTGCTTACCACTGGTACACAGTGCGTGGGGGTGACACGTGAAATGAGCGTAGTCCTACGCTGGTTGTAAGCTGTCTGTGGGACAAGAGTTTTTTTTTTTTTACGTTTTGACAAATATAAAGAATTTTGTAGAGCTGTTGGAAATGGAAAAGACCAATTGGCGAAGAAGTGCCTTAGCTGACAAGTGTTGATGCTCTCTATCAAAAATAAATACCACTTTTTCCCCAGGCCTTAGTGGCTTTCTAAGAATGGCGAAGGAATTTCGATTACATTTTTCCAAAATAATTTTTGAGGCTGAGGACTGAGGCTCTATTCCTTGAGAACTTCTCGCCTTCTATATGTCATGTTATGAACCTATTGAGCGATGAGTTAGCTAAAACCTACCAGAGATGTCGTTGATAGTACATTCTTCACCTAATACCCACGCCAAATATTTTCCGTAAGGTAGCTATCATTAGACGTCAGCTTCAGTTTAATATGTGTGAATTGGCGTGTGAATGACAACACTTCGTACTTTACTTTATCAAATGATAAATTGTTTTTGCCTTCGAAAGTCAGCGTATTTGAGTGAAAGTTTATGGTCGTCAAGCTCTAGCTGAACAAATGTATCGGAAATAGTTTGCACGTTTTGAAAATTATGATTTTTACTTGGAAGACAAGGAGCGACATGAGCAGCCGGAAAATTTTGAAGGTGGGGCATTGAAGGGACTGGAAACCATGTGAAAACACCTTAAAGCCATGGAAAAAATACTAAAGCAAAAAAAAATTGGTTCCACACAGATTGAAACCAACGGGCGTTGGAAGGTTCGTGAACAACTGCTTCAACAGTAGATTAGGAATTGGGGACCAAAAGTGTAATCATTATACAATCAGTGTACAACCCGATAATAATGGGTGAAGCTAAGCCAATCTACCTAACAAAAATCTAACTTCATACAAAAGTCAAATTTTATGACAAGTGATTAAACTCAAATGCACATAACCAGCTACACCGCTTTAACCGCACGTAGACATATCCACATCCCAACAAATGTGAACTGAACTGACACACAAATCGACGACTTAGAGGAACCCAAGGAAAGCGCACTCGCTAACAGGCAGCTAGATGCGCCGAAAAACATGCTATTGAGTACCTCCTGCTTGAAACTGTCGATAAAACTGTGAATTCGATAAAAGTCTTGTCGCGTCATTTACAAGTCTCCAAGATTAATGGCTACTTTTGCCACCATGAAAAATGTCGAGGTTTGCTAATCTATTAAATCGGAATGGTTGACAAGTAAATCGTTTCAAAAATTTCCTAAATAGCAGTCAACAACTCAATTCCCATTTGTGGAGCCAACATTCATCTCTCTTTTTGTTGTAAAATAACTACATAATAAACTTTTATACCCAGCTTGATGTTCCCGGCATCTCGAAGCATGATGTCATCATATTTGTCTATAACCTCAGACTTAGTACCAACTCGCACTAAATACAATCAGCTACCGAGGCTTTAAATGTATCAATATGATTGTTCTTATGAATGATTCTCTCAAGTCTAATCGGCATTACCCGTATAAAATGTCTTCTGTTGATGGCAGGATTATGTTTTCTTACATCCCCTATAACCTGTTTGAAAACCACGTGCCAACCAAAAACGTGATATCAGGGGTTCACTGTCGTATTGACCAAATAAATATTGATAGTTTCAGTCTTTCCTCTAGTAAAGAACCAAGTTCATCACAAAGCTATTGAGTAATATTTGAATTTTATCAATTTCAATGTGTTAGTACAGAAAACTCTTATTATTTTAGCTTTAAGAAGCCGGACTTCATGTCTTTAGATCATTTTCTTTCCTCCATCAACTGGGAGCAAGTTCTTTTTGATAAAATGGTGGAACAGATATACACCATATTCAAAACACTTTTATTTTAGGGCTGAAGGGGAGTGTGATGGTTGGACATCACTTCCACTCGGAGGCCAAGTGATTCCCTTCGTTTGTGTGGGTACACATAAAACTAGACAGATCAGTATACGCGGGCTTAACTCCGCTACTGAAAATTTTTGATCGAGCGAGCAAATTTGTTGTTTTATCAACCTTGCTCTCGCTCCGCATGGCACTTTTCTAAACTTTACTTCGTTATTTCTCACTATTTTTCAATCAAACAATTTCATTTGATAATTTATGGCTCCTCTACAGACCTAGATCTATCGAATGACATGCTGCACACATGTGTGGTTATAGCCGATATCTACATTTAGTGCGTACAAGATTAGTCCGAAATCGTTTTCGGACCACTATATTCCCCGTACATGCACGCGCTAGGCCAAAAAGTGGGTTGATGAATCTTAGAATATCCGATATATCTGCATTAGCCACGTCCGCAATTTCTGTAAAGAATCTTTGGCCTAGCGACACTAGGCGTCGATTCTGGAGAGCTGGACAGTGGCAGAGCAGATGTTGGATCGTCTCAGTTGCTTCCTCATCGCCGCAGCTCCGACAGAGATCGCTGGATCCCGAGTCCCATTTCCGGAGCATTGCTCCAATGGGACAGTGTCCTGTGATCACTCCGACGAGCATACGGATCGAGTTACGGTCCAGCGCCAGGGGCTTCTTTGTTTTTCCGACATTGAGCTCTGGTCACGATGATCTTGTCGTGTAGCTGTCGTTTCTTGTAAGCCAAGACGAGTTGGCCTCTTTGATGATTGTGTCGCTTATGATCCGGTATAATGCGCTGATCGGTGGTTGCAATGACGTGTCCGCTTCGCTGATGTCCATTTGAGAACCTTGCCTGGCCAGTTCGTCTGCTCTTTCGTTCCCTGCGATTGAGCTGTGGCCCGGGACCCAGCAGAGTTTAACTTTATGGTGTCTGATGGACTTCAGTGAGTCGCGACATTTCTTGACAGCCTTTGATCTCGTTATACAGGATTCTATTGACTTCGGTGCAGCCTGGCTATCTACGAAGATGATGATATCAGATGGTGGGATATCGGCTACCTGTAGGTGTTTGGCTGCTTTCTCTATTGCCAGGATTTCTGCTTGGAACACGCTACAAAGATCAGGGAGTCTAAATGATTCCATTTTGTGTAGGGTATCAGAGTAAAACCCGGCCCCAGTGCCTGTGTCCATTTTCGATCCGTCGGTGAAGAGGGTGATCTCATGGTCGTTGATTACGGCGTTTGATAGCCACTCTTCTCTGTCGGGGAAAAGGATAAGTATACTGAGAGAGAAGTCATTTTGGGGGGGAATATAGTCGGTCGTAGCTGCGAGGCTACTAAAACCATGTTTCCTTCCCAGGTCGTCTATTATCTTAAGTATGGCCCCATGTCCATAGTTGGCTTCCTTCCACAGAGAGGATTCTCTTAGTCTGAGAGCGCTCTTTGCAGCGTAACCTTTTATGAATAGATCCAGGGGGAGGAGACGAAGAATCATGTCCAACCCTGCTTGCGGCCTGCTTCTCATGGCTCCCGTTGTACAAACAGCTGCTAACCTTTGTACTTTGTTGAGCATGTTCATATAGCTTTTTGTGCTGCTAGCAGTCCACCAGACTAGGGCCCCATAAGTTAAAATGGGTCTGATGATTGCTGTGTACATCCAATGAATGATGTACGGTTGCAAGCCCCATCTTTTGCCGAAGGTCTTTTTGCATGCATAAAAAGCGTTCAATCCTTTTTTCATCCTTTCCTCCAGGTTCCTTTTCCAAGAGAGTTTGGAGTCAAGAATGATGCCTAGACATTTTGCTTCCGCTTTGAGTTTGAGTGGAGTACCTTCTAACTTTGGGGAAGCAAATATCGGAATTTTCCTTTTCCTGGTGAACAAGACCAGCTCGGTTTTCTGGGGGTTTATTCTCAGACAGCTCTGTCTTGCCCACGAGTAGAGTTGTCTCGACGCAGATTCCATTAGTTCACTGATAGTTGGTAGAAATTTACCTTTTATCAAGATAACCAGGTCATCCTCGTACGCTATGATCTTTGTGTGTTTTTCTCCATAAAGAATTTGAGGATTTTGTTGACTGTAAGAAGCAACAGTAGGGGGGAGAGAACTCCTCCTTGTGGTGTGCCTCTAGTTGTCACTTTCCTTATAGAGCTTTGTCCAATGTCTGCATTGATGATTCTGTTCTTCAACATATTCTCAATCCAGATTACAATGGATTTGTCTACTTTTATGTCCTCAAGAGCTGTTGTTATGGCCTCTGTGCTTACATTGTTGAAGGCCCCCTCTATGTCGAGGAAGGCTGCCATTGTAAACTCTTTTAAGTACAGCGAGCCCTTAATTTCACGGACAACACTATGCAGAGCACTCTCCACTGATCTGCCTTTAAGGTAGGCGTGGTGAGTGTTGCATAAGTTTCGTGAATTTGTGAGTCCTCTGATGTATAGGTCAAGGAGTCTCTCCAAGGTTTTTAATAGAAATGACGAGAGACTAATTGGCCTATAGTCCTTTGCGGCAGTATGGGATGGTTTACCTGCCTTAGGTATGAAAATTACCTTAATTTCTCTCTACTGTGTTGGGATGTACCCCGTTCGCAGGCAATTGGAAAAAATGCTTACGAGATGGGGTACAGTGTGGATCTGTGTTTTTTGAAGCATCGGTGGCAAGATATCGTCCGGGCCCGGAGATTTAAAGGGTTTGAACGAATTGATTGCCCATGATACTTTATCCGCTGTGATAATCTTGTTTATCACTTCTTCGGTTGTGTGAACCGTAGGAACCGTCGTCTCGAAGGAGACTGTGGTTTCAGGAGTTTTACAGCCTGGGAAGTGGGTTTCAGTCAGCAGTTCTAAAGATTCCCGACTGGATTCTGTCCAAGAACCATCTGGTTTAAGGATGAATCCCGGGACGCAGGGGTCCTTGGGTAGGATCTTCCTGAGCCTTGCGGCTTCGTTGAGATCCTCTACTGATTCGCAGAACTCCCGCCAGGATTTAGATTTTGCTGCTCTTGTTTTGCTCTTGTATTCGTTGAAGTTGGACTTGTAATTATCCCAGTCTTCGGTTCTGTTTGAGATCTTTGCTCTATTGAATAGAGTTCGGGTCCTGGTCCTGAGTTGCTTTAGCTCTGTGGTCCACCAGACTGCGCTGGTCTTCCTGCGAGCACGCTGCAAAGGACAGGATTTGTTGAAAGCCGCTTTCAGAATTCTCACTTTAGTCCGGACTTATGTCTCTTTATGGTCCTAAGAGAAACCGTGGAAATAGGAACGTCCTCTTTTTATTCCTAGTCACAGGACAAATTATGGCCTAAACGGACCCGTCACCCGTTCCTTATTATTATTCAATTTAATGATTCATGAAGTCGACCTTCAAATGAATAGAAATGGGTTTAAAAGAATTGCATTGAATCTTTTTTTAAATGTTAAGTCTAATTAGATATAGTCAGCAGAATATCTATCCAAATAAAATAAATAATATTAATAATTATGGTCTAAAAAAATTGGAAGAAGTTCCAATTCCTCGAGTTCTTTTGCGATTTCAAACGCCACATTAATCTTGTTAATATGGAAAGTCGGAAGCTAAGTTGTCCATATCCAAATTAAAACCCTGCTTAAATATTCAACAAACGTGGAATATCATTTTGACGCTAGGTAGAGTAAACAAATCAAAACTGGCACCAAAACATCAAGATCGAAAAAATAAATAAGAAATTCGTCTCAGTACCAACTCACTCAAACAATTGCGGTGGCAATCCGAACAGGAGTGACATCATAGATCATAGTATTACAGCCAACTTGACCGGGAGCTTTCTCTTTTCTAGAGTCAGTGACGAGGATATGCTTTAGTCTACCATTGCAATCAAATCCAATGCCATTAGTTTTGACTTTATGAACCCCAACCTCTTATAACTAGTGATCTGCCCTATTTTAACTCCACTGCCATATAAACGACTACATAGCATCCATACCATCTCCTACTTCTTAGAGTCCTAGAAGGGTTCTTAACTAAATCTAAAATCTAAAATTATGAAAAGGAGTGATGTCCGGCTCTTTATTGCACTTCATATCTACGGCTTTCGAAAAGCTTTTGAGCATATAATTAATATTTATTTTTTAATTTTTATAGGTTTCAGGACACAACAAACCTACATTTCTGCATTTTTGCTGTGAAATCACCTTGGAAGTCGCAGCCAAGCTGTATATGCTGATCGTGACTTTTCAAGACGGAAGTCCCACAAGGATAATCCCTTACGAGCCCTTACAGTTATCGCTGTTCAAAAACGAGATTTCTGTTGTCACACGATAGTCATGTTACAACAGACTTATGCTCAGCTTGAGTAAGAGCCGAACTCGGTCGCACTATCCTAGGTTAAACCAATTTCCCGCCTAATAAGGCCAACCCAAGCAGCAGTAGCATCCAGTCTTCTGCGATTTCGGCGATCGCAAATTATGCAACCTGACAGCTGCGTTTAATAGCACAATGCACCTCACTTACAACTTTCGACAACAGGATCTCGCCTCGTATTCGCCAGGCTTGGCATGGATTTTCAAAGTTACCTTAAGTTTAAGACGGTAACCTTTCTCTTCAAACTCAAACCGGACAAAGCTCTACCATAACTTTATCAGTGAATTCGGTCCGCTACATCTGAAAAGAGTGGAACATTGATGCTACTTAATTTTAATTATACGAAGACAGAAAAACGCCGTAAGGCTATGAAACTCGCTCCCGGTTGGCATGAAGAGATCTGATGGCACCGGAAATTTCAAGTGGCACTTTGTACATCGTTTAAGGATATTTTCGAGGGCATGTACTGTCGACTGGCCTGTGTACTTTCTTCTTACCTATCTGTTTTCTGTTTCCTTTTAATCTGCTTAGTTTGTTCTTGTTGTTTCAATTAATATATGTAATTACCGGCCATATGGAAATCGGAAGTTCAGAGTCTCGTTGACAACTCTTTGAGGTATTGAGGTGGTTGCAAGATCGGAAATATATCACCTTTTACCATATTGCAATTGAACGAAAATTTGTTCAAAAAATAAGGTGACTATTAGGATTTCGCGAGCTATGTACATACTTCCAGATATATTGGGAAGAATATGTACTTAGTTCGGACGTCGAAAACAAAACCCAATCAACCCAATGGAAGCGACCAGAACGACTTTTCCACGTACACATTTAACATTGTTGCAGTAAAAAAATCGATTCAAAACATGATGAGCCAGCTGAATGTATTCCACGTAAACTTGTAAGGCAATGACCTAATGAGAGCATCTAAATCTTAAATCGACTCTACTGACTTCTGGCTTAAAGTTCTGTATAACCTGATGCAATACAAGCAAACGACTATCATTACCGTAGTCAAGATGCGGAACATGTCCTTGTACTCTCGTTCGTAGCAGTGGATAGTGCATCGTGAATTTCCGATTCGTATCTGCTATCAAACGCCTCCTTGACAAATGGCTGATGTAATGGACGCTTTCCTCTCTAATACTTCTCAAGGCTTACGTATGATTCATGTTAGCGTGTTATGTAGAGCGTAAGCACAATTATTCCACAAACTATGCGTCGTTAGCCTATAAACTTTTCGGAATGTTTTAAGCAATTATGCCTCGATTTAACGACTTTGGGCAAAATTAATCTTTCAATGCATTGACTACGATAACTCTTAATTAATGGCTCTGCCGATGTACAACATTTGGCATATTATGGACAATTTCTGAGGGAACCAGTTAGTTTGCCCTAGCGCGAGTATCCTGCGCTATTATCTGGACGGTTAAGAACCATCACGGAATGCTTATTAGGAGCTACGCCTTCTATCCCCACGGTTTGGTGCCTGTTTAGTTGATGCAGGTAGATACATAGTTAAAGTGACAAGTTGTCGGCCTGGCACAGAGATGGCGCTCCAATCAACAAATATGTATGTTTCCTGTCTAGGTGTGGCAAATTTCGACATATCCTCTCAAGTAGTTTGTTTACACGAACTACGGTCATAAGATTCTTCGTTTTAGATTGATTAAATCCTAAAGAAATGTATCCGAAGACGACAAAAATTTATGGTACTCTACTCCTTCGAGGTAAATAACCCACGTGAAGGACGGACAGTATCCGCAACCATGGAAAAAGTGCAGGATATATTGTTGGATGATAGGCGAGCGAAGGTAAGTAAGATAGCTAAGGCTGCGGAAATATCGTAAGAATGAATGCGAAGCATCTTAAAACCGATTCAATGAAGATTCGACCTATTTTGTGCGGCAATTTCTCACCATGTATGAAACATGGGTCCACCACTACGTTGTAAAACTTTGTTATATTCTCACTCGCATTTATAAGTGTCCTTTCAAGATTGCGATCGAACTCATGCGAGGTATAAATACAGATGTCATTCACAAATATAGCCACATGACAATACGGTAAATTAGGAAAATCAGAAATAAATATATTATAGAGAGTAGGTCCCAATACTGATCCTTGTGGGACTTCCATGTTGAAATTAGTAATTTTGGACATACAGATATGTTCGAAAACTCAAATAAAATTAAACAACGATTGTATAAAATGATTTATTGTGGACTGTATTTAATACCGCACTGGTCGAACGCTCGAAAAGGAATGAATGATGGGATATGTGCCCATCATATATCCTCTAGCTCGTCCCCTTTGGTTCCGCTGTCATCGTCGCTCTGAAGGTGGTTCTTTCCTCGGTTGTTATTGCTCCTTCTCTTTGCGCTCGTTCTTTGCACCTGGTGAAGCGGTCGTTGCTCTGATCCGATGTATGTATGCACGCTGCGAGAACGTAACGTTGCCAATGGTTGGTATTGGCTACGCTCTCGTTTTTTTTGGCGTGATCCGGCACGTATGCACATCGAACGATTGCGCCGTTAAATGACGAGCGTTCTTTGCGCCTTTACGAAATGGCGAAACACCGGTAATCGGGCACGTTTCTTGGACGTTAAAACAAAAGCCTACAAGATGTTTTACTATGGATTGGAACAAGGAAAAAACGGAATCGCCATCATCCTTGCGGCAGAGTTACTTGGCAACGTCTTAACCATTTCAAAGTCCAGTGACCGTTTGACGGCTCTCAAATTGGTGATGCATGGTGAGGTGTGGAACATCGTAAGCGCATATGCCCCTCAAGTAGGATGCGAATAAAAAGAAAAAGATGCATTCTGGCCAAATTTCCACAACCTTGTCAAAATCATCCCAAAGGAAGAGCTTTTGTTTGTTGGGGGAGATTTAAACGGACATGTCGGGAAGACAAGCAAAGACTATGAAGAATACCACGGAGGGCTGGGATACGGCACCAGGAACTCTTCAGGTGAAGATATCCTAAACATGTGCAAGTCGTACGGTCTTATAGTGCTAAATACCATGTTCGCCAAACAAAGCCGGCACCTGATCATTTATAGCAGCGGCGGAAATGAAACTCAAATAGACTATCATTTGGTATCCAGTTTCATGAAGCCATGAGTTAAAGATTGCAAAGTGATCCTGGGAGACGCGATCGCCCCTCAACACCGTGGGGGCGATTCCTGACTGAATTTTTTATGGAGGCGAGTAAGAAGTCAAAGCAGCAAACGAAGGTGTCTGATAGAATCAAGTGGTATAAGCTGGATAAAGGAAAAGGCGAGGCTTTTATTACCAACATGAAAAACTACCTCTCCTCCATTATCGATGAGGTCGGTAATGAGGAGTGCAGAGCACAAGACCACTGGGATTCCCTACAACAATCTGGCCTGGAGAAAGCCAAATCACTGCTCGGAACATCGAAAGGCCCCTGCCAAGACGCAAAAGAAACCTGGTGGTGGACAGACGAACCCAAACAGTGATACATGAAAAGAAAATGGCTTTCCAAGCTTGGTAAAAATGCTCTTCTACTAATAGAGAGGAAAAGGCTCGCCGTGAAAAGGTATATAGATATTGCAAAGGTATCGCGAAGAAAAAGTGCGCCGAATTCAAAGCGAAAAGGATGAAAGGATTCTATCAGGAGTTGGAAGAAATATCGTCTTCCGCGTCTGACAGGAACCAGGCTACCCAGGAGCTTCGACAAAGCAACTTAAACAAAGGAGCAAATATCTTTAAGATAGCCGCCCAGAGAAGAAGAAATGCTCAGGAGATTCGTTTCCCAAAGTTTATTAACAATGCTAAAGGCCAACTCCTTGTGGAAGACGAAAAAATTCTCCACAGATGGCGACAGTATTGCGAGGAACTTCTGAACGAACGGTTTCCCCGAGTGTACTTTCCAGGAGCCGCCCCGAATCATGCCGAAATATCCGACATCACAGTCGAAGAAATTCGGTACGCGGCTAAAAACTCCAAGAAAAGAAAAGCTGTTGGGCCGGACGGGATGCCCTCTGAGTTTTGGAAAAAGCTGGGAGGCATCGGGTCTAGATGGCTCATGGTTCTTATCTCCAAACTTATGAGAGGCGACACTATGCCTAATGAATGGAGGGAAAGCTATCTTCTTCCATTGCACAAAGGAAAGGGTGATACGCGAAATTGTGATAACTACCGTTCTGTCAAGCTGATGTCGCACACCATGAAGATCGTTGAACGGGTATTAGATAGCCGACTGCGGAAAATAATACGACTATCTGATGACCAGGGCGGATTTGTCTCGGGTAAATCAACAACAGATGCAATCCAAAGTATAAGGGTCATGATGGAAAAGCATCGTGACTTGCATATGGTGTTGGTTGATTTCGAGAAGGCCTTTGACCGGCAACCAAGAGATCTTTTATGGGTAGCGCTAAGACTAAAAGGAGTTCCAGAAACCTACGTGCGAGTGATCATGGACAGGTACAAGAGAGCAACGACAAGAGTAAGATGCACCGCAGGAGTCACCGAAGAGTTCGCAATCAAAGTCGGTGTACACCAAGGGAGCGTCCTCAGCCCACTGCTCTTTATAGCAGCCCTTGATTGCTTGCTTGAAGGAAAAGTGACGGACCCCAATGTGCACCAGCTATTCTTTGCTGACGATGGAGCCATTATAAGTGATGATCAGGCGTCCCTACAACAGGCACTTGATGTGTGGGTGGACATTTTTGAGGGACACGGGTATCGTATTAGTTCAAAGAAGACAGAGTATCTGTGCTGCCCGTTCTCTGACCCTCATCAGCCTATTCCAGACATTTAGTTGAATGGAAGAGTGCTTCCCAAGTGTGAAAAGTTTAAATATCTGGGGTCTATGATTAATAAAGAATCAACTTGTGATGACGACATCAACCATCGCGTAAGCGTAGGGTGGATGAAGTGACGGGAAAACTCCGCCATCTTCTGTGATCGAAAAATGCCCCCTAAGCTGAAAGGAAGGCTTTACACTTCAGTTGTACATCCGGCGCTCACATACGGTACACAATGCTGGACAATGCACAAAAAGTATGAGAGCAAATTAACGGCAGCTAAGATGAAGATGCTTCGCATGACAGCGGGAGTAACAAAGCGTGACAGAATTAGAAGTTCAAAGATCCGAGGAATCCTCCACGTAAAAGAAACCATCACAAGAAAGATAGAGCGCGACAGGACTCAGTTGGTATTGCCATGTTCAAAGGACAGATCCTTGGAACCCCGTCGAAAAGGCGATATCAATCAACGTTCCAATTTCAACAAGTCATAAAAGGCAGTTGGAGCAAACAAATGCAAAAACACCAGCATTTGATTGACCTCAGCGATGAAGGAATCCCAAACCGGGAAACCTGCCGCTACTTTCTGAGGTCAAACAAGTAGGAATGCAGTTAAGTGTAAAGGTCCTACACTTCTGGCCATAACGACGCCGGAAAAAAGGAAAAGAAGAAGTATATCAGCCACACTGTGTCAAAAACCTTTTCTACATCGAGGAGGATCATACCAGTTGACTTACCTTCAGAGCATAATTTTCATTACTGTACTCTAATACATGAATTTTAATGACTTTTTCCAAAATGTTGCTTAAACTGCTGAGTAGACTTATTGGTCTACGAGTATAACTAATGAGAGACTCTGCAGGCTTTCGCGATTTTAAAATCGGTAAAACTTTGCCCCTTTTCCACCTATCCGGAAAGTATTGGGTTTTCAAACATGCATCAACTAAAAGGGTTAAATATATATTTTATACCCAATAAAGGTAAATGTTTTGGGTAGTCATTTCTGATACCATCTTAGCCTCCCGTTTTATTAGCTTTGAGGGATTTGAAGTTGCGAAACTCGTAGAAAAAATTTTGCATCAATTTATTGAGATATTTATTGAGAAATTAGGCTGCCGGTATCTTAGCCAATTAAGTCTAATTTTGTTACGAAATTTTATATCCTCCAAGATGTAGCTAGGAAGCTTATCTGGCATTTTAAACCCGAATTCTTTTCTGGGACAGTTTTGTCAATCACATCGTTTATAACTTCAGTAAACTCATCAACGATATTGATTTGACGCCCCACAGGGGCACTTTATTAGCTTTATGCAAGCTTTAACAAAAAAAAAAAAACTTAATTAATTTATTAACTAGGTAACAGGATGGAAACGATTAAGGAGAGGGTGAAGGGTGAACATTGGTTCGTGGTAAAAGGGGCACGGAGCGAAGGTTACGTGGGTTAGTGTTAAAGGGAATCATGTGCAATAATGTAGAGCTGTCAATGTTACCGCTGAGAAAGTCGTGAATAAACAGAATATCTGCTACACCGCGTCGTTCTTTAAGGGGTTGGAGGTTGATTAATTTTAGGCGATCCGTATAAGGTGGTAAATTAAGAGGGTCAGCCCAGGGAAGGCCAAGAAGGGCAAAATAGATAAACCTACTTTGAATGGCATGGAATTGACATTGAATTGAAAATTGGGTTCACGGTCACAAATGACCCCTAGATCAACCAAAAAGTTGAAAGGGGAAACGGTTTCATTATGAATAATGTAAGTTCTGGGTGATGAGGAAGGGCTCTTGTGGGAGTAAGTGATGGCTTGGCTTTTACTGACATTGAGCTTGAAATGTTTTTTTTTTGACACGAAGTAGTGAACCTGTTAAGGTCCAATTGGAGAGAGCACGAATCAACAAGGGAAGATATGTGTTTAAATATTTTCATTCATTATCGGCATATATGGTGAGCTGAGAGTTCAGAACAACGCTGTCAACATCATTAATGGTTAGAATAAATATCAATGGGCCGAGGTGACTAACTTATGGGACACCGGAGGTAGCATTAATTGGATCGGAGATAGATGATCTGAAGATAACGTTATATTGAGGACCTTCAAGATAAGATTTGATACATAACATAAAGCCGGGAGAGAAATCAAGGGCAGTGAGTTTGAGGAGAATAATTTGGTGGGACATTTTGTCAAAGGCCTTGCTAAAGTCAGTGGCCGTGTCTTCTTTGCCGACTTCGAGTGCATACAAAGATTGTGAAACAAACTCGACTAGATTACTAGATTAGTGGTTGTCGATCAACTTTTTTGTTAGGAGAAAATATGAGTTTGTAGTGAAAGCATATTGCATCATAAACGATGCTCTCGAAAAGTTTGTATATGCATAAGAACTTGATGATAGTTCGACACATCATTTTTTAGACCTCTTTTATGGATTGAAATGATATAAACATATGTATTTCCTAAGCTTAGGAAAGGGTCCTTGATAGGAAGAGCTTTGAAATAAAGCGGTAAGGGGTAAAATAAAGAATTTGTTGAGCAAATTATTTAGTTTCGCGAAGACAGCTTTCCGGATAGTGAATTGAGTCTCGAATGACAGAGTTACCGATAAAGGTGGATGAAGGGGGTATAAGCTAGAGAAAAAATGGTTACTCGGCAAACTACGCAGTTTACGGCATCAGATGAAAAAATCAGGTCGAGTTGTCTGTCCATATTATTGGTGATGTTACTGAGTTGCAGAAGGCCGGAGTCAGAGAAATGATCTGTGAAAAGGATTTATTTACCTGAGGGGGCTTAGCGGCGATATAATGGGTCTCATCATCGGATTGAACCCATTTCAGGTGTGGGAGATTGAATCGCCACAGATGATGATGATGTCATAGGGCTCGGCGATATCTAATATGGAATCGATGAAGTATTTGCGTGTATACATCCCCAATCACGATGGCGACAGTTGAAATCACCCGTAACGACGATTCAGCGCGAAAGAAAGCGAAGTTGACCACATCTGCAAGAAAGATCAGCAAAGGGCAGAACAATTACAAGCGAATAACTCCAAAATTCTTGACCCGGTATACATATGCCGAAATCCGCGAGGACTAGTTTGAAGAAGAAAAAAATCATCTTCCACTGAGACAACGCGTTTGTACACAAGGGTGCAGCACCATTAGAATTTCATCTGTTCCCAGAAATTAGTTTCTGGAAAGTGCTTCGCGTCCAATGAAGAAGTTGAGAGGGTCTTAGATAAATATTTCCATAGCCTTCCAAAGACTCACTTCCGGGAAGGAACACTGATGTTGGAGAAAGGCTGGAACAAGTATGTTGAAGTCTAGGGAGATTATGTAGAAAAATAAAATCATTTTTTTAACAGAAAATCGCAGTCACTTATTGTCAGGACCAGAACTTTTTACCTTACTTGACTTGATTGGGCATGGGGTGGTCGTGGTGCAATGGCCAAGAACAATTCCTATACGGAAAAACTGTGCAACAACATCAGTTCTGAATGAGAGATGATCAAAAACTGCTGACGAAGGCATAACACTCGCAGCAATATAACACCTTAATGACATTGAAACAAAAAGATACTGTGAACAACATCCAACGCAAATTCAGTTGAATCGTTCAAATCCTATCTGGGACAACCACTCCCGGACTGTAGTGAACGAACATCTTCGACACAAACCATCCGCACCCCATAAGAGCGTACACTCTTGAACCTGCACGAACTATAAAAAAAAAAAACAAAAAAAAAAATCAGATCTTCCTCGACATCAATCGGCATTTCCTCGAAAAATATGACCAACCCCTCCAACCTCTATATATTAGCAGCACACCCAATCGACTCGAAGTTGACAAATTTCGAGTCATTTCTGCCCATAACGGTTACTCCAAGCTCTCGTCGAAGCTTCTCTCAACTACATGTGCCCCAGCTAAGAAAACATCACGAAAAGAAAATGTTCAGCGGTTACTAGGCTCTGATCGCACTATTAGCCGCGCCAGAAGCCAACATACCATTTGAACTGCCAAACATGAACGTTTATTTCCCCCAAAATACCGATGGAAATTAGTTTGTTATGGCACAACTGTGGCACCTAATTTCGCCCTGGTTTGTATCCACAGACCATTTCGCTGGAATCAATAAGTCAATTAGACCAATTGGACACCGAAGGGAAATCATGCTCTATTCACTGAAAATCGATTGCACTTACTGCCTTGTCGTGATCCTATCACTTGTCACGTGGGGCTTGTGGCAATATTATGGGATTAGAAGCTTCTTCCACTACCTGTTGCTCTCAAGCGCTTGTCTCAAACCACAAGTAATTAGCAGCAATCGCACGTTCACATCAAACACCGACAATTCACGTCTGTTAGTCCAACCATTTGCATTTGTTGGACTCGTCGCTTGTATTTCGTATGCAAGGGAATGTGAATTCCCTTACATTGGTAGATGTTCGTCCTCAAATTCTGCGACTTCCCATCTCGCGACAGATAATCACCACCCATTGCCATGCAACTTTTCATCATCAGTTCACCCGTCCACGAGCCCGGGAAGGGCTTAATGCGGTTCGATTTCCTCCAGGATCTTAAACTTTCCTCGTTTCCTTATCTCCTGGCAAATAATTCATGAAACTCACTACCAAGCCAAGCTGATCCTTGTAGTTCTGGCAAACTGTCGTCTGCCCAGGTTATGTACGAGTGCTTGCCAAAAATACACAAAACGTCTGCTCGTTTATTTCCGCTCCTACCGTTAAATAGTTCTTTCAATTGTGCTTCCGGGCACATGGACTAGCAATCAAGCACTGCTAAATGTATAAGCCATCCACGGAGAAGTTTAGAGAAAGGGATCGAACGACGGAAGTCAAATCAATAGGTGTTCGATGCTCGACTTCCATCCCTGAGTCGTGGCCTCATTAAAAATACATTTCAAGAGTTATATACGTATTCTATGGACTTGCCAACTCGACGAATGCACACACGCACGTGAGTACAAGGAGCCATGTGTAAAGGCCCCGAAACAGCTATTAGCAGCAGCATAGATCGAAATCAAACGTTTGTTCCTCGCTTGTGCTAGCCGGTTGTCGATGGAGATGGACAAGCCGGAGCGACATAAAATCCGGAAAGAAACAGTGTTCCCTTCTCCTTGGTCATGTTCCATACTCTTTCGGTGTGTCTACGCTTTACCGACTACAACGTTCCGATGTCGCTTCGTAGATTTTACTGGAGGAGGCGGTTGCGTCTGGATAGTATGTCTGTTAGAATCACCTATAAATCCATGTTCGGACATGTGTGATGCCTCCCATTCGGAGTGTTCCCTGGCTACGGTACACATATTTCTCGACATCTTCGGGTGCAGTTCGCATTTATCCGATCCCCAGGAACGTAAAGGCGAATCGTCTGCATCAATTGACAGTGGATCGAGTTTATTGAGTTGCAAGCACTCATTGAGGTCTTCGTGCGTTTGGCAAAGGTTTGGATTATGGACAGCTTGGCAGCTGGATATGCATGGGGATTTTTGACTAAACTGTGTACGCTGGGATAGTGAGGACAGGCGGACAATATAGTAAAGCGGCTAGAAATTGAGTGTAACGAAATGGAACACACACTGAATTTGGCAGATTCCAGCTTGATGTTAAACAATGGGTAACTAGATTACGGCACGGTTCTGGGGATGTCGTCTGTGATGTTGGAGTTGTCAGTTAGGTTGGTGGTCGCTTTGAAGGGTAACATGAATGTGAATAACGAGGAAATTGATACAGTGAATGAAGCGGATGCCTCATTAGATTGACGTCGTTTATTGCTTGGGACGTCACAATCAGGATTTTAGGTGAGTATCAGCAGTAGTCGGTGGAATCAATAAATTTGCCATACATTTGCAACTTGTTATGCGAACTATCAAAGAGGACGAAGGGATATGTGAGGATTGCGGGAGATAAATGTGTTGAGCGACTACAAGAAGAGTGACTGAGCTGTGAAGTAAGAATTTGATCTTGCTATTCAGCTATCAGAAGACTAGAGAGGTAATATTGGGTACAGGTAAGGTGCCTTCAGCGACTTTGAGTGAACTTTAAAGATGCTGGTTGGCTCAGCACCTAACTCATACCTCATGAAAGGAATCAATTCTAAGGTTTCCTGCCGAATTCAGTCAATTTTGGAACAAGATATCCACTGTGGAAGGACATTGCAACGAACTCGTGGTGAATGGAGTGTTTTGTTTATTCATAAGCAGAATGCAATGTGTTGTAAGGTGAGATATACGCAGTCTACCGGTCTCGGGTCTTGTGTCAATTGGACCTTGTAGGCATGTAGACCAAAGTCCTTATGCAAAGTGGTTGTGGATAGGTCATCTCGAAATCGATACATTTGAGTTTTTAGACACAGTCTCAGCTGCCACGGTTATATTCGCAGTTGTCCCCAACCGAGGATCACAAATTGAAGTTTTCACATCTCTGACTTGTCCGAGACATTTAAAGTTATAGATGAAATTCACTATAGCCGTGCGAGAAACCTCTTGAAAACCTGCGAAAGCAATACGACTTTTAGCGCACGATTTTTATGCATTTCTCACTACCTTGTTTTAAGTTGAGGTAGTATTTAATTATCTCCACGTTTTTACTTTTTAATAGTCGTCTTAGCATTAGTTGAATGTTGATGGTTCAAGAATGACGCGAAATTAAAAATAACACCTCCTTAACTACGATATTTCCAGACAAAACTACCGTCCAATTTGAATTCAAATTCGAATCTCCAACGAATAACCATAATATCATGTACACAAACCACATAATCCAGTTGTACTAGCAATACGTTCCACAAGAAAATATACCTATTTCAACCTCCACCAAATTCTCATACCATGACATCTAATGGAGTGTTTCTCGGATACCTTGTAGACTTTTCCCCTCAAAGCTGTTCCAGTCATTTTCTAGAGTTGCCCCAACCCCAATCCTATGACATTCAATATTTTAAAACCCAATTACCTCCCTTAATACGGTCCTAAAAATTTGCTTAATGACTGCGTCAGCGTTGGATCGTAAATTTCCGTTCTTTAATTATTTCGCCAAAAGAGTTGTTTTCATGGTTGACGGGTTGGCTAAATGAGCAAAGCGTGGCTTGGTGAGAACATAAAAATGTGCTTTGACGGGCTATGTCGGAGTGGGTGTGTATGGGGGATGGGTGGAAAAGTCGTTGAACTTGTCCTTGACTTTAGTCAGGGTATATCGATTGGGACGAAGCATTGGGATGCTCGCTGGGGATTAAAGTGGACCGAGATGTGTGTTATTTCAAATCCTTGGGGATTTTTTAGCCATGTCGAGCTGGTTTCTAGGAAAAGGGGGATGTTAGTCGTGTAGATAGATCACCAGAAGGCCTGATTGCATGGGTGAGATGCCGAAACTATAATACGAATATGAATAATGTGACCTTGTTTGGGCGTATAATGGATCCGAAGACACAATTCTTTAAAGGTAGCACAGGATATAAGCCAACATATGAGTTTTAAATCAATGACTGAGACACCAGCTCTGAACCACCGTGCCCTATATAACTTGCGCCGCCTTTAGAAGGGAAATCTCTTCAGATTTAATTCTTTGCTTGGGACCTGGTGTGAAATATAGCTGCACACCCACGAAGTATTGATGATAAAGCGTTCATTTGCTTATTTTTAAATGTCGTTCTGGCATGTATGTATAACATATGCCTCACTGAAAGGATTTCCCAACTGAATGAGCCATAGGTCTTAAATGACAGAAGATCTATTTTTGAGTAAGCATTTACATAACTTCCTCTTCTATTCAATAAATTTCATCTATGCTTGAGAAACGACGTGCCTTTGAGGTTCTCTTTATTTTTATGGAGCAGAGTCCAAGAGTACATGGCATGATTCAGTACTGGCGGCATTTGTTGTAGTTAATGAGCAAGAACAATTACGCGGTGACAGTTAATTGACATTTGAAGCGACAACGCCGACATTTGTTGACGTCATAGTCAGAGCGCTGCCACATTCATAAAGATAGATCTTAAAATGAAATAACACAGGTGAGCTATTAACAAAATTCTTTCGTTATTTGAAAGGCCCATGTATGTCATTATGTATGGAATATGACATCGTTCAAACGCCGCCTCGGCTTCTTACGGTGGCACGGATACGAGTGGTCCGGTAAAGAGACGCTCTGTCGTAAAATTTCTTCAATTAAGTCCTTGAAATGATAGTGAGGTGGGCTGGTGTCGAAAGGCACTTCAGAAATTGAAGAATAGGAAGGCCTCGTTGATTTAAAAGTGAAAAAAAAACAAAATATATGCTGTTGACTAAAAGCTACTCCGTCGAATACTGCCTTGGGCAGATCGTAAACATCAGCAGATATAATTTTAAGGTAGTTAAGGAGTTTGTCTACCTCGAGACGAATGACAATTTAGTAGAGGTCCGACGAAGGATCATCCTGAGAAACCGGTGCTGCATCGGTTTGGCAAAACAGCTAGGGTCAAAACTCCTAACAAGGAAGTCTAAAATTACTCTTTACAAAACACTGATCTTGCCAGTCCTGCCAAGATCAAGTGATCGCCGTCATCAGAAAACTTGGACTATCCGATAGGAAGCACTGATATGAGTGCCATCAGGCTCTCGTTCAGAATCAGACCCTCAAAAGGTCGCTAGCCCGATAAGTAAGTAAATAATCTGGTGAGTGAAGCAGGAATGCTAAAGCATAGTATGGTTTTGCATAGTTGGTCTACGAGGCACAATCAAAAAGTAATGATCTTCTTTTCCTTTTTTCCGGCGTCGTTATGGTCAGAAGTGTAGGACCATAACCTTCCCACTTAACTGCATTCCTACTGGTCCGCCGGTTTGACCTCAGAAAGTAGCGGCAGGCTTCCCGGTTTGGGATTACTTCATCGCTGAAGCCAATCAAATGCTGGTGTTTTTGCATTTGTTTGCACCAATTGTTTTTCGGCCTGCCTTTTTTGCGTGTTGAAATTGGAACGTTGATTTATAATGCCTTTTGGACGGGGTTCAAAGGATCTCTCCTTTGAACATGGCAATACCAACTGAGTCGGTCGCGCTCTATCTTTCTTGTGATGGTTTCTTTTACGTGGAGGCTTCCTCGGATCTTTGAACTTCTAATTCTGTCACACCTTGTTACTCCCGCTGTCATGCGAGACATCTTCATCTCAGCTGCCGTTAATTTTCTCTCATACTTTTTGTGCATTGTCCAGCATTGTGAACCGTATGTGAGCGCCGGACGTACAACTGAAGTGTAGAGCCTTCCTTTCAGCTTAGGGGGCATTTTTCGATCACAGAAGATGGCGGAGTTTTCCCGCCACTTCATCCACCCTACGCTTACGCGATGTTTGATGGCGTCATCACAAGTTGCTTCTCTATTAATCATAGATCCCAGATATTTAAACTTTCACACTTGGGAAGCACTCTTCCATTCAAGTAAATGTCTGGAATAGGCTGATGAGGGTCAGAGAACGGGCAGCACAGATCCTCTGTCTTCTTTGAACTAAAACGATACCCGTGTCCCTCAAAAATGTCCACCTACACATCAAGTGCTCGCTGTAGGGACGCCTGATCATCACTTATAATGGCTCCATCGTCAACAAAGAATAGCTGGTGCACATTGGGGTCCGTCACTTTTCCTTCAAACAAGCAATCAAGGACTGCTATAAAGAGCAGTGGGCTGAGGACGCTCCCTTGGTGTACACCGACTTAGATTGCCAACTCTTCGGTGACTCCTGCGGAGCATCTTACTCTTGTCGTTGCTCTCTTGTACCTGTCCATGATCACTCGCACGTAGGTTTCTGGAACTCCTTTTAGTCTTAGCGCTACCCATAAAAGATCTCTTGGTTGCCGGTCAAAGGCCTTCTCGAAATCAACCAACACCATATGCAAGTCCTTTGAAGAATCACGATGCTTTTCCATCATGACCCTTATACTTTGGATTGCATCTGTCGTTGATTTACCCGAGACAAACCCGCACTGGTCATCAGATAGTCGTATTATTTTCCGCAGTCGGCTATCTAATACCCGTTCAACGATCTTCATGGTGTGCGACATCACTTGACAGAACGGTAGTCCTCACAATTTCGCGTATCACCCTTTCCTTTGTGCAAAGGTAGAATCCATTGATTAGGCATAGTGTCGCCTCTCATAAGTTTGGAGATAAGAACCATGAGCCATCTAGACCCGATTTCTCCCATCTTTTTCCAGAACTCAGAGGGTATCCCGTCCGGCCCAACAGCTTTTCTTTTCTTGGAGTTTTTAACCGCGTACCGAACTTCTTCGACTGTGATGTCGGGTATTTCGGCATGATTCGGGGCGGCTCTTGGAAAGTACACTCGGGGAAACTGTTCGTTCAGAAGTTCCTCGCAATACTGTCGCCATCTGTGGAGAATTTTTTCGTCTTCCACAAGGAGTTGGCCTTCAGCATTGTTAATAAACTTTGGGCAACGAATCTCCTGAGCATTTCTTCTTCTCTGGGCGGCTATCTTAAAGATATTTGCTCCTTTGTTCAAGTTGCTTTGTCGAAGCTCCTGGGTAGCCTGGTTCCTGTCAGACGCGGAAGACGATATTTCTTCCAACTCCTGAAAGAATCCTTTCATCCTTTTCGCTTTGAATTCGGCGGACTTTTTCTTCGCGATACCTTTGCAATATCTATATACATTTTCACGGCGAGCCTTTTCCTCTCTATTAGTAGAAGAGCATTTTGACCAAGCTTGGAAAGCCATTTTCTTTTCGTGTATCACTGTTTGGGTTCGTCTGTCCACCACCAGGTTTCTTTTGCGTGTTGGCAGGGGCCTTTCGATGTTCCGAGCAGTGATTTGGCTTTCTCCAGGCCAGATTGTTGTAGGGAATCCCACATGTCTTGTGCTCTGCACTCCTCATTACCGACCTCATGGATAATGGAAGAGAGGTAGTTTTTCATGTTGGTAATAAAAGCCTCGCCTTTTCCTTTATCCAGCTTATACCACTTGATTCTATCAGACACCTTCGTTTGCTGCTTTGACTTCTTACTCGCCTCCATAAAAAAATCAGTCAGGAGGAGACGGTGTTGAGGGGCGATCGCGTCTCCCAGGATGACTTTGCAATCTTTAACTCGTGGCTTCATGAAACTGGATACCAAATGATAGTCTATTTGAGTTTCATTTCCGCCGCTGCTATAAGTGATCAGGTGCCGGCTTTGTTTGACGAACATGGTATTTAGCATTATAAGACCGTACGACTTGCACATGTTTAGGATATCTTCACCTGAAGAGTTCCTGGTGCCGTATCCCAGCCCTCCGTGGTAGTCTTCATAGTCTTCGCTTGTCTTCCCGACATGTCCGTTTAGATCTTCCCCAACAAACAAAAGCTCTTCCTTTGGGATGATTTTGACAAGGTTGTGGAAATTTAGCCAGAATGCATCTTTTTCTTTTTATTCGCATCCTACTTGAGGGGCATATGCGCTTACGATGTTCCACACCTCACCATGCATCACCAATTTGAGAGCCATCAAACGGTCATTGGACTTTGAAATGGTTAAGACGTTGCCAAGTAGCTCTGCCGCAAGGATGATGGCGATTCCGTTTTTTTCCTTGTTCCAATCCATAGTAAAACATCTTGTACGCTTTTGTTTTAACTTCCAAGAAACGTGCCCGATTACCGGTGTTTCGCCATTTCGTCTCTTGTACGCACAGGATGTCTACTCGCCTTCTAACCATCATTTCTTCAAGCTCATAGCTGCGACCACTCATGCTTCCAACGTTCCAACTCGCGACTCTAAAGTGTGGCTTACGCCGTTGCATTACTTTGCTATCCCCCGGAAATCCTATAGCTCTGACCCGAGCATTGCTGCTCGTCCCAGGATCACGACCATTAGTAGTGCCTGGCGGGGTAGTGCTTTTCCTTTTAGCGTTCTTTTCCATAATGCTACGGTTTGACCGTTTTCTTTCTTCCCCTCCTTTTTTTGACACGGGCATGCTCCAGATTTTTATTTATTTTTTGTTTGATCCTACTCTTACAACACCGGTGATCTCCAGTCGTGTCAACCCACTGATTTGCATGCACACTTGTGGGGCAGTTTAATGGTGGTATATGTGTCCCTAGGCTCACCTTGGTGTTTTCTAAATTGCCTAAATGTGATTTTTGTTTACCTTTGTTTAGTCGCCTTTTACGACAAGCGAGAGGTATCGCTGCAGGGATATTCTTACCACCGTCCCTGAACAGGTAATCAAAAAGTAATGATAATCAATGTATAATACAACATTTATTCTTTCAAATTAAATTTACTTTTCTACATAATCTCTTAATAGGTTTATACATTTAGTCCATCTCTTCCCTAAAGCTTGTATTCCAATTAAAAAAAAATCTTTATCTTGCTCCTCGAAATACGCTTATACGGCAGCCATCACTTCACTATCATCGGCAAATTTCTGGCCTCTGAGGTGTTCCTTGAGGCGAGGAAAGAGATAGAAGTCGCTTGGGGCTAGGTCTGGAGAATAGGGAGGGTGCTCAACCAATTTGAAGCCCGCATCCAACGCAACTTGAAATTTGTGAGAGGGTGCGTTGTCTTGGTGAAACAACACCTTCGCACACAGTTTGCCCCGCCTTTTTTCCTTAATGGCTTCCCGCAACTTTCTTATTTGTTCTGCATAGTAGGAGCCTGTAATACTACAAATAATCAATCATGATAATTCCCTCGGCATCCCAAAAGACAGACGCCATAATCCTGCCTGCCGAGCTTGAAACCTTGAACTTCTTAGGGGTCGGTAAAGAAGGTCTTTTCCAGGCCATGGACTGTTGTTTAGTCTCGGGGTCGAAGTGGTGTACCCAGGTTACGTCCGTCATTACAAAACGAGTGCAAAAAGCCGCCGGATCCTTTTGATATTTCTTGAAATGCGAAGTCGCTTCTCTTTTTGTTCGTCGGTCAACATTCTTGGGACCCATCTTGCGGAGACCTTCTTCATGTTCAAATCATCTGTCAGTATACTTTGAATGCTTCCAAATGAGAGCCCTGTGATCTTAACTAAATGTTGGATGGTCACTCGTCGGTCATCTTAGTTTAGTTTTCATTTTCATTACATTTTAGTTCAGTCGGTCTTAAAACTAGTTGTTTCTCAATTTATAATACAATACAATTCTCAGTTACAATAGTTATTTACATTTTAGTTACAATAGTAGTACATTAACATTATTTTATTAAGGATGTATAAGTGTGGAGCTACAATAGTAGCGTTGCGTCAAAGATATTCTGTTCTAGCTCTTGGGACTGCGACATTGACTGCTCTAAGAGAATAAGTTATGCCATTTCCCATTAAGTTGTTGTATCCACTTCTCATGTAGAATATTCTTAGAACCTTATTGACATATAAATGTCTAAGTGGCAGTGCTTTGATTCGTATAAATAATGGAAAAGATGGCTCCCATCTAGATTTGAATAGCATTAGTCTGATTATTTTTTTTTTAGCTATGATGAGAGGTTGCAGATTACTCGCGTATGCACTACCCCAGCAAGAGATTCCGTATTCCAAGCGAGAATTGACCAATGCATAATAATTTGAGGTAAGAAAATTTTGCGGCATTAGTTTGCGTAAGTAAAATATCCTATTTAAAGCAATGTATGTTGGTGGTAACGAAAACAATAAGGGCAACACGACAAGTGTATCGCTATAAAGAGAGTTAGGCTGAATAAGGAGATAATTAGGAGAAGAAATGGGCTAAGTAAGAAAAGAGGAGAAGTGAAGGTGGGCAAGCCACAGAAAAGAAGCCAAGAGAGTAGTCGAAAAGTAGATACGGCGAAGAACCGAGGAATTGATTTTGTTAAATAAAGTTGTATTTTAAATTATCAAATCGACTCATTTTCCCCAAACAAAAATACATTTACTTTTTACCCACAGTTTCTTTTACTCCCTTTCCTTGAGAAAATTTAATCCTACATGTACGTATATTATATAGGACTTTTTTGACATTTTAAATGTGCGATTTCCAATTAAGTTTGCAATCTATGGTAACTCCTAAATACTTATATTCCGAAACCGGTTCTAAATGCCAACAGGAATCATTGCAGTTGGGACGATCACAGTTTGTGTCATGTGGACCAACTCCTAATATAAACAATTCTTTCGTAAGAGAGAAGCACATTATTTTAGATTTTCGGCTTAATACCATACTGTGAGATGTGAGCCAACGTACCAAGATATCTAAATCTAAATTCATTTGGATTTTTAGACTTTCAAGCGAAGAAGTAGAATACGACAGAACCAGATCGTCCGCAAAAGCGATAATGCGCCCTTTTAGCGGAAGATTAAATATAGAATTTATATATTGGGTCTATAACTTAATTCGTGCGGTTTGCTAAGAGATGGCGTAACTTGTATTATTCTATTGTTATTATTCCATTGGAACATGCGTTGGAAAGCTACTGTCATTGTACGTCATTTCAGTATATGTCATTCATTTGAAGCGTAAACAACAATAATTTTTTTTCACTCAAATATGTCGAACTTTGTGCCTGAAAAAGTGTTTTTGCGGAGAGTTCTTCTTCATTACTTTAATATGAAGAAAACTGCTGCCGAAAGTCATCGTATTTTGGTGGAAGTTTATGGTGAACATGCGCTAGCTGAGCGAACGTGCCAAAAGTGGTTTGCACGATTTAAAAGTGGTGATTTTGGCTTGGAAGACGATGAACGTCCTGGGCAGCCAAAAAGTTTGAAGATGAAGAACTGGAAGCATTACTCTATGAAGATTGTTGCCAAACAAAACAAGAGCTCGCAGAATCTTTGGTTGTCACTCAAGCAGCCATTTCAAAACGTTTAAAAGCAGCTGGATATATTCAAGGAAATTGGATTCCACATGAACTCAAGCCGAGAGACGTCGAAAGGCGGTTTTGCATGTCCGAAATGCTGCTGGAACGCCACAAAAGGAAGTCATTTTTGCATCGGATTGTTACTGGTGATGAAAAATGGATCCATTACGACAACCCCAAGCGCAAAAAATCATATGTGAAATGCGGCCAACCACCCAAATCAACGGCAAATATCCATGGCGCGAAGGTAATGCTCTGTATTTGGTGGGATCAAAAGGGTGTGCTGTATTATTAGCTGCTAAAACCGGGTGAAACCATCAATGGACAACGCTACCGAACACAATTAATCCGTTTGAAGAGAGCAGTAGCCGAAAAACGCCCGGAATATGCGACCAGACACAAGGCAATCATTTTCCATCATGACAGCGCTCGGCCCCACGTTTAAGAACTATTTGGAAAACAGTGGATGGAAAGTTTTACCCAACCCGCCTTATAGCCCAGACCTTGCCCCTTCTGACTACCATTTGTTCCGGTCGATGCAGAACGCCCTCACTGAAATACGGTTCACATCAGAGCAGAATATCAAAAATTGGCTTGATTTATTCTTGGCTGCCAAGCAGGCGCAGTTCTTTTGGGATGGGATCCACAAATTGCCAGAAAGATGGGAAAAAGTCATAGCTTCAGATGGGCAATACTTTGAATAATACTATTGTACATGTTTTTCTTAAATAAACATTCAAATTTTGAAAAAAAAATATAAGGAAAAGCATTGGTCCCAGTACTGAGCCTTGGGAAACCCCTGCATCCGGACAAGGAATTGGATCACTCAAGGTAGCATTCATACGGTCCACCTGTATTCTATTTTTTAGATATGATGAAACCCAGTTTAAGATGATACCCCTGAAACCATATTGACGAAGTATCCTCAGCAACAATTTTTGATTGACAAGATCAAATGCTTTCGTCAAATCAAGGAAAAGGGCAGCTGTTCTATTGCCTTTATCTATTCCTTGATTTATGTTTTCCAAAAAAGATTGGATGGCATCTTCGGTAGATGCTCCTTTCATAAAACCAAATTGAGATGTGCTAAGTATTTTGTTTTTATAGCAAAATCTTAACATTCTTTTACTAATTATTTTTTAAAAAAAATTGGAAAAGACGGGGAGCAAAGAAATTGGCCTGTAATTATTAGGGTCACATTTATCACCTTTTTTATGTATGAGAATTATTACTGCTGTTTTCAAGTATTCTGGAAATATACCGTTTACGAAACTAACGTTTATGAGATATGTTAAAGGTTTAACAATCCATTTACTAATTTTTTTTATGACTATCGTACTTATACCATCAATTCCGCTTGAAGTCTTGGATGTCGTGTTAGATATTATTTTCAGCACTTCGGTTTCAGTAACTATAATACATCAAGAAAGAATGTAGGTAGAATTTCATTTTGAACAAAAGTTTCTTGGTAATTATATTCAGGGTAATGAGGGGAATTAGGTCTATCACACGCAGATACATTTTTAAAGAATGCGTTAAATTTATTTGCGGTTTCTGTATCACTTTCGGATGTCCTATTTTCTGGAAATACTATGTGCTTAATACCGTTTTCTGTAATCTTTTTTCCTAATAGAGTGTTTATAGTATTCCATTGTTGCCAAGGATTAAATCTATTATAACTAAATATTTGTTTGTAGTAAGCTTCTTTTTGTTTACTTATTTCATTGTTAATGTCATTTTGCATTTGTTTATAAATATTTTTAATGTATGGTAGGTGCAGGTTATTTTTATTCCTGATGTAGTACATATTTTTAGTATATATTTCAATACGGTTTAATTTTTTTGCATTTGCGATGTTGTTTTAAGGACTTAGAGATGGAAGTATGACCTAAAAGAATATTTAAGAAGCTACTAAAAGCGGTTGAAGGGCAGCTACAGCTGTATATCTCAAACCATGTTTCAATAGAGAGGCGCACATTCAGCATAACATAATTAATTTTTTGGTGTATTAGTGGTTCTCTGTTTACCTTCGGTTTGTTAGAGTAATTAAATATATTCGCAATGCACATACCAATGGCAAGGTTAGGTTAGGTTAGGTTAGAGAAGGGGAGTGTGATGGTTAAATATCACTTCCACTCGGAGGCCCAGAGGCCCATTGTGATTCCCTTCATTTCTGTGGGTACACATAAAATTAACCTGTCCTATCACGTGGTGGCTGAAACCACCCCGTGCTCTTAATGAATTTTAGAAGATCCGATATATCTGCATTAGCCACATCCGCAATCTCTGTGAAGAATCTTTGGCCTAGCGACACTAGGCGTCGATTCTGGAGAGCTGGGAAGTGGCAGAGCAGATGTTGGATCGTCTCAGTTTCTTCCTCATCGCCGCAGCTCCGGCAGAGATCGCTGGATCCCGAGTCCCATTTCCGGAGCATTGCTCCAATGGGACAGTGTCCTGTGATCACTCCGACGAGCATACGGATCGAGTTACGGTCCGAGCTCTGGCCACGATGATCTCGTCGTGTAGCTGTCATTTCTTGTAAGCCAAGACGAGTTGGCCTCTTTGATGATTGTGTCGCTTATGATCCGGTATAATGCGCTGATCGGTGGTTGCAATGACGTGTCCGCTTCGCTGATGTCCATTTCAGAACCTTGCCTGGCCAGTTCGTCTGCTCTTTCGTTCCCTGCGATTGAGCTGTGACCCGGGACCCAGCAGAGTTTAACTTTATGGTGTCTGATGAACTTCAGTGAGTCGCGACATTTCTTGACAGCCTTTGATCTCGTTATACAGGATTCTATTGACTTCAGTGCAGCCTGGCTGTCTACGAAGATGGTGATATCAGATGGTGGGATGTCGGCTACCGGTAGGTGTTTGGCTGCTTTCTCTATTGCCAGGATTTCTGCTTGGAACACGCTACACAGATCAGGGAGTCTGAATGATTCCTGTTTGTGTAGGGTATCAGAGTAAAACCCGGCCCCAGTGCCTGTGTCCAATTTCGATCCGTCGGTGAAGAGAGTGATCTCACGGTCGTTGATTACGGCGTTTGATAGCCACTCTTCTCTGTCGGCGAAAAGGATAGGTATACTGAGAGAGAAGTCGTTTTGGGGGGAAATATAGTCAGTCGTAGCTGCGAGGCTACTAAAACCATGTTTCCTTCCCAGGTCGTCTATTATTCTGAGTATGGCCGCATGTCCATAGTTGGCTTGCTTCCACAGAGAGGACTCCCTTAGTCTAAGAGCGTTCTTTGCAGCGCAGCCTTTCATGAATAGATCCAGGGGGAGGAGATGAAGAATCATATCCAACCCTGCTTGCGGCGTGCTTCTCATGGCTCCCGTTGTACAAACAGCGGCTGACCTTTGTACTTTGTTGAGCATGTTCAGCTTTTCGTGCTGCTAGCAGTCCACCAGACTGGGGCCCCATAAGTTAATATGGGTCTGATGATTGCTGTGTACATCCAATGAATGATGTACGGTTGCAAGCCCCATCTTTTTCCGAAGGTCTTTTTGCATGCATAAAAAGCGTTCAATCCTTTTTTCGTCCTTTCCTCCAGGTTCCTTTTCCAGGAGAGTTTGGAGTCAAGAATCATGCCTAGATATTTGGCTTCCTCTTTGAGTTTGAGTGGAGTACCCTCTAACTTTGGGGGAGCAAATATCGGAATTTTCCTTTTCCTGGTGAACAAGACCAGCTCGGTTTTCTGGGGGTTTATTCTCAGACCGTTCTGTCTTGCCCACGAGGAGAGTTCTCTCAACGCAGACTCCATTAGTTCACTGATAGTTGGTAGAAATTTACCTTTTATCAAGATAACCAGGTCTCTCGTTGGTATGTTTATCAATGATTCAAATCCCAATCATCTAGCACGTTTTCTTCGATTTTTTTGATATTATCCTCGGTGCGTGTTTTTTTTTGTCTTTTTCTTTTGAGTCTTCTTAGCTCGTTCTGCACGCTCGTTATGAAGGAGCAGATCTGCAGCCAATAGTATCCTGAGCTTATCATGTGGCTTACTAGAAGCTCCGAGATCGGCAAATCCATTTTTGCGTTCTCCATTCTTCTGGACATTCTGGGCAGAAGGGCGAGCTATCGTGTCCCTGAATTGCCTAAGGTGATAATTGCAATCCCTGTGTGCTTTTTCTCCCCAAGCCTCGATTGTGGGGATCAGCTTGTAGGTCTATCCACCTTTTGCCGTATTATCCCACCTAGCTTGCTACAGTGCCACAGTCCTTAACAGTTAAGTCGGTTATCGAGCATTACACTCAAGTATTTTAATGCCTCTTTAGGCCTGATTGATTGGCTCCCAACCCGGAAGTTTGTGTATTCCCAAGTCTTTCGGCTGGTTATTAAGACACCCGCCGTCTTGTGGTCAGCTAGTTCGTGGATGTGTTTGCTACAGTAACTATAATCTTGACTCCTTGTGGCAGCGTTAATCGGAAAATTCCATCATACACTATTTTCCATAGAAGTGGTCCAAGGACCACCTGTAGTATTTAAGGCCTTGGCCCTCTAGTACCTCAGCTTTCTGTTAGTTAAGTAGCTAAGAATTATCTTCCCAAGGTAATGTGGTGTATCCATTCTGGTCGGAGACCTCCTAATGCAGGACCAGCTTGCGGATTTGAATACTGCGCAGTATTTGTTTGTGCCTCCCCGCCATCTTTTCGCCCATATCGCTTCAGCTTCTCTCTACTACCTCTTTCATGGCATCGACAGTAAAAAGCGATTTTATAAAACCAAAGCTCTTCTATTCTTCGCCACGGCGAGTATCCAGGCCCTAAGCAGGATATTTGTGTGGAACTACTACCCCTTAGCTTCTTCGTCACTATCCTTTATGCCTGCCTCCAGGGATCTAGGTCTGCTTCATAGCGGAGTTGCTTAAAGCATCCTGCTTTGCTCGCTTTGATGGCATTTTCAAGTTTATGTCCCGCCAACCTGAAGGTGTCTAGTCGTTCCCGGAACTAGGGTCTTCCACGCTGTGATTTGTGTCGGGCCTGAAGGCATCTTTCGTTCGCTAGATTGTAGTCCCTCCTTGCTTACTCGGTACCCTAGGAATTCGATTTTAGTTTGGAGAAACGCATATTTTCTTACGTTTAGGGTTAGCCCTGATTCTCTTGACCCTGAGGACCTCGAGCAATCTCTGGAGCTTCTGCGAACCCTCTTCGATGGATCTGCTGCCGATGGTACGCCGCTATGCCACCCTTCCTCAGGCGTGATTTGATGATGTTCATGCATGCCTGGAACTCCACTGGAGCATTAAACAACCCGAATAGCATTCGGTTGAACTCGTACATACCATAATCAGTAGCGAACGTAGTCAGCTTCTCGCTGCATTCCTCCACGCAGATTTGGTGTTAACCTGAGGCTAGGTCCAAAGTCGTGAAAAACCTCTTCTACTACATGCATCGAGAACTTCCTTTTTACCGTCACCTTATTTAATGTCCGGTAGTCGATGCAGAACCAGTCGCTGCCATCCTTCTTCTTTGTGAGGGTAACCGGCGCAAGGTAGTCTGAGTGTGATGGCCGAATTACTCCCTGCTTCAACATGCTGGACACCATCGCCTTCACTACCTCCCTCTTCGCGAACGGTATCTTGTACGGATGGACACAGACTGGTATCAACGTCCTCAACTCGATGGAACACTCACGAAAGCGGTGCACTCCTAGTTCGTCTGCGTTCTTGGCAAAGCAGTCTCGGAATGTGTTGACGAGAGCCCCAAGCCTTTGCCTGTCTGCTTCATCCAAGTTTCCAACTTCCAGGTTATCCGACGACAGTTCGTCTCGTTTCGAGTCGGGGGGCATCTTTCTGCTACCAGCAGTGCTCTAGGTGTAACCACCATGTAGTTTGTGATCGAGATGCAATTGTGGGTTTTAACTACCTTAACCTAGGGTTGGTCCAGTAACCTTCGTCCAATCAGCATCGGATATGGCTGGATCTCATCAGGTACGATTAGGACCTCACACAAGGAAGTAACTCGGTCTACTGCTACCTCCGCGATTAACCTCCCAACAGTCCAACAAATTCCACCTCCGAATCCGCTCAGGCACCTCCGGTCCTTGACGTACTTTATGCCTCTGTCCTCCGCAATCGAGCGACACCGTCGCTTCCTAAGTCGATTTAAGCCTTGACTTGGAGCCCGTTCACTGTGGCGTTTTTGTCATACTCCGTCTGGTCTTCCTTCAAGAGCAGCTGAGTGGGCCTCTCTAGTCTCCTTACTGCGCTTGGGTTTGACGCATGCCGCCTTCAGTTCGAATATTTGACGAGGGACAGTCTCTTCTGTAGTGTCCCATTTGTTGACAACCGAAGCACCTTACTCCACCACCTCTAGCGCCGCCCCTGGCTGTTCGTTCAGCCCTCCAGCTCTCTATCTCTCGTCGTCGTGATCTGTCTGCCAAGCGACCTTCAATCAGACGACCCAGCGTGCCCTGTCCAATATATCGCTGACTGGAGTTGGCCGTATTGCCCGGCCTCCTGGGCCTCCTGGCACTCGACGTCTGCTATCCCCTGGATAATGTATTTGGCTAGTGTGCCCTACTTTACGTGCCTTCGGGATGCGATCGCCTTCATCTCGAAGATATACTCCTCCGTGTCCTCCCCAGGGCGTTCCTCCGCTCCCGTAGCCTGTCGTGGATGTCTGCTTCGTCATCCAACGTCGGGAAGTTGCGACACAAGCCGGAAAAAACTCCCCCAGAGATTCCACCATCGTACTGCCGGTGCATAATTTCGCCGCTCCCACTAGGCTGCTAGTCGCAGCCATCACCACAAGTTCTCATTGAGTGCGTAGACTCTTTGAGTATCCAGGACCTTCTTTTTCCATGCTTCAGAAAACAACCCCGCGTAAGCCTTGGGGTCAAATACCGGTATCATTTCCGCATCATCCCTAACCGAGCATTTGTTACGGGAGCAGCACCTTTCTCTGGCTCAACATCAGAAACTACCTCCACTTGCTCTTGTGGAGGCATCCCCGCACTTCCTTCGGCTCCGTTATCGATACGCCTTTGACGGCCACAGCTACTCCTGAGTGTGCAGTTGTAAGTTCGGCGAATTTCTCCCAACTGCCGCAATTCTTCCCGTAGTAGCAGAAGTACATCCGCCTCAGCGATTCCCTTTGCATTCCCACTCGCTTCCGTGGGCTTCCCACCGAACTTGCCTGGATACGTTGTATGAAGCAGCCTCGCTTATAGCTCTTCCTTCTAGTTCCTCTCGGAGCTCATCCCTGGTCATAGCACCATGCATCGCTTCACGGTTTTTCCTATCTGCCGTTTGGACTTCTTTTTTGATGGTTAACTTCCAACTACTTCAAACAGTTTTTGTCTTAGAAGGTCGTTATCCGAATTTTTCGCGAGGTTAGCTTTACCATCATTTTGTAAAGTTTTATTCGGAGTATCGTCTTGTAGGTTTTCGTAGTAATTTTACTACGGACGAGAAGCTGTGTTTTCGTAGCAGTTGGAAAGTACTGGACATTGATACGGCCATGGGTACGGGAACATAGGTATACCTATTTCGAATTTCTTCTACCCCTTGATTGTAGCTTGTTTATTTGAGAACATGTAGCCTGACCTAACAGTCGTTGTATAGTGACGTGCAAATAAGAAGATAGAAGACGTGGTTTGCCTCTGAAAGTAGTGCTACTGCTTTTTCCATGAAATCTACCATACTCTACCTCTCTTAACCGCTCATACGAGTTGTGTTCAAAAAGTAACAGGAATTCTTTAATTGAGAGGCAGTATTAGTCCAGCTATCTAGCTGAAATACTCTATTCTTCTATTCATTTTTCCTGTAAGAGTCTGTTATAAGTGACACAGGGCTTACTAGTTCAAATACCATTAAGCCAGTGAATCTCTCCTTAAAAACGAACATTTCTGTTGCTTTTAACAATCTCGTATGCTGAAGTATCCTACGTAGCTTGTATGCCCCCAGGCCCAATCGGACATGCATTTGCTTCTAGCCAATGTAGTCTCTTTGGACTGTGTTTTTTGCTGAGTTCCTGATAGGTCCCCCATCCTTTATGGTCTACTTATGAGATCGTGTCTCATAAAAATCTTAAAGCACTACGAGGATTTGAAAGAATGAAAACAAAAAGTTGAAACCCATTTCCCACTAAACGGTTGGCCATATCCTCAAGTGCCTCTCCGGGGCACAACATTAAGATCCAATTCAAACGAAAATCCCGAATCGCACTCTCAGCATAAACAGATTTGCCATCGAAAAACCATGCACACCAAGTTAGGGGTAAATACGGTTTCATCGGTAATGGCTGTGGCTCCCGGTCCGCGCTCAAGCGGCTATTAAAATCTAAACATTAAACAGATATGGGAAATAAGGCCATAAACCTAAAATAAAATTGAAATCAGAATCTTTAAAATGATGTCTTATTGATGGGCGGTAATTAATATAAGGAAGCACTCGGATTCTAAGAAGCAAGGCCACATTCACTTCCTCTCGGTTGCCATGAAACAACGATACAAACACGATTGCGGTCATATTTCTACTTCGCTCCTTTTAGAATGCAGTTGAAGACCGGGAATGCCACAGATCCGAGGAGAAGAGGAGAGGACTAGCTGTCACGGCAGTGGAATGTCGGATACTTCACTGCCAATTAGATATGGGTTGCGCTTTGTGCCTTCGAACATGTGCTTAATTCGGTCAGGCGTAATAAATCAGTTCCGGCATCACTTGGATGTCACTCGTGGCACTTCACGAGAAATGCGCGTGAGTGTGTGTGTGTGTGCATGGTTGCGTCCATGCGGCGACATTGACGAAGACGACGATGCACAGTGCAAGGTGCAGGAATGCAAAACATAAAACACATGTGGTGGGATGAAGATATTTTTATCCCATTACCATGGTCGTCGTCATCGGCGTCGCCATTGCCATCGCCCTTGTACTTGTCAGGATTCGAGTACATGGATACGCACTTGGGATACTCGTACGTTGCATCTGTCACACTCATTTAGTTTCGCTCTATTTCATAATCCGCATCGGGAAGACGACGCGCCACTACGACGAGTTCTAGTGCTCTACTCAGGCAAGTACACTTCTTCCGCCTCACGGGCCAAGCAGCACACCCTTCCACTGTCCACGTACATATACCCTCTCTCATATGTATCTAGGACTAGGGTTTTAGTGAATGGAATTTTTATCGCTTCGTATCCATTTGTCGAACATTGATTGCGAACAAACTGAGCGAGGGTGTGGATACAAGCTCGCGTGTATGGATATAGATGACTGCCAGACGACTTAAGTGGCAGTTAGTTCAAGTGCGCGACCATACATCAGGTTTAGCTCACGAAAGATGGCTGCAGTTAATTGTGTAGCCGAAGGGTGTGGATAGGATGGGCAAACGTGAAAATGCCCGGATTCACTTCGAGCAGTGAATCTGCCAAAATGGCCCGCAAATGCAAGTTTTATTCGCCGCAAAATACTGTTTTAGGGATCGTAAAACTCTGGGGATACCATTAAAATCGAATGAACTTAAAGGCCATGCGACGGGAGGTGATGAAGGGGAACGAGTGGAACAACCCTTCGGTGTAAATCTCCCCTTTAGTTACCAATGGCTGTTCATTTATCTTTGTGCATGCGGTTACCCGTCGGCCTCTCGTTGTTGTTTGCGTTTTCAATGGATTTCTGTATTCGTGACGGAATAAGTCTCGTGATTAATGCCTAAATGAAGAATAAAATGTTTGTCACGTCTTTCCTTTGATGACGAACCAGTCGCCGGTGGTCGGTCGGTGCCGGTCGCTCCTGACGATGATGGGGAGTTTGGTAATGCTGCCGAATCTGGTATGGGTATGGTGGTGGCGTCTATTTTGGATTTTTTTTTATTTTTTGTCGGGAAGAAGGGTTGTGTTGTCGAAGCGGCCCTGATTGATTGTTGCATCGAGTTAATGTGCTGAACATTTGCATTTGTTTCGGGTAATTAACTCGTTCCACGATTCGGGCGGGAGACGTTTTCCAGATAAAAAATTGGATGTTTTAGCTATAAATATACAACTAATGGATAAGGTTGTTAAGTGAATTCGTTTGAGTTATAAATGATTGGGGATTAATCGGACGGCTTGAGAAATACTTTCTGGGTGTTTGGATGATACAATCACTGAAGGCTTTAAAGGAGAAGTCGACTGAGGATAACCTGGTCAGTTTGACAGCCATGTAGCTTGTCTCGTACCATGTACAGCAGCACTGTGCGTGTAGAATGCACATGCACTGAGGATTAAAACTTTCATAGCTCACTCAAAACACAATATCGAGCAAGTGCAAAACACACACGACCAGCAGTTGCGTTCCAAACCAACGTTGCCCGTATGGAAAGAAATTTATTGGGCAAAGAAGTGATGTGCAAATAATGGACTAAGGAGCATATTTTCGGATCAACTGACCTTACGTCTACCGTTAAAAGTGCAGCCCGTAAAAAGGTTAAGTCCTGTAGCAGGTATAATGCTCATGGAAACTGCTTCAAGGCAACCAAGCAGATTTGACTTCTTTAAGGATGACATTGAGTTTAATTATAAAGAATTTGTTATGTAGGAGGACTGATAAATATTATTGGATATCCGTCATAAATTATTTACTACCTGTACCATCATTACGGCGATTAGCACCGATCCCTCTTCGCCATTATGACAGAGGAACTAAATGACGAATGCTATAAAAAAGGGTGAGGTTTTGGCAGTATTCTACAAGGCGGCGCAAAATTAATCACTCTATCGGAAAATGTTATAATTTTTGCAAATGGCGTCGTACGTAAATCTTAATTGACATTTGTGAACTAGACAGCTGAAGTATACAAACAGATAGACAAATGAGTGCTGTACTCCGCAAAAGCGCGGAATAATTGTGTGGTGTTAGCGCAGCGTGAATTTGGACGTCGGTTTCCTAATCGTGTCGCGCCCACTGGACGAACATTCCGGCGCATAGCTACTCGACTCGAACAGGCTTGAACCCCAGGAGACCATGCAGAGTATGGGCGCCGCCGGACTGGTCGTTCGGCTGAGAATATCGCGGCTGTGGCTGCCGCCGCCGCTGAGAACGTAGAAACTACAACCAGACGACGGGCCCCGCAATTAGGCATCACCAGGCAGAGCCTAGTTTTTAGAGCGAGTTTTAGTGAAAGACTTACACGTGTTCCCGTACAAAGTGCAAACAGTGCATAAGTTAATGCCGGCTGACCGTTAGTTGCGTGTGAATTACTGTCAAGCCATACTTAATCCCAACAACGAAGAGGACGACTTAGTGTCGAAAATCATCGTGAGCGGCGAGGCGTGAATAAGTAAAATCTTTATTTCTGGGGGACTGAAAATCCGCGTGTGATGCACGAACAGCTATTTTATCCACTCAAAGGCACTGTGTGGTGCGGCGTTCATGCGGGAGGAGTGATTGGACGCCATCGGCAATTCGGTCACTGTTACTGGCGAACGCTACAGGGCCATAAACGACTTCTCACTGTCGGAATTGAAGGAGCGGGGCTTGTTGAATATGTGGTTTCAACAACATGGTGTAACCGCACACACAGTACGAGCTACAATGGATATTGTGAAGTAAACGTTTCCTGGTCGCTTAATCTTCCTTTTTGCGATTTGGCACGGCCAGCAATATCGTCCGATTTCCATCCCAGACTTCTTTCTTTGGAGCTACTTAAAGTCGCGAGTTTATGCTAACAAGCCTCAGACAATCGCACCCCTTAAGGAGAATATTCGACGGGAATGCGAACAATTATCACCGGAAATCTTGCGGAAAGTCATGGAAAATGCTTTAAAACGTGTACAAATGTGTATTAACACTGGCTTGACAGATATCATTTCTTCTACTTAACAGAAAAGAATTGTAAAGGTCCAGATAAGGATTTCCATGACTCAAGATATTTTTTTTTATTTATTAAGACAGTAATTCAAAAACAAAATTGAATGATTAATTTTGCGCCACCTTGTATTTATCTTTCCTTTTTAGATATTAGAAATGGTGAAATACACATTTCGAAATGGTAAGAGATATTTTTCTTTAAACGTGCAAGCCATGTGCCATTTGAATTTAAGAATAGTGGAAATTGTTGCAAATAATTGTGGTGGCCTGAATCGAGTCCTGTTTCCATAATTTTTAATAATTCAAGAATCTACGCTAGATTTGGAAGCGGTGAATTTGGGAAACATTTAATACAATAGTAGCTAACGGTGGTTATCAGTGCAAACAATATACATATGTATATTGATACATTGGGTACATTGATACATGGGGCACATAGATACAGTGGACATTATTTTCAAATTTAGCTCAGTAGGCCAGTCAACTGCGCACACAACGCAACATGTGAATCATCGCAAACATATATCTATCCGAGACCTCTGTTCTGTTACTGTTTAGCGCCAAGCAAACACAGAACTATTTTGCAAGTCCAGAAGTAATTTTTTGTACTTTCTTTCGTGTGAGCATATTTTTGAGGATATTTGTGTCAACAATTTCTTCTAAAGTTATATGATGTTTTCTTAAAAAGTTATAATTAAACATTGTTTTAATTACATATGATATTTATTTTCTGTGAAGTAAGTCGGGGCACATTGATGCACACCACCTCGGGGTAGTTTGATACGTATCAATGTGCTCCACAAATTTTCTCTCTGTGATATATAAGTTGGTAAAACCTAATTTTTGAATTTAGATAAAGGAAAATAGTGCGGACATACAAGAAAAAAACAGCAAGGACCAACATCGATGAAGTTGCTGTTGCTTCTGCGATATCTGATGTGCTGGAAGGCAGATTATCAATCAGAAAAGCTGCTGTATTTTCAACGGAACAAGAGCAACAGTTAAATATATATATTATAAAATGCAGTAAAATGCATCATGGATTGACTTTAACTCAAGTAGGACAACTTGCTTACGAATACGCTAAAAAACTAAATTTCAGTTATCCAACATCTTGGGATGATAATAAAATTGCCGGCTTAGATTGGATGTATAGTTACCGTAAGAGAAATCCTAATATGAGTTTAAGGAAACCTGAAAGCACAAGTATTGCTCGTTCATTCTCGTTCAATAAGACTGCTGTAGATATATTCTTTAAAAATCTAGAAGATGTTGTTTTGAGATTTAATTTTGCACCTAATCAAATAATGAATTTCGATGAAACCGGCATCACTACATCTTGAGTACTCCAAAAAGAATGGCAGAAAAAACAGAGCGTCAAGTTGGTCAAATTGTTTATGCGGAGAGAGGAGAGCTAGTGAATTTTGGAGGAATTATAACTGCTTGTTGTAATACTATTCCACCAGTTTACGTGTTTTCCAGAGTTCATTACAAAAGTCATTTTTTGAATGGTTTTTCAGAGGAATCTTTTGGTTTGTCATCTAGATCTGGGTGGATAAATACTCAACTATTCTTGGAAGTCCTTAAACACATTCAAAAATATACCAACTGTACAAAAGAAATGCCAATTCTTTTTTTTTGTGATAATCATGAGTCCCATATTTCAGTTGATGCAATTAATTATTCCCGTGACAATGGAATAGTTTACTTATCGTTTCCTCTACACACGTCGCACAAATTACATCCTCTTGATGTTGGTGTCTTCGGTCCATTTAAGGCAAAGCTTAGGGTAGCTTTTAACGACTGGCACGTTAATCATCCTGGAAAAGCGTTAACTATTTATGACATTCCAAGTCTCGCTAAATTGGCTTTTTTTGAATCTTTCACCGCAAAATATATAATGAGCGCATTTGCTGAACCTGGAATAATGCCATTTAATAAATTAGCATTCTCAGATGAAGATTTTTCTCTTTGTGAGATTTATAGCAACAAAAAATCACAAGATGCTTCTGAAGACAATTTAAAATCTGCCAATCTTGTTGTCGAATCTGAAGACAATTCAAGGTCTGTGAATCCCATCGAACCTGAGGAAATGATAACGAATGAGCAATGTGTAACATCCCCACCGCCTCCTACTACTGAGCTGCCAAATGCTACAAAAGACTTTGAATTTCATAATATGCCTTCCATATCAAAAGAGCTTTTGAGGTAACTTATCGAGCGTCCACGTCAAAACTATGCATAACCCCTGAAAATGTAAGGCCTTACCCAAAAATTACCAAAAAAAACGACGACTAAAAAAGGAAAAGAAAAGGGTAAGTCAAGAATCTACACAGATACTCCGGAAAAGACAAGATTAGAAGAACTACAGAGGTCTAAACATGAAGAAAACATAAAAAAGGTACAAAGAAAACGTGCAAAAGATATAAAAAGTGCTTAGAAATTGCTGGGAATAATTACAAATCCAATCAATAAATTAAGCAGGAATTCTCATAAGGCTAACATTATGGAATCATACTTTTCAAATTGTTGGGGCGAAACTGAACTACAAATAGCCCCTGATCTCCAGGAAGGAGATTATGTTATTATAAAGGTAATTAACTTAGAAAAGAAGCGACCTTTTAAGCATTTTGTTGGGAAAATTATATTGCGATACGAAGAGGGACAAGGAAACGATTTTCACGTATATTTTTTGAAGCGCAAGCCGACTGGAACTTTTGTATTTCCTGATGTTAGAGATGAGGCTACTGTTAATATTTCTGACATTATCCTGAAGTTACCAAATCCGATAGTCAAGAAAGGCACAAGCAGAACAGCTTCTTTATTTAATTTTAAGATAAATTTAACCCCCCTACAACATTTGTATGTAAATAAATGTTTGACATTAAAAAAAAATAAAAATAAAATCTTGATTTACTTCTTAAACATTAAAAATGCTAATTATAGTTATTTGACTAATTGTGACAAGCTGAAAACTTTTCACTTTATGCTCAAAATACAAAATTCCTTGTAGTATTCATTTATACGTTATATTTGTTAGTAGCTTAAGGAAGCATTAATTTTATTATTTGTTAAAACTGATTTAAACCTATGTTGACATGAATTACCAAATACCTAAACACTGGAGTTTTAATATATGTTACAAAATCAATAAAAACTTATTTTATTAACTGACATTTTTCAATAACTACTGATTATTTGGCTATGAATCTAAGTGCTCCTGACCCGTACCAATCTACCCCGTGAATGGGGCAGTTTGATACAAATAACCATTCTTAATAAATAGGTCCTTATATTTTTTTAGAATGATTCTAAGAGTAAATTCGTTTATCATAAGCTAGTTAGAAAGTCACTAAACAAAATAAATATCTTACGTTGCTATTACTCTCAATATCGTGGCCCTTTTTTGAGCCCCAAAGAAAAACGTATCAAGGTGCCCCAACTCCCCCTATAATAACTCCTTTACGCAAGTGCAACACAAGGATCTTTGATTCGAACACGTAGTTGTATAGAAAGATCGCATGGTGTATCGAAAAGAAGATTCCCCATTTTAGTCGTATCTACAGAAATAAAATTGATATTAATAACCATTCAAAGCATTATAGTCGCAATGGCTCTCCTTCATAGCCGACTGGGCGATCATTTTTTTAATGATCAAATAAATATGACCAATGACACAGAAATTTCAAATTTAAATGATGAAAATACATACGTTGGGAGAGTGCTGATTAATGACTATTTTAGGGTTCTTTTAAGAAAGCAATCAAATTATTTCTAAATTTTATTATTATCATTATTTGTATATAAATTGTTTGAAATAATTTGTAGGAATTGACAAAAGAAAGATAAGTAAAAAAAACAGTTTAAAATAAGACTAAATTTCTTTTTTCGTTAGAAGAGAATATGGCGTTATTTTATTTCATTGTTCCAACTTTTTTTACTCATAAGAGCGACCTATCTCAGTTGTGCTACAGTCGTCCTCGCGTGTTGCTCGGTATGGCTTTCCCAAAAAACGGCATATTTTGTGTTCTGACATTATTCGTGATAAGGTAATGATATTTTTAATTCAGGTAAATTTCCTGTAATTGTCGTGGCGCAGTGGGTAGTGTGTCGGCCTCTGACGCACGATGAGCGAGTTCGGATCCCGATAATACCAACGCCATCGCATGTTCATTACGCGGCTTCTTTCCTCGGCGGGGAACTGGCAAAACCCCCCGTAGTACACCTGCCTTGAAAAAGCTTCTCGACTCTCGCTGTTCGGAATCAGCATTAAACTGTAGGTCCCGTTCACTTGTGTGAAAAAAAAGACAAATCGCACACAACATAAGTGAATGAGAGAAGCTAGGCTCTGGCTCTTCATGAGCTGTAACGCCATCTAAGAAGAAGAAGAAATTTCCTGTAAAATGCAAGTACTATCGTCAAGTGAAGCATTTCTTCTTATGACGCTTTTTTATATAAACGACTGACTGTTTAGAAGTCGTCCGTTTATTTTATAAGACAATGTATCGTTATTTTGTCGATGGAAAATCTCAATACCTCTCAACAATTCAAAATGAGACGAAATTATTGATAAAAATAATAAATGTTTAGAAATGATGACACAATATGATCACACTATTAAACTTGAAAATAATTACATTTAGGTTATTTTAAAATGGCAAACTCATCGTCAACATCATCGTCATCTAGACAATCATCGTTTTCGGAAGACTGTGCCAATTCGGTCGATAGTGTAACATACTGCCCAAGTTCGGCGAAAGATGATACTGATAGCATTGACAGCAGTGAAGAAATACTTAAGTACTCAGCACCTCCAACGCCTGCATTCCGAATTATTTATGTGACAACGCTACTACAGTTCAAGAAAGTGTTTTATTTTAACTAATTATTTAACTGGTACATCATCTCCTAGTTCTCTTACTGCAAACATCTTTCCTGATGCACAACATCACACATCAACCTCTAATACGGCAACTATACTCAATGATTCACAACCTGGCACGTCAACTTCTAATACGGCAAATTCTTCTTTAATTTTAAAAAGTCCAATTAATAAAGGGAGAAAAAGAGCAAAACGGCCAGAAAAATTGAAGCAAATGTTATTAAAAAAAAAGAAATAGTGGAAAACAGAATGAATCCCACACACTGAGCAAAAAAGTTAGACCTGAAAGACAAATTAAAAATCCATGTGGTGAGACGTGTAGGCTCAAATGTTAGAAAAATTTTAGCGAGGACGAAAGAAAAAAAAAATCGCTTTTTATTGGGTACTTGGGGACATTGAAAAGTAACAACAATATATTGCTAATTGTATGCAATTGGTCGAACGTGCGAATTGGGGGAGCAAGCCAAAATAATAATGCGTATTTTTCCAAACAAGGCGATAAAGTTGTGCGCGTCTGTAACTTGTTTTTTTAAAACACTCTAGATATCAACGAACCGTCTCAGAGAAACGCGAAAAAATTGCTAACCAAATATTGGAATCCGACCAAATAGCAAAACATGGTAAACATAGAAAATTTGATCCGAATTTACAAGCTGGAGTTAAGCAATTCATAGACAAAATACCGAAAGTTGAAAGCCATTATGCAAGAGCAAACACATCGAGAACGTTTATTGAAGGTAGCAAACCGTAACGAGCATTTATAGGGACTACGTAAATATGTGCAAAGAAAAAAGGAGTCGTTTTGCACCTACATTTCTTTTTACAGGACTTTTACGGACGACTTCAACATCTCTTTTTTTATCCCAAAAAAAAAGGATTTGTATGAAAAATGTACAACCTACATTAACATGGATGATGTAGAGAAAATTAGTAAGAAAGAATTATATGAAAACCACTTGCATGAAAAAAACTTACCAAGAGATGAGAAAAAAAAAATCCACTTATTGTAAAAGAGGTTTGTTTTGAGGATTTTTTTGATATAAAAATGCTGGCAAATGACATGTGTTCGTTATGGCAGAACTGAAATTGTCCCAAGTAAAATTACTTAAAATTCAACGGGATTCACCAAATTCAGTTTTTTACAAATCTGCATACACTGAAGAGCAATTCAAGGAGGTCACTGTGATTAAAAAAAAGAAGCAAGCAGCAACGATTACTTTAAGCAAAGCTTTTCATATTAAACCAGGTATACTAAAAACTAAGAGAGATGACATCAACGACTTAATTTAAAAAAAATCTTATTCTATGTTTTTACAAACTATTTTATGACAATTTGTAAAAGATTTTTATCAGAGTTAACCCTCTAATGCTTTATTTTTTGATTTGATTCAAAAAATCAGTATATACTAATATTGGTGTGATTAAAACGAATCTGAAATTAGTTTTTCAAAAAAAAATATTTTTTTACCTTTTACAGGTAAAAATATGTACACTGCCTCTAGGCGGGGTTGGGTTGTTATGCAAATAATACTTTATTGAATGAATAATTTAAAAAATAAAAAAATATAAAAATATTGCTTATTAGCGTTGATGGAAATAAAAAAAAACACGACTTTGTGGTTGAATTGCACAGATTTAATTTACACTTGGTGCAAAATGCCTGTGTTTCTGACTTCGGATTTTTACACAACTTTTTGCCCTTGCGGTCGTGAAATACGCACCAATGTCCCACGTTGTCATATCGAACCTCTGGAGTTGGAAGATAAGACTTTTTTGGCTTGCGAGTCGGTGTTACTGCGGATGAAGCTGGACGACCTCTCGATTTTTTATGTTTCGTTCGAAATCATGCATAATGATTCCGCAACTTCAGATCGAAAATTTGGTAACTCCACTTTGACTTTCTTGTGCAATCTATGGAAAAGAATGTAGGCGTTGACCATTGCCACATCCAACAGGTGGAAAAATATTTGGTTCGTCCATTTTCGGGTTTTCATACGAATATGATAACGACCAAGAAGACTATCCATGAGATCGACACCACCCATATGTCTTTTATTATAAATGGGCAGTCAACTTCAATTTGTTGCTGTTTTTTTTTGTCCCATCGTGAAGATTTGCAGGGTAGTGGAACAAGCTCTCGAGACAGAAATGGTTTGATGCCAACATAAGTCGAAAGAAGTCGAACGCTTTTGTTGTCCATCCACAAAACGCTGCTTATATCTATGCCGTAAGCGTTAGCGATATACTCCTCAGAAAATCCTCGCTCAACTTTTCGCTTCATCAGTTCAACATCGCTAGACAATTTTATGTTTGGCACTCGAGTTGAGCGCACGGTTCTCAAACTATAAATACCACGGCTTCTGAGGTATATCAGCAATCCCAATGACGTGTAAAAATTATCAAAGTACACAATATGGTTCACGTTGTCTAGAATTTTACTGGACAAACGAACAACAACACTTGATGAAGCTCCGAGATCTATTGCATTTTCTGGTACCACGTTGTCTCCTGCACCAGAATAAACTTCAAACGAATATGAGAAGCCCATGTGATCACAAAGTACAAACAGCTTGGTCCCCCATTTATGTGGTTTGGCTGGCATACATATATTGTCGAGTAGGGTTGCCGCCCATTTTTGTAGCACACATCTATTCGTCTACACAAAGACGATGAAGCATCGGAATTGGCCCGTGGCCGAACAGCCTGGGCCACCTTCTTCTTCTCGTAAGTCTTTGTCATTCGAGTCGCGTTTACGTTTTCTATAACGTGAAGGGGAAATATTAGGCTCGGATATACTAGCGGAACTTAATGCGGCACTAGCTCTGGCATTTGCCGAAGCGGCAATAGAAGCAACGGACGTTGAAGGAAATGATGTTAAAGCTGAACTCGGCTCTTGATGACTAATATCTAAAGCGCTGATGTCCAGACTTGTGTTTACTGTATCCATCAAGACTTGACTTGAGACAATGATCAATCAAGAGTTCAGCTTCAGAGCAAATAAAATCTGGATCGTCAACATTGTCGTCATCGTCGAAATCATCTTTCAGGGCTTGAAATTGCATTCATCAATTCAGCGATTTCGTCATCTGTCATCCTTGACAGGTTCCTCAAAGATCTTCTTGACATTGGTACCTAACAAAAGCACTGAATCAGTTATGGGGAACTAACAAGAAAAAAAATATACACTCAACAGCCTGAACCCGCCTCTAGACGGGTTCAAGAAAACTCTGGTAGCATATACAGGGTGTCCCACGAGCAGTGTGCCAAAAAGCTACAGCGTGTAGGTCTAGTCTAGACAAGAAAAAAATCGTATGGGAGGGGGGGGGGGGGTCTATTTCCCCCCGTTTAGCCGGGAGGGGCAATTTTCTAAAAAATTGACTTAATTTGGAAAAAAAATTATTAAAAATTAACAGTTACATCCACAATGCCACGATATACCTTTTTGTAAAGCCAGAAACCTCTTCTTTCATACTGATTTTAAATTAAGCTGTTTTAAGGAGTAATTTTTGAGAAATTAATTTTCAAACTCAAAATTTTGGAAAAAAATTCGAACTATTTTTTTTCAAAATTGTATGTGATTAAGTAGTAATTTTTTTTCAAAAATTCAATGCTCTCATTAGTTTTTAGTTAAAAGCAGAAAACCGGATGCAAAAATGTCTTGTAGTTTTTGAGAAATTAAAAAATAACCCGAACCATTTTTTTCTAAGAAAAACCTTTTTTTTTGGTTTTAACGCGGCTGGACTTGTAAGCAAATTAATGTATGAAGCATTGACCTCTTTTTTATTATTTTTAAAAAATTCGGAGTTTTATGAGGATACAATAAAGTGATCCAGTATTGGAATAACCCTGGATTAATTCTTTTTTTTTCATTGATAACGCCTGAAAACTGACCTGCGAATTTCGTCTGGGTCCGCCCGCCGCCGATGGGTTCTACCCGAATTTTGGATTTGGTCCGACGCAACCCCTCTCTTAGTACAAGGAGGATGGCTATTATGCTTGGAGTGCCCAAATCTAGAGAATGGAGAGTGCTTCATACCGAAAACTTACACCTGTACCATTTTAGGCCAGTTCAGGGACTCACCTCAAACTACAAGTTTTTGAGAGCAGAATTTTGTCGATCATTACTGCTTCGAGATGAAACTGAACGAAACTATTTTGCAAGGATATTCTGGACGGATGAAGCACAGTTTACCAGAGATGGGGTTACTAACTTCCACAATTTGCATCATTGGAATAGCACCAATCCACACAACAAGAAACAAAATAAATCACAACACCGCTTTAGCTGTAATGTTTGGCTTGGTATTGTTGGACAAACTGTAATCGGGCCCCGGTTTTTGAATGCCGTTATTAATGGAGTATCATACCTGCAATTCCTACGAGACCTTTTGCCCGATTTGATGGACAACGTTCCTTTGGCCATAGCAGATAATTTAGTCTACCAACAAGATGGAGCACCAGCACACTAGAGCTTATGGGTTAGAAACTGGCTGAATGATCATTTTAGTGACCGTTTGATCGGAAGAAGGGGCCCCACGAAATGGCCACCTAGATCACCAGATTTAACTCCTCTAGATTTTTATGTGTGGGGATTCATGAAAAATTATGTTTACGAAGTGGAAATAGTATCTTTGGAACAACGGATTGAAGTCGCTGGAGTCAAATTGCAGGAAAATTTGTCAAGCATAGACTTATGTGCAGCCATTATAAGGAGATATAATCTTTGCCTTCTAAAAAATGGGGATCATATTGAAAATTTATTATAATAAAACTCCGAATTTTTTAAAAATAATAAAAAAGAGGTCAATGCTTCATACATTAATTTGCCTACAAGTCCAGCCGCGTTAAAACCAAAAAAATGTTTTTCTTAGAAAAAAATGGTTCGGATTTTTTTTTTAATTTCTCAAAAACTACAAGACATTTTTGCATCCGGTTTTCTGCTTTTAACTAAAAACTAATGAGAGCATTGAATTTTTGAAAAAAAATTACTACTTAATCACATACAATTTTGAAAAAAAATAGTTCCAACATTTTTTTTTTTCAATTTTTTTCCAAAATTTTGAGTTTGAAAATTAATTTCTCAAAAACTACTCCTTAAAACAGCTTCGTTTAAAATCAGTATGAAAGAAGAGGTTTCTGGCTTTACAAAAAGGTATATCACGGCATTGTGGATGTAACTGTTGATTTTTAATATTTTTTTTTCCAAATTAAGTCAATTTTTTAGAAAATTGCCCCTCCCGGCTAAATGAGGGGAAATAGACCCCCCCTCCCATACGATTTTTTTCTTGTCTTGACCAGACCTACACGCTCTAGCTTTTTGGCACACTGCTCGTGGGACACCCTGTATAAAAAACTACACAGCACAAAACCTTTTTCACTTATCGATAAAAAACTCTTTTATCTACTGACCTGTTATTTTTCGAAATTGATCTAACGGAAATTATTATTTTTTAATAACTGAAAATCGTGTTTGCAAAAAAATATTTAATTGTATGCTTGCGCGGGTATTTTTCTCTTTGAATGAACTTAGTTTGCAAACAAAACGCACTACAGCTATGATATAAACAGGTATGCATAGAAAAATATTTAAACTATATGCAAAGCTTTTCAGATTGGACAAGGGATCATAACGTTACATGTAAATACTTGGAAGCTTTACCCCGCCTTGAGGCGGTTGTAGGCATTAGAGGGTACCAATAGTTCAACTAATGAAGCTACGCAGTTTTTCAAAAGTAAAGGAGATACTCCATCAGGACCCGTTAATGCAACGCCCATTGTCATCCCATTGTCAATTTGGGATAAAGACTTGAGAACATCGTGAGCTATATGAAGTAAACTAATTTGAAATTTGATAGAGAGTAATGAGAATATAACGATTTAAAGAAATCGGCAAATATTTGACAAATCGTTACCGTATTACTAAATAGATGTTTTACCCAAATATGTTATATAATTAGGAATCCCATTTGAATTTCTTCTTGAATTAATGTAACTCCAAAATAGTTTGCTGTTTCTTCTTATATTTGATTTAATAGAAAGAAGACACTGCCGGTACAGGGAACGATTAAGGTAATTGAAGCTTCCTTGAAGTTTTAGATATAAAAGACGAGCTTGAGGATCGTTGAGATTTTTTTTAAATCTTTTTTTTTCTAGTCGGAAGAGTTTTGTTTGAACCAAATTGAATTAGAATTGTTCTGACTCTTTGTTTTAAGAACAGATCTTTCAATATAGGAAATCAAAATATTACAAAATGATCTGTAAATCACATTTAAATCAGATGAACTTAATACACTCATCCAGACCTAGGTGGATTGGTCTGTTATGATAGTTATTCATATCGGCATAATTTGCTCTTTTATAGTTGTACTTGAGTGTAGGCTTGTAGGCTTCAAATTTAACTACTAAGATTTGTTATAAGAATAGAAGTTTAATTTATCATCGATAGCTCAGAAGTAAGTTGCTGAATTGAATTGAATCAAATTATGATGGCTAAAAAGATCTATTTCAAATGCTTCAGTTTTCTTTTTAACATTCATAGAGATAAGGCACTGGTCATCGGAGTCAATTGCCGTTTTTAGTTACCTACCTAAATTGAAATCACCAGGTGTCCAAAGGGTTAGACTACGCGCACATGTGAAGGCAGAAGCGCCGACACTCCAGCCTCTGTCTACCAACTCCTACTCTCACCTCCACGCGTTGGCTCTTGGGTGTCTAGTACCTCAACTGTAGATCGGGTAGACTCCTTTGTAAGGTTGAGAGAGGGGGGAAATCTTAGCCACCATCAGGGCTCAGCTCTTTCCTCGGGACGGCGGCGGAATTTCCACCATGGAGTCAACGGCGGCGCCCACGGTTCGAGCGAGAAGAACTACCTGGTGAACACCTTATTTCGGGCTACTACAACATATTTGGAGCTCAAGCCGATAAGGAACGGCACAGCTGGCCCTTTGTTCTTAGGGTAAGTAAGAACCTGGTCCTCCATGTTGGGGGTTGCACTTAGGGTTAACATCCCTATCGCGCAAAATAAGCATTTGTTCAGAGATGACCAACAGCTTCGGATACGGGCGGATTACATGTTGACGACTCCCGCAAGCGTCTAAAAGGAGACAAATTTCGGATCTGCACCTGGAACGTTAGATCCCTTAACAGACCAGGTGCGGTCGGACAACTGGTCAAATCTCTAGACTGCTATAAGGCAGACATTACCGCACTCCAAGAAGTGCGACGGGATGGCCTAGGTAAATAGCGAAAGAAAAACTGTGATATCTACTACGGAAACTGCTTCAGAGAAAATAAACAACTCTTATTCGGATGCGGATTTGTTATTCGAGGCAGACTCAGGTAAAAAGTCTTAAGCTTCCGGCATGTAAGCGAACTATCCGCATTAAGGCTAATTTCGGCAATATAAGCTTGATATGTGTCCACGCCCCCAGAGAGGAGAAAGATGACCGACCTAAAGTTACCCAAGCTATGACACCAAAACACATAGTTCTAGGAGATTTCCTTGAACGAGTTCTAGGAAAGCGCAGCCTACATAACACCATGTCAGAAAATGGACTAAGGCTAGTAAACTTTATGGCGGGACGTAATCTTGTAGTAGCAAGTACACGATTCCCACACCTCAACATCCATAAGGGGACCTGGCGGTCTTCCGATTAATCGACAACAGATTGTGATCGACGGCAGACACTCCTCCAGCATCCTAGATGTCCGAACCTTTCGAGGAGCCAACATTGACTCGGATCATTACCTGGTTGCAGCCAAGGTACGGATGTGAATTTCTTGGAATCAACGGTGTCGAGTGAGAACACCAACATTTAACGTCAGAAAGCTGCAATATCAAGAGACCGCCAGGACCTTCGCCGATCAAGTCGCCCTCAAGCTCTCTCAAGACCCGATGCAATCTGTACAAACCATAGAACAGCAATGGGAATGTTGTCAGAACGCCCTCAGAGAGGCCGCCTCAGATGTACTCGGTTTCAAGCCACCACCTTCGAGAAAGCCCTAATTTGATGACGAGTGCAGACAGGCCCATGAAGAGAAGCAGAATATCGAGTATCGACGGACGAGAGTTGCCCGCGAGCTCTATGAATAGAAAAGGAGGGAGGAGCATGCGCTTCTGAGAAGAAAAAAAAAAGGAGCACGAGAAGCGTGAGATCGAGGAGATGGGGAGATGCTATTGTAGGAACGACGTTCGAAAGTTTTTCCAAAAAGTAAAACGAACATGCCAAGGCTATAAAGCCAGAGCGGAAGCCTGTATAACGGCGATGATAGTCAAAATGCCACCGTCAGGCAGAACGAACCATTTACAATGGACAAAGACGACAGAGAATCCCGTCAACCCGACCGAGGATGTTAAGATAGCGATATCGAAACGTAAGTTTCATAAAGCTGCTGAAGCAGACGGACTCCCCGCTGAACTATTTAAATCAGCTGGCGATGAACTGGAACATGCACCAACTCATCTGCAAGATATTATCGGAAGAAAGCATAACCGGTGAATGGAATCTCAGCATAGTTTAGCTGGTCCATAAGAAAGGAGGTTCCTATGACTGCGCCGATTACAGAGGGATAAGTCTCCTGAACATTGGGTACAAGATTCTCTCTGCCGTACTGTGTAAGCGCCTGAAACCGTTGGTTGACAACCTGGTAGGTTCCTACCAGTGTGGTTTCAGGCCAGGAAAATCCACCATAGACTGTATATTTACACTACACGAGGTGGTCGACACGCACCACCTCTTTGTCGATTTTAAAGCCACATATGACAGCGTTTATGGAGACGAACTATACAGAACCATGTCATTTTTTAACATCCCTGTCAAACTCGTCAGACTGTGCAGGATAACTATGGAGAATTCTCGCAGCTCCATTAAGGTTGGATGTGAACTAACCGAGACCTTCGTTTAACATCGAAAGGATTTAGATAGAGTGACGCATTGTCATGTGATTTCTTTAACATCATACTTGAAAAGTTCGTGCGGGACTCTGCGGCCCATACAAGAGGTACGATCTACCTCAAGTCTACACAATTGCATGACAAAGGGAGACATCAATGAGGCGCTTCCAAGCATTGAAGCAGACAAGGCTAAAGTGGGCCTAAGGATAAATGGGGACAGGACCGAATATACTCGTATGCTGTCATCAAAGAAAGACGGGCAACACCGACGTCAGAACGTCACCGACGTCAATGACTTAGTCTACAGCAACGACACCTGCGTTGAAATAAAACGCAGAATAACTCTTGACAACCGCTGCTTCTTTCTGGCAATTGAGTAGTAGAGCCCTCTCCCAAGAAACTAAATTATCCCTCTACAAAACCTTAATCATCCCGGTCCTCCTCTATGGCGCTGAGGCTTGGACGTTATCAAAAGCGGATGAAGAGGCTCTTGGGCGTTTCGAGAGGTAAATTCTGCGTGCAATCTTTGGTCTCGATTGTGTAAATGGAGAGTGGAGGAGAAGATTCAGCCAAGAACTGTACGGGCTGTGTAGCGACATCGGCCTAGTTAGACGTCTACGGATCCAACGTCTAAGAAGGCTTTTTTTTTTTTTTTATAATTCATGCAGGTTCAAGAGTGTACGCTCTTATGATGTTTGTCACACAACCTGGACGGGGTGTAGATGGTTTGTGTCGAAGATGTTCGTTCACTACTCTCAGAAGGTGGTTGTCCTTGATAGGATTCGACAGATTCGCCTGAATTTACCGCGTTGGTTGTAGTTCAAAGCAACTTATTTTTGTTTCCATGTCATAAAGATGTTATATTGGAAATGCACACACAGAAAATTCATTTTGAAAAGATCTTATACTGCGAGTGTTAGTGCCTTTGTCAGCATTTTTTTGAACATCTCTCATTCACACAACTGATGTTGTTGCACAGTTTTTCGGCACAGAAATTGTTCTTGGCTGTGGACAGATTTGAACTGCAGATTTTCTGCTGAACAGTCGGTGATGATTACCATTGTACCACGACCACCCCCCTCAATTACGTAGGTTTGTTGTGATAAACAGCATTATATCTTACCCTACATGAGTCTGTTGGTTATTTCTTAAACTTGTTTAGGCTTTTATAATGAAAATGTTAAAGTTATCCTAAAATCATTCGCATTAACTAGGTTTTTAAAGATCTCTGTCAGTTAATATCTGATTTTCTCTAATATATCCCGTGAGCTCCTAGGATTTTCTCCTCTTTTTCTTTTTTATTCTATTTTCTATCAAAATTCCTTGCTCGAGGCAAGGAAATACTGTCATCCCCCATTTCCAATCTCTACACCTACACTTTTATAGAATGGCAACCCTAATCCATTACACGCTTACTAATTGATTCCCAATAAAACAAAAAAAAAACTCTTCGGTCCAAATGGGTGACATTTAAAAATCGATAGATCTCACTCCCACGTCATACAACTAAAAAGCACCACAACAGCATCGCAACTGGTTTGCTAAACAACCAATCTAGCTATCATCCGGTCTTCGTAAATGTATCACATTAACACGATATTCCAACCGACCATATCAAATTCCCAAATGTATTCAATAAATCCCCCAATTCCAAACATCTTTCTCCGCCCCTCACTTACGATAATCCCATGGAATCAGATAAAATTGGATCCGTCTACTCACCCACTACCTGTAGATAAGCAAACAAATCAACGGCAGTACAATCACGTGTTTCTAGCAATCTGTACTCAAATATTGTATCAATCATACCAATTAATTCGTTTATAAAATTAAATATTCACCTCATCGTCCTAGTTCCTGCCGATATCCGGCCTCGCATTGCTCGGAGGATAATCGACGATGTACGAGGAAACAAAAAAAAAACGAAACAAAGGGACACTCGAAAATCAACAGAGAAATACTCGTAATTCATTGTGATATTTATCTAATATCTTACCGCTTGGATATCGTCACGAATTCGTAGAATTCGATATTTCGAAAGTTGAAAGGGACAGTGCCAGATTTTACCCCGTTCAGTTCAACAGAGGTACATTGTTGCAACAACATTTTCGAAGTATAAAATGCACATAGGCAAGGGTAGAGGCGCTCTTAAATCCCTGTATCGGCGCCAATCGCTCTCCCGCAACATGTTCTGCAACATTAATATATTTCAACAGGGGCAATGCGAGGGAAAACTGGGAAAACATCGCATCGAAGGGGAAATACGAGTGAAAACACATAGAATCCACATTAGAATACTGCACCGATTTTTCTGAAGGAATTTCATCGTCTGTCATATGCCTGATACTCTCAGTTCGCAGATACACAGGCCTGCGTTCGCTACAACGTAGTTTTACTGGCTGCTGTCGGTCGTCGCAGTTTTTTTTTCGACTTGATTCATCTCCTTCGTTCATCCTTTATTGTTGTCCATCGTTCGTCGGTTCGGTTGCGGCTTTTATCGTCGTGTCGTGTGTCGTTGACTTGTCGTCGTGATTGGTTATCCTATTGTTGCGGGTGACAATGATGACCTGCAGTATCCACTTGCCGCACCATCAGTGTTATTGTTGGTTCTGAAATACAGTGTTTTTGTGTAGAGTGCATCGAATCGCGCGAGAATATACGATCGAGGGGAGTATCGTCGTGATCGTGAGTCAGGTGTGGTCTGACGTCGAGGATACCATGATTCATTGGTTTGTGCGCGTGTGTTTGATAATATAAAAAGGATTTCAAATCCTACTGGCAATTAGCATAATAACCATCCGATTAAATCAAACAAGAAAAGATAAATAAAGCAGTGTGAAGGAAAATAAAAGAAAAAAATCCTCAATGATTCAATGTTCCTTCTCGCCCCCTCCGTGAGTGATGGTTCAACACGATTGTGAGTGATTTTTTGTTTTGTTTTGTGTGCGTGTGGATCCCCAGTGTTCTTGGCAAATTAAAGCAAATTAAGGATTCAGATAAAAACGGAGGAAAAAGAAAAATTGCTAGAAGAAAGAGTATCGAAAGGATGCTGTATCTATCCCACGTACATCTTGCAGGGAGAAGGATATAGATATTTACTTCACATCGCCGCGCATGAAATATGTTCTTTGGATGGTTTGTATAGTATACGACGTCAACGTTAACGTTGATAAAAGATATACAATTGTGCGCGCTACTGTTAAGCGAAAAAGGATATCTCGAAGGACGGGTAGTAGAAAGAATTTTTTTTTTGTTTTTTTTTGTTTCTTCTTCTACATCAATGTTATGCTTTGGAATGGATTACTAGATTAATTTATTTATTTTTTCGTTGTTTCTCTTTGCCCGGCTGGTTCTCGTGTTTCATTGGGATGAGACGAAACCCGAGCTCGGGTTCCATGGTTCTGGCTTTGGTTTTCTAGGTCGTCATCGTTTAGCAAAGTGTTTCTACTTAAAGATGGATATCCGCATCCTTTTATATTCATTTTCGCTCTTTTTTTGTTTCTCAGTACTGGTCCTTGCTGCAAAGGAGGGGCACAACTGAGTGTGCTCCTGAATTATTAATGACAGTTAACTATAACAATTTCTGAGGCTGCTAAGGTACGTTCGGCTTCTATTCTGGATTCTCGGCATTCTCGTTTTCTTATGTGGATGTTGTACCTAATCTCAAAAAGCACGGCTTCGTCGCTTATTTATGTAGGAATTAAATTTTTTGTTTCACTTTAACTTTCTTTTTTTTTGTGATAATAAATAATTCAAAGGTGCGTGCGCATGCAGTAAACCCCGCGGTAGATACACAGATACACTTGTCCTATGTGCGGATAAAACGTGATTTATTTTTAAATTCTCGTTGTTTCTTCATCGTATCGCGATCAGAGATGAAAGTCAAACAATTTTCGTTGCCTCGACTCTTGGGCTTTGCCAAAAACAATTTCGTCCGACTATTTTTAGAACAAAATAGATAAAAAGATTTTTTCGCGTGTGGATCATGATTTAGCCTACTTTCTTATTTTCAGATATGTTTATTTATTGTTTCGTTTAATGGGGAAAAAAAACAAGCGACCGGGGAGGGAGTAATCAAGGGACGGAGCTTGTTTTTATGACTCGGAAAATGCTTGGTCGTTGGCGGTTGGTTGGGTCGTAACTTGGCAGGGAGTCGAATTTATGAAGTCATGAATCAGATGAATGGTATTGTTAAATTGCGTCACATTACGGTTGTTGCGAGTTTTATTGAAATCTACCAATACGCCCGAAAGATTGACTGATGTGTTGGGGTAGGTTTAAATAATGTATTTGCCATTAAAGGATATTTATGATTATTTGTTGAGAAGTTTTGTTTATAACTCCGTGATTCGAGGTAGTAAAAGCTGAAGACGAAGTGGATCACTAAATTTGTGATATTCGATTGAAAGTTTTTTGAATAACGAGTTTCCATTCCTCATATGCATGGTAACTTTGACATTTAAAATAAAAGTGGATTTTAAATGTTCTGGTTTTAAAATTCATGGTTCATGGAATGTGTCATTTTTTTGGTCTTTAGTCGACAAATCTTTTATGGAACATAGCTACTTGAGAGGTAGAGATCATAAACAACAGACTCAGTTTTCTCTTTACTAAATATGAGGAAAACATCGTAGCTCAGCGGGTACTGTGATGACCACCGCAACCGATTATAGGGTTCAAAACTAAGTCACAGACTTTGTATTTTGCGGGGCTTCTGCTCAACTGTTAACTAACAAAACGACGTATGGATGCTGTGATTGGAACTTTGGCACCATCTGAGTCATCAAAATGTTACTTTGTGACTTGTATAAAAATAACAATTTTTTTACAAAGTTTGTTGAAAAGCGTGAACCTTTTGCTGGAACAGCCCACCCAAGTCATAAAACAGATTGTTTGTTGATGACTGGAATTTGAAAATCAACTTCCAGAAATCAGAATCTAGATTGTTCAGAACGCCGTTGTCTAAGGCCCCATGACACACTAGAAAAAATTGGCGCAGGTTGTCAATTTTTGGACCGAACGGGCGAACGGGCGTCCACTGGCGAGACAAAGTGTATTCAGATACCTTGGGATCGTGCTGGATCAGTACATAAAGAGTGGGCCATCTAGTGGTTTTTTTTTTAAATCGTAGGTTATTTTATTTTATTTCACTGACAGCTGTTTCCTCCTCGAAATCTTGAACAACGTTGGGAAATATTGAAAACTTATTTCCAAAGTGAGTGCTGTGTAGCCCAAAAGTGGTATGCTAGTGGACAACACTCTGCACAAAGGACTCGGATTATTCGTTTACAAGGTCCAATTGACTCAGCAATTGAAGGCGCGTGACCATCCGCTTCGATATCGCCTCGAAATTTGGGCCTTAGAGTAGCTTGAATAGGACAACGATTTTGGGTGAAAAATCATCTTTTCTGACGTGGCGCATTTAACAAACAAAATTGTCGCATCTGGGGCTCGGAAAACTCGCACGTTATTGTCGAGAAGCCAATGCATCCACAGAGAGTGGCAGTTTAGTGCAGATTGTGGAGTGGTGGCGTCATTGGACCATTTCCCCCAGTTCCAATGAGGCTGGAAACAATGTTTCGGTCAATGGTGGGCGTTATAAAGTCATGTTAACCGACTTTTTTTTGCTGAAATTGAAGACATGGATTTCAACGATCTCTGGTTCATGCAAGATGGCGCGCCATGCCACACAGCCCGCCCATACGACTATCGATCTTTTGCGCACCAAATTTCCAAATCGTGTTATCAGCCGTCTTGGCGATGTCAATTGGCCGCCTCGGAGCTGCGATTTGACCCCTTTGGAGTTTTTTTTTGTAGGGAAGCGTGAAGAACCGATATGATGCCAACAATCCGGAAACGATTCCAGCACTTAAGGCCAATATCAACCAAGCAATCCCCGAGCTACAGCCCGAAACCATTAATGAGGTCTTGGACAATTGGGGTGATAGAATGCGCTATTGCAAAGCCAGCCGAGGCAACCACTTGAACGACGTTGTATTTCATACTAAATGGGAATGCTGGTTTTTGTCGTTTGGAATCGGCACCAAGCTGTAGAAAACAAATCGCACACAACATAACTGAATGTGAAAAACTTGTCGCTGGCTCATCATGATCTGTAACGCCATCTAAGAAGAAGAAGAAGAATAGGTCCTATACAATAGGACCAGGATTATACGGGTGGAAAATCATCTGATCAAACTGATTCGAAGCCACGCTGCAAGAACAATAACGGCGGCCAATAACCTTATCACCGGGACTTACTACCCCAATAATTCGTATCACGAAAGGGTGCGCCTTAATGGCTTGGTCCACCCACAGGCATTCCTCTATTTAGATAAATGTGGGCTGATACAGGATAGATCTTCCACGTGTCCCCACGCGTCCCGCAATTCCGTAGAGCGGCGACATATCTACGAACATGATTTCGCGCTCTGTGAGCCGGAGCGCCCCAGGTTTAGCAAAGCGGTATCAGGCCGAGATAGGAGACAGCTTCGTCAACGGACGCTTCAGCACGTGCAGCCTCTTTCAGGCAAGGTAGGCAGGGATAAGATAAGGTAAGTTAGGGTAGATTATTTTGCTTGTGTATCGGTCTCCATTGATGGCGATGATGTTCCCATCTACCAAAAACGAAATCGAGCAGCCACGTTGAGAAAGAACTGATTTTTTCACGACTTCTGAGCTTTGCTGATTAATATAACCGGCAACCAGAGAATTGAAGACTCCAATACGTGAGTAGGAGTCTAATGGCTGAATCCATCATAATTGACGACTCTGAATGGTGAATTTCAAGAATCTTTTTCCAAACAAGCATACTACAGAGGATTATACCAGTCTCCGATTGAGGAGAAGTACCGCGAATCACGAATCTACGGTCATCTATTTCTGGTTCCAAAATTAATTTAAATAAAACACATTTTCGATCATGATTTTTACCAAGTTTTTATTTCAATATATCGCCTGAAGACTCGGTATGTGATGTTCAAAATTATAACTACTAGCCTCTGCGTTGTCGGGAAATTGCTGTATTGAGCAAGAGGTCTAGTCAGTCTTCGCTAGTCACCGTAGTAGTGCCATCTGATTTGTTAATTAGGGCGGATATAGTGGGAGCCTTTGACAGTATCTTCCTCACCCTACTGGCTTTATTTTTCTCTTCTACTTCTGAGTAGAAATTACACCAGGATGTCGTTTGCGCCTTTCTTAACTCACTTTTGTATAGTCTGAGTTCTTTTAACGGTTCCAGTCCTCTTTTCTGGTTTGATTTCTTGCTTTGTTGAAAAGCCGTCTGCTTTTCTTTTTGAGAGTACCAAGATCTGCTGACCACCATGGAGATTTGGTTCCCTATGCTGGTCTACTACTTGGGACTTTAGAAAGGATAGTTCATTGTTCCTGTAACTTTAGTCGCCAGACGTTCAAAGTCTCCATTCGACTTGGGGTTACTCAGTTGAGCGGTGTCAAGGGTGCCTTAAAGGTCAGCCTCATATTTATCCCAGTTTAAATGCAGCACCTTTGTAAATCCAATGACTTATTTTTGTATGGTTAACCTTCTCAATTTTATATTATGCAGTTTTGTGTTGAATAAAATAGGTTCAGAGTCAATATTATTGTCTGTTTTTGAGATATGCGAGGCGCGAAATTCTCGTTGCTCTTTAACACACCTGATACAGTTCCATAAATCCTTTTTATTGGGTTTTTTGCCTATTGGGAATAAGTGTGGTTTTTGATTATGATGATCCCACAAGAAATGTAAAAGTTATAGTCAACTTTAATTGGCCATGTACCCTTTCCTAAAACTTCAAGGATTTTAAGTTCTTAAATATAATATAGTGAACACTCTTACCTACTTCTTCTCTTAAAATTAGGACAGCAAAACGAATATAATAATCGGCTTAAAAGTGATTTACTGAAACAAATAACCGCCGTGAAAATTAAATATACTAATATAATTCACGCAGTAATATTTGTTAAGTCCTTTATACAGAAATACCCTTATGTTCTTGACTCAACGTCGAATTTATGACTTTTTGGCACCGACTCGCTGGTATTGCTAAGCCGCAAAATTCAGTTTTGTAACAAAATGCTTTTCCAGTTCCAGCTAAAAATTCCCACTCAATGTCAGACTGGAGGATAACCAAGGCAGTGATGGAAGATAATATTTTGGGATCGCTGCCCTCTTTAATGGGATAATCTTTTAACACTTTGATGGTGGTAAGATCCTTAATATATTGCAACAACCCTTCTCATTAATAATGACCTACATTAGGTAAATAAAGGCCTCGTCAAAATACCCCATATCATGATACCCTTGGCTCCATTCGCCTTGGAAACCACTTAACATTCTGAAATCAAATAAATGTATTTTAGTTTCATTACTACAATATAAAGAATGCTACGAAATATTTCCTTAGCATTACTTTCAAAATTCATAGCGAAATTCTTTCCTGTTCTTCGTTTCCTGCTTTAATGAAATTTTCTGGGTGAGTCTTCCAGACAGCTTTGTGGAAGATTACTCCCCACAATTGATGGGATTATAATCCATGGATATTTTTAGTGATGCTGTAATAGCATCAGTTTTTGTATCGAGATTATGGAAAGCATATTAAAATGAAATTGATGGAGCTCCTGAAATGTTCTTAGACGTTTGAAGGGTATTTTTAATTAGCAATATATTATGTATTAAATAAATATATATATAGTAAAGATCGCAAGCATTCCAAGGCATTCTATAGCTCTATAAATATAGGTGAATCTGCCTGATGTACTAGACATTTCACCATGATAAAGCAACAATGTGAACGGGGTTCCCCGTTTCCGCATTGCCCTTAAACTACACTCTAGGTCAGCTATCTCTAAAATAAATTGAACATATAAATCATCAATATTCTGTTAAAATGTCTAGACCAAAAACAAATTGTCCTGCATCCTGTATGTGACGGATAAAGGTTCTTAATTGCTTTTTCTACGTCGTTTAAGTTCGATGAAGAGAAGAATTTCGTTTTCGCACTAAATAAACATGGCTTGTTGGCACGCCCAATATCAGGCAACGTGATGTCCTTCACAAAAACATTTGTCATTCCAACTACCAGCTACGATACTCCGAAATTGAGAAGACGTTATCTCAGATAAATAACATACATTCGTAGGCATTCCTCTCCTGCTAGGCTCGCAATAATCATTAAATGAAACGGAAATTCGTGCTTGGTGACACTGACCATGTTGTTCATTTGAGTGAACACGTGCGATTTGGAAAATCTCGAACTAAAATATTGGGAAAGTCTGATGATTTTATTATTATTAGCATAAGTCAATTTCGATGAAAGACTTTGGCATTTTAGGTAAAATTTTTAGCTATTAAGGCTTGTCACCATGACATTTTACACTTATTCATCTTATTCAATCACGAAGTGACATCTTTCATCTCACTCAAAACTATGAGGTACAGCCATCTGCTACCCAAGGTGTTTTTTTCTGAATTCACTCCCTCAATGACATCGTCGGTTGATAATACGGGTCAACAAAAAATGTATTCTTTTTGCCTTCTTTCAAAATGCTTTTAATTCACATACTGTGTCATGAAAATGTCTTAGAAATTCTTAGAAAAATCTGTTCATGAAAAAAAAAAAATGAGAAAATGATTTTTGTTTTTATTTTTATTATTCTAAAGACTTTTTGATGCATTTTACTTGCCTTTTACGCAAGTATGATGGATGATCTCATTTCGAAGTCCAACAAAAATCTGCGAGTATTCTCTGACGACCATCCCCATTATGTTTTGGTGAAATCTTTCTCCATACTCCTATGGCACCTAAGTTTTCAGCGAAAAACTCCTAAGAAATCAAGGAAATTAATCTTTAACCCTTCTGCCAATGGATGTTTTAAAACCTTACTTTTTAGAAAATTATGAACGATCCAATGCTGCGACATCCAACAGAAAAAAGACAATGACCATCGCTCCGTCTGTCGTTTACATGTATATTCTCCCAACATTTAATCCATGACGTCGACGCCAACTTTATGTTTGTTGCTTGTAGCTTTCTTGCTGTTCCAACCAATTGGGAGCCATAGTGAATTGTTGACGGTAAAATGACGGCCTTCGATTTTTTCGGCACGTAAAACACTGCTGTGACATTATACGTAAATCAAAGGATAATGGTTTGTGTTAAGCGACTACGATCCGGAAGAATTTCTTTAGGAATTAGGAATGCACTTCTTTTCCGTTGAATAGTTCAAACAAAGGCCATTCCAGATTCTCGACGTTTTTCCACACTTTCAAAACGTAAAGGAAATTGTAAAGAAATACTGCTTGTCTTTCTCGGAAAACCATTCGTCGAGCCATTTTCCAACTTGCTCGAAATCGCTGAAGTGCTGCTCTGCAAGCGCGTACCATATTGATGCGAAGAGGTGATAGTCAGATGGCGCCAAGTTTGGGGAGTACGGCGGGTGCAGAAGCGATTTCAATATGTCTTTCATTAGTTTTGGCGTGTGAAGCAGCGCGTTGTCGTGTAACAAAATCACTTTGCCATGTCTTCTGACCCATTCCGGTCGTCTTTCGGTTAATGCCTGGTTTAAATTAAACATTTGTTGATGGTAGCGTTGTATATTAACGATTTTGCCGGGCTTCAAGAGTTCATAATACGCAATACAGCTCTGGTCCCAACAGACACAGAGCATTGTCTTCTTGCTGAAGCGATTTGGCCTTGATGTTGAAGGACCGGCTTCCCCCGATTAAAGCCATGATTTTCTCTGCTTCGGGTTTTCAAGATAAATTCATTTTTCTTCACCCGTCACAATTTAATGCAAAATGATTTCTTTTCTTTTTGAAGCAGCATTACACAAGTAACTTTGCGATTTTCCATTTGACATTCCTTCAACTCATGTGAGACCCCTTTAACGAGTCTATTGGTCTTCGCCATTGCCCGTAAACGTTTGCTAATTGTTTTTGTGATACATGTAATGCTTCTATTAATTGTCGTAGAGTTTGAGTTGGATCATCATCCAATAACTCCCCCAATTGCTCGTCTTCACATTTTTGTGGTCTACCAGAGCGCCGACTGTCTTAAAATCGCCACCTTTGAATTGTCGAAACCATGTATCACATGTTCTAATTAATGGAGCGTCTTCACCATATGTTTCTAACAGCGAACACTGACTTTCAACAACTTTTTCCTTTAATTCAATAAAAAAAAGCAATGCAATTGATAAAACAAAAACCCTAATTTTTGGCGGACTCAACTTGTGTGTTGGTAGTTAAATATCAGACGCGTACTTTCGCTAGCGCCATCTCGTAGTTCAACCGGAAAAGAAAACTTATGCACACACCTGGTAAACCGATTTATAGCCCAAAATCGGCTTATCGACATCGTTGCTCTGAATACTGGATTTTGGCTTTGCACAACTCTTCTGTAGGCAGCATGTTAGTGTGATTTACACTGGCGTCTAGACAAGGACCAAAATAGGCATGTACGAGTAGTTCCGAGTTTGTAGATAAACAAAATAAAACAAGTTAAATGGCGGACAAATAGAAAGTGTTGATTCTAGGTTTCTCCTCTCCAGAATCTGATTTAGTGCGGATATTATTTTAAATTAGTTAAATTATTTATAAACGGTCTGAAGCGCTCTTACAAAACACAGAGATGATCTTGTATGATGTGTTTGAGAGACTTATACCACTAAAGAGTCCATTAATGGGGCACAACTTCCGCTGACCATATCCTACACATATGCAGTTGCATGTTCATGAAGGGAGGTTTGTCGAAAGCTTGTCCCAAATGGCCGGTAACAACAAAATATCCTCATTAGATCTCCAGAGCTCAGCAAACAGTTCATTTGTGCCAAAAGCTTTGTTCGAGTTAAGTCTCGATATGGCTATTTTGACTACTTCCAGGACAGGGTGACGGAATTTTTTTCGGTCCATCACGAATGGATCACGTAGCTTGACAGCGGAGCCTTGTCTTATACAGTCTGCAGAAGTGGTCTTTTCATGTAGATTTCCGTTTTCATACCTGTTGTACTCTTTCTTTATTTTTTAATAAAACCTACGTGAATCATTACTAAGGAAGCATCTCCTCAAACCCTCGATAGTTACCTCCTCATTTGCTAGTGGAGCTTATGTACAGCTTTTATTTTGCGATGCAGAGCAGCCTTGTATGCTTCCTATCCAATGAATTATTCTTATGATGCATGGATTTTGAAAAATTTCACGGAGACATGATCAGTGAAGGCTCCAGCGATCTCTTGCGATTGTAGCTTTATCGACATCACATGTTGATGATCCAGCTCGACTCGATTGTTTTCGGGATATCCGCAGGCGAATTATGCCTGCCTCTGATGCTGCTAGCGGTTTTCTTGAAAATTTAAGATTTATTTCTGTCTCCTGTGGATGTTAAGATGACATCTACGTATTTTCAAAGCCTTCGTTACGTTCAATAGGAATTCTTTGCTGTATAAACTTTATACTATCGGTCTTTCGAGTAAATTCATTAGAGCTTATCAAACAAATGTCTGCCGCGGTGAAGAATGGAAATGTTCTATCAGAAAATTTTGCTAAAGAAACAAGAGTTCCAGAAGGATGGATGCTTAGTCTACTTTTTTTTGTTCTTTATAATGATGACATAAATGTGAGAATTGGTGTTGTTGAGGTCAAGATTATCACGAATGCGAAAATTTAATTATTTTGGTGGGCTACATACTCTCCACTTGCAGATAAGTAAATCGAAATAAGGGTTTTCGGCACCGCCCGAGAGAACGAGCCAATCGTAGTTTTTAAGAAATTCAAGTAGGTTTTCTTATTACCTAGAATCTAGACATGCAGCCACATATAAACGAGATAGTGGTAGCGGCATAAAAAGCTACTAACCTTTTGTACTAAACTTTCTTTGGCAACCAACGAATCGATAGTGTTTCATAGTTTAAAGTGCATGAATATATGTATGTAGATGCTTTAGGGAGTGCGAAATCGTTCAATACTATATGATCTTATTTTAATTCCCTTCAACAACCCCCACATACGCCATCAATGTCCAATCTAGTCTGCCACAAATCTACCTGCGAAATTTGAAGGCAAATGCTGACTAAATAATCCAAGTGATAGACAGGCCAAACAACAGTCTTGAAAAGAGGATTCTCCTGATTACACTAACCTTACGCGATATAAAGGACGGGATGAACTTGCTTGTTGCCAACGTTTGGGAAGGTACACTTTATGAGTGCATAAGGAGTCCAACAATTGTGTTCGGACAGTTTGTAAGTAGAGCACAATCTTCCTCATTGTGGCTTATTAATAAACTTGTTAACCACATACAGGGGCAAAATAACTACTTTAACACTGAGCTGTCAACTGATCAAATAATATTTTAAGACCTCTGCAATCGTAATGAGGTTGAAAATATTTACCACTTTGTTGCCGTCTCTCTAATTTTACTAGAAATGCCTTTATTTTACACACATTTTACCTCCACAAGGTACTCATTTGATGTGGCTTCTTCTCGCTTTTTGATGGGTCAGCACCCGTGTCTACGCCACAAAGCATTTTGTTAAGCATTTATACTATGTTATCTCAGTATAATAGTAAGTTGAACTCTCGTATGTTATCCGAAAATTTCTTAAAATTTTTGCTTTTGGACTATTTTATTATATTTCCGTTATTAGTGAATTGATCTTTTGTCGTATTCATGGCCTTAGAAGCACGAACATAATGGTTACCTGCCATAGAGTCCATCCAATTATAATTATAAATGTTCAGCGATTTCAATCCATACGCCTTGCTAACCCAAAGTGAACCATAAAAATTAGTAATGGGAAATAACGGCAACAAATTCAATCAACAGCTGACTATACAAGGGTGGTCCGATAAGTACTTACCCTCAGAGACAGTAGGCATTTCAAAAGATCGCGAGGATCATATCCTGCATGAAATTCTGGGCATGAGAAAGCTGTCGGCGCGATGGGTGCCGCGTTTACTCACCCCGGACAACAAGCGCAACCGTGAGACCACTTCAGAGCAGTGTTTGACGCTGTTTAAGCGCAATCCGAAGGAGTTTCTGCGTCGTTTCGTGACAGTCGACCAAACATAGATAGATAGATAGATCTTTATTTCGTGCAGTAAATTTTTACATAGGTTTGTTACCGCATATTTTACATTATACAGGGATTTAATAATCCTATCTTTCCACTGAATTTTTGTTCATACAGCAAAAAAGAATTTATATTTAGGAAATCTTTGGTGTTAACAGAAGGAAAAATACGACAAAAAACCTTCTATGTGAGAAAATGTAGAAAATTACCAGAACAGTAAAAAAAAAAAATAAAAAATAACATAACAAATTAACTATACAAAATAAAAATTATAAATAAATAAATAAATAAGTAAACAACAAAATAAATAAATAAATAAATAAATTAAAAAAATAAATAAATAAACAAGAGAATAAATAAAAAGAATAATAAATAAATAAATAATAAGGGACCACCCTCGTATACCAACTTTACTGAACTACATCGTAATTCACCATGACAAGATAGATAAATATGAATTCATGGATGATTGCCAATCATATTCGGCGATTTCTTCAACCCTTTGCATGACAAATCAGTAACTATTTGCTTTGTCGGATTATTTTCGTTGTAGTTATTGCACAATTTCCTGTTGAGCCCGTCTATTAGTTTCCCGCATGTTGATAACGACCATTTCTTCTGATATCATTGTCTTGAGGATACCAAGATGACTACGAGGCATTCCTCGTCTTCCGTAGCCACCGACTTCTCGAATGACATTATGTGTTTTGTTATTTTGTTCCATTACGGGCCAAATAATATTTCTCGGAGAATTAAAATACGTTTCTCCATCCAATATGTGGCCAGACCTCTTCCATTAACTCTAGAGGTTGTTGTAGAAAAGCTTTTGTTTCTTGCTCACTTAGATTTTCAATTTATTGTCCACACTAAAGCATTAAAATTAAGTACGTTGACAAAGTCAGGAAATTTGGTTTGAAATGGTTTCGAATATGGAAAAGGTCTGGCCAGACCTACTCATTGACAGGAGTGTTAAGGACATTCTGCATTCCAAGCTTTAGTACTTTTGTAATAGCTTAGAAATAATTTCCTTATAGTTTGGAGATAGGTTAGGTTAGGTTAAAGAAGGGGAGTGCGATGGTTAAGCATCACTTCCACTAGGAGGCCAAAAGGCCAATTGTGATTCCCTTCATTTGTGGGGTTCACATATAATTAGCCTGTCCTATCACGTGGTGGCTGAAACCACCCCGTGCTCTTTATGAATTTTAGAAGATCCTATATATATGCATTTGCCACGTCCGCAATCTCTGTAAAGAATCTTTGGCCCAGCGACGCTAGGCGTCGATTCTGGAGAGCTTGGCAGTGGCAAAGCAGATGTTGGATCGTCTCAGTTTCTTCCTCATCGCCGCAGCTCCGGCGGAGATCGCTGGATCCCGAGTCCCATTTCCGGAACATTGCTCCAATAGGACAGTGTCCTGTCATCACTCCGACGAGCATATGGATCGAGTTTCGGTTCAGCGCCAAGAGCTTCTTTGTATTTCCGATATTGAGTTCTGGCTACGATGATCTTGTCGTGTAGCTGTCGTTTCTTGTAAGCCAAGACGAGTTGGCTTCTTTGATGATTATGTCATTTATGATCCGGTATACTCGTAATGCGCTGATCGGTGGTTGCAATTACGTGTCTGCTTCGCTGATGTCCAGTTCCTTGCCTGGCCAATCCGTCCGCTCTTTCGTTTCCTGCGATTGAGCTGTGACCCGCGACCCAGCAGAGTTTGACTTTGTGGTGACTGATGGACTTCAGTGAGTCGCGACATTTCATGACAGCCTTTGATCTCGTTATATAGGATTCTATTGACTTCAGTGCAGCTGCCTGTCTACGAAGATAGTGATATCCGATGGTGGGATATCGGTTACCTTTAGGTGTTTGGCTGCTTTCTCTATTGCCAGGATTTCTGCTTGTAAAACGCTACACAGATCAGGGGGTCTGAATGATTCCTGTTTCGATCCGTCCGTGAAGAGACTGATCTCGTGGTCGTTGATCACGGCGTTTGATAGGGACTCTTCTCTGTCGGGGAAAGGATTGGTATTCTGAGAGAGAAGTCATTTTGGGGGAAATATAGTCGGTCGTAGCTGCGAGGCTACTAAAACCATGTTTCTTTCGCAGGTCATCTATTATTCTGAGTATGGCCGCATGTCCATAGTTGGCTTGTTTCCATACAGAGGACTCCCTTAGTCTGAGAGCGCTCTTTGCAGCCTTTTATGAACAGATCCAGGGGAAGGAGATGAAGTATCATGTCCAACCCTGCTTGTGGCGTGCTTCTCATGGCTGTGGTTTGTACAACCATAGTTTGGAGATATGTTATTGCCCAAAAAAATTTGTCACTTCAATAAGAGAAATGTATGTATTTATTTTTTTGAATATTTAATTTGTCAATAAAATTGCAGTCTTTCTTTAAATTGAACTTCGGTCAATCGGGGGAACAACATTTTTAAACAGAGAAAACCTTGTGCAGTATCCATGGCCTAAAAAATTTCCAATTTTATGCGTAAGGGGTTTTGAGCAATATTTCCTTTTTTTTTGCAGTAGTATAATTTCTCCCCATTGGCCATTCTCTTTTAATGTAGTGTTGATGCGTAGCCCGCCCGCCCCGCAAACCAAACAATATTCCAATAACTCTAAAATCTACATACATTTTCCAAGATCGCTGGTTGTACTTAATATTCTCGATCAGATTTTTTATATTAGCATAAGTTTCTTTGACATGGGTTCCATGTGCAATGGGTGTAGAAGGAAGGTTATTGCCATTATAGTCTCCCTTGTTCTGATATATATACAAGGTCATTTTCTTCTTTAAAAAAATCCTTAAATTCAACATCGTGTTGTCGATACACTGAAATTTGTGTACTTGGGATGTAAATTCCATTGCTGGAGTCTTGAGCTTAAAAGCTCAAATGTCGAATCAAATCATTCAGTTCACTTGAGATCGAGAAGAAGTTAGCGTTGACGTTACTGATTCCATTTCTATTTTCTTCTTTATCATTTTTTTTCTAATGGAGGCCGCGGTGGAGGAAAGTCTTTAGTATGACAAAGTGGCTTAGATGCGGATTACACATTTTGAGACATAATTTTATTTCTCGTTTTACACGAAACCTTTAAGTTTCGGTAAACGGAAAAAATAGTCACACAAATTATTGTTTCCCTCCAAAACCGGATGAGAGAAAAACATTGATGGATGGGTAGCTTTCAAACAACTTCTTAAACAGTGTATGTACATATTTTACAAAAAAGAAGCTTGAGTCGAAGATTTACTAGTTTTCCCAAAAATATTTAAACCGAAGTACAAAAGGTATCGATATTTATTAAGGGGGTAGGGCGGAACAAACACCCCACAAATAAAACAAAGAGATTCGGAAAATTTGAGCACTTTCGATTCACAATGTACACAAATTACGTATGAAATTGATCAGAAACACTTTACACAATAAACAACAGCACATTGAAAGAAAACATCGCTTAAGAAAATCCAATAGCAAAAAGTCAACTGTAGCACATGTTGTTTAAAAGATAATAAAATGATAATGAATAAAGCGTATTCTTCTACTAAGATGAAAAAAAAAATGGTTTAGTCAAAACTAAAAGTATAATGGAAGCAGTAAATTTAGATCGTGAACAGATGCTATTTAAAAAGCGCGCGAATTTTAAACGTCAAGCAAATTTAAAATTCAAATTCAATAGTATATGTGCTGTCACTACTATGTTATACGAGTATGTTAAGGGTGTTTTTTAGAGGTATTCAAATTCAATATGAAGAAAAACACTTGAAGCTAATGTAAATGTCTACGATATTTACTCTATTTAAAAGATAATTGTATGCCATTAGTGCTTAAATATGATTTCGGGCATATGCTCTCCACGGCTAGCTCGAATGAAACGTAATCATCAAGTCCAATTTTCGACAACTTTACCGAACAACTGGGGTCGTATATCAGCAATAACACGTCCAATGGTGACGAATGTTCCAAATCGTCCAACGTCCCGAGTTTACCGGCATAGGCTAGTGATTTCACCTACTCCCAAAGAAAGTAATCTAACGGTGTGCGATTACAAGTTCATGGAGGCCAGTTAACAGGTCCAACAGGTCCGCGATATTAAGCGCTCAGTAAACGTATCCCGCAATAAATTGATGGTGTCGCGCGCCGTGTGGGATGTTGCTACATCTTGTTGGAAATAAAGATCACCACAATCATGATATAAAGACATAGGTATTTGACCCTGTCTCGAGTGGTATCTACTTCATTTTGGTAAATCATTTAAGATTCACATTACTATTTCTCCCTTCATTATTGAGCATCATACCTCGGGGGCCAGGGCCTCAGGCCATTGAAATTAGTCATTTGTCCCATACTACGATTTATAGTTTGAGGACTATGCAGTCCGAGATCATTACTTTTAGAGAGATGTCTGTAATGGGTGTGCATTCCTATATTGGGAAGCTGTGTGACCTGCAGGCAGAGGTATTGCCAATGGGGATAATGCCCCCCGGCATTCTTCCACTGGAACCTGTATATTAAAGTCATAGAAACAAACTCCCTTAGCCTTGAAATGGTCGTCGATCACTTACTGCTACTATGGTTTATGAGTTAGATTTCGATTTCTAGAGATCACAATTCCGAGCTTTTTTCAAAAAATAAGGTGACTTTATTTTTCGAAAAATATTTATTTATTCATCAATATTTATTTAGTCGTATTCAAAGTAACCTCTTCAAGGAATAATACCAATGGAACTAAGAGAATAATAGGCAACTGCGCCAACGCTTTTTCCAATCCTAAAAACATACTCTTTCGGGTATAGCCTTCAGTTCTTCCATCAGTGCGGTCTTTATCTCCACTTTTTAGTTTTTAGAGAGAAAAAAGTCAAATAGTAATGATATTGGCCAAAAATCACGCACAAGCAATGATTCCAGATAATATTCCTTACTCTAAAGCCTTGCGGCAAGAACTTCAACGTCATAACCAGTGACTCTTTTTAAGAAACCTGTCACATCACGTCGTTCCATACCTTCTGCACAATACTCATGCAATGGCCTTTTTGGTCAATTATTTATTTTGAAATACATAATTGAAAAAAATATCTGAAAAAATGTCATGGGATTCGACGATTCTCCATCACAATTATCTTCATTGCTTCAATGTTTTCATCCGTTGTAGAGATGCTCAAGTGTCCAACATCCACTCGGCCTTCTTTGATGAGCTTGTACCACTTATAAACATTTTTGTCGCTCAAAGTAGTATCGCCGGATTTCTGGTGAACATTTAAAGTAGGTAAGAGTACTTCATATTATTTATCACACAATACCAAAAATTTTGGACCCATTATTTTCAAAAGTAAAAATCACCAGCTACACTAAAAAACGTGTTTAAATTTATTTATCTTTATGTCTATGGAAAACAAATTAAATATCCAAAATTGTTGACGAAAATCCAATGGATTTAACTGGCCAAATTCAAAAAATCACTTTTTTTTTTTCTGAAAATCCTGATAGTACTATGTCGTTTTCGAACCAGTAAGGAATTGAGAGCTCCTACTCTATTCTTAGAATATCAACATCCGATCCATATTACATTGATGGTTAAGAAGGATCTTTTCAAACCAAGTGTATCATACCAATTTGTCTCGTTTCTTGTTGGGGTAAGGAAGGCTTTCCTATCCGTACGCATATATCAAACCAAACTTGCCAAGTAGCTACCAGTCTGATGTTGTTATAGAGTATATGATTCTGAGCTCATAGCGGCCGGTTTTGCACCCTATCTACTGTGGTCCTGAGATTCAGGTAAAAGTTTACAAAATTCAAAGTCGAAGAACTGGAATTGTAGCTTCTTGTTTTCAAGTAGCGGTACTGCCGGTCCAAGAGACGTATAAAACATTCAGTACAACGTGGCACAAAAACATGGTCGTTGGCATCACTGGTAAAATCATCTATGTTGTGTGTGCTTCATTCATTCTTATAAGTAAAAGTGGCTAACTCTTTCTGTATTGCCCACTCCAACCGGCGAATGTCGAAAAAGTTTTTCCAGACAAATATTCTACAAGAGGCAGTGTCATTATCAGAAGCCATTAGATCAGCAAGGCAAGGAGGAAACTCAATGAGGTAGTATCAAGATCAGAATAACTCGCCTTGGGGTTCCACATCTCAGGAAAATAGAGAGAAATATAAGGGTGAGCCCAGTTCGGAGAAACCACTACAATAACATCCTGTAACCGCAACTAGCAGTACAGGATGTCAATGATGTCCTTCCCCATCTATGTAAAAAACAGAACACCCGACTTTCAGTGCAGGCTTATAAACATTGAACCTGCCACACTTGGTGTATAGTTTAACACTGGCTATCGTATCACAATATTCTTCTTCTTCTTCTTCTTTTTCTTTATTCCGGCGCCGTTATGGTCAGAAGTATAGGACCATAACCTTCCCACTTAACAGCATTCCTACTGGTCCGCTTGTGGGGTCCGCCGGTTTGACCTCAGAAAGTAGCGGCAGGCTTCCCGGTTTACTTAGGGATTACTTCATCGCTGAGGCCAATCAAATGCTGGTGTTTTTGCATTTGTTTTCACCAATTGTTTTTCGGCCTGCCTTCTTTTTTTTTTTTTTTTGTGACACGGGCATGCTCCAGATTTTTTTGTTTGATCTTACTCTTACAACACCGGTGATCTCCAGTCGTGTCAACCCACTGATTTGCATGTACACTTGTGGGGCAGTTTAATGGTGGTATATGTGTCCCTAGGCTCACTTTGGTGTTTTCTAAATTGCCTAGATGTGATTTTTGTTTACCTTTGTTTTTGTCGCCTTTTACGACAAGCGAGAGGTATCGCTGCAGGAATATTCTTAACCCGTCCCTGCACGGAAAATCGTATCACAATATTCAATCAAAGAAAAACCGATTCATTTCCAGTGCGAATATTCAGTTCTTGCAAAGTGTGGGTCTCACGGGTTTGGTAAAACTTACCCTAATTACCCTGCCTTAGGTCTAGCCAAATTAATCACAGACTTGATCTAAAATCCTAACAACTTTTCTGTACAATTCGGGTCAAACAGTGTGTGGTATTAAAACAACATTTCGTCGCTAATTAAAATATGCTAAAACCCCCTTATAATAGTCTTTAAGGCTACCAAATGCGAAGTTGATAGTTTAGGTAGACCATGTTTCAATATACTTATTTTCCTTTTTTCCGGCGTCGTTATGGTCAGAAGTGTAGGACCATAACATGTTTCAATATACAGCTGCGAACATGAAAATAGTAGCACTCAAAAAATGTGAAAATTCTATACTTTTTGAAAACAAGGAGTTACCCGACCGTTTTAAAGATAATTTTTAATATTTACCATAAAAAATATATAAACCACAGTTGAAACATAAATAACTATTTACAGAAAAAAACTAAATTGTGGTAATTTTTTTTATACCTTATTGCTTAAAAATTGTTGCGCATGCTAATATTTTGAAGAGCTGCCTTTACACTTTGGAACTATAATACCTTACGTCGTCGAGGCATGGAATCCACAAGGCGTCCACAGCGGTCAAGAGGTATGCCAAGTCATGCTTCTCGAACAACTCCGCACAATTGATTATTACTTATGGGTTTTTTGTTTTTATATCAATGCAAAGATTTTCAATGGGATTTTAGGTCTGAAAATTGGGCTAGCCATTCCAAAACCTGAATTTCATTGTCGTGAAACCAGCTTTTTGCTCGACGGCTGGTATGTTTTTGGTTATTATCCTTCTGCAGGACCCATTTTAAGGGCAGTTTCCACTCTGCAAATGGTAACATAATATTTTGCAAGATATTAAAATCAACATGTTGGTCCATTGTGCCCTCGATGTTCTACAGGGTGTCCCACGAGCAGTGTGCCAAAAAGCTAGAGCGTGTAGGTCTAGTCAAGACAAGAAAAAAATCGTATGGGAGGGGGGGTTTATTTCCCCCCGTTTAGCCGGGAGGGGCAATTTTCTAAAAAAATTGACTTAATTTGGAAAAAAAAAAATTAAAAATCAACAGTTACATCCACAATGCCGTGATATACCTTTTTGTAAAGCCAGAAACCTCTTCTTTCATCTTGATTTTAAATTAAGCTGTTTTAAGGAGAAGTTTTTGAGAAATTAATTTTCAAACTCAAAATTTTGTAAAAAAATTGAAAAAAAAAAATTTTGAACTACTTTTTTTCAAAATTGTATGTAATTAAGTAGTAATTTTTTTTCAAAAATTCAATGCTCTTATTAGTTTTTAGTTAAAAACAGAAAACCGGATGCAAAAATGTCTTGTTGTTCCGTTATAAATTATTAACATAGGTTACCGTATAGGCAAAGTGTAATAAGACCGAACATGAAAATTCGGCGCTATTTCGCTTTCATAAAGTGAAATAAGGCCGAATTTGAGAATTCTGCGTTATTTCGCTCGGCGTTATTTCACGGCACCCACGCAGTCCTGGATGGAGGACAGCTTAAAATTATTTATTATTTGGTTTTTATGGAAAAATAACCGATCATTAGGCTAACAATATCGCCAACAAATTTGGCGCCGTCGTGTCTCACTTACTAGAGCTATTCCAATTTTTATTATTCTCCGACGAAAAAATATTGGTACCGTCATATCTTATAATTTTATGCCGATAATTCCTTAAACAAAATAATAAGTACACGGATATTTCAAAAATACTTAAAGACTAAGCCGGTCGGAAATAGGTCAATAGCATAAATCCCGTCATTTGCCTACTACCGACCAGTGGTCGGAAATATGATCACGTGCATTTTTCCGTTGTTGCATTTCCGACCACAACATTTTCATGTTTTTTTTTAATAAAGTGAAGTAATGATTAATCATCATCGTATATTATTAAAATTAAAGATGCATACTGACGTAAAAGTAAAACTTTTTCACCTCAAATCTTCAAAACTATTTTAAAAATAGTGAAAATCGATACTCCAAATTTAAGGATTTTCAGATGATTTTTTACAGTGAACTGAGTTTTCGTCATTAATCCATTATTATAAATTCAACATATGAAAGTTAGCTAATCGCTACTTCAAATATTTGAGCATAAAATCTTGCAAAATAGGTTTTGATAAGCCTTAAAGTAATTGTATGTTCCAAAAAATAATTATTAACAAAAATAAAAAGTGGTCGGAATTAGGAAGGTGGTCGGATATCGGTCAACTTACGTTAATGCGCAACCGCAATACTACCAAAACGTAATGGGGCTGACTCAAAAACATTCAAAAGTCTTTTGGATGTACAGCACTATAAGAACGTTACAGTACAAAAAACAAGAGTGTATCAATCATGTGCAGAAACGGATGGGCACTCGACTTCGCAACTTGAAAAAACAAACCAACGGCCTTGGAGGAAAAGGAAAATTGACTGGCAAATTTATTGTTGATTCATCTAAGTTTAGCAATAAGAAGAAATTCAAACTCTATTGAAAAAATGCGCAATGACATTTACGCTATTTTGGATCACAAACTATCGATTAACCAAAAACCAAAACATGACAAATTGCCGCGCGAAGAAGAATCCTGGTTTAAGTGGCAGGAGACACAGACTACTGGAGATAAAAGTTATACACACAAAGCACTACTCTCTCAAGACGTTTACGAAGCCATCACTCCCGTATACAAAGAATTAAGTACCGGTGATCTTTTCCCTCGGTGTCTCGGCGGATTTATGCAAAATTCGAATGAACATTTTAACGAAACAATGCGGTCTATGGCACCTAAATCAGCCTCCAGTATGAAACACGTACTTGATACTGCAGTGTATATTGCAGTAGGCGTATACTCGTACAATGATGGATTGTCAAGTATAATGCGCCTATTGCAAAATTTTGGAATAAAAATTGGATCAAACTGTTACAACAGCGCCACATAAAACTTTCGGAGCGATCACCTAGTGATGTTCTAAAAATACTCGATTGTCCTCGAAATCGTCCAGAAAAGATCAGGAAGAGGAGGATGTTGATATGGAAGGTCAGATGTACGGCGTAGGCATCGCAGACAAAGGTAAATTGAATTTTTAAAAGGTTTGAGTAGTTATAAAATTTTAAGCGCGTTTTTCTCGAAATCACTTTTTCAAATTCGGGCGGACGCGCTGCTTAAAAACCGCTCGATCGATTTGAAAACCGACTGTAATTTCACAATCAGATTATCCAGTGAAGTCCATATTCGTATTTTGATTGATCAAAAACTTTGCTTTTTACTGACGATTTAGTGTACATTTTTTTTGACGAAAAATCGAACTTTTTTTTCAAATTCGTTCCATTTTTGTAAAAATCATTAAAAAAAAATAGTATGTACTTCACTAGTTTTTGATATGTACCTACTTAAAGAAAAAAATTACTTTTTTGTTCTGGTGCAATAGTTCTCGAAGTACGTGTCCTCCCGTTTGGGTATGTCAAAAAAGGGTGTTCTGCAAGAACGGCTCTACAGCCACCATTTTATATCAAAGTTGAATAATTTTTTTTACAAACTTTTATGTATCCTTAATAGGTACTATTAAAAATCAAACCGATTTCTTTTTCCATCTTCTCAAAATAAATTATAAAAGTATTGTCGTTTTTATACCTCTAGAGTGCTGTTACTCCTTAAAGTATAAAGCGTCTAAAATCATGACTGTTCCCTCGAAATTGCAGCTTAGTTTAGTTTCTGGTTATTTTCTCAAAACGTGCCAATAACTTTGATAACTATCCGGCCCATCCAAATTGAACTTCGCTTACAAGGACATTTTGCCATTCATGTGCCCATGCCATGTACTTTCGGACAAAGTCGAGACGACTTTCACAATGTCGCTTTGTTAATTTGGGCTTTAGGGTTTTTTTTTCGCCATTCTGCTTCAGGATGCTTTTGCAGAATTTGTCGAACACATCATTTCAGAGGCCGGCATGTGCATTTTTACGACGCTACTAATAATTCGACGGATATTCGGCTGTTCATTCGCGTATTTCCTACCGTTACCCAGCTTTTACCGTTATATTTTTGCAATTTAAAACTATTGTTATCAACTTTGGGAAATCTTCAATTTTTAAGACAATTACACGGTTGGGAAGCTTACATTCCTTGCAAGCTTTAGTGAAGCAATTTCTTGACAGAGATTTTCCACATCCCACTTAAAAAAACACAAAAACTAAAACTAAAAACAAACTACGCTCGAATAAAAAACAGGAAAAACAAATTATTTTTTTTAAATTACCTGAATAATTTTCAGTCAATTAATAAATAAAAATTTAATAAGGCTAACAAAATTTCCTTGTGTACCATGCGAAAAAAAAAGTTGAATTATTTATTTGCCGGAAACTTGTCTCAAAGTGTTGAGACTATAAGTATTTCTTTGACGTGCAAATAACACATTCATGACAGGGAGACCTGGAGTGAGGATGTCAAGAGTTTCTGAGCTTGTTAATATAAATCTATTTTGGGTATGCGAAAATAACGCAAGCATTCAATTTCTATTAAGCTCTACGAAGATATCACGTTTTCGTTGTCACTCACATAATGGTTGATATCCCAATAAGTAAAAGCCAACTTGGAGCGCAATTTTGTGGAAGAAAAATTGTTTTTCATTTCGCCGAAAAACGATATATTATGTAGAAATATTTAAATTCTGAAATGTTTCTTAATAGAAAATATTAAATTGCGTGTTGTCTACAATACTTGTCTCAGGTATTTTGATCTCATCCTCATTCTCAACCAATTCGTTAGAAAACCATATTCAAAATTCAAAAATATTATGAAACCGTACAGACTTGACAGGGAGTTGACAAGCAATTCTCTTGAAGTGACAATTAGCCACGTTCAATGAAATTGTGAGAATCTGGTCTTTACGACGCTGAGATAAAGTACAACTTTTTTAATATTCCATTTTGAGACATACTAATTTGATTCGCATGATTTGGCGAGATATCTGTCATTCAAAACATGTCATATTCATAGCCCACAATTCCTGGAAGATATTCATTCAGTCAAGTGGCGTAAATACCTAAATATTTTGAGGTTTTATATTTAGCTGGTTTCTTATGAAAGAGAAATGTCTAAATTCGGAGCATCTTCCACCGTAGCCCCGGATCAAGAGCTCTATAAGCCCTGTTCAGTCGAATTATTGAAATGACGTCTTAATTTTAAAGGAATCAAGAGGAATGTCTCTTACACAACAAGTAATCCCGCGCCACATTCATCGCTGCCCTCCACATATTTTAATAATTCCCTCCTCCCTAATCCCTACTAAAGCTATCATCGAGGAATTTTAAAAATTGTCATTTAATGACCACTCGCCTGTTACAACTACATTTTCTTCCCTTGCACACTCAATACCTCAGCATCCCCGGTGCGACTTGTTTTCATGTTCATCTTTTTTTAATGCCACGTCGTTCAATTTAAAAGTTGTAAAATCTCTTTTTATACCACGCGTTCCAGCGTGGAACCGTGCACTGCCCTTGCTAGTCGTAACAATCAAGCGCACCTTCTTTGTGTTTGCCTCCCGCCGTCTTAAAAATAGGTTTATTAACTAAAAGTGAAACAATTTTCTTTTCTGTTTTTATGAGCATATTCCCTCGGGGTATGTTCTTCTCCGGTTTCGTAATTTTTTTTTACTTTTTTATTTATTTTATGTCGGAACGGCAACATACGCATCAACGATTTTGGTGGATGAAATCGACTCTGTACCTAGCTAATATCGAACTATATTTGTAGTGATTATTGCTCGAATCTTCGATCCCCAAACATAACTTCACTCAACACTAGACAATTATATCAGGAATGAAATCGATTCGGAGATACATAATATTAGAGATAAGATACAGAGTAAAATAATCCCCTTGATTAGATTTTTAATATTTTCATTATTTTTTTATGCCCTTCTCTAGGGATACAGACTTGGTTCAGGAACATATCCAAACCGAAGCAGTCAACTTCGGTTAGACGTGTTGGGAATATGTTCACATTACAAATTGTAATTATATTTCGTTTCTATGGTTTGGAGATACGAGTACAATGTAAGGCGATACCTGTCGAGTAACCTGGGCAGAAAGTTGGGTTCTATAAAGACGGCACTCGAGCTGAAATTTGAGTGTTTGCGAGAATTACTTGTCAGTTGTGCTGGGAATAGGCATATGTACAACAGTACCTGCATAGGACACCATATTCATATACTTGTAGGAGTCGGCGTGGATCTGTGCCCAAGTGCTTGTATTCGCCGATACACTCATATGCTAAGGACTTGCGAACGTAAATAAGATAAGGTGATTTATGAATGGTGCTGGTTCTCGTGGCAATCCTAGAGGTAGTGTTGGTGGTACCTCTGTTGTTGGCGTAAGCAAAAGACCAGAGGCAATATCCGAGATAAAGAATTTATGGGGTAATAAAGACGCAAAAAAAAAAAAAAACATCCTTCAACTCGATTACCTTTAACCTTTGGGGCCTTTATAAGCCATTAAAACCAGAGAAAACCACGAAAACATATTTTCTACAAGGCTGACAAAAGCCCAAGGTGACGTTAAGCATTGCACAAGTTCAACGAATCGCCCGAACATGTCGCTAGGGCATTGTTCAATTTTCCTCGTTTTGTCTAGGGTGGGACGTAGTACATGGATGGATGGATTTTAATTGCGATATAATTGATTTTATTCAGCTTTAGTCGTTATTAGCAGTGGTGTTGTGGAGGAATGGAGAGCGATTTTGAGGTAAGTAATGCTCAAAATACTTAGCGGTTTTATGGAGCACGTAAAAGCAATGGAGGCGGTCTTAATTGTCGATGTTTTTCACGAGGGACTGCTTCATCAGCATCCAGTCAGGCGGGGAATAAAACTGCTGCGAAGAAAAGGTCAATGGCTTAAATTTAAAATAAAATAAAACATAAGAAAGCTTCGCTCCAGTGGGCGCGAATGGACGGTTGACCTTTGGAGTTAGTATTCTCAGATTCGTTGGTGTTGTACATATGAGTTTGTTTTTAGTTTTAATTTGAACAAACTTATGAGCTTCTTCCAGCTGTCAAAGAGACTACACGTGCTTCGGCACTATAAACTTTTATTTCTTTGTTTACAAAGGGGATGAGAAAGTGTGCATTCAATATTGCTTTAAAAATTTAAAAATAGAATAAAGTGCAAAAAAGTTTTGTATCTCTGTTGTCAGTCTGTTGAAAATAAAATTAGATAAACCTCTGGACGCCCCAGCACGCCAACGGAGCATGGAGAATGAAAAAAAAAAAATTATAAAAATAGTCAATTCACAGTCAGAGAAAAATTTAACAAAACTGACACGTCATTGAAATTTCTTCCTAAAGCTGTCATATTTTGAATAAAAACAAAAGCGAATGGAAAGTGCTCCGGAATCCCTAAAACGCATCATAACATATGTCGAAAAATGAGTCCGCGGGTATAACGTTATTCACGAAGAGCCGCTATATAATCAAAAAGTTACTGTTTGGGCCGGTGTATGCGTAAAACCATCATTGAACCGTATTTCTTTAAAGTTGGCGATACAGTGGATGGCGATCGATATCGGTGGATGTTAGCCCATTATGTGGTCCCAGAAATGCGTAAAAAAGGCTTATTTCACTTTTGGTTTCAACACGACGGCACGACACGCCATACTGCGAAAAAAACAATGAAACTTTTGCGTAAGAATTTCCCTGGAAGATTGGTGTCAAAAAAAGGCGATATTGACTGGCCTCCGAGATCGCCGGATTTGACTCGTCCAGACTTTTTTCTTTGAGGATACTTCAAAAGCAAGGTGTATGCTAACGGTCCGAAGACAATAGAAGAGCTCAAAAGAAACATTCTTGCGGAAATCGCAGAAATTTCGAAAATGTCATGGAGAATGCGCGAAAACAAGCCCATTTTTTGCATCGGCAATAAAGGCGGTCATTTAATTGATATTGTTTTCAAAGATTAATCAAGATAAATTGTAAAGGTCTAAATTGAACAATAGTTTATAAATTTCCAAAATCGGTTTAGAATTGTTGAAATTATTCGAAATTTACATCGACCCATATGAGATGGCACACGCTGTATAATTAGACATTCGCTGATAGACAGCTGTTCTATTTATATTAAAAAATAATAATAGCAAAAATGGATAAGTACATAATTTGTACAATGAAATGAAACAGTTTAGAATATAAACTTTCTTGACCTTAAGCTACGAGAGGATATGCAGATAATTAAGTTGAGTTAGAATAAGTTCGAGTTTGCATTTTTAACGATTTTATGCAAGCAAACGTTGTGAATTTATTTTCAATTTTCAAGCTTAGTCAGTACTAGTCAGCTAGTTTGACATTTAACGCAACAAAATATTAAGAACCTACCGAAAAATCGATAAAAATAAAGTCTTTAAAAGGATCTTCAAACACTTTAGAAATTCAGATTACAAATCTTTGTATTGAGTTTGCTTGGGAAACCATATAGTCAATTTGTAAAAAGAAATTAAAAGTAAAAAATAATTCCCAGACCCTTTGGTTACTATTGTTTAAAGTAGGATTAAATGATTGAGTGCGTTACAACACTATATTTTATCGTATTGAAATTATAGTATACCAATCAACTACAGAGTTGAGATAAATTTTAATTGCATGATTTACTTATCCTTAGAACATCAGCGTACGAAAGACACTTCCCAAAGGGAAGTTGTTTATGGAAAGAAGAAAAAGTGGGGGCCAAGGTGACTACATTGAGATACATCTGAAAATATTATTATATTCCCAAAAAAAACAATCCCTATCTTAGACCTAACTGCTTGCCTCTGACAAGCAACGTTTTAACTAATTACTGCCTCGCTTTCTTGGTATGAATACTCGTTGATGGCTAGCCTGGATCAAACCGTGCTTTTCTGTTACTAAAATTATCCCATAAAATAAACTTTGTATGACCATCATTTTGCGCATTTTATTTTCTTTTGTACCGAGAAAGCGAATTCATGCAGACTGTTCGATTTTTGTTCTCGTCCGTCAGTTTATGAAGAACTTATTTTCCTTTCGTCCTCTATCTTTTTCATTCTATGCAAATTTATTTTTTACTGACGAATGACGCACGGAATGTTCATCCAAGTTGAATCAATCAGTTCCGTAGTTTGAGCACCATTTTAAAATGTTATGGCGTAAATGTTGCTTATCGCCATTAATCTCTTATAAAATTGATGTACTCGTACATGGAATAAAAGCGTGTAAGTGACTGAAACTTATGTTATAATAGTACTGACTAGGCTACATATGGTATACTCGAAATGGCGATTGAATTTGATGCGTTTAGGTAGTTTTTTAATACCTTTTACACGTAAAAGTCTGCATAAATAGCATCGACTTGCAAGGGATTTTCTAAAGTACTGAGACGGAAATATTGCCTTGAACACGCGAATAATACCAGATATGTACGTTGATGTTTCTATTAGTGAAACACAAACTTGCAGATTTATTGACCACAACTCACAAGCCATTTCCTATCGTTTGAAGGCCTTGGGAAAGGTCCAAATGCAGGAAAATTGGCTACCACACCAGTTTAAGCCGAAAGACGTCGACGACATTCTTTAAGGAGCGTACTGCTATTCCCGAAACAAGAAAAAAGGATTTCTGCATCGTATTGTGACTGGTACTGAAAGGGCATTCAATCCAAAGAGAAAGAAATCATGGGGCATCCCCGCCATGTATCAATATCGACGGTCAAGCTAAACATCCATGCAGTGAGGCTCATGTTGTGTATTTGGCAAGGCCAGTTGGATATGTTATATTATAAGTTGTTGGAACTGGGTGAAACCGTCGCAGGAGCTCGCTACGGAACAAAATTAAGCATCTGAGCCCAGCATTGAACATGTAGCAAGAGTTGTCCATGGCTCCATATTGCATAGATCATTCAAAAATATATGGAAACACTGAAATGTGATACCCTGTTCCTCCCATTCGACTATAGCCTGTTCTGATCGCTGACTCATGTCCTGCCTAAGCAGCATTCACAATTTTTTTAAGAAGTCAATTCGGTCAATTTGTGGGCCACAGACGTACAACTTTTCCAACGTCAGACTTGTTTGCAACCGGAAATTTAGGCAAACATTTTAAGAATAAGCATGCTCCAAATTTTGGAGAAAAAACAGTGGATTCCTGATTCGTATTTGATTTTTTTTTACAGGGTTCTCACAGGTCCAAGAGTTACGTTCATATGGTGTTTGCTACGTAACCTGGACGGGGTGCAGATGGTTTGTGTCGAAGATGTTCTTTCACTACTCTCCGGAGGTGGTTGTAGTTCATAGTAACTTTTATTCATTTCCATGTTACTAAGATGTTATATTAGGAATACACACACAGAGTATGGATTTTGTAGTGATATTATTCTGCGAGTGCTATGACTTCGTCAGCATTTTTTTTGATAATTTCTCAATCACAACTGATGGTGTTGCACAATTTTTACGTATGGGACATATTCTTGGGTATGGACAGGCTTGAACTACAGACCTTCCGCTCGACAGTCGGTGATGGTTATCATGGCACCACGACCATCCTCTACTAATTATTTATTGAAACTCCATTATAGGTCAGACAAGGCCATAATTTAGAATTTCTCCTAATCTCCCATACGAGAACCTGAGTTCCGTCACTTCAAAGACGGTGATTTCGATGTTGACGATCGTGGAAGGCCAAAAACCTTCGAAGACGCTAAATTGAAGGCATTACTCGATGAGGATCCATGCCAAACGCAAAAAGAGCTCGCTTCAGTATTAGGAGTTACCCGCCAAGCTAAGCGTTGGGAATGATTCAAAAGCAAGGAACTTATGTTCCTAATGATTTGAAGCCAAGAGACGTTGATCGTCGTTTTTTTGCCTGTGAAGAACTGCTCCAACGGCAAAAAAGGAAGGGTTTTCTTCATTGCATCGTTACGGGTGATGAAAAATGGATTCATTACAGCAACCCGAAGAATAAAAAATCATATGGACAGCTCGGTCATGCTTTATGCTTCACGGTGCTAAGATTGTGCTATGTATTTGGGGAAATCAGGGCGGTGTTATTTATTATGAGCTGTTGAAACCGAACGAAATCATCACTGGGGAATGGTATCGAACTCAATTGATGCGATTGAGCCGAGCACTGCGCGAAAAGCGGCCACAACACGAGCAGAGGCACGAAAAAGTAATTCTACAGCATGACAACGCTCGGCTTCACGTCACCAAACCCGTTAAAACCTGCTTAGAAACGCTCAAATGGGAAGTCCTACCCCACCTGCCATATTCCCCAGCCCCGCACATGGTCGGGCTGATCAGCAATTCCATTCATATGAAGACATCTCAAAATGGCTTGATTCGTGGATAAGACGAGCACTTCTTCAGTGACGGTATGTGAGCTCTGCCGAAAAGATGGGAAAAAGTTACCGCTAGCGATGTGCAATACTTTGAATGATTCATTTGTAACCGTTTTTTTTCACAATAAAGTTACATTTTGTTTATTTTTCACAGATGTAAATGTTAGACGTGCTTTGGTCTACTTGGGATTTTTTCTATTGAAAAAAAAAATGGATCATAATATCCGTATTAAATTTTGTGTGAAAACTAAAATAAAGTGCTCTAACGACTTTGTCTCCAACGGCCTACTCTTCCTTGAGCAAAGAATGATTAAGTGGTCGAAGCTCTTCAGAGAAGGCGATGTTACTGAGGATGTTTGCCCTGGACACACCAATACTTAAACAAAGAATGAAAACCTTGAAGCAGTGAAGAAAATTGTTATAAGTCATCGTCGAATTTCTATCAGAGAAGTTGTTGAAGATATTGGCATATCGGTTGGCTCCTGCCATGATATTTTTCTTAGACATTTTGGGCATGAATCGTGGTTCAGCAATGTTTGTTCCGAAATTGCTAATTTTTGACCAAAAGGACTGAAGCCGTTGAATGACGTGAATAACAACGTAGATTTGCTAACAAGGGTCATCACTAGTGACGAAACATGCGTATATGGTTATGACGACCAAACCAAACCCCAATCGTCCCAAGGGAAGAACATAAGAGCCAAAACCAGTAAAAGCACATCAAGATCAGTCAAATGTTAAAGTTTTGTTCACTGTTTTCTTCGATTGCAATGGCGTGGTTCATCATGAGTTCCTGTCGGATGGTCAGTGAGGAATATTACACTGAAGTTATGAGCCGTTTAGGTCAAGCAATACGAAGAAAATATGCGGATTTGTAAGAAAAAAGTTGCAAGGTTGTGCATTACGCTAAGGGACTTGCTCACTAATCTTTGTTTGTTCCTAGTTTTTTGGCCAAAAACAAAGCCGTAACACCGGCTTCACCGGACTTGCCCCCCTGCGATTTCTTCTCTTCCCAAACTGAAAAGACCATGAAAGGATTAGGGAGGTAGGAAGAAATATTTTTCTAGAAGAAAAGTATTCAAAGCAACCATAACACCTCGCTACAACAGTTGAGAATTCAGAAACATGTTTTTCAAACTTAACTAGAAAAGAAATAAACAGCCATTGTTCTACTGAATATTGCAGAGCGTTCGATAATTTTTGCATGACAACTTAAATTCTTGAACTTGATTCCTCTAAACCCAATAAAAGCCAAGAAATGCGTTTAGAGTGCAGAAAATTCACTGTTTCTTATAAATGCTGTTTTCTTGAATTAAAACGATAAACGCAGGTGTCCACAGGGTTCAGTACTATCTCCTTTGCTGTTTAATATTTATATCGCAGATAATCCAATTCCCTATGACTATATCATTACAATGTATGCCGATGAAATGGAATATCCAAATGCTCTACGCACTGGAAGATTAAATTTAATGCAAACAAAAGTCAAGAAATCTTTCTTACAAAGAAAATCTTGCTTGCTGCGTACAGATATATTTAAATGGAACAGTTGTGATATACCATGGCACAATTCAATTGAATATCTTAGCAGATGCTTAGACCGAAAGTTGACCCTTATCAATCACTGAACAAAATTATTATTTCCATAGAAATGCTTTAATCCCTGAGCAAACGAAATGAATAAGTAAGTCGAGTTCTGAGGAAACTGTTCCAAATCCCACATTCAAACACTTCAAGTTGTACAAAATAAGATGCTCAAAATGATATTAAATTTAGCATGGAATTTTCCAACAGAAATTTTGCAAAATCGTGCCGTTTTGAAGAAAATTCCTGGAAGGATCCAAACTTTTAATTAAACCTTCCTCGAAATAATTCGTGATCATGAGAATTTTTTACGAATAATTTAATAATCCCCGATTCATCAAATAAATAAAATGTTTGTTTTCAATTTTTTTTATCTATTGCGTAAATACCACTCAGTCATATTTTTATGTCTACATTTATTTTTCCATTTATTTATTTATTTTCTAAAACAAATTGAAGCCTGTTTTTTGTTTTAATTTTTTCTTCGATAAAAAATGTATTTTTCAGTTCGTCTCTTAAATTATAAATTATTTGTAGATGAATTCAAATTAAAATTTGACATATCTCCGTGTAAGCTGTGGCAAATCAGAAATCGGACATCAAATATTTAGTACAACTGGAAAATAAAAAAAACATATGCAAATCCACCCAAACACGCATTTGATAAATTTCTCAGCATGAATTAGGAAAGATTGCCTGTTCTAATTTTTTGAATTAAACGTAAAAGGTAAGAATAATGCTATCTCAAAGATCGAGCTTCAAAATTATTTCGAAATTAAAATCGATTAGCCAAAAATTCGCAAAACTTTTTGAAAATTATTAAACTTTTCAAGTCGATCTTCCAAGTTTTCAAACAACCATTTGAGTGATGGGAATATCATGGAAACAACCTATTTCATTGCAAAGAGAACTATAAGCGAGTTGGACTACTGAGGGAACCGATTTTATATAAAAGCGTTTCAGTTTTGTTTTAGGAATTATCCAAAAGACGTCCTTGTCTTTATGATAAAGATACCATCCCAGGCTCTGCTCTGCCATTAAAAGCGTTACAAAGTTTCGCCCCTCATAACTACAATATTGCGGGTCGCCACAAATAAAATTTCCATAGAGCATCCAACTGTGTTGATTTTATGAACCTCAAACAATGTTTCTTAGAAATATTTTGAATAAACTTGTGAGTAATAAATAAAATACGAAACACGCAAACATATTTTCAAAGCAGAAAAAGAGCTTGAGTGATGAAAAGCATTCATTTTGTTTTGTCATTCAGTTGTAAAGAATTTCAGAATAAAAATCACTTTACTGGAAGCATAATAAATCGCTCGCATAAATAATACTTTTTAATGTTCTTCACCATGGAACACTGCAGTAGTCGAGTTCTATCTACTCGTACACAATGAAAATGTATTTTTGCTTGTTCCCATATTTGGTATAACCCCACACACGACACATGTTATCTGTACCGAACATCCACGAGATACACAGCACAAATTGATAGAATAGAACCTTTTTTTTGGTTTTGAAACAATTGTATAATAGATAGCGTTTCCTAGATACAGGCGTGATTAATAATCAATGGCTCCCGGGGCGGGATGCAGCTCGAGTAACGCGAGGCTCATTATTTCGAGAATTCTATTCAACGTCGATACATTCAATGAACCAAAATATGCTTAGCTTTTGACAATATTCGTACATAACATATTACTAGACCTGCATTCCGGAACATATATCTATTCACCGAGCACAATGCATACATCCATTCATTTATTATCGCATTTTTCCGACGTCGCGTCGTTCAGCCTTTTTCGAAATTTTGGAAAATTCCAAAAGCTTTATACGTGAGTACGCGCATTGTCCGAGTGTTTGTTGTAAAAACTAATCAAGTGTATTTAGGTTTTTATGTGTAAATGCCATTTTTAACAATAGGTCGGTTCCACAAAAGGCAGTTTTTTTAGACATTCGAATTCTAATAAATATGTCGAGAATTGTAAAACGGAAGGACGGCATCGAACAGTCAAACCGTCGACACACGAGTTTATAACACAGGCAAATAAAAAAATGTGGATAAATTCTGTTTCCGATTGGGTTGTCGGGGAAGAAGATAAATCAGCGCATTCAATTGAAAATCACAGATTTAATTATTCAAATGCAACAATTTTAGTAAGTTTTGAAAACACATGCCAGAGCCACTGGACAAGTACAGCTGCGAACATGAAAATAGTAGCACTCGTATTATTTCTGTAAAAAAAAAAATTAAGTCAAATTAGGCAGAATAGAAATATTAGTGAGTTGCTTAATGTAATAAGCATACATAGGATTTGCTCACTTGTTGTTTCTTATCCACAAAAGCGGGAAACACTGTAGCTCTGAGGAAAGAAAATTAATTCTTCAAGTGCGTAATGAAGACAAGTCTTATCGGGAAACTCAACGCATTCTACCATGCTCAGCTCCGAAGGTATAAGGAGAAAAATTACGCCGCAAGACAATTGTAGCATCTTTATCTTAAGCAAAAGGATCCTTCCAAGACAGCAATGCATATAAGGAGCAAGACGAACCTTTTTGTATGTGCGATGATGATACATAGCCCCTGCGCGTAGCCCGCGAACACCACTTCTATCAAAAAAACACATGTCAAAATGGCTCGGGTTCGCCAGAAAATATGCTGATTGGCCAGCTTCCAAATGGCGAAATGTGGACTGATGGGTCCAAAATTGACCTTTTTGGTAGAATTGGTTCTCGCCAGTACGTCAGACGTCCTCCCTAACATCGAATTCTCGCCTGAGCACACCACAAAGACGTTAAAACATGGGATTTCGAAAATAATGGTATTGGGGTACTTTCCATACTACGGTACTGGCCGCATACATATACAGGGTGCCCCACGAGCAGTGTGCCAAAAAGCTAGAGCGTGTAGGTCTGGTCAAGACAAAAAAAAAATAACGTAAGTTGACCGATATCCGACCACCTTCCTAATTCCGACCACTTTTTATTTTTGTTAATAATTATTTTTTGGAACATACAATTACTTTAAGGCTTATCAAAACCTATTTTGCAAGATTTTATGCTCAAATATTTGATGTAGCGATTAGCTAACTTTCATATGTTGAATTTATAATAATGGATTAATGACGAAAACTCAGTTCACTGTAAAAAATCATCTGAAAATCCTTAAATTTGGAGTATCGATTTTCACTATTTTTAAAATAGTTTTGAAGATTTGAGGTGAAAAAGTTTTACTTTTACGTCAGTATGCATCTTTAATTTTAATAATATACGATGATGATTAATCATTACTTCACTTTATTAAAAAAAAACATGAAAATGTTGTGGTCGGAAATGCAACAACGGAAAAATGCACGTGATCATATTTCCGACCACTGGTCGGTAGTAGGCAAATGACGGGATTTATGCTATTGACCTATTTCCGACCGGCTTAGTCTTTAAGTATTTTTGAAATATCCGTGTACTTATTATTTTGTTTAAGGAATTATCGGCATAAAATTATAAGATATGACGGTACCAATATTTTCTCGTCGGAGAATAATAAAAATTGGAATAGCTCTAGTAAGTGAGACACCACGGCGCCAAATTTGTTGGCGATATTGTTAGCCTTATGATCGGTTATTTTTCCATAAAAACCAAATAATAAATAATTTTAAGCTGTCCTCCATCCAGGACTGCGTGGGTGCCGTGAAATAACGCCGAACGAAATAACGCAGAATTCTCAAATTCGGCCTTATTTCACTTTATGGAAGCGAAATAGCGCCGAATTTTCATGTTCGGTGTTATTTCACTTTGCCTATACGGTAACCTATGTTAATAATTTATAACAGAACAACGTTTAAGAAATAAATTCCTAGAATATGAGAGTTTAACAATATACTTTGGTGGTACTTTGAACAATTTGCCTGCAATTGTTATTTTTTCGTATGAGTATAGTTATAGCGTAATATCGTAAACTCGGTTTAACGCGATTAAAAAGGACGACAGCACGCAAGCATTGTGAATAAGCGTTCAGCGCTAAACGCGCGCTCCGAGGCGCTTCCGGGAAATTTGAAGTTGAATCACTTAACACTCTTTTTCGACTACACATACAATTGCATATCATTTTTATGATCCTAAATTTCACTTTAAACGAAAAAAAAAATCGAAAATTTCAAAATTTTAGAGTGGTGTTATCCTTTAAGGGAAAATTGATATTAGCTTGGATAGCCCTCCGAATTAATTCGGATAATTAGTCAGTTAGCTGTAGACTAGTTTAATCGCCTATGCTAGTTCAAACGCTCCCGTACATTCATCAAAAATAACAAGGGAGTGGCCGGCATGTAGCCCGGACTTAAACCCCATAGAAAACTTATGGGGCATTATAGCCCGGAAAGTTTACCACAATGGTAGCCAATTTCAGACGATTTCCGGATCGAAAAACAAGAAAATGGAAGCCTAGAATGAAGTTTCATGCGAACATCGAAAAAATTGGTCAATTCGATGAAAGCCCAAATTTTTCAAGTAATTTCCAATAAAGGAAAGCACGTCTTCTTCTTTTCCTTTTTCCGGCGTTGTTATGGTCAGAAGTGTAGGACCATAATCTCCCCACTTAACTGCATTCCTACTGGTCCGCTTGTGGGGTCCGCCGGTTTGACCTCAGAAAGTAGCGGCAGTCTTCCCGGTTTGGGATTACTTCATCGCTGAGGCCAATCAAATGCTGGTGTTTTTGCATTTGTTTGCACCATATGGTATATGTGTCCCTAGGCTCACCTTGGTGTTTTCTAAATTGCCTAGATGTGATTTTTGTTTACCTTTGTTTTAGTCGCCTTTTACGACAAGCGAGAGGTATCGCTGCAGGGATATTCTTAACCCGTCCATGCACTTAAAAAAAAGAAAGCACGTCAATTACTAAAAAACAATAAAAACGATAAAAATAAAAATTACTTATCTTCCAGGTAAACTGTTCAAACCTTTAAAAGTTTACTAATTCCCAAATCATTGAATAAAATAAATAATTTAATCAGGAAAATCATTTTTTTTATTTTTACAAAAAAACATCATTGAGGCTATTCATATTTCCTTCACTTGGTTCTCTCATCTACGGTGCGGCCTTCCTTGCGGTCTCTTTCTCTTGGATTTTCCGCTGATTATTTTTTTAACTGTTCGTCTATTGTCCATTCGTTCGACGTGTCGTGCCTATCTTATATTTCGCGATTTTATTACCCAGACAATGGTTGAGGCTGAATAGAGTTCCTCGGGAGATTGTTTAGTTTTCTCCATTCGCCTGTTATTCCATCCTATTTTCCACTATAGATTTTCCTTAAGATCTAGTTCCCAAAGGGCCAAATTTTAATTTTATCGTTGCGGGACAAATAGGTTTGTTTCATTAGCTCCTTCATTGTGAAGAAAAATGCGTTGCCCATAAACAGAGTTTTATTAATTTCGATTTTTATGTCATTTTTGGAAGTCAATAAAATTCTCTGATATTTGAATTCGTCTACTTTCTCAAAGCGGTTATCGAGTATAGCTAGGTGCGAGTTTTTGATAAATCTATGTCGGCCAGCGACCATATATTTCATTTTCTCTTTATTTACTTCTAAACCTTCTTCCTTTCCTCCCATTATTAGACCTCCTGCATTTCTCCCAACTGTGTCATTACTATCTCCCAGAAGGCCCAGATCGTAAGTGTATGCAAGACCGATTCCATTAAAGTTTATTCCTTTATCAGCTGCCTGATGGAGTCGTATTTTAGCACATAATTAAAGGGAAGGGGTGACATAGGGTCTTGTATCAATCCTTAACGCACCTCCAGTGTTTCAAATAAGGCGCTTTGTACATTAACATCTTTGTTTCCCTCTAGATGTATGGTACTTGTATTAGTTTCAACAATTTTTTGATAGCTCCGACTTTATAAGGACATGATACATTGTCGATCGGCTTATAGAGCCATACTCCTTTTCAAAATCTACGAATAGTTATTTGGCTATTTCGTGGAAATTCCTTATCCTTTTAAAAGCTATCGTTTACTGAAAATCTGGTCACTCGTGGAGCATTTCCTTCTAAAGCCACATAGTTAGTTTGCGCTTATTTCCTTAGCGTAAGATTAGTATCTTTAATAAAATATTTAATAACACCTTGAAACAACTTGATAGCAGCAATAGTCCTCGGTGTTCGGTCACCCTTTTTACATACGGGAATGATGACCTAGTTTTTCCCTTCCTCTGGTATAGCCTCTATGTTCCATATAGTTGTAACGAGCCCATGTAATTTCTCTGTTAATTCATCCCCAACATATTCTATTCACTCCCTTGATAAAAAAAGATTGTGGCTTTGCTATTCTAAGGTAACATTTATTCCATTGGCTCTTTCAGTGTCCCAAACGATCTCTTTTCGCATAAATCTTGATCTGGCTTGATATACTCTTCCTACAGCGTTTATCCTTGCATACATATATTGCTCTCGTGTTTTTACTGTACATTCTCCCTGAATTTTAGCAAAGTTTTCCATTTGTCATTGTCATTTTTTATCCCAAAGGAATCAGTTAACTTCTTTCCTCAGGGTTTGATACCTTGTGCGCGTTACCATTTTTCAGGGCATGAAGGCTTTAAGTATTATGAGCTCTTATTCTTCCTCCCATACTTCGTCGAGCCTTTTAGGGGCCTTGCTATCGTCTAGTTTGTTTTTCGTTCCTTCCTTTACAACACTTTTTACAGTTGACCGTTTTGCCTGTCGTTAGGTTCTCTGCGATATACCTAACTCGAATGCAATCCTCTCTTACATATCTCGGTATCCAAGCATTTCCATCACTTTATAAATGCAAAAACAGAAGCTGATAACTATCCCTCTGCTTTTAGCTTTCTCAACATCCAATCATAGGAAAAATTTTCAACCATTTTTGCTCATTTCAGCATCCAGTCGTTCAGTGAACATATTTTCGGCGCCAGTGAGTATAATTCCCGCCTCAGTCGTCGAGAAAAAATTTAAAGGATAACCACTCGCCTGGTCCTGGCTGTCTTCACCATAGTTTTAAAAAAATGCGCCAACCATATGCTAATGCCACTCGCGGCCCTATTTCATAGCTCCATTTTACAGGGACTCTTTACTCAGCTTTGGGAAAATGTTTATTTCATCCCAATTCACAAACAAGACGAAAGGTATTCCCAAATTCTTTGGGAGCATCGTCTACGATACAATATTGATTCACGGCGAACCAATTATCTTTCCAAATCAACATGGTTTCTTAAAAGTTCGATTGAGTTTGTCCCACAATCATTGTATACTTGAGAATGGCCAAGAAGTAGACACAGACTTTAGCAAGACCTTCGACAAAATCTTTTCTTAAATTTTCTGCTCCTGCTTTGACCTCCAGTTTTATCTCGACGATCGTCAGCACAATTATATTTTCTGATCCAATCAATACAAAATCCGGAGTGCCACAAAGAAGCCACCTCGGCCCACAGATATTTAGCCACCAGTACCTACGTTATCTGGCATAAAGTTGTCACTTTTTTCGTTGGACTTGTGACTTGTGACCGAGAACTTAAATTTTGCCTTCACATCAGACAACTCTTTTATGCTCTACCTTCGTTAGACTCCTTCTTGAATATGCTAGTCAAGTCTGTTCACTCTTTTACGGGAGCCAAACTGTGTATACTGATTCCGTTCTACGCAGATTTATTCGCTTTGTCTTTTCTGGTCTACCCTGGCCTGATTTCTAAAATGTACTACCCTAATGAACCTAGAATTCCTAGAAGAACGACGGAAAATCGCTGACATATTTTTTATCTATGACCTTCTTACCCATGCCCCTCTTTTGCATCAGCTCCCATCAAACGAACCATGCGCCAATGTACCAGAATGCAGCGCGAAGCGAACTCCACTCTTTCCGACCTACACCTTTTTTATTAAGTTATTTTAAGTAAGGCTTGCATTAAACCAATACAGTGATGACCAAGCTGCTGATCTGACACTCTTGATCAACATATACTGCTAGCGCCATCTATTGGAAAACGGCGGACTCTCATTGGTATACCTGATAACTATGGGAAAATTACGTGATACAAGGATACAAGTTTTATGGGATAAGAATGTCTATGAAAATGTCTATCGTTGGTCTCAGGTCTCAGTCTGTCAGTCTTTTAAGGTTTTTTTTTTTTTTTTTTTTTTATAGGGTTCGCTCACGTTCAAGAGTCACGCTCTTATAGTGTTTATCACACAAGCTGGACGGGGTGCAGATTGTTTGTGTCGATGATGGTCGTTCACTACTCTCCGGTAGTGGTTCTCCTAGACAGGATTCAAGTGATTCGGCTGGATTTGTCGCGTTGGTTGTAGTTCACAGTAACTTTTTTGTTCCCATGCTATTAAGGTGTTAGATTGGAAATGCACACACAGAGTATGAATTTTGAAGTGATTTTATACTGCAAGTGTTATGCCTTGATCAGCATCATCTCTTATTTACAACTGATGTTGTTGCACAGTTTTTCCGTATAGGAATTGTTCTTGGCTATGGGCAGACTTGAACTATAGACCTTCCGCTCAACGGTCGGTGATGATTACCATTGCAGCACTATGGACCATTCCTATGATTAAGGTGTCCAAGGGTAAAAAGATTGAACTTGGTCAGTCGTGATATTGGGCCATAAATTTACAGACAAACAATAAATTGCGAGCAGGTGAGCATCATGGTGCTAAAACTAGTTCAAAAGCTTCAATGATAAGGGTCAGTTGATATGCCAACATCTTTTCGGCATTTTCAGGTCCACACTTTGCTGTTGGCGTCTTGTTGGCCCTAGTCATCTTTAAGATCATCATGGCCCTCTTGGAAATACTTATATTGGTTTTAAGACTTAGCTTTATTCAAGGCAGACGCCGAAAAGCTGGTTTTTGATATGCGTTCCGAATTATCAAATTCCTGCTATTTATTGAACAATGTTCATATTTGGCCTAAGTAAGTTCTTGTGTGTAGCTATTGTCATACTCGAAAGTGGACATTATATATGTTTTCATATTTCATTATCCTTCTGAAAAATAATCTGTTATCTTACCCATCCATCACTCTTCAGAAAGGTTTGGTTTCATTATAAATTTATCTCGTGATTAACCTTTATCGAAGACTAAAAAGCTAGGGAAATCTAGGCTGATACGTTTACTTCCCAGTTGATTGTAATACTTCCTTTTAACGCAAACTAAGAGTAAATTTGTGACACTTATGGTGGGCTCAGGTACATATCAAAACGTCTGGAATATATCATTCATGTATGAATGATCACCTCTTCTTCAAGTGGTATGCCTTTCTACATACGCATTTGACGGCTTTAGACAGTCCCTAACGAACTAACGTTCACTAGTGTTATGGTACGGAAAGAGTTGGAAAATAAAGCCTTATTCCACTCGAGCTACTTCAGTCTTTGCTATAGGGCTTGCTTTGGCCTCAATACCATGAGAGAAGCTGTCATCTCATGTAATCAGTACATCCCGCGTACATAAAGGAACTACTCCCGGCAACTGAATAGCCCTATAACCAACACAATGAGCATTACCACATTTCATAATCATTGGAACGAATCATGTGCGCTCGATCTCGATTCTGTCCTAAATGTTTCCTATTTCCGCTACTCTACAAAACTCTATTTCTCTGGCATTTGTGTCCTGCATACATCACAGATGGGCACATCAACCGGGCGTGAATACCCTACATATTCGTGCTAAACACAGCAACCTCGTGTTTTGTTTTTCATTCTTCCTTTCTTGACATGAACTTCATATGCACGTCCTGAATAAATATTTACCAAGCGACGACTACTGGAACTGGGACAGAACTACTCGCACTACTCGTGCGTTATGAATATTCTACTAGGACATTGTTGTGTTTGTTTGAATTTACAAGTACAAGTGCGACGATGCTTGACCGTTGCTCGTCCGAAAATAGGAACGCCAGGGACATACTTTGTATATTGGGTGCTGGGGCTAATGTTGAATCTAGGGCTACTAGGGCATGGTCTGCTTTTTGTTATCAAATGGAATATTAATTTAAGGGTTGTTTATACTAAAAATAAAAAGTTGCTCATCCTTAGAACAGTAGTCATTAAGGCAGCTTTTTCCAGATTGAGTAGTCTGTCTTAAGGCTTTAATCCACCGCAGTTAACGTTTCTCCAATACCGAACATGGCCTTAACCCATGTTCCCACGCACTGAATACTGGAAATCCCTGTCGCAAATAGAGTCACTCTATTGAGATATCTGTCTTATGTCAATACGAATCCCATTCCGCTTGTCATTTCCAATTCAACAAGCGGAACCTTATTAAGACTCCATCTGGACAGCCGAGTACACGCGCCTCCATTCCCCGTAGAGTCATTCAAACTTCGGATTTCATTCCGTCAGAGCTCTAAAGCCGTCCAAAGGTCCTATTTATCTATTTAAATTCAAATTTGATAGCTAATAAACAGAGAAGTAATAATCAGCGAACGATGTCCTTTAACCGGTGGTTCACATCCACGTTCATAGACTTGCTTTATGTCCCTGCAGGGATGCAGTAAAAAGCACAAAAATTCTGATTAGCAAGCCGGGAGTAATAGCTCTACACAAGTGTCTATAAATTTCACTCATTTCTACTTCGTCCTGCACACGCACATAAAAAATAAAAAACCAGAAAGAGAGAGGGGAAATGTGAGTGAAAAAACCCAGTCAGATGGAAGCTCGAGGTTAACTAAGAACCGCTTCAGTGGACCGGAAGCTGGAACGATTTCTTCGGGGAATGATTTTCGTGAATAGGCTGTGGGACAAGAAAGCAAAATAATGGTCAGCAGGAATACCTGCTTTGGGTTTCCTTTATTTTTTTTATTTCTCCACCCCAATATCCTAACATCTCTGTCTCCTATGATGTTGCCCTATCCAATCAACATATGGAGGTTTATAAATAGCCCTCGATGGGGTGGAATTGTGATTGAATTTTAAACCAAAAAAAGGGAACCTGGTGGGTTGGCTGATGATGGGAAACGAGAATTTGTAAATAAATGAATTTGGGTTAAGTGACGCTGGTTGTGGAACGTAAGTTGAGATAGCTATTCGTAGGTATATAAATAACAGTAATTGACCTGGATCCATGGTCACTGATTCTTTTGTTTAGCTGACACAGTGGGAAATAGGCTTTTTTTTTCCTATAGGCAGGAGTGATATTCTAGAAATTGATGGCGTCTCCCGTAAAACTGTTTCCAAAATGGGTTGACGAAAGAACATGTGTGGGACGTGTTTACTCGAATGTATCTTAATATAAACGAGGTTATTCAACCAGCTACATGCGGGTCCTTTGTTTTTTTTTAGGGAAAGAGGGAAGCAATTTAATATACATATAAACTGTTGGGAGCCAAGAGTTAAATGGAATCTATGGAGAAGATAAAAGAAATCAATGATTTCGGAATTGCCAATGAAAACTTTCGCAGAAAATCAATTTTATCTCGATTCTTTCGGTTTTTCCAATTATAGTTGGCTCAAAAGCTCGTGAAGTTTTCGTAGTTATCTTGTGAATGTAAATCGTATAATAAATAGGAGATGAATCCACTTGGAGTCTTGAAGACGATTAAAAATCATTATTTCACTATCTGCATTGAACGCAGTGTACCCCTCGAGGTTTGTTCAAAAAATAAGGTGACTTTGTATTATTCCCGAAAAGTATTTTTTTGTCCATCAATACCTACTTTATCAAGTTCAAAGTATTCGCCTACAGATAAAATACTCCTGCGCGATTCCTCGAAGAACTTCTGATTTGCGCTGTTTGGTATAGTCTTGGACGCTTCCCGCGGCGCAGTCTTTATCTCCCGAATCGTGGAAATTTCCTTCTTTTCATGAGCAGCAGAGGGCAACGTTACAATTTCAGAAGTTCTGAAAACAAATTCAAGCTATGAGCCAACTGATATGCCAATATCTTCAGCAACTTATCTGAATGTGATTCGACGATACTCCGTAACAATTTTCTTTATTGCTTAATCCTTTCCGTTGTTGACGTGCTGGGACGTATCATCAATTTCATCTTGGGCTTTTGGTGAAGAGCTTGGACCTCCTCTGAATATTTTTGTCAATATAGTCAATATTGCTCTGCCTAGGTTTGGTAGCAGGAAGGATAGAGCTCTCGACCGAGATTCAGTGACAGCAACTGACTTGGACGTACAGGTATGAGGTGAAGATTATTAACTAAGCAATAGTTCAGCTTGACGACGTCCGCATACATACTCGTATACACTCAACAATGTTCTACGATTTAAGATAGTTCATTTGCGCATATTAGGAACGAAATATGACCTGGGATAAAGCCTTGCGGTACGCCTGTTTCCATAGAAAAAAAAGTTAGACATGTAGATTGTGGCTAGTCTACAGCCTGTCGGCGAGATATGAGGGGATCAGCCTTGCTGTTTGACGCGAGAATTTAAAAGCATTCAATATTTTTGTTTTATAAAAAAACAGATCAAATCGAGCAAGGTTAGGATGATTGACTCTCGTTTGTCAAGACCTTTCCTGGCTTCATCTTAACAATAAACCACAAAGCGGTTGGTTTGAAAGAAAAATATTTTTCCTTCCGCAGAGGGTGTCGACAAACACAAATTCCGAGTGTGACTCTTCCGTACGTTTTACTGCAAAGTCCGTTTTTAAATCGAATGGCAGCACTGCCACCAAACTACCGATTCTCTCAGACCTGTGAAGCCTATATTTATCAGCGACAATAGAATTATCAGATAAATCCGGGTTGGACCAGGTTTTCAAAAACAAACGTTGACGTGGAAATTAAAAAACTGATATTCGAGCTCATTTATTTTTCCCTTGAAGCTTTGAACACTGATGTAAGAGGCTTATGACACATACCATTTCATACACATTTTCATTTCCTCGATATCTTAAAAAGCCCGCAACACCTTCAACTAGACCATTGTATTACGTGGACATACTAGAAAAATAGGATATTAGGCTTCGGAGAACGTCAGACGTCGAAAGCTTTTTACGAACTGCCAGCATTGATCCGGAGAACGGCGATCACGATTTCTTTGTTACTCAGGAGAAGATAGCGATAGTGGAAGCTGCCTTCCAGAAAATGAATGACAGCATCCGTTGAAACCCCAACCTAGAAAACAGAGGTCTACTTCATCACTTTTACCTTCGAAATGATATCGAACATTAGCGGTCAGAGAAACTTGGTTTTACCAGGCTCAATGATGATTTTATGGCAAATAATATCAAATGTTGTGTTCAAGCTATATAAACGGTGTTTTTTTTAAGAGGTTTGGTTTTAAAACTGGCAACACGGATTCTATAGATTGTCAATTTGACAGTTGAAAGTTGATTTGTGGTAAATACTATTTGCCATTTTACGATAAATAGATTAGCTCCAGAAGAACGCATGTAAATTGTGCAAACTTGTTTTGAAAACTGTGGTTCGGTTCGCCAAACTTATCGTGAACTTCATCCATTGTAGTGATCGTGGTGCAACGGTAATCACCACCGACTGTTGAGCGGAATATCTGTAGTTCAAGCCTGTCCACAGCCAAGAACAATTCCTATAAGGAAAAACTGTGCAACAAATTTAGTTGTGAATGAGACATGATCAAAAAAATGTTGATGAAGGCATAACACACGCAGTATAAGATCACTTCAAAATTCAACTCCGTGTGTGCATTTCGAATATAACACATTAATGACATGGAAATAAAAACAGTTACTGTGAACTACAAATACCGCAACAAATTCAGTCGAATATCTCGAATATTATCTAGGACAACCACCCTCGGAGAGTAGTGAACGAACATCTTCGACACAAATCATCTGCACCGCGTCCAAGTTCTGTGACAAACACCATAAGATCGTACACTCTTGAACCTGCACGAACTCTATAAAAAAAAAAATCCTGACTGAGGTCATGTAGCAGGTAACCTTCACGATCGAATCAAGTTTCCTGCTATGATACAGCCATTTTGTCAGAGCGAAAGCGTCCCGAGTCTTGTCAAGGTAGCACCTATATGAAAGGTGTTTTTTAGAGGTATGCAAATTCAGTGTGAAATGAAACTTTTGAGGCTAATGTTAATATCTATTATGTTAGCCTAATTTAATAGACAATTTTATGCCATTAGTGCTCCAATATGATTTTGGGCATATGCGCCCCCTGGTAGCTCGAATGGAGCGCAATCATGAAGCCTTTTCGAAAACTTTATCGAGCAACTGTGGCCGTATATCAGCAATAACACGCCAAATGTTGACTTCAGAATAGTCCAACGTATCTGGTTTATCGGTGTAGACTAATGACTTCACATATCCCTAAAAAGAGTAATCTAAATGATTGAGATCACAGGATCGTGGAGGCCAGTTCACAAGTCCATTATGCGAAATTATGCGCTCAGCAAATGTTTGCCGCAATATATTGATAGTGGCGCGCAGTGTATGTTGCGCCATCTTATTGAAACCATAGATGTGTCACGTCAATGCAATTCAACTGAGAAACGCAGAAGTCAGAAATCACGTTTCTACAGCGTTCTCCATTGACGGTAACATTTTGACTTTGAGTTAGTTTTAATGGTTTTAAGGGCATCTCGATAAAGGCTTCTGGGTTTTATCTACTCCAAATTCGACAAGTTTGCTTATTTACATATTCATTAAGCCAAAACTGGGTCTCATTGCAGAACAAAATTTTGTGTTGAAAACCTACCACGCGTATAATGTTCACTCGGCTCCTGCTCTTACACAAGCTGGATCTTATAATACATCAAAAACTTTCCGTAAAATCTACCACCAAGTGGATGGGCATTGGAGCGCACAATGGCGAATCGACTCATTCAGATTCTCCTCAACAATGCGCTCCACAACAGCAATAACTTCTTCTCTTCGCATGTTTGTCGTCTTTGGGAAATCGTATTATCCACTAGAGTGTACGTGGGCGAAAACGATTCATCGTGTTTCGAATAATTTGTTCAGTTGGATAATCGTCCGTTAAATTTTTTTTTTGTTTTATTTTTATAAAGTTTGTGCAGGGTCAAGAGTGCTCTTATGGTATTTGTCACATAGTCTGGACGGGGTGCAGATGGTTTGTGCCGAAAATGTTAGTTAACTACTCTCCGAGGGTGGTTGTCCTAGATATAATTCGAGATATTCGAATGAATTTGTTGCGGTATTTGTAGTTCACAGTAACTGTTTCTATTTCCATGTCATTAATGTGTTATATACGAAATGCACACACAGAGAAATTTGAAGAGATCTTACACTACGAATGTTATACCTTCATCAGGATTTTTTTGTTCATGTCTCATTCAAAATTAAATTTGTTGCACAGTTTTTCCTTATAGGAATTGTTCTTGGCTGTGAACAGACTTGAACTACAGACCTTCCGTTCAACAGTCGATGATGATTACCATTGCACCACGACCACCCCCTATGACTATGGATATCCCATGTAGTTCTATGTGAGGCCAGCTTAATGGAAAGAAATCGGGTGTTTAGGGGACAATGTCTCAGGAAATGTACAAGAAATTTTACTCTATAGCTTACAATAGGGCTAGGACTTAACGGTTGGACAATTTCAAGGCAAATTCAAGACTTTATTTAGCATTGTCAGAATGATCCGATTTAGGCTAAATTTGCTCGGTTTTCTTCGATAACTTTTTGCCATTTTGAAAGTAGTTCCGTTATACCTATCTCCTAGAAGCACTCGTCCCTATTGGAAAAAAAAATTGGGACAGTCGTTTTTCATAAGCCTCTCTTGAGGCGTGAGGACAGGAGTCACTATCAGTGTATGTGGCCTAGCGTTGTTCCATTGGAACAAAATTCCTCTCCTCCTGGACAAAACTGCCGCTTCTGAACGATTGCTTCATTCAGATGGTCCAATTGTTGACAGTAGGTACAAGCCCAAGTTGAGAGTTTTGCTTTAAGCTTATGATGATTTCCTGCCGATTCCACGAATCCCAATCCTGTCAATGTTGGCTTGGCCACCACTAGCGACGTTGGCAACCAAATGGTTCCAAACCGTTTTTTTTTTTGTGTAATGTTTAGCGCTTGGGCTTACATCTTGGTCATGCTCAACGACTTCATGACTTCCCATGACTTCATTGACATTTTCAACCATTGGCCTTCCAGAGCGGGGTGCATGTTAACCATCGAAATTATTGGAACAGAATCGACGATAACAAAATTGCGCAAACAAACAAAATCCGTTCAAACAAAACTAATTGAACCAATCACAAAACCTCATCTTTCCAACGCAATTTAATGTACGCCTAATAGGACCTAAAAAACTCATTTTGGGTCAAACATCTTTTTTCGAAAACCTAATAAGGCCATCGATTATGAGCCTACAGTTAAAGTAGAAAGAACGGGGGGGGAATTGATAAACTTCCTGATCAAGTCCACTTTTTATGTTTAATTATATTGATATAAATTAAACTAAACCAGTCAACTGTATTTTACTTTCAAACTAATTAATTAACGTACTGATTCCAGGAACTCATTAAATATATCATAATTAAGTCTCAATCCCCTAGAACCCAAGCCTTTCCCTCACATTCAATATTCCTTCGTTTAATCAAAATGGCAGCTATCAATCATAATCCATGCCTCGCGGAGGCATTTTATCTCAAATCCCAATTGTCGTTCCTAAATAACGTGATTCGTCAAACTCAGTCGCGTAATTATACACCAGCCTGAGGGTCATCCCTTTCTCCCTCGCGCACAAAGACGCAAAAAACCTAGCTCCAAAAGATAAAGGACATTCGGGAAGATAAATAAAATTGAAATAGTAACGAAACAGAACCAGAAGCGGGTGGCTACGAAAGATGAAGTGAATCCATCTATAATGCAAAAACATTCCCCGGTACATCGACTTTTCATAAATTCAATTAAGTCTGACCCATGGCACGCAAAGCCGAACATGAAACTTCCTCCTTAAATGAAAAGTTTGTTGGCCATCTACATCATCGACTTCGGTACAAGAACCGAGTGCATTGGAGGTTATGTTCGCCCATACGTAGGTGGATGGAAGATCGTCGCTGCCAAGGAAACCCCAATGCTCTGTCATGCAGTATGTTAATCTGGTACAGAATCAATGCAATCTCATGGGAGGCGGATAAGTAGCAATACTCTGTGCGATATCTAACCTTCTTGGCTTGCATCTAGACGTGGGTGGCTCGGGTGCATACATCATCTCCTAAGTGGGGCAGTAGCATTTATAAGCTTCCTTCTAGTAGGGGTATGCTCTAGATAGCTTCTAATTGATGTATACCGAGGAAAGGGCTTTTATGATTTTTGCATGACAGCTTACGGGCATTCAAATACATAATGCCAGCCAAGCTAGACATGTTGGAGTTGGAATTACCGCCCTCTTCCTGCGTGTTCTGGGATTTCTATATTTTTTTTTATTCACATAGACAGTTGTAAGTTGCGGAAGAAAATTTGCATGCAAATTGTATCGCAAACTTTCCTTTTTTTACGAGTGTAATCAAGACGCAAAGATGATTATTTTAGTATGAATTCTTAAAGATAGATTCTATAGGGGCTTGTGCCGTGTTTCGTTTAAATGAAACTCGGATGGGATAATGGGAAAGTTTCGTATTCATGTGGTATCTTTGGTTTTAATAACGTAAAATATTATACGACTGAGTTGGGGAAGTGTATCTACGAGCGTTGTGAGATGAAAGATGTACGCAATTTTGAATGGGACCAAGTCCCGGGCAAGGGCTCGTACTGTACGCAGTATTCAGCTTTTCTATATTAATTAGTTTCACATTTTAAATAGCTTTTCAGCAACGGTATAGGGGGTATCAGTGGTGTAATGGAGCACCAGTGCCTTCTGTTGTTTGGTAATTAGTATTCTTTCTGGTTAACCTAGTTTAGGATCTTTATATGATTTGTAGTTCGAGTTCGAGGGCTCGTAACTATATTTAATTTTCCAAGTCACGTTCTGCATACACTAATCATTGTATTCAACCTATTGAATACCTAGTATGGTCGACGGTCATGACGACGGTTCTACAGACCTCCAGTTGACTAGTTGACCTCGAACTACCACATTGGACTTGTATTACATTTCAGTGGGGAACCCTGCCCTCGTCTAAGAGCTTTTCGAGAAAATAATCGATTGTCCCCAATGGCGACCTAAGACAGCAGAGGATTTTCGACACACATGCCTGATGCATAAGACGACCTTCTCCATCACTATGCCTTAAATAAGGCGTTTTCTGCGTGTCTTAAATTTTAAACTCAACAAAAAAGTTGTGGATGCGAAACTATAGGAGCCTTTATTGCGGATTAAAGCGCATTCAATATGTTTTAATAATGACTTAATTCAAGTGAAATCCGCGGTAGGTGAAATCGTTTACAGAACTCGATCCGAAAGGTCCAATGGTTTGAAATATCTAAGAAGGTCAAATAATAGCACATCCATTCCACATCGCCTCTACTTAAAATTGCGCGTTCTGGAAAATTCTTCTTGCAACAACTTCAAAATTTTTCATTCTCGTTCTGGAAGATATTTGGCCCAATGCCGCCACCTGCACAAAATCCACACTAAACAATATTTTTCTCCGAATGCGAAGGAGCTCCTTGATACTGCCGTGGACTACTCTAAAGTCGTTCAAAATGTACTGTAACACCGAAGATGATTTTTCGTACAAAGTTTGAATTCATTTCCACATGTTCCAGAGGGCGACCAGCGAACGTACGAACTTTGGCAAACTGGGGGCTTCAACTGAATCTTATATGGGTTCATTCCCAAATTTTTGTGTGTAAGCTAATTTGTAGCAAAATTGACGACGGGGAAATTCAAACTTGGAAAGATTCCTAAACACAGTAATAAAGGCGTTAATCCTGGCCTCTTGTCTTAGGTAAAACGAAGCTCAAGAAAAATTAGTACTTCCTTTCCACGGAAGTCACAAAATATACGTACGAGTATGTCTTCTCATTGAAGCGAACAATCTCTGTTAAACTCCTTATCTTTTCATCTTTTCCTGCTCGCTGAAAAGTAGGATGTTTATCTAACTACATGCTTTAAGAGGCAAGACAAAGTTGGAAAAATGTTTAACAGGGTTTGTGTAAAGGGTGGGCCATCGAGTGTTTTTTTTTTAAATCAGAAGGTCGGTAACATAATTGCGTGGAAAGAAATGATTTGCTTTGTAGCCCAAACAGTGCGTTTTTCAAAAAGAAGTTTTGGCCGAAATGAAGCATCCACCGCGACTGTTCTAAGCAAGTTTGTGCAAAAAGTTCGGTATGCTAGTGGCCAACACTCATGGTCCCCGTCGTCGTACGATGCGCACAGATGAGAATATGGCTGCTGTGGCCGAGAGTGAGACACTCAACTCACGACCATCAACTCGGCTTCGATCTCAACATTTCACTCACTAACCTAAGAACAAAATTGCCCAGATGCGGCTCGGAAAACCCGCGCGTTATTGTCGAGAAACCAGTGCATCCACATAGAGTGATAGTTTGGTGCGTATTGTGGAGTGGTGGCGTCATTGAACCATTTTCGAAAATGATCAATATTATCAAAGGAATCTGTGAGCTACAGCCCGAAACCATCAACAAGGTCTTGGAAAATTGGGGTGACAGAATGCGATACTGCGAAGCCAGACGAGCCAGTCATTTGAACGACTTTGTATTTCATAATTAATGGGAATGTTTGTTCTTAGTAATAGACCATAATACATATATGGAAAAAATTAATTTTGTTCATTTTATTGCATTTTTAAACTTATATTTGGCCCACCCTGTATAATGAACAACTTTTTTCTGATTGTACGTCGTACCGCCAAGCGGATTCGGTGGGGTCTGACCTTAAAATCGCGGCAAGCATAGTTGCGAGTCGGCGTTCATACAGGCTAAATGGAGTTCTTAGTGGACTCCTGTCGGGTGACCCAGTGCAAGCTTAAAATGCAGCGAACGACAGAACTTTTGTTAGACTGTAGCAGTCGAGAAAAGAGACATTTATCATAATTTAACAAGTGTTCAAGGATGACACAAAATGCAGTAAACGAGTGGCACAAACTCTTCGGTTTTGGCGGAGAATGTGGAAAACCCGCCTCATGCTGAACGGCCATCGATTTCAAAACAAACCGCTCACAGTCCCCACTCGACAATCAGATTTTATTTTTCCTAGATGTGAAATCCACCCGCGAAAGACACCACCTAAAGCGTCATCAAAGAAAGGGAACTTCCGGCTGGTGGAAAAATTAATGTCGGCGCTCGAAGAACGTACGAGGTGTGTTCAAAAAATAAAGTGACTTTTTGTGTTACTCCATGTACAATACTTAATTCGAGTTTCGAATGTTGTCCCCTAATATATGCTAGCCATTTTGGATATTTAGTTTGTTGTACACAAATTTAAAGTTTAGACATGTTTTGGTGTGCTTGTTAGTTTTTTGATATTGAAAAGAATGGATCAAAAAATCTGTATCAAAATATAATCACGTGTTCCAACGTACTTGAAATATTTACTGCATTGCATATGGCGAGTTTACTATGAGCAAAAAAAAATATTTAGAGGTGGTACAAACTCTTCACAAAAAGCCAAAAAGATGTTAATGACGTTGCCAATTCTGAACGCCCCAGAGCAAGAGAATAAAATGTTATGGAGAATCGTCGCATCGCTATCAGAGAAATTCCTGAGGGTATTGGCAAATTCACTTTGAAATTTTTTAGATATTTTGGGCCTGAAACGTAAGTTCGTCAAAGTTGCTCATTTTCACCAAAAGAGCTATCATATAAACACCGCTCAGGAGCTGTTAAATAACGTGAATGTCGTCGAAACCAAAGCCCAATCATTACAATGGAAGCGACCAGAAGAGCCACTATAAACCCGGGTAAATATGAAATTTTCGCTCCCTGTTTTCTTCGATTACAATGGCATGGTTCATCATGAGTTAATGTCGGAAGGTTTCAGGATATAGGAATATTGCCTTGAAATTATACGTCGGGAGGTAATACGAAGAAAACATTCAGATTTATGGTAAACAACTCATGGCTGGTTTTTTTTATTTTTATTTTATTTGGTTCGCGCATGTTCTAGAGTTACGCTCTTATGGTGTTTGTCACTCAACCTGGACGCAGCATATGGTTTGTGTCGAAGATGTTCGTTCACTACTCTCCGGGGGTCGTTTTCCTAGATAGCATTCGAGAGATTCGACTGAATTTGTCGCGTTGGTTGTAGTTCACAGTAACTTTTTTTGTTTCCATGTCATTAAAGTGTTATATTGGAAATGCACACACAGAGTATTATTTTTGTTGTATAACGATAATGCACATGCTCACTCATCCTGTCATTTTTGTGCCCAAAAGGGTAACATTATGGACATGAACTTGGCCCGTGACTTGCGACTTTTTCTCTTCCCCAAACTGAAAAGACCGAGATTTGTCACAATTGAGGAAATAAAGACCGTATCACCGAAGAACTCAATGCTTTACAAAAAGTCGATATCAGAAGTTTCGAACATTGAAAGAAGAGCTAGCAGAAGTATATTATACCTGAGGGGGAGTACTTTGAGGGAGACGGAATAGATATTGATGAATAAATAAATATTTTTGGAAAGAAATTAAAGTCACGGTATTTCTTGAACACATAATGCAAATAATTTTTTCAATGTTCCATGGATCGGTCCAAGGTACTCCACACATCAACCCACCTTACCACACTAACGGTGCATGTTAAGACCTCTTTCATTTTTATATTATGGATGGAAGTTTATTCTAGAGAAAATCAGTATGGGCACAAAAAGTGTGACTGTGTTGATAAATATTTCTGAAGAATCTTGAATGGGTTAAGCGAGCAACCCATTACTTGATCTACTCTAAGATGACAAGGAAATTGCTTATATTTGGTATCATCTGCGGTTATTGACTTGTTTACAAAATTTACCAGAAAATCTTCACACATCTTTGCTATAAAAATGGGGCAAATTTGTAGAAATATTCAGTATTACCTCTGGTGATTTACTGATGAGTAAAGTTAAGTTTTACTAGTGGTATCAGCTTATGTCCGGGAATACCGTAAAGCCTTTTGGCATGGAATTCTCTTTCACGTTTCAAATATGAAACATAGAGAAAAAATTTGCTCTGCATATGTTAAATTTCGAAATAGCAGTGATTGGAAGTCCTAAAGGTGGTGAAATGGCTCTGTATCATTGAAATTTTCCTATATATACGATTACTCGAAATGGAGACTTTATTTTACGGCTGAGATCACGCAATTTACCATGAGATTCATACACTAAAGGAAAATATCAGAGTCATTACTCAAGAATGTTTTTAAATAATGCCAAAGCAGATATTTGGTAGTAGTTGTGTCCCATTAATAATCTCAAAGATAAAAAAACATAAATAACAATATTAAAATCGTTGATAAGAACGTTAGGCTTTTCCATTGATTTAAAATTAGTTGTTGTAAAGCCTTATAAAGAGATTGTTTTTAATAATTTACTTCATGGTCTATAATGTTGTCTCTATTAAAAAAAATTTCACCGAGATACTTTTCAAACTTGATATTGTGATAGCGTTTAGCTCTAGTGGGTCTCGCCAAATATTGAGGAAGAAGCTTTGAATAGTGGCTAATGAGCCAAAGTACTTTTATGTGGCATATCGGCACTCAGCTGTTTTTGAGGGAAATGTCCAATACCATCTAGAGTAAAGAACGATAATGTTGCTGTTAATTCCGAAGCACTAAAATTAGCTAAGGTTGGTTGGTTAGATGAGAAAAAATAATCTGATTTGGTTCAGAAGACTGGTTCAAAAAACAGTCAAATTTGATTTATTTTTTTTTGTTTTTAGTTTTTGATTCATTTTTTTTGTTCTTATTCTATTCTTATTTACTGGACAAACATTTTTAAATCGAACTCAAAATACCTTAATATTCAATGGGTCGTACTGGCACTCTTATTCTAACTATATTTCTTAATTAATAATGGCTTTCAGCTTAAACTTATATATTCTATTTTTGCATTTATGTACATTTTGAAATTAGACTTTTTAGGAAATTTTTTTTTAACATCCCTAGATTCATGCGTTTGTGTTTGTTTTATTTCACCTCACTTAAGCTGCTTAATTCTAATCTAATCAAGTTGGCTAGAATTCGTGTGATTCATTCCAAGTGGTCACCTTCCTGATTACTTTTTTTAGCAGCTGGACTTCGCCATCCCGCTCACTGTGAATGCCCGAAACCTCGACAAGGCTAACAGGCCTCAGTCACTTTTCAGGCTCACCTAAGCATGATGACGCGTATAGCCTCCAAAAGATTCCCTAGCTAACCCTAATCTAACTTAGGAACTAAGAAGTGAGGAGGATCTCCCTGTAGAAACACACCACTCTGGGCAGCGCTTCACCCGACAACCATCAATAATCGGCGCTCTGTTTAACAACATCGGCGAGCAACGTATAAGCTCACGAGCACTGTCAACGACGCCTATTTTGCACTAACATTTCGGAATCTACATGGAAAAATGTTTCTAGAGGAATAAATCCCAATCGTACTGTGCGAATTGGGGTAGTAAGCCCCGGAGATCAGGTTGTCGTCAGTCATGTGCTTTCGGGACATTTTAGCAAGAAAATTATCGATTCTGGGCCTGCTCCGTCGAACAGGATAATGTTTAATGAACTGGGACTCTAGCGTTCTGTACATTCTAAGACAGACCCTAATGCACTGTGTCTCGAATACACGAATCTTTGTCATATAAGATGACACTAAACCACAGCCGACAACCATACGCGATGATGGGCTTTATAAGTGCCATGTAGCTTAAGATTTTTACCCTATGTGGATGTTGAATGCTGAAGCCTTAACTTCAGCAAGACAAGCATCCATATGCCTACTGAAATGTAGTTACAGATCAGGCCAGATACCAATTGGGTTTCTCACCGCTAATGGTTGTCCATGTTGCCGGATGGTCGCGTATTTCCTCCATTTCTTCCTGGTATCCGTTGAGGTCCTATTCAATGGAAAACAGTGTGGTTCCCGGCTTTTGGAGGTCAATTTTTAACTTCCGAAAATAATATCTCTTAACATGGAAGAAGTTACATTCCAGCATTGTACGTCTCGACCAAACGGTGTCGAAGGCCTTTTTAAAATCGACCAGCTAAGCCACAAGTCGGAAACCAGTTTTGACACAGCGTAAATAGTATCATGCCTGGCCTTAAAACCAAACTGGTTGTCCGATATTCTTTTCTTTTTCTCGACCCATATGAGTAGCGCTCTTTTTACTACCTTTTCATAAACCTTGCTAGCACTCGAAACCAAACTAATTGATTAGAGATAGGCAAGGTTTGATCTGTCTCTATCCCGTTTAGGGATAGGATGAGTGTACATAACTTTATGCCTTGGGTGTGCATAACCTCTAATGGTGTTGGTGTGTCGATGAGAATCTAAGGACGTATGACGGTTCGGATATACGTGGACATTTGGCATCTTGCAAATGCGATAAATTTTGAATGGGAAGAATCTATTTCCGACGTTACCTTTCTGAAACACTGCCAAAGCTGGAAAAAAATTAGCTAGAATATCATGGGTTCGTAGTAGTGAAGTAGCCTGCTCAATCTCCAGATTTAAACGTAATAGAACAACTTTGGGACACATAGTCTAAGTATGGTGCGGCGGCTGAAACACAGACGAATCATAGTCCAGTGCAACTTGAGTGACATAATATTACACAAGAAGCATAAACTCTTCCCCTAAGGGAGGCATCAAAATAAGTTAATTCTGCATGAATTCTTAAAGCAAGTTAGACTCACAAAATTGATCACATGTCGTTCGTATGCACATATGTATCTCCGTATATAGCCGCTATCGGCTTTAAACTCTTTTACGCATTAAATATCATCAGGTGTAAGATCCCAAACAAACAAGACTAACAAAACTCGAGTCAGACCTAAATGCCAACATTCGCCTCTTTTGTTTTTCCGTAAATAATTTGCTAAGTCACCTCTCTAACGTTCAGTAACCAAAAGAAACTCCCACGACTCAGCGGGGCTTCAGTAGTGCGAAGAGTCATGATGAGATTCCGCTCGCCAAGCCCACGTAACTGCAAACAATATTTAAAATATTTAAGAACTAATCTACCCACTCCTTAATTTCATTAGCAACTTTCGCAATTCGTTTCCACTCTAATCATTTATTTAATTCTTGAAGTGGCCAACATTATGTCTAATTAAGTTTCGAAAATTTCCTCGAGGCTCTCCGAGCTTGTTCACCTCGCTCCCTGCTGCGAAATTGATTTTTGGACTTTCCTCTCGTTGCCGGTAACTACACCAAGAGTTCTTGTTTAAATAACAATTTCGCAGTGGAAATTCCACTTTACCATCCGCGGGCACAATTGGCCGAACGCAACTTTGCCCTCTAGTTTTCTTAATTCAATTCAATTCTACTTAATCTATCATTCAGCATTTCATTCACCGAACAGTTTTAAATATGTAAGTTCCACAATAATGAAAAAAGGAGCATGAAGCTCATAGCTCATTTATTTTGCACACACTACACAATGTTGCTGTACAAAAAATGAACAAAATTCAAAATATTGCATATTAAAAATGGAGGCACCATCAAACTGACATCCACACTCGCTGTCAGATTAAGGGCATCGCTAGCACAGAACACAGCCAAGTGAGTCCATTGTCCCCATTCCGCTACTGACGCGCAGCACCATACGTATCTGACACAAAAGTAATTTTCGCATCCTTTGGCTGAAAAAGGATTGTGAGGAAAAAATGTAAATAACCAGATACTCGCTATCTCCGAATATGTCTGATGGATGTGCTTGCTCGTACTCGTACTCCACGAGCACATGAAGTGCGAATGTATGGTATAGTCGGGTTGCCATTCCAATTTTATTTTTATTTTTCCGAGCATAAATGGCAGTCATTCAAGTTCAATGAGACCGAAATAATTGATTTATGGTTGTTTTGCAAATCTCATGCTTCATACACGTCTCGCGCTTCCATTCGGGCCCACACTGATTCCTGCTTTCGACACGCTACTGCATCAAAAGCGCCTGGAGTCGCATCTGTGCGTGGGAAATATAAGCAGATTACTCTTAACTCATGCGAAAAAGGCTAGTCGTAAAAAAATAAAAATAAAAATTCGAAAACTTGGCAGAAATACAAATTCGAAAAAGGAAAACCGTCAACCGAATTCAATACGAACATTTGGGGAATTTTTCGTTTGAACACAATTCGTTTGAATAAGAACGGCGCTCAACTGTGCTCGCCGAGCAACCAGGTGTAGTAAATCAGGCGAACTGTTGTCAGACATTTCGGGTGCTGTTGGCGTAGATTAAATTTATGTCTTTAAGTTTATTTTCCTTTTTTTTTCTGTTGCTGTGCTTTTATTATTGCCCAATGAATGCAGAAAAGGTGGAAGGAACACCTCTTCATGGTAAAGTGAGCATGGATAGGACGACGTGTGGGATTGAAAATTTCTTTACATTTATGGGGCAACGTCTAAAGTAAATCAGCGATGACGGGTGAATGAATAGGTAACATAAGGTGGAATAAGATTGGAATATTTACCGTTACCTCGTATTTCCTGAAGAATAGGCTGAAGACGTAAACCGATTTATTTTATCCATAGAAATATTACTGATTCCTTTTGACTGTCGAACCTTAATGCGAAATTCAGGACGGCATAAGGACTATATGACCTTCAAGCATAAATGACAAATTGCAGCACACTTCTCTGATGCTTGTGGGTTTGATTGAAACTATCTATTTTTCCATTTCAAACCTTTAAAAAATGAACACGAGCGTATTTAAAGTCAGTTGATGATTCTAAAGCTGGTAGGTTGCTGATGAAAAGTTGATCATTTAAACATTAGGCAAATATAAGTCTAATAAAGCTTATCCGAAGTTGGTACCTTCATCTCTTCACAAGATACACGAGACGAAAAATATGAGTTTGCATCTGAATGCTAGTTTTTTTTTTTAAGAAGTAACAATCAGAGCTCCGATTTCCGGCATTCGGAGAAAAAGGTAGAAAGCCAATGCTCGGCTGCTTGTTTGGTCAACTTTGAAAGGGCCTAAAGTTCAAAATGAACTTCCAAAAGTCGGATACGATAGGCTTTAGGATTACATTGTGTAGGTTTACATAAATAAATCCTGTTTCAATTTTTATAGATTTTTTTTTTGACAGTTAAAAAACAAAACCCTTAAAAAATCACATATTATAAGGGATATGAGGAAGAACTGGAGATAATTCGCTATAATTGGACAACATGGACAGACATAAGAGGTGGGAAACATCTTGATACTTGGCTAGACATATAGGTGGTCAAATTGTTTTAGCTAAGACAGACATCCTTGAAATGGAAGCTGTTTCATAGGAGTCAACTTGGTCAGAGCATTCTTAAGGCCCATCATCGCCTAGAGTGTTCATTGTGGTTATCTAGCCTGTAGATATATAGGCCTATCCTGTGTTCGAGAGCCAGTGCCTTAGAGTCTGTCTCAAAATTTGGAGAGCGCCAGAGTCTAATTCACTACCCTAATACGAGTAATGACAATTTTCTTATTAAAATGACTTGAAACCATATTGCAAGAGTTATGACTAGCGACAATAAGTTGATCTTCGAGGCTTAGTACCCTAGTTATAGATGCCACAAGAGCACACTTAGAGGCGATTCCCCATACTGAGTTCAAAAGAGTAGTGATTTTTGACTCGACGCCCACACGGGCACTTTATTAGCTTAATACAGTCTTGTGAACATCGTGGTTGAGTTAACATCGGTTCAACATAGTGAATTCTTAAAATGTCAAAGACCTGTGCTAAATGCAAACAAATCATAAAACGTTCCCATAATATCATCGAGTGCGGATATCTCTGCGGTCAAATTTTCCATAAAGATTGCGTCGAAATCGCAGAAAACGACTATAATGCATTAACTAATCCGAGTATTTTCTGGAAGTGTACTTCGTGTGCAAGTGTTAATTTCTCTTCCTTTCTAAAAAGTTTAAACGCTGTCATCAATACAGTTAGTGAGATGAAAATTGAACTCTCAGAGCTCAAAACACTATTGAATAACAATTCTCCTCCGCGTAAGGCCGCAAAGAAAAATGTAACATGTTCAATTAGGGAAGATCTGTCCCTCTCTTCAGGACTTTCTAATGGTTCCAATCACCCTAAGTTGGTACAACCTTCAGCATCTCTTCAGAACCTGGAAACTGCTTCATCACTATCTTGCTCATCATTACCTTCATTATCAAATATTAGTAAAAGTTTCAGTAATTCGCCCATCGTGAATAATTCGAAATCTAATCCTGCAAATAGTTATGAAAGTGATTCAGGATGGAAAATTATTCAAAATAAACTCCCAAAAAGTAATTCTAAGCCTAGAAAGATTATTGGTTCCGACAAAGCATCATCCCTTCATGCTCTACCAGACTACAAGTGGGTTCATCTGTCCAGATTCCACATAAACACCACAACAGAAGATGTCATCAATCATATATCGCGAAAAACAAATATACCTGCAGATCAGTTTAAATGTTTCATGCTAACGAAGAGAAATGCCGATATATCTACTCTTAAATTTGTTACATTCAAACTAAGCGTTCCGTCTGCTAATTTGTCTGACGTAATGAACTCTTCAGCATGGGGCTCTTATGTGCAAGTAAAAATGTTTATTTCTCATGGAAAAAAAGAGAATCCTATCGCCACCACACTTACATCCCCACCGCCACCACCTAATATCATACCATCATCATTATCTTCAGCTCCACAACAAATACCACAAATACACCAGCTAACGCCCCTACCACCACCCCCTCCACCGCAAGGCCAGTGACAACCAACTCTACCAGCCCATAACAACTCTTCACGCGACAACAACAACATCTCTGAATTTCTCATATTCTATCACAATGTTGGTGGATTAAGAACAAAAATGCACAATATTCTTCTCTTCTCCTCTTCTCAACAATTCGACATTTATGCACTAACCGAAACATGGCTCTCTGAAAATCATTTTTAATCAGAAATGTTCGACAATCAACTATTTAATGTTTTCCGTAACGATCGATGTCCACTAACAACTGGGAAAGGAAAAGGCGGAGGTGTAATGCTAGCCATTCGATCATCATTTCCGTGTTTTCAATTGGATTTGCCGTCATCATCTACCACTTTGCATTCGCAGTTTGATATCGACCAGCTGATAGTACGTGTTAGTATTGATAATGTTCATGAGGTTTATTTTATATTAAGTTATATTCCACCTAAAAGTTCTCTTGAATTATATAAAATTCATATAGACAATTGTATACCAGTTTTGAACAGTCTTAAAGAAAATCAACATATTATTATTTTAGGAGATTTCAATTTGCCTTATATCAAATGGTTACAGGATCCAGATGACAGTAATAGTTTGATTCCTTTCAATATCAATAGTGAAAATGAGAGTATTGTTGTTGACACTTTCTCTGAATTTGGTCTTAATCAGATAAATTGTTATCCTAATAAACTAAATCGTTTCCTTGACCTGGTTTTCATAGATAAAGAGTTAAATGTGAGCATCGACAGCCCTAAGCCACCTCCCTTGCCAAACTCTGATAACCATATCGTGCTTTGTTTACTCTTTTAATTCTACAAATATCTAAAACAAACTTCGGACCTAAATTGTAAATATAATTTAAAAAAATGTAATTTTAATGAAATATCGAAGTTTATAAATACACTTGATTGGATGCCTGTTTTGAACAGTAAAAAAATTGAAGTTGCGTATGGTACCTTTACCGACGCAATAAACGAGGCAATTGATTTATATACTCCGAAGTTTATCCCGAAATCATCCTCAAAACCTCTTTGGTTTAACAGGAAACTAATCAATATAAATAATCAAAAAAACAAAGCTTATAAATTGGCTCGCAAATCGAACAACGATTGTATTCTCTATAATAGATACCTTTTGTTACAAAGGGAATTCGATTTTCTAAACAAATTTTTGTATAGGCAATACGTTTTTAGTATGGAATCAAAACTTAAAACTAATAGTAAGTGTTTCTGGATGTTCATAAACAATAAAAAACGATCTACTGGTATTCCAAATTAGGTTCATTATCTAGGTGATACTTCAAGTGAACCTTCAAAAATTTGTAATCTCTTTGCTAAATTTTTTCGTTCAGTATTCAAACCTTCGTGTCCAGGTACCACATCATATGTGGATAATTCACTAGAGCAAATCAACATTGGGGATCTGCGAATCAGTAGAAGTGAAATTTTAGAAGAATTAAAAAAAACTGAAAGAAGACACACAAACAGGGTTCGATGGTCTTGCTCCCATTATTCTAAAGAAATGCGCTAGTGCCTTTGCAGTTCCACTGGAAGCTATCTTCAATCGCTCTCTCCGAGAAGGTAATTTTCTGACGGTTTGGAAGTGTTCTTTTTTAACCCCTATTTTTAAGTCGGGGTCAAAAAACCTGGTAACGAACTATCGACCTATTTGCAAAATATCGGCGATTCCAAAACTGTTCGAAAAAATTGTCTATAATAAACTCATATTTCTTTTAAAGGAAGTCATTTCCCCATTGCAACATGGTTTTATAGGTGGAAGATCAACGACAACTAACCTTACCGCATTTAGCAATTATGTATTATGTTCCCTAGAACAAGGTTATCAATGTGACGCAGTTTATACAGATTTTTCAAAGGCGTTTGACAGAGTAGATCACTCCATCTTAGTTGCCAAGTTAAAAAGAGTAGGTTTTCACTCTAATTTCTTGAAGTGGTTAAAATCTTACCTTGCTGGCAGAGTTCAACACGTTCGAATTAATAACGTTCTTTCGGATCCCATCAATGTGACCTCCGGTGTCCCCCAAGGTAGTCATTCAGGACCACTTCTATTTCTAATTTTTATAAACGACATTCCAAAATTTTTTACAAATAGTCTTTGCTTAATGTACGCTGACGATCTGAAACTGTTTTTAAGCATTAAATCCATTCAAGATTGCTTTAACCTACAGAAAGATCTATCCAATCTATCTGTTTGGTGTAATAAAAATGACCTTCACCTAAATGTTTCAAAGTGCCACAGTCTAACTTTTTCCCGTAGTGCTTCACCGATTGCCTTTGAGTATAATATAGGGGGAACTTCATTATGTAAATTAAATGAAAAGAAAGATCTTGGTGTTATTTTTGATGTCAAGTTTAGTTTTTCAAGTCACATTGACTATATTGTTGCTAAAGCGAGCTCAATGCTGGGGTTTATCTACAGAAATTCCAAAGACTTTTCAGACCCTTTTACTATAAGATCACTATATTTCGCATATGTCAGAACGGTGTTAGAATACTGTTGTACTATTTGGAACCCAATATATGCGGTTCATTCTATGAGAATCGAAAGAATACAGAGACGTTTTACGAGAATAGCTATCAGATTGCTACATTGGAATATCGATATGCCCACGTATAATTCAAGGTGTTTATTACTAGGCATTCAAGTTTTGGAAACTCGACGTAAATATTTCGAAGTAATGTTTGTGAGAGATGTTATTAATTATAAAATCATTTGTCCCGATTTGCTTTCCATGTTGAGTATTTACGTTCCTAGCCGTGATCTCAGACAATGTAGAATGTTCCACGTTCCTGCACATAGAGTAAAGTATGGTTATAATGAGCCCATAACTCGCTGCTTAAGACAGGCAAACTCAGTATGTAGCGTCCTTGATTTCAATATGTACCTAAGTAGGGATTGCTTTAAGAAAGAATTATTATCCTTATTATCTCTACTGAACACTGGTGGTTAGTTATTAAGTTATTAAGTTTATTGTTAAGTCTATTAAGTTATTATTCTAATTATTATTCAATTTGTTATTAAGTAGTCTATAAGAGACCTTGTGCTCTGTTTGATGAAATAAATAAATAAAATAAATTAAGCAACAACTAGGTGACAGAATGGCAACGATTAAGGGGAGAGCAAACTTTATGATGTCGAGATCGAAAAGATTGGTGTTAGCTTTGGGCAGCATTCTGGACATTGGTTCGTGGTAGCCATAACTTGTGCGATGAGTGTTTATACGTAAAAGGGGCATGGACCGAAGGTTACGTGGGTTGGTGTTAAGGGGAATCATGTGCAATAATGTGGGGCTTGCAATGTTACCGCTGAGAAGGTCGCGAATAAAAAAAATATATGCAACATCGCGTCGTTCTTTAAGGGGTTGGAGGTTGATTAATTTTTTTTGACACCAAGGTCTGATTGGAGAGAGCACGAGTCAACAAGGGAAGATATGTGTTTAACTATTTTCATATCATCAGCATGTAAGGAGAGCTGAGAGTTCAGAATAATCGTTAGAATAAATATCAATGGGCCGAGATCACTACCTTGTGGGACACCGGAGGTTTCATTTATTGGATCAGAGATATAAGATCTGAAAATAACTTTATACTGACGATTTTCTATTATAGATAAGATTTGGTCCATTAGATCAAGGGCAGTGAGTTTGAGAAGAATAATTTTGTCAAAGGCCTCCCTGAAATCAATGGCAACAACGTCTACTTATTTGCCGGCTTCAAGTGCATACAAAGATTGTGAAACAAACTCGATTAGATTGGTGGTTGTCGATCGACCTTTTACGAACCCGTGTGGGTTAGGGGAAAATATGGGCTTGCAGTGAAAGAATAGTGCGTCGTTAACGATGCTCTCGAAAAGTTTGGGTATGTATTAGAACTTGGCAGTGGGACGATAGTTGGACACATCATTTTACAGTCCTTTTTTGTGGAAATAAAGCGGTAAGGGGTGAAATAAAATAGTTCGCGCACGTTTTTAAAACTATGGCAGACAGACAGTCGGGACCGGGAGAGTAGTCATCCTTTAAGTTGCGCATTTTTTCGGTGATTAGGTCGGGAGCTACATATGTTCAGTGAGACAAGGGATGTCTGTGGGCAGTCTTTCAAATATCGAAAATAACCGTGATCGGGTTGAAGATCCTGGTGGGTGAATGATTCGTAGGAAGAGTTATTGAGAAAATTGAATGTAGCGGGGTAGTCATCGGCTTTTCATTATGCATTGAAGAAGTGGAAGAAACCATTGAGGTCCGAGATAAGGGATGATTGCATTCGATTTAGGTATCGGAGGTGGAGCGATTCACATAGCTGTGCAAATTTAGTGTAAGACTGCATGTAATTAGAAAGGTCAGCTGCAGAGGAGGATCTAAGATAGGCGTGCCAATTTTTGTTTCTTTTATTGCGTAAAGAGCGTAGTTCCTTGGTATACCCGGCGGAGATGAAGTTCAATTTTTTTTCGGTAACAACGCACTTTACGGCATCAAATGAGCAATCAGGGAGAGTTTTCTGTCCATGTTACTATGTTGCAGAGGGGCGGAGCCAGAGAAATGATCTGAGGAAAGAATTTCTTTGCCTCAGGAGCGGTTAACGGTGATATAATGGGTCTCATCGTCGGATTGAACCCATTTTAGGTGCGGAAAATGTAGTCGTCACAGATGATGATAACGTCATTCTGTTCGGCGATATCAAATATGGAATCGACAAAATCAACTGGGCTGTATGGGTCTTAAGTAAAAGTAGTCAAGATAAACTTTCCCTTTAAGGAGACTTATTGACACACTGGTGAAATTGATGTCAACGGAATTTTGGGATTTTAAGGGCAAGAGACCATAGCGGCTGTGGATTGCTAAAAGCACTCCGCGACCATCCGGATCGGCAGAGTTGTCGTGTCCATCGGCTGATAGGGGACCGGGATTTCGCCGCTGTTGAAGAGTTAAAAAAAAACAGGATCTATTGGAGTCTTGAATAAGTTCGCGCTGGTTAAAATTAAAGCCGTCGTGTTTCAACGGCTCGAAGTTTGTTTTTGGCTAGCTACAACGTTTGCTCATCTTTTGAATTATAAGCTGGAAAAAACGCCTCTTTTGAATGAGTTTTTGGTTTCCTCGAAAGATCGCCGCTCAGCCAGGCAATGCGTCTTCGATCGAAACAGGAAGGAGCAGTATCTTAAGAGTACAGTGGCTGGGGTATGACATTTTAGGACTTTCGCGGATTTTAACAACATGAGCCTGGGCATTTTAATTAAGCACAACTTTCTTGTGGGGGCAGTTTGTCTTTCCTCAGATGTATTAATTTCTGATAGTAGCGATCTCCCGTGATGATTTCGTTCGGTTTTGGCAGCTCATATTAGACTATACCTTGCTGATCCCATCAAATGCGGAACAAAATTTTCGAACCATAGATATTACTCGGTGGCGCATGGTCTCGCTTACCAGAGGATCGTTAACGCTTATTGCCAACCACGTTACGATGAAAAAAAAAAAAACTTTTCCTTTCTGTTACAAAAGTAGCAGTTCACACGTGAAAAAATGCCATTCGCTGTCTCGCGGCTTGAACTAGCACAGCACTCAATATTCTTGCTTCTCAATCATTCCTAATACTGTCAAACGATTTGGATCTGCTTTCATTTTCATTATTTATTTCCAAGAACTGTCTTGGGCACTGGACAAAAATGTGTAAAACTAGCTTAAATATCTTAACTAACTTAGATCTTATGGTAAAGTTGTAATAATTAAAATAAATGAACATTTAAGCTGAAGAAATGCTTTCAAATGTTCCGAAACTCATGTGTCTTCTACTGGATCATGCAAGTTCAGCTAGCGTCTCACATCAATGCCTCCAATTCTTCGCCTTAAATTGTTTTTGGTGCGGCAGAGCATCCTTTATCGTCAATATCAGAATCGTTATGTCGTATGTGCAAAATTTCCAATATAACACCTAAATGACATGAAAACAAAAACAAAATACTGTGAACTACAACCAACGCGACAAATTCAGTCGAACCTCTCGAATCATCTTTGACACAAACCATCTGCCCCCCTCCAGGTTATGTGATAAACACGATAAGACATAACAATCTCTGCATATCCAAGAGCATGCTCTATATAAGTCTTAAAAGTGTTTCTTTTTTTTAATAAAATAGTGCTACGAAATACTACAAAGTCGAAATCACACAAAATTTAACCTGATTAAAACTATGATAAAAAGTTGTTTAAAAAGTGAACTAACATACGATGAAGTTAAAGCATCTTAAATTATATCCATGTTGTTCTGGTATATCATCTGTTGCAAAACAGCGAGAACTTTTTCTAGGTCCCAATATCAAGTCACCCACTATACATATGTATACTTGCACCAAACTTCAATTTTTTTTCTATAAATTCGCCTAAGGTCGAATTAAATTCGGAAACACTAATTTTATCTTAACGGTCGACATTAATATTATTCCAATTTTCGTTATCGTACTTTATTTTATTCATTATTATTCACGTTTCATGTTTAATTGATTCCGAATTAATTTTAATTGGTTTTAGACTTTTGTTTATAAATATGGTTGCACCACCTGCATGCCTCGGGTGTGGGGAAAAAAAACTAGCCGTTTAGCACGTTTTCAGTCGTAACATGTGTTTAAGCATTAAAAATTAATTTTATATATAGGCCATGTTTAGATATGTACGGCATATTGCATTTAATTGCTGATATTCTATTCTTTTTATTTTTAATTTCAAGTTTATTAAGGTACGCTGGGTGTAATTTGCTTGAGGTCGAGTGATACACATCAAGCCCCATATTCAATTTTTCATTTGCACAACTACAGGGTATAAAGCTCATTATTTCTATCCTTTTGCAATCATGGGTTCTTCGGTTGCTCAGACACTGTGGGCACGTGTCTTATATTTTGCTATATTCGGTTGATTTATGACGGAATCTTTTGCATTTAAAAAGGATAATCATAAGCGCTACACAATGACATAGAAATACTGTAGAACGCTTCCATTCATAGTTAAGTACTCCCATTTCAATATTTTTTTAAGTTAGTCAACGTCGTGTTTTATAGTTTGTTTTCTTGTTGAAATTTTTCACTAAATTTAATTCACAACATGCAATTATTTTATTTTGTTTACTGATTTTTTTCACTCGTTTAATTATCATCAGTTTTGAACTTCATATTTGATAAAAAAGGTTTTAGTTTTATTTTAGCTGGCACTTTTATTTCATAATCTTTTCCCACATTTGCTTCAATTATTATTTTATTTTATTCTTTTCAATTGCTCATGCCCCTTCTACAATTATTGTAGAAATTCAAAATGAGAGCTTTTAATTTCGATATTTTTAAATCATTTGGGTCCACTTTCCTATTCAGGTTTTTTATTTTATTTAACCATTGGGTTAATAATAAGTGGTAGTTCTTTTTTTCAATTCATATTCCAATTCATATTCCGATTTTGAAATCCTTGTATCAATCACATACGTCCAACGAAATTATCATTCTAGACTGCAGATGTGTAGTATAAGGTTTGCCATTTTATAATATGGATCGCTTAATAGTAATTGAGTGTGTACAATTGTGAAAATGCGCATTACGAGGAGGTTATAGTCGATAAAATGGTCCATCTGAGCGCACTATATGCAAGACCTATCCATCATCGAAGTGCACGCTCTGTGTGGCTGCCACTGGTGAAAACGTTGAAGTGGATCCAAATCTACCAATTTCACGGCGAGCTGAGCATGTGGGATTGTCTTACGTCACATTGATTGGGTGCTTGAACATCAGCCTTTGGATGACGATATTTCACACCATTTTTGTGCTTATCTATGGGTTTCGGGCTGTTTTTCTTTTCCATCTAATACGAGCTTTTAAAGGTTCCTAGTGTCATGTTTGTCAATAAATCGGGGGCACAGTCTAGTTATTCTACTAGATGACCAAGATTCGACGTGTAGAGCTACAGTGACAGATATCATTTCGAAATGTGACAGATATCATATTCAAATAAAAATTAATAATAGGCCAGCCACGTACTCGTATATATTTTCATCCAATCACCATAAATGGCAGGTTTGTTGTGCTGGTTTTTCAGACACCCTCTATAAATAGGCCTTGATTTTTTCAACCTACCTTACGAGTATATAGCGTGTTGCCGAGCGAGTTACCAAAAAAACAAGAAATGGAAATGGTCGAGAAAATGACATTGTAAAAAATGCATTAAAAATATCAGACTGGAAACCTGGTAGTAAAACCGGAGTCGATAATAAAAATATCAAAATCGCCTCTGTAGTGAGGATAACCATATATAACAGCCAAAATGCTTAGCCATCTGCTAAATACGGTCAAGTGATTTCACTCTTGAAATTGCAACCATCATAGAGGTCTTACTTAGGCTGCCACAGAAGAAGTGAAGCCACTTGATAAGTCTTCCATTCATGGAGGAGTCACATGAACTTCTCCCTTGTTTAAATCAACGCATAAAGCCTTGAAACCATTTGTATACGTGGATGATATTAATGTGAGCGGAAACAGGCAACAGTGCGAAATGTTCAAAACTTGCGTTTTAAGAATATACTATCTTGTTGCCCGTTAGAATTTACTATATCCTTCTCAATCGTTTGACATAGCCATGGTGTCAAATAGAATGCTAGTATATGAAAATATACGACTCATAAAAAAGCCAGCGCCGAAGCTTGTCTCAAGCAACTACAATTTGTTGACTGACTATAATTGATTTTCTCATAGGCAAAATTAACCCCCTGAATATTGACAGCTTGAAAAATGTCCACACAATTATATTATTCAAAGAAATACAGTTTGAAAATGTTTGAGACTTGTTCTAAAAGTATCGTTAATTTTAAAATTACGCAGGTTTTATTAGTTCAGTTGAGGTTACATTACAAATGCATTGATCGGATACCTCTTCCCTTTACAACAATGAATACCTGGGCCCAACAACTCGAACTCAGATGAAAATAAATACTTTCGACCATGGTTGGATGATCACGAATAGATCCTGCCAGTTATCGAAAAATGATTAACCCAATATTCTAAGTCTTCGCCTCGAAAGGAAAGGATATTTGGAAAGAAATAGACATGATTACATTTAAGCTCGACTACCTTAATATTAAATAGCGCATAGCACCCACCCCTTCTCTGATTAAGATAAATGATGTCGATTACGATAAAACAACGTAGACGTGAGGTGAAAAATATCTTAAGATGACGCCTTAGTTCATGGTAGATAATTATATCGCCGGTTGGGGGTAGAGGTGTCCAACAAGATGGACACTCAATAGAATTCAATTCGTTGGTTGGAGCCTTGTCGTGGATTTTATTTTTAAAACTGGCCCAAACGAAAAATTTTCGCTAGAAAATTAAAGTCCATATTTCGAGCATTACTACGATCAGATTGGCCACGTATTAGAAACATCGTTTCACCAGCTCTATGACATACGAGTAGAAAGTCGATTTGCCCTCGCCCTTCTCGTCAACATCGTTACTTTACATGATGGCGACTTTTCTGCGGACTTGGGTCTACACCCGTACAAGATCTAACTGACCCGGGACCTCTAGGTTCATGACCATAGACAACGCCGTTTGTTCACCGACTGGGCTTCACAGCGTTTGGAAGAGGACCCCAATTTCGGCCGAAAAATCATCTTTAGCGACGAGGCGAATTTTTTAAAGATTGACATTAGGTTCACCAGATATCAATGCATCCTCAAAAAGTTATCTGTTAGTGTGGATTTTGGGCCGGCAGTGTCATTCGTTCATACTTTTCCGAAAACGTTTGGTGTTGGTGAGGCGGTCACCGTCAATGGCGAGCGCTACAGAACAATGATAACCAATTTCTTATTACCCAAACTGAAGTAACATACATATATGGATCTAGACGACATGTGGTTCCAAAAGGGCGGCGCTAAGTGCTACATAGTGGATGTGACGATTGACATTCTGCATTTTTTTTCTTTTTATAATTCGTGCATGCTCAAGAGTGTACGCTCTTATGATGTTCGTCACATAACCTGGACGGGGTACAGATGGTTTGTGTCGAAGATTCACTACTCTCCGGGAGTTGTTGTCCTAGATAGGATTTGAGAGATTCGACTGAATTTGCGTTGATTGTAGTTCACAGTAACTCTTTTGTTTCCATGTCATTAAGGTGCTATACTGGAAATGCACGCACAGAGAATTTTGAAGTGATCTTATACTGCGAGTGTTGTGCCGTCATCAGCACTTTTTTGATCAACTCTCATTCACAACTGATGTTGTTGCACAGTTTTTCCGCATAGGAATTGTTCTTGACTATGGACGGACTTGAAGTACAGACCTTCGGCTCAACAGTCGATGACGATCACCATTGCACTACGACCACCCCCCGCATGAATGATTTGAGGGTAAGGTTATCTCTCGCAGATGTGACATGAATTGGCCACCAAGATCATGTGATTTGACCTCGCTACAAATGTTCTAGGCGGACGTTTCAACGATGTCATATTTTATACATAATGGCATATATGGGCCTTTCAAACAAAAAAAGAATTTCGTTAATACTTCACACACAGCTTATTTTATTCCATTTCAACATCTACCCACCTTTATTGAAAGACCCTTGATGTTCATTCCCCAATTTTGTTAATTCATTTTCAACACACAATGAGCCAAAGTACGACTTTGTGCATTTTCTGCTGGCTTCAATTCTCCTGTCAACTGTACGTTATAAATTGGTACATATGTAAGCGACAATCTTTATGTATGTCCGAAAATATTATACTCTTGATATTTCTCCTAACCTGAACGTCAAGTAAGAGGATAGAAGTTTTGCGAGATCATAGAGTCTAATGTCCTTTCCAGTTTCATAGCCTCCCTTTCTAGTCTTCGAAATAAAGACAAACCTTAATCCATTCATCAGGATTTTAAAAGCTCGTTAAGTGTCATTCATGCTCGATAAACTTTTGATAGTTTTGATAGTTAAAGTAAAACAATGGCTTTCAATTTCAAGACATTGTCCATGCCGGTTTGCCATGCCGACGAGCTTTCTCTTATCATCATTATTGATCGGGCTGAGTCACTTATGTTTTGCCGTTACCCCTACATAAGGCTTAGCCATTCGATTCTGTGCAATCCCGAAAGTGGGTGTTTCTTAGAGATTCTAGTGAATCCTTCACCATCTCCATGTCTCGTCTTTCTTTCTTAGGAGCATAAAAGAGCTTAACTGAAACTTTAGAAAGATCCTTATGAGATAATAAGATCGCAGTGGTAAAGCATCTTGAAGAAACTGGTTCGGTATAAAAACGAGCTCCATATCAACATGGTCGGACAGCCGTTAAACTCTTCCACTAAGGTGTTTGAAACCAAGTATACATCTCAATTGGTCAACCAAAATTGGGCCTCATTTACATGCCTATATAATCACAGCCTCACAGCAATTGAAGGCTTTAGACCGTCTATGACGTCGCTAATTTGTTATATGAATGCTGGATCGCCAAGATACTTTGTCATCATTTGATTTTTCCTATCATTTTTTATCATTATCATTACAACCGGCCATTTGGAACTGAGTCTGTTTGCTGGTCTCTTCCATCTCTTGTAGGTCCATTCTTATATTGTCAACCCATCTATTGAGCGGCCTTCCTGGCGGTTTATTCTTTTGACTGTTCATCCACTGTCCATTCGTTCAACGTCCTCTCCCCATCTTAGTTTTCGCGATTACTCAAGCAATGCTTGGGCCCGAAAAAGTTCCTAGAGTTCTTGATTAATGCATCAGCATGAGCAAATCCATCAGCACAAAACTCGTCACCATAACTCTCGGGGTAAAATGACACATCTGGAAGTAGCCTGGAAGGACATAATGATACCTGTTATAACGATAATATTATAGAGCCAACAACGATTAATTAATATTTGATATTTTCATTCTAGCACTATCCGTTCGAGCTTGTGTGCGGTCTGCCTCAAATCGCACCCGTTGACTCAGCTGTATCGTCGCTCGGCTATAAGGTGTATAAGGTGTCTCTCTTTGGAGATTCAATTCCACTCGAAGTCGAAGCCGTACAGGAGTTCCTAAAAATAATTCAAACAGCTTCGTATCGACTCGCTTCGATTCACGACCAAGCTATTTATTAAGTCCAACACTGAACGTAAGTGGAAAAGCCTAGCAAACTAGGAAGACTATCAATATCTTGCAATAGTAATTTTAACCAAGGATTTGAGCGAAATCGAGGCCGCTTTGATCAATTGACGCAACGAGCTCTCTGATGTGCTTAGTCTGGGCGAATGCGTATACACGTTCAACGAAGCACTTCAATAGTATCATGAACTCAAGCACAATGCAATCTTGCTTCGTGATCTAGCCTTGAAGACCACCTGCACCGAGGAGAAAGTCTCATCCGACTGTCTCGCTGTGGATGTAGCTCGCTCACGGCCCTACAACACCTTTCCATTCTTAACAGCCTTCAATGAAAAAATGCTTTAAGAAGTTTTGGAAAGTTTATTGTTTGAATTTATGCATTATACTCGTCCTTAATTATAGTAGACCTGCCTTTCCCACCATTACAAGTTGTCGAACTTGCTACGGATGATCCCCTCAACGTCGAATGTAACATGTTGCACTCGTCGTATGGCTCCACCGCATATCAAATTAGACAAGTAACTAGAAACACCCCAAAAAAATCCTAAAACCAAAACCTCTCCGAGACTCCAGTCCTTCTCACTTAAAAAGGCCTTTTGTCAAAAGTGACACGTCCGTCAAGTGATTTACTTCGTAGATTCTCCTACATCCCCAACACACAACGAAACATCCAAAAATAACCTCAATTCCTTGTAGTCCGTGTGATTATGTACGTAATCTAATTAGTTTCAAATGACAGCGACAACATGCCTTCGCGTGGCATGATCTCAACCTAGACAAAAGCCCAACGACAACAGATTTCGCACGATAGAAATAAATCACGTCCCACAACTCTCCCTTGTACTCGTATTCCCTGTGACCTTTCACACCACTTAGTGATGTCAAGAGATTGAAGCGCTAAATATAGGAATAAAACTGAAAGATACATGAGATGATCAGATACGGGCTGACATGATGGGAAATGTGGAAGATTTCATCAACGGATTAGGGAGTGTATAAGCCTTTAACGATTGCGGAGTCAATAAATCAAATGCGTTGACAAGTACCGATTTTCTTGACATCCAGCATGCCTGTTCGCACCTTGGGACCACCAGAATGGTTATTTGACCTGGCAGTCGGAGGAGTGGACGGATTCCGATGATCTGGGTGTTGATTCGTTTGACAGTACAGCATAAGGGTACTTTCAGTAATATTGGCCTTAAAAGGGATTTTCTGCGTATTGAAAGTTGGTATCCCTTGATTAAAGCTTTTGACGTACCATTTTTCAGCAACCATATGTGTGCGAATGTGTATGATAAATCCTTATAATCCGTGTGAGTGGCAACTTCTGTTCCATAGAAAACCAAAAATGAATATACATCTCCCAATCCTCTTAGCCTAATTTCCTTTTTAATTAACCTCATACACGAGAACGCATTCCCAAAAGGATATGAATGGGACTTAAAAATACTTAAAGGCTTTTCGCCGAATCGTTCCTTATGGTTATTGCCGTCTCCATTACTTGTTAATTCCATGCAAATCACCAGGCAGGACTATGATACTCATTCAAGCAATCCTGCTCCTAATTTCTATGAATTTTGATAAACAACGGGGACAAATCAATAATCCTTTGAAATCCCACTGCGTAGATACGGAAGGAGCATACAAGTGGCTCTCTGCAGTAGGCAACTTTAATTACGTTCACAGGAAGTCACATTTAGCATTTGCGTTTGATCCTTCCCCACCAAGGCCGGATGGCAAAAAGAAAAAAAATTGTTTCAATAAACTTCGAAATCAAATACGATTGAATGAAGCCTCAGCTTGCAGAACCCCGGACGTCAAGCTGTCAGATAAAAACTTGCACTTGCTCCTCTGTACCTACGAAACATGCTTAGCTACAGCTACAAGTAGACGAAGGCAAACAGGCGGAGGCGGACATAGGCTTTGTTTAGGAATTTTGCCAATTATCATGCCTCGAGACTGTTTTAATGAGCTTTCCCGTGCGTCGTATGAGCGTAAAACCAATGACAAAAAAATGTTCCCAAAGTGTCACAACCTGACGAATTACGTTGTAGCTGACAAAGTGAAGTTAATTACTGCCGTAATGTCGTCCTTTTTTTATTTTGTTTTGAAAAACAAACTTTTCCATCATAGATACGTTTTCCATACGAATGCCAAAGCGTAAAAAAGCAAGGGAACAACCCACGTTTCCCGGGTTACCACGGTATGAATACATATCGTTCACGTCCCATCTTTAGGGAAGTTAACGCCTTGTGTTCCTTTTTAATACCTTCAAAGACGAGAGTTTCTCTAATTCCGTTTCTCCTTTTTTTTTTTAATTTCTTTGAAAACAATTTAAATCACACCCACGGGTGGAAACGTCCTTAGGACTGGTACCCATAGTACTAAGCATCGATTTGATTTTCGAAACCAGCACACACACGTTAAACGAGTTATACGAGTACGTATGGTGCCTGTCATGCAACAGGTGGAGCGGGAGGTAAAATGTGATAATGTACGAGTACATTCGGATAAACTGTCAAAGGGAGCAAATCCGATATGATTGATCGTATGCTGATTATGTGTAAAAGCTGTCAAAAACAGTAAGCCGCCGCATATGGGGGATGGACCTATGAGTGACATGATGGGACGGGTGAGCTCATCATAGTAAGAACGATTGAGTTATTCAAATTAAATTGAATATACGCAACGCTTTGATAGCCATTGATGATGTTATGCCGATAATGAGGCAATTAGTATGAACCAATAGCTTAAATATGGTGCTATGCCGCGGGGTTAATCAAAATCACTTATCGTTTTATTAAATGTAATTCGAATTTGTTGTTTCATATTTCCCAGAAATATTATGGACAAGGGGAATCTTTCAAGTGCGTTCACATCATGGAGTACGACTCGAGTGAAAGGCTTTCCATAAACCCTCTATTTTATTCGTTTTTATTTTAAGTTATTTTTGTATCGTTTCTTAAGCCTTTGATGAAACAGCTGTGCACTCACCCTTAAAATTGAAATTCGAGTACTGATTCGCTTTTAGGGAGAATAATTAATTACAGAATTTAACGCAAAGGTTATGTAACTCCATTAATTACGAGCAATTTTCCCCACATTCGGCGACAGTTCTATGTCTCTTCCCTGCTCTTTATTCTACTTTATAGGAAGCTCTTATGCAAATTCTCTGTCTGTAGGCTAAACACTTGCTTTGGCTAGCACGGTATGAGTACTTTTCAGACACAAAAATTAACAATTTAAGGTCGGACCCACGAAATTTCAGGATTCCTGCTACTTTTTGAATACATCCTTTGTAGAGTGGCCTAAAAACACTTTTTCCCTGCCAGTTTGCTATATTTATAAAGAAGATGATAATGGTCAAGTGTGTGCTGCCATTTTTTATGTTGGTTTTCAATAATTTGGGCGAGAATCTAGCCATAAGTTTTCCTACTCTTGCCCGATATTAATATTAAGAGCTTCTAGAGTCTGTGGCTTATTATATAATAATAGACCTGTGATTTAGAAAAAAAAGTCAAAAGCGACCAAATTAAGACACTAAACGACCTTGAAACGTGTTCTTCAACACCCCCAGTCCCAATTCATCAATAGGGGGCAACAAAAACTTGCGGATGAGTCACAGTCACCATGTTACCAAAAGCGTCCTTTAAAAAACTGGGTCCGATTACCCCTCCGACATACGAGGTTGGTCCGATAAGTACCTAGCCTTACCGCCAGATGGCGCCAGTATCGCAAGAGCAACTTATTATCGTGTAGTACATTCTAGTAGACGGCTACTGTCGAAATTGCAGCCGGATCGGACTCATAGTTTTGTTGTGACCGTGTGTGGAAGCGGGAGTGTCCGCGGATTTTAGAAAAATCGAAAAAGAGCAATATCGGTCGGTGATTCGATTCTTGTTTTTGGAAGGGAAACCGCGCAGCGAAATCAAAGAGCGTTTGGATGCTGTGTACGGTGACTCTTCTCCTTCGATGGCGACTATCAAAATTTGGTTTAACGAGTTTCAACGTGGTCGCACGTCGGTTTTTGATGAACCACCTCCATGTGCCCCGAAAACGGCTACCTCGGAGGATAACGTGACAAAAATCAACGATCTCGTATTGGCAAACCGCCGATTGAAGGTGCGCGAGATAGCTGAGACAGTAGGCATTTCAAAAGATCACCAGGGTCATATTCTGCATGAAATTTTGGGCATGAGAAAGCTGTCGGCGCGATGGGTGCCGCGTTTGCTCACTCCGGACAACAAGCGCAACCGTGAGACCACTTCGAAGGAGTGTTTGACGCTGTTTAAGCGCAATCCGAAGAGTTTCTGCGTCGTTTCGTGACAGTCGACGAAACGTGGATCGACTGGTACACACCAGAGACGAAGCAACAGCCGAAACAGTGGACTTTACCCGTCGAACGTGCTCCGAAGAAGGCGAAGACTGTCACATCGTCCGGAAAAGTGATGGCCACTGTTTTCTGGGATTCACAAGGTGTGATCCACATCGACTACCTGGAGAAGGGCAAAACGGTCACAGGGCTGTACTATGCCAAATTATTGGGCCGATTCGACGCCGAATTGAAGAAAAAACGGCCCCAATTGGCGAAGAAAAAAGTGCTCTTCCACCATGATAACGCACCGGCTCACACCTCCGCCCTCGCCACGGCAAAATTAGTCGAATTGGCCTACGAACTGCTACCCCATCCACAGTATTCTCCAGATTTGGCGCCATGCGACTCATTTTTGTTTCCAAACTTGAAAAAGTCACTCGCCGGGTAGAAATTTCAGTCGAATGGGGAGGTCATCGCCGCCACGGAGGCCTACTTTGCAGACCTCGAGAAAACGTATTTTTCAGACGGGTTAAAAAAGTTGGAGCATCGCTGGGTCAAGTGTATCGAGCTAAAAGGAGACTATATTGAAAAATAAATGGCCATTTCTCCAAAATTTTTGTTTTTCTTTTGTAGGCTAAGTACTTATTGGACCAATCGTAAATGGCGTACCGTGTACTGACTGATTGTATTCGGAAATAGACCCCTCCCGCCCATGATGAATTTCAACCGAAAGTCATTCGATCGATCTTGAGCTTCAGTAAAGCGTGCACCCAGCTTAGAATAGTATTCACGACTATTTTGCAATTTTTGGGACTATAGATTTCCATGTAGAGCTGCCAATCATCGAGTAAGTAAAGGTAGCAATCTATCGGCTTAAGAAAAACAAGCCCACAGAAATCGACCGATACCATCAGAATTAATCAAATATGCCGGAGATTAATTAACGAAGAAGTTACATGAGCGTAGAACTCCACAATTGGTGATTGGTGCTAGAATACGTAATGAAATTCTCTGGTTGGGGAATAACAACTCTTTTAGTTTATGGTGGCGGTCTGGACGTTCTGGGTGATAGTGAGGCAACTGTTGAGAGCAAGGTATGAAGTCTAACCGTGACAGGAAAGAAAGTAGACTTAAAGTCTGGATAATTAAATATCTGCAAGTGGCCAACGCATGCCGTCACGTTCAAGGAATTATTTAAAACAGATTTTTTTGCCCCGTAATGTCGAAACCCATATTTATTCCGTGCAGGGACGGGTTAAGAATATCCCTGCAGCGATACCTCTCGCTTGTCGTAAAAGGCGACTAAACAAAGGTAAACAAAAATCACATCTAGGCAATTTAGAAAACACCAAGGTGAGCCTAGGGACACATATATAACCATTAAACTGCCCCACAAGTGTACATGCAAATCAGTGGGTTGACACGACTGGAGATCACCGGTGTTGTAAGAATAAGATCAAACAAAAAAATCTGGGGCATGGCCGTGTCACAAAAAAAAAAAAAAAAAAAGGCAGGCCGAAAAACAATTGGTGCAAGCAAATGCAAAAACACCAGCATGTGATTGGCTTCAGCGATGAAGTAATCCCAAACCGGGAAGCCTGCCGCTACTTTCTGAGGTCAAACCGGCGGACCCCACAAGCGGACCAGTAGGAATGCAGTTAAGTGGGAAGGTCATGGTCCTACACTTCTGACCATAACAACGCCGGAAAAAGGAAAAGAAGAAGAAGAAGAAGAATGTCGAAACCCATATTTACGAAACAGTAATAATGTTGGGATACTTTACGGAAGCAAAACTTTACCTTGATTTAAAACGAGGGAAGTAGAGTACGATCCTTTGAAAATAAAATCTTAAGGAAAATGAATGGTGCAAAATAAGGCGAGTAAAGACAACTACACAGTCAAGAGCTCAAGGAACCTTATTCAGTCCCAACCATTATCTAAGATAGTCACATCACATAGAACCATAGTTAAGAGGATGAACAATCAAAGAAATAATGACTGCAAAACCTGGGGAAAAAAGACCAGAACAGAAGAGATTGTCAATGAGGCTTCAAATGGCCGCTAAAAATAATAAAGGGTGTACAGTGGAAAATTTTCAATTTTGAAATAAAAAAAAAAAAAAAACTGAAGACTGTAGGTAATACTTTATTTTGGGAAAATGTACAGTCATATGGATGACACCCGTTCCTTTTCATGCAGTCTTGCTAGATGCTTTCGCTGGTTCAGTGGCGCCAGTTTCGGCGAATATTCTCTTGCAGGGCCTGAATTATTCGAGGATTGTTATTGCAAGTCCTTGACTTGAGGTATTCCCACAAAGAAGAATAGCATGTGAGATCCAGAGAGCGAGGTGGCTAGGGTATGTCTACTATGAAACTGGCTGATTAGCTTGTTCGGTAAAATAGCCCTTAGCTTCTCCATCGAGATCCTAGCCATGTGTGGTGTAGCGCCGTCTTGCTGAAATAGCGTTCTGTTGTTGCGCCTTAGGTATAGCTGCAGTTGTGGCAACATAAACTCGTCCATTATTCGGCAATACACTTCAACTCTTGTTGGTTAAAGGGTCTCTAGGCTTTGCACTAACCTAGCATACCACGTTTGCACCCACGACCAGATAAGTTGCGTGCTCGGACCATCACTCAGTCTGCGTAAATTGAAGTGAGTACACAAATTGCGACGCGTACGAACCAACGATTCACCCATTTTCAAATATTGCTCAACCGCGAATGCCTGGTGTCCGCAATAAATGCGCATCGAACGATGCCTCCCGCACTAACTGATTCGAAATTTAAAGTTGAAAATTTCCCGCTGGACACCCTTTATTAATAGCGTTCAATGGCTTGTCGACGTTCTTCTGAATACTTCAGAAATATCCAAATGAAACTGTCCATTGCCGCCATTTTCAGAAGTTCATTGGTTCATATATTTTGGTCACGTGTTATTTTGTTAAATGTCATCCAATACGAGGTGCCGTTTTGAATCTCTCTAATAACACGTGTAACGTTGTCTTCCAAGGGCGCAATTGACGATGGCTAATCGGTATTGACCTAAAAAATAGTCCGAAGCCTTTATGTCGCACGATCTACTGGTCCAAAACAGGAGATTAATTGTTAACCGGACGCATTTTTTAATTGGTCCATCGATTCCCGTGCTGTCCGGCATGTAGTACCTTCTTACTGAAAACCACATCAAGCACCAAGTCCAGGCACAGCTTGGGCATTTCTTGCAAAAAAAAAAAAAATCATTGAACGACAACGGGCATCATTGACGATAACAGTGTTTGAACATTCTGATTCCGCCGGACCATAAACCGCACTGGAAGTGCACTTTTTCAGCTGCATTGAGAATTCTTGTATTGCCTGAAGTTGTTCATCTGAAGGAATACGGCAGCTTTGTTTCTTAGCATACCCATTCAACCAGAAATGATCTTCGTCGTTAAAGACAATTTTTCGATTAAAAAGTCTCCAGTCACCGAATATTCGACACTAGGCTGGTCGTTCGAATTTTGTCAGGTTTTACTCGTAAACCAAGATCCTTGGGTAAAACTTTCCACATCCCAACACAATCCCAATTGCTGCGAATGGTGACGAATGGACTAATCATAGGCAGATACAGCAGCATAGGGCTCTCTGGGTAGGTGGCTTGAATTAAGTACAAATTTGGTCACTATGGCTTAGATGGCTTATGCAGTAGGTCGATTTTGACAATTTCGACCATTGTGAAAATAATTTTTTCCCAGAGCATGAATTTTGATACATAATAATATTTGAATTAAAATATCTCTACGTTTTAAGGCCTCTTAGTCTAAACAAGTAATATTGTCTGCGAAATTGCGTGAAGTGCACTGATCTCGTAGTTTGGGTAGAGTAGCCCTGAGCCTAGGCCTGGAGCTGGCACTTTGGCTCTACTCTGTGACAAATTACTTACACGTGCGATTTTCGAAACCAAGAAACGGAAAACTCGACTAGTTACCGAGAGAAGGCGATTAAACATTTTTCTGTGTTTCTTTGGGACTATGATAAAAAAAAAAATTACCGAGGTGATTTCTCTACTAACTAGTCGCCGAGCTTATACTTTAGAGTAAAATATCAACATAAACAATATGATAACTTTGATTGATTAGTACTATATACCCCGATTCCGGTTACTTTTTGAACACTACTCGTACATAAGCATGTACATATTATGTATTATTATACCTCAACAAAGCAGCTAATGTTGTCTCTATATTCCTGGGTTCAGATCATAAAAGTCGACCTTATTTATAAATCAGTTGAGACTTTTTAATTAGATGTTCATATTGATCCCTGTGGGCTTTTGTTCTGAGTTTACACCTTCGATATGTTTGTTTGGAATATCAGCTAACCAGACTTGTCTGCATAAGTCGTTGAACCAAGAACCCACCACATCGGAAACGATAACTCTACCTGCGAATTAGCTACTTTTCATTTCCTAACCTAGTGATACAGGCAGAGAAAGATTTTGGCAAAGAACGATCATAGCAGTTAGCAGTTTTTGACCAAATTCAATTGGTTTTGTTAGAGTTTGAGAACTGTTATGGTGAGAGAGGTTAAGAGCTTCGATAGTTCCTGACTAAAGATTTGAATTAAGGAATTTTCATAGTCCGACATGAAGTTGGCTTGGAAGAGTTCTACAGAGACTGAAACATCTTATAGTGGGACGGCGCTTTGCCTGGATTACACGTTCGATACATCAACATTTTAGAACTTAACCAAGTCATCAAAGAAGTGCATGATTGGTCCTGATTGAATTGAATTGAATTGGATGGAAGACCACAATTTTTCTACCAGTTCCTTTAATTTGCTTAGCATAATACTATATCTCGAGTAGTTTACGCTCGAAGTAAGAACTAACCATTTAGAAATGTGAAAGTAACCGTCCCACCACAGGCATATAATCATCCCCTGTGTTTTCAATGCTGTCTATTGTCAAACCTGTTGATAGGTAGGCTTTCTTTGGTTCTCCCTGGCCCTATTTTCACCATTTCATTTCCGAAACGGCTCGATGACCAAATTACAGATGTTAACTCTACCTATCACGAAAGACCCATACATCATCCTATTTTGTTAGCATTGTCAACAAAATCAATGCTCACTACGATGCCGACACGAAGCCTGCTTATTCGTAATTTGTCATAATTTCTTTTATCCCAAAAGAGCCTGGCCTGCCTCCTGCCTTCGCTAGCCATGCCTCCTTCTCTTATCATACATACTCGTAAGCATTACGAGTGAGTTTCCAGCCAGAAGGAAGTGGGCTCGTGACGTTAATGTGACACAATCAAGAAAATTAACCTTGGTACCACTTGAACAAAACTTCCTGAATAGCTTCTGATGTAGTAAGACTCCTAGTGTCTCTACTATTATTTCCGTTCCTGAACTCATTGAGTACACCTGGCCTTAAATGTAAAGGTTATTCTGGTCCAGTCGGTAAACCGGGGCATCAACGCTGTAATGTCTGCTTCTTATCTTTTTCTTAGTGGACAATATGTTGAGGAAGTAATATAATTGCCTACACGTTTTATTACAAGACAGCACGAAAGCTACCTTTGATTCATTTGATAACTCTACATTGGCCTTAAAAGATGGCATCCGTAAAAAGGGTGGTGCTTTTAAGCTCCCCAGGGGGAAAGGCATAAAACTCTGCTCGAAAATTGGTTTCCGTCCCCTCCAAAAGTCCACTGCAGAGAGACTAAAAGAGCCTCCGTTCCCAATAAAGCGGACTGTATCATGGTAATTAGCCCCGTTTTGTCTAAGGTTTGAAAAAGCAATTCTGCCTTAAATATATTTCAATGCAAAAACGATTTTTGGACATTAGTCAATCAAGGTTTCTGCTGCTAAAGCAGCCTTATTGTGTAGCGTTTATGAGAACAGGGTAGGCCTAGACAATGGAGAGTTGACCAACCTTACTTTCATTTCAAAATTTCTAGGACGGACGAAATAGTGTGGTAATCCATTAACTCTGGCGTGCCACACGGATCCATGCTGGGTCCTATACTATACAGCCTTGCTACAATCCCATGTAAGCAGATTAAGTACAATTAAATCGGTTTTTAGTCATCATGGCAGAGTCATTCACTACCTCTAGTTAATACAAATAACGAAAATATCCTTAGTTGGGCTCAAGCCAACATCCTTAATCTCAGGGTGTCAGTCAAGTCACTGGTGATGTACCGAAACCTGGTGCATACCTGTATCGACTTCAATGAGACCGCAAAAAAAACTTGATTGGGGCGATGCGAATCCTGTGGTAAATATACACTCGTATATATGTTGACAGTCTCACAGTAGCTCAGTCTAGTTAGCTTGGAGGATATTAAAAGCTTGACCTTTAAGATTTCGTCACATTCGCAGCCATAAGACCCTTCGAGATATCTGAAATAGCCGCGCTTTTATTTATACCTATGCCTAATCCTACGTTATTTTTTTTTTATTGCAGAACACTTCGATGAATCATAGACTAACCCGAGTGGACGGAACTACATTGATCCCGAAGCAATGATAGTCAAAGTGAAAAACAAAAAGAGTGACAAGTGACAGAACTTGTAAGTGACACAGACGCTACATGTAAGAATGTTCCATCGCAATTCGGAACCAAAGAAATCCTAAATTTTCTCTGCATTCATCTAAAACCATACCCAAGAGATACAGGAAAAAATTAAGGGGAAACTAGAAGATGTCTGACACCCGCGAAGGCGCAACGCCAAGAAAAAGGAGTCGCAATCCAATCACACAGTGGTCTATCGTATGGTTGCTGATCACATGCCTACTACATCCTGTGCTGCCCGAGGTCATTTACCGTGTGGATCCATTAGGTACGTCTTTATCTATTTTCTCTTGTTTTTCTCTATTTATTCTTTTAGCCTTTTCTAAGCGCATCTCATTAAGCGAGGAATTGCATTTCATTCCAATGAAGAAAAGGAAAAGCGGAAAGAGTGGAAAAATGTATCAGAGTGTAATAGAATTGCATTTAAGTGGTGTATCCTTTTATCAAGTCCTGAGTGGGACTTCCGCTACATATTTTATTTCACCCCATACCATGGATGGAGTCCATTTGATACATTGCTTTGCGGTTATTTCTGTCTTTCGCCTGCCAAATGAATGGCACCGCAAAAGTGCTGCAGCAGGCAGTCATTCTTGATAAGAAGACGAGAAGACAGTTGCAGGGAAAAATACCAGGCAAACCAGCAAGGAAGGGTTCAAGGAATCGGTCGAATAATGAACTCAGAAAGTCAGTGATATAGGTTAGCAGGGTATCGTTTCCAAATGGACCGTTGATGGAAGACCGACCAACTTTACTCGTATATACGACGATGTTGATGGTGATCTATTGCATGGCGTTAAGTGTATACGTACCTCTGTATATATCCTGTATAGTAAGCTTGTTTCTTGTTTGATTGCATTCAAAGATGATGAAGTGCCCGTTATCCTCCGTCGGGGTGGTGTATCTCTGAGATGAAATTAAAACAAATTATATGAAAGCGTCGACGAAGGAATAGAACTTCCGTCAGGCTTTACTCGAACAAGGCAAAAAATAAACCGAATAATGAAAACCTGCAGCTGATTCTGGGAATTATTTTTAATTAAGTTGACCCAAACTGGCAAATGGTGTTGGGGTACAGTTTCACTCGGATTCCTCTATTATGCGCCTGGCTGTAGTCAGCTGTCCTTCTGAGAGCCTTTCAGTACTTCTATCTTGTCAGTTTGCTATGGTTCCATGGTTCTATACCGTGGAGAAAACAGCGCTGTGTGGATGGACGCGTTTGTGGTTTCTTCCGGGTAGGTAGCAGCCCGAGGACTTCTTTCGAATTCCATTCGGAGGAGTTGTTGTTTGAAGAGCATGGACCGGTCTGCCGAGGGCAAATGCTGTTGTTCACTGGCATAGTGGGTTTAATTTTTTTTTGTTTTTATTCAATTTTGCTCTTTATTTTTGGGATCGCAGCTGATGTGTATTTATTATTTTAGATGTTAATTTATTATGCGGAAAACTGGAGAGTTGCTTTAGGGTCCATGCCGCCAATTATAATTTTATCCAAAAAAGCATATCTTAAGGCCGAGTATTGAATCATAAGCTCAGTCCAGCAGTAACCGAAAGTCTAATAAGATGAAATTGTACATACACACCAAGGATAGGCTCGTGGAACGTACGAAGCTTGTACAGATCGGGTGCTTCCCAAACAGCACTTAACGAAATATATTGGTATAAATTAGATATCGCAGCGGTACGACAAGTTCGACTTTCAAATAGAGCAACCGTTACGAAAGCCTATACTTTCGTTTGTGGTGGAACGATACCCACAACCTTCGGTCGTGATTTTTGTTAGGAATGAAAGTACGCAGAGCGTAAAGGCCGTTGTATTTTAGAAGGACCGAATATCGAATGCCAAAATCTGCATCTCTGCTATAAGGTAAATGGTAGAGGTACTTATACAAATTTAATATGAAATAAAATATGTATTTGAAACTAATGTTATTGTCTATGATGTTAGCTCTATTTAATAGATAATTGTATGCCATTAGTACTGAAATATGACTTTGGGCACATGCCTACCACGGCTAGCTTGAGTGAAGAGCAATTGTGAAGACCAAATTTCGACAACTTTATCGAGCAACTGGGGCCGTATATCAGCAATAACACGGCGAATTTTGACTTCCAAATCGTCCAACGTCTCTGGTTTATCAGCACAGACTAGTGACTTCACATATCCCTAAAGACAGTAATCTAAAGGTGTGAGGTAACAGGATTATGGAGGCCAGTTCACAGATCCATTACTCAAATGTTCTTGCATTAAATTGATGGTGTCGCGCGCCCTGTGGCATGTTGCGCCATCTTGTTGAAACCAAAGCCGTGAAGTCAATGCCATTCAACTGAGGAACGAGCGCTCCCCATTGACGGTAACATTCTGGCCGGTATTGTACTTAAAGAAATATGGACCGATGACCAGCCGACCAGCCCATAAAGCACACCAGTCAGTGAGTTTTAATGGTCGTAAGGGCGTCTCGATAAAGGCTTCTGGGTTTTCCTCACTTCAAATTCGACAATTTCGGTTTACATTTCCATTTAACCAAAAATGATCCTCATCAAAGAACAAAACTTTGAGCTGAAAATGAGGATCAAGCTGAATCATGTTTTCGGCCCATTCACCGAACCTGCTTTTTTGTTTTTGTTTTTTGTTGGAGGCTTCTACTATCTGTTGGAGCACTCAGCCACAAATACTGGTCCATTGTACTACCAGACAGACACCTTGTTTTTATTGTATTTTCCCCGTTGTCCGGAGAAAAGTGAGCAGGGGCTTCAGTGATGTAGAGCTAAGAGATTCGGCACCCACCACGTTGTCCCTAAGGGTGCGCCATCGTGCGCGAGCGAAGGCGGGACAGTCGCAGAGAGCTGTGTCATTATCCTCGCAACATGCAGCACAGGTAGTCGTCTCACTGATGTCAATCACGTAGAGATGCTTGGCAAAAGTGTAATGGCCCGTAATGACGCCCGTAAGCCTTCTGCAATCACTTCTCCTTAAGGATAAGAAAAATGTTGCGGACTTCTTGCAGACATCAGGGCGTATGCGCTTAGTCATCCTGCATCCTGGATATTCCCTCCGTCTACGACTGTGTGCATTAAAGACCCAGTCGTTGATGTCAGATTTGACCGTGGAAGCAGATAGACCTAAAGCGGGTTCAGGGCCTGAGAAACTCTCCTCATTGGAGATCTCGTTTCCTGGGCTGCCAGAGTGACATGCGACCCATACAAGCATAAGTGGATGGATAGAGGGTTGAACACAGTTTTGAGTGCAGCTTGGCTGTCACTGCAGACGCATATGCTTTTCCCTTCCACCTGTGCTTCACAACATAGTGCATGGCCATTAGGATTGCGTAAATCTCCGATTGAAAGACAGACGCATATTTTCCTAACGAGAAGTTCAGTCGAATGTTTTCGCGCTCAAAGAAAACTTCAGCACCGCGCCGGGCTCCTGACCAGTCCTGGACCCATCTGCGAAAATGCGAAGACATTTCATTCCAGGTTCAGTGTCTGGCCAAAGCCAGTCCTGATGCCATTGAAATGTGACTGCGAAATTACAACGCTGTAGAATGGCAGGTGTCATTGCGTCAGAAGGCATATCAATGAGACAGGGGTCGTAAGATATTTCTCGCGCAAGTACACTTTCACTCCAATGCGAGCTGTACCAAAGACCATTTCTCTTTAGGCGAGAAGTGGCTTCCAGTGCGCCCCCTCTGATATATATGTCAAGGGATGGACGATTCATCATAGCATCTAGAGCAGCTCCCGGTGTGCTGGGGAAAGCCTCCGTGCAGCTGAGACAGACCGCTCTTTGGAGTTTGGTGAGTGAAGCCACAGCGTGTTTGCGTCTTAGCCTGCTCCACCAAGCAACCGATACATATGAGATTATCGGTCTTATCATTGCCGTATAGATCCAAAGGACCTTTTTCGGCGATAAGCCCTATGTTTTGCCAAAGTCAGCTTTGCATTGCCAAAAGCTGACAACACTTTGGTGGTTTTGGACTCAACATGGTTTGACCAAAGAAGCTTGCTATGTAGGATGAATCCTAGGTACTTAGCTTCCTTGGATATCAGGATGGGAATGTCTTTTAGCACCAGCTGAGTAATGCCAGTATTTTTCCTCCTTCTCCTGAAGAGAACGACATCAGTCTTAAGACGATTAACCGACAGCCCATTTCTCGTGCACCAGTCTTCGATCACATCTAGCGCCGCCTGCGCTTTGAGTCAGACATTTATTAAACACGAGCCGACAGAGAGAACAGCAACATCATCCGCGTAGGCCTGGACATAAATTCCAGAGGCATTGAGAGCACCGAGCAGAGAGTCGATAACCTTGCACCATAAAAGCGGAGACAAGACACCACCTTGCGGGCAGCCCCTGTTTACTCCAGACTTGACACATTGTTCGAGGTCTGCATCAGCTATCAATGTTCTGTGCACGAGCATTGCTTTGATCCACAGAACCAGTGCTTCATCTACGCCATGCCGTCTAGCAGCGTTACACATGCTGTTGAAAGCGTTATCAAAAGCTCGCTCAATGTCGACGAAAATGCTTAGTACGTAATCTTTCCTTTCGAGAGCGCATTCAATTCTCCCAACTAGGTTTTGAAGCGCAGTCTCGCAGGATTTTCTTCATAAGCATGTTGCATGTCCGAGAGAGCATGCCAATTTTGCGCACGTGCAACTCTGTCAATCTTTCCATGCTTTTCAGCAAGAAGGATGTTAGACTGATTGGTCTAAAACTCTTGGTGAGTGAGTAATCTTCTTTCCCTATTTTGGGAATAAAGACCACTTTCATTGCGCCAAGGAATAGGAATGTAGGCAAGTGCCAGGCTAGCAGAGAAATTTCTTTTCAGAGTAGAAAGCAGCTGTCTTATACCTTTTTGCAGCATAACAGGGTATATCCCATCAGTGCCCGGCGACGTAAAGCTATCGAAAGATGCCACAGCAAATTCAAAGTCTCAGTAGTTGCAACGCGTGACGCAACATACCAGCTACGCCGAGTTGTTTCCATCGTTTCAGTTGCAATTTCCAATGAGGAAACGGAAACGAGCCGATGACAGTCTGATTTCCCGGGAAATGGGTGTGAAGCAGTAAACTAAGAGTTTCTGCTTTAGACTCAGTGAAGGTACCATCAGACTTTCTGAGAACATCCAGCCTTGTCGATTTTCCTCGTTTGAAAACGTTAACCAACTTGCTGGTCGCGCTCAGGGATTTGATCTCTTTGCAGAAGGACTTATAGGAATCATCTTCGATTCACAAATAAGCTTCTTATATTCCTTTTGCCTGAATCGTTATTTATTCCAGTCATCTTCCGAGTTCGATTTAAGCGATCTATTCAGGAGACTTCTGGCTTCCCTGCGAAGACATTGGAGCTCAGCGTTCCACCAGGGAACCGATTTCCTGCTGGGAGGTTTTTTGACGGGACATGCGAGTTCGAGTGGATTTTTCAAGCTCCTCTCTGAATCGCACCCAGTCCGTCTTTCTCGGATTCCGCTTGGGCTGCGAGGGGGAGATCCCATACTTCAATTGGAATTCGATATGTCTATGGTTTGACAGCGTAACATCTGGTAAGACTCTCTAGTTAGTGATGGCCTTCACATGCCTATTAGACAGGGTTAGGTCAATCACTTCTTGTCATCTTGCCGTCACAAAGGTTGGTTGAGAGCCAACATTTTTGATGATAACGTCAGACGAAAGAATGAAGTTTAAAAGATGGTCTCGTCTCCGGTTGCATTTGCTGCTGCCCCAAACAGTATTTTGAGCGTTAGTATCGCAACAGATGATGAGTCCAATCCTTCTGGCTTCACAGTACTCTACGAGTTCAGAAACCGCCTTAGGTGGCGGGGGCAGTACCGAGTCGTAGGGGAAGTAAGCGGACGCCACGACGAAGTGTTCAATTTCTCCGTGCGCTTTGTAGCTAACTTTCGATCTTGTCCACAGAATTGCCCAAGTTTGGTTGCCGATAGCGTGTTCGATATGATGAGGCAGACCCTAGGCCTTTCGGATCGCTCATCATAAAGGATCGTAGCATCACACACTCGTATACCACCAAGGCCAAACAGGCATTTATTCCACACCCATGGTTCCTGAATGGATGCAATTTGTGTCCTACTGCATGCAATTCTGCTACTGAGAAGAGCGGTAGCAGCCTTGCAATGCTGTAGATTAATCGGGGTGAAAATCATAGTTTAGACTGCGGAGCACGTTTCATCCTTCGACTACTTGACATCAAAATGGAATAAAATCCTACCAAGGCCGAAGTAGGGACGTGAGTCGTACGCGGTTTCAGGGTCTCAACAGAGCCGTTGTCCAATCCCACAACCAGAGTGAAGGCCTCTTTTTTCAGAGAGCCCTCTTTGTCTTTGTAGAAATAGACAGTCCAGGCCCTCGTGTCGAGTCCCGGGTTCTGCGCACGTAGTCGCGTCAGCACTTTCAGCTTGTTTCCGGGTTTTCTCGGAATCCAGCAGATTCCAGGCAGACTAACTACCTGATAGGTAGAGGTTCCCAGGGGAGGGCTTTCCGGCACTATGGTCCTGATCCAGGCAGATGTCTGCTGTGAGGGACAGCTCACCACGAAAGTACTATTCATCATAGCAGACCTCTAAGCCTGAATACAGAAGCCTGTTGCTGAAGCTAGCTCCAGTAGATGATCCTCGCAGTATTGGCAATCTGCGCTGGTCATTCTGCTGTCACTGCCAGCTTTCCCTATCCTGACCTTTTCAGAGGAGATGGCTGCCTCTTTGTAGGAGAGGTGCTTGTCTGGACTCTTTACGGTCACTTGTATCTCCTTTCCACGGGAAGGGGTTTTGTTGTGTGAAGTGCCCGCCTCCGAAGAGCAGTCTTTGGTCCTCTCCGTCTTCAGATTTTTGCTTTTGCATTTACCTTCGGACTCCGATTACCTGCCGCCACATCGGAGGAGGAGATATCACGTTCTCTGTCCCCAGCAAGGTTGTCCCCGGCGGCCGTCTTCCGTTTGCGAGCGCTCTTACCTTTTTCGGTTCGAGCTCCTGCTCCCTTCCGACGCCGCTTTGGAACAGCTCTGCCAGCTTGAGGTTTGTTGGGATCCAAAACCGCCTTGCCTTCTCCGATCAGAGTTTGTCCGTCAGCATCATCGCCTTTTTGGCGGTTGTGCCGGCCACAACAGCACCTTGAACACCTCCAACTCCGTCAGTTTTGGAACCTGGCACGCTCTTATCGGGGATTTCACCGTCACCAATAAGAGGAGGAATATTTGAGGTGCATGCCGAAAGTGCTGGCATGCTTGTGCCTCTTGCAGCAGCCCTTACTAGTCGCCGAACCTACCACGCGTATAATGGTCCCGCGGTTTCAACTCTTGCACAAGCTCAATCTTATAAGCTTTTAAGCCAAGATTTTCCGTAAAACCGCACTATGGCGAATCGACTACTCAATACTCACCTTTGCGGATGTATATTATCCACTAGAGTGTACGTGGTTCAAAAACCATTCATCGTGTTCCGAATAACTTGCTCAAATGGACGATTATGTCGACCGTAATGCACCTGACGACAAGTTTCGCGAAACGAGTCATAATTTTCAAAATAAGTTTCTACAATTTGCATGCATAGTTTAACCGTTAATCTATTCACTGTAAAATGGCAAGACGTACTTGTCACAAATCAACTTTCAACTGTTAAATTAAGTATCTGCAGAAATAGTGTTACCAGTTTAAAAACCGAACCTCTAAAAAAACCCCCCTTTACAGCGATAAGTTTCCAAGTTTGAGCCAATTAACCCACGAACGACATAAACAAAAAAATAAAGAAACAACAAACAATTCGTATTTTCACGTTGTCACAAAAGGCCATCCACCCTTCATTCCCTTGTTTTTTCAATCTCCTAGAAGCTTAAGCCAAGTAACCCGCCTCAATTCCTATCTCCCCAGGTGAGACATTCCCTTTGAAAATTGATAAAATTATCAGATTCCCAACATCCCTGATGTCCTATTCCAACTACCATTTCTGTCAGTATGTTGGACGTTTGCCCGAAATGCAAAATTCCGATAAGGAACACTGAAAAACATTGTATCTCCATCCACTGCGGCAGTTCGGTGGTAATCTAGTGACCATCGTCACTCCCTCGGCAAAAGGTGACCGAGAGGGACCGACTACGTTGTCGCCGCCACGACGAACAATGACACTGCTAGTGGAATTAAGTATGTCACAATTGTTCTTATTAATGTTAAATTAAATTGGCTATTTAGGTTTGGTGAATAAATTTTTTTCCCTTTTTCGTTTTCCGCTTGCGTTGTTCGGCAGCGGAATCAGATAAAAGGGAAACGACACAAAGGAGCCTGTGATGCGGTCGGTGGCTCGAAGAAAGGAACTGTCTCAATTGTAAACAAAGTAAATTATGGACGTGGAAGTAAACCACTGTTTACATCCACTTTCAGATACTTTCGCCTGAAGTGTGCTCATAAACATGTTGTTGTTGGTGGTGGTGGTGTTGACAGCGGTCGCTGACGGGGTGCTGCGCATGGTGCAGTAATAGCATTTGTAGCTAGTAAAACGTGCTTGTCGTGAACGTGCCATACTTGCGCTGTAAAAGGATCGGTTTTTTTTTTTTTTATTTTGAAATAACTTTCAAAAGTCGTTAGCTGCGGTTTTTTTTCGGTGTAGCACGGGATGGGGTATCAATATGATGATGTTGCGGCTATGGGGTGGTGGTGGTGTTTATCTGGAAGATCGTGAGGAAAGCACCCATTGCCTGTTTAGTAAACAGTTTGGTGATGGGAGGTGGTGCGGGAGGATATGACGTGCGGATTACTGCTGGATTGCAAAGTATCTGCGTTTTATTTAAATTTAATGACGGAAGTTGGTCGTTTCTTTCTGAAAATTGTACATTTTTTTTGTGTGCTGAGAGAAATGTATACTCCAGGCGTGTGCTGCAAAAGATTCCGCCATGAAATACGATCCTTTTGAATAAGCAAACTCACCGAGTGTTTGTGTGTTACTGCAGTGGTGAAGCTGGTGAATGTGTGTATTTGGAAGACGAGTTGATATACTGGAGCATCAGATTTCATACTCGTACCATGGAGTCGGGGTGTCTATATCGTCAAGTAACAATGTAGCTTGAGGCAGGGTTACTCAAAAGAAATTGTCATATGATTCCCAATATTGAAGCCCTATTCAACGAAGTTTTCAGTTAGATGGTAGTTCTTGTGTCATTTTGGGGGAACAGTGCCTTAAGAATTCCCATTTTTTCTCTGTGATGCGGGTTAAGATATTTTCTTATATTCCAACAGCTTATGCACTTGTTGCATACCTTACAACTCCTATTGAAGTAGTTTGAAAAAAAACTTTGAATTACTCAGTTTTCGAATATGTTTGTTTTGACGACAACTTCGATGTTTCTATAAGCCCTTTGCATAATAGAATAACACTTAGCCATAGATAAGTTTTTAACTTTCCATTTGGAAGGTATTGTAATTGCTTCGATTTTAAAAATTCGAAATTTCGACGAACCCTCAAGTTTCACAGTTCTTGGAGTGGCTGTGTATGCGTGTACCTACTTTTGTACGTTTGAGCTATTTTTTTCGTCTCGCATAACTTGAGGACAATTGCTGTTATTGATTCGGGACTGGTATTTCTCGATGTATAAATACATAGTGATCTTCTGATAAAATTTGTAAAAAGTTGGAACGAACGGGTTGTATTTTATAACAGAAAAACCTGGCAGTTTGGCTGAACCAGTTGAACTTATGAACCTCTTTTTTCGGTTTGAAGTTACTCGGTTTACGTTTCTATTGATTTAGACAATTATTGCCTCCACGAGGGGCAAATTTATTGTAAAAGGTTTTTCAATAAGGGCGGGTAAATATTGAAATGGAATAAAATAAGCTGTTATTGAGGTTTTACTTGATAGGCCCATGTATGCCATAATGTATGGAATATGACATCGTTCAAACGCCCCCCCCCCCCCCAGGTTCTTAGGGTGGCACGGATCCGAGTATTCACCTTAAGGGCATCGGTTAATAGTGACATAGACCTGCAATTTCAGGAAACCGCACAAGAAAAAGTCTAGCAAGTCAAATCACATGGCCTTCGTGGCCAATTCACGTCACCTCTGCGAGAGATAACCTTACCTTCAAATCGTTCATGCAGAATGTGAATCGTGCCGTCTGCTGTGTTGCACATAGTGCCGCTCCACCGCCATGCCGTCTATGGACATAGACATTCAATTTGGGCCATATAAACCAACATAGTTTTAGAAAAAGTATGGACCAATATGGCAATTTTGCTTGTTACCACAACCATTCATCCAAAAATGCTCCTCTTCCAATCGTTTCGAAACCCAGTCAATGAACAAACAGGGGGTCATGAACTTTGAATTCTCGGGTCAGATTCCGCTATGCGTTTTACGTGAACACCTGCCTTGTCGGCTTAATTTCACGGTGGGCCATCCCACATGGAGTTGATAACGTCAACCAACGTCCTTCAGGTGACTTCTATTAACCGGGACTAAGCCACCATCAGTACCAGTTCGAAGCCATGTGTGGGGGACATGGACTTCCCCCTTGGCGAGGAGCGAGGCCTATCTAAACCTCTTCCGATCTAAGGGTTACGGCACCCTGTTGCAAGCAACAAATTTCCCGCGATTTGGGACAACCATAACCCACACGATACTCCCACAAGGGGGCCTACCTCAAGACAGGCCGGGACTGTCATTGATATATCTGACATTAATGTCCCGGGGGCTCCTGTCTCCCGTGGTATCAGAATTAGGCCTCCGGTCGAGCCTCGCAACCGTAAAGGTTACTCCAGTTGGGTTGCCCTACACCCTGGACTGGTAGCCATTCTATAGAAAGGAAAGGAAAAAGGAGAAGAGGGGAGGAGAAGGAGAAGAAAGGAATGAGGAAGGGAGGAAGGAATGGAAAGGGAATTAAAATTGGAAGAAGTGAGAGTTGGAATGTGGGCAGGAGGTAAATTTAGTTCCTCCTAGCCCGCCGCCTATCAAAAACAGAATTTGCGTATAAACGCATCCAGTCGATGTGTGACGGCGCAGTGAAGACACCGCTCACGTCACACACTTCACCCTCATACCTAACCCCCATAGCATCTAAGTCCCTAAGGTCTGAATATAATGGGCACACGCACAGAACATGCACCCAATCCTCTAAGGGAGAACCACACCTACAACCGGCCTCCTGACTGAGACGCATCCTATGCAGAAACGCATTCATGGACCCATGTCCCGTCAGGAGGAAACCGAAACTGAGGCCAAAACTCAGTTCCGGATTTCTGCACTTGAAAGAGAGATCTTCCAGGAAGCGATATGTAACCCTACCCGTTGGGGCATCGTTCCATCTGGTCTGCCACTCAGATAGAACGCAGCCAAGCAGGGTCTTACGCTCCCCGGCAGATAATCCCTCCATCGACCTATCAAATAACCAGTCGCTACTGGTTAACCGCCAGCCCCTTTTTACCTTAAAGGTGATCTCGAGATCAAGAGGAGGGACTCCCAGAAGACCTGCAATGCGGCAGTGGAAACTGTCCGGCACACAGGCAGACAGGCCAGAAGTGCCTTCCTCTGGCATTGCAGTACGCGGTTTCGGCCCGATACCGAAGCGACTGATTCATACCACACCGATGCTTCAAAGGTTGTACAAGCAACCAGGAGACCGGTATATATGGTACGAACAGCTCGCCTACTCAGGCCCCAGTCCGTCCTTATAACACGCCTAATCTGTTCAACCACGCCGCACATACGGTCACCCAGATTCACAAGATGAGGCATGAACCTCATCCTTTCACCCACTGTGATACCAAAATATTTGACTTCCATCACATACCTGATACTCACCCCATTCGTACGTACCGTCGGATGTCGACTGCCTGCCAAATTGCCCTTGAGCAACATTGAGACAGTCTTTTCCTCGGACACACTCACTCTAACGCTTATGCCCCAATCCTGAACGACAGGGAGAACCCGCTCAGCCTTCCTTTCGAGCTCGGCTCTAGACTGAGCCTCAAGAAGGATGAGCAGGTCATCTGCATACGCACAACACTTAGAGTGTGTGCTTAGCGTTTCTAGCAGGGGATCCATCATGAGGTTCCATATAAATGGACCGCAAATGGATCCCTGCGGACACCCACTCTCAACATTCACACCAACCGTCTCATTCACTCCGGAAACAAAGGCTCTCCTTCGGAAAAATAGCTCTTCCAGAGACTAATTTCCCGGCAGCCCAGCTCCTGTAGCCTAGCTAGCACCCTATCCCAACTCAAGGAATCAAAGGCACCTTTAAAATCGATAAAGACGCCCAAGATATACTTGGACCTATTGTTAGCATCGTTAACATGGGACTTAACGAAAGCCCATGCGTCTTCGACACTCTTTCTCTTCCGGAAACCGAATTAAAAGGGGGAAATATCAGCCACGATGTTTTGGAGTCTTTCCACCATAGTCCTTTCCAGCACTTTTCCAAGTACCGGAAGCAGACTGATGCCACGATAGGACCGCGGATTGATCCTCGGTTTCTCGTGTGACTTCAGAAGAACAATGACCTTAGCCTCCTTCTAGCTCAACGCGAAATAGCCCTCGCCAACGCATCCCCCATACAGGGACACCAGGTATTCGGGGTACACCTTCCAGATGGTCTTAACCATCTCTCCGGTGATTCCGTTACGCCCAGGTGATCTGTTGGATCGGAGAAGCGAGACCGCGGTGCTTTTCTCGTCCGGATTAACCTGCGGTGGTGTTGGTAGTTCCTCCGGCGAGGAGTCCTCGACACCGTCTGCCCTAGGAAAGAATTCCGCTAACAGAACCCTAACACTATCTGCCCAACCGCAAACTATAGAGCTGCCATTGTGTAAACAGTCTATGCTGGAATCCCTATTAGCACTCCTACATATCCTGTACACCTGGCCCCAAGGATCGTCCATATGTCTAATAACAAACCTTTTCCACTCATTCTCCTTGGTTGCAACAATCATACGCTTGTACTCAGCCAGGCACCGCCCATAGGCCATACCCAGCTGAGGCAAGTTCTCAAGTCCGCTCTGGAATTTTTTCCTTAGCTTCCTAAGTGCCCTTCGCTTTACATTTAGCTCAGGTGTCCACCATTTCACTCCTTTTTGATTTGTCTTTCGACTCCTCTCAAAGAGCTCATCGTTGACACTCCGCATGCATTCAGTGAGGTGCGCAACCTTCTGATCAGAACCAAGGCATCCATATTCCTAAAGCGACTCAGATGTGATCGCCGCATTAATATGAGCACCGTATGAGTTCCAATCAGAACCTCGCGTGCACCATCTCTTCACATTCAGACTCGGGGTGGGGCTTCGCTCCCCGTCGGTTACCACTTGGATAAGACTATGGTCGCTAACCCCAGCCCTGAAATTCTCTGGTCAGTTGGATCTAGTACGGTTGTACTAGCCTAAGGCCTAAGCTGTAAGGCCTAAGCCCCAACGTAAAATTCGCCAAGGTCTGCGAAAGGCCGAGTTATTGTGCAAGGCGAGGAATCGACTGCCTCGGGTTTTTCTGTAGACTTTCATACACCGCGGGAATGTTCTCAGCCGATCTTGGGTTTCTTTGACTCACAAATGCTAGCTGATTCTCAAATTTGGTTGAAGAACCGACTGTGAAGGGCCACCACATCTACCGTTAAATGGGCCCAACGCATGGTTTGCACTAATGAACACTCATTTTGACAATAAAGTTTTATCATCCGAATAATAAATAGAATGTCACCAAGACAACAAGGGCGCCACAGGCCGCCAAAATTTACCCGTGCCAATTGAAAAATCCCTTTGATTTACGAGTGGTAGAAACGCTTGAGATCGGAGATAAGAGAGGATTGTGTTCAGTTCAGGTATCGGATGTAGAAAGATTTTCATAGTTTAGCAAATTACGTTTAACACTGCGGGCAAGTAGAAAGGTTGGAAGCAATGCTGGATTGAAGATGGGCCTGCCACCGTTTGTTTCTTGGATGGGTGGATGGAGCGGGTCCAAATTAGAGAAGGGGATTACTTGTTAGAGGAGGTATTAGACTCGACAAAGTGATTCGCAACGTCGGATGATGATAATGTCATTGAGTACAGCGATATCAAATATGAAATCTAAGGAGTCGGTGCCAAGTTGATAGTAATAAGACAGACGAGAGTACAGGCGATCAAACATACAATTTAGTTTTTAAATAACTATTTTACTATAAAAAAAAAAAGATTTTCAGTGATGGAAATCGTTATATAGACCTCTACACTTTTTCTGTTAAGTGAAAGCGATGGTATCCGTCTAGTGGCTGCTGCTACACATTTGTTCCCGCCTTATCGTATTTTCTATGACTTTCCGCAAGATTTCCGGTAATAACTGTTTGCATTCCTGTCGAATATTCCCCTTAAGGGCCGCGATTGTCTGAGGCTTGTTGGCATAAGCCCGTGACTTTAAGTAGCCCGAAAGAAAGAAGTCTGGGATGGTTAAATCGGGCGATCTTGCTGGCCATGACAAATCGCCAAAACGGGAAATGACGCGATCAGGAATTGTTGCTCTAGCTGTCTGTGCGGTTGGAACGTCTGGTTGAAACCAAAAGTTCGCCAAGCCCCTCGCATCCAATTCCGGCAGTAAGAAGTCGTTTATCATGGCCCTGTAGCGCATTGCGTGTTGCCGATGGCGTCTTTCAAAAAAATACGACCCAATCACTGCTCCCGCGTAAAAGCCGCACCACACAGTGACTTTGAGTGGATATAGTGGTTTCGTCCATGGTTTTCGTCCTGCATGGTTTCCTGTGATTCCAGTCTATTTGAGTCGAGTACTTATGCTCCGGAATGTTTGCCCAGTTGCCATGACACGATTAAGAAATCGACGTCGAAATTCACGCTGCGCTAATACCACCGACCGGCACAGTTATTCCGCGCTCTTGCGGAGTATAGCACTCTACTGCTTCTCTGTTAATATACTGCAGCTGTCTGGTTCAAAATTTCAAATATGATTGAAGTACTACGCCATTTGCAAAAATTATAACATCTTCCAATAGATTATTAGTTGATTTATTATTAATTGATTAATTTAGCGCCACCTTGTATAAAGCCAGTTTGGTTTTTTCAATAGATACCCAATTGCATCTTGAGCCCAAAAAACAGTGACTGGCAAGAGTTATCCTGCGTCTAGTCTCGGTACTGTTGTTGCGGATCCGAGGTAAACAAAGTTCTTGCTGCCTATTTTGACGCTCTGTCCGAACGCCGATGTTGTGCGTCCTGCCTTGATGACAGCATATTTTCCGTTTTGCTTCATTTACCGCCGCACCCATTTTAGCCGCCTCCGCTTCGATGCCAGCAAACGCCTCATTGACCGCTCGCCGTATTGGACTAATCACATCAATATCATCTGCGGAAGCTAGCAGTTGAACAAACTTTGGAGGATCGTAGCCCTAGTGCTGACTTGTGACGCACGATCTTCTCAAGTATGATGGTAAAAAGGTCACATGACAGCGCGTCGCTTTGCCCAAAACTTTTGTGATATTGTCAATAAGTTCGATAAGCTCGTTACCGCCCTTGATGAAGCAACGAGAGTTTTCTATCCTCATCCTACACAATCTTACGAATTTGATAGGAATGTCAGAAATAGACATGGTTCTGTATAGCTCACCTCTATACACGCTATCATATGCAACCTTGACATCGACCAATAGGCGGTGATTATTGATCTGCATTTCTTGGGTCTTAATGTTAATGCGATTGACCTCTATGTAATTGGCGCAATCAAAGGGGTCTCCTTTCTTATGGAGAAGAGGTGGTTACTTGGGGTAATAAAGAAGTTTTCGGCAGCAGATGAGAAGATCCAAGCTACTGATTTGGAGGAGGCAGGAATGGAATCGGCAAAAGGCAAGCGGCAGGTAAGGTTTGATTTAATTTCATTTTCGTGGGGCCAAACACCCGCATTTATTGAGCTTAATTCAAGCTATCTTAATCTACTCCTAATCTAATCTAACTTATTAGCTAGGAAGTGGGGAGGGCGGTTAAAAAGGTTGATTTTTTGGCATGGAGTTCTGAGATTGAAATCGAAGTAAGGATTCGAATTCACTTCCCACCATACGAGAAATGGGTTCATTGGAGCCGTAGGCAGTACGGGGGGTGGGTAGATAGAAGAGACGGGGTACATTGCGGGGGTTAGTGTTGATGGAGACAGAGTTGTAGAGGGTCGCGTAGTCAATGGTACCTGAAAGGAGCCGATGGATGAAAATGTCAGATACAATTCTTCTTTCTTCTAACGTGCTTATGTTGATTAGTTTAAGGCGGTCTTGGTAAGATAGTAAAATCAAAGGATTGCACCAGGGGAGACCTCGAAGAGCAAAATGTATGAACCGGCGTTGGATGCTCTCGATTCTAGAAATGTGGGTTTGTTGGTAAGGAGACCACACTTGAGAGGCGTATTCAAGAAGAGGCCGGACAAAGGTTATGTAAAGAGATCGGCTAACGTAAGGAGAGTTCTTTAGTCCATCACTTCGAGAAACAGAGTGCAGAATTAGTTTAAGGATTATCTCATCGATGTGTGTGCGTAAAACTTAGCTCCTGGTCACATAATATGCCAAGATCGCGAATGACCTGAACAGTGGAGATGGGTTGATTATTGAGGAAGTAGGGACGAGGAGGTTTGATTCGGAAAAGGTAATTGATTGGCATTTGGAAATGTTAAGCTCCAAGCAATTTTTGGAACACCAGATGGAAAAACTATTGAGATCTGATTGAATAAAGGAAGAGTCATGACTAGAGGAAATGGTCTTCAAGAACTTGGCGTCGTCGGCATATAGGGAGATGTGGGAATGTTTGGTCATCATTTCAAGATCGTTTATGGTAAGAACGAAAAGAAGTGGACCTAAGTGGCTGCCTTGGGGGACGCCGGAGGAAGCTAAAAAGGGGTTAGAGCAGGCAGATATAAAACGAACACTGTAATAGCGATTTTCCAGGTAAGACGATATCCACTTCAAAGAAATGGGGTCGAAGCCAAGGAAGGACAATTTGAAGAGTATCAGTTTGTGGAAGATTTTATCGAAAGCTTTACTGAAATCGGTTGAAATAACATCGACTTCTTTGCCGTTCTCTAAGGCTGATAGGATAAAGGACACAAGTTCAACAAGGTTAGTGGTTGTAGATCTGCATTTGAGAAAACCGTGTTACCTAGGAGAGTTTAAAGATTTGCAGTGAAAACTTAGAGTTTCGTACAAAATACTCTCGATGAGTTTGGTATATGTGACCGTTTGGCAAAGGGACGATAGTTGTTAACAACGTTCTTCGGACATTTTTTTGTATATAGGGGTGATAAATGAGATTTTCCATAAGCCGGGGAACTCACCTTGGGATAGGGATAGACTGAAGATTTTCGAGAGAGGGAGAGAGGGGTTTTTTTAGAAACTTGGCAGGGAGACCATCAGGTCCACGAGTGAATTCATCATTAAGTAGATTTAATTTATTTTCCATGAAATGAGAATCGACTGTGCGTGGAAGAAATGGTCCAAGGGAAAAGTTCGGTAAATAAAAGAGAATTCTGTAGCAAAGGAGTCGTCGGCGAAAACCTGTTTAAAAAAGGTGGCGAAAAATTTGGCGATAACATTGGGGTCATTCGGGGTTTGATCATGAAAGGAGAGAGAGGTAGGATAGCCATCAGATTTTCTTTTGTAGCTAACAAACTTAAAGAAGAACTTAGGATCGTTTATAAGATTGGCTTCCGTTTTAGCTAAATAGCGTTAATAGAGGGAGTTGTGAAGGAGGGTAGAGTGGAAATAGTTGCCCAGGTAGTCAGAAAAGTCATTAGAGGATTAAGTACGAAGGAAGATTGTCCACTGCTCATTTCTTTTGTTTCTTGGAGAACTGAGCCTGCGATTGTACCAGGGTGGGGAGGTGGACAAAGTTTTGCGTTGTGAAATGGGAACGTAAAGACAGATAGAATTAAATATTTCCCTGTAGAATATGGATATTGCATCATTTACGGTTAGGTTATCAAAACTGAGAGGGGCTTTTTTAAGGTAATCATTGATTAGGTAAAATTTCGTTCTGTAATGGAGAATCGTGAAAGGAGGAAAGTAGGAGGGGAGGATGGAAGTCATCGATAGTTGAAAGGGAAATGGGACAAAGTGAAACAGAAGAGTTGAGGGGATCGGTTGCGAATATTAGGTTTAGTTGTCTACCAGTGTATTTTAGGACCTATCTTGGCTAATCTGCTAGGCGATCCTAGAAGAGACATTCTTTGGCAGTAGTGGGTTTGGTGGCGATATAAAACGATTGATCGTCTGATTGGGTCCATTTAAGATGAGGAAGGTTGAAGTTACCGGAAAGAAGGATTTCAGCCTTAGGTTCTCTTAAATCGGTTACTTGATCAATTGTGCTAATGGCGAGTTGATTGGATTCAAAAGGTTGTGAGGGCAAGATGTAGAAACAAATGTTGTATAGTGTCTTCTGGGGTAGAGCAATCTTAATTGAAACAAAAACAAGAAGTGGGGAGGATGATATTGCAATAAGGGAAGAGTCAATGGAGTTAAGGACGGCCAGTAGGACTCCTCGACAAGGGCAACCATCGGTGGCCTGACTGAGTTCGTCATCGCGATAGATGTTGAAATTTGTTGAAAACAGTTCGGAGTTACTTATGCTGGGGATCAGGTTCGTTTCGGTCAGAGCAAAGATTTCAAAGGGTAGAGCGTGTGACTGTTGGAAGACAGTTTGGGTTTTTGAACTAAGACCTCTTACATTCATGGCATTTTGGCAAATTGAGCGGGTTGCTGGGAGAGAGAGGCAATTAGGGATGAAAAAACTTGTTGTGATCAGCTCTTCTGCGTTGAAGGTGCGATATATGTTTTGAATGGATGTATTGGCGGAAGGTATCAAGATCCTTTGACACTTTTTGGGGTGAGATATTGAAAAATTCATGATATTTTATTAAGAGGCTTTTGAGGCTTGCGAAATCCGTGGGGAGATCTTCCTGTTGAATGGAGACCATGACGCTTGTGTTTGTTTTACCTTCATAACAAACCGAGTCTGATTTATCGTGGAGGTAAGCCAGAAAGAGGCGAATGTTCTCATGCGTCTTTTTATCTCTTAGTCGAGAAAGGGCATAGCGACTTTAAGTGAGGTCAACAGTTATCTAAGTAAGTTTAACTGTAGGAGGCAAAAGAGGATCAAGAAAAGATTGAGGGGGAAAGTCATTAAGTTTTGAAGTTGAAATTAGCGGAGTCCCACTATTTTACGGGTAAGCGATGGTAGCGGCTATGAATTGCTATGATGACTCTGTGACTTTCCGTCCCGCAAGTGTGGTCTTGGCATCAGCACAAAACCGAGCAAAATCTGATGAATAACTCACTGCCTCTGATACAGGGGCACAGATCCATTTCATTTGGAGTAAAAATGTCCTAAGGCAGTCTTTGGGAATTGCTCAGTCTTCTGACATTCAGGGTGAACTCTGCGATTGATAGGGAGATGTAACGCTGTTTAGGTTAGGTTTTAGTATAGTTTTTGAAGCTAAAACGTTTCCTCCGCAGGTGTGAGAGGCGCTTGAAGTTGACCTGGCAGCATTGATCCGCATAGGCTTGAAGGGGAATCTTGTCTGCCTATATCATGTACATTATCATACAATATGTCCTATACTTGACACATTACCTAAACCAAGCTTAGAATGCGCTGCAGGAAATAAAACTTAGACTTACTACCACTATAAAATAGAGCCTTGAAAAACCGCCTTTGATCGAAGCACCCATTAAAATTAATTGAGGTATTGTACTTACAATTCCAAGGGACATATCTAGGTGACTGGGTTTACTTTACTCAGATGACTCTAGAATTCTGCCTTAATTGAGGCGTCAACAAACACGCCTCTCCTTCCAAAATTATAGTCTTCTTTGAAGACGACAACATTGTTGTAGGCGAATAAAATGTACCTCATATGCTTTCCCTTGTTTCCCCTGTTAATGACCTTATACCCTATTGTCAGCTGAAAAAGCAGTTGTTGCCGATGTGGGTAGTCTTAAGCTCAAATCCCACTTAAATATCGCTGAGCCATTTTATGAAACAATAAAAGCCACTCAATTCGGGCTTGTTTTGAATCCCCACAATTCGTATAACCCATATTTCGATTGTCCTGCGGCAGAACCATATCTCAAAATTTCATTATTGACATTTTTCTCTTTTTCCTTTTTGGCAAAATCAATTTGATGAATAATCCATGTTAACCCTTTCAACGTTTGGCGGTTCCTAGGTTGTTTTTTTTTCTCTGCGAAAATACCCAGAAACCATTAATCTTAATTGCCACTTGAAATCTGGAAGCAGATAAATAACAGCCGGCTTTGATGGCTGTAAATTCAATTTGACCGCATTTCTAAAGGGAGCTGCGCTGTAATAAATTGCGATTGAAAATAAATACAAAATGTGTATTGTGGGTTCGGTGTGACTGCTTTCATCCTGGGAAGTCACACGTTTGGGAGTGATGGACTGTAGTCACTTACCTTTTCTTCGTTTTAAGAAGATGTCATTTTGGTACTTTAGTCAAGAAGTCGGAGGATGATAAATCGTTCGAGCTCAAGATCGATTCTCGGCATCGCAGTCATCACCTGGTGAAGTCGTTTGACATCTATCGGCTCTCAAATGAAGCCGAAGGCACAGGAAAAAAAAAAGGACGAAGCAGCGGGAAGAAAATTGTCGTCGACGTTTGTTTTCCCATTGAAATTTATGAACTTTGACGATGAAACGTGTGTGCGCTCTCACTGGATGATCCAAGTGACAGGAAGTGCTGTTTACATGCGTCATATCGTTGCCGCAACAGTAGGGACAAGATTAATGTAAGCACCACATTAAGGAAACAGTTCATTTGTCACTTGCTATGTCCGACATCTTGGATGTACTTAGGTTCCGGAAATGCTTATTATATGCGGTTTCTGTCGAGTGACATGCAAGTACTTCTTTCGATTTGATTAAATCCTTGCAGGATCACACAACACCGTGCATATTTATCTCCACGACATGCAGTACATAGTGATGAAGGGTTGAATGCATCCCTTTGCAAAGTCATTTCGAGCATCCCAGCATCCCAGGATTTCATTTGTTCTCGTGCGGATATCAAGCTCGACAAAGACAAAGCTGACATGCGGCTTAGCGCGTTTCTCACTTCTCGCAGTTGTTTGTCCTTTATCCAAACACTGCTAACACATCCCCGTCCCCCCGTCTCCGAGTAGTGATGCAGAGAAGGATTGATGAGCTTCCGTGTGGGTGCGCTTAGTATTGTATCCCATGGATTCACCCGAAATAGGTTGCCATTTGTTTATCTTTCTCGTTTCTCCGTTTTATTTCAGTTTTTCACTTGACATCTTGGATATTGGTGACAGTTGTCACCTCAGGGTGACCCTAAGCCTGTAATGATGGGAATCAATTTGCAAGGATATTCGCCGCCCAGGGTATCGAAACAATGTGTCTTTGATTTGTCGTCTCTGTCTTTGTTTAGTTCACTCTTCTGTGCGTCAAATCATCGTATTTATACGAATTATCTGTTCATTTGAAGGACCTTCACTGATATGTGTGTGTGTGTGTGTGTGTGTGTATGCTTGTCAAGAAAAGAGAAATGCGAGGACCAAGAAACGACGTCGGTTCTTAATGTAGTGCACTTAATCATCGAGATGAATATCATTGCCGGAGTGTCACAGAGATCGAGTGAAGTTATTTCCCCTCCTTGAACCCGAACACTCCTCGGCGGAATGATGAGGAAACAAAAATTCAGGACTTATCCCTTACTAGGTGAAAAGCGGATGCCATTAAGTAATTGAAAAAGTTTCAAGTTACTAGTTTGACGATTATTAAGGATATGCGCCGTGCTAGGGCGGAAGGATGTTAAATGTCGTGCAATGCTGGTTGGGAGATTAATAGACAAAGGACAGAGCACACGGATGACGAAGCGAGTGCAGTATGTACGACTGACTTATTTGATTGAATATGAGTGAGAAATGGAATTTGCTGAGCTTTCAAGACCACGACAAGTTTGACATTCATTCGGGCGAATTATTTTCTTTTGCTCACGATGCAGGATGGGTTGGAAGATCTCATTTGGCTTTGGAAGATGCAGTGTTCATGCTGAACGACACTGAACCATATTTCTTACTTTTGAATGTGGACTGTTGAATGTTATTCACACGTTCCGTTGGTGAAATAAGTCATATAAGGAATTATCAAACTCGTTCCAAGGACACTCCCACCATTTTGATGCAGCTTCAATGTGTTCTCATATGCGAAGGTGAAGGCTATGCATGTATGACTAGTGAAGGGTGCTTACATTTTTTGGGGTAACTCTTCATTCAGTCTCTTGAATGATGATGGTGAAAAAGTTTTGGTGAACCTTCATTCTTGTTCACTAAAAAATAAATATTCGTTTAAGACTTTTTTTGCGGATCTGCTGGTTCTTCTTTGAAGTGTTTTTTTTTCATTTTTGCTGACCTGGTGCTTATTTGCTTACTTATAATAGATAAAGCATACTTTCTGCTACTGAATTTATAAGTTTTTCGTCTTAATTACAGAAAATATCTCGGCATTGAAAATAGTCACATTGCCAAGACCAATTAAAGGCGATAACGCATGGGGTACCACAGGAAAGCATCTTAGGTCCCTTCTTATAAATGAGTGAGCCATTTTACCTATCTTTATTGTCATTCTGAGAGCATTGCAGTATATACATTAACGGGCCAAAAATATGGACAAATATTTGGTCAATTGCACTCTAAAAGAAGGGAAATTATTTTAGCCGTAATCAAGGCCTTAATCCGTTTACCTCCATGCGAACAGAGGTATTTCTATTGAAAAAACATCTCTTCCTACCAGGAGCATGCAACGTGGAATTGACCGTTGAAGAGTTCCACCTACTACCCCAGATGGCCTTTTTCATCTAAGGTGTTAAGTACATCTTGCCTCTATTATTTATCTGAGTACTCCAGCTTGGGCGCGGTCATCCCTTGCTTAGTTGTCCTGTCAGCTTTGGAACATAATCCTTTTCCGAGCGAAGCTGTCTTGTTGATTAGATTATTATAGATCTGGCACCTTAGGCGTTGAATTCGCATCATTTTTTTCTCGAAAAAGCCCAAAGCCTCCTTATCTACCTTCTTGAAGTCCAAGCCTATTTGAGTTTGGTAGGAATGAGGTTTAAGGAAGAATTTTAGAGCTTAACTACGTTTTCTTGAGGGAGATATTTACCTCTTAATTACTCCTTGAGTCCAAAGAAGGATCTTTGGCAAGTTTTTTCTTTAATTTGATCTCAGCCCAGCTGTCGTCATAGTTTGTTAAGAGTGAGCCAAGGTAGACGACATGGTTTGACGTGGATTATCCAGGCTTGAAATCGTACTGATATTATCAGACTTTACGTTCACATGATAAAGCAGAATAACCTTGGCAGATGATTCAAGGTTTTCATGGCCGCCATACTAGCTCATCGTCGGATGTTTTCAATTCAATAGTATAGAACGAAACTTTATATCTTCGGGATTTCGGTTTTAGTTTTGGTAAAATTTCCCTTATCAATTTTGCGATCCACCCCGCCATGGTTCATATAGTTAGAGGGTGGATAAAGACTCTCATCCGACATATTTTCTTAATTTTTTTTAAAATGTTTATTTGGACCATGAAGCTAAGTGGGCGCCGCCATTTTCGGCTCTCTTTATCGCGTTTTCAATTGTTAGGCCTAAAACTTCAGGCAAAAACTCTCTTATTGGATATCCTATTTGAGAGCTCCCAGTTCCATATCCTATTCTGATAGACCCGTGCTTTAAAGAAACTCCAAAGAAAGGAGTCTAAACATTAAACCAGAAGAGAAAGGCGTTCTTGCGAATCCAGATTGCGAATGTCCAAATTTTTCAGAATATAATTTGGCCCACAAATTTTCAACATAAAAGTGAGCAAGTGATGGAAACAGTGCTCTCGTAAACGTTTTTTATTAGCCAAACATCAACACCTTTGGTTGCAAACTGAATTCAGTGGGGTTTTGATGAAAGCTCTGGACATAACACATTCAAGCAAATCTTTTCCAAAACTGAACGTACCGACGAATTCTTATTTTTCATTGGGTTTTGTCCCCAATGTTTTGTTTTAATGACAGTGCTTCTGCTTAAATCTGATCCTGAACACTCTCATTTAAGAAATCCAGTTTCCAAAAGGTAACTAGCTCCAGATGATCATCTCAAGAGCTATCTAATAGACCCGAGAAGTTTGGAATTATCTTCAGTCGGTCTTTCCTATTTTGAATTAAACGCCGAGAGTGATGACCACCTACCCGATTTAGATGAGCTTAATTAAAAGGAACACACTATTAAAACGTGAAGATACTTCTTATTTTAAACACTCATTGAAAATATTTGCAACAATTTGGTTAATGGTATTGTTTTATTTTATGACAAAAGTTAAATAAAAAATAAAGAAAAATTAAAGAACTTAGTTTGGAACGGAATGTTATACTTTAAGCTCATCAGACGGCACCAAAAATGCCCTATCACGGCATTGTGGATGTATGTAACTGTTGATTTTTAATAATTTTTTTTCCAAATTAAGTCAATTTTTTAGAAAATTGCCCCTCCCGTCTAAAAGGGGGGGAATAGACCCCCCCCCCCTCCCATACGATTTTTTTCTTGTCTTGACCAGACCTACACGCTCCAGCTTTTTGGCACACTGCCCGTGGGACACCCTGTATATGTATGTATATACAGCTATGGACAAAAAAATAAATACAGCTGAAGCCATTGGATAGATAGATATATTTTAACAAAAGTTTGCAAGTTTGCGGCAAGTTTCTTTTTGTGAAGTATTCCTACAATAGATAGATAGATAGATAGATAAATTTTATTCTTATAAATTAATTGCAGAAAATACAAACAACAGGATTGAAATACATGGTGACGAAATATAAGAATAGGTAGTGACATTCAGTATTTAAATACAAGTGTAAAAATAGTGCAGAAAGCCACTTCAATTATCTGAGACTATACTAAATATGTTAAAAATGGGTGGGGTGATCATAAAAATTAAAAATTAATAAATAATCTCTAAGCATTATAAGAAACAAGAACCAAAATTAACTATTACAAACGAAAATATAAAAAAAGATAATAAAAAAAAAAGAAAAAAAGAGACAAGTCATTGAGTGAGACATAAACAAATTAAACAAAGACATTAGCTATAAGAGATTCTAAGGCCACATAATCAAAACTAAAGAGCCATATTTTTATGCGCTTAAAGAACATTCCAGGTATTGTAAGTGTCCTAATAGACTGAGGCAGTGCATTAAATAGTCGAAAAGAAAGAACAGAGAAAAAGTTACAATATGCAGTGGTACGGAAATTGGGTACGAAAAAAGTGTTAGACAGGTTACCACGTAGATTATAACATGAAATTAAACGAAAATTACGATTACCAGACTTCATAAAGAACATTTTTAGCATCTTAAAACAATACAAGTGACGAACAGGAAGAATTTTGAGCTCATGGAACAGGGGAAAGCTGGAATGTCGTCCAGATTTACGACACATTTTCCTAAGGACACTTTTCTGCAAAATCAACAGTGGTTTAATTCTGTTTCGACACACGCCTCCCCAACAAGCGATTCCATACTGTAACTTGGAATGGAAAATACCATAATAAATCATTTTTAAAAGCTTAGTAGAACATAAGTTACGAATATAATAAAAATGTCGAAGGGTGCATCGAAAATATTTTTTCAGAGTATTAATGTGATTCGCAAAACTCATCCTAGAATCAAGGATAAGCAGATACCTAAATTCATCTACACACACTCACAAAAGTATCCGTACGCAGTTGATTTTTTACATTTTTCTTAAATAATGAGCAAAATTTGCAATTCTTTTTGATAATATTATTTATTTACTTAAAAAAATATCAAAATAACTAAATAAAACTTATTTCATAAAGAAATTTAAAAAAAAACACAGTTTTTCATATTTTTGGCGTTGGGCGATCTCACAAAAGTATGTATACATACGATCTCACAAAAGTATACATGCGCTCGATTACGGATAAATTTACCGTTACATTTTCAATTAATTGCGCTCTTCTTTGTTTGTCCAGTATTCAGTCATCGTATTTCTGTGCCAGAGAACGCTGCATTTGTAAAAATCGGGAACAAAATGCCTAAGTCAAAGGAAATTTCTTTGGAAGTCCGAAAAATTGTGGTAAAGTTGAAAAATGAAAGAAAATCTCTTGGAAAAATTGCGGAAACTTTGAATTTACCGAAATCAAGGGTACAAACAATTATAAGAAACTTCAATGACAGTGGAACCTTTGAAAATAAGCCACGAAATGGCCGACCCCGTAAGCTGGATGAGAGAATGCGGAGGCATATTGTTCGATCAATCACAGAAAGTCCGAAGCAGAGCGCTGTTAAGCTTGGGAAAGATACCCAAAATAATCATGGGGTGTCTGTTAACGCAGAGACCATTCGTCGTTGCCTGAAGGAACGCGATCTCTATTGCAGAGTAGCAAGGAAAAAGCCATTCTTAAGAGAGATTAACAAGGCAAAACTTTTAGCATATGCCCGGAAATACCATAATATTCATTTGACAGATCCTTCGTTTTGGGAACGCGTCATTTTCACTGATGAATGTAAATTCAATGTTTTTGGTGGTGATGGGCGCGTTAAAGTCTGGCGAAAAAAGAACACCGAACTTGATCACAAAAATGTTGTTCCCTCTGTAAGACATGGGGGAGGATCTGTCATGGTATGGGGAGCGATGGCGGCAAATGGCGTCGGTATTCTAAGGTTTATCGAAGGAATTATGGATGAGCACATGTACATAACCATTCTAAAGGATAGTTACCTTCCTAGTGTAGAGAAACTGGATTTAAGGGACAAAGCTGTTTTATTACAGGACAATGATCCAAAGCATTTTCCAGCTCTGGTAAAGGAATGGTTGCTTTATAATGTTAGAAAGAAGCTGGAACATCCACCACAATCTCCTGACTTAAATGTCATAGAGCTTTTGTGGGATAATTTGAAGCAACAAGTCAGAAAAAGAAATGTCACTTCGATTTCAATGCTTAAGACAGTTCTGGTCGAGGAATGAAATAATATAACCCCAGAAACAACACGTAGGTTAGCAGTTTCCATGCCTTCCTGATTGTCTGCAGTAATTGTAGCCAAAGGAGGCCATACCTCGTACTAAGCATGTAAAATTTTTCAGTTATTATTATTTTTTAAATGCGTATGTATACTTTTGTGAGATCACCCAACGCCAAAAATATGAAAAACTGTGTTTTTTTTAAATTTCTTTATGAAATAAATTTTATTTAGTTATTTTGATATTTTTTTAAGTAAATAAATAATATTATCAAAAAGAATTGCAACTTTTGCTCATTATTTAAGAGAAATGTAAAAAATCAACTGCGTACGGATACTTTTGTGAGTGTGTGTACTCTCTGAACTTTAAAACAATAATCACAACAGACAATATTTTCACAAAAAGAGGGAGATGAAGAACCAGACGCATAATGGCAATTATACATTTTATATCTAAGACACTCAGGTGCATGAAAATATATATTAGAAGTCCGAGGAAGATAAGCTAAAAAACATTATCTTAGTTTTAGGGCTTATTACTAAAAGATGTTCCGCAAACCAGTGTCTCAATAAATATAGATCCCAATTGATATCAGAGACTAGGTCCAGAGGACTGTTAGAGCCATAAGTAAAGCCAATGTCATCCGCAAAAGCAGTTGGAGAACCCTTGAAATTAAGAGCAAGAAGCGAGTTGATGTAGACCAAAAACAGAATCGGACCCAAGACCGAGCTTTGTGGTACACCTACGTTGGAGAGCTTTATTTCACTTCTAATATCATCTATTTTCACTTGTTGTGCCCTATTTTTAAGATATGACTTGAACCAATTGAGTATAAATCCACGAAATCCAGCTTTTTCCAGTTTACTTAACAAGATGTTGTGGTTGACCATGTCGAATGCTTTGGTGATGTCAATAAAATTGTTTTGTCTAAAAAACTCAATAATCTTTTTTTCATTAGTTTTTCAAAAATTTTGCTGAACACTGAAAGAAGTGAGATGGGCCTATAGTTACCGATATCTTCTGGGGACCCTTTTTTAAATAACGGAATGACATCTGCACATTTAAGACATTCGGGAAAAACTCCTTCAAGGAACGTATTCATGTATTATTAAAGCATCTTGCCATGTTATAGGCTGAAAATGTAAAAAAACTCGTCTTTTGATGTGGACAAAAAAATAAATACACTTCATCAAATTTATTATTTCACGAAATTTATTCATACGAGCAAACAAGTAATGGTAGGTTTTGTTAGTATTTTGTCGCTTGACCTTTATTTTTAGTTATTTGTTCTACCCTCCTCGGCATAGAGTCAACCAACTTCCGACATTCCTCAACAGGTATAGAATTCTATGCCGACTGCACTGCCTGCCAAAGTTCGCTTTAGTTTTTTGGATTTTTTATAGAAACTGCATCCTTGACCTGCTTCCACAGATTTTCTATTGGATTTAGGTCCGGCGATTGAGCAGGCCACTCCAAAAGAGCAACCCTTTTCGCAGCAAACCATTCCTTTGTTAGTTTAGCCCTGGGTTTCGGATCGTTATCTTGTTGAAACGTCCACACCTTGCTTGGCATATGGTAGCATTATAGTTTCAAGTATTTGAGTATATGTTTCCTTTGTCATAATAGTATTAATGAGGTGTATGGGACCAACACCATACCACGAGAAACATGCCCATACCATAATGCTACCACCACCATGTTTGACCGTCTTCTTGGTGTACATATTTTGGATGCAGTTCAGAATTGGATGAACGTCTCACATTGTGTCTACTATCCGATCCGAACAAATTAAACTTGGATTAATCACTCCAAAGGATATTTCGCCACTTTTTAGTGCCCTCTTCACCGGACCATTATTTGTGCTGATCAGCAAATAACATCCTTCGTCTTTTATTTTTCTTACTGATTAGTGGCACTTTTCTTGGTGATCGTGATGGAAGATTATACTCCACTAATCGTCTTCGGACAGTCCTTGAACTAATTGGCAAACTATTCTCCTGCAAAATTTTCCGCGACGATAAAAAAGGGTATTTTTTTGATTCCAGCACAATTAAACGATCCTGCTTTTGCGTTGTTTTTCGTGGCCGTCCTCTGTTTTCTCGCGCTGGTTTATCTCTAAGTGCATTTTGTACCATCCCTAAAGAACAACCAACGTTTTTGCAATTGAACGGTACGAATATCCTTCGCTTTTCAACTTTTTTATAATCTCTCTTTTGTCCTCGGAACAATGCACGTTACGTCCCATATTTCGCTAATAAAACAATTAAATATTATTCGTTACTTCACTGGTATTCAATAGTATCAACCTTTTCCGCTTTCCGATAATAAAATAATTTCGTAACACTTTGTTTTCACCAGATACACTTAGCTGCCAATAAGTGTTTTTTATTATGCCATCCAGATCTTACCCGGATCATGGTTTACATGTATTACAATAACAACACGTGATCCAGCTCTTTATCTGGATCAATTTCAAGATCCGAGTTTGAGTGGAAGTGAGTTTACACTATTTCCCACTGGTTTCGCATTCAAATTAGGAGAATCATTGCCTGATGAACATATGTATAAAATTGTGGCACGGGGTTGGTTAAGCAATTTTCGCTTCCGTATCGAGTAATTGTACTCATAATGCTATAATATTTGTACTATCTTACATTTCTAAAACTCTTGAGTCTATTTGGGGAAATATTACCCCCCATTGGTGGATATCGATAAAAATTATTATCATCAGCAGGGAACGGATTTTGTTGACCTAAAAATGCAAAAATAGGCAAAACAAAACTGTAAAAAAGGCATAAATGCCATTTATTAAAAAGAGAAAAAAAAGGTTTTAAGCATTATTATAATAAAACTTAACAACTATATACATTTTGAAATTTTCTGGCAACAAACACCTCAGGAGAGCTCTGAAAAATCTGAAGAACCTCTCCACCTGGGCAGAGACAATTAGAGCCCAGTTAAAAGACGTCACGTCATCGACTGAAATATTTTGGGGCAATTTGCAGTTTTCAGCGCCATTTACAACATAATTTATTTCTTTGACAGTCTTGGGTCCTTCATTTAAAAGACGGCGTTGAACTTTTTCACCACAACTTCAGCAACTGGTCCTTTTTGCTTTTTGCAATTGCTCATCGATCTCCTTCAAAATATTTAAAATATCTCCAATCGGGCTTCCTAATATTACGATATGCATTAGAAAAATAATTGGAATTAAAATGCAACACTTGAAGTCAGCTGTTTTTTGCAAACTTTTGAATAAATGCTCTTTCGGGTGCATTAAAAATCCAAAATTGGTGTGGATGTACGCCAACTGGGCCTGAACTAATTCATTGCTAATCAATTCTTTTGTAAATCCAACACAACTTGCATCATCTTCCAGCTCATCAACGATTCTTTTGATGCGACTAAAATACTGTTCGTAATACGATGAAGCATACAGTCATGTACCCCAGCGAGTCAAAACCTGATTAAATTAAAAAAGCTTACTTGAAATCAGATTCATATTATATTCCTTTATTTCATACTTACGGGTTGAGGTGGTAGTGGTAGCTCAGGTCCCTTCTCCTTAAAAAAAGCGACTCGGGACGCGCCTTTTAGAAAAACCTTTTTTAAATTCGATAGTAAGGCATCAACTTTCGGAAAGGCACTGCGGATATTTTCACAAACTCTATGTACACCATGAGCGGCACAAGTAACATGTATCATTTTGGAATACAGAACTCTAAGCGATTTTTCGCTTTTATACATGTATGATCCTGAGTGGATCATGTGGCATAATAAAAAACACCTAATTTGTGTATTTATTTTTTTGTCCAAACAAAAGAGTACACAAACTGACATTTCAAAGAAATTTTTGATAACGGTAAATGATCCTGCTTCCATTCTTCGGCTGTATTTTATTCTCGATGTCTACCTACTTATCACAAGATAGCGCTGTCCTCAGTAAAGGGAACAAGGAGGAAATAACAGAATTGTGTGGTAGAGTGGGCTGTATTTTTTTTTTGTCCATAGCTGTACATATGTATATTTTTTTTTAGTTTTAATATATTTATACTTTTTTTGTTTTTATTATTTTTTTTGTTCTATCTTACCCTAACCTACTCTACCCTACCCTATCCTGGCCTATGTAAGCCTGCCATTGGTGTTAGGCAAGCCCTGCCTTGAAGAGGCTGAAGCTATTGAAATGCCACAAAAGGCTTGATGTTGTCGGACTACGTCTCCTCGGTCCCGGCGTGAGACCGATCTACAGAACCTGAGGCGCTCGGGCTCACTGAGCGCGACATCGGGTCCGTAGAGGAATCGCCGTTCCACGGAATTGCGACCCACGTAGAAGATTAGCGGTACCGCCAATCTATCCTGGATCAGCCCACATCTATCTAAATAGAGGAATGCTTCTGACGGGACAAAGCCGCTAAGGCGCACTCTTTTGTGATATAAATCATTGGGGTAGTAGGCCCAGGATATTAGGCTATTGACCGAAGTCATTGCTCTCGCAACGTGGCTTCGAATCAGTTTGATCAGGAAGTTACCCACCCGTACAATCCTGGCCCTATTGTGTAGGACCTCGTTCGGGTAAAATTTCGTGTAATCAGATTCGAGTGTCCTATGTAACCCGAGACAAGTCCTGAGACATTGTCTCTCAAACACCCGAATCCTTCCCATTAAGCTGGCTCTCACATTGAACCAGATGGGACATCCATAGGCAACCATGGGCCTGATTAAGGCCATGTAGCAGATTACCTTCACCCTGGAATCAAGTTGGCTGCAATGAAACAGCCATCATGTCAGAGCGAAAGCGCCTCGGGCCCTTGCCAGAGCAACATCTACATGTTTGTCAAAATATAGATACTGGTCTACCCAGATCCCAAGGTATCTGACTACACTTTGTCTCGCCAGTGGACGCCCGTCCGGTCCAAGAATTGAGAACCCGCGGTAATTTTTTCTAGTGTCTCGAGAGGCCCTAGACAAAGGCGTTCTGAACAAAATAGTTTCTAATTTCTGGCAGTTGATCTTCAACTTCCAGTCATCACAATACTGCTGAATTTTTTCGAAGTCACGCTGCAAGAGAGTGACAATGACGCGATTAAATCGTCCGCATACGCTATTGACTGGTGAAGAGAAGCTATCAAATCACTGAAGTAAATGCTGAAAAGGATCGGCGAGTTCACCGTATCCTGTTGCAGTCCGTTGTTAATATCAAATGTTTGGGTAGAAGTCACGTTGGCAATTTTCACTACGAACTTTCTACCTGTTAACATGTCAAAAATCATATATAGCAGTGGTTTACTTATGATCAGCCGATTGAGCTTGTAATAAAGACCTTCTAGCCATACGGTGTCGAAGGCTTTTTCCAAGTCGATCAGACAGGCATCCGTGCATTGGTTCTTGCATTTATTCCATTGGATATGCGATACGAGTTTCGACGCGGCATGAATAGTATCATGCCCCGCTCTGAAACCGAATTGGTTATCCGGTATGATTTTATTGTCCTCAGCCCATTTAGACAGGGCTCTATGGACCACCTTCTCGAATACCTTGCTGACTCTCGGAAGGAGACTTTTCGACCATAGATTTGCCGGGTTAGAGGTGTCCGTACCCCTCTTGGGGAACATGAGTTTAGTTTCAGCTGAAAGATGTACAATAAGTTATCGAATCGCTGTATGTAAATTGTGTGGTCACCTCAATGTAAATTTATATACGAAATAAAATATCTATCTATCTATTCATCGATACCTATTTTTCCCCTTCAAAATACTCACCCTCAGATATAATACACCAGTATCGGTGGTTTTTCAAATTCTCGAAGCACTTCTGATATACGCTCCTTGGTAAATGCCGAAAGGCATAGTCTTAAGTTGTTCTATTTGCTTTAGAGTGTCCGTATAGAGCCAGTAAAGTATTTTATGCTAGTTGTTATTTAAGCTAGTTTTAAGCATTTTCGTTGTGTTCTAAAAATATCAAAACAAAAATGAATTAAAAAAAAACATAATTCTCAAAGGCCACCAAAGTTCTCTGGGTCCTAAAACAACTCATAAGTAAAACATGGGGACTAAACCCAAAAATCATTCTGCGGATCTACAATCAAATGTATGATGGAAAAAAATTGAACAAAGAAGCGCCATGAATAAACTCAATGGACTACAAAGGCTAGCGTGTTTCTGCACATCTGGAGCAATAAGAACGACTCTGACTGCAGGGATGGAAGCAATACTGAACTGAATACTGGGTGGAGCCCAGAAATGATAAACAGATGGGTCGGCATTTGTAGACAGACAACTTAGGGGCTAATGTGATTGGTCCTATCCCATTCCCCTCTGTAATAAATTAAAAATATTTCAGGCTGAGCTATTTGCAACCTATGATACAGCATCAGCGACATGAGTCCCACTAACCCTAGGATATCGATATTCTCAGACAGCCAACTTGCCACTTTCAATTCTAAGGCTGACTGGGAATGTCACAAAACACTAAACAATCTGGCAGTAAATGAGAGACTAAAGCTGATCTGGGTGCCAAGTCATAAAAACCATGATTGTAATGAAAAGACTTGCATAAAAGCCAAGGAAGGCTTTCAGATACTTCTTACGGGGTCACCCCCGCCTTTATGGTTTCGAAAATGTAGACATAAACCTACCCGCATAAATGGATCATTAAACAATATAAGCTATTCTGGAACAGACAGGAGAGGATTAAACACTCAAGAACGTTCTAGAACTTAATAAAGGCGACCTAAGAGTGCTATGTGAGGCACTAACAGGATACGCAATTACCACCTTTATAAATTAGGTCTTAACAGCACAGAAATTTGTAGGCGATGTGGACAGGTTGAGAAAATTTTGGACCATATACTAACCGTGTGCCAAAGCCTTGCCCGAGAAAGTTTCAAAATGACAGGCAAAACAACCATAACATGTAAAGATTTCCAATAAATCCCATCTAAAGAAGTTGTCAAATTTTTGAAGGCAGCACTCAAACCAAGTGTCTCAGTACTAGTGTCTTCACGTGACACATTCCGAATTCTTCAATTTTATTCAATATGGGTCTTTTCAGTTTTTGGAGGAGAAAAAAAGTAGCAGGGGCCAAGTCCGGTATCATTGTTGATTTTGGCCTAATTTTGAGCAAGAAGGTGCCATTTTTTTTTCCAAATATCAGGCAACAATATGCCTTATTGAATGATTGAATGATGAACCACGCCATTGTAAACAGTGAGCCAAAAGTTCACATTTGACCAAACTTGAAATGCTTTTCTCGGTCTTGGCTCTTCTGGTCGCTTCCATTAGGATGATTGGGCTTTGGTTTGGATGCCATAACCATATATCCATGCTTCGACACCAGAGATGACTAAAATCTGTATCGTCATTCACGCCATTCAACGGCTCCAGACCGATTTTCATGCAACAGCTCTTTTGGTCAAAATTTAGCAATTTCGGAACAAACTTCGCTGACGTGAGCCAATCAATATGCCAATATCCTCAGCAATTTCACTGATATTTATTCGACGATTCTCTATAACAATTTTCTTTTTTCTTCACTCCTTCAACGTTTTCATTATGCTAAGGGACATGTGTGCCAACATAACAAAAAAAAATTTAAAATTCGAATCTACCCAACTCGTAAACGTAAAAAATCACTTTATTTTTTGAACAAGCCTCGTATGCCATAAAGCGGGACCTGTATCTCTTTTCTGGCCTACATGCTACATGACTGGTCATTACATGAAATTATTCAACAGCTCTTTGGTGTAAGAAGTACATAAAATGTGAAACCTTTCAAGATCCACCTGCATTTGAATATTCGTCAAATAATTCCTTGGCGTCCTTCACCATTCCAGTGACCACTAAGTAGAACCTTCAAGGCTGTCCTCTTATTTGTTTCTTGTTGCAATTGTTGTAGTTTCATGCATTAAGGGCACAATGATGAGTGCGCGTTTTCATTCAAAACACGCTTTGTTGTGGCTTAGCGAGCTGGGTGGTCATCACTTTTTAGCCTCGACGAATGGCCGTGAACCAAATACTTACCAACGTCGCTTCATTGTTTCCAAATAGTTAGTGCCAACGTGACTTAAATGATCATGCATGCTACACTAATAATTTCATCAAAAAACAGAAAAATAAAATACAAGCCTTGCACCTTCTTAAGGATCATGAAAAAATGATTCGCGTATACTCTCGACCTTGTTACTCTCGACACATACAACAAGTCCAAACAACCGCATCAAAGTGCTTGCAATGACGGAAGGGACGTAACAATAGACGATGAATCATGCATCCAACCACATGCGACCCCAAAACGCACTAAACAATCCAAAACAATGCAAAAAGTAGCTCAAGCCCTAATATGCGGCGCAATTGTCATCTAGGCCAGCTCTGTCACTCATCCTCACCCTCTTCTCCCATCTACTATTGATGAACGTGTACAAATGTCTCCAAAGTTGTTTTGTATTCCGTGCAACCTGTGCGTTTCTCAGGCCACTGATTAGGCTTTGCCTTTGTTCTCGTCATGACCACCCCTCACTGCCTGTCCTCAATGATGATGAAGATAATGATGAGCGTAATGAACGATCCTTTTGAGATGTGCGCAATTTTTTCTTCTTGGAAATAAAACTTTTTCTCTTTCTCCGATCCCCTCTCGCACGAGACCATCCGGAGTTCACCTAATTTGTTGCCAAATTATGGGAAACTTTCGGAAGACGAACGAATTCACCCCTCGCGGTCTCCATATCCCCTGGGCTTTGGATGAATGACCTCGGGTGTCAGGAAACTTTATCCAATTCGGTAATAAATATTCAATTTGAGTTTCTTTTGTGATTTTTATATTCCATCTAGAATCGAAGATGGAAATGGAGAACGGGGAAGGATACCCTCCAAGGACAGTCCGTTTCCTTTTGTTGGTTTTAGATTTTTTATTTTTTTTTTTAATTTTCAAACAGATTAAGTTTAATGCTCGATACAAACAAAGGTAAATGATCCGAATTTTGGAGTCTTGTGGAGCACCCACACCATGCGGAGGTCAGGATTCCACTTCCATGTTTTTTTTGCACGCGGAGAATAACGAGAAACTCTAGGGATGTGCCTCGTTGGAATACAACATAGTAGCATGGGTGACGGTGTTTATCGTCCACATTCGTGTATGTGGCGGATCCTGGATACAACGTGATGGCTTGTGTGTGCTTATGCAAATGACATGACATGGGTTCTGTCATAAAAATATTTTATATGATTGTTAGGCCTGCGGGCGTGTGTACGCGACGCAAGTTGACATCTCCCCTGGGCTGTTAATATTTATTGTTCGTAAATTTGTTATTATCAACCGCGGGACGACGTCTGTGGGTGCTGGGAGCGATATGTCTTAAAGGATGTTGGTTAACATGTCTTGTTTCTATCCGGTTATGATACGACCGATGTAAGGGATGGGAATCCAGTTAATATGAGACCAATTTCTTTTTGGGATTTTGATTATGAACGCAAATGTGTGGTTTGAAAATTGCGGATTTTGCCAGGACTTTGATGTAGGGTTGGAGGGATGTCATAAAAGGCGCAATCTAAAGCTTATTTGCATATGTAAACCACAAAGAAAAAATTATATTATTGTTGGGGAACAATCACGTTTGGTTAACGCCTTTGTCATGGTATACAGTGTGATCTATTTCAATTAGAGAAGAGTCTTACAAACACGATTTCTATTCATTTATGATTGATTAGGATTTACCCATTTATCCATAACGAGGAGCAGGCGGTATTATTGCCTGCGCAAGGATTTTCATATTAATAGAACGTGACCAACAGAAGAAAGGTGATTTCATTTAGGAGCACGGGCACTGAAAAGAACATTTTTGACAATTTCGTGTGTATCATGCAGCAATGGAAGATAACATAACGACTTGCTAATGACGGCGGCTATTAGTTTTTGTTTTGACATTAGCGAAGAACCCCGTATTCCTCAAGAACGCGGAATACCCTTGGGAATTTTTTTTACGGAATAATTCGTCAGTGATTTTGGCCCCAACACTAACTGATCAAACATAGCCTCGAGTAGACTGGAACAACGAGTGGTAGAAGAGGCGTCGGTAGACCTCCTTATGCCCGCTCCGACTGGAATATCGTAAGCTGATGATATTACGGATTAGCCATCAACGTTGACCATATGCCGTGCCACACAATATACCATTACATGTTCCACCAACTACCAATTACTGCCTGCAGATTATCAATCGCGTTTAAGCCATTCTCACGCTCTCATTAACCTCACGACGAACTGGTCGATTTTCGGTCAAAACTCATCATGAGCTATGTATGTACGTGGCGAATTTCCATCTGCATGGATACTTAACCAAACAAAACTTGCGCTTCTAAGACCCTAAGATACCAGACATTGTAAATGAAGAGCGCTTACATATACGAGGTATGTTCAGAAAATAAAGTGACTTTTTGAATTACGCAAGTTTTTTTTTATTTGTGTTATGTTGGTACACATGTTCCATTACATGTGCTGATATTCTCAGATTTTGGGCATGAAATGTGTATGAGCGAAGTTTGTTCCGAATTTACTAAATTTTGACCAAAAAACCGTCGCATGAGCATCGCTCAGAACCTATTGAATGACGTGAATGACGATTCACATCTAACCTAACGGGTCATCACTGGCGACCAAACATAAGTAAGAACGTTAAAACCTTGGCCCAATCATCCCAAGATATGATCAGAAGTACCAAAAACCTTCTTTTCTCATTGTTTTCTCCGATTATAATGGTGTGGTTCATCATAAACTCCTGCCGGAAGGTCATACGGCCAATAAGGAATATTACCTACAAGTTATGCACCGTTTGAGCGAAGCAATACTATGTAATTGTTCGTGGAAAAATCATCATTACTTGAGCGTAATTTTTTGGTCAAAACCAATATCGTGATCATGCTTCATTCACTGGACTTAGCCCACGGCGACTTTTTTCTCCTTCTAACACTCGAAAAAGGATTAATGACTGAATCGGGGATTCAATTTTTATTACCGACTCTGAACGGCAAATTTTGGGTGAGGCACTGCATCCAAATCAATATGCATACTGCAAAGAACGATCCACTGGAAACGCGCTGCATCACGTGGTAGCGCATGTGAAAAATAGCTTCACACCCAAGAAGGTCACAATTCGCGCCTTCCTCGATATTGAGGGGCATTTGATAATACTGACTACAACTTAATCACCACTGCACTGTCCCGGAGAGGTGTAGACCACCCCACTAACCACTTAGGTTAGAGCGATGGTTGGGAGCCGTATTATATCAGCTACATCCGGAGAGGTCTCTGTGATAGTATCAGCAGCTAAAGAGTGTCCACAAGGTGGAGTCCTTTCACCACTTCTCTGGTCGATTGTCGCCGACGACCTACTCTACAAGTTAACCAACCTCGCTTATAAAGGCATCGGATATGCCGATGACCTTGTAGTTATTGTTATAGGTATAAGCGAAATTACTGCCTGTGAACGCATGCAACTTGTGCTTCAATTTATATCTGACTCTTATCGATAAACCCAAAGAAGACCCTCTTAGTCCCGTTTACAAAAAGGAGGAAAATACAACCTTGCTCCGTCTCTCTAAACGGTAAAAACATAGGCTTTTCAGAAGAGATCAAGTATCTAGGTATTCACCTTGATCGCAAACTGAACTGAAACTCCAACATCAAATCAGACTCACAAAGGCGACTAAGGCACTGTGGGCCTGTCGACGCATTTACGGTAAGACTTGGGAATTGAAACATAAGGTAATTCACTGGTTATATACCGAGGTAGTAGGACTTTTCATCACTTATACGTCTGCTGTATGGCGGACAAAAGAAAACTACAACTTCTGAGGCTAGTATGTCTCGGTATTACAGATGCCAACAGCAGCCCAAGAGACACTAGTCGGAATTACTGGACTGCAGCTTTTTATGTAAACCATTCCTACAACACCTTCCTGGCCTGGATATGATTACCACAGTTTCTGACGCATTACCATAGACGTTCACTTTTGACAAGAGATTTGATATTCTGAGCCCAAATCGCACAACTTGGGAAAGCGGCGACCCCTTGCTATATGTCAAAGGCCTCAGGTGATACACAGATGGCTCCAAGGTGTTGGTGTTGGCATATTTGGACCAAATTGGCTCTGGTAACGAGTCCTAGTATCTTCCAAGCCGAACTAAACGCCATCCTGAAGTGCGTTAATCCATATTTAGAGACTGGCAAAAGAGGTACTTCTTCTTTTCCTTTTTCCGGCGTTGTTATGGTCAGAAGTGTAGGACCATAACCTTCCCACTTAACTGCACTCCTACTGGTCCGCTTGTGGGGTCCGCCGGTTTGACCTCAGAAAGTAGCGGCAGGCTTCCCGGTTTGGGATTACTTCATCGCTGAGGCCAATCAAATGCTGGTGTTTTTGCATTTGTTTGCACCAATTGTTTTCCGGCCTGCCTTTTTTTTTTTTTTTTGTGACACGGGCATGCTCCAGATTTTTTTGTTTGATCTTACTCTTACAACACCGGTGATCTCCAGTCGTGTCAACCCACTGATTTGCATGTACACTTGTGGGGCAGTTTAATGGTGGTATATGTGTCCCTAGGCTCACCTTGGTGTTTTCTAAATTGCCAAGATGTGATTTTTCTTTACCTTTGTTTTAGTCGCCTTTTACGACAAGCGAGAGGTATTGATGCAGGGATATTCTTAACCCGTCCCTGCACGGAACACGGAACTGGCAAAAGAGGTACAACCATCAATATACTCGTACTCTCAGACAGTTAAGCAGGACCTAGTCAAAAGAAACAAGATCAACCTCTGGATGACGTCCAGGCACAAGGGCATAAAGGGTACCGAAATCGCCAACTAGGAAACGCTAGGAAACGTTCTAGTGGAAACCACATAGGTGCCTAACCTTTCTGAAGAATCCCCAAGTCGAAGATTAATTATCTCTTAGTTCAGGCACTCCAACAATCGAACAAATACTCTATTAATATTTTTAATTGTAATAGAGTCGATATCAGACTAGTCGGCTACCTACAGGGACTGTAGTCTGAGACATCTCCTCAACAAAATTAACCTCTCGTCTGAAACCGAGTGTCGACTCTGTCTTGAAGACGGGGGAACTGCAAAGCAGGATATGAATGAGCTTCCTTCTACCACTTTAGGAAGCGTATCCTTCTCAGAGAAATGCAGTGCAGCTCCTATAAGAGACATTCTCAACTTTATTAAGGATGTAGAGGAATTTCAAATTCCTCGTCTAATAGCTAGCAAGCACAATAGATCTACGTTAGCCGCGGAGTTCCATGCTATTGTTAGAAGAAGCCCCTTTGAAACATGATGGGATCAGCTCGACGAGAGCCAAGCTACAATTCCAGGCTTTCTACTTTGAATTTTGCGAACTTTTACCGGGATCTCAGGAATGTACTCTATAACACAGTCAAGTTTCAGACTTATAGCTATTCGGGAAGTTTGGTTTGGCGCACGTACGACAGACAGGAAATCCCAGCCTTGAAAGAAAAAAAGTGAGTCAATTAACCAAAGGATGGTGTTGTTGAATGTGGTTGATATTTTTAAGAGAAGTCAAGTGCAGCGCTTGGCAATTTTAGTCGTGCAGTCTAAGTTGTGAAGTGCTTTGGAGAAGCTTGTTCGATATCGGGTCAAACTCCAGATCACCATGGTCGGAGAGCACAGTGACCCCAAAATACAACCGTGGTAAGCGAATTGTTCGAAACCAGCTAGGCACCTCAATTGTTTGCCAAATTTAAAATCTGGGCCTAAGCACTTTACGGCAAGCTTAAAACTTTGTTCTTTATTTACATTTTTACTGAAATTTTTGAGTAGTAAGGTCCTTGCTAATGAGACAGCGAGAATTCAGGCCCTCAAACGAAACATCCAATTTGAAATTTTGGTCTTCTACTCACTTTTTCTTCAAAATGTATTCGATAATTTTAAACTTCGGGTTATCGCCTGCAATAGAAACCGTCCACATAGAGGATTTTCTGTTCCATTCATAATTGGCCATATACCGAAGTGGATTGGACATCAAAGAAGTGTATTTAAATTATTAAGATCTTCCAAACTAAACTATACGGCTTACCATATACAATATATTCAAATGGCTCAAAGATGGAGTGAAGTCTTGGCGCAGGCATCTTTTCAAAAGAGTTTAAAGTATCGATTATAGAGATCTATTCACAAAGTTCTTCACAATATGGGAAGCTTGCTTCTTACTTAGTATAGGGTCCGCCAAATAATTTTTTTTTTTTTTGAAAATGCTATAAAAAAAACTACTGAATATTTTCTCAAATTTCTTTTTTTATTTGAAAGTACAATCCTTCCGGTTAATAATGGAAAATAATTTCATTCAAATTGTTGCCTCGGCTGGCCATGCAGTAGCCTACACGATCGGTCCAATTTTTAAGCACATTATCGAATGTGTGCAGCTGTATTTCACCAATGGCTTCACGAATATTGTCCTTTAAAGCGTCAATTGTCTCTGGCTTGTCGGCGTAACACTTATCTTTGACGGCACCCCACAAATAATAGTCCAACGGTGTCAAATCGCAGCTCCGAGGTGGCCAAACGACATCAGCTCTACGGCTGATAATGCGATCTTCAAAAACAGGGCGCAAAACATCGAGTGTAGCTTCGGCTGTGTGGCACGTAGCGCCGTCCTGTTGAAACCAAATGTTGCCAATATCCTCCTCTTCAATTTTTGTGAACAAAAATTCGTTCAACATGGCCCGATAACGATCGCCATTGACTGTAACGACCACTCCTTGCTCATTTTCGAAGAAAAATGGCCCAATTATGCCTCTGGACCAAAATCCGCACCGAACAGTGGCACGTTTTGAGTGCACCGGCTTTTCAATGTATGCGTGCGGGTTTTCTGTGCCCCAAATGCGACAATTTTGCTTGTTTACATACCCGCCAAGATCAAAATGAGCTTCATCTGATAAGATGATTTTTTTGGCAAAATCGGCATCTTCTGTAAGTCGATCGCAGGCCCACTTAGCGAAGCGTTGTTCAAGCGTATACACAACCATATTCGTTCAGCGGAAGGATAAAACTAATTATCTGTCAAATCAGACATGAGCTAAGTGTTACCATTCACGAAATAAGTACAACTTGAAAAAAAAAACGTTAGATGGCGGACCCTTTAGTATACCATACGAACCACCAGTATCACTATATGCCCCGACAGCCAAGCGGTTACTGTCGATTAGACGGTGCTCAAGTTTCTATCTCAATCCCAAAGCACAGTAATTAGGAAGATAATAGAAAGTGCATGAGCTCAACAGAAGATGATCAGCCCTTAGCATTTTTCTAGTGGGATCAATACGATTTCTTAAAATATTCACGAATGCAAAGATTGACGAACCACATACGTCAGTTGTGAAAGATTAAGACCAGTTGCATAGCAAAAAAAGCCATGAGGAGATTTCGTTTACCCAACCTTCTAGATCTAATAATTGTCTCTTTCGCCTCACTTTTTCTACTGTTCTACCAATTATCGTTGGATGTTTCTGACCACGATCTTCGTTTTTATAAAGATTTGTCAGATTTAAGTGCCGATTTTCAGGAAATCTTAGCGCAATTATTTGATGGATGTGTACTATCGACCACGGTCAAAATCCAAAACCGAGCATATCCTTTGTTTACAACGGAAGTGATCAGCGCTATCAAAAAAAGGAGCAGGTCATATAGGAAATGCAAAAGTTGGCGATCTCAAGCAAATTGGTTTTCGTACAAAGCGGCACCCAACTACCCTACTACAGTGATACGCACCTCAAAGCAAAGCTACAATATATCGCCTAATCTCTCTAAAGAACGTACCTAAAAATGGTGACTACCTTCCTTGGTAAATACCTTCCTAATCCTGCTGACCTAAACCTTGTTATTTTTAGGGAAGATTTATATTTAAACGAATTCTAATGAAGTTGTAAAAATTGCCTTCCAGGCACAACTATTATAAGATGACCAATTGAGGACGGAATTATTAGGTGCATAACGCTATCAAATCAATTTATCATTTTATTGACGAAAACAGCAATACATTTCATTGAACTCATTCCAAAATGTTTTCCAATAGGCGCTTGTAAATTTTAGCGGCCTTTGGCTGCCATATTGTTTTGGTGACATCTGTCAGATCTATTGTTTATTATTCAGTTACTGATGCCAAATCAACATGGCAAGTTACGCGATTAAACGGTATTCCCAAATGATAAAATTTTATGAGTGTTCGTTCATGCAAACCTTGCGCCCATTTTGCGGTAGATGTGGTGGCCCTTCACAGTCGACTCTTCAACATTTGGTGAACAAATTTAAAACGACCAGTTCGGTAATAAATCAGCCAACTTTCGCACGTCAAAGGAACGCAAGATCGGCCCAGAACATCGCCGCGGTCCGTGAAAGTGTACAGCAAAGACAGTCGATTCCTCGCCGTGCACAAGACCTCGGCCTTTCGCAGACTTCAACTTGGCGAATTTTCCTTTGGAAGTTGGGCCTACACTGGTAAAAAATCCGACAAACCCAGGAGCTCAAAATTCATGCCCATAGACAAGACCGTTTGTTCGCTGACCTGGCAATTTTGGCCTAAAATTCGTCTTTAGTGATGATGGGTAGTTTTGGATGAATGGCTATGTTAACAAGTAAAATTGCCGTACTTGGGACGACACCAACCTACGCCAGGTTCATCAGGTGGCAATGCATCCTCAGAAAGTTCCCATTTGTGTAGATTTTGGCCGGCGGCTTCATTGGTCCGTCGTTTTTCGAAAGCGACGTTGATGAGGCGGTCACTGTCTATGGCGAGCACTACAAAACGATGACAACCAATTTCTTATGGCCAAGGTCATGAGATTTGATCTTGCTAGACTTTTCTTGTGGGGTTTCCTGAACTCTCAGGTCTATGCGAATAAGCCACAAAGGATTGATGTCCTTAAGGTGAACATAATACAGGCCATCGCTAATAATTAGTTGGATTTATGGAGAAGAGTTAATGAAAATTGGGCCACCCGGTTTCGTGCAACCGTATGAAGCCAAGACGAGCATCTGAACGATGTCATATTCAGTACATAATGGCATACATGGGCCTTTCAAATAAAAAAAGAATTTAGTTAATAATTTACACACAGCTTATTTTATTCCATTTCAACATTTACCCACTCTTGTTGAACAACTCTTTACTATACATTATCTCCCAACTTACGCATATAATAAATTGGGGTTACTTATCGACTTTTTCGCAGTCGTGGATAACCACTAGATTCGAACCTATCGCTAAGAAAACCTGCCCAGCATCCACGGCCGAATTTAGACTAATCAGCATTCTGCCCTTTTTGTCCCAAACCTTCGAGAAGATAATAGCTATATTCCAACAATCTATTGTGTACCCAGCAAGTAAGTTACAGGCCTAATCACAAGTCCTTGTCAACCATAGTAAGCGTTCAGGAAGAAATATGAAAATTTTTGATAAAAATTTTCTCCCACTTCTCCGTCTGCTGAATTTCTCGGAGGCTTCCCTATCATGATATATCGTGTTGGGAGCTTAAAAACAACTTCGGTGAGGTCAGGTTGCTATGGCGTTTTCTCTCCGGTAGGTGACAATTCTTTTCTCATGGAGGTTAGACAAGGTGTCCCTCAGGGTTCAATATTAGGACCGATTCTTTTCTGTAGGTTCATTACCGATTTTCCGTCGTTGTGTACAAGCATTCACATAAGCATATAAGAGTACACATAAAATTGTAGCTGCAAAGGCATTAATGAAAGGAAAATCCGCAAAAACTTTCTGTAGAGTAACTCGATTCTGCAAAGGACCAGACAGCATGTTCAGGGCAAATAATTTTTCAACGGTCAACGAGGTTTCTAACAAGTAAATTTACTGGAAGTTTCTGGCTTCTACAACCAGAGTAAACGAGGAGTGTACTTCTATGTACCAACTTACCCTGTAACCGACCTTGCAGACGCCCACTTAACATATAATCTTAAGTCCATCTGAGCCTTTAGCCATTCAAGTAAAAGAGCTATTGAGCACGAAACTGGAATCATTCACACGCGCGTGAATATACGTCGCCAGACTTAATAAACATCGAAGACTCACATCCTTCCTAGAATTAACAACTAATTAAAGACGTTAAATCCATGACAAAGGGAAATAAAATCAATTGGGAGCCAAATAAGCATTAAAACCCTCAGCTTCCGACGCCGTTCGCCTTCTCACTTCAAACATAATAGGCTCATAATCCTTTCCACTTAAACCTAATTCCAAAAAAAAACTAAATAAATATAAAAAGGACCCATCGAAGGATAAAAATACCCAACAAAGCGATAAGAAGAAATTTCCCAGATAATTTTGCAACTTCATCATGTCCGGAAACCCCAATCAATCCGCGCACCAAGGACCCGCTGTTTATTCCTTATCTCACTCCCGATCCTCGTTCTACTGCATCAAAAATCCAAAAAACTGCCACATCAGACACATTCCCCTTTCATTTTACGCTTTGTACAAGCATAATACATATCTCAATCGATCTGTGTACACACATTTACTTTGAATTATCCTTGTGGAAAATTATCCCTACACAGAGCCATGCCCCTCCGCACGGGATGATTGTTTGGTGGAGGTCCTTCGCTCTTTATCATATACCCGACGACAATGGGCTTCTAACCGAAACTACATAGACTGACTGTATTTGTAATTTTTGCGTTTTATTTCGCTCCCATTCCGACCCCATCGTTGCAGGATACAGGCAAATTGTTTCCAATACAAATATAAAACACAAACACAAACGAGTGAATTCTGAAAATAAGGATTGTAAGCTCGAGTAGAATTAGGCTAGCGGAAGGGAGTACCTACATATGTCCTTGATTTCCTTCCATTCACATATCACATAGATAACGTAGGGCCTCATCTCTCGCTGGTTATTTGTGGAACAGAAAAACATTTAGCAAAGTAAACCCACACGCCCAACAGCTGTTTCTTTGTTCAGCTAAGTACAGTCGGTTTTCGCCTCGGATCCTTGTTTTTTGTTGTTTTATTTTTCGGGAGCTCCGAGTGACACACGGATAGATAGATAGACAGACAGGATTGTTCTTATTTAATGGATTTCTGTAGCGCACTTTGTCCTGCTGACAAAGGTTTTAAATCTTCATCCTTTTTATTTTGCTCCTCTTTTCTGCTGAAAAGGGATTTTACGTCTTTTCCTATCTCCCGAGGGAGAATGCCAAAATCAGTCAAGTGCAAATGTTTAATTGAAGACAAACTCACACCAACGTCTTCACAATCGCCGAGCACAACATCGTGCAGGATAAACAACCGACAAGGTAATGAAAATGAAAGAGGTAAAGTGAGAAGACCTCAAATAATTCCGAAAAGCTAAACTTTGCGCATTTTCATTGGAGGACCTCGTTTAAGAAGGACATAATCGTGAGAATTACGCACGACGTTACGTCAGGTGCACACGAAATATGCGCGCATTTAATGCCAAAGGATACCCCGGGCAATCCATTCTAAGGACCATCTGTGTGTTGCCGATTCTCCGGCATATTCGTGAGAGTTGTGAAGGACTGAGCTTATGCATTCAGTACACCTGCACAGTGGTAGCTGGTATAATCGCGAAACTTACTTAAGAGCGCTGCAGGAATGTCTGCTCTTAGGTTTAATCGCCAGCTATTCGAGTACGGACGAGCAACTTAAAAACTTTCTGTCTAACAACGACACAGCCGATAAGGATAATAAAGACAACAAAGCTAGCAGATGTCCGACGATATGATCGAGAGATGTGCTCGAACAAAGAGCCCACGAAACCCCAATCGCAGTTGTTGACATCCTGCTCCCCACAGCCCAATTAAGAAATAAACTACCAGCGCATTCATTCCCGCATTCTCCATGCTCCGTTCCTTCCTCTGCCTGTCACAAAGGTTCCCGGTGCTGCATCCCGCACAAACTTCTCCATGCAAAGTACCATTAAAAATCTAATTTAATTAAACTGCAAAACTGGGGCTCTGTTTCTTTATTGAAGCACATATCTCATGGTAGTTCCTGAGCAGTGCAAGATAGTCCTCCATGCTGCACACTATGTGCATAGAAAGCATGATTTATGCAGGCTATACAGCCGCAATTGTCATTGTTTAAGCACTTGAACTGAAGCGCTATGCTCAACCGCATATAAGGAGACTCCTTTTCGAATCATTATCATCAGGCACCCCACAATTGCCTCGTATACTGAGTGTAAATTATGACTTTCGTTCTAATCACTATACTTTTCGTGAGGCAATAATTTGGCGGTTCCAAGCCGAGTCAGCAACGGCCAAACCACCCTACGTTGCGTCGGATCACACTACGTGTGTTGGCGATTAAGTTCCATTGTCAGCTGTTTGCTTCATCTCTCCTCCATTTGTTTGTTTTTCTCTCGTTTTATTATCCTGCTGACTATACCCCGAGGGGCGGCGATTCCGTTCACATAATAAAGTAGTCATACACGAGCGATGATACTTCAAATGCACACTTGCGTAAAACTTTTCCACTTTGCCCACTAAGCTTACAATCAGACTATGCTATTCTCCGACTTATATCGCCTCGACCAGTATAAACAACACTAAGGACTTTAAGGACCTTGCGGCTCGTTCGCCTACGCGTACGATTCGATGCGGTAAAGTATTCTAGCCACAATTAAGTTGCGGCAAGTGAAAATCACTTGGTCGTTAGTCGTTATCCTTCGTACTTTGTCCTTTGGCTCTATGTGGAGGACTTTCATTTCCTCACCCGTGAGAGTTAAGTCGTTAACGTTGTGTGTTGCATCAACAAACAGATGAACTAGTTCGTAATGGAGTGCGAGCGCTAATAGTTCTTCAAAGTTGAATGTGAGTTTATACGTTTGCGAGAAGGCGAGGGATAATAGGTGAGCGAAGGGATACGGTTTATTGGGTCATATTCATGGCCTACCTATGGAAGAGCACACTTTGATTGAGAATCAATTCGATCGTTTGGTCTTTGTTTTAATTGCGTTGGCAGGGAGATGGAGACACGGAGGGTTCTTCCCTTTCATTAGGAATGCATCAACACTCGCTTGTCTCAAGCTACTCAGGGGGCATCGGTGCTTGTCTTTATCTTATATTTTAAGGGCCTGGGCATGTAGGGCAAAGCTGCTGATTGCACTCAACATGTCGAGACGCCAGCGACTGCAAATGCTCAGGTCAAGTTGACATACAGTCTCCTCGCGGCACCCTCTGGGGGGTGAACTCTCTCAACACCCGTTGGGAGGTGAACTGATGTATGCAACTAATGTCCTAGGCAAGAGAACCTAACCCGACCAAGATGGCGGTTATGCGGAGGGCTAACGACCCATGTGGAAAAGCCTTAGAAAAGAGCTACTCATCATCTAGAAAAGAGCCTCAAGCAGTATAAGACGGATATTACTGCGATCCAGGAAGTACGCTGGATAGGACAAGGAATTGCAAAGAAAAAGGAGTGCGACATTTATTACAGGATTCGTCGTGGGAAAACGGCTAAAAACGAACGTCATCGATTTTAAGCCAATAAACGATCCCCTAGCTGTGACCCGAATCCAAGGCAGATTCTACTATATCGGCACACGCCCCTACTGACGAGGCTAAAGAACCTATCAAATAGGATTTCTACGACGCCTACGGAGCTTATCCGAAGTACATCAACGCCAAAATCGGTAAAAAGAACATTTTTGGTGGAGTAGTCGGGAAGAACAGCCTCCACGATGATATGACAACAGACAACGGCGTCCGACTAGTGGACTTTGCGGCAACTCGTAATACGGTAATAAGTAGCACAATACCTGGCAGTCTCCAAATGGTGGAACTGCCAACCAAATCGACTATGTGCTCACAGACGCAACACAAGCGTCAAATATCCTGGATGTTAGAACGTACGGAGGGGAAACGTCGGCTCTGACTATTTCCTGGTGGTAGCAAGACTCAGACCCCGACTTTACAATGTAAGAAAGCTGCATCAGCCCACTAAAAGGAGGTTCAACATTGGAAGCCTGAACAACTAAGAGATCGCCAGAGACTGCAGAGAGCAACTGAGTGGACGACTCGCAAGTATGCCTACGTCGGACACAAACGCCATCAATATGTGGCTGCATTGCCGCTCAGCCATAAAGGAAGCAGCTGAAACGACAATAGGCTACGCGCCACCGACGTAAACGAGCGACCGACGAAGCGTACCAAAAGGTGCTTCAAAGGAGGAGGAAAAAAAGGCGCTGCGGCTCAAGGATATCGATAACGATAATTATCTCTTACAAAAAAAGCCAAAAGCTTCGCAGCGGGCTTTAAAACTGGCACCCATGATATTCGAAGTTACTAGAACAATATGGTTACCGATCTGCAGGGGATAGAGCGAAGACAGACTGGTAGTGGACAAAGAGATCCCGCCTCCAATAGACGAAGTTGTCTCCCCTCCCAGCATTAAAGAAGTAAGCATAGCTTTTAAAAAGTTGAAGAATAACAAGACCACAGACTCGGATGGATTGCCATCAGAGCTCTTCAAAACTGGAGGCGATGTTCTGGTACGGAGTGGTGCATGCTCCTCTGGTGCATGATCATCTGTAAAATTTGGAAGGAGGAATGCATGCACGATTGGAATATCAGCTCTTTAAGCCCCATCCACAAAAAAAACCAATCCTACCTCTTGCAAAAACCACAGAGGTACATATATCCTTGCTCAATTCGCTCACAAGATCCTATCCAGCGCATTGTGTGAACGTCTAAATTCGTTTTAAGAAGACCAGCGAGCTTATCGATTTTAAAGCCGCATTTGAAAGCATTCATCGCAAAGTCTTATTTAACGCGATGGCCGAATTCGGGATCGCGGGAAAACTGATTCGAATGTGTCGAACCACGCTAACAAACACTCGATGTACCATGCAATTCGGCTCCAGAACCTCTGAGCCTTTTGAAACATGCACCGCATTAAGGCAAAGAGATGCGCTAACATGCGACTTCTTCAATTTCGTGTTGGAACAGAGAGTGCGGCGGGCCAACGTCAAAAATTAAGGCGCTATCTTCCATAAATAGGTCCAGTTGCTCGGCTACGCAGACGAGATTGATACTGTTGCAAGTGCCCAACAGACCATTGTGGAAGCGTTCACGGCGATTGAATATCAGGCGTACAGAACTGGTGAACATCAGAAGAGGAGAAGACGAAATATATGCTGTCAACAAAAAGGCGGTTCGTCACCCATCAACTAGGACAAAATATAACGAACGACAACTATAATATCGAGGTGGTGAAGGAGTTCACATACCTCGGGGCAAACATAAACTCCACGAATAACATCATAGTGGAGATCCGCCGCAAAATCACCCTCGGCAACCGCTGCTACTTCGGCTTTTCAAAACAGCTAGGGTCCGAACTTCTTTCCCGAAGAACCAAAAGTATGCCCTACAAGATCGTTATCTTACCACTCCTGCTATAGGAGCCGAAAGCTGGACGATAAGCAAGACAACAGAGCTGATCCTTGGCTTCCTCGAAAGAAGAATGCGACGGATATTCGGTCCTGTCTGCGAGGTAGGCGAATGGAGGAGAAGACATAAGCGTGAACTCTATGAACTGTACAAAGATCTGAATATAGCCCGGAAAGCTAAAATCCGACGACTAAAATGACTCGCCCATATCGAGCGCAAGACCCAGAGCGCAGAGAATCTTCGAATCCGAGCCTCCTGGTTTGAAAAGAATGGGGAGACCGAACCTCCGGTATAAAAACAAAGTGATCGCGGACGCAAAACAACTTGGTCTCTCCTACTGGAGGCAACATGCCCGGGACCGCCCAGGATGGAAGGCTGTATTAACTCAAGCCCAGACTCTTCATGGGTTGCTCACCAAAAAAGTATGAAAAGTAAGTAAGTGCAGTATTTTAAGGACAACGAAACTCGACCTTGCAGCTCCAACTCCGAGGTTTTAGTAGCTACTTGCTATGCCGGCAAGCATTTCTAGATAGGCCATAACAGAAACTATATTAAAGGAGGATACAGTAGTTTCAATAGCTGTTGGGAAATCTGTAATCTTTTTTTTTTTCATTTCTATAGGTTTTTCGTTTATAGCCGATACTCACTAAGAAGAAACATTACAAAATAAAATGTCGATGCCAGGATTCGAACCCCACGTATTTGATCGGAGTAGCACTCTTTAGATATATTATTATAGCGCCACTTGCGATTCCCGACATACTTCTAGAACGCGCTATTTGTGATATAATTCAGCTCTCTCAAGGATGCGCTTTCGATCTTCCAATATCGTCTATGCTTATTTGGGAAGAGAGTCAATTCAAATGGACACGTTCTGTTACGAGCAACTTCTGTTCTCGTGAGCAACTTCCGTTCGCCGTGATATCTGTTCGAAACTAAACATAGGATTATCCAATTCGTAATTCTAATAATGAATCAAAATAAAAAATATTTATCATTATAGACTTCGATTATATTTGTATGTCAGTGTATAGCGCGGATTTCACCATTATGATTGGAATATAACGGGTCCGCCATCTAACTTTTTTTTTTTCAAGTAGTGCTTATTTCGTGAATGGTAACACCTAGCTCATGCCTGATTTGACAGATAATTAGTCTTATCCTTCCGCTGAACGAATATGGTTGTGTATACGCTTGAACAACGCTGGGAAATATTGCGACATTACTTTGAAACAGAAGATGCCGATTTTGCCAAAAAAATCATCTTTTCAGATGAAGCTCATTTTGATCTTGGCGGGTATGTAAACAAGCAAAATTGTCGCATTTGGGGCACAGAAAACCCGCACGCATACATTGAAAAGCCGGTGCACCCAAAACAAGCCACTGTTTGGTGCGGATTTTGGTCCAGAGGCATAATTGGGCCAATTTTCTTCGAAAATGAGCAAGGAGTGGCCGTTGCAGTCAATGGCGATCGTTATCGGGCCATGTTGAACGAATTTTTGTTCACAAAAATTGAAGAGGAGGATATTGGCAACATTTGGTTTCAACAGGACGGCGCTACGTGCCACACAGCCGAAGCTACACTCGATGTTTTGCGCCCTGTTTTTGAAGATCGCATTATCAGCCGCAGAGCTGATGTCGTTTGGCCACCTCGGAGCTGCGATTTGACACCGTTGGACTATTATTTGAGGGGTGCCGTCAAAGATAAGTGTTACGCCGACAAGCCAGAGACAATTGACGCTTTAAAGGACAATATTCGTGAAGCCATTGTTGAAATACAGCTGCACACAATCGATAATGTGCTTAAAAATTGGACCGATCGTGTAGGCTACTCATGGCCAGCCGAGGCAGCCATTTGAATGAAATTATTTTCCATTATTAACCGGAAGGATTGTATTTTGAAATAAAAAAAGAAATTTGAGAAAATATTCAGTAGTTTTTTTTATAGCATTTTCAAAAAAAAAAAAAAGTTATTTGGCGGACCCTATACTATCATTCAAATGTATTCCATGGACGTTTATCCAGGACTCGATTCTGACAAGATAATGTTAGATAATTCGGCCATTCAAAGTATCATTCCCTTTAAGGCAGATAACAAAATATCACATGGAAATGCCTCTTCAAGCCTAAATGCCTTCCGGACATCATCAATGAATGAATCCCGGGATTTTTCCATTATTATCCTGCACAGCCTGACAAGCTTGACAAGGAAATGATATTGTTTTACACACGTAGCTTCTACAGACACTATAATAAAGAGTGTTTTTTAGCGGTGTATAAATTAAATATGAAATAAAATACTTGAAGCTAACGTAAACGTCTATGATATTAGCTTTATTTCATAGATAATTTTACGTCATTAGTGCTTAAATACGGCCTAAGCGTGCCATGGCTTGCTCGAATGAAGCGCAATCGTGAAGTCCAATTTTCGGTGACTTTATCGAGCAGCTGGGGCCGTATATCAGCAATAACACGGCGAACGTTGACTCTCAAATTGTCCAACGTCTCTGTGTAAGACCACAGGATCGTGGAGGCCAGTTCACAGGTCCATTACGGGAAATTATGCGCTCAGCAAATGTTTCCCGCAATAAATTGATGATGTCGCGTGCCCAGTGGCATGTTGTTAAAACCAAAGCTCTGTCACGTCAATGCCGTTAAACTGAGAAACGAAGAAGTGGAAAATCATATTTCTACATCATTCTCTATTGACAGTAATATTCTGGTTCGCATCGTCCGTAAAGAAATATGATCCCACCGCACCGGCCCAGTCAAGATTTTTCCGTCAAATCTTCCAAGTGAATGGGCATAGCTCCAATTGCTGTGCACGACGGCCAATCACTTCAATCGGAGTCTCCTCAACACTGCGCTCCACAACGGCATCAACTTCTGCGCTTCGCATCGTTTGCCATCTTTGGGGATGCGTATTATCCACTAGAGTGTACGTGGTGCAAAAACGAGTCATCGCGTTCCACATAATTTGCTCAGATGGACGATTGTGTCGACCGTGAAATGGACGTAGCACACGATAGGTCGAACCGAACCATGGTTTTCAAAATAAATTTGCACAATTTGCTTGCATTGTTCTAGCGCTGGTCTGTTTATCAATTTGAAATCAACTTTCAACTGTCAAAATGACAGTCTGTAGAAACGGTGTTGTCAGTTTGAAAACTAAACCTCTGAAAAAAAAAATCCTTTTTACGAGTAAGGCTTGAGTCAACAGAAAGGTGGGGCCAGTTAACCTAAAATTGTAATCTTCTTGAAAATATGCCGGAAACTACATTAATCATCAGACCATCCGAATTTTCATGGTCTTAGACATTTGCAAGGCAAAGCAAAAGTGATCTTATGTGGGGCCTTGAAATCTAGCGGCCTTTTGCGATTCCATAGTCCTAGTTCAGGGAGTTATTAGTTCGCGCTTGAACTTAGCGTGGATATAGAGCTGAAGGCAAATTATCGTTTTTCTTTTTTCTTGTATACGTAAGGTCGATTCGTCTATTTAATGCCGTATTATTGCTTAGACCTAGTAGGCCATAGCCCAAGCAATTATATAGTTGAAAACTTGCCATAATGTCCACATGGCATCGTGAGTTGGTGGAGATAGGATCAAATAAAAACCCTGCAAAGTATTCGTCTCTACTGTCTTTTAAAATGGCCGTTGATAACACTTTCTAATTTCTATCAGACCCTTGCTAGACATTTATCATTCCACCTGGTGTTATAGTCGAAAAATATTGTCTAGTCACCTAGAGCTGACGAAGAAGTGTAGTGTAGAAATATGGTCCTGATTACGATGAGGATACACTCGAAATGTGCCCAGGTCTTTCCAGATTCGCTAGGTGATTGACTTGTTCTGATAGACCTGTGAATTGTAACAAAAACTCCAAAAGGAAAAGTCCAGAGTGGTCAAAGCAGGCAATCTTCCCAGCCAATACAAGTCGGAAAAACGAAACATTAGGCTACCCCTAAACGCATCCTTTAAAATGTCCATTGCCACGTGAACAGTGCTGTGGTTGCAATGTCACGTTGCTAAATGCGGTACTTTTGGAGGTTATGTGAAAATATAGTAAAAATTGTAAAAATGGCTTATTTCTGATGGATTGAACACGTCTCATTTGACAAGCCTTGTCCAATTACTTGCATGTAGTGTTTCACCAATGTTCCTTCACACATGTGCCATCACTCTAGCCTAGTGTTCCAAACCTGATAGTACCCATGCCATTCGCCAATCTATAACAATAACTCAAAATTGATTCCAATTCACCCTACACCACTCAGTGACAAATCGCTTCAGACTTAATAGAATGCTTCATCTTCGAATTGGTCTCGATATCATCTCGATAGCACATGCTCCACATGCCGCCGGCTCACTTAAAGCTAAAAAGACCGGATTCAATGTCGTGCAAACCGATTCGCCATCACTAGATGAATCGGAATCCTGAATCTTTAAGACCTTTCCCTCTCAGATGCTTCCAAACACAGAAATTACAAAATCATCTTGTTATCGATGATGACAACGAAAGCATATCCTGCATTTCAGTCCCACACTTGCTCCATTTTCCTCATATTCCTTTGGTTAGTGTTCTTATCGCCCTCGCCGCCGTGGCAGGCATCATCGTGCTCCTTTTTCGTATTTCGTTCTTCCCGTCCTTGCTTTCAGGAGCTCTATAAGATTTTATTGCTTTCATGCTGTTCGTTATGTTATCCTTACTTGGTTTCTCGTGCTTCCATTTACTTTCATTCATTTTGGGTGTTGATCGACCTCCTTGCCGTCTTCCTTCCTACGCACATACTCACTCGACAAAACAAGTGCTTATCTGTGGGAATGGTTCTCTTCCTTGCCATCCTCAACATCAGCTCCGATTCCGGCGCTTTATCTTCACATTCCACTTTGTTACTTTTTACGTACACACGAGGCAGAGCGGCATTACCATAAAGACTCCTGTTTTCAATTCAGCTCCTAGAATTATTTAAACGAGGAAAAAAGGAAGAAAAAAGGTCGAAAACGGAATATAAGTGAAGTGAACTAGGAAGCACCCGATGGGAAGGCAAACAAAAAACCAAGACGATGGAGCATAGACTTGCACCGGGGGAATGATGTACCTAGCTGTATCATAGTGAAGTGAAATCCTATTAAGACGATGAACCTACAAGTACGTTTCGTGTTCCGTTAAATCCACGCATCGCGCTTCCTACACACACCCACATCTCGAGCCTTATCCCAGTCACCCGTGCTCTTCACTGCAATCATCATTATCGCAGTCATCTTTATCATCATTCTTCATCGAGGGAATTGTAGTACGGAAGACACACATCCCCCGACGAGCAGAAGTAAACAATTTAAATTAATGGATTAAGCTGGGAAGAAGCTGTCTTAGGAATTACCAATGAACATCCTTTAAAACCTACTCGGGACTTGTTTCTTATTTCCTGTTTTGCCCTTTTACCTTCATTCTTTATAACCTTTCCGTGTGTAACAAGGTGTAATCGTTTTACTGCACCATTTGGAGTGTTACGAATGATAAAGTACACCCATCTGGCCTTTTCTCTAACTGACTTTTCCGTTCCGTTTGGGGTTATGAGTTATGGTTGCGGGTATAATGGCAGTGAATAAGGTGCTCAGGGTTTCGAGGTGAGTATTGCCGACGAGGCAGCCAATGAGGTTAAGAGTGCCTCCGAATTGGTGCTGTGTCGACTATTTGTTATAAAGTAACATGACGTATTTGAAATTGAGATACAAGGTATCCTTAAAAAAGCCATTAGAAAGGTGAAGGAAGGTGTGCAAATAAAAGTCTAAAAATTATTTCGTTCTAGGAAAATTCAAAGGGCACTGAAGAGGTTGCTGTAGGTAGGAGGCGCCATGGTCCACGGTGAATTTTGGGTCCCTAGTTGATTGAGACAGTTGGGCCGCCCATCGGAAAATGGGTCAAACACTCTTTAGTCTGCTGTTGTGGAGTCCTTAGATGGCTCAGTATCCCTTGGTACGATTGAAATGATTATGTTTTTTTTAAGCTTGCTGAGAGTTCAATTATTAAGCACATTTGCGTCCGACCAACATGCTGATGTGGTTGCAAAGAGGTAGATGATGAGATAGGCGATCTAGTTTCGAGATAGCAGTATGTATCAACATTTTCTGCTACTTTTGTTCAAAATTTAACTGTTTTTGGGACTGCTGCTAGCAACTAAGAATAATATAAAATTCCCCCAACTTTTTGAACACAGGTCGTTCTTAGATTTGTTGCTATTGACCGCCCAATGCCTCATTTGATCTTAATTCTTTTTTGAAATATCGAAACCATTTTATCAAAACAAAAACGTTGGTTCCTAGGACTAAATCTATCGTTTTCATGAGCACCAACATACGAAAAAGCGAAATTCAAGTAAAATAGAAAGTTTTGACTTTGAAATACTCTGTTTTCTGTTTATCGTAGCAGGTGGGCCATTTTAAGTAGTTTAACAGCAAGAACCAAAGAAGTCAACAGCCCCAAGCTTCCCCTGTCATGAACATGTTCCTTCCATCTTTCGCTGTTTGGTTCAACCTTTTTTTTTTGTTACAGGGTTCGCGCAGGTTCAAGAGTGCATGCTCTTATGGTGTTTGTCACACAACCTGGACGGGGTGCAGATCGTTTGTGTCGAAGATCCCTCTCCGGGGGTGGTCGTCCTAGATAGGATTCAAGAGATTCGACAGAATTTGTCGCGTTGGTTTTAGTTCACAGAAACTTTTTTGTTCCCATGCCAGCATTTTTTTGATCATCTCTTATTCACAACTGTTGTCATTGCACAGTTTTTCCGTATAGTATTGTTCTTGGCTATGGACAGACTTGAACTACAGACCTTCCGCTCAACAATCAGTTATGATTACCATTGCACCATTTCTTATAAGTCCACTTTTCGTCTCGTAAACCTCTTTACCATTCGTCCACTGTCCATCTATTCTACGTGTCCTATCGCCTTATTCTTGGTGACTTTATTATTCGAAAAATGCTGGCATAATCCACCATAGATTCTGCTTAAGATCTCGCTTTCAAGGATTACATTTAATGTAAAGTGATTTCATTTTTAGAGATTAGGTTTTTAAACTGACAAGACTGTTTCTACAGAGAGTCAATTTGACAAGCAAGTAGATATGTGGTAAGTACCTTTTGCCATTTTGCGGCGAATAGACTAGAGCCCGAACAACGCATGCAAATTGTGCAAAGTTTTTTTTTTGAAAATAATGGTTCGGTTCGTCTAATTTTTTGGTGCGCTACGTCCATTTTACGGTCGACATAATAATGGGCAAGTTATTCGGAGCACGATGAATCGTTTTCACACCACGTATACTCTAATGGATAATTCGCATCCGCAAACCTTATAAAATGCAACTTGTTCAAGAGTTGAAGCCGCTCGACCATTATACGCGTCACAGGTTGGGTGAATGGGCCGAAAACATGATTCAGCTTGATCCTCATTCTCAACGGAAAATTTTGTTCGGCTAAATGGATATGTAAACAAGTTGCCAAATTTGGAGTGGAAAAAACCCAGAAGCCTTTGTCGAGACGTCCTTACAACCATTGAAACTCACTTTTTGGCATGCTTTATGGGCTTGTGGAATCATCAGCCCATATTTCTTTAAGGTCAGATGATTCTGTCAATGCAGAGCGCTATAGAAACATGATTTCTGACTTCTTCGTTCTTCAGTTGATTGGCATTGACGTGGCAGAGCTTTGGTTTCAACAAGAGGGCATAACATGCCACACGGTGCGTGATGCCATAAATTTATTGCGGGAAACATTTGCTGAGCGCATAATTTCGCGTAATTGACCTGTGAACTCGTGAACAATAGTGGTTGGCACTAACACAATGAAAGGATGTTCACATATGCAATTGAAATGAAAGAAGAAGAAAGAAAAGGAAGATAAAGAAAAAAATAATACCATCTGATCACAACACAATTATGTTTATATGTACCTATGTACATATATGTATGTATGAAAGTAAAGATGAATGTACGAGATAGTTTACATACATACATCCTTGAGTAAATTAAATGTGTACAATGATGGAGGACCGCTCAAAGATCTTGGATGAAAGAAGAAAAAAATAAACAATGAATGATATTGGAGGGAAAGTGCGAAAGGGGCTGAGGGGGAGGGGAAATGTCTTATCTAAAAGATCAAATTAAGGACGGACTTGATTAAGGAGAAATGCAGACAGAGTTCTTGAATAACATAGAGAGAGCGTTTGAAGTGATTGAAGACAAAGCAGCGGAAATTGAAAGAGATCGACAGGAAGATGATCACGAAGATGATGGTCTGGAGAATCCACTGGAACTGTTACCTGTTGAGGCTGTGAATGCAATGGAAAATTTCAGAAATACTAAAGATTTGGTATCTGAAGATGAGCTCGAACAAATGATAGAAGGTTTAAATGTAGACCAAACACGTACAAGACATGTAAGACTATATTAGATGAATCTACAACTTTGAGAATATTTGTTAGTGGGATAGGCGACACGGGAAAAAGTTATTTAATCAATACAATTAAAAACTGGGTTAAGAAGCGAATGAATAAGTTATTTGCAGTAGCTGCACCCACAGGTATTGCCGCTTTTAATGTAAACGGTCTAACAATACATAGGCTCCTTCAGCTGCCTGTAGAGCACGGAAATTGTCCTAAGTACACTTCCTTATCAGACCAAGTTCTAAAAGTTTTAAGATGTTACTTAAAAGATGTAGTACTTTTAATAATTGATGAAGTGTCTATGATTTCCAATATAACATTAATGTACATCCATCTTCGCTTAACAGAAATACATACAGTGCTCTGCAAAATAATAAGAACAGGGAAGTAAGATACGTTACCTTAGATCAAAAAAAAATGTGAATGATACTGATATCATTATTTCTTTTTTATTTTATTTATGAATATAAATGAATTCAAATAAATATAATTCTGTGCATTTCAACAAAGGACAATTATTAAAAGCTTCGAGCTGTGGAAAATACTAAGAAGTACAAAAAATTACGACCGCTTTCTTAAAAACAATACAAATAAAAAAGTGAATTAATTAGAAATTCATTAATATTTAGTAGCATGCCCTTTATTTTTCAAAACAGCGCAACATCTACGTGGCATGGAGTCTATAAGCTTCTGGCAGAGTGAGCTCGGAATACTGTACCAAATATTTTGAACATTTTCCCACAGCTCCAATCTATTTTTTGGTTTTGGCATTTCACTTAGCTCTTTCTTAACGAATCCCCACAAATTTTCGATAGGATTAAGGTCTGGGGATTGTGCAGGCCACTGGCCTATCTTCAAACCACTTTTTCGTTACTTTAGCGGTATGTTTAGGATCATTGTCCTGTTGAAACCACCAAAGCAACGGCAAGTTTTCATCAGCAAAGGGATACATTACATTATTTAAAATGTTAACGTATTTTTCCTTTGTTAGAATATCTTGTATCCAGTAAATTGGCCCAACCACATGGTAGTGAAAGCATCCCCAGACCATAATATTCCCTCCGCCGTGCTTTACGGTTTTCACCGTATATTTTGGGTCAAATTCTTTCCCAGCTGGTCTTTTAACATAAGTTTTCTTAGCATCTGGTCCGAATAAGTTGATCTTAGTTTCATCAGACCAGAGTATGTTGCGCCATTTCTCTACTGGTTTCTGATGGTGCGTTTTAGCGAAATTAATTCGATCTCTAATGTTCTTTTTTTTCAAGAAGGGACATTTCTTTGGAAAGCAGGCCTTTAAATTTTGCTCTATAAGCCTTCTTCTTATTAAAGAACTATCTACGTTAATTTTTAGTTCAGTTTTGATCTCCGCACGGATTCTTTTTTGCGCATCGGATAATGGCCATATTGATTCTTAACGTTGTCTTGCGTTTTCGACCACGTGTTTCTTTAGTTTTTGTTGTTTTAAGGGCATTTACCACCATTCCTAGTGAACAACAAACAGTTTTAGCAAGTTGTCTTAAAGATATGCCTTTCTTTCTCAGATTTTGAATTATTTCCGCACGTTCAAGACTGCAGTGCTTGTTACGGCCCATATTTCTCTAAAATAATTAGAATTTCTATTGCAAATTCACCCTCAATATTTATTTTTAATACTTAACAACAGAAAATCAAAAAATTGATCAGAGTTAGTCGTATACGAAATGTTATTATCTCGAAATTGAACTTGTTCTTATTATTTTGCACAGCGTTAAAACGACCATCTGGAATTACTGGAATGCATTCTGTTAAAGCAGCTGTGATGTCAATACTTTACCGTTAACTTCCAAAGAAATCCGAACGCAAAAGATATTATGTTGCTTTTGCAACTTTGCGAGAATAAATATGTATGAGGAAAACATGGGCAAACCTTGTGTTTTTATTATTTTGCACAGCACTGTATGTACATACATATATGTAGGATTTTATCGCGAATTCACGGAATATTACATTAATATTACATTGACATTTCTGTCATATAACTCTTATGACTATTACATTAAATTTGTAGGATTTTACTTGCGAATTCACGAGATAATTCATTTAACTATTACACAACTTGACGGCTGTTCAACGAATGCCCTTGCTTACGTCTACACGACTTCACGGCTGTTCAACGAATGCCCTGTGTTGTGTTTTGCGTTCGACTTCGTCTGTTTCGTTTCGTTACGTTTCGTTTGTGCATGCTGTGCGTTTTGTGTGTTATGTGTGTGTTACGTGTATGGCGTGTTCGTCGGATGATCGTCCTGCTATGTTGTGGCGTACGTGACTGGTTGTCGTCAGATCGTCCGCTTCGTTTCATTCCACTTGTCCGTATCGTGCGCTGTGTGTGTTATATGTGTGTTCGTCGGATGATTGTCCTGCTATGTTGTGGCGTACGTGACTGGTTGTCGTCAGATCGTCCGCTTGTCTAGGGTGTTGTCTGCGTGTTCGGCCCCTATCCCACATACAGTTTAAACTCGACTTACGCAACTAATAGAAATTGGGGCAGTTGCAATAACCGAGGTTGTTGCAACTACTGGGTTGTATTTTTTTTTATACAAATTATAGTTGATATAGCATATTTTCTTATAGATAACGACAATGTTATGAAAAAACTTTAGTGAAACCGAAACAAACAATTATTTTTGAACATATTTTTATTAAATACGAAAACGAAATGTTCGAAATTTATACAAAAATTAATATGTGATACCTACAGAATATTAAGTTTTTTTCTTAAAGAAGTTAGATATTTTAGATTTGGTTTTTTGCGAATTAATGTTTTTTACAACTGCCCTCTATTTTATTTTTTGTAGCAATAAAATCTCTTCTATTGGAATGTTGTTCTCTTCGGCCCATTTCAAACATATGTTTAAGGATCAAACTGCATCTTCCGATTTAACTTTTGATAAAGTGGGGGTCGTCCCAGCTTCACCTTCACCTTCATCAGCGCTCTCAATTTCTGATGGATCGTCACAATTACCAGATGACTCAACGTTTTCGTGAAACCAATCAATGATTTCTTCATTGGAGAGCCCAATGCTGGGAACAATTTCAACAAGCTGACTAGAAACGGATGAAATCAATTCTCTTTCCCTTAAGTTGTTTGCAGATAGTGTAGATAATGGAAGCTCGTCCTCCTCATCCCAATCATCCTTGGTAGGCATTAAAACATTCCAACATTTCTGGATCGTGTAAGGGTCTACGTTTTCCCAGGCATTAGCTAGCAAACAAACTGCATCCTTTATGTTGAAGGCTTTGATTTTAGTTTCTAAGTCGATGTCCTCACTTGAAACTAAGTGCGCCAATAAACTTTTTTTGTAGTGAACCTTAGTTATGTTGATAACATTTTGATCCATAGGTTGAATGATTGCAGTGTAATTTGCCGGAAACATCATAGCAATTATCAGCCCATCATCGCTTTGCAATTCGTTTTCTTTAGGATGACACGGGGCATTGTCCAAAAGCAGTAGTGCCTTCTTTTCAAATCCTTTTGATTCAAGAAAATTTTTACCTGAAAAAAAAAACCCAAAACACAACATTTTGTATTCTTTTTTTACTTCGGGAACAAAACGTTGTGGAACCATTGTTCGAATAATAGGAATGTCATCCATGCATCTAAAACAGGCTTATTTTCAAAGTTTTTAAATGCTCTTGGATTGGCTGCTTTACCAATGACGAAAAGTTTTACTTTGTGCATCCCTGATGCATTTGTGCACGCAATGTTATTCTTTCCTTGCTTACTTTTCGTCCTGGCGCTGACGCTTCTTTAAAAGAAACAAGTGTTTTGTTTGGCAACATTCTGTAAAATAAGCCAGATTCATCTGCATTGCAGATCTGATCTGCATTGCAGATCTGATCTGCAGTCAAGTTAAGTTCCTCTATTTTTTTTGAAATTTTTGTACGAACGGCTGGACAAGTTCATGTTTATTCGATAATTTTTCATCACAGATTTTCAACATCCCAATACCATGTGGTTTTTTAAATTTCGTAATTCATCCATCGCTGGCGTTAAATTATGGTCTTTCCCTTATTTTATTGTGCAATTGAATTGCCTTTGACTTTATAATGTCATTAGAAAGTGGAATGTGTTTAGCTCTTTGCTTTTGAAACCATCCATATAAAGCCATTACCATCTGTGGATATTCAGAAGCCTTCAACGCTACCCGTTTCCCTGGTCCAGATTCAGTTCTAACCACAAATAGTCTAAGAGCGGTTCCCTTTCCTTTTATGCGGCTTATTGTTAATTTGTGAACATTATATTTTTCACAAATTGTCTTTGCTGAAAAACCCTTTTCTAATTCTGATAAAATATCACTTCTTTTTTTAATAGACAATTTTGTAATATTTCTTGTAACACCCATCCTGTACAAATTTTCCGTAGACACTAATGAAATCGCAACCCATTCAAATAAACACAGATACATTTTATGTGTTTGTGTATTATTTTTACAAGGAATTTTGTTCAGACAAACTAGCTGTAAATTAACGGCAGGAATACAGAATCAAAATGCAAATAGAAAACAAATGAATAAACACAAGAAGTTGCACAAATCGAGGTAGCATTTTTGAAAAGTTGCACTTATAGAGTCAAGACATCCTACAAATTTAGTGTTGCGGAAATCGAGGAGTTGCACGAATCGAGGGTTGCGTAAATCGAGTTCATACTGTACATATATGATACCGGTGACGCTGACGACGAATGGTTCGGCAAGATTCATACCTATAGTGTTGTTTGGCGATCTGCTCCAACTGTCTCCAATGAGACATTTGTCCCCGTTCGAAAACTTGAAGTCGTCTGACGTCCTTAAATGTTTAGGATCCCTCAGTGCTCCAATTTATGAAAATAACTGTTTTGTTATGAGGTATTATGTAACTATGAGGCAAAAAAAAGACCAACTTTTCGGCGAAATGTTGAATCGTTTAAGAATGGGTGTAGTAACAAGTCAAGACAGTCGCACTTTATCTAGTCGACTCCTCAAATTAACCGCTGGAAATCAAAACAACCGGCTTATTTTAGACTGCTGTCCGATGATACAGTATGTTTATTTCGCACTAAAAATATGTGTAACCAGTTTAATACTGCAATGTTGGCAAGTATGGAGTAGCCAGAAATTCAATTAAATTCGATAGACTGTCCACGGTATTTAAAAAAACGAGAAAATGAAGTACTCAAAAGGAACGAGGATGTCCGTCGCTAACTGCTGGCTTAGAAAATGTCATCACTTAAGATCCATCGGAAAAATAGAGAAGGTACATTGGGACGTCGACAACAGCAATAGAGCACGTAAAATTACAATACAATTTAAGAAGAATTTAATTTATGAACTAGAACGAGTCAAGACCAAGAGTCAGATATTAAGTAATGTATATGTTCACAGGGAACAATTTCCTATTTGTTTAGCTTATACTATTACTATCCACAAATCACAAGGCCTTAGTCTTGACAGCGCTCTTCTCGACAAAGGCTCCTCTATATTTAGTCAAAGGGTAGGTTTACGTTGGACTATCCAGAGTTAAAACCTTAGATAGAGTACATCTTATCAATTTAGATCCAAGTCAAATCAAGGCACAAGAGAGCTCTATTGTAGAGTACAACCGCCTGCGCACGTTATACCGCCCTGACTTGGCCAAATTAAGTATAAACAGAAAACCCGTAAAAAAAAATTCCGGATACTAAATGGGCAATTCACTCGCAGTATTTCTTCTTAGAACTTAGGATAATATACTGAAGCCTAGGGTCTGACTTGGCTAGTTCTCATATATGAACTATTATTAAGTACTACTAAAACAGTCATGGAAGAGCCCTATGGCTAGCAAGCCAAATTTTCGAAAGAGAGGATGAGAACTTACAGCTCTAGAACTTGCGAAGGCTATTATATAATTGGTATATGAAAACTAGCCAAGTCAGAACTTAGGCTTCAGTATAATATCCTTAGTTCTAAGAAGAAATGCTTTTTTAAGTTGTTATAAAATATTTTATGTTGTTATAAATAAATTTCAGGACTGACCATTGAACTTGGCACCCATTTAGATCTCACTTCTTTTATCGTTGAAGTCAGTAACCAAGGCATATATCATAATATTGAACTTGGCTCTCATTTCACATTAATGTTTTTGATTGAAATTTTGAAATTTCAACTCGCCGCGAGTAGAATTCAAAAATTGTGATTTCGCTTTAAGTTCTTAATTCATTTGCTGTCGGTCGTGCACTATTGATACTGTATCGTTTGACATTTAATCGCTAATCCTTTGATCAACTGAGCTGGGTGGATAGCAATAGCCGTTGACTGTATATTAGAATCGTAATTTCGTTCTGTATGTGTGGCTTTAATGTTCATCCAGTGTCATCAAATACTGATTTAATTCGACTGGAAAGAACCAAATGGATATCCGACAATGCGTAAAATGTTTTGATATTTTAAGTAACTTTGAAACCAGCTCGGTTGGAAAATACATTTGACCAGTGGCCTTGCAGCCATAAATGGCAAAAATAAAAAATAAAATTAGGAGTAAGTGGGCTGAGGACTCGAACTGATTATTGCTTCCTACAAGCAACATTCTTTTCACCGCTGAATGGGAAAAAAATATACAACTGGATAATCCTTTACCAAAAGATGAAAAACTGTTGAGAGTCGAAGGTATGAAAGAGGTCAAGGCAATTCCTTTAAAAAACCATTAAACGTCGAGTTGATGGAGTGGCTCATGATGGGAGACTTCTCCGTAAAGTACAAACTATCTACACAAACTTGTCAGCTTTTCCGTTTGTAGAAGGGATTATAGGTGTTAATGGAAACCTTATTGGAGACATTTTCCACGGCGATTTTCGATCTCACATATTGAAAATTATTGGCGAATTCTTAAATAAGCATAAATGTACTAATCTTGCGGGAATCTGTATAGACGTTGCACCAGCAATGGTTAAAAACATGAACATCATTATTCAACCAGCATTTGCTTTGCTAGATAAATTAAAACCAACGTTAAAAAGAAAAAGTTCTTATATGTGACTTATCTACCCCAGGGGCCACTTAGCTTAACATGGTTTTGTATTTTTTTTTGTTATAAAAAAGAAAATTCCTAAATTAAAGTGACGAAAATTTAATCAACCCTTCACTACAAAATTACTTCTTCTTCTTCTTAAGTGGTGCAACAGTCCGGGTGAACTTGGGCTTCAACCAAGAAGCGTCTCCAGCCGGCACGATCTTTCGCCAGTTGTTTCCAGTGCCACACTCCTAATTGTTTAAGGTCCCCTTCCGCCTGTGCTCGCCACCTTACACTCAGCCATCCTCTGCAGCGTCATCCCTTAGGGTTGGACTCTTCGGGCCGGAGCTATGTTGCCCATTCGCTCTACATGGCCTAGCCTTCTTAGACGTTGAATCCGAAGACATCGTGCTAGTCCGAAGTCGCTGCACACTCCGTACCGTTCGTCGTTGTATCTTCTCCTCCACTCTCCACTTATATGAGCGGAAGCATAGATTGAACGCACAATTTTCCTCTCGGAGTGACCAAGAGCATCCTTATCCGTTTTCGTTAAAGTCCAGGCCTTTGCACCGTAGACGCGGACTGGGATTATCAATAATTTATATACCTATAGTACCATGGCTTGAGAGCTCTACTTCTTAATTACCTCTTGAGCCCAAAGAAGCAGCGGTTGGCAAGAATAATTCTGCGTTTGATCTCAGGGCTGGTGTTTTTGTCGCTGGTCACTTGTGAGCCACTTCAAATTTGTAGCCGTTAGTTGTGACGTACTGGCCAAGACGTCCATGCTGTGCGCCCTCTTTGGATGACAGCATATATTTGGTTTTAGCCTTATTTTCCAAAAGACCCACCCGCTTCTGCTCCAATGCTTTCGAACGCCTCATTGACGTCTCACTATGTTCGGCCAATTACCTGCCAATAATCTGCGTACGCTAGCAATTGAACAGACTTGAAGTAGATCGTACCTCTTGTGTTTGCCAGAGAGTCTCTTAAGATCTTTTCAAGCACGATGTGAAAAAAGTTATATGACAGTGCGTCACATTGCCTAGATCCTTTTTTATCATCGATCGTCTAAGCTAATTCGCTGCCGATCTTCCTTGTCATATTGCACGATCTGAAGATTTTGGAAGGGTTGTTAAAACTAGACATGGCTCGGTATAGCTCGTCGCTATTTACAGTGTCAGATGGGGCTTTGAAATCGACAAAGAGATGGTGTTTATCGATTTGGAAGTTATTGGTCTTCTTGGATTTACCTGGCCTGAAAGCAGACTAATAACAACCCACCACATTATTCACAAGGGATTTTAAACGTTCACACAGTACGGAAGACAAGATCTTATATGCGATGTTAAGAAGACTTATGCCCCTATAGTTGGCGCAGGTCTCCTTTCTTATAAAATGGGTAAACGATGCTAAGATTCCATTCATGCTTCCGGACATGCTTTCCTCCGACCATATCTTACAGAAGAACTGGTGAACTACCAACTAATCTCCAGCCGCGTTAAGCAGCTCAAGCTTAAGCTTTAATAATTTTAAGCTTCGAAATTACAAGCTTAAATTTATCTAGGTCGGTCTCTTGCTACTTCGTCCGTTGCGAAGACGTTATAGAGTCTACTTAAGTGATTTTTACATATTCTCAGCATCGATTGTGACTCCACTGCTAGTCGACCGTCTTCATCCCTAGAGGCTTCTGGCTTTATAGCCCTCTCCATCTCCTCGTTCTCACGCTTTTCGTGCTCTCTTTTTTTTCTTCCTTAAAAGCATCCGTTCCTCTCTCCTTTTCTGCTCGTAGAGCTCACGAGCGATTTTCGTCCGCCTATGTAGCATGGCTTTGTAGGCAGTTCGCTTTGCCACATGGGTTTATTTGCATTACTAATCATACCAGGGGTTTCTAGCTGGCGGCGGCGGTTTGAAACACAGCACATCAGAGACAGCGACTCTGATGGCGCGCTGGCACTGTTGTTGCTGGTGCCATTGGATTTTGCGAGACGCTGAGGGAAACTCGATTGGCGAAGATCCTAGCGGTCTGCAGCGAACATAGCTTTTCAACGTCAAACGCTTGTTGTCTTGCTCAACTCCGTAGCATTCTTGATATCCTCATTGGTACCTTGGCTACATCAAGGTAGTAATCCGAGTCGATGTTGACTCCTCGGTAGGTTCATACATCTAGGAGGAGAGTCTGGCGTCGATCGCAACGTGATCGGTCTGGTTGATGGTTGACTGATCTGGTGACGGCAAGGTTTCTTTATGAATGTTGAGATGTGGGAATCGTGTGCTTATGGAGGCTATGTTTTCCTATGATCGACTCAAATATGTCCTCTTTGCCCAGTTTGACGTTAAAATCCCCTAAAATGTTAGTCTCATAACTGGGGCATTGGGCGTACGTTCGATTGAAGAGATCCAAGAAGTCATCCTTGAGTCAATCATCTTTTTTCTTCCGTAGAAACATGAACACATATAAAGCTTATGTTCCCACGGATGCCTTTGTGGCGGATTGTTATGAAGCGTTCGCTTACATGTCGGAAATTTAGGACTTTTTGTCGTAGTCTTCCTCGAATAATAAATCGGAACCTGAATAGGCGTTGTTTATTTTCCTTGTAGCAGTTACCGTAATATACGAGGGTGGTCCGATAAGTACTTAGCCTCACCGCCCCGCCAGATGGCGCCAGTTTCGCAAGAGCAACTTACTATCGTGTAGTACATTCTAGTGGATGGCTGCTGTCGAATCGGGCTAGTAGTTTTGTTTTGACCGCGTGTGGAAGCGGGAGTGTCCGCGTATTTTAGAAAAATGGAAAAAGAGCAATATCGGTCGGTGATTCGATTCTTGTTTTTGGAAGGGAAATCGTGCAGCGAAATCAAAGAGCGTTTTGATGCTGTGTACGGTGACTCCTCTCCTTCGTTGCCGACCATCAAAAATTGGTTTAACGAGTTTCAACGTGGTCGCTAGTCGGTTTTTGATGAGCCACGTCCAGGTGCCCCGAAAACGGCTACTACGGAGGATAACGTGACAAAAATCCACGATCTCGTATTGGCAGACCGCCGATTGAAGGTGCGCGAGAGAGCTGAGACAGTAGGCATTTCAAAAGAACGCGTGGGTCATATCCTGCATGAAATTTTGGGCATGAGAAAGCTGTCGGCGCGATGGGCGTTTGCTCACTCCGGATAACAAGCGCAAACGTGAGATCACTTCAGAGCAGTGTTTGACGCTGTTTAAGCGCAATCCGAAGGAGTTTCTGCATCATTTCGTGACAGTCGACGAAACATGGATCCACTGGTACAAACCAGAGACCAAGGAACAGTCGAAACAGTGGACTCCACCCGGCGAACGTGCTCCGAAGAAGGCGAAGACTGTCCCATCGGCCGGAAAGGTGATGGCCACCATTTTCTGGGATTCACAAGGTGTGATCCATATCGACTACCTGGAGAAGGGCAAAACAGTAACAGAGCTGTACTATGCCAATTATTGGCATATTAAAAATGTTCGTTTTTCTTTTGTAGGCTAAGTACTTATCGGACCACCCTCGTATATCACAGTTTTTCATCCCTTTTTTTGCCTGGTCTCCCATGGCAGTTCTTGGAGTGCGGTTATATCTGCTTTGTAGCAGTCGAGGGTTTTTTTCCAGTTGGTTATCTGCACTTGGTCTGCTAAGGGATCGCACATTCCACGTGCAGACTCGCAGATTTTTCTGTTTATATGGGTTGCCATTATTGTATCCGTCCATATCCGAGGCTTGTTGTTGCTTTGTAACAATGGGATGTTAACCCTAAGCACAACTCCCAACCAGGAGGGCCAGGTGCGCTGCACATATTGGTGCTCTAACCGGCGGATGTCAAGCCAACCAACTATTCAGGAGCTTGTGTCAGCTTGGATAAAGCAGGGACAGAGATCGAAACTGGTGTTTGCCATGTTAAACACGGTCAACTTCTTTGCGCTGCCTCCCTCACTCACTACACAATTGCGCCTCAAATAAAACAAGTCCGGACTCGATGTCTTAGTTTATTCGCATGATATGCAAGACGAAAAATATTTACGTACGTTCACGCTCAGATATTTCTTTAAAAATAATCAACTCGACGATGGCTACATATCAAGCCTCGGAAATTGATTACAACAGGATTTATTACATCATCCTTACCCGCTGTGAAATTCCGCAATCCAAAGAACGCTATCCCAGTCCGACTATCCAAATGATGGCCGCAGCTCTTGAAAGACGAGCGTTGGGCTTTTCCTGAAAACACTATTTCTTTTAAATTGCATGAAGGAACCCCATTATCCAATCAATCAATTGAACGGACCTTTAAGATTCACTTAACATCCTCTGAGCTAAAAAAGCAAATTCGCTCACATGTCTTGTGTACATCACCCATGGACTTTAATAATCCCATGTCAAAACTAATCTCATCTGCTGCCAATCGGCTCGCAAAACCTCATTTCAAACTTCATTAACTATGCGCCATTTGTATCTCCGTTCTCAGTGGAAGTTCTATCGGTTGTATTCAAACCCCCCGACGCTTCTTGGAATAACACCATACAGGATGTGACAACTTTTCAACTGATTTTAGAGCAGAGAATACGTTGAATTGGGTAACCTCCGATGGCGAAATCCTCTTCAGAGGCCATCGAAAATCGTTCTTCCAACCGGCTATGCCGCAACACTGAGCCCCAATTGATGGAACAAAAAAAAAAATCCCATTCAACTAGAACATCCGGTCCGGGGATAAATTCAACTCAGATATCTTAGATAGATACATAGCTGCACTCTACCCTGAATGGAATATAAAGGAAATCACTAGCACCGCCGGAGTCACAGAGACGATGGCTTCATCATCAAACCAAAACCGGATGAGAAAGCAGCGGAACACTTTTGATACTGCCGCCTTCACGAAACTTTCAACCCGGAAATTGCTTTCGACCCCACTCCACCAGATATTATAGATGCATGTGTGTGAAAAGTATATAGTATGTGCAGCTATCGTACCGCCACGTATTCGGGTCAAGTTGATTATGGAACATTACATTTATGGGGCAATTACCAGGTTTCGGGTGGACGACAACGACATCAACGACAACGACGAAATGTCCTTTCAGCTTCCTTCCATACAAGGATTATTTATGTCACACTTCCCTGTTGCCCTCTATCGCCACCGTTCAGCTCTCGGAAAACTATTTCGCAATCACAAAGTGCGGAACAAGCTGTACGAGTTGTAACGGCGATGGAGCGCTAGTGTGACCATAACATGTGTCATGGTTGATGTCTCTTAACCATTGCCACCTTGCTCGCTACACTCCCACTTCATCGTCATCGATTAACCGGGGTATGGGCGACGAGCTGAAATGGAGAATTGTACGTACATACATGTTAAATGAAATTATTTATTCGAATCCTTGAATCCTTATCAGAGATTAAAGATGCAACCAAGCAGGCGAGTAAATGAAAATATTTCCTTTGCTTCCGAGGTGCCTGACATTCGGTTGATGATTCTGGTCACATCGGCTGCGTGGCGGCACAAGGTGGATGGGCTTAGATGGGATTGGGCTGTGGACTTGTAATGATCGGCAACTCTTTGTAAAAGTAGTTTTGCTTTTGCCACTTTCCCTTCTTTTTTATGTGCCATTCTACTCCCATCTGCCATTGTCGTAAATTCTTCGAAGAAGATTCCTTCGTAAGGACGAGGAACGCGTAGCCAATTCCTTCATATTGAAGTTTCTCTCAACAGACGGCGGAAATGCTATGTTTAGAGGCACTATGCCTTTTGCAATGTAATCAGAGAATTATCTTTAAAGCAATTGAAGCCAAACGCACATTGGGTTGGGTGGCCGTAATAACGAGTAGAGAAGGGCGGAAGGGAAATTAGTTCACGAAATGAGATTTGGGTAAGGAGCTTTTACGCGGCTTAGTGGTATTCCTTTCCTTCAATGATTGAATTTATTTAAGGAACTGGATACACGAGGACATTGATTAGCCTATGGTTGCTCTTGAAATGTTTTCGTTTTCTCCGAAAATCGGTTTAAATTTACATGAGCTTAAGATTTTCTCGCAGCCGGGCCAATTTTAAGAACAACTTTAAAATTCCTTTTTTTTTTTCATTTAAGAAGTAGGTGGGTGAAGGTGGCTAGGTGGCTTCCTAACTGCGACTTTGAAACCACATCTCGCTTGTCCTAGGCTGTAAGTGGATGTTTATAGGTTATTAGGGGGAGGAAACACCGTGAATGATTTTGATGATTTGGCTGCTGCCAAGATTAGAACTTTATATTCACGGCGTAAGAAGTTAGTACTTCAGCCAGTAAACCAAGGTACTTAAGCCCATCTCCCAGCCGGGCTGAGTAGTCTAGAGTAAATTTTATAAATATCCCGCGTTTGTGAGGGTATATTTCCATTCGATTTTGAAATCATCACATAGAGTTCGTTTGTACCAGAGCATGCCTTCACAAGATTATCCATTACGAGACTCTATTTCGAACATTTCGATTTTTTGAAGTGGTCAAAAACGTGTTTGGGCACAATAAATGCTTGATGCATCATTCTCCTTACATTTCTTCAGAAATTTGAGCTTATGGAATAAATTAGTGATACGAGGGAGCGATGTCGTGCCTGTCGACGAAGAACAATTGAAAATATAGGTATTCCATGCGTCAGCTCGAACAATGGTCGGGCACTGGTATTCATCGTTACAAGAATAAGGTTATCAAAAAGTCTTATCTAACAATAGGTGATATTTTAAATTTCACACTGTTATTGAACTATTAACACCTCACTATCGCTGAGACGAGTTTTGATAAGCCCACACTAGGATGTTACACTCACTGGCACTGATATGATAAAAATTCACTCTAACAACGTTAAAGTTGCTTTCAAAACTTTTCGTAAAGTTCGCACTGTTTTTGGTCGTCATAGCATGATTTTTCACAGAAACTGTAATGAATTTGATCGATAAACTTGAATATCCGGAATAGAACAGTTAACGAAACAAAGATTTCAACTCATATTCGTCCTGAGTAAGACTGAAAACCCAGGGTGTAGAGCAGTTTAGACCAAATTTTCCATTTAAACCTTGGCCTATATATTTTTATGCTCTTTACAAAAGAATTCAACTCAGCGGACCACCCACAATGCTGTATTTTAGCCGATTGGGTGTACAAATGCTAAATGACTTCTAAAATATGAATTTTGGGAATCAGTTTACTTAGAAAGTAACCCTTTGGTTGTTTATTATTTATCTCGATTTTTTCTCTAATAATCAGTTTGGTGTTCGAACTGGAAAATCCACAAAATATGCGAATCTTAAGCTTAGTTCTTTATTGTATGAGGGCTTCAATCTTTCAAAATTTGAGGGTGGTCGTGGTGCCGACTGTTGAGCGGAAGGTCTGTAGTTCAAATCTGTCCATCAAATAAAGATTCCTATACGGAAAAACTGTGCAACAACAAAAAAAAAACACTGACGAAGGCATGACACTCGCTGGGTAAGACCACTTCAAATTTCATATTCCGTGTGTGCGTCCCCAATATAACACCTTAATGATATGGAAACAAAAACAAAAACAAAGTTACTGTGAACTACAACCAACGCGATACATTCAGTCGAATCTCTCGAATCCGATCTAGGAAATCACCGCCGGAGAGTAGTGAACGAATATCTTCGACACAAACCATCTGCACCCCGTTGAGGTTATGTGACAAACATTGATTTTGGTGGGCGCTATACCCCCATTTTATTGTGCTTAATTCAAGCTACATACTTATTTTAACTTACAATCTAGGAAACTAACAAAGATGGCGATTGAGACGGAGTTTTGGACAAGGACTGCTGATGTTAAAGTCGAAACAGTTTTTCGCATTAACATTTCGCAGCATACGGGAGATAGGTTCATTGGAGCCATAGGAGGTACGAGAGGTGGGTACATAAAAGAGACGTGGATTTCGTGTATTACGAGGGTTAGAGTTAAAAAAGATAGAGTTATAAAGGGACGCGCAGTCGATGGTACCTGAGAGGAGTCGGTGGATAAAAAGGATGTCGGATATCCTTCTTCGTTCTTCCAGCGAGTTCAAATTAATAAGTTTTAGGCGGTCTTGATATGGAGGTAGGATCAAAGGATTGTCCCAGGGTAAGCCGCGAAGAGCAAAACGGAGAAAACGACGTTGGACACTCTCAATTCTGGAAATGTGTGAATGATAGTAAGGAGACCACACTTGAGACGAGTATTCGAGAATAGGGCGAACAAAGATTATGTAAAGAGACCGAGTGACGTTGGGATTGGAAAATTCTTTAGACCATCGTTTCACGAAGCCGAGTGCAGAATTGGCCTTAAGAATTGTATCGCTGATATGTGCAAGGAAATTGAGTTCCTGGTCGCATAATACACCGAGATCACGGATCACCTGAACGGTGGAAAGGGGTTGATTATGGAGAAAGTAGAGGCGGGGAGGAGGATTGTTACGTTTGCGGGAGAAAGTAATAGATTGACACTTTGAAATGTTAAGATCGAGGCAGTTCTTGGAGCACCAGGTGGAAAAGCTGATTGAATAAAGGAAAAGTCATGTTCTGAGGAAATTATCTTAAAGAATTTAGCATCATCGGCATATAGCGAGATGTGGGAATGTTTGATAACCATTTCAATATCGTTAATGGTGAGGATAAAAAGAAGCGGGCCTAAATGACTGTCTTGGGGGACACCGGAGGAAGCAAGGAAGGGGTTAGAGAGGGCAGATCTAACGCGAAAGCTGTAGTTGCGATTTTCCAGGTAAGAGGAAATCCACTTTAATAAGATGGGTTCAAAGCCAAGAGAAGACAGTTTGAAGAGTATTAATCTGTGTGAAATTTTATCGAAGGTCTTACGGAAGTCAGTTGAGATAACATCGGTAAAGAAATGGAGGATAAACATTTTTTTAAAAATATAGCTGGAAGGCCGGCGGGGCCAGGGGTGAATTCATCGTTAAGTTGCTTTAATCTTTCTTCGATGATAAGGGGGTCGACACTACGAGGGAGAAATGGTCCGAAGGAGAAGGTTGGTAAATAGTTGAAATATGTATGATCGGGTGTAAAAGGAATCATGGGTAAAAGATTGATTGAAAAATGTGGCAAAAAGGTTGGCGATGTAATGAGGATCATTGGAAGTTTCATTATTGAAGGAGAGTGAGTTTGGGTAGTCATCAGATTTTCTTTTGTGATTAACGAATTGAAGGAAGGACTTGGGATTATTTATAAGGTTGGTTTGCATCTCAACTAAGTAGTGTTGATAGAGAGATTTATAGAGCTCTACAAAATGCAAGTACCGAAATAGTTCGAGAAGTCATTTGGGGATTGAGTACGAAGAAAAGTTGTCCAGAGCTTGTTCCGTTTGTTTCTCAAAGAACGGAGCCTGCGATTATACCATGGTGGGGAGGTGGAGGAGATTTTGTGTCGAGAAAAGGGTACATAAAGGGAGAAGGAATTAAATATTTCTTTTTAGAATATAGATATGGCATCATTTACGGTAAGGTTGTTGAAATTAAAAGGGGCATTATTGAGATATTCATTGATTTGACGGAAGTTGGCTTTGTGAAAATCGTGAGAGAATCGAACAGTGGGGGAAAGTTCTGTATAGGGGAGTTGTGAAAGAACTAGAGAAGAAAGGGAGGGTGGTAGTTGTCGACGGTTGATAAGGACAGCGGAGAAGCTGAAACCGAGGAGTTGAAGGCGTCACTTGTGAAAATGAGGTCGAGTTGTCTGCCCATGTAGTTCAAAATGCCGCTAACTTGGTTAAGGCTGGAATCAGCTAGGCGGTCAGAGGCATTCTTTGGCTGCAGTGGGATTAGAGGCAATGTAAAACGATTGGTCGTCTGAAGGGATCCATTAAATGCGAGGAAGGTTGAAGTCACCGAAAACTAGGATCTCGTCTTGGGGATCTCGTAATTCAATTAAATTATCGATTGTATCAATGGCCAAGTTATAACATCACAGAAGTGTAACTCTTGAAACTGTGCGAAGCCTATAAAAAAAAATCTACTATGGCTCTTTTTATAGATATGTCAAAAACTAAAGATGTATTTCTTAAAACCGCACTGTTCTAAAAAAGTTCTGATTATGATATATTATCCACTTGCAAACTGGATTATTATTAAGTATTAAAAGTTGGGGAGGTTACTATGTAAAAACAGTGGACTCTCTTTAACTTGAACACGTACAAAACCAGGACCGTTCAAGTTACTGGACCGAAGGAAAAAATAGTATTTTTTTAAATATATTCAGTTAAATGTTTTTTTTTTATAATTGAAAAAAAAAATAAAGACAAATTTGAAAAAAAAATTTATAATTATAATTTTATATTGCTTGGCCTTGCGCAATACGTTTTGAGCCAATTCTCGAAGACTCTGGGGAACTGTCAATTCCGAGAATGTTCTTCTGCTTTTGGCTGGCCCATTCTATGGCTTTATCGAACAGTTCAACTGCTTCCTTATCAATCACAATATTTTGTGCGATAATAACACCACCAGAATTAGATTCACTTTCAGGCTCAATGTCCTTAACTATTTTTCGAACAATTTCACTTTGTAACCATTTATTGACTTCGTCTTCTGTGTAGTGCTGTTTAAAAATAAAATTTCTGTTATAAGTGTTTGAAACCAAAGGTTAAAGAAGGTTGCCTGATTATCTGCCCTCGAAAGCAGACATTTTAATGATTCTCCTTCGCCACTATTAAGTTTTTTCCTCCAGTGTTCCCTGAGAATGGATAATGGGACAGAATCATCCTTATCTACCCATCCTCATCCTCAATATGACTCAAAGTTGAGTTCCAGCATTTTTTGAGAATCTGAGCATTTATTTTATCCTAAGACTTTGAAATTAAAATGATGACATTTGGCATATTGAAATCTTTGGGGGTAGAAATTATGTCCTCATTTTTCCTGGCAATAATAGATGAAACCAAGCATTTCAACTTTTGGTGGTAAGAACATAGTGCGTATTTCTCCGTCTACAGCCTTCGGATCTTCTTTTGCGGGATGACTTGGAACATTGTCGATTAGCAGAAGTGCCATTGGTGGGAGATTTTCTTCTTCGCAATATTTATTTTTTATTATATTTTGTCATCCAGGCCTTGGCAAAGCTTTGGTATTCTAGTGGCATTTCGAAATTTTTTTTGATTTTTTGATATTTTCTTGAAGCCTTTTTTGAATGGCTCGATGGGCCCTGGCTCTACAGCTAGTTTTTCTCCACTTATAGTCAATAAACCTACATCAAATCTGATTTTCCATTTTTGAAACCCCCTTATTTATCTCATTTGTCATTTGTCAGCCCTCATATTTAACATACAATTGCTTAGCCTTTTCTCTTATAAGATTTTCGTTTAATGGCACATTTTTTTACGTTCATTCAAAAACAACATGTAAAGGGCTCTATCCAGTCTTAGGTTTTCAGCTTTTTTCATTGTGCAAATTTTACCTGCCCCGGCAAAAGCTTGTGCAATTTTTTCTGTAATTTGTTAGGCATTGCGGTCAATGTTGCAGATTGTGATTCTTTTGAAAAAGCCGTAATGGTTTTTCCGTTTTATTTTTTTTTCAATAATTGCCGCTTTTGAATAAGTGTCATTATTTTTTGACCTTTTTTGAAGCCCATTTTTTACTTATGTATTAGCCCTTTTCACAAACTAAACTTATCACAGTAAAAGTGACATCAAAAATAAATAAAAATTTCCAACGCAGATATAAAAGGACTTCTATAGGAACCCCCTTTTATAAAAACCGTTAAAATGAATATTCAAATCTAAAACGATTTGGTTGTCACATAAAATTGGTTCAAGTTAAAGAGGTTTAAATTTTTTTGTTGTTCAAGTTATAGTATACATAATGAAAAAATTCAAGTTACCGAATATTAAGAACTGTCTGTTCAAGTTGTAAAATACCTACAAGGGAAAAATAGTGTGAATGTTCAAGTAGTTGGATTGTTCAAGTTACCGAGAGCCCACTGTACTTTTAATTCCTTATTAGAAGCTCAAAAATGTTTAATTCGATTAAGCTTGGCTCTGGCTCTTAATGAGCTATAACGTCATCTAGTATAGGGTTTTCCAAAAAGGACTTGACAACTTTTTTTTTAAATAAAACGCAAACCATTTGAGATATTTCAAAAACTTGCTTGAAAAACGGCTTGAAGTACAATCAAAACATTTATGAATGGAACTCGACTTCGTTCATATGGCCACCCCGAGCACGTTTGCAGTGGTCGATTCGTTGGGCCCAATTTTCGATGACTCGGCCACACATTTCGGCCGAAACGGCCGCTATTTCGCGTTCAATGTTGGCTCTGAGCTCTTCCAACATCGTCGGCTTGTTGGCATAAACCAATGACTTAACGTAGCCCCAAAGAAAATAGTCTAGAGGCGTTAAATCGCACGAACGAGGCGGCCAATCGACTGGCCCATTTCAATTGTAACGTGTGCTGTGTGGCTTGTGGCACCATCCTGTTGAAACCACATGTCGTCCAAGTCCATATCTTCCAATTCGGGCCAAAAATAATCGGTAATCATGGCGCGATAACGCTGGCACAGTAACGTGACGATCGTTATCGTCGACCAAAAAATATGGCCCAATAACGCCGCCGGCATGCAAACCGCACCAAACAGTTATTTTTTGTGGATGAAGTGGTGATTCATGAAGCACATGTGGATTTTCACTGGACCAATAACGCATATTTTGCTTATTGACGAACCCATCGAGCCAAAAATGAGCTTCGTCACTGAAGATGATTTTGCGATGAAATTCATCGTCTTGGCGCATCTTTTCCAGAGCCCAACCGGAGAACGTACGTCGCTTCAAATGGTCCATCGGCTTCAATTCTTGAGTCAGCTTGATCTTGTATGGGTGTAAACCAAGATCCTTACGCAAAATACGCCATAATGTGGTCTGAGCGATGCCCAATTCTTGAGAACGTCGTGGAATTTACTGATTTGGATCGTTTGCTACGGACGCCTGAACGGCAGCGATATTTTCGACACTTCGACCAACCCGTTGTAGACTCAAATTTTTGCACTAAGCTTGTTATTGCCTGTCTACTAGGGCGAGAATTACGACCGAAAATTAGAGTTAACGCTCTTAAGGTTGCGGTCACCGACTCCGAATTTCGGTAGAAAATTTTTATAATTTGTAGACGTTGCTCGTTCGTGTACTTTACCACGATGAAAATGTTGAGTTTACTGAATAAATTGACAATGACAGTTCGATGATTAGTGAAAGAGTGCATTCACAAATTAAATTCAAAGCTGTCAAGTCCCCATTGGAAAACCCTTTAGTAGTAGTAATTGTTCAGTTCATATTTGGCCGCTTTTTAGGGATTTGAGAATGCAGCCAATTCTTGGTGATAATATCTCAAATAAAAACTAGTGTTTTTACAACGTACGTGTTAGTAGCGATGCATGCAATGCATACAATTATCCGAAAGTGAAATAAAAATTATTCATTAGAAAAAAACTACTTGTAGGCAGATTGCGCCTATCGCTATTAACCCTTTTTCTTGTGCCTTAGACTAGAAATTAAAAAAATACCACTTTTGATAAAAATGTTAGATAACCCAGCAAATCCAACTTTTTCAATGCCTTTTCATCACCTTCAGCCTATTCACGGCCGTGATGAAAACGCTTGTGCCACTTGCAGAGCCTAGTTTGAATTTTCCTGCAATGTTTACTATTTGTCCAAATTGAGCGCACATTTTTTAATATTTTTTTTTCTGTACCTGAAATAGGTACATGGCTGCAAAACTTACCAACTTTTTATAATTTTACAAACATTTTTCGCTATAAAAAACAAACTACCTGTTTACGTTTTTTGAAAATTTTATCAGGTACTTACTCGCTATGCTATTACGCGAGGAACGAAGTTAGTTCGGTGTCGATATCATTATTTATTTTTGAGATGCGCGAGGCGAAAAAAAAAATTTTAAAATATTGAACGGCGAAACGTAACATTATTCATAAATTAAAAGACGAAAGACAAAGCCAACGCCAAATAGTCAGAACTATCGGCAGAGATCAGAATTTTGTTCATAATGCTCTGTTACCTTAAAAACCACGAACGAGGCAGACCGCGCATAACGACTTTAAGAGAAGGCAATCACATAAAACTACTTTTAAGCCAAGTCAGTTACGGCAATTTACTGCCAGTTAGGATCTCCAATTTCATCTTGGACGGTAAAAAGGCGATTGATGGAAAAAAATCTCCTTGGAAGAAAATCGCGAAAGGTACCTATGCTAATGGGAAGAAGTGGCGTTAAATCCTATGGTCTTACGAATCAAAGATAAATATAATAATTTTTATTTTTTTTTTTTTTACCTGCAAGAACGCATTGATTTTTATTGATTTTTTGATTCAAAGTCATGCGGACAATGGCCTAGCGTTTGGATTTTTTACCCTCTTTGGCTGTTTTAGGTTTAGCCCGAAAGATACTCAAATCGAGCATGTTGTAGGGATGCTCCGGACCGGGATTGACACAACGTCCGCGACGTGGTTCACGATCCTCGAGTAGATGAGGCGCCAATAAGAGAAAGAGTTGCTCGGCCCAGGAGGGTAGTCCAATTGTCGAGAAACACAACTCCCAATACGGGAGGCCGAGATGCGCGATAGCCATTCGCAAGTATTCACTGAATGTTTCCGCCAGGAATTGCCATTTGTGGTCTTTTAATTCGAGAAGGAATATTCGAGGACTTGTCGCATCCCCGGTCTCGTATATAAGGCACACCTTAGCAACATCGTTCACAACGTTGGTAACGACCTTGGGTAAGGAGGCCAAAAAAATGCTGAGTTGATCCCTCGCTATACCACTAAGACCTTTAAGCATGGTGCTGGTAATGTAATGGCGTGGAGTTCGTGGATCAAGCTTTTGGAGCAAGAGTACGATGGACAAGCACGATATATATGCTAATATACTTAAAGACCGCCTTACGCCGAGTGGGAAATGCCACTGTCTTGGGAATTCCAACAAGACAATGAACCGAAACATACTTCGGATCTAGCTCAAAAGTGGTTTTCTGTCAATGGAGTACATCTCATAACTTGTCTTGCGCAATCCCCCGACTTAAATCCTTTTGAGAATTTATGGGAGATTGTTAAGCAACAAATGGGACCGATGAAACCAAAGACCAAGGCAGAGTTGTGGCAAAAAGTGCTTGTAGGGCCTTGGCATATTCAATGCCCTCCAGATATATAGCTGTATTGGATCAAAAGGGCCATTCGACAAACTACTAAATATAAATTAATATTTCTTATCTTTAGTGACGAGTTTTCTTCATTAGATCGGATTTACTGCAAAACTTCAACGTTGTTTTGCTGAAACCACATCTTTGTCAGTTTTGCCGATTGTTTGAGGTCGTTATCTTATCTCCGGCTTACGGTAGTATGATTCACTTAGATTTCATTGGTCAATATGCCTTCGATAAGATACAGTGGACTTATGCCACACCGAGAAAAGCAACATAGTATCATTACGTTAACCCGCCCAATGTTTCACATCGGGTTTAATGGGCCACGAAGTGCACGTCTCACTTTTTCGATGACGAATAAACATTTACCATTCATCAGAAACAGAATTATTTTATGCTTGCTTCATAATAATTTCTCTACTGTCAGGTTGTCTAGAGGGGAGCATGTGGTAAGGTTTATCGAAAGCTTATGTGCACAAAACAGTGACACTTTTCTTAGAGAGTTTACAACTATATATTCACTAAGGGACGAAATGTCGTTTCAATTTTTAAGTCAGGGAATTTAAGACAGCGTCCGAACCCGAACTCAGAAAGGACTGACCAGATGCGGTCAATGTGACGAGACCGAACTGACACAGAAGAACAAAGTAGAGTAATCGTTGCGCTAACATAGTTAGAGAGTCTGTGAGAGTCACAAAAATAAATTTATATGTCGTACCTGGACCCGTAGGTATACCCCGGTTCAAAAAGCTCTTTTAATTGGCGCCCGATCAAGGACGAGGTACGACAGCGCATATGCGGTTACTCTCCAGCATTGATTGTGCTGGTCTTATCTCATTTCCCGACTGGAGTCAGCAATATCCGATGGTCTGTCTACCTCATCGTCGATATTTTCAACAGAAGAGAATCTAATGATTCTGGAATCCTGGCAGTGTCTAGCCTTCTGAGTCACACCTATGCCAGTAGACTTTCTCAGGGTTAATGGGCTCCTCTATGCTTGCGATCATACAATGCCGTTCATAGGGAATGCGATATGACGCCGGTCTTGCTCGCGGGTCGCCTTCTCGCGGGATTCTTTCAAAGCCCTCGGGACGTTTCGTGAGTTCCTGTACAGGAGGTAGTTTGTCTGACGGAAATCTATGGGCAAGTTATTGCTCGGTGGTGTATCCTGCCTGCCGTATAATATTTTGCATGACTAACATATAGTGTTTGAAGGTTTACTTCGGAAGTTCTTTTCTTCCCCGGATATTATTTGGTAGGTCTTCGGGGTAGGCGCTGGGGAGGAAGAATTATAGCAAGCTTGTCATGACTGCCAACCACGTGGGTCACTTTCGATTGTTGTTCCGGCATCGCATGTTTCTCGATCGATTAATAGTTCAGACTCTTGCACGAGGCTCTTTGCCACCGTTATACTTCAACATTTATTTCCGAACTTGATCTGTTACTGGTGGCTATGTGAGTACCCTCGAGATTGGTCTGCTTGTGGGTTTGTACTGAGCGGTCCCTCACTTAGCTTTTGTCTTTGATCTTCACGGGATCGTTTTTTGTGGCGAGTGGGGGTAAGGTGTTCCTTCTGAGCTTTCGTAAATCTTTCTCTGATATCCACATAGATAGCCATTGCCTCGTCTCCTCGGCCGTACAGTTGAATTCTAGAATAAGCTCACAAGGATACAGCGAGAGCTCGTCTTCCGGTGATTTTTTTTGGACCAACCTATTGATACATCGGTTCCACCTGAGTACGAAATACAAACGATTCGTATTTTAAAGCACATAACGAATCCTGGTTCGACTTTAAAACCTTTTATCCCTACTGAACAAATTGTTCTATCTACGTCGAGTCCTGTTTGAATCCTTCTTTTTGCTTCATCGCGCAATTTTTTGTCTCCCTCCACATTGTTACAATATTTTTTTCGTTAACAAATGCCGAAGGACACAAAGCAGTTCACAGTAATTCCTAGAAATCGTTACCACAAAATAATTCATCCCGAAATGCTGTGAATCCAATTTCCTTACTCAAGCCCCACAAACAAAGTATTTCCACAAAGTTTGAGACATAAACAAGCCATAATTCAAAGGGACTTTGGAGTTTTCGAGCTTCCCGGGGGATAAAGCAAGAAAATCCGATTGTCAAGCGAACCACCGGCTAACAATAAAGGACTTTTCATCCCTATTGAGAGGTTTTCCTTCCTGGCCCACAGACAACCTCGCAAATTGCTGCACTACTCCACAAATTTATCAAATCCGTTCTCTTGACTCGGCGACTATGCAAACAGCCCGCACTGCATCGAGTCGAAAACCTTAATAGATACAAAAAAGCAACACTTATCCCATTAAATAATCAAAGATGCATCTTGCCGCTGGGTCACAGATGCTCTGCGGCAAATGGAGCAATCCCATAGCTTTTTGCCCATTGGTGCATCAGTTTGTTCCCATCACCCTCTGTCTATCGTGTCATAAATAATATTTATCCGGACAACCGACGTATCCTTGGTCTATCCGATTCCAACTCCCAGTTCCCAGTATGTCGATGTCGAATGGAGCAATCAAGCATTTCAAGGAAGTCCACTCGTCGTCTGGCCCACTTGGATAGCGACCATCCACCTTGCTGTGTGTCAACATATTTTTTCCACAAAAACTTTTTCGTTTCTTTTATTTTTAAGGAAGAAGGAAGAAAGAAATGAAATTGCTATAATCAGGAGGAAGAAGAACTGCAACTGCTGTGCAGGGTGTAATTACGTTTAGCCTCGTCCTCATAATTTGAATCCCGGATTTGAGCTGCCGAAGGGGGGATAACCACAGTGGCATTTATGACTAGGACTACAACGACAACGACACAGCAATGCAGGAATGTACCGGGACCAGCGAGCGGCATGTGGAAAAGTGTTCTCTCGCGAGTGGAAAGCTCTTTCAAAACGCGTTTTTCTTATACAATAAGACGCGAGCGAAGCAAAGTAACAATGGCGAAGTAGTCATTGTCGCAATATTATAGTCTTTATTACCGGAAACTTAAGGCCTTTACCAAACGCCTCATTGTTTTACGCTATAGCCAGGATAACAGAGAACAAGCAAGAGCTCCGGAGAGTGCTTGTCAGGGCAGGGCTCGTTCCATTGCACCAACTTAAACCCGGCAGCTAACTATGTTTCTCTTAGTAGTCGTGTCTTCCGTGCAATTAATGAATTCAATTTATATGCTTCTCCTTCATTGCCCTGTTCGCGCTAGTTATACTGGGTCAAGAGGGGGCAGTTCTGGTAATCGGAAGAGAGAATGTGGCAACATTTAATGGCGTTGTTAAATGAGCAGAAACCCAGAATGAAAGATAGAAGGCGCCGCACGGAGGGAGAAGCAGAGATGGTACACCTTTCATGGATGTCCTTCAGTCTATGCCATTCCAAGTCCCATTCATCCTGTCCAATGAGTCCTGAATTCCCGTGCTCCGTCGTTTCTACCTTCCCTACTCGACTATAGACACATTAATATTTGAACCATAAAAATCATTGTCCACAGAACAAATGGCTTTTCATGAGGCCTGATGATGATGACTGGATGCAAGCTTGGAACATGGAATGGAGGATGGAGTTTGATAATTTGTTGCCATTTGATGAATGGAAGGCACTTGTGGGAGGTTAAATGCAATTTGAAGTTAGTTTGCCATTGTTTCGACGAACGAGTGGCGCACGAGTAGAGACGTCATTTGTGTTTAAATTGCTCTAACGATGTAATGTTTGGTTTTCTCGAGTCCTTGCTCGGGAAGTGTTTTTCGGGAAGACACTAGTGTCCATTGTAGTTGATTGCATGTATGTTCAAGTGTTGATTTCAAATGAACAGATCGATTCGAATGATTTTCATTACTTCAGTGATAGTTTGTTTGCTTTGTTGATGGACGTTTCTCTATTCCAACTTGAGTGCAGGGTGTCGACGTAAACGGCCTGTTTTCGCAATCAAAAATACACACATGAAACCCAAAGCAATAACGTTCCCGATACATCGATAGCTATTAGTTTTTCTATGATAAAAGCCATTTTGAATCAGAAACTCAATACGAGGTAACACCATATATAAAGCCAACGAAAGTCCGGTTGGTCTACTCGGGTGAAAAGGGGTAAGTGGAAGAAGCACATGCGGTGCATAGAAATAGATTCTCCGTTCTTGTACTTATCGCCTTTCAAATTACCACCACCACCAGCCGTTGCCCCTGTCGAGCCAATTAAAATCACTCAACAAAGCTGATACTTGCACTGAACATTCTCCCTTTGGATTTTGTTTTAAGTCGCTAAGAACTATCCTGCTACGTTACAAAATGGTCTAAAGCTGATTTTTACATTGAAGAGCATTTCAGTGCCAGTCTAGCGGTTACTTAACTTGGGGGTGATCGTAGTGCAATGGTAATCATCACCTACTGTTGAGTCGAAGGTCTCTAGTTCAAGTCCGTCCATAGTCAGGAACAATTCTTATACGGAAAAACTATGCAACAACATCAGTTGTGAATGAGAGATGATCAAAAAAAGCTGACGAAGGCATAACACTCGCACTGGAAACAAAACAGTTACTATGAACTACAACCAACGCAAATTCAGTCAAATCTCTCAAATCCTATCTAGGACAACCACAACCAAAACACCTGTTATATTAGTCTAACCGTCTACTTCCTGAAAGGTATGGAGAGGTTAGAAAAACTGCATGTGCGCAAAGGCCATGCCTTCCAGCGAGGTGAATTCTGGGAAACATCGCTTTAATACTATACTTAGTTAGAGAGAGTAGTTAGTAGAGAGTTGTATGTTTACTCTACAGGACGAATCAAGCTTTGGGCATCCTCGCTGATATCAAAATATTATTACTTCTTATTTTTTGATAAAATAACTTTTGACAGAATGTGCAATGCTGCTAGACATTACGTCGTATAAGATGCACTGGTACGGTAGATTAGAGTCCTTCTGGTGCATACTACTTTGGTCCATGATTCGCGAGTAGTGTACCAAATTTGGTATAAGCAGTGGCTCTCTTCTAAGTCGTGTTTTGTCCCAGTTAATGTGGTATATGATGGCAACAGTGCACCAAATGCCTAAGGAAACTTCATCCAGGCCTACGCGAATGGCATTCATTTTTGACGACTGCCTGCCTTAAATTTCAGGCAGCATTAAACGTCATCAATATAGGCATGAAGCTTGAAAAAACACAGAACGGTCCTTCAGACGTACATGGTATGATACGATACGACCTATACGATTATTATTTTTAATAAATATGTGACCTTAAACCTTTTCTATAATTTGTCAATGTCAGAACATCAGACCAGTACACTCTTTTACATTTCTGTGAAGTCCATTGACGAACAATATTTAAAAATTATTAAAAATTACTACCGACATCGTAAGTCAGCGATCGCATCTTTAAGAGCGCTTACTCAAAATTTCGGTCGTATTGATCTCCCCACCAGAAAGGTTATACGTGGATAAATTCGAGTGAACATGGTTCTTGTGCCGACAAGACAACGCGACGTTTTAAGTACCGTAAATATGGCAGCCATGAGTGCCTCAGCTTAAAATTAGCCAAATTAATCGATTCCACGCCATTCACAGGAAAATGTTGGCCCTGCACCCTTAAAAGATCAAACTGATCATTTTTAGTACCGAAACCTCTCCAATTTGGTTGCAGAGCACAAGTTTGAAGAAAATCCAAAATTTCAGAAGATGAATCTAGCTTCTGCCTTAATTTGCCATTAGATTTGTTTAGTAGGCTAACGCTTACAAGTCAGCAACGTTAAAGAGGCTCAAGAACCATATCAAACCGAAATTACGAACGTCCCGGCCAATATGTTTGCATGAGTGGTAGACAATGGTTTTAAAAAATCCAGCGTTACAAACGTGCTCGGTGCTCGAGTGAACAAGGTTGAATTCCATAGTCAAATTTAACATGTATACTACACCTGAAATATTTTTCCTGGCCATGCAAGGACGCTGCTGCTTATTTTGCTAAAATCCAAAGAACGATCTGGCACTGGAGCCTTTCCCATCGCGCGTCATGATAGCCCATGACTTATACAAATAGAATCACCTTCTGGGAGGTGACTTTTAGTTAAATTTGCACTGGAATTTAGATGATATGCCATCTGACTCAACGACATTAGCTATCCTGTTTATCAAGCAATTAGACGCTCAACTTCCGTAGGAGGTCTTCGTGGAGCAAGTAGAGATATTCACAATTCAATGCGACGATGAAAAGGTAAAGGGATTTGTGTATGTAGCAATAGCTAATCCCTGCCCTACCGTCATTTCGAAAATGAAACAACTTTCTTCAACTAAGCTAAGTCGCAAATTACTCTGGAATTACGAGAAAGGCCGCCGATGAGCTGTCGAAAATCTCCTCTGCATCTGAATTTGCTTCACATCTGCTAACATTCTTGTTCTAGTCCTCTATAAATGGTTGGATCCTTCAGGCATAAATGAAGCATGTAAGTTGATAAAACTTATTCATCCCGATGTCTGCCAGACATTTGAAATTTTTTTTCGTAAAGGAGAGTTGACTATAAAGGCTTACAGCATCATCAAGGAGCTAATGCACTTGTCTGCCATCGATTTAATGAGCACGTTTGCCTCATATGATGAAGTGGACGACATGATGGATCACATACTATGTGATTTGACTGCTTGTTCTCGTATCAGGTAATATACCTTGGGACCGACTTGATTTAGGCCGAATATCCTAGGTCTATGTCACTTAAGCCCATCCTCATCCTCTTCCGAAAAAGGAGAAAATATTATAACGTACGGTTTCTATCTAGCGACACAATAGAGCGGCAATTAGGTCAAAGTGCTTCGGCGTTATTAAAAGCCTCCGGAAAAGAAGGTCAGTCAACTGTTTACTCGAGCAGCTATCGACAAATTACTTGTATTATTATTTTATTTTTATTATTTCCAGCCAATTGGAACTCGGAAGTTTTAGGTCGCGTTGACAACCCTTCACTAAGCTTCCCTGTCATGAGCGTGTTCTATACCATCTCTTCTAGGTCTATTCTTATATTGTCCACCCATCTACGGCGCGGTATTACTTTTTCTACGAGTTTTCAACTAATTATGCTTTTAACTCTTCGTCCACTGTCCATTCGTCCTAGCTGAATCTTCTTCTTCTTTTCCTTTTTCCGGCGTTGTTATGGTCAGAAGTGCAGGACCATAACCTTCCCACTTAACTGCATTCCTACTGGTCCGTGTTTTTGCATTTGTTTGCACCAATTGTTTTTCGGCCTGCCTTTTTTTTTTTCTTTTTTTGTTTTGTGACACGGGCATGCTTCAGATTTTTTTGTTTAATCTTACTCTTACAACATGTGATTTTTGTTTACCTTTGTTTTAGTCGCCTTTTACGACAAGCGAGAGGTATCGCTGCAGGGATATTCTTAACCCGTCCCTGCATGGAATTCGTCCTAGCTGAATCTACCTTACATTAATATGGAACAGCATTTCGAAGCTCGCTCTTATGAAGCGGTCGCTACCAGAGGCCTGAAAAAGGCAGTACAAATCAATACTGAACGTCCTAAGACCACAATCCTCTTCAATTTCACTTTCTCTATAAATCCATAGGCAATGCCTTTGTAAACACCTTAGCCACTGAGCCGCATTGTACATCTATCGACCATAGAATTGATAAAAGGCTCCAATCTGTGGTCCGATGGCTCTAGTTGCCGATATTATCACTGACACCACTCCAAAAATTGGTTTTGGAACGAAACCCCAATCCAACGGTTCGTTACGAGTCGTTATTATCGAATGTCTCCTCTTTGCTCCAAAGAAGGGAAAGGTTACCGAGCAACTTGCAAAAAGCGATCTTCTTAGACCGAGTCGCAATTAATTTTTGCCAGACGGTCAGTTGTTCTCACCTCACTGGTGGGAGCTTATATGAAGCTCGACATTTTTTTCATTCGATCGATTTCAGGAGGAACAACGTTCAGCTGATAGGACGACATGATTTAGGAAGCACGGTATGGAGTCCCCAAAGTGACCCCTATTCGGAAAAACGTCTTCATGTTCATTCTTTAAAGTCCATTGTTAGTTATAACCTTTGCGCTGGTAGCATACGACTCCTACATAGGAAAATCTGAACGTCCTTTGAGGCAATCGACCCAATTATTGGTTTCTCGCAATATCGAAAGTGCTGGTCAGCCTTTTCTCCAATCCTCGAAGCACTTCTGATTTGCCCTCTTTGGTATAACTTTAAGCTCTTCCTAAGATGCGGTTTTTATCTTCTCACTCGTACCAAATCTTTGCTTTTCAGTTTTGGGAACAGAAAATAATCGCAGAGGGTCAAGTCCGGTGAATAAGGTGGCTGAGGTCTGGTTTTGTTACGGTATTGGTTTAGACCAAGAAGGTGCGCTCAAGCTAAGATGAGTGAGCAGATCCATTAAGGTGATAAAACAGCCATGAGATTTTTTTTCCGACAAATGCGGATGTTTTCTTCGTATTGCCTTACAAATATATACTTAAGGTAATATCCCTTACTGATCTTATGATCGTATCATTTTTCAGCAAATTTATATCGTTATTCACGTCATTCAACAACACCAGAGTGATGCTAATGCGACGGTTCTTTTAGTCAGAATTTAGCAAATTCAGGACAAACATCGCTGACACATGTCTTATGGCATGAGGCAACCGATATGCTAATATCCTCACCAACTTCTCTGATAGCGATTCGACGACTCTACATTAGGTACAATTTTGTTCATTGCTTTAACGTTTTCATGAGTTGTTGACATGCCGAGGTGCCTTGGCCTGTGAAGAACTTCTAACATTTTTTTTTTGCTTAGGGTAGACTCACAAGATGTGACATTCCATGTACGCTGGCTCACTTTTTCCACAGAAAATTTATTACAGATCTTTGATCCATTTGTTCAATAGAAAAAAATCTCCAAGCACACCAAAGCACGTCTGACCTTTATGCCTGTGAAAATCAAATTGACAATGTCAACATTTGTGTACCAACATAACAAAAACAATGTCTCAGCTCGCGAGATTCAAAAAGTCACCTTATTTTTTGACCAAACATCATTGACTGAACCGTCGCAATGTCGCGACGCCTATATGATTTCTTTGACCTTGAATTATCGCCATGGATCCTCTCTTCATTGCGAACTAGAATACAGAGTAGAAAACCCTTCCTTTCTTGTCGCTAGAGCACCAGCATATCTCGGGAATCTAATTCGTATGGCACTAAATTTCCTTTCTTTTGGCAAAGCTTCTGAATAATGGAAAATGACCTGTTAATATCCGCACAATGATCTAATGCGTTTGACATATGTAGATCCTCATCTAGTAATGCCTTCGACTCTGCGTCTTCAACATTTTTCACCGGTCCGGAACGCTCCTTGTCTCACAGGTCGATATCACCACTTAGCCCTCAAACCACTTGTGACACCTCTTTTACTAATAGGAGCCTCACCGAAAATTTTTACAATTATTTGACTCAGTTGTAGATTTTTTCGGATTGAAGACCATAATGTCGTGGAATTGATAACAAGTGTCCAAGCTTACCACGTGGCGTTTCTGACTAACCTGTACAGCTGGAGCTTTCTATGGGAAAAAGTCGGTTTTTTTTTATTTTTTAATTGACAACTCACTTCGTTGATCGCTTCTCCATTCAACGTAATGCCCACTAATTAATTCGTGGTGACAGTACTCTTTAGGGGATAGAGAAAGTACGCAGAGGCACTCACGGTGTCTCTTTTTACGCCTACAATTGTGATTTCCACAGTGATGGCAACCAGGTGACTCGTGATGACCCTTGGAATGGGAAGATAATAAGGCCTGAGTTGATCACGCATGCAGCCGTGGGATTTGGCTGCGCTAAAATTTAAATCAACCTAGGTAAGATGTTTTTTAGATCTATGATCTCGTCTCATGGGACCTAAACTTTTTGAATAAGACCAATAGAATTTTTACGGCGATGGAAACAAATGCTAAAGGTGTCTGAATCAACTTTGGCATGACAGGTTCGTCATTGCTTGCGATAGTTGGCCGGGTTTTCTTATGCCTCGTTTGAAATTGCTCCAATCAGACTGGGATTGGAAGAGGAGACCATCCGCACATTTTTTGGGAGGGTAAAAGTAATTATTTTAGCAGAATACCTACAATGCTTATGGAAACAAATATGCCAGCAATTTCAATTATTTTTTTATTGTTGTCATTGTTGTTGTTGTAAGCCTTATGTATGAGGCATGGAGGCCACGCCAAATAACTTTTTTAAAATACCAGAAGTAGTTACAGCAGCTCAGAAGAATGTTTAGGTTTCATTAATTGCGCGACGTTCCTTGTGAAATTATAATTCTCGACTAAGACCTATGGCATCGAGCGTTCCCTCACCTTCCTCTACCAGCTAATAACAACCAACCCTCTTTGTTCAGCTTTAAGCCCGTACACAAAAAATTTATTCCCCCATTAACATTGTCCAACAACAAGGACCGAACACACCTGCACCTACGCTTGCGGTTGGATTCACATTCGTCGAGTACCTCCCTCCCAGCCTCTATGAAGTGTCAAAAATATAAGTTGCAATGGAATAAATTAACTTGAAGCAGTTTTAAGGAGCAGAATAACAAAAAAGGGAAAAAACCGCAAATGTTGACCGAAAAATAAAATGTTAACTTTGCCGTTGTTGTTTTAGTAGTTTCCAGAATGGAAAGTTTTAAATGGGGAATAACAACTCCCTCTATAATTAGAAGCACCTGAGCTCGCAGTAAGGGTTGGAGCTCATGCAACCTTCCATTAAGACCCTGACTTGTTGTCTTTTTTGTTTCCATTTGCGTTCTCGTCGTATTTCACCAACTTGAAAAGCGTTTTCGAGTTGTTTTTCGCTTTGTTGTGATAAAGAGGTTTTTTTTTTTTTTTTTGGTGCCGGACACGGACGAGTTACAGAAAGTGTAACTGGAGTTGTTGACATGTTAAAATGACAGAAGTATAGCATTTTCATTGGGGAGCGAGTGCACTCCATTTGTAGAGGTCGTCACTGGAAACCGTACAGTGACCTCAACGACGACTGTGGTTGGGTGTGCTGCGTTTTAATGCTAATCAGCTTTAGCAACTCCGCAGGGGTACATTCACTGAATATGCAATAGTGGAATTAATTGTATTGGTGAGATGGTTGCAGAGACTGCTCGAAGCGGGGTGCATGAATTATGTTTTCATAATGAATTGTCTTCTTTGTTTTGATTATGATTAAAATTAAATTTTAAATGCATTATTAGAACGATAGTTTGTGGGATATAATCAAGTAGATGAAGCTTGCTCGGTTTGTTATTCAAAACAAAGATGAAAATCAATTAATCTTTGAATGCAGATTAAACGTGATGTCTTGGCCATGGACCTCCTTCTCCGTCTTTTCTGGATCGATAAACCCCTAAGGAAATTCGTCCGAAGTTGGTAATGTTCGATGTCAAACAGTGGGCAGCTGAATTTGAACGTGGTCACTTATCCCTCGAAGATAACCCACATGAAGGACGGTCAAAAACCCTCGTTGAATGATATCGTGGTGGACGATAGACAAAGAATTAGGGATGCCAAAGCTCTGCGTGGGACGGGTGCTACATTTATTGAATGCCGTTCAAAAGCAAATGCACAAACGATTTTCGTAGCAACCTTTGGACCGATTTAATAGAAATCTGACCGATTTTGTCCGGCATTTTGTCACCATGGAAGAGACACGGAACCACCACTACACTTCAGAAACGAAACAGCAGTCCTAGCAGTAATTGGAAGACGGTGGGGCAGCGTTAAAGAAAACGAACTTGATCGCAATTACAAACGAATATTACTTCAACCTTTTTGACCAGCTGGGTGCCAAAATTGAAAAAAAAAATCTTTTATCACCAGGACAAAAGCGTTGGAGACGGGAACACTGCGTGATTTGGGTACGATTTGGTCGGCCTGCCTCCCTATTCTCCCTCAGATATCCATCTGTTCTGGATGAGCTGAAAGTGCCGCAGATGAATATTTTCACAGCCCTCGAGGCTCTCATTTCCGAGAAGAAATACTGATGTTGGAGAAACGTGAAACCAAGTATGTGAAGAATAGAACCATTTTTTTAACTGAAAATCACAGTCTTTCACTGTTAAGCCGGGAACTTTTCACTTTACCCTCGTAAATTCAATAATGCGAAATGAGGCGAATGAGTTACCTCATTAAATACACCAATATACTGGCATAAATCTGTCAAATGGACAAAAGTCTGTCAAATTTGACTTTTTTCTGAGAAAGAATGAAATCGACAGAGAAGAACTTAAATGACATAGGTGTTACAAAAACCTTTTTAGGTATTGAAACTAAAGCAATATGCTCCGATAACATTGATCCAAAATTTATAAAAATCTACTCCCAACTATCATCCATCAAATTACATATATTTTTAACACAATCATACCTCCCTTTGTTTTCCCGAAAATTGGGAAATACTCCTGGCTATGCTGAGACCCTCGAATATTTTGGAGAATTGCTATTCTCCCATTTTTAAGTATAATAAATCTTTTTATACGGTATTAAGATAGCAAATCAAAATCCATTCAAACGAAGAAAAACTGATGACCAAATACCAGTGGGACTTCCGTTTTAAACACCACTGCATGACAGCCCTATTAAAAGTATTTATTTCAAACCTAGGTACTGGCTTGGATAACTTGGACTGATGTTTTTTTTAGACTTCTCACAGGCATTCGATGGTGTAAACCATCAAACCAAAACAAATTTCAAACACAATTTTGGTTCAACAATTCCTTGTGCAATCTTCTTGGTTCATACCTTCTCATTCGCCCACAATATGTACGAGGGGCAATCAAAAAGTAATCAATATATAATACAACATTTATTCTTTCAAATTAAATTTACTTTTCCACATAATCTCCTAATAAGTTTATACATTTAGTCCATCTCTTCTTTAAAGCTTGTATTCCATTTAAAAAAAAAATCTTTATCTTGCTCCTTGAAAAACGCTTGTACGGCAGCCATCACTTCACTATCTCCGGCAAATTTCTGGCCTCTGAGGTGTTCCTTGAGGCGAGGAAAGAGATAGAAGTCGCTGGGGGCTAGGTCTGGAGAATAGGGAGGGTGCTCAACCAATTCGAAGCCCGCTTCCCGTATGGCATCCAACGCAACTTGAGCTTTGTGAGAGGGTGCGTTGTCTTGGTGAAACAACACCTTCGCACACAGTTTGCCCCGCCTTTTTTCCTTAATGGCTTACCGTAACTTTCTTATTTGTTCTGCATAGTAGGAGCCTGTAATACTAGCTCCCTTCTCCATATAATCACTCATGATAATTCCTTCGGCATCCCAAAAAACAGACGCCAATATCTTGCCAGCCGAGCTTGAAACCTTTAACTTCTTAGGGGTCGGTGAAGAAGGTCTTTTCCAGGCCATAGACTGTTGTTTAGTCTCGGGGTCGAAGTGCTGTACCCAGGTTTCGTCCATCGTTACAAAACGAGTGCAAAAAGCCGCCGGATCCTTTTGATATTCTTCAAGATTCGCTATTGAAATGCGAAGTCGCTTCTCTTTTTGTTCGTCGGTCAACATTCTTGGGACCCATCTTCCGGAGACTTTCTTTATGTTCAAATCATCTGTCAGGATACTTTGAATGCTTCCAAATGAGAGCCCTGGGATCTTAACTAAATGTTGGATGGTCACTCGTCGGTCATCTAGACATCGATGTCTTCGATTTTTTTGATATTACTCTTGGTGCGGGATGTGAATGGGCGCCCGGAGCGATGTTCGTCTTCACTAGACGTTCTGCACAGTTTGAACTCCTTACTCCACCTTGCAACTGAGGAATATGGAAGAGCAGAGTCCCCCAATGTTTCCACTAAGTCAGCGTGAATTTCTTTCGTAGACATTTTTTTTCAGGCAGAGGCACTTAATGACAGCTCTTACTTCATTTATCTCCAATGTATCTTCCAGAAAAGGTGAACTATTTACATAATTTTTTTGCTCGCTACTAGTGAGGGTATACGTGAGTGAAAACAATAGATTTGACGCAATTAGGCCCTGCAATAATACCCGTTTATCGTTACTTTTTGATTGCCCCTCCTATATCACAATAATAAATGCTCATCCTGTTGTCTTGTTCCTTTAGATTTTCGTCAGGGATCTCTATTAGGACTACTTTTATTTAGCTTGTTTCTAAATGACATCTCCGAACCTTAGCTACAAGTATAATGAATAGGGAACTGAACAAAATTTATGAATGACATCTAGACAATCGTCTAAATCTCTACTTTTCCAAAACCAAAGCCTTCTCACGGTTGTATCGAATCTAATCTAATAACCATGGAGTTTAATTTTAACCACAATCTTAAATGGAATGAAGAAATTAATAAAACTACAATATATGGTGCCTTATGCACATATCTCTAATTTTACTAAAAAAAAGTGTTTTCTTCGAGCTATACAAATTCAATATGAAATAGCACACTTGAAGCTACTACAAATGTCTATGATATTTGCTTTATGTAATAGACAATTTTATGCCATTAGCGATTAAATATGATTGTAGGCATATGTGCGCAACAGCTTCATCCGAGGCGCAATCATGAAATTTTCGGCAACCTTATCAGCAATAACACAGCAAATGTTGACTTTCAAATCGTCCATCGTCTCTGATCTATCGGCATAGACTAGAGACTTCACATACCCCCAGAGAAAGTATATACAAAAGAAGACTTCTATATATTAGAAGACTCTAAAGCAAATGCGTGGTATGACTCAAGCAGTAAAGAGGCTATGAGATTAGTCCGAGAGTTGAGCTTTCGGACTTAAAAAGCCAACCCCTCTGAGGAAAACCGGAATAAGCTTAAACGAACCAGGAATGACTGTATTGCATTGATTCGACGTATCAAATTCTCCCACGACAAGAATTTGAGGCAGAAAATGCTAAATTCTCCCAAAGGTAGCAAACTATGGGTCATTTGTGAAAACCATAAAGAATTCTAACTCGTCCTCAATCTTTACGCTCATTTACAATGATATACCAGCTGTCAGCCCTTCAAAGTCTCCGCTTGTGCTTGAGAGCGTGGAATTTTTCATGGGACAAATCCACTTTCGCACTCGTACAGTTGCAATGTGCACAAATCTGCTGGCCATGATGGTATTCCTACAACACTTCTGAAGAGGCGTTCTACCACGCGTAAGCTTTTTCATCTTTCCCACTCTTCTCTGTCCGAGTAGAAAACAGCATTTGTTCACCCCGTTCCGAACAAAAGGCGTATTTTCGTCTCCCACTTCCTACCGGCCCATAGCACTCACTTCTATTCTTTCTAAGGTCATGTAAACGCTGATAAATCGTCAGCTTATGAAATATCTTGAATTGCCTACATTTTTTAATGACCGGCAGTATGGTTTCCGCAGCAACAGTTCCACTGGTGATTTGATGGCATATCTCACCGAAAAGTTTAACCATTTCGGCGAAAACAAGATTGTTGGTCTTGATATTTCACAAATATTAGACAAAGTTTGGCATCAGGCTCTTTTGTTGAAAATGCGTGGTTATGGTTTCGATGAGTCTCTTCTCCTATGCCTTAGAAAATACCTTTCGGGATGTTAACTTCAAGTTATTTTGGACGGATTTAAGTCTGATATTCACCAATTAAGCGCTGGTGTTCCCCGGGGTTCTGTTCTGTCACTGACACTCTTCCTCATTTTTATAAGTGGTCTCTTATCTGCTACTTTTAATCCAAGACACTCCTTCGCTGATGACAGCACCCTTAGCTATTCAAATTCTTTCCAACACTCACGTCCCTGCTCTTGAAGCAGACACATTAAATTCCGACCTTGATAGCATAATTAAATGGGGTATAAATAGAATGGAATTTAATGCTTCCAAAATACAATGCTATCTACTTTCGCTCAAGCAAACCATCAATAATCAGCCATTATCCTTGTACGGCGGTTGTGTTGATGGAACCGACAGATTTTCCATCCTTGCTATGTGTGTTAATCTTAGTTGGAATGACCACATATCTGAGGTCACTAAGAACGCTGCGAAATGTCTAGGTTACTTGAAACGATGCAAGGAATCTTTCACCCTCTCTGATCTGGCTTCAATTTACAAGGCTTACCTCCGCCCCAAGCTTGAGTATGGTGCTCCCAACACCTCTCTGCACCAGCCGGATAGAATACAAAAGCGAGCGATAAAACTCATAGAAGACAACAATATCGTGCACCCGATCGACTCACTCGAACATCGACGTTATGTCTCTCTGTTTTATTGTAATTTTAACAAACAGTGCTTAAGTGAGCTAACCCATTGCATTCCACCCCTTCAAGATTTTACCGCAATACACGTCTCGCCCGAAATGCTCATCAGTTCACCCTCAAGGCTGTTTTCGGACGCACAGTTATATTTATAGACTCGTTTTTTAGCCACCAGCCCATAAAACACACCAAACAGTGAGTTTTGATGGTCTTAAGGGCATCTCGACAAAGGCTTATGGGTTTTCTCCGCTCCAAATGTTTGCTTTTTGCGAACCTACGACGCGTATAATGATCACGCGGGTTGAACTCTTGCACAAACTGAATCTAATAAGCTCTTTAGTCAAGATGTTTACGTAAAATCTTCCACAAAGTGGATGGCCAAAGCTCCAATTGGGGTGCACGATGGCGAATCGATTCATTTGGATTCTTCTCAACACTGCCCTCCACATCGGCAATAACTTCTCTTTGCACTGTTTATCGTCTTTGGGGATGCGTTTTATCCACTAGAGCGTTCGTGGTGCGAAAACCATTCATCGTGTTCCGAATAACTTGCTCAGATGGACGATTATGCTGACCGTAGAATGGACGTAGCGCACGATAGGTTCGGCACACTTTATAATGTCCTTGTATCCAATCCTTACAATCAAAGAACCTGAGTACCTTTTCGAAAAAATTAACAACTTCTCCCAATGTTTTGATTAATTTTTTGAGGAATAGATCAGCGAACGAGGAACATTGTTTTTTAGTCCTCATCTCCACAGAGCTCCTTGTTTTTAATAGAAATGGGCGACCCTATCAGTCCAAAAATTAGCAGTTAACAAAGCACCAGTCTTAAAGTCAACAGGTGCTCCGACGGAACTGTCAGTTATGACGTGACACCCTTCGGCCTGTCATCTAACGAACTACAACACCTTCATCTTTCAAATTTTCTCCAGACCGATGCCCAGCTATGATCTACCCGTCTAAAAAGTCGAGATTGAATTTGGACTCATTCAGACTCGTTTTTCTTAATTCTTTTTACAAGAAATGGATTTTCGCCAGAAGTCCACCGTTCACAGATTTGTAAAGGCGACCGTTCCGGCCTTTACAGCAGAATGAAGTTGCAATCACCTCTTACTATCCAGCATATGACGACCAGATTGGACTGGACTCGAAAGCACAGTCCAGAGTAAAGTTATGTGGAGTGACGAAAAAAACTTCTATTAAGATGGGCACGCTACTGCCATGATTTAAAAAAAGAAGAAATTTCGTTCTCCAAATCATGGAGGAGGTAGTGTAATGGTATGGGGTGCCTTTAGTATGAAACATCCCGTTTAGCAATTGTTCCTAACAAGATGAATGCGGAGAAGTGCCAAGACATGTTGGAGGAAACCCTTATACCATTTTTCGAAGAACTGGACCAAAACTTCACGGAACTTCAACAGGATAATGCTTCAATTCACGTGACGGGTGTTTTTCCGACAGAGATACTCGTATATGTATATTAATTATTTCATGGCCAGCACGTTCGCCAGACTTGAACCCAATCGAACACTTATGGGGCATATTAGCAATACTGGTGTATGCTGGGGGACGGCAATTTAGCAATGTTCTTGGGCTTAAGAGCGCATTTATGGACAGTTGGCAAAAAAATAAAAATGAAACAATCCAAAAATTGGTAAGCTTAATGCCAAAAACGATTTTCAAAAAAAGGAAGATTTATCGGACGTTTACTGTGTGCAGAATACAGATACATTCATTGGCACTATCATTTTGGGATATCAAAATTAATTTATTTTTTTTCAATACTGCACACCATTAAATTTGTTAAGAATTGGAAAGAAGTACATTTTTTCTAGATAATAGAGACACCAGAATTTTTATTTCTTATACCCGGGACAGCCGTTTCTTCCTACAAATACTCCTCCGGAGCCATTCAACTGATTTTGACTAAACTTACCAAGGTGATCATGTGGACATCGCTGAGTGTCCGTACGTTTTGTTTTTTCAAATCCGACTTATTATTGAGGAATAATCACCGTGTTAAGATCAGACTCACTATCGGGAAATAGTCACCGAAAAACTAATTCTCAATTGATGTCTATGGGAAAAATATCACGCGCAAAATCGAATTTCCCGGAGGGAAAAAGATTCTACGGATTGTTTAAAAACGGCGAAGCCCTTGCCAGTTTGCGCTGCGCACCTCTCGCTTCGAACTCAATTTTTTTCAGAACTTTCGGACATGTTTCGTCTTTTTATTTTCCAAAAATAATCATAAATATTGGGGCAACTTTTTCGTATAAGGTAATTAGAAATTGAAGTTATAACAACTGAGATATTAACGAAAATCGTTCTGATAGACTTACTATAGAAATAAATACATAGGAAAAAATAACACTAAAGGATAAATACCATAAAAAACTAAATATATCTATTGAGCTAAAAAGAGGTAAATAAGACATTGTGTTATAAGCGAATATGTTTTTACTTATAAATTTCTTAGATCATGCCAAGGTTGCGTCAATGAACTAACATTGGGAGACGAACAGTGAATGCCAGACGACACGACAACGAATCGTCACCCAATCAATCTAATGGCAACAGTGAGGACACACGAATTGTACAAGAACTCCAACGAAATCTGGATAACAAGTCGTACTACATGTGCTCAAATTGCTACCGTTTAGACTACAAGAATACAACTGACAACTACATCTGCAATGCTTGTGTTAAGAATCCAACTAAATTCACACCTGTAAATAACATGTACCCTGACGACGTTCCATCAGAACTCAAAGAACTGACCATGGTTGAGCAATTGTTTATAGCTAGAGTACATCCCGTAATGAGAATACATCAAGTTCGCACCTATGGTTCAAATGGACAGTATCATTACTCTGGAAACGTAATCAATGTAGCTCAAGATATACTTCCACCCGCAACTTCACTTCCTGTTGCACCAGATAACTTAGGTATAGTGATCGTCAGACGTGCTGGTATGGATGGTTTTACTGATTTCAGAGTTAGAAAACATGTTTTTCTGAATGCATTGATATGTCTTCAACGAATCAATCCTTTTTATGCTGATGTAGTAATTGACCAATATTGCGAATGATTTACCGTTCATTGAAGATGGAGAAATTCTAGAAAATGGACCTGAAGTTGTAACTATAGAAGAGAATGTTGTCACGTTTGCTCCAAGACCAGGTCAAGAAGCAGCAGTTCAAGCCACGTTAAATTGGCCTACAGCAAACAGTGATCCCATTAACGAATTCCGTCAGAGTGGTTACATTATGCAAGCTTTTCCTCACCTTTTCTCCACTGGTAAATGCGATTTTCTTGACTTCAGTCGTGGTTTCAAAGTAACTTTTCGAGAGTTGTGTGAACATCTCATGAGATTCCGTGACCAACGATTTGCACAAGACCCTCGATTCCAGTTTTTATGCCTAAATACTATGCAACGCCACGATGCTTGTAGACAGAGCGGTGTACTAGCCAAGACGAGTGACCTTCAAAACGTTCAAAATATCCAACAACTTGCTCAGAAAGTTCAGCAACAGCCAACTCTCATTAAACGTATTCTGTCATGTGTGTTTCTGATAATGCGTTATCGCTCCAAGGTAGAATGCTCTTCGAATAATTCACAAAAGTTTACGAATTGAAACAAATAATGAGACAAACTGGTGAAGCTCAACAACGTTTCCGTGATACTTTGGAACGAATGGCTTCTGGCCAACTAAGCCATGAAGATTATACGTACCTTCAAACCAGATTTGCTGTAAACAACTTCGCATCTGCAAACGACTTCAAAAATACATTGAGAATCTTGTCCAAAAAGGCTGAAGTTGCTGCTTACAATCAAGATATGCTTAGATCACTCAACACATCAGTAGTTTCCATAAAATCAGAAAATAACAACGAAACAGCATCAAGATGCTCTGATGATGAAGCACATGGTTTACCGTCATGCCTAAATTTGGCTATTGGTTGTCCAGTTATGCTGAAAATGAATCTGTGGACTGAGCAAGGTTTGTGCAATGGATCTCTTGGAACAGTCAAAGATATAGTGTATCAACCAAAACCTGAAGATACGCATTTGAATGACTTTCCTCTTTGTATTCTAATGAAATTTGACAAATACACAGGCCCTTCTATATACAACGGAGTGATCCCTTTGGTTCCAGTAACAGTCAACTTTCGTAAAGGCAGCGTATCATGCAAAAGAAAGCAGTTCCCTCTACAATTGGCTTACGCTATCACAGTCCACAAAAGTCAGGGCATAACTGTCGATCAAGCAGTCGTCGATATTGGTTCATCTGAATTTGCACTTGGTCTAACGTATGTCTCATTATCTCGCGTAAGAACTATTGAAGGCCTTCTTATAGACCCTGCCTTTCCACCCGAACGCCTTTTGAAATCCATCAACCAAAATTCATCTTGGGCTATTAAGAAACAAGAACTTTCAAGACTTCGCAGGCTAACAAACATTGACTAATTAATTCGATTCCAAATATGTATGTCTATTTCGATATTGAAGATAAAGAAAAATATATTACATTAAATACATTTTATATTTCTTGTCATTTATGTTTTGTCTCGAGTGTCTATTTCGTTCTTTTTCATTTTTCAACTGACTCTCAATGAACTCCGTCATCTCTCTGCTTCCAATTTCAAGATGTGAACATTTAAAGGTCATCAGGTGCGATGTCTACTAAGCAGTAGTGTTTTATGCACAGTTTGGATTGAGCACGCGGCCTTAGCTAAGTGTGCGACCGTTCAGGTGCACAGTAAACAGGTGATGTAAATCGAATTTAAACAGTGAAACAAAAGGGTTCGCTCAGCTCAATTTTTTCAAAGCAGCCCACCTGCATTGAATTCCTAGTTAGTAATACTTTGATTTATTGTCTCTACTTCCAAAATTTTTTATGACATTCGTCATTTTGGGACGCAACTTACAGCAGTATCTTGGCAGCATGGATATTTAGTTGGCAGGGTTTGACCTAGGATTTCTGCCTTTGGGATTATCATAATAGACCCAAAAAATAATTTTTTTATGATGATTAAGCAGCATTTTGTAGATGCAAAATCGCCTTTCGACGTCTCTCGGCTTCAACTCTTAAAGGACTCAATTCACTTGCTCCCAATGCCTTCAACCGTCTGGAAAATGTTGCTTGGTTAATATTAATGATTTCGCAAGTTCTTCTTACGTTTGACATGGATCTTCATCAAGGAATGCTTCTAATTTTTCGCCATAAAACTTTTTTGGCTATCGAGAAACATCAACTTCTTGTCTTCCGTGTCAAAATTACCACTTTCAAAGCGACAAAACCAATATCCGCCGATGGAAATCGGTGGGGTGTGATCACCATAAGCACTTTTTTTAAATTAAAGCAGTACAGTAAAACTTGCCGTATAGGTTTGCACATTAACAAATGGGCACATACTACAAATTGAAGTCAGACGACGTAGTGTTAATATACCGCAGTTACAGTATGGGCGAAGCACTATCTCTTATAAGTCCAATTAAAAACCCTCCCATCGTCGATTCGTTGAATCCTAAATAACGAACAATTTCTCTCATCAATTCACCTTCCTTCTTAGAAAAAGGATAAGGGCCTTTTCAATTTTTGTCAAGCCTTGTTTTTCGCGGACTCTTAACTTCGCAGTGAAAAAAAAAAAAGATTTAAAACTCAAGACGACTTCGAAAACATGGAAAACTCAGAATAAAAATAACTATTAAGACTCATTAGTACTCAATGATAAAAGGGCTTTCCCCATTCAATAACAAAACAAAAAAAAACACAGATCAAGTCAAAATCAGAATTTCCTTTTTTACCCGAGTTCAGCTCTTTTTTGTATTTCAGTTTTTATGCTTTCAGAATACTTTGATAACATAGGTTATTACAAAGTGTCCTTTTTATACCTTCACCGCTGCTTGTACCCGTCTGGGCTTAACATTTTTTTGGATTGTCATTTTTATTGCTTGGCTGGTCTTCTGTTAACTGTCTCTTAGTTGGGAGTTCTTTACTTCTGACCTTCTTCAGTCGTGATGACTGAGTTTTTTTTAAGGGTCTTCATCGTACCCTAGCTGAGATTGTGTGAGTAGCTATATCAACCTGGATGTACGGCTGACTGGAGAATTTCGTTGGTTAATGTCAGGTTTATTCAGAGATATCGGAATTTATATTGAATTAAATTTATATTAAATTAAAAACCGAAAAAAAACAAGAGAAAAGGCTATCATAGTCAAGGATACTATGCCCTCATGCTGCCGATTTATGTGTAGGTGTGCGTACTCTCATATAAGGTATCATGGAGTATTATATTGTATATGCATCGATGTCTTTTTATATACGTGAACCTGTTTTTCGCTTCAAGGACTCTCTTCAAACCGAAATTCTATCAAGCCCACATGTCTCTTCCTTCAACATTCAAACTATAACAGTTTGTTTCCGCAGCTGGCAAAATAACGAAAGCCACGGAACCCAAGATAACCAAAACGAAAATGTCCTTTTGCAAAAATAACAACGAAAAATTCGATATTTCCCTTAATTTCCTCTAATTTTGTGTTTTCCTCTCTTTTATTTCATATCATTCTATGTTGCTCGGGTTTCTGTTTGACATCTGGCACACCGACGTGTCGCACCATCTCACCTGACAACACGAAAAAAAATCGGAACAACCGCACAACAGCATTGTTGGCTGCAACATTGCGAACCTATCAGCGAGCTGGTTGTGATTCAGAGCAATTATCACTGAGTTGTCCACGAGGCACAAGCATATCAATCGAGCTGGCCCAGTATGGTCGAGCAGGAGGTGAGTACTCGTACATCGTATACACGCCATTGTTACCGATATCCTTGTTAACAAATTGTTCTTTGTTTTTTTATTCACATTTGGCAGATTTAAGCGATCACAGTTTGTGTCCGCCGATATCGGAGGAAAACACTACGGTTCGATCTGATGGCGTCGTACATAGTGGGACAGAAATCGAGGTGAAGCCAGCAGAAACGTGCACTGTCAGTGGATTACAGGTAAGAGTCTGATAACAACTGATACTGACACATCTCAACACAAGGGTGGGATGAGACATGCCGAATACCAAAATAGACGAGACAAAATCCCGATAGGACTCGAGTATTGAAATACCAAAATAGACTGTGTCCCATTTCCTTTGTTCAGGTTCACTGGTATCGGATTATTTCAGGACATTATTTGTGTGCCTGGCGCACGTGCTTATGGGGATGGCCAGCTATGCGTAGGGGAATATATCCTTTCTCTTTGATAGATCAAAGGGGCTTCGACGAATTCAAGTCGAAATTAGGTCATTGATTTGATAATTACGGAAACTCACCACTCCCAATCCTCCATTATCCATTCCCTATTCAGGATTCACAATTCAGAACTCACTATTCACAAATCGCCATCGGAGGCACCATTCACTACACTGCGACTTCATAACGCCCAAATTCGGTCGATTTAACTCAATCATTTGCTAGTTGCCATGTTCGATTCGAGGAGCGACATGTGAACACGTACCTTCGACATCCAATGAATCAATGGTAAAGATGAAAAATGACTGCAACTCGTATCAGTCAAAAATTGTGCATCCTGATGCATAAAGCAGGCCTTGTTCATGTCCTCGCCACCCTCCACTTCACCGACTATGTGATCAATACCGAACGAAGATGAAGATAAAGCAACCTGCGGTCCTTGGCACAATCTCGGTTCACCTTCTCCTGTCGCTGATGGTGATAAATGCAAAATCTTCTTCTAATTTATCATCTCTCGAGTTGTGCAGCTTTAGTTCATGGTGTAGATTCTGTTCGGTAGATTTAGGTCGGCGTGTCTCTGCCGTTATGTAAAGACTTTTGACAGTCGAACTTTTGTATTAGTTATCGCCGATGGATTATCGGTTCCGGGCATTTCCGGATCTAGTCACGTGCATGTAATTTACATCAATTGTTGGTTGTAATTAAAAAGTATTCCATTTCCAATGGCTCGTTGCTCCACGACTGGATGGGTGGGCTTCTGCTTCTTTTGGAAAAGTTTCATCGGGCTATAAGGAGAAGGTAATTAGTTTCACGGAGGTAGTTTAATTCGGTTCGTTCGGGAGGCTAATTAGTTTTGAATAGATCGAATCGGAAGTGTGACCGCATTTGTTTGAAAGTGGGTGGTTGTTGAGAATAAAATTTGTATGCAAGGGTACCCCCAGATTGCAGATATTTCCCCTTGTATTGTCCTTAAAATACCCTTCTTCTTCGAGAGTCACTTATAATATATACGCTGTTATAGAAGACTTTCGATGTTTCCTACATTTTTATATTTAAGTAGTTTCGGTTGCAGAATTTTTTTATGAAAAGTCTGTATTTTCCAGGGTGATCCAATTCGAGTTTCCCAACTTTGATATAAGAAAAAGTAAACGAAATGAATAGTTATTTTATTTACTGTTCTACTATTCTGATCTGTGTCTCATAGAATCAAATCTCAAATCTCAATTTCATCTTAATTCGGCTTTAGCGTTTATGGTTTGTGGCCACAGAATTATATCTTAAGTGGCATACAATAATGCTTAAGGTAACAACCGGCCGTTTGAACCTTTGATATAATTTCTTACTTATTTACTTTTCAGCCCAGCCATCCATGGAGGGTGAGGGTCTGGGCCTAAGTTAATACCGCCTTCCATCTTTAATGTCCCAGGCACGCTGCTTCCAATCGGCGAGACCAGATTGTCTTGCGTCCGCGATTACTTGGTCTTTATACTGGAGATTCGGTCTTCCCCTTCGAAGATCCTCTTAGGTGGAGCGTCGGTGTCCATGTTCTCGATGTGGCGGAGCCATTTTAGTCGACGGATCTTAGCTTTCCTGACTGTATTCACGTCTACAGCGATTATGTCTTCTCCTCCATTCGCCTTCCTCGCAGATGGGACCGAATATCCGTCGAAGACTTCTTCTTTAGAAGGAGACACGGATCAGCTCTGCTGACTGGTAATATAGGAGTCTTGTAGAGCATAACCTTGGTTCTTTGGGACACGAGTTTGGACCGTAGCTGTTTTGAGAAGCTGAAGTAGCGGTTGCGAGGGTGTCGGACCTCCACTATAATATCATTCGTATAATTTATGTGTGCCCCAACTCGGGACTATGACTTTCGATTGTTATATTTTGTCCTAGGTGATAGGTGATGGACCACTTTTTTGTTGATAAACATATACAGTGTGGGCCAAATATAAGTTTCTTTTTCAGAATGCAATAAAATGAACAAAATCAAATTTTTCCACGTATTATGGTCTTATTAGTAAGAAGAAACATTCCCATTAATTATGAAGTATAACGTCGTTTAAGTGACTGCCTTGTCTGGCTTCGTAGTAGCGCATTCTGTCACCCCAATTTTCCAACACCTTTTTGAAAATTTCGGGCTGTAGCTCACGGATTGTTTGGATGATACTGGCCTTAAGTGCTTGCATCATTTCCGGATTGTTGGCATAACATCGCTCCTTCACGGTTCCCGGCCAATTTCTCCGGCCAATTGACATCGCCAAGACGGCTGATAACACGATTTAGGAATTTGGTGCGCAAAAGATCGATTGTGGCATGGGCTGTGTGGCATGGCGCGCCATCCTGCATGAACCAGAGGTCGTCCAAATCCACGTCTTCAATTACAATAAAAAAAAAAGGCGGTTAACATGGCTCTGTAATGCCCACCGTTGACCGACACGTTGTACCCAGTCTCATTTTCGAGAAAAATGGTCCAATGATGTCACCATCCACAATCCGCACCAAACTGTCACCCTCTCAGGATGCATTGGCTTCTCGACAATGACGTGCGGCTTTTCTGATCCCCAGATGTGGCTTTTTTTTTTTTGTTAATGTAGCCGCCGAGATGAAAATGCGCCTCGTCAAAAAAGACGATTATGCGCCCAAAATCGTTGTAGAATTCAAGCTGCTCTAAGGCCCAAACTGCGAAGCGATAACGAAGCGGATGGTAGCGAGCCTTCAATTGCTGAGTCAATTAGACTAAGCGAATAATCCGAGATCTTTGTGCAGAATTTTCCTCAGGCTACTGCGTGAAATATTGAGCTGTTGAGATCGATGGTGAGTTGATGTTCGTGAATTGAATCTCACGCTCTCGGCCACAGCAGGCACATCCTCATCTGTGCGCACCGTACGACGACGGGGACCATGAGTGTTATCCACTAGCATACCAATCTCACGAACTTTTTGCACAAACTTGCGTACAGCAGTCGCGGTGAGTGCTTCATTTCGGCCAAAACTTCTTTTCGAAAAGCGCGTTGTTTTGGCTACAAAGAACTCACTTCGGAAATAAGTTTTCAATATTTCCCAAGGTTGTTCAAGCATAAAGTGAATCATTTCGTTCTGCGGAGATATGATACTGACTTTCTGTCAAGATTTCAAGCGGGAGGCAGCTGTCAGTGTGAAAATAACTTATATTTAAAAAACAACCACTAGGTGGTTCACCCTTTATTTCTTCTTTTCTTCATTGCTTGGCCTTATCTTCAACGGCCGTGAACGCTTCCACAATGGTCCGCTGGGAAATTGCAACAATATCAATATCGTCTGCGTAGCCCAGCAACTAGACCGATTTATGAAAGATACTGCCTTCCGTGTTGACGTTGGCCCGCCGCACTATTTGTTCCAACACGCGATTTAAGAAGTCGTATGTCAGCGCATTTCTTTGCCTAAATCCAAAGGCTCGGAGCTCCTGAAGCTGAACTGCACGCTGTATCGCGTTTGCTAGCGTGGTTCGACACATTCGGATCAGTTTTCACGAGGTCCCGAATTCGACCATCGCGTTGCATAAGGCTCTGTAGTGAATGCTGGCTTATGCGACTTTAAAATCGATCGGTGGGTATCAATTTGAAACTCGCTGGTCTTTTCCAGGATTTATTACAGAGTGAAAGTTTAATCTGTAGTCGATTTGCCGGGCCGGAAGCCACACTGATGTATGCCGATTAGTAAGGTACAAAAACGGTTTTAGACGTTCCCACAATACACTGAATATGATCTTGTAAGCAAAATTGAGCAAGGATACACCTCCGTAGTTTTTGCAAGAGGTAGGATCGGCTTTTTTGTGAATGGGGCATATAGAGCTGATACTGCAGTCGTCAAATGTATGCATTCATCCTCCCTGCAGATGATCTGGTGCATGTTCCCTACCAGAACTTCACCTCCAGCTTCGAAGAGGCGATGGCAATTTATCGGAGCCTGCGACCTTCTTGTTCTTCAGATTTTTAATAACTATGCTTACTTCTTCAATGCTGGAAAGCAGGGAAACTTCGTCAACTGGAGGACTACCACTCTCTCTTCTCCATGCTCGTTAAGCAGCCGCTGGAAATGCTGTTGGAAAACATCCACTATTCCCTGCGGATCGGTATCAAGAATATTCTCGCAATTTCGAAGAGCCTGTGTGCCGCTTTTAAAACCCGAGCCAAAGCTTTTAGCTTTTATGTAAAAGGCTCTTATTGTGTTTTTATCCCTGGGCTCTTCGATCTCCTTGAGCTGGAAGGCTGCGAAAATTCTCTTCCTTCGTCGCAACATCTTTTTTTTCCCCTCCTTCTGACTCGGTATTCTCACACGCTGATCGTGTTCTCTTGCAGCACCTTTTGTTACGTTTCGTCGGTCGTTCGCTTTCTCTGCTCACACTCTCCATCATACCACGGGTATGTAGGCTACGACAAATAGTTGGCGTAGCCTTTTGCTTCTTTGATGGCTGAGCGGCAATGGTGCCACATAGTGTTGGCGTTTGTGTCCGACGTAGGCATACTTGCGAAGCGTCCGTTCAGTTGCTCTTTATAGTCTCTGGCTATTTTTGGGGTGCTCAGGCTTCCAATGTTGGACCTCCTTTTGGTGAGCTCATGTCTTCCTGCAACTAGTAAATGGTCAGAGCCGACATATGCCCTCTGAAACTTCTAACATCCAGGATGTTTGACCCATGTCTTACGTCTCTGAGTATATAATCGGTTTGGTTTGCAGTTCGACTATCTGGAGATCGCCAGGTTACGAGGATCTCTTGTGCTACTTATTACCGTATTATGAATTGGTAAGAGGTCGTAGAAATCCTCTTTGAAGGGTTCTTCAGCCTCGTCGGTAGGGGCGTGTGCTGATGTTGTAGAGCCTGCCTTGTATACGTATCACTGCTAGGCGATCGTTTATTGGGTTAAAATCGATGACTTTCGTTCTTGGCCGTTTTCCCACGATAAATCCAATAAATGCAGCCTTTTGTGGCAACTATAATAAATATAATAGTAGTATGTCATAAATGTAGCTGCGAGAGCCTGGCGCAGTGGGTAGTGTGTCGGCCTCTGACGCACGATGAGCGAGTTCGGATCCCGACAACACCAACGCCATCAAATATTCATTTCGCGGCTCCTCTCCTCGGCAGGGTACTGGCGAAACCCCCCGTAGTACGAGGATGGTTCGATAAGTACTTAGCCTACAAAAGAAAAACAAAAATTTTGGAGAAATGGCGATTTATTTTTCAATATAGTCTCCTTTTAGCTCGATACACTTGACCCAGCGATGCTCCAACTTCTTTATCCCGTCTGAAAAATACGTTTTCTCGAGGTCTGCAAAGTAGGCCTCCGTGGCGGCGATGACCTCCTCATTCGACTGAAATTTCTGCCCGGCGAGTGACTTTTTCCAGTTTGGAAACAAAAAGAAGTCGCACGGGGCCAAATCTGGAGAATACGGTGGATGGGGCAGCAGTTCGTAGCTCAATTCTATCAATTTGGCCGTGGCGAGGGCGGAGGTGTGAGCCGGTGTGTTATCATGACGGAAGAGCACTTTTTCGGCGTCGAATCGGCCCAATAATTTGGCATAGTTCAGCCCTGTGACCGTTTTGCCCTTCCCCAGGCAGTCGATGTGGATCACACCTTGTGAATCCCAGAAAACGGTGGCCATCACCTTTTCGGCCGCTGGGAGAGTCTTCGCCTTCTTCGGAGCACGTTCGCCCGGTGAAGTCCACTGTTTCGACTGTTCCTTGGTCTCTGGTGTGTACCAGTGGATCCATGTTTCGTCGACTGTCACGAAACGATGCAGAAACTCCTTGGGACTGGGCTTAAACAGTGTCAAACACTGTTCTGAAGTGGTCAATCGCGCTTGTTGTCCGGAGTGAGCAAACGCGGCACCCATCGCGCCGACAGCTTTCTAATGCCCAAAATTTCATGCAGGATGACCCAGGCGGTCTTTTGAAATGCCTACTATCTCAGCTACCTCGCGAACCTTCAATCGGATTTTTGTCACGTTATCCTCCGTGGTAACCGTTTTCGGGGCACTTGGACGTGGCTCATCAAAAACCCACGTGCGACCACATTGAAACTCGTTAAACCAATTTTTGATGATCGGCAACGAAGGAGAAGAGTCACCGTACACAGCATACAAACGCTCTTTGATTTCGCTGCGCAATTTCCCTTCCAAAAACAAGAATCGAATCATCGACAGATATTGCTCTTTTTCCATTTTTCTAAAATCCGCGGACACTCCCGCTTCCAACGCGGTCAAAACAAAACTACGAGTCCAATCCGGCTGAAATTTCGACAGTAGCCGTCCACTGGAATGTACTACACGATAGTAAGTTGCTCTTGCTACTGGCGCCATCTGGCGGGAGTCTAAGTACTTATCGGACCACCCTCGTACTACCGTGGTTCAGTAGTCTAAACGATTGGCTGAGTTTTAGGCTCGGTGCATAGACATCGGCATTCATACCATTGCCTGTCCTGAATCCATTTGTGTATATTTCCCGTGCAATGCCTTTTCTTGGAAATCCTTTCTCCTCCCATCGTCGTCGGTTGGGAGGTGTTGTTTTAGAGAAGAATCTTGAAGTCTAGAATCGGGATTAAGTAGTCCGTGATTTCACTTAGATCATTGCTTTGGCGTAGAATACCAGCGTGCACTAATTCGGAGAACTTCCAATGTGTTGATTCCTTAAGTCGCAGTGCGAATTTCCTCGTTTTGAGAGCTGCAGTGGGGGTGGTTCGCAGTGCCACTGTTATAGCGACGCACGCCTTCCTTTGAACTCTACTTAAAAGTTTGGCGTAGTTAGATCTGCACAGCGCCGGCGACCAGACTAAGCAGTCGCACATTAGAATAACTCTAACAACCGTGGTAGACAGCCAGCATGTAATATGGGGTTCGATACCCCATCTGGCGCTCAAGGCTTTTTGCAGGTGTAAGGCGCAGTCGTTGCTTTTTTTATGCCTTCTTCCGCAAGGTATTTGGCATGGTCTGTGAATATAAGGTAACACCCATTGAGTTTTGGTGAAGTTATTTGAGGAATCTGTCGTTTTCTTGTGAATAAGACAAACTTCGTTTTGGAGGAATTTATTCCAGGCCCGCAATTCCTACACATTTGGTCAGTTTGCTTAGGCCTATTTCCAACAAATCTTTGATTGTTGGCAAATGTTTTCTGCTAACATTGTCGTCTGGATACGGAATGACTTCGCACTCGCTGTCCTCCAGGGATAGGAATATTTCATTTACGGAGGTAGTACTCCCCCTTGTGGTGTGCCACGTTTTACTGCTCTTTTTGTATGTTTTTTTGATATAGTGTGTGTTTGTCACACAACCTGGACGGGGTGCAGATGGTTGTGTGTCGAAGATATTCGTTCACTACTCTGTGGGGATGGTTGTCTCAGATAGGATTCGACTGAATTTGTCGCGTTGGTTGTAGTTCACAGTAACTTTTTTTGTTCCCACGCCATTAAGGTATTATATTGGAAAAGCAAATACAGGGTATGAATTTTAAAGTGAGTATTAGGCCTTCGTCAGCATTTTTTGATCTCTCATTTACCACTGATGTTGTTGCATAATTTTTCCTGTGGATTCGGGTTTTGGGTTTTTGGTTTCCGATGTGGTTGGAAATGCCATTCCCTCCTCTATATGCTTTGACATTTCGAATGTTGGCATAGTGTGTCCTATTTATCAGAAAATGGTAAATTTCATATTTCTGAGGTGGCAAAACTTATTGTACATAGACCAGTATCGTGTCTGGGTTCACCTGTACTCCCAGTTTTAGTGATCCTTCTGCCGCCTAGCATAGAAATGATTTATCGGCTAATGGCGCCATCGATCCCGAAATTCGGGAGGCATTTAAGTATGGCTTCATTATAGACGCCATTGAAGGCTTCTTCAACAATAGTATATTCATTATAAAGGAGGGTTTTTAAGAATAGGGCTATTTCAGTGCATTTACCTTTGAGATAGGCTCCGAGTTGCGAATTTGAAAAGTCTTTCCCAGAAAATGTTTACGACGAACGAAATATGATTTTAATGTTGTTACCCGAATTAGACCATTATCCTTAATTTAAAAAGAAAGCTACTTAAGTCGGGAACTGTAAGCGCCTATTTATGAAACCAATTTCATTCGAATTACGTACATTTGCGGATGTTTAATTCCGAATTCTTTATTGCATATTACGATTTTAATTGATCCTTCAAAAATAGTAATTTCACACTACCTCCTCAAAATGCCCTCATTTTCCCTGAACGCGTTCATTAAATGAATCACAATTGACGCACGAAAACCAACTAAATACGCCAACAACCGAGATATTGCATTTCCGGAACCGGATACTCGTCCCCCGCCGCACCCACAACTCCACGAATAAAAGTTCCAATTTAATTAACCCACCGCGCCTCATTGGAAATGTTCAACTCACCGATTTGACGGTTAATTTAACACCAAGTACCGTGCTGTTATATGACGCCATTCTGGCGTACCATGTCGCATGCTCAGATCAAATCTGTCACACTAGCTGGCACGGTTAAAGGACAAAAAAACAAGTTCGTTGCAAGTTCATTCGACAATAAGCGTTTTCCACTCGTACACGGCAATTGCATTTATCATCATTTTTCATATCCTTGCAAATACACGCACGCCCTGAAGCCGCTTGCTTCAATTTGATTATAGCCAATGTCGATGCGGGGGGTGGAACATGCAAAGTGTATCCACTTAGTCCTATCTCGGTCCTTATATCGATAGCTCTTAAGCGCTCTATCAGGATACGCGCAGGCAGCAACATTATTCCTCGAACTCGGTGATTATGCGGAGGGAGTGAGGATACACCTCGCATGAAAGCGGGATGATTGGGAATCGGCATAAAGTCACGTTCGTTCTAAATCGTTTAGGGTTAGTTGCCGCACACAAACACACGCATACAAAGTGCTGCTCTTTAGATCCTCTTCAACACCTTCTTCAACTCCGTTTTCTGCTTCGTTCCTCTGTCATCACCATCTTATCCCGTTCTATTGTTTGATATGTTAATCGACAAAGGAGTATGAAACGGTTACGACAAGTACATTGTTTTTCTGATCCAAAAAGGAAGTGTACGAAATGACAATAGTCGTCATAGTCGCAGAAGAATATGGTGAAACGCAACGACAGAGAGCAAGGACCTTGCACGAGAACCTACAGATGTTTCTCGTTGCGAAAGGCTATGTAGGGAACAAAAGGATATTGTTCCTTTGCCACATGTACTAAAGTCGAACAATATGGGCATTGTGTCAAGTCGGGTGGTGACACTATTGAATGGGTGACGTCCCCACCTCGATGCCTTAAAGGATACTTGTTTTTTTTTCTTAAATCACGCACATGCTCTCACATTTCATTCGTCGTATTGTGAATGGTAAAATAATTACCTTCGCTCCCCAGCTGTAACCAAAAACCAAATTGAATTCGTCCTGCCGACGGCAGGAGCTACCTGACAGACATCTGTAAGTACGCTCGGTGGTGGCTACTACGAGTACAGCTGTGGGCTTTTAATCAAATTTACCGGCAGATCAAATTAAAGGACCAATATTCAGAGGCAGGTCCTCACTCATTCCTGTTTTTTCATCCTATACTTTCTATAGAATATGTACGTATGTCTGTGTGCGTTTGAGTTCATTATTTTTCCACAACCCGTAAAAGGATGTTGACCTATGAGGCAATAAGAGCTTCAGCGGACACCCGGTTCCAGTTCAGTTGGAGTTAAAGCAATTTTCGCACATCATCCTGAAGGCCCCTCCCGCTCAACGTTTTCGGACGTCAGGTGGATGGAAATAAAAAATCTATTTCCCATGAATCGTTAGGGCAGGAATACCGGGAAGGAAAATATTTACGATGAAAAGAAAAGGAAGAGAGTAACAGAAATCGAAGGAACTCAGGAAACTAGCTCCGACCGGAAGTGGTTGTGAAGCCACAGATTTCTTTGACATCCGGGGCTCACCCGGCTATGGATGGAAATTATTTCCACCTGCATGCTTTATGAATGCCGCTTGTGGTTGCAGTAGACGGATGGATTGAATGTGTGTGCGATTAATACAATTTCCCTCTAATTTAAAACAGCAACTAGGAGTGCCTGGTGCCAGCTACCAGCAGGTAGAGTCGGTGATGAGTGCTTGATGGCTCTGTGCAGTGGAGTGACTGCAGCTTTTTGCGAAGTGACTGCAAATTAAGCATGAACAAGTGTGACAGCATTAAAAAAGGGATATGCATTGAGGGTTCGGATTCGAGTAAGTGCTGTGGGGGAGCCAGTATTACTTTCGAATGATCCTTGTGCTTCTTTCAGCAGAACTGTTAATGGTTCTTGTTTGTTTAAACAGCGTAATGCTGCAATGATACTTGTTACATTTCGCGAGTTTCATAAATGGAATCAACGCTATAATCAGGTGTAAGTGAATAGTTGTGTTCATCTATGCGAGTCCTCTATGGTTGGTCGTTGCGAATATCATGGGAAATAGGGGGAGCAAGGATTAAATTGGACCGATGATGTCTACTTTTGGGAATTTTGGGAATATTACTGGAGCATGTTAATGGACAAAGGCACTCTCATTATCCCGGAGATTCCTGACCATAGTACAGAGAGTAAGGGAAATTAAATCGACTGGAGTGCGACATACAAGCGCCATGGTTAGTTGCCTTCTTAAAATAATCCGGATTTTCACAGAAAATATGGCTGATCCAGAAATTCTCTTCAAAGACTTTTTAATTAGTGGGAATTACCGAGGAAGGAAATTGCGTTATTTAGTTAGGCATACCTTACTTTATATTAGGTGTTCGAATAGGAATCTGCCATTTCCCAATAGTGGTACGTGATCGTCAAAAAAATCAGATCAAAAATACCGACTTTCGATCCAAATAAGCATAATAATCGGGGACTTTTACATTTCTGCGGTTAAGGCCTTCGAATGGCTATAAGACAGAATAGTGAGGCTTCTACAGGGTGACCCAAAACCCGTCATGCAATGTTGTTTTGCTATATCTTTACATGAACCGATTTATTTTCATTTTGTTTTTAAAATTTTTATTTCAACCCTTTACGTTACGTTACGTTTAAGGTAATATAGTTCCAGTGAGCGTGGCCATTTTTGATGACAATTTGGGCTCTTTTTACCGCATTTTCAATCAATATAGCGCACCTTTCGGCGAATAAAATCTCGCACTCTTGCCAGATATCTTATTAAAGAATTTTCCGAGTCTGCGGCTTGTTCTAATAGACCCTTGACTTTAAAAAAAAAAAAAAAAACTCCAAAAAAGTAAATCCGAAGCGGCTAAATTGGGTCACCGGAAACGCTTTCTTCAAAATATCTGTTGTCGTGCAAGCTATGTGTCGAAGGCACCGTCGCACCGTCTCGTTGGGATCACATGTACACCAGCTCCATTTCATCAATGTAAATATTGTCATGGTTATGCATTGCCTTGTCAGAGTAACCGCGGTACCCACCTGAGGTCCGATGACGCGACGCCTCCAGAGTAAGTGGAGCACCAATAATTGACACTGAGTAGATGTAATTGCTTTCGTGAATCATTCATGGATTCTCAGTTACCCAGAAGTGCACATTTAATTTGTTTACGTATCCTTTCAGGAATGGGCCTCGTCGCTCATGATCAATTTCAACAAAAAATCGTCGTTGAAGTTAAGGAGAGCTTGAGTGTGTAGGCACAAATCCACTTTCGCACTTGTACAGTTGCAAGAGTACTTAAGGATCTTAACGTGCTGGCCCTGATGGTATTCCTCAAATACTTCTGAAGAGGTGTGCTTCAACGCTAGTAAAACCACTGCGTAAGCTTTTCCATCTTTCCTACTCTTCTGGTCTCTGTCCGAGCAGATAAAAAAGTACATTTGTACAACCCGTCTATAAAAAGGGCGAAACTCCGTCTCCTACCTCCTACCAACCCATAGCACTAACGTTCCTTCTTTTTAAGGTCATGGAAACACTGATAAATCGTCGGCTTATGAAATATCTTGAATCGCGGAAACTTCTTTATGACCGGCAGTACAGTTTCCGCAGCAACAGGTTCACTGGTGATTTGATGGCATATCTCATCGAAAAGTGGAATCAATGTTTCAATGTTTGCACCATTTCGGCGAAAGCAAGATTGTTGCGCTTGATGTTTCAAAAACATTTGACAGAGTTTGGCATCAGGCTATTTTTATCGAAAATGCGTGCTTATGGTATCGATGAGTCTCTTCTTCTATGGATTTGAAATTACTTTTCGGGCCTTCCAATTCAAGTTGTTTTGGAATGTTTCAAGTGTGATATTCACCAAACACCGACACTTTTCCTCATTTTTGTAAATGATCTCTTAACTGCTACTTCTAACCCAATACACTCTTTCAGTGTAGACAGTACTCTTAGCTTTTCATATTCGTTGCAGGACTCTACACTCTTCGGTCGTAGAACTGGAACGACAGCGTATGTTTAGCACATTAAATTCCGACCTTGCCAGCAGAATTTAACTAGGTATAAACAATAGAATGAAATTTAATGCTTCGAAAACACAATGCTGTCTAGTGTCAGCCAAGCTAACAAATCAGCTAATAATCAGCCATTATCCTTAAATGACGCTTGCGCCGATGAAAACGGAAGACTTTCCATCATTGGTATGCGTGTTAATAAAACTGTTAGTTGGAATGACCATATATTCGAGGTCGCCAAGAACACTGCGAAATATGTAGGTTTCCTCAAACGATGCGAAAAATATTTCAGCCCCTCTGATCTGGCTTCAATTTACAAGGCCCACATCCGCCCTAAGCTTGAATACAACGCTCATATCTGGTCTGGTGATCCCAAGAGTTGTCTGCACTTGCTAGTTAGAATACAAAGGGATAAAACTCATAGGAGACAACAGTATGTGCACCGGTACTTCCTTTCTCTCTCTTCCTCTATACCTTCGGCCCGTGCTGCGTCTTGACATTTAAGGGTAGCCATAACATCCTGTGCACGCGCCAATTATAAAAAACAAAAACAAAAATAGGAAAAGAAAAGAAGAGAAGGACAGATGAAGAAGCAGTTGTTTTGCCGGCGTGAAAAATCACCACTTCAGAAATATGGGGGGAATATTGGGGTTTGCCTAGGGAACGTTACGCTGGCATGGCCTTATTAAGTCCAGAAACTCTCTTCATCTAATAATCTTGATTCGTACCACGCTTTGGGTTTGATACTCATCACTCTATAAGGTATGAAGAATATCATACCCAGCACTATAATATTTGGGATCGCATCAGCAGCGGTATTGAGGTCACTATAGAGACGCACGATGATCAGTTAGGCTTCCTTGGCTTTCTCGTTCATCAGTTCTGTGTAGGATTTTTTTCTCCAACTAGAAATTGGCTTATATGACAGAATGATTAAAAGAGCTAAGAGGGTGAAATATGTCAATAAATTATTTGTCAGGATGAGAAGTGAGAAACAAGTCCAAAGGTGTTAGCGGAATAATCATCAATAGTTCGGGTCGGCACATTTATTAGGTTGTTTAGATTTTCGATCTTATCGAAGCTCTCCACATACTTCCTTCGAGTGTTTTTTTTTTTTTGTTCTTCTTAATTTATTTTTGTTTTTATATTTTTAGAACACATTTAACATTTAACCTAGACAAAAATGCATAAGACTAGCTTAAATAACAAGTAACCTAAAATACCTTACTAGCCCTATATGGACACTCCAAATAAAATAGAACTACTTAAGACTGTGCCTTTCGGCATTGTGATTAACTTGCAATAATAAAAATAAGTAAACAACTTAGGCCAAGAAACGTTATATTTTAAAAAAAAAACTTTGCCTCAGATCATCTTCCCTCGGGTGTTGTCTGGCCGGAATACTTAAGTCAATTAGAATTGTTTGCCTTGAAATCCTCCCCAATAGCGAGATACTGAGTAAATAGAGATACAGTTCTTAACATGGAGTCGAATAGCGAGTCGAACTCGAATCAAGGTTTGGGCCATATTGTGATTGAAGTTGGTAAGCTACATCATTACGATGCAGAAAGTATGCGATGCATCCACCTGAGTTTCGCTTAATGCCATAAAGGCTGGGGCCAGAGAATTCGCTCTTACCCTACGAATGTCACTCACATCAACCCTAACACTTCACGTAACGACAAAAGTAAACTTCTCGTAACGACAAGTAAAGAAATACCCAACTCCGACCTAGCAATACGGCAAGCGGATTTAAGTTAAAGTCGTAAGATGTCAAAAAGAGTTTTTTTAGAAGCTAACTGCTGCTATAGTGTTAGTCTTGTATCGCATCATGAATGAATTTTTAGCACGAAAGCGATCTGCCATATACTCGTACATACATATGTACAAGTATCACTTAAAATCTGACTATAAATACTAGGCGGCCCCAATGCTAGCCATAAGCCTTCGCAGCAGCATAATGGAGCGGAGTTTAAATGAACTAAAATTGTTTCTAAAGACTAATTTTCTGAAACAAGTCAACCCATTTCAGTATATATTTGGGATAGAGTGGCATTCGACAACTCGAGATTTTTCAACTACTTTCCCAATTCGTACAAAATACGTTTGAATTAGCATAAACCGAATAGTTGCTTATAAGCCACGTCAATGAGTCTTTTGCACCTCGAACACAAAAGTCGCTGTAACCAACCTTCCATTCCAGCCTTGCGAACGAGAATGACATTAAGATGCTCGGGAGTTCTTGGTAGTTTATCAGCGTAATAATAGGGGCGTAATGTTGACGATGCGTGTCACGAATATCAAGACTTAAACGGGCAGTAGTATTTCTATACCTTGCAGCTCGAGCAGTCAAACGGCCTATTCTATGTCGCTTTATGGGTTGTGCAGGGGGCTTGTTTCATTAAATGATACTGAAATATCGATGAGTCTTCTATGAATCTTAAAGTACACAGAAAAAAAAATTAAAATTTATACTTGTTTACCGAAATCTGCTCGACGTAACATTTACTATTTGATCTGCTCCATGGAAGAAGCGGGTCATCCGCAGAGGACCTGTTCCAATCGATAACGTATGGCTATTCTGAGTAGCAGTTCTATTCAGCACTTCGAAAAAAACCAACAATTTTGCTTCGAAAGACATCTACTAGAAATATTGGCGACATAAAGCTCCAAATTTTGAAAATTGTTGATACCATGGGTATGCCTGATACTGCGATAAACAACAAATGTTGCTTAAAGATCATAGAATTTAAAAAGGAACCAATTCTACAAACAGTGGAACGGGTCTCCGCTTCACTTGACCCACTCCTATTTCGATAGATTTTTTCTTTATTAAATATTTTATTCAGTTTTGAGAGCATGGAGAAAGTTTTAATGGCGGCTTGGCTTTCACTGCAAATGGTTTTGATGAAGGTTTCACTAAATGTTTTACATGTCTTCTAATATCTGTGTTGGAAAAATCATCGGATTGAAAGCACGACTTGGAAATATTCATTTGGGCCCAGTTTTAGCCTTTCATTCCTCTCTGAATTGAAAAAGGCAACGTGTAATGCATCTGAAATCGATAGGGGAGGTAATGTACAATAATCCGTTAGAGTCGCAGAGCGGGCAGAAGCAACAGACCTCAAACAGTCTATGTGACCAGTAGCCCCCTCCCTTAAGTTTGATGGCATCACAAGCTAGCAGCATTTGATGTGTAGCACTATAGGTGCATTGTTATGTTAAGTGCTTCGATTGGATATTATTGTATTTCATAGCTTCTGTGGCACCGTGTCTAGCCAATCTTTAAACCTTCTTGAATTTGTCTTTGCTATAAGCTTTACAAAAGGGAGGCCAATAAACTTGTGGCACACAGGTAACGTTGGAGTCAACGGCAGCTGTGTTCATTCATAGAGTCAATATAGGCGCACGTCCCCGAATTTTACCGAAAGATTTTCTGTAAGTGTGAAATTTACGCCAGCTTTATTGGGCGTCTAATCGGCCCATAATTTATACATATTTATATTAGTCATAAGTAATGGTTAATGTAATTCTCACATTTTTCTTATGTATAGTGCGTTCCGTATGATTCAAAATAAAAATTATTTTCGATCTATTTTTAAAAGAAAATGAAGAGGTCACGGAATTCTATCTCACTTGCTATCCATCTCAGTGAATTACCTTATTACTTGTGACAGATCAGCTGTCCAATTATAAAGGGTTATCCAACAACAGGTGTTGTTTTAAATTTCGTGCTATTGTTGAACCATCAACACTTAACTGACATAGTGATGACTTCCGATCAGTAAAAACTGGAAAGTTATAAAATGTAGACCTAAAAATGATGTGATTAAATAATGAGAATTCGGTACAAATCTGGTGAATATATCGCTGAAACATTTTGTAAAGTTCGTACTATTTTTGGGCATCATCAAGCGCTCTCTCGTCCAGCTATAGTGAATTATACACACTATTGAATGCGAAACACCATCACACTTTCAGCTAAGTGTGCTAAGCTAAGGTTTGTCGAAACCGATCAGAAGAATTTGGCCTATCCGCCACCAGTTATCTTAACCGACATCCTTATAAAGTCAACATGTTGCAAATAGGATTGTCGATATCGTGCGTTGGGACACCATAAAGCTTTTTTCTTTAAATAACTTTATGAAAATACAAGCGAGGCATGTAATTATGAATGCTCACCTTAAGAACTGAAAAAAGGAACTCTTGTACGTTGCGAGCCCTTGACAATTTTTTTTTTTTTAACAAAGACTGAAATTTAGCCAAGTGCCATTTTAACTCGGTATTCGTAACGCTTCTAAGGGCCTAGCAATTGATTGAACGTATTGCCCAAAATTCTTCCAATATAGTCCCAACCTCCTCCATATACTCATACTTTGAAAAACCTCAGAAAACTGGGACACTTGTAAAAAGTATAGAAAATATGACGTCTACAACCAAAGGAATTCGATTTACGACATTCTTGTTGGTACTAGAACAAAATAATAACTTTAAGAATATTTAGGATTTTATTAAAAACTTATAGGTTATGCACAGCCAGTTCTATTTGACGGAAACGTTTTTAACACTTATTTCGAGCGCTGCATTCGCATGAAAATTCCACGTCATTTCTCCTATAATTTCTGAACCTTAACTAAATTTAAAACTTTTTTTTTACCTCGAAGTCCGCATGTTAAAACCATTCGACAAACGAAATAAATTCATTTTTACTGCAACGGTACACGGCGAAAAAAAAAAATTGATTTATGGTAGCGCATAACAAATTTATGCCGCGAAACACAATTTTAATGGCTGCCATCCATGGTGCGAAAGTGGCAAAATCAAATAAACAAAAAAATTTAACGCCAACGTATAGGGCAACGCAATTCGGCTGTCATTCGACATGCGAATGAGATTGTTTGCTTTCTGATCCTTTTTTGTCGCGACATCATAACTATATTTTGGTTAAATTCCATTCGGGAAACCAGTTTAAAATGACTGGTTCGGGTCCCGGCTACGTAGTGCACTTTCGTCACTAAACTATTTGAATTGGTCCGCAAGTTTCCGTTAATCCATTTGTTTGATTAACTCAATTAAGCGAATGATAAGCGGGAAAGGCGGAAATCCATTCGGAAATTAAAAAAAAAAACACAAATTCACGGCCAGGTTTGGCTCGATCTCCACGGTTGGTCGTGCGATATACACGTTTGGTCACAGTGTGTCACCGCAGGAGAATGGTATTGTCACGTGCGGCTGAATAATTTCCGAATAAATGCAATCGAATAATGATACAAAAACGGGAATTATTGCTATGGGTGAGCTTGGTACATACATCACACGGATCTGAGGCGAATATTTATAGGAAAATTTGCAATTTTAATCGGATTTTTGACAGATTCGCAGAAATAGTTGGAGCTCAGCTACCGCAGAGATATACGGACGTTTCTGGCGTACGCGCTAATATCGAGACGTGCACCTATAATTAATGCGATTATAGCGAAACAATCGGCATTTAATTCCACTGAATGAAATGTTGATTAATAAAGATCAGATTATCATGGTGAGCTGTGTGCTGTGTGCTGCGGCGTGAATTAATTTATTTTTGTTGGTACACTTAATCGCTGTGTGGTGTTCCATTTGTGCTTTGTGACAGGTTTTGTGATGAAAATTTGCAAATTACTTGACATAATGGATAATGTCACGATTGAGCTGGATAAAAGCCAATGAGTCAGGAACTACTGGCTTGAATGGGGTTTATTTTCTCACCATGTCGGGCTTAAACAAGCAAGTCGCATAGCATTGAGGCACGTGTTCCACACAACAGATGGTATTAAATGAGTAACATGTCAATGTAATGGTATGATTTCATGATTTTCATTATGTTGTAGGGACAAAAGATAAGCCAACCAATTAATCCATTAATTCGATTGCTTTCAAATTATGTATGTGAAATGTGAGCGAACTTATATGACCATGACGTCCACACGGTATTAGAGCTATTACGTCGCAATAGTTTCGCAAAGAAAAACATTTATGGCACCAACAAAGCAACCAAATCTTATGGCAGTGGCACTAATCATAAAACACGTTTAAGACACTTAACGGGGATTTGTTAATAGCTGAGCCATAACCATTACAATAGCTTCTAAATGGGGATATAACACAAATCCATCGATTTTGTAGTAAAAAAAAACACAATTGGATCGAACAAATAATTATTTAATACTCCACTTCTGCCCCTCAAAATCCATCATATGACTTTCACTTTTCCCGAAAAATATTTATTTCATCAATATATTTGGTCCCCCTCACCTCCAGATATACTATGTATACTTGCACCAGAGCTTTTTGCTGCTATTGACCGTATGACCTCCCGGCAAGAACTCATGATAAACCGGGCTATTGTAATCGAAAAAATCAATGAGCAAAACGTTTACATTTGACCGAACTTCGCGAGCTTTTTCCGGCCTTAGCTCTTCTGGTCGCTTCCATTGGAATGATTAAGTTTCAATGAACGATGATTTGGCTCTGATTTCGAAGTTATACCCATACACCCCTGGCGCAGTGGGTAGTGTGTCGGGCGCTGCACACGATGAATGGGTTCGGATTCCGATAACACTAGGTTAAGTTAGGCTAGGTTGCTTCCCCCCGTAAAAAGCGGTGGTGATCACTTAGACCAAGAACGGTCCATTGTGCTACCATTTGAGTCGGCTTGGTCATTTGAGTCGGCATTTCGGATAGATCCATTAGTTCATTAAAGAAATCGTCTTCTAGAGGCGGCTAGAGGGGGGCAGTTACATAGAAGGTGGGATGGAGATTCTTCCTCTTCCTCATCATGACACCTACTGGAGTACTCGTTGTATGGCGGCATGTTTTCCTACGGCGATATGTCCTGTTAGGATTCCGATTAAGCTGCTTATATTCAGCCTGCATATTTTTAGCAATCTTGTCTCGCATAGTTGCATGCTTCAAGGGCCCGCCATCTCTCATTTGCCTGTTGCTTTTATTTATATATTTTTGCGTTTGAATTGGTGGGTGGATTTCTCCTTTAAGAGTCGAGAGCTTCAGTGTGGTGCCTATTTTGGCTAGTTCGTCTGCTTCACAATTACCTGGTATATCGCTATGCCCAGGTACCCAGCACAACGTTACAGTGCATCTGCTCGATATCTCATTTAGAGACGTGCGGCAGTGTTTGACCAATTTTGATCTTATTATTGGTGATTCGGGTGCTTTTCTTGCAGCTTGTCTATCTGTGTAGATGACGATGTCTATTGTTCATTGGCTGTCTGTGAGAGCCAGTTGGTGGCCTAGATCAGCCGATAGGTCAGCTTGGAATATGCTGTAAGATGTTTCCCGCTAATTGCTAGTGCAATATCGTCTGCATACGCAATGAGTTTGCATTCGCTATCCTCCAGGGGTAGGAGAATTTCGTTTGCAACCAGCTCACACACTTCCGGCGATAATACTCCTCCTTGTGGTGTGCCACGTTTTATTGCGCTTTTTGTTTGGTAGTAGCCGAATTTCGAATGAATCAACCTGCTTGAAAGCATTTGTTTGATCCAAAATATTATATTACCATTAACCACCAGTTTGCTTGATGCATTGGTGATGGCTAGTAATTTTATGTTGTTGAAAGCTCCTTCAATATCGAAGAAGGTAATCATGGCGATCTATTGACACTTCGCTCGTCACCGTTGCGGTGCCATTTGGTCTGTTAATGGGGCAGGTATAAAAGGAGCATTTGACAGTATCTTCCTCACTCTACTGGCCTCATTAATCTCTTCTATTTCTGAGCAAAAATTGCGCCAGGATGTCTTCTGCGCTTTTCTAATCTCACTTTTATATAGTCTGAGGCTGTTCTTGTAGCGGTTCCAGTCCTCTGTTCTGTTTTGTTTTTTTTACTTTGTTGAAAAGCCGTCTGCTTTACTTTCTAAGGGTACCAAGATCAGCAGACCACCATGGGGGTTTGGTTTTCTTTGTTGGTCTGCTACTTGGGCAAGACTTAGAAGGGATCTGTTCATAGCTCCTGTAACTTTAGTCGCCAGACGTTCAATGTCTGCATGCGACTTGGGGTTACTTAATTGAGCGGGGTCAAGGCCGTCCTTAAGGTTAGCCTCATATTTATCCTAGCTGATCCGCTTAGAATTTCTGAAGGATGTTTTAGTTGGGATCTCAAAGTTTAGATGGAAGCGAATGTAACGGTGATCAGAGAAAGAGTTCTTTTCTGATACCGACCAGTTTGCAACCGAGATTTTAGAAGAATTGGATACCAAGGTCATATCCAAAACGTCCTGCCTATTTCTTGTTACGAAGTTTAGCCTATTGCCCCTATTACAAATAACAAGGTCTGTTTCGATAATATAAGTTAGTAAAACCTCACCTATTTTGTTGATGTCGCTACTGCCCCAAATGGTGTGGTTAGCATTCGCGGCACATCCTTTCAGGACCGGTGTTTTTGTCCGTTCTGCCTCAATGATTGTTGTGGATGGTAAGGGCCCGATGTCGTCGTAGGTCAGGTATCTATAAGCCTTCCTCACGGGAGACTTCTACTCTAGCAGTAGTGAGATCAGAGGTGATGTAATTACTTAAAAGAAATATATTAATATGGGATTTTGCTAAAATGCAGGTTCTAAGGATACCTTCGAGGTTAGCGTGTAGCAATTTGGATTGCTTTGTCCTTAACCCAGCAATGCGATTGTTGTTAATCCATGTCTCCTGGATTAGTCTTTATCCACAGAAACACAGAAAGCACAGAACGCTTTCTGAGACTTTGGGTGGACATAAAGAACGTTCTGGTGCACCGGAAAATGTTGAAGTCTAAGTACTGGAGGCAATAAATCACGAAAACTTGAAAGCATTAGAAAAGATTTAGAAATAAGGACATTAGGTGCCGTACGAGCAGATGCATTGACATTTTACCTGGTTCTTTTAGGTCAACCTGGTATACACATTTAGTCCGGAAATAAGTACCAAAATTGGAAAAAGGTTACATATGCTACTTTTTCGGCTTGCAAATAACTAGAAAGCCGGTGTGTAAAAATAGGTCGATTTTGGGATTACATCGAAAGGTGTTGTTATTACGGCGTAGAATTCCTGTGCTGCCTTGGGTCGGCATTACCTTGGGTGGCCATTTTTTTACGACCCCGTTACTTAAACCTAATTAATTGCTTTCTTAGGTGATGCTACAATCTGCTGTGACCCTGCGCCTCAACCAAAGAGCGTCTCCAGCTTGCACGATTTTTTGCAGTTGTTTCCCGTGCCGCACTTGGTTAGGTTCCCCTTCAACCTGTGTCCGCTACCTTATATTCGGTCGTTCTCTACTGCGTGGTCCCTGGGATCTGTGTTGTCCATTCGCTCTCCATGGATTAGCCATCTTAGACCTTGGATCCCAAGACGTCGTACTTGCACAATCTGACGAGTAGGGATTTTAAAACTTGACATGGCTCGGTATAGCTCATCCCAATGCACACTATCACACTGGGCTTTAAAATCGACAAAATCGATTTGGAATTCTTTGGTCTTCTCAAAGAACTGCCGCAGTGTGAATATTTGGTCTATTGTGGATTTTCCTGATTTCATCTAGATAGGGTAGACCGAATTCTCTTGCATCTTCTTCCGTTGCGAATAGATCATTCTGCCTGACAGCTGTATCAGATCTATCCTGGCCATTATACAATCTACAGAAGTGACTCTAAGCATCGACCCTGACTCTACTACTAGTTCTCCGTCTTAATCCCTACAGCCTTCTGCTCTGACTTTATGACCCTGGCGTGTTCGTTTTATTTTTTTGTAAAATGTGCGAACGTCATTCCTGCGGCAACATCTCTCCATCTCATCGATCTCACGCTTTTCATGCTTTCTTTTTTTTCTTCCTTAAAAGTGCGTGCTCCTCCTTCCATTTCTGCTCGAAGAGTTCTCGAGCGGCTCTCGTAGCTAATGTAGTTAGTTTGCTTTGCTACATGGGTTTATTTGCATTACTCATCAAACCAGTGGTTTCTAACTGGCAGCGGCTTGAGACTCAACTGTTCTGTGGATTGTGGAAAGAAACTCGGTCGGCAAAGGTCCTAGCGGTCTTCTGCGATTGAAGTTTTCCGACGTCATACATTCTAAGTTTCCTAATACTATTTGATACTATCATATTTGGGCATAGGTTCTTTCTAGGAGATCATAAAAGTCATCCTTAAGTCGATCGTGTTTTTTTTTTCGGTTGGAGCGTGAACTTATATTAAACTGATGTTCCCGAAATTAGCTTTGATGCGGATTATAATGAGGCGTTCGCTTGCATACCGATAGCTTAAAACTTTTAGTAGTAGTCTCCCCGAATAACGAATCCGTATCCGAATAAGCGTTCTTTGTTCTCCTTGTAGCAATTTCCGTTGTAGATGTCGCAGTTTTTCATCGGTCTTTTGCACTTCTTGAAGTGTTATATCTGCTTTATAGCAGTTGTTCTAATTGATTGCCTGCAGCTGATCTGTTAAGGGACCTCACATTCCAGGTGCAGAATCGCAAATCATTTAATCGTTTGCAGGGGTCGTCAACATTATATCCGTCCATACCCGAGGCTTGTGGTTGTTTCGGAACAAATTGTTTTTCTGTGATAGGGATGTTACCCCTTAGCACAACCCTCAACCCAGGGGTCTAGGTGTCTCTTTCCCCAAAAACAAGAGCCGGCATGTGCCGTTCCCAATCGGCCTGACTGTAAATAGGTTGTAGTAGCCCGACTGAGGTGTTCACCAAGTAGTTCTGCTGGCTCGAACTGTGAACGACGTCTTTGATTACATCCTAGGAATTCCTCCACCGCTGTTGTGACAGGGGACAGCTCAAGACATTTCCCCTCTCTCGTCTGCTACCCCCAACAACCTTTCAAGGGGAATTAAAATCCCTAAAAACCCTACTGAGGTAGTAGGTACTCCGAAGCCACCGTGGTCATCTCCCCACGGTAGAGGTTGATAGACGGGGGGTTAAGTGCCTACGCTGGTGTCTTCATATGTTCACGTATTCTAACCTTTGCCACTCCTCCTTTTTTAAAGCGAAACGTTATTCAAGGTCCCAATATATAATACTACCTTTTGGTTGTGAGACCTCATGGGAAAAGAGACATTGGAATGATTAAACTTTAGTTATTTTCCTAAACCGTGTTTTTGGTGGCAGTTCAGTTCGGCTTTGCGAATACTGAGCGTATTCCATCCAGTTTAGTTAATGTTTGAAATTCATGAATTTTAGGATTCATTTGATGACTGAGGTTGCCCACACACAGGATATGGAGGATTGGGAACATCGTTTGAAGCAACAAAGTCGGCTTTTATAAATTTGCAAGGATTTGACAAAATTTATTTTCGTAACAAAAAATAAAGCGATTACAAACGTTATCAGCTGTTCACAATTCCATTAGGCATCGAATGAAATTACTTTGGATACGGGATCATTGTTTGTTCCCGGGTTAGGCGAGACGAAAAACAGCTCACGATAAATAGAATACCTTAAAAGTAAAAAATGTTGAGTGGAGTCGAGTGATAGAGATCTTGAAACACTCAAAAATGGAAAGTAAATAAATAAATCTGTCAACCTTCGAGCGATTTTTGAGCAATGTCACGACAAGCTGTTCTAATATTCTTGGATATACCCAATTGCGAGGCCAACCTAGTCCATTGTTCATTGCGATCGGCCAACAAAGAGTGACTTCAATGGAAAAGAGAGTTCTGGGAGCCTAAGTTAGTCTTAAAAACAACGGCGAAATATGATGGTTCGAAGACAGGTGGCATTAGGCAAAGTTGTTACTCTAGGAATTATTAATAAGGTATTCAACGAGTACCACCAGAGTTGATAGAAAAAAAAGTGAATAAATAAGGGAGAAATGTCATAATATTCCAGGTTAATTTCTAGAGTAGGTTTAAAACGATTAGATTTTTGAAACAAACAGAGCATTCAAGCCTCTTGAAGTGAAACGTGCGTTTTTGTATGAAAGGTTTTAGAATCACAGCTCAAAACAATCATACAACAATAGGGTTGCACAGAAAGACACCGAAAACCCATCATCACCTTAACGCCGTGGTGCATATGTATCTTATATACATATAAGTGCCACGCCGTGTTCTTTAAAGGCTTTTTCAACGCGTATGAACCTCCACCATCAAGGATATCACCCCTCTGCCATCGCACTTAATTAATTATTTTCATTCCAATGCTGGAAAATGCTCATGGCAAAGTAATCACTTAATTACCTAAGCCATTGTCCCAGAGTGTCCTTATCTTAATCCATACTTTCCTCGTGCATCTTCAACAAAGGACAATTCCGCATAAAGCAGTCGCTTTCTTTCCTGAGCACATACTTAATGGAATGCCATCACACGCTTCCGTCGATCTCACTTCCGTCACCTTCACCCTCGCTCAACTCCTATCCACATCTATCTGTCATTCTATCCCACTCATCTCAGCCTAAACATATGTCACGCTCATTAGCATCATTAGGAAGTGAAGTGACATCCAAATCGCATTACAGATTAAATTCCACATACGACAACACAAAGACTTTTATTTAATTAAAACCTTAATGTTGGTGGATCCTACGCTATAGAACATATGCCCGAGGTTCAATTCGTCCTTTTCTATAAATCACGGTGAAATGCATGCGCTTAATCAAATCGACCACATTAATTTGTGCTGAGTGCAAATTTACATTTTCGCCGTACCATTATCCCCGCTCCCGTCGCAGGACGAACAACGCTTATATACTGGTATGTATATGCTTGAGCGTCTGAACGTACGAGGGTATGTTTGAATGAATGCTCTTAACTGGAATATGTGCGAATCCTTTGTGACAGATCCAGCAGATTATAGCTTACGGATTCCGGATACGTAATTCTGATCAGAAATGTGTCCTTGCACGGCACGACAACGACCGCATACCTGCTCAGCAAGGTAAAGCTTAAGCAAAGCTGAGTCAGAATCCAAACTCATAGCTCGAGCTGAACCTTTCGCCGAGTTGTTAATTGGAATGCTTTTCTCCTGCACGCGATAGTCACCGGCGCAACCTCAACTCTGTGAGGTTGTGATGTGGAACGAGAACTGCACGCGACACTGCTCCCAGTTCAGCACACATGCATTCAGTAATGTCTGCATTGTTCTTCCCTCCTGCAGTCGTATTGGTGTCGCACATTTTTTCCACCAACATCGGCCGGCATGCATCGTATAAATAAAATTAACAATTTAAATTATAGTCGAGTTTGGCGGCATCACTTGTGTGCACAGGATACAAGGAATGACGTGACAGGACTGCAGTTCCGCTTAAACGGAAATTGAGCTATCGCCGCATTTGTTGGCAGCTCGGTTGCTTTTCTTTCTTTTTTTTTTCTTGCATTTTACGAGTATTTCTCTGTGCGGTCCTGTTTGGATGCCAACAACATCACTGTCAACTTTAATTTCGATTTTCGTCCCAACCCGTCGCGCAGTAACACACCGGCAAGGGGCGGGAAGTGTGTTTCACATATTTATTAAACCATCGTCCTGACGTTGTCGCTGTTGATGCCGAAATTCAATGGAAACCGTTGTTGAGTGATGTTCACTGTTGAGCAGTTCGCACTGCTGTTGAGTTGACTTAACATGCTACTCGTCTGTTTGTCAGATTTTTTTTTGACGAATATTTGCGTTGACAGTTGTGGAAAGTGAAGAAAAAAATAGGCAAAAACTGAAAAGGAATTGTACATTCCACAACGGATGGTTAAAATAGTCATCTACCTGCGAAGGGTAGACTGCGTCACTCATGCACCATTTGTGTCGTTTGTTGTGGAACGTGCTTTTTTGGGTGACAGCAGTGAAAATATTTGTTCTTGGACTTTCGTTTCATTTGAGGAAAAAAATAATTGACCTAAAATAGGAAATGAAGAGGAGATCCGAAAGCAGGTCATGGGAAGAGAGGTCGGTTGATTCTAGGCCACCGGGCTGCAGCCTCAGTTTAGGAATGGAACTAGTCATTTAACTTGCGAGCTTAAATAACACAATAAAACTGAGGACGGAGACGAATTCAACTTAATTTGTAATTTGTCTTGGAAAACATATTCCGAATGAATCAGCTTTCAGCTTCCAAAACCGTCAAGCGCAGAGGAGCTGTAGAGGAAGAAACTTTGTGTGGAGATTTAAATTTACAAGTTTAGTGAGCACTTGCTTACCAGAAATGTATAGTAATTGTTGTCGACCTTAAAACTGCTCAATTATTTAGAGCCCAAATGAGCCAACGGGTTATCTCAAAATTCGAAGAAAATGATTCGGATGCTGCTTGTCCCTGTTTGAAGCCGGCGAGAGCATTGTTGAAAGTGTGACTGAAGATCCAAAAACTCTCAATTCCTAGTCGTGCACAAAAACTTGGCTATTCTTCGATCTCAACTTGGTGAATTTCGACAAACCACTTGGGTGTGCATTTGTATAAGACCAAAGTGATACAATAACTGAAGCCCCAACTTGCCCTCGGTTTCTCTCCCGGTTTTATCTCATGGATCAAATCTTATCTTGAAGATCGTCAATATAACGTTATCTTCAGATCTTCTATTTCTGATCCAATTAACGCTACCTTCGGTGTCCCGCAAGGTAGTCATCTCGGCCAACTGATATTTATTCTAACCATTAATGATGTCGACAGCGTTATTCTGAATTCTCAGCTTCCATATATGCTGATGATATGAAAATATTTAAACACATATCTTCCCCTGTCGACTCCTGCTCTCTCCAATTGGACCTTAACAGGTTCACTACTTGGCGTCAAGAAAACCATTTCGAGCTCAATATCAGTAAATGTTAAACCATCACTTACTCCCGCAAGCGCTCTTCCTCACCACCCAGAACCTACATTATTCGTAATGCAACCGTTCCCCCTGTCAACTTCTTGGTTGACCTACGGGTTATTTGTGACGGTGAACTCAACTTTCGCCTCCATGTCGACAACATTATCAAACGTGCTAGCTCTGCCCTCGGTTTCGTGAAACGGTGGTCCAAAGAATTCTCGAATCCTTACGTTACGAAATCATTATACATCACATTCGTTAGGCCCCTTCTCGAATATGCTAGCCAAGTCTGGTCCCCCTCTTATGAATCACATACTACACATATTGAAGCCATTCAACGCAGGTTTATCCGTTTTGCCCTTCGTGGCCTTCCTTAGGCCGACCCCCTTAATTTACCACCTTATACGGATCGCTTAAAATTAATCAACCTCCAACCCCTTAAAGAATGACGTGATGTTGCAGACATTCTATTTATTCATGACCTTCTCAATGGTAACGTTGACAGCCCTTCATTATTGCACATGATTCCCCTTAACACCAACCCGCGTAACCTTCGGTCCACACCCCTTTTCCGTATAAGCACTCACCGCACAAATTATAGCTACCATGAACCAATGTCCAGAATGCTTCGCAAAGCTAACACCAATCTTTTCGACCTTCACCTTAATAAGTCCAGCCTTAGAATTGCCCTATACCACAACCCTTCTCACTCTCCTTAATCGTATCCACCCCGCCACCTAGTTAATAAGTTATAGTTAAGTTCTCGATTTTTGTTAAGGCTTGCATTAAGCTAATAAAGTGCCCCTATGGGGGCGTCAAATCAAACTTCAGCACGCTCGTACTCTTTCATTGGAGCAGTTGGAAACGGATCCAACCCTCAGTGAAAAAATCATCTTCAGTGTTGCATCAGATTTTAGTAGAAGGGCTTCCTGCACAAGCAAGTTGATACAGCAGTGCCATACCTCTTCCCGACAAAGAAGATCGGCTATCAAACGCCGTGATCAACGACCACGAGATTACCCTCTTCACTGACGCATCGAAAATGGACACAGGCCCTGAGGCCGGGTTCTACTCTGACACCCTGCACAAACAGGAATCATATAGACTCCCTGATACAGCGTCTTCCAAGCAGAAACCCTAGCAACAGAGAAAGCAGCCAAACAACCATCGGATTTCACTATCTTTGTAGACAGCCAGGCACTGAAGTCAATGGGATCCTGTACAACGAGATCAAAGGCTGTCATGAAATGTCGCGACTGAAGTCTATCAGACAATACAAAGTCAAATTCTGCTGGGTCCCGGGCCAAAGCTCAATCGCAGGGAACGAAAGAGCGGACGAATTGGCCAAGCAAGGGTCTGAAATGGACATCAGCGAAGCGGACACGTCACTGCAACCACCGATTATACCGGATAATAAATGACACAATTATAAAAGAAGCCACCTCGTCTTGGCTTACAAGAGACGACAGCAACACGACAAGATCATCGTGGCCAGAGCTCAACATCGGAAAAACAGGGCGCTGGACCGAAACTCGATCCGTATGCTCGTCGGAGTGATCACAAGACACTGTCCCATCGGAGCAATGGGAATAGAACTCGGGATTCAGTGATCTCTGCCGGAGCTGCGGCGATAAGGAAGAAATCGAGACGATCCAACATCTGCTTTGCCACTGCCCAGCTCTCCAGAATCGGTGCCTAACTTCGCTGAGCCAAAGATTCTTCACAGAGATTGCGGACGTAGCAAATGCAGATATCGGATCTTCTAAAATTCATAAAGAGCATGGGGTGATTTCAGCCACCACGAGATAGGACAGATTAATTGTATGTGTACTCCACAAATGAAGGGAGTCACAATGGGCCCTTTGGCCTCTGAGTGGAAGTAATGCTCAACCATCACACTCCCCTTCTTTGACCTAACCTAACCTATCATACATCTTCCGAAACGAGAATGAAAAAACCGTGACTGTCGGTATTGGGTATCAGTCCGTAATAATTAACTTTTTGTGGCTGCTACTTAATGGCATGCATATAGACGGCGTGTAAAGGGTGTTTTTTTAGAGGTTTGATTTTTAAACTGACAGCACTATTTTTACAGATTTGTAGATACATAGTACGTTTTGCCATTTTAAGGTGAGTAGGCTTACGCCAAAAACAATGTACGCAAATTGTACAAATTTAATTTAAAAACAATGGTTCGGTTAGCCGAAATTAACGTGCGCTATGTCTATTTGACGGTTGACATAATCGTTCACCTGAGCAAGTTAATCGATGAATCGTTTTCGCACCACGTACAGTCTAGTGGATAATATGCATCCCCAAAGACAATAAACAATGCGAAGAGCAGAAGTTATTGTCGTTGTGGAACGCAGTATTGAGGAGAATCCGAAATCGTAGGTTCGATGAATGGGTCGAAAACATGATTTAGCTTGATCCTCATTTTCCACACTCTTCAATGAGGCCCATTTCTGGTTAAGTGGATATGTAAACAAGCAAAATTGCCCAATTTGGAGAGGAAAAACCCATAACATTTGTCGAGACACGCTTTCAACCAGTAATAATCACTTTTTGGTGTGCTTTATGGGCAAGGGGAATCATCGGCCCATTTTTCCTTAAAGACGATGCCGGCCAGAATGTTACCGTCAACAGCGCTTTAGAAACATGATTTCTGACTTCTATGTTCCTCAGTAGTCACTAACTTGACTGAGCTTTGATTTTAACAAGATGGCGCAGCAGGCCACAGACCGCACGACACCATCAATTTATTGCGGAAAACATTTGCAGAGCGCACAATTTCGCGTAATGGACCTATGAACTGGCCCCCACGATCCTTTGATCTCACACCTTTGGATTACTTTCTTTAGGGGTATGTGAAGTCACTAGTCTACTGCGATAAACCAGATACATTGGACGATTTAGAAGTCAATGTTCGCCGTGTTATTGCTGATATACGGTCTCTATAGAGCAACTATAAAGTTGTTGAAAATTGAATTGAGCTCGTGAGCTTTAAATCCTTAATTTTTTTTGTGTTTTTATAATTTGTGCAGGTTCAAGAGTGTATGCTCTTATGGTGTTTGTCACATAACCTGCACGAGGTGCAGATGGTTTGTGTCGAAGATGTTCGTTCATTACTCTCCGAGGGTGGTTGTCCTAGATGGGATTTGAGAGTTTCGACTGAATTTGCGTAAGTTGTAGTTCCCAGTAATTCTTTTGTTTCCATGTCATGAAAGTGTTAGCCATCAAAAACATAACTTGTAAAAAAAACCAAGTCTCGCAACTCAGTTCTTCTACCGTAAAAAGTTGTGAGATCTATGTGATACCAAGTCGGTTAATTTATTCAGCCCCTACTTAAGGGACCTTCTGTCTTAAGTTATTACGTAATTAGCTAACCTAACAACATCTTATAGTGACCATATTAATATTGAAAATCTTTTATGTTTTAAATAAATAGATTGACTTGTCCATCGCATGCATCTCACAAGTAATACATATTATATTAAATTAGATTGTTTAGTGCGATTGCCAAGTCAATCTATTTATTTAAAACATAAAAGATTTTCAATATTAATATGGTTACTATAAGATGTTGTTAGGTTAGCTAATTACGTAATAACTTAAGACAGAAGGTCCCTTAAGTAGGGGCTGAATAAATTAACCGACTTGGTATCACATAGATCTCACAACTTTTTACGGTAGAAGAACTGAGTTGCGAGACTTGGTTTTTTTTACAAGTTATGTTTTTGATGGCATCTCATTTCTTTTTGTAGATAGTCCTACTTTTCTTCCTTTCCGGTACCTTCTACTTTTTGAATACCAACAACAGATTTTCTTAAAGCCCACTCTGTGTCTTATGAGCTTTTCTTATTTTTGTAGGTTGTCTTCCTCTTTTTCTTTTTCGGTACTACTTCTTGAGCTTCAGCTGCGGTTTTTCTCAAAGCCCACTCCCTATCTCTATGGGTTTTTCTCGGAGGCTTTGATGTTACAATTTTTGTGAAGTCTGGACGGTAAATACTTCTTAATCTATTGTATTCACAGATTGAGGATTCCTGCGCTTTAATATTTCCAAAGTCGACATTAATTGGATGTAAGCCGCCCAGACTTGTAACTCTCGAAAGTGCCACGTAAGCTTGACCGGATGTGAATACTGCAGAACCGATATCCATCAGCGCATTATTTAGACTTAGGCCCTGACTTTTGTGTATAGTTATAGCATAGGCTATACATATAGGAAACTGTTCGCGATGAACATAAGCTCTATTAATAATTTCAAATTTAGTTTTGACCGGACCAAGCTCGTAAACCTGTTCTTTATCAAATGTAATGTATATTTTCTTAATTATTTTTGTATTTTCCGGATCGACCTTTACTCTTTGCACTATACCGATAGAACCATTAACTAAACAAAGACTCACGTCAATATTTCGCCTTAACATGACTCTTGCTCCTATTTTTATAATTATGTTCTCTTCTAGGCCCGCAGTCATAGAAGCATCGTCTTCATAATTTTTTATGCATTCACGAGCTCTTTTTGTTAGGTATCTGGGGCAATCTATGCTATCTACAGCTGTAAGTTTTATTTCGGGATGTGGCAGAGATCTAAGCATTGCAGTATTTAATTGTTGACACATGTTTTTTGTAGGTAATAAGCAAACGGTATCATCAGGAAGTTTCGAGAGGTGTTCAATTATTTCAATCAATCTGTTTTCATTTGAATTGGTTTTTAGAGTTATTAATCTAGTCTAGAGTAAGTCGCGGTCTTTTTGTGTAGTCACACCTAATCTTATTCTATTTAGCATTTCAACAAAGTTAGAATCATTGAGCTGTCGCATGTTAATTGTAATTTCATCGTATACGAACAGTTCAATCCACAGATTCGGCATACTGAGGGAACCTAACAACTTGTTAGTTTCAGCAGTTGAGAGTTTTTCAAACGGTGACTTTTCTCTTACCAGCGGAAGCTGTAAAAGATCCCCGAAAAGTACAAGATGTTTTTTTCCAAACCACCCATTCTGATCATCGCTTGTGTCAAATATCTCAGACAAGCGTAAATGAATATATGTTAAAGTAACATTGGATATCATCGACACTTCGTCTATGATAAACAACACTACTTCTTTCAAATCTGATCTCAGAACTTGGAGCACTTCATCGGAAAGTGGCTTGTACCTCGGTGTTTGCTTGTGTTCCACAGGCAGCTGCAATAGTCTGTGTATAGTCAATCCATTCACATTGAATGCAGCTATGCCTGTTGGATCACTAACTGCCACTTTTTTGTTTAAATACATCTTAACCCAAACTTTCAGAGTTTTTATTAAAAAGCTCTTTCCAGTGCCACCAGTTCCACTCACAAAACAGCGTAAAACGTCAGCGTTATTATCAGTTGTGTCCATTTTATGTGTGATCATATCGAAGACTCTTTTTTGATCGGCATTAAGTTTTGCGATCATACTTTGAAGATCAGTCTGCTCTTCTTCTACCAGATTGATTCTGTGAAGGTCATCCATTGCGTTTGCAGCTTCCACAGCTTCAAAGTCTAAAGGGTTTTCAGGACCATCGTCATCATCAACAATTTCCCTTTCTTCGTTTATCTCAGCAACTTTACATTCTATCATTTCACATGCTTTTTGTATCTTATATCTTGACTCTATCATTGAATTACCATAATCGACTCCTTCTTTTAAATCTTCTTTCGCCAAATTAAAGGCCTCCGTGTAAGTATCTCACCCCATTTTGAGTTCATCTAAGGAACGCCATGGCTTGAATAAAAGAAGTAAAGAGAAGAAATATTTCTCTGGTACTTGTTCTCCGTCGTAGAAATAGTGATTGATCAAATATGGGTTATCTCTTCTTTTCAGGAACTTTTTACCGTCATTTATCTCGTAGCACTCGACTTTAGAGGAGACTGGGCGTGTTTTAACAATATCGTAATTTTGAGCGAAACTGTTCAAGTTAGTAGTCTCCAACTCTGACACCGAACATACAATTTGTTTTAAAATTGATTTAATTATAAGTTCATCAAATGGTTATTAAATACATGTATGTATATACATAATAAAGATATTTATTTTATATTCCGTCAAATACATGAACCACATTGACCACTAAACCCAATTCCCCAACCGCCAATTGAGTGTTGCATTGCATATTTTTAGGAGTTAATCGGCATCTAGATAAATTGAAAAAGGATACATACAGACACTAACCTATTAGTAATAATATTTGGTGTATCTAGAAAACTGGACCAAAATTGCAAAATATTTTAGTTTTTCCTTGATTTATACACTAAACACTAATTGTATTCTAAATTTCAAGCTTCTATGTCTGCTAGAAGTGCCCTAGAGTTTTGATGATCGGTCAGTGAGTGAGTGAGTGAGTGACAGAATTAAGAAACTTTGACTAGTTATAATTCTTAAACTACTGGTTCAAATTTAATGAAATTTGAAATATACCGTGTCTATGCGATGCCTGCTTGGTTACTGAAAATTCAGGCTTCTAGTTTTATCCACAACGAAGTTATAGGGGGTCGAAAATGGCCCGAACTGCTTCGAGAAAAGGATGGTACGGCCGTGCCGCTTTTTTGCTCGACTTGGCGGGGGCACTGCCGTGCCCCCAGATATTGGAAATGCACAGACAGAGTATGGATGCTTAGATGAACCTGCGAATTGACTGGGGCCTGTCGGCCTTGGTGAGCTCTCAGGCATGCACAGTGAGCGAGATGAAGAAGTCCAATTGCTAAAAGATGCCATCAGGGGAGTGACCACCAGATTAGAATTAAGCAGCTTGGGGTCGGTTAGACAAAATAAAAGCAAAAGCATGAATATAAGTTTGTTAAAAAATGTTCCTAGAAAGTCCAATTTCAAAATGTATGGGAAACAAATAAATAGAATAGACAAGTTTAAGCCGTAAGGCAATGTGAACTAAGAAATATAGTTGGACTTTGACTGACTTAGAGAGATAAAAAATCTGTGCACTTTGAGTTCTTTAAGTACTCTTGCAACTGTACGAGTGCAAGAGTCGATTTGTTCCATAGAAGATTCGACGGTATCCAGTACAAGCGGGGACAGAGTCTAATCTGGAAGCGACTGCAAAATGTGCAGCACGCAGATTAGCTTTCTCTAAAGAGGTAAGAAGGAGCCTGGGGATAGAAGGCGAGGCAGAATTCTGTATATTCTTCACGATCGCCCAAATTTGCTTGCTGCCCTTGGGACTTTGTAGCACTTTTCGCCCGAACGACAAGTCGAATCAATGCATTGCAGTAATTTTTGACTCAAATGTATCAGCTATCCTAATAGCCCCCTTGCAGCTCGAGTCGTACCACTCATTTGCTTTATGATTTTTTTCTTTGCTTTTTTTACAGCATATTTTGATCTTCAGAACGAAAATGCCACAGTCCATTTGGTCGAAAAAAACCTTTAAAAAAAGCTTAGAAGCTTAAGATCTGCTTCTGATAGGTTTGCCGCAGATCATTGATTTGCATAAGGCGCAGGGTAGCCTTTCATTACCTTGTACTTTACTTCTGGCACCAGAAAGTATATGGAAGTAATACCTATTCGCCTATTATGTCCCACTAAGAAGTACTTTTTTATAATGGAAATTTGGCCAATTTATTCCGGATTTTCTTCATTTCGGTTGGGCCAGTATGCGTGAAACATGCCATATTCGTATATCCCCTGCGTTTTGCAAATCCTGTAGAGGCACGAACCACTGCCACAGCACTAACTACATAACTATAGGAATGAGTATAAAACAGCTTAAAAAGCGTTCAGGTCGGTTTAGAGAGGTTTTAATGTTCATTAAAGTTGATTAAATTTGCGGTCGCAGAACCATTCCCGTCTACCCTAATTTTGTTCCGTCGCGGTATAGGAAATCCGCCTTTATTAAGTGCCAGTTTGAAAAAGGTTTAGTTTTCATTGTTTGCTTGATGAGCCCGGTAATACCCTTACATATAGGACGTGTTCCACATTAAGCGAATGGAGGTCGATGTTTATCATCTAAGCAATCATCCCTTCCGCCAACCAATCCACTTTGGTATCAACCCCGCTCCGATGGGAAATCTCATTCCTCAGTCAAGTGTCTGAGTCATCATTCCTCATTTTCTCGTTAGATACACTGTCGACATGACAGACAGAAGAAAGACATGAAACAGCACACTTCCAAGTTCTTCCTACCGCTCCCATCCTCCACGCACAGGCATCACTCTAGCTCTAATTTCATTTCATCCTCCAACCCATTTATTCCGACATAGCACCACCCGACAGTTGCTAACTAACACGTCAAATCGCAGCGAGATAACTCATTGGACATGACACACACCCAATTACGGCACACCCTTAAGCCCTTACACAATGCACACTCCTTCAGGCAAATCCCACCATCTTCCGTAGATGGTAAGTCTGATTTATCAACTCGTCCGCAACAGCAATTTTCAGGCCATTCATCATTTTTCAATTTATTGATGTCCTTAATAAACTATGTAATAACTAACTAGCTGTCCAACTACATCCTGCCATTAGCGACGAATTACATATAGACACCCTGTTTTTGTATCCTTTCAGTATGTGCTGCTACAGACGGTTGTGGATGCGTGCCAAAAGAAACGCCACTGCAAGTTTGCTGCCTCCGCCAAGTCACTGTCCGGAGATCCTTGCTCCGGGATACGGAAGTTCGTCGAGATTGCCTACAAATGTCGACCGTGTAAGTATCGAATCGAGTGCTAATCCTGAAATTTATTCTCCATTTTTACTTTTTTTCATTTGGGTATCCTTGTGCCACATACCATCATAGTATTTGCATATATAGGATAATGAAGAGGTATATTGTTCTCTTCTATTTATGTTTTCGGATTTTATTTGGTTTTGGGCGCCTTCGATACAACATACTGTACTCGTACCATCGAGCATATGATATTCGTGTCCTTGAAACCGAAGAAAATATCCTGCGGTGCGAAGAGAAAAGAGCAGAAGATGAAGACTATGAGATGTTTAGCTTGTAAACGGGCATAAATGGCACACATGAGATAAGACAAGCAAATTCACTTTACTCGCTGCTAGCAGGTTGTACAAGGACGACGAGTAGTTGGTCGTATGTTCTTGGGGCGAATGAGATTCGTTTCATACGAATCTCGGAAAAATGATTTTGTATGTTGTGCGCTGGATTTAATGACGTGTGGTGTGAGAAAGTTATGTTACAATTTCGTGCGTGGTTCGGCTCGTCCTTGATGTTGTTTGGCTGATTGTTGTTCGCTGAATGGTGCTCGGGGTACATATATGAAAAGAATGTGATATCTTTCGGGTGGAATTTTCATTGAAAAATAACCAAATCTTGGGATGAATTTATTAGGGGATTCATATAAAGCGGGCAATTTGTATGCGGTAACCGACGGATAGACAGTTCAGTCGGGACTTTTGAATGAGATATGCTCTTTCGAAAGTTGGTCTGCGACGTAAAAATATTTTCAAAAGTTTTATGGGTGAATTTGGAATAAAATTGAGCATGTTGAGGTATGTTTACGCACATAACGTGTGGAATTTTCAATAACTTTACAGACCGCATGGCTTCACCTCTGGTCAGTGGGAGTATGAGATGCTATTACACTTTTGTGCTGTACTGATTCGAGCTGCTGTGGGGAATGGGTAGAGGCATAGAAACATACCATTTTAGATCAGGTTGTAAAACTTTAGAGTAAACTTTGTATTTAAGTGACGTGGAAAAGTAAAGTACATTGAGGCAAAAGCAATCAAGCATAATATCTTGTCAACTGAAAAAATGGCAAATGTTCAAGATTGTTAAGGACGAAGTGCTTGTCTTAAAAATGTATACCACGGAGTTACCTATGCCTTAATGAAGTTATCGCCTGAACGAATGCAATTCGCCAAAAAAGGTTACGATCGAAGATTCGACTCAATTATGTCAATTTCAATATTAAATAAAATACTTGAGCCTAATGTTAGGTTAGGCTAAGGAAGGAGAGTGTGATGGTTGAGCTTTACTTCCACTCGGAGGACAAAGGACCCATTGTGATTCCCTACATTTGTGGAGTACACATACAATTAAACTTGTATCTTACCACCCGTGCTCTTATGAATTTTAGAAGATCCGATATAACTGCATTTGCTACGTCCGCAATGTCTGTAAAGAATCTTTGGCCCAGCGAAGCCAATCGCCGATGTTGGAGAGCAAAGCAGATGTTGGATCGTCTCGCTTTCTTCCTCACCGCCACAGCTCCAGCAGAGTTCGCTGGGTCCCGAGTTCCATTTCGGGAGTATTGTTCCGATGGGACAGTGTCCTGTGATCACTCCGACGAGCATACGGCTCGAGTTTCGGTCCAGCGCCAAGAGCTTCTCTGTTTTTCCGAAATTGAGCTCTGGTCACGATGATCTTGTGGTGTGGCTGTCGTTTTTCGTAAGCCAAGACGAGTTAGTTTCTTTTATAATTGTGTCATTTATGATCCGGTATAATGCGCTGATCGGTGGTTGCAGTGACGTATCCGCTTCGCTGATGTCTATTTCAGACCCTTGCCTGGCCACTTCTTCCGCCTCTTTCGTTCTATGCGATTGAGCTGTGACCCGGGACCCAGCAGAGTTTGACTTTCTGGTGTCTGATGGACTTCAGTGAGTCGCGACATTTCATGACAGCCTTTGATCTCGTTGCACAGTATCCTATTGACTTCAGTGCAGCCTGGCTGTCTACCAATATAGTGATATCCGATGGTGGGATATCGGTTACTTGTAGGTGTTTGGCTGCTTTCTCTATTGCTAGGATTTCTGCTTGAAAGACGCTGCACAAATCAGGGAGTCTAAATGTTTCCTGTTTGTGCAGAGTATGAGAGTAGAATCCAGTCCCAGTGCCCGTGCCTATTTTCAATCCGTCAGTGAAGAGGGTAATCTCGTGGTCGTTGATCATGGCGTTTGATAGTCACTCTTCTCTGTCGGGGAAAAGGATTGGTATTCTGAGAGAGAAGTCATTGTGGGGGGAAATATAATCGTTCGTATCTGCGAGGCTACTAGAACCGTGTTTCTTTCCCAGGTCATCTATTATTCTGTATGGCCGCATGTCCACAGTTGGCCTGTTTCCACAAAGAGGACTCCCTTAGTCCGAAAGCACTTTTTGCAACGCAACCTTAAATTCATAAATTCAGAGGAAGGAGATGAAGTATCATGTCCAACCCTGCTTGCGGCGTGCATCTGATAGCTCCCGTTGTACAAACAGCGGTTGACCTTTGTACTTTGTTGAGCATGCTCATATAGCTTGACGTGCTGTTAGCAGTCCACCAGACTAGGGCCATAAGTTATAATGGGTCCGATGATTGCTGTCTACATCCAATGAATGATCTAAGATTGCAAGCCCCATAAAAAGTATTCAATCCCTTTTTCATCCTTTCCTCCAAGTTCCTTTTCCAGCAGAGTTTGGAGTCAAGAATGATGCCTAGATACTTGGCTTCCGTTTTGAGTTTGAGTGGAGTACCCTCTAACCTTGATGGAGCAAATATCGGGATTTTCCTTTTCCCGATGAACAAAAACAGTTCGGTTTTCAGGGGTTTATTCTCAGACCGTTCTGTCTTGTCCACGAGGAGAGTTCCTTCAGCGCAGATTCCATTAGTTCGCTGATAGTTGGTAGAAATGTCCCTTTTATCAAGATAACTAGGTCATCCGCGAATGCTATGGTCTTTGTGCCTTTCTCCATGAAGATTTTAAGGATTTTATTAACTGTAAGAAGCCACAGTAGGGGAGAGAGAACTCCCCCCTGTGGTGTGCCTCTAGTTGTCACTTTCCTTATAGAGCTGTGTCCAATGTTTGCATTGATATTTCTGTTATTTAACATATTTCCAATTCAGACTACAATGGATTTGTCTACTTTTATGTGCTCTAGAGCTGTTATTATGGCTTCTGTGTTTACGCTGTTGAAGGCTCCCTCTATATCGAGAAAGGCTGCCATTGTAAATTCTTTTATGTTCAATGAGATCTCAGTTTCACAAACAACACGATGTAGAGCTCCTTCCACTGATCTGCCTTTTAGGTGGGCATGTTGAGTGTTGCATAAATTGTGTGAGCTGATAAGTCCTTTTTAGTAGAAAGGTTTTTAATAGAAACGACGAGAGGCTAATTGGCCGATAGTTCTTTGCGGCAGTATGGGTTGGTTTACCTGCCTTAGGTATGAAAACTACCTTTATCTCCTTCAACTGCGTTGGGATGTACCCCGCGCGCAAGCCATTGGAAAAAATGTTTACGAGGTGGGGTAAAGTGTGGGTTTGTGCTTTTTGAAACATCGCTGGCAAAATATCGTCCGGTCCGGTTTGAACGAATTTATTGTCCATGATTCTTTATTCTTTGTGATGATTTCGTTTTTGATTGTGTGAATCGTGGGAACCGTCGTCCCGAAGGTGACTGTGAGTTTTACAACCTGGAAAGTGGTTTTAGTCTGCAGTTCTAGGGATTCCTGACTGGATTCTGTCCAAGAACCATCTGGTTTAAAGATGAATCCCGGGACGGAGGGGTCCTTGGATAGGATCTTTCTGAGCCTTGCGGCTCTGTTGAGATCCTCTACTGATTCGCAGAACTGCCGCCAGGGCTTAGGCTTTGCTGCTCTTATTTTTTTCTTGTATTCGTTGAAGTTGGATTTGTAGTTATTCCAGTCTTCGGTTCCGTTTGAGATTTTTGCCCTATTGAATAGAGTTCGGGTCCTGGTCCTGAGTTGCTTCAGCTCTGTTGTCTACCAGACTGCGCTAGTCTTCTTGCGAGCACGTTGCAAAGGTCAGGATTTGTTAAAAGCCGCTTTCATAATTTTCACAATGTTTTCGACTGGATTCTCAACGTAAGTTGTATCGGGGTTAGTGATGGCTTGTGGCGGTACTAACCTGTTGGGAACTAGGTTTGAGAAAAGATTCCAGTCTGTCTTCTGAGGCTTTCTGAAAGGTTTTGGTTTTTCTTTATTGACATTAAGGTTGAAGAGTATTCGGCTGTGGCCCGAAAAGCAACAGCTAGTGGACCCTCTCCAAGTCGCTACACGGATAGAGTTAGACTCACTTAGTAGAGTAAGGTGAATTACCTCTTCCCTAGCCCGGTTACGAAACGTTGGTATATTACCTTTGTTGCATATATTGAGGTTGGTGGAGACTATGAAATCGAAAATGGACTCACCGCTTTTATTAATGAGCCTAATATTAATTTCTATGATTTTAGCCTTATTTAAGAGATAGCTTTATGCCATTAGTGCTTAATTACGACTTTGGGCATATACGCGTCACGGACAGCTCGAATGGAGTGCAATCCAATTCCAATCCAAGTCCAATTCTCCACAACACAAAAAACGAAGAAGTTAACAATTATGTTTCTATAGCACTCTCCATTGACGGTAACATTCTGGCCAGCATCGTCCTTAAACAAATATGGGTAGATGATTCCACCAGCCCATAAAACACACTAAACACTGAGTTTTAATGGTTGTAAGGGCGTTTCGACAAAGGCTTCTGGATTCTCTCCACAAATTCGGTAATTTTGAAATTCCTATTTCTTTTCTAAATACTGAGCTTTTCCGTTTCTCGGGAATACTTTCAATGTTATGTATAGTGTTGAGCCCATGTAACTTCCCAGTTAATTCATTTCCTGCATACTTTATTCATTCCGATGATCAGTTTCTGTTACTTCCCCCTTGGTTGGCATCTCTACCTGAATTTCTACTGTGTGGATAACATCGTTTTCCAGTACTGCGTGCTCTCCATGTACGTTAAAGAGTTCATCAAAATATTTTTTCCATTCGGCTGTAACTCTTTCGTTGTCCGAAAAGAGTCTGAATCATCGTTGTCTATAATTCCTAACCTGACCTAGTATGCTTTCCGTACAGCGTCTATCCCAGCATACATTTTTCTCGTGTTTTTTGCCGTATATTTTTTCTGAACTTTTTTCTCCTTTACGATTGTCGTTTTTTATCCCACAGGGCTCAGCTGGTTTGCTTACTGATCGGATACCTTGAAAGCGTGGTTTTCTAACTATTTTCCAAGGCTTGAAGTGCTAAAAAATTACGACTTTTTCTTTTTCCTTGATTTCTTCATCGAACCGGGGCCGTACTTTGGGGGCTTTGCAATAGTCTGGTAGGTTTTTCGCTCCCGCCTTTAAGACATTTTTTATTGTTGCCCACACTGGTTCTACCTGTCTTGTTTCGTCGTTAGTTTCCATACCCTAGATATTGACGCTGGATTTGAGGGTTCTTGACTCTTCCTATTTTTATATTTCCTCGTTCTCTTCTTCTCGACTTTTTTCCCGATGATTAGAATATGGTCCCAATATCATTGCGCTGACATCTAATTCGTTGGTATGGTTTCTTCTATCATAAAGAAAATGATCAGTTTGATTGCGCGTTACTCCATCTGATGATATCCTTGAAGTCTTGGGTATTCGAAATTTCTACCAGGAAAACTGACAGTAAAGCTAAGAAAACGACCAAGAAGGAAGACTAAATTTTAAAAACATTGTCATAGCGATAATTGAACAACATCAAAATGAGTTTCTTGAAGTATCACGTAAAAAAGTGACCAACCTCACGTCAGCAGAAAACTAAATCCATTCAGATTGGTTCCAGGGTACGAAGGAAAGACCTGTTTTTGAGCTCAACTAAATTATTATTTTAATTTTGCTCCGGTCCAATAAAACGACATCAATATTATAAAGGACCATCTAGTGCCTTCCAAAGATGCCCTGTTTCTAGCCTCTACTAATCATATTAATCAGTATGATTTTAGACCCTCTCATTGAGCAAAAAATGTTCCTTTATTATAAAAATCGCTTGAGAGTGAGAAATGTGTAATTCCATAATTTTTGTGACTTAACGTGAAATGTTTTATGGCAAGCATCGGGCTGAAAGCAGTATACTGACCTTGAAACAGCCTCGATTCGGAAGGAGAATTGCAGAGTTTTATTGATTCAAAATCTATATAAACAAAATTCTTAGATAGAAGTAACTTCATCGAATTTCAATCTAACCTTTTTGATTCTTGTCTCTTAATCCCTAAAATAAATAAAATCTTGTTGGTACTCGTAAATCATTGGTTTTACCCACGCCATCGATTAACATATTGACTCGTCCTGGATGTGAACAAATGTAATATTTTCTTTGAAGGTCGATTTTGCTTGAACAAAGTAAATGCCAACGACGTTCAAGAGGTTAATGAACGCGCCAAAGTTTTTCCATAGAGCACCGTAGATAGGCGTTGTCGTACCGTATACGATTGGTATCATAAATTCTGGCATCATGAAAACAAAGGGGATACAACATACTGACTGATTTCGTTGCCTATATAGTCCTCGCTAACATAGTTCAAATCGGAGCTATACTCGTAAAAACGATACTCTTATTGCTGACAATATCTACCCAAATAGTCTCTCTGACGACCTAAGATTTACGATTATCAGAGGAAAACAAAACAGCCATCTTCACCTCTGAACCTCATTACTTCTTTCAAAACAAAGCAATAGTCACACTTTTCCAATACACGTTCTCTTGGAACTTTGCAAACTCCTTTCTTACACGAATGTGTTTTTTCTGTCCATGAAGGAGAAAGGAGGTGGTTTCAAACAAACGACAAAAAGGTTCGATTGTGTAAATAATTCTATTTGTTCGTTTACATCAACTCTTCTCCCATCAAAATACTACCCAATGAAGGTCACCCACCTTGATTGTATGAGAATCGAAAAGTAGAGACAATCGATCGTATGCAGAAGGGGAACGGATGACCAAATCACATTTATTGTTGTCGTGAATGTTGCGTATTGAAGAACTGATTAAGTTTTCATGATTTGAAGTCGTTTGTTTACTTTAACAGAAAAGTGGCAAACTGTATTAAGTAAGCTCGTCTTTAGTTCAATTAGTTTGAGAAGCCCAGCCGCCCCAATAACCCCCATATTTTCGTTTTTGTGATGAATCATATAGCACTGTTTTGGCCAAATACCATATTTACGAACAGGCACTTAATGGCGATATTTTTCGGGTTAGTGCTAGAAGGTCACAATGCGACCTCTTTACAAACAAACTATTACCAGAATGTGTCGGATGAATCGGACTACTTTGTTGACCTATAGAACGCACAATAGTAAATATCCAGTAAGGAAGGAACGAACGTCTCTTGTTTCCCTTGTATAGACCCAACTCAAGGCACTCCAGAGTATTTTGACTTAGCGGCAAGGTGTGCTATGCCATTTGAATTATTTGTCGACCTTTTTTATCTCGGGATATTTGACCTTACTTTAAGTATCATATTCCTTATCATCTGTTTTGATAACTTTGGGTAGCTTTGCGTCGTTATTAAATTCATTTAAGGACTGAGCAATTTTAACTCGCGACTTGTTTTTAACGAAATTCAAGGGTTTTGGAAAAAGTTTTGCGCTTCAACATTGGAAAATATTTCATAACACGGATGAAATGATTGATGGTCAATATGCTGCCCTTTGTTTGATTGTACCGAAACCATTTTTTACTTAGTTGTCAACTATACGAAACTTGTTTTAAAATTACGGTGATTTTAAATTTTTCGAAAAATATTTATTTATTCGTCAATATCTTGTTTGTCCCCTTCAAAGTAAATTTCCTCAGATATAATACACCCCAGCGCTTTCTCCAATCCTCCTGATATAGGGCTTTTAGTGTAGCATTGAGCTCTTCCAAGGACGCGCTCTTTATCTCCTTAATCGGGGCAAATCTAAGCACTTTATTGGTTTTTTCAGTCTTGGGAAGAAAAAAAAATCGATCAGGCCAAGTCCAGTGAACACGATGGCTGCAACTTGATTGCAGGATTGTTTTTGGTCAAAAAATTACACACAAGAAACGGTGAGTGATGCAACAGTCATGCATTTTTTCCCGTAAATCCGGACGTTTTCCTCATACTGTATCACGCAAACAACGCGTTACTACAAGATAATATTCCTTATTGACTGTACGATTTTCCGACAAGAAATCATAATGAACCACGCCATTGTAAACGAAGAAAAATATTGAGCAAATCAACGTCATAAACATGTTTCTTCCCCAGTGACGACCCTTTTCAGCAAGTCTGGACCATTACTCACGTCATTCAACAGCTCCGGAGTGATGCTCATGCGACGATTCTTTTGGTGAAAATTTTGCAAATTGGGAACAAACTTCGCTGACACACGTTTCAAGCCAAAAATATCTACAAAAACTAACTGGCATGAGCCCATCTACATGGCAACTTCTCTGATAGTGATTCGACTGTTCTTCAGAACCGTTTTCTTCACTGTTTTCAGGGTTTTTATCCGTTGTTGACGTGCTGAGGCATCCAGGAGACATGTATGCCAACATAAAAAAAAAACAAGATGGGATCAGCTCGCCGGGAGCCAAGTTACAATTCCAAGTCTTCTACCTTAAATTTTGCCTCAAACTTTAACATGGATCGATCCAGATGGACACACAAGAAAACCTTTGCATAAGTCTTCCCTAACGCAGCTTTGCAATGTAGAAGACTTAAAATCACAAATCATAATACTTAGCTCGGAAAAATATAACTTGTCGGATATATTTACTAACAAAATAATAGCAAAAATCGTTCAAACTGGGTAAATACAGCCCCCGAAATCTCAAAGTTCCCGTGACTTTTTGAACATACTTTACTTTTCAATTTCCCTTTCGAAATTCTTCGAAACGTCGCATAACGCTTATTTCCCACCTATTTATGCACATGCATGAGTCTCAGCTTTTTTTTTGTTTTTAGTTGATTTCTTCTTCTTCTGAGATGGCGCTACAGGTGTGAACATGGACCTCGACTAACAAGCGCTTCCAGTTGGCTACAGTGCCGCACTCACAGTTGGTCACCTTAATTTCGGTCGTCCTCTGCTGTGTCATCTCTTATGGTTGGATTCGACGACTCTTCAGGCCGGAGGTTTGTTGTGCATTCGCTCTAGCCATATTAGACGTTGGATCCAGAGAAGTCGTATTAGGCCGATGCTGTTGTACAGCCCGTAGAGTTCGTCTTTGTATAATCTCCTCCACTCTCCGTTTATACAAACGGGACCATAGATTGGAAACAGAATTTTCCTCTCGAAGCGACCAAGGGCATCCACATCCATTTTCATCCATTTTCAAGTCCAGGCCTCTGCGCCTTAGAGGAGGACCGGAATGATCAGTGATAGAGAGAGAAGCGGTTGGCAAGAGTAATTCTGCGTTTGATCTCAGCGCTTCGAATTTGAAGCTGCCAGTTGTGAAGTTCTGGCCAAGATGTCGGTGTTGGGCGCCTTTTTTGGATGTCAGCATATAGTACTTTGACTTTCCCTCATTTACAGACGGACCAATTTTAGCCGCTTTTCTTCAGTGATTTTTAACGCATTATTAGTGTCTTGCTGTGTTCGTCCAATTACGTCAATGTCATCCGCGTACGCAAGCAATTGCACAAACTTGAAATTGATCATACCGCTTGTGTTGGCTACGGAGTCCCGTATAATATATTGTTACATACGAGGGTGGTTCAATAAGTACTTAGCCTACAAAAGAAAAACAAAAATTTTGGAGAAATTGCGATTTATTTTTCAATATAGCTCGATACACTTGACCCAGCGATGCTCCAACTTCTTTAATCCGTCGATAAATACGTTTTTTCGAGGTCTGCAAAGTAGGCCTCCGTGGCGGCGATGACCTCCTTATTCGATTGAAATTTCTGCCCGGCGAGTGACATTTTCAAGTTTGGAAACAAAAAGAAGTCGCAAGGGGCCAAATCTGGAGAATACGGTGGATGGGGCAGCAGTTCGTAGCCCAATTCGACCAATTTGGCCGTGGCGAGGGCGGAGGTGTGAGCCGGTGCGTTATCGTGGTGGAAGAGCACTTTTTTCTTCGCCAAGTGGGGCCGTTTTTTCTTCAAGTCGGCGTCGAATCGGCCCAATAATTTGGCATAGTCCAGCCCTGTGACCCTTTTACCCTTCTCCAGGTAGCCGATGTGGATCACACCTTGTGAATCCCAGAAAACGGTGGCCATCACCTTTCCGGCCGATGGGACAGTCTTCGCCTTCTTCGGTTCACGTTCGCCGGGTGAAGTCCACTGTTTCGACTGTTCCTTTTTCTCTGGTGTGTACCAGTCACTGTCACGAACCGACGCAGAAACTCCTTCGGATTGCGCTTAAACAGCGTCAAACACTACTCTGAAGTGGTCTCACGGTTGCGCTTGTTGTCCGGAGTGAGCAAACGCGGCACCCATCGCGCCGACAGTTTTCTCATGCCCAACATTTCATGCAGGATATGACCCACGCGATCTTTTGAAATGCCTACTGTCAGGTATCTCGCGCACCTTCAATCGGCGGTCTGCCGATACGAGATCGTGGATTTTTGTCACGTTATCCTCCGTGGTAGCAGTTTTTGAGACACCTGGACGTGGCTCATCAAAAACCGACGTGCGACCACGTTGAAACTCGTTAAACTAATTTTTGATGGTCGCCATCGAAGGAGAAGAGTCACCGTACACAGCATCCAAACGCTCTTTGATTTCGCTGCGCGATTTCCCTTCCAAAAACAAGAACCGAATCACCGACCGATATTGCTCTATTTCCATTTTTCTAAAATCCCCGGACACTCCCGCTTCCACACGCGGTCAAAACAAAACTACGAGTAAGTTGCTCTTGCGATACTGGCGCCATCTGGCGGTGAGGCTAAGTACTTATCGGACCACCCTCGTATTTTACAGATGAGTTGATGCATACGCCGCACCAACTCACATCCAGCCGCTTTAAATATTGTAGCTCAGCAGACAGGTCGTTTGCACCCGAGGCTTTATTAGTTTTAAGCTTCGAAGGTACAAGCTTAATTTTATCTAAGTCGGTCTCTTGCAACTTCGTCCGTTGCGAAAGGATCATTCTGCCTGAGAGCAGTATTAGATCTATCATCGCCGTTATAGAGTCTACACAAATGGTCTTTCCATATTCTCAGTATCAACGAGTAGTTGTCCGTCTTCACCCCTACAAGCTTGTCATCTGGCTTTACAGCCCTGACATGTTCGTTCTACTTTTTACGTGTCACTTTCGAGCGTCATTCCTGGTAGCATCTCTCCATCTCCTCGATCTTTTCACGGTCCTTTAAAGCAGGCGTACCTCTCTCCTTTTCTGCTCGTGGAGCTCACAAGCGGCTCATGTCCGTCTATGTAGCATGGCTTTGTAGGCGGTTTGCTTTAATACGTGGGTTCATTTGCATTGCTAATCAAACCAGGGGCTTCTAGCTGGCGGCGGTTTGAAACAAAGCACATCAGAGGCAGCGACTGATGGCGCGCTGGCTCCCACTGTTGTTGCCAGTGTCATCGGACTTTGCGAGAGGCTGAATGAAACTCAATCGGCGAAGATCCTAGCGGTCTCCAGCGGTCGTAGCTTTCTGACGTCAAACTCTTGTTGTCTTGCTCGACTCCGTAGCATCCTTGATATCCGCATTCGTTCCTTGGCTACAATGAGGTAGTGATCCGAGTCGAAGGTTCGTATATACATCTAGGATGCTGGAGGAGTGTCTGGCCTCGATCGCAACGTGATCAATCTGGTTGATGGTCAACTGATCTTGTGATCGCCAGGTTCCTTAATGGATGCTGAGATGTGGAGAGGAAGTTACGCCCCGCTAAAAAGTCAGTTAGCCTTAGTTTGTTGTCGGATGTGGTATTATCGAGGCTCTGTTTTCCTACGATCGATTCAAATAATTCCTCTTTGCCCAGTTTTGCGTTAAAATCCCCGAGTACAATTTTGGTGTTATAACAGAGGCATTGGGCATACGTTCGCTCCAAGAGATCATAGAAGTCATCCTTGAGTCGATCATCTTTTTCTTCCTTAGAAGCATGGACGCAGAAGGCTTATATTTCCGAAGTTGCCTTTGATGCGGATTGTTATGAGGCGATCGCTTACATGCCGGAAACTTAAGACTTTTGTCAAGATCTTCCTCGAATACCAAATACCGAATAGGCGTTTACTATTTCCCTGGTAGCAGTTACCGTAATAATAGATATCAACGTTTTTCATCCTTTTTTTATCCAGTCCATCCGTCGCACTTCTTGGCGTGCGGTTATGTCTGCTTTGTAGCAGTCGAGGGTTTTTTCCACTTGGTTGTTAAGGTTGTTTTTCCGTTTGTATGGGTCGTCAACATTGCATCCGACCGTATCTGAGGCTTGTTGTTGCTGAGATTCGCTGCTACACATTGGTTCATTACCCGGCGGATGCCGATCCATCTATCCAGGAGAGGCCACGTGGAGGCTGTGTGTCAACTTGGATTGATCAGGGACAGAGATCGAAGCTGGTGTTTGCCATGTTAAAAATGATCAAATTCTTTGCTCTGTTTTCTCGTTCCCTCTTTCCTTGATTTATTAAGTTGATTTATTCAAGTAAGTTTCGTGCTCCAAATAACCTTTTTTGTCCTTTGATTCCTTATACGATTGCTAAAGATCGTCACAAGTTCGCTGTATCTTAGCTTCATATACGTCCTTTTCTCGAGTGCGCCAGTCAAATTAAGCCCTTACTTTGAATTATTTTTTAAACAATATTCGAGCCCCTATGGCAGTATCCCTAGAGACCTACTAACCCGCACGAGGTTCACAAAAGTCAATGCATTTCAAAAGAGTCATTGGTCTGTACTTTTTCAGAGATGAAGAAGAGCTGAACAGGCAGTTACAGTGAATGGAAGACATTATCGCAACATGTTGACTGAATTTGTTTTTCAAAATTCAATGAATTGGATCCAGACCATATCATGCATCAACAGTTTAGCGCTTACATAAACCAATCATTTTATTGAATTTGAAGATCGCATTATTTTGGTTAGAAGAGAAGTTAATTAGCCTTGGAAGCCAAATCGTATGGCACCTTTAGTGGAGTTATTTGAAGCGGAGGGCCTATGCTTATAACCCTGCCGTTATGACCTCCGACATAACATTCAAACTAAAATTGCGGCCATAGGCCAACTTGTTCTTCAAAAAGTCACCGATAATTGTGATCGTCGTATGATCGCCTGCTACAAAAGCCATGGTGGTCACATGGACGATATTGTCTTCCATTCACAATTACCATAGTCCAGGCTTTATATAAGAATGTGAAGATCAATATCGATTTTGCAAAAATTGATTTTTAATTTATCAATAATGTTTTCAGCTCACTTTTTACAAGTCACTATCCTCAGGTTAGCTTTGATTAGTCCTTTAAAAAATGATTAATAAGCTCAAGACTTGGTTTCTACATGATCTAAAACGTTAAAACGTCACGCTTAAGCCTTTAAATCCAAGGCAATTGGTGTTGAATGAGACTGCAAAACACTAAAATTGCTTCAATCTCCAAATTTTGATCATTGGCTAAGACTCATCAGCTCTTGTTGTAGTTTGGCTTTTTAGCTACAATACAGCTTGCCCATTCGAATAGTCTAAAGTTCTCGAAGGCTTACTGGAACAGTAGATTTCCTAAGAAGCAAGATTTCCTCCCTTTAGCCTCCTCTGAGGACGTTCTAATGGTCAGAGTAGGTATAATGACGTGTTGGTCTTCCCGTGTTGGTTTGTGGTCTATATTTTTTCGTTCTTTGTTTCATTAACCTTAATAGTGTATTAAAAGCGACGTCTGGAAAGCTTACTTGTTTCCATGGAACTGACAAGTCTCATGTTAACTGCTAATTAGACTTTTCAGATCTCAGCATTGAATCACAGATGGCCACACTACTGCTTGAAGCAGTTAAACTGTTTACATCCAATAAACAGTAATCTAAAAGAGAATAAATAAACCCGATCGAGGTCAGATGCTAAGACCTATCCATGCCTCAGAAAATGAACAAACATCGCTGAATATTTCCGGCTCCTTAAGCCATCTTGTCGAACAACATCTCGAGAATATTTCGTTAATTAAATCCTGTTTAGCCCAATCCGAAGGGCAAGCCATGCATACGCCCAATCCAAATGTGCCATCCTTGTTCATTTTCCAACCAATATAGACGCACATCCAAACGTGCCTACTGACCGTACGTTATCCACAAACCAATTTCGACGATGTCCTTTATCTCCGATTTTAATTACTTGTATTCTCGAAATCCAGGTCAGCTTGAATCACTCCTCGACTCACATCTGCGGGGCAGGTTGCTCTACTTCATATGCAAATGAGTCGTTAGCTACCGCCACCCGTTACTTTGGCTTGATGATAATTTCAAAAGCCAGCTGTTCCTGTTTTTATTTTGCCAGGACAGGATGACGAGTGTGAGTGGGAACGGGCAGGTGTGATGATGAACAGGTAAAAGTGCTACTTCAACCGTGATGTGACTCATAACTCTACACTAACGTAATGGATAGTCCTTGCCTCGTTCGCTGTAGAGCAACTCCTGGATGTGTGTAATTGCTCGCAGAAAAGATGAAGCCACTGGGCTTTGGTGGCGCATAACTTTATCTAAATGTTTTTTTTTTTTTTTAGGAGAGATTCCTCCTCACATCAAAAGGATGAAGGGAAAACGGAAGAGGCAGTAGAAATTAAAAGGACACAAGCATGTGCAATTGAAAGGATACCTCTATTCCAGGCTATTCCTCCGCCCTTAAGCTGGAGGCCATCTAACCGGAATGATCAACGACTGGCATGAAGGCTCCTCTTAGAAGTACGAGGCAACCTGTGCGCCCAAGATCCACACTGGCATAGCCTACAAACAAACAAACCAGATATGCTGGCTTGGAAATTCCCCGGAAAATCCGTTACAAATACTCGTGTGCGAATGAGCGCGTGGATATGCATAATATTTTCACTTAAGTCGTCGTCCTGCAAACGACAGTGGCATCTACTCCGCTACGTGGAATGTGCAATTGAGGAGCGCGATTTTGGTTGGCGTGGTGGTGGTAGTACTAGAGGAACGTTCGTCGCCAGGAAATTGTTAATAATAAACGAATTTCGAGGGTAACCACTGCGAGGATGTCGGCAAGCGGATGGGAGGCAATTTAAGAAAATTCTGCATGAGTGCGTTTCCAACGTAGACTGAAGATTGGATGAAATAGGAACACCAGCTGCTGGTGTTCATACCATGCCCCAGATGTTGTAAATAACCCGAAAAGGGAAGATTTGTTTCTCTCTATGGAATTTTCGGCATAAAATTCCGCTCCGCATAAAAATCTGGCCCGGAGGAGGCACAGACTATAGATGTGCCATGGAAGATGTCATGCTGCGCCCCTATTTGCATCTTGCACTTTGACGGTATGTACCTTACGTACATATAGACCAGGTAACGCTGGCTGATGGAAGAACGTGTTAATATGGACATACCTCCCTCCCAGCCTAGCATTGGCTTTCCTTTGTTTCAAAGGAGCGAATTATTTTTTTTCCCTCTCCTGCACCCCTTCATTGTCAAGAGATAGAGAATTCACAAGGAATTAGCTCAGCAAACACGAGGAAGAAAAAATAGAAAATCCTTAATTACGTCAACGATGTGGCCAAACAAAGTTTCAATTTTTGTTCCTTTCCAGGACATCTGCATTGATGAAGAGGAAAAGATCCTTTTGTTTCTTACGTACCCGCTTCCAACCAGCAGATGATGCACGAGACGGTGGTAGTGTACGAGTTAAATCTTTTGTTAGCAGCCGTAGTGGGGGTCAGCGTCCTTGCCGCAACCACGGCTCGGTCCTTTATACTATACCCGGGTCATACATACATATGTGTGTGTTCAAGGCTCAGTGAGCAAAATAATAAGTTTATTGAAATTAGACAAGTCGGTGTCGCCATACCCTAGGGAGTATGCATGCTGGCAGTTACCATGTCAACGTCCTAGCTTTTGTCTTTTTGTTTTCTTTATTATGATCGGCTTCCATGGCCTTTGTTCGATGTACATAAGTGTACGTGTGTGCATCGGATGACAATAGTTAGCCTTCTGATGGACAAGTGGAGTGGATGTGAAATCCTTTCAATAGCGCAACGGCGATCTGTGTGCTTTGTTCCAAGGTATCCATTATCCACTACCCTTCTTTCAGGTGAGGCTATAAAGCTCCTGCCGTCTGCTGTCGCTTATCCATAGGGATGTGGATGTTCATATTAGTTCGACCGACCTAGTGAAGCGTAAAACGGGATGAAAAAGGGATTTCATTATACGATGTTGATGATGATGATGATGACGATGGTTGTGGTGGGTTGGGTGTAGATGGTGTATTGGGGATGGATGGATGGATGGGTTCGCTGGTTGATTGCATCTAGTGTAGAGATTTCATTAAAAAAAAGTAAAGTACCAAAAAAAAGATAGAAGAATACTACCTCGCTGTGTATATAATATCCTGAGAGGACATATGAACAAACAGGACATCATGCCCAGAACATAGAACACCGACTTTAGGGAGCAAAGTAAAATTATTTTCTTCCTTTGCACACACACTCAACGCAACAAAAGGACAAGAGGACTTGCCCAAAATTCTGTTTACTGTGTTTTTTTACTTTTATTTATTTTTTTTTTGTTTTTATTCTCATGGGTTTTGTAATATTTTTGGGATTTCACTGAAGACTAGGGTGGACGGTGGAGGATGAGGATGAGGATTATATTTACTTTTTGTGTTGTCGAAGCGTTCAAGTTGAAAATGAAAGAAAAACATGTTCAGTTTAACCGACGCTTCGCTCCTTTTACTGCCTCGGGCATACAGTTGTAGCGTACAGTTACAATATAATTGGATGGTTCGTCATTTATGCCAAAAAACATCGCAGAGTGGAATACAGTCCGGTTTTCCTATAAAACCTGATACTTATAAAGTAATTTTCTATATTAAACTTAATGCCCGTTATTTGTGGCTCAAATATTCAGTCCTTACGGCCCGTAGTGCTTGAAATGACGATTTAACCAAATGGCAATTCCCGTCGTAATAGTTTTATTCGTGTGAAAATACGTTTTACCATAACTTTAATGGCTTAAGCGGGTAATAGTGTTTCACACCTTTAGCTGTCTTTACGATGCCATAACTTGTGTTCACGATCTCGTGTGCATCTGTTTGAATTGTTCGAAATTAATCTATATGCACACAGTGATTGCACTAGAGCAGGTATGAAATTTGTTCATAAATTAAGGTAACTTTTTAAATTTCGCGAATTAAGTACATTCGTTTGTCGATTTTTTTTAGTAGTATGTTGGTACACATGCCCCCTAACATATATAGACATTTTTGATATTTAGTTCGTTTTTTTTTATAGTAGGAAGGTTAGAGCTGTTTTGTTTTGCTTGACGATTTCTTGTAGAAAAAAAAATGGACCAAAGTACCGGTATTAAATTTTGTGTGAAAGATAAAATGGAAAGCTCTAACGTACTTGTGATGTGACTGTGAGATTTGGCGAGTCTACTCGGAGCAAAAAAATGTTTATAAGTGGCAAAATACTCCACAGAAGGTCGAAAATGAATGGAGACCTTGAAGCAGTGGAGAAAATTGTTATGGAGAATCGTCAGCTCACTGTCAAAGAATCTGCTGAGGATATTATCATTTTGGTTAGCTCATGGTTGTTGTTGACGAAGATGTTTAATTAGATTAGGTTAGGTTAGGTTAAGGAAGGGCAGTGTGATGGTTGAGCATCACTTCCACTCGGAGGGCAAAGGGCCCATTGTGATTCTCTTAATTTATCCTATCGCGTGGTGGCTGAAACCACCCCGTGCTCTTTATGAATTTTAGACTATCCGATATATCTGCATTTGCTACGTTCGCAATCTCTGTAAAGAATCTTTGGCCCAGCGAAGCTAGGCTGTAGAGCTGGGCAGTGGCAATGCAGACATTGGATCGTCTCGGTTTCTTCCTCATCGCCGCAGCTCCGGCAGAGATCGCTGGATCCCAAGTTCCATTTCCGGAGCATTGCTCCGATGGGACAGTGTCCTGTGATCACTCCGACGAGCATGCGGATCGAGTTTCGGTATTGAGCTCTGGTCACGATGAACTTGTCTTGTGGCTGTCGTTTCTTGTAAGCCAAGACGAGTTGGTTTCTTTTATAATTGTGTCATTTATGATCCGGTATAATGCACTGATCTGTGGTTGCAGTGATCAGCTTCGCTGATGTCCAACTCAAACCCTTGCCTGAGCAATTCGTCCGCTCTTTCGTTCCCTGCGATTGAGCTGTGGCCCGGGACCAAGCAGAGTTTGAATTTGTGGTGTCTGATGGACTTCAGTGAGTCGCGACATTTCATGACAGCCTTTGATCACGTTATACAGGATTCTATTGACTTCAGTGCAGCCTGGCTGTCTACGAAGATAGTGATATCCGATATCGGTTACCTGTAGGTGTTTGGCTGCTCTCTCTATTGCTAGGATTTCTGCTTGGATGACGCTGCACAAATCAGGGAGTCTAAAAGAGTCCTGTTTGTGCAGGGTGTCAGAGTATAACCCGGACCCAGTGCCTGTGTCCATTTTCGATCCGTCGGTGAAGAGGGTAATCTCGTGATCGCTGATCACGGCATTTGATAGCCACTCTTCTCTGACAGGGAAAAGGATTGGTATTCTAAGAGAGAAGTCATTGTGGGGGGGAAATATAGTCGGTCGTAGCTGCGAGGCTACTAAAACCATGTTTCTTTCGCAGGTCATCTATTATTCTGAGTATCGCCGCATGTCCATAGTTGGCTTGTTTCCACAAAGAGGACTCCCTTAGGCTGAGAGCACTTTTTGCAGCGCAGCCTTTTATGAATAAATCCAAAGGCAAGAGATGAAGTGTCATGTCCAACCCTTCTTGCGGCATGCTTCTAATAGCTCCCGTTTTACAAACAACGGCTGACCTTTGTACTTTGTTGAGCATGCTCATATAGCTTTTCGTGCTGCTAGCACTCCACCAGACTAGGGCCCCGTAAGTTAAAATGGGTCTGATGATTGCTGTGCACATCCAATGATTGATGTACTGTTGCAAGCCCCGTCTTCTGCCGAAGGTCTTTTTGCATGCATAAAAAGCATTCAATCTTTTTTTCATCCTTTCCTCCAGGTTCCTTTTCCAGGAAAGTTTGGAGTCAAGAATGAGGCCTAGATACTTGGCTTCCGTTTTGAGTTTAAGTGGAGTACCCTCTAACTTTGGGAGAGCAAATATGGGGATTTTCCTTTTCCTGGTAAACGAAACCAGCTCGGTTTTCTGGGGGTTTATTCTCAGACCGTTCTGTCCTGCCCATGAGGAAAGTTCCTTCAACGCAGATTCCATTAGTTCGCTGAGAATTGGTAGAAATTTATCTTTTGTCAAGATAACTAGGTCATCCGCATGTGCTATGGACTTTGTACCTTTCTCCATGAAGATTTTAAGGATTTTGTTAACTGTAAGAAGCTATAGTAGGGGAGAGAGAACTCCCCCCTGTGGTGTGCCTCTAGTTGTCACTTTCCTTATAGAGCGGTGTAGGGCTATTTGCATTGATAATTCTGTTATTTAACATATTTCCAATCCAGATTACAATGGATTTGTCTACTTTTATGTCCTCTAGAGCTGTTATTATGGCCTCTGTGTTTACGTTGTTGAAGGCTCCCTCTATATCGAGGAAGGCTGCCATTGTAAATTCTTTTAAATTCAATGAGCTCTCAATTTCACGGAGAACACTATGCAGAGCACTTTCCACTGATCTGCCTTTAAGGTAGGCGCATTGAGTGTTGCATAAGTTGTGTGAGTTGATAAGTCCTTTAATGTACATGTCAAGGAGTCTTTCCAAAGTTTTTAATAAAAACGACGTGAGGCTAATTGGCCTATAGTTTCCACTGTGTTGGGATGTACCTCGCGCGGAAGCAATTGAAGCAAAGGTTTGAACGAATTTATTGCCCATGATACTTTATCCTTTGTAATAATTTCGTTTATTACCTCTTCGGTTGTGTGAACCGTAGTTACCGTTGTCCCGAAGGGGACTGTGATTTCAGGGGTTTTACAATCTGGGAAGTGTTTTAGTCGGCAGTTCTAGGGATTCCTGACTGGATTCTGTCCAAGAACCATCTGGTTTAAAGATGAATCCCGGGACGGAGGGGTCCTTGGATAGGATCTTTCTGAGCCTTGCGGCTCCGTTGAGATGCTCTATTGATTCGCAGAGCTTCCGGCAGGATTTGGACTTTCCGGCTCTTGTTTTGCTCTTATATTCATTGAAGTTGGATTTGTAGTTATTCTAGTCATCGGTTCTTTTAGTGATCTTTGCTCTATTGAATAAAGTTTGGGTCCTGATCCTAAGTTGCTTTAGCTTTGGTCCACCAGGCTGCGCTGGTCTTCTTGAGAGCACGTTGCAAAGGGCAGGATTTGTTGAAAGCCGTCTTGCTAATGGTAATAGTGAATGGCAGGTACACAATAACATCTTAAACCAATCCTGCTCTCTTAAAAAAATGCACCGATATTCGTGTAAATGATTGTGTAGTTACTAATAAATTCGACATCGGTAATGTATTTAATAACTATTTTATCTTATTGGCGAGGAATCTATCAGTTCAAGGAGTCCAACAAAGTGATGAATTGTGCTCGTTTTCTTGTAGCTCATATGAACCGTTGCTAAGAAATATGTTAGTTCTGCCCGAGCCTATAACTGCTCTTGAACTTTTACAGACAAATGGTGCTCTAAAGAACTCTAGGTCTTGCGAATGTGATGGGATTGACGCTGTTTTAAAACGTATCGGCTGCTTTATAGTTGATGTTTTAGCTGTCATTTTCAATCGCAGCATATTTCTGGGAGTTTTTCATGACGACTTCAAAATATCCACTTTTTAAAAAAGCATGTGAGCAACTATAGACCAATCTCACTTCTTTCTGTTGTTAGCAAAATTTTCGAAAAAAAAAACTGTTAAAGTGAGGATTGTTTTGTTTCTTAACAAATCCAAGTTTTTTCCTTGCTCAAATATTCTTTAGCGTCTTGGCCCAGAAAAGCACACTGCAGCACTTTTTGTAGATATTTCAAAAGCCTTTGACATGTCTAAGCACTCAATTTTGTTGGACAAACTTGAAAAAACTGGATTTCGGTTCTTTATATTGGCCTGGCTTAGGTCTTACCTATCCAATCGGTCTCAAAGAGTGAAGAGTGGTGTAACCAGGAGTCACACCCAGTTTATTCATTTGGCAGTACCTCAAGGTTCCCTGTTGGGGCCAATTTTGTTCCTTACATATACACTTGCTCCCACGACTAATCGGACAGGCAATTAGAACACTTTCGAGATCAAATTTCGTAAACAAATATTTGAGGAATTTTATGTTTTATATGTACATATATGGAGTTATTTGTCTATTAATAAAACAAAAACAACAATTCAATAAAACGTTAAAAAAATTGCGATAAAAAATGTCAACAATACTAAAAATTTATTCCACACACATAATCGTACCGTACTTTTCTTAGCTTGTTTTTCGTATTATAACGGGAATTTTCCATTTCCAACATTTTAAGACTTTGCTTCTCCATATTCCACAGTAGCACGCTTGACCAAAGTGTTTAAGATGGGTAGAACATCCACTAAAGATGAACATCGCGAAGGACGCCTATCCACAGGTCTCACTGAAGATAACGCGAAAATGTGTTGGCAGATCGAAGAGCGGCCGTCAGACAGAGGTCACAGGGATCTCATATGGCTGTGTTCACAAAGAGTCCTTGCCAAAGAATTGCTTATAAATACGTTCTCTGCGCGTTGGGTACCGAGAATGAAAGAAGTCGAGTCGACATTTCGAGGGTGAATCTCAAAAAAAATTCCATTCGTTACCATGACCGAGACCTGTTTCCACCATTTTGACTTCGAAGCGAGCCTTCCCACCCCCGCCAATGAAGTTAAAAGTGTCAACTTCGGCGAAAAAGATTATGGAATCTGATTTTGAGACGCTGAAGGAATAATTAAAGTGACTATTTCGAAAACGGAGTCACTTTTTCGTTTGTTTTTATTTGTTTTTATAAGACAATAAAATTCAATCATTTTAATTTTTTTATATGTTTATATTTGTATCTTAAACTGTATATAATTTTTTTTTCTTATTTTACATTTTTTATATAGGTATATTTTTTTTAATTAAATTAGACACAAAAAAGAAAGGCAGGTCACTGGTCATAGTAATAGCGGGTGTTCATGTTGTCTGAAATAAAAAGCTCGAATGGATTATTGTTCAGTAGGTCTGTCGCTATCGGCCCTACCAAAATTAATCAATTTCATAGAAAAAAAAAAAGGCGGACTGTAGAAAAAAAATCTTGTTTTTTTGTTAATTGTTTTGTTAAAAGCTTCAATGCAATCGGTTGAATAGTTTTTGTTTTAGGACCATGACAGTTTTAGAAAACGATGTTTCGATAAAAATGCGTTTAAAGTTTCAAGAGCAGAATTCTCGTGGAAAATTTATACTTACACTAATCTGTTATGCCTGGACCATACAATAGTCCTTCGGTGGCTTCATACGCATCATTTACTCCCAGTTTTTGTGCAGGTCACTCTGAGGGAAGCCCTTGCTTTTTTGGATGCCTCGGACGTGGATCGCTCTGCACGTGGATTCGTCGTTCATCGTACTCCTCAGCATACGAGTAGGCGTTTGGGCCAATTTGCGATGGATGGGTGAAAATCCTTCATTTAAGATACACGCAGCTGTCCATGAAGCAATTTCCAGCGACTTTTTTCCAACAAAATTATGCTTTCGAGCCAAGTTCCAGATGCAACTATTAAACGACTCTTTGTTGTTATGAGTGTTTTTTCCCAAGCACCTTTGTATCAGCTCATTGGCTTCAAAAAACTTGCTGTTTCTTCATCAAATGCTTGGGGATGTGTGTAAATTTCCTCTGTATTCTCTGCCTTATGTTGTAAATACTTGCACCATGCAATTGAACAGTACGATTGAAATGTAATGATAGTATTTAGGCCACACTGCCTTCTTCATTTCTTCTTGAGAATCTGGATATCTCAAAATAGCCAAATGGTACTTAGCTTAACCATCATGGCATTGCTCAATGCAAGAGTCAACTCTTTTATTGCAGCACTAGTGGATGATTTTTTTTTCGATGCACATTTTGTGACAGCAATATTACCTGCTTCATCTTTCTGATTATTTTTGGCCTTCTTTTAGCTTTTTTAGCTTTTAAATATTGGTTATGTGTTTTTTTAGCTTCATTCACTCGTCTGTACATTCTTTTTTTGACGTGCAAGACACACTCTTTTTTTTCTACCACAGGATCGCCGTTGTAAGGATCGGCATCCAGTAAATTTTTTAAATGTTTTGCTATCACCATCTCCATTGTATTTACTCCATTGTATTTACTATTATTACTTTATAAACATTTCGATCACACCGTCAACTTCCATTTTACCGGAACTTCCTTCACGATTAGCTTCACAATGCTCAATGTGATTTTCATACCACTCCAAAAACTCGTCTGACTCTTCCCTGCCAATCCATTGCTCGCATGCTTTACACGTTTTTGATTTGACCATTACATCTACAATTTTATTAGAATATTTCTCTATTGAAGAAACAACACCCAGCAGTGAGGTAAAACCACGCTTGGCCCATGATCCATCACGAGAAACCGTGATTTTATCTTCAGCACAACCGTTTTCAACATTAATTTTTTTTTCTTCTGCAGCTTTTTTTGAAAATGAAAACAGTATCAACTACTGACTTAATAGCAATATAAATTTGGTCCAGCATACCATAATATCCATTTTTACTAATTCCATCTCCATCATAAGTCCATTAGCGACCAATATAAATTTATTCCAGCCAGACCGACTCCAAGTAGTCGCTTGATTTCGTAAGCATTTTTGAACATAGAAGAAGAATTGATGTCAAATTCTTGGCACAAACACTTTACACACAACTTGACTCCTAGTCTTCGCGGTGATTTTTTGAAAAATGTGACGTCACTATCGCACAGCTTGCATTTTAAAATTGATTGCAAAGCTGTAAACACTAGCGAGAAACACAGAATGCTGTAGCTGAATCCTTCGTCAATCGGTACATCAAAATCACTTGTCTTTTAATTTTTCCGCTGATATGCTCACAAACTCGGTATCGGTTTCAGCAGTATACTGATTCCCTCGAAAGCTCCTCTTTCTTTGTTTTTGCCCCGGATATCTTGTGGAACTTCTCGAGCTTTTTCGATCCATTTTTTTTTTTTTCCTGTTTGATTTTGACACACAGAGCATCAAAAGTGTACTGCTAAATTTGTTCTAGGATTTTATATATCATATATTCACGACAAAAATGTATGTACACTATTGTATATATACACAGGTAGGTAATGTACTAAAGTTGATCATCAGAAACTCCGTACGCAGTTATAAAAGAGCGGTGACAACAATAGAACGGTAGCAGCTGCAGACCTGGCGCGCGGCAGAGAAGTCGCTTACGGCGCGTCGGCGACTATGGGTTGTAATTTATTTAATCCTAGGAATTTCGGTCTGAATTTTTCACAGCATATTTTCGATAGGTTTTACTATCGAAATATGAAAATCGATTTTTCGAAGTGGTCACATGAGACTACCCCCTTAATAAAGCTGAGGATGTCCCTCGTAGAAGGATTGATTTCTCTGAGGAAGATGCCTTATAAGATGGCACAGCGCAGCACACTCGCATAACAAGTGCTCTGCAGTTTCCCCGTCCTCTAGATAAGGTCGACACTCGGTTTCAGACAAGAGGTTAATTTTATTAGGATGATATCTCAGACTGCACTGTCCCGAAAAGTAGTTGACCAATCTTCTGACATCGACTCTATTATATTTGGGAATATTGATAGAGTATTTATTCAGGAGCCGTAAGAATCTTTTCGATTATCGAAGTCCTTGAACACTGTTCCAAAAGCGCAGGTGTTGTGATTTTTCCCACTTGTCTAAGAGAAAATTAATCTTCGACTTGGGGACTCCGCAGAAAGATTCGGCACCTACATACATATGTACTTTTCGCTGGAACCTTTTATAGCGAGTTGGTCGGCGATTTCATTGGCTTTAATGCCCTTATGACTTGGCACCTCATTTCTTTTGCCTAGGTCTTGCAGGGCATCGTGGCATTCTTCGACGGACTTAACGTTCGTACTATACGAGCCCAACGCTTTGAGCGCTGCCCGACTGTCCGAGAGAATGTTGATGGTTATATCTATTATGCCAATCTCTAGGGTTAGGTTGGCGCACGTTGGGATGGCGTAGAGTTCGGCTAGGACTAGTTCCCAGGGCCTCCGATATCTTTCGATTTGGTCCAAAGATGCCAGCGCCAACGCTGGAATCCATCTTGGAGCCATTTGTGTACCACCTCAGGCCTTAGATATTTAGCAAGGGATCACGGCTTTCCTCAGCTGTGTGGCTTGGGATATCTCAAATCTCTTGTCAAAAGTAAACGTGTGTGGTAATACGTCCGAAACTGTGGAAATCATATCCAGCTCAAGAAAGTGTTGTAGTATGGACATGTGACCCAATGGTCTGCATGTCCGATCCGTTTCCGAGCGGAGGAGTTCGATTGCACTACGTAAAGCAGCCTATTAATAGAAAGGTGCACTGGAGTAATTCCGATAAGTACCTCTTCGACTGTTGTCGGGTAAGTTGGCATGGCGCCTGTATTCCCTAGACATGCTAGTCTTGAAGGCGTTGAAGTTTCTGTTCAACTTTTGTCCACTAAACAGCAGACGCATAAGTGATGATAGGTCTAACTAACGAGGCAGACAACAAGACGACACCAAAGTTGTGGTTGCTCTCGAGGCGTTTTCGGAGAGTCAAGACGATATACAAAAATAATTTTTTTAAATTTAATCATGGTGTTTTATTTTAATTATCATTACTTTTGAATCACCCCTCGCACGTCCTCAAATTCACTCACTGCTCGTGACTAAATTTGAATTGCGGCGCAGTCTTTTCCCTCTGATGAAACAGTAACGCGTTTCGAAAACACTGAAACAACATGTAGCCGAAAAGGAGCCAGAAAGCATCGTACTGCTCGTTTCGGTGAGCATGGCCATGCCACGCAATGGGACATTACACGAAACGTTTACGTAAAGAAGCAAAATTTGGGCTTCTGGAGCAATGAAATTTTGGCAATTTGCACTGATCCGATTCGCACGACCTCCCATTTTCAAGGCTTCAGACTTTTTTTTTTTTGGGATTTTTCAAGTCCCAGGTCTATCAGCACAAGGCTGAGGACTCTGAAGGCCCTCAAAGTAGAATATCTGACAAGAGTGCGTGAATTTAGGACCGATAGAAATTGCTGTATAAATACTCTAAACGACAGTGCCCACCTGACCGATATCATTTTTAGAAAGTAGGGAAAAAAGACACAAATCAACCAAACTATGTTGCTTCAGATGTAGCAAAATAAGATGCGCTAAATGTTTTTTGGCCCCCTTGTACAAATTATCTGAAATCCCACTCCTGCGAACACAGTTCTAAAATTAATATGATTCCGCCCGACAAAGAGGTTAAAAAATTACTCATACTGTTGACAAATCTAGACTGAAAGACATGTTTCCTAAGCTCTCCACGTCAATTCTAAGATCATTACCATCACTCCGTTGGATTTCATCCAAAATTGTTTTCTTTTGTTCGAATTTTCCACGACTACCGCCTAAGGTTATAAATGACAACGTCCCACATCTCGATGAATAATTGACAGGAAAAAAAAACAATTACCACTAAATGAAGAAAATACGACACCAACGAAACCCACGCACCAAACTGGCTATACATCCTCCATCCTCTTACGCTTGTCTTCGTGTGTAATTTTTGCTGCCATCATTTTTCTCCACTTTACAGAATTCTGTTTTGATTTATTCTTTCAATTTGTCTCTCTTTCACTTCATAACAAACGATTTTCGTTCGTTGTTTTGCGAAACATTATATCCTCACTCCGTGCAAAATGCCACCCTACCTATCTGCTCAGGTCCTTGTTTCTTTCTCTCGAACTTATGAAGTTGCTTTTGCGATAAACGTTACTATTTCGCAGAAGTCGCTTGTCGTTGGACAAACCAATCGACCGTTCTATATTAACTTCTGTTTGCTGTCGTTCAACCATTTAACCATTTTACTCATCTCGTCCTTGCAAGAGGACAATACGGCTAATGAGAGCAACGGTACACACAACAAATTATTGTAAAGCCTGGAAATAAGTCCGGGATAAGATGACAGAAGTTATTATTTTTATTTTTATTTCATTTCGCTTCCTCCCATGTTTGTCCTCTCTCGTCAGGATAACAACTCAAGGAGTTGGTAGAGGAGCATGTCAACAGACTTACAGGAATAATTTTCCACACAATTGATTCGACCGATTGTGTTGTTTACTTCCTCCTTTTCCCATCCTGGAACCACTCGAAAGGATTCGTCTGTCTTACCACGCCATCAAGTTTCCGTTCTTGTGGCGTATGATTCTTTTGTGATACACCGGATACGGGACGAACGATGAAGAAATGTTGTCCGTTAATGGTCCTTAACGGCCAACAATCACTTCATTATTTTTGACCTTTTCTATCCCATCTTACCTTTTCATCGTTTTGTTTTATGCCTCTTATTTAAATAATATTCTTATCTCGACCTGGATGGACCCTTGACCCGTGCCAATATTTTTTTTTTTTATCGTCTTTACCTACCGTGCATCAGATGTACGAGTAGTTACTGTCCGGGAAGCAATCATCCTTTTTCAATTAGACTCCGGGCCGTAACCTAAACCCCGACCGACATACTTCGGTGCCTTCTTTTTCTTTTTTTTTTGTTCGTAATATCGTTATTGTCCAGAGCTGTTGAAGATAAGAAGGCGTAATAAAGTACAATAATTCACAGTGTAAAAGAATTATGAACCGCTTTGTCCTTATAAATACACCTTTTTGCTAATAAATTTCGTTAAGTCAATGTTGTTTTTTTCGGGAAAGTTTTTTGCTTGGATGACTTGGTAATAAATTGCAAACAAAGTCGTTTTTTGCCGGTTGGGCTTATCGGGAATTGGCCGCAGAGGGTTTTGTTTTGTTTTGTTTCTAGTATAACGACGCTGAACCGAAAACGTGGTTGACCTTCGTAATTGATGGCAGTTTTTGAATAGCACTTTCTGAGGAGAGTGGTGAAGTCGAGGCCTGAGAACCACACTTATACCTGAGTATAGAGCCTTTCTTCATCGGTTTGAGGGTTTGTTATTCCTTTTTCTTAAGTATAATCAAAAGGCAATTCTGGAGTTATGCGAACCGACTCACTCGAGATTTTGTTGAAGTGATGACTACAGGTTGTGGATCGGGGAAAATGCTGGAATCCTTTGGCCCTTGTCATTCAAGTGCTTTGTAAAGGATTTCTGTAAATGTCAATATGACCCAAAGAGCTGAACTGTTTGGGCAGATCTTGTACCCTAAACTGTAGTTCATGTGAGTGTTTGGATTACCGCAAAGCAATAGTCCTTCATGCATGCTGGGTGACTCTTAGGAAAGTCCACCATCAGCCGGTTGTTAGCATTGAAATGTTAAATAGACAACTTGGCATCTCCTTTATGCTGAGTGAGTGGGTTCGACAAACATGGCCCACGCGGACTTGTGGAAAAAATAGAATCGTAGTGGTATCAGGACAGTTAGTATCCTGAACAAGTTTTCACTTAGGAGGCGCTACTTTAGTACCGTCAGTTCAATTCCAAAAATACAACGACATCACTGCGACCATATGTCCCTAACAGGTTGTTTCCCGAACAGAAAATTGTCAAGACACAGAATTTTATGTAAGGGACTTTGGCCCCGTTAAGTTTTTACTTCAGAAAAAGTCTAGATCTCCTGGCAGAGTGGGCACCTCTCAGAAATATTTATACAAGGTGGTGCAAAAACACAAAAAACATCATTTTGAGTATTAAAAATCTTAACTTGGACCTAAATTTTTTTAAGTGGAAATTGCACTTTGTACGGGAACATGTGCAATTCTTTCACTAAAATTCGCTCTAGGGTCGGTCTAAATTTTTTTAGTTTAATCTGAGGTTTGTAACGAAATGCGTTACCTGCCAAACGTCCGCTTGGAATAGTCACTCATTTGATGTGACAGTGATGCACAAGTTTATAACATTTTTACAAAACTGTGACCTTACAAGTATTTTTCTTCAAAATTTCTTAACCCTTGAATTGTTAATGGACCATTGGCGCAGATTTTACCCGTGTACTCTCTCGAATCGTTAATATAATGCAGTCAGGTGCGAGTCAGTAAGTCAATAATTGACCATATATTTGGTTTTCTCAGTAGTTATGCAAAATTTCAAATGATAGATCGTGTTGGATGACCTTCATAACAATCCAGATACCAAAAAGTCGAGCATAAAGCCAAATGTAAACATGCAGAGGCCCCTAATCGGAAAAATAGCCTTTGTCGAAAGTGAAGGAATAATTCAAAAGACGCTGCCTCTGATGCGTTGGGTTTCAAACCGCCGCCAGCTAGAAACTCCTGGTTTGATGAGCAAAGCAAACCGCCTGCAAAGCCCTGCTACATAGACGGACGAGAGCCGCTCGTGAGCTTTACGAGCGTTGGGGGTGGTCGTCGTGCAATGGTAGTCATCATCGACTATTGAGCGGAAGGTATGTAGTTCAAGCCAAGAACGATTCCCATACGGAAAAATTGTGCAACAACATCAGTTGTGAATGAGAGGTGATCGAAAAGTGCTGACGAAGGCATAACACTCGCAGCATAAGACCACCTCAAAATTCATACTATGTGTGTACATTTCCAATCTTCTTCTTCTTCTTCTTTTCCTTCTTCCGGCGTTGTTATGGTCAGTGTCCGACCATAACCTTCCCACTTAACTGCATTCATACTGGTCCGCTTGTGGGGTCCGCCGGTTTGACCTCAGAAAGTAGCGGCACCTTTCCCGGTTTGGGATTACTTCATCGCTGAGGCCAATCAAATGCTGGTGTTTTTGCATTTGTTTGCACCAATTGTTTTTCGGCCTGCCTTTTTTTTTTTTTTGTGACACGGGCTCCAGATTTTTTTGTTTGATCTTACTCTTACAACACCGGTGATCTCCAGTCGTGTCAACCCACTGATTTGCATGGACACTTGTGGGGCAGTTTAATGGTGGTATATGTGTCCCTAGGCTCACCTTGGTGTTTTCTAAATTGCCTAGATGTGATTTTTGTTTACCTTTGTTTTAGTCACCTTTTACGACAAGTGAGATGTATCGCTGCAGGGATATTCTTAACTCGTCCCTGCACGGAAATGTGTACATTTCCAATATAACACCTTAATGAATGGATACAAAAGAGTTACTGTGAACTACAATAGCGCGACAAATTCAGTCGAATCTCTCAAAAAATCGTATCTAGGACAATCACCCCCGGAGAGTAGAGAACTAACAGCTTGGACACAAACCATTTGCACCCCGTCCAGGTTGTGTGACAAACACCATAAGAGCGTACACTCTTGAACCTGCACTATCCACACACACAGTCGATGCTGAGAATATGGAAAGACTACTGTAGACTGTATAACGGTGAGGATAGATCTGATACCGCTGTCAGGCAGAATGATCGCAACGGACAAAGATCCGAGAGAATTCCGTCCACCCGACATACATGAAATTAAGCACGCAATATCGTAACTTAAAACTAATAATGAGAAGCCGCGGGTGCGGTCTCTCTGCTGAGCTATTGAAAGCGACTGGAGCTGACCTCGTAGGGCGTATGCACCAGTTCATCTGTCAAATATGTTCGGAGGAAGGGATACCCGAAAAATGGAATCTCAGCATCGTTTGCCCAGTACATAAGGAAGGAGACCCCCTTAACTGCGCCAACTATAGGGGAATATTTCTCCTTAACATCGCTTAAAAGATCTTTTCTGCCGTACTGTGTGAAATCTTTTGTATATAATCTTCAGGCCAGGTAAAAAAGGACACACACCATCTCTTTGTCGATTTCAAAGGCGCATATAACAGTGTGCATAGGGACGAGCTATACCGAGCCATGTCTAGTTTTAACATCCCTGCCAAACTCGTCCGATTGTGCTTAATGAAAATGGATATAATTCTCGCTAGAGAATCGGTAGAGAATTAACGGAAACTTTCGACGATAAAAAAGAATTTAGGCAAGATGACGCACTGTCGTGTAACATCGTGCTTGAAAAGATAATACGAGACTCATTGGCCAACACAAGAGGTACGATATATTTCGATGAGGTATGATGACAATGACGTAATTGGGCGAGCACAGCGAGACGTCAATGAAGTCTTCATAAGCATTGAAGCAGAAGCGGCTAAAATGGGTCTTTCGCTGAACGAACGTAAAACCAGATATATGCTGCCATCCAAAAAAGACGCAGAGCACCGACATCTTGGCCAGGGAGTGCTGGACTGGAAACAGCGAAACCGGTCTAGTAAAACGTGTCCGTCAAGATGGAGACCATGTAAAGCGAATGCACAACACAGCTCAGGCCCGAAAAGTCTTCGAATCCTACCCTGGCCAAAGCTGGTGGTGCACACAGGTGGCAGGGAACTTTAACCAACTGGAGGTGCGGCACTGGAAACAACTGGCGAAAGACCGTGCCAGTTGGAAACGCTTGTTAGTTGAGGCCCAAGTTCACACCGGACTGTAGCGCCATTTAGAAGAAGAAGTTTTTCGAGAGATGTTGTTGATAATACATCAACGAATTTTAGTGGAAGCTTATATGGACCATGTTCTAGATATGTAAACATGTCCAGAGTGGTGGTTTCAGCTTGAAAAGCAAGACATGACCTGAAGAGCTGCAAAAGTTCGAAGGTCAAATATTGGACTTGATGAAGTCCCATATCAAACATTTGGAAAATTGTCGGGGTCATTGGAAGTTGACAAAACATGAAGAGATTCAACCGCAAAGCAAATACCTATGGATGTAAATGTATGCTCAGTATTTGATGCGATCCTAAGGATGAGGTCTATTATGAATTACTCAAATTAACATATTACTCCAAATCGCTACCGACTAAAATATAAGTAATTCCCTTGAGCCATATGTTGTCCTCTTGATTATCACTTGTTCCGATCGATAACTCATCAGAAGACCAGTACGAGCAGAGGCTTTTTTCTTATAAGTATATTGGTAAAAGCTGGCGGAAAAATATAGTTCTTCAATTTCATTTTAAATAAATTTTTTCTTGATCTGCGTAATCCCAAGTTTCCCGTCGAACTTGGCACTTTGAATTTCTTTGGCGTCGGTGAAGAGGCTCGCTTCGGAGTCATCGATTGTTGCTTGGTTTCAAGGTCTCACCCATGGTCATGGAACGTAACAAAAACATTTCCTGATCTGCTTGGAACTTCCCGAGATTCATCCTCGAAATATCGACTCATCTTTTTCTTTTGCTTGTCAGTTAATATTCTCGTTATCCCAAGGCCCAGAGACCTTTTTCGTATGCAATTCGTTCGCAAGGGTTCTTTGAATGCTGACATATGAGATGCCTGACCTCAGCTATATTCCTGGTGGTCACTCTTCGCTCTGACAATACAAGATTTTCGTCCTTTGCGATCTTCATCTTGAGACAATGTTCTGCCCAGGTTAAACCCCTTGACCCAGTGAGCTATTGTGGAACATATTGGAGCGGAGTCGCCCAATATGTTCACCAAATCGCTGTGTATGTCTTTGGTAGACAGTTTCTTAAAGCAGAGATACTTGATGACGGCTCTAATTCCTTTTTTCTCCATTTTGATATTATCCCTTCGGCGGTTCGCATTTAAATAAATGATATCTCCTGGGAATCGTGGTGATTTTCTTACGCTAACCTAGTGCATATACACTACATAAAAAAAACAAGCAATAAAAAATAATTAGGCGGACTGAAATTAACCGATTATCATTACTTTTGGATCGCCCGTCGTAGTGATCGATCGGATTAGCTGGGTGTCAAATAATTTTTGTTAAGATGGAAATTTACTTAGAAGGGACTTAGAAGGATTAAGAAACAATCCTCTTCTGGGTGATCAATTATGAATCTTTTTGAAATATTCATTAACAAACGATAGAAGAAGCTTTTATCCATGGGTTCAGACAAATAAAGGTGCACCTCGCTACGTAAAAGTGTAAGACTAAACAATATTTGCCATAGAATTGATCCGTGCTTTAAGGGCTTAGGCGCCGATATAGTCGATATTGGTATCTCTACTGCCAAACCCTATTAATATTTTGCAAACCTCCTTATTCTTAAATGTTAATTTTCCCTTATTCTACTCTAAAGTAAAGCAGGTTTCACAAGATGGCGGTGATACCTCAATTACCAGATCATACAGAACTGACAGAGCACCTAAGAGTTACAGTGCTGTACCTGATAAACGGTCTTAGAAAGTGTACGAGTTCAAATAATATTATAAAATAAAAGGCTGCATGTGGGCAATGAGTGCTTTCTACGATGAAGGGACTAGTCAAAATGACTCTTTTGTCTGAAATTTCAAATGACATTTTACGGCTTTGAAATTTGGTCTATGACTGAGAAAGTGAAAAATAGATTTTTTTGGAAACAAGATCTTAAGGACATTGTATGTTGGAAAAGAGGATGAAGAAACCATGTAATAGAATCGAATCGGGGAAAACTAGACAACTAAGAACTCGAGGTATTGTCCGAGTAATAAAATCGCGAAGATGGACAAGAAATAATGAGTGCAAGCCCCGAGGGAAAAAGAACGCCAAAAGTGGCATGCCGTAGATGGAAAAACAATATAAGGATAGACATTAGAGAGATAGAAAAAAATAGTGAAACAGGGGAGGAATATTCTCATGACAAGGAGGCTTGGCGAAGGGTTACCAGAGAGGCTCTGAATACCCGAGTGCTAAATGGCGTATGATAATAATGCTAACAATTCACCCTTTCGACATCAATGGTATCTCCCTAAATAGTGAGCGATCAGCTGGATGGGTGTAACATTTAAACTTCCGGGAAGTTTTTGTTAATAACTGGAAAAATAAATTATTTTCTTTGAAGTGATTTTTTGTTTATTTTGAACCTTCAAAAATTCACTTTTTGAATATGATATCGCAATGATCGTAGCCAGAACAAGTGACGCAATAGCCTAGTTTCTTGAGATTTTCCATCACTGTTCGAATTGTTTCTGGTTAAGTAGCCGTCACTTCCTGTCGGCTATTGTTTTTCCTGGGTACATGGCTTATTAGCTTATATTTTGGACCAGTAACCCGACGAGAGAAAGTCTGAAGGCGTTGAGTCAGACGATCGCGGATGCCAGTAAAAATAAAAATTTTTCGACATTAGGTGACGGTGGAATAAAGGACGTAGTCGTTACTCAGGCTGTGTGAACTGTAGCGCTGGTATGACCTTAATGCTGAGAATTTGCATGAAACAAACGTCTTTGAAGAAAAGCGATGTAATCACTCTTTCCGCATGAATTCCAGCTCAAATGTTCATGCATAGGTCAGAAAGAGGTTCCTCGTAAGTTCATTTACAGTTTCATTGCCGTAGTTTCATGCATTTTTCTTTCTACCAAAAATCATCGTCAGTGTGTGCCATATTCACTGCAAAATTAGCATAATCAAAGCGACGTAGTTTGTCAATCTGTAAAAATCTATGCGTTAATTAAATTTTGTACGAGAGTGGCTCCAAATAATCACGAATTATGCGTTTGACAGACGTGCAAGGTGTACTCAACTTCAAAGAACGTCTCGTTGTTGTTTGTGATCTCCTAACAGTGGATTAAACAATACAACCCCAATATTCCCATCAGACGGCGTCGCGCGTCACCGGCCTTGATGATTGGCATTACTAAGGTTGCAAGTGTTGATACGTTTTTCGTGTAAATGCCGACAGTGAGGTTTGAAGGCCCTCCATGCAATCAATATTTTGCATAAAAACATTCCATTCGTTTGGATTCATGATTTAAACTCGCTTGGACATTTCTGGAAACAAAGTAGGGAGTTTTAATCATAGTCTTGTTGTTTCCTCCTTTGAAACATTAATATTCTACGGATCATACACTAAGATCCGTCGAATGTTTAATTAAGTGACTATTTATCCCTTCGACATAATTGTCCATGTTCCCAGACAGCTTTCTAATTTGCTTTAGACTTCACATACGTAGACATACATAGACAGATATTCGCCGGATGACCTGGAGAATGGAAACCTAGAAGAAATAGACAGGCAAAAGCTTTGGACACACGTCAACACGTTCCAAGACTGCTTTGCCAAGAACGCAGACGAACTAGGAGTGTACCATCGAATTGACGACATCAACAACCGTCTGTGTCCAACCGTACAGGATACCATTCGCAAAGAGGAAGATAGTGAATGAGATGGTGTCCAGCATGTTGAAGCAAGGAGTAATTCGGCCACCACACTCAGACTCCTGTGCACCGGTTACCCTCACAAAGAAGAAAGATGGCCACAACCGGTTCTGCATCGACTACCGGGCTTTAAATCAGGTGACGGTAAAAAGGACGTTCCCTATGCCCGTGGTGGAATGGTCGAATCCTTGGCCAGAAACGAGTTTTTCACAGCTTTGAACCTAGCCTCAGATACCACAAAATCTGCATGAAGGAGCGCAGTAAGAAGCTGAGTGGTATGTACGAGTTCAAACAAACCTGTTCGGGTTGGTCAATGCCCCAGCGGAGTTCCAGGCATGCAAGAACATCATCAAGTCACGTCTGAGGAAGGCCGACATCGCGGTGTATCTGAATGATATAGCCATCGGCAGCAAATCTATCGAAGAGGGTTTGCAGAAGCTTCAGAGGCTATCAGGAATCGGGCCTAACCCTAAAGGTAAGTAAAAGTGCATTTTCTAAACTAATATCGAATTGCTGCGGTACCGAGTGGGCAAACAGGGGATACATCCCATGCGGCATTCCTGACTCTTAAGGATGTTCATGAACTACGCGCACTAGGCAACGTCGCTGACAGTCCTGACCAAAACAGACCATGCGTTCGATTGGACCCCGCGACAGGAAGAAGCATTTCAGAGGCTGAAGATATCCATTATTCACCCGCCCGTACTGGCACTATTCTATTCGGAATGTGCACAAGAGGTCCAAATGGATGAATCGTCATCCGGACTGTCTGGAATAGTACTACAAAGGGAGAAGGAAGACCTGTGTCCAGTGGTCTGAAGATAGTCGAAAACTGTGTCAAACTAGAGGTTTTGGCCATAGTGGAGAGCTTGAATCGCTTCTGGGTGTACCTTCAAGCACTTTAATGTTGTCACGGACTGTGAGGGCATAGTTGCAACCAGTACGAAGGCGAAGCTGATCCCCCGCGTAGGGCGATGGTGGCTCAAACTTCAAGAGTTCAACTACGAAATGGTTCATTAGCCCGGAAAGCGAGACGCACATTTTGATGCCCTAAGTCGGCAACCAGTGAAAGATGAGCAACGGGTGGGGTAAGCATCCGCCCTAAAAATGAACATCCTGAAGCTGTGCCACGATGATGTGGGGCACCTCACTGACGAGAAGACGTTGGAGAGGATGAGAAAAACGTTTTGGTGCCCGTAGATGAGAGGCTACGAAGCTACATCAAGAAGCTACATCAAGTCATACGCAAAGAGGAGAGGTGGTGGTAGACCTGCACAGCATAGAACGTGTCTCATTCCCCTTTGACAACGTGCACCTGGACCACCTTGGACCATTCACAAAGGGGAAGGATGGAATCAGGTACGTTATGGCCTTGGTAGGCAATTTTATCAAATACACCATTCTGCGAGCCGTAAAGACCCCTAACAGATGATGGGTTCTTAGCGTGATGAACGAAGTGGCGAGCTATTTTGGATTGTCCCGAGGGATCGTCACTGACCGAGGAACCGCCTTCACATCGGGAAAGGTGGAGCAGTTCTAAGAGAAAGACGCGGTGCAGCACTTCAAGGTAGCTGTTAGGACGCCCATGGCGAATGGTCAGGTGGAGAGGTGGAACCGAACGATCCTCCCGTCGCTAAAATGCATGCACTCATCAGAAAGGAGAGAAGACCAGGCAAATCATCTACGAGCGGTCAAGTGGGGCCTGAACACATCCCATAATTGCACGACGAAGGCAAGTCCACACAAACTGGTATTTGCTTACACGCCAAGGAGCATTTCGGGTGACCAGCTGTTGCTGGAATTAGGAAAGCAGACACAAGCTCGCTAGAAGGTAAGGTTTGACTCTGGGCGTCAACAGCCAACGCAATACCAGATAGGGGAGCTCGTTTTCATCGAAAACGAACCCACAGCCACAAGTGACTCGAGGAAGTTGGAAGCACAGCACCGCGGCCCATATATCATCACGAAGGGGCTACCAAATAATCGGTAGGTAGTAGAAGATATCCCACAGATACAGCGAAAGAGGGCGAGATCGATGACAGGATGGCCGAGCTGTAGCGATAACCATGCAGAGTATAAAAGCCTGCGGCGGAGACTGTATCGGGAGAATAGTGTACCAACTGCCGAAGACGCCAGACCAAATCAATTAGAACAAAGTGCTTTACAAACCGTCATAAATCCTGGGGGAAACCTGATATATGTACAACTCATGGTTTTTCCGTGAAGACATCTCAGAGTGTTCTCTCTAGGTTTTGAAAAACGGAATCCAGAGTCCAACTGAAATTGTAATCAGAGACTGCATTCTCGTTAGGGATATCCTTTGGAGGTCTCAGTTGTGTTTTTTTTTTCTCCTTAAATGATAGGATTTTCCCAGGACCGTATGGACTTAAAATATTCCGAAATTGGCATGTCTCTCGCTTTATACTCTTACCAATTTGCTGCACAACCGCCACCTTCCTTGATTTCAACAGCTTAAGGTGCGGTACTTATGATTTCCAACACGTAAACTCGAAGCTTTCTCCACCACATGTTCCACTACCTTATGCTTCAAATAACTTTCCTCCATTCCCCAAAAACCTGTACAAACTGTAATTCCACTTAGAATAATCCACCGGCACCAAGCGCTTCAACTTCGTAATCCGCAATTCACACCACCAATCCTCCAATTCCACCGCGTACTTAATTCGGCACTCCTTTGCAATTACTAACACCGCACCCCTCGCCAAAATCTGTCGCTTCTTGGAAAATAAAAGAAGGACCATAATCAGAATTGGTTACTCTCTTTTAAGTCCTTTCCACACCCACAATCCCTGTCATAATCCCCCGCTACTGCTCGTTTCCTTCTTCATTCATGCGCAGAACTTTCGATTCAATTTCCTGCAACCGCTGCACCGCCATACCCCATCAAATGCATTCCTTTAGCGCCACTACCCTATAGCAGGGAAACATGGATATGGAAATATGCATCGAGCAGTCATTATAGTCAATTTCTTTATAAAGCCACTCTGAGGACGAAGCACGTCTTCGCGATTATTAACCTGGTTAAACGCAGGTAGATGGTTCCGTAGCTCGCTCCGTGTACATACTGGTATACCTCCGTCGGTGTAGTCGAAAAATTATTGCAAAACTCCCCAAATTGCCAATTTCCCGAAACATGCTCTATATACTCGTAAGTTCCCCCCACACTCACTGGGAAGCCACTCGCATCCACTTTCGCACCCACTCACCACCAAATTGCTAACTTATGCACACGACGTGGCGTGTCCTGTTTTTACCCTGTTCCGATCCTTTCTTCCTATGAACAATATGCAGAAAGCACCCCGTCGCGTCGGGTACCCCCAATACAAAATCGAATAAACTTTTATGAGCCGATGTAAAGGCAGGACGACGACTGTCCTAGGGAACATGGCGCTCCATTGCTTATCACTATACTCACAATCACCCAATCTGACTCAAATCGGCGATCAAATTGGGGACGCGATTGTGCATGGAGTTTCTGGAGACTTTGACTTTTCCATGCAAACCATGAGGAACGTCCTTCGGTATCGTACGTAGGCTCACACCCGTGACGGCGACGCATCCATGCAATTTCCTACTCCCATCGTCGTCATCGATGTCGTTTATCGTACGATAAATCGGTTTATTGAGGCCGACTATTCGAATCGAATTATCTGAACGAGAAGGGCACCGATAGACGACAAAGACGGCGTCCGACAACGACCATAACCAACGTGTATTGACAGTTGTAAATAAATTTCGCAAAGGACCCCCCCATACACACGCTCACACCATACACCATGAAATCGTATTCTTTGTTCATCGTATCGTATCGTCTCTCCCATATCCTTTCAGATGAGTTCCGAAGCAAAGTGGCATGCGAGAATGACAACATGCCGTTGGTGTGCAATCCTTATTCCCGAATAGCGATATACAGTGCCAGTTTTGGTCGTTCCGAACGGGAGAGTGTACAGTGCGGCAACGGGTCGGATCACCCCGCCGAGGACAATACGAGCAGTAGTAGCAGCAATAGCGGCAGCAGCACCAGTACCAACAAACAGAGTAAGTTACTGCTTACGACCATATACGGTAGACAATTAAGGAATTTTCATTTTGGTTGTGAACTTTGGCCAAATTGCAGCCTGTCTGGTGTCTTATGCAACGGAGGCAGTGATGCACAAATGCCATGGACGGAGACGATGCTCAATCACGGCCGATGCCGGTACGTTTGGTCGGCCGTGTAAGGGCGATGCGAAAATGTATCTGAAAGTAGTTTACACCTGCAGTAAGTGGTTTTTGTATCTTGGATATATTGCGCTCGTATTTCTACTTCTGTGTGTGATTTCAGTACCGCGAAAGGTTTTAAAGGATAGATACGAAACTGCACCAGAGACTGATGAACCACAGCAGACCGAACTCGATCTCGATCAGGATGAACTGTACGATGAGGACCAATTTTATAAGGAGTCGGAGGCGATACCACCTGCTCCGAAGTTGCAGGGTGCCATTCCGAATCCGGCGTTTCCGTATGACTTTTCGGGCGACTTGATGCCGAGCAGTACATTGATGCCGCCATTGCTGTCCAGGAATGACAGCAGTCTTGAAGGTGAGTGCCATTTTCTTTTTTTTTTGTTTCTGGTTCATGATTGCAGGATAAGAGCTGTTGTGATGCATATACATATAATTGGAGAACGGAATTGACAAAACACCCTGCATCAGCAAAAAGAGATTCTCGTTCACTCGTAACAGCACGAATAAGTGTCCTCACAATCATTTTCAGATGACAAATATCCTGTCATACCTTACTGATCTTAACTTACCGCCATTTCATTTTACTAACTTTCAAGACTTAAAGTTTCGAGACAAACGCAATCGCCGGAAGGAAAGTCTTCACTCAAAATCTGACCTGAGAAGTCTGGGTAAATCAAGGTTCTTGTCAGATTTGAACTTGGAATACCATCGAATCTATGTTTTAAGTGCCATTCGCACAGTCGGTAGTAGTTAAATCCTTGCAGTCAATTTTATATAATTTGCCATGACATAGCGTGAAGTCGATTGTATGATATCAGTTTCTCCGAAAAACTTCGTTCAGGTTCAGGAAAACATTAACACCAAGGTTCTTAGTAGCATTGGAAGATTCTTTAAGACTACCACAGTTTCGCCAAGCACCTTCTGAGATAGTATAAAACGCTTATAGGCACACAGGCCAGGATATAAACACTCGTAGTATATAAACAAAATAGTTCCTGTGAACTACAACCAACGCGACAAATTCAGTCAAATCTCTCGAATCCTATCTAGGACAACCACCCCAGGAGAGTAGTGAACCAACATCTTCGACACATACCTTCTACGTCCCGTTGTGTCAAACACCATAAGAATACTCTTGACCCTGCGCGAACCCCATAAAAAAGAAAGGATAACAGTATCAAATTACTAATATTGATTTTAGTCCTCGGCCAAATATTTTGGTTTTTTTCTAAAGCGACGAGGAGGGAGTTTTACAGACGGATGGCATGAACGAAGCAAAAATTCCCCATTGTCATGCTCAATCTGACGACCAGATGTTGTGTATCGATTTGGAATTCTTTGTAGTTCTCCAAGATCTGCCTGCTGCAGTGTGGATATGTGGTCTATTGTTGATTTACATTAATAAGAACCTATCAGATTATCCACAAAGGATTTTAGACGTTCACCCAGGACGGAATAGAAGATCTTATATGCAATGTTAAGAAGACTTATGCCCCTATAATTGGCGGAGGTCTCCTTTCTTATGAATTGGGCAAAAGATACTCAGATTCCATTCGTCGGCCATCCTTTCCCTCCACCATATTTTATAGATGAGTCTACGCCCTCGGCTTTATTAGTTTTAAGCTTCGATATTACATGCTTAATTTCATCTATGTGGGGGGACGGGATTCTCTTGCATCTTCGTCCGGTGCGAATGGATCATTCTGCCTGACATCGGTATAAGATCTATCCCCGCCGTTATACAGTCTACAGAAGTGGTCTTTCCATATTCTTAGCATCGACTGTGACTCTACTTCTAGTTGTTCACCTTTATCCTTACAGGCTTCTGCTCTGGCTTTTATCATTGTTCGTTTTACTTTTTCGAAAAACTTGCGAGCGTCATCCATGCGGTAGCATCTCTCCATCTCTTCGATCTCACGCTATTCGTGCTCTCTTTTGTTCTTCTCTAAAAGCGTGTGCTCCTTCCTCCCAGTTGAAGGTATCCTAGGTCATGAGCTAATTCTCGCATATGCCTATTTAGTACATGTTTCCAGAGCTCTTTAGTTGATACTGAAGGGTCTGTATGGTTAGCATAATACTGTTTTTGCCATTTCTTATTTCCGAGATTACTTTGTTCTTCAGGCCTCTATAAGTTACTCCTAACGCTTCGAATCTAAGTTAACACGATCTGCTGACGCGACACAATCCGCTGGCGCGTCTGCCTCATCGTCGTCGTCAACAACTGCAGCCCACGCTGACACAGCTGCTTCTATGAACGAAGTGGAGATAGAGTGTCAGCCATCGTCGACGGGAAATGCGATATCTTGCACGAGTTGCAAGATACAACGCATTGCAGCCCGTACGTTAGTTCTAAGTTAGATTTAAGTTTAGTTTTTAAGGAACTCTCGCATAATAAAGAACAACTCTTCTGAGCTCAGTAGAATTTATTTCATTTCTATATCATTTCCAATGACGATACGTTAAGTTCCAGCCCTTCATTAGCCTTTAGATATAATTTAAATAACAAGTTCTTCCAGCACGGCACTTGTTTACCATAATAATAAATATGCTTGCCTAATATATCTTAAGCTTTTCTAGATAACCATAATCATAGATGGCAAGAGTAAGTCAAACGATGAGTATAGGGTGAGCCAATAATTGGTGTGGATGTTGGCTGTACTCGTAAATTATTATCATTCTCTAAATTCATTATGCTGAATATTTTTAATATTGTAGCTGTCAAGCATACTCTTTGGCCTCATTAAAACAGGTTCTTGGTTGTTCAAACTTATTAGAAAAATGGGCGACCTCTAAAAATTATATTTAAAATTTTAAATTAGAGTAAATTCTTAGGTTTTGAAAAAAAATATTTCGATATCCGACTAAACATTTCATACCTGAATTCCACAAAAAGTTCTCATTTTAGGGCCGATTTTAAATATTGATCTTCATTTACACGCGAATACCACCCTTAACTCTGTCAGATGAACCTGTTTTGTGTCTTCATTCCCATAACATGGTGTAGCTCTTCGATTTGGAGCCATAGAATATCTTGGCGAATATCATTGTGCTTAGTTGAGCAATACAAACGAGATTATCCACTTGTGCCAGGGTTTTGTGCCAATTTGTTGTCATCTTCTTTGGGATCCCAAAGAAAGAACAAATCTACGGCTGATCTTCGCATTGATGGTGCTGTAGCTGATAGCTGAGATCTGTGTACCACCGAAGGTAATGAAGTTATATCCTTCAATGTTAAGTTTCCAGCTGTACGTATAGCGATCGTCTCATCACATACCAGTACATATCATCCGCATATGTAGGCAGCTAAAATAACTTTAAATACCTTAGATCGTGTTAAGGCCCTATGCCTTCTTAAGCATCGAAGATCAGTTCTTTTGGGAACCTACGCGTTACCTACCATATCACCTTCAGCTGATCTGAGTATGTAGACTGCGATCTCAACTGAGCCTAGGTTGGATTATAGACTTTCCGATTATTAACTAGCAGCCAGCAGAAGGTGATTATCAGCCATCTAACACGGTCGGTTAATCCACGTAGTGGGTTTCGGCGTAATGGTAAACAAGTTGTGTTTATGAGGATCGCAAGAGGCGTCATTGCGAAAGTTAAAAAAAAAAAAACAATTAAGCACCGAATAAGTGCTCTTGTTCTTTGTAACAAATGAGATTTTAGGCATACTGGCTTCTGTCTAGTTTTTCCCGCTGCTACCATGGCTCGCACTTCTTCATTGACGGTAATATCTTAACGGTCTAGGTCCCGCTATACTCCTGCATAGGCCTGAAAAAGCCTTTCGCTTTAGAGTAGTCCTTCCTGCAAAAAACTTCAAACTTAGAGAATCAAGCACAATCTCTCTGTAACTACGGAGCCCCAAAAAAATATTAAGACCTAAAGATGAAGAATTTTTTTTTTAAAAAAGGGCCTAGGTGCTGGTCTAGTGACTAACCCGCTTAGTGTCCATATCGCTCTATTAAAAGTCTTTACCCATTTCCCCTCAAAGAAAACAAGTTATTCTACAATTCCCCTAAAGTTTTAATCTTGTAAGGCTTGAAGCAAGACTTACGGAATATATATTTTTAGAGAATTCCTCCATGATCTTCCTAGGGAGCAAGGTGCACCGTAGTTCAGAGGTTGGTCTTCTAGTCTGTTGGCCTCTGATCCCGACCATGTCATCGTAAATTCTTCTCATTAGCAGGGTACTGACAGGATCCCTTGTAATATACTACTAGATTTCCAAATACAGCCGTTCTCGCTCCATATGAGAAAAAATAAATCATACAAAATTCACGAGCTTTCGCTCTGATCCTCCACGAGCTGTAAAACTAGGTTACCGGACCTGTATAGCCTTAATGAAAAAGTCGAAGGTAGATCGCACGACTTTGGTGGCCATTCAACACCGCCTTTTCTCGAAATAAAATCTTTTAAGAAATTTTGTTGCCACAATTCTAATGTGAAGACTTATTGAAAATATGGCACGTTGCGTTATCTTATTGGAACCCCGTGTCGTCCAAGTTCATATCATCTAAAGGTGATAAAAAATCGCTTATCATGGCTCGATAAAGTTGTACGGCTCAATGACGCCGCTTGTTCAATGTCCGCACCAAACATTAAGTTTCTCCGGATGCAGCGGAGATTTTTCTAAAGAGTCTCTGTCTAAATGCATAAATTTTCCTTTGTTCACGAAGCCATTCAACCAAAAATGTGCTTCATGAAGATGATTTTTAGTCAAAATTGATTCCTCATCAACCCTCCAGTTAGAAGCTGGGACTTTAACCTATCCCAAACGTCAATAGCGATGATGACTTCACTGCTTATTCGATAATAACCATATTAGAATACCTTTAGACTATATTAGAAGTTGTAGAATGCGTCCTTGGTATGGCCATAAACATTTCCATTACGACCTTCTATAGAAGCAATCAATTAGCATGCACAGATAGCTTTGATATCTTAAATCAGAAAGACTTAATATATTCAACATTTACACTTACCGAAGTCTGAGTATCCTCTTCTGGCGTCAAGGCCATCCACCATGATTGATGTTATGTTGCCTTACCATACCCCGTACAGGTCGTTAGAGTCTTTCGTAGCCAATAATAAATGCTTGTCGTTAAAGTTACGCTCATTTGAATTGAAAATCAATGTCGGGACACTTAACTCACAGGCACCGACAACAAACTACACAACAAGTCTATCGTCGCACTCACTGATAATGGGTATAGAAGTTTCCTCGTTCATGTTCATGGTTCATGACCTTCTCCTACCCTCCTTCCCTTCGACACATCATTTTTTTTTTCTACTCATAGTTGCGGCTAGGAGTCATCATCATTTCGATAATCATCTTTACATGGCAAAAGAATTCAATTTGAATAACGGCCACAGTCTCACCCACTCTGGCTCTCCCCCTGATTTGCATGTCAAAAATAAAACTTTTCTAAAACTAATTGCACCTCAAACCCTACGGCTAGAGAATGGCTTTTGGTCTGCTCTGTTTGCCTCTTCCACTCATCCATCTTCGTCATCATCACTCTCGCTGTCAGCATCATGGATAAAGAGCGAGAGGGAGGCGGCTTCTTCCCGAATGCAGCACTTGACTTTAGGCTATAATGAAGTCACTACCCCATGGGAGGGCAGCTTAATGATGTCTCGAGACTTTTTCCCATTCTACATGTACACATTTAACATACACTTTTGTCATCGCCATCACCGCCGTCGTCCTTCGTCCTTACACACAGAGACATCGTCACTCACAGAATCTGAATTGGTGTGACCGACAATTGAAATTTTGCATCCAACCTCATTCCGTTCCAGTTGACAGGTCAACAGCTGAAACTGGCTACGAGAATTTACTCATACCCAAGCCCGACGATGAGTATATGAATGGCTATGACGAAGATGAAGATATGTCTCCCAGCACTTGGAAGAATTTCTTCACTCGTCGCCGATGTACATACGATGTGGACGCGGGAGTGGACGTAGAGGATCAATTTCGTCAAGGAACCGCACTGAACTGCTCGGAATCGGAGCGCGTGGAAGTAATTGGATTTCTAGTTAATTGGATACAGACGTATAGTTTTATCAGAAGTGAGTTACACGTTTGTGGCTTGGCTTGCGTTTGCGTTGTTTTTATTTCCTTCTCCCCCCCTAACCCGGCTTATGGATGAGTAACTTGTGATCCCTGAATAGAGCTAGAGGCTTTAATATATCTGAAAAAAAAAAACAACCGCCTGCTGACTAAATTAGAACCCCACCCGAAGTGGCAAAGCAATATCCTTTCGCGAATATTCCACTAGAGGGCAAGGACTCGCGCTACATAGCATGCCACAATCGGAATCCTCTTTTAATTGTTAATTTGTTCAAATTGTAGCGCGAGCTGGAATTAACCCAGCTTAACTACTATAGCTGCGATGGTAATGACGATACGATGTACCATGAAGGAGTGTGGAATCCCTGAGGGTATCTTGTGATGATGTGATGATGCTGATTCCGGAAAGTGCTTGGTTTTGTTCCACTCAGTGGAAGAGGAAAAATCCATGATGGCCAAGTGGAACTACATATCTGTTTAATTTTTTTTTTTATTTCCGACGGAAGAGGTGGATGGTTGTGTTTCAGGTTGATTGCAGATTCACAATTGCTGTACCGTCGGCATAGTTTTATGTGGACGAGTTGCTTGCGGCTACAGACACTTGGCATTCAGCTTGAAATAGCCGTGGTGTAGCCCTCACTTACAACTGGTTCATGACTACCGGGTATACTCGTACAAGTTTGCTTTTTATTTCCCCTGAGTTGGAATTATCATTATTTTGAACTTTTTCGGGTTAAAGAGTCATTGCCACGGTTGGTGCCTTTATTTGTTTGTGAGTTGGTTGTTTTGGAGAATGTGATTACTCTAAGTGGGTAACCACTCCTGGTCAACATGAGATGTTTCAAATGAATTCGCGTGGCCCAGGTGAAGTGTTTTTTTTTTAATGCAAGTATATGAGCTTAACGGTATTTGTAAAAATTCTTTCTAAAAACGGAATTTAGGTAAAGTGCTATCTCTTTTTGAAATGGATTTTTTTTATGGAAGCGCGTTTTTATTCTTTTTCTGGAAGCAGTTGAACCCACTTACCCTGACTTGATCGGATAAATGCGTGTTTTGAGGTCTACTTTTACTCTATTACCAATTACCCTCATTTCTAAATTCACTTGTGTCGAGCAACACAAAATACATGAATGAAGCCTTTAAAAGGTCATTTTTAACCAGCCTTTGTTTCCCTTTAGGTATACTTCAGTTCTCTTCATGTGCATTAAATATTAAGCTGCAACTCTTTCTTTGTCTGTAACGAGCTTCCCATTGTCCTTGCCTATAAATCCTGATCTGTTCGGGTATCATTTCCGTACAGATTTTATCCCTGCGTATAAATGCAAATGCGCATCATGTGGAATGGAGCAGGAACACTACAAGCAAAAGTGAGGAGTCACTTATTGAATATTTATTTAGTAATGAACTCACCCTTGTTAATAGGGGAAACAAACCCACATTCGTAAACAAAGAGAAAAGGTTTCTTGACCTTACAATCACTAGCCCTTTTGTCTGAAATATAATTTGTGACTGGCGCGTCTCCAATGATCTATATCACTATATGATCACCAATATATCAGGAGAAGCTGACCATAGATATCAGCCCATATCAAATTGCCGCCAAGGAAGACACGCTTCTTAACTTCATCAAATAGACCGATGACATTGAAGAAGCACTTATTTCACACTTGCCAACCAGCCTACACCCTACAAAGCTCCACGTATGCACGGTGTCTTTCCTGCTATCCTCGGGAGGAGCCTATACATAATTCTAGCAACACTGATAGATCTCTTTACGTCCTGTTTCAACTTTAAATACTTTCCTCAAATCTGAAGAGAAGCCAACCTTGTCTTCATACCTAAGATTGGAAAACCAAATGAACTACCTCAATCCTATCGCCCTGTCCGTCTAACATCTTTCATACTAAAAACAGTGGAAAAACTGATATAGCTTCCTATTAGAGATATATCAGAAAATCAAAAAAACCTCTGCATCCAAATCAATATGCCTACCGCAAAGAACGATCTACTGAGAATGCGCTGTATCACTTAGTAGCGCAATTTGCGCCTTTCTGAATATTGAAGGGGCATTTGATAATACTTGCTACAACTCAAGCACCACTGCACTGTCCCGGAGAGGTGTAGACCACCCCACTAACCACTAGGTTAGAGCGACGCTTAAGAGTCATATTATATCAGCTACATCCGGAGAGGTATATGTGACAGTATCAGCAGCTAAAGGGTGTCCCCAGGGTGGACTCCTTTCACCACTTCTCTGGTCGCTAGTCGTCGACGACCTACTCTACAGGTTAACCAATCTCGGTTATGAAGTCATCGGATATGCCGATGAACTTGTAGTTATTGTTACAGGTAAAAGCGAAATTTCTGCCTGTGAACGCATGCAACTTGCACTTAAATTTATCTCTGACTCTAATCGATAAACCCAAAGAAGACAACCTTAGTCCCATTTACAAAATGGAGGAAAATACAACCTTGCTCCGTCTTTTAAGAAGTATATAGGTATTGACCTCGATCACAAACTTAACTGGAATTCCAACATCAAAAAAAACTTGCAAAGGCACTGTGGGCCTGTCGACGAACCTACAGTAAAACCTGGGGTTTGAAAGCTAAGGTAATCCACTGGTTATATATCGCGATAGGAAGCCTATCAAGCAGAGCATTATATGTGTGCTGTATGGCGGACCATATGGCGGAGACTCGGATGACGTCTCCGAGGTTGGGATTTCCGTGACTTATAGCTAGTTTCTGAAATGATTTTCTTATCCTCAAACTATTTAGAAAGGGCTCTATAGACCGCGTCTATCCTTGCTGATACTCGGAAGAAGAGATTTGGACGAATGCTTACATTCATCTATATACTTCATGAAAGCCAGCTTCCCCCGTCTAACTGTTCGTAACAGATATTCATTGTCTGTCTTTCTCGGAGGCTTCAGATTTTGAATGTGAGCTTGTTCGTTTCTCTGAAATATTTTATTTATTTGTTTGTACACGTGTCCGTTCAGAGGGAAATGTTCCTTGTCACTCATGATGAATTTGGATCATAAATCGTCCACTTCATCATCCAGATAGATTGCCGACAGAGTCGAATGGTTATAAATGGCACGATGTCGGCGGCAAATTGCTCATTCCAAAAAATCATACATCCGAGAAATTTGTCAAGCAATATAGTCGCTTTTAGACCAGCTGTGTGATATATGGTACAGTGCTGCTGAAAATAAATGTCCCCCGCGTCCATAGCTCCAATTATAGGCACAAAAATGCTGCGAATATCGTTTGGCAAAAAATACGTTGCAAAATGGTTGCGAATAGACCCGTTTCCTGTGATCGTCTCAAAGTGGAACCGCCAGCTGTGACAGTGATATTTCCAGCTGACCTTGCCAGATTAACACTAGTTGGAATCTATACATCACTAGCTGGGCAGACTTTTACATTTTTGGACTAAGTTCACTACAGCTGTGTGTCAAAGCTCTTGAAGATGATCAAAAGCGGTACGAAATTCACGGACGTTTCCGTAATAATTTCAATGGTTCGGAGTTTAAAATAACACCTTTCATTGGATGACCATTTGTGTTTACTATCCTAGCTTAGGCACCCATAAACAGGCTATAAAGGTGACCACATCTAGGCATTCGGCCAAAATTTAAATTTTCACAAGGTATGCTCGCATGGCTATGAACCTTGGCTGCTTAAAAAACGACCCCAGAGATGACTGGCAATAAATATTAAACAGCTTGCGCCATCTCATATGGGTCGATGTAAATTTCGAATAACTTCAACAATTGTCAACCGATGTTGGAAATTCAAAAACTTTTATTCAACTAAGACCTTTACAATTTATTTTGACCAATCCTTGAAAACAATGTCAATTAAATGACCGCCTTTATGGCCGATGCAAAAATGGGCTCGTTTTCGCGCATTCTCCATGATATTTTCGAGCATTTTCTGAGCTGTTTTATTGTCTTCGGGCCGTTAACTTTTCAAGTATCCCCAAAGAAAAAAGTCTGGGGGAGTCAAATCCGGCGATCTCGGAGGCCAGTCAATATCGCCCTTTTTTGACACCAATCTTCCAGGGAACTTCTTACCCAAAAGGTTCATTGTTTTGTCCGCAGTATGGCATGTCGCGCCGTCTTGTTGAAACCAAAAGTGAAATAAGCCTTTTTTACGCATTTCTGAGATCACATAATGGGCCAACATCCACCGATATCGATCGCCATCCTCTGTATCGCCAACTTTGAAGAAATACGGTCCAATGATGGTTTTAGCGCATACACCGGCCCAAACAGTAACTTTTTGATCATATGGCGGCTCTTCGTGAATAGTGTGAGGATTTTCGGTGCCCCAGAAGCGACAATTTTGTTTATTAACTGTGTAAAATGTGGTCATCAAAATTTGCTGCCAGAACTCCGGCTCAGCATTAATCATTGCAACGACATTTTGTGCGTATGCCAAGCGCCGTCGCTCATCTTGTGGCAAAATTCTTTGAGTTATCTGCGCTTTGTATGGAAATAAGTAAAGATCATCCTTTAAAATTCCCCGCAAAGTAGTCCCACTGATGCCTAACTGCTGCGAACGGCGCCGATATGACATCGTTGAGTTAGCACAATCGAGCGTTCATTATAAATTTACATTGAAACTATTTTCGCGCACTCTCTTGGTGTAACGCATTCAGGGTTAAAATTGTACTGAATTGACGTTTCCAAAATGCTATCACATATGAAAATCGGTTGACAATTGTTGAAGTTATTCGAAGTTTACATCGACCCGTAAGAGATGGCGCACTCTGTATATTCAACTTAAAGCAATGACGTCAATACGGGGATCTACAACTTAAAATTTAAGGCATGTTTATGCTTAAAGGAAATAGTTTGCCAGTAGAAGCCTTGTTACTGAACTGGAATGATAGGACTGTCACAGTTTCTGCTTAGGACTTCATCTCCACTGCCTTCTTTGCTCATGCTACGTCTTTCCTACTCAAAGAAATTGTGTGCCATAAACCTTCAACAGACCTAAAGTCAGTCTGTCGCATCATCGGTATCGTGGACGGTACTCACACTTCCTCGAATTCCCTTCTATCGAATCTAATTTTAAAAATTCCTAAAGACACATCAAAAGCATTGTCAAATGGATGTCTTACCCATAAACTTACCATCAACCAAGCTCTTTGCTTGCAATGAACTTTTCAAGCAGATTTCGTTCATTCCATCTGCTCCCAAATGCACTTACCTGCCGTTCACAGGTGCATGATGATAAACCAATCCTCCACTGATCTTTGACTCTTTTTTCTACTCTACAGAGAATCAGGAACAGTTCTACCTATACCTCATCATTTCAGTCGCAGCTGGCGTTCTGCTTTGTCTTACCTTGGTTATCGGACGATTGGCCATGCAGAAACGACGTCACAGTAGGAAAAATAGCAACTCGAGTGGGAGCAATAGTGGCAAAAATTGCGACGGAAAATTCCAACAATCGGCAACGGGAGAAACGCAAATTCCCAATTCCTTTGGCGATGACATCTCGGATATTGATGGTGACATCGATTTGACAAGTGCCCTGCCCGTGCCCAGCTTATCATCGAGGAACGAGGTACGTACCAATACCGAACAAGAAGACTACGTGCCACATCAAGATTCTTACTTAATTTTGTTTTCCATTTCCCTCTTCACATGTCATGGCTGGACCTGCCTATAGACGTACATAGCATACGCGCCCACAGGATATGGAGGTGGTATGCCACCGCCGCCGACATCATCGACGGCAACTACAATGCTGATGCCGCAGACACATCACAGCTCGTTACTGGGCAGCGGCGGACCAACCAGTCATGGACCGACGGGACCAATGGGTAATCGGCAATCCACACCACCACCACCGACCATGTACAGTGGACTTGTGGCTGCACAACCGCCCGTTAGCGGGTCGATGTCAATGGGTATGTATCACACTATCAAACACACACGTAAATAACAAAAAAACAAAAAAACTATGAATTTTGCAAGATCATTTCGAGCGTTTGTAGTCGTGGTTGTATCCTGGTCTGGCACACACCATCCTAATGGACATGCCGGTGCGTGACCACCTTTTCAATTAGCTTACGTCTAATGGCACGACAATTAAATCAATTTCAACCAACGATACTCGTAAACATTGGGGATCCTGCCACCCCGCTATTATCGAAGTCGTCATCTTCCTCCAGAGACTAGCCTATCGATGAAGTGTAAATACTCGTACAGCACTGTTCTACCATTCGATGGATGTGATAAAGACAAATTGGCTTCGATCCCAGCCCGTAAAACCCGAAACTACGAGTCATTCCCAACCGAGTAATGACTATGCGGTCGTGCCTCGTATACGTACACCTTGTAATAGTTCCATCTCCCATCTCGCCTACTCGGACAACGGTCGCAGGAACTCGGATAAAGTGAAAACGACGAAAGCAAACCGTTATTTCTATAGAAATTGCATTTCATTCTATTCGGAGGAAGGGAAAATTAATTTTCATTTTCGCTTTTCCTCTTTCGATTCGAGCACCATTGGAACGGGTCCGGCCAGGCCTACGAGGACTCTTCACCGCCGTGACTGATGAGATTCATGTAACAGCATTGGCAATCAATCAAAAAAAGTTGAAATGAATGGAATTCAGATTCGATTAAGGATTTTTTCGTTGTGTTAGCTGGGATTCCGGCAATTCACGGATCAAGTACTCGAATCCAAAGTTGAGTTCCGAACGTCTTTCTCCGAATAAATGAAATAAATATCGGGATTGGTAATGTTATTGGCAGTTTGGCATATTCCAGTTGATTCCGAGGATGATTCCGGTTAATACCCCCTCGCTCCGCGTGGCCCAATTAGAGCCATTTCCCATCGAATTCCGGTCGAACATGATGTGAAATATTTATAAGAATTGCGGGACCACACAATACACGTGCGTCTTCACTGCAAATGGGATAGAAAAGTTATTTTTCCCCTAATACGAGTAGATCTCAAACCGTTCGTAATTGAGCGATGCCCACCGCAAGTAGCCCTGACCCATATCACGGGCCGAGGCATATCCTCGAGAACGCAGTTGTTAATGGAAATGTACTTAGTAACCCAATTTTGATGCTTTTTTTGTTTTAACATCACAGATGATGATAATGAAGGTGCGATATCCTTGATTTATTTCCAAGTAATCCACGAGAGTCGTGGGAATATCAGAAACTTTTTGCATTAAAAGGCGATCGATATTTTATTTTTTTTTTTGCTGAAAATCAATTAGCAGTTGGAACGGAGTTTGTAAGCAGCTATTTAGCAATTCTTGGGAAGTGAATACATTGGTATCAAGTGAATGATACCACAGACTTGTCCGTGGCCAAAACTGAATTAAGTCTTTTTGCCTACTTGGGCGCTTTTGGTTCTGTGACTGCTTACGTGGGACTTTTCTTTTGAATAATGGCTTTCAATTAGGTACGTCCGAAGTTGGACCGTTCATTAATCTGACGTCTCAAGTGCTAATGGAGTCATTCTTTGATTTTTGTATTTTGTCGTACAATATGGAACACTACCTTATTCAACAACACCCCGAGGTTGGAAAAATTAAACAAAATCTTGCTCTATTCGCCGAAGTCTTTTGGAAATGAGCACAATGCGAGCCGTTTGATTGCTGGAGCAGTCCCCAGATAGCAATAAAGCGGGAATATTGCTGCTTCCGCTGAAATTGATGCTGAAAACCCAAAGTTTACGATTTCCTGTTATTCATAAGGAGTAGACCTTCCTGCGACCACAAGAAAATGCTTGACGTGTAAATTCGAACTGACACAAAAAGCCCCAAATTCACCAAGCTCATTGTACGTTCGCTGATTTGGCTATGGAGCCGTAAGGTAAAGAGGAATTCGCAACAGTATCAAGAGCCTCCTTTTCATCCGATCGATTTTTGGACTCAATTTTTTAACACTCTTCTACCCTCATTGGCCAAAACGTTGGCAATTTCGTCTTCGATATTCTACCTGAGTTCTTCTAACGTTGTTGGTTTAATGGTATAACCTAAAGACAACCTAATAGAAAGAAACGGCGTTGAATCGCATGAACGATTTGATAAAACAATTTCTCGGAATTACCTACATGGCTTCTCAATTCCCCTTAAATACATCAATGGTTTGATCAACTCTTTGGCATATGGCATAATGTTGTTGGAACCACATATCACTTATGTAAAAATCATCAAGTTTTGGCAAAAAATAGGCTTACAACATGACACGACCGCAAATTCCACTGATCGTACAATTATTATCATTTTTATCGACGAAAAAATACGGTCCAATCACACCACCTGCATGAAATCCATATCACACAGTCACTTTATCTGGATTTATTGAAGTCTTTTGCAGCATATGCGGGTTCGATGCTCTCCAGTACTTACAGTACTTAGCCTCACCGCCAGATGGCGCCAGTATCCCAAGAGCAACTTACTATCGTGTAGTACTTTCTAGTAGGCAGCTACTGTCATTTCAGTCGGATCGGACTCGTAGTTTTGTTTTGACCACGTGTGGAAGCGGGAGTGTCCGCGGATTTTAGAAAAATGGGAAAAGAGCAATATCGGTCGGTGATTCGATTCTCGTTTATGGAAGGAAATCGCGCAGCGAAATCAAAGAGCGTTTGGATACTGTGTACGGTGACTCTTCTCCTTCGATGGCGATCATCAAAAATTGGTTTAACGAGTTTCAACGTGGTCGCACGTCGGTTTTTGATGACCCACGTCCAGCTGCCTCGAAAACGGCTGTCATGGAGGATAACGTGACAAAAATCTACGATCTCGTATTGGCAGACCGTTTGAGGGTGCGCGAGATAGCTGAGACAGTAGGTATTTCAAAAGATCGCGTGGGTCATATCCTACATGAAATTTTGGGCATGAGAAAGCTGTCGGCGCGGTGGGTGCCGCGTTTGCTCACTCCGGACAACAAGCGCAACCGTGAGACCACTTCAGAGCAGTGTTTGACGCTGTTTAAGCGCAATCCGAAGGAGTTTTTGCGTCGTTTCATGACGATCGACGAAACATGGATCCACTGGTACACACCAAAGAACAAGGAACAGTCGAAACAGTGGACTTCACCCGGCGAACGTGCTCCGACGGCTTGACGGCGAAGACTGTCCCATCGGCCGGAAAGGTGATGGTCACCGTTTTCTGGGATTCACAGGTGTGATCCACATCGACTACCTAGAGAAGGGCAAAACGGTCACAGGCCTGTACTATGCCAAATTATTGGGCCGATTCGACTCCGAATTGAAGAAAAAACGGCCCCACTTGGCGAAGAAAAAGTGCTCTTCCACCATGATAACGCACCGGCTCACACCTACGCCCTCGCCACGGCCAAATTGGTCGAATTGGGCTACGAACTGCTGCCCCATCCACCGTATTCTCCAGATTTGGTCCCGTGCGACTTCTTTTTGTTTCCAAACTTGGAAAAGTCACTCGCCGGGCAGAAATTTCAGTCGAATGAGGAGGTCATCGCCGCTCCGGAAGCCTACTTCGGAGACCTCGATAAAACGTATTTTTCAGACGAGTTAAAGAAGTTGGAGCATCGCTGGGTCAAATGTATCGAGCTTAAAGGAGACTATATTGAAAAAAAAATCGCCATTTCTCCAAAATTTTTGTTTTTTTTTTATAGGCTAAGTACTTATCGGACCACCCGCGTACACATTCTGTCTATTGACGAAACCATCAACCCAAAAATAAGTTTTATCGTAAAAATGATTTTTCGATGAAGTTCATGATTTTCATCAAGCTTTTGCAGACTCCACTGGGAGAGGTCTTTGCATTTCAAATCTTCAATCTTCAATTTGATCTTCAAAGGGTGTAGGCCAAGACCTTAACTCAAAATTCGCTACAGTGTAAAGTAAGAGATTCCCAAATAGAACACGAATCTTAATAATAAATTTTAGCAATTTCGGAGCATTGGTACATAAGTAATATAGTGGCCCACGGTAAAATGGTGCCTATTACAGAATACAGTCGTCAAATGTCAGAGATACCGCTCAAAACTTCGGAGATATAATTTCTCAAGGTTCGGACATTGACAATGGCTTTGTCTTTCGATTTGGATACGCTATAGAAATCAGTCACTTCTGCATGGCCCTAAATTGGCTTAAAGCTTGCAAGTATCTTGTCCAGAATTGTTGCTCTAACAAGACTGAAATGTTGTCTTCAATAGTTGTTGAATATACTCGGGATTTTCATTGAACTGTATGCTCCCGTTGTGTTGGCGTTGTGTAGAATTGGTTATTGAAAACCTTAATCATCTTAATATTCTAACATTGCACTCATTTTAAAAATACCAATATCACTCAAATGGTTTTTCCGCAATTCCCCAGTATACTAAAGTTTTTTCTTTCGTTCCTTTTGAGGTAAGCCGTGGAGCACTTTTGAAGTTCGATCTAAATTTGTGATGTGTTTGCGTCATTAGAAATGGTCATCGATTATAACTCCAACGTGTTTAATGGATTCAACAACGTCGATGAAATCATTTTGAATTATTGCTCCTTGCTTCGAAACCATACATTAACCGAGACCTTCAGCTATGACGAAGTTCAAACGTGCATCAACTTAGTTTTGGTAGGGCTTACCATGAGTCGGTTGTTGCACCAACTTCAAACCCTGTCAAACTCCTTTTGCATTGATTATATTGGGGTAGCAAGACATTTATATCTTGTTCAAAAATGCGAAGAAGCTCATTTGTATAGCAACGGCCCCAGTTGTAAACCCTGTGGTACCTCATAAGAACTGTTTTTCCTTGCTGCTAGTGTTGAAAAGAATCACATTCATTTTCTTACCTGTCGAATACCTTTCTAGCCACTTTCAAGACCTTTTCTCAGTCTTATTCTAGGAAGTAAATCAACTGGCTTTGCAGGACATAAAGTATTGAAGAACAATATAAGGTGTTAGTGGTTTTGTGCAAACTCTTGGTCACTGAATTACATAGTCCTCCCAGTAATTTCTTCTTGAAAATATAATATCATGCTTTTCTATGAATCTACTTAAATGATACACTACCAGTTTCTCCATGTATTTTCTAACCCAGGTAGTATGACAATAGGTTTATAATAATTTTTGGGTTAAATCCTTACGCTCGTAGACAGATCGTATTATACATACTTTCACTAAGGTGCGCCGCCGCATTCAGCCTTAAATCAATTACTCTTAAGTTGTCAGCACCTTGACTTTCTGATTCATTCAATTCAGCTGGCATGATAAAAACATCCGGATCACTAGCGTCGTCTACATAAATGGTTGACGCAATGTGTTAGCACGTACTCATCTGCAATTTTTAGCACTTATAGTTATTATTTTTTGGTCAATGTTTGCTGAAAAAGTGTTAGCGATAGAACTTTACTTCCATCTAATTCAACAAAATTGATCGCTTTTTGTTTTAAGTTGAGTTTTGAGCTTGCCTTAGCTGAATGTCCTCGTTCAGTTTATTTCTGTGTATTTTGTACTCCTCTTTAGAGGTTCTGTTGCGCGAGTCGTTTTTCAATCTTCTATACAATCCGTCTCTACGTGGGCACATGGTTATGGTTTCGCATGCTATCGCATCCATTCTTTATTTGGACGATTTTTCTTTTGCGTATACATTTTTCGGGATTGTTGATAAATAGCGTTCATTTTTTGCCCGAAAATACTATATCGGCTTTCAACATCATTTTGATTTACGTCGCATAGCAGTCGCCAGTTCGTTTATTGGATTAATGTGTTCACTGAATTATTCCGATACGTTTCCAATTCACTTTATGTTGATATTGACCACATTCTTACTATTATTAACGGCATTTTGAAACTCGGAACTTCAAAATCTCCTTGACAATCCTTCCTTAAACCTCCCTGTCATGAGCGTATTCGTTTCATGTTTCGCTGTTTTGTTCCATTTCTTCTAGTCAATCCTTTAATTATCTTCCCGACTACAACGGTGTTTTTCTGGCGGCCTGTTTTCCTTCGCGGGTTTCGCTTATTATTCTTTTGGCTCTTTGTCCACTGTCCATTCGTTCCACGTCTTATCTGTGTTGTCCATTTTAGTCCTCTCAGCTTTATTAATCGGACAATGCTTGGGGCTGAATAGATGTCTGAGAGTCCTTGATTATGTAGTGTTCCCCATTCGCATGTGTTCCACCATAGTCTCTACTTAGGTTAGGTTAGAGAAGGGGAGTGTGATGATTAAACATCACTTCCACTCGGGGGCCAAGAGGCCCATTGTGATTCTCTTCATCTGTGTGGGTACACATAAAATTAACCTGTCCTATCACGTGGCGGCTGAAACCACCCCGTGCTCTTAATGAATTTTAGAAGATCCCATATATCTGCATTAGCCACGTCCGCAATCTCTGTAAAGAATCTTTGGCCTAGCGACACTAGGCGTCGATTCTGGAGAGCTGGGCAGTAGCAAAGCAGATGTTGGATCGTCTTAGTTTCTTCCTCATCGCCGCAGCTCCGGCAGAGATCGCTGGATCCCGAGTCCCATTTCCGGAGCATTGCTCCAGTGTCCTGTGATCACTCCGACGAGCATACGGATCGAGTTAAATGTCCAGCGTCAGGAGCTTCTTTGTTTTTCCGACATTGAGCTCTGGCCACGATGATCTTGTCGTGTAGCTGTCGTTTCTTGAAAGCCAAGACGAGTTGTCTCTTTGATGATTATGTCGTTTATGATCCGGTATAATGCGCTGATCGGTGGTTGCAATGACGTATCCGCTTCGCTGATGTCCATTTCAGACCCTTGCCTGGCCAATTCATCTGCTCTTTCGTTCCCTGCGATTGAGCTGCGGCCCGGGACCCAGCAGAGTTTAACTTTGTGGTGTCTGATGGACTTCAGTGAGTCGCGACATTTCTTGACAGCCTTTGATCTCGTTATACAGGATTCTATTGACTTCAGTGCAACCTGGCTGTCTACGAAAATAGTGATATCAGATGGTGGGATATCGGCTACCTGTAGGTGTTTGGCTGCTTTCTCTATTGCCAGGATTTCTGCTAGAAAAACGCTGCACAGATCAGGGAGTCTGAATGATTCCTGTTTGTGGAGTGCCTGTGTCCATTTTCGATCCGTCGGGGAAGAGAGTGATCTCGTGGTCGTTGATTACGGCATCTGATAGCCACTCTTCTCTGTCGGGGAAAAGGATAGGTATACTGAGAGGAAAGTCATTTTGGGGGGAAATATAGTCGGTCGTAGCTGCGAGGCTACTAAAACCATGTTTCCTTCCCAGGTCGTCTATTATTCTGAGTATGGCCGCATGTCCATAGTTGGCTTGCTTCCACAGAGAGGACTCCCTTAGTTTGAGAGCGCTCTTTGCAGCGCAGCCTTTTATGAATAGATCCAGGGGGAGCAAGCACCCTGCTTGCGGCGTGCTTCTCATGGCTCCCATTGTACAAACAGCGGCTGACCTTTGTACTTTGTTGAGAATGTTCATATAGCTTTTCGTGCTGCTAGCAGTCCACTAAACTAGGGCCCCATAAGTTAAAATCGGTCTGATGATTGCTGTGTACATCCAGTGAATGATGTACGGTTGCAAGCCCCATCTTTTTCCGAAGGTGTTTTTGCATGCATAAAAAGCGTTCAATCCTGTTCTCATCCTTTCCTCCAGGTTCCTTTTCCAGAAGAGTTTTGAGTCAAGAATGATGCCTAGATATTTGGCTTCCGCTTTGAGTTTGAGTGGAGTGCCCTCTAACTTTGGGGAAGCAAATATCGGAATTTTCCTTTCCCTGGTGAACAAGACCAGCTCGGTTTTCTGGGGGTTTATTCTCAGACCGTTCTGTCTTGCCCGCGAGGAGAGTTCTCTCAGCGCAGATTCCATTAGTTCACTGATAGTTGGTAGAAATTTACCTTTTTATCTAGATAACCAGGTCATCCGCGTACGCTATGATCTTTGTGTCTTTCTCCATAAAGAATTTGAGGATTTTGTTAACTGTAAGAAGCCACAGTAGGGGGGAGAGAACTCCTCCTTGTGGTGTGCCTCTAGTTGTCACTTTCCTTAAACCATAGAGCTGTGTCCAATGTCTGCATTGATAATTCTGTTCTTCAACATATTTTCAATCCAGATTCCAATGGATTTGTCTACTTTTATGTCCTCTAGAGCTGTTATTATGGCCTCTGTGTTTACATTGTTGAAGGCCCCCTCTATGTTGAGGAAGGCTGCCATTGTAAACTCTTTTAGGTTCAGCGAGCCCTCAATTTCACGGACAACACTATGCACAACACTTTCCACTGATCTGCCTTTAAGGTAGGCGTGTTGAGTATTGCATAAGTTGCGTGAGTTGATGAGTCCTCTGATGTATAGGTCAAGGAGTCTCTCCAAAGTCTTTAATAGAAACGACGAGAGACTAATTGGCCTATAGTCCTTTGCGGCAGTATGGGATGGTTTACCTGCCTTAGGTATGAAAATTACTTTTATCTCTTTCCACTGTGTTGGGATGTACCCCGCGCGCAGGCAATTGGAAAAAATGCTTACGAGATGGGGTACAGTGTGGGTCTGTGTTTTTTGAAGCATTGTTGGCAAGATATCGTCCGGCCCCGGAGATTTAAAGGGTTTGAACGAATTTATTGCCCATGATACTTTATCCGTTGTGATAATCTTGTTTATTACTTCTTCAGTTGTGTGAACCGTAGGAACCGTCGTCTCGATGGAGACTGTGGTTTCAGGCGTTTTACAGCCTGGGAAGTGGGTTTCAGTCAGCAGTTCTAGGGATTTCTGACTGGATTCTGTCCAAGAACCATCTGGTTTAAGGATGAATCCCGTGACGCAGGGGTCCTTGAATAGGATATTCCTGAGCCTTGCCGCTTCGTTGAGATCCTCTATTGATTCGCAGAACTCCCGCCAGGATTTAGATTTTGCTGCTCTTGTTTTGCTCTTGTATTCGTTGAAGCTGGATTTGTAATTATTCCAGTCTTCGGTTCTTTTTGAGATCTTTGCTCTATTGAATAGAGTTCTGGTCCTGGTCCTGAGTTGCTTTAGCTCTGTGGTCCACCAGACTGCGCTGGTCTTCCTGCGAGCACGTTGCAAAGGAGAGCATTTGTTGAAAGCCGCTTTCAGAATTCTCACAAGATTTTCGACTGAATTCTCAATGTAAGTTGGATCAGGATTAGTGGTGGCTTGTGGCGGTACTAACCTGTTGGCAACTAGGTTTGAGAAAAGATTCCAGTCTGTCTTCTGAGGGTTTCTGAAAGGTTTCGGTTTTTCTTTATTAACGTTAAGGTTGAAGGTTATCCGGCTGTGGTCCGAAAAGGAACAGTTAGTGGACACTCTCGAATTTTCTACTCGGATGGAGTCAGACTCACTTAGTAAAGTGAGATCAATTTTTTAAGTTTCTGATGATTGCATAAACACGGATTTTGACATTGTGAGACAAGATAGTGCTTTCATCGCCAACAAAAACGCTTTTGGCAGTCAAAACGGTTCCCAGATATTTGAACTCATCTTTCTCTCCAAAGTGTAGTTGTTTCACCAACATTTTCAGAATTTCAAGAATTACAAGGACTTTTAAAACCTATGAATATTTGGTGGACCGTCTCGTTAAATTCCGATTTCTTTTCTAGAAGCTGTCGTATAGCGAACATCTAGTTACTCCCCGAGCGGTTTCTCCTGAAGCTACCCGATTATTTGCTTATTGTATGATGTCAGTCTATTTAAGAGAATATTTTACATCGCCTTATAACAACTTGTTAGCAGGGATATTCCTCCGTAATTGTTCGGTCACCGTTGTTAAATATGGGTATGATGACCGAGTTTTTCGGAAGAATCCCAATGTTGATGGAACCTTTATTGCCTCAAACGTTTCACACAGGATTTCATCTTGCGACCAACACAAGTTCTATCACAACTTAAACATTCATGACCACCTCCAACGCCCAACTGCTATTTTCATTTATTTGAACAACTAATTATAAGCATCTCATGTCTCAGTCACAAATAAATAACAGTCCAAGACAATCCAATTCACTCTAATAGCTTCTTGCTTACCCGGAGGACATAATTATAAAATTGCTCTCAACAGAATAGGATCGCTCCTCCCTCTCGAATCTATTTTCAAGTTGATGTACATAACTTCTAAGTACATCATGCATATATAGATTCCCATCATGCTTAAGTACAAATATTTAGTTGCCTAAAACATCGTTCCATTTTGATTAGATTTATACGATCCGGAATTGATAGTGAAAAGAGCTTTAAAAAAAATTAATAAAAAACTCTCTGCTTTTAGAATTACGTCTTTTCTTTCAGTGCGAACTAACATTATACTTCCTAAAGCTAAAAATAAAGTGTAATGGCGTATTTCATGAAGAGCGATTCAAGAACTCCGTTTATTGTTAGGCAGGAAAAATGAATGGCAGATGTCGGCTGATAAGTGCCCTTTTTTGACGGAGATTTCGCACAAGAGAATGACATGGGATGGGTTTGCCATGTTGTTATATTTTGTGGATTTTGTACATGATTAAATGGGCTGTCATTGAATAACTTAAATTATTCATTTATATGTACATATGGGACGTTTAGTCTTTCCGCTCCGAGATGTACCAAACAAAGTCAAAGATGCCAATAGTAATTTAAAGTAATTCACTTTATTTTATTTAAACTTGTAAAAGTTTCTCCAACAAAAATACAAAAACCACTCATGGGACGACCGCACTCGCTGCACTTCCAAAACCCACAGCCTGCCGTCTTCTCAACCGTCTACCACTCCTTCTTTCCCGTGCTATCGTCCCATCATACCCACATGACCACCGTTCCCTGGAATGACCTCTTTACCATTCAAACCCACCCACAGCAAAGCAACAACACAGAAAATCCAGAATGTGTGCTGTGGAATGCGACGGCAGCGATGACCTGCTTCACTCCTACATACATGTTCTTTACATATATTGTACCATGTTCTGAAAACTTTGCAATAATGTCAGGTATTTCTGATAAATATCTCACGCTAATCGGATGTAACATATGTATGTATCTGAAGCACTTTAAGCCTCGTTACACCATGCAGGCCTATGTTATCGACATTTTCCGTGAGGTGCCTCGGTAGCTAAACTCTGCTCCAGCAGGTGGCAAACAAAAATAAGCAAAGCTAGTGAAACGGTCGGTCAGTGATTTAACCTGAACTATGGTTGATGTCTAGTTGTTTTAAATGTATTAATTTAAAATCAAAACGAGACACTTAATCAACTTTTATTTCCGCCGAACCGGTTTCAACGATTCATACTCGAGCCTAATCAAATTAAATGACACCGGGGTCCTTGTCCATAAATGCAAAAATTTCAAACCTTTAGTACCTTGCGCTAGCACTGATTTCCTCGGTTATTTGGCCCCATGAACTTATGTATATGTATCATATTTAGAGCTATATGGAAAATGTGTTCTTGAGTTGAGTCCCATTGTTGACTGTGGACTTTTTGCTGTTTGATATTTTATACAGGATCGATAATTCGTGGACTGAAGTCGACCTTGTTTTTTTTCAGCTATAATTCGAGTGAAACCATTACGGTACCTCGTTACTGGACACAATTAATGAAATGAGCAAATTATCATAATAATAGTTCAGAGAGTAAGTTCCTGAAATGACCTATAGATGGTGCCACTATTGAGAAGTCCAGTGAGAAGGACTTACCAATCAAACGATATATGTTGTCAGATGTAGTCAAAAAATCGGATGGTACCTTTACTGAGCCTAAAGCGGAAACTCTTAGTTTCAGGAAATCAGACTGTAATTGGCTCTTTGCACACTCTTTCAATGATAGCTGCGACTGAAACGATGAAAACAACTTAGCGTAGCTGGTATATTGCGTCACGCGTGGCAACTACTGAAGCCATTGAATTTGCTGGGGCATTTTTCGATGGCTTCAAGTCGCCAGGTACAGATGGGATATACCCTGTTATGCTGCAAAAAGACAGATGCTTCCTACTCTGAAAAGAATTTTCACTGCTTGCTTGGCACTTGCCTATATACCTATTCCTTGGCGCGCGTGGTCTTTATTCCCAAAATAAGGAAAGAAGATTACTTACTCGCGAAGAGTTTTAGACCAATCAGTCTAACTCCTTCTTGCTGAAAAGCATAAAGAGACTAGTAGAATTGCAAGTGCGCAAAGTTGCCCTTCGAATACATGCAACATGCTTATCAGCGCGGGAAATCCTGGGAGACTGCACTTCAAAACCTAGTTGAAAGAACTCAATGCACACTCGAAAGAAAAGAGTACGTACTGGGCATTTTCGTCGACATAGGGAGCTTTTTATAACGCTACTTTCGGCAGAACGTATAACGCTGCTAGACGACATGGGATAGATGAAGCACTGGTTTTGTTTATCAAACCAATGCTTGTGTACGAGACATTGATCGCCGATTCAGGCCTCGAACAAATGTGTCAAGTCTGGCGTAAACATGGGCTGCGCGCAAGGTGACGTCCTGTCTCCGCTGTTATGATGCATGGTGGTTGACTCTCTGCTCGATGCTCTTAATGCCTCCATGCCCAGATGTTCCCGGATGATGTTCCCGTTCTCTCTGTCGGCTCATGTTTAGCGACTGTCTGTTTCAAAGCACAGGCGGCGCTAAATGTAATCGATGACCGGTGCACGAAAGGGCTGTCGGTTAATCCTCTTAAGACTGATGTCGTTCTCTTCACGAGATGAAGGGAAAACAGTGGCATAACTCAGCATTCCCATTCCTATCCCGATATCCAAAGAAGCTAAGTACCCGGCAGTCATCTCAGATAGCAAGCTTATTTGGTCAAAGCATGTTGAGTCCAAAACCACCAAAGCGCTGTCAGCTTTTTGGCAATGGAAAGGTGCTTTTGGCAAAACATCGACGAAAAAGGTCCTTTGGATCTACACGGCAATGATAAGACCGATAATCCCATATGCATCGTTTGTCTGGTGGAACAGGGTAGCACGCAAACACGTTGTGGCCACTTTCACCAAACTTCAAAGAACTGTCTGCCTCAATTGCACGGGCCCTTTTCCCAGCACACCGGGGAATTCATTGATGATGAATCTTCCACCCCTTGACATATATCAGAGGGTGCGCACTGAAAACCATGTCTTGCTTCAAGAGAACAATGGTTCAACTCGCATTGAAGTGACGGTGTTCTTTCGCGAGGAGTATTCTACGACCCCTGTCTCATGGATATGCCTTCCGACACAATAACACCTTCCATCCAATTGCGCTATTATATTACAATCAGATTTCCATGCGGTCAGGACTGGCTCTGGCCAGATACTGAACCTGGAATGGACTGTCTTCGCATTTTTACAGATGGCTCCAGGACTAGGCGGGGATCCGGCGCTAGACCTTTCTTTGAGCGCGAAAATATACGACTGCACTTCTCGTTAGGAAAATATGCATCTGTCTTTCAATCGGAGATATACGCAATCCTAATGGCCATGCACTATGTTGATATGTTGTGAACCACAAGTGGAAGAGAAAAAGCATATGCGTCTGCAGTGACAGTCAAGCTGCACTCAAATTAGTGCATGAACTCAAGACGTTTTTGAACAAAGTCGGAAGACTAAATTCATTAAGGCTCACATGGGGCTCAGATCACTCCGATGTACTCGCTAGAAGGGGCTCAGAGGAGAGTTTCTCAAGACCTGAACCCACCTCAAACCTATCTGCTTCCATGGTCGAATCCAACATCAACGATTGGGTCTTTAATGCACAGGATGCCTAAGCACGTAAGCCCAGTTGTCTGCAAGTAATCCGCAACATTCTTCTTATGCTTCGGGAAAAAGATTGCAGAAGGCTTGCGGGTGTCATTACGGGCAGTTAAGACATTCCGTTAGGAGCAGTTTCAGCGCAGTAAAAAAACTTCATGGGGTATATGATGACACTGGAAATATGGATACTTTACTGAGATGTGCGTGGTATATTGACTTTGCAACTTGTCATAAGTCGCTCGCAACATTCTTCAATTGCTTTTCTATCCATTGTATGCTATGGATCTGGTACCTTCTACCTATTCGTCGACATTAAAGAATACTCCAAGGACGGAGCTTAGCCTCCAATGAAGAAATTATTGCCGAAACTGAAACCAAAAATTGGGTCAATTCATAAATGACCTTAAAAGACGTGCAGTTTTTCTATGAACAAAAATTGTAGTTTTTCAAGTTGTGAAAAAAATTACGAATTCCTTTTTATACACCTGATATTATACAAATTTCGGCGTCAGTAATGGAATATAATTTCTGCCAAATGTTGGTCTCGGTTGTGCCTATAAATGGTCAAAATTTGATGATTTTTTTCAACACATTTTCGATTTATTTGGGGAATAAGAATTATTGGTGGACTTTGAAAAAATCGCCCCGAAAAAAGAAACATAAGCCCAAATTAGGTCTTCCTTCCAAGAAGGTACAGGTCCAAACAATTTGGCACATAGAGCTATTGTTTAACCAGCTGTGTGTGGCGTCGTCTTGTTCAAAATAGCTTCTAGCTTCAATTTTAGTCCGCAAAAAATTCAGCCGAAATCATTCGGACCAGATTTTTACGTAAAATGTAGTGCATATTGGTTTCTTCAGAGCATATTCTGGATTTCTAGTTACACCACAGCTTAGGCGCCGATAATTTAAGCTGATTGTGCTGGATTACCACAAGTTAGAGCATTTGCTTCACTAACCTGTTTGACACGCTGAAATTTATTGATTAAATTCACTTCAACCGTGTGAGAAGGTGTTTGTCGATGTCCAAAAGCACTACCTTTCCGCGAAATTTTCATTCTCTTTGTAAGGATTTTCACTATATGAAGACATTGTACCGAGTTTGTATTGATATATACTCAATAACTTCCTCGTTTCCCTCGCCAACAATCGTCACATTGATATTTGAATGCTGACAGTTCGACAATGGCGCGAAATTTTCAAATGACACCTCTTCTAGTCAGTCCCCTCCAAATCTTTCGTTGATCCCCTACTGCCACCTTCAGTCAAACTTACTCAGCAATCTATTGACCCCAACTAATCTCGATACGCTCTCTCCAGGTTAAGAGACAAAAAGATCATTAAGAACATTCGACTCTTCTTGGCTTATCTTCATGACAAATCAGACTCGGTTTACTATCAAGGTAAAACAAATACCAGCGTAATGGTCTCAATACAACAGGAAGGTTTCCCCACCGATTTCACTACCCTCAAGAACCTTTTCATTAAATACCACGAGTTTTTCAATATCTCACCCACATACATTGAGACAATATATACACTCAAAACGCATATCGCGTAGCAAAGCTTCAGCGTAGCAAAGCTAACCATGATAGGTTTTTTCGTCCCCTTCCTGTCACTCTAACGCTCCCCGAAAACCTTCCTCTTACCTTTTATTATCAGAATGTAAGAGGTCTGCGCTCTAAAACTCAGGCAGTCCTGCAGCAATCACATGCCTTACCTTTCGAAATCTTTGCCTTAACCGCACTTAAGCCCTAATATAAACAACCTTGAACTATTCCCATCCAACTTTAACGTTTATCGCGACGATGATGTTAACCGACCTACTGATGGTTGTCCATGCCGCGGTGTTCTTCTAGCCGTCCGAAACTCAATTGACTCCTCCCCCATAGCAACCTCATCTTCGCCATGTCTCGACTTTGTTTCTATTAAGATTGTACTACCCCGGCAATTGCTCTACGTCATCTGCTTTTACATTTTGCCATCACAAACTATTGAAACATATAACTTGGCCATTGATACAATCGATAATTTAATTGATTTACGAGATCCCCAAGACGAGATCCTAGTTTTCGGTGACTTCAACCTTGCTCACCTTAAATGGATCGCTTCAGACGACCAATCGTTTTACATTGCCTCTAATTTCACTGCAGCCAAAGAATGCCTCCTCTCTAATCGCCTAGTTGATCCCAGCCTTAACCAAGTCAGCGGCATTTTGAATTACATGGGCAGACAACTCGACCTCATTTTCACAAGTAACCCCTTCAACTCCTTAGTTTCAGCTTCTCCGCTGTCCTTATCAACCGTTGACAACTACCACCCTCCCCTTCTTCTCTCGTTCTTTCACAACTCCCCTATACAGAACTCTCCCCCCACTGTTCGAATCTCTCACGATTTTCACAAAGCCAACTTCCGTCAAATTAATGAATATCTCAATAGTGCTCCATTTAATTTCAACAACCTTACCGTAATTGATGCCATATTTACAAAGGAATATTTAATTCATTCTCCCTTTGCGCACCCTTTTCTCGACATAAAACCTCCTCCACCTTCCCACCATGGTATAATCGCAGGCTCCGTTCTTTGAGAAACAAACGGAACAAGCTCTGGACAACTTTCCTTCGCACTCAATCCCCAAATGACTTCTCTATCTATTTCGGTACTTACCTGCATTTTGTAGAGCTTTATAAATCTCTCTATCAACACTCCTTAGTCGAGATGCAAACCAACCATATAAATAATCCCAATAATTGAATTGTCCTTTCAATTCGTTAATTACAAAAGAAAATCTGAATCCAGGCCCCGACGGCCTCCCAGATATATTTTTAAAAAAATGTTCCTACTCCCTTTCTCTACCTCTCTCAAAAATCTTCAGCCTATTCCTTTCTCAAGGTGAATTTGCCCGGATACGGAAAACCTCTTTTATAACACCTATACATAAAAAGGGTCCGAAGAATGACATTAAAAACTACCGTCCCATTGCTAAACTGTCTCATATACCCAAAATCTTCGAAAGTATTTTTAATAATTTGATAATTTAAGTTTTCAATGCAAGTCTTTAATCTTCCCCCGACAGCATGGCATCCTTAAAGGTAGGTCTACAACCACAAACCTTATTGAATTCGTTTCCTTCACCCTTTCAGCCTTAGCAAATGGCAAGGAAGTCGATGTTATCTCAACTGACTTCAGTAAGGCCTTCGATAAAATTTCACACAGATTAATACTCTTCAAACTGTCTTCTCTTGGCTTTGAACCCATCTTATTAAAGTGGATTTCCTCTTACCTGGGAAATCGCAACTACAGCGTTCGCTTTAGATCTGCCCTCTCTAACCCCTTCCTTGCTTACTCCGGTGTCCCCCAAGGCAGTCATTTACGCACGCTTCTTTTTATCCTTACCATTAACGATATTCAAATGGTTATCAAACATTCCCACATCTCTCTTTATGCCGACGATGCTAAATTCTTTAGGATCATTTCCTCAGAACATGACTCTTCCCTTATCCAATCGGACCTCAACTGCTTTTCCATCTGGTGCTCCAAGAACTGCTTCGACCTTAACATTTCCAAGTGTCAATCTGTTACTTTCTTCCGCAAACGTAATAAACTTCCTCCCCGCCTCTACTTTCTTCCTCAACCCTTTCTACCGTTCAGCTGATCCGTGATCTTGGTGTATTATGCGACCAGGAACTCAATTTCCTTGCACATATCAGTGATATAATGCTTCGTGAATCGTTGGTCTAAAGAGTTTTCCAATCCCTACGTCACTCGGTCTCTCTACATAACCTTTGTTCGCCCTATTCTCGAATACGCGTCTCAAGAGTGGTCTCCTTACTATCATTCACACATTTCCAGAATCGAGAGTATCCAACGTCGCTTTCTCCGTTTTGGTCTTCGCGGCTTACCCTGGGACAATTTTCTGATCCTACCTCCATATCAAGACCGCCTAAAACTTATTAATTTGAACTCGCGATGTCCGTCGTTTGGTGGGCGTGTCACTTTTTGGCTAGCCCTCATAGGTTATATTAGCCGTAAAGTTCGGTAGAAAATTCAAAGATATAAGCAAAAGACATTTCAGTTTTATAAGGATGTTCAAAGCTACGACCTTACCCTGATTACCCATTTCCATTGCTCATCTATTCAATATTTATATTTTTATTTCAAGGAGTTAAAGTGACCCACTTTTGATGCTCACTGCAAAAAGCCTAAACCTTTATCCTATTAACCAACTCTTCTCTCATGCTGACTCAAATACCAACATACCATGGTAAGTCTAAGCGATAAGCTTCACATTGTGCACGTCGTGTCGTCGTCGCTTGCTGCGACTTGGCTTGCAAATTGATGTCCAGCTAACTGCTAACTAACTCATCGTCAATACTCCGTTCTGTTTGTTCCTAATAAATGCGCTGTCAAAGGCACATTTGTGTTGTACGCTCTGCTCAATTCAATGTTCTTTGCTGTCTAACTTGTCATGTTACCAAGAAGACTAATTGATTTCCTGCTTTTTTTCTAGGAGGACCACACATGCTGCCTTCGGCCATCAGTTCAGTCTCACATCACACATCGGCGGCGCCGACCTACATTCCCGGCTCGATGCTCATGTCCGGACCGCATCCTCATGCCACTCTGCGACGCACATTGATTCCCACTAGCATGGGAATGATAAGTAATCCATCACCACCGCCGGGTATGGGTGGTGGTAGTATCTATTACGATAGTACAATGCCACGTAATTTAAATCGTGGTATGTCTGCCGATAACAACCAATATTTTTACGGATGACACTCACTTAATCGAAAAGCCTCATTACCGATTGCAATTGCAGTGCGCCCACCTGCTGGCATTAGTCTATTACCAATGCCACCACCAGGTACACTTGGTAGTTGTAGTGGCGGTAGTAGAGCAGGAACACCAACCGGTCAGACCGGTAATCAGCTGCCAGATATACCAGCGATCACTGTGACCTCATCATCATCGTCATCCAGTTCACCATCACCTTTAGCCTTAGTTAATCAACAGCATGCTTTGAAGATTTCCCGAAGTCAGGCGCAGGATCAATCGATATCATCATCATCTAGTCAGCAGCAGCAGCAACAACAACAACAGCAGCATCAACAACAACATCAACATCAACAAAGCCAGACGCCATCGTCGGTAAATAATGCAGTGCAAATGTGTGCGTCAGGAAGGACTTACTGTTTCTAGAACAGGATTTTATACATTGATTCAAAATTATCGATAGTTGGTAGCCCATTACAGGTGTTGTCATCCTCCTCTGCCGATGACGACCTTGTCTTTCTGTAAATAGCAACAAAACATAAAATAAACCGAAAATACCCCTGAGTGATAGTGAACCAATTTTCCAATCGGTAATTTCTTCTGTTTTTTTTTTGTAATCATCGTGCGAGTGTGTGAGAGTGAGAAAAATGTAATTTCAACTGCCTTATCAAGGACTAACAAAAATAAATTAAAAATAAAAAACCAAACCACATACTAGAGTGAATGGACTTTTGTCGGGCGCCAGGACGAAATGGGCTACGAAAACCAATTTGCACTCGATATTAAAAGGAGTAAAAGTTGTTTTTTTTTTACTTTTTTTCGTTTGATTTTTCTCTTAGCATAATTTTAGATTTAAAGGCTAATGTTATTGATAGGCTAAGACTTTCTATATTAAACCTTAGACTTTTTAAAAATTATAAATTCTGCTCACAACGCGGCGGAAGGCGGGGAAACCAGCCAAAAATTATCCTTTTTCTATCAAACCTGCAATGCAAACTTATAATGTGATGCAGTATGGCGCTGTGGTGGTCTTTTACAACCAAGTTGGAACGAGGTACATATGATATCGAAACGGGGCTCATCGTCAATTGACTGATTGACCTGACTAGACTGCAATCCTGCCAATCTGGCATGCTTTCTATGTCTGAAACCTATCCACAAATCTTAGGTTCTTACAACTACTTTATTTGCTATGGGTATCTCGCCCTACTTCATGTCCATATTTCGACCGAGCTATGTACGTATCTCTTTCAATGATTTCAAAATCCTTTTTCCAAAATCTCATATCCAAATAAGATACGATTCCACACAGAAGACATCCACGCATAGTTCTTATTACACTTTTATTTACATTCAAGATGAAGACAAACCCTACCCAGGCAGGTGTGAAATGCGATGCATAGGAAGACCAACGTCCCTCTTTTTAGACAAACGAGATTCTCTGAACGTGACTAGGATTGATAAACTTTACTTTTCCAAGGAATAAATGAACTCATCCTTCCTATAGGGGCGAGACTGCAATTTTGACTCAAAAGATTTATAGTTCTATATTAAATATTGAATTAAGAGTTACAAAGTATGTGGTTGGTACGGGTAAAGATCGTGCTTTAGGTCAGGTCCTTCGAATGGGGGATTACTGAATTTTGTGTGCAGGACTTTGGGGATATATTGTTGGTTGTGGTATTATACAAGTCGATGACTTGTGTCAAACAACTGAATTGAAATATGTTTCATCCATTTTAAGCGTTCATTTATTCAAGGCTATGTCGTTTATTCATGAACATACCCAGATGTCCGGTTATTGGAAAAGCTTTTGCATTTTGATTATTTATGCACTTTTGAGGCGAATGACTTGTGACCACCTTCTCTTGTTTTCTATTCCTCCTCTAAAACTGATATAGGCACTTAAGTAGGATATCAAGTCGTCGGAATTTTTTATTGAATATTACTTTTGGAAAAGTCAAAAATTGTCATAAAGGTTGCTACTAAGGATTTTTTTAAGAAGGTTGAAAGAAATGGTTGATATGAAACTCAAATGTTTTATTTTAGGAAATACGAGTTTGGATGTCCTCCATATCTATGAAAAAGTTACTTCCAAGAACTACGTTTGCTTCTGACGAAGTGGTATACTGTAATTAAAAGATATAGATAGCTTGTGCGTCACGACCACTCCGAGTCTTAAGAGTTAACAATTCGATCAATTTTTCGTTGCTTTAAGAGCTTTTAGATTATTTCGTCTCCGAGAAAGCCACAGAAAAATTATTTTTTTCTATTTACCGCCAGACCACTGCGAGAAGGTGAACAATTGTCTTGAACAAAGATGTGATAGAAAATCCATCGAATTTGAACTAGCTATCTTCAAACTATCATAAGTCTTGCCCGATTTTTAACTGTCCCTTTAACGTTAAATAACTTGCACCAAATACAAGAATTTTGTTGTCAATGCGATTGCCTTCATTGGACAACCCGCTGCTCATCTCTCAGGCAACTTTTTTTTGACAAAAAAAAGCACCCCAATCACCAATCCTCTTGGTCATCATTCCGAGATCTAGTTCTTTTTCTATCAAGGAAGTTTCCAAGATTGCGGAACAAGTGGAAATCTGAAGCTGCAAAATCTGTAGAAGAAGAGGGATACAGCATTTTTGCCCAACCGAACTCCTATCACTGTATGCAGATGATATTAGCTTTTTTTTTATGGCTGCGCCAAAGCATGTGCAATCTTCGGAAGATACCTGTAGCCCGGGCTACTGGTATGTACGATTCGAAAATCCGTATACTCGATAGCAGGACCAAATCCTGCGCACTTAACCGCTCTCCCCGCGGGACCAAATCCTGCACGCTCGTTATGGGGGAGCAGATCTCCAGCCAGTAGTCCAGTGAACTTATCATGTGGCTTAGTAGAAGCTCCGGGATCGGCAGGTCTATTCTTGTCTCTGCGAAGCGTCTACAATGCGTGCTCTGCGTCTTGCTCTTCCTCTGGACAGAAGGGCGAGCTGTCGGGTCCAAACCTGTGAAGATATTTTCAATAGCTGCCGTGCCTGACAGGAATTGCGTAAGGTGGTAATTGCACCGTGTACTCTTTTTCCCCAAGCCTCGATCGTGTGGATAAATTTGTGGGCCCATCTCCCTTTTGCCATATTACTCCACCTGGCTTGCCACAGTGTCACAGATGTTGCACTTTCTTCTACTTTTATCCTCCGGATAACGCTAATCTCTTAACGGCCGGTGGTTCGCCTAAGATAAACCCTGTGTATCTCGTCGCCGAGGATATCGATACGGACCTTACCCGCTATAACACAGGCTGCTTCATCGTAGATTGTCTGAAAAATGCATACTGTTGTTATCGCGCAAAGCCTGTATGCAGACGAGACCGTTTTTATCTCCTTCTTTGTAAAAGCTCCCGCCCAGACGGGCGCAGCGTACAGGAGCATTGGGCTCACCACTCTTTAAACAGAATCCTCCTCGCGTATCTCGGTCCACCGATGTCAGGCAGCATTCTAGAAAGCGCTGCCTGTATTTGTGACGCCTTTTTACTGCAATATTCATGAGTGACATGGGTCTTAAAGTTTAGTCGGTTGTCGAGCATTACACCCAAGTATAATACTTTAATGCCTCTTCAGACCTGATTAGTTGGCTACCAACCCGAAAGTTTGCGTATTCCAAAGTCTTTCGGTTGGGTATTAAGACAGCCTCCGTCTTCTGGTTAGCTAGTTCAAGGTCTAGTTTTTGATTCTGGCGGTCACTTCATTCATGGTGGACTTTACCTCGTGGATGTGTTTCACTAAAGCAACTACGGCGATCAGGAAAAACCATAATCATGACTCCTTCTGGCAGCGTCAATCGCAAAATTCCGTCATACATTATGTTCCACAGAAGAGGTCCAAGGTGTGATCCCTGCGTGACTCCCGAAACATTGTAGTATTTAAAGCCATCGTCATTCTGGTAATTCATCTTCCTGTTAGTGGAGTAGTTAAGAATTATCTTCATAAGGTAATGACAACCAGAATGGATGTACCACATTCTGGTCAGAGACCTCTTAATGCAGGACCAGTTTGCGGAATTGAAGGCATTTTTTTAACTTCTAGCTTTATATTCCTCGCTGACCCGCCATTTTCTTTTATGCAGGAACGAGTTACTTATAAATGTGATGTCTATTATGGACCCTTTGCTTGCTTTACGAAATGTGCTTTTTTTGCACATTTGCTCGCCCGGCATAACTCAAGTGATGTAAATGCTTTGTGGAGAGCTCGCCTCCGTTGTATCCGCAGTCCAGTTTATAGCCCATGCGTTGAAATCACCATCAATATCCACTGGGTGCTTCTCACGTGCGTCAGCTAAAATGTCGTCCAGTAGCTTCAGGTAGATAGATGGTCCGACCTGTATGAGGGCAAGCGTTATCTTGATTCGATAGAACTTCACTTCGATTAACCAGACATGGACGTTTCTGCTTTAGTACCGAATTTAATTTGCATAGCTATTGACAGTAGACTTTTAAGGTGATAATCTGCTTATGAGGCAACTGCTCAAAATAGCTTATTTTCTCAGCATCCCTCCACATGAGTAACACCTTGAGTGGGTGAAGTCAATTTATGGGATGCTGTGCTGGTTGGTCTTTTGAAAAAAAAAAACCCATTTCTCTTGACGCGATAGAAGTGCAGTGCAAGCTTCGACTCTCTGCTGAAGATTATATGTGCGATAGGTGGTGTGGTACCCATTATTCTAGCTTTATGACTTTTATAATTTTTGTTGGGTGTCGAGCTAGCTTGAAGGAACTTCGATTTTTTTCGCGATGCACTTCAGGAGCTCATCGTCTAGTTCTTCTGGTCTACGCGAACGAAGTTCATGCTTTAGATTTCTCTAGTGGCTTCCAATATATCCAAATTTCAAAACCGATTTCAGTATTCAATTGATTTTTGACATTTTATGGCAACTGGAAAATAACCCCGCAGATAAATCCGCAACACTTTGGCTAGCGATGCATTGATGTTATATCAACATCGCATCAACATAACATATATTGATTCATAAGTTGCAACATTTTTGAAAAATCGATCTTTAAAGGTACCGCATGATCAACAGCGTCAGACTGTAGCTCTGCGCTAGCCAAGCAACATCGCCAAAACACGATCATTAATCAAAACGCATAAAAGATCGTCTCCTACAATGTTTGTGTGGCAAGTAGACCTATCTTGCTGGAATGATAACTCGCCCAAGTCTAATTTGAAAATTTGACCGATTTTTCGAATTAAAAATGTTGACACATCACACGTTCACACGTTGATATGGTCGTGAACTTTTTATATTTCGAGAACTGTGCACCTGATAAGATCTGCAACAGACTGAAGTTGGCGGTTTGCTAAGAACTGATTGACTGACTGTATTAAGAACATTTGTCGCTAGTCTTTAAAGGCAACGATTGGGAGGTTGGTAGTTTGGGTAGACCAATTGAACCCAAGAACGTATTTTTAGGTTTTTAAACAGCTCTTCATTGAGCATAACGCTATTGCCATCTCCAAATATTTTTTGCTGTTGCTCATGTTTTGCTTGTTACCAAAACAACCGAGATGAAAATGCGATTTTTCTGAGAAGAAGATTTTTTCTAGTTAACTTGGTGCCAATTTCCGGCTGATCAACAGACGAACAATTCAACGAAATTTCTTCAAAAACTTGGAAGTAGTGCATAATTTTAACAGAAATTTATTTTCGAAGTTCTTACTCTTACTTCGAAACAAGATTTTACTTTCAAATCATTTCGTACCGCGAAATTAGTACTTTATCAAATAGCTTGAGCAAATCAACCTGCCAAAGTCCAAATTATGAGAAATTAAAAAGAAAATCGGGCCAAATGGGCTCATTCAGCTTTTCAATCCCGAAAGATCTTTCGCCCTCAGCTGCCAGCGTCGTTTTTGAAATTGGTTCAGTCTCTTTATACTTATGTGAGCATTTTCAACTTCAGATGTTGTCCCTAGAGGTCAAGGTCAATGGAGAGCATTAGCTCTACATGAGCCGGCTATTTTAGTAGCCTCCATAAGTACGAAGTTAAATCATTCAATCCCTCACGTATCGTGCAGTACTATATAAGATCAATGGCCCTATAATATATAGAAGGACTAGTATACTGAGACTCTTACCTTTGTTATGCGGTAAAAATTCAATTCTCTTATAAGTCTGACGAAAACTGACGTTGCAACTCGGAACTGCGAAGCATACATTTACAAAATCCGTGAATCAGACTATGCCTGTTAATATAAACGTAATTTAAACATCTACCCTAAAAAGTTTCATTGACAACTCGGTGACTCTTTCCAATCAAGCAGTTGGTGTGTTTATCGTGTTGGCCAATGAGTTTTGTACGATTTTAAGACTGATGTTGAGAAAGATTTAAGACCGTAAATCGTCTTCTTTAATTTAATTTTCGGCATGAAAACCTTGACTGGATTGTTACGGATCTTAATGGGGCAGCAAGCGGCTGTTATCGCAATCAATCGGTGAGGGTGGAAATCTCAATCTATCTTTCCGTCCAAAGAGCTTATATTCAGACTGTATTTTTTACCAAAGATCCAACCAAAAATGTTTGTGCCAACTTATCCTCATCGACATCCGAAATTTTCTCATCTCGTTGACCTGGAGTAAGACAAGAAGATAAGATTCAAGTTTGCTGACTATGAAGCAATCGCGTTGCAGGCTTGAGTTCCTATTCTAGGTGAGTGCTGTTGTTTGTCACTAGGCCTTAACCCTTTCTTGTTACGTAACTGTACCTGGCATTGACAGTAACGAATATGCGAGCACACAAGTTAGCTCAATTTTGAAATCCAAATGCGTCGTTGACCACGTTCTGCTAAAGTCCATTTGCTGTACATCTTTTTCTAATTCGGGGCCGTTTCTTGGTAGATGCTCCAACCACTTTAATTTTAGACTCTATGCCTGGAAAACAGATATACCTTGGAGCCTCATGTACATACATAATTACTTCAGCACTTCAATTTGGTATGACGGCTCGCTCAAGATACTCTTTTAAATCTAGCTTTTACAATTACCCATTTTTTTAAGCAATTCATCTCTTAATGTGGACTTTGCCAAATATCGCTGCATTAAGTAGACCCACCACATTAAAGTGGCTGCGTCTGGGTTAAGCGGAAGATATAGGCGGGTTTAGTTGTAGGACTTCGCGAGCTTTTCGTCTCGAATAACTCGACAAAAAATAATTTAGACTCTGAGCTATTTTTACTCAATGCATAATTGCATAGTAAGCATTTGAAACGACTTGCAAAAACTAAACTGGCGGTTTAAATTAGAGCGATTATCGACAATATAAACAGTACGTTCTACGTATATTCTGCTGCTCTACACAATCCAAGGGGATTTAAAACCCTGACGTAACCATATGGCAAACCCGGTGCTAATAGCTTGACATAAGATGACGAAAGGTTGAAGCAATTGGCAGAAAAGTACTTTTTGTGATAAGGGTTGACACTGTTATTGTTAGAAATCAGAACAATTCCTTCTTATGTTCCAACACATGTGTTCAGTTTCGATATTTCAAAAATAGATAAGCAGTTTACGAAACATTTTTCAAAATATTTTGCCTTATGCTTCGTCTTATTCTCTGAGACTTCTTTAGTCAGCGTACGTAGATCTGTTCAAAAAGTTGCAGGAACTGTGTATTTTCGTCATATGGACTCAAATGTTTCATGATTGTTTTAGAAAATATGTCTGACACTTATAGTTGAAATATTTTCTACTCAGAGGCTTTGGAAATTCGTCCATTTTCTATGATATGACTACTTGTTAGGGAAGTTTCTCATTCAAATGAGCTAGTAGCGCCGCTTGCAATCGTCCCCAGGGCTTTTCGCTGTAGAGCGTCGAAAAGAATTGCTTTTACCTCTAGCTCTGAATGCATTCAAATTAGAAGTCGCGTCATGTTAAAGTTTTCTCATATAAACGAATACTTTCGGCGGACAATGTATGATACAAATATTTAAGCCCTTCCTTAGCAAAACGGTATGCAAAAACCCTTTTAATCAGTCGTTTAAAAGTCCTTACCTACATTTTTCTGTGCCCGAAACGATAATGTTGCCACGGGCAACATGATCCCTGATATTTTGAAACTCATCCGGAGCACCACTTATTCTAAAAGTCAAACTGTTGTGAAATGTTAAGCTCAATGAAGTTTATGGAACAGAGCTCAGATGAGAGGGGCTTAATATCTACATGAAGTGTGTCCAGTGAAAAATGTTCACGTTTGGAATGAAATAAATAAAAAACTCTTTTTAGGGAAAATGTACAGCCATGTTGCGGATTTTATTGTTTAAAAACAATATCTTCTAAATGACGGCCGTTTTTCTACAAGCACTCTTGCAGCCCAACCCTCACATTTGCAATAACGCGTAAAGCAATAACTACTTCAATGGCGGTAGTTTCGCAGCAAATATTCTTTTGCAAGGCCTGAATTGTTAGAGGATTGTTATTGTAAAAGTCGTCTGGTGTGAGTTCCGGAGAGCGAGGTGTCTATTCTTGCTCATCAATTTGGTCGGGAACAGCCCTCAGCTTCTCCTTCGAGATCCTTGCCGTGTATGGTATAGCACCGTCTTGCTGAAATAGCGTTCTGTTGTTGTGCCCGGGGAACAGTTGCAGTTGCGGCAACAAAAACTTGTCCATCATTCGGCAATCCACTTCAGCAGTGACTGTAATGTCTCTTGTTGGTAAAAAAAAAATAAGGGCCACTCAAGGCATCAGGAAGAAATGGCACACCATACTGTCGTTTTGGGGTAATGTAAACGCTTTTGATGGCGTTCCTTAGGGTTATATGAGTACCAGTAAGTTCCATTTATTTACAAGGCCTTCGATAAGAACACGTGCTTCATCACTAAACCATATGTTGCCAAGCGTCCGTGCTGTTCGAAACTGTTTGAGCATTATTCTTGCGAATGTTTCTCGTAAAGGATAGTCGGTTTCCTTTAGATCTTACACGATTTGGATTATGTATGTGTGGAACATTAATTTTTGTTTTTCAAAATAACGTGAACAGTTGATTCATTCCCGTAGAGGCCGCAATCTCTCTTATGAATTGACGTGGATTTCGCATATTTTCGTGACGAATTTGAGCGGCATGTTCCGGCGTCGCTGCTGATGTTGATGGTCCCGGAGGATTTCTGTTCGCCATTGTCCCTTCTTGTCTAAATCTTTGCACCCACGACCATCAGTCAGTCTGCATAAATTGAAGTGAATACAAAAATTGCGACCCGCACGAGCAACGATTCACTCGTTTTCAAATATTGCTCAACGGCGATGTGGTTCCGACCAATGACTCATCGCGATTAATAAATCTGCAAAAAAAGGCGCATCGAAGGATGCCTCCCCCACTTACCTCACCATGCAGGTTATCGAACATTTAAAATTTAAAGTTGAACATTTCCCGCTGGACACCGGATATCCTCATATGCTTTTGCATACCAAACGATTTTAATTTTATTGGTCACTGCATAGGTTATTGGACGATCGAAAGGACATTTTACCCAAAAACATTAAGGTAGAAAGGCTAATATTTTTAATAAAGAACTCAGCGTAAAATGGACCCCACCGGGCTATCAGCAAATTCATTTTAATTTAAGAAAATGTTCCGCCAGGGATATATTAAAAAAAAAAATTCTAGACGCAGATTTCCTTACCTGACTGGTCCTACAAAGTTTCTCCTCTTCCGCTGCTCAAATGCAGTCACACAAATAAATTGTTTATATGGAAAAAAATCTAGTTAAAAGCAGTTATATTAAAATGAAATTTTAAATATAAATATAAAACAAAAAGAAAATTAAAAAAAATGTATATTTAAAAGAGAGTAAAAAAAAATTCACACAACTGTATAAAGTATCTCTAGAGAATTTAATATATTTATGAAAAAATAAAAATTTAAAACTATTATTATCAATTATTGAAATTAAGAAAATAAATAAAACAAAAATATTTATATTCAAAAACAAATTTGAGAGAAAAAAAACAATTTTATTATAATTTTAGTTAAATATAAATCCAAAGGATGTTTGTATATTACCGAGACCGAATGGATACACAAAAGAACTGTATAAATTAAAGTTGAATGAAGTAAATGATTTGAAATATCCTTTTGTTGCCTTTTTTTGCTGTTGTCCGACGCTGGGTGAAGGATTTTATTTTATTTCAATAGCAAATCAAGAAGTTGTCTTTTTCCTTTTTTTGTTTTTTGTCAGTTCAAGGATACGCAATAAAATTTTTTTGAAAATATATCATGAGCGAACGTTTTTATTTGTCTCCAATGACCGTTTAATATTTGTGTGATGGCGTATCCTGAATGCCAGAGGACTTATGATTCCCTTTACGTTGTGTACTTTTCGAAGATTGATGATGAAAGGGGTTTAAAAACGTACGTTTGCGTTTCGCCCTCGAAGGGGCTTAGCTAGTCTTCGGTCTACGGTTTCGGCATGATTGGAATATTATAAGTCCTAAACGGTTAAATGGCGTTTTTATGATAAGACTGGGAGCAAGGAACCGGGTAAGTGTACGTGGGTTCTAGGCGAACATAAATTGTGAGAGGTGGAATCAAACATGGCATGTGTGGAATATTTTAAGGAGAATCCCAGAAGAATGCCGGAGAAGTGGCAAGGAGTGGAATTCGAGTTGAAAGATTTATCATGGGTTAAGTAGGGGATAATTGATAGACGAGCGCCAGGTGGGGGCTAGGTATTGAGGACTTGATAGGATGCCTTTAAATGGATGAATGTCATTGAAACGACATACATAGGTAGAACGAATATAATTTTTCAGACAAAGCAAAAATTACCTACTAGTCCCCGCTACATAATCAAGTACACATTCCTTACAGATGGAGCGCCCTAAATTTCTTAGTAGTCTCGTCCTGATGGGGAAAATCGAAACCATCTCTGCGAAGAGGCATTAAACGCATTTGCAGTGAAATTTGAAACCAACACCTTCGTCTAGGTTTACCACAAATAACGCATCGACAAGGGAGTGTTGTTTTCTAAGCCAGGAAAAAGGCGTAAAGCAGTTTAATGGATTGCCTCACCCTCTGTTTGATCAAGTAGTGAATTGATTCTCCTTGAGTCTGAGCAAATTTCTGTGACCACAAGGGCAACGACTACAATGGCAGGGACAATGGCATGGATACACAACCCCGACCTCGCTGGCGACGACGACCACTATGGTGGCAGTAGCGCAGCAATAGTCGTAGCGAGGGTGTGAGTGACAGTGATGACAAGAAAATAAATAAACCATGACATAGGCGTATATAAATTGGATTTGTCGATCCATTTGCGGTTCATAACTAGCACATGGCAACCCACAAGTACATTCGCCTTAGAAACGATATTCTGCCTGGCAATCGTATTACATCGTTATATCATTTGTGCAATTAAAATTAAGCGATAATTCCAGAGGACATCTTCTATCTTCTGGGTTTTTATGCTTAGTACTTGGTTTACGCCCGCTATCGAAAAATAATCCATTAGGACGTTGTTTGCCTTTCGCCGACAACAAGTGTTATGGGACGGAGCAAATGTTTTTGATGAAATATACACATGGGTATATGTACATATGTTGTTATTGATGTGACGAGAGTTGGCGGGAAGGAGCAGCAGGGGTGTGTTAAGTACTGTCGAGCTGGAATGAGAGGCAACTTGATATCGCATGTAAATTGTTTGTGAATTAGTGCTCAGTGTCACTAATATTGGATTGATCGAAAATTTCAAATGATGGATTGAGGGCGAATTATTTTAGGAATGGGAGAGAAGGGTAATGGAATAAATTATGACTCAGAATAAAGAAGTCTATTTTGAGTAAGGATATTTTTAGCTTGACGTAGGACGCCGATCAGGACACCAAAAATAATTATTTGAGTCAATGAAACATTAATTTAACTCCTGTAGAAAAATGGGACCCAATGGTCTATCGGCTTCTGATTGGGGACGATATGTTTCGGCAATGAACAGAGAATCCTTTCACTTGTACAGAGGTGTATCACACATCACAAGGTGATGAGAAAGAAAATGAGAAATAAAAATTCTTAAAAAGGAAAATACAATTTGATATGTTGAGCCTTGAAAAATTGTTCTAATGGCTTTTTAGATATAACATTTCGTAGTTGGTCGAGTTTCGGCTTGTTGGGCTAACCTTGAACTTCAAATTTCCCCACAGAAAGAAGACTAAGGACGTTATGCTAGAAGATCTAGGAGGCTAGTCAAAAGTATCAATATTCTTAAATGGGGTGACTGAAGAACAATGGGCACAATAAATAGATAGCCTTTTTGGCTGTATGAGCCGCGACGCCATCTTATTTAAACCAAAGGTATTTGAATTGTTACCAGTCAGAAATGGCATAAATAAATCCATCATTATGTCCAGCATCGTCTTCGAAGGAAAATAGTTCAATGATACTTTTCATTCTAATTGCTGACCAAACAGTCTCGCGGTGAGCGTGAGGCGGTTTCTCGTGAGTTAATTGAGGGTTAAAAAATTATTTTTACGCACTTCTAGTATATGCTTCAAGACAGGATCTAGATGTAACATCTTCCACAAAGTGGATGAGCATGGCTCAATTTGCTGTGCACGACGGTGAATCGACCATTCGGATATTCTTCGTGCTCCGCAACGGCATTAACTTCGCACTTTTTGTCGTCTTTGGGGATGCGTATTATCCACTTGAGTGGCGTACGTGGCGCGAAAATAATCGTGATTCGTATAACTTGTTCAGATGGACGATTATGTCGGCCGTAATATGGACGTAACGCACGGTAAGTTTGGCAAACTGAACCATGGTTTTCAAAATAAGTTTACACAATATGCATGCGTTTTTCTATTGGCGTTAATCTATTTACTATAAAATGGCTAAATATATTAACTACAAATCAAGTTACAACTGTCAAATTGATTATCGGTAGAAATAATGTTGCTAGTTTAGAAACCCAAACTCTAAATAAAACACTTTGTAGAAGTCATAAAATTGTGTTCTGTTTTCCAGGTCGTAGCTTTGGCAAATGCTGTGATTCACCTTATACACTTCCTGGGAGAAAATTCCCATTATAGCCACCTTCTCCTAAGAATCCTCGATCACGAAGAAATCGTCATTCAGAACTCCACTCTCCAAATCAATGCTGACTGTTTGTAAAAGGCGTTTATTGTCTGTTGGAATTCACAGCACCAATTCTGTTCTTCTAGTGCAGATTTACAGATATTCTTTAAATTTCTTTAATTAACTTTTGGAGATTCCTAATCAGTAACTTCAGAGTCCTGACCTCGGTGAATGAGCACTCATTAATAGAATCTGTAAATGACTCTCTACTGGCGTACCCATTACGATTGTAGATGCGCTAAGCCCGACAGAAGAGACTAGATTCTGTCCACTTGGGTCACCTGCTCATGGATCTACTGTCGCAACTGGCCGATCTGCTCTTGCATGGCGAGCAAGATCAAACGCAGGTCCACCTCTGCTTCCGGTGCCTTAGTAAAAGGGGTTTCGGGAACACCCATAGGCTCTTGTGCCTTCTACTACATACTTGGCTTAATTTGGGCGTAGGCCATTTGGGATTATGACACCTTCGATAGTCTACAAGATGTCATCAGAGCACGCATTCGAGCTGCTCCCTGTCCGCCACCACGTCTTTCTTTCTTTGAACATTTAACGCATAGATCTTATAGGTTGACGCGGTGTGCCCGAGTCTTTGACAACAGATGCTTCGCAAAATATTGAGATGCTAAGAAAGAGATTGTCCTTAGCCTCTCTAGCTCACTGTTTTGTGTGAGCTGGACAAAAATCGCTTCTCCCGTTTGGCTCACAACATAATGAATAACTTAACTCCTACGAATTTGGGGTCATCGCTCTCGAACTCTTAGAGCTCTGAAAGCATTGTCTAGGGCACAATGACCAATGTACACTTTTGAGGAGCATCGTCTGCAGCCTATCGGGGATAAAAGACACCTCCGATAGTCTACAAGATGTCATCACAGCACGCATTCGAGCTGCTCCCTGTCCGCCATAAAATTAGAAGAACTCCGTTCTGGTGTGCATGACCCCACGATGTTGCTCCAGTTTATTGCAGCGGATAACATGACGGTCCTAGCCTACGAGTATGCCTTTAAATACAAAATTGTCTATGTCTCGCTTAAGATGGGTGGCACCTTCTCCTTAGTCGGACGTTGCTGTTGTTTCTGTTGCTGTTGTTGTTGTTGTTGCGACTGTTTTTCTTTGAATGTTGACTCTTCCTTTTATTTTTGTCGCATATCCTTAAGTCTATCCACTGCGGCCTTCAACTTAGCTCATACTCCACGCTTCTCTTTCTTACGTTCTCAGCGTTCCCCTTCCACAGACGAACTTGAATTGGGAAGAAAGGTGTTGGTTTCCCCCGTTTAGCAACGTTTCCTACTCTCGAAAAGGCAATATCGATATCCACGTCGAGTCTTGGCTGCTGCGGTTGTTGTTTTTTTGCTGGTGCCTTTGATGTTGATGGCGCTCCCTCCTTCGCTTCAACTGGCAGCTTTTGAAGTGGTGAGGAAGGGACGGGTAACCAAATTGGGTCCCTGGTTAGATCTCAGTCGTCCTTTAATGTGATGAACAATAAAAGACTGCTCCAATATTGCTCCAATATTCATTGTTTTGTGTCAACGTCTTTGTCCAAAACCACAGCGTAATCAATTCTTCTATTACTCACCTGATTTAACTCTTTTTTTTTTTTTTTTTAAATAATAGGGCCTTCTCTGGTGAGTTTGATGGCTGACTTTTTTGAATTAAAGTTTTACAGAAGATAGGAAACCTACTTGAATTGTAATATACCATATGCCAAACGCTTATCTTACAAGCTCAAACCAAGCAAAAGTATTGCAGAAAAAATATTCAACTACCAACAGATTTAATTAAGTTGCCAGAAAACACAAAAGAATCCAGTTTTCTACGAAATTAACGGTGGGATCACTCGTTATAAGCTCCAAACTGTCTTCAAAAAACAAGAAAAGAATCAACAAAGACAAACGATACAGCTCTCCCTTAACGTCCTGAACAACTCAATTTCGCATCGTAGATAAAAGAGAATATAAAAAGAAATTCCATCTTACCCCATAAAATTAAACGATTAGAAAAAGAATTAAAAGGGCATTCTTCGAACCCTACCTGTCCTTATCCCTTGTCTATCATTTTTTTACGACTCCTTCGAAGTACCCATCAACCGAGACAAAATGTTTTCTGACCGAAAACAAAAAATGTCTTTACTTCTCTAGAACTCTCCCTTATCTAACGTCAAACCCTTAACTGTCATAAGACATATTGATAAGAGAGCTCCTTAAACCTTCCAACATCCCCGACATTCCTTTTCTTATTTGATCTGAAGGTATTAAAAAATTATGATCCAAATAAACTGAATTGGAGCTAAAAAAAAATTGTAAGGATACAGTGTACAAAAGGTCAAAGTGATGATTCACAGAGGAAGGGAAAAAATCAGAGTACGGCTCCTTGGACAATGAAGGATAAAATCCAGCACCATGGTCCTTTCAAGCATCTTAAAAGCTAAGTTAATATTGAAAAATATCCTCAGCACATACCCCGTAAGTCAAGTCGTAAATCTATTGCAAACGTAAGAAAAAAAAAAAACTACAAAATACACAACCAAGACGAAGTGGAACGTATGTGCCGAAGGATATCGCAGGATTTAGAGATTTTTTATGCAAATATAAAATCCTAATGAAGTATACAAATAAATTGCACATAACTCAAGTTTAATCCAACGAAATAAGATCAATTTTAAATGGTGGGAAAATTCAAAGGATAAGAGCAAACAAAAAGGACGAAAAAAAAAGTGTATATCGAGTTCGAAGTACTTCAGTGAACAGTTCAATGAACAATCGAATTTAGCAACATAACAAATTACCACGGGTCTCTTATTGCATTATTTGCTTATGCGTTTGAGCTGTTTGAGGATGTGGGAATCCTTCCGTGAACAAAATATTCAATTTCCGGATTATACCTTTTACGACTGCCCACAATTGCCTTACCCTTGCGGTCTCATGAATATTAACAATCATCATTTCGTTCAAACATTAACCACGTCGGGAATCCTTGTATCCCTGAAATAATGAAGACCAAGTCAAACCAAACCAAGTCAAAGTGAAAGTGAAAACAAGAAAAAAAGTAGAAGAAAAGTGTTGGAGAAGGGTCAAGAGCAGAGTCCTTGAATCCTGAATGATGAAGTAACTTCAGAAACGGAAAAACCACGAAACGAAAAGCTAAGCATTTGTAATTTGGTTTGGTTCAAGGGAGATGCTCCTCGACTGAGCATTGCCGTGCTCTAGGTGTTTTTCTGGAGGGGGTGGCGTGAAATTTGAATAATCCTTGAAGCACTTTAAGCGCACCCAAGACGCACCACGACTTGTCCGATTCTGACGCCTTAGCAGTAGCATTTTCGGTCTGGATGGGTAGGAGACTGAGTCTTCAGCGCCTAAATACATATTTACCAAACAGCTTCAGTTGAAATATTTATCAAACACTCTCCTTCGTCTCGAACGCGGCGTATATACACACAAATACACGCACAGACAAGGACGAAGTCCAAAAACAGTGAACAGACGAATGAAATAAAATCCAAGGAACGTGGCAAAAAGTTGAATACAACGTGTCGGAATTCTGTCGAAAAATTAATTACATCGTCAACATTACCCCAAGTCGTCCTTGCAGTCGAGGCTCTTCAAAAATTCCTTCGCAAGACGTTCGATACTTTTTTCTTCACATCATCCAGTGGGCCTGCAAGCGATGGATGTTTACTTAATTATGTTCGCCTAACAAATTAGCAGCAACGAATTACTTTGCTCAATTTAATTTCATATTCGCTAGTATCCCAGTGTCGGCGGTAGAACCTGCTCTCGTCCTTACTGGAAGGATCGATGTTGGCGTAAATGGCTACAGGTTTCTTTTTAATTAGGAGCAGTCTCACAAGCACACTAGGTAGATAGGCAGGGTGGATAATTCAATTATATGTTACATGGACGTAGACGAGCTCGCGTCCCTTTCTCCTTTTTTGTACTCCTTTGTTGCTTCTGAATCGGGTTTTCATCTGCCGGGCATTAGCAGATATGTAATTGGAGTCAGAAATATGAGCTGCGATGAAGAGTGTTTAATTTTTAAAAGCCCGCAAAACAATATCAACACCACTAATAGTGGTGTAAAAGAATAGACAGTGCCGGTGACCCTCAAAGGAACTTTTAAAGACCCAGACTGCTGGTTGGGTTAAGCTACGTTCATGCGACCGGATAGCCTTGGGCACTTTTGTTTCCCCTCAAATTACTGGGAGCGAGTTAATTGTATGAAGTTCGTAAAACCACAGCGGCTAATTCACATCTCGTTTTTGGGGACAGAGTTCCAGGACTGAAAGGAAACAGGAGGCAGAAAATGTGAAAATTAACTGAAGTGGATGCTGACGAAGTGTGTTTATTAAGGCAAGTTTTGTACATTTTCGAGGCAAACGTTATCGTCGGGCAAATGAAGCTTTAATTAAGTTCAATGTCACCAGCTGGTTGAAGGACACCAGGATTGTTTGTTTTCTAATTAGGCTTCCGTCCGTTCTTCATATATAATTGGACTTAAAAATGTTCTCTAAGGAATTTACAACATCAGCAAAGAACGCATTAGGGGTAGAAGGTATGGTAAACGAAATCCACTGAAAATATCTTAAAAAAAGCGGTAGTGTTCCGCAAGGACTCTTCATTAAGGGATTGAAAGAGGGGAAAAACGAATTACAAAAGGTTCAAAGGATATTGATTCAGTTTCCTTAAAAGCTGTGTAATGACTCGCCATTCGGGAAATATTTTTATCCATGCAAGACCTTTGATATAAATTGAAATTAATTAGTCTAGCCAAGCGCTGATGTCTTTTACAAGTACTTTGCTATATCTTCGTCGAAAAAACAAGAAAACCTTGAGGGAAATCTAGGTCACATTTAGGAATGGTGATTAAAAGTTTCGAGTCAAACAAGCTGTGTTAATTACTTTAAAAAAGCAACAGGTACATGACAAAATATGGGAGGTTCGCAGCAAAAGGACGAATTTAGAAACTTGGATTGTCGAGGTCACTTAGACGATCAGAGGGGTTCGGTAAGAGGCTTGCTACAAGCAAAAGAGAACGGTCGTATTCGATGACTCAAATGATTGGGAAGAGTTTAAGACTTTAATCCTCTTTATCAGGAGGGAATCCTCCAACACTTCTTCCCAATCGACGGTAAAGAACAGTTTTAAGGGCAGTATAGATATTACTATGCCTCTTTACTCGATCTCTGTAAAGACTGCTGTGACTGTGTCTGCGCAGAAAGAATTCGTCTTCAAGGTCTAGATAGTCTCAATTTATTACATATTTTTAATGTACATTAAGATATAAATCTGTTATACACATATTTAATAATAAAGGACTTAAAACTATTGTAAAAAAGCAAAAATAAGACAAGAGGAGTAAAAGAAAGGAGAAGGTAATGGGAAGCAAAGGAAGCAGGATTAGAGTATATCAGAAACAGACGTAGCTAAATATATGTAGGAAAGGAGAATTTAATAGAGAGAAGAGAAATGGAGAAGGACAGCAGATTTAAAGCGCGTGGTATTAGTAATGGCTCTGATATTAATAGGTAAAGAGTTAAGTTAATAGGTATACAGTTTGTGTGGTTGTATGCTGACAGCTTACAATTTATGACAAAACCAAGGCTAGTTACACTTTCGACAAATTCAAGTTTGTGGATAGAGAGTACGACATAAGGTAGAGAGTTGAAATGTATTATTCCATTTGAAATAGAAATTACCTGCGACTCCCTCGGATTTAAGAGCAGTCTACTAGCCCAGTTGTATTGTTCATAGGTTTGGATAAATACAATTGGACATCGTCGGCATGTAGGCGAACAGAAGAATGTTTACAAACAGAGGGTAGCTCATTAACAAACATGCAAAAAAGGATTGGACCTAAGACTGAGCCTTGTGGGACACCCTTCGTAACAGGTAGAAGTGCTGAGGAAGAGTCGCAAGTAACGACTCTCTGGAATCAGTCTGACAAAAAACTATTTATAAGTCTCACCGCACTTTCACCAAAAGAGAAAAAATGTTTCGACTTCCAGCAAAGGACTCTGTGGTTTACCTTGTCAAAAGTCTTAGAGAAATCAAGTGGGCAGAGAAGTTTTACGTTTCCTCTATCAAACGCCTGTCTAATGTCTTCTAAGATGTTTACTATTGCCGTGGAACAACTTCTAAAACCAAATTGTCCTACGAAGAGAAGGTTATTGATTGACAGGTGTTTTTGAAGCTTTTTAGCTATTAATTTTTTCGAAGACTTTTGACAGACATAGTAACACGCTTATCGGTCTAAAATCAGCGGCAGTGGTTGGGTTTGCAGTTTTGCCAACAGGAACCACACGAGCAATTTTTCAAGATAGTGATACAATGCTTCAGAATATGGGTTAAGTGAGATATTATACAGGGTGTCCCACGAGCAGTGTGCCAAAAAGCTAGAGCGTGTAGGTCTGGTCAAGGCAAGAAAAAAATCGTATGGGAGGGGGGTCTATTCCCCCCTGTTTAACCGGGAGGGGCAATTTTCTAAAAAAAATTGACTTAATTTGGAAAAAAAAATTATTAAAAATCAAGAGTTACATCCACAATGCCATGATATACTTTTTTGTAAAGCCAGAAACCACCTCTTTCATCCTGTTTTTAAACAAAGCTGTTTTAAGGAATAGTTTTTGAGAAATTAATTTTCAAACTCAAAATTTAAAAAAAAAAAATTTCGAACTATTTTTTTTCAAAAAAGTATTTACTAAAAATGTCTTGTAGTTTTTGAGAAATTAAAAAAAAAACCCGAACCATTTTTTAAAAATAATAAAACTCCGAATTTTTTTAAAAATAATAAAAAAGAGGTCAATGTTTCATACATTAATTTGCCTACAAGTCCAGCCGCGTTAAAACCAAGAAAAAGTTTTTCTTAGAGAAAAATGGTTCGGGTTTTTTTTTATTTCTCAAAAACTACAAGACATTTTTGCATCCGGTTTTCTGTTTTTAACTAAAAACTAATAAGAGAATTTAATTTTTGAAAAACAAATTAGTACTTAATTACATACAATTTTGAAAAAAAAATAGTTCGAAATTTTTTTTTTTCAAAATTTTGAGTTTGAAAATTAATTTCTAAAAACTATTCTTTAAAACAGCTTCGCTTAAAAACAAGATGAAAGAAGAAGTTTCTGGCTTTACAAAAAAGTATATCACGGCCTTGTGGATGTAACTCTTGATTTTTAATAATTTTTTTTCCAAATTAAGTCAATTTTTTTAGAAAATTGCCCCTCCCGGCTAAACGGGGGGGAATAGAACCCCCCCCCCCCCCCATATGATTTTTTTCTTGACTTGACCAGACCTACACGCTCTGGCTTTTTGGCACACTGCTCGTGGGACACCCTGTATAAGGCAGGATCAGTCTCACGTATCGTATGGATAGCCCGTCTTCACCAATAGAGTTTGATTTTATAGTCCTAATATAATTTAATTTCAACTAAACTGACGGTTTCTAATTCGAAGTGTCTTATTCTAGGGTCTTCAGTAAAATTGAAACTATTTTCCCCAGAAATACTATCAAGGAAGAAGTTGTTTAGTAGATCTGGATTAATTTTACATTTGGAACTAATTTTCTTACCTGCGATCCCAATATTGTCGGAGATTAATCTAGAGCTTCTTTGAGCGAAGCGAAGTATCTAACTTAGAAGCGTAGAAGTTTCTTTTTGCATTACGGATAATGACAATCAAGCGGTTACGCATAGTTTTGTAAGCAAGCCAATTAGAATTTGAGGGACTACCTTTCCATTTGCTATAAAGTCTTCTTTACTCCCTTTTCCATGGAGCAGATTGAAGGTCTCCCTAAAAAAAAGGGAAAAGCATTAGGTGGACAGCTCACAAATCACTATTTGCTTCAGGGACACTGTGTGTTCTAAAACTCGAGTATAAGAAAGACTTTCATCAGTATCGAAATGTAAGAAGAGAGCGTATTTTCGGAACTTTCCATTTTTATACAATACAAATTTGACATTGGAGTGGGGATGATAATATGATTGTGTAGTGGAGAGTTGTACAATGATAATGTAGTATTTTAATTGTTATACATATAGATATTCCTCGAACACTGTCAGTTGACACTAATCAAGCTGTCTATAAACCGATCATATGAACAATGAGATAAAGGATAATCCAATATGATGTGCTATTTTAAATTGAGCGCCATTTTTCCTACTGTAGACATCCAAGAATCATCGTGAAAATGATTGGTAAGTAAGGGCTACGAAGTTATAAAAAAAATCTGGACACGGACTCGTGTAATATTCTGCTTACTACAAAATCAGTAGGAATAACGCAGAAACTCTGCGGACGGTTAGTCATAATCAAGCGCCTTCTTTCATAGTTATGATGAATTAAATAGATAATTTCGAACGTTTCGGAAAGGTTGATTGAAGCAGAGAGAATGAGAGAAAACCTACATCTGTCGATTCCTATTAGAAGTATATAGTGCTTGCTAGAAAAAGTTCCCGAAATCCGACGTTTGGCAATGAAAAAATAAATCACAGACAGTAAAAGTGATTGGGAGAAACTTTGTCTAGTAAATACAACTCAAGTATTTTGAGCGAAAGAAAAAGTTCCAAACAAGCAGCTTGCCTTTGGGGACAAGCCTGATATCGTAATATCGGTTATCGTCATTTATGTCAGCGTCATCTTGTGGAGTATGCCAGTCCCATCTTGATTGGTTGTGATGGTACCACAGCCTAGTTGAAAGAAGTATTTCAGATAGTTTATCCCACGCGAGCTTTCCATCTTTGTTGTACTCCACTGCCATTATGGAATGGAATAACTAAGATTCAAAGATTGGAATAAATGAGAATCGAATTTGAGCTTTCTACCAGAGTAAAACTGGGTTGAGTTGCGACAAGGCGCAGTAATAAAGTCGGTGAAAAGAAATATAAGCATATTAATTTGTGAGTTGCAAAATAGAATAAATAGAATAAAGTTTTAAGCTTTCGAACCAGCTAAGATGCTTCAGTATAAGTTTAAATACTGCTTCAAAATTCTTTTCCGATATTCAATAAAATAGGGCAAAAAGCCTACCAAAAGCCTACCAGAGCAGTTTATATAAGCGATTTTGACAACTTGGCTACTGCGGGATTCGACTCCCGTAGGCGAAGTCTTACTCGACTCTAATGTGCCTGTGATATACCAATTCCTAGTAGGGCTTCAAATCAACTGGCAAATTTTAATCAAGACTCCGCATATATTACCTGGAGGCCCCTAAGTCCCTGTGAGGATGTTAGGATATGTAAGCTGTAATTAAACATAAGTCAAGAGCTCGCCTTATTTGATCTGATGGCATACAGCAGCGTATGGTTTTCGCTGCTACGACATATCGACGGTTTGTTATCACTTTGAATTTTGAAAATTCAGAGCTCAAGTTTTTTTTGCTTCTCTTCTCTTACATTGTTTTGGATTGCACTGGCCTTTGAAGGCTCCTAGTGCTACTTAGCGACGGTTCTTTACATACTTCGTGCGTGCCAGTTCGAAAATACGGACCGAAAACCACCAGCGGTGCACTGAGAACAGCCTTTATGAGAGTAGTATTGATTGATCGAAATTTGACAAATTGAAGACAAATTGGGGAAGGGATTAAGAATACTACAATCAACTAAATACTTTGCCATACAATTTCATGAAGTCAAGGCTTTATAAAGGGTGTTTTTTAGAGCTATGCAAATTCACTTTAAGCTAATGTTGATATCTTTGATATTACTTTATTTAATAGATAATTTTGGCAACATTTAAAGCAATTGGTAGTAGATTAGTTACCCAGGTAATGTATAGACAAGACTACAACTACATTATTCCTACATATTTAAATTATAATAATTGGCTTCAGGATTATCATGATCTTTTCAACTTTGTGAACGATTTAGAGCACTCTAATATAATGGTTATGGGGGACTCAAATGCAAGAATATGCCGGTTTAAGAACTCAGTGTCATTGGCTGCCATTGAAAAAGATAAATTGGAAGAAAAATGTTGTAACTCAGTATGGAAGTATGGAACAAATTATGCTCTAGGCTCAGAAATACCAGCAAATCATTTCAGACAACTGTTAAGCCCAACAGCGGACCAACTAAACTTCCAGTTTGACCTGCTTAATATAACAGTCTCTGAATCTCAATTAATGGAACTAATACAGTATTGAGACAAATTAAAAACGGTAAGGCTTCGGGGGTGGATTGCATTCCAGTTGAGTTCTTAACAAAAATGTTCTCCCACGTGTCTCGAAATATTGCTGATTTCTTACAACAAAATGTTAGACTCATTAAAAGTACTAGAAGTATTCCGAAAATCGGTGATTTATGCTTTATTTAAATAAGGCGATAACAGTCTCACATAAAACTATAGAGGCGTTTTTTCTCTCAGCGTTTAAAAAGGTCTTCAGGCAAATCATATGTTGATAGTTTGGGTGGCGATCAACAATCGTCTTAGTGTTTTCCAAGCAGTGTTTCGTGCGAGCTTCTCGACACTAGAGCAAAATTTGCAATAACAGCGATTGCTAGAAAATATAGAGAGAGGGGGACGAAACTATATGCCTTCTTTGCGGCCTTTGACATAGTTAACTGGAATTCTTTAATACAATACAATTTATCGACTGTGGGACTCTCGGCCAAATTTATTAGAGTTTACAAATGGTAGTGTTTTGTCAGACTATTTTGAAGTTCAGACAAGAATTCCACAAGGCTATGTGCTTGGTCCACTTTTATTTGACCTCTACATATAGCAATTTATCTACCGGGAGGGGTTAGAGTTGGTGAAGTTTAGGTTAAAGTCCTCCTGTATACTGACGATCTGGTTATTTTGACTCTCTCTTCTGTTGCAAACTTCAAAGTCAAAAATTATAGCTTTCGACACGGATAGGGGTAGCAGGACGGCACGAGAAAACCAGACTTTGGTGGGTGAGTCGATCGAACCTGTGGAGGAGCTTAACTACCTGGATTTTCTTATAACGGCGGATCTAGACGTGAAACCACATATTCACAGAAATGCAGTAGCGGCTAAAACTGCCATTAACCTTATGTGGAGAAGTTTCTTTGACAACCAACGAATCGGCTGTGCCACTGTCAATTCTTCAAACGGATCTTTAAACTCCCACCAACTACCCCCCCACATGTCATCTATGTTGAAGCTAGGCTTCCACAGATCTATATCAGAAACTTAAGAGCAAATACGGACTACTTCAGAGGCAAACGTAAATGAATGGGAGGAAAAGCTCTATGAATACATCAGTCGTCAATAACGACTGTGCAAGTAGAGCCCAATTATTATCCTCCTCGCAGCATGTCTATAAACTTTAGATATTCCATAGCGCTATTATTATGGTTAGCTTGAGTGACAGCAGACAGCATTGTGTTTGGAAGCATTAAATTCCACTCTACTGTTTATACCCCATTTAATTAAACTGTCAAGGTCGGAGTTTAATGTGCTTAACATACGCCGCCGTTGCAGTGCTACGGCCAAAGAGCAGGGACCAGTGTTTTGGAAGGAATATAAAAAGCTAAGAGTACTACCATCAGCGAAGGAGTGTGCTGAATTACGAGTAAAAGCAGCGGATAAGAGACGATTTTTAAGAATGAGAAAGAGTGTGTGAAACCGCCCAAAATGACCAAATGGTAATTTCTGACCCATAGAAGAAGAGACTCATCGATGACATAAGCACCCATTTTCGACAAAAGAGCCTGATGCCAAACTCTGTCATGTGCTTTTGAAATATCGAGCTTTCAGTGCAAAGATTGGTAACACCTTTCGGTGAGATATGCTATCAAATCATCAGTGGACCTCTTGCTGCGAAAACCGTACTGCCGATCACTAAGAAGTTTACGCGATTCAAGATATTTCATAAGTTGATGATTTATTAGCTCTGCCGTGACTTTAGAAGGAAAGGAAGTTAGTGTTATGGATCGGTAGAAGGTGAGAAACGAAGATTCGCCCTTTTTAGGGACGGGCTGGACAAATGCTGTTTTCCATCTACTCGGACAGGGACCAGAAGAGTAGGAGAGGTGAAAAAGCTTAAGCAGTCGTTTTTCCAGAGTGGACGAAAATATCTTCAGAAGTATTGGGGGAATACAATCAGGGTCAGCGGATTTGTTCACGTTGAGATCTTTAAGTACTTTTGTAACTGTACGAATGCGAAAGTGGAATTGCCCCATGGAAGATTCCACGCTCGCAAGTACAGCGTTGAACTGGCTGCAAAATGTGCTGCTAGCAGATGGGATGCCATTGTAAATGAGCGTAGTGATTGAGGACGAGGCAGAATTCTTTATGTCTTTCGCAAATGATCAAAAGTTTTTGCTACCTTTAGGATAATTTAGCACTTTTTGGCTCATGGAGAATTCGACTTCGAATTGACATTGAATTTAAAAAGTCTGAGATGGTAGATGATACTGTTATACACTGTGGCCTCAAGGGACACCAGGAAGAATTGGCGGCGTTTTCCGATATTTATACCAAACTTTCCTGATCGTTACTTTTCGTTCAGTCATTGTTCTTTCTTTCTTTTTAGTCTTCTATCTTGCAAAAGCTTTCCTGTCTGTCCGTCTATCCGTCCGTATATATATCAAACCAAATTTATCGAGTAGCTATGTGTCTGAAACTTGGCTACGTTATAGAGTGCTTGAATCTGAGCTCATAGCGACCAGTTTTAGAACACAAGCTACTGAGTTTCCTGAGATCCAAGTAAAGGTTTGCGGAATTCAAGGTAGAAAACCTGCAATTGTAGCTTGGCTCCCGGCGAGCTGATCCCATCTTGTTTGTATATTGGTTATTTTCGGGCCGCAACATTGAATTGAGCTCAAGACTGAATTGTTACCTGGTCAGTCAATGAAATTTTTAAGATTTTCCTTCAAGTTACATATTAAACTCAAAAAGTTTCTGAGATCGTAAATGGTGTCATGGCTTGCCCTATATCTGTTGGATTCAGTACAGTTTTCTTCGATTTTAGTCGAATTTAAAAGGTTTTTTTACCTTTTACGATTTTACGACTTTAAATTATATTTCCTAGCCTCATCCCCATTCCATTCATCAATTTTGAACAGTCCCTTTTAAGATATTCCCTTGAAATGGGAGAGTAAGAAGTGAGCAACATGGAGTAAAAAAACAAGGAGACTCAGAAAAAGGTCCAAATCGACATGCAAGCCTGCTTCCCGTATAATGGCTTAGTTAAGCCTTCAAAGGAAAGTACAGATAACGTTTAATCGATCGATCTGAGTGGCCGATCCACATCGCCGATGCGCAAAGTAGCTGCGCTCTCATGTAGCTCCTACAGAATACCCGTTGTGGCATGCGTTGTCGGGCAACAAGAATTTATTAAAATCAAGTGCTCCTCATTGACTAATGATACAGTGACTTTCTCGGGATGGAGCAATGATTTTGAAAGTTAAACTATATGATTTGCGCAGGTTATTGAACGCTATAAGCTTAAAGCTTTGAAAATATGGTACTTTAAAAACAGGGCCGATGTAACAAACAAATTCTGAGCATTCCTATTGAAAGACCTTTTATAAGTGTGGCTTTCAGCATGTTTTTTTTTTGCTGCAGCTACCTCACGTAAAAACCAACCAATTTTTTTGTCAGTCATTCGCAGCGACAGATGATCCGTATTGATCCAGCTTCGAGAAAGAACTTTTCTACATTAATACCTAGCGTAGCCTTTTGATTTTTAAAAATTACCTTTAGTTATCAGATGCCATGGCATTTCATTCAGGTTCATAAAGCACCTTTGCTGATGGTGACTTGCAAATTGGCACCTCTCTTGATAAATTTCATCAGGCTCGTACGTGTTCATCTTCCTCTCGCCTTTTCATATCCTTTTGAGTTTCCATATAAAATGCAACTGACTCCAATAAGTACATCTCGCTATTCCACGAAAATTGCCTTTTCCCAATTTACTTCATATTCGCATAACCAGGTCACATTTCCACGACCCACTCTACAGATTTTTAATTGTTCCTTACCACTCCCTTACACAAAGCTTATGAAAACATCGCTGCACACACAATCTGCATTCTTTCGTCGGGCACAGTAGGATGGCAAGTACCGCACTCCCACTAATCCCGTATTCGTGTGTTCCAAAAAAGGCAATTGCGTCGAAATAGCGCGGGAAATTGCCAAAACACGCGACCAAAGAAGCAATAATTTTTGCTTATGAACTGAGCTCCTTCATGTTCCTTGCCCGATCCTCCGTGCGACAAACACAGCCGCTCGTTGCATACCTTTTGTGTTTATGTAGCTCGCGTACTGCATGCCCTTAGGCAGGCGATGCAAATAATTTCTAATTAAAAAAAAATTGTTTTTGCATTCAACACTTGTTTAATTGGAAAAGTTTTGTGAAATAATTTTTTTTTTAATTCCGTGTACTTAGTTTTTGTTTGCGTAGCATATATCCTTTCGTATAGTGTTGAAGTCGCGCGAAAGGAGGTGTTGTTTATTGGGAGGGCTTGTGTGGTGGCAGTGTTGGGGGAATAGATGATTGGGCCTGTAACCGTATCTGTCGACTCCTGTTGGGAACGTTTGTGTCCTATTATCGGCGAGCAAGCATTATGGAATGAATGTGGCACGCGGGATTGTTTATGGTTACATTTGCTTTTTCCTGGTCTACCAACTTGTTTGAATTGCTTCCCTCGCGGTAGTCTAATTTCTTCAGTGTGAGTAGTATAATGAACAGTTATTGTCACGAATGGTCGTGGGATTGGCGGGATGATGCGCAGTCATCTGGGTCAAACTAATTGATTACATTTATTGTGAAGTGGTAATTACGATACGAGCATTAATTAGTAGGCTACCGTTTACATAGAGAGGATGTTGTCCGTCATGTGCAGGATGGGCGCACCCTGATTGACTGATAAGCAAGATGTTGCTACAGACAAATGTGTTCCTGGTTAATACCAGGCCATGTACCAGGAAAATTGAATTGGAATTCAAGGGAACCCGTCGAGTTCTTGAAATGTATTTGGAAACTAAGAGGGATGTGAAGCATTTCAGAGTTCAAGAAAGATGCAAACTGACGGGCCATAGGGGGTTGTTGGCTTGGGCTTAAATTATTATTCCCATCACTTCCCATCCAAAACCTTTTTCAATTTTTCGAAGTCACCATAAGAAAACTCGATAGTCAATCCGCATGGTTATCAATGCGAAAAGTGATATGGTATAGCTGCTCATATACTGTGTCACTTTATTGTATCCTCATAAAACTCCGAATTTTTTAAAAATAATAAAAAAGAGGTCAATGTTTCATACATTAATTTGCCTACAAGTCCAGCCGCGTTATAACCAAAAAAAAGGTTTTTCTAAGAAAAAAATGGTTCGGGTTTTTTTTTAATTTCTCAAAAACTACAAGACATTTTTGCATCCGGTTTTCTGTTTTTGAACTAAAAGCTAATAAGATAATTGAATTTAAAAAAAAAACAGTACTTAATTACTTACAATTTTGAAAAAAAATAGTTCGAATTTTTTTTTTTTTCATTTTTTTTTTTCAAAATTTTGAGTTTGAAAATTAATTTCTCAAAAACTATTCCCTAAAACAGCTTTGTTTAAAAACAAGATGAAAGAAGAGGTTTCTGGCTTTACAAAAAAGTATATCACGGCATTGTGGATGTAACTGTTAATTTTTAATAATTTTTTTTCCAAATTAAGTCAATTTTTTTAGAAAATTGCCCCTCCCGGCTAAACCGGGGGGAATAGAACCCCCCTCCCATATGATTTTTTTCTTCTCTTGACCAGACCTACACGCTCTAGCTTTTTGGCACACTGCTCGTGGGACACTCTGTATAAATGCTTTCGTAGACAATAGTGGTGGTAGTCTGTGGTCTGTTATGGGATCCTTGGCCGAGGGTGGATCTTCCAGTAGGGCCTGATCATGTAGAGCAAAGCCGCTAATTACATTCAATATGGCGATGATCCCTGCTAATGTTCAGGTCAAGTTGACATATAGCCTCCTCGCGGCACCCTATGGATAGCCGTCTCAACATCATTTGAGAGATGAACTGGTATGCTGCTATCGCCCTAGGCAAGAAGGCCCAATCCGACCAAGATGGCAGTTATGCGGACGACTGAAATTCCGTCCATGTGAAAACAATCCCTTATGAACGAGAATTTGGCCTCGGATACAAGGACGGGTACTCAACGACGGCATTCAAAGAAAAAGGGTCGAGATTTGCGAGTATGCTCCTGGAAGCTCCTCTATACTACTGGAGCTACGCATCAACTAGAAAATACCCTCAAGCAGTATAAGGCGGATATTACTGCGATCTAGGAATACGCTGGAGAGGACAAGGAATTGTAAAGAAAAGTTGCCACAAAAAGCTGCACTTATAAGAATACGGATTCTTCCTGAGAAAAAATGGAAGTCGTCGATTTTGAGCCAATAAACGATCGCCTAACTGTGATCCGCATCCAAAGCAGATTCTAAAACATCAGCCTCATCTGTGCACACGCTCCTACCGACGAGATTGAAGAACCCATCCAAGAAGATTTGGGCCATTTCTTAGTAGCAGCAAGACTTAGAGCCCGACTTTCCAATGTTAGAAATCTGCATCAGCCCATCAAACGGAAGTTCAACATTGGAAACCTGAGATCTGAAGATCGCCAGAGACTACAGAGAGCAACTGAGCGGACGACTCGCAAAAATGCTTACGTCGGTCCTAAGCCCAACAAGGAAGTCGTCAAGGAAGCAGCTGAAACAATAGGCTACAGCACCACCGGCAAGTAACTCGTGATATAATGGCGAATGTGAGCAAAAAAAGCGAACGATCGACGAGGCGCATCAAAAGGTGCTGCATAGGAGAACACGAGCAGCGCACGAGGAAAATCGAGTCAAAAGGAAGGAGGAAAAAAAGATGCCGCATCAAAAGAATATAATTTTCGCATCCTCCCAGCTCAAGAATATTGAAGAGACCAGGGATAAAAACACTATGAAAGCCTTTTTCAAAAAGGGGACTTTAAAAACGGCACCTAAGCTCTTCGAAATTGCGAGGGCAATATGGTTACCGACCCGCGGGAAATAGTGGATGTTTTCAAGCAGCATTTCCAGCGATTGCTTATCTAGAATGGAAAAGAGAGAGTGGTAGTGGACGAAGAAATCCAGCCTGCAGTCGACTAAGTAGCTATTAAAAATCTGAAGAACAAAAAGATTGCAGGCTTGTTCTGGTAGAGAGAGTGCACCGGATCATCCGTAGAATTTGGGAGCATGAATGAATGCCCCAGCCCCATCCACAAAAAAAGGCGATTCTACCTCTTGCATAAACTACAGAGGTATATCCTTGCACAATGTCGCTTACAAGATCCTACCCATTTTAGTATTGTGGGAACGCCTAAGACCGTTTTGCAACGCACTAATCGGCACATATCAGTGAGGCTTCTGGCCCTGCAAATCGACTATAAACCAAATCTTTACGCCGAGACAAATCTTTTAAAAGACCAGCGAGTTTCAAATCGATATCCACCACTTCTTTATCGATCTTAAAGCCGCATATGACTATATTCATCGCAAAATCTTTTTTAACGCTTTGAATCAATTCCGGATCACGGGAAAACTGATCCGGATGTGTCGAACTACACTATCAAACACTCGATGCATTTTATGAAACGTGCACGCTGTCATGCGACTGCCTCAATATCTTGTTGGAACTATGTAATGGTGCGGCGTTTAACGTCAACACGGAAGGCACTATTTTCCACAAATCGGTCCAGTTGCTGGGCTACGCAGACGATATTGATATTGTTGCAAATTTCCAGCGCACCATTGTGGAGTTCACATACCTTGGGGCAAACATAAACTCTACGAAGGAGATCCGGCTCAGAATCACCCTCGGCAACCGCTGCTACTTCGGATTGTCAAAATAGTTTGGGTCCAAATTCCTATGGCGGCGAAGGCTTGACGATAAACAGGACAGTAGAGTTGATCCTCCTTCGAAGGAAGAATTCTGCGACGGATATTCGGTCCTGTCTCCGAGGAAGGCGAATGGAAGAGAAGACATAACCGCGAACTTTAAAAATAGTACAAAAATGTGGATATAGTCCGGAAATAGTCCATAGTCGACTGCTATGGCTCGCCCACGTAGAGCACTTGGACACTAACGCTTTAGCTAAGAGGTTCTTCGAATCCGAGCCTCCTGCTTCGAGAAGGAAGGGAAGACCGAACCTCCGGTATAAAAACCAAGTGATCGCGGACGCAAAACAAACTTCAACATCTACATAAAGTTGCTAAATGACAAGCATTGGTTTATAAGTTCTTGTAAGAATCTTGTATAATTTTACAATTTTCCTGAGCTTTTTTGATAAGTAAAAACCAAACGATTAAAAATCACATATTATTACTGAAATTATTTTTCGTCTTTCGATGTCTCTTCTTTTCAGTTTATTTGGAAAACATTTTCCTTCTTTTTGGATTTTCCCAGGACTTAAATGTGTTGAAATAATTACAGATCAAATATCTTCTACAAACCCTTTTGTGTTCATGTCGATTCTTCCTCTAATTGAGCTTGTATTTCTAAATCCTCGAATTGTTTCTCTGGTCTTCTACTCCACCTATACCACCACATCTAAAATGAAAAAACCAACGTTCACAAGTCCTTTGAGTCGAAGCATGTTTACTATTTTCCATTGGCAATCGATGCCTTTCAGTAGTGGTTTTTTTTGAGTAATAAGCCAGCCCGCCAATGATCCTTATCTGCCACCAAAATGAACCCCTATTTAGTGTAAAAATCAGAATCCATCCGTTACCAATAGATGGTGCTAGTGATGCATGCTGTTCAAAAATTACTTACGTATTAGGAACTCACATGGCAAGCTTATCCCGGCTCTTTCATAACTCTACTTGACCTGAGACGTACGCCTCGGTCATCTTCATACTTCATCGTGTTCGTAGAAAAGTCGAATTAGAATCAGGCTTCTGGGAGGATACGAATTATTCGTATATTAACGGTTGCAACGTGTCCTCGGATCAGTTTTATTAGAAGAGTACCCTCCCGTAAGACCCAAGCTCCATTATGTAGGACCTCGTAATTGTAAAATGTCATGTTTTTTTTTATAGGGTTCGCGCAGGTTCAGGAGTTACGCTTTTATAGTAATTGTCACACAACGTGGATGAAGTGCAGATGGTTTGTGTCGAAGATGATCGTTCACTACTCTCCGGGGGTGTTTGTCCTGGATAAGATTCGAGAGATTGGACTAAAATTGTCGCGTTGGTCATAGTTCACAGTAACATTTCTTTTTCCATGTAATTGGGAATGCACTCACAGAGTAAAAAAATTGAGAAACCATAAATTTGTCTAGGGTCCCTATTTGCCCTGAAGGGGCCTTTCAACTTCTAGTCATCAGAATGGTCATAGAATAGTCTAGTCATTAAAACTTGAGCTCCACAACAGATAGTCGATTCTCGAATTTAATACTATAACTATACAAGTATTGTCGTATAACCGCTTTACAAAGTGGACAGGAAAAAGACAATGTCAGGTGCTAGGGGTAGGTTTCTAACTGATAAATCGATAAATCATCGATTCAAAGTCAAAAAAGAAAAATTTGATCAGTCGGTGAAGCGTTTGCGTGAACTTTGTCCTTATCCCAGCCCCAAAGGAATGAGTACAATGACGTTGAACCATCCTGACGTTCAGGAAATTAGTCACACAATAAAGCCATTATTTTATCAGCTAAGGAACATGTAGCGGCGTGAAAATAAAAAATAAATGTCGTCCAGATCTATGGCACCTTTCAAATCAGCATATTCTTCAAAAAAATATTGTCAAATGACAATATTCCTTTCTCGGGCAAGGCTTGGTCAGACGGTCAGTATGTGTTCCATAGTTTCCTTAGCCTACCCCACATCGGTCGGTTACAGATTTCTGTGATGCTGAGACATATTTCATAAAGGTGACCAGTTCTATCAGTTTTTCTTCAATTTTTAGTAAAAATGAGGAGAGACTGAAGGTCGGTAGGATTTGGCGTTTTTTTGTATAAATTCTTCATTTAAGTGGGATATAATAAGTTATGAGGCTTGTTCGAATTATTTTAACCAAAATCGCCTTTAGGTTGTTGGGGGAATGTATTAAAAGTGCAGGAAAAATACCATCCGGCCAAGGTGCTTTGAATGGTTTGAAGCTATTAATAGCCCAGTCGACTTCTTCATACTTTATGTATTTGCTTACGTTTTGATTTCGGGAAAGTGAGTCTTTAGAAGTAGCTCTAAGGTGTCTGTAAAATTATGCATCAAATTTTCATCCAGGTCTTTAAGTAGACCAGGTGGGGCATGATTGCCTTTGGAGAGCGCCTTAAAAACTCTTGCCATTTTAGGTGACTACTTTAGGTTCTCATAATAGTTTTTCCACGATTTCCTTTTAGATTATCTGATTTCTTTGTAGTAATTGCTGAGAGCCTACTTGTATGATTGCTAGTTAGCCGTTTTTTTTCGGCCCTATTGAACGTCTTGCTGACCTCCTTAGGTCTATACCTGCTCAGTCTAGAGTTCCACCAGGGCACAGACTTTGTGGTGATCTTTTCTTTCAATGGACAGCTATCATGGTAGGATGATAACACTGTGTCCGTTTGGTATTCAACAGAGTTGCCAAGTTCCACAGGAGAAAAATATTTGAAATTGCTTTTAATAAGTCTGTGATGAGAAATACCAGGGCTCACGAGCGATATCTGCGCTCTCCAGAATGCCAAGAGACACTGAAAATGATAAGCGCCCTTTACCTTCCTTCACTTAGTTGCTTGTTCGTAACAGATTAAAAACGGATCCCGTGAGATAGCTACCACAAAAAAATAAAATTTTCGTCGAAGAGTGGAAGAAGAGTTGATGTCAGTGAATGATGTCGAATTGGAAATATTTATTTATTTATGGATTTATTTGATTTATTCAACTCTGTACATATATAAGTTATAGAACTTTTGGTAGTGTACAGGAAAATACATATTTAAATTCACAGGCATATTTTTAAATTATTAGTGTATAAAAGTTAAGTAACAAAGAGAAAAAAGAAATAAAACTAAGTAAAAAAGTATTTACACGTGCAGGGACGGGTTAAGAATATCCCTGCAGCGATACCTATCGCTTGTCGTAAAAGGCGACTGAACAAAGGTAAACAAAAATCACATCTAGGCAATTTAGAAAACACCAAGGTGAGCCTAGGGACACCATTAAACTGCCCCACAAGTGTGCATGCAAATCAGTGGGTTGACACGACTGGAGATCACCGGTGTTGTAAGAGTAAGATCAATAAAAAATAAATAAAAAATCTGGAGCATGCCGTGTCAAAAAGGAAGGGAAGAAAGAAAACGGTCAAACCGTAGCATTATGGAAAAGAACGCTAAAAGGAAAAGCACTACCCCGCCAGGCACTACTAATGGTCGTGATCCTGGGACGAGCAGCAATGCTCGGGTCAGAGCTATAGGATTTCCGGGGGATAGCAAAGTAATGCAACGGCGTAAGCCACATTTAAGAGTCGCGGGTTGGAACGTTGGAAGCTTGAAGAAATGATGGTTAGAAGGCGAGTAGACATCCTGTGCGTACAAGAGACGAAATGGCGAAACACCGGTAATCGGGCACGTTTGTTGGGGGAGATTTAAACGGACATGTCGGGCAGACAAGCGTAGACTATGAAGGCTACCACGGAGGGCTGGGATACGGCACCAGGAACTCTTCAGGTAAAGATATCCTAAACATGTGCAAGTCGTACGGTCTTATAGTGCTAAATACCATGTTCGTCAAACAAAGCCGGCACCTGATCACTTATAGCAGCGGCGGAAATGAAACTCAAATAGATTATCATTTGGTATCCAGTTTCATGAAGCCACAAGCTAAAAATTGCAAAGTGATCCTGGGAGACGCGATCGCCCCTCAACACCGTTTCCTCCTGACTGAATTTTTTATGGATGCGAGAAAGAAGTCAAAGCAGCAAACGAAGGCGTCTGAGAGAATCAAGTGGTATAAGCTGGATAAAGGAAAAGGCGAAGCTTTTATCGCCAACATGGAAAACTACCTCTCTTCCATTATCGATGAGGTCGGTAATGAGGAGTGCAGAGCACAAGACATGTGGGATTCCCTACAACAATCTGGCCTGGAGAAAGCCAAATCACTGCTCGGAACATCTAAAGGCCCCTGCCAACACGCAAAAGAAACCTGGTGGTGGACAGACGAAGCCAAAGCAGTGATACACGAAAAGAAAATGGCTTTCCAAGCTTGGTCAAAGTGCTCTTCTACTAATAGAGAGGAAAAAGCTCGCCGTGAAAAGGTATATAGATGTTGCAAAGGTATCGCGAAGAAAAAATGCGCCGAATTCAAAGCGAAAAGCATGGAAGGCCTCTATCAGGAGTTGGAAGAAATATCGTCTTCCGCGTCTGACAGGAACCAGGCTACCCAGGAGCTTCGACAAAACAATTTGAACAAAGGAGCAAATATCTTTAAGATAGCCGCCCAGAGAAGAAGAAATGCTCAGGAGATTCGTTTCCCAAAGTTTATTAACAATGCTGAAGGCCAACTCCTTGTGGAAGACGAAAAAATTCTCCACAGATGGCAACAGTATTGCGAGGAACTTCTGAACGAACAGTTTCCCCGAGTGTACTTTCCAAGAGCCGCCCCGAATCATGCCGAAATATCCGACATCACAGTCGAAGAAGTTCGGTACGCGGTTAAAAACTCCAAGAAAAGAAAAGCTGTTGGGCCGGACGGGATACCCTCTGAGTTCTGGAAAAAGATGGGAGACATCAGGTCTAGATGGCTCATGGTTCTTATCTCCAAACTTATGAGAGGCGACACTATGCCTAATCAATGGAGGGAAAGCTATCTTCTTCCATTGCACAAAGGAAAGGGTGATACGCGAAATTGTGATAACTACCGTTCTGTCAAGCTGATGTCGCACACCATGAAGATCGTTGAACGGGTATTAGATAGCCGACTGCGGAAAATAATACGACTATCTGATGACCAGTGCGGGTTTGTCTCGGGTAAATCAACAACAGATGCAATCCAAAGTATAAGGATCACGATGGAAAAGCATCGTGATTCTTCAAAGGACTTGCATATGGTGTAGGTTGATTTCGAGAAGGCCTTTGACCGGCAACCAAGAGATCTTTTATGGGTAGCGCTAAGACAAAAAGGAGTTCCAGAAACCTACGTGCGAGTGATTATGGACATGTACGAGAGAGCAACGACAAGAGTAAGATGCACCGCAGTAGTCACCGAAGAGTTCGCAATCAAAGTCGGTGTACACCAAGGGAGCGTCCTCAGCCCACTGCTTTTTATAGCAGTCCTTGATTGCTTGCTTGAAGGAAAAGTGACGGACCCCAATGTGCACCAGCTATTCTTTGCTAACGATGGGGCCATTATAAGTGATGATCAGGCGTCCCTACAACGAGCACTTGATGTGTGGGTGGACATTTTTGAGGGACACGGGTATCGTATTAGTTCAAAGAAAACAGAGTATCTGTGCTGCCCGTTCTCTGACCCTCATCAGCCTATTCCAGACATTTACTTGAATGGAAGAGTGCTTCCCAAGTGTGAAAAGTTTAAATATCTGGGATCTATGATTAATAGAGAAGCAACTTGTGATGACGACATCAAACATCGCGTAAGCGTAGGATGGATGAAGTGGCGGGAAAACTCCGCCATCTTCTGTGATCGAAAAATGCCCCCTAAGCTGAAAGGTAGGCTCTACACTTCAGTTGTACGTCCGGCGCTCACATACGGTTCACAATGCTGGACAATGCACAAAAAGTATGAGAGCAAATTAACGGCAACTGAGATGAAGATGCTTCGCATGACAACGGGAGTAACAAAGCGTGACAGAATTAGAAGTTCAAAGATCCGAGGAAGCCTCCACGTAAAAGAAACCATCACAAGAAATATAGAGCGCGACCGACTCAGTTGGTATTGCCATGTTCAAAGGAGAGATCCTTTGAACCCCGTCCAAAAGGCGTTATCAATCAACATTCCAATTTCAACACGCAAAAAAGGCAGGCCGAAAAACAATTGGTGCAAACAAATGCAAAAACACCAGCATTTGATTGGCCTCAGCGATGAAGTAATCTCAAACCGGGAAACCTGCCGCTACTTTCTGAGGTCAAACCGGCGGACCCCACAAGCGGACCAGTAGGAATGCAGTTAAGTGGGAAGGTTATGGTCCTACACTTCTGACCATAACGACGCCGGGATAAAAAAAGGAAAAGAAGAAGAAGAAGAAAAAAGTATTTCCAATAGAATGAAGAGAAAGGAGATAGATAAATAGACATACATAGAATTGGTTGATAATAATTTGAAGCCGATGTGTTGTTAATAACCACTGGCGTAGTATTGGAAGAGCCCTTTTTTAAATTGTTTCTCCGCGCTCATACCCCTTAGATTTATGGGAAGATTATTCCCGAGACTAACTGCATTCATGAAGAATTGTGGTCTACTAATCAAATATCTGTACCTCGAAGGGATGATTTTCAGGGTTCTTTGCGACCGAGCAAATTTTATTTTGCTTGTCAAGTAAGAAGGTGCTTTATTGTGAACAATCTTGTGCAGTAAGAGGACTGTTCTGTATTTTAAAAGTGCATCTAAGGTACAGCCAGCGATTTTTTTGGTAAATCTGGAAATATGATCATACCTTTTCAGATTGAAGACATATCTAGCACAGTTATTTAACGCAACGTTAAGTTTCCTCAACGAGACTGAGTCCAAACATGCAAAAATTTCACTATCATATAGCACGATAGGTAGAACAAAGGATTTAATCAGTTTGAGTTTTACAGCAGGGGGTAGATACAATTTTGTGGGGCTTAATCCCCTTAGGATGCCATATATTTTTGAAACAATAAAGTTTATATGATCATTCTAGTCCAGTTTATGGTTGAAGTACACTCCCAGGTTTTTTATTTTATCGACAAACTGGATTGTTTCATTATTGAGTACAACATTCACGGGAGGTATCTCCAAATGGGTTTTATATATTCTAAGTGCTTTGGTTTTAGATGGATTAAGACTCAAGCGGTTTTTTTGTGACCATAGATAGATGTGGTTTAAATCCGAATTAATGACACTAACATTTGATGAAAAGTCAGACTTAGTGAACTTTTTATATAGGTGAACATCATCAGCATAAATATGATAGTCACAACTACGTATCTGTATGTGGATGTCATTTACGAAGAGGGTGAATAAGAGAAGTCCTAGAACGGATCCTTGGGAGACACCTGACGTAACGGGTAGACATATGGAAATTTTGTCGTCATAGTGGACAGTTTGATTCCTACCTTGAAGATATGATCCCACAAGTTGGCACGCATAACAATCAAAGGCGAATTGATTCTTTAATTTAAACAAAAGGATTGGGTGGCTTACTGAATCAAAAGCTTTCGAAAAATCTAAAAATATTATTAGAGAAATCATATCTTCATCTATACCGGCTCTTACGTCATCAGAAACCTTAAGCAATGCTGTGATGCAGTTATGCTTTTGTCTAAAACCTGATTGGTTACTGTCAATCAATTTGGTTTTAGCAAGGAAAAGTTTAATTTGATTGCAGATCACTTTTTCAAAAGCTTTACTTAGAAAGGGAAGAACAGCAATAGGTCGGAAATCATAGTTACCCTGAGAGTGCGACTTTGGTATAGGTAAAATTTTTGCTTGTTTCCATTTCACAGGGAAAATACCTGTTGTTATTATAGTGTTGAATATATGCGTAAGGTGTTTAAGTATAACAGGTAACAATATTTTCACGAATTTAGGGTGGATTACGTCAAGTCCTACAGTATTGGATTTAACGGCGAGGATGGCGTCACTAACTGTAATTTCCTCAACACACTGAAAAGAGAAGGATCGAGAAGTTTCGGTATTTATAGTTTCACCCCCAAAGAAGGAAAAATCGATAGGATCTTTAGGAACGTCGACAGCAGAATTGACCGGCTCACTTTTGGTTAGGCCAATTTGCCTTATAGATTTCCAGAATGCAGCACTTGACTTATTGGAGTCAAATTTGGCTTGATAGTACTGACTCTTGCTTCTTCGAATAAGACACGTTACATGATTTCTCGTTTGTCGAAAAATATCATACATGAAAGAGCATTTATATCTACGCCATCTGTAGTACAAAAGATTGCGTTTCCGTATCATGTCTTGAATTTCTTGGATAAGCCAAGGAGTGCTAGGATCTCTCACTTTTTTTGTGATAACGGGTAGATGTTTGTCAAGTAGGTAGTCAATATTATTTTTAAACACCGAAAGTTGAATATTTACATCTGACGTACAATACAGTGGCAACCAGTTAAGACTACAACAATTTTCAAACAACTTAATGGTATTAACAGAAGAGAAGTGACGAAAATTAACAAACGTTTCATTAGTACATGGAGGGACAATATTCAAAGTTAAGACTATAATATCGTGGTTTGAGAAACCAGGGGATGGGATTTGATCATAGTGGGCAGCTATGTCTTTTTGTGATAAAAGGCATAGACATATTGAAGGGGATAACATTATTTTAGACAAATGCACGAAATTCCCGATTATTTTTTAACAAGCCTGGAAATTGTTATTATTATACTATATTGTAATATTAATGTCTATAATACAAGGTGACGCAAAATTATTCATCCAAATTCCTTTTTGAATTACTTTTTTACTCAATAAAAATGAATGATTTTAAGTAATGGAAATCTTTACCTGGGCCCTTACAATTTTTTCCGTTAAGTGGAAAAGATCATATCCGTCAAGTGGCTGCCGCCAGGGATGATACACACTTGTACCCGTTTTACCGCATTTTCCATAAGATTTCCCAGTGATAACTTTTCGCATCCCTGCCGAATATTCTCCTTAAGGGCTGCGATTATCTGAGGCTTGTTGGCATAAGCTCGCGACTTCAAGTAACCCCAAAAAAAGAAGTGCGAGATGGTTAAATCGGCCAAAATTGTTGGCCATGCCAAATCGCCAAAAGGGGAGATTACGCGACGTGGAAGCGCTTGCTTCACAATATCCATTGTAGCTCATACTGTGTGTGCGGTTGCATCGTTTTGTTGAAACGTCATGTTCACCAGACCCCGCTCAACCAATTCCGGCAGTAAGAAGTCGTTTATTATGGTGAACGCCGCACCACACAGTAGCTTTGAGTTGATGTAATGGCTCTTCGTGCATCACACGCGGATTTTCAGTGCCCCAGAAATGAAGATTTTGCTTATTTGCGCAACCGCTTAGGTAGAAATGCGCCTCGTCGCTCATGATGATTTTCGACACAAAATCGTTTCCTTCGTTGTTGAGGTTGACTTGACAGTAATTCTTGACGGTCATCAGACATTAACTGATGCACTGTCTGTACTTTGTACGAGAACATGTGCAAGTCTTTGTCTAAAATTCGCTGTAAGGTCCGTCTGTCAATCGCGTTGTCCGTCGTCTGGTTGATGTTTCTTCGTTCTCAGCGACATCGCCCGACATAGCCAGTCCGGTGGCGACCTTAAAGAAATATGGACCGATGATTCCACCAGCCCATAAAGCGCATCAAACAGTGAGTTTTAATGGTTGTAAGGGCTTTCTAGGTTTTCTCCAAATTCGGCAATTTTGCTTTTTTACGTATCCCTTTAACCGAAAAGGGGCTTGGCTTCACTGGCGAACGAAATTTTGCGCTAAAGATGAGGATCAAGCTGATCATGTTTTCGGCCCATTTGCCAAACCTTCAACGCGTATAATGGTCGCCCGGTTTCAACTCTTCCACAAGCTGGCTGTTATAAGCTTTTAAGTAAACATTTTTCCGTGAAATCTTCCTTAAAGTGGATAGACATACCTCCAAATGCTGTGCATAATGGCGAATAGGCTCATTCGGGTTCTCCTCAATACTGCGCTCCACAGCCACAGTAGCTTCCACCCTTCGTACTCTTTGCCATCTTTAAGGATGCGTTTTCAAAATAAGTTTGCACAAATTGCATGCGTTTCTCTGGCGTTTGTCTATTCATTATTAAATGGCAAAACGTACTCCCCACAAATCAACTTTTATCTGTCAAATCGACAATCCGTTTTGCTAACTTAAAAACCAAACCTCTAAAAAAAACACCCTTCCTAAGCTCCCATGCATTTCGATTCTAATTCCGGCAACATGCAATCAGCGATATCTTAAAATTGGTTTACTGATTAGTCATCAAGGCGAAAATTACACTTCTTAACTGACGGCCCCAGCTCACCTTATAATTCATAAGAATTCCTTTCCTTTTCAGATCGGCGCCCTCCTTTATTGTCAATCGTGTTGTGAGGATTGTCTATTGGTAACCAACTTGTGTGTCAGTAATCCGATTAGTATCCGTCACTGGTGACCCTCACCGTAGTCTGAGCAAATCATTAAGAATTTAACAGAATGAATGTTAAAAATAAACATATTGTTCGTCTGGAGGATTTGTCACTTCTGCGAAGTCTGGAGCATTTGGCTTAAGCTATAAAGAAAACCTTTCAAGTGAGAGATGATAAAACATTTCTGCGAAAATGGAATATTTAGACTCGTCACTACCCAAGACCGTCCGGGAAATATGAACCTATATACTAAATCGGTGATTCATTGAAAATTTGTTCAGATGCTTAGTTGCATTTATACAACTTTTTTGAGCTGATTTCAATGTACCCACCTTCGGATATATCGCTTGCGCAGGCTATGGCTGCATAAGCCATTCACCATAACTGGGGGATTTGAGATTTATCCCCCAACCAAAAAAAAACAAATGAAGAGAAAAAGTGCTATACACCTTCCGTGGAACCAATAAATTCTAACAAATTGGAAATAATCCCCGCGCCAAATTCAACCCTTCCCTTGTTACTCTGAAAATATTTGCGGTAGTCACTCCTGGTCCACGGGAAGCTGTAGTGTCATCATTCTGAATAAATGCCATAATTCGTCTCTCACAAAACATAAAATCATGATCATAAAAATCTCGAATGGGGGGTAACAAAAGTGCTTGAAATCGTATATGTTACGCATATAGAATCGATGACACATTCAAGTGTACATCCGTTTGTAGGATGCTTGTATCACGCCCCACGTGAATAACCTGATTCAAAATTAATGATCGCGAATTCGCTGGGAGTAGTTAACAATCACACAGGCTTAGATATTCTTTCCGCAACGAATCGGTTCTTTCCAAAACGAATCTTTCCCCCACCTCAGTTTGCCTATATGATAGATGGCTATTGGGGGTCCTGAATTGCTTTGCGTATGACTTTTAAGACGATACTCTGCATACAAACTAAGACATTTCGAACGCGCGGATATGACAGAGAGCATTTGTTTATGGCCTCCACCGGGAAGGGGATGTTACGTCAAGCCGCGTGAAAGAACGAATCGCGAACGAAGCTGTCAAGAATATATGATTGCGTACGTAAACCCCGGATGGATGAGCGGAGTGCACCCTACCGCTTCGTAGCGTCGATGAATAAATTACTCATCCGTGGATGCATGAGGGATGGCGGTGTCTATGTGTCCTGGTAGCGATTTGAATATCGAAGCCGTTATGCTAAAAAGAAGCACTTGCGAGAGCAGAGTCGGGATAAAAATGACGGATAAGGAAGACAAAGAGTCTGCGAATAATTCAGGACATCTGGAGCTAGAGAATCGTACGGGGATATAATCAGAAAGCCGAAATGCCATTAATCCTCGATTATGGGTCTTGACGTTGTAACGCTACTAGCCCCGCATACACGTCGCATTGTGCTTTATGATTCTGTTGGCTAATTAGACTCCGTCGTCGTTCTGGTAACGAGGGTAGCAATAAATCCCTCTGTCGCGTCCCTACCGAATTGATGTACACGTCGGTATTATAGATGCCGGAAATGGGTAAACCCGGTGGCAGGAATTTAATTTTAATGCCCTTCCATTAGGACGAATATTTCATTTGCATAATAGAGTGAAAGGCAAACGGTGCTCCATATGAGCTGTTCCTTCTATTTTCGCTACGACGCAATCTAACCTTTGATGCATCCTCGTTGAATAGTGCGACTGATGAAAGTACTCTGACTGATTGAATAAGTTTGGAAACTATTTCGGTTCCGAAAAAAATCCGTTGGGCACGGTTTGAATGCCAATTTTGGTTCGCAAATCTGCTTGAATTACTACTTTAATTAAGGGTGAACACTGACTTAACATGCTATGCCAATCATTGCAGATGTGTAGTCACTCTGTTTGGAATGCGACATAAATAGGAGTTAGAAAGAGAGTTCAAATAGAGCTAATAGCACAGAGGATAAAGGATATCGGCGGACGCTTTTTTCTAAATCTTTTTAGAGGAAGGGTTATGGCTACTAAAACAAACAAGTCTACGATTTTTTTGCGGACTTTTTTTGGTAGTTTGTACATTTTTTCACAATTTGACCGTAGGAGAGCCGTTCTAGTTCGATCTTCGATGCACTCGATGTTGTTCTTTTGTTCTCTTAAGCTCTCAGTCATCGAGTGAATAACCCAGAGTCATCCAAATCCATGTCTTCAATTTCTATAAAAAACAAAGTCGGTTAACATGGCTCTGTAACGCTCAATTTCTTTCTGGTCAAAATGGGTGTTCCTCATCCCTCATTGAAGTAAAGGAAGGCATTCCGCAGGGTTCAACACTAAGACCGATTCTTTTCTGCATGTTCGTTAAAAATCTTCCATCAGGTTGCAAACATTCTTCAGTGCATCTACATATATGCTGATGGTATTCAATTACATCTTTGTAAACCGTTTTCTGATCTCAATTAACGTCACTAGTAGATCAAAATTCCAATTCCAATTTCCGAAAAACAAATTAACTTTGATCTTATAACCGACATGAGTCTCAACAACTCTTAAAAGAAGGCAGTGGGCTTGGATGTGTTAGAAATCGAGACTTGTTTGGTTACCATCATACAAATTTGGTTATTAGGCTTTTTTAGTTTAGTGCGTGCTTCACACCACGTAATGCCACTCATAGCATATGCTCATGTGTTATATAGTAGCCTGGATTCACTATGACAACATATATTTCGAGTAGCTGTTAATGATGCCGTGCCATTCATGATATGAGCTATCTCTGTTTATTCCTTGGCGTTTTTAGGTTGCAATTCATTTCAGCCGCTCTTCGAGAACTACCTACATTATTCTTATTTTTCATTCACTGGTGTTAAGTAATAAAATAAATTTATATCTTAATTTATGAGGTTTGTTCAATAAATAAGGTGACTTTATTTATTTATTCATCAATATGTATTTGGTCCCCTCAATTAATCCACCTCAGATAAAATACACTTACACCAGCGCTTTTTTAAAATTCTCGAACAACTTCTGATATGCGCTCTTTGCTAAATTCTTGAGCTCTTCCAACGACGCAGTCTTTATCTTTTCAACCGTGAAATCGTCTTTTCAGTTTTGAGGAGGACATAAATCTTACTGTTGCTTAGGCATGGGCTCTGCAAAAAATGACGCACAAGCGACGACGAGTGTGCAGGTAGGCGTTATCCTGACGAAACCGTCATGAATTTGGTAATTAAAAATTTGGTTTCGGCATCGTAACCATATACCGATGTTTCGTCATCAGTGATTAACCTTTTCAGCCGGGTAGTCATTCACATTATTTAACAGCTCCCTAGGTGATGCTTATGGCATAGTTCTTTTGGCCAAATTGAGCAGTTTCGGAACAAACTTCAATGACACAGATGCCCAAAATATCTCAAATAATTTCACGGCATTAACTTATACATACAACCGATATGCCACAGCAACTTCTCTGATGGTGATTCGACGATTCTCCGTAAAATTGTTCTTCACTGCTTCAGCGCCTTCATCCATGCCTGTACCACTTATAAACAATGTGCTCCATTCAGGAACCATGGGTGTGGAATAAACGCCTGTGTGGTCCTGGTGGTATATGTGATCATCGATCCTGTTTGGGGCAGCAGCAAATGCAACCGGATAGGAGACCATCTTTTAAACTTCATTCTTTCGTCTGACCTTATCATCAACAATGTTGGCTCTCAACCAACCTTTGTGACGGCGAGACGACAAGAAGTGATTGACCTAACCCTGTCTAATAAGCATGTGAATGCCATCACTAACTGGAGAGTCTTACCAGATGTTACGCTGTCAGACCGTAGATACATCGAAATCCAATTGAAGTGTGGGATCTTCCCCACGCAGCCCAAGCGGAATCCGAGAACGACGGACTGGGTGTGATTCAGAGAGGAGCTTGAGAAATCCACTCAAGCCCTGCCTAAACTCAAAACAAATCAATTGGTGGAGGATGCCGTTCATAACCTGAGCAGCGCCATCACCAACTGTTTCGAACCCGCATGTCCTGTCAAAAAACCTCCCAGCAGGAAGCCGGTTCCCTGGTGGATGTTTAGCGAATGTATATCTCAAAGCCCAGGCGGCGCTAGATGTGATCGAAAATTGGTGCACGACTGGTGGGCTTTCGGTTAATCCTCTTAAGACTGATGTCGTTCTCTTCAGGAAATAAAGAAAAAATACTGACATAAACCAGCTGGCGCTAAAAGGAATTCCCATCCCGATATCCAAGGAAGCTAAGTACCTGGGAGTCACCCCAGATAGCAAGCTTTATTGGTCAGAGCATGCTGAGTCAAAAACCACCAAAGCGCTGTCAGCTTTTTGGCAATGCAAAGATGCCTTTGGCAAAACATGGGGCTTATCGCCGGAAAAGGTCCTTTGGATCTACACGGCAATGATAAAACCGATAATCTCATATGCATCGGTTGTTTGGTGGAGCAGCCTAACACGCAAACACGCTGTGGCTTCACTCACCAAACTCCAAAGAGCGGTCTGTCTCAGCTGCACGGGGGCCTTGCCCAGCATACCGGAAGCTGCTCTAGATGCTATGATGAATCTTCCACCCCTTGACATATATATCAGAGGGTGTGCACTGAAAGCCATTTCTCGCCTAAAGAGAAATGGTCTTTGGTACAACTCGCATTGGAGTGAAAGTATACTTGCGGGAGCAATATCCTACGACCCCTGTCTCATGGATATGCCTTCTGACGCAATGACACCTGCAATGACACCTACTACTGCGCTGTAATTTCACAGTCACATTTCCATGGCGTTAGGACTAGCTTTGGCCAGACACTGAACCTGGAGTGGAAAGTCATCGCATTTTCACAGATGGCTCCAGGACTGGGCAAGGATCCGTCGCTGGAGTTTTCTTTGAGCTCGAAAACATTCGACTGCACTTCTCGTGAGGAAAATATGCGTCTGTCTTTCAATCGGAGATTTACGCAATCTTAATGGCCATGCACTATGTTGTGAAACCCAGGAGGAGAAGAAAAAGCATATGCATCTGGAGTGACAGCCAACCTGCACTCAAAGCTGTGTCTAACCCTCTATCCAACTCCAAATTAGTGCATGAACTCAAGACCTTTTTGAACATAGTCGGAAAACTAAATTCACTTAGGCTTGTTTGGGTCCCAGGTCACTCTGTAATCCCAGGAAACGAGATCTCCGATGAACTCGCTAGAAGAGGCTCAGAGGAGAGTTTCTCAGGACCAGAACCCGCCTTATGTCAAATCTGTTATCAATGACTGGGTCTTTAACGTACACAGTCGCGAATGGAGGGAATATCCAGGATGCAGGATGACTAAGCGCGTACGCCCTGACGTCTGCAAGAAGTCTGCAACATTTTTCTTATCCTTAAGGAGAAATGATTGCAGAAGGCTAACGGGCGTCATTACGGGCCATTACACTTTTTCCAAGCATCTCTACGTGCTTGGCATCAGTGAGACACCTACCTGTGCTGCATGTTGCGAGGAGGATGACACGGCAGAACACTTTCTCTGCGACTGTCCCGCCGTCGCTCGCGCACGCTGGCGCACCCTTGGGGCCGACGTGGTGGGTGCCGAATCTCTTAGCTCTACATCACTGAAGCCCCTCCTCACTTTTCTCCGGACAACGGGGAAAATACAATAAAGACAAGGTGTCTGTCTGGTAGTACAATGGACCAGTATTTGTGCCTGAGTGCTCCAACAGATAGTAGAAGCCTCCAACAAAAAAAAAAAAAAAAAATAAATATGCTCCAACAACAAGTACGTTGGAGCACATAATATCTCCTTTGCTCGTTCTGCACGGTCGTTATTAAGAAACAGATCTCCGGCCAGTAGTCCCCTGAGCTTATCATGTGGCTTTTTAGAAGTTCCGTGATCGGCAGATCCATTTTTGCGTCTGCGAAGAGTTTGCATTGGAATATAGTATGCTCTGCGTCTTCCTCTTCTTCTGGACGTTATGGGCAGAAAAGCGAACTATCGTGTTCAAATCTGTGAAGATATTTTCGATATCCACCGTGACCTGATAGGAATTGCGTAAGGTGGTAATTGCAATCTCCATGTGCTCTTTTTCTCCAAGCCTCGATCGTGGGGATCAGCTTGTGGGTACATCTGCCTTTTGTCGTATTATCCTCCCTGGCTTGCCACAATGAAATAGATGTTGTTTCTTCTGCTTTTATGCTCCGGATAACGCTGGTCTCTTGACGGTCCGTGGTTTACTTAAGGAAAACCCTGTGCTGACAACATCACCGTAGTTACTGTAAGGAAACACATCCACGAGGTCGATCAAGGATCAAGGATATCAAGGATATTGATAAAGACAATACCTAGACGATCGCTTCATCCGTGACGGACTCGACCTCGTGGATGTGTTTCCTTACAGTAACTACGGTGATGTTGTCAGCAAAACCGAGGATATTGACTCCTTGTGGCAGCGTTAGTCGTAAAATACCATCATACGGTATGCTCCACAGAAGAGGTCCAAAGACTGATCCCTGAGGGACTCCCGCCGAAATATTGTAGTATTTAAAGCCATCGTCCGTCTGGTACCTCAACTTCCTGTTAGTGAAAGAGTTAAGAATTATGTTCACAAAGGAATATAGTGCATCCATTCTGGTTAGAGGCCTCCTAATGCAGGACCAGTTTGCGGAATTAAAGGCATTTTTAACGTCCAGAGTTACTACTGCGCAGTATTTCTTTCGCCATCTTTTCCCCCGAATAGGTTCAGCTGCTCTATCTAGTACTTCTTTAATGGCATTGACGGTGCAAAGCGATTTTCGAAGACCATATTGGTGGTCAGACAAAGCTCGTCTATTAGCCTGCCATATATGATACGTTCTAGGATCTATCCTATGGCAGGCCAAAGGTTCTCGAGGTTTTTCTTGAGTAGCAACAGCAAATATGATCTGGTCCACGCTGGTATCCCTCGTGGCGGGGCATGGAGTAGATAATCTACGGGGAAATAGATGCTCTACTGTTGTTCCCAGTATTGTTAGGCAGGATATTTGTGTGGATAAATACATGTCTAACCATGGGAGAATGTCAAGGTTTAGTACATGTATACTAACATAATAAAAAAATTAAATTTAAAAAGTCGCCTTATCTTTTGAACATTTTCTTGTATATCGCACAACGTAAATAAATAAGAAATGAAATGAAATGATCACTAGACCTGCTGGGTCCTTTAACTAGACCCTTAAGTAGTGCACCTGCTTTAGTATTTCTTACCCGCATATCCCCTTGCAGTTTATCTTTTTCATTAATTACTTCGAAAGCCGATTTTACGTCTCCACGACCTTATAGGAGCCAGTCTAGTGTATGTTTTGTCAACGGTAGTTCCATTATAAATGCATTTCTGTGTTGTTTTTTTTTTTTGTTACCATCCCAGGTAATCTTCTCTCACTTGTTACTGGATGAGTCATTTGTCCACAAAAACAAAAATACTTACTTACCAAGCCGGCTTCACTGTTGACGACTTACTTCGAACGCCCGCACGTCGACGACCACGCGCCTCATGACCGTATATACCTGACGGCTATATAAGCCTTACCAAGGCACAGCTGACGTTAATTCGCCCGAACCACTGTGGCGAAATTTAAATAAATCACAACGTATAGTCATAACCCCCCGCAGAGCGCCAGGCTAGCTCGTGCATGTAAATATTTTCATTTATACACGGAATAATCAATTATTTATGACCGCGTTGTCCTGCCGATTCGGGCGGCAGCTGTAACAATAAAACAGGGCCACCAGTGACAGTAATACACTCACATGATTGATGGCTTAATGATCCTCATTTGCCAGTTCATTAGTTCGAAAGTGATGAATGCAAATGGGTTAGTGGTTGTGTGTGTTTTTGTATTTTTTTTTATCGTTCCACGCGAACGGAGCGCACAGGACGTCACAGGATGTCAACTGAGAGATCCCACTTCACGTACATACAAACAACGACTGCGTGCCCCCTTGTGTTTTACTCCTACAATCTGTACAACGGCCTTGTTTGTCTCAATTTGGAATGGATCCTTAATTTACAATCAGACTAAGGAGGATTACAAGTACCTACTCACCCCTTTATTACTTGAGTGGGTGGGTGGTTTGCTCTGGTGGCAATTAAAGAAACAACCCTCGCAGCTGGAACAAGAGACGGAGGGCGCAATGGCGCGGAAACTTTGCTGAAGAAGCAACGGTGCGACGCCACAAAGTGACACTGGGTGCAAAGTGTTATCTCGTGTTCCGCCCAATGTTTTATTGCCACGACGGGGTGGCGAGGCGGTGGGGTATTTTTGTTTGTCCTGGAATGACAGATAGTGATCTGCTCGCTGCTGGTGTACTTTGTACGTTTAGCGTTAATTACAACAAGAGTTCCATCTCGGCAGCACTCGTGTGTGTAAAGTATAGCGCCGTAGGATAATGACACACCGAGGTGATGTAATAAACATGATTAATCCTTTCTTTAAAATCCGAGACATATCTAATTATGAATCCTTTTATCGTATCTTATCGTGGGATGGTGTCGTATACGAGCACACAACAGGTACCGCTCGGGAATACTGCTAGTAAGACATTTCAATGCAAACGCACGCCTACCCCATCGAAGACCTGTTCGTTTCTCGTCGGGGATTTTCGACAGAAACAGAATGGCAGGAATCTGGGATGCTCACAGGAGGTAAATGTTGTCGCTCGGAGCGTTTGCGGGTCGATTAGGTCCATTAGAGGGATGCAGGTGTGTATTATCCTTAATTACTGTTGAACTTCGTCAGAGTGTCCTTGGCTTAGTGGAAACCAAGTCTAAGAATTGAACGCGAGGTGAAATAATGTTGTCATTTGCGGTTCTTGCATTAACGCAAGCTATTATGAGGGTATTTGGCGGAGGGTGGATATTTGTGCTAATCGAGGGAGTTTTATGGGCTAACTTGTCTGCTGCAGTTTGCCGTGGGGGCTCTTCTGTCAGCGATTAGATGAGGGTAGATTTTCAGTCTTACGTCAAGATGTGATTTGAAGCACGTACGTTGGGGAAGCTATTTGTAGTTGAATTTGTTTTCCATTTGCAAGGCTTAGGGGATGAGAGGTAAAGCAATGGGGAACTTCAAAGGCGTTACATTAAGCAGTAGCTCTAACGAGGTTAACCACTATACGGTTAATTTCTTTTCCTTTTTCTTGTGTGCGAATCAGTGATTCAGTGAAGGCATCTTCCTCTAGAAAGCTTCGCCTCAGTTGAGCGAGGAGAAAGGTTATTACTCAATCGAGTTATGTTCAAAAAGTAATGGAAACTCTGTAGTTTTGCTTTGTATTGATCGATTCGGCGCAAAACTGGTTAGTGAGCCTGTGGTAAGATGCCTGAAAGACTGCGTGTGTTGCGAGAGTACTGCGAGAGACTCTAGCGCCGTCGTGCTAAAAGTAAAATCGGCCAGGCTATTGGTCCATTTCTTGTATATTATCGGCTAAATTAAATGCTGCCTCGGACAATAACTAAGTAATAAAGCCGGCAACATCATAATTGTGTTCAGTGGCGACCTCTTGTGACTCTTTCACTTGGTTGCAATAACACCTGTTTATGGTTATAACATTATGTATAAATTAATTTTTTGCATTCATTGTACAGGGTGGGCCATCTCATATGGGTTGGTGTAGATTTCGAATAACCTTAACCGATTTTGGAAATTCAAAAACTTTTATTCAACTTAGACCTCTACAATTTATTTCGATTGATTTTTGAAAACAATATCAATTAAATTACCGCCTTTATTGCCGATGCAAAAATGGGCTCGTGTTCGCGCATTCTCCATGACATTTTCGAGCGTTTCAGTCGAAATTTCTGCGATTTCCACACGAATGTTTCTTTTGATCTGTTCTATTGTCTTCGGGCCGTTAGCATACACCTTGCTTTTCAAGTAACCCCAAAGAAAAAAGTCAGGAGGAGTCAAATCCGGCGATCTCGGAGGCCAGTCAATATCGCCCTTTTTTGACACCAATCTTCCAGGGAATTTCTTACGCAAGAGGTTCATTGTTTTGTCCGCAGTATGGCGCGACGCGCTGTGTTGTTGAAACCAAAAGTGAAATAAGCCTTTTTTACGCATTTCTGGGACCAATATCCACCGATATCGATTGTCATCCACTGCATCCCCAACTTTGAAGAAATACGTTCCAATGATGGTTTTAGCGCATACACCGGCCCAAACAGTAACTTTTTGATCATATAGCGTCTCTTTGTAGCCTAGGTTGCTCACGAGGGCTTGCCACAGAACCAAATTGAAAAAAAATTCGAGGCCCAACGACGAATTGTATCTTTTTTGGGCGCAAAACAATCACGATATTTTGCATGATACGCACGTTGAGTTAGCACAAGGGAGCGTTCATTTTCAATAAAGATTGAAACTATTTCTGAGCATTCTTTTGGTGTGAAGCGATTCATGTTTAAAATTGTACTGAATTATCGTTTCCAAAATGCTATGACATATAAAAATCGGTTGACAATTGTTGAAGTTATTCGAAATTTACATCAACCCATATGAGATGGCGCACCCTGTACTTGTTGATCAGTTCATTTATCATTCGATGATTTCGCGATACAAGTGCCGTAAATGTTAACTCCACTCTCTCAGCATATGAAATTCCAGCATTTACTCTATTTACCAAACGCAATTCTCGCCTTCTTTTCTCGATTCTCGAAAACGCGATAATTATGTAAGCTGCAAAGAGCATGCGCCACTCACTTGGGTTTTGCACGGTGTAATAAACAAAGTTTAACGTGCTTCCTTGTTTTTTTAATTTTGAGTGTACCTTTTATTCTCAATATATTACAATCAAATACAGACATGCAGTTCATTATCTTGAGTAACGTCGATTGAGGGCCTACATATTGTTTCAAAAAAAAAATGATAGAAATTTTTATCACGGTCGAAGAGCAACAGTATCCACAATTGAATTCCGAGCTGAGTTTCAACGGTTGAGCTGAATCGGCTAGAAACTGTTGAGAAACTATTATATGATTTTATAAACACAAGGAAAGAATTGTCACTGTATACATTTAACTGCCAAAGTTTACGAGCTCATGCTCATCGTCGTCGAATTTTCTTATTCTCTCCGAGACGTGGATGAATGAATGAAAACATTGTAGATATTCCTAATGTTGACATTGTAGTTAAATATAAAAGGCCACATACGAGGGCCGGTGGAGATGCAATCTACCATAATTCGAATGACGGAGCCCGTGTTGTTACTCCACAAATGGAACTCAATATACAACAAATGGAATCATTATCAGTTCAGCTTTCTAAAGTGGGAGAAATATGTGCATGTCAAACCAAATTAGATAATAGTATTTCAGTATTAATTGTAGCTATCTACATTTCTCCCAACCAATCAATAAATACAATTATTGAATTCATTCACGAAAATTTAATTAAATACATACCAGAAGTATCACAAATTCTTAAAAAAAATTACGATAAAATTCCGATGATTCTAAGTGGGGATTTTAATGTAAATTTTGCATCGGATACAGCGATTCCGTTGATTGAGTTTTTGGACGCCAAATTTAATTTGAAAATATGCAGCAGTCGCACTCTATAAACAACAAGATCAAAAACAGTAATTGAAGCAGTATTGCAATGATATATTGACCATATTAAGACCAAAGTATTTATTTCATACTTTAGTTACCATAAGCCTCTTGTATCATTTATCGAAAATGTAAGCTCTGAGTCTGAATAAATCTATGTAACCACTGTTTGGTGCGGATTTTGGTCCAGAGGCATAATTGGGCCATTTTTCTTCGAAAATGAGCAAGGAGTGGCCGTTACAGTCAATGGCGATCGTTATCGGGCCATGTTGAACGAATTTTTGTTCACAAAAATTGAAGAGGAGGATATTGGCAACATTTGGTTTCAACAGGACGACGCTACGTGCCACACAGCCGAAGCTACACTCGATGTTTTGCGCCCTGTTTTTGAAGATCGCATTATCAGCCGCAGAGCTGATGTCGTTTGGCCACCTCGGAGCTGCGATTTGACACCGTTGGACTATTATTTGTGGGGTGCCGTCAAAGATAAGTGTTACGCCGACAAGCCAGAGACAATTGGCGCTTTAAAGGACAATATTCGTGAAGCCATTGGTGAAATACAGCTGCACACAATCGATAATGTGCTTAAAAATTGGACCGATCGTGTAGGCTACTGCATGGCCAGCCGAGGCAGCCATTTGAATGAAATTATTTTCCGTTATTAACCGGAAGGATTGTACTTTCAAATAAAAAAAGAAATTTGAGAAAATATTCAGTAGTTTTTTTTATAGCATTTTCAAAAAAAAAAAAAGTTATTTGGCGGACCCTATATATACGAATAAAATGTAAAATAATTATCAAACTTTGTATCACTATGATCATTACTAAAACCTACAATTATCCTCTTCCCGAAATTTAACATTCGTCTCATTATCTTGAAGCCAACATTTTTGAAGGTTTCACTTCTACCACGTGTGAATTGCACACATGTTTTTTTTTTTTTTTGGGACCATGACAGTTTTAGAAAATGATGTTTCGAGAAAAATGCGATTAACGTTTCAAGTGCAGAAATAAGTCGCTTACGGAGCGTCGGCGACTATAAGTTGTAACTTATTTAATACGACGAATTTCGGTCTGAATTTTTCACAGCATATTTTCGATAGATTTTGCTATCGAAATATGAAAAAAATCGATTTTTCGAAGTGGTCTATGTATATGAGACTACCCCCTTAGCCCTAGACCCGTGTACTGGGCACTGAATGCCCACTTCACTTTTCAAATCAAAATTTAACGTATATTTTGCTGTGTACCATTGAAAAAGAACATCCGCATTTAAAAATACATTGCCCAAGTACACGAAAATAGACTATTCAACTTATTTTAGTGGATATTTGTGACAAAATGTGATTGGAAAGAAAATGAGCCGATATCGTGTTCGGGGCACCAAGTAATTTTTAAACTTTTTTATCTCTTTTTCGATAACGAATTAATTACAATACAGTAAAGCTACTGTCGCTAGTACCACCTAACATCACATGAGTACATTCGTATCCATTGCTCGAGTGGCGATAAGATGCAATGGTGCAAAAGCTTATCTCTGGGATGGCGATCCGTGGGAATTGGCTGTGGACTGCATCTCGCTAGTACCACATAAAAAGACCATTGTCGTGCGACACTCGGTCAGTGATATTCCAACGCGAGTAAAGTGAGAACGAAGTGAGTAAATTTGTTTTTTGTTGTTAGTTACAAGTACTAAATGCATCCTCTAACCGGGAATTGACTGTTTCAGAACAGGAATTTGTCGATGAGCATTACTCCCGACTTTTAGAGACAGAAGGGGAAGAAGACAATATTTCCGAAGACGATGATAGCGACAACGATGCAGATTTTTCGGATGCTGATGATCCCAATTATGAGGCAAATGCTGCTTTACTTGATGTACGCGTTGAACAAGCTCGTATTGATATGGAGGAAGACGCAGAGTTGGAAATGCAACGAAAACTTGGAGACAGACCTGAGGAAGAAATAAACGAAGAACCTGTTGCACCCAATCGAGGAATGTGGTATGCGGCCAGAAATGTCAAATTCGACGACATTTGGTGGTCAATGCCTGATGCGTGTGAATATCGAAGAACCACTAGAGATTGTTGCTGAGACTTTCAAGTCTTTGGCTACTCTTGCTATACGAGTAGTTGCAAATATAGTGATTGAGACAAAAAGAAAAGCTAAAAGGATTTACGAGGAAAATCGTTTGTCAAGAGATCCGAAGCAAATGTGCGGTAGTATGATACAACAGAAGAAGAGATTTATGCTTATGTTGCTATATTGTTGTATGCTGGTGCTGAAAAAGCATACGGAGTTGTAGCGAAGGATTTTTTCAATTTTTCAATTCAATTTCAATTTTATTTATCAAAAAAGTTTTGATTACACAGTTAAAGTCTGCAAAGCCTAAAGGGCTTGTCTGCAGGCGACTAGATAGCAAATATACATTTTTTTCAGAAAAAACTAGTGAGAAATTGAATCATACATATGTACATACAATCTTCAATTTATAGATCTTGCATTTCTAAATACAATTTTTTCGCGTTTTTCATACATTTTGTTTTAGGCATGTTTCTGAAACATATTGGAAGCTCATTTAAAACAGTTGGTACTATGACTTCATATCTTTTTCTACCATATTCATTCCAAAATTTGGGAACAGCAAAGCGTCCTTGTTCTCTTCTTCTTGTATTAAAATGTTGTTGAGTTGGAGTTTTATACGTGTTGTCGTTCCAAAAATTGTTAACTACCTCAAGCTTGAAGATATGAGATATACTTAACATTTTCCTGTTAATAGATATGTCCCGCTGTTCGAGTTGATTTCTGCTTGACGTTTTGTATATCATCTTCTTGATCGTGTTGTGTGTGGTTTCAAGTTGTGACATCTGTGGTGCTTTGCCCCAAGCTAGGATACCATATCTAAGATGTGATTCCACCAGACCAAAGTAACTTTGCCTTAATACTGATGGTGGGCAGAAGTTGGCCAGATGGTATAGCGCATACGAAGATTGCCGCAACTTTTTCATAAGTGTCTCAATATGGTAGCTCCATTTAAGATTGTAGTCTACGTGAATCCCTAGATACTTGTAGACTGACACGTTCTCAATTATTTCACCACATGAATCATTGTCTTTTAGCTGTAAGTGGCACCCAGCTTGATGTAGACATTCTCTATTATGTATTTTTAATATTATTTTTGACTGATGGATATGAGGTGGACGTACGTGCATAGCTTTCGTTTTCTTGGCATTGATAACCAACCCATGATCGTGACACCACGCAGTAAGTGCATTTAATTCTGTTTGCATAATTATAACTGCTTGCTCCACATGTTTATGACTCACAATAATGGCTGTGTCGTCTGCATATGCATATCCCGTAATGAGTTGACACACTGATAGCAGTTCATTTATGTATATTATAAAAATTAGTGGCCCCAGTTTTGATCCTTGTGGGACCCCGTACTCGGCACTTTGTTCATGGCTATAGTTATTTTTTATTTTTACTTTAAAGCGCCTGTTTCTGAGGTAATCTTCGAACCAGCTTAGTAAAGTTCCCCGGACTCCAATTTTCTCAAGCTGTTTTAAAATGTTTTTATGGCTTAGTGTGTCGAAAGCCTTTTTAAAATCTATGAAAAGTACTACGGAGCTGTGATTCTTGTCGAGGCTACAATATAATCTGTTAGCAAAATCCCCCAACAGTCGGCCTATACATTTGTTTTTCCGGTATCCAAATTGTTTGTCGTGTAGGATTGCATATTTTTCAGTGTAGGCGTATAATCTTCTTGTTAGAACTTCTTCCAACACTTTATCAACGACTGAGAGTATGGAAATGGGCCTGTAGTTTTTTACATCATTCTTCTGTCCGCTTTTGTATATCGGTCGTACAATGGATGTTTTTAAAAGTGTTGGTACCGTCGCTTGCTCTAGGCTCATGTTTATTAATTTTGTCATTATAGGGGCCAGGACAGTAGCGTTTGTTTTCAAGTCTATGGATCTTATTCCATCTATGCCAGGAGATTTTCTTTCATTTAGCATTCTAAGAATGTTTTCTATTTCCACCACAGATACTTCTTCTAGGTACATCGATCTTTGTATGCTGCTCATTGTTCTTTCAAACGTTTTGCAGTTGCATTCGTGGACTAGTGTTTTGATTTCTGAGATCAATACATTCGCAAATTTATTTGGTAAATTATTGAGCCCTTCCTTCACGAAATTCGTTTCCAGGATTTCATCTAGATTGGTGGCTCTCTTTCCTAGTATCGTGTTGACTAACTTCCAGGTTTCTTTGGGATTTGTGTTAAGTCTCCGGAATTCCAGCTCGTAGTACCGTGCTTTTGTATAGAAAATTTTTTTGTTGAGCTCATTTCGGAACTTTTTATAATCTTTTGCGTAGTCTTGGTTCCTTCGGTTATTTTTGTATCTTCTATACAGTCTGTCTCTTTCTCTACATGCGCTTCTCAGTTCGCTCGTTATCCATTTGTGCTCGTTGTTTCTCGGTTTTCTATCACGCATTACTGTCGATGACTGAACTATTGCATTTAGAGCGTTCTTGAAGTGTTCGTAGAACTCGTTGACATCATTGTGCCCATACACATTCTCCCAGTCGTAGCTGCTAATACTAACTGTTACCATTGTGTTATCGATATATTGTTGACGTTGGTTAATTGAATTTTTTGTATGTTTCTTGGATTTTATTCCGCAGTATATTGCATAATGGTCAGAGATGTTCATTTCAATTACTCCTGACGTTATCTCTTCGTCTGTGACTCTTACTAGGCAATGGTCGATCAGTGTGCTCGTGTTTCTATCTAGGTCTACTCTTGTACTAGTTAAGATTGTCTTTAAGAGGCCCTTCGAAGCTATCATCGCCTCATAGCTTGAAACGTATGCTTCATTTAGAAGCACGTTTATGTTTATATCTCCAATGACTAACATGTTTTTGTGCTTGGAAAAGTTATCTATATGATTGTTTAGTTCTTTAATAAAACAATGGACATTCTCCTGTGGAGGCCTGTAAATTGCAATGAGTGCTGCCTTGAATTCCTTGTGTTGGATAGTTAGTGATATATTCTCGTAGGAGTTGGTTTTAATATCTTGTACTTCATAGAGAACACCCTCTTTTATGTATATTACTAGCCCACCCCCTTGTCTATTGTTTCGATTGTAAAATTCTTGTTTAAACCCTTTTAATTCGTAGAAGCGGTTTTCATCTGAGGATATATTAATCTCAGCAAGTACCAGTATATCTAGTTTTTGCAAAATGTTTTCAACATATATCATAAGTGAATTCCAATTTTTTCGTAGAGATCGTATATTTAAAAAGAAATATGATATTTCACTATTGTATATTACATGGTTATTCATTTCATTTACTGTTCTTAAATTTTTAAAATTAAAATCTATAACTTCATTCATTTTTTAATTTTAAATTATAGGTACGAATTTATTGGCCGCTACTGTTGAGTTGCGCTTATTTTTTCCAGATCGTCCTCTGTTTCAATTTCAATGATGCGATCGCCATCACTTTTTCTGGCTAAGACTTTGACATTTCGGAACCAAACGTATTTCCACCCAGCAGTTTTTGCCTTTGTTTTCGCGAGCCAGAGAAGCTTTTTGAAGTGCTGTGATAAACATTCATTGATATAAATGTTTTGTGGGCCATATGCAACGTTGTCAATCTTTTGTAATTTGCGAATTTCGGAAAACTTTGTGTTTCTTTTTTGTTTTGCTTTTTCGATGAAGTTTTGTTTTGTTTGTTTTTTTGTGAAACATACCACGACATTCCTCAACTGTCTATTTTTTTTGTCGGGATAGCTATAGACTTCATCTACGTCAGTTTTGTTTACATCGACTCCCAAAGTTTCCCCTACTGCTGTGACAACTTCGAAGGCGTTATCAGTATTTGTCATTGGAATGTTTTTAATTTCTATTTTGTTTGCCAATTGTTTTTGTTCTAATGTGTTGACCTGTGTTTGCAGTGTTTTTATTTGCATATTTTTAATGTTCAACTCTTGCTTGTAATCGTTTATTTCTTTCGTAAGTGTTTCGATCAAAGCGTTGTTTTTCATGAGCATATTGTTTAGTTCGTCATATTTGACAGATGTAAAGTCAACAGCTTTTGCGTATTCTTTAATCATGTTTTTGATTTCTTGCAGCTCTGTGTTTATGTGGGTATCTTCCGCAGGGAGAGAGTTCGGGGGTTCGCTTTCTTTGTTTTGATTTGGAGAATCATTTGGTCGTGCTCTCTTCACTTTTTGAATGCTCTCCTCTTCCTTTTCTTTGCCACGACAAAAAGTGCATTCCCATGACTTTTTAGCTTGTGTTGACATTTTGCGGTATGTGCTCTGTGAGAGTGTAGAGCATTCAAAATGCAATTTTCGTTTGCATTTTCCGCACGAAATGTACTCTCCGTCCATGGGCAACGGATCTTCGCATCTAGGACACTTATTCATTGTTCCGATGAGTTAATGTGAAAAACACCTGTTTTATTTAATATTTTTGTTTGTTTGTGTTTTAAAAATGAAAACTTTAGTGGTGCTTAGAAAAACACGTCTGTACTCTTTGCTCACTAGTTACCACCTGATCTGATCTTTTTCATCAGAGTAATATGGCATTTTACCGCGCAGTAATATCGCTGGAAAAATTAGAAGAAATACGCCGTTTTATTCGTTTCGATGATGGAAGAACTAGAACTTTTCGTCCTCAAACCGACAAATCAGCTGTTTTCAGGTAAGAAAGATGCCATCAAAAACATAACTTGTAAAAAAAACCAAGTCTCGCAACTCAGTTCTTCTACTGTAAAAAGTTGTGAGATCTATGTAATACCAAGTCGGTTAATTTATTCAGCCCCTACTTAAGGGACCTTCTGTCTTAAGTTATTACGTAATTAGCTAACCTAACAACATCTTATAGTGACCATATTAATATTAAAAATCTTTTATGTTTTAAATAAATAGATTGACTTGTCCATCGCATGCATCTCACAAATAATACATATTATATTAAATTAGATTGTCTAGTGCGATTGCCAAGTCAATCTATTTATTTAAAACATAAAAGATTTTTAATATTAATATGGTCACTATAAGATGTTGTTAGGTTAGCTAATTACGTAATAACTTAAGACAGAAGGTCCCTTAAGTAGGGGCTGAATAAATTAACCGACTTGGTATTACATAGATCTCACAACTTTTTACAGTAGAAGAACTGAGTTGCGAGACTTGGTTTTTTTTACAAGTTATGTTTTTGATGGCATCTCATTTCTTTTTGTAGATAGTCCTACTCTTCTTCCTTTCCGGTACCTTCTACTTTTTGAATACCAACAACAGATTTTCTTAAAGCCCACTCTGTGTCTTATGAGCTTTTCTTATTTTTGTAGGTTGTCTTCCTCTTTTTCTTTTCCGGTACTACTTCTTGAGCTTCAGCTGCAGTTTTTCTCAAAGCCCACTCCCTGTCTCTATGGGTTTTTCTCAAAGGCTTTGATGTTACAATTTTTATCAAGTCTGGACGGTAAATGCTTCTTAATCTATTGTATTCACAAATTGAGGATTCCTGCGCTTTAATATTTCCAAAGTCGACATTAATTAGATGTAAGCCGCCCAGACTTGTAAATCTCGAAAGTGCCACGTAAGCTTGACCGGATGTGAATACTGCAGAACCGATATCCATCAGCGCATTATTTAGACTTAGGCCCTGACTTTTGTGTATAGTTATAGCATAGGCTATACATATAGGAAACTGTTCGCGATGAACATAAGCTCTATTAATAATTTCAAATTTAGTTTTGACCGGACCAAGCTCGTAAACCTGTTCTTTATCAAATGTAATGTATATTTTCTTAATTATTTTTGTATTTTCCGGATCAACCTTTACTCTTTGCACTATACCGATAGAACCATTAACTAAACCAAGACTCACGTCAATATTTCGCCTTAACATGACTCTTGCTCCTATTTTTATAATTATGTTCTCTTCTAGGCCCGCAGTCATAGAAGCATCGTCTTCATAATTTTTTATGCATTCACGAGCTCTTTTTGTTATCCTCTTTTTGCAATCTATGCTATCTACAGCTGTAAGTTTTATTTCGGGATGTGGGAGAGATCTAAGCATTGCAGTATTTAATTGTTGACACATGTTTTTTGTAGGTAATAAGCAAACGGTATCATCAGGAAGTTTCGAGAGGTGTTCAATTATTTCAATCAATCTGTTTTCATTTGAATTGGTTTTTAGAGTTATTAATCTAGTCGAGAGTAAGTCGCGTTCTTTTTGTGTAGTCACACCTAATCTTATTCTATTTAGCATTTCAACAAAGTTAGAATCATTAAGCTGTCGCATGTTAATAGTAAGTTCATCGTATACGAACAGTTCAATCCACAGATTCGGCATACTGAGGGAACCTAACAACTTGTTAGCTTCAGCAGTTGAGAGTTTTTCAAAAGGTGACTTTTCTCTTACCGGCGGAAGCTGTAAAAGATCCCCGAAAAGTACAAGATGTTTTTTTTCCAAACCACCAATTCTGATCATCGCTTGTGTCAAATATCTCAGACAAGCGTAAATGAATATATGTTAAAGTAACATTGGATATCATCGACACTTCGTCTATGATAAACAACACTACTTCTTTCAAATCTGATCTCAGAACTTGGAGCACTTCATCGGAAAGTGGCTTGTACCTCGGTGTTTGCTTGTGTTCCACAGGCAGCTGCAATAGTCTGTGTATAGTCAATCCATTCACATTGAATGCAGCTATGCCTGTTGGATCACTAACTGCCACTTTTTTGTTTAAATACATCTTAACCCAAACTTTCAGAGTTTTTATTAAAAAGCACTTTCCAGTGCCACCAGTTCCACTCACAAAACAGCGTAAAACGTCAGCGTTATTATCAGTTGTGTCCATTTCATGTGTGATCATATCGAAGACTCTTTTTTGATCGGCATTAAGTTTTGCGATCATACTTTGAAGATCAGTCTGCTCTTCTTCTACCAGATTGATTCTGTGAAAGTCATCCATTGCGTTTGCAGCTTCCACAGCTTCAAAGTCTAAAGGGTTTTCAAGACCATCGTCATCATCAACAATTTCCCTTTCTTCGTTTATCTCAGCAACTTTAGATTCTATCATTTCACATGCTTTTTGTATCTTATATCTTGACTCTATCATTGAATTACCATAATCGATTCCTTCTTTTAAATCTTCTTTCGCCAAATTAAAGGCCTCCGTGTAAGTATCACACCCCATTTTGAGTTAATCTAAGGAACGTCATGGCTTGAATAAAAGAAGTAAAGAGAAGAAATATTTCTCTGGTACTTGTTCTCCGTCGTAGAAATAGTGATTGATCAAATATGGGTTATCTCTTCTTTTCAGGAACTTTTTACCGTCATTTATCTCGTAGCACTCGACTTTAGAGGAGACTGGGCGTGTTTTAACAATATCGTAATTTTGAGCGAAACTGTACAAGTTAGTAGTCTCCAACTCTGACACCGAACATACAATTTGTTTTAAAATTGATTTAATTATAAGTTCATCAAATGGTTATTAAATATATGTACATAATAAAGATATTTATTTTATATTCCGTCAAATACATGAACCACATTGACCACTAAACCCAATTCCCCAACCGCCCATTGATTGGGTTGCATTGCATATTTTTAGGGGTTAATCGCCATCTAGATAAATTGAAAAAGGATACATACAGACACTATCCTATTAGTAATAATATTTGGTGTATCTAGAAAACTGGACCAAAATTGCAAAATATATTAGTTTTTCCTTGATTTATACACTAAACACTAATTGTATTCTAAATTTCAAGCTTCTATGTCTGCTAGAAGTGGCCTAGAGTTTTGATGATCGGTGAGTGAGTGAGTGAGTGAGTGAGTGAGTGAGTGAGTGACAGAATTAGAAACTTTGACTAGTTATAATTCTTAAACTACTGGTTCAAATTTAATGAAATTTGAAATATACCGTGTCTATGGGATGCCTGCTTGGTTACTGAAAATTCAGGCTTCTAGTTTTATCCACAACGAAGTTATAGGGGGTCGAAAATGGCCCGAACTGCTTCGAGAAAAGGATGGTACGGCCGTGCCGCTTTTTTGCTCGACTTGGCGGGGGCACTGCCGTGCCCCCAGATAAAAATATGGTTGACCGTATATAGTTTTCTTTTATTTTATTTTTTTTAATAATTTATTAGGTATGTCTGGAACTAATCCAAAATAATCTTGTCGATTTTTACCATCCCTCGAAAGAGTTTACAATTGATCAGCAATTGGTTTCCTCAAGGGGAAGATGTCCATTCTAAATGTTCATGCCCAATAAGCCTGGTAAATATGGCATACAAATTTTCTGGATTGTAGATGCCAAAACAAGCTATCCACTTCAAAGTGAGATTTATGTTGGTCAGTATCCGAGTGATAATTGGTCAGAGGTTATATCATATCAGCTTGTGATGCGATTAGCCAACAAATATCTCGATAATGGTTATAACATTACAACCGACAACTATTTTACTTGAGTGCCATAAACATTAGAGTTGATCAGGCGCAATACTACAATATTGGAAACGATAAAATCGAATAAGCCGCAGATGCCTAAATCGTTTACTCCAGCCGAAATTCTCTACGAAATTTTGCAATTCCCAAAGCAATTATGGAGCTACGCAAGCAAAACGAAAAAAAACGTTCTGATGTTGTCAAGTGCTCATCACGAAGACAAAATTGATGAAGCATCTAAAAAACCAACAGTCATTTTGGACTATAATTCTATAAAAGGTGGCGTTGACACTTTCGATCGTATGGCGGCTGTTTATACCTGCAAGCGGAAAACTAATCGATGGCCAGTAACGTTGTTTTATAATCTTTTAGACTGTGCAGGAATCGCCGCTTACAGGATGTTTGATATATGTAATCCAACTTGGTATACAAGCAAAAAAAGATCAGAAAAACGAAAAAAAAAATTGAAAGAACTAGCTTTTGAGCTTGCAGATATGCATATAAAAAATTGCATATCTAAGCCTACTCGACGGCACACAGTGGCCAAGTACACTTTATATAGAAATATTTAAGTACATGGGTCTAGGATTAAGGGCATTGCTGGCCAAAATGTTAACGTCAATGGAGAGTGCTATAGAAATATGATTTCTGACTTCTTCGTTGCTCACTTGAATGGCATTGACGTGACAGAGTTTTGATTTCAAGCAACATGCCACTTATGCCAATTTATTGCGGGAAATATGTATTTGCTGAGCGCATAATTTCGCGTAATGGACCTGTGAGTCTCCCCGATTCTGTTATCTAACTCCTTTAATTTACTTTCTTTGCGGGTATGTGAAGTCATCTAGTCTATGCCGATAAACCGGGGACGTTGAACGATTTGGAAGTCAACATTCGCTGTGTTATTGCTGATTACGGCCACAGTTGTTCGATAAAACTGTCGAAAATTGGATTCCACGATTGTCCTTCATTCGAGCAAGCTATGACACGCATATACCCGTAGTCATATTTAAACACTAATGGCTTAAAATTACCTATTAAATAAAGTTAATATCGTGGACATTGACATTAGCTTTAAGTGTTTCTTTTCATGTTATATTTGTTCACCTTTAAAAAAAACACCCTGTACTTCGTCTTTCCCCCATTTATCGAGGCAACCATTTTAGCCGCTTCTGCTCCAAGATCTGCCGCAGGGTGTATATCTAGGCTAATTAGATTTACCTGGCCACGAATTTATCCTTAATTTTTGTGCTTTCTTTTTCATCGACTCGCACCTGTAGTAGTTCCCACCCGGCGATCCGATTGGAAAACTAGTTTACCCAAGAGACACCAGCCATATTTAACATTAAAATGGGTCAACGATTTTCGATGTTGTTTCAGGTGTTATGCTTCAGCTTCAGTTTTGTTGAAGGGCTGTCAGTGTGGGTAGTTCGGTACTTAAGCAAGATCTGCCTAAGGCCAGTCGTAGTTCCTTAGACAGATGAGTGGTAATACAATAGCTAAGATCCCGAATTGATGAATTAATTCTCTCCACCCCTACTGTATACATTTTACAAAAATCATTATTTTATGGGCCGGGCAGTAAACAAATCAAAACCATTCAAGCAACAAAAGGCAAAAAATCAGATAATTCACTTGAGCCAACAAGCCCGCGGGCACTCCATCGAACTTCCATCGATCGGGCAGGCGGCAGACGTCTACATTATTTTTGGAAGCAAGCCGACCAAGTCGATACAATAAATCTACCGACTTTCAGATACGAACACAAACTAAAACACAAAAGAAACACGACACCATTCGCCACACTAATTCATCCACTTCCCGCCCTTGTCCGCCGTTGCAAACAAGTACATTAAACGTTAGCGTAACGTTTGGTAGAGAAGTTCTATCACGATTTATATCCATTACCGAGTTCGAGGAGTACCCTCATGAAATGTTCCTATTTTCGGCAAGTTTTCGCCAAAAGCAGTCTCACATCAACGCAAAGCGTTTTGCAAATAGTAATAATGACTTTGGGAAGCGGGACGGGCTGGAATTTGAGGAGTAGGGAAAGAAATGTACTGACCTTCTCCAGTACACAAACTAAATGACACAGGATGACTGAGTGGCTGTTGGGAGTATTGAAAGCAGCGTGTGACATTTTGTCAACAGCAAATGTCAATGAGAGGATACGAGTGGCTGTCCTGACTACTTCCTAGTTGGACATGAATTAAGCTGGGTGCCTCTAAATAGAATTAGTGTGGGCGTTTTGACTTTTTGCTCAAGGAACGATGTTCTGTTTCTTGATGTTTTTTTTTTGTTTTCGTCTGGCGCCCGGGTGCGTGCGAAGCCGTGGAAAGAATTAGTTTTGATGACTTGCCTAACGAAATTATTTAGTTAGCTCTTAGTAGCCGTCTCTGGTTAAGAATTTTTGTGTAATTTACGACGCAAAAGTTAGTAAGAAAGTTTAGATGACAACGAAAGCTGACGAGGACGATAGGTTGGCAAGCACAATGCCAGGAGAGCGCCAAGTGTATATTTTCTACTCGATTGACTGCTAGATAAGAGTTGTTTACTTGGATACTTGAGTCGAGTATTCCCAGTTTGAAATACACATTCGGAGCTAATCAATGGAAATTACGAGAGTTTCTGTCTGTCATCAATGTCGGCCAAATTCGTTAGATCGCCGAAATGTTGTTATGGAGGGCGACATCATCACACCCTAGTGGGGCATAAGTGTGTGAATCAGAGGCCATATGTCCTGGATTCGGATGGGACAATCGATTAAGTGAATTAACGACATAGTCGCACGACATACACTAGCGAGCATGGATGCTTTGCATCGGCCCGCGCCACTTTCATTTAGGGCCGTTTGTTTTATTTTAATGCTGGTTACTTTGAAATGAATTTATAGACCGTAAACGGAAATAAGTTTATGACAAGTGAAGGAGGCGTTAAGAGAGTCATACGAGGAAGTTTTACGGTTGGTGTCAGCTCGTAATTGTTCATTTTCCATTGTTCATTGTTTGCTTGCCACTCAGCTATTTTTATCAGCTAGCACTCCTTTTAGGCTTTATTGCCGGGCCTTATGGCGCGCAACGTTATTCAGTTGGAATTATAATAAAAAAGGCATTAATGTGTCTTTGGAGGCACTCGAGGCGCGTGTAGAAACATCTGCCGAAGGAATTTACTTAAATGTATATGATGCGAGCACTTGCTGAAATCAGGTGGAGCAACTGAATATGGTTATGCAAATCCTTGAATAACAAGTTTGAGGGGAGGTATGGCAGGGCGGAGGCCGTTGATTATGTGGTGTTAAGATGGGAAGACACTTGGCAGTGAGTGAGGAAGCACCACCAACTGGTGGAATGATTAATATAATACATTCGGATTTAATTTGGATGGTAATGCCGGGCTCTGTGACATTTATATGTAATTACGTGTCATGTGATATATTACCGGCAATAATATTATAGTAACCCTTGCTCTTTAGAAACTGTCAAAGAGACCTGACTCCTTGGTTCTTGGTTAGGTATTGTCATCCTTGTAGGAGTATGGAGTGGGCGAAATGTTTTAGAAATACAATACGATCCTTGGCCTTAGGATTTGAATCCCTTATCTTGTCACAGCATTTAAAGTACGACCTGAAGCCCAAGCAAAGTTTCTAGAGTAAATCGCCTTAAAGTTTCATCTTAGTTCCCAATCTAAGTTTATTCGTATCACTAAGTGTAAAATCACTTAAAAACCAAATAGCTTTGCTCATTTCAATCGAATCAACTAATCCAACTTTCGTAATCTCAGACTTCTCCTGCGTCAAAGCACCCTTATCATGTTAGTTAAATCTTCCTTAAGATAAAAATCGAAAGAAAAATAATAAAATATAACCTTTTATCCCAAAATACACCCTCGATCTGGCTTTTCACCTACACCTACATATACATATACATATATAACCTACCACATAGCATGCCCAAGTCGTACATGACACGGACCCCGAATAGTATCCATGCATACAGCTCCTTCTGATCCCGAACAACTTTTGACAGTTAATTGGGTAAAGTCACAGAATAACATTTCGCCACCACCCCTGTTTCAGTTTTTCTGCATAATTCCAATTGACTTTCCGGATGCACTCAGGTAGAAAGTATCTTTGAACAAGGTTTGCCATCCGCCTTCTCACAATCCATGTGGCAATAGTAGTCGGTATGTGAAGAGTGCTGGATTTGTAGAGAAGTGCCTACGCTGATGTAGGGTAAGGTACAAGCTTAATAGCTTTGTTTGCCCTCAGATGATACAATCGGAAATTTCTCTTTTCTCTTTTATTTTCTGTTCATTTATTTTCGTATCCCTTTTAACTCGATCAAATAGAATAAAAAGGGAATGAATGAAGGGCAGAAAAAAATGGATATGTCCGAAAAGCACTACGAACGATGGCTTATCTGTAAAGCAATTTATGGTTGAGGGTATAAATGAAGCGTTGTGTGTAATGGCGATAGTTGGCGGGGACTGTGCCCAGCCATGGGCGGCAGAAGGGTCTGTGAAAATTATTACTGTTTGAGTTTAGTTTTGGAATTAGAAATTTTCATTTACTTTTTACGGTGTGGATGAATTTAAAATATGGAAAATTGTTTTCTGCTGTATTCCTGCTGAGGGGTTCAGGCACCCACTTTGTTGTAAATAGTCAAAGAGCCATAAATAAGACCGGAGTGGTCGCAAACATTTTGTGTCTTAGTTCGAGTAATTATGAATGTTTTTGAGACTTCCCGTACTAACATTTTGGGATCAAAGGCATTGACCTTATAGTCCATGTGTTATTGTATAATGGGAGTTTTGTTTTTTTTTGGCTGCTTAGTTTTTCAGTGTTTTATTTTGTCATAGCTCATGCATGTCTTGTGACATTTGTCAAAGTCAAACATGTTCAGTTACCATTGCCATTTTATTATGGAAACGATTTACAACCAAATAATGCCAATAGGTTATTGAATTTTATTATCAAAGTTGTTGGTCTATGAAAAATTGTTTTCGCGCAGTTCGACCATGTTACGGTCGATATAATCGATCTATTGAACAAGCAATTCAAACAATAGTAGTCAAATAACGAACTAGTTGCTCGCAACTGGAGGAAAATAGTTCTGCTGCATCCGCCAGTCTTAATGAAGATCGCAAAATGTTCATACATAGATCACCATTCGCACAATTGGAATTGTGTTACTCGACTTCGTGAAAGAATTTACGCATGGATCTTGGTCTAAAACTAAATAAAATAGAGCTTGTGCAAGAACTGAAGCCGGTTGAACTGCCAAACCATCGAATTTTCCCTGGCTGAGCCTAAGAAAAAAAATACTTATTTCAGTGAACAATTTATCTCGTTTTGATCTAGGGAATTGGCCGGCTAGATGAGACAATTTTTTTTGGAGATACGTCAAATCACTCTTCTTTATCGATTAGTCAGCGTTAATTACAGCCTTAGATGACATGTATTATTAGCATATACAGGGTGTCCCACGAGCAGTGTGCCAAAAAGCTACAGCGTGTAAGTCTAGTCAAGACAAGAAAAAAATCGTACGGGAGGGGGGGGTCTATTTCCCCCCGTTTAGCCGGGAGGGGCAATTTTCTACATAATTGACTTATTTTGGAAAAATAATTATTAAAAATCAACAGTTACATCCACAATGCCACGATATACCTCTTTGTAAAGTCAGAAATCTCTTCTTTCATACTGATTTTAAATGAAGCTGTTTTAAGGAGTAGTTTTTGAGAAATTAATTTTCAAACTCAAAATTTTGAAAAAAAATTGAAAAAAAAAAATTGAAAAAAAAAAATTTCGAACTATTTTTTTTCAAAATTGTATGTAATTAAGTAGTAATTTTTTTTTCAAAAATTCAATGCTCTCATTAGTTTTTAGTTAAAAAAAGAAAACCGGATGGAAAAATGTCTTGTAGTTTTTGAGAAATTAAAAAAAAACCCGAACCATTTTTTTCTAAGAAAAACCTTTTTTTTTGGTTTTAACGCGGCTGGACTTGTAGGCAAATTAATGTATGAAAGATTGACCTCTTTTTTATTATTTTTAAAAACTTCGGAGTTTTATGAGGATACAATAAAGTGATACACTATTGGAATAACCCTGGATTAATTCTTTTTTTTCATTGATAACGCCTGAAAACTGACCTGCGAATTTCGGCTGGGTCCGCCCGCCGCAGATGGGTTCTACCCGAATTTTGAATTTGGTCCAACGCAATCCCTCCCTTAGTACAAGGAGGATGGCTATTATGCTCGGAGTGCCCAAATCTAGAGTATGGAGAGTGCTTCATACCGAAAACTTACACCCGTACCATTTTAGGCCAGTTCAGGGACTTACCTCAAACGACAAGTTTTTGAGAGCAGAGTTTTGTCGATCATTACTGCTTCGAGATGAAACTGAACGAAACTATTTTGCAAGGATATTCTGGACGGATGAAGCACAGTTTACCAGAGATGGGGTTACTAACTTCCACAATTTGCATCATTGGAGTAGCACCAATCCACACAACAAAAAACAAAATAAATCACAACACCGCTTTAGCTGTAATGTTTGGCTTGGTATTGTTGGACAAACTGTAATCGGGGCCCGGTTTTTGAATGCCGTTATTAATGGAGAATCATACCTGCAGTTCCTACGAGACCTTTTGCCCGATTTGATGGACAACTTTCCTTTGGCCATAGCAGATAATTTAATCTACCAGCAAGATGGAGCACCAGCACACTACAGCTTACGGGTTAGACACTGGCTGGATGATCATTTTAGTGTCCGTTGAATCGGAAGAAGGGGCCCCACGAAATGGCCACCTAGATCACCAGATTTAACTCCTCTAGATTTTTAAGTGTGGGGATTCATGAAAAATTATGTTTACGAAGTGGAAATAGTATCTTTGGAACAACGGATTGAAGTCTCTGGAGTCAAATTGCAGGAAAATTTGCCAAACATAGACTAATGTGCAGCCATTAGAAGAAGATATAATCTTTGCCTTCTAAAAAATGGGGATCATATTGAAAATTTCTTATAATAAAACTCCGAATTTTTTAAAAATAATAAAAAAGAGGTCAATCTTTCATACATTAATTTGCCTACAAGTCCAGCCGCGTTAAAACCAAAAAAAAGGTTTTTCTTAGAAAAAAATGGTTCGGGTTTTTTTTTAATTTCTCAAAAACTACAAGACATTTTTGCATCCGGTTTTCTGTTTTTAACTAAAAACTAATAAGGGAATTGAATTTTGGAAAAAAAATTAGTACTTAATTACATACAATTTTGGAAAAAAGTAGTTCGAAATTTTTTTTTTTCCAATTTTTTTTCAAAATTTTGAGTTTGAAAGTTAATTTCTCAAAAACTATTCCTTACAATAGCTTCGTTTAAAAACAAGGTCAAAGAAGAGGTTTCTGGCTTTACAAAAAAGTATATCGCGGCATTGTGGCTGTTACTGTTGATTTTTAATATTTTTTTTTCCAAATTAAGTCAATTTTTTAGAAAATTGCCCCTTCCGGCTAAACGGGGGGGAATAGACCCCCCCCTCCCGTACGATTTTTTTCTTGTCTTGGCCAGGGCTACACGCTCTAGCTTTTTGGCACACTGCTCGTGGGGCACCCTGTATATTAGCTTGGAAAAGTGATACAAGATTGGACCCCCTTTATGGACTACTTAAGACATAGACGTGGTCAATATTTACAATAAATAATCCTCAAGAGCTAAATGGCGATTTGGGTTTATCAACTCAAGGGAAAACTCTGTACACATTTTTCAGGCCTGCTTGATTTCTTTTGACCATTAAAAACTAAACGTTTAAAAAATCCTTCTTTGTCAGAGGTGCTTCAATTACATATTAAATGTTACATTTAAAATCTTTGATATAGGGAGCTTACCGATATTATATCTTTCAAAAAAATTAATCATCATAAAGCATGTACGACGCGCTTGACATTCGAACCTAAGCCAACACACTATCTGCAGAGTTGTCAATTGAACGTTAGAAATTCATGAAACCGCTAGGATGCAATTTTATTAAGATCTCTCCCATTTCCCGAAACATTATAGAAATCGGATAAGAATAATAAATCGAATTCGGGTGATTTGCGGTTTCCTTTATTAAGTGATAAACAATATGTGCTCAAAAAATAACCGGAATTGCCGAGATTGAGTCATTCAAATGGCCCATGGTAATGGTTTTTCTGACAAAAAATATCTATATTGATATGACTGCCATCTTAATTGAGGCTGTCAAGTAGCATCTGTGCTAGTTTTTTGCCAGTAGCCATAAAACCTTAGATAATATGAAGCTCTATCGATGATTTTTACTTGGGGGGAGAGTGATGGTTAGACATCACTTCCACACGGAGGCCAAGAGGCCCATTGTGATAACCTGTCCTATCACGTGGTGGCTGAAACCACCCCGTGCTCTTAATGAATTTTAGAAGATCCTATATATCTGCATTAGCCACGTCCGCAATCTCTGTAAAGAATCTTTGGCCTAGCGACACTAGGCGTCGATTCTGGAGAGCTGGGCAGTGGCAAAGCAGATGTTGGATCGTCTCAGTTTCTTCCTCATCGCCGCAGCTCCGGCAGAAATCGTTGGATCCCGAGTCCCATTTCCGGAGCATTGCTCCGATGGGACAGTGTCCTGTGAACACTCCGACGAGCATGCGGATCGAGTTACGGTCCAGCGCCAGGAGCTTCTTTGTTTTTCCGACATTGAGCTCTGGCCACGATGATCTTGTCGTGTAGCTGTCGTTTCTTGTAAGCCAAGACGAGTTGGCCTCTTTGATGATTGTGTCGTTTATGATCCGGTATAATGCGCTGATCGGTGGTTGCAATGACGTGTCCGCTTCGCTGATGTCCATTTCAGAACCTTGCCTGGCCAGTTCGTCTGCTCTTTCGTTCCCTGCGATTGAGCTGTGGCCCGGGACCCAGCAGAGTTTAACTTTGTGGTGTCTGATGGACCTCAGTGAGTCACGAGTTGGCTTGCTTCCACAAAGAGGACTCCCTTAGTCTAAGAGCGCTCTTTGCAGCGCAGCCTTTTATGAATAGATCCAGGGGGAGGAGATGAAGAATCATGTCCAACCCTGCTTGCGGCGTGCTTCTCATGGCTCCCGTTGTAAAAACAGCGGTTGAGCTTTGTACTTTGTTGAGCATGTTCATATAGCTTTTTGTGCTGCTAGCAGTCCACCCCCATAAGTTAAAATGGGTCTGATGATTGCTGTGTATTGGGTATATAACTTAATTCGTGCTTTTTTTTTTTCAAAATTTGAACGTTTATTTAAGAAAAACATGTACAATAGTATTATTCAAAGTTTTGGCAATCTGAAGCTATAACTTTTTCCCATCTTTCTGGCAATTTGTGGATCCCATCCCAAAAGAACTGCGCCGGTTTGGCAGCCAAGAATGAATCAAGCCAATTTTTGATATTCTGCTCTGATGTAAACCGTATTTCAGTGAGGGCGTTCTGCATCGACCGGAACAAATGGTAGTCAGAAGGGGCAAAATCTGGGCTATAAGGCGGGTGGGGTAAAACTTCCCATCCACTGTTTTCCAAATAGTTCTTAACCGGAATAGCAACGTGGGGCTGAGCGTTGTCATGATGGAAAATTATTGCCTCGTGTCTGGTTGCATATTCCGGGCGTTTTTCGGCTACTGCTCTCTTCAAACGGATTAATTGTGTTCGGTAGCGTTGTCCATTGATGGTTTCACCCGGTTTTAGCAGCTCATAATACAGCACACCCTTCTGATCCCACCAAATACAGAGCGTTAGCTTCGCGCCATGGATATTCGGCTTTGCCGTTGATTTGGCTGGTTGGCCGGGTTTCACATATGATTTTTTGGGCTGGGGTTGTCGTAATGGGTCCATTTTTCATCACCAGTAACAATCCGATGCAAAAATTACTTCCTTTTGTGACGTTCCAGCAGCATTTCGGACAGGCAAAACCGCCTTTCGACATCTCTCGGCTTGAGTTCATGTGGAACCCAATTTCCTTGCTTTTGAATATATCCAGCTGCTTTTAAACGTTTTGAAATGGCTGCTTGAATGTCACCCAAAGATTCTGCGAGTTCTTTTTGTGTTTGGCAACAATCTTCATAGAGTAATGCTTCCAGTTCTTCATCTTCAAACTTTTTTGGCTGCCCAGGACGTTCATCGTCTTCCAAGCCAAAATCACCATTTTTAAATCGTGCAAACCACTTTTGGCACGTTCGCTCAGCTAGCGCATGTTCACCATAAACTTCCACCAAAATACGATGACTTTCGGCAGCAGTTTTCTTCATATTAAACTAATGAAGAAGAACTCCCCGCAAAAACACTTTTTCAGGCAGAAAGTTCGACATATTTGAGTGAAAAAAAATTATTGTTGTTTACGCTTCAAATGAATGACATATACTGAAATGACGTACAATGACAGTAGCCTTCCAACCCATTTTCCAATGGAATAATACAAGTTACGCCATCTCTTAGCAAACCGCACGAATTAAGTTATAGACCCAATACATCCAATGAATGATGTACGGTTGCAAGCTCCATCTTTTTCCGAAGGTCTTTTTGAATGCATAAAAAGCGTTCAATCTTTTTTTCATCCTTTCCTCCAGGAGAGTTTTGAGTCAAGAATGATGCCTAGATATTTTGCTTCCGCTTTGAGTTTGAGTGGAGTGCCCTCTAACTTTGGGGGAGCAAATATCATAATTTTCCTTTTCCTGGTGAACAAGACCAGCTCGGTTTTCTGGGGGTTTATTCTCAGACCGTTCTGTCTTGCCCACGAGGAGAGTTTTCTCAGCGCAGATTCCATTAGTTCACTGATAGTTGGTAGAAATGTACCTTTTATCAAGATAACCAGTCCGCGTACGCTATGATCTTTGTGTCTTTCTCCATAAAGAATTTGAGGATTTTGTTGACTATAAGAAGCCACAGTAGGGGGGAGAGAACTCCTCCTTGTGGTGTACCTCTAGTTGTCACTTTCCTTATAGAACTGTGTCCAATATCTGCATTGATAATTCTGTTCTTCAACATATTTTCAATCCAGGTTACAATGGATTTGTCTACTTTTATGTCCTCAAGAGACGGGTGTGGGTAAACCAATCGAGACTGATACCTCAGAAGACGGGAAGAGCGTTGCAAAGATAAACAAAAATTTCGCCTCATTCGCAACGCCTTCTTGCACCGATAGTTTTGGCTTCCTAGAGTTTATGAAGAGGATGTGGCAAATCTAATGCCATTGATTTGGACATTGTACACCCCATATTCTTAGAACTATTCACTTAGGTCTTCCCAGATTGGAATCATAGCCGTCCCCGAAAATGGAAATAATAATGATGAACTAGTTCTTGAGCCCATTTCAGCCCCGTTCAACGTTTCAGTCAGGTTTCAGACCACATCACAGTTACACTTCCGCACGCTATTGGAGATTGTTAGACTTTTGCTATGACTTTGATAAGGATCATGCGATATCGTTGGTATAATTAGACTTTTCTAAAGCTTTCGATACTAATTTACTAGAAATCCTTCTCAAAAAACTCAAACATTACTTTAATTTGCATTGCTCAGCGTTAAGACTCATAAGGATTTACCCCGAAGATCACAGCCAAGCTGTATATGTTAACGGTAACTTTTCAACTTTTTCCAAAGCAAAAAATGGAGTACCTCAGGGATCTTTCGTGGTGCCTTTACTCTTCTCGCTTTGCAACAACCCGCCACTCTCAAACACTGTACGGGACATATGTATATATGTTCGCATACGACGTCCAAATATACTGGTTTAAATTACAGAGTGTCAAAAATACTGTTTTTCATTTACGCTGTAAAGCTATGGAAGTTTGATTCCATGCATCTCACAGCATTGACAACTTCAAGGGACACCTTAGGCAACATTTTAGTACATTCCTCATGTGATTATACACCTTATGTGCCACTTTATGCTTTTAAATAAAATTAAAAAAAAAAAAATACTTCAAAGGAAAAAACATGTTGAGCAAATAGTTTGTTTGCAATTGTGTGTTGCGAAAGATCATGTAATAACGAGAACAGGAGCATTTGAGTGATGCAGAGGGTTTAAAAAACGTGAATTTGTTCAAAACTTTCCTCATCTGAGACAAGAATGTTCTCAGATGGTCATTGATGGTCCTCAACGGTCGACTTAATGATAAATGAAAATCCATAATTGGGAACTATCCAGCTTTCAGCAATCAAACTTGAATTAAAAAGTAATCCAACAAGAGGTGTCATTTAGAAATGAACTGTATTTAAAACTGTCAAAAGTCAACTTCAATGCGACTTTACTAAGCAAAATATCGTGAAAATTTACCCCAAAAATGCAAACATTAAAATATTGGGGAAATATTTCGTAAGGTTTGTACCACGGACAAAATACAACTATTTGTAACAACAGGTATACATATGTATATCTAACTACCACGATGATGGATGAGAAACTTTTCGTAATCGAAGATCCGCAGGAAAAAGTTGAAATAACTTGCGCTACTTTTCAAGAGGAATACCAGGTCAATGAAAGCATTAAATCGATGGGATCACCGAATTCTATGTCCAAAACGTGTCGAATAATATCATCGTAAACGACACAGTAAATCATCCGTTCATATCGAATTAAGAGCTTTTAGCGATCGTCAAATCATAAAAGAAGGAAAAATCTGTTGGGATCGATGATGTATGTGTGATGTATGCGCTTAGACACCTTCCGTTCGAAGTCGATAAGCCTTCTTCCAAATATCAGCAAGGTATTCTAAAAAGTGATAAATAAGCCAACCACTGTTGTTCATATTTTTTGACATGATGTCCGGACGGTTCCTTGTCAAAAGTTACAATGTAACTTCTGTACGCAGATGACTTGGTTGTATTCAGACAGATCGTGGTCATTGAGAGAGCACTGACTACGAAAAACCATTTAATTTCTGCGACTTTCAACCCCAATTCTCAATATCATGGGAATACATGCCTTAACAGTCTTATTCCACAGGAGGCATTCCTAAATCTCGATCGAGACCTGATTCAAGATAGGTGAACAATTCCGCTTATTTACCACATCGCCCGCTCCGCTAGTGACAGGCTTCTAACTTTTGAGCATGACTAGAAAATACCGCAGAACGCCTTCGATTTAGTAGAGCAATAGCTTCTCCAAATACCTCGAGTTTTAACTTGAGGCAGGTCAAGGTTGTTACATAACAACGAGAAAGTCGCCGTTAAAGTCGATTGTCTCTTGCCAATTTCGCTTAATCAATATAAGATCCTTGGAATATCTCTCCCCCAGTGCGAGTACATAGTAGGGGCATACCTTTTAATATTATTCTACACTTCGGTGAAAAAATTCTTTCAGAAACTCGTCAAAGCCTTTTAATGGGATGAATTTATTGTTGTTCACTTGTTTATTCGACTCGTATTTGTCGTTGTTTGTCGTCGTCAACTTTGTCGTGCGTAGTTTCCGACTTAAAAAGAAAACCTACATATAATCCTACTTTTACTGACCTTAACCTTTTTATGATTTTTTTTGCTGTGATAAAAGAAAAAAAAATTAATTTACTAAAAGGTCCTTAAAAAAAGCCGACATAATTTAAAATTCTTCAAAACATAGCCGGGTTTCGCAGAATTTCGGATTGCTTGAATGGCTTTTGGAAACTTAGTGTCGTAACTCATTGCTTCACTCAACCGTGAGGGTTCTCTGAAAAGTGGTCTCCATTTTTAATACCTTCTCTTCCCCTTTTTTCTTCTTTTCCAATCAAAGCTATGTTTTTCGATATTCGAATTCATCTTTAAATATAACGCAAAAACAGGGGTTAAAGGAACATCAATCTTTTGCGACTCTCATCTTCTAAAACCGAATTATATTTCATTTGGTAAATGGAATATTACAGGATTACCAGTAAACACTTGTTTGTCCTATCCCAAAATAACTGTTGTATACCAATTATATAATTATGTACCGAGAAAAAAAATTCGTTATGGCATTGTGGCAGCGTTACTTCGAGGAAATCGAATTCATTTTGACGCCGATAATATGAAGTTCGAATCTCGCAATTATTATTATTATTACCTTCCATGTACGGCGCAACATTCCTAGCTTTTCCTACAGGATTTCCACTTTGTTTTCCGGCACTTCCTTTACAACACTTTTTTTTGTTGACCATACTACTTCGATCTTCCTTATTTCGCCATACGTTTCCATGCCATCTAGTAGGGTAAAGCGATTATTAATTTCGTTGTGTTATTGACATTGCATAAGAGGATCCTTTCAATCAACTTCATTTATCATTCATTCCTGGTTGCGCTTCTGTGAATTCATATTCGTTTTTGGTGGCTTTTAGGATGTGGTCTAAATAGCAATCTGCTTCTCTGTAGACTTTAATATCTAGGTATGGTGTCTTCTATCTATCATAAAATGATCAAGTTGGTCGATCTTCATTCAGTAATATCCAGATAGCCTTGTGTATTTTCTTGGTCATATTTTTCGAGCTGGCGAAACTTGTTGTCCTACGACCGTTATCCTTTGAGGAGAGGATAACGCCTACCTCTGCCATGTTTTTTTTTCATGGGGAAGATATCCATTAGGAATTTAGTCGTCTCTTACGACTGGCATTCCGAGCTGCGGGTATATTTCAACGCCTATTCCGCGGGCAACACGATCATACCACGTCACAATTGCTTTTTGTTTTTTTCTGAAAGCAGTCACTGAGTCCAGAAAATTGTAGGTCATCATCGATGATCTTTTTGTTTTTTCCTCAACAATGTAAGCTATTCGAAGTTCCAAGCATTCGCAGAGAAAATGGTACAGGGTTTCTTCTCCGTGGCTGTTATGACAACTATAGCAGTAGCTGTTAGCTCCGGATGTCTATTCTGGCAACGTGAGTTCCTATAAGCCAATAGCCCGTACTGACCGCCACGATTCTAGCTATGTTGGAGCGGTTTCTATTAAGTAGGTTTTTTTAGTAGGCCAGTTTTTTCTTGACATCCTGTACGAGTATGTGGTTGATCTAGCCCATCTACGATGCAGGATGTTGCCTTTAAGTAGGATCAGCGACAGGCCACAGTTTCAGTAGGGGAGTTTGAGAGTTTTAGGCCCTGAGCTTGACTAACTCATCGGCCCTCTCATTCCCCTCTAACTTGTTGTGTCCTGGAACCTAAATAAGTGTGATATCTCTAGCCAGCTCATTTAATTTCTTTCTTGCATTGATCCACCAGGTCAGAGAAGATGGTAGCAGACGAAAGAACTTTAACTTGGATGTCGCTACGAATAACGGGAGACTGAGTATTTTGCACGCTTCCCGGATCGCTAGTACTTTAGGGTGAAAGATGCCCGAGTTATCGGGGAGACGAAAGGAATTTGAATCCCACACCGGACTCCAGTTTGGAACTATCAGTGAAAATCAGAAGTTGGAATTTTGCGACTGGGTTGCACGCTTTCCATTCTTATCTGGAAGGAGTGCACCACACTATTGAAGTCGAGGGAAGGTGTGATGTAGTCCGTTGGAAGTGAGGTCAAATTCGTTGGCAAAAGTGGTAGAGCTCTGCCGTGGCCATATGCTGAAGGTCCAAGGGGAGGAGATGCAATAGGCTATTAAGTACTTCGGAGGGGCATCTTCTCATGGCTACCGTGGTTCCAAGTCCTGCTGATCTTTGGATCTTGTTAAGTTTGCAGATATAATAAGCTTAGGTTAGGGCCTACCTCCAGTTTAGATCTGAGCCGTGGAATTTTAAATGGCGGTATTATATTTTTGGTGGTAAATAGCAGCAGTTCAGTGTTTTTTGTGTTTATGCTTAAGCCACAGCCTGTAACTCTGTGATATCACTAATCGCAGAAGGGCACATTCCAGATACTAAAATTACCACTTCGTCCGCATGAGCTATCTCTTTTATTCCCTTGCGGTCAAGTTCAACTAGGATACCGTCTGTGACTAAGAGTTATAAAAGAGGTGGGATAACTCCTCTCGGGGGAGTACCTATTGACGGATTTTGCAAGGAGTCGTTTGCCTAATTGCAATACGAGTCTGGTTTCAGGCATGGAGACTATCCACTTACGGATGAAACCTTCAACTATAGTCGCCATGAAGGATTTTCCACTAGATTAGGTGAACAATTTATTGAAAGCGTCTTCGATATCTATTAAAGTCGCCAAGCTGTATTGTTTAAAGTGAATCCCTTAAAAATTGCACGACCTAGTGCACCACCGTCTCTATGGATTTACACTTGAGATATATTTAGATGTTGAAAGTTTTAAAGGGGGTTTGTTTTTAAAAGCTCGTTCTAGAGCTTTTAGGAAAAAGGATGATAAATTTATGGTTTCGTGACATCTTTTCCAGCTTTTGGAAGACTAAACGAACCTTTCTCCAGGGGTAAGTCAAGAACAAGCAGCTTTGGACGATCACCATGAGGGGATTCAGCTTTTTTTTTTAGCATGACGAGGATGATGCCGTTAAGGCCTAGCGACTTATAGCTTGGCTTATAGCCGTACAGCCCGTACAATTCGTACTTGGATATTCTACTCCAGATGCTGTCAATGCAAACAGGAATAAAGATCGCATAATTTTTCTCTCGGAAAGACCAAGAACTTCCTCGTCAACTTTCAATAGCGTCCAAGCCTTTGCACCATAAAGCAGGACTGGGGTGATCAGGGTATTATATAAAGCTAGTTTGCTTTTTTCGAGAGATGACTCTATTACTCAGTTGCCTCTTGAGCCAAAAAAAAACAGCAAGAGTTATTTTACGTAGACGAAGTCCTGACTCCCTCGCAGTTCTTGCTGCCTATTGTGACGCTCTGTCCGAGACGTAGATGTTGTGCGTCCTTCCTTGATGACAGCATCAATTTCACCCGCGTAAGCTAACAGTTCAACGGAATTTTGGAAGATCGTGTCCCTACTGCTGATTTCTGAGTATGATGTGACGCCTTGCCTAAAACCTTTTTTGACATTGAAGGTCTCAGTAAGTTCATTAGCGGTCTTGATGGAGCAGCGAGAATTTTCCATCGTCACCATACACAATCTGAAGAGCTTGGCAGAAATGCCAGAACTAGACATACGAGTAGCTCTGCATAGCTCGTCTTTATGCACGCTATTATATGCGGCCTTGAAATCGACGAATAGGCGGTGACTGTCGATCTCATTTTCTTGGGTCTTTTCCAGGATCTGCCTCAGTGTGAAGATTTGGTCTATTGTAGACTTCCCTGGCCTGAAACCACACTAATAGTGACCTATTTGATTGTTGACGAACGGTTTCAGGCGTTCAATATAAAACGGCAGCGAGGATTTCATATGCCATGTTAGGGCCAATGGGGTTTTCTTTCTTGTGGATCGAGTAAACGACAATGATATTGCACTCGTCGGACATGCCTTTCTCCGCACATATCTTACAGATGAGCTGCTACATACGCCTAACCAGTTCATCCCAAGTTGCTTAAAACAGTTCCACGGGTAGTCCCTCCACTTCAGGTTTGATATAGCTATCCTGACCTCGTCAAAGTCGGGGGGACAGAATTTTTGTCTGACGTCCTCCAAATTGAGTGGAATATTGGAATATATGAGCCTTCCTCGTCTTTTAACAAACAGTCTGCAGAAATGATTCTTCCAAATTCTCGACATCGACTTCAACTCTACTACCAGTTGTCCAGGCAGACTTTTGTCCGCAATTTATATCCACTGGATAACTGTTTTACTCTCTGGTAAAACTTTCGGACTTCATTCCTGCTGTGACACCATATGCTCCTTCTTTTTCTTCCTGAGAAGCCGGTTCTTTTCCCTCCTTTTCTGTTCGTAGAGCTCACGAACAAGTGTCTTTGTTCGATGCACCATTACCTTGTAGGTGTCTCGTTTGGCTGCGTGGGCTACGGGTCTGCACTCGTCGGCAAACCACGGGTTGTTCCTGGGTGGTGTTGTAAAACCCAACACATCAGTGGCAGCTTCTTTGATAGCGTTTTGACAACATTTCCATTCTTCTTCTATTATTAGCGCAGGCGGCGTCAAACTTGAGAGAGCTTTTAGGAGACTCGGTCAGCAAAGCTGCTAATGGTTGGTTGCGATTGCTTTTCGACGTCAAACCGTGGTCTTCTTTCTTCTCGACTCCTTTGTTTTTTCGATATCTATGTTCTTACCTTGGCTACATCAAGGAAATGATCCAAGTCGATGCTAGCTCCTCGGACGTTTAGGTCATCGAGAATAATATAGGAGTGTCCAACATTATTCGAAATGTGATCAATCTGGTTGACGGTTGTTTGATCAGGGGACTGCCAGGTTCCTTTAAGGATGTTAAGGTGTGGGAATCCGTACTAACTACAGACAAGTTCCGCCCTAAGGCGAAGTCCACGAACTCTACTATGTAGGGCTTATCTGCCGCTGTCTCTTTTCCAGAGTCTCGACCCGACCTTAGAAGTCATCTTTAGACCTGGACTACGAGATATGTTCGAGAAGCTCTAATAGGAATGTTGTCCAGGTGGCTACCACTATCTGAAGCTGTGGACGTCGCCATTGACCGTTGATGTCAGATTGGGGAAGTCACAAAAAGATCTAGAGTGGCCCTGTTTTGGGATCGCAACATTATGCCAAAACCCTGGAGAAGTTTTTCGAAGACTTTTATGAGAGATTTCCTTCAACTCTCTGCCTCTCACATACATGAGCGACTAAGAAACTGAAGCCGGCGACAAGGCGAAAAAGCACAAGCATCTGTTGCAGGCGGAACTCATCTATCTAGAGGCCGTATTTGGAAGTCATCACTAATATGACTTGCCACAGAGCGCAAGAATGTGTTCAAATTATTTCCACTAAACTCAGTGCAGCCATGCACTAGTCAAAATTGCCCTTGATATAGTAATGGAGCACAATCATTGGGAGTAATTGGTCAGTAAATAGACGGAAGATAAAAGGGTTAATAGGTATGGGAAGTGATTACATGCCCAAATAAATGACCGTCAGCAACCACTCGTAACACGTGAAGGGCGGAAGGAATCCAACTGATTTCGGAGAAGGGAAATGTGAAGGCATTTGTTAAAATCTAACTCCCTTAACAATCGGATATACTCCGTTAAACAAGCTTCAAGTGAAAATAGAACGGTCGAGTCAAAGCCTGGACATTAGTCATAAAATGGAGGCGACGCATTCGTCTTTAAATGGAATGGACGGAAGAAACCAAAAGAGGAGATTTTTTCTACTGAATCCGATGTCGGAGCAAAAGATAAAAATACATTTGTCGAAAGAAGTATCATCAGAGAAAAAGTTGATGAGTTTTACTCGCCCATCATTATAACGTAGAAGAAAAACTTAAGTGAACGATTCCTAGAACACTTAATGCGGTAACAATCAAGACGAAGCTCCAGACGCCAATGTCGACAGTCGAGCACCTTATAAAAAGATAAGAGAAACGACACAGCATTACAAAGAAGAACATTAGGGGGTGTCGAAAGCGACGACAAGGTCACAACTCATCGTCGACCCATAACATGCCTAGGGCCAGTCACACCTCATCCGAAGCGAAAGTGTGGAAGGAGCAAACATTCGATTGAGACAAACTGTAACCTTGAACGGCGCGAGGTGAAATGCTCTTTACAACCACCATCTGCAATTGCGACAAAAGGACACCAGAAGAGCGACATACCAACTAAAATATCTGGGAAAAGAAAATCAACTGTAACCTCGAGTGCCGCGAAGATAATATTTTTCTCACGGCCACCAGCTGCCTTTGAGACCGAAGACAACAACACGCAGTGCAGCGATTGGACACAGGCGATTCTTCCAACAGTCCTTGGAAGAAGTGCAGACCAGAGCGGTCGATTATTACACAATTCATTCTTTCCCGACGCGTATTTTGTTTCAAGCTATCGAGGAGAGCATATTTGTTTTAAGTAAAGGAAACAGCTCGGTACACCCTCAGTCATCCTGACGTTGGGATTCCAACTAGGTAAGTATGGATATGGTAATGGATCGCAGTAATAAACTAAGTTTTCTCTCGAATCTCTGGACTCCTGTTTTTGAATCGTCCTATCGTTTGCTATCGAGAGTTCAAAGGATAAGTTCTCAATATCGATATATCTGAATATATTCATGAATATCAGGGAAAAGGATTTCAAAAATGCCACATCTAATACATTTCCTGTCAAACCATCATCACGCTACAAAGAGCATATCACCACAAGCTTCACCGAGGATCAAGTTTCCCATGGGAATAAAATCTTTCCCTTTTGTATGATAAACAATCCCATGACCCTATCTGGCTCCTCTTATCACCTCCGCGAACAGCACATCAGCAACCTTCGCTCCTTTGCATCTTGCCACAAAATATTTCACAACTGCTGCACGTTCCTACTCCACCGAGCTGTGTTTTCGTTGATTTCTATTCCCGGGAAACTATTTTCCATTGCCGAAAACAAGTAACATTTGCTTGGTAATCGTGAATCTGCACGGTCTACAGGGACGTGCTGCAAGTGAAAATTTATTATTAACCCTTACACGATACGCGGCACGCTACATTATCCCTTTTCACAGTTCACTAACTTACGGAGCACGGCGAAAATTATACAATAGGTGAGCAACGGTAGACAACCAGAGATGCCGCAGCTAATCTTGATGCTATGGAAATGGCTAGAGAGCAAGACTTAAACATGAAGCAGACGAAGGCAAACAAACAAAATTGAAAAGAAAACGAAAAGTCCTTTGAATTCGTTTTCGCGAGGAAAACTTTTCGCTTCCTAGCCCGGTCTCAGGCCTCCTTGGGATTTAATCAAGTGCTAAAATGCTTGCATTGTTTTGTATTATTGCACGAAAGGCTAGAAATCAAGAAAGCAAACAAAATACCAAAAGAAAAAAAAACAAAACTAAAAAGGATAATGAGGAAGGCGTGTGCGGGGCGACCCAGGGAGGCACAAGGGGTCCAAGTTGTAAAAGGAGTTCAAGTTTTCGAGCAAACGTTTATTAATGCTCCAACGAATCTTGGGCAAAAATATTGCTCGGAACGGGGTTCATTTTCTGTTTCTTTTTTTTTGTTAAAGTTCGTCTGGCAGTGCCTTTCTAGCTCCGCGAGCGGTTATCCTTAGATGGAAATTTCATTAAGGAAAAAAAAACATGTTTTGCTTCATTTTGAATCTACTAGCACATAGAGACCGGGCTAACAATGGCACACAGTTCACTGTTCTGCCTTGCGACGTTTCAAGTTGGCTATGGGAAGGGTGATGGTAGCGGAGTGGACGGGATGGAAAATTTGGCTTTTATCGTTATTTACTTGACGGTATGTCGAAGTTTCAAGGATCCTCGCCGTCCCACTTCGGGCCGCAGGCGAAGGTCTGTTTAGATTTTCTCTTAGATTTCGGACGGAAGAGGGTGGTTTTGCGAAAAGGGCTACTCTAAGTGGCTATGTTTAAAGTTTCATTTTGCCGATTTAACATCGTTTTGACGGGGCTGAGGTACGGAATATGACGACGATGATGATGATGATGGTGGTGTCCTGTGGAGGATAATTAGTTCTGGGCGTTTGAAATCTGTTGCATGATTCATGTGATGATGGTGGGTGACAAAAGGGAAATTTAGCGGTCGATGTAATTGCTTGAAAATTAATGGACAAGATTCATCGTCAATGAGGCAGGGTAAGGAAAAGGAATGATGCTGCAGTCAGCGAAGAGGAAAACGACATTGAAGGCGGTACCATGTGGAATAGAATTATTCAGGTCCGTCGACCGACAAAATGTGTCAGGTAAGTGCGATGTTCTTTTTCATTCTTCAATCCCTCCTTCTATTGTATTCGCTTACAAAACCACTTAAAGACTCGTAGAGATGGATGGCGGGCGTGCAAAGTGGTCAACAGATGTTTCTCTTCCTTTTTAATGCTCATCACTCTTAGAGATCCTTGAATCTAGATTGAGGTATGCCACAACAATTAGCATTAATGGAATTTAAGATTGCCATTGACTACGTGCCATTCCATCTACCCCTTCCTTTTGTGTCTGACAAGTTCTGAAAGTTGTTTTTTTTTTGTTTTTTTTTTTTTTTAATAGCAAAGCATATTTTCGCAGAAGTGCTTTGAAGGAGTTTCAAGGATCTTGGGGATTTAACACCGGGTAATGGACGAGGATACCTTTGATGATGTTGAAGAAGACGACAACAAAGCCGCTCTTTGTGCGACTCAGGTGGGTTGTAGTGTTCCTACACATTAACACTCAAGGACTACCAATTCTAATTACTAAAGACACGATTAAGAGCAATTAAAAAAAGGTTATATGAAGGCATATGGAGCTTGGAACATAATAAACTTACATGAGCAGCTAATTATCTGTTTGTTAACTGAATAAGCTCTGTATACCGCACTTCGTTACGTTCTGTTACAGAAAAAGGATATTGACAGACAACATTAAAGTCAATAAATTGTATTTTAAACATGCGGTGCTCCCAGTTCGCTTAAGAGATCCTTATATCTTTTCTATCTATTTGCCCGTTTTTCATTCGAAACTTCCTGGTTCCACAATTACCGGGTATACATGAGACATCAAATACGAGATTTGGTTCCGATAAGGCCTCCGCAGGCAGGGTTTCAGAATTCAAATATTTGCGAATGAAATGTTGGAAATAACCTTTTACCAAGTGAAGCTTCCTTTCCGGCATCGGCATGTATGTACACATATAAGGATGAATATTGTATTAATTTCCTTTTGGAGGTTGAATTGTTAATAGGATAAGATACAAATGCTTTTTTGCTATGATACGATGGTCTGTGATGTATTTTGATAAAAACATATTTGTGGGTATTACTCGTAGTCATGTACGATGTCTGATGAATAGTCATTTAAGAATTAATTTGATGGTAGGTTGCAGTGGAAAATTCAAAGCTTTATGGGTGAAGTACTTAACTATCATCATTTACAAGTATTTCTCGACCAATGATATCCTATTCACTCATAGTCTGTTAATAATATTCCATGAGGTCATGTAAATTTCCAATATTTATGAATGTTTGTTTTGTGGTGCATAGTGCAAGAACGTATGCAAAAGCTGACATTTTGGACCCGCAGCCGGGTTACAGATTCAACAAATATTTTCTGAGTCAACCAATGGTTTTTTTAAAAGGCAAGTCGAGCGAAGAACGTAATGCAGATTTGCAGCTTTGACCTGACAAGCAAGAGCTCTGTCTATGTCTTTATATACACAATAGCTAGTGTGGAAGTTTTCGTCAAATTATCAAAATTTTTTTTTATTTCGAAAGCATTTGACAGGATTTTACATGAAGCCCTTTTGTCGAACATGCGTGCTTTCGGGATCGATGACTCTCTTCTTCAATGGATTAAAAACTACCTTTCGAATCGTCTTGTCTCCGACACTCTTTCTTATTTTTATAAATGATCTCTTGTCTGTCACTTCCAATCCAATCCACTCCTTCGCCAACGACAGTACCCTTAGCTTTTCATATTCCTTCAATACTTTACGTCCCTTCTCTTCGGCTGTATACAGTGAGCGGCAGCGTATGTTAAACCCATTTAATTCCGATATTGATAACATCATTGCATGGGATAAAAAGAATATAGTGGAATTTAATGCCTCTAAAACAGTGCTGTCTGCTGTCGTTAAAGCGTATAACCATTATCCATAAATGGCACTTGCATCTTAGAAGCCGGAAAGCTTTTCATACTGGGTATGTTTGTCACTATGAATCTTAATTGGAACGACCACATATTCAGTGTCGCCAAGAATGCTGCGAAACGCCATAGATGCAAAAAATATTTCTCATCCTTAGATAAGGCGTTCACTCGCCCTAAATTAGATTTTAACGCTCATGTCTGGTCCGTTGCATCCAAGACCTCTTTGAACTTACTAGACAGAATACAAAATCGTGCGGAAATTTACCAAAACATTAGATTCATTGGAACGTCGCAGGAATGTTTCCTGCCTTTCAAAAAATCATCCACTAGTGCTGCAACAAAGAAGTCGACTCTTGCATTGACCAATGCCAAGCTAAGTACATACTATGGTTTGGCTATTTTGAGAAATCCAGATTCTCAAGAAGAAATGAAGAAAGCAGTGTGGGCTACATACTATCATTTCATTTCAACCAATGAAAACCCCCAGCATAACGTATAATGAAAACCCTCATCTGATGATCTGATACAAAGGTGCTTGGGAAAAAACACTCATAACAACAAAGAGTCGTTTAATAGTTGCATCTGGAACTTGGCTCGAAAGCATCATTTTGTTGGAAAGAAGACGCTGGAATGTTGGAATGGACAGCTGTGTGTATGTTTAATGAAGGATTTTCACCCATCCTTAAAATAATGGAGATTTTTGGTACGCAAATTGGCCGAAACGCCTACTCGTATGCTGAGAAGTACGATGAACGACGAATAACCCGTGCAGAGCGATCCACGTCCGAGGCAAAAGGCAAGGGCTTCCATCAGGTCACAAAAACTGGCAGAAAATGATGCGTAACCACGGAAGGTTTATTGTATGGTCCAGGCATAGCAGATTAGTGTAATTATAAATTTTCCACGAAAATTCTGCTCTTGAAACTTTAAACGCATTTTTCTCGAAACATCATTTTCTAAAACTCCCATGGTCCTAGAAAAAAAACTATTCAACCGATTGCTTTGAAATTTATATATCTTCTTCTACTCATTAATGATTATCGGCCGTACTAAAATTGCTTACTTTCGAAAATATTTTCAGCCTTGACTGAAGAAATAAGGATAGTGATATTTCGGCGTGTGTATGCCGTACATGTTCAAGGTTCTTCCAAACCTTTCACCATTGCGACAATTTATCATTTACAAAGGTAACTTTTACAGGTTGTCCATTTTCGTATAAGATTTGAATAGCAAAAATGCATTGTTGTTGGGACAACGCCTCTATTATTGAAATTGCCGAAGACTAACAAATTACATAAAAGGGAATTAAAAAAAAATTATGTAAGGACATAAAGTTGATGAAGAGACAAAATGAGCTCCTTTTTCCGACCTCTAAGAAGTCTAGAGCAAAAACAAAATCCCTTACATGGTAAGCAACTTGGGCAAAAGGTGACGGGCAACTTCTGGAGGCCCACCCATCCAGGACTACCTTAAATATAAACTCTAAAGCCTCGAGTGCGGCGATTCGCACGACTACTCACAATCTAAGATCATGAAACTTACCGATATCGTATCAGCCTCAGACCTCTTACTCAGAAGCGGGATAATAATATCCAAACCCATCATGATACATATATGCATGGACACCATTTTTACCCTCCTACGTGTGCCTTAGTTTTACGCTGAGGAGTCTACTGTTAGCTTCATTTTCAAGACGTACATCGAATTATTGATTGTTGTGTAAGTGAATCTGGGTGTATTATAACTAGTATTTTCAGGTGTTTTAAAACTGCAGGGCTATTATAAAGTGCTAAGGAAATCTAAAACTGCACGTACTGCAAGTAGAATATTCGAGTAGTCACCAAAAAATTCGACATCGAAATTTTCACCAATCAAATAATACTGCCGCATAATCGCCCTTGGCAGGTCTAATAACAATTTAGCCCGTTTGCAAGAATCATCGAAGAGCCAAATCAGGCCCACTCTCCACCTTCAAGTTTGTACCCATTTCCAGTAAAAATTTAGAAGGCAGCCATTTCCAGTAAAAATCTAGAAGGCCTTTTGTAGCATATCGTGTTCAGCTTAATCGGCCGGGAGCATCGAAATTATAGGAGTTTTGTTCAAAAAATAAATTATCATTTTAAATTTCACGAGGCGGCGCAAAATTAATCACCATATCAGAAGATGTCATAATTTTTGCAAATAACGTCATACCTCAATCATATTGGACAAGTTAACGACACAAAGATTCAAAGCTGACACGCGCATTCGAAGTGACGATAAATCCCGCCGCAATCCAAACACCACCTTAAAGGCTGCTGACAATGCACCCACATTCCAACACGTACCGGTGAGCAGAGGGAATACGAGACACCACTTCCACCAGCCAGTGCATAGCTCCAGACGGCGTGCTACCTGATCCCTTCCATTCACATCCCGCACAATTAGTATTTAAGGTAGGTTAGAAAAATATCAAGCTTAGTCTTAAGTTTATCTTGTAAGGGTAACCGCTGCCCATCAACGGCAAAATAAATATTGTTTTTTTTATAACCATTTAGTTAATAATTTGTTAATTGACATTTGTGAACTAGACAGCTGCAGTAGGTATATAAACAGATAGGCAATGGAATGCTATACTCCGCAAGAGCATGAAATAATTATGTCGATTTTTTTTACCAATAATCGGTCGGTGGTGTTAGTGCAGCGTGAATTTCGACGTCGATTTCCTAATCGTGTCGCATCAACTGGGCAAACATTCCGGCGCTTAGCTACTCGACTCGAACAGACTAGAGTCACAGGAGGCCATGCATCCGGACTGGTCGTTCGGCCGAGAATAACGCGACTGTGGCTGCCGATGTCGCTGACAATGAAGAAACACCAACCGGACGACGGGGCACGCAATTGGGCATCACCAGACGGATACTACAGCTAATTTTATTGAAAGACTTATACATGTTCCCGTACAAAGTGCAAACAATGCATCAGTTTATGCCTGCTGACCGTCAGTCAGATATGAATTACTGTCAACCCATCCTTAATCTCTTGAACAGGACGATTTTATGTTGAAAATCATCATGAGCGACGAAGCGCATTCCACGGTTACGTCAATAAGCAAAATATTCGTTTGTGGGGCGCTGAAAATCCACATGTGATCCACTCGAAGCCACTGTGTGGTGCGGCGTTCACGTGGGAGGAGTCTTGAGCCGTATTTTTTGAGGATGCCATCGGCAATACGGTCACTGGTACTGGCGAACGCTACAGGGCCATAAACGACTATAAACGACTTCTTACTGTCGGAATTGGATGACCGAGGCTTAATGAACATGTGGTTAACAAGACGGTGCCAACCGCACAAACAGTACGAGACACAATGGATATTAAGAAGGAAGAGTTTGAAGGTCGTTTTTTTCCAATTTGGCATGGCCAGCAAGATCGCCCGATTTAACCATCCCAGACTTCTTTCTTTGGGGCTACTTGAAGTTGGGGCTTGTCCCCACAAGTCTCAGACAATCGCGAGAAAGAATACAGGAGAATACAGGAAATCCGAAAAGTTATTACCGGAAAACTTGCGAAAAAGCATGGAAAACGCGATAACACGGGTACAAATATGTATCAACACTGGCGGCAGCCACTTGACAGATATCATCTTTTCCAGGAAAAAATGTAAAGGTCCAGATAAAGATTTCCATCACTCGAAATTCTAGTTTTTTTTATTTAGTGAAATTTTTTATTTCGAATAACTTCAACAATTCTCAACCGATTTTAGACGATATCAATTAAATGACCGCCTTTATTGCCGATGCAAAAATGGGCCCGTTTTCATGACATTTTCGAGCATTTCGGACGAAATTTCTACGATTTCCGCACGAATGTTTCTTTTGAGCTGATCTATTGTCTTCCTTGTTTTTCAAGTATCCCCAAAGAAAAAAGTCTGGAGGAGCCAAATCCGGCGATCTCGGAGGCCAGTCATATCGTCCTCTTTTGACACCAATCTTCCAGGAAACTTCTTACGTAAAAGCTTCATTGTTTTGTCCGCAGTATGGCATGTCGCGCCGTCTTTTTGAAACCAAAAGTGAAATAAGCCTTTTTTACGCATTTCTGCGACCACATAATGGGCCACCATCCACCGATATCGATCGCCATCCACTATATGGCCAACTTTGAAGAAATACGGTCCAATGATGGTTTTAGCGCATACACCGGGCCAAACAGTTAGTTTTTGATCATATAGCGGCTCTTCGTGAATAATGTGAGGGTTTTCGGTACCCCAGAAGCGACAATTTTGTTTATTAACTGAGCCAGAGAGCGTAAAATGTGCCTCATCGGTCATCGAAATTTGCTGCCAGAACTCCGCCTCAGAATTAATCATTGCAACGACATTTTGTGCGTATGCCAAGCGCGCTTTCACAGACTGAATAGATGAGTTAGAACCCTGCGGGCGTGGCCTTGGTTGCTCACGAGGGCTTGTCACAGAACCAAATCGTAAAAAGTTTGAGCCCCAACGACAAATTGTATCTTTTTTGGGCGTAACACGATCACGATATTTTGCACGATACGCACGTTGAGTTAGCACAATCGAGCGTTCATTTTTAATGAACATTGAAACGCATTCTTTTGGTGTGAAGCGATTCATGGTTAAAATTGTACTGAATTGACGTTTCCAAAATGCTATGACATATAGTTATATTATGAACCCTGAACCCTCTCCTCCATACTGTGGTGCTCTCCCGCACTTGTCTTCTCCCAAAAGGCAAGTGTTAGGAGAGAGAATAATCTAGTAAAGTCTCTCGACGATCATCTTTCACTAGATGAACGTCGAGAGCAGCAGGGCATTATTATTCGAGTAGCCGAAGTAGAGAGTTCGACTTGAAGTGTATGTACAATATAATAGTGAAGTAGAAAAGAAAGAAAAAAAATCAATTCAGAAAATAAAACAAAAAAAGGAAGACATTGTGTTTTATTCAACATAAAACTATATGCAAATCGGTTGATAATTGTTGAAGTTATTCGAAGTTTACATCGCCCATATGAGATGGCGCCCCCTTTTTTTTTTTGGTTATGTTGGTACTCATTCGCCTAACATATGTTGACATTGTCTGCCATTTTGGACATATAGTTTGCTTTTCCATATACAGGGTGTCCCACGAGCAGTGTGCCAAAAAGCTAGAGCGTGTAGGTCTGGTCAAGACAAGAAAAAAATCGTATGGGAGGGGGGGTCTATTGCCCCAATATCCTCCTCTTCAATTTTTGTGAACAAAAATTCGTTCAACATGGCCCGATAACGATCGCCATTGACTGTAACGGCCACTCATTGCTCATTTTCGAAGAAAAATTGCCCAATTATGCCTCTGGACCAAAATCCGCACCAAACAGTGGCTCGTTTTGGGTGCACCGGCTTTTCAATGTATGCGTGCGGGTTTTCTGTGCCCCAAATGCGACAATTTTGCTTGTTTACATACCCGCCAAGATCAAAATGAGCTTCATCTGAAAAGATGATTTTTTGGCAAAATCGGCATCTTCTGTAAGTCGATCGCAGGCCCACTTAGCGAAGCGAAAACGCATTGGATGGTCAGTTGGCTTCAACTCCTGAACCAATTGGACTTTGTATGGCGTCATACCAAGGTCTTTATGCAAAATTCGTCTCAATGATGTCTCCGAAATGTTCAATTGTTGAGAACGACGGTGAATTGATGTTGATGGCTATTCACGCACACTTTCTGCCGCAGCAGCAATATTCTCGGGTGTACGCACTGTTTTTGGCTTTTCACACTTTGGTTTATCGATGAGGATGCCAGTTTCTTTCACTTTTTTCACAAGATAACGAACATACGGAGCTGACGGTGCTTCTCTTCTTCCAAAATCCGTACGCAATTTTCGCGCACATTCTGCAACATTACCATGATTTTCAAAGTAATGTCGCAATATTTCCCAGCGTTGTTCAAGCGTATACACAACCATATTCGTTCAGCGGAAGGATAAAACTAATTATCTGTAGAATCAGACATGAGCTAAGTGTTACCATTCACGAAATAAGCACTACTTGAAAAAAAAAACGTAAGATAGCGGACCCTTTACTTATATTACACATATGTTGGATGTCACTTACTGGGAGAGGACAATGACATAAACATGCCACCAACGGCGACGAGACAACCACTAACAGAGTATACATAAGAACAGTAAAGAGAATTAGTGTCTATTAAAAAAATCGAGCAGTGGGTACACTCATAGAGTTCACGGGTTCAACAGCTGTTTATAAAGTTAAGTGAAATAAAGCAAAGTGAAATTCGAGAGGTTTGTTTAATGTAAAATTTGCTAGGATACTCAAACCTACATACATACAAATATCATCTAGATTTCACAAAACTCTTACAACTCTTCGTAAAAAAATTTCTTTCTAATCCTTCGACCACGGTTGGGAAACCTTTTTCCATAACAGTCGACCCACTTATGGTTGCCTTTGTCGAGTTCTACTAGCCGTTTTTAATACTAACTCTTCCCTTATTGCAATATCATCCTACCCACATCTCGACTTTGTTTCAATTAAGATTGTGCGACCCCAGAAGACATTATACATCATTTGTTTCTACATCTTACCATCACAACCTATTGAATCCTATCAACTCGCTATTAACACAATTGACCAAATAATTGATTAAAGAGATCCTCAGAATGAAATTCTTCTTTTCCGTGACTTCAACCTTCATTATCTTAAATCGGCTCAATCAGACGATCGATCGTTTTATGTTGCCACCAATATCCCTGCCAAATAAGGTTTCCTCCTGCATCGTGTTAGAGATTCCAACTTAAGTCTAGTTAGTGGCATCTTTACATGGGCAGACAGTTAGACCTCATACTAATTACTAATTACTTCGCGAATTTTTCCCTTGGATCATTTCTTCCTGATACAGTCGATCCCTATGTCATCGAAAACAAATTAAATCAACTTAATGAGGAATTCACTCCTGTACCTGACGGTCTCCCTGCCATATTTCTAAAAAAATACTCCTCAACCCTTTCTCTCCCTTTCTCAAAAATCCTCAGTTTATCTCTATCTCTAGATAAATTATAACTAGGGGAATTCATTTTACTAGGGGAAAACCTTATTTATAACCCCTATACACAAAAAATGCCCGAAGAACGATATTAATAACTATTGTCCAATTGCCAAACTGTCAAAATACCCAAACTCTTCGAGAGTATTTTGTACGAAATTCTGAGTTTTCGCTGCAAGTCTTTAATCTCCCCTCGACAACACAGTTTTCTCAAATGCAGATCTACAACCGCAAACCTTGTTGAATTTGTGTCCTTTACCCTATCCTTAGAGAATGGCAAAGAAGTCAACGATATTTCAATCGATCTCAGTAAAACTTTTGATAAGATCTTCACAAGACTAATACTCTTTAAATTGTCTTCCTTTTTTAGCTTCCTCCGGTGTCCCCCAAGGCAGCCATTAAATTGCTTTTTCCCGTAAACGAATCAAACCTTCCCCTCGTCTCTACATCCTCAATAATCAGCCCATCTCCACCGTTCAGGTTACTCGCGATCTTGACATACTATGTGACCAAAAGCTAAATTTTCGTACATTTATCGATGATATAATTCTGAAAGCCGACTCTGGACTCGGTTTCGTGAAGGGTTGTTCTAAAGAATTCTCCAATCCCTACGTGACTCGATCCCTCTGTATTACCTTTGCTCGTCCCCTTCTTGAATACGCATCTCAAGAGTATCTGACATACTCTTCATTCATAGACTCCTTTTAGGTACCATTGACTTCGCGACCCTCTTCAATTCTGTCTCTATCAACTTAAACCCTCGTAATGTAGGAAATATAGGTAGATTAAGTTAGTTTAAGTGAGGTTAAGTTAGCTTGAATAATAATAAATAAGTGGCGGTGTTTGCCCCCACGAAAATTATGCCTGTGGAACAGGACTTTAAACAACTGATAGCATATAACCAGATCAGAGATCATACTGGGAACAGGAACTTATTGAATGTATGCTTGATTCATTTCGGCCTATCGTGCTATCAAAGAAGAAAAGAATTACGAGTATTCAACATGGTTCAGCCCGGTACTTTGTAGTTTTTTTCATCTCCAAAGACAACAAGAGGAAATCAGACAAAAAATTATTCACACAAGCTCAAACGTGGTGTTATATTATTCTCTCATTCTATTGAATGCTATGTTCGGGGCTACTGGCGAAAGGATGGACGTTATTTCTGAGAAGAGAAAATAAAGGAAACTGAAAAAGAGCAAAATTCGTCGAAAAATACCGAAAACTTCTTTAGAAAACCGCAACTTATTTTAAATTCAGTTTGTTATAACACAGCTTGTGAACGAGAGGCTTGTGAACTTGTTGAAAAATCCTATAGCGCAACTTACGACGTTGTTTATAAGTTCAGAAATGGGGGCTGTTTAAAAATTAAGAAAGGTAGGGGTCGATAAAGAATATTATCGCAAGTATGTAAGGGCATATTGTCAAGAAAATTAAGCAAATTCCCAAGACGGCAATAACTATAATGACTGTAGAGACGTCCGGCATCAAAAAAGAAAAAATCACTCTTTGTCGAAAAGGTGCTGTCGGGCTTGAAGGTAAAATAAAGAAGTCAAATAATTTTAGAAACAGAATTGCACGTGGCAAATCATTTGTTTCCACAAGTTGACAAAGAAAAAAAGACTCTAGACCTTTGAAATACCGTAATTCTTAGTGACGAAGGCAAGTTTGACTTCTTTTGTACAACAAAGGTTTTGGTGTAGACTAAGTACTGACCTGAAAGAAGCTAATCTTCTACGCGGCAGTGAAACATGGCGCTGTTTGTTTGCAAGCGAGATATATTTTGTTGACTATCGAGTGACATCTTAAAAGGAACATTTCCGAAAAGCGCCACGAAATGGGCTTTGGGTAAAATTGTGCCTTTCAACAAGACAACGATCCACTGCTCACAATGTCAAAATGTGGCTTCTTTTAAATGCCCGGTCGCAGTTCAAAATGCCATCAAATCCATCCGACGTTAACCCCATTGAACAGTTATGGGCATGGCTTGAAAGAACCGAGCAATAAACAGCAACGCCTCCCTTAAAGAAGCTTTACAACGAGACTTGGCAAAAGTATCCCAAAACGAGTAAGTGAGATTGTTGATGCTAAGGGTGGCGCGACTAGATTCTGATCTGCCATCCAACATCTTCATTTTTTTGGCGAATAATTTTGTAAGGATATGTGCAGAAATTTTGTGAACATTTGTTACTCCTAGAGGATATAGGTTTTATAACTATCGTCTTCACGCAACATCGGTCAATACAATACCCACAGAGAGCCTTGAAAACTATAATACTTCTGGCCATTAAGCTCGTCATGGTTCACTTTACCAACTTTAGAACCCTAACCATGAGCCTCTAAAAAAAGTGTCTGATCTCCCGTACTTTAACGTTTTCAATCGATTTTTTCAAATATCTCCTTAATGGAGTAGCTGATCTTTTCACTTTTAAGGAATCAGAGAAAGGACCTGTTTTCCAACCTTTTTTCCGACATATACCTTCAGACCATCATCTAAGCTATAACTATAGTGAGAATTTGGATATAGTTCAACTGTTCATCATGTTACGCTTGTCACAGGACTTTAGTTATTGACGCGGGCTTTAAACATTGTGTCAAGCCTGCACACAACATAGTGTTCTGTCTCCGTCGTTTTCCTGCACGGTGATCGACTCCTGTTAGAGGCTTAAACGTTTTCGAAATCTTCGCCCGAGCCTATTCAGAAGAATAGCCAGTTTTGCTTGTCTCTATCAGTTCATGTTCGACAATTGTTTGTCGAAACCCCCAGACAACGCTAGACGGATCTAGGGATAGTGCATGAAAAATTTGCTCTCAGTTAATCTTCTTAAAGCGAGAGTTGTTACGAAATTAATGGGAATGAAACAGCTGTGCCAAAGATCTAGTAGGATGCTTTGGTAAAGATACGGCGAGTCAAAAACGACTAAACGTTGTCGACTTTCTGGCGCTACAAGGGCGCTATTGGAAAGATTTCTAGCTTATCCTCTTGAAAGGTCCTCTGCATCTACAAAGTAGTTGGGTAACTACTTGCAAGACATTTGTAAATTCATATATACACATTATTTGTTTGGTGGAGCAGGTTACCACATTGGCGAGCCTAATTCCAACGAATGCATTGCCTGGATTGCACGGGACATGGGCTAACACGCCTGGCTCTGCTCTGGAAATCATATTTAATAATTTTATTATGTAGTGTATACTGAAAGCCATATAAAGCCTTAAGAGAGGCGAGGACTATGACACGGCAGGGTATTTCCTCTGTTACTATCCCGCATATGCGATTACCTTAGTTCTACATCACTGAAGCTTCTCTTCATTTCTCTCCAAAAAAGAAAACACAATAGCAAAGGCCTTCAACATAAAAAAGTGGAAAATTTTCATTCGTTATGAGAAAGTTTGACCGCAGCTATTGGCTTGTTAAGCCATCCCCGTACACAGTAGAATTTTTGCCAATTTTAAAGATTTCCATTCAGATATTTTTGCTGCGGCTTGCCTTCGACGTCCTCTATCAAGTCAGAATTAATCCAAAAATATCGTATCATAAGTTAACAGAAGTCGTTGGATCCAACTTTAACTTTCTTTTTCTTTTTTTTTGTCTTCGACTGTTTTGTTTGCTCTCTGGACACCCCCTCTTAAGAAGACTACAGAGAAAACCACTTTTGGTTATTATAGGGCTTAAAATATTTATGAAAAGTTGTGATACTTTTAACTTGGTCTAAAGGGATGTTTGTAATGGATTACAATAACAGCTCAGTGTCTGCCTTGAGTCTCGTTCTTTTGACGAAATTTTTCATCACGCTTCATCGCTTAATTGCCGCTGTATTTCGCGAATAACTCGATGACGTAGTGACTTAGTCCAAAGGAAAAAGTCGCATGGTGTTAAATCGCACGTACTCGACGGCCAATTGAACTCTTAATTTCAGGACATTTGTCACGCAATAGAGCCATTGACTCATCTCCCGTCTGTATGTCACACGCCATCCTAATTAAAGTACATAAAACTCGACCGCGTCCATAGCAGCATTTTGAGGTTTAAAAAATTTTTTCAACATTTTTCTATTTCAGTGATACCAAGCTACCACTTTTTGCTGGTGGAGAGACCAATCCATTATTTCACTTTGTTACTGCAAAAATCGCACCGAAAATTGGAACTCCACATCCCTTCTCTCCTATCTTTTTTCATGTTAGTTTTTCTCTGCAGTAAAAGGCAGGAATCTTGCGGGTGTTCCCGTGACGAAGACAAGAAACGTTGCACTTCTTGGTCCAACGTGCTGCATCAATGGAGTCCAAAGATGATGGACAGGATGTCAAATGATATGGACGGTAGGAGAATTTTTAAGATGAGATGACTGAGGACCACGATCTTTTTAACAAAAACAAGTACCTAGATCAGCCAACCCTACATGCCTCTAAAAATATCCTAAAGCGATATTCTAAAGTGTTGCCTAAGTTGCCCTGGGAGCGAGTTTCATAGCCTTACGGCGTAAATGAAAAACGGTTTTCCTGCCGCCCTGTAGTTAAGACTAAGTAATATCAATGTTCCACTTCTCTCAGATGTAGCGAGTCGAAGTCTCTGGTAAAGGTATGATAGGGTTTTGCTCTGCTTAGTATCCTAAATTTAGGGATGCTTTGAAAGTCTATACCAAGCAGAATTTTAATGAACAACGAGATGTGACCCCTAGCCGTAATATCTTTATAGAGCACACTGTGCTGTTAAGCGCAACTATTAGCTTGCGTGAGTTGTGTTTATCCAAATCGCAGAAGACTGGGAGTGCGTACGATTAAATAGTGTCTTACTGAGAAACAATTTCCAGCGTAGCATAATATATGCAAGTCACCGTAAACTCGACCTGTTAAATTGGTGATGTGATCCCCCACGTAAGCTGTTGATTAAAGATGACTCCAAGGTTTTAAACAGTCTTTAGATTGTCGATGTTGCTTTCTTTGCATTGGATTGACGGAAAATTACTGGAGTTGAGCATACGTTCTTTTTACTAGGACCATCGTGTAACGACCTAGACATCCTCATTTAACAGCACAGTAGCATCTACCTATGCGTAGCTGATGTACCTATATAATTGGACGTCGTCTGCGTATATATGTACATACCTTACAGTGTTTGAGAGGAATGTCGTTATTAAACAGCGAGAAAAGTAAAGGCCCCAGGATAGATCCCTGAGGAACCCTGCTGCATGTGATGCAACATGCTTTTGTCTTGAAATCAAGACTGTACCTACAATATTCAAATAATTCATCACAGGATAAATGCCATCGGCAAACCAATTTCTAGCCGAAATATAATTTGCCGTCGGCACAACAGCAATCAACCATCTCCCGACAACTGTCTCATCAACACTAGCAAAGAGGACACTTCCCACATCACGGTTCCAGAGTTTTTCTTCAGGGGGGCTAATAGCTGAATGTGCAGCGCTCACATACATGAGCATAAACACCCATAGAATCGAGGGACTGTACTATTTTTTGTATAAAACCCACGATCGACTGTCTCATCTGGGCTAGTCAAAATAAACCACTGAACAGCTGGTCCATTCTTCAAACCGCGCTTTTTTCTTATTTCCTTTCACACAGGTCGTTGACCTCTGTTTTTTTTTTTCTATCACCGGAGAATTCGGGGGCAGTTGATGTATAACTGGATTCAACGGAATCCAAGTTGGTTTTTGCTGTATACGTATGCCCCATTTTGATTTTGAGAAAGGTGGGGAAGTTACCATTAACATATATATGTAGCTTGGCTGCTCTAAGTTAAGAAGTCCTAATGAGTCTTAACGCTGAGGAATCCAAATTAACGTAATGTTTGAGTTTTTTGAGAAGGATTTCATGCGGGACAGTATCGAATGCCTTAGAGAAGTCTAATAATATTAACGGTATCATGTGGTCCTTATCAATTTCACAGCGATAGTCTTCAACAATCGCGAAAGTGCAGTTGTGTCAAGGTCTCAGCCTTGATTTGTTCACCCATACCTAGCGTCTTAATAATTTTCGACGTTTGCTTAAAGTTTAAGCCGAATTTGAATTTGGATGTAATAAACTCAATTTTTTGACCTCCTGATTTTCATCGTAATAAGATTCCTGAGGCGTTTGAAATCACATAGTAACTTAGGGAGTTTAAACCTCTTCTTTTTTTTGTAGGCCCTGCCTCTCTTTATAATTAGTTGTTCAATACGTCTAGTTAACCAAGGACATTTGGTATTATAATGGTGAATATAAAAAACTCGACCTGCTCATCCATGGAAGACACGGAAGCACAGGCTATGCCGATTAGAATTCAGGGAATCATCGATAAGTCTAGCCATGTTGATAGATTTAAAGCTTCGGTTACTGATTGTAGTCAATACGAAAGATCTACTAAGACTGAAGTCATAGAAGGGGACAATGAGATCGTGTTTTGAGAAGCCGGGAATATCAAGCTGGCTATAGAAGTTGATGAGATCAGCTCTACTGACAATAAACAGATCGATGAGTGTAGAGCTTGTAAGGTTGAAGTTTGTTGACTGCAAAAAACTTGACGGAGATTAAGAAGTTTATGAAACGATTTTCTTGAGAATCATTACAGCTTAGCAGATTAATGTGGAGATCACCGGAAAAAATAATATGTTCATAGCAAGCCCCAAGCGTTCGATGATGTTAGTTACAATGGTGGTGTATCTTAAACTTGGGGACTTGTAGATGACTCCAACTAGACATTTCTCGAAGCCACTGATAATTCTAGCATTGGTACTCGATACCATCGTTGGAGCTCGAATTGCTGATTAATCTGCTGGCTATTTTTTTCCTTAACAAAGATTGCAACACCGCCCGCTCGAATCCCGATTTAATCATCTATATAAATGTTGTACCCTGACAACGCTATGACCGCATTTTGAAAGCAGGGTGTAAGCAAAGTTTTGGAGATATGTATATAGAATATCGACATTTCCCCCATTAAATATCACTTTAAGTTAGTTAGTGTACTTCTAAGAACTTTGAGCATTGATGTGACAAATTGAAAGACCAGAGTACGTATTACAAAAAATATTCAGCATCAGATGAGTCTTGTGTACACTATCGTTGGTAAAGACTAGACCGCAAGATTTGTGGAAATCGCTTTGAGCTACATTAGGAAGAGTACTCATTGTTCTGAATACAAGTGGTAAAAATGATTCTCATAGCAAGGTCGACTTCGACAACGCAACAGCATGGGAAATAGAAGGAGATCTAACTATGTGTTTTGAATGATTAAAACTTTGGAAAAATAAGAAGCTTGCTAGCCTTAAGGCACTGAAACATTGAAAATTCTGATTTCAAGAGAAATATTAAAAGTAAATAAATATATATGTACAATGAAAATAAATAAATACAAAAGATAGTAAATAAAAAATAAAAATAAAAATATGAAACATAAACATAACAATTATTTACATTTATTTATGACGAATTTTTCGGCTCATCTAACTCTCTGGTAAAAAGTGCAATTTCGTTGAATTCTCTAAGCTCGATTTGTGTACCACTTGAGCTGACATTTCCTTTGATGTAAACATGGTCACGTGCGGCGAAAGCTGTGTGAATTGTTTTTATGCGCTTTAGTTTCGTGACTTGTTGTAGAAGTTGACGTATATTAGATTTAATTAGACTTTCGTGGAAGTCGGTCGGAGTCGAAACCAGCATCGCGTAAATAAATTTGTTGGGAATAGATATTCCTGAAAGCAGATATTGTCTACAGTGTCGTCGGTTTGTCGAAAATGGAGTCATACTTAATAACAACGATAGAGTCAGCATTCTGTTTTACTCGGAAAGTGCGCCTGATCGGCGGCAGTTTCTGATTCATCGAGTGACATGGTTGATTGAACATGATTCCGATTCTAATCAGAACTGCATCAGTGGCAGTTCTATTGATGTGCAGTTCTTCAATTTGCGTTTTGAGCAGGGTAATTTCGGTGCTAAATTTCGACAGTTTCTGTTGCTCCAGCTCTTGTCGTAGTTGTTGTTTTGTATTGTCAACTCTCAATTGTGAAGTCTTTTGTTTGCTTGCAAAATCTCAACAAGGCACAAACAGAAGGAAACCGGCACAAGATCTTAATAAGATGGCGTTTGGTACAATATTTAAATTTAGTATTAAATTGTGCGTATGTCAGAAAGCTTTTCGAAAACACGTCCGAGCACTTTCGATCTACTATTATACATCAATTTTCGAATGTCCAAATATTTATTGTGCAGGCCTTGCAACCCTGAACGTGATTGCCTGTATTGGTTCCTTTTTGTAAATTAATTTTTTATTTTTATTTTTTTATAACAAACTTACCCTAGGAAAAAAATGCTTAACACTAGCTTAACAACAGCTTAAATAAAATACCTTACTGGCCCTATACGGACACTCTAAGGTAAACAGAAAAACATAATACCATGCCTTTCAGCCTTATGTGTGACTTATAATAATTAGAGGTAAATATAAATGAACAACTAAAGCTAAGAAAAATAATATTTTCAAAAACTTAGCATCAGAACATTTTTTCATATAAAAAATCGAGTAACTAACTGAACTAACTTAACCCTACCTTAACTAAAATATATATACAAAAATACATACATGATATTTTGTCGATATATGTGTATATATGTATATCTTTTTTTATTTTTTTATTTTTTATATTAATGAAATCAAAAGCTAAACTACACTTAACCTACGCATCACCCTTGCATTGTCCTGACCTACCCTAACATTCTATATCCTACCCTAACCTACCCTAGTCTATGCAAGCCTACCATTGGCATGTGACAGACTTTACCTTAAAGAGGCTGGCCTGTTTAAATGAACCACTAACGCAGTCCGCTCCAGCCACCAAAAGCGTTAATGCGGTTGGACGACGGTATCTGACTACACTTTGCCTCGTCAGTGGACGCCCGTCCAGTCCAAAGATAGAGAACCTGAGCCAATTTTTTATAGTGTCCCGAGAGGCCCTAGACAAAGGCGTTCTGAACAATATAGATTCTGATTTCTGGAAGTTGATTTTCAACTTCCAGTCATCACAATACCGCTGAATTTTTTCGAAGTCACGCTGCAGAAGAATAACAATAACGTCGATCGTTGGACCTGATCTGTACGCGATTAGGTCGTCTGCGTACGCTATTGAATGGTGAAGAGAAACTAGCAGATCGCTTAGGTAAATGCTTAAAAGGATCGGCGAATTTACCGTACCCTGTTGTAGGCTGTTTTTGATTTCAAATGTTTGGGTAGAAGTTACGTTGGCAATTTTCACAACGAACTTTCTACCTGTTAACATGTAAACAATTATATATGTATAGCAGTGGTTTACTTATGCTCGGCCGACTAAGCTTGTAATAAAGACCTTCTACCCATGCGGTGTCGAAGGCTTTTTCCAAGTCAATCAGATAGGCACCCGTGCATTGGTTCTTGCATTTATTCCATTGGATATCCGATGCGAGCTTCGACGCAGCATGAATAGTATTATGCTCCGCTCTGAAACCGAATTGGTTATCCGGAATGATTTTACTGTCCTCAACTCATTTAGACAGGGCTCTATGACATGGCTCTTCTCGAATACCTTGCTGATACTCAGAAGGAGACTTATCGACTGGAGATTTTCTAGGTTGGAAGTGTCTTCATCTCTCTTGATATCTCTGTGATTGGCTGTACCACCGCTGTCTTCTAGTGCACTGGATAATACGCATTATTCAGTACATTGTTAAACAGGATGGTGTAGATCTTTACAGCCACCGGTGGAAGGTGCCTGAGCACAACATTCGATATTCCGTCGATTCCCGTGGATTTTATTCTCTTGAGTGACTTGAAGATCATTTGGAGATCCCCCGTCGAAATAAATAGGGTGTTCGCCCCTTCATTGGTGACGGCATTATTTGCCACGAAATCTTCAAATTAGTAAAACCAAGGTTTTCTGATCGCCAATGATCGAAATCATTTCTAAGGTAGGAGTGATAAAGTAGGGCTCTGTTCTCCAAGTCGTGGTCATTCACCTTGTACACTTCCTGGAAGACAGCTCCTACTCTCGCCACCTTCTCCTGAGGATGCGCGATCATGAATAAGTCGTCATCCAGGATGGCGCTCTCTCGATCGAGGCTAACTGTTCGTAATAAGCGGTCATTGTCATACGTTCTCGAAAGCGAATTCTGTTGTTCCAATGCAAACGTACAGATAATCTGTAATTTTCCTTCATAAGCTGTCGGATATTTTAAATCAATGACTTCAGTGTCCTGAACTCCGAGTTTTGTCTGTCGGTAAACCGCCTGTACAAGAGTTTGATTCTTGACAGGAGTCTACTTTTTTGCCTGTGCAGGGCGTCGATTGTCGCGTTTGGGTACATGTTCGAGGTATCGTGGTGTGTTTGGCGTGGTATCGTACTGTACGTCGTCTGCTTAATTTAACATCCATTTGTTTGAGCTGTATTGGTTACTAAATTATAATGTGTGTTCGAGCACCAGTTGGACGATGCATGACACAGAGGACAGAAGTTAATTCTAAGACAACAGTCAACCAAGGCGGATGGTCGAAGCAAAAAAAAGGAGGGTGCCCAAAAAATAAAGGGACACACAAGAAGACAAAAGGAGGAAAAATATAAAACGAATATCGCGTGCCTGAATCCATTGTTTTCCAATAGATGGCGCTAGTGGTACGTCCTGGTCAGAAATTTCATTTATAAATATATTTTTTGTGATTTTTCATTGTGCGTGAACATGTTGGCTAAATAGCTTTTCATCTTTAGGTAATTAAAAAAAAAACGAATAATCATCGAATGATTATAGAAATGTACGTTGAGGCTTTCGTTAGTCAAAGAACGTCTGGCGAATTATGGCAATGGTAAAAGTTCGTGATTTTCATGCCGAAAGGAGTGGAACGGACCGATGAAAAAACTTGAAGACGCATAGGAGGCATTACTAGATCAGGTTCTATGTCAAATGTCATTGGCCGTAGCTAAGCAAGCCATTTCTTCTCGTTTGAAAGTCTTAGTAGTGGCCCAAAGGCAAGGGAATTGGATGATGCACGAGTTGAAATCAAGAAATGAAGGATTTTCTGCTTAATATAGCGATGGAAAGTGGATCCATTATGATAATTCAAATCATGAGCATGTTGCTTAGGTTGTTCAAACTTATCTGGAAAAACTGAAAAATGAGGAAAAAGTTCTGAATGGCGATGGGTAATACCTCTAAGAATAAACAGGTAACAATTCTAGCGGAAATATTGCGTTGTGCGTGGACGTTTTAAGCATGCACCCAAATTTCTTTAAGCAAGCGGCGAAAGGTAGTTGCGGATAAACCCTTTTTCTCACTTTCAGCTTCTTCAGTAATATACTAAGCTAGCTTTGTAGGACTATTTCCAGTTGGCTTCTGCATGTCACTAACCTATCCAAGACGTTTAATTCCCTGTGGCTGTGCATGAACTGTTGCCACGATATTTTCACTGTCTTTGTAGTGAATATCACAAGTCGTCACAATTTTTGTTGAATATCGGCGTGAAATTGAAAATGACACCTTTATTGAATGAATGTTTACCATTCGCAGTTGACGTCCACGCCTATTATCTCATCTCTGCGTGAGTAGCTCTAAGATTAGTCAGATCTCGGGTGGCTTCAGGATAAACTCAAGTTTTTTTCCAATCATCAAAGTACCATACTTACCCTCGTATGTAACCAGCCCAAAGGGAATAGAAAATGTCTGAGATAAGCCCTCTGACTGTCATCTATCTGCCTTGCAGCTGTTTCATGCCCTCGCAGACTAAAATCTACTTCGCGAATTTCCAAAACCATCCACATCAACCGTACAAAACGTCACGTTCAGCGAGTGACCTCAAAATCGCTCTTTGACGCCCATTATAAATCGCCTCCTGTAGCCATTTCACTGGCCTCTCAACTGCTTGCCGTCAAATTTATCGTTCCAGGTTCACCTACTGAACCACTTCACCACGTTATTGCTCCGAAAATTGACCGAAACTTGTTCTCTAAATCAAACGTTTACCCTTGCATCAGCCTCTTCTCCCCGCTGCCGCTCAACATAATTATTATAGATGTACGACTGGGAGGATGCCCATCCTGCAAAATAGCAGGCAGGATAACATCTCTGTGACGAATGCGTCCGGGATCCTTTTAAGTGCAATAAATTTTGTTTCCCTAACACAATACTCCTGCAGAACTGCAAACAAATTATTGCTTCGCCATATCCTTCTTCCCCTACTACGAATGCGAATTCCCGCCAGACCAGGACGATCTCCCAGAAGGCGTGAGGCTGAAGAGTATGTTGCTATTTTACCGAAATTGGACGCACAGTGAAAGTATTCCATCTGTGATTTATACCACTATTGCTGGAAACACACTTTACTGAATACTCGCCTGTATATTGTCGGCCATGTCCCTAAAGACTCAGTGGTCTGACGAACGAGGTAGGGGAGTGTTGAATTTAAGAAAGATGTGTGCAGGGCAAGGACGAATGGAAAAAGGACGTAACCGATGGGCCAGGTTCCTTATGCATTCCTTAGAAAATTGCTCAAGTGATAAATGACTACCGCCGTCGGGAGCCTGTGTCCTTCCCATCTCTGATCGAAGGTGGATGTATGTATATCCAGAAGAGGATTCAGTTCTTTCGTCTTGTTCCTTTCGGTTTTTTGCTTTTAGCGAAATCAGAACACATATGAATAAAACTCAACTCGAATGGCATTTTTCATAAATGCCTTCACAAGCCAGTACGAGTAGAAGGAAAAGAAAGCAGAAGCAGAAGACCACCAAGGACAACAGCACGATAAGACGTGAAAACGACAAGGTAGGAGAGCGAGCAGTTGCACAAAAAATACAGAGAATAGACAGGCCAAGAAGTCACATGAAATTTGTACGTCCTCGTCCTCCAGGACTATTTTCATATAATGATTTATTAAACGAGCTCCTTTTGTGCAGTTTTTCCGATTTTTTTTTTGTCTTCTCCTTTGTCACTTGTTTCCAGTTTTTTTCTCTGGCCAGGCTTAATTTTGCAAGTGTGCATTATCGTACGGAAGCGGACAGAAACACAAATTGTAGCCGATGGCAGGAAATCAGGACGAAAAATGCGACCAATGTCTTTACCACGTTAAATTTGATAATTTTTTTATGCTTCAATTGGTCTTACCGTTTCCTTTTCGTTCATTTTCGTCTTTGTCTTTACATCGATTCGCGGTTGCCACTACCCACGGCTGTAATGTTCAAGTGGATATCGGTTGGCAGTGGGATACTTGTTTGGAGGTGATGACGCTCGCCGTAAGTGTTGCCTGCTCACATACGTTTTTTTATTTGTTATCAAGCTCTGTTCTTGCTACATATCACCTCGTGTGTGTTCCGTTTAACAGGGAGGGAAAAGTTGATCCCGGCAAATTGGATGTGAGTTAGTTGTGGTGGAAGGGAATGTTTACGCACAGTATTGGATGAAGATGAAAGTTGCCATTTGGGGGCGATACCGTGTGTGGAAGCATGTGGTTTTGAGGTATGCAAATAAAATTTGTGTTTTATTCGATAGTACTTGATGGTGTCATTGACTTTATGGGCTTAGTTAGTGAGCACGGCTGGTGGTGGCAAGATTGGGTCGTTCACGAAAGCCTTTACGATGACAAGAGGGCTTGTTTGATTTGCTGTTGCCAATATCGAACTGTACAAAAAGAAGATAACTAAGAAGGACAGATTCTGACTGAGTAAGATCTGGGTAAGATCTGGGTACGATAAGGGTGACAGATATTTATAAGCAAATTGATCACAATCTATCGGTTATTGTTGTTGCAGGTGCGGGTTGGGGTTTGTTGGGTCGCGACTGGTTTACTCCATTAGGTACATCGATCCAGGGAGTACACGGAATAGAACGAGCGGCAATGGGAATGGTATCAAGAACAGATATGCAACGGCGTTTAAATAAATATTGGGAGCTTGTGTCGAACCACCAGTTAGCATTAAGGTACTGCCTGGAGTGTCACCCGTATTTGAGAATGAAATCAGTAAGTTGGTGCCACGCCAATCGCTCCGGTACTTATGAAGGATGGCTATCACAGTACAGTCAATTCAGTTATAAGGACTAACGCATACCCCTTACCATTGTATTCGTAGGTGATGGCTGGAATATCATCGAGAAAGTTGTTTACGAAGCTCGATTTAAAACAGGCCTACAAATAATTAACTCTTGATGAAGCTACAGCTGAGCTACTTGCACTAAACACTCATAAAGGCTTATATATGTAAGATAAAAAAGGCTTCCTTTCGGCAAATCAGCAGCCCCAGGAATTTTCCAAAGATTTACGGAAAATTTGGTGTGTGGAATACTTGGAAAATATCTGGAGTAAACGACCTGGACAGGGTGCACTTGGTTTGTGTCGAAGATGTTCGTTCACTACTCTCCGGGGGTGGTTGTCTTAGATATGGTTCTTTGGGAGATTCGACTGAATTTGTCGCGTTGGTTGTAGTTCTCAGTAACTTTCTTATTTCCATGTCATTAAGGTGTTATATTGGAAACGCACACACAGAGTATGAATTTCGAAGTGATTTTACGCTGCAAGTGTTATGCTTTCGTCTGCACTTTTTCATCATCTCTCATTCACAACTGATGTTGTTGTACAGTTTTTCCGTATAGGAATTGTTCTTGACTTGAAAAGTCGGTGATGATTACCATTGCACGACGACCACCCCAAGTTGAGCGACCAATTGCATACGCTTCCCGCACACTGTCCCGTAGTAAACGCAATTATGCACAGATTGATAGAGAAGCTTTAGCTGTCATCTTCGGGATAGAAACGGATCATAAGCCTTTGTTGGGCCTTTTTAACAAGAGGAAAACTATTCCGGTTCTGGTCTCACCACGTATGCGGTGGTGTTGGTGTGGTGTACCAACGAAGTGATCAATGAACCAGCTGAGGTTCTACTTTTGGAAAGGCACAACATTGGGTCAATCGGGCAGATGATGTCTCAGAACAAACAGCAACAGATCCATATTATGCTAAGATTATGCGATGGATACTTTATGACTCACCTCCAAAAATAGACCCAGTTTAGCAACCCTTTTTCCGGAGAAGGACGGAATTATCAACCCAGAAAGGATGTGTTCTGTGGGGTAGACGTGTGATTATACCACCCGCATTGCCGAAACAGATTTTGCAGTTATTATGTGGCAATCACCCCAGCATAACTCTCATGAAAGCTTTAGCAAGGAGTTACGTATGGTGGCCTCAGTTAAATCAACAGATCGAAGAAAAGGTAAGGATGTGCGAGCAGTGTCAACTGAATCGCCCGAAACCCCTGGTCAACATTTCATGTCGACTTTACCGGGCCTTACAAGTACAAAGTGTTTTTAATCATGGTGGATGCCATGTGCAAATGGTTGGAAGTAAAAATAGTATCGAGTCAAACATCAGAGGAGGTGCTGAAAAAGTTGGGGGAAATTTTCGCCGTTCACTGTATTTCGGATATAGAAGCAGCATTCGTCTCTGAGGAAATGAGTGAATTCTATACGAACAATAGAATAAAATTCCATATGATGGCACCTTACCATCCATTCAGTAATGACCAGGCCAAGAAAATGGTGGAATATACCAAAAGCACATTAGCGTCATTAACAGAAGGCGATATGTTGCTTAAGTTGCAGGGGTTTCTGTTCGAACAACATGCAACAGCATATACATACATCAATCGGTAGAACGCCCGCGGAGTTATGTATTAATGGGGCGAAAACTAAGAACAGCTTTAGACGTACTTCACCCAAATAATACATATAAGTGATGGCATTGAGGTCATAGGCAAGGATGCATCTCAATGGTTTAATATCGGAGATTTAGTGTTTATCCCGAACTTTTCCCAAGGACCAAAGTAGATAAAGAAAAAAAATTGGAAATAACTGGGCCAGTATCTTATGTCATTAAACCGACCGAAAACCAAATCGCTAGTTGGCGCTCTTTGATCAAATAATGAAACGAATAGAAAATAATGTGATATCTTTTCACGAGCCGAGATATATAGCGAATAACTTTCGACGGAGGACATACCGATATGTAAAGACCTCCATTCCCGCTCATCAATTTCTAGTCCACATTCCCAAAGGATCGCTAGAAACCGACAACAATTTACTACCAACACTAAAGCAGCAATAGAAAGTCCAAAGGAAACAGCCGCAACTAATTCAACAACACGCGATTGGGCTTCTAAAGGACGAAGAACGTCATATATTTAATAACTTGGCAACGCGAGGTCACTTATGATCAATGGCAACTATGATCATCCTGTGACTGTCATTTTCTGGCTGTCTTGTCTTCGTGTGCGGAGCGAACAAGAACGATGACTTGTGGAATATTTCGGAGAGTAAGCTAAAAAAATTAGTTTAACTAAGTATGAATTAAAATGTGTTTCATTGACCATTTCGATATATCTGAATTCCAATTCAGCCTGTAGAGTCGAAAATATTGGTCATATTGACCAAAGCTGAGGCTATCAACCTCAGTCAGGTAATAAAGCAAGTGTTTACCAAACGGGAAGAAACTGGGTGCTGCAAGTGCATTCTTTAATAGTTGTCACAGTCAGTGGCTTGTTCTGAATTCTGATAGACCCGGAATTAAAAAAAAACAAAGCTCTAACGGTCGAATCGCGTCTATTAGATCAGTCAGTGCACATCGGCAGAACGAGACATTGAGCATCCTTCAAAAAAATGCATCTTCGCCTGGGCTGTTGTGTCGTTGCACCTTCCTTTCACCATGCAGTGACTTGAATCTACGTAATGGCTTTTCGTGAATGACACGTAGAATATCAGTGGCCCAGAAGAGCAAATTTTGGTTGCTTACGTATCCATTTAGATAGGATGGGTTGAAAATGATGTTACCGTCGTCCTAACGCACTGTTCTGGAAAGCGCTTTCAAACGAAACCGCCACCGTTGACGTGCTAATTATCTTCGACCAGATACTTCTGAGCACTCTCAATGTACCGGTCGCGGATTAACCCTTTGCCTTGGCGGTGGCTAATCGCCAAGATAACATCGATATTGTACACTTACATACATACGTACCTTTTGGAGTCAATATGGAAAAATGTCTGAAATGGAAATTTTGTTTTTGAATTACTTTTTTACTAAATAAAAGAAATGATTTTGGGCAATAGAAATTTTTATCTGGACCTTTACAATTTTTTTTGTAAAGTAAAAAAGATTATACCCGTTAAATGGCTACCGCCAGTGCCTATACACGTTTGCACCCGTTTTATCGCATTTTCTTTGCATTACTGTCGTATATTCTCCTTAAGGGCTGCGATCGTCTGAGGCTTGCTGGCATAAATTCGCGACTTCATTAACAAGTAACAGTTACCGTATTGCCGGTGGCGTCATTAAAAAAATACGGTCCAATCATTCCGTCCGCGTGAACGCCACAACAGATAGTGGCTTTGAGTGGATGTAATAGCTCTTTTTGCATTACACACGGGTTTCAGAGCACAAGAAATGAAAATTTTGCTTATTGACCCAAGCACTTACATAAGTGAAAATGTGCCTCGTCGCTCATGACAAATTTCGACACAAAATCGTCCTCTTCGTTGTTGAGATTAAGGATGGCTTGACGGTAATTCACACACTACTGACTAAGATTGCTGCAGGCAATCTGGCGATGCCTAATTGCGTGGTCCGTCGTCATCTAGTTGATGTTTCTTCGTTCTCAGTGACATCGGCAGCTACAGCCGCGATATTCTCCGCCGAATGACCAGTGCGGTGGCGGCCAGGGTGATTAGTTTTACGCCACCTTGTACAGCCCAATCGGAAAGTTTTTTCGTGGTATCTATAGTTTGGTTAGTACGCCCCGAAGATCGATATTTTCGAGTGATTTTAATAATTTTTAAGCTTGATCGTGCAGGACGTTTTTACGTTAGACATAATGAACTGGGACGCTGGCCTTCTATGAATCTTTTCCATATAGGACGGCGCTATATTAAAATATACCGGACAACCATACATAGGTTATGTTAAGTTAGGTTAAGTGGTTTCTCTCTATAAAAGCGGTGGGGATTAGACCAAGATCGGTCCATTGTGCTATCACTAGAGTTCGCTTGATCACCGCTACTCTTGGAAGCATTTTGAGTGCTGAATAAAATTCTATATATTGTTGGTCTCCGACTTTGCTGCTTGTATACTACCTGCGTATTTTTAGCAGGCTTGTGGTTTTACGTTGACAATACCCGGGTCAGTCTTGTTTCACGTATTTGCATATTTTAAGCTCACGCCATCTCTCATTAGCCTGTTGCAGTACTTGTTTCAAGATTTTATATTTTTCGTTCCCGTTGGTAATCGAGAGCTCCAGTGTAGTGCCTATTTTGACTAGTTCGTCTGCTTCACAGTTACCCGGTATATCATTATGCCCAGAAACCCAGCACAACGTTACAGCGCATCACCTCGATATCTCAGTTAACTAGGCTTTAAATATACTACAGTGGTTCGGTGGTCTAAAATATTGTCTGATTTTAAGGATCGGTGCATAGACACCGGCACCCGAACCATTGTCTGTCCTGTATCCGTCTGTGTATATTACCGTGCAGTGCCTTTGCTTGGAAATTCATTCCCCCCATTGTTGTCGGTTGGCAATCGTTGTTTTATAAAGAATCCTGAAGTCTAGGGTCGGGATTAACTAGTCCGACTTAAATCATTGCTTTGGCGTAGAATACCAGGGTGTCCTATTTCGGAGAACATCCAATGAGCCGATTCCTTAAGTCGCAGCGCCGATTTTTTTGTCTTTTTCTTGCCAAAATAATCCAAGAGGAATAGGTGAAGCTTCGTTTCGAGGGCTGCTGGGATTGGAATATTTCGTTTAAAACCAAAACTCACAATTGCGGCTCCAATATTACTCCTCCATGTGGGGTGCCACGTTTTACTGCCTGCCTTTGTGTGGTAGCAGCCGAATTTCGAATGAATCAACCTGCTTAAAAGCGTTTATTTGACCCCAAGTATTACATTACCATTAATTTCTAGTTTGCTGCATGCATGCAATTTGCATTGGTAATGGCAAGTGGTTTTATGTTGTTGAAAACTCCTTATTCGGAGTTTTCCGAGATTATCGGAGAAGATAATCCTGGTGAATTCTTTTTTAGAAAGTAATTTTTCAGTGGTTCCAACTATCGTGTAAAGCTGTGTCTACAGATTTCTCCTTACAATTAGCATATTGCGTTTCTGACAGCATAGTTTAAGAGAATAATACGAAAAGCCACGGTTGAGAAAACCGAAGGCTTTCCTAGCTCCAGTCACATCACGCTTAGGTGGCAGAAAAATCTTCGAAAACATTTGTACGTCAAGTAACCATATACTCTCTACATTGGATCCGCTTCATCTACCCTTATCGGAAACACTTTTACTCAACCATTTCACTATTCGCCACTCAGAATGCCTATTTCTTCAATTTTTGAAAAGCAGATTTCGTAAAATGAGCAATTAGCCTACTCTACAATATTAACGTTTATTTTCTCCTAAACGCACATGTCCTTAAATGATGCCGTTTCCCTGTTTTATTCTAAAATCCTTGGTTGCCTTATCCTATCAATTCCAAGGAACTAGTTCTTAATTCCCGCTCTGCACTACTATGGAATCATTCTATCTCCGATACATGAACCTAATGCCGTTTTATCTTATCTCTGATCCCAAGTGTTTCACCATTTTATAAATGCAAAGCAAAATATAATAACTACGAGTATTCTTCTACTTTTCATTTCCTCAATCCTTCCTCCAATCATCCGAAAGTAGCTCCCAACTTTTTTGACCATTTCTTCGGTCATCGAAAAGGTTCTTAGACCCGATCGTAGCTACTTTTGTTATATGAAAGACTGCCAAACATATTTGACGTCAGTGAATACAACTCATGCCTTGGTCACCTAGAAACCACGTTATTTAAAGGAGGACCAGTTCTCCTCGCCTTAGTTTAAGTAAAATGCCCCAACCACCCGATCCTCACAGCCTTATTTCAAAGTTCCATTTCACAGGAATTCTTTTCTCAGCTGAGGAACAATGCGTACGAGCATATCATCCCAATCCAAAACAAAAAAAAACAATGTATGAGGCCCCAACACTCAATTTTTTGCAAACCTTTTTGAGGTGTCGCCTACGACCAAAGGATTCCTAACAGGTGGACCGGCAATTACTAAACTAACTGAATTTATCTCAGAATCCTTGTGTGCACTCGAGGACGGTAATGAAAGGGACACACTTCATTAAGGCCCTCTCTGATAAAGAAGGATAATTCGGGTCTTTGAAAACAACAGGACTTTAAAGACAATCTCTGGTAGAAAGGAGTATGAAGAAGCGGGTGAATGGAGAAAGCTACACAATCAACTCGAAGAACTCTATTCAGACCCAAGCATTGTCGGAGAAATAAAGTCGTGAAGACTGAAATGGGCAGAAACGTAGAGCGGACGGATAGTGGAGGAACGGTCAAACAAATAATAAGCGGAAAACCTGGATGAACAGAACGGCCAGGAAGACAATATGGGGATGCATTTAGAAGGTATGGAACAGAACAGCGAAACATGGAAGAAACACACCCATGACAGGGAGGTTTGATGAAGGGCTGTCAACGAGGCTCTAAACTTTCGAGTTCCAGTAATAATATTAGATAACCTTTAAAGCTGCTGAAACTTCGACCCTCATCTCCTCTGCGATGCCTTCTTACCTCTCGCAGGTTGGAGTCACTTACTTCAGCGACTTGCTTGATTACATTTTACTAGAAATATTGCCTGTCAGTTTAGACTTCACCAGGGCACAAGCTCGCATATAAAATGGCATTCAATCCCTTTATAAGGAAGAATCCTTTATTTCCAAGGCGACTCATCGAAATGTTAATCTTGTAGTGTTATTGGCTTATGACGACCTTAATAATGTATTATGTGTTTCTACGCCTCCAGGGTTGGTATAGTGCATCGGCCCATTAAAGTCTAGTGCGACTTTCTCGAATGGCCTGTGAAAACTTAAAAGTTTCTTAAAAGTTAAGCAGTCTTTCCCCTTTTCTTAATAATGTGGTTGATATTGGCGAGTTCATACTCAGGTTCTTAATATGGCAGTACTGGATGGCTGGTTTAGTTGGTTCTCATAGTCATTCTTGTAATCAGGGTTGGAAAGGAAAGGTGAACCCATCCAATAAATCAGTGACTTTACGAAAAGTGACAACGTGTAATCGATTTGGCGCTGGTTAATACAGTCAGACTAGTCTGAAGGTGACCGAACGTTAACTGAATGATGGCGACGGGTTAAAAAGAAAATCTAATTCAATATAAAACTTGGATATCGGTTCATCTGGTCCGTTAGTTTAAAGAATGATCATTCGCTTGACAAACTTAGATGTATAGCGAGGGCCTAAAGTCGAACCTATACGATCAGATGCGCTAGATTCACCGGAATTTATTGGTCCGACCGAGGTAGTAAAGGAACTCTTTGTTCATCAGGACCGAAAATACTTCGCGGTTACCCTATTTAACCTAGGTCCCCCAAAACTAAACCAACGTAAAAACGGTTTCGATGCCCATCTGGTTTGGAAGTCCAATAGGCAAAAATGTGACAAAAGTGATTGGATTCTGGGAATTTAGGAAGAGTTCTATAGGGTATTTGACGGATATGGCCTTTTTCCATTGATTTAAAATGACATCTCTTGACTTTGAAGCAAAAAGAAAGAAAATTATTTGACTTCCGATTGAACAAGAAAACGAAAACTCATCCGATACCCACATCATTGTATGACATGACGGTGACAAGGAAATAAACAACCAACCGACTAAAACCAATTTGGCTAATCCCTCTTTTATACTAACTTCATCATAATTCTTCTTATACCGTCAACATCTTAAAAAAGTTTATAACAACGACAATGACAGTCCTGTATAATGACATTTTTTTTTATATTTCTAATGATAAAGAAAGGCGCAACGCGGCTGAAAGAATCCTTCGTTACTCTGACTAATTTAGAATCGGATGATAAAGATGTTAAATGCTGGAAACCCCAACTGCCGCACTTGACTGCAAATCATGCCAACAACAGACGGTATAGAACCACCTACAAAAATTTCAGTTTAACAACTGTCCAGGACAGCTGTCATATTTTACAAATATTGGACATTGAATGAGGTGGTAATTTAGCGTAAATAGCCGTCGACAAAAAGTCGAAGACAAAAGTGAAGAAGATGGCAACCAAAAGCGAAAACGGAAAAAATCACCGTAAACGAAGAGTGATGACACAATCCCCAAAATAGTCTCAGAGAAGTGCCTAATGAAAACCAAGTTGAAGTGATAAAGAAGGCGCCAACTACCTATGCAGATCAGACAAGGCGACTTTTACAAAATGTCACTATATATCGGGAAATTTTTATTGTTCGGGGGTAACAAGCAACGTTGGATGGTGAAGAAGGAAACTGAATGATACAAGAACTAGACAAATAACCGGGTGCCAGGGTAGTACGAAGGTGGAAAAGCAGACAAATACTAATGTCGAGCTCTGTATTGGGAACTGACTAGTAGCGTTTTACCAGCGATGGCGTAGGTAGTACACTTTTCAATTACCTACGCAAAATATTTCCCGTAAAACAGTTGCCATTGGGCGTCAGCTTCAATATCTGTCATTTGGTTGGAGTCTAAGTACGCGTAACAACGATTTGTGCTTTATAGGAAATGTGGAACTTTGTTCCGGATAAATCGATTTTGCGGGGGATTCATTCATTACTTTAATGTAAAAAAATGCTGTAGTGAGCAAACGTGTTGGTTTGCACGTTTTAAAAGTTGTGATTTCGACTTGGAAGGACGACCTGGACATTCACAAAGTTGGAAGATAAAAAAATGGACTCTGCTTGATAAAAACTCACGTTAAATAATAAATTGTCGGGAGTGGACTTGTCAGCCGTAGGAAAACGCTTTAAAGTCATGCGAATGATCCAAAAGCAGAGAAATTATTTCCCATACGAATTGAATCCAAGTCGTAAGACTTTTTCACCTATGAACAGCAGCTTCAATGGGAGAGGAAATGACTGCCCTAATAGTACCTATGATGTGTTCATACCTTAAACAGACACTGAAAGTCCAGCATTGGGAATACTTTTTTGGATGGAAGTATTTTTCCGCGCTGCAAATCACACATTCAGAGTCAAGTAGAGAGGAGATAACCCATTACCAAGGGCGTGTCGACAACTATATTAGAATCATCGTTGTTGTGTCCACGTCAGTGGCTCGAGGATCTTAATTTCGAAAACTAACACGATATACAGAATTTTGAGTCGCTAACCACTCTGTATGCAGAAGTTAGTGACCAAGAGCCAGTGATAAATATTCTTCTGCTGCGCTGCAAGGAATTCAGTAATTGCCCATAATCAACGACTGCCATATTAGAAACCTACACGGAAGTGTAAATACCGTACTCGCCAAAGGCAGAGGATGCTTTTTGGTGACGTGCTAGATAAGACGTGTCGTTGAGAAAAAGATAAAAGCCTGCAGAGATTCAAAATAAAAAACAGTTAATAATTAATTATATAAACAATTTGCTTCACTGCCATTGGTGGATTTGGTTATCAACGCGAGAGATCCTGCGAGACTGCGGCTTAAAACCTAGTTGGAATGCGCTCGAGGGAAAAGATTACGTGCTGGGCATTTTCGTCGATATTGAGGGAGGTTTTGATAACGCAACAGCACTGGTTTTGTGGATCAAAGCAATTCTTGTGCCCAAGACAGTGATCGCATTGATCTAGCGTAAATAGGGGCTATCCGCAAGGTGGCGTTCTCTCTCCACTGTTATGGTGCATGGCGGTCGACTCTGCCTCCGGAATCTATACGCAGGCATATGCGGTTGATGTTGCCATTCTCTCTGTCGGCTCAAGTTAAGCGACTGTCTGTCTCAAAGCACAAGCAGCGCTAAATGTGATCGATGACTGGTGCATGAATAATGGGCTGGCGGTTTATCGTCTTAAGACTGATGTCGGTCTCTTCACGAGAAGGAGGAAAAATACTAGAATGACTCAACTGGTGCTAAAAGACATTCCTATCTCGATATCCAAGGAAGCAAAGTACCTAGGAGTCATACTAAATAGCAAGCTTCTTTGGTAAAAGCATGTTGAGTTAAAAACCACCAAAGCGCTGTCAGCTTTTTTGCAATGTAAAGGTGCCACAACAACGTCCGACTGCGTTTTATAGTAGGATAATAAACAACTGTCTTTCAATCAGAGATATACGGAATCCTAACGCCCATGCACTATGTCGTGAAGAAGAAGGCTACTATTAGGGCAGAAGGCTTGTTGGCGTCATTATGGCCATTACACTTTGGCTAAGCATCTCTGCGTGCTTGTCATCATGAGACGCCTACCTGTGCTGCATGTTGCGAAGAAGATGACACAGCAGAATACTTTTTCTGAGTCGATTTCGCTAGCGCACGATGGCGCACCCTTGGGACCGACGCGACGTGGTGTATGCCACGGTGTCCCTCTGGCAGTTCAATGGACCAAAATGTACGTCTGAATACTCCAAGAGATAGCAAAAGAATCCAGGAAAGAAAAACAATTTTCTGATAGTTAGAAGATATCGTATGTGCGGAGTAGATGTCAAAGCATTCGGAGGAGCGTTAAAGGAAATTCGTATGCAGTATCAAAACCAGAATAAAATCAATAACCGGTTATTCCTACTAGGTGGCATACACACTAATGGTACAACAAGGTAGCAGCAGAAAACCAATTAGGCTATTACCTTCGTGGAAAAAATAAAAGCCTGTGATGTTCTAGGACTTCAAGCTGTTTTCGCAGAAAACAGCAAGCAGACGACGCGTGGAACATATAGGATCCTACGAACGGAAGTCAATCATTTCCTTCGGGATAAAAATCGACAATGACAAAGGAAAGAGGTTTAAGCGCTGTGCGAAAAGGATACCAGGCCTGATAAGGATTTACTTGCAATCGACATCGTTTAGGGCAACGAAAGAGTTGCAGTCCACTGAAGAAAATATTACGATAAAATGCTTAATATACATGAAAAGCCAACAGCAATTGAAAACTATGTTATCCATACAGCGGAGGCTCAGGTAGAACTGCCTATCACGGAGGAAGTAAAAGGAGAAATTCAAGGGCTTAAGAATACGAGTAATAAGGAATTGACCTAGTACCTTCGAAATTAATAAAATATGCAGGACGAAAATTAATTGAAAAAGGTTGACTGAACACAATTCAATAACCACCGAGAAATATCGCTGCTATTAAGTTGTAACAAGGTGCCTACAAATATTCTCTTAAGACTGACGTCTTATGGCCATACGCTATGGAAATCATGACAGATTACCAGTGCGGCTCCAGGAAGAAAAGAAAGATTTGTAGATTTGACTATTCGTAGATTTTAAAAAGACGCACGACAGGAGACACAGATACAAGTATGAGTAAAGGAAAAAAACAACAAGTTAAAGTAGGAAACGTCTTATCTGAAACATTCGAGATACATGAATTATTAAAACAAGGAGATGCCTTGTCACCACTTCTTTTTAATTTGATGCTGGAGTTCGTATTGAATGTTAATAAGCTAAGAAGCAAAGCCAGCAGCTAATGCGATAGACCCATCACCTGTCCATCTTAAATTCTATTGGTTACCGAAACCAAAGTAAGCAGAATAGATAGAAAGAAACCCAATAATCTGTTGACTACCATTAGCATGAAGAAAGGATCACGCCTAGGAATATGGAATGTACGCACTCTGTTAGAACCATCAAAGCTAACGCAACTATGCAAAGAATTTCGCACTACTAACTTCTAGTACTAGGCCCCTGTGAAATCTGATGGGATGACACTGGCGAAGTCACTACAACAACTTTCCTTTTCTCTGGAAATTCATTTGACTAGAGAAAAGAGAATGGCGTTGGATCTCTTCTGTCAAGTCAAATACGGCGGCTTTTATAGAACGAACAGCGTACCCTGAGAGAATCAGAAGCCTTTTACATCAGTCTCTCAAAAGTCTTGAACAAGGTTAATAAAGGTGATACAATTATCCTGAATGCGCAAATTGGCCCCCCTTGGCAAGGTGGTTATGGGACATTGCAAGCAATCACCGCCTTCTTGTACCAGTAGTTCGTCTTAAGATCGCTGCCAAATAAAAGGTGCAAAGGAGGTTGGACATAGTAAAATTGACAATTGAAAGGACGTCCACTACATTTGTTGAAATATTAAACACGAAAACTGCTTCGATCCAACCACTTGCAGAGGAATGGCAGTGGATTAAGCAGGTGTTCTTTGAAGTTAGCTACAGAGCAGACAGGCTTTATAGTGAACAGGCCCAAATGATGGATCTCAAAGCACGCGTGGGACTTAATAAACGAGCGTAAAATTACAAAAAAATCAATTTAACTGTACTAAGACCCGATTCTCCAAAGTGACCTTGCAGCAATGTTATAGCGCAAGAACGGACAAAATAATCTGGGGTGACAACCTAGCCAGCACGGACAGCTGCGGAAGCCCACTTCACTACACGCATTTTAACAAATACGAAAATGGAGATATAACAACATTAAAAAACCAGCAAATTTCAATTCGGGAGAGGTATTACGAAAAGCTATTAGCAACAACATATTCACAGCGCATTTAGCAATGTGACTGTAGACGCAACCCGACAAGACCTGACATCCCTACCACATGCCCGGACCAAAGTAAGCTAGTAAGCGCTATGTAAACACTAAAACCCAACAAAGCTCCCGGACTAGACATATGGACCTTTGGAAGCATCCCAGATAAGCTGAAGAAGACGTTATCACTCTAATTCCTAAAATTAGATGCAGACTTGAGTTGGGCAGGGTTGCGTATTATCGCCGCTCTTATTCAACCTGGTTTTAGGCCTAATAATGCGGCAAGCATCTGCGGAAAACAGAGGCAAATCCTGGGGCATGGGTGGCAGCCTTGAGAATCTGGACTATGCAGATGAAATCTGCCTACTGTTCCACAAATGTTCAAATATTATGTCCAAAATGAAGGCAGTTAGCCACATTGCAGCACAAGCGGGCCTAAAAGTCAACGTCCCAAAAACAAACATGATCAAAACCCACAACTTTCAGATCTGCGGCTCTAACGTCGAAGTAGTGAACGAATTCTGTTACCTCGGCAGTATCATTACTAAAAATGGCAGCTCAGAAGCTGACATATGAAGCCGAATATCAAGGGGTCGCATGGCCTTTGGTTTGCTGGACAATACCCAAATAGTGGGGATGTCACGACATTTCCGGCTAAGCCAAACTTCCATGGATCGAAGCTTATGCGAGTATATATCGTGCGACCAACTCGGCGTGTTATATTGTGAGTTGTTGCAACCAGGTGAAACCATCATAGGAGCTCGCTACCGAATATAACAAATACGTGTCGAACCGAGCTTTGAAGGAACGGCCACAAAAGGAGCAAGACATAGCATAGTAACTTTGCTGTAGGAAAAATACATGCAGAAAGGTCGTTAAAATCTGACAACACTGATAACGGCGTACTACGCCTGCGTTGCCCCTTTTGTTTACCACCTGTTTCGATTGATAATGCATGGCTTGGCTAAGTGGTATTATCGATCTTTCGAAGAAGCCAATAACAATTGACAATTGATTCGAATGGAATGTTTGAAACGATGTACAGTTTTTGCGGAAATCGTATGATACCAAAAAAATGTGTAAAAGCTATGGCTAACGATGAACAATATGAGTCTGACCGAACTCACCTGCTTCCTAGGAAGGACCCATGTTTAATTCCTATGTCACCAGAAACTTATAGGCTTGTAGGCCAAGATCTTTATGCAAATGTCGTGGCAGGATCGAGTAAGATACTGCCAGTGACCCATGCTAATTCCGAACATCACTACCACTGCCTGTCAGAGGGCAGGTGGTCGAACAAATATTCAGTAGTAGTAAAGGGATTTTTTTAAGAGATTTGGTTTTTAAACTCGCAACACTTTTTCCACACACTGTTAATTTGACAGTTAAAAGTTGATTTGTGGTTTGTACGTTCTGCCATTTTACGGTAAATATATTAATGCTAGAATAACCCATGCAAACTGTGCAAATTTATTTTGAAAACCATGGAACGGCTTGCCAAACTTATCAAGCACTACGTCCATTTTACGTTCGACATGAATCGTTTTCGCACCACGTACCCTCTAGTGGGTAATACACATCCCAAAGACGACAAACAGTGCTAAGAGAAGAAGCTATTGCCGTTGTGGAGCGCGGTGTTGAGGAAACCAAAATGAGCTTATTTGCCATCGTGCACAGCAATTGTACCTAAGCCCATCCACTTTGACAAAGATTTTACGGAAAGATCTTAGCCTAAAAGCATATAAGATCCAGATTGTGCAAGAGTGGAACCGTATGACCATTATACGCTTCTTAGGTTCGGTGAATGGGCCGAAAACATGATTCAGCTTGATCCTCGTTTTCAATTCAAATTTTGTCTTTGTCGAAATTTGTGGAAAATTGGGCTTAGCGATTGCGCTTCATTCGAACTAGCCGTGGTATGCGTATGCCCGAAGCACTAATGGCATATCATTTTCTATTAAATAAGTCTTATATCGTAGACATTAACATTAGCTTCAAGTGTTTTATTTCATATTGAATTTGTATACCTCTAAAAAACACACTTAGTATGAACAGCATGACATATCATCCGCCCGACTCTTTTCTGGACGGGAGTGTCTACTGACGTTTGCACATTAGACTGAGAATTGTGACAGCAAGCGCAATCGGTGATGAAATCATGTTCCACGTTACGAAATATAAAATTGGGAGATTTTTGTTATACATGCGTATATAAAGTTCTCGTTGACGAAGGGGCAACTCGATTGTTTTGAATATATTAATAGCTTCCAAGATCCACAAGTTCTGATTAACGAGCAAGACTTTATTGAGACGTTACTAAGCCATCATATCTGTTTATAGCAACCTTTGAAATTTTCGTCTTTGTGTTAAATGTTACCTGAAATTGGGACTACTGATGTGCACAAATTCTTTTTTCACGAGCACTCTTTCATATTACGCGACCAGGTCAATTGCTACATTGTTGGTCCTAATTGGCAGTTATCCTGGATTTTTCCGCCAATTGACCGGGCTCTTTTACAACTTGATGCCAAAGGCAGCAATTTATCATTTGCCAGTTTTATTCCCCACAGCAATTACTATGGCATCTCCGTTAAGCCGATAATAAAGTCCCAAGAAGAACACACATAACTTGTGTACATAGATAAGATCCAAAAGGTTACTGGGACACTTTCCTTCAAACCATCTAGTTCAGTAATAAAATAGCAAAAAAAAATAAAAAAATTCAGCCACACGAGTCCATGTTTCCCTATCCAAGGTCGTTAGTCTGTCACACAACAGTCTCATGAACCCAATAGCTCCCCAGAACCGCATCAGGGTCTCGTAGAATCTTGCAGAATCCGCACATCATGACTGTGTCCAGTCATTTATCAACTTCTTCATCATTGGCAGGAATTCCCTTACCACTTAAAAGTGGATACATACTCGCACGTGAAAAACCGAAAAAAACATCGAAAAGGAGAAAAACATCGCACAGACTCCCGTGGATGATGTGGAACGTAACCGGCACAGCGCATGTCCTTGCCAGCTATAAATTCCCAAATAATACTGTGTCCGGGTGTCAATAAAAACATATCGACGACAATGCCGAGAATGTGTTCTCTGCGGAACTATCTCGATTCGTAAAATTTGCTGCCGACGTCGAAATTCACGCGTGTGTGTCAGGATATTGCCCGCGTGGATGTGAATGAGCCGCAAGGAGGACGAACGGATGGATGCCTAGGCATTGATAATGGTGAGAACCAGTGCGTTAATGTTGTTTGTTTTGATTTAAGTGTGTTTGTTCTCCGAAACATTAGCCCGCGCCACCCCCCCTCTGTTCGGACTGATCTATGCAACGTTGTCTGCCTGTGTTCGTTGGTGTGTTTGTGTGCTTGTTTGTGCCGGGAATCCTTTTGTGAGTTGATTTAGCGAATTCCACACAATTTAGGAAGACCACAGTGTTGTATAGTAGCCTCGTGTCGTTAAGCGTCTACTTAAAGTGTCAAGCAAACTATCTGACTTTAGTTCGTTTCAAGGAAACGCACAAAGGATCCTTCCGATGGTGGGTGGAGGGATTACGAAAATTAGCGCGTTAGCTAAAGAATGCCAGCGGTGACAGTTGGTAGTAGAAAGTAATTTCTATGAAATAAATGTCAAGTTCATTGAAGCCAGAAGGGGGAGTGGGAAGATGCCTTTTAGACGGTCGGAGATGCCTGTCGCACAAGTTCGAGGTGGAGGTGGAGTAGAGCTTGTGGTCCATCCGGAAGTTAATTGGCAGAGATCTCATTGTTTCAACTTTTCAGTTGGTTATTGGCTACCGAGATTCTGTACAAGCTCTGTGCGTGCTTGTTTGCTTATTCTCGTTTCCTTTTATCGTTTTGAGTCGGGTAAAAGTTTTTCCTTTTTTGTGGGCTTCCCCACAAGGTCTTTGGGAATGGTTGTGAAATAGACAGATTACAAGATTTGCATGGAAGTAGACGACAGGAATGAAGTTTATCATGCACTTGGAAGACAGTTTCTGGAATCAAATGAGCGGAACGTTGTAGAAAACTCGAAATGAATGATGGGGCAAGCAAGCAGAAAATTTTCGGATAGTCACCCGTCGTCGGCTCTGTTCCAACGAGAGATGAATCCCTTTTTATTACAAATAGTTTTCTACGAATGCATGGAACTGGTTTTCATGATATTCATCTACTTGAAATGAGTTTTTGATGGATTTGAACATTTTTTTGCTACTTCACTGGGCTGTAATATACATTTTGGGATATTAGCATACAAATGTGAATGGCTTGTGATACACTGGCAGTTTTCGGCCCATTAAGCCATGTGTCCAAAATCTATCTCAATCTTTCTTAGATTACACCTTCAGTTGATTACAGATAATTTACCATCTGGAAGGGAGCTTGTCTCAAGGATACAAAATTAACAAGACCCACGGACGTTATTATAATGGGGAAAGTGATTTAGTAATGTTGTTTCCAAAACAGACAGATTTCCGAGAAAAATATTTAGGGTGTCATCAACTTTTTATCCTTAATACCTATAAATTGAGAATCTGGTTTCTATGAATGGGGACGACTTACGTCTTTCGTTACCTTTTAGCTAGAGCTTTTTAAATTCCAGACACACTCTATTTATACACTGTTGGACCGGATTAAATGAATGACCGTGAGCACTACCCTAGGATAGCGGTAAATGGAAAACATCTTGTAGAAGTTACTGGGGCTTCGGATTTGCACAATCACTTAAAAAAAATCAATCAAGCTCTGAGATAACAGATTGAGGTTGACGTTTAAGAAGCGTTTTAATTAATTTTCGATTTAAGAAGCATAAAAAACACCTTTTTCTAGACCGTCAACCATTTGAAGGACTCTATCCGAAACTTGCATATATAATATTAAGGGTTAGATGACCCAAAACTTGCTTGGGAACTAAGACGTTCAGAGCCGTTACACCCCAAATAACATATCCCAAAAGGGAGGCAGACGATACAAAAGCCCGTTGCTGTTCCCAAAACCCCAATGCCTTTTACCAAGGTACCGGAGGCCGAGGTGGAACTGCATTTGATCCTGCTCGAAACAGAACTAAATCAGAACCACAAAGTCCGACACAGTACTTTTAAGGTAATTCGAAGAGAGCGACTCAACGCCACATAAGGCGGGGGGGGAATCGCGATCTTCATCAAAACTACTTTTAAGCATTCAATTGTATATAGCGGTGTAGTGCGGAGGTTCTAGGTGCTAAATGCCTGCATTGTGCGCATTCCTCTCCCAAATTCAAAGCAACCTATGCACCTAAAACACTTCAACCCAATATTTTAATCACAAAGCTCGAGACAGTTTTGTACTCGGTAGAAACCATCTACATTCTTGCCAGTGATTTAAAGCCAAGCATTGGGAAAACAACATACCCAACACTAGGAGGAGCCTATTAGGCCATTGGTAGGTTCTGCAGAGGATAGAGTACAGAGTCAAGTTGCTCGCAACGAATAGTCCGTCTTATCATAGGATCGGCTTCATGCTATTTGACTCTTGACTGAACTGGTTGGCACGAACGAATAGTCTACTGACTGTTTATGGACCGACGTATATGACAGTGACTATTACGGACTCAGTGCCGTGATCACAATATCAGACGAATACGCGAAGATGGCAGAGTATATCCCTACGACGACAGTAGGGTACGTTGGCCGCGTTTTGCCAGTTCGCTGATAAGAGCGCTCACTCCGATTGTCTCCTTGACGGCTACTTTAAACAAAAGGACGATATAATTAAATAGATGATGAACAATGCGATACCACGCCATCGGCATCATGGCACGCGTATTGAAACGCGACAATGGATTCATTGCAAAAAACATAAAAGTAAGAGTAGATTCCTGTCAAGACCCAAGATTTTCGACAGGCGGCTTACTCACAGACAAAGCTCGGATGTCAGGACACTAAAGTCATTGCTGTAAAAACAGTTGATCAAGGAAAAGTACAAAATATCTGTAAGCTTGTATTGGAACAAATGAAAATCCAACAGCCCGAGTATGTTCCAGCAAATATCGGAAAAACAATCAGAGACATTCAAGACCTGAAGTTTCCGAGGAAATCAGACGAGGAATGTCTTTTACGAGCAGTAAGCATTGATCCGGAGAGCTATATCTTGGATGACAATTTCTTCTTGATCGAGGATTCTCAGGAGAAGGTGGCAACAATGGGAGCTATTTTTCAGGAAGTATATAAGGTGAATGACAGCATTCGTCAAAATCACGACCTGGAAAACAGTGCCTTGCTTCATCAGTTCTATCTTCGACATAATATTGATGTTTGGCGATCAGAGAATCTTGACCTTGACTCTTGACTCTTGACCAAGTGGACAATTCCTTTTTATACTGCAAGTCATCAGTCTGATTTTATTGCTAATGAGCAGCTCATGTTTAGCAAACCATTGGTGTAGAATAAAAAAATCTCTATTTAATTGGATTGACATTAGAACATTTTCATTACTATATGTTGAGGCCATATCGTCGGCAAAGGCTGTAATGCTACTATTGAAATTCTGATAAAAAAGTGAGTTAACATATGTATATCAAAAATAACAAAGGTCCTAACACTGAACCCCGTGGTACATCTATTTTTATTTACAGCGGGTCACTACATACTCGTATATCATTTAACTTAATACGTTGAATCCTCTCCGACAAATATGAAGAGAATAATCTGTGAATTACACATCTTAAGCCTGTTCTGTATAACTTATCAAGTAAAATTTCAAGATTTGCCATATCAAACACTTTGGTCATATCTATGAAAAGTACTAAATTTGAGTTGTTCTTATCAAAACAGTTATAAATTTCACTACATAGCTTCAGAAAAGCTTTACATTTACAGGACGAAAATTGAAATTATTCATTTTGTGAATCAGGTTTTTCGATTTCTAATAGCACCATTTTCCTACAGAACAATTTGTTGTTGCATAGTTGCATATTCTAAAGGGTCCGCCATCTAACGTTTTTTTTTTTCAAGTAGTGCTTATTTCGTGAATGGTAACACTTAGCTCATGTCTGATTTGACAGATAATTAGTTTTATCCTTCCGCTGAACGAATATGGTTGTGTATACGCTTGAACAACGCTGGGAAATATTGCGACATTACTTTGAAAATCATGGTAATGTTGCAGAATGTGAGCGAAAATTGCGTACGGATTTTGGAAGAAGAGAAGCACCGTCAGCTCCGTATGTTCTCTATCTTGTGAAAAAAGTGAAAGAAACTGGCATCCTCATCGATAAACCAAAGCGTGAAAAGCCAAAAACAGTGCGTACACCCGAGAATATTGCTGCTGCGGCAGAAAGTGTGCGTGAAGCGCCATCAACATCAATTCACCGTCGTTCTCAACAATTGAACATTTCGGAGACATCATTGAGACGAATTTTGCATAAAGACCTTGGTATCACGCCATACAAAGTCCAATTGGTTCAGGAGTTGAAGCCAACTGACCATCCAATGCGTTTTCGCTTCGCTAAGTGGGCCTGCGATCGACTTACAGAAGATGCCGATTTTGCCAAAAAAATCATATTTTCAGATGAAGCTCATTTTGATCTTGGCGGGTATGTAAACAAGCAAAATTGTCGCATTTGGGGCACAGAAAACCCGCACGCATACATTGAAAAGCCGGTGCACCCAAAACGAGCCACTGTTTGGTGCGGATTTTGGTCCAGAGACATAATTGGGCCATTTTTCTTCGAAAATGAGCAAGGAGTGGCCGTTACAGTCAATGGCGATCGTTATCGGGCCATGTTGAACGAATTTTTGTTCACAAAAATTGAAGAGGAGGATATTGGCAACATTTGTTTTCAACAGGACGGCGCTACGTGCCACACAGCCGAAGCTACACTCGATGTTTTGCGCCCTGTTTTTGAAGATCGCATTATCAGCCGCAGAGCTGATGTCGTCTGGCCACCTCGGAGCTGCGATTTGACACCGTTGGACTATTATTTGTGGGGTGCCGTCAAAGATAAGAGTTACGCCGACAAGCCAGAGACAATTGACGCTTTAAAGGACAATATTCGTGAAGCCATTGGTGAAATACAGCTGCACACAATCGATAATGTGCTTAAAAATTGGACCGATCGTGTAGGCTACTGCATGGCCAGCCGAGGCAGCCATTTGAATGAAATTATTTTCCATTATTAACCGGAAGGATTGTACTTTCAAATAAAAAAAGAAATTTGAGAAAATATTCAGTAGTTTTTTTTATAGCATTTTCAAAAAAAAAAATTATTTGGCGGACCCTTTAAATACCTGGTAGTATAATATTATTATCATAGATATGTTAAGCTTTCTTTTTCAAAAACTTTTTCTCAAATATTTTACGAAACTGCTTAGCAAACCTATTGGCCTATAATCCCTAAGATTTGCTAGCTTTTAATACCAGATCCATTTTGAAAAACTCTATTTACAGATAGGCACTTATAAGATATTAGATGTTTAATTCCGGATCAGAGGTAATGCTTCACGTACATGCTTCGAATATAATTTATATCGCCTTCTTCTTCTTCATATTTTTAAGTCTCTGACTACATCTTTGTTTGAAATGAATCTTCCGTATCACTTACATTTCCTGATAAATTGTGATTTTTTTTGCAAAGTTTAAGACAAGTTTTGACTTTAATTTTATCATTGTCCGAAAGACAGATGTTAACTGAGTTCTCTAAAAATGGTAATTACTGACTTTTCTTGTTATCTTGATGTTCCAAGAAAGTTTAGTATTTTTTCCAACGAATTCAGCTTTGCATCCCAGTCTTATCGTAAATTTTTAGATTATTATAGGAAGATAAGTACGAGTATATTCAGATTCGACACCTCGTATTTCTTAATATAGGATTTGCAAGATGTCAAAAGGAGAGCTTCGTCGACTTCGGCAGGCTCGTTATCGACCTAAGTCGATGTATTGCTTACTCCACTTTCTCGGTGGTGGGTGGTTTAAAAATATAATCAAAATTCTCGACATATTAAAAGGTTTTTCTATAAGGGCGGGTAGATGTTGAATTGAAATAAAACAAACTGTGTGTGAGGTATTAATAAAATTTGAAAGACCCATGTAGGCCACTATGCATGGAATATGATATCATTGAAATGCCCATCTCGGCTTCTTACGGTGGCACAGATCCGAGTGGTCCTATTCTCAATGACTCTTCCGCATAGATCTAGATGAATTGGCCTGTGTTATGATCGCCTTAAGGGCATCGATCGATTGTGGTTTATAGGTCTGCCACTTCAGGAAACCCCGCAAGATAAAGTTTGGCGGTGTCAAATCACAAGACCTTGGTGGCTAATTCATGTCCACTCTGCGTGGGATAACCTAACTCCAAATTGTATATGTAGAATGTCAATCGTGACATCTGCTGTGTGGCACGTAGCGCCATTCTGCCATAACTACATGTCGCCTAGGTACATATGTATCTTTCAATTTGGACCAAAAAAAATTGGTTATCATCGTTCTGTAGGGCTCGCTATTGACGGTGACCGGCTAATCAACGTCGCTTTCAAAAAAGTACGGACCATTAAAGCGGCCGGCCCAAAATCCATACCGAACGGTAACTTTTTGTCACCTGGTGGATTGCCGTCCCATATACGGCAGTTTTGCCTGTTAACGCAGCCATCTTCCAAAAATGCGCCTCGTCGCTAAACATGTTTTTCGGCCAAAATTGGGTTGCTGTACCAATTGCTTAGAAGCCCAGTCAGCAAACAAACGGCGTTGTCTCTGGTCATGAATTTTGAGCTCCTGGATCAATTAGGTCTTGTACGGGTGTAGGCCCAATTCCCTAAGCAAAATTCGCCAAGTTGAAGTCACCGCAAAGTCGAGTTCTGATGCACGGCGGGGAATTGACTGCCTTGGGTTCTGCTGTATACTTTCACGGACCGTAGCGATGTTCCTTTCCGTTCCATTCTTTTGGCTTACCAAAATCGGATGATAGACTACCGAACCAGTCGTCTCAAATTCGGCCGCCAAACGTTCAAGAGTCGACTGTGAAGGGTCACCATGTCTATCGCAAAGTGGGCACAACGAGCGTGACGTTTGCACTGACGAACTCTAATTCCGATAATAAAGTTTTATCATTTGGATGTGCTGTTCAATCATGTAACTTGCCATGATGATTTGACATCAGTAACTGAATAATAAACAACAGATTTGATAGAAGTAACCAAAACAACATGCCCGCCACAGGCCGACAAAATCTACTCGCTTTAATTGGAAAACATTTTACGTAATCATTGAAACATTAAGATTATTATCTACGACGTCTCCTATTAATTTAATGGAGTCTAAGTCGTTAGGGTAATTTGTCATAAAATCATTTTCGATGATTCCCATTTTTCCAGGGAAGACTACATATGTAAATAAACAAAATTGCCATATTTGGGGAAGTGAAAACCCACACAAGACTGGCGAAAAACCAATGTATTTCCGAAAAGTCCTCGTGTAGTGCTGGTTATGAGTAGGTGGTTCATTCAGTGGAGTTATTTAAAATGAAAGTTCTGTGCCAATAGCAAAACGACAATAAACGATCTCAAACGTAACATCCAAACTATTTTTATGGCCCTTGATCTACTAATTTTTCAAAATGTTCTCGATAAGCTTACCTTCGGATGATCGCTCGTAACAGAAGCGAGGTAGTGTTCCGATCATAAGGCCATATAGCGAACTTCATTAGCCAATACAGGTCAATATTAATTTCCCAAACCATTCATTAAATTTTCGAAATTACCAACACATTTCGATAGAAGCCCACAATATTTGCCCAGGAACTGACCCATTTTATTAAACTGAGATTTGCCCATTTATGTACAGATTGCTTTCTAAATTTGAAAATTCACTAAACTTAATTGCCTAATAAACAAAAAATCCTCGGGGCACGTCTTTGCGTCCACGAATTGAATAGAGGTCACGCTAAAGCCAACCTCCTTGTTGGAGGTGCACTTGTACCTCTGTTGATGCGAAAGCTATGAAACAACCTCAATTTTAAGGCCATTAAGCAAAAACAACAAACCCTTCCTAGGCTTATGCACCACTTCCGTTGGCAATTTCATCAAAATCTCATCCAACACCAGGTGCCTATGAACCCTCCATCCGACCTCACTCATCCATACTTGTTCCCGCAAAATTGATCCGCAAGTAGCTACTTGGCACTATTTCGAAACGATTGCACCGCAACGACCTTAATTCAATTTCAAAATCATTCACTTTTATTGATTCGCCATATTACCTTCCGCCCGATTCGCCACCATCTCCGGTCACAAGTACGACCAAAGTGCCCATCCACTTGCATCAGGTCCTGCCTACGATGAGCTATCTACAATATTTCCCCCTTGGCATTGGCGTGGCGTACCTCGGCAGTGAGGGAAATTAATTTTCCAATTACTCTATCATAAAATTTTCCCGATTTCAAATTCTTGCTTAATTAACTCTCGATAATTCGCGTTTTCAACGTTAAATCCTTGAAAAAACATTTTTCAATTTTAATATTGTAAATCTCCCGGGAGATCTCAGTCCCAATCCCAGTCGCTTCGTTTGTGCCATAGCCAATGCCACGAACAGACGTGAGTACTCGTACTCGCACAGTTAGTATTGTAGCATGGTGTGAAAGAAGGAATCGTCGGTGGAGCTTTGGAATTAATTCACGAGCTGCGGGATATTGGAACACCACTGTAGCAGATCAGACATGGCGAGGATCAAGGACCGGAACACAAACAGACAATCATTCACATTCGTTCATCATATCACGCTGCGTCTTGGTGAACATACCCGTGTCCTATGCCCTGTTTGGATATAAGTACTCGTAATCAGGGTTCAAGCTACCAAGGCCGAAAGCATGTGAAAAACTTAAATAGAACTGGAATTATCAAAATGAGATAAGGTCTCCTATTCGTACTCATATATCATCTCTCTAATGGCGACACATAACAGAGTCCAGGCCAGAACACATCCAGACGGCTTTGAAGGAGCGGCGATAGCAAAGTGGTGGCGGTATTTGCAGAGAACTGCTCGCTCGGCAAACCAATATTGACTTTGAATACGCTCAGGATAATGACAACGATGATGAGAATCGTAATCGCAAGGATTACGATGATGGATGACGGCCTTCAATCGATGTGTATGTGTGTCCTATAGCAGGGGGTTATAATAATAAGAAAAAAAAAAGTCAACGACGATTGTCTGTGTCGTGCGCCCCATCGAAGCGTCAAATTGGATGAATTCCAATCGATCGATGACGACGCAAGGACAAGCCGGAGGACCACGTCTACGACCAGCGATGCCATGCACGACAAGACAGAAACTAGATACGGCAGATGGACAACCAAGTAGATAAAACGACTTGCTATATACCCATCACATCGAAAATATGTATGTATAAGCAACGAGAGCAGCCGTTGTTGTTCGCGTATTTACTTTGATATCTGATTCCATCTGCTCGTCTGGGTGGGACCTCATCCCCCCAGGCGGACATCCGTTGCACTTATCCTCCACACAGACGTACTCTTGCACATCCGCACAAGGCGTAATTGAATTGAATAATATTTTCTTGATAATAAAATCAAACAAGATGAGAGAAAACAAACTGGAGCGCGTCCGCATCGCGGACAAACTTTCACTTGAAATAGCTTCCATTTGGGAATTCCAAGTTCCGATTAAGTTGCCGAAAACTGAAAATGTTTGGAACCCGTCCCCGTTTCACCGTTGGGAATACGTACATACATATCCTCTCTCTCGAAACGAAAGTGTAATGGACTGCAATTGATTGAGACACGAGGTTGGACTACGGGGTGGGTCGCAATCATCGACTGCAGACGGCACTGAAACTGTGATGTCCCCGATGTGCGCACTCTGACTTATAATCCCGTTTGTCGAACGATGGGTTGTAAAGTTTGTCATCGCAAGTTGTGTGTTGGATAAACAGGACGAGACGAAGGGTCGGGCTAGCAGCCGTCGGGGGTTTCTTCAATATCATGAAACTAAGTTTGTTGGTGGAATCAATTGTAAACAAGTTGCAGCTGGAACGGAGAGGATCCGCTTGACTACTTTGTGGCGACATGAAGTGATAAGGAACTATTTTTAGTGTACAGTCGAATTGGTCTGATATGTGAGCTGCATTTAGTTTGGAGTTCCCTTTTTGCTTTTCCTCTGGAGCTCTATTTTTATTTACTCACAGTGATGAGTCGTATGGAAGGGAACCTTTTATGGAGTCTCTATGTTGTGCTTCAATAATTAAGTGGAAGAACGAGAGGCGAAGGAAGGATGGCGAATGGAAACGATATTTATGCACTTTTAGCTTATGGCAAATTGGGTTCCTGCTTATTTTCATTGCAAGTTTTTTTTCGTTTAACAGCCAAGCAAGTGGTTGCTGTAGGGAATCTAGGGCGAAAAAGGGTTCTGGGGTTAACTTATGACCAATTATTGCAAGCTTTATGCTTTCCCATGATAATCTAGATTTGTCTGATACTTCTTATCTCCTATTACCCTGCTGACCTAGTGTGCGGAAAGAAGTATGTTTTATGGAATTTAAATTTAATCAATTTTAGAAATTGATGTCCTACTACGGCTTCCATGGTGCGATGGTAAACAACACCGACTGTTGAGCGGAAGGTCTGTAGTTCAAGTCTGTACACAGCCAAGAACAATTCCTCTACAGAAAAACTGTACAACAACATCAGTTATGAACGAGAGGTGATCAAAAAATGCTGATGAAGGCATAACACTCGCAGCATAAGATCACTTCAAAATTCATACTTTGTGTGTGCATATAACAGCTTAATAGCATGGAAACAAAACAGTTACTGTGAACTACAACCAACGCAAATTCAGTCGAATCTCTAAAATCATATCTAAGACAACCACCCCCGGAGTGTAGTGAACGAACATCTTCGACACAAACCATCTGCACCCCGTCGAGGTTGTGTAACAAACACCATAAGAGCATACACTCTTGAGCCCGCATGAACCCTATAAAAAAAAAATAAAAAATTGGCCCTGCAGATTGTACAGATTATCCTTGTACTGATCAAATTAATGCCACCTCCGAACTCGTTCAAGGTAGCCACCGAGGCCAGATGTCACCAGGAACTCTCACTTTGCGTAGACGTTGGCGAAACATATATTTGTGGAGCCAGAACCCAAGAAGATAACAGCAATGCCCAACATGTTTTATTTATTGGTTTTTACGCCTTGCTTGCTATTCGTCGACTTCCATTGTTGCCCCGACTCGGAAGCCGCGCACGCGTGATGATCGGCGTCCAGCTCATCAGCTCGCTCATCCTAACTTAAGGCTCTTCCTCGAACCTTTCCGTAACTGCTGGATCGGATTGATCTTCTTGAGGACCTGAGTCATGGGTACAACTAAGCGCCCTGTGGATACAGCGGCTTTTTTGTTCTTGAACTTGGTAAGCAGCTTGGTGGTGGTCATTAGCTGGCGCATAAAGTACCGCCAGACGGTTCCTTCTGTACTTCCATAGTCATCTTTACTGTTTGCACTGACGACGCCGGCGAATGTTGCCGGGAGAGCTGAGGCAACTTCGACTTTAGACCGTTTGGCAGGTGTATTTATTGGACTTGTGCTGTTCTCAGAGGCAGTCAAGTCGGAAGGCATATTATTGGCCTCGCGTTTGGGGTTATCTATTGATTGAGCCCATGGTGCACCTGAACTACCTTGATTCTTTGACGAGTAATCTGCATTCGGCTTCTTGAGTCTCCCCAGATTCCGAGACACTACTGTCCGAACTGAGACTAGTAAACGAATCTTTCTTGTCGTCCTTTGATTGTTTCTTTGTTCTCTTTTTTACCTTTGCACCGTCTTCTTTATCTTTAGGTTTGTTTTGTTGCTCTCCTTGTCGGATTCATCAGACTTCGTCCCATCTTCTGTCCCATCTATGTCCTTGTCCAGTTTGGGCTCCCGATCTAGCTCGTTTTCACTCGACTCGGTGTCATAGTCCATTTCCTTGCCCTCTTCGTCGTCATCGTCCGATTTTTCGAAGGCCTCGTAATTCAGATCGCGCTGCTTTTTCTTCTTCTCCGGCTGCTCTTTCTTTCCTTTCTTTTTCTTATTCTCGTCGCCACAGTCTTCTTCCTTCTCTTTATTGGCGATTTTTCCTGTGTTCAAATCGTCAACTTTATTACCACCACGCGTGTGTTTGGCTGCTTCTGTGAGGAGTAAAGCTGTCCTTTCGTTGCTCGCAGAACAAGTATTACTCTTGAGTTCGTCGTATGTCTTCTCGATCCGAACTTGAGATTGGTCCAGTAAGCGCCGTGCGACAATTGTTTTGTCTGTGGCTGGCTTTCATCCGGAATAAGCAGCACTTCATACCAGCTTCGTAAAGAGTCCACTTGGACGTCTGCATTCAACTTTCTGATTGTTCGGCGCCCTCCTCCACCAAACATATTCAACTTTCTCGCATCCTCCTCGTAGCAGAGGTTGTTGACGTTTGTGTCTGACTCTTCCATAATGACGCAGTCGCTTCCTTCGTTTACCTTCACAACTTTCCGATACACTCTACCTACCTTGTCCCTGCAACTGGGTGATTTCTCCTCCCACTCGATTCCATCACACTTCTCGTCGCTGTACAGTTACGGCCTATGTGCCCGGGTTGTTTATATTTAAGTGCCCCACATGACACGACTGTGTCCTGCACACAACTTGCTGCTCTTCGTTTAGGAGATGGAGATGGGTTCCCTTCAGCTCTGCTCGCACCGATCCTATCTGGTTCATCGTCTTCAGTTAATTGGGACTTATTTCTTGCCCCTTTCAAGCCACATTTCTTCAGCTCTTCCCGGAGCATACGAGCTGAACTTGGCGATTTCTTTTCCGGCGTCACTCATCTTTACCCTTCTTACATATATACCAATTTTTTTTCAGAATAGCACACTCGATCGTTTTCTTTCAATTCAACCCCGCGCCGGGACTTTATCCCACTTCTGAAGTTATATAGCCAGAACCCAAGAAGAAAACATCAATGCCCAGAATATTTATCATAATTTATTGGTCTTCACGCCTTGCTTGCTATTCGCCGACTCACACTTTTCGACCCACATTCTAAACCCAGTCTCAAAAATGTCATTTTACGACGTCATTCACGTTGGGTAGTAGATATTACATTTTCTATTAGTTTAAATTGTGTAAGCAATTAAAGCTTGCGTCAAATCCTCATTGGTGCAGCATTACATGTTCAGCACTTTCCGTTCGCTACAGTTTTTGTGAAAAAAAAACTAAGCAATTTTGGTACACATTTTCTGCCACAAGTTACATACCTAAAAGATTTCTTGGCATGACCCAGTGAATATGCCAACATTTTTAGTGACTATTTTGATTGATATTCGGCGATCGGTCACAATAATTTCGTACTTGAGCGGTCCAAAATATATCATATGTTTCGTTTCTGGCAGTAGATAAGGCAACGAGGAAAACACCGTCAAAATTGGGACTAATATAATCCGATTCCCGCGGCTTTTAGGGCATATCACGAAACTATTGTTACACCAAAATAGTGTTGATAAATAACGCCATATTCATGTTTGCGTCTGGAGACGTATCATATCACATCCGCATCTTATTAATATTCAAAATATTCACCAAGCATACTTATTACACATCAAAACATTAGAAGCATGCGTAAGAATTTTGATAACCTTCTAGTCCATATAAACTCATTCGAGAATAAGCTTTCTTATTTCTATCGGAACATGGATTTATGATAATGAAAAATCATTCTTCGATATTGAGGGGTATGAATTTATATCTTGTTGCAACAATTAAATTGAAGATTCCTTTTCGATTGAATATTATGGTTTAAACTTTTACATTTGTGATGTATTGAAGGTTAAGATTTGTGATTTAAAGTTAACGTTTTTCTGTGTCTATAGATTCAATGAGCCATCTCGTTCCGATAAATTTTTTTTGTGAAGAGTTAGGAAATCTTTTGTCAAATGAATCAAATGACGTTATCATATTGGGTGATATTAATATAGATATTCTACAGAACTCTGCTTTGGTAGATAATACTATGTTCATGTTATCATCCTTTGGCTTCGAGTCATGCATTAACAAACCAACTCGCATTACAACTTCCACTAGTACATGCATCGACCATATCTTTGTACGTTTTCATAAAATACTTATAACAGAAATTTATAGCTCTGTTGTGGACTTACAAGTTTCCGATCACTGTATGACGTGTCTTAGTGTAAAATGTTCAAATGTTTCTACAAATAAAGACTGTCCAACTAGTTGCTGTGTAAAAACTAATTTTGCTTGTCTTAACAATTACCTTCGCTTTGAATGTTGGGATACTGTACTTAATGAAAAGGATCCTTCTGTTGCATTTTCTATATTTATTAAAATTCTAAAGGATTACGTCCTACAAAGTTCGAAAGAAGTCATAAAGAGGAAGAATAAACTAAAAAAGCTTAAACCTCGGATATCTCTTGTTTTATTAAAGAAAATTAGCATCAAAAATAAATTGTTCAAAAAAAGACAAAAAATCGCAACAACAATAATATCTCTATTGCCTACAAAGAAATATGTGAAGAAGTTTCGAAAGAAGTTTCGTTTTGCAAAAACAATTATTATATTAACAAATTTAACGAAATCAGAGGTGACCCTAAAAAAGAATGGGATCTAGTTAGAGCGTTACTCAATAAATCAACTAAGAAAGTTCAAATACCTAGCCTCAAGGAGAATGATGTTTTATTATCAGATTCTAAGGTCATAGCAGACAAATTCAACTCTTTCTTTTCAACCATAGGTATTAAAACAGTCTCCGATACTTGTGAATCTTACTGTGATTGTGTGTGTCTAACTAAGGAAGTCTCGTGTGCCCATAGTTTCTTCTATGATCCCATAACGTCCCATGAATTGTTTAAAATTATTATGTCTCTCAAAAACTCTAATTCTACAACATCAGACGGATTTTCTAATAATTTTGTTAAAAAAATAGCTTTAAATATCTGTGATATTTTATGTGTTATTTATAATAGGAGCGTTAACTGTGGTATTTTTCCCCAGTATCTAAAACAGGCTGAAGTGATACCTCTATACAAAAAAGGAGATAAAACTTTAATAAATAATTATAGGCCTATTTCTTTACTGTCTGTATTCTCGAAAATATTTGAAAAAGCATTAAAGGTAAGAATGGTCCAGTTTTTCGAGAAAAATAAATTTTTCAGTGAATGTCTATTTGGTTTCCGTTCAGGTCGTTCTACGGAGAGTGCCCTCCTTAATTTCTGTTCATATATATATAAAGGTTTTGATAACAAGAACCTCACAGCACGGCTCTTTGGCGATATAACTAAGGCATTCGACACAGTCGATCACGAAATATTGCTGGACAAAGTATGTAAGTGTGGCTTTAGAGACACGGTTCACAAGTGGCTAAGATCATATTTGTCAGAGAGAGTTCAGAGAGTGAAAATATGTGGTGAGTTCAGTTCCTTAAGTATTCTATCTATAGGTGTTCCTCAGGGTTCAGTACTAGGCCCCTTACTTTTTCTAATATTCATAAATTCACTCTTCCAACAAAAATATGAAAGCAAAATTACAGCGTTTGCGGACGATTTAGCGTGTGCCTTTACTGCTAAGTCTGCTCTAAATCTTTCCATTAGCATCAATCATGACCTTAAAGTCTTGAGCCACTGGTTTAAAACGCACAAACTTGTTATTAGTGACAAAACTAAAATCATGCGTTTTAGTCCTAGTGGTAAGATAATAGACTGTGAACCGATCCTCTTTCATTGTGCTAAATGTAAAAGATTCAAACATAGCAGGGTTATTTGTAATTCAGAACCTAGTTCACAAACTTACTTTGAGCAAGGCAAATGTTCAGACAAATGCTTTTATATTGAGAACGTTAAGAATTTTAAGAATTCGGGGTCCTGCTCGACTGGAAAATGAACTGGACTGATCATACAGCTGCTCTTAAAAAGTATCTCATGGCTGCTACTAGGCAAATTTACTTCTTGAAATCTTACTGCTCACGGGAGCTTCTTAAATGTATTTATTACGGTCTAGTACATTCAAAGCTCGAGTATGGCTTAGTTGTATGGGGTTCACTCCACTACAACAAATTATATCCCCTACTTGTGTCCCAGAAGCACATTATTCTCATTATCTGTAAAAAAAACCGACAGTCTGACAGCTTACCACTTTTTAGAACCTTAAATATTCTCCCTTTAAAACATTAATATTGTTGCAAAGTTTTTCAAATATTTTTCCAAAGATCTGGCTATTCATTAAATAGAAGCATTTCCAGTTACCAGTTACGCATCAATGTGCAAAATCTTGTCCAAGTACCTCACCACAATTTGCAAATATTTTTCCATTTTTTTTCTGTTGCTGCACCAAGACTCTTTAATAGATTACCTTATAACATAAGGTGTATTCAAAATAAACTATGATTTCAAAAAAAAAGTGAAATCGTGGCTTTTAAATTGTAATTATGTTGGTATTCTCAATTTGCTTTCTGTATTGATCTAGCTGCAAGTATTTCGTTCCATATTCTCAATTTGGTTTCATACTGTAATGACCCCCATCATCCATTCATCTTGTATATTGGTTGTTAACATATAGTGTATATTAAACTGATTTCGATTCTAGTTCCTTAAGAACTACAGATTGCAGATATTTTTTTTTAAAAATTGTATATTATACAGGGTGTCCCACGAGCAGTGTGCCAAAAAGCTAGAGCGTGTAGGTCTGGTCAAGACAAGAAAAAAATCGTACGGGAGGGGGGGGTCTATTCCCCCCCGTTTAGCCGGGAGGGGCAATTTTCTAAAAAATTGACTTAATTTGGAAAAAAAATGATTAAAAATCAACAGTTAAAGCCACAATGCCGTGATATACTTTTTTGAAAAGCCAGAAACCTCTTCTTTCATCCTGTTTTTAAATGAAGCTGTTTTAGGGAATAGTTTTTGAGAAATTAATTTTCAAACTCAAAATTTTGCAAAAAAAATGAAAAAAAAATGTTCGAACTATTTTTTTTCAAAATTTTATGTAATTAAGTGGTAATCTTTTTTCAACCATTCAATTCTCTTATTAGTTTTTAGTTAAAAACAGAAAACCGGATGCAAAAATGTCTTGTAGTTTTTGAGAAATTAAAAAAAAAACCCGAACCACTTTTTTTAAGAAAACCCTTTTTTTTGGTTTTAACGCGGCTGGATTTGTAGGCAAATTGATGTATGCAACATTGACCTCCTTTTTATTATTTTTAAAAAAATTCGGAGTTTTATTATAATAACTTTTCAATATGATCCCCATTTTTTAGAAGGCAAAGATTATATCTCCTTCTAATGGCTGCACATAAATCTATGCTTGACAAATTTTCCTGCAATTTGACTCCAGCGACTTCAATCCGTTCTTTCAGTTGTTCCAAAGATACTATTTCCACTTCGTAAACATAATTCTTCATAAATCCCCACACATAAAACTCTAGAGGAGTTAAATCTGGTGATCTAGGTGGCCATTCCGTGGGGCCCCTTCTTCCGATCCAACGGTCACTAAAATGATCATCCAGCCAGTTTCTAACCCGTAAGCTGTAGTGTGCTGGTGCTCCATCTTGCTGGTAGATTAAATTATCTGCTATGGCCAAAGGAACGTTGTCCATCAAATCGGGCAAAAGGTCTCGTAGGAACTGCAGGTACGATTCTCCATTAATAACGGCATTCAAAAACCGGGGCCCGATTACAGTTTGTCCAACAATACCAAGCCAAACATTACAGCTAAATCGGTGTTGTGATTTATTTTGTTTTTTGTTGTGTGGATTGGTGCTACTCCAATGATGCAAATTGTGGAAGTTAGTAACCCCATCTCTGGTAAACTGTGCTTCATCCGTCCAGAATATCCTTGCAAAATAGTTTCGTTCAGTTTCATCTCGAAGCAGTAACGATCGACAAAATTCTGCTCTCAAAAACTTGTCGTTTGAGGTGAGTTCCTGAACTGGCCTAAAATGGTACGTGTGTAAGTTTTCGGTATGAAGCACTCTCCATACTCTAGGTTTGGGCACTCCAAGCATAATAGCTGTCCTCCTTGTACTAAGGGAGGGATTACGTCGGACCAAATCCTAAATTCTTTCATCTAAGATTCCTGATCCATCCGTAACTGATCTTTCGCTTCTTCGATGCTCTAGCACTCCGTGCTCTCGCAGACGTCGGTGGATTCTTGAAAACATGCTACGACTGGGACACCTCCGATTGGGATATCTTTCAGCGTAAAGTCTTTCGGCTTCACGATCTCGACCATTAGCTAAACCGTAGTAGAAGTGCATGTCCCTTAATTCTTCTCGAGAGTATGAGTTTGACATCGTAATGTGTTGATGAGTTAACGTCCAATTTGGAAATGGTTTTTTATTAAAAATGCCATGCCTTTTATTTACATTTGGGTTGCAAATATTTTGTTTTTCAATAAAGAAAAATTGCGGTTTTATTGTCTTAAGGTCCTAGCGGGTAGAACCCATTGGCGGCGGGTGGACCCAGACGAAATTGTCAGTTTTCAGGGGTTATCAATGAAAAAAAAAGGATTAATCCAGGGTTATTCCAATACTATGTCACTTTATTGTATCCTCATAAAACTCCGAATTTTTTTAAAATAATAAAATAGAGGTCAATGTTTCATACATCAATTTGCCTACAAGTCCAGACGCGTTAAAACCAAAAAAAAAAGGTTTTTCTTAGAAAAAAGTGGTTCGGGTTTTTTTTAATTTCTCAAAAACTACAAGACATTTTTGCATCCGGTTTTCTGTTTTTAACTAAAAACTAATAAGAGAATTGAATGTTTGAAAAAAGATTACCACTTAATTACATAAAATTTTGAAAAAAAAATGGTTCGAACATTTTTTTTTTCATTTTTTTTCCAAAATTTTGAGTTTGAAAATTAATTTCTCAAAAACTATTCCCTAAAACAGCTTCATTTAAAAACAGGACGAAAGAAGAGGTTTCTGGCTTTTCAAAAAAGTATATCACGGCATTGTGGCTGTAACTGTTGATTTTTAATAATTTATTTTCCAAATTAAGTCAATTTTTTAGAAAATTGCCCCTCCCGGCTAAACGGGGGGGAATAGACCCCCCCCTCCCATATGATTTTTTTCTTGTCTTGACCAGACCTACACGCTCTAGCTTTTTGGCACACTGCTCGTGGGACACCCTGTATATTGTGTATTTTTAATTGTAACGATCTATTTTTTGTATTTGCATTTCTTAAAAAAGTAAATAAATTAAATTAAACTAAAAACTTAAAAAAAATTACGATCGTGGAGCTGATATTTTACTCGAGAACTCGATTCCATATTACCGACAGAACCCGAAAGTTAAGTTAAGACCAGGTTGAGAAAGTTTTCCGACTTGATCCTGTTGGATTTACTTCACGGTCCCTGATGTGATGACATTCTGACAAGGTTAGTTAAATTTAAACGTTTTGACAAAAATCATTAATTGAGTACGAGTGAGTATGAGCTTTTGGTGAAGATCTTAGGAATATGGCAGAGCTCATTACTCATCCAAAAGGAGCTCAAGAAGTTTGAAGGTGGGCTGGATACTTTTTTAGCAGGAGTTGCAGAATAAATGTCATGACCTAGACTTTATTATAACTGTACATATTTTATATAGAGTTATCCAACAAGTGGTATCATTATATGTAAATCAAGAGAAAAACCCAATTTTTCTCTGAAATATTGGGATATTTTTATTTTTATCTTAACTCTAAACTCCGTGATTAGTGGCGAAGCACAATATCAGTTAAAGGTCTTCCCTAGCTATGTACATATGTATGCTTATTATTCTCCGATGACGTGTAATTTGATATGACACCTCTTACTGGATGACTGTCAATAATAGTCAAGCACAACTCCCGTTTCTCATAGTGTCAAGTTTGCTATACAGAAACATTTTCGATTTTTTTTCGAAAAAATGATTTCATGTTTATTATTGACTGTATTTTCCAATAATTGGCAATATGTTACCGGGCGATGGCTTGCTGCAAATTCACTTTGTCATATCTTTGCTCATACATATTTTGGTCATTCAACAAACAGGGTGAACTTAAATCCATGGATATTTGGCTATGTCGTCGTTGCTAGTGAGCAGCCGTGGCGGCACCACGCTTTGGATTATAGTAACCGATTATTTTTTAAGCACGATCGCACGTGGCAAAAAATGAGTTCGACATCTCTTCGCTTCAACTCGTATGACGCTATATTTCCTCGCTTTTGGACAATTCTCAAAGCCACTACACAGTGGGAAATGGCTTGTTGAATCATTGAGGATGAGTCTACAAGTTCTTGTTGAGTCTGACTTAGATATTTATCCAAAAATATATCCGATTCTGCGTCACACAAATGTAATGTAAATGTAAATGCAACTCTTTACATTTAAGTTTTTTACAAATGTTAGCGTCATCCATTGAGAAATGGTAATTTGTTATTAAAATACTGTTTGTTTGTGTGTTCTCCAGGCGCCCACAATGTGTAGTTACTTGCTAAGACACTGCAACGAAAATGTCATTGAACATGGCTCTATAGCTAATACGACGATAACACGTTGATCAGCCTTATCCTTGAAAAAGTTTGGTCCGATAACTCCACCAGCTTATAGACCAAACTGCGTATTTTCAAGATGTAACGACGTTCCCATAATCTCTCTCCAAATGTAACAACATTGCTTATTGGCACATGTATTGAACCAGAAGTGAGCAACACAGAACTATTATTTTGGAAGCAAATTTCTAAAATTTGATAAAGTTATTGACCCATGTACGTACGAGGGTGGTCCGATAAGTACTTAGCCTCACCGCCAGATGGCGCCAGTATCGCAAGCAAGAGCTATCGTGTAGTACATTCTAGTAGACGGCTACTGCCGAAATTTCAGCCGGATCGGACTCGTAGTTTTGTTTTGACCGCGTGTGGAAGCGGGAGTGTCCGCGGATTTCAGGAAAATGGAAAAAGAGCAATATGGGTCGGTGAATCGATTCTTGTTTTTGAAAGGGAAATCGCGCAGCGAAATCGAAGAACGTTTGGATGCTGTGTACGGCGACTCTTCTCCTTCGATGGCGACCATCAAAAATTGGTTTAACGAGTTTCAACGTGGTCGCACGTCGGAGGATAACGTGACAAAAGTCCACGATCTCGTGTTGGCAGACCGCCCATTGAAGGTGCGCGAGATACCTGAGACAGTAGGCATTTCAAAAAAATTTTGGGCATGAGAAAGCTGTCGGCGCGATGGGTGCCACGTTTGCTCACCCCGGACAACAAGCGCAACCGTCAGAACAGTGTTTGACGCTGTTTAAGCGCAATCCGAAGGAGTTTCTGCGTCGTCTCGTGACAGTCGACGAAACATAGATCCACTGGTACACACCAGAGACCAAGGAACAATCGAAACAGTGGATTTCACTCGGCGAACGTGCTCCGAATAAGGCGAAGACTGTCAGATCGGCCGGAAAGGTGATGGCCACCGTTTTCTGGGATTCACAAGGTGTGATCCACATCGACTACCTGGAGAAGGGAAAAACGGTCACAGGGCTGTACTATGCTAAATTATTGGGCCGATTCGACGCCGAATTGAAGAAAAAATGGCCCCATTTGGCGAAGAAAAAAGTGCTCTTCCACCATGATAACGCATCGGCTCACACCTCCGCCCTCGCCACGGCCAAATTGGTCGAATTGGGCTACGAACTGCTGCCCCATCCACCGTATTCTCCAGATTTGGCCCCGTGCGACTTATTTTTGTTCACTCGCGGGGCAGAAATGTCAGTCGAATGAGGAGGTCATCGCCGCCACGGAGGCCTACTTTGCAGATCTCGAGAAAACGTATTTTTCAGACGGGTTAAAGAAGTTGGATCATCGCTGGGTCAAGTGTATCGAGCTAAAAGGAGACTATACAGTATTGAAAAATAAATCGCCATTTCTCCAAAATGTTTGTTTTTCTTTTGTAGGCTAAGTATTTATCGGACCACCCTCGTATGTCGCCACTATGAAATTGCAAATACTACTGAAAAGAAAAATGACACAGACAGCTTGCAATCTGTCAATTGGCTTGGCAACAATATCAACATCCTTTATTTCAATTATTGTTTGTGGCAGTTCCTATTTTTTGTTAATATTTCACTTGAAACTTGAAGAAAAACCATGAATCTTAGTTTAAATGTCATAATTCATTTAGCGACTTCAGAGCCTTCAAATATGGTACCATAGAAACGAGACAATGAAAAATTCTCAACATACCGGCGTTAAACCAAGGCTTCGAAAGGATGCTGCACTGTTGTTTTACTTGTGAAAAATGACGGCCCGATATTGGCGGCACGATAAATTTCAAGACTGAATAACTACTCGTATAGGCATATGACATTGATATAATGAGAAAAACGCAGGGTGACATCTATAAAGTATTTATGAATACTGAGTTCCAGCCAACAGCTGTCTCTTCGGGCTCACTAGGCAATTGAAGAGAGGAGATCCGAAAAATCAGGATCCTGCCGTATGCATCAGAAATAGAGACTATGAATGACAGATGAAGAAATCTTTGGCCATTTCGAAAGATTTTTTTTTGTTTGTGCGGTTTTCGGTCCAGTAGAAAATAAGGGAGTGTTGATGAAAAAATTCAATAAAAACTATATACAATGCATAGTCTATTCAGTGAAATCAGCGTAGTAAGACGTCGGCAGCTCAAGAATTTGGGATGGCTAAGCCATGTTAAACATATGGACACCACACCACCGACTTCAAGAGTTTTCTGTCCCAATCCCTAGGCACAACCCAGTAGAAGAAGCCATGAAGAAAAATTTCTCACGCTGAATACTGAATTTAAAATGTTTCTTAGCATACATAAACAAGCGCTCAAGACCACAGATCAAAGACTATTTAAGGTAAGCAATTACTTTTATTTTTTTGTTAGAAGTGGGGTTACACTGAAAATTAGGACCGAGTGATGGCAGTGTTAGGGGTAACATCACACTACAAGAGAAAATTAAAGCAGGTTATCATAGTGAAGTACTAGTAGTGTGGCCTACGATAATTAGAGCTGTTGCTCGACGAGTATAACGATGGGAAGGTATTGATAACAGAAGAAGGTTAATGCTCCAACTCAGATTTCAACCCACATGAAGTCAAATAAGTTCTACCAAAAACTGCTACTTACGGCAAAACTAGTATTTCAACTTTAGTGTAAGCCCAGAAGGCCCATCCGAAGGCCCCAGCCTACGACATTTAAGGCCCGGATTCGAGATTGTCAACAACCATCCAATCACCTTTAGTCAGTATCCGGACTCGTGTTGTAACCCAGAAGGGACTGATTGGATACTGTCAACGTGATAGTATGACACAAAACGACTTAAGTACCATTACGAACAAGTGTCCCGAACTGATCACCACCCAGAAAGATAGAGTAGTAAGATGGCTGCCCCGGCATAGCTAGTGAGTTTGCGGGTGTCACGAAGATAAATTTATGTGACGGATCTGAGCTCGGGGAGTATATCCCGGCCCAGAGAGTTAATTTCAAATCCCAAGTCAAAAATGGTAGGAGAACTCACCTAACCGGGCGTCCCGCACTGATAAAGATTCAAAGCGTGGTAATTGAGTCGCGAATTTCATTTTTAATTAATTCCCCATGACCGTCTAGCACGGGAATTGAACTGTCCCACCCGCTGTTTATTTGGATTTTTTGTCACCCACGACTAGTTATTGCAGAAATTCATCAGAAGAATTTGTTCAAATGCCATATGTTTCATAAAAAGTTAACCTCCAACAACGCCGTTGTAAAATCAATATATTTTATCGATAATTAAAAATATGAGAGATGAAGCCCATTTCCAGTTGAATGGCTCTCTTAACGAACAAATTTGTAATATATTTCATCAGTTTGACGCACTGCCTCGTCCAAAGGCATTATAGGCGCTTTTTATTTTTGATTAAAAATTCTTTTACAAATTACTTGGCCGAATAATGTTTTGGTAGTATTGACAAGGGGGTTTCGTGGCCTTTTTTTGGTCATAAAACAAAAATTTTATTTAAAATGAAATTGATAAATTTATTGCCCATCGCTACTACTTTTTACAGTCTTTCAGTACATTCGGGAGAACTCCTTGTCTTAGATGTAATTGAAAAGTCGTGCCATTTTTTGCAATCCTCATAAGAAGTAAGTGTCCATGACGGAGACAGGTGATAACCAGTAGGAGCAAGGAAAAGACTTCGGGTGAGATAGGGCTTCTCATTTTACCTCTTTCAACCATGTTTTGATCAGTTTTGCATTACGCAGATGAGTTTTTATTGCAACCTCAAATTGTGTTTTGGAGTACTTGCGCCGCTTCTCCTTCAGTGCACGACTTAAGCGCATTAATTGTGTTTCGAGTATAGTCGGTAGCGATTTGCCGTGATGGTTTTATTCCGCTAGGGCAGGTCATATTAAACTACAGCTATCTATTTTCCTGCGGGTCGCAAGTCAGCCCCCAACGATTCAGACAATTGTTAAAGTATGTGACATGGGTCTTTTCCGAAAAGTTAAACCAGTTCTTCGTCTTAAAAACTTCTGCGACTATTCCAAATCACCACTTTTAAAACGTCTAAACAATTTTCGCCCATACTGGAACTCATACGAGTTCTCAGAAAATGGGTTATTTTATCCAAGTGAAAAGTTTTCTTTACAGTTACGAACGTTATTTCGCACAGCGACATTCAGTTTCTTAGTAAAAAAAAAATTTGAATTGAGTTGTGGGTACGATAAATGCATTAAAGTGAAATCTCCTAAATATCAGCAACTGACTCGAGACGAAAAAGTAAAAATATTGACTTTGGTTTAGGAACGGCTATCTTTTTGTAAGATTGCGTCTAAAATGGGATGCTCTCTTTTAACCGCCGGGCGACTGATGACGAATTCATTGGACAGGGAAAAAGGCTTTAGGCGAAAACGCAAATTAGCAGAGAAGACCGACACTGGCCGAACTGGCAAAACCCCCCGTAGTACACTTGCCTCGAATAAGCTTCTCGACTCTCGCCGTTCGGAATCGGCATTAAACTGTAGGCCTCGTTCACTTGTGTGAAAAACAAATCGCACACAACATAAGTGAATGAGAGAAGCTAGGCTCTGGCTCTTCATGAGCTGTAACGCCATCTAAGAAGAAGAAGAAGAAGGCTGCGGGAGGTAGGCTTCTGTGGACGGCAATCTTTTTCGCTGGGCTCTCTTGACCAGAAAAATGGAAAGAGTTGCATGCCGACAATTTACCACACGTTCGATGCTCAGCGGGTGAAAGGTTTAAGGACAAGTACAAAGTCAAGAGAGTAAACTTTACCTAAAGTCACATGGTTTAAGGATGCTTTTCTTTTTACGTTTTGGGCTTTTTGCACTTTATTAATGAAACTAAGGCGCTCAAAGATATGGATAGGTAATAAGGTAGTTGTGGGTACCTTGATAGTATTGGTTGGTAGTATTGAACAGCTTCACAACAGCTTGACAAGTGCATCTTTTAAGGTGATTCTACACCTGGTGACCGAGCCAAATCGGTAAATTAACTGTTGTAAACGGACTTCTAATTATCTATACCACTTAGATTGGCTAGGGCATTCGCTCGATTTCAATCTAATCGAACACTCGTGGTACATAACAAACATGCATTGAATTATTACTAACGATGCAAAGAGGATCTACACATATTTGGACAAAAAATCATAGATAAATAAACCTCGCAATCAGTAGGCAATTTCCACGAAAAAAGGCTATGCTGTGTATTTGGTGGGACCGGAAGGGAATGGCATACTATTAATTACTAAAACCTGGTGAAATGGCTTTTCGGAATCGCTACCGTCAACATCTGGTATAGCATTGAAGCAAAAACGACCAGAATATGCCCAAGCATATACAATATGTTCGTCCACATATATTGCAAACCAAATATTGTAAAAAGCTGTTTCGCAAATATTAATGACAACTTGACTCACTTCACTCACGATGCAGAACGAATTTTCGAACGTTATATAGCATTATAGCTAAAGGTACTAATACTTATTTTATTGAATCCATTCACTATGTTGTTTCTGAGAAATAAACATTTTATATTCACATATTCGAGAATCGCGAGGGAGTAGGGGAATAACCCTAAATGGGGTTTCCGCTCTAATTTACGCTGGAACTTCTGGGAGACAGTGGCTTACCTTATGGATCTGAAATTTGATCTCAGACTATAATGGAGCAAAAAAAATTTCGAGTTTTTTGAAAACAAGATCTTTAGGAGAGTGTCTTCCGATCCGAACTAAATGCCATCCTGACGTGTGTCAACCTAAACTTAGAGACTGGCATAAGAGGTATAAACATCAATGCGCTCAAAGCGTTGGGCTCCTATCAAAATTTAAAATCCGTCAAGGAATGCCACGATGCCCTACAAAACCTAGCCAAAAGAAACAAGATCAAACTCTGGTGGGTGCCAGAGCACAAGGATATTAAGAGCAACGAAATCGCCGGCCAACTCGCAAGAAAAGGTCCCAGCGAAAGGTACATAGGTGCAGAACCTTTCTGTGGAATCCCCAAGTCGATTCTCTTAGATAAATGGGAAATCGCAACGCCTGCACTTTTGGAACAGCGTTCAAGAATTCCGATAATCGAAGAGATTTATGCGACACTCTATCAATATTCTCAAATATATAATATAAAGGGTTCGCCAAATAATTTTTTTTTTTTTTGAAAATGCTATAAAAAAAACTACTGAATATTTTCTCAAATTTCTTTTTTTATTTGAAAGTACAATCCTTCCGGTTAATAATGGAAAATAATTTCATTCAAATAGCTGCCTCGGCTTGCCATGCAGTAGCCTACACGATCGGTCCAATTTTTAAGCACATTATCGATTGTGTGCAGCTGGGATCTGGGATCTATGATTAATAGAGAAGCAACTTGTGATGACGACATCAAACATCGCGTAAGCGTAGGGTGGATGAAGTGGCGGGAAAACTCCGCCATCTTCTGTGATCGAAAAATGCCCCCTAAGCTGAAAGCAAGGCTCTACACTTCAGTTGTACGTCCGGCGCTCACATACGGTTCACAATGCTGGACAATGCACAAAAAGTATGAGAGCAAATTAACGGCAACTGAGATGAAGATGCTTCGCATGACAGCGGGAGTAACAAAGCGTGACAGAATTAGAAGTTCAAAGATCCGAGGAAGCCTCCACGTAAAAGAAACCATCACAAGAAATATAGAGCGCGACCGACTCAGTTGGTATTGCCATGTTCAAAGGAGAGATCCTTTGAACCCCGTCCAAAAGGCGTTATCAATCAACATTCCAATTTCAACATGCAAAAAAGGCAGGCCGAAAAACAATTGGTGCAAACAAATGCAAAAACACCAGCATTTGATTGGCCTCAGCGATGAAGTAATCCCAAACCGGGAAGCCTGCCGCTACTTTCTGAGGTCAAACCGGCGGACCCCACAAGCGGATCAGTAGGAATGCAGTTAAGTGGGAAGGTTATGGTCTTACACTTCTGACCATAACGACGCCGGGATAAAAAAGGAAAAGAAGATCGATTGTGTGCAGCTGTATTTCAGCAATGGCTTCACGAATATTGTCCTTTAAAGCGTCAATTGTCTCTGGCTTGTCGGCGTAACACTTATCTTTGACGGCACCCCACAAATAATAGTCCAACGGTGTCAAATCGCAGCTCCGAGGTGGCCAAACGACATCAGCTCTGCGGCTGATAATGCGATCTTCAAAAACAGGGCGCAAATATCGAGTGTAGCTTCGGCTGTGTGGCACGTAGCGCCGTCCTGTTGAAACCAAATGTTGCCAATATCCTCCTCTTCAATTGTTGTGAACAAAAATTCGTTCAACATGGCCCGATAACGATCGCCATTGACTGTAACGGCCACTCCTTGCTCATTTTCGAAGAAAAATGGCCCAATTATGCCTCTGGACCAAAACTTTCTTCCGCAGCAGCAATATTCTCGGGTGTACGCACTGTTTTTGGCTTTTCACGCTTTGGTTTATCGATGAGGATGCCAGTTTCTTTCACTTTTTTCACAAGATAACGAACATACGGAGCTGACGGTGCTTCTCTTCTTCCAAAATCCGTACGCAATTTTCGCACACATTCTGCAACATTACCATGATTTTCAAAGTAATGTCGCAATATTTCCCAGCGTTGTTCAAGCGTATACACAACCATATTGGTTCAGCGGAAGGATAAAACTAATTATCTGTCAAATCAGACATGAACTAAGTGTTACCATTCACGAAATAAGCACTACTTGAAAAAAAAAAAGTTAGATGGCGGACCCTTTATTAGAGTCGTTATCAGAAGACTGCTCAGTCACTTTTCGGGACACTGTAGTCTAAGATATCATCTTAACAAAATTAACTTTTCTTCTGAAACCGAGTGTCGACACCGTCTAGGGGACGAGGAAACTGCAGAGCACATACTATGCGAGTGTGCTGCCCTCTGCCATCTTAAGGATCGTTTCCTCCTCAGAGAAATCATGACTCCTGAAGAAATCAGCTCCACTCCTACGAAAAACATCCTCAGCTTTATTGAGAAAATAGAGGAACTGCTCGTCTAATTGGCTAGCTAGCTACGGGGTGGTTGTGATGCCATGGTAATCATCATCAACTGTTGAGCGGAAGTTCTGTAGTTCAAGTCTGTCCATAGCCAAAAACAATTCCTATGTGCAAAAATCGTGCAACAACATCAGTTGTGAATGAGAGATGATAAAAAAATACTGACGAAGGCATAACACTCGTAGCATAAGATCTCTTCAAAATTCATACTCTGTGTGTGCATTTCCAATATAACACCTTAATGGCACGGAAACAAAAAAAGTTACTGTGAACTACAACCAACGCGACAAATTCAGTCGAATCCTCTGAGATAGGACCATCAGAGAGAGTAGGTTTAATGACAACCATCTCCGCAGAGTAGTGAACGAATATCTTCGACACAAACCATTTGCACCCCGTCCAGGTTGTATGTCAAACACCATAAGAGCGTACACTTTCGAACCAGCACGAACCCAATAAAAAAAAAAAAAAAAACAATAGACCTACACTGATCGCAGTGCTCTATGCTATCTATTAGCACTAGCCCCCAATTAAAAAAAAAAAATTGGAGGAAAATATGTAGGATCTCAGTTGAATGAAACGTCACTCTTTAATTTATATCTATAATACACTTTATTCACTCTGTACGTCTTCGCTCCTTGAGGTCAGTTTGATGACTACCCCCAGAGTACGACACCTAAATCTTTGAGAGCGAGCAAGCATAAATTATTAGTGGTCGTGGTGTGTGTGTCTTTACTGTCGATTTTGTCCCGATCGTGTCGTCCGTTGTTCCCACAAATATATTTCGGGTATTTGAAGACAATATCTTTAGGAAAATCTAGCCATCAAAAACATAACTTGTAAAAAAAACCAAGTCTCGCAACTCAGTTCTTCTACTGTAAAAAGTTGTGAGATCTATGTAATACCAAGTCGGTTAATTTATTCAGCCCCTACTTAAGGGACCTTCTGTCTTAAGTTATTACGTAATTAGCTAACCTAACAACATCTTATAGTGACCATATTAATATTAAAAATCTTTTATGTTTTAAATAAATAGATTGACTTGTCCATCGCATGCATCTCACAAATAATACATATTATATTAAATTAGATTGTCTAGTGCGATTGCCAAGTCAATCTATTTATTTAAAACATAAAAGATTTTTAATAACTTAAAATAACTTAAGACAGAAGGTCCCTTAAGTAGGGGCTGAATAAATTAACCGACTTGGTATTACATAGATCTCACAACTTTTTACAGTAGAAGAACTGAGTTGCGAGACTTGGTTTTTTTTACAAGTTATGTTTTTGATGGCATCTCATTTCTTTTTGTAGATAGTCCTACTCTTCTTCCTTTCCGGTACCTTCTACTTTTTGAATACCAACAACAGATTTTCTTAAAGCCCACTCTGTGTCTTATGAGCTTTTCTTATTTTTGTAGGTTGTCTTCCTCTTTTTCTTTTCCGGTACTACTTCTTGAGCTTCAGCTGCAGTTTTTCTCAAAGCCCACTCCCTGTCTCTATGGGTTTTTCTCAAAGGCTTTGGTGTTACAATTTTTATCAAGTCTGGACGGTAAATGCTTCTTAATCTATTGTATTCACAAATTGAGGATTCCTGCGCTTTAATATTTCCAAAGTCGACATTAATTAGATGTAAGCCGCCCAGACTTGTAAATCTCGAAAGTGCCACGTAAGCTTGACCGGATGTGAATACTGCAGAACCGATATCCATCAGCGCATTATTTAGACTTAGGCCCTGACTTTTGTGTATAGTTATAGCATAGGCTATACATATAGGAAACTGTTCGCGATGAACATAAGCTCTATTAATAATTTCAAATTTAGTTTTGACCGGACCCAGCTCGTAAACCTGTTCTTTATCAAATGTAATGTATATTTTCTTAATTATTTTTGTATTTTCCGGATCAACCTTTACTCTTTGCACTATACCGATAGAACCATTAACTAAACCAAGACTCACGTCAATATTTCGCCTTAACATGACTCTTGCTCCTATTTTTATAATTATGTTCTCTTCTAGGCCCGCAGTCATAGAAGCATCGTCTTCATAATTTTTTATGCATTCACGAGCTCTTTTTGTTATCCTCTTTTTGCAATCTATGCTATCTACAGCTGTAAGTTTTATTTCGGGATGTGGGAGAGATCTAAGCATTGCAGTATTTAATTGTTGACACATGTTTTTTGTAGGTAATAAGCAAACGGTATCATCAGGAAGTTTCGAGAGGTGTTCAATTATTTCAATCAATCTGTTTTCATTTGAATTGGTTTTTAGAGTTATTAATCTAGTCGAGAGTAAGTCGCGTTCTTTTTGTGTAGTCACACCTAATCTTATTCTATTTAGCATTTCAACAAAGTTAGAATCATTAAGCTGTCGCATGTTAATAGTAAGTTCATCGTATACGAACAGTTCAATCCACAGATTCGGCATACTGAGGGAACCTAACAACTTGTTAGCTTCAGCAGTTGAGAGTTTTTCAAAAGGTGACTTTTCTCTTACCGGCGGAAGCTGTAAAAGATCCCCGAAAAGTACAAGATGTTTTTTTTCCAAACCACCAATTCTGATCATCGCTTGTGTCAAATATCTCAGACAAGCGTAAATGAATATATGTTAAAGTAACATTGGATATCATCGACACTTCGTCTATGATAAACAACACTACTTCTTTCAAATCTGATCTCAGAACTTGGAGCACTTCATCGGAAAGTGGCTTGTACCTCGGTGTTTGCTTGTGTTCCACAGGCAGCTGCAATAGTCTGTGTATAGTCAATCCATTCACATTGAATGCAGCTATGCCTGTTGGATCACTAACTGCCACTTTTTTGTTTAAATACATCTTAACCCAAACTTTCAGAGTTTTTATTAAAAAGCACTTTCCAGTGCCACCAGTTCCACTCACAAAACAGCGTAAAACGTCAGCGTTATTATCAGTTGTGTCCATTTCATGTGTGATCATATCGAAGACTCTTTTTTGATCGGCATTAAGTTTTGCGATCATACTTTGAAGATCAGTCTGCTCTTCTTCTACCAGATTGATTCTGTGAAAGTCATCCATTGCGTTTGCAGCTTCCACAGCTTCAAAGTCTAAAGGGTTTTCAAGACCATCGTCATCATCAACAATTTCCCTTTCTTCGTTTATCTCAGCAACTTTAGATTCTATCATTTCACATGCTTTTTGTATCTTATATCTTGACTCTATCATTGAATTACCATAATCGATTCCTTCTTTTAAATCTTCTTTCGCCAAATTAAAGGCCTCCGTGTAAGTATCACACCCCATTTTGAGTTCATCTAAGGAACGTCATGGCTTGAATAAAAGAAGTAAAGAGAAGAAATATTTCTCTGGTACTTGTTCTCCGTCGTAGAAATAGTGATTGATCAAATATGGGTTATCTCTTCTTTTCAGGAACTTTTTACCGTCATTTATCTCGTAGCACTCGACTTTAGAGGAGACTGGGCGTGTTTTAACAATATCGTAATTTTGAGCGAAACTGTACAAGTTAGTAGTCTCCAACTCTGACACCGAACATACAATTTGTTTTAAAATTGATTTAATTATAAGTTCATCAAATGGTTATTAAATATATGTACATAATAAAGATATTTATTTTATATTCCGTCAAATACATGAACCACATTGACCACTAAACCCAATTCCCCAACCGCCCATTGATTGGGTTGCATTGCATATTTTTAGGGGTTAATCGCCATCTAGATAAATTGAAAAAGGATACATACAGACACTATCCTATTAGTAATAATATTTGGTGTATCTAGAAAACTGGACCAAAATTGCAAAATATTTTAGTTTTTCCTTGATTTATACACTAAACACTAATTGTATTCTAAATTTCAAGCTTCTATGTCTGCTAGAAGTGGCCTAGAGTTTTGATGATCGGTGAGTGAGTGAGTGAGTGAGTGAGTGAGTGAGTGAGTGAGTGAGTGACAGAATTAGAAACTTTGACTAGTTATAATTCTTAAACTACTGGTTCAAATTTAATGAAATTTGAAATATACCGTGTCTATGGGATGCCTGCTTGGTTACTGAAAATTCAGGCTTCTAGTTTTATCCACAACGAAGTTATAGGGGGTCGAAAATGGCCCGAACTGCTTCGAGAAAAGGATGGTACGGCCGTGCCGCTTTTTTGCTCGACTTGGCGGGGGCACTGCCGTGCCCCCAGATGGTCTCCACCATCGGGGCGACGTAACAAGCGAATCGAGAAAATTACACAATCAATAATTCGAGGAACTTTCTTCAGAACCAATCATAATAAGAACGCGAAGACAGCGGATGGACAGAACACGTAGAACGAATGGACAATGGACAAATAATAAAGAGATAAGTGGAAGCCTGAGGAAAAATGCCGTCAGTACCGTTAGTAAGGCCGTGCTTTAGATGAGAGGGCAATACAAGGTTGGCTTAGGAGTGATTGAATAGAGCGAAATATGGAAAAAACACACGCATGACAGGAAGGCAGAACAGCTTGGCGAAGGGTTTTCAACGAAGCTTTGAATAACCGAGTTTCAAATGACGGGCAATGCTTAGACAGGACTATAACCATAAGGGGGAGAGGAAAGAAGATGGGATCAGCTCGTCAGGAGCCAAGCTACAAATGCAGGTCTCTTATATTGAATTTTGCAAACTTTTACCTGGATCTGTCCAGACGGACAAACAGGAAAGCCTTTGCATAAGTCTTCCCTACCCCAGCTTTGCAAGGTAGAAGACTAAAAGGAACCGAAAAAGTTGAGGAACAAGATTAGCAGGATAAAAAAAGGAATTTGGGTTTTTTGACGATGTAAAGGATTTTTCAATTGGCGCTGGTATTTTTTTTGCGCCTGTGGCGGCCAGGTATTTTGGTGACATATGTCAAATTTGTTTATTATTCAGTTACTGATTCCAAATTTCCATGACAAATTGCACTATTGGACAGCACGTCCAAATGATAAAACTTTATTATCATACGTGTGTTCGTTATGTTAGACGTGCTGGCCCTCAACTCTTGAACGTTTGGTTGCCAAATTTGAGACTTGGCTCGTTGTACCGCAGAACAGGTGGCAGTCGTTTCCTCGCCGTGCACAAGAACACGGCCTTTCGCAGACTTCAACGAATTTTGCGTCGCGGGACTTGGGCCTACAACTTAGCTGGACTGGTTGGTGGAGCTAAAAGTTCATGATCATAGACAACGCCGCGGCGCACGTTTTTTCGCTGACTGAGGCTCGGAGCGTTTAGAAGAGGACCCCAATTTTGGGAGAAAACTCATTTTTAGCAACGAGGTTCATTTTTGGATGAATGGCTGTGTTAACAGGTAACGTTGCCGTGTATGCAACGACGTGATTACACACGACGTTCACCAGGTGGTAATGCATCCTGAGCGCTACAGGATAATGATGATCATTCTGCAGATGATTATCAATTTCTTATGGCCCAAATTGAACCATATGAACCTAGATGACATGTGATTTTAGCAGGATGGCGCCACGTGCCATGATTCCAGCGGATACCACGATCGACATGCTGCATGAACGATTTGAAGATAGGGATCTCTCGCAGAGGTGACGTGAATTTGCTACAAAGGTCATGCTAGACTTTTTCTTGTGGGGTTTCCTGAAGTCGCAGGTCTATGCGAATAAGACACAATCGAACGATTCTCTTAAGGTGCAGAAGAGTCATTGGAAATGCGACCACTGGGATCCGTGCCATTGTGAGAGGCAGAAGCGGGCCTTTGAACGATGTCATATTTCATACATAATGGCATATATGGGCCTTTGAACGATGTCATATTTCATACATAATGGCATATATGGGCCTTTCAAATAAAAAAAGATTTTTTTTAATACCTGACATACGAGTACAGCTTGTTTTATTCTATTCCAACATGTACCCGTTTTTATTGGAAAACCTTTTATAATATTTTCTTTTTTGCCGTTGTTGGTACGATGATAATTCAACTCCGAAAGGGGTACAGATCTAAGATAGGATGGATTGGGGTTGAGACATATTCATATTAACTGTAAACACGTAGTGTTTTCTGCTAAAAACTGATGGATGAATAGAATGTCGACAATGTCCTAGCGTTTTACCAAGGTTTAATACTTGTGTCGGCAACACAGTGCGGGCAGAAGGTAAAAGGGAAAAGGGATAGAGGAGATGCCGATGGCCATTGGCCTTAAATGCTTGCACGATTCACTGAGGGTGGAAGACCAAATCTGGCACAGAATTCCAGATTCGAGTGGGATTCGGAGAATATTGGTGAGCAATCCTAGAGAGACGTGTGTTGTGGAAAAATATTGAAGGGGCGGAATGCAACTGGCTATTTCATCAGAGCATTTTTGAGGAAGTAACGATAAAACAGAGAGAGTAGGTTTAATGATGCACCGGACCAGATATGAGCGTTAAACTCCAATTTATTGTCACCCAGATCTAAAGGGGAGAAATATTTCTTGCGACTGTTTAAGAAGCCTAGGCATTTCGCAGCATTCTAAGCGACACTGAATATGTGGTCGTTCCAATTAAGATTGGCTGCGGGTTAGTGATACGCTTTAACGACAGGAGACAGCATTGTGTTTTGGAGGCCCATGCAATGATGGTATCAATATCGGAATTTAATGAGCTTAACAAATGTTGCCGCTCACTGTTTACAGCCGAGGGGCAGGGTCGTAAATTAGTGAACGAATATGAGAAGATAAGATTAAGGAGTGGTATGGATTAGAAGCGACACACAAGAGCTCATTTATAAAAATGAGAAAAAGTGTCAGAAACAAGACGGAACTCTGGGGAACACCAGCATTTAAGAGAAGGATGTCAGACTTGAATCCGTCCAAAACAACTTGAATTGAACGATTCGAAAGTTAATTTCTAGTTCATTGAAGAAGAGAGTCATCGATCCCGAAAGCACGTATTTTGAACAAAAGGGCTTCATGCCAAACCCTGCCAAATGCTTTCGAACTACCTAGGGTAACTATTTTGCTTTCGCCTGCTTGGAGAAGTGAGCGATTCCACTTTTCGGTGAGATATGCCATCAAATCACCAGTGGATCTCTTGCTACGGAAACTACACTGTCGGTCATTGAGGAGTTTCCGTGATTCAAGATATCTCATAAACTGATGGTTAATCAACGTTTCCATGACCTTGGAAAAAAGGGACGTTAATGCAATGGGTCTGATGGAAGATTCACTTTTGTTATGTAAATGCTCGAAAAATGCTGTTTTAAACCTACTCGGAAAGAGTCCAGAAGACTTTTGCTAGCGTAGAAGAACACCTCTTCAGAACTATTGGGGCAATACCATCAGAACCAGCAGATTTGTTTATTTCGAGGTTTTTGGGAACCCTTGCGACTACGAGTGGCGAAGTGGACTTGTAGTATAGTAGAGTACATGAGGAAACAAAGTACGAGCTGGGAGCTGTGAACTGGCTGCGAAGTGGGCAGTAAGTAGGTTAGCTTTGGCTAAGGGGGTGAGAGCTGGAAAGTCATGGCCTTCCACATTTCGTAATATTATCCCATCTTTAGTTATGTGAAGTTTAAAAAAAAAAAACATTTTGGATGATTGCCATAATTTTTAATCACATCAAATATTCTATTTCTCATTAAACTTGTTGAATTTTTAAGGACTAATTCGGATTGGATTGATCTCGTCCAGCAGGAGTTGGGCTTAGAAGTTGGACAATCGAACAAACTTTTGTTTTTTTGAAGGAGAGTGATTTTTTGTATTGCCCCTTTTCGCATATTTTGTTCTTTCTTCCAAGTGTTCTTTAAAAGCGTACAGCTGAGAGAGCTTACTCCAAAAATTAAAGCAGCTAGCTCGCCGTGAAATTTCTTTTAAACAATTTTAGATAGTGATTGCCTGTCCAACTTTCATTCCGTTTTATGTTTACACGTTTTCCATGTCGAGAGACCCACCAAAGATTTTTAAATTCTCCTGGCTGTCATCCAATTCAAGATGCGGGTCAAGAGTAAGGTCAAGCATCACACCCAAATCTATTCTTAAGCAGGTGCTTATTCGTTCTTGTTTCAATAGGACTCCTGTTTTGATTACTCTATTCCTTGAAGTAGTAAAACATTCCATTACATCCACGTGCCACCCCAATCTGAAGAGCAAATTCACTTACACATTTCAACATCAACGGAAATTGAGGTACTTTCAAAATGACGTTCAATTGTCGAGCAGGACTACTGACCATCACCTTGAAACTGGCCCGTAGCACATTCACACATTTAGAACATCTCATCCGGGCATACACGTCCACCCATATTGAACTTTTTCTCGGGAAAAAAGGGGAAACCACTTTACACTCTTGTGTGTCCTCCACAGGACCATGGCAACAACAAAAATAACAAAAACATCACCAGAGGCAATGCCAACATTTGTACCAGCATCACATGAAGACTAATAAAGAAGATATGTTGTACGAGTAGTTACCGTGGAATCCTTTGCCTTTGTTTGGTTCACACTGGAGATAGGACCCCCTTGAGCACTTTTCATTCGCAAAACAAACACCAGGAGAGCTGCAGAAGCCCAAGGAAAAAACACGGACGACATGACTGAAGATGGAAGGAAAAGGCGCATACAAAACGAAAGGAATAAGCCCGACCTGTCAGCATGTCCCGGTGTTTGATTTGCCTGAATGGCCTGGAACGGATGCTGGAAATTTTATTGACTTAAACAAGGATCATTGAAGTTGCATTCATTTCCATTTGGTTTGTTCACCTCCGTACGAATACTCGTACATCTCAGGGTGACTGATGTGATTGAATAGAATTACACTTGGATGAAAACCATGAATTGATTTCGAATATTTTACTTCATCCCACCTGGACTCAACGAGGAATGTGTGTTTCATTTCTATAGCTTCCATAAAATTGTGGCATCATGGGGACGGGCAAGGAATAACAGTTCACAGGACTTTGATGATGATAGATGATGGATCTTAGATCCTTGTGATGTACGACGAACGTCTTCGATAGGAATTTCATTGTTCATAGTGTAATCGAATATTTCGTTTTGGTTGCGCGGGAAGTCATTGTGCATCCTGCTATCCTTATGGATGAAAAACGGAGCAGAAACACAAATTTCAGTTTGAAAGCATTGCGTTGTAGGTTGCAAGTGATACCGAATACCAGTCGCTGTGACACAAATTAGAGCGACACAATTAAGCCACTTCCTAGATCCTTGAAGTCCACGTGCCTTGCCTCTGTGTGCGGTAATGGTGGTAGCGGCGGTTCGCTTTCTTCATCGGACAAGTTGAAAGGAAATGCGAGGGTGACGACATTTGCATTCGCGGAACACCGCGGGTCCCCTACAATCGACCGGGACAGATTGTCGGTAAGGATATGCAGAGTCCTTGTATCTTTTCTTGACTTTTTGTTCAAAGAGACGGCAAAAGTTAGTCCTTAGTGTCGGTGGATGTTGGGGAAATTTTGTCGAAGCGATAATTCGAAATTAAATAAGGATACGACGACGGTCGTCGACGTTGAGAAAAGTTTTTTTGCGATGTCGGTGTAGTATGTTGCGGATAGGTTACAATTTAGAGGGTTTATCGGGAATATGGATGAGCCCGGGATGGCTGGGTGTTTTTGTAAGCAAGTTCATGTTGAAAGTTTGATGTGAAACCCTTTTCCGTTGACGGAGGCAAGACGTTTCACTTAGGGAAAAGTTTTCTTTTCAGTAGGTCAGGGGATGGATGTTGCTGATGTCCTGGTTGCGGTGGAGCTGTTAGGTAAGTGAGTTTTGTGATCTTGAATTGGTTATGTAGCTTTTACATTTGCTAAAAAGTTTCGTTAGAGCATTTGCATATATGTATAGGTGGCTGGCAAATGGACGTGTTTACAAAACAGTTTAGAGGGATTGCTTCTGAGACACACGCTTAAAGTCACCTTTGATTTAATGATTTATTTGTTGGTGAAGAATTTGTAGTGCGAGGAGCGACAGATAAATAGATGATTTTCTTCCTTGTTGCGGATGGTATTTGCTTTTCAGGTTCAGAACAAGTTCTGAATATAAAGTCCATATAGGGTACGATGGATGGGAACAATTTTGTGTACCAAAAAAACACTAGTAACCTGTGTAACTTGTAAACCACCATACTAAGCTGAGCCTCTGCAGCCATTAGCTTTTCTTCAATGCGAATGTATATTTTGCTATAGATTGCTAGTCTTTACCAGTCTTTACTATTGAAACTTCTAGTAAGAGTTCAATCCCTGGGTTTACTTTACTCCATTTCTAAAGGTTGTGTTATATAAACGTATTTGATCTAACAAATCAATTCCCGATTTCCCTTTGTGGTAAGCAATAATTTCTACAAGCCTCGTTAAAAATCGTTATATATTTCGCCTTGGTTTTCAGGCTTCAAGTGGACTGGAGCTTGTTGGATCTGTGGTGTCCGCCTATTCGTCGTTGAGCTCTTGGTCACATAGTATGTCAAGATCGCGAGTAACCTGAACGGTGGAGATGGGCTGATTATTGAGGAAGTAGAGACGAGGAGGAGATTTGAAAAGGTGATTGATTAGCATTTAAAAATGTTAAGCTCCAATCACTTTTTGAAGCACCAGGCAGAAAAGCATCTCAACAGCTTTAAAATGGGGAGAATCTTGTTGCGAGAAAATGGTTCTGAAGAACTTGGTGTCGTCGACGTACAGTCAGAGGTGGGAATGTTTGATGACATTAACAATGCCGTTAATTACAAAAATGAAAAGAAGTGGACCTAGGTGGCTGCCTTGAGGAACGCCGGAAGAGACTAAGAGAGGGTTAAAAAAAGCAGACCTAAAACGAACACTGTAATAAAGATTTTCTAAATAAGAAGATATCCACTCCAACGTAGTGGGTTCAAAGCCAAGAGAAGACAGTTTGAAGAGTATTCGTTTGTGGGAAATTTTGTCGAAATCTTTACTGAAATCTGTTGAAATGACGTTGACCTCATTTCCATTCTCTAATGCTGAGAGTGTGAAACACAATTCACAATTGCACAAATTCGACAAAGTTTGTGGTTGTAGACCTGCATTTGAGGAAGCCATGGTTTTTAGAGGAGATTAGAGATTTGCAGTGGAAACTTAGAGTGTCATACAAGATACTTTCAAAACGTTTGGCTATGTGTGGCGGTTTGGCGACGGGGCGGTAGTTGTTAACATCATTCTTCGGACCTTTTTTATAAACAGGTGTTATAAAAGCGGTTCTCTATATCTGGGAAAAATGGAAAGGGGCAGGGATGAGTTGAATATTTTTGAGAGCGGGACAGAAATAATGGAGGAACATTTATTTAGTAATATGGCAGGGATACCATCGGGCCCAGGAGTAATTTCATCATGAAGTTGATTCAAATTATTTTTGGTGATATGGGGATCAATAGTACGGGAGAAATTTGGGAAGTAGTCGAAGTAAGTAGTGTCTGGTATAAACGAGAAATTGGCGAAAGATTGTTTGAAAAAATTGGTAAAAGTTGTCAATAGTTTTGGGATCATTCGAGGAGGACTTAGGATCGTTAATAAGATTGGCCTGTGTTTCGATCAAATGGCCTTCATAGAGAAAGTTATGCAACTCGGTGAATTGAATGTGTTGTGAAAATCAGGTCTAGCCGCTAACTTGGCTAAGACTTGTGTCAGCTAGGCGATCTAAGAAAAGGCATTCTTTGGTAGAAGAGGGTTTAGTGGCAACGTAAACTATTAAAACGCTATTGAGATCGTCGTCGCGATAGACGTTAAAATTTGCTGGTTTCAGTCAGAGCGAATATTTGGAATGGTAAAACATAAGACTTTTGAAGGACTGTTTGGGTTTTTGAGCGAAGACCTCTTACATTCTGATAACAGAAGGTGAGAGGAAGGGGCAGGAAGAGAATGGAAATTAGGGGCGATAATATCTGTCGTGTTCGGCCCTGCTACGCTGGAGGTGGGATATCCGCTTTGAGCGGATATATTGACGAAAGATGTCTAGATCGTTTGATACTTTTTGAGGAGGGATATTGAAGAACTCCTGATACTTAATAAAAAGGCTCTTGAGGCTGGCAAAGTCAGTAGGGAGACCTTCCAGTTGAATGGAGACCATTACACTAGTCTTCACACTTCATAGCAGACTGAGTCTGGTTTATCATGGAGATAGGCCAAAAAGAGACGAATGTTTTCATACGTCTTTTTATTCCTTAGACGAGAGAGAGCATAGCGGCATTCAGTGGGGTTACTGACTTGCTGGGTAATTTCGACTGAGGGGGGCAGAAGGGAATCCATTAGGAGGAGACGTTGTTGAAGATGGAGTTGAAACTGTTGGAAAAGAAGTGGAGTTGGCTATAGTGTGAGAGGTCGAGTATGGTGTGGATGTATTAGTAAATGCGGGGGCTGAGGGGTTGAGGACATTGGAGCTGCGGAAATTAGGATACTTGGCTCCAGATTTGAGATCGAAATTAGGAAAAGAATTAGGAAGGGGTGCTTATGTTGATGGCGAAGAGCTAGCGGTGGTAGAACAAGCAGTTGGAATCAGATTGAAGAAAACTCGTTGACGTGGCGGTTTTGGTGGTGCAAAGGAAGAGGTCTGTATATGGGAGATGAAGGGGTGGGTGAAAGATGGGAAAAGTTTTGTTTTGAACGTCCAGTTGTGGTGGGAGTTAGATTGAGGTTTAGGGTCTTTATCACAAGTGTTAGGCTTATTTTTATGTTTCTTAGAGGGGTACATCATTTGTTTTTTAAAATTATTGAGCAGCTTGGGGTGGATATCTTTCTTTTCGTTCCACTTGGTAACGGTAGTTTTACCAAGAGTGAAAGGGCGGCCGTCGGGGTTTAGGAATAACTACTCATATTTTGATGATATAGACGGCTTCAGTTTGAATGATCTGGAACGTTGAAGCGCTAAACAATTTACTATTGGAATTAAAAATTCCTTTGTGAATCCTTTGGGCCGATTTTTCATGAGTGTCGGGGGTCAAACCATCAATAATGAAGGTAGAAATTCCTTTATTGCCGTTTTTAGTTTTTGGAGTCGCTATTGGAGTCAATATTGCTTTGAACTGTTGGGTCTGCAGAAATTGGACCTTCAGTTTGCGTGTAGACTGAGGATGTAGTTTTTGGTGGCAGCGGAGACTTAGACGCGAGGTTCTTGAAGAACATATTGTTGTTGTTGGCGACCGACTAAATGTTTTCACTGTTACACTTAATCGCGAACAGTACATCAGAGAGGGAGATTTTCACAATAAAAGAAGAAGTGCTCGGCATATTCCCATATACATGTGTAAGGTTTAAATTGGGAGCACTCTCGTTGTTTGACTACGTCAGCGAAATTCGATTGGGGAAAGACGGGTCACGCGCGTTTTAATATTTTTTGATGAGAAAGAAGTTTGTAATTGTTATGGTGGCAAATTGGGGCCACAGTTGGACTCTCGTGGTTTTTTAATTATGTTGAAGAAAAATTCAATTATGATAGACGGGTCGTTTTGAAGAAAAGGAAAAAAAAAACAGTTAAGAGAGGAGCGAGCCAAAATGCGACTGCACAGGCTAAGGCTCGGAAGTGAACTTGTAGTACCAATTAGGTCCACATTCATTTAACTTACCACCCACTCGGACTGTGAACCAGTGTCAAGCACATAGCACAACTCCCGATTCGTATTCTTCCACCTTCAGTCGTATCGTTTGATTTTTTTACTTACATGCGACAGGTCAAACACTTACGATTAGTTTAGCACTAGCAAACAAGCGCAACAGATATTTACCCAAACCACCAGCTTTCCATTATTTGTTCCCGAGATATACGAAGCTAAAGACAAGCTCAGGAGCATGCGAACATTCTAACATACTTATGCATGTACCATAGCATACGAAGTTTGGTTAAACCCTGCCAACATAGATTAAGGGACATGTGCCATCATCCTCATCATTTCCTTTATCTCCCACTCGACCCTGGGCCTCTATAACGCATTCCCATCTAATCCTGTTTTTTTTACTAGCATCATTCATCAATTTATTTTTGTACTGTTCTCCTGTACGTGGTCCTAGGGCCACCCCTTTTACGGCTTTCTTGTGGGTTCCAATCAAGAGCTTGTCGGCAAACTTCCGTAGCATCTTTTCAACGGACATGTGTACCAAAATAATAAAAAAAAAAATCGAAAGTCGAATGTACAATACTTAGCTCGCGAAATTATTTTATTATTTTTTGAACAAACCTCGTACACTGCTAGCACTGTAAAAGGGTGCGTCTCTACGATCAATGTCGCATTTCTGCGAACAGAAGAGTATCAGGTTCAGTAAATCGGTGTCATGCTGAGATCAGAAAAACGTTGTCAGACAGCGTCAACACTTTTTGTGGTTGCCGTTAACTGGTAATACAGCGCTCTTACATAGGTTAGGAAAGGCTAGCTAGTTTAGATTTGAGGTCTAAAAACGATGGATTCGGATCATAGGAAACTTGAAACATGGAGAACCATTTCAGAACCTAAGCTGTTTTCTCACTTAACATTCATTCAGTACAAGTCCAACTGGTCTTTGAACACGTCTCATGCAACTGAATTTTTTAAATTGTACTTGCATTTATCCGGAAAGAGAAGGGCTTTTCAAACCTGAATTGGTCTGTTAAGATATACCATAGCAAATTTCAAACGTGCCCGTCTATTTTTCTTCTTTTCTACTCCACAAAGCTCTTCTTCTTCTTGGCGTTACAGCTCACGCAGAGCCAGAGCCAAGCTTCTTTTATTCACTTATGTTGCATGCGATGAGTTTTTCACATAAGTGTACGGGACCTACAGTCTAATGCCGATTCCGAACGGCGAGCGCCGGGACGCTTCTTCATGGTAAGTGTACTACGGGAGGTTTCGCGTACTCCACCGAGGAGAGGAGCCGCGGAATTAACATTCGATGGCGTTGGTGCTATCGGGCTATTACTAGGACGTGGAAATCGCTCATCGTGCGTCGGAGGCTGATAGTAGCTCTTCAGTTCTTCTCTTATTAGTAGATTCACTGACCTAATTGGAGTTCCTTCGAGATCCTATAAATCGATCAATTTTGATTTTTCGCTTGCCTACCACCTATGAACCTGTGAATGTATCTACTTTTTTTGCAAGTTTGCATATAAAAGCTTTGCTAGTGATCATTCTCGAAGTTCCTTTTGCTTTATTTTTTATTCTAAGGAGGACATCAAACTTTGTTCTACAGCTTGCACTCAAAAAATTGCTTTTCGCCATGAGAAGCTCAATGTCAATATTCTTAATGTTAGCCGGTATATTGGTGGCAACTTCCGGCAGGTCGCTTTTCTTGTGAGGGTAACTGTTCAGAATGGTACAGCATATAAAAGAGATACCCGGGTATCCGAATTCATCCACGTTCAGTAGTATTCTGAAGAATGCTGTTTGTAGCAGTAGGTTTTGTGCCTTAGTCGTCATGTAACTTAAGCCGCAACTTGTTATCAAGCATTACTAATAAATATGTTAACTTTCCTTTGATGGGCTCTTATGCTTGCCGACTGACTACTGACATATTCCTCGGTTTTTTATTCATGATAAGAACGGTCCAGGTGTTGTGGTCGGCTAGTTCGAAAGGGCAACGTTAAGCTCACGCTTGATCGGGCAATTGCTCCTTTTGATTGATTGATTCTCTATGGTAGCCTTAGTCACAGAACTCTGTTGAACCTAACGTTATGTTAGGTTGGCTCCGGCACGGAATCGTGAGTTCTTTTTTTATTTAGAAAACATACTTTAGCCGACTGCTTCCAGTGCCGCATGCCTAGTAGCCCTCGAATTGGACTGTTTGGATTGCCAAATCTAATAAAGCTGTGCAGCCTTTGTAGTTCATGATTGAACCTTTTCCAATGTTCCAACAACAAGAATTATCCTTCCGAAAGGACTAGTTCATTTGCCTCCGTATCGTGCATTTTTTGTTTTTTGTATAGGGTTCGCACAGGTTTAAGGGTTACGCACTTATGGTGTTTGTCGCACAACCATCTGCACCCCGATGGTTTGTGTCGAAGATGCTCGTTCACTACTCTCCGTGGGTGGTTGTCCCAGATAGGATTCGAGAGATTCGAAAGAATTTCTCACGTTTGGTTGTAGTACACAGTAACGTTTTTTTTGTTTCCATGTCCATAAGGTGTTATATTGGAAATGCACCCACAGAGTAAGAGTTTTGAAGGAATCCTATACCGCGAGTGTTGTGCCTTCGTCATTATTTTTTTTTTAAGCACCTCTCATTCAAAACCGATGTTGTTGCGCAGTTTTACGCAGTTTAGGAAATGGCTATGGAGATATTTGAACTACTGATCTTCCGCTCAACAGTCGATGATGATTACCATTGCACCACGACCACCCCGGTCGGTTTTGTAAACAGTTACCTTGATTTTCCTAGAGAGCTGTACTTCGTCTTGAGCCCAAAGAAGCAACAATTGGCAGATATATTCTTCTTTTGAACTTAGCGCTGATATTGTTTCCGCTTGTCACTAATGAAATACTGATAACTTTAAGGTTATAGTGGCCAAGGTGACATTCTAACCAAAAAGTCGTTGTTTTAAGCGTTATGGACTGATAAACTTGGTCGATCCAATCTAATGTCATCAAATAAATGTTATTGGCCATCGAGTTCCACACGATCTTTTCAAAAATCACTAGAAAATGCCACGTTCTGCCTGAATCTTTTTTTTCAAAATCAACCTTAGCTTGACACCTCATCTCCATATATTTGGCCATATGCGGCTTTTAAGCCGACAAGTCTACCCAAAATTCAGTCTACTCTAAGATCTGCCAAAATGCGAAAATTTGTTCTATCGGGGATTTTTCTAACCTGAAACTAAAATGATAGGAACCTACTAGACTATTCCGGAAGACGTTAACACAATACAGAACAAAAAAACTAATCGATCAAACCGTCAATCGTATAAGTGGCGCAATTTTTTCATCGGGCACGGTTTCCTTTTTAGTAAACCTTTCAAATGTGTTTCTTGCGACAGAAGTTCCTTGTTCCTTATGCTCATCAGCAGATCACAATCGCCATCGCTATCGCCATTCTTACATTTTTTCAAGAAAATTTCCGACATTAAGTCGATTATTGTTGTTATGAACTTATCGAGAAATTTAAATTTAAGTCATCTCTTATGATGCCCTTCAAAAGTGCCCTAAATTGACAGAATGAACTAAATCCAAAACAGTATTTTACATCGTCGACGTCAATGCTAATCCAAGTGTGTCAAAAACTCTTCAAACGTTCTCCAAACACAAGAAGAAAAAAAACTTTCCTCAACTTTTCGTCAATCCTCTTCTTACTGATGCGTACGTCCGCTCACACAATTGAGATAACCTTCGTACACCCTCCACGGCGCCCTTAAGCTTGTTTGTGATTCAAATGAAACACAAATTGTGAACCACCGGTTCCTCTGTTCATTCACCTTCCTGATTTCGATTTCACTTTTAAAATCCTCCATCCAACCCTGCCAACCTGAAACGAATCCATCACTCGTGCCTCCATCTGCTCACATGAAAGTAGTGTAGATGAATGTTCCTCGTCCTAGTAATAGCCCAGAAGCAGCAATGTAAACCAAAGAAATGCAAATAAATCATCATCAACAACGTCTTCAAAGTGCCACCAACTAGCTCCCGTCTCCTGGCAATGCTATTCAACCCCAATTGACGTCTGCACCCCAGTACCTTCCCGGTTGTTATGTACATAATTTGTCAAAGTGAATATGTAGAAAATATTTTCAATCAAACCAAGGATCTGAGGAAATGCGAAAAAAAAAAAAACAAATAACATCTCATCACCCCCATACATCGTCCTGCCGTCTCATGTATTTTTGTGATATGTTGCCAAAAACCAACCACTTCTCTGTGGATGTGTGTATCTAATGATAAATGACACAAAGTAAAACAAAACAAATTTAGAACGCAAAAAATAAAGGAACGAGGATAAAAGGAAATCTGCTGATTGCATTCAACCCTTAGGTGTGTCGGGTGCCAAGAGCGACCTGGTGTATCACCCTCTCAATCGGTTGCCAGTAAATCAAGGTGTTTCTCCATAGACCATTGCCACCAGCTCTCTATGGCGTGCAGCGTTATGCTATAGTATGCGCTACCGTGGCTGTTACTTACACTCAATGGATGAAGGCAGATTTAAAATTCAACTGTCACCACACCTTAGAGGTAAATTTGTTGAATGGAAGCTTTGTAAGGACATCGACGACGACAACGGAAACCATAGCGATGGTGATGGACCCCAGTAGCCAGATAAACAACAGACTACAGAAAAAAAAAAAAAAACAGAAGATTCGAGGATAAAATCCAGACGAAGGATGAACAAGACCAGCAGAAGACGAAGCTGAGGCAGGTGGAGAAAATAAAAAAAGAAAACAAACCTCTCATGAATCTTTGATGCGGCCAACAACTGCCATCAACCCGTGTTAGTCTGTAATCGAGAGGGTGTGTCAAGCTGTAGCGTGTGGTCACCCCGGAGGATGCTTTGATTTTTTCTCCCTCTTTCCTCCACTCCCAGGGAGTGTAATTCAAGTCGAATGATTACAGAAGCAACTCTACCGGCAACCAGTAGATTCTGTTACCTTTCCAGGGCTTGGATTTTATTGCTGTGATGCATGCTTGTCATTTGAGTGCATTAGGCGATTTGTCCATGTTGAGCAGGTAGTCAGATCCAACCGGACTCTTAGTATGTCAAAGTGAAACTCGGGTCATTACGAGGTCATGAGCTAACATGATGTTCCTGTTAGATGAATGGCCATGGACAGAAATAGCCAAGCGGTACAAATGACAGGAAGTAGTGTGTTTCATTTGTAATTCATGACGATATTTGGCTATAAAGGGTTTGGTTATAAGGAGGCTCGCGGCGGTCATGTTGTTAAAGTATCTAGTGTACAAATGGAAACCTGTACATTTCCAATAGATGGCGGTAGCAGTCATTAGCTGACCACACGTCACATGGTAAGGTTGGATATCTAGGTTTGTATCAATGAAAAAAAATGCATCGAATGGTTTGAACGCTTCAAAAGGGGTGATTTCGGGGTTAAAAATAAGAAACATCTCGGACCGGAGAAAAGTCAAAAGTTTGATGACACAAAATTGGAGGCATTTGTCGGGTCAAGCTCCTTGTCAGATGTAACAGAACTCGCTCTAGGTCATTTCCCATCATTTGAAAACCTTGATAATTCTCGAAAAAAAAAGAAAAACATTTATCTTAACTGACCATACTCCCATTGCCTCGTCTGGGCTCTCCATATCATTATCTATCGCATCCCCTCTTCATGCAGTTCATCAGGGACCAATGCATCAATTGATAGCTCAGCCTCCGCCGTTAATAGTGTTATGCTTCAAATAATGCACAACGATATCGTTAAACTTCAACGGTTAAATTCGGATGCTCTCCAGAGAATCAAGGGCTACAAGGAGCAAAGAGAGGTTCTTGTTGGCCCAGTGTAAGCAATAATAATGTCAGAGAAAGAGTGATGAACTTTTCAATGATTGTCTCTGCGACCAACCAATATAAATTGCAACATCAATATGAGGATTCAAAAAATAAGGTGATTTTTTAGATTTCGCGATTTAAACACATTCGGTTTTCCATTTGGCTTTTTTGTAATATGGATACACATGTCCACTAACATATGTTGACAATATCAACCATTTTGGATATTTAGTTTGTGTTTCACAAATATAAGGCTTAAACGTGTTTTGGTGTGCTTGGCGATTTTTTGCTATTGAAAAAAATGGATCAAAAAATGCTCTTAATATTGAAACCAATTTGCAATCTGGTTTGAATACATTCGAAAAATTCGCCAATGATTGAAAGGTTAAGATAAATGCTTTAAAGACCCATGCTGTTTTTTTGATCAAAAAAGAAAAGCCTGTTTCTTGTCAAGTAACAGTTTCTAATTAAGCGGCATCACGACCGAATGGAAGGACAATGCTAAGTACCTTGGGGTCCACCTGAACAAAAGCCTACACATCCAGCAAGTTATTAACAAAGTCAACATAACTTCGAAATCACTTTATCCCTTCACAGATCGCAAGTCGACCTTGAGCGTTGAAAACAAACTTCTAATTTATAAGGTTATTTTCCAAGCGTGAAGATGTTTCCCCTAGTATTTTCCTGGACACCTCAGCATGGATGAAAACGTCAAGGCAATGAAGAACATTTTTATGGAGAATTGTCGAATTACTATCAAAGAAGTTGCTACGGATACTGGCATATCGATTGGCTTATGCTATGAAATGGTTTCATATATTTTGGGCATGAAAACATTGTCAAACAAGTTTTTTTTCCGAAATTGCTATATTTTGACCAACTGAATCATCCATGAACATCGCTCAGGAGCTGTTGAATGACGTGAGTGACAATCCAGATTTACTGATGAGGGTTATCACTGCAGGCGAAACATAGATTTATGGTTATGATGTCGAAACCAAAGCCCAATCATCTCAGTGGAAGCGACCAGAAGAACCAAGACGGAAAAAAAAGCACACCAAGTTCGGTCAAATGTAAAAGTGTTGCTCACTGTTTTCTTCGATTTTAAATCCGTGTTTCATTAAGAGTTCTAGGCAGAAGATCATAAGGCCATTAAGAAATATTGCTTTGAAGTTAAACGCTGTTTGCTTGAGGCAATACGAAAACTGCTTCCGGATTTGTGGAGATAAATGTATGGCTATTGCACCAGATTTGTTATTGTTTGCACCAGTTTTTTGGCCAAAAACAATACCGTAAACATGCGCCTCAACCACAGCAATAATCGAACTAACCCACGAAATGACGAAGATTTGTCACGATGGAAGAGATAAAGAACGAACCGTTGGAAGAGCGCAAAGCTAAACCAAAGAGGATTAAACGTCTGACCCACATGACTTTGAGGGGCCAAATTGTTATCGATGAATAAATAAACATTTTTTGAGAAAAAGCAACAGTCACCTTATTTCTTGAACAAACATTTTATTTATTTACGTACAATTAAATGTTATTTTCGTCCCCATCAGCATTTAACCCACTTTTTCCTACCTTATGGTGCATTGAGAGCACCCAGGCTCTTCGAAATTGCGAGAACAATCTTGTTGCAGATCCGCAGGAAATAGTGGATGTTTTCAAGCAGCATTTCCAGCGGCTCCTTAACGATCATGGATAAGAGAGAATGGTAGTGGACGAAGAGATCCCGATCCCGAAGAAGTAACCATAGCTTTTAAAAAGCTCAAGAACAATAAGGCTGCAGTCTCGGATGGATTGCCATCAGATCTCTTGAAAGCTGGAGGCGATGTTTTGGTAAGGAGCATGCACCAGAATATCTGTAGAATTTGGGAGGACGAATGAATGCCCGGCTACTGGAATATCAGCTCTAACCACACAAAGGTGATCGTAACTCCTGCAAAAAATACAGAGGTATGTATATCCTTGCTCAATACCCCTTACAAGATCCTATCCAGTGTATTGTGTAAACGTCTAGGTTCGTTTTGCACCGCACTAATCAGCACATATCGGTGCGGCTTCCGGCCGGCAAATTGACTATAGACCAAATCTTCAGGTCATGACAAATTCTGGAGAAGACCAGTGAGTTCCAAATCGATTTTAAAGCCTCATTTATCGTAAATTCTTATTTAACGCGATGACCAAATTCGGGATCCCGGAATAACTGATCCGGATGTGTCGATCCACGCTAAAAACACTGGATGCACCGTGCAGTTCGGCTCCAGAACCTCCGAGCCTTTTAAAACGTGCACCGGATTTCAGCAAGGAGATGCGCTGTCAGGCGATTTCTTCAATCTCATGTTGGAACAAATAGTGCGGTGGGCCAACGTCAACACGGAAGGCACTATCTTCCACAAATCGGGCCAGTTGCTGAGCTACGCAGACGATATTGATACTGTTACAAGTTCCCAGCGCAGTATTGTGGAAGCGTTCACGGCGATTGAAAATCAAGAGAAACGAGCTGGTCTTCACATCAATGAAGAGAAGACGAAATATATGCTGTCGACAAAAAAGCGGTCCGTCACCTATCACCTAAGGCAAATTATAACGATCGACAGCTATAATTTCGAGGTGCTGAAGGAATTCACATACCTTGGGGCAAACATAAACTCCACAAATGACATCATAGTGGAGTTGTCACCCTCGACAACTGCTGCTTCTTTGGCTTGTCAAAACAGCTAGGGTCCAAATTTCTGTCCCGAAGAACCAAGATCTTATTCTGCTAGTCCTGTTATAAGGAGCCGAAAGTTGGACGATAAGCAGAGCTGATCCTTGGCTCCTCCTAAATAAGAATTCTGAGACGGATATTATGTCCTGTCTCCGAAGTAGGCGAATGGAGGAGAAGACATAACCGCGAACTCTATGAGCTGTACAAAGATGTGAATATAGTAGGAAAGCTTAAAACCGTCCACTACAATGACTCGGCCACATTGAGTTGGCTACGCTCCAGCTAAGAGGGTCTTCGAATCCGAGCCCCCTGGTTCGAGTAAAAGGGGGAGACCGAACCTCCGGTATGAAGGCCAAGACAAATTGGTCTCTCCGACTAGAAGCAGCATGCCCGCCAAGGATGGAAGGGTGTATTAACTCAGGGCCAGACTATCCGTGGGCAAGACCCACGACATCAAAATCCTCACAACTATTCCATATTAACCTATTTCTTCTCCTATTTCTTCTTTTTGGGATCCTCATATTGAATTTTAAATTTCATATTGTTTTTTCTGACTTTATTTTCATCAACTATTCCACGTTGGTTCCCAAATTCGGGTCAACTGGGTCTATAAATAATCAACTAACTTCAGACGTCACTGAAGACAAGATCGGGTCAACTGGGTCTATAAATAATCAACTAACTGTCAGACGTCACTGAAGGCAAGATCTGCTACAAACATCTCTGTCGTTCATTCACAAGAGCTTGACTTCACGGGAATCGGGGATGTACCCGTATAAGATTCAACAGACTCAGAAGCTTAGTCCAAATGGCATAAAATGATCTTTAAAACAGAGAATACTTTATGAGGGCTCTCTCCATTTCTGGAATATTGCCTAATACCAAGTACATTTTCCATTGATACGAAAATAGCTTCTTATTTGAATTCATTGCCGTAAAACGTCATAAGCCAATCTACGGGTATGCTAGACATGAAAGCAATGTTAAGAGCCGAATTCCTCGAACCGAAAGGAAAATAAAATTTGACATTTTTTTCTTCACTGAGTGGCTATAAAGGCTATACACTAGGAAGTACACATATAGGTACGAGTGGCTGCACATTGTAATCTCGGTTACTATTACTTCTAACGAAATAGGTTTTCTATTCAATTTCAGGGAAAAACCTAATAGAGCGCTAGTTATACAGAGCTCAAGGCAAGCATACTTATGAAAACCATGAGTTTGGATGGGAATTTTCGGGACAAATTTTAAATCGCATCTTTCCAAGTCAACTCTTTTGTCGCATGTCGGGTTAATAGGGTTTTCAAGAGCTAAACGGTTCAAGTGGTAACGCTGTCATTATTTGACGTTCGTGTTCTTTCATACTACCATAGTAACACTATTTAGCAATACATATTAATATAACAATATTATATGTGAAAATGTATGCCCATCAATATCGTCGGAATATCTACGACCGACGAAACAGGTGTGAAATGCAACCAACGAGCAGTCCTTATAGGAGGTCGAAATGAGAAGTCAGCGATAATATTGATGCTGGCATTGAAGGTGTAGTCGAAGACCCAAGCTTCTCGATTTTTAATCGTGGACAAAGAGTTAGCCTTTCTGCGATCTGAACTTGGTAAATTTTGCGCAAAGACTTGAGCATGCATGCATCCCTATTAAATCCAATAAAAGCAAGAATTGAACCCTTCATCTGCCGTTCGCTGATTGGGCTCTGTAACAAATGTCGACAAAAGAATAATCTTCAGTGATAAAATATATTTTTTAAATTGGGGGAAAGAGTAGAGTAGAGAGACAGCAATATCAAGAGTCTCCTTTGCATCCAGAGTAACACGCACTTTGTTGTGAATTTGATGACATGAATATTTATTTATTTATTTATTTACTACATCAATCAGAGATTTCTCTTATAGACTAAGTAACAATTATAAGTAGATAGCTTAACTGTTTAAACTTAACAAATACAATTCAATTTTTTTCTTAAAAATTTCCCTTGGGCAGTTGTCGAAGAAATCCAAAACGTTACAAGCTAAGTTACCCTCATGAATACATCGGCATAAAGGTTCATTTTTTCCATAGTTAGTGCGATGAAAATAAGTTTTAAACAGAACACGGTTACGAGTGTAGGCAGGAGGGATATACAGTTTCAACAAACTTAAGAGGAAAGTGCAATCAATACGGGAGGAGAGAATATCACGAATAAACATCAATGAAAAATATTTGCGACGTTGGTGGAGGGAAATAATATTAAAAAAGAAGCATCTTGTTCTGTAGGAAGGTATATCTACATATGTTCCAATTCAGTTTAAGAAATAAGAATCTAGTGAATCTACGCTGAATTTTTTCTATTCTATAATTGGCATTATTATAGAGCGGATTCCAAACAATGCAACAATATTCAAGTGGTGATCTAATTAGGGTAAAGAATAAACATTTTAAAGCAAGAGTATCCGTAAAATCCTTTGTGTTCCGTTTGATAAAACCTAGCATTAAATTTGCCTTTGTTGTGATATAATCTACATGGAGAGTAAAATTTAATTTAGAATCTAAAATAATACCTAAATCTTTAATTTGCGAAACTTTCGCTAGTTGAACACCGTTTAAATTATAAGAAAAATCAATAACATTATTAGTTCTATAGCATGAGAATGACACACATTTAGAGATGTTAAGTTGTAAGGAATTTAGCTCACACCACTGGGATAGGCGAGTGAGATCTTGTTGTAATTGAAAACAGTCTGAAGTGGATACAATTTTCCTATAGATCTTTAAATCGTCGGCATAAAGAAGGCATCGTGAAGATTGAAAAATAGACGGCAAATCATTGATAAATAAGAGAAATAACAATGGACCTAAATGGCTGCCCTGAGGGACACCTGAAGGTACAGGAAAGGCTTCTGAGAGAAAATTTTGGATTTTGACAACTTGTGTCCTCCGTGTTAGGTAGGATTCAATCCATTTTAAAAGATTGGAGTGAAACCCTAAGAGATGCAACTTAGATAGCAAGATATGGTGGCTTACCCTATCAAAAGCTTTAGCAAAGTCAGTGTAGACAATGTCAGTATGACAATTTTCTTCCAGGTTTTTAGTCAAATGATTGACAAAAGTCGTGAGATTTGTTGTTGTTGATTTGCCAGATACGAAACCTATATTTCGAATACCGAAACCTATAATCTACGAAAAATATATTTTTTTGTAGATTATTTCCTCGAATAATTTAGGGATACAAGACATTTTACAGATAGGTCTATAGTTTTTGATCTCAAGCTTAGAGCCAGATTTAAAAACGGGAGATAGGAATGAAACTTTCCAGGTTTCTAAGAATTTTGCCGTACTAAGAGACAAATTGAAAATTAATGTTAGAGGTTCTGTTAATGACGGTGCACAATTTTTTAGCACGTGTGGGGAAAAACCATCAGGGCCAGTTGATTTACAGGTGTCGATTCGAGAGAGGGATTCGAAAACTTCTGAAGTGCTTATATTGAGGGAACCAATTTGGAATAACTCGGGAATTTTACGAACTTCGAATGAGGGACTATCATACGAGTACACTGATTTGAAATAATCAGCAAACATTTTGCACGTAGTTGACATGTCATTGGAAATAACGCCTAAGTAATTCATAGAATTAGGAATTCTGATAGATTTACGTCTTGAGTTAACATACTTCCAGAAATGACCACTATCTTGTCTTATGCTGCTCTGTGCAGAATAAAGGTACTCGCGATATAAAAAGCGATAAAGGCAATCAAACTGTTTTTGTAAGGTGAAATACTGGGAACGAAAATTAGAATTGTCCGGATTTTTTCGAAATTTTTTAAATGCTTTATTTTTTTGGTTTTTGAGACGAGAAAGCCTTTTATTAAACCAAATGGGGTTAGAATTCTTGATTATTTTTTTCTTTGGAACAAACTGCTCAATAGCATGTTTAATAATAGAACAAAATACATTATATGTGTCATTTAAGTCGGGTGAGGTAAGAATTTCTGTCCAAATCTGCCTACTCAAGTAACCATTGAGTTCATCATAGTTAGCTCTTTTGAAATTGTAAACAAAATCAGGCTTATTGCTTAGTTTGTAAGAGTTGGAATAGGAGAAAAATGTAAGTTCAACGTCAATACCAAAATGATGTATGGAATTCCGAAACATTGGTAACAGGGATTTGGCAAGTGTTATATTATACTCGTCATCTACAAATATAAGATCAAGTATCCGATCAAAATCATTAGAGACGTTATTGCACTGTTTAAAATAAAATTGGCTAATCCGTTACAACTGTTTCGGTTTCCAGTTTTACATTCATTGGAATTAGACACTAATCATCTGGATCCAATGTCCATCTGACATCGCTCAAATTAAAATCACCAGTGTAAATTACATGTTGAGAATTACATGTTGAACATGAGCAACGTGTGGTTTGATCAAGATGATGCGACGTGCCATACATCAAGCATTATATGGGAGTTGTTATTCCCAGAAGGGACGGTGAAGAATGTTTATCTACCAACCTTAAACTTTTTTCGGGAGGATTTGATAAATCGAAAACAATTGATCCGTTGGAGGATATCATTTAAACCATTATTGTGACCCAGCGACTCATACCAAGTTGCGCAAAATTATTCGTCTAATTTTGTTTTTGAATTACTTTTTTACTAAATAAAAAAAAATTTTTTTGAGTGAAGAAAATCTTTATCTCGAACTTTATAATTTCTTTTGTTAAGTGGAAAAGATGATATCCATCAACTAGCTGCCGCCAGTGTTGATACGCATTTGTACCTGTTTTATCGCATTTTCCATTACTTACCTCAAGATTTCCGGTGATAACTGTTCGCATCCCTCTCGAATATTCTCCTTAAGGGATGCGATTGTCTGAGGCTTAAGCAAAAGCCCGCGACTTCAATTAGCTCCATAGGAAGAAGTCTGGGATGGTTAAACCGGGCGATCTTGCTGGCCATGCCAAATCGCCAAAACGGTAGATTACTCGACCAGGAAATGCTTCCTTCACAATATTCATTGCGGCTCGTGCTGTGTGTGCGGTTGCGCCGTATTTTTGAAATCACATGTTCATCAACCCCCCTCATCTAATTCCGGCAGTAAGAAGTCTTTTATCATGGCCCTGTAGCATTCGCCAGTAACTATGACCGTATTGGCGTTCCCAAGAAAATCACTCATCACCCATTCACTGTTTTCTCGTGGACGCCGCTCCACACAGTGGCTTTGAGTGCATGTAATGGAACACGTGGATTTTCAGTGGCCCAGAAACGAAGATTTTGCTTATTGACGTAACCGCTTAAGTGAAAATGGCCTCGTCGCTCATGATGATTGTCGACACAAAATGGTTCTCTTCGTTGTTGAGATTAAGGATGGCTTGACAGTAATTCACACGCGATTGACGATCAGCAGGCATAAACTGATGCGTTGCTTGCACTTTGTACGGGAGCATGTGTAAGCCTTTCAGTAAAATTCGCTCTAGGGTACGTCTGGTGATGCCCGATTCCGTGGCCCGTCGTCTGGTTGATATTTCTTCGTTCTCAGCGACATCGGCAGCCACCGCCACGATATTCTCGGCCGAACGAACAGTCCGGTGGCAGCCACGCCTTGCATGGTCTCCTGTGGTTCCAGCCTGTTCGAGTCGAATAACTAAGGGCCAGAATGTTTGCCCAGTTCGCGACACGATTAGGAAATCGGTATGTCGAAATTCACGCTGCACTAACACCACCGACCGATTATTGGTCAAAAAAATCGACACAACTATTCCACGCTCTTGCAGAGTATAGCACTCCATTGCATATCTGTTTACATACTGCAGCTGTCTAGTTCATAAATATCAAATATGATTGACATACAACGTAATTTGTAAAAACTATAACATCTTCCGATAGGGTGATTAATTTGGCGCAGCCTGTACAACAAACTCAAATACGAGTAAGCAACAGAAAATAAGCTGGAAACAAGTACTGTAGGTGAAACTGCTGAGCCATGAGATATAGCTGCTGTCACAAGTCGGCCGACAGATGCTGTTAAAATAAAAATATGTCAGCACGCACAATATTCCCTAAAGCATGCTCTTTCAGATTTTCATCTGTTTCGGTCTCCTCAGTATGGTTTAAATGGAAAGAAAATCGACAGACACAAACTTCTGTAATCATTAAATGAACTTATCTATGGAAAACTCTGCTTACGGTTTTGCCTAAAGACGACAAATATGATACCTACCAGTCGCTTAAGTTGTAAACATGTTCAACACACGTTTTAAAGTCAATATCTTGTCTCTTATAAGTTCCGGCATTCTGATTCCATGGAACTTCACCAACCTTTTTTAACTTTTGACTTCTTGACACAATGAAATCCTTTGCTTGGATGAAAATCCTTATTGGAGACAAACTGACGTTCGACTTTGACAGAGATGCCTTTGTATAAGCATCAGAAATGCACAGTGAATATGGCGAATTCCAAATTCCATCTGTGATTAACGTTAAACATAATCATATAAGCGGATTAGGAGACTCCCACTGACTAACGTAAGACGCTGTTCGGTCGATTTCACATGCAGATTTGCACACCATAATTGATGCAAATTATTGTTTATCGACGAGCAATAGACTGTCATCGTAGGTTTACTTGAATGGAAAGTAGGCTAGCAGCTGTGTCTTGTTGCTTCTTCTGAATCTAGGCGGTGAATATTCGGTGCAAAAAAAATTGTCTGCATATCAACAGATTTCACATGCCTCGCTGGGGGGAACAATAAAAAAAAACTAACGTTGCCTATACATGCTCATAAGTTATATGTTACGGGGTGTAATCAAATAATAAATGGAATTTTCGGTTTTTTAAAATAATTTTATTTATTCACTTAATTCAATGTCTATGCCCTTAAATTGGTGTTCTGTGCCAAGGCAATAGTTCTGGAGTTAAGCTCCATCACAGACATGAATGAATCATGATCTCATCTATGATTATTATAAAACGACAGCTCTTTGAGAATCACCTTATTTTCGGGAATACAAAAACGTCACAAGGAGTCACGCTTTGCAACAGTATTAATTTCGGCCAAATATTTTCGAACAAGCAATTAAGTATAAGGAGGTTCATTCACGCGATGAATTTTGTCGCTAAATCTGGTAATTTTTTTTACAGGATCATCCAATTGAACTATAAGTTTTCTTAGCGCTGCAAGTAAGCGCGATTGAAGTAATCACTAGAAGAAAAAGTTGGAAAATCATTGGCTGAATTTTTAAAACATCTGAGGGGAAGAGACCACCAGGAAGGCTTTCGCAGTAGATGGAAAGACAAGAGATGAAAGAAATATACACATGAAACGGAGGCCTGGTAAAGGAAGGAGGCTCTGAACTTCCGAGTGCCAAATTAAAGGTAATAGCAGTAGTACAAATATGGACGCCTTTAGCACGAACTATGGTTTTGAATCGGTTGACGAACCAGTTGCCCACTGCACGAATGTGAATAATACTTTGGTATTATTTAGTGTTGCCCTTGACCTCTAAAATATCCTATATTGACCTGGCCGATGGACTGAAGCAAGGGTGTTGTTTTTGAACCGTAAAGGTTGTTGTAGGAACGTTCTTTGACTCTCACCGTAATGATAGGCTTCCAAACACCTTCTAAAATGTTCGCAGTATTCGCGTTTGTCCTAAGGCCACGGTCCAGAAACCATAGCGGCAACCTTGTATCGGTCGCCAAAACCATGATAAATTATGGGGCTTAATTCTGATGGCAAATAGAAATCTCAAATGCTAGTATGTCCTTTCCGTTAAGTAATCACCGAATAATCAAATCTTACTTTTTTTCGAGCATCGATAAAATGTTGTCTCATAGTCATAACGCAAAAGGCTTCAATTTGAGCTCACTGTTTAACATTCGCTGCATCATTGTCTTTGATATCTTCAACTGAAGATAGAACACTTTACTTGCCACTTCGTCGAGGATTTGCTGCAACTCCAGCCTTCACTTCCTGGCGTATTTTATATTTTATTTACGTGTTAATAGGTTATACTGGAGTGCCCAGTGATTGGGAATGCAGATGAATGTGTAGATGGTCAGCACTACAGTGTGTTGTGGTGTACCACTATACAGGGTGTCCCACGAGCAGTGTGCCAAAAAGCTAGAGCGTGTAGATCTGGTCAAGACCGGGAGGGGCAATTTTCTAAAAAATTGACTTAATTTGGAAAAAAAAATATTAAAAATCAACAGTTAGATCCACAATGCCGTGATATACTTTTATGTAAAGCCAGACACCTCTTGTTTCATCTTGTTTTTAAACGAAGCTGTTTTAAGGAATAGTTTTTGAGAAATTAAAAAAAAACCCGAACCATTTTTTCTAAGAAAAACCTTTTTTTTTTGTTTTAACGCGGCTGGACTTATAGGCAAATTAATGTATGAAACTTGACCTCTTTTTTATTATTTTTAAAAAATTCGGAATTTTATTATAATAAATTTTCAATACGATCCCCATTTTTTAGAAGTCAAAGATTATATCTCCTTCTAATGGCTGCACATAAGTCTATGCTTGACAAATTTTCCTGCAATTTGACTCCAGCGACTCAATCCGTTCTTTCAGTTGTTCCAAAGATACTATTTCCACTTCGTAAACATAATTCTTCATGAATCCACACACATAAAAATCTAGAGGTAATAAATCTGGTGATCTAAGTGGCCATTCCGTGGGGCCCCTTCTTCCGATCCAATGGTCACTAAAATTATCATCCAGCCAGTTTCTAACCCGTAAGCTGTAGTGTGCTGGTGCTCAATCTTGCTGGTAGATTAAATTATCTGTTATGGCCAAAGGAACGTTGTCCATCAAATCGGGCAAAAAGGCTCGTAGGAACTACAGGTATGATTCTCCATTAATAACAGCATTCAAAAACCGGGGCCCGATTACAGTTTGTCCAACAATATGTATAAAGCCAAACATTACAGCTAAAGCGGTGTTGTAATTTATTTTGTTTTTTGTTGTGTGGATTGGTGCTACCACAGAATAAATAGTATACAGAAGTTGCATCTCATACAAAGCAAATTTTGTTCCAATCTAGGAATTTTGTCTAGGGTTCCAATATTGGCACCCTATTGAACAGAGAGTATAAGCATGAGAACATGCAAGAGAGTATACAAAAAATTGAGAAGCTGGTGCGAGCGAAAGAGAGTAGTATGTGCGTTTTCGGTGGTTTTGTTTTTACGAGAGCATCATACGATGTGTATGCAAGTGTGAGTGCGTGTGTATGCATTGATAGCTTCTTCTATCGTAAGCTTGCATGGTGTTGTATTGCTTCTCTTGTTTTCGATTGTGTGGATTGGATTCGAAATCACTTGGGAATTGTACTTTCATGCGAATGGTTGTGTTTTCCTGCGCTTATATATCGACTCCATTTTTACTTTGTATTTTGATATTTAACTCTATTTTTGATTTTGAATTGTTGCTTTTATAATTGTTGACAACTTTGCATACGATTTGGATTATTTTTTGGACTTATTATTATATATTGATTGTTGAGGGGTTGTCATACGATTTTGAATAGGAAAAATGTTGGCTGTTGGTAAAATTTTCCAAAAGTCCGGCATTCGATGCTGCATAAAACCATGCGGTAAATCTAGGCGATATGGTGAAAAGATAAGAATGTTTAAGTTTCCTCCCTATGACTCAGCTATGGGTCAAATTTGGCGAGAAAAATATAATATTCCAACAAAAGATTACACAAAAAAATTGTTGATTTGCGCCAATCACTTCTCAAGTTCTGACATTGGTAAAAAAAAGTTGAAATTCGGAGCTGTTCCGGTATTTAACTTAGACGTTATTGAGGAAGATTACAAGTCGTTGGAGCTTGATTGTCCAGCTAAAAAGAGCCGAACAAGTGACTCCGTAGATGGATGTTGTAATGACTGTGAAAAATATCTGAAATCAGCTAATTTTAAAGTTGTAATTTGTGACCAAGGATCCTCTAACAGGAAGTGTTTCTTGGAATTGGGAGCTACTTTAGAAAAACCCTATTTTATGTATAATGGTAGTAAAACTTTCTGTGTATATGATTTTCCATATCTAATCAAATCATTAAGAAATGGTTGGCTTCAATGTGACCTTACAACACCAAATGGAGTTGCTAGTTTTAAAGTAGTTAAGGAACTATGGGAAATGGAGTGCAAATCTAATACAAAAATGTGTCTTAAACTTACAAGCCAGCACATATTTCCGGACTCTTTCGAAAAAATTAAAGTAAAACTAGCCATCCAAAACTAGCCATCCAAAGGCTTTAAAAGTTGCTCAAAAGAAGTTTGTTTATCTACGGCATGCTTCATAGGAAATATTGACAAAATATTTGACTGCCTAAATAGTGGTTTGGAATTGTTATAAGTCTGCAGTTCAACTTAACAGTCCATCACACGAATATATAAAATGCTTCCTTGAATACCTCAATGAAATCTCATTTGTTGACAAAAAGAAAAAAGTATTTTTTTTAGATGGAATGAAATTTAACTTAAACGCTGTATTACAATTAGTAGACGAGCTATTTCAAAAAAAATCCCAAATATTTTTTTTAATGACAAGAGCATTAAACCAAGATAAGCTCGAAAATATGTTCTCGGTTCTAAGACAAAAGGGTGGAAATAATATTAACCCCTCAGTTGCTGATATAAACACTTTATTAGCACGCTTAATGTCTGCAAATATAGTGCAGTTGAGTTCTTATAGTAACTGTGAAGAGCTGAGTGATACCACATTTGAAACGATTTCAAATATTTTGTCAAATATGGACTTAGCTGATACAAATTATGAAGAACTCAGTCGAAACGAAAACTCTGAAATAGATATTAACATAGAAATCATTGATGATTTCGTATTTTATGATGACTTTCAGAATTGTTCGGAATTTAGTATCGATTTGGCGTCTTTAAGATACTTCATAGGTTATATCGTTTACAAAATGATACCGAAAATTAACTGCGATATTTGTGTTTCTATATTGAGAAAAGAAGACGAAGTATTAACAGTTCCTAGTGAACTTTTCATATTTCATAAAAATTACAATTCTCTTAAAGATTTTGGTAACCTCGTTGCTCCTTCACAAATTTTCTTGGAAATTAGCAAGAAACATATTACAGTGTTTAGCAATATTTTTGACACACAACCACAAACTGTTGGTATAAAAAACTTGATAAAATCCAAATGCAAAAATGTCACACCGCAATGGTTTTCCACATGTTCTGATCATAAGGAAATAATATTGGACTTCATGATCTTAGTAATCTTGAGGAAACATTGCTGGTGGGCTACAGAGAAAAAAAATTTTACTAAAGCCCGCAAACTTAAAATCCTGTCGCACTAAAGTTTTTGGGTTATTCTTCCCTACATATATCAGATTGAAATTTGCACAAAAATCCCAAATAATGGAATAACGTTAATTGGTGTTACCCGGCCCTTTTAGTTTACATCGAAAAAGTACGCGTACGAATACCAAGCGCAACTTTCAACTGAAGAAAATTAAATATAGAAATCTAAAACTTGAAACAAAATTTTGTCAACACCACGTGCATTCACGACTTTAGATAGCAACACAATACACACACACACACATAAACATTTTAAGATTGCTCTCTCGTTGATTCTCTCTGATCGTGGCTGCTCTCTGGTTGTTACTCTCTGATCATGCTTGCTCTCTCGTTGTTTGATCTTCCCTTCAGTTGTTCTGCCCGCACCATAAAGTGAAAAATCATCGCAGGCCGAGATGCGACTTCTGTATACTATTTATTCTGTGGTGCTACTCCAATGATGCAAATTGTGGAAGTTAGTAACCTCATCTCTGGTAAACTGTGCTTCATCCGTCCAGAATATCCTTGCAAAATAGTTCAGTTTCATCTCGAAGCAGTAACGATCGACAAAATTCTGCTCTCAAAAACTTGTCGTTTGAGGTGAGTTCCTGAACTGGCCTAAAATGGTACGTGTGTAAGTTTTCGGTATGAAGCACTCTCCTTACTCTAGGTTTGGGCACTCCAAGCATAATAGCTATCCTCCTTGTACTAAGGGAGGGATTACGTCGGACCAAATCCTAAATTCTTTCATCTAAGATTCCTGATCCATCCGTAACTGATCTTTCGCTTCTTCGATGCTCTAGCACTCCGTGCTCTCGCAGACGTCGGTGGATTCTTGAAAACATGCTACGACTGGGACACCTCCGATTGGGATATCTTTCAGCGTAAAGTCTTTCGGCTTCACGATCTCGACCATTAGCTAAACCGTAGCAGAAGTGCATGTCCCTTAATTCTTCTCGAGAGTATGAGTTTGACATCGTAGTGTGTTGATGAGTTAACATCCAATTTGGAAATTGTAATGGGCGCGCGAGGGTGAGCGGGGTAAATTGTAATGGGGAGAGTGGTGGTGGTCTCTCTTTCTCCGCTCTTTGTCTCTCAGGTAGGGGGGGTAGGTCTGTCTGTCCTCTGCAAAATCCCCCTGAAGGGACAGTGAAACCCGTATGGTAGATTTTTTAAATTTTTATTAGAGAGAAATTACGGAAGAAAGGGTGGAAACCTTTGCTTCGGGTAGACAATTGGTTTGCCCTCTACCGCAGGATATGCGAAATAACGCAGTACCCCGCTGAATAGGCGGCAACTCAATTCGGAAGAGTAAACGCAGAAACCACCAATGAGACGTCCCACTCAAAATGGCCGCCGACGTTTGCCTACAAGCTCGGGCGAGCACGTGGGTACCTCAAGTGCTGTCAAATTTTTGTAAACAATCACGCACATTGTTATAATTCCAATAGTGTGTGTGGCGGGTGTACACTGCGGTCCAATGAAATGAACTCACACGTATTCACGATTAGAGTTTGTTTGTAACGGGTTTTGTCGCTACGCACCTGAACCTCTGTCAAAATCTCGTCAAAATTTCAGGGTGTCACGGGGGAAGACGTACGAAAGACGCACGTCTCATTCTGGTTTCTGAGTAAACGCGGATCTAGTTCAAACCAGAGAGGCGGTAGTGTACCTCCGTCACTGGGAACGTCGCAATAGAACTCAGTCCTCTAATTGTAATGGCTTCAAACTCAAAAGGCAGTAGTGTACCGTCGAAGTGAGCATGAAGCGATCACAACCAGAAGTGATCTGACCCTGAATTTGCGTGGCCTTTTATACCCGAAATTCAGAGCTTTCCACTCTTGCTTAAAGCTTTAGAAGAGCTTAATACATGTCTTAACACATAGTTTAGTACTAGTCTAGTTTTAGTACAATTATTAATTTAGTACAATTGTGATCTTAGTTCTAATTACAGGGATGGTCAAGTGTTTTTATTATATAATATTGTATAAAGTTATTTATTAAATTCCATATTCACAAATTCATTTTTTTTATTCATTTAATTCATATTTTAAAATAAAGCAATAATGAAAAATAATAAGAATAATAAGGAATAACAATAATAATAAATAATAAGGAATAATAAGGAATAATAATAAGAAATAATAATAAAAATAATTCAAAAAGCAAAATAGAAAAATAAAATGTTGATTGGTGTTACAAAATGGTTTTTTATTAAAAATGCGATGCCTTTTATTTACATTTGGGTTGCAAATACATATTTTGTTTTTCAATAAAGAAAAATTGCGGTTTTATTGTCTTAAGGTCCTAGCGGGTAGAACCCATCGGCGGCCGGCGGACCCAGACGAAATTGGCAGATCAGTTTTCAGGCGTTATCAATGAAAAAAGAGGATTAATCTAGGGTTATTATAATACTGTGTCACTTTATTGTATCCTCATAAAACTCCGCATTTTTTAAAAATAATAAAAAAGAGGTTAATGTTTCATACATTAATTTGCCTACAAGTCCAGCCGCGTTAAAACAAAAAAAAAGGTTTTTCTTAGAAAAAAATGGTTCGGGTTTATTTTTAATTTCTCAAAAACTACAAGACATTTTTGCATCCGGTTTTCTGTTTTTAACTAAAAACTAATAAGAGAATTGAATTTTTGAAAAAAAAATTGTACTTAATTACATACAATTTTGAAAAAAAATAGTTGGAATTTTTTTTTCCTTTTTTTTTTCAAAATTCTGAGTTTGAAAATTAATTTCTCAAAAGCTGTTTATTAAAACAGCTTCATTTAAAAACAAGATGAAAGAAGAGGTTTTTGGCTTTACAAAAAAGTATATCACGGCATTGTGGATCTAACTGTTGATTTTTAATATTTTTTTTTCCAAATTAAGTCAATTTTTTTAGAAAATTGCCCCTCCTGGCTAAACGGGGGGAATAGACCCGCCCTCCCGTACGATTTTTTTTTTGTCTTGACCAGATCTACACGCTCTAGCTTTTTGGCACACTGCTCGTGGGACACACTGTATATCGTGCGATTGCACCAGTTATATTTCTTATAACTTCGATTTTCAAAAAAATTAATTTATTTCTGACCGTCTGGTATTAAGGTTCGCAACAATCTGAGTGCTTATAATCGATTAAATCAATTAAGAAAACTAATTTGAATAGATGAGTGCCAAGAACGCAAACTCAAAGAAAGTAGGCCAGGCATAACGCCAGGTTCTCGGTGTCACTTGTGCAATCACAATTAAAGCTAATAACATTAAAGCGAAAACATTCAGTTTGCGCAGCACAACGGATAGTGTTAGTGGTGAAGGGAGCATTAAATGTGCTGACGTAATTCACGTGCCGCTTAATGACTCACAAAACTCTGCCAAATGTTTCGCCCTTTTATAGGATTAAGTTCAACGGGGATATGCATGGCACTTTTCCATCTCCTGTTTGCGAGATTATCAACGGTGATGACAGCTATTGTGTAAATGGCAGCAATACACAGAGGCAAAATGGGCAAATCTGGTACGTGCGCGCTGAATAAGTTAGGTCAAGGACAGAACCTTGAGACGCTTGGTCTAAATCTCATTTAAACATGTTTAACGAATACGTTGAACATGTGGTTAAATAGAAAAATGCTCACGATTTTACGGAGATATTTTGAAAAATTGAAGTTCATTAGTTTTCCAACATCTAATAGTATCATGCCTATATAGCTTCCAATGCATACATTTTCTTTAATAAGCTTGCATACACAAAGTATGGGTAGTGTTGTGAAAATTCCTAAATTGTTCATTGGAAAATAGTTCTTGTGAAAAAACTGTAATATCTTTCAGTTTTTTTCCATAAATCTTGTTACTCAGACATCTGATTGAAGGACTATCCAGAGGTTAACCAACTAACTACCTCTAAGACGCGGCAAGTATTTATTTACGTTTTTGAGAATTTTGACAATATTTCAAAATGGTGCAACGCCTTTGGCTAAAGTGCTGAATTTTTGATATGAAATACAATGAGACTATTTAAGTCTAGAATTTTTACCCATAATACGGGCTTATCAAAATCTTTTGTACGCATTTCGAAGCTCAATCAGCCTTAAAATAAACTTGGGCAGTTTTGTCAGGAAATCGTGCTTAAAAACTTTGGGTTGCAACCAAATCAATAGCCTGATCGACATCATCCTTATTGGTGATAGTCTTAGGGTTACTAGGAATGTTTCTAAACCATAACGGAACGTTTTGGGAAATATTTTCAGCCGAAAACCACCGAAAGGGATCGTGTTGAAGATAATTTTATTGTTGCTAGTCAAAGCCCTTGCAATACACTTCCAAAAAAATTGTCAAATTGTCTATGGAAAGTGAAATAAAAGTGTCTTCGAATGGAATTGCTTTGCCCAGGTTTCTTTCGGCCTTGGCGATCCAGAATGTGTTCATTGGGACGCATATCCACATGCTCATTCCACCAAAAGTTAAAATTTTCTTAGGATTCAACAGTTTCTAAAGATATCAAGGTTTTTAAGTCCTTTTTAATATAACTGTCGGGAAAACTACTGAAGATGGTTTTATAATCTATAATAAATATAGGCCTAAACTTGAAGAAAAGCTGTGGAAATCTGGCTTTTGCCACTATGAATCACAGTATTCTCTTAACTAATGACTTGAGTCGTAACTTCAGGATTTTATTACTATTATTATTGACGGCCATTTGAAACAGAAATTTAAGAGTCTCGTTAACAACCAGAGGCAAAGCCTCGAGATGTCCCTTTTATATTCATCCTTATATTGTCTTCCTATCTACAGCGCGGTCTATCTGGCGCTCTTTTTTCCTTGAATTTTACACTCATTATTACTTAAACAGGTCGTCCACTGTCCACCCATTCCACGTTTCCTGCCTATCTTACTCTTTGCGATCTTATTACTCAGACAGTTCTTGTGGTTGAATAAAGTTCGACAAGATGATAATGGGATTTTTGAATCTAGGGGTACCCCAGAGATCTGTCCTAGGTCCTGTATTTTTCCTAATCTACATTGCTGCGTTACCAACGATTAAGCCATTTCGTATAGCTCTACTTGCTATTTGAACGTAGGGGCTGACATTCATAAATCATGGTTTTTCCCGGTTGAGAATGTGGTTCTCTAAATATGTATAAGATTAAATAACAACATGAATCTTGTTAAGATAGCAGGGATCGCCTGACTTTGATTTTTATTTTCATGTCGATAGTTTTTTTTTTTTTTTATGATTGTAAGGGGATTTTAGTATTTATTTTAGATTAATATAACAGTAATACAAGATAATTCATCTTTTAGAAGTACAATTTTTGGAAAGTATGAACGAATTAAATTAAGTACAAACAAAATAATTACAGAGCCAAAACAAATTATATCATAAATAAAACAAACCATTGTAATCAAGTTATGAGGAGGTATCATTTAAGAAATGAAAAAGTTTTTTCTTGAAGACGGTATAAGAATTAGTTAACTGCAATGCATGTGGAAGATTATTCCAGGCACGAACTGCAGATACGAAAAAGGATCGTTCTCCAATGCGATGCGTGAAAGACGGAATTATAAGCTTTCTCCCTCTATTAGATTGAGCAATTTGTAGCAGTTGATAGAGGTAACTCGGAGATTTATTTTGGATGATTTTAAACAGTTTTAAAATATTCCGAAAGTTGAAATATAGGTCAAGATTCTGGCCAAAAATTGATGATGCTAAAGTGGAAACACTTCTCCATCGAGGAATATTATAAATAAAACGAACGCAATCATTAAACGCAACATTTAGTCTATGTTTACAAATAGAGTCAAGGCAAGGGAACACCGAACAATTAAACAAAATGTAAGGCATTATTAGCGTTTTGATTAATCTTTTTTTAATTGTGGGATGCAAATAATACGCTGAGTATCTCAATATTCGAAGACTGAAATAAACCCTAGAATCTCTAATTCCATCACAGCATGTAAGCGAGGAGTTAATATGGAACCCAAGGTATGGACTTATGCAATTGCCATCAAGAACAATAGGTGCAAAATCATTAGGCATAGATTATTATTTGAGAAGACAATACTAACCGATTTAGTGGGATTCAGTGTCAACTTATTAGTTTTTGACCAATTTGATATTTGACCAAGATCTTCATTCACCCTGGCAATGCAGTCTTCAATAAGTCCTATAGGACGTGAGAGGTATATAACAACATCATCGGCGTACATGTGGATCTTGCAGTTTTTAACAATATCTGGAATGTCGTTGTTAAAGATAGAGAATAACAATGGGCCTAGTACTGAACCTTGGGGAACCCCCCTTCGGATACTTTTAGAATTAGAGAGACCAAGCTCAGTGACAACCGTATGTAACCTATCTCTCAAATATGCACTCATAAGTTTTATGGCAGAATAGGAAAAATTAAAGTTATTATTCATTTTCGTTAGCAGCAGAGAGTGCTCGATGCAGTCAAAAGCTTTAGAAAAGTCGAGTAGAACTGCGACACCAATATCATTACGATCTAAAGCTGATCTGATGTCAGTAGATACTTTAAGTACAGCGGATTCGCAACAATGATTGCTGCGAAAACACGATTGCCATTTCAAAGTTTATTATTTTCATCTAGAAACTTTCTGATTTGGAGGGATAGTATTTTCTCGAAGGCTTTTGACAGAAAACATACATAATATACTGATAGGTCTGTAGTCGGCAGGACAGGTTGGATTCGATTTTTTTGGGATAGGTATGGTGTTTGCTGTTTTCCATTGTACCGGAAATTGAGAACTATAGATGCAGTAATTGAAAATATGATGTATATAACATATGATATGATGAAGAATGAGCTTAAGAAACTGCGGAGAAATACCATCAGGCCCTGTTGCGTTCGATTCATCAACACACTGGAAACTGAAATTCGACGAAGTATCTGCAGTACTCAGGTCGAAATTGTGGCTAACTTCAGGAGGTTCAGTTGCATCTTGTGAGAAAAAAGCACTCATTTCATTGGGAGACAACGAACACAAAGACGATTTACTTTTAGACACCACACCTAGATTTTTAAGATTTTTCCACAACTGTTTAGAGCTCAATGAAGGTTCGAGCCTATTTAGAAAATATGACCTTTTAGCAGAGCGAATAAGGGCAGTGACTTCATTTCTTAGGGTAGTGTATTTGAGCCTATTTTCCGGTGTAGGTGTACGCTTAAACTTTTTGTAGATCTGCTCTCTCTCAGTAATCTTACGTTGAATTATTTTACTATACCAAGGACAATGACGAGGCTTAACACGTTTAGTTACGGTAGGTACGAAAGTATCAAACAAGGAATTGACTAGACTATTAAATATTTCAACCTTTTCGTCAACATTGGGTGTAAATTATATATCATGCCAATTTAAATTATAAAGCGAATGGATGAGATCAGTAAAATGGATGTCTTTAAATGATCTAAAGTTAAAAAAATGATCACAGTTGGATCTATCTACATTGAGGTCAAATGAACAGAGGATCAAATCATGAATATATTCACTAGTCATACTTTGTAACTTGCGGGACGTCGTGCAGGACGATATTAAACACAGTTGGTTTTACGTACATACATATATATGCTGGTGGTTTAATATTCTTAAATTAATAGGTTAGTTATACAATAATAAAAAATTAAAAGAAAATAGACTTACATTTTTCTGTCCTTGCGGCGGCGCGACGTTCCATCAAGTGATCACATTCCGGTGCCTTTGTTTCCTCCTTGCAGCTCGCGGTTAGCCGTAAGCCTTTGGCTTTGAAAGTGCGGAAGGAAAGTGTGCGTTCGGAATGTGCTCACTTAATGTGCGTTTACACAGCATAATTTTGAATGAATATAAAATTAAATATGATATATAAAAAAACAAAAAAATCTTAAAATAAAATGATGCGTCAACATACTTATTTGGTCAAAACTTAAAACATTAGAAGCACTATTTCTTAAGAAGATGTCAAGTAATGAGGGATTATGAACAGACTTAAAACAGGTGGGATATCGGGAATTAGTTATGGACATACCAGTTTTATCACAGAAAAAATTAAATTGATTAGTTATATTATTGCACTTAAGAATATTAACATTAAAATCACCACCTACCAGAATTTTACGATATTTCGCTTGTAGTTTCATTAATGTTTCTTCAAGTTCTTCTAAGTTATTTTCAAGGAAGCATTTAGGAGGTGAGTACACAACAACCAGTAGCATTTTCTCGGACAATTCATTAACTTCTAAACGACAGAATTGTATAACAGATCTAGATGATATGTACATACATTTTGGCTTTAAATAATTTTTGGCATAAATACATACACCACCACCCATTCTATTTACTCGGTCATTTCTAAACAATTTGAAATTTGGGATTTCTACACAGTTAGATAAAATATAACAATTAAGCCAAGATTCAGAAACCAGTAAAACATCAATTTTTGAAGCACTGAAAATTTGGTATAGAGTCGTATACTTCGCTCGCAGGCTCTCAACATTTAAATGACAAATTTTAATACCCTGATTAGATTCACACATCCCATTGAGAACGGTCCTGATTTTATCAGGATGGTCTAGGCTCATAAGGAAATGAGTAAGATAAAATTAGAATTATACCGCCTTCGAATAGTAACAAATGACACCGCCTTATAAAAAGATTTGACATAACAATAACAACAGAAAACTGATAATAATGATAAAAAACTTGAAAAGATTGATAGTTATATAAGATAATAATAACTAAAAAACAACATGAATAATAAAAACGAAAATAATAGAATAAAACTTCTGTATGGCTGAGGATGCTGGAAAGGTGCACAAAAATTGGACGCCGTCTTGTATTGCAAAATTTTGACATTTGTCTCACTAATTCAATAGTGCTATTTGGAAAATTAAAAATTCACCCAGTGAGTGGAAGCTAGACTATTACAAGACAACATTTTCTGGCGGTTATTCAGACCGATCTCTGATGCTTGCACTCTACTCGATGAGTCTGAATTATCCGTAAACATTCCTTTCTTTTATACTAATCATTTTGAAGACTTCTTCTCTCTTTTTTTCTTAAAAACTCTCTCCTCCACCGTCTGCCGCAAATTAATTCATCATTTTCCTGATAAAACTCGGGCAATTATAATAAACCAAGCGCTAATTCTACCAAAACACAGAAGACTGAACATATGATTTGATTCGAATCCTACTTATACTGCTACTTCTTGAACATCCTTTGTACTGCTAGCGTAACTGCCAATTATTTTATACCCATAGGTAGCAGAACTATACAGATAAATGATAGATTATTTAAAGCCCCCACTGCTGTTGCCAAAATTAAATCTCTGTCACTAGCGTAGAGCACGGTGCACTGCTCAACGAAGAATGGAGATGCTAAATATGGACGGTTTTGTGCAAGATCTAGAAGTTCGAATTTTACCATACATCCCCAAGAGTGTCTGGACGCTAAACTACAATGTCCATGTCTGAGCTAAAGGCTGCTTTAAAATGCGACCTTTATTATTTTAAAAGCGAGCTACAGAAAGCGTTTGACCACCGTACATATATTGATTACATGTAAGCTCTTTATATACAAACTCAATATCTAAACTACAATACGGTTTAAAAGCATTCTCAGACGTTTGAGTCCACGGTTCATCTTCTGTTAATTTTCACTCTTTCAATTCAAATTCCAATTCAAAGGAGCATGTGGCTTACCAGAGAAAGCTTACCTTTCACCATGTGCTACCTTTGAGGCACCCTGTATTATTAGTTAAACCAACTTAACCGAGCAGCTGAAAAAACAAAAGCATTACCTCTACCCCCAGGAATGAATGGACGTCTACATGTCCTCATCTGTCCCCCAAGGATATTTGACATCCTCCACCTCATGCACCATAGAACATGACCACAAATTCAAAGCAAACCAAACAAAACGTGTAATTGCCACAGGCGGCAACAACCGACGACAATGTAGACAAAAAATAATAAGAGAGAAACCCTGAGCATGCCAGACTTTTGTTCATTCCGCTTGCAGCATATACCTTAAATGGAATTGACAAAGCCAAGCCAACAATGACGAGAAGCGTTGACTTTCCGCTTGGTAAAGCTAACTCATTATCCTTGCTTGGATTACCGTTTTGTTTTCTTCCTCATGTCTATTCCTCTTAACCATTCATGTCGCTTGTTGAAGGACGTATTTACTGGCCAATCGTAACCCCTCTCTCACTCCTCTCCTCATTCCTTTGACGTTGTTTTAAGGACATTCAAATACTTTTACAATAGAATACACAAACTATATCACTTTATTTTCCTTCTTATCTCTTTCTCATCCGTCTAAAGGTCTAGTCCTTGTTATCCCTAGTATGTCACACAAAATTTGGCACAAAATATATGTATATTAAAAAGTGGGCGGAGGCGAAAGAAATATGTTCGAAGGTATTTGGGCATCTTCACTCCTTCTTTCTCTCTATCGTTGTCCCGTTAAGCCGGCTAACATTTGTTTTGCGAATGTCCTCAGCTCGAGTGGGTCGTTGTCATTAAAGTCATCCATTACCTCCTGCATTTGTTCTTTCAGCCCATCCGAGATAGATGTAGTTATTCGGTGCCGGAATAGATTTGTAATTGGACTTAAAATGACCCCAGACAGCTCTTGGATTAATCTCCGTGTACTTAATTGAACTTGAATATTCCTGAAACGATACAAGGATATATGGATTATGTTGGTATCATGAAAACGATCCAAATGCACATATGGGACAGGATGATTCTATCAAGTGACACCAGGCTCAGGATTCAGGCAACTACGAAGCAAATATTCAATCCTTTCTCCGAGCTTCAAACTCCGAACTGAGATTCAACTGGCAAGTGATTTGATTATCCTTCATCTGACTTCACTCAATTCCTTGCTGTGGTTTGTATTTACCTTTCATAACACCCATCCTCTCCTGCCCAGGAGAAAAACCATCATCATCAAGTCGGTGAAGGAGAATGAATCAGGCAAAGTGATACACATCCTCTATGACTTGGTGTGGTTGTGTTCAAGGCCGAAGAAGGCAATTGCCAGAAACGAATGAAAGAGGTTTGGTCACTTACCGAAATTTAACTATCCGGAAATCATTCAATCGTAATCGAGTATCTTCCACGTTGATTGAAAGATCCGCATAAATTACGGTATCGTCCAAGGAGCCAACCACTTTTCCATATCCTTCGATACCCATTAGCTTAATGAGGAAGTCATAGTTGAACTGAAAGTGAAAAAGAGACACACATGTAATATAGAATGTATCTACGTACGATTGATAGGATAAAGAGATAAGTAGGCTTAAAGATAAGTGGAAAAGTAAAGAATCCTTCGAATAATTGAACTGGATCAATCAAAGTCTTGAGATAAAATGAAGTGTTCCTTGAAGACGAGCACAGATAAAGCGAATAAATTGTGAGATGGCCGAGAATCGTCGATGTGAAGGAATGATTTCTGGTCATTAAGAATGCATGGACACTTCGAGTTCATTTCTGACCGCCTTGAGGTTGGCTTACTCTGGATGGGTGTTGGACTACTGATTTCCTTTGTAGAGCGAAGTCATTTCGATATGGTCCGGTGAATTCTGGGAGTGAGCGGCGCTGTGATTGATGTGGGGAAAGGTACAAGGTTGTGCGTGTTGCCTTGGATTGACATTTCACCAACGAGAAAGTAAATATCATTCCATGGCTTTGACCTCATTTTGTGGGGATGTCGTGATAAATCCTTGCAAACAGGCTCCAAAGCCATGGTACAATGTTGAAACTTTATTTATGTTATTGACATTAACTTTAAGCGTTTATCAAGATTCGGTAGGTTGGTTTAAATAGCATTTTGACATGACTTTAAGACTTGACCTGGCGGGGAAAAGGTGATTTAACCGAAGGTCTGGTAACCCAGCCTCAAAGGAACTTGTAGAGGCTACCGACCAACGTTTGTATCATAACCTATTTATGAATCAACAAGCCAAGTTCTTGAGAAGTATTCCTTGATCACTTTCCGAACTTCTTAGCCGCGGGTACCAATAGAAAGTGTCATATGGTCAAATAGGAAACGAACAAAGCTTCAGTTCCATGCAGACCTAAAATTAAACAAACACCAACGAAAATATTTACAGATAAGTGAGCCTAACGTCTAAAATGATTAGGTTATATATTCGTAGATCGAACGGGTACGGCTGCTTTAACATGAATAAAGTTCGATTTAACTTTAAAGGACGGATCAGCTTTGGGTAGCGCTTGGACCTGATCATAGGGTAAAGTTGCTAACTGCTCTTGACCTGGCAAGATGCCAGCAACGGTCCCTGTCACTCCTCAAGCAGCCGTTGAGAGGTGATATAATGTATGCAGCCACCAGCTTAGGCAAGAGGGTGTAATATCAATCCGACCATGGCGGATGTGCGACCACCTACCCACGTAAAAAAACCATCGTTATAATGAATAGTGTTTATATGGATATGGCACCTGATGTAATTGTACCAGCCATCCGATTATCGTGCAGTACAAATGGAAATTCGATATTTTTTCAATAGATGGCGCTAATGGTACACACTGGTCGGAAATATCAGATCAAAAGCGTCACAAAATAGGCTTGGACATCTGACAAAACTCCTTATCATTACATTTATAAATTTTTATTGTTTTTACTTCATGAAAATGTCAGCTTTCGAGCGAACTTTCAAGTCCAAAAATTCTACGGCTGAGGCGCATCTAAAAATAACAGAAATGTATAGCGATATAAAATGTCGCGAACGAATGATTCCAACCTAACAAAAGTGGTGACTTCGACGTGGAAGAGGGAGCGCCTCGGATAGATGAAAAAGTTTGAAGACGAACGATTGGAGGCATTATTGGATTCAGCTCCACGTCTAAGCCAAGAAGAACTTTCAGATTCATTGGCTGTAGCTCACTAAACCATTTCCCATCTTCTGAAGCATAAATAAATGGTCGAAGACCATTGAAATTAGGATCAAATCAGCGTAGTGTATAATTAGTTGGTACAATCGGATGAACCATACACAGGAGCTCGCTAATGAACGACACTAATGTCATTGAGGTGGTCGTGGTGCAATGGTAATCATCATCGACTGTTTAACGGAAGATCTGTAGTTCAAGTCACCAATTCCAAGAACAATTCCTGTACGGAAAAATTGTGAAAAAACATCAGTTGTGAATGAGAGATGATCAAAAAAATGCTGACGAAGGCATTACACTCGCAGCATATAAGATCACTTCAAAATTCATACCCTATGTGTGCATTTTCAATAAAACAGCTTAATGGCATGGAAACAAAAAATAACTGTGAACTACAACAAACGCGACAAATTCAGTCGAATCATATCTAGGACAACCACCTCCGGAGAGTAGTGAACGAACATCTTCGACACAAACCATTTGCACCCCACCCAGGTTCACACACCATAAGAGCACCCGCACGAACTCTATAAAAAATTAATTGAGTCGGAATTTGACGGAGAAACAGCCACAAAATAACACAGTGATTTTGCAGTAATATAACGATCTGTCACATGTTGTTTAGGTCGTTAGAATCTATCTAGAAACGGGACGTACTCACCCACCCAGCGACAGAGACGTCACTTCTTACGGCTACCAATTATTCCGATAGGTGACGCAGGACCTCTATCCTTCGACAAAGCCAAAAATGGAGCCTCGAACGACGTGTATTTTTCCCAAGGCGAAATTCGTATGTTGCCAAAATGCTGGGTAAAAGTTATAGCCAACGATGTGTAATACCTACTTTGAAAAATTCTGTAAAAAAATTCTAGAAAAAAAAAGAGTTCGCAAAAATATTCGTTATCCCTATGGCCATGCATTATATGATGCAGCACAAGTGGAAGGGAGGAGGAATTTGCGTATGTCCCGATGGACAGAATGAGCTCAAAACTCTTTTTAACCTTTTTACCACTTCCAAAATAATGGGGTTATTAATGTAAAGACTCCAATTCGTGCCCGTGTGGCAACTTCAGAGAAAAGTACCGCTGTCTTAGAAGGAGGTGTGTCTGAAAGTGTGTCCATTTCGATACTATCACAGATTATAATTATAACCACTTTGCCACATTTTAGTAAAAGGATCTTCCATAGCCTAAATGCTTGTAAGGCCCAGTTGACATAAGAATTATGACCAGCAACCATGACCAACGCCGTACTTTTGCTGATTGAGTATTGCAAATGAATTGGCAACATCAGGATATTTTACACAAAATCATTCTGAATGATGAAGTCCATTTCCATTGGTCACCAAGAACCCAAAAGAAACGGTGAAACAGCCTCTCCAATGGCAATGTGCCATTAGGTCATATTTTTTTCGAAAAATGTTGGTTATGCGATCGTTTCTATTGTTACCGTGTTACGATCGTTGTATTCTGTTACTAACCTTAGAGTAGGTGCCTTATACTGAGGGTATGAAAAATCCTTTCAAAACTTAATCACTCACAACATAGGTCATTAAGAGGCGCTTAGACTCTGCCCCACCAGGGATTATAACTTCATCTATATTCAGGGTCTAGACGTTTTATAAACCAAAGACTTATGTGCTTACCATTTGTGCGGGCCATTTAGAACTCAGAATTTCACAGCCAAGTCTTTTTGTCATGAGGGTGTTTTCTTCCATCTCTTCTAACTCCATCCTTATACTATTGCCCTCCCATTTACGACGCGTCCTCCACAATACCACATCCGACAAACGGACTCAGGCTAATTGACTTCCTAGCGGAGCGTAACCTTCTTGTAGCAAGCACACGATTCCCGCATCTCTACATCCATAAAGGTACGAGTACCTGGCGGCTAGCAGGTTAGTCGGCGATCAACCAGATTGATCACGTTGCGATAAACGCCAGGAGTTAACATCGACTCGGATCACTACCTTGTCATAGCCAAGGTAGCAATGAGGATATCAAAGATGCTACGGAGTCGGGAAAGACAACAAGAGTTTGACCTCGGAAAATTACAATCGCAGGAGAACGCTAGGATCTTCGCTGATCGAGTTCCCCTCAACCTCTCGCAAAGTCCGATGACACCGGCACAATTAACAGAACAACAGCGGGAGCATTTCCAGCGCGCCATCAGAGACGCTGCCTCTGATGTGCTGGGTTTCAAACTGCCGCCGAGTAGAAACCGCTGGTTTGTGCAAGGCAAACCGCCTACAAAGCCATGCTACATAGACGGACAAGAGCTGCTCGTGAAATCTACGAGCAGAAAAGGAGAGATGAACACACGAGGAGATGGAAAGATGCTACCACAGGGATGACGCTCACAAGTTTTACGAAAAAGTAAAACGAACATGCCAGGGCTGTAAAGCCAGAGCAAAAGCCTGTAGGGATGAAGACGGACAACTAATAGTAGATGCACAGTCAGAGATGCTGAGAATATGGAAAAACCACTTCTGTAGATTATATAACGACGATTATAGATCTGATACCGCTGTCGGGCAGAATGATCCTTTCGCAACGGAAAGAATTCCGTCCTCCCGACCTAGATGAAATTAAACATATAATATCCAAGCTTAAAAATAATAAAGCCGCGACTGCTGAACTATTTAAAGTGGCTGGAGATTTGCGGGTAGGTTTTATACACTAGCTCATCTGTAAAATATGGTCGGAGGAAAACATATCCGACGATTGGAATCTCAGCATCGTTTGCCCAGTTCATAAGAAAGGAGACTCCTATAACTGCGTCAGATATAGAGGAATAAGTCTCCTTAACACCGCGAATAAGATCTTCTCTGCCATACTGTGTGAACGCCTGAAAACGGATAATTTGATAGGTTCCTATCAGTATGGTTTCAGGCTTGGTAAATCCACAATAGACCAAATTTTCATACTGCGCAGATCTTGGAAAAGACCCAAGAGTTCCAAATTGACACACACCATCTTTTTGTCGATTTTAAAGCCGCATATGACAGTGCGCATAAGGGCGAGGTAAAACGAGCGGTGTCTAGTGTCAACATCCCTGCCAAACTTGTCAGATTGTGCAGGATGGCAATGGAGAATTTTCGCTGTTCTATCAAGGTCGGTAGCGAATTAACCAAGACCTTTGACGCACTGTCATGTAACTTTTTCAACATCGTGCTTGAAAAGATCATACGAGACTCACTGGCCAACACAAGAGGTACGATCTATTTCAAGTCTGTGCTTACATACGCGGATGATATTGACGTAATTGGGCGAGGACAGTGAAACGTCCATTAAGTGTATTGAAGTAGAAGAAGAATACTATCATCCAAAAAAGACGCACAACACTGACGTCTTGGCCAGAATGTTATGGATACAAATTCGAAGCGATCAATGACTTCGTCTCCTTTGGCTCACTAGTGACCAGCAACAACAACACCAGCGCTGAGATCAGACGCAGAATTACTTTTGCCAACCTCTGCTTCTTTGCGTTCAAGAGGCAATTTACCTCTCTCCCTCTGTTGCTTTTGGCAGGAAGTGCGGTTTCCAAATATTTGAAGTCGCCCACTTTCTCGAAGTTGATCGAGTACAAGCATGTTTGAGGTTTGGCTCGGTTTTGTCCTCCTTCATTACTAAGTCTACTTCCTTTCTTGTCTTTATTAGACTTTCTGCTTGTCCCTCAACTCGTTTCCCAGCGCGTGGCCGCAGCATAACATTTAATTTAAATCATTTAAGTATGTCGTTCCGCAGGATGGCATAAAAGGTAGGCGTTTAGAAATTGTTTACTACTGACATCAAGGCGCGACATTTAAGAGACACTATTATAGGGTATAAAAGGGTTGGCGAAAGCAAACCAGGGGTCAGTGAGTGTCCGACCATAGGCGGAGGAATAAATAAAATCATTGCACAATATACTGTTGCATTTTTTTATTTTCTCTTTACAGTATGCTGCAGTATATTAATAAGTATGTTTAGGACAGTGTACCTTTTTTTCTTTCTGGGGTCTTGGATAATTCTGAGGCCAAGGGTAAATTTTATTCAAACTGTTTTAAGACATCTGCTTACATGCCGAAGGTCAGTAAAGCAAGTGTCATTCATGAGCAAGATCCCATCCTACTTCTTGGAGTGCAATGTAAGGTGAGTAGCGCGAGTTTAAATGCACGTCCCGGCCTCTTACGGTGGCATTGATCCGAGTATTCCAGTTTTGAATGATTTTTGAATTTTGAGTGTTATGTTTATTTTAAGAGCAACGGTCGATTGTGGCTTATTCACAGAGACCTGCGACTTCAGAAATCCCACAAGAAAATGTCTAGCGAGGTCAATTCGGATGAGTTTGGTGACCAATTCACGTCACCTCTACGAGAGGTGAATACCTCAAAACCCTCAAATCGTTCATACAGAATGTCAATCATGACGTCCACTGTATGAGACGTAGCGTCGTTGTGCTGGAGGCACATATCATCTTGGTTTATAGGCTTCAATTCGGGCCATTAGAAATTGATTAACATCGTTCTCTAGTGCTGGCCATTGACGGTAATCGCCTCACCAAAATCGACACCAAACGGTAACTTTTTAGTTAACGTCATCTGGTGAGCTTCGTGTGGGTTGGAGTCGTCCCATATAATGCAACTTGCTTGTTAACACAGCTACTCATTCAAAAATGAGATTTGTCGTTAAAGCTGATTTTTCAGGCATAATTCTTCAAGATGCTCCGAAGCCCAATCAGCGGACAAACTTTGAGTTCCTGGGTCAGTCGGATCTTGTACAAGTGTAGGCTCAAGTCCCGAAGCAAAATTCTCCAAGTGAAGTGAAGCCAAGTTCCTGTGCACGGAGAGGAATCGACTACCTAGGGTTCTGCTGTACACTTTCACGGACCGCGGCGATGTTCCCGGCCGATCTTACGTTCCTTTGACATACGACTATTGGCTGATTGATTACCGAACCGGTTAAATTTCGTCTTAACTTTGAGACGAAGTAAGAGATTTGACAGATGGCGCCAATTAAAACAACGCTTTAGTAAACTAGCGCTTCTGTGAACTGTATTATGTCGTCGATATGAGACGCATCTATCACTATCTTTAATCCATGGCTTTACTACCAGAAAATGGCGAGGAACAGAATGATATCCATTTACGATTGGTCTTTACAGTGACCAAAATCAATACAAAGGTAGCTCTTTGTAAAACAGCTCAACTCAAAACTGAATTCTGACTTTTGCTTCAGTTGGGTATGCAACTCATAAGAAGTAGGCCAAAGTGAATGTTTCAAAGAAGCTCTGACTTTCAAATTAGCAGAAGACACAAAGAGGAAATAAGGATAAAAACACGAAAAAATAAGACAACAGTTACGAAAGTAAATTTGATCTGATGACCCCCGTTTCTGTTCGACGCGTAAAACAGATTTTGCACCATACCAAGAAACTTTCTTCTAATGCCCAATAAAAAGAGGAAAGGCCCAAGGAGACCAATGAGTGAGAACCCGTCATATTTGCCATGAAAAAAATTCAATCTGGATGGACCAGATGGATGGCAGTATTATTGACATGATCTCCGAGACAACACAGAAATTAAAAGAAGCAGAAATAACGGTGGTTGCAGTAACGTTTTGAAGTGGTTTCGCATATTCAACGAGCAAAAATTATTACAAAATATTTTAGCAACATAATTTGAACGTTTTGTTGTGGATATCACGAAGGTCTGACTTGAATCCCATCGAAAACTTTTGGGAATTGTCTTAGAAAAGTTTATGAAAGAGAAATAATAAATGTCAGGTACTTTAAGGAAGCATTGTAGAAGTACTGGTCCAGGAAAGAGATTTTAATACATTCCAAATCTGTCGGAAAAATTTTAATATATTTTTTTGACAAAGAAAAAAGACCTGCTGCCTCTTAATATATTTTTTGGTCACTGTATTACTGGTGAACTCCAGCAATATTTATGCTCTATAAGTGTTGACACTTGTGATGGATTCATTTGTGTAGGTTTTAGAATAATTCCATAAGCCTTTTTAAGCAGCTGCGCTGAAAACTTATTAATCCAGCTGTCACAAGATCCTATTTATAATGTGATGCAAAGGTTTTATAGTAAAGCGACATGTGTTCTAAAACGAGTTCAAAATAATGTCACGCCGAACAAGTTTTCGACTTCTAACAATCTCACTAAAAACAACCTCGCCAGGCCACACATATGGTTCACGGAGATAACATTTTCCATGCAATTTCAATGAAAACCATAAGTTATACGGTGTACGTTCCACTTGGTTATTCCCCCTCTCGTTCGTTTTAACTAAATGCGAGTAGTCAAAACAAACATCAGGAACAGGACAAACAAACAAGCCAAAAAAACAAAAACAATTCCATTAGAAAATTGTTGATTTTCTTGAAAGCTGATCGCATGGAAAAGTTTTGCAGTTAAAATTGTATGGCATTGTAATTAAAGTTAGTTTATTATTATGGTGGGAGTGGTTGTTATGGGCGGCGGCGGAGCCAGGAGATTGCTGCAACTGAACGCTTAGAATTACATTAGAACGTGACTGAAAACTTTTCCCTATTTACGCCAAATGAACACATTTATATAGAGCAGACGAAGATACTCATTTTATGAGGTATGTACATTTGTTTTGTTTTTTTTTTGTGTCTCGAAATCATCGAAAAAAACACAAAAAAAAAAGCATTTGAAAGAAGATTTCGGAAACAAGTCTCAGCATCTACAAGTGCTTTTATGCGGCTGGGGTAGACGTGCCAGTGCACTTCAATTATCTTTATTCTAATCGCTCGAAGTGCATACTGAGTTTTTTTCTGTTTTTTTTTTGTCTTTTTATAAAAGACATTTAGATAATTGAGAATGTGGTGAAACTTAAAAAGAGTTTTATTTTAGAGGGGTGTACACTTTCAACTTCAGATAAAGTGGATTTCGTAGCGAATATCCTTTTGTATAAACAAAGCTGGATGGGTAAGGCGAACTTGGCACAAGTGTTGATAAGGATGAAAATAAACTTCTTTTACATATGTACATGTATGCACACCTACATATGTACATGGTCGAACAGCATGCGGTGTTTACTGTTTACTAAACCATGTTTCGGTTGGAAAACTTTGAATTCATATCAAACTGCTGATAAATCTGGACTCTGTTTTGAACATTTTACCTGACATGGAGTTTGTTCAAAAAATAAGTTGACTTTAATATTTTTTTATGTATCAATATCTATTTTGTCCCCATCAAAGTTATATTTCTCAGATATATGCACTTGCGTCAGGGCTTTTTTTCTAATCCTCGAAGCACTATGCGCTTTTTAGTACAAGGTGGCGCAAAACTAATCATCTAATTTTGTTTTCGAATTACTTTTTTTCCAAATGGAAAAAAAAAATTTTGATTCACGAACAATTTTTACTTGGACCTTTGAAATTTTTAAAATTTGTTTGTTAAGTGAAAAAGATGATATCCGTCAAGTGGCTGCCGCCAGTGTTGATACACATTTTTACCCGTTTTATAGCATTTTCCATGCTTTTTCGCAAGTTTCCCGGTAATAACTTTTCGGAATCCCTGTATTCTCCTGTATTCTTTCTCGCTATTGTCTGACACTTGTGGGCACAAGCCCCAACTTTAAGTAGCCCCAAAGAAAGAAGTCTGGGATGGTTAAATCGGGCGATCTTGCTGGCCATGCCAAATTGCCAAAAAAAGACCTTCAAACTCTTCCTTCTTAATATCCATTGTGTCTCGTACACTTTGTGCAGTTGCCACTTGCTAACCACATGTTCATCAAACCCCTCTCGTCCAATTCCGGTAGTAAAAAGTCGTTTATCATGGCCGTGTAGCGTTCGCCAGAAACAGTGATCGTACTGTCGATGGAGTCCTAAAAAAATACGGCTCAATCACTCCTGGCAAATATGATTGACCTACTATGCCATTTGCTAAACTTGTATAACCTTTAGGTCTTCCAGCGATGCGGTCTTTATATCCTGAATTCTGACAAATTTCCCTCCTTCATATTGGGGAGAAAAATCTCATAGGGGGTCAAGTCCGGTGACACACCGTCATGCTATTGTTTTGACCAAAAAATTACGCAAAAGTCACGATGAGTGAGCAGCGTTCCACGTTGTGCAACAGCCATGAATTTCTTCCCATACGAAACAATTATTAATGACAATAAACAAGATGGGATCAACTCGCCGGGAGCCAAGTTATTGAGCTATGAGCTCAGAATCATGTACTTTATAACACAGCCAACTTTCAGACTCATAGCTACAAGTTTAGTTTGATGTATGCGTGCGGACAGACGGACGGACAGGAAAGTCTTTCCATAACTTCCCTATCCCAGGTTTACAAAGTAGAAGACTAAAAAACTGCAACTTTGAAATGTCAAATTAATAGCCGTATTAGATGAATAACGACGAAATAAGATGATTTGAAGCAATATGGTCAACAGTAAAAAGTGTTGTAAAGGAAGCAGCGAAAAGCTAACTATTGTAAAATTGCTAAAGGAAAGTCTTAGTTCGATAAAAAATGCGAGGTAAAAGTAGGAAATCACACGTGGAAAATATCAGACTCCACAAAGCAGATCAACCGTCTGCTCTGAGATAAAGCACGACAATTCAAAAGAAAAAAAATTGCTTGAATTCGGGAAGGATTTGCGGCTATAAAAACGAGAGCGAAGTATGCAGAGGTAAACGCTATACGAAAAGGATATCAGGCCAGAACAACGGTAATCAGAAGTTTCGGACAAAAAAAAGAGGAGTCAGCTAAATATAAATCACTTCTTTACCTGACGTTCATCGACATCGCGAAAGCGTTTGGCGCACTAAATCGTGACATTAATTGGTCAACACTTTTTGATGGAGGTGTTGCCGATAAAATCGTTAATAGCATCAAAAGCATGTGTAATGGCTCATGCTGTCGAGTGCTCTACGAAGGACAACTAAGCGAGTTCTTTCCGCCTGTTTCAGGAGTAGAGCAAGATTGTGCACTCTCCCAATTGCTTTTTATTATAGCATTGGATATAGTGTTTGAAGCATATAATAGATGTGGCAGAAAAATGACACAAAAATTAGGAGACTTGTCTTATGGTGATGATGTTGGTTTAGTTAGCAATACGTACAACCAAATGCAGCAAAGACTTAGAAATATTACAAACAACTCATTAATCTACACACGACCGTCGCGTCGTTTGCTAGTCTGTCGCGAGTGTAAGCAAATAAATCGCTCAAAAGAGAATTGAAACTCAGTATTCTTTTCCAATTAACAAAAAGAAATTATAAAAGTTCAGGTAAAGATTTCCATCACTCAAAATCATTTTTTTAAATTTAGTGAAAAAGTAATTGAAAAACAAAATTGGATGATTAATTTTGCGCCATCTTGTATAAGGGAAAGAAGAGGTAAGTGTGCGTACGGATTATCGACAAGCAAGGAGTGCAGGTGTGGTGATTGTGCGCGTAAAGACTTTTCATCATTGGAACGCGTTGTAGGTGAAGGTTTCATTTTCCCCCTTAATTTTGGCTGAACCGTCGCTTGGGGACGTCCCCAAGAGTGGAAGTACCCTCACCCCCCCTATAATCTGAAGGTGCTCGATATTTTGCACGATCGGCACTTTGCGATTTTACAAGAATACGTTCACGTTAATGTATATTATAGGTTACCAGATACCGGAGGTTTTGAGAAGCGTACGATCGAAAAGAGGGGAAGAGAGTCGGTATCGCAAGTATCATTCTTCAGAAGGTAGAGCGAACCTGCCGGAACAAAAACCTGGATCCAATGCTGAAGGTCTAAAAAAACGATATTGAAGACTATGCAGGTGAGGTTAGCTCGCCTCAAACTGATCGATCCAGAATCCATTGTGGCTCGTGCTGTATGTGCGGTTGTACCGTCTTGTTGAAACCACATGTTCACCAAGTCCGGTTCATCCAATTTCGGCAGTAAGAAGTCGTCCAAAAGTCCAAAAAGACGCATAAATGCCAGATCTTCGCATAAAATCTTTTCCTCCAGTTTAGCCATCTCATCCAAATATACGAAACGTTCATTGCATCATCAAGTTCGGTGTCAAAAAGGTGTTAGACGAGGTGGTCATCAGACTGTCATCGTATTTCTGTTGTCACAAACTCTAACAGTAATAGCGCCGGAATCAGGCACAGAATTATTCCTGTTTAGCTCTGTTTATTTGGGCTCGAGATGAAAATCTCCGTCTTACAAAACTAAATCGACTTTATTTGGTACGCAGGTATGGACGCTAGAAAAGCTTCCGATTTGTGCATTTATTTGAAAATAAAAATAAAAATTCAAAGCTTAAAATGTCTAAGCCGAACTCTTCAATACAACGCCGCAAGGCGGCTAAACAGAGGAATGCCGCGTCTAGGTTCGCACACAAATGGACCTACCTTTTGCCTATTTCATTCTTAAAGAGATCATGGTTTTTGGGAGTTTTTAGGAGTAATATCAGCAAGGAATTCGAGAGAAGGCAAGACAGAACTCCAAACTATTTATACTCACTAAAAGACACACACGGGACCGAGAAAAATATGTAAATGTGAGCCAATTCAAGAAATAACGTCATAAAAAACTGAGCTGAATTAATATGACACGAATAACCTTTAAATCAATATTCAAAAGGTAACAGGAATTTTGTAATTGCTTCGCCGTTGAATTAGAACATAGGTTAGTATAATATCACTACTTTTTCAACACAAGACAAAACGGATAAACATAACCCGCGAACAAATAATATTCCTTTTACTTTTTGAACACACTTTATCACCGGCTAAATGCGACATTCAATGACAAAAACTCTGATAGTCGATTGGGAGGAAGCAATTTAGTTTGCTCGCTTTTTACAGCATGTCTCGTTTCGGATTCGTACTACTAATTAATGTTGCCGACAAATGCAAAAGCACCAGCATTTGATTGGCCTCAGCGATGAAGTAATCCCAAACCGGGAAGCCTGCCGCTACTTTCTGAGGTCAAACCGGCGAACCCCACAAGCGGACCAGTAGGAATGCAGTTCATTGCATAACAACGCCGGAAAAAGGAGAAGAAGAATTAATGTTGCCGAGGCTGAACACTGACGCTATTTGTGTTACATCTGAACTAAGAAGAAGAAGTCTAATGCTATTGGCTTTGACCTTAAATGAAAGAGAGCGATAACCCAAAATACTTTATATCAGTCTTTTTATTCTTATATCCTTACTTCTAATTTTAAAAAAAAAACTCTGAGGCATGCTTAATAGCGAAGAAAGTCACGCAACAGAATTTCGCGGTCAACATCGTGAGGAGTGTGCAGTAGCAAATGTAATAACCCAATTTTCACTTCATTACATAAAACCAGAAAAAAATGTCTTGCGACAAAATGCGACAGACTAACTGTCACATTGTGATCATCACCTTCTATAACCCTGACTCGCTCTTATCCCCGGGCAACCACTTACACCACTAATTCATCTCCAGTATTGCCCCCAAAACTACTTACGAATGCACAGCTTGAAAGCAATTTCACTATTCCGTCACGTGACGGAACCAAATTACTAACAAAAACAAAAAACAAAATAATGGGAAACGATCGTCCAACCCTAGTAGCAACCCTTAAAGTTTACTTCAAGAACAAAGTGACATCATCATTCACTTGTTGTCACATGAAAACGAAACGACAAAGAGATGGAAATGAAAACTTTATCAAATTTTTCCCCAAGGTCCTTACTGGCACATCCTTCCCGGCCAACTTACCTCTCTCTTTATCGCCTTTGTCATTCCATCTTCGTTTTCATCCACCCTCCCATCTCGCTTACACTTTTACTAAATTGCAGGTAATCTGTTATACGAAAAAAGAATCTGAACGTCTTTCCACTCGGTAATTCCCAGCGATGGACATGTAAGCAAAAAAGGATAATGGAAAGTGGAAAGAAATATGCAAGGCAGCGCTAAAGCGGGAGTATTTTTGGACCATGACGATGGGAATCGGAAGACGTATCATCGCGCTATGACGTCAGGAAGGAATGAGAGTATTTCTTGAATATTTTATGAGTTAACAAGTCACCTCAAAGAGAATCCTTCCACAAGTCTTCCATCGTAAGATGTCCGCTCCGCGACTAAGTTAACTGCTTTTCACCCGGTTCTGAACGATGTCGCTATCTGAAACTATAAAGAGTGATTCTCTAGATCCGGGACCATCTGCATCCGCCCACCAATTCATATATACCAATGGCATTCCACTAATTCGTATTTAATTTGGACGAATAGTTCCCGAAAGCCGGTTGCCTGGCTCATTAAAATCGTATTACCCAAGCAACCAGGAACTTGCAATCTAATCGTAGAGCGCAATTATCAAAGGACTTTTTATATACGCCAGTTTGTGCAAGGAACAACCGACAGTCGTTGCCTTCGCGCTGTGGCACGCTAATCCTTTGCGATTCGATGTGCCTTTGTCCGTGCCACCCCATGTGCCCTTATCACCGTGGTAACGTTAAAGTAACGTGTGTGTTTCTTGGTAAAGACATGGGAAGCAAGTAAGAGAAAGGACTTTACTTGTTGTTGCAATGTAATCTTGCTCGATTCTGACGCTGCAGTTGCTTCCCGGGGAGCCGGGTGTGCTCACAATGGCCTTTGTAGTGCGCCTGGGATTCGGTTTCAAGGCGAAAAGGACGAAGAGGGGAATGAAGAAACGAAAATAAAACCTCCAGGGCCTTTGTATCATACTTTTAAAGGGCTTCCAAAGATAGATGGGCTGGAATGGGTAACCATTGACGTCCATGTTCGTTGACCACCGGTGGTTTGCAGTCGATGTTATGGGCCATCAGTTAGTGTCAATCGCGGGGCATAAACACGACGCCGATGACATCTAATCCATCTAGTTAATGCACTTACTGACAACCCCTGGTGTATCGGTGTGAAGGCATTTTTTTTAATCAAGAAATTAGTGTCGAGGGGATTTTGGTGTGACGAATGACAGATTAGATTAGATTATATTTGTTTATTTTCTTCATAACTTAAAGCTAATATACATTCATACAAAATATAGCGGAAAATAATAGAAATCAATCCGTAACTTAAAAGTTAGTGTGGAATGACACAGCAATTTGATTAACAAATGTAAATTGATCTGAAGTGGGGATAACATCGGTTTATACAAAATTATTATTATTATTTTTCTTTATTTGTTTTTTGGATTTCATAAAAAATATACAAAAAGAATTCAGAAAAACAAAAGCAATTAATATACAATAAAATACAATTCGATAATAAATTATTAAGAAATAACAATGAACTTAACACTTTAAAGTAACGATTCAAGGACGTCGTAATTGATAGTGAATAACCAGTCTTTAACTCTTTTTAAAAACGAATTAGAGTGTGAGGATGTCCGAACAGAAAAAGGTAACTTATTAAACATTGAAGGAGCTGTAACAGCGTAGAAATGTGAAAAGTGAGTCTTGTGAGCAATTGGAACATTGACAAGATGCATGCTATTTATACGGAGACTATACATTTGTGTGCTTCTGCTAGGAATATTACCGCTTTGCTTATAAAATTCTTTTAGCACTTTAAAAACATAAAGGTGCCTCATTGGTAAAATGCGTAGATCTCTAAATAAGGGCCAGCTGTGAGCGAAACGATTTTTGTTACATATAATTCTAACTAAATGTTTCTGGGCTATTAATAATGGTCTGACAGAGCTTCTATAAGAACCTCCCCAACTTGATATACCATACTGCAACTTGGAGTGAGCAAGACCGTAATAAATTGACTTTAAAACTTTTTTGGAACAATATTGTTTGATGAGATACATCTTACGCGTTACTAGTAACATATGCGATTTAATTGTTTGAATATGATCTTTCCAATTTAAATTATAGTCAATTAATACTCCAAGGTATTTATAGTGGTGCACTGATTCAATTTTAAAACAATTATTTGAACACGGTGAACTGGGAACAAAATTAGGTTTTCCACAACTATGTACAGGTAAACAGAATTTTTTACAATCATAAGCATGAAAGTATAAATTAGAATCATTTAAGACGTTGCTAGATAATTTAAAAGACATAAGTTTTGTCTTCTCGCTTATAATTAGTTTATGATTAGTAAACCAAAGTCGTAAAGTTTCTAGATCTTCCGAGATCTTTGCAGTACATTCATAAACTGTATCAAACTGATAAGTAAAGGCTATGTCGTCTGCGAATGCAGTTGCCACTCCATTTAGATTTAAGTCAAATAGAGAGTTTATGTAAATAAGGAATAGCAGAGGGCCAAGAACTGATCCCTGTGGTACACCATCTTTTAAAATACGAGAGTCACTGAAGCTTCCATTTACATAAACTTTTTGTTTTCTATCTTTTAGATAAGAAGTAAACCACTTGTGAATTGCTCCTCTAAAACCGGCATTGTATAAAATTTTTAAGAGTAGGTCATGGTCAACCATGTCAAACGCTTTTGTCATATCAACAAAAAGAGCCATGGTAGATTTGTTGCAGTTAATGCCTTCATACAACTGGCTACACACTCTTAGGATTGCATCCTCAGTTGACATTCCTCTTCTAAATCCAAATTGATTATTACTCAAATATCTGTTTCTGTCTAAAAAGGATAATATGCGTAATTTCATAAGTTTTTCAAAAATTTTAGAAAGCGTTGGTAGTAGGGAGATTGGTCTATAGTTGGATGCATTTCTTTTATTACCTTTTTTAAAAAGTGGTATAACTTCAGCGTCTTTTAGGTGTTGCGGGAAGCAGCCGTTTTGTACACTATTATTAAACAAGTAACACAAAACGTCCACCACATAGTAACATATTTTCTTCAACAATACACTCGATATACCATCACTTGTACAAGAAATTTTACTTTTTAACGACAATATTGCTTTATAAATTTCAGAACCAGAAAATGGTTGGAAAACGAAACTGTTTGGTTGTAAGTTTTCAGTGGTTCTTAAGGAACAACTGCAGTCCAATGAAATATCAACAGATGGTTTTAGTTTTTCTGATATATCAGTAAAGTACTCATTCAGCACATTTGATATGCTGATTGAATCAGTGTAACTATTACCATCTATCTCCAAGCTATTTATACGTATTGGTTCTTTTCTTTGTCCCAAAATGCTATTGACTATCTTCCATTCCTCTCTTACATTACCTTTAGCTCGTTCAAACGAATCAAAATAAAATTTGTTACGAGTTTCTTCGATATTTTTGTGCACGGATTTGCACAGTTTATCGTAATACATTCTAAGTTTAATATTATGTGGATGTCTTTTGCATTTTTTTGCAAGTTTTTGCTTTTTTCTTATTTGTTGTAAGAGGTTGTATGTCATCCAAGGCTTCAAAAATTTATTTTTGTTTAAGATCTGAGTGGACAAAGTGGTACAATTTCTGATGTGCTTGTTTAAGATTGTAAAAAAGTGAGTGAATGCATTTGATGGGTTAGGTTCATCATAAACTTGTTCCCAAAATTCATATTTTAAACATTCCTTCAAAAGAAAAAAGTCTGTGCAATATTTCTTTTTTACCAATGAGTTGACAACATTTATTTCATTAGCACTACCACATACATCAAGTGCAATCATACAATGATCTGATAATTTCAGATCATACACAACACCATTAAACATATTCTTATTGTTTTTTTGTGTACGCATAAATATGTGATCAATGCAGGATTTAGTCGAATCGGTTATACGGGTAGGTTCATTAATAAGACTCTTTAGACCATTAGACGCCATAAGAAACAGATAATTTTCAGTGTCTCTGTCAGATTCATTTAAAATGTCAATATTTATGTCACCAATTACTATCAAGTTCTTCTCTTTACAAGCATTCAAAGCATCGCTTAATTCATCAATGAAAATACATTTAGAAACTGCATGCAATCTGTAAACACACAACATTGAATAGCATTCATTCATGAAATCAAAAGACAATTTCACAACATCAGCACTAAGAAAATTGAGCTTAAAACAATCACGTACATGCCCATCTTTCACATAAACTGCTACACCTCCAGATGAGTATGATTTATTACAATTCCCAAAGGTTGAATACCCGGGAATGTTATACAGATCTAATTCTTCTTCATAGAGCCAAATCTCACTCAATACAATTACAGGAGGTAAATTCACTATCGAATTAAGATGTGCTACCAGAGCAGAGAAATTTTTCCTAGCGCTCCGAATGTTTTGATGTAAACAAACAAAGTTAACACAGTTAAGAGAATTGACTGGATATTCACATGTATTGGGGACTAAGCACGAACAAGAATTAAGAGAATTTCTCATAATTTACTTAAATCGTCAGCACAAGTTATTCTTACTAGGTTATCCCCCTCCTTCTTTCGCATATAAACTGTCCCATTTTTAGTCCATACATATTGGTATCCTTTTTCACCCTTCAGCGATAATGCAGCATTAAACAGTTGACGTGTCTGGTATGTTAAACAATCGTTTATGTACATCTTCTCCGGTCTCCCATGTATGTTACTGTTGACGTTGAGGAGTGTTGTTGTCAGTTGCGCCTTTTTCTCTCTCTTTGATCTCATTATTTTCTCCTTGCAGTGGTGAGAAACAAATTTGACAAACAGAATATTTTTCTTTGTTTGTTTACTGCTAGTGTTTGGTGTATTTTTTTGCCGTTTGGTTATGCGTTTTATGTAGCAGAGGTCGATGTCCTCCTTCGATACGTCGACAAGCAGACCATCGCGGAAAATCTTCAGCGCCAGATCAATACCCGAAGTGTCGCCGCAGTCAGGTGGAATGTTGTAGATTTCCACAGCATTTCCGATGAGTTGTTGCTCCAGATGATCAACCTTCTTCTCTAGTTGCCGAATTTTCAGCTCGCATTCAATGTTTTTCTTTTGAAGTTCTTCTATCTGCTTTTGTTGGATCTGTTTTACTTCTTGTATTTCCGCGTATATTAAATCCAGTGTAACATTGGGCTTCGGTGGAGCGAAAGGTGTTTGGTTAACAGGTGTTATGTTGTTAACTTTGTTGTGGAGGAGTTGATTTTGATTGGTGACGAATGCTGGTGCTTCGCCGGATAGGGATTCGCGTCGTTTACTCGCACCACAAGCTTTGCACTGCCAGAGTTTGTTTTCTTTTTTCAAATACTCGATGTCGGCAGACATGATATTAACGCAGGCTGCATGAGAAAGGCTATTGCAGTCCCGACACACTACCTTTAGTTGAGTACGCTCCACTTTATTTCCACACGTTTTACACGACATTTTATTCAACAATGTATTGAGAAAATTTTTTAAAGTAATTTTGTATTGTTCCCGACGCGTGTGTGCCCCACAACAAACAGCTGAGAACAATGACATTAATGCTTTCGTTCGGATAGCCTGGATGTTGGTGGGATTGACGACATCCATCAGGTAGATGGCTACAAAAAAAATATTAATGGAAAATAGGAGGATGACTAAAGCCGAATTCTCATTGGGGCCAATGATATTGAATCTTTAAGTTTCGTTAATGCACTGCAGAGGCCAATGAGATTTCACTTTTTGCGTTGCCCACCACGTAAGCAAAGTTGGCAAATTGTTTGGAATAACACCCATCAAAGACATTCATTTTATTACTGGCCAGATCATTGCACTATGATAGTGCTTTGAGAGGAGTACTGTAGTCAAAATTATATAATTTTTTTAGTGAAATTAGAAGGCGAGAAACGAGGGCTTTCAGCTAGGTTAACAGGGGTCACAAGTAACAAATTTTTAAGAGCCGCAAATGATGCACAAACATATCCACCATGGAATGGAAAAAAAGAGAAATTAGGTTTATATGAAGATGAAAACGCAATCGAACAAAATGCGCCCGGTGTAAATAACTTAGCTCGTTCCTAAGATATGTTTAACGAAAAAAAATTACCCATCTCACGCAGGTGCCAAGCTACAATTCCAGATCTTCTATCTTGAATTTTGCAAACGTTTACTCAGGAACTACAGTAGCTAGGGTCATAAAACCGGTCGCTATGAGCACAGAATGATGTACTTTATAGCACAGCTAAGTCTCAGACTCATAGATACTCGGTTTGATATTCTAAAGTCCAATTTTCGACAATTTTATCAAGCAGCTGGGACCGTATATTAGCAATAACACGACGAATGTTGACTTCCAAATATTTCAAAATCTCTGGTGTATCGGCACAGAACAGTGACTTCACATACCCCAAAGAAAGTAATCTAAAGTTGTGGATCACAAGATCGTGGAAGCCAGTTCATAGATTATGCGCTCAGTATATCTTTCCCGCATTAAATTGATGATGTCGCACGCCATGTGGCACGTCGTTTAAGCCAAAGCTCTGTCCCATCAATGCCATTCAACTTTGGAACGAAGAAGACAGAAATCATGTTTCTAGAGCGCTCCCCATTGACGGTAATATTCTGGCCAACATCGTCCTTAAGGCAAAATGCGCCGATGATTCCACCAGCCCCTAAAGGTTGTAAAGGCGTCTCGACAAAGGGTTCTGAGTTTTCTCCACTCTAAATTCGGCAGTTTTGCTTGTTTACATATCCATTTACACAAAAATGGGCCTCATCGGAGAACAAAATTTTGCTTTGAAAATGAGGATCAAGCTGAATCACGTTTTCGGCTTATTCACCGAACCTGCGACGAGTATAATGGTCACGCGGTTTAAACTCTTGCACAAGCTGGATCTTATATGCTTTTAAGCCAAGATATTTCCGGAAAGTCTTCCACAAAGTGAATGGGCATAGCTCCAATTGCTGCGCACTATGCCGAATACTACTCAACACTGTGCTCCACAAGGGCAATAACTTCTTCTCTTCGCACTGTTTGTCATATTTTGGGATGCGTATTATCCACTAGAGTGTTCCTGGTACGAAAACGATTCATCGTGTTCGGAATTATTTGCAAATGGATAATTACGTCGACCATAAAATTTGACGAACCAAACCATAGTTTTCAAAATAAGTTTACACAATTTGCATATGTAATTCTGTGATTAATTTATTTATCAGAAAATGCCAAAGTATACAAATTTCAACTCTACTTTCAACTATTAAACCGACAATCTGTAGAAGCGTTGTTGCCAATCTTAAACACCAAACCTCTAAAAAAACAACCTTTAAAAGCAAAGAAATAAGCCAACAGAAAGTGCTGATTTTGGCTGTAAATTTCTGTCATTTAATGAATTCAATATAGTTAATTTCTTTGATAAATATCAGATAAAGTTTTTGAAAATTTTAGTCATGAGATCGTTTTGTTTTTACCAAAATGGGGGATCTGCAAAGTCCTTTAGGCCATCTGTGACGATGCCGATTCATTAAATGTATAAAGTTTGTATAGATTTATTTTTCCTGATGTGACTGTACTTCGTAGCACGCTTGGATGGAGCGAATTAAGTGGTGAGGTGTTTAACTTTCAAAACGCGTCATCAGCAGGCGTACGATCAGGCTAATCCAAGTTTTTAGTAAACTCCTTTCGACGGACTCGGTGCAAGCTCAAAATAAAAGAAACGATTAAACGGCCATATCATATTTTGCAGGAGAATCCGAATACAAAGACATTAATCATGATTTAATGACCAAGAGTGAAGATAGGTCTCAAAGTGCAGTTCTTAAGTGGCACAAGGTCTTCAAAAATGGACGAGAAAATACGGAGGTTGACCCCCAAACTGGACGTCTGAACCGATGACAACGTACTATGTGTTCGTGAAGTGCTGAACTCAGACATCGGTTAAGGGTTACGTAATCTAGAAAAGCTAAGAAAACTGAAGATAAGTGTAAGAAAGATGAAGCAGATAGAATTTTTTTCACGACATTACACTCAGCTACAACAGCTATAAGGCTTCATGGCGATTCGACTTTTCAATCCCAAAGGTAAAATCCTCCCTCAAAAGACATCACCGTGGGCCACTAGGTGTCATTAACGAATCTTTTACGCGTATACTTAAGGGCTTTCTAGAATCCGTCTACCACGGAGCCTTTGAATCGTAGAAAAGCTGATGGCAAAAATTTGATGCTCAAGGAATGAAGAAGGTTTTATAGAAATGCTGGAAATAAATCTATTTTTCCGAAACTTTCTCCGATAGTTTTTGTACAAACCTATGTTAGACCCCAATGCATCTCAAAGATGTTATTCTACTTATATTGTAGATTTTTCGAAATGAGGCTGGAGAAGCAGTTGCAGTGAATAGAAAACTTTATTACAACATGATGACCGACAATTTTTGTTTTCCAAAATCGGATAAACTGGATTAGGATGATGTCGGATTCCAGTTGGATGGTGCTAGCGCTCAAAGCAGTCTTCAACAATTAGTATTACGTATGAAATTTGAAGATCGAACTATTGCCATTTGATAAAGTTGGACTGTTGTCTGTAAGTTGCACGCCATTAACCCAGTGATAATTCCAGACTTTAGACATAACATCCAAATCTTAATTACGGCCATTAACCCAATTATTTTTTTATTATTTATTTATTTATTTATTTATTTATTTTTTTTTTTTTTTTTTGTGACACGGGCATGCTCCATATTTTTTTGTTTGATCTTACTCTTACAACACCGGTGATCTCCAGTCGTGTCAGCCCACTGATTTGCATGTACACTTGTGGGGAAGTTTAATGGTGGTATATGTGTCCCTAGGCTCACCTTGGTGTTTTCTAAATTGCCTAGATGTGATTTTTGTTTACCTTTGTTTTAGTCGCCTTTTACGACAAGCTGAGAGGTATCGCTGCAGGGATATTCTTAACCCGTCCCTGCACGGAATGAAGACACTGCGACCATAAGGATCTATTGTACCCCTTCTTTGGTCAAGGATTTTAGTGCTGCCTTCAAAAAATGTGCAACTTTCTCTGTTATGGTAATGTTGCTTGTCATTTTGAATCTTTCTCGGGCAAGGCTTGGGCAGACGGTCCAAAGGTGGCAGTTGTATGCCCGTGTCTTGTTAGTGCCTCACATAGCACTCTTAGGTCGGCTTTATTTAATTCTAGAGCCTCTTTGGCACGTTTGGGATTGTGATTCTGTTCCATGAACGTTCTTGAGTTTTCAACACCCCCCCTCAGTTGCAGAATTGGTTCATTTGCTTAATGATCCATTTATGTAAATGTATTGTAGGTTTATGCCTGAATTGTCGAAACCATAAAGGAGGGATGGCCCCGTAAAAGGTATCTGAGCACCTTTCTTAGCTTGTATGTCAGCCTTTTCGTTACTTTCATGGTTTTCATGACCTGGCACCTAGATCAGCTTCAGTCTGTAATTTACAGCCAGCTTGTTTAGTGAATTGTGCCTTTTCTAGTCAACCTTAGAGTTAAAGGTCTTTAGCGCTTTAACAACCGCTTGGCTGCCTGAGAATATAGTTATCCTTGTGCCAGTGTCGCTAATGCTATGTGTTGCTTCCTTGATTGCAAATAGCTCAGTCTGAAATATGGTTGACTTATTACAGAGGGGAATGTGTAGTTCCTCTCTGCTTGGTATGAGTATTTCGAAGTATGTTTTAAAATTCAATGCAGGGGACATCAGATTACTCACACAGGTTAGCTCCTAGATGTTGTCCACTTTTTTGAGGCCTCCTTCTTTGTATTTATAGATGCTCGGTAAGATTAAGGCTTGTTTTGCTACTCCAGCCTGTATGACAGTCGTGTAGTTGCGGGATTTTTAGAATTGCTTTCATCTCTACAGTCGGAGTCGTTCTTATTGCTTCAGTAATGCCGATACACGCTAGCCTTTGTATTTCATTGAATTTATTCATGACACTTCTTTGTTCACATTTTTTCCTCCATAAAGCACTGCTATAAAGTATGGTTGGTTTAATCATTTCATTATTAGAGCGGAGCGAGCGAAGCTCTCATGCTGTAAGAAATGTCAAATCTTTGCCCGTGTGTAGCACCTCAAGTTCTTGACGGATTTCTGTGATTTTTTAACTGGATTAAAATATGTAAAATTTCGCTCGTCATGACGAAGCCCAAATTTTTAATTTTGGCCCACAAAAATTTTTTTAATTGTCATAAAAATTCTCAATGTAAAGTTTTATTTTTTTTTTTTTATTTGACATATAGTTTATCAAATAGATAGGATTGGTAGGTTAACGTCCATAGAGAGGGATTTTCAAAAGTTGTGGCTCGAATAGCAAGATATTATAGCGAGTGAATGTTATTGACATACACTTTCATAATCTGTACTAAAAATTACTGTACCTTCCTTGCCATTTCTGATATTCGTGGTCAAAGACGAGCATATTGACATATTTAACAGATGATCTTCTCTATGTAAGATTGCGTATCAAACTTATCATGCCCTTAATTGTTGCTGAGCAGTGGCTTAATTGTAGCCAAACATGGCCTTAATTGTTGCTGGGCAGTGGTTTAATTGTTGCCAACCTTGGCCTTAATTGTTGCTGGGCAGTGGTTTAACTGTTGCCAACCTTGGCCTTAATTTTTGCTAAGCAGTGGCTTAATTGTGGCCTTGCATTTGCGCGCGACCATTTTGGCGCTAAAACAATTGTTCTGTTTTGATTCCAATTAATTGCTCAGTATTTAATAATGGATTTAAACGAATATCAATTTAGCTTTGCAATAACAGGCAAATGGTCTCGAACTCGTCAATACCAATTAATAAATAAGTTTCATACAAGCTTAAAAAGTAAGTTTTGTCGGCCAGAATGCATGCGTTTATACTAATAAATTGAACTCTAGAAATAAAAATTGCTGAACAATTTAAAGGTCTTCCGATTATTAAAGTTGGTAAGGTCGCAATATTCCCAGGTGACGTGTACACCCAAAAAATAAAGTGGCAGCGCAGTTACAAGCCCAAAGATGCAAGGCGGCACATCCAAACCTTCTTCCAACACTATCATGGAATCGATTTGTCTGTGCCATTAACTTCGTTAATTCGGGCCAACATGTTCGGATCTCCTCTTTATTTTGGCTGCTATCAAGTAGTTTTGATCTTCCGTAAAGTTGGAAATCATTATCAAGTTCGAATGTTAGATCCGAATCCCGCAACAGTGGTCACCTCAGATGCAAGAAAGTTCCTAAAATCAATTGCCGGTATGAAGAAACAACAGCATGCAAATGCAAAATAGTATATTTGATGTACATACCTGGTAATTTCACAGCCAATATTTTAAAAAAAAAATTTCATTAAAAATTTTATTTACTAGCTCCGCTTTAATATGCCGCTGCGTAGCGACACGACACGCAACTGCGGCGATCTAGTATATCCAAATACTCATTTTTGGGTTTAGCACCCATGTTTTGCCTACGAGTTGTTTTAGGGCCCATAGAGCTTTGATGGCCTTTGAGTATATTTTGTTTATTTGTGCATTCTAAGAGAGTTTTGATTGTCATAGACCGAGCTTTGTGTGTAGCTCTGTAGTTCAAATTTAAAGAAAACTTCCACACTAGCTGTTGGCTCACCCCAATCATACATATATAAAATTCCCGTCATTTTTAAAGACACTTTCATATGTTGGTTGAGAAAATCTCAATAAATAAGACAAAGGGTATGATCAGCCTTAAAAATCATTTTTTAAATAAAGTCCAATCAAAATTGTTTGCCTCTCACTGCGTCAAATTTTACCACCGTTTATATAGGTACAAATTAAGTCAATGATTCCATATGATATTTGAAGTCTAAATGGGATATATCCTTCAGCGAACTTTATTTTATGAACCCATTCGTGGCAGAAAAATGTGTTCCTAAATTCCTGAAATTTCGAACAAAAACTACATCAGATGGAAATTGCTAATAAGCTATGTCCATCACGATACAGAACTGCCATAGCATGTCAAAAGAGGGTTAAGAATATGACATCAAAACTAAGATTTGGTTGTCAGAATCGTTAAGACCGCAAAGAGCTCTTTATCATATGCTGCCTTTCGATTTTAACGTCACCACAGGTATTTTCACCAAATCCAACACAATTCGTGTGAGGCCATCCAGTTGGTGATACAAGAATTCATGGCTTGATTTTTCTAGAGGGAACCTTATTCCCAATTGCCTCTTGAGCCCAAGGAAACAGTGATCGGTAAGAGTATCATTGATGAGCTAAGGTAGACTAAATTCTACATTATTCAAAAATTATAATTGCCAAACTTATTGGAGGACAACATGTACACATATTTGATCCTCCCTCAATTAGCAGCTTCTGATTCAATGCTTTCCAACGCTTTATTTACGTCCCGTCTAATCACGTCAATGACGACGCATGAAGGTAATTGTGCAGACTTGAAATGGATCGAGTCTTGAGTTGGTAAATGTACCGCACGATCGAGGATAATGTTGAAGAAATCACATGACAATGCACCTCCTTGTCTACATGTAAGTAATTATTTAATATCAAAGGTCTCGGTTAATTCATTATCAACCAGATGATCTGAACTGGCATGCTTGAAGATGACAAAGCACTGTATTTCTCGTCGCTATAGATACAGCTTTAAGATCGACAGAAAGTTGGAATAGGTCGATGTCGTGAATTTTTGTTCAAGATCTGCCATTGTGCGAATATTTGATCTGCCGTAAATCTTCCTGGTACAAGGACCTGCAGAAGACACGAAGAAGAGAATTATACCATGTAGTTAGTCCAGTCAAAGGGATTCCAATTCTTCGGTACCGAATAAACGATGGTGGGATTCAATTCATCTGACATGCTTTCCTCTGACCATATGTTAAAAATAAGTTGGTGCATGTCCCCAGCCAATAGAATTGCTAAATGGAACTGTAGATCCTATATATTCTATTCAATAAAGCAGAATATTTTACTTAAATCTTCAAGTAGCTTAAGGTTTCCTTATCGTGTTGCTTGCATTGACGAACAACCACATATCGTTTGCCGCAAACTTTGTTCTCTGAAGATGTAGCATCATATACGAACGTGGTAGAGAATTATTGAGAAAAGCCCATGAAAAAAGTTGCAGACATGCAATAAACAGATCCCGGTAAGGACCGTGTAGGCGTTATTGTCGTCCCATTGTTAATGGATTTATGTAATTACAGTTAATGCAATGTTCAATTTCTAAACTGAGTTAGGTATGACAGCTGGCTTTGTTGCTCTTTTGCTTGCCTCCTTTCTGCCTTTAATCATTGCCATAAGCGATAATGGACATAGACTGTGGAGACTGGGACTAGTCCACCTCTGAGACATCAGGGTACTTCGACAGGCCAATTAAGCTGCATTGTGGATTAAGATTAAATTAAGTGCACGCTTTACCAGGGCAGGCTTTTACCTCTACAGAGTTGATTCAAGGACTGCATAGGATGTAGGGACTAAGTTCGATAGCAATTCATTCCTCTTAAAGGACCGCAAAAATATGGTATTCTTGACGAATAACTAATGCTCAACCTTTAGGCAACACATGTATTTTTCTGACTAGTTTGCCAGCGACTTGAAGCTACTGAAGCCTTTGTGTCCCGGTGTCTACCATAGCTTAATCTGGCATTGGCATCATGGCAGCCCTTGAAGAATTTTGATTTCAGGCTGTGTGAGCTCGGCGTTTTGAGTGCTGCTTGGTTTTCGGTAAGTAGGTTGATATTTTTACTCATAATACCACTGACGTGATTTAGGTTGGCCTGCTAGGTGGGAGACTTCTTCGTCACTTTGCAGTTTCTGTCAAATATGAGCGACTGCACCTGATTACATCTTCATTTGTGTACCGACAGAGAGATTTGGTACTTTATAGGAGATCATCAGTCTCTCTGGCTGAAAGATTTTGGACCAATATCTGCCAATTTTTGCTAAAAATGTTCGACATGACCTCATGACCTCACTAATGAATGGTGGAATCTATCCTTGGCTTATTCAGGGGCGAGAAAATCAGGTCCAGACATTGTTGGAGAATAGCGGGAAAGACGACATTTTAGCCTGGGGCTTTACACAATTTGGAAGGACCGATGGATGAAGTTTGTGAAATTTCTTGGTACAACGTAGGTACTGACTTGTTTGAGTTTAACAAACAAACTTTTATTCTAATCGTCGATTACTGGTCGAAATACATTGAAATTGAATTATTACTCTCTGGTTATAGTAGCCACTTTGCTATCAACAAACTTAAGTCTATTTTTCTCGTCATGGAATACCTAAAATAATGGTGTCTGATAATGGTGCGCCATTTAAGTCTAACATCTTGAAGCAATTTTGCAGAGGTTACAAACTGACAACACCTCATATGACTTTTAGGTCAAAATTAATGATCCTTTAACTTTGACTACTTAACATTTAAGCCATGGTCAAGTAGTTTTTTCGAATATCCCACGACAAGGAGAGAGAAGTTTAGCATTGAAAAGGCATACCCATTTGTAAAAGCTCACGTCCCTTAACGAAGTTTTCCAACATCCAAAGCCAAACCAAATTTATTTCCAATGACCTCTCCCGTAATCTTATTCATGGTGTTCAACACCAATTAGTCATAGCACCGGGTCGAAGCGTTTTCAGTCTTCAACTTTTCCTGTTCTCCGCTCCCGTTACATGCCCACCTACATGTTAACCTGCAATTAAGCGGAGCACAAAAACACCGCTCCATCAAATACGCACAAACACATCACATCATATCCGAGTATGCTCTCGTTTATCGCTATTTACATAAACTGTTTTGTTTTGTAAAATCGTTTTTACGCCGTCGGCATAACGGTTAGGGAAGCAGCATCACCTCGTGCCGTACGAAACTCGACGAGCGTCACGACTACGAACGGCTGTGGATAAATGTTCCTTCAAAGGATCCTCCCGGTTGAGCATGCCTATGTGTAGTAGATGGATGTGAATATGCATCAGCAGAAGTGAGTCGAGTCGAGGACGCATTTTAACATCCATTACCTACATTGGAGGCAGCATGGCAGGTGAACAAAAAGAAAGATGGAATGAAAAAGCAGAACAACCTCGAAGAGGGCACTCAATCAGATTCTCGTTCTCCAACTATTTCCCGTATGATATGATGATGATGATGATGCAGCCAACGGAATATGCAGAAACGGAGTGGATGTGTATTGCCACTACCATACAGCCTAAGAGCACCTTGATTCACAAAACTTAATTAAGAGCAAATCCTGCTACATTGCCAGCTACTTGTAGTCGAGTCGTGGCTCGCTAAAGGAAGCACCGGCCGTGCAGTCTACTCACTGGATCTGACTCGAGTGAGGAAGGACCCTTCTCGGAGTTGGGTTTGCTTTCCATATTTTCTACTCCACCAGGATGAGGAAGAGTCTTTTTCCTCTCACGTTTCAACCAATGTGTAGACGTCCTAGTAACTCGCTTGAATGCAATTATGAATATGAAAATGGAAGACCAAGATGCAAATTCCAGTGAAGCCCAAGACACGTATGCACTTTGAGCCCAAATTACCTGTGACTGGATTTGGGGCGAGATGGTTGACTCCATGGAGGGGATAGAATCAGAGATGTGCGCTCCACTTCCTTCGTGGAATGGAATGTGGTACAAGTATGATGTCCAATTGTCTTAGGTTGGAGCGGATTTAAATTAAGATACAGATGCGGAAAGAGGAAATGCGTTTTTGTGTTTGTAACGTTCATCCGTTCGTCTTCCCTCATCTGCTCCTGCTTCTGTCCGTGATTCTATTTGACATCGGGAATTTGCTTTTCATTCAATTTAAATTTTTTTTCATCGTAACCATGAAGACATGTACATACATCCAGAGAGTGGAGTGAAATAAAGAAGCTACTTATCATCACGCAAAGATATCCCATTTCAAACTGATGCTTTGGTTCAACAAAGAACCACGGAATCCAGGACGACGCGAACACACGGAGCAGTAGAGAAACAAAAGAAAATGGGAAGAGAAAAAAGGAAATTTAATATTTAAAAATATGCAAAAATGCTGGCATCCTTAATGGCGTTGTCCCGGAGGGCATCAACAGCTGGACGGATTCGAATAAAATCGACGTCACCGCCAAGTAACGAATCAATTTTAATGACATCGTTAGTGTTACGGAGAAAGGCATTCGTCTTTTCGGTATTCGTCGAGGGGTGGTTTCTCCTTCGTCCTGAATTACATGAATGTCTAGTTAATTTGCTAGCCTGTACGTTTCTTTTATTCGGGTCCATTGGGCTGAGTTAAGAATGTAATAATGGCGATATCTCTCGGACTGGCAATGCTTCCCGGAATTGTGTATGGTGAGATGGAGATTGTTGACATGTTTATGATATCGGTGGCGGGTGGATATGGTAATTGATTCTTTTGACCAAGTTTAATACGATGGATGCCTTAATTCATTCTCTCCCGACTCCCTCTGTTTATCTTTTTCTCTTTGAGCAGCTTTATTTGGGGTCATTATTGCGAGACATGAAGCAACTGAAAGCCCTCGGGTGAGTGTACATATGGTGTTTTGGGCGGAGTGAACTATTGTATCGGATCGGGATAATGTGGTTTAAATGGAAATCAAATTTTCAAGCACTTTACTGTGCAGAGAAGGTTTTTGAATATCGTCCTTTCGGATGAAAACTTTAATATAGAGCTTCGCACTCAGTCATCACAACGACTTTATTAAATTTCACCAAAGAAAGTGGTCCATTCTTGGGTTAGCGAAGCGTCTGCAGTATAATACTGCATGCTCTGCGTCTTCCTCTTCTTCTGGACCTTCGGGGCAGAAGGGCGAGCCGCCGTGAATTGACGATAATTGCGTAAGGTGAGTCCTGCTTTTTGGCGTGTTATCGCACCTGGCTTGCCACAGTACTACAGATGTTGCCCTTTCTTCTGCTTTTATCCTCCGGATAACGCAGGTCCCTTGATGGTCCGTGGTTTGCCTAAGGTAAGTCCTGTGCATCTCGTCCGCGTGGATGTCGATAGTGACCTTATCCGCTATAACACAGGCAGTTACATCCGAGATTGTCCGAAAACCGCGTACTGTTCTTATTGCGCAAAGCCTGTATACAGATTTTCGTTCGAGATTTTCCTTTTAATCTACTTCCTTGTAAGAGCTCCCACCCAGATCGGGGCAGCGTACAGGAGTATTGAGCAAACCACTGTGGAAAGCAAAATTCTCCCGCGTATTCCGGTCCACCGATGTTTGGCAGCATTCTGGAAAGGGCTGCCTACATTTGTGACGCCTTTTTCATTCAATATTCGACATGGGTCTTAAAGTTAAGTCGGTTGTCGAGCATTACACCCAAGTATTTGAATGCCTCTTTAGACCTGATTGATTGGCTCCCAACCCGAAAGTTTGCGTATTCCACAGTCCTTCGGTTGGTTATTAAGACAGCCTCCGTTTTGTGGTCAGCTAGTTCAAGGTCGGCAGACCCTAGCCAAGTTTTGATTGCTTCATCCGTGGCGGACTCTACCTCGTGGATGTTTTTCGCCACAATAACTACGGCGATGTCGTCGATAAAATCGATAATCTTGATTCTCTGTGGAAGCGAAAGTTGCAAAATTCCGTCATAGGTCGAAGAACTGATCCCTGAGGAACTTCCGCGGAAACTTGGTAGTATTTAAAGACATCGTCCGTCTGGTACCTCGGCTTCCTGTTAGTGAAGTAGTTTCGACTTATCTTCACGAGGCAATATGGTGACCAGAATGGTCAGAAATCTCCTAATGCGGGACCAGTTTGGGGAATTAAAGGCATTTTCAACGTCCAGTGTTACTACTGCGCAGTATTTCTTTGTACCCCCTCGCCATCTTTTCTCCCGTATAGCCTAAGGTGCTGTACCTACTAACTTTTTAATGGCATCGACGATACAAAGCGATTTGTAAAAACCTTGACTGATAAACACATATCCTTAATAGCTTTAAGCTTGAAGTCAACTGATCTTATTCTACTTTGATTAAATATATGCCCATCATATTTTTGCCCATCATAATAAGACCTTCAAAATTACCGAATTGCTAAATGTACACAATCTGGATGACTCATCATATACATAATAGATTAATCAAAAATCTAGGGTTTGCTTCAAATGTGCTAAAAATAGTTGAGCTTTTAAGTTTTAATTTGCACTCATCTAGATTTGGAAACGGATAATAGGAATTTAATATATAACCGACCTACCGATCATTCCTCAATGATCGTTGTGGCGGGTGCAGTATAATCCTTCTAACGATAAAAAAAATTTACGCTCGCTGGGTTGACTTTTTTCCTTACATAGAAAATGCTTTCACCAAAAACCTTAAGGGTAATTTTTTTTTTTTTAATTAAAATCACATGAATGCAGCCGCAGGTACTAGAGAAATGAACTGCTTTTGATTGGCGTACGTGTAGTGAGAGAACTGTTCGAAACTGCTTTATTAAGTTCAGTGAGGGATATTTTCCGTTCGAAATTTTTCCAAGGGGTAAACCAGAGAACGTCATTAATAAAAAAAACTTGCAGCAGCTGTGGAACAAAATTCAGATATGACTGTTCTTAGCCTTGCTGCATCAACAATCACAGCCGAGTCGTACTGCAGAGAAATCGGCATAATGAACAAGAAATTACTGCAAAAACAACCGGTACCGGAAAATAGGCGCGGTCCCATACTGCTACATGACAACGCAAGACCACATACCGCACAGTCAACCTTCCTGAAGCTGGGAGAGTTGGGTTATGAAGTTTTGCCTCACCAGATTTATCCCTGACCGATTACCACCTTTTCCGAAATTTGGGCAATCACTTCAAAAATAAACAATTTATAAGCCCAGATGTCATTAAACAGGACTTTAAGGACTTCTTAGCTCGAAACGATAAGGACTTTTTCAAAAAAAGCATGTTTGCTTTGGTGGAACGTTGGAAAAATGTCACAGATATAAATGGAGATTATTTTTTGGACTAAACTTTTTTAGTTTTGTTTAATTTTTCACATAAAAATCGGTAACGTCATATTTAACGACCTAATGGCTTTATTTAAATTTCTTGAATCGAGACAAAGACGAATTTTGCCAATAAGTTTCTTCACTAGCCTAATTGAGTCTACTCATTCAGTGGGCCATATAACTTCCTTCAACATTTTTTTGTAAACAGAATGGAATTTTTCGCGGTGAATCTACATGTCGAATACCACCAGAAATAAGTTTTAGACGACACTTGTTTGTTAGTAGCCTTGTTAATAGTCAGACCTTAGGAAACATCACTTAAAATTGTCTTGCAACTTTTAACATCTTATTTAAAATTAATATTAAAATTATCAGAACTTGAGTAAGAATAAGAACTACTAGGCAGATCAGTATGCACGGGCTTAACTCCGCTACTGAAAATTTTTGATCGAGCGAGCAAATTTGTTGTTTTATCAACCTTGCTCTCGCTCCACATGGCACTTTTCTAAACTCGTTATTTCTCACTATTTTTCAATCAAACAATTTCATTTGATAATTTATGGCTCATCTACAGACCTAGATCTATCGAATGACATGCTGCACACATGTGTGGTTATAGGCGATATCTACATTTAGTGCGTACAAGATTAGTCCGAAATCGTTTTCGGACCACTATATTCCCCGTACATGCACGCGCTAGGCCAAAAAGTGGGTGATTGCTCTCGCTCCGCTACGCTCCGCTCGATCAATCAGAATGACAATAAGACTAAGTCATGAATTGAACTTTTATTTGATCTACCTTAATCGTGGCGCGTTGACAACCCGAGTACCGCATGGTACTCAATGCCCAATATTTCAAGGTAGGTAGGTAGGTAGGAGTGGCCGCCTGATATCAAGATGCCAGGCCCAATTAGCGCTTATGCGCCGTTTTGATGCCACCACTCAGTGACCTAATGTGTTATTATTAGAGTTTCATATCCTTCTTCTTTCTTCTTTTCGTTTTTTCTCCGGCGTTGTTATGGTCAGAAGTGTAGGACCATAACCTTCCCACTTAACTGCATTCCTACCTGTCTGCTTGTGGTCCGCCGGTTTGACCTCAGAAAGTAGCGGCAGGCTTCCCGGTTTGAGATTACTTCATCGCTGAGGCCATCAAATGCTGGTGTTTTTGCATTTGTTTGCACCAATTGTTTTTCGGCCTGCCTTTTTTGCGTGTTGAAATTGGAATGTTGATTGATAACGCCTTTTGGACGGGGTTCAAAGGATCTCTCCTTTGAACATGGCAGCACCAACTGAGTCGGTCGCGCTCTATATTTCTTGTGATGGTTTCTTTTACGTGGAGGCTTCCTCGGATCTTTGAACTTCTAATTCTGTCACGCTTTGTTACTCCCGCTGTCTTGCGAAGCATCTTCATCTCAGTTGCCGTTAATTTGCTCTCATACTTTTTGTGCATTGTCCAGCATTGTGAACCGTATGTGAGCGCCGGACGTACAACTGAAATGTAGAGCCTTCCTTTCAGCTTAGAAGGCATTTTTCGATCACAGAAGATGGCGGAGTTTTCCCGCCACTTCATCCACCCTACGCTTACGCGATGTTTGATGTCGTCATCACAAGTTGCTTCTCTATTAATCATAGATCCCAGATATTTAAACTTTTCACACTTGGGAAGCACTCTTCCATTCAAGTAAATGTCTGGAATAGGCTGATGAGGGTCAGAGAACGGGCAGCACAGATACTCTGTCTTCTTTGAACTAATACGATACCCGTGCCCCTCAAAAATATCCACCCACACATCAAGTGCTCGTTGTAGGGACGCCTGATCATCACTTATAATGGCCCCATCGTCAGCAAAGAATAGCTGGTGCACATTGGGGTCCGTCACTGTTCCTTCAAACAAGCAATCAAGGACTGCTATAAAAAGCTGAGGACGCTCCCTTGGTGTACACCGACTTTGATTGCGAACTCTTCGGTGACTCCTGCGGTGCATCTTACTTTTGTCGTTGCTCTCTCGTACATGTCCATAATCACTCGCACGTAGGTTTCTGGAACTCCTTTTTGTCTTAGCGCTACCCATAAAAGATCTCTTGGTTGCCGGTCAAAGGCCTTCTCGAAATCAACCAACACCATATGCAAGTCCTTTGAAGAATCACGATGCTTTTCCATCATGGCCCTTATACTTTGGATTGCATCTGTTGTTGATTTACCCGAGACAAACCCGCACTGGTCATCAGATAGTCGTATTTTTTTCCGCAGTCGGCTATCTAATACCCGCTCAACGATCTTCATGGTGTGCGACATCAGCTTGACAGAACGGTAGTTATCACAATTTCGCGTATCACCCTTTCCTTTGTGCAATGGAAGAAGATAGCTTTCCCTCCATTGATTAGGCATAGTGTCGCCTCTTATAAGTTTGGAGATAAGAACCATGAGCCGTCTAGACCCGATGTCTCCCATCTTTTTCCAGAACTCAGAGGGTATCCCGTCCGGCCCAACAGCTTTTCTTTTCTTGGAGTTTTTAACCGCGTACCGAACTTCTTCGACTGTGATGTCGGATATTTCGGCATGATTCGGGGCGGCTCTTGGAAAGTACACTCGGGGAAACTGTTCGTTCAGAAGTTCCTCGCAATACTGTCGCCATCTGTGGAGAATTTTTTCGTCTTCCACAAGGAGTTGGCCTTCAGCATTGTTAATAAACTTTGGGAAACGAATCTCCTGAGCATTTCTTCTTCTCTGGGCGGCTATCTTAAAGATATTTGCTCCTTTGTTCAAATTGTTTTGTCGAAGCTCCTGGGTAGCTTGGTTCCTGTCAGACGCGGAAGACGATATTTCTTCCAACTCCTGATAGAGGCCTTCCATGCTTTTCGCTTTGAATTCGGCGCATTTTTTCTTCGCGATACCCTTGCAATATCTATATACCTTTTCACGGCGAGCTTTTTCCTCTCTATTAATACCTATAGAAGAGCACTTTGACCAAGCTTGGAAAGCCATTTTCTTTTCGTGTATCACTGCTTTGGCTTCGTCTGTCCACCACCAGGTTTCTTTTGCGTGTTGGCAGGGGCCTTTAGATGTTCCGAGCAGTGATTTGGCTTTCTCCAGGCCAGATTGTTGTAGGAAATCCCACATGTCTTGTGCTCTGCACTCCTCATTACCGACCTCATCGATAATGGAAGAGAGGTAGTTTTCCATGTTGGCGATAAAAGCTTCGCCTTTTCCTTTATCCAGCTTATACCACTTGATTCTCTCAGACACCTTCGTTTGCTGCTTTGGCTTCTTACTCGCCTCCATAAAAAATTCAGTCAGAAGGAGACGGTGTTGAGGGGCGATCGCGTCTCCCAGGATCACTTTGCAATCTTTAGCTCGTGGCTTCATGAAAGTGGATACCAAATGATAGTCTATTTGAGTTTCATTTCCGCCGCTGCTATAAGTGATCAGGTGCCGGCTTTGTTTGACGAACATGGTATTTAGCACTATAAGACCGTACGACTTGCACATGTTTAGGATATCTTCACCTGAAGAGTTCCTGGTGCCGTATCCCAGCCCTCCGTGGTAGTCTTCATAGTCTTCACTTGTCTTCCCGACATGTCCGTTTAAATCTCCCCCAACAAACAAAAGCTCTTCCTTTGGGATGATTTTGACAAGATTGTGGAAATCTAGCCAGAATGCATCTTTTTCTCTTTGTTATTCTTTGATATTCTTAACCCGTCCCTGCACGAGGGGGGAGAGTTTCATATCCATCCTGTGGAATTAAGGAATTTGATGATACTGCAGAATCCTATTTCCCTGAATTCTGATAGGTCGTCGAAGGAGATTTTGCCGAGTAGGCGCTGTCTGGTTCTAGCTAGAGCCGGACATTCACACAGGAAATGGGTGAGAGTTTCCTTTTCCAGTGGGTTCTTGCAACTTCGGCAGTAGGTGTTGAATGAGATGCCTAACTTAGCAATATTTCAAACTCGACCAAAAAATGTTGTCCAACATATTCATACTCCAAAGTACAACATCCAGCGACAGTTAAGCGTTCACCACTAATGTCATGAAGCGAGAATTGTTGGAGCGACATAACATTTGTTTGCGTCCTAGTGTCTATTTGACAGTCAACTACTTGATCTTGAGAGAAATTATCCAACTATTTTTTGACAAAGATTTGGTTTGTTTCAGCACTCCCAAGAAGAATGTTTCGGGAACGTCCGATTGGTATTGTGTCAAGTTTAAAGTAGCGCAAAATTAATCAAAAAATGCCATCGTACGTCAATCATATTTGATATTTACAAATAGACAAGCAATGGAACGCTATACTCCGTAGGAACGTGGAATAATTGAGTCACTTTTTCTGACCAATAATCGGACGGTGATGTTAGCGCAACGTGAATTTCGACGTCAATTACCTAATCATATCGTGCCAATTGGGCAAACATTGCGGCGCTTAACTAATAGACTCGAACAGACTGGAATCACAAGAGACCATGCAGGGCGTGGCCGCCACCGGACTTTCGGCCGGTCGTTCGGCCGAGAATATCGCGGCTGTGGCTGCCGATGTCGCTGAGAAGAAACATCAACCAGACGACGCGACGGGCATCACCCGACGGGCCCGTGAATTAATGTCAAGCCATCCTTAATCTCAACAACGAAGAGGACAATTTTGTGTCGAAAATCATCATGAGCGACGAGGCGCACTTCCACCTAAGCGGTTATGTCAATAAGCAAAATCTTGGTTTCTGGGCACTGAAAATTCGCATATGATGTTCGAGGAGCCATTACATCCACTCAAAGCCACTGTGTGGTGCGGGAGGAGTGATTGGGCCGTATTTTTTTAGGACGCCATCGGCAATACGGTTATTGTTACTGGCGAACGCTACAGGACCATGATAAACGACTTCCTACTGCGGAATTGGATTGGAATTGGATTCAAAACGACGGCGCAACCGCACACACAGCACGAGCTATTGTGAAGGCAGCGTTTCCTGATGGTGTATTCTTCCATTTTGGCGATTTGGCATGGCCAGCAAGATCGCCCGATTTAACTATCTCTTACTTGAAATCGCGGGCTTCTGCCAACAAGAATCAGACAATCGCAGTCTTTAAGGAGAATATTTGACAGGAATGCTAACAGTTTTCACAAATATGTATCAACACCTGCGGTAGCCACTTGACGGATGTCATCTTTTCCATTTAACAGAAAATTGTAAAGGTCGAAATAAAGATTTCCATCACTCAAAACCTTTTTTTTTGCTTAGTAAAAAAAAATTCAAATAGGAATTGGCGACAAAAATTATTTTTTTGCTGATTTTTTACATTTTATTAAACGATATTATTATAAAAACATAAGATTGTTCTTCACAGAAAACAAAACAAAAATTCATTAAACAGAAGTCAAAATTTCATTTGTTTTGATAATTAAATCGTATAATAAAATGTAAAAATTCAGTAAAAAAAATCGTTTTTGTCGCTTCAGTCCAACGTCCGTTTTAACCAAAATCGACAATTTCTTGATCTCCTTAGTAAGTACAATAACTTACTGTCATAGTATATGAATTATGTGTTCGATTGTATAGGTATAAAATAAAAATCTAATCTACAAACAAAAAATAATTAAAGCTGGTCGAGCGGTACCCACACTGGTAATCTCCGACCATTTCCAACGAACTTGTGATACCTGAATGGCTGTGATATTCGCTAATAATTGTTGGTCACTCTTTTTGGTTCACTTCCGAACCTTAGCCTGTGAAGTCGCATTTTGGCTCGCTCCTCTCCTAATTGTTTTTTTTTTCCTTTTCTTCAAAACGATATATAATTGAATTTGTCTTCGGCAGCTACCTAGGTCCATTTCTTTTCATTCTTACCATTATCGACATTGCTAATGTCATCATATATTTGTACCTCTCACTGTACACCGTCGACACCAAGTCCGTCAGGATTATTTCCTCGCAACAAGACTCTTCCTAATTTAATCGGATCTCAACAGCTTTTCTGTCTAGTGCTTCGGAAATTGCTTGGAGGTTACCATTTCCAAACGCCAATCAATCACTTTTTCAAAAACCTCTTCCTCGTCTCTACTTCCTCAATAATCAGCCCATCTCCATCGTTCAGGTTTTTGGCGATCTTGGCATTCTATGTGACCAAGAGCTGAATTTTCGCGCACATAACGACGATATAATTCATAAAGCCAACTCTGCACTCGGTTTTGTGAAACGTGGGTTTACAGAATGCTCCATTCCCTACGTGACTCGATCCCTCTATATTACCTTTGTTCGCCCCCTTCTCCTGAATACGCCTGTCAAGTGTGGTCCCCTTATCAAGAAACCCACATATCAAGAATCGAAAGCATCCAACGTAGGTGCCTACGTTTCGCTCTTCAATGTCTGCCCTGGAACATTCCCTTGTTCTTACCGCCCTATCAAGACCGTCTTAAATTAATCAACTTAAGTACTTTGGAAACTTCTTACAGTTACAATTGACGGCGCCACCCTTTATAACTCCATATCTCTAAACACTAACTCTCTTAACATGCAATCCTCGTCTCTTCTATCTATCCACTTCCCCGCACCTCATACGGCTCCAATGAACCCATTTCCCGTATGCTGGCAAGTGTTAATTCGAATATTAACTTCGATTTCAACCTCAGCACTCCATGCCTAAAACTCCGTCTTCTCAATAGCCTTCCCTCCTTCCAGTCTTAGTTTCTAAGGATCGCGCGGTTTCATTGTTTCATACAGTTTTGATGGGCCCATGCAACTTCTCTTTTATTTCAACTCCTGCATACAAAATTAATTTCAATTTAACTGTATATGGAAACATCTCCTATATTGGGCTGCAAACCTTTCGTTGTCCGAAACGACGTCCCCATTATCGTTACAAATAAGACCTAATCTGGCATGGTACAAGAAGCCGCAAGTATATTCTAGCCCCTATCCCGCAGGTGGGTCATGATTACATTTGCCACTATTAGGCATTCTTTACATTTCTTATAAATAATTTGAAGTAAGGAATTACAATTTGCAAGCCATTAAGAGCCCCAAAGTTTATAAATATTAAAGACTAAAATCTTGCACAAAAATCTTGCAATTTTCTTTTGATTTAAAATGACACCCCTTGTTGGACAGCCCTCTACAACCACAACCACTGTAATTGCCTGTTCTAACTCCGTGTGACTTCTGGTCATTCAATTATGCAAACTAAAAAGAGGAGGCAGCGGAGAATGTATGTACATACATTAATAACTACGTTAATTGAAAGCTGTTTCGGAAATCGCGTTAAATAACTCGCTCGAAAAATGAAAAAAACGTTGGCATAAGGGTATTTTCTTAAAGGAAGATTACTTCAATTGGATCGAAGTAATAAGATGAGTGTTTTCATCATACTACTGATGGTGGTATATTATACGTTCACCAACAAATAAAGGTCACATACGAGTAAAGGTCGATAAGAATAGAACTGAAAAAGTTTTTGGAAAGGTCACAGCTATTTTAGGTTTTAGGCAATTGAATCAGGACGGACGGGCTCGGTTTACTTTTATGACTTAGAAGCTTGAACTTTGCCTTATATTGCATATGTAGCTGCTGCTCAGTTCGCGGAGGCCTGGAACCAAACGGCACGATAGGAACGAGAAACTTTTTCCACGGGAAAATCCAGAAAGAAAATTTGCATGATTTATACCCTGCAGAAAAAGAATCAAGAGAATTTCCACTAAATCAACCTCGAATGTCTCGACCCACAATTGTAAATTCGAGGAAGGAATTAACAAGAAAACAGCTTTGAAACAAACAGCTCCCTGCTCTGTCCTATGTGGCTTCCACATGTGCGGAATTGTCCCCTTTCTTGCCATCGACAGTGATACGATGTGTTAAGGGTGACATTTGAAACAATAACCCTTAAGTCTATAGCTTTCGTATTGCTCCCTGCTCTCCCATTCGTATTTCAGTCCCATAAATCTCTCATTAGACCGATGTGATATCTCAACAACTTCTTTCACAGCTCCGAAACTACCGAATAAATTTCCAATTAACAATAATACTCTAGTACTTCCATAACGATCGCCCAAAGTGTCCTTAAGCTTCTGATTCGTCGAAAACATCTCAAAAGGGGAAGTCAACTGACAGGCAAACGAGCAAAGATAGGACATCCAAATCAAGATACATTTGAGCTTCGGTCAACATTATCTTAAGACACATTCCAATAAATTCGGAACTGTAATCCCACCCCCCATACTCACCCCTCGGCTCACAGCATCATTTGAGACTGCTTTCAGAATTCCTACTGATTTAGTGATATAATATCCTAATAAGCATATCTCTATCACTCCCGACAGCAATATGAGCAACAATAGCATCCGATCTGACAGTAGAGAACAGTTAACCACAACAAAGACTGAGACTACGATGCCGTCGAGAACGACGAATTGGGTTATCGATAACAATGCTATCTGTAATCAGAATATTAGCCAATTATCCCAGACACAATGCAGTCAAGACCAAGCATCTAATCCCATTCGGATAATGCAACAATAATGTGAGCTTGTTAGAGCGCTACATGCACTGGTAAACAGACAAGAGCCAATATCAAAGCAGCTTTGCGTCCAGGCATTCTTGGAAATTATCCCCTTAATGCGTCGCAAGAAAACATCTGAGATACCCCAACGAATTGCGAGCAAATACCTGTCTCAGCTGAGTGACACCAGCGATCTACCACCCCACATACAAGCAAGCAATATAGTGTATCTCGAGGATAATTACATCCATCAAGTGAACGCATCCACAATCACAGTCGCACAAACAACTCACCTCGAGACGATTAATGAGCAAGTAGAATCGGCATATGAATGACTTATCGGAATATGTCATCAATGCGTCTCCGTTCCTCTGAATGCCGTCCAGGTTGAATGCAACGCCATTGTTCAGCCACAAACCGGCGGTGTAAGTGATGAAAAGCGGCTTCTGCGAATGAACAAAGTCATTAGATCCAACGCAACGCATCATACGACTGACCACGTACCACTGATAGACTCTCCTTCATATTTGGCAAATTCAAATGCTCCAGCCCGAGTTTTTGTAAATGCGCCAAAACCATTGGTATTACCATGTCGACTTGTTCATTGATGTTCGACCAGCCGACTTCGTCCGATGAGAAGCTACTAACAGTCGTGCTTGAGCTCGAGCTTATGCTGGTTTCTCCATCATCACTGTCATCATCATCGTCATCACCCTCTTCGCTAACAGTTGTGTCGCGTCGTAATCGTTGCAGTTGTTCGTGATTCTGATGTCGGTGGTCACATTCGAAATCGTTTGTTTCCATCGATGATGCAGTTGTGGTCGATGTAGTGGATGATTCCAGTCGAGGCAGCGCTGTCTCTTTGATGGTTCCATCGTCATCTTTGATATTTTGAAGTGCATACGGCAACAGGTGTTGCCTACTTACCAATTGTGGGTCATACTCGGTCTGGCTTTAAGGAGAGAAAAGAGGAAATGAATTTATGAGGTATTTGAAGTCGCACTGATAGACAGGTATTGAGCTGCGTAAGTTAATTTTTGTGCTTATGAATACTAACTCTGCACTGAACTGCATTTTCTTTCTTGCTTAGTAGGACAGTGGGCATGTTTGTTAATTCATGAACTTTCTTTCGCCTCGTGTATCTTGTGTACGAGTTAATATATCAACTCTGAACCAATCTTCTTCGACACCTAATTTGATAATGGGGAGTTGGTTTCGTTTTCATCACTTTTGATTAGGTGTTTTTTTTTTTTTATAAGAAAGCAAGTAGCGAAAAACAAAGTACGTTTTTGTGAAACTCTCAAAGCCTTGGTTTAACGAAAAACGAGCCCATAATGTTCTAAGATCTCAAACCCTGTTAAATAGTGAAGAGATCACTATTATATTGTAGTGTAAAATATCATACACTAAGAAAGGAAGTTTTCTAAAATTCAAGAGGAATGTACCGCGAAAAACACGGGGAAAGAAATGGTGGATGACATATTGCATGAAGAGCAAACAGCAATGGAAAGCGATGTTATCCACACACTGCCAAGCATTCGGAAAGTAAAGGAAGCAACCCATGGAAACAAGGCCGCAGAAGTTGCCCTGATACCATCAGAATTAATAAAATATGTTAAAGAGGAATTAACAGAGAAGTTACATGGGCTCATCAAAACTGTATGGAACAATGAACCTATCCCCGAAGAATGTAACAGCTCGGTCATAATTTCCATACGTCATCTTAAGGGGAGCCTATGGTGGAAAACGGGAGGAAGAAACAGTCGAATTGTGAGCCCCAAGCATAATCGCAGTTATTAAATCGCAGAGACTGAGATTGGCACAGCATGTAGAACAAATGGACAATGGACAAATAGTCAGAAGAACAATCAGTGAAAAAAGCAAAGGGTAAAATATCGCCAAGAAGGCTGTGAGCCTAGAAGAATGTGAATTCGAATTTAATACCCACCAGTAAGCATCCACAAGGAACAAAGTACAAAATAACTTAAGCAATCTAAACTCAAAAAAAAAAAAACTTAAACAATCGAAGGTTTCTCGGCGTACGCCATTCGTGGCGTTCACTTGTGTGAAAAACAAATCGCGCACAACATAAGTGAATGAGAGAAGCTTGGCTCCGGCTCTCCGTGTGCTGTAACGCCATTTAAGAAGAGGAAGAATGGCGGAGGTAGAGGACATTTCTAAGACAACGTTTGGTGAAATGTAGGTCGAAAAGAACAGACTTTGCTTCGTGCAGCATTCTGGAAATTGGCTTATAGTAGCCGTAGTTCATTTGATGGGATTTGATGCTTATGTGGGGAATGGACCGTAGTTTTCGAGGACTGGTGTCATTTGAAACAGTGAGGGGCAGTAAAAATTAACGGGAGGTAGATCACGAATAAAAAGTAAGTCTGCGTACTTGCGTAGTTCTTTTAGGGGTTGTAAGTTTATTGGTTTTAAGCGGTACCTTACAGCGCCTTATACAATCTTCAACACTTGATTACCCTCATCAGTTTGTTTTCAACATTCAAAGTGAAAGGTCCTTCAAAGTATATAAAACCGTGTTCTGTTTTAATGCTATTTATTATTTTTTAAAATTGTTTTGTTTTAGTTAAATTTTAGAAAATATAAGTTGAGGTAAAACTCTAACAAATTTAGAAATTGGGAGAATTCTTGCATGTAAGCAAAAAAATTATTCCAACCAGAAGATTGCTAAAAAATTTGATCGAGATCCATGGACAGTTCACAATTTTCTAAAAGATCCAAAAAATTACGGCAAAAATCGAAGAAGACGCACAGCAAGAGCGACCGAACGACATTGCATGTCCATTTTTCGCGAAGCTTGAAATTCCGCTGTGACTGTTCGCAAAATAAAGGAGAAAGTTGCAACTTCAGCCTGTGTCCGGACAGTTTAAAGACTGATTCAACAGTATCCATATCTCCGACAGCAAAAACTGAAGAAAAAACCACGTTTACTTCAGCGCCACCAGGAAATAGATTGGAAACTGGAAGAAAGAATGGGAAACCGTAAATTTTACTGACGAGAAAAAAATTAAATTGGGAGGGCCCTGATCGTTTTCAGTAGAGGAAGGGGTGGTTATTTGGAACCCGCTGATAATTTGGAACCCCAAATTATCTCACAAACAGACAGCGACATCTCTCAAAAACTATGTAATAACTTTGAAGTGATACCATAGAACGTATTCACCGCCACTAGTGGCAATTTTGTATTAAGTTTGACCCTGTCATTCAAATTGGAAATTTTATGTCATCCGCAAACTTTTTTTCTTTTGTTCGCTAAAATTGTCAAAAGTTATTATTTTAGTCTAAAACTAATACAGTGAATGTTAAAGGAAGTCTATACGCATAAGTTCAGATTGTCACAGGTAAGTTTTAAGATTTATTTTAATTAGCTTTAGTTTTCTTGGTCATTTGCTAACATAGTAATGTTTTGAATTTGGAACCCCATAGGTACGGATAATATGGAACCGGGTTCCAAATTACCAGCAATGCATTCATCATTTCTTTTTCTGGTTTCAGTCATGCCGCGAACTCAATTGTCACCAAAGCCGAAGTCAAAAAGGAAAAATTGGACCAGGCATAATATGATTGAAGCTGTAAAAGCAGTAAGAGAGAAGAAAATGGGTTCAAAAAAAAGCCATTAAACTTTATAGTGTCCCAAAAACGACTTTGCAAAGGTTGGTGCACCTCCCGATGAGGTTGTAAATACTACTATAGGAAGAAGACCTGTCCTGTCATCCCACCTTGAAGAAAGCCTTGTGTCATACCTTCTCGTTATGGAAAGTAAATTTTATGGATTAACGCGTCAGGATGTTCGTAAAATGGCTTATCAGTTGGCTGTGAAAAATAATATCGAAGAGCCGTTTAGAAATAACATAGCCGGTCGAGCTTGGCTTGATCATTTCTTATTACGCCACAAAGATAAACTTTCCATTCGATCACCAACAGGAACTTCCAATGCTCGGGCTCAAGGTTTCAATAAAGAGGCAGTGGATAAGTTCTTTGACATCCTTGAAGAATAATTTCAAAAACATAATTATCCTCCAGAGAGAATTTTTAATGTCGACGAAACCGGGCTATCTATCGTCCAGAGTAAAATTGCTAAAGTAGTTGGTCTGCGAGGGAAAAGACAAGTAGCATAACTGCGGCTGAACGTGGATCATTGGTGACAGTGGTATCAGCGATGAGCGCAAGTGGCATATTTATTCCACCGCTGCTGATATTTCCACGCAAAAACATGACGCAAGCGTTGATGAAAGGAGCTCCGCCAGGTTCTATAGGAAGGTGCCACCCATCAGGTTGGATTCAGGCAAACCTGTTTACGGACTGGTTCCATCATTTCGTTGATAAGACCCACCCAACCGAAGCCTCACCTGTTCTATTAATTCTTGATGGCCATTATTCACACGCAATTTGGATATTTTAATGGCAGCTAGAGCTAATAATGTCACAATTATTAGTTTACCTCCACATTCAACACACAAGATGCAACCTCTTGACAGGTGTTTCATGGGTCCTTTGAAAACCTACTACAGTGACGAAATTAGACAGTGGTTACTCAATTCCAACCGGATGTTGACTCCATACGAAATAGCTGAATTGCTGGGACGTGTTTATCTCAGGTGCCAAACTGGAGCTATTGCTGTGAATGGGCTCAGAGTAACTGGTATTTACCCGATGAATAGAAATGTATTTACTGAAGCCGACTACATAGCAAGCTCAGGTGGGACCACTCTTCAACCTCAAGCTACTGATGATGACCCTAAGCTACCGTCTGCCAGTACCCATGTTGCTGTTCAATTACCACAGCCAGAACCTCAACCAAGTCCTAGTGGGCAGGCAAATAGATCTTTCCCGAAAGTGATTGATAGCAATCCTGTTGTTCTTCCTGAACATATCCTACCGGTGCCGACACCAAAAAAGAAATCTAACAGAGGCCGCAAGTCCTCTGCCGCTACTTTATTGACCGGATCTCCTTACAAACAACAACTTGAGGAGTCAATCAAGTTCATAGCGCAGAGAGGAAGAGGCCGGGGAAGAGCTCGTGGACATAGTGGTAGGCAGAGAATAGCAAACTCTCATAGAACTCCTCCGAACAGCCAGGAATCTACCTCTTCGGATTCTGAATCATCTGTTTCTTCAGGTGACATTGTGTCAGTGTCAGAAAATGCTACCGCACAAGCCCGGTCCAAAAACCAAGATGACGCTTGTTGCATTTTTTGCTCTGAAAATTATTCCAACGATAAACGGGGTGAAACTTGGATTCAGTGCCAATCATGTGAGTTGTGGGCACATATTGAATGCTCAGGATGCGACGCGGAATATTATGTTTGTGATTTTTGCAAGTAAATTTGTCCATACTTGTAATTTGGAACCGGGGTTCCATAATACCAGCACCAAAGTTCCTAATACATTTTTTTTCCTTTTTTAATAAAGCAAATTATTTCCTATAATGGGTCGTTTTATTTCGTTAATTCATTCTTAATATAAAAGTTAATAAGTTTTTAAGTATATTAAGCCACTTTTCAAGATAATTAGTCAAATATTTTTGTTAAAATACTCAAAAAACAAAGTAGGGTTTCAAATTACCACGCCTACCTCTATTACTTTCACGATTTGAGAAAATTGAAGATGCTCCTGTCACGTCGACACATTCCTGTTGATTCCGTCGTGGTAAGTGCTACAATTTCATTTCATGGCCCAATTGATCTTAGATGGTCGGCAGAACTCAGAGGATTACATCGAGCTTTTTTGAAATGTAGACAATCAACTTCCACGAAATGTTTGGTGGTCAACGTTAGATTTTCCAGCAGAATAACGCAGCCATTCTCACAGCAGCATGTGTAAAACAGTGTTTTACAAGCAACAATGCGGGAGTTTTGGATTAACCGATAGACGAGTAAACGTTATTGAAAATGTTTGGGGATGGCTGTCGCGGAAAGTTTACGCATGAGGAAGACAATTTGATGGTAGGAAAGGTCTAATTTAGGCCATTGAAGACGCTTTAAAAAATGTATATCGATCGTTGGAAAGTAGACTTTTTGAAGTTATACGCAATAAGGGCGGACTTACAAAATATTGGCAGTAAAAAAAATAATATAAACTTTAAAAACATTCCTTTTTTCTTCGATTTGTAAGGATGAAAGTAATCAAGTGTCGTGCTTAAAAAAAGGAAAAAATCGAAAATAGCGATTTTCTTTTCTACAAACTTGTCATCACGTAGCAGAGACATAGTGAAAATAAAATAAACAATAGGTCCGAAGAAATATTACCCCTGCTTTATGATTAAGGTAGAAATTTGTGGTCATACCTAGTTAACCCATCTAATTGAAGGTATGTATCAGCTCAGGAAAAACCACAAAGGGCGAAATGAGCCAACGTTGGACGGCCTCAACGCGCACCGTGTAAATTAGATTAGAGGGGACCGGAATCGAGAAGGGAATATATATGTATGTTTGCCGATTTTTATATCATCAGTGTATACGGAAAGATGAGAGTTCCTCATAACACAGGTAACAACTTTAATGGTTAGGATAAATATCAGCGGCCTTGGACAAATCTGGAGGTGGGATTAATTGCATCAGAAATAGAAGATCTGAACATTTGTTAGGGATAATATTTGGACACCTTATTCTTTCGTCATTTTTTGAGGATTGACATAATGTAAGCACTTTTCCATAGATAAGGATAGAATTCTTGCACTTTGAAATTAAGCCACGAGAGGTAGGAGTAGATGGTTGACGCATTTTTTTTAAAACTATGGCGGGGCAGTCAAGACTCGACGAGTAGCTTCAAAGGCAGGACTAAGGCAGGAGTTGTATTCACTGTCACTGGAGATGTCTGAGGCCTATATTTAATATAACCAAAATAATCATGATCAGGTTGAAGGATCTGTTTGGTGAATGACTGGCTGAAGAAATGGGCAAAAATGTTGGCAACTATTGTAGAGGTATAGTTATCAGCTTTCGTTTATTCAGTGGTAGAAGCTTGGGAATCGGTGATAGGAGAGGATTGCATTCGGTGGCTCAGATATGAGAATTAGAGAGGTTCGCATAGTTTTTCGAATTTCATAGAAGACTGAAGGTAAGTAGAAAGGTCGGAAAGGGAAACGGACAAAATTTAAGATACGCCTGCCACCTATTGTTTATTTTGTTTCGCAGAGAGCATAGTTCCGTGGTGTGTCAGAGTGACGATGGAGTGCAGCTATTTTTTAGACAATAAGGGGTAAATAAAATAGGAATAAGATAGGTAGACTCATCTAAGGACATGTGGGGGTTAGGTCTTAGGAGAAAAATAAAGTTTATATTGCTCAGCAGGTTATTTAGTTGTCTTTGGAAAATTGAAGCAATACATTATAACGTATTCATTTCACTTCGGAAAGTTTTTTTCCGGTAAGAGAGGAAGCAGATCCAATATAGAGAGGAGGCTGTTTCTTGCGGTAATAACGAATTTCGGCATCAAATGAAAAGATCAGGTCAAATTGTCGATTCCTGCTGTTGGCGAAACCTGGAGACTTGGCTAAGGATTGTCCACGAGTCTCTGACTTTCCGACTTTTCAATGGCTATTAATTATATGATTAATAACAATCGACGAAAGCAACGTAAGCTTTTATTCTAGGTTATCATATCTAGGAACAATACAGCAAGTTGTTCCGAATTGTAGTGCGTATTTTTACATTTCTGTGAATGCGAATATTGGTAGAATTTCTTGAAAAATTATATTTCATGAGATGTATAAGCTAATCATTTTGTTGTTTACAGATTGACATTCAGGCAGTGATGGCTAGAAACAAAAAATCTTAAACATAAAGATATAAGAAGGACGATTGAATCTGACTCGGACAATGATAAGAATGTTTTTGAAGTGAATGACGAAAGTGACTTTGATTATTTGGATATTGACGATAGTGAGGAAGAGCGACCGAAATCTTTGAGGAATTGGCCGACGAAACAGAGCTAAGTGATGAACATTGTAGCTAAAAAATGTCTTGGGAAGGATGGGAAGAATGTAACTGAATGACACTCTGGCCCGTTCAGTCAAGGAAGATCGGCCAGTCATAATATTATTAGAGGCCAATCAGACAAAGTTGTTTGACCGTCTGGAAAGCATATTGACGACGACGACGTAAATGATGGATATGTTTTTTGTTTTTTTTTTTGATGCTACAATTATTGGTCTTTTTGTCAAATTTACGAATGATCGATGCAGAAAAGGAAGGGCAGAAATAGAGGCTCACTGACGACATTGAAATAAGAAGTTTCATAGGACTGCTTATTTACGCGAGGCTTAAAAAGAAGGCAATTTTGATTTCACAGACTTCTGGGATGAAGTTCACGGTCAGTGTTCAGGGCAGCAATGTCAAAGAATCAGTTAGCCAACATCTTGCAACATTTATGATTCGATGACACTTCAACTAGATCAGATAGACGACCGAGAGACAAATGTGCACCAATACGGGAACGGTGGAACTAGACAATTAATGAGTCCCCTTCCGAGGTAAAGTGTAATTCAGAGAATACATCCCATCAAAGCCGAATACATATGGCATGGAGATCTTGTGGATGTGTGATAGCTATACATCTTATCCCTTGTTTGGTATTCCTTACCTTGGAAAGGAAAGGTTTTAAAGAGAATGTAATCAAGTGGTACTGATGCTTTACGAGTTACTTAGTTATAAATAAAAAATGAATAAAATGAACGATGCTAGTGAAGGCACTCCAGTGAACCAATTGCTTTGCAAAACGACGATAACTGACTTTTCTGCCTGAAATTGGTATGATGGATGTGCACGGCATCGGGTTTAGGTACGTGTAATGAGGGAATAGCTCGAAACTAGTTGAACAATTACCAATAAAAGATTTTTTCCTGAAAAATAAGTCAAGAGATAGACCAATGAAGGTTACTGATAATAAAAGACTTACAGCAGCTGTTACAGAAAATTCCGCTGCAACTCATTTTCAGGTTGCTGCGCGGTTCAAGGACTCATTTACAACAATAACTTGTCACTTTTCAACCATTAGAAAGGTAAAAAACTAGAGAAATTGATGCCTACGTCCAAACACTAGCGAACCAACTTTGGGGATTAAGATATCTTTGATAAACATCACCGTGTGGATCCTTTCTTGCGTAGTTGCTTGCGTCAAAAGTGTATCCCATACCGCAATCGAAAAGGAACGGAAATGGGTAGATGATAAAGCTTTTCCTCAACAGCCTTACTCACGAGACTTATTACCTCGTTTTCCGAAGTTTGGACAATCACCTCCAAGATTTCATAAGCTAGGAAGCCACAATGCAGGATTTTGAGGACTTCTTGGCCTCAGTGCCATTTAGGAAAAATACCGGCATAGAAATAGAGTGAAAAAATGTTATAAAAATATGAAGAACGGGCAAAAAAACAAAAAAAAAATGCAGTACGGTTCCAGTCCAATAATACATTTTAGGAACTACATATTAAGATTATTCATATTAGATTATAAGGAACAAAAAAACGGAAAAAAGAGATCGTTTAATTGGTAGCACGTATTAAGTTTGAAATATCTTCGTAGCTTTTTTCTAAAAGCCACATTTTAACTATCTCCAGAAAAACGGATTTAGATCTTAAACTTCTGATGCTGTGGGATAACCTATTGAAGCCTATTGGAGCGATTGTTGTTAAGAAATTAAAGTGCATATTGTGTATAAGTGTGTCGTGCAACTAAGTTCTCGCTGGTGATCAAGAGATGGCTCCAGTAGTAAGTGCTGGTCGATTATGACGTATTCAAAACGTCATGAACCAAGCTTAGACATATGGTAAGCAAACCACTTTGACACATTAGTGGTTTTGTTTTTGCGTCATATTCTTTTGGTTATGTGAAAATGTCTGATTTTGTGCTAAATAATCGTCAGCAGGAAGTGTTGCTTTTCTTCTTTCATTCGAAGAAAATGGCGCACAGTGGTTCGTTTCAATGGAGCAAGCGGAAAAAACTCTATAAAAAGGAAATGGACGGACCGATAATGTTGAAATTTCATACGTGAAATTAATGAGATAAAGTATCATTATGGTAAGAAAATGATGACTCTAGTCCAACAGTTAAGGGTACTTCCCATACAACAGTTATTGAAAAAATGGATTTTTTCACATTGCTCTTACCGATTCTATTCCCGTTCTTATTTAAAGATTCCGTGCTAAATTTTTTTGTCAAAAGATGTCTTAGAAAAGAAATCAACACCACAAAAATCGTATTAGAACAACTAGATCGTACGAGTTACGTTTTTTTTTTTTATTTGCTTTCATAGCTAAAAACCGAAAATTGAATACAATAAATTTTGTGCCTCTCCGGTAAGTGGAATACAATTTTTTGTTTTTGGTTCCGGCCTTAGACGTGTGATTTTGGGATCCGATGATATAAGCATAAGATGAACAACGTCCTCATTAGTTGCCAAACGTGAACACTTCGTAGTGTTGTGAAGTCTATAGTACCTGTAATCTTTATTTCTGCTCTCTTGAGCTTCTTCTGAAAGTGATCCTACCGGGAGTGCTGCCGATTGTATTATTTCAGCTCCGTGCATTAAGATCTTATGTACTGTTGATGGCATAAAATACCAAGGATATAATTTAAGGGCCAACATAGCTGTTTCCTCTGTATAAGCTCCAAATTTATCGGGGTCAATAGGAAAATTACTACAGATATTTTTGGAAACAATAACGCTGCATTTATTTATTAATGTTAAATCTATTTTGGTAATTTCTGCTGTTACAGTAGGGTTCTCAAAAAATCTTCTTGAGTTGTTGCCATCATTGGTAGTACGCGCTCCTTGCTTAACAATATCAACTTTTATACCGACCTTTTTAATGAATTCTTTTTCTTCTTGTTTAATAGTACGATTAGATTTTGTTGTTCTCCAAGCTTTGAAACTTAAATTATAACTTAAACGTAATATATATTCCATAAAATGAATACGAGCATGCAATGGAGACATTCCGAATTGAAGAGCATCTTCATTTGATGGCTTTGCACGAAGTGCCGATAAGTTGTTCATGTCCGTCGGCTTAGCGCCACAAATAAAGCAATTGCTTGAGGAAGATGTGTTCGTCACAGCCTGTGCTACCTTTCCATCTATCATAGTGAAGTATAATTGATGCTTAACTCTTATTACATGCGATTCAAAATGTATTATAGTTTCATGCAAATTTTTAATTTCATTAGATGTCAAATTTGAGTCCGACGAATACGAATCACCATCTGAAAATTTTTGCACAAACTCATTCTGACCCGAGGAACTATCACAACCCCATTTCGTTAAAAGTGTCAGATTAAAGCTGTTTTGTGATATTAATTCATTAGTCACTTTTGGGTTTATAATTCTTTAAGCTGTGTGGTTAAGCAAGTCTTGCAATGGGATTTGGGCATACGTTTCTTCTATTTCAATTTTCTCAGGATAACACAGCATTTTAGATTGTAAAATTTGTTTATATGTCGGAAATACATTATGGCCTATATCATCAGTTGCTTTTTTAATTACTTCATATTGATACTTTGACATTTTTGTTTGAATCATCAGGGCTAATACTTCGTCGGCACTAAAAGCTGAGTGGAGTGTTGAGGACGACGAAGTAGCGGCAGCGTTTATTAAATGTTGGGAAGTAGTTGCTTTTAGTTCCTGGACTTTGTATCTTTTTGCCCGAGCACTGCAGTTTTCAAATACTTTATTCGGTCTTCCACTTGTACCACCATCTGACTCATTTAAGCGAGAGTCCACAACACCTTGACAAAAACTAACAAAAAAACTTTCCATTAAGCCATTCTTTATATTTTAGAAGAAATTTCGCTTTCATGTTACGAGTGAACTTATATCTTTTTTTAAAATGCGGTAAGAATATTTTCTTAACTTCTAGAACAACTTTTGTAATTTGATGGGGTTCCAAATGTTGGTAACTTTCTTGTAAAAAGTCTCCTAGTGAGTTAATATTCCGGCTAAAAAGGAAATCGCACAACACTTTATATTCTATGACAAGATTAGTCATTTTAACACTCCTTAACTTAAACGTTATTCAACAAAAGCTCAAACGCAACTGCAACGATACCTTTGTTGGTCTTTAATAATGTAAACAACAAATTCCACCGAAATAGCTGTGCAATTTCGAACGGTAACAACAGAAGTTAATTTAAAGTGCTGTTTGTCCAACACGCATTGTTAGACATAGAAGCCTTTCACAGGCAAAGTGATCAAAAGTGTCATTTAATTTTTACATAATAAGAAGTTTATTATATCAGCTTTAAAAAAAGGTCGGAGTCAAAGTGGAGCAAGGTGGAGCTCTTTTTTTATGAACCAACAAAAATTGTAAAAGATTCGCTTCGGAGATAGCTCTGGATAAGTGCTTTTATTTCTAGGTTGATAGAGAAATTTGATTAACGGTAATTGTATTTTTAAAATTAAGTATTCAATTAAAAAAAAAAGTTTTTGTTTTAACAACATGAGTGCTGCAAAGGAAAAAAATAAGCGTTTCAAAACTGGTAATAAAACATTTATATTTCGGAAATCTTGGAAGAACCACTTTGTATTAACTGTACCCCATACTCCAATAATTAAACAAAAAAAACACTGACTGTATTTTGTTTCCATATACCACTGTGCGGCGGCCTAAGCGCATCGAGAACTCTAAAAGTTAACGGAGATGCTGCTCTAAGTCAAACACGCCGTGATTGGTTCCGTCGCTTCAAAGACGGTGATTTCGATGTTGACTACCGTTGTGACCGCGTGTAGGAAGGCCGAAAACCCTTGGGAGACACTGAATTGGGGGCATTACTCGATGAGGATTCATGCCAAATGCAAAAAGGGCTTGCTTCAGTATTAGGATTTACCAGCCAAACTATTTCCAAGTAATTGCATGCGTTGGGAATGGTTGTGTTTCTTACGATTTAAAGCCAAAAGCCAAGATACGTTGAGCGTCGTTTTTTCCTGTGTGAACAACTGCTCCAGCGACAGAAAAGAAGGGTTTTCTTCATCGCATCATTACGGGTGATGAAAAATGGATGGATAGCCCGGTCATGCTTCTACGTCGTCGGCTCGGCCGAATATTCACGCTGCGAAGGTTATGCTGTGTATTTGGTGGGATCGGGGGAGTATCATTTATTATGAGCTATTGAAACCAAACAAAACCATCACGAGGCACGCAAAAGTGATTCTACAGCATGATAACGCTCGGCCTCACGTTGCAAAACCCGTTAAAACCTACCTAGAAACACTCAAAAGCATCCGCTATATTCTCCAGATATTTCGTCGTCCGATTATCACTTGTTCCGTTCGATAGCACATGGTCTGGCTGATCAGGCAAGACATCTCAAAATGGCCTGATTCATAGATAGCCTCAAAAGACGAACACTTCCTCTGCGAGCTCTGCCAGAAAGATGGGAAAAAAGTTATTGCTAGCGATGGGCAATATCTTGAATGATTCATTTGTAACCGTTTTTTCACAATAAAGTTGCATTTTCATCAAAAAAAACAGCGAGAACTTAGTTGCGCTCCTAATATATTTGAAGGTTATGATGTGGTTCTACAATAAAACTATTGATTCAATTCATATCCCGACCTAGTACTTTATAGAAAGAAAGATGTTTTAGAAGGAGAATCCTACAATACGATTTCTGAAAAATGGCAAACTATTTGTGCGACGATTTTTATTGCATATAAGACATATAACATATTTCTAGGAAATTGGAAGTGGGTTCATTTTACCGTCCTGAGTAGCGCCCCAGGACATTAGACCGTATTCAGGCCTTGAATGAAAATTGGTTCGAGAAGATACCTCTTAAATTATACAATCACATTTGGAGATACCTGCACAGCTATCTGATATCACTTTACTACCAATATATATAAAGAAATTATTTAATTTTACAGCCATTTCCTTGGGGTCATGAAACGGCCTAATAGACTGATGGTAAGACAATGGTTCTTATCAAAAGAATGACTATTCTTAGGCTAAGCCAATGCAGGCATTTGCCAGACAATGTACTCCACTACTAACCTCGGAAATTGTACCTCATACCAAAATAAAAACCCCTCCGTTCGTATAAATCTTGCATTTGTTTTAAGACTTAAAATAACACCTTTTGTTGGATATTCCTAATTTGTAGATTTTTTTCCATGCCATTTGATATTGTAGTCCTGAAAAACATAGCTCTTCGGGATAACTTCCAAATATGTATACTTTTAAAAGCTTGTTATACGAATGTTACTCAATTTCCATTTTCGCCCCGTCCTCAGACTATACAAAGCTTGTACTACTCATGGATGGTGAACGCTTCTACATTTCTAAAGGGTCCGCCATCTAACGTTTTTTTTTTCAAGTAGTGCTTATTTCGTGAATGGTAACACTTAGCTCATGTCTGATTTGACAGATAATTAGTTTTATCCTTCCGCTGAACGAATATGGTTGTGTATACGCTTGAACAACGCTACGCTAAGTGGGCCTGCGATCGACTTACAGAAGATGCCGATTTTGCCAACAAAATCATCTTTTCAGATGAAGCTCATTTTGATCTTGGCGGGTATGTAAACAAGCAAAATTGTCGCATTTGGGGCACAGAAAACCCGCACGCATACATTGAAAAGCCGGTGCACCCAAAACGAGTCACTGTTTGGTGCGGATTTTGGTCCAGAGGCATAATTGGGCCATTTTTCTTCGAAAATGAGCAAGGAGTGGCCGTTACAGTCAATGGCGATCGTTATCGGGCCATGTTGAACGAATTTTTGTTCACAAAAATTGAAGAGGAGGATATTGGCAACATTTGGTTTCAACAGGACGGCGCTACGTGCCACACAGCCGAAGCTACACTCGATGTTTTGCGCCCTGTTTTTGAAGATCGCATTATCAGCAGCAGAGCTGATGTCGTTTGGCCACCTCGGAGCTGCGATTTGACACCGTTGGACTATTATTTGTGGGGTGCCGTCAAAGATAAGTGTTACGCCGACAAGCCAGAGACAATTGACGCTTTAAAGGACAATATTCGTGAAGCCATTGGTGAAATACAGCTGCACACAATCGATAATGTGCTTAAAAAGTGGACCGATCGTGTAGGCTACTGCATGGCCAGCCGAGGCAGCCATTTGAATGAAATTATTTTCCATTATTAACCGGAAGGATTGTACTTTCAAATAAAAAAAAGAAATTTGAGAAAATATTCAGTAGTTTTTTTTTTATAGCATTTTAAAAAAAAAAAATTATTTGGCGGACTCTATACATTTTTGCTACTCCCCCATGTGTCTAGATACCAATTTCAGGCAGAAAAATCAGTTAACGTCGTTCGGCAAAGCAATTGGTTCACTGGAGCGCTTTCACTAGCATCTTCTATTGGATACTTTGTCTTGGAAGAATTTGTTCTGCGTACTGACAGTATTCGAATTGTATTCCTACGGTTTGCGGTATTTGGTTTGAACTCCGAATGTTGTCATTCTGATCTGACTTCGTTGTGTCGGAATTGGCTTGTTTTCTGACTATATCAAGGTAAGAATGATTGTCTCCCTCCAGGGAAAATCTGATCCATCTGCTATTTCTTGACTGGATAGGGAATAAACAAGTCCATTTGTGGATTTTGAAATGTGCGAATCGCATGCCAAATACTAAGTGGTCATGTGCAACAACAAAGTTGGGAAATCTGAAACAGTTTGCGGACATAGCATCATTCAGATTGTGTTTGATAATCATCTGCTCAAAAACGTTTTCATCCCCAGCCTTATGTCGAAATCCATTAAAACTCAATCAGCTCTTCATTTCGTAACTTGACCTCGAATAAAAATTAATCCGGAACTGAAATCTAAATCTGGCACAAGATATGCGATACCAAAAAAGATATAGACCAGATACCACACATGGATATTTCGCCACAAGCCGATTCGGACTCTCAAGAGGACTCAATATATGGAGATACGAGTATGTATGACAAAATTTAGGTTTTGAAAACTGTTCGTTCCGGACATTTAGATTTGGGAACACACACAATCACACTAGAATTATACACATTTATTGGCTTGGATATGCCATCCGCTGATTGACCCATATCCTATTCAAGGTAATAAACGTATTGCATTAAGAGTACCCAATGACGGGCTACCTGGCTTGAAATCTACCTGACCCATTGGAAGGACACCAGTAGCAAGACATCTGGCATAAAATTTAATCGATTTTCCCAGTCTAAACTTACTAGCCTCTTAAATGTGTCCTTTGTCATTTAAATAAGTCCGGTAGCAGATAATTAAATCAGCCCGCTGCGCGCTTTCGTCAGTGCTCTCAGGAGACCACCGTAATTATATTTTCTCATAAAATGAATCCAAAGAAAACAAGGAGCGAAAAAATACAGCAAAAACCAACTCCCCCGGAGGGACGAAGAGGAAACGATAACGACCAAAAAAATAAAAATGCACAATTCAAAGGTGTCGAGCCAATTCCCCCATCCCGTGACCCTAATTGCGAAGCACGCCATGCTTATTCCTTTCTTCCTGCCACCCCCCGTGTCCTTTTTCGAAACTGTTTTTTTTTTCGCCTTCTCTGAAACGATAATTAAATTAATAATCACAACCACTTTAACGGGATCACTTTCTCCCCACCCGTCTTCCATTCACCGAAAATTATGATTTCTAGGCACGCAATCATTACCCGCGCCGTGGATAAACAAATTCATTGGCATGTTGTTTGTACGAGACACCCTTTCAGGCAGGGCATTTCACCTCGCCCCGTTTCCGCCGGAAACCATCGTTCAAAGTGTGAAAAGAAAAAACGAAGCCGAAATGGGCTTGTTTAACAATTTTTACTCGAATACCCGGCCTCCCGGGAAGTTTACGATTTCATTGCGTGCCACGAGAGTTGACATGCCGTCCCCTTCCACGCTCACTATCATATCAGCCACATAGAGCGAGGGATGGGGATGGAGGCACATAAGTTGTTCTCCACCCAAACGTTCTTTGTGGCGAAAAAGCGCTGCACAAGCGGATGTATAAAATAAAATTACAGATCAATTTGAGGATTAAGGATAAGTGGTAAGGATTTCGTTGTTCGTTCTTTATAGTCTCTCGTTGCTTAGTTGTCATTCTCCGTGGGCGGATGCTGGTGTCGCTGTCGTCTAGGCAGAAGTACAGGTGACAAAATCGCATTTAACGCCCTAAGCATCGTTTTGCATCTGACGTACACATAAATCCTACGTGCGACGAGAAATGGGATGGGATTGTAAACAGACTCTCCTTGAACAGTGATGGGAACTCGTTTTGGGTGGGAGGATGGCACGACAACAATCAGCATTCAAATTGAAATTCTAATGGGTTGGATGCTTTAGCGTTTCGGAAGTGTTCAAGGATGCGCACGAGCGTCGTGTTCATCGAGTCACAAAGTTGACGAAAAGTTTAATTTTCGTATTCCTTTGTTTTCTCGGGTGACGTTGCCGGTGGACCAGATCGAGGGTTGCTTTTAGATGTCTGTTTATTTAGAATTAGGTCAGATGGTCTTAATGGGCAGCCTAAGGGGTGGGCTTTGATTGTTTTTTTGTTTTGTTTCTTTTCGTGGTGTGAACAATACCTGTACGGTTGCAGGGTACGCGTGAGAATGCATAAATTAGCACAGGGTATGGAGAGTGTTAATATTGTTCTCCTTTCGTTGTATCGGTGAGTTGTAAACATGACTCACTAGAAGTGGCTAAGCAAATGAGGCGTGGTTCCTGGCATGGTCTATGGATATAGTGGAATTAGGTGATGACGACGGGATTTCATTGTCGTGATAGTGTCAAGTACCATACTTGTTTGCTTACATTTGTTCCGATTAAGGCCGCTCTTCAGTACCATATATTGCACACTGGATTACAGTGCAATACTACAGATGTCATATTGCTACGGATTGAGCAATAGGACTTTTAAAGGGTGCGACAATACTTTTGGTCTGTATGTGACAGCATTTTTTGAAGGCGATCTTCTTAAGAAAGAAAGCTTTAAATCCATACCTAGATCCAGGTCCTTGAGGACAAGACTTATTTTGGAATCTAAGTGAATCCGAGGAATCGATGAATTTTTAGGTGTTATCGAGTGGGCAAAATTCAAGTCTTATATAAATGGTAAGTCGAGTAATTCGAATTATTCCCAAGAAGTTCTTACAAATGCATCGTACAAGGAAACATGCTCTCGTCCATAAAAGAAGCTTTTTGAGATCGCTGACTATCAAGCCGCCTGGAAGCTTATTTTATCAAAGGTTAATACACTTTCGGAATATAGGTCATTGGGAGTTTCGGCTTAAAAGCTTATACGGAATGGTCCATTGTAGTTCTTTTAGATTTGGTATTAAAATAGCCGTTCAATGTTTCTCATGCTTTTTTCCAACTTGGAAGACTTTTTTTAATGGTTTTATTTCACGACTAGCTTGATAAATATTGGGCTTAAGTTCTTTAATTTTTTCATTTTTACACCGTTTGTGTGGTTCGGAGCGTCATCCTCCTGGCTCTCCTCTCCATCTTCGGAGGAAAATGTTGCCGCCACTTCAAATATTTTGGTGGGGGAGTTATAAAGGGTGGCCCAGTCAATGGTACCTGATAGGAGTCTACCCTTCTTCTTTCCTTCAACTTTCTCAAATTGATTAGTTTGAGACGGTCTTGATAGGGCGGCAGGAACGAAGAATTGTTCCAAGGCAGACCTCGAAGAGCGAAACCTAGGAACCGACTTTGCTCTCGATTCTAGATATGTGGGTTTGTCGACAAGGGGACCACATATGAGATGTGTATTCAAGAAGTGGGCGAGCAAAGGTAATATAGAGGGATCGAGTCACGGAGGGATTGGAGAATTCTTTAGATCTACGATCTCGAAACCGAGAGCAGAGTTGGCTTAAAGAATTATATCGTCAATAGGTGCGCGAAAATTGAGCTCTCGGTGACATATGTAGTATGCCAAGATCGCGGATAACATGAACGGTTGGGATAAAGGGATTATTGAGGAAGTAGGGAGGAGGAGGCGATTTGATGCGTTTATGTGAGAGAGTGATTGATTGGCATTTGGAAATGTTAAACTCCAAGCAATTTTTGGAGCACCAGGCAGAAAAGTTGTTGAGATGCCATTGAATAAGGAAAGAATCTTGTTGCGGAGGAGATGGTTTTGACGAACTTGGTGTCGTCGGCGTACAGTGAGAGGTGGGAATGTTTGATGACAAACTCGGTGTCGTAAATGGTAAGAATGAAAAGAAAAGGACCTAGACGGCTGCCTTGGGGAACGTCGGAATAAGCTAAGAAAGGGTTAGAAAAGGCAGATCTAAAACGAACATTGTAGTAACGGTTTCTAAAATAAGAAGGTATCCACTTCAACGTAGTGGGTTCAAAGCCAAGAGAAGGCAGTTTGAAGAGTACTACTTTGTGGGAGATTTTGTCGAAGGTTTTACTGAAATCTTTTGAAATGACGTCGACTTTATTCTCATTCTCTAATGTTGAGAGGGTGAAGGACACAAATTCGACAAGGTTGGCGATTGTAGGCCTGGATTTGAGGAAGCCATGGTGTTTAGAGGAGATTAGAGATTTGCAGTGGAAACTTAAAGTGTCATACAAGACACTGTCACTTTTCTGTGACAGTTTTGCGATGAGGTTTCTTCACTGAAATAGAGTGAGGTTGGGTAGGGATTAGATTTCCTTTTGTAATTGACGAACTGGAAGAAGGTCTTAGGATCGTTTATAAAATTGGCTTGCATTTCGTTCAAATTACTTTCCTAGAGAGTACCAATATAGTTAGAAAAGTCATTGGAGGATTGGGTACGAAAAAAAATGGCCACAGTTTGTTTCTTTTGTTTCTTAGAGAACGGGGCCTGCTATTATGCCAATGAGAGGGGTAGATAAATGCTTCGATCGGGAAAGGGGAACGTACGGAGTAGTACAATTAAATATTTCTCTCTAGAAAATAGATATGGCGTCATTGTTTGTAAGGCTGTCAAAATTGAAGGGGGCGCTATTAAGATATTCATTGATTAGTTTGAAATTTGCTTCGTGGAAGTCGTAAGACTTTAACGCTTTAGGAGAAGTTTTCAGTGGTGGTGAGTCATGAAAAAATGAGAGATGCAGGGGAGAATGATGGTTGTCGATGGTTGATGAGAAAAGGAGACAAAGTGGAAAAGAGGAACTAAGGAGGTCTGTTCTGAAATTCAGGTCTAGTTTTCTTGAGATGCCACTAACTTGGCTCAGGTTTGAATCAGCTAGACGATCTAAAAAAAGAGGGATTAGTGGCAATTTGAAATGATTTATCGTCTGATGATCACCAAAGAGAAGGATTTTATCATGGGAATCCCGTAAATCATTAATGCTATCCATGGTATTAAAAGCGAGTTCATAGGATTCAATAGGTTGGGATGGTAAGATATGAAAGCAGAACACTTTATTGAGCAGCACAATCTTGATTGAAACGAAGTCGAGATACGGGGATGAGGATATTCCAATAAGGGATGAGCGATTAAGTTTAGGGCGGCTATTAAAACGCCACGATAAGTGAAGCTATCAGTAGGTCGGTTGAAATCGTCGTCGCGATAGGTATTAAAATTTGATAAGATCAAATTGGTTTCTGTCAAAGCGAAGATTTCGAATAGTAAAGAATGAGACTGTTGAAACACTGTTTGGGTTTTTGAGCGAAGCCCTCTTATATTCCTACAACAGACGATCAGAGGAAGGTATGCGTGGGGGGCACGAAAAGATCTTCCCTACCATTAAGTACAAATTTGCAAGTTTGCTTACTAACACCCTTAACTGCTGAGATGAATATGCTTTTTTCAGCTGAACGAATCGGTAACAAATCAGGTAGCTATTTTGCTTTAATCCAAGGTTTTTATGCTGAATTTTCCTGCAGCTAAAATCTGTAGCGAGTTCTCTGGTTAAAGCTTATCAATCTCATGAATTTTCTACTTACAACACAACAGTTGCGAGCTAAATTTATTTTCGAAATTCGCTCTTTTCCTGTAGCACGACTTCGCTACATGTAGGGAATGGCGGTTTCCTAGGGGACCTCATTTATGGCGAATTTTAAGGGCCTATAAAATCCAAATTACAAATTGATGCCTATGACGACGCCGATTCGCACAAGCAACGATCAATGAACAGGTGTATTATCGTGATGCAACAGCCATGCGGGTTTTTCGCATTGTTTCACGCAAACGGCGCATAACATGGTGTGCTTTTTTCGTTCATGGCTCTTCTGTTCACTTACGAGAAGCCTCACACCCATGTTTCGTTACAAGTGATGACCATTTTCAGCAAATCTGGATCGTTATTCACGCCATTCAACAGCTCTTGAGCGATGCTCATGCGACGGTTTTTTTGGTCAAAATTTAGCAATTTCGGAACAAACTTCGCTTCACAAAATATCTGGAAAAAAAATGGCCAATGCTACCCTTTAAACCTATCTATTCTATTTGCGTATGATTAAACTTCAAAATTAAATTTCCTAAGAAAAAAGTTTCTTTTCTTTTCCAATAGCTTAACCTACCCTAAGCTCCTTAATTCTAGCTTTAAATAAAGCCAGATTGCCTAGTACTGATGTGTTTCGTTCCGAGAGGTCACCCTTCTGATTTTGTCTTTCAGCGACTACGCTTCGACATCTCGCTTACATTGCATGCCCGAGACCTTACCGAGGCTAACAGGCCTCAGTCAGTTCTCAGGCTCATCTAATTATGATCACGCGCATAGCTTCTAAAATAACCATAAGCTAACTTACGAACTAAGAAATGAGGAAGATCTTACAGTAACGCTCCGCTCTACGAAGCATTTTCAGCCGACAATCACCAATAATCGGCGTGCTATTTAGCAATGTCGGCGAGATCCCAGTCTGCCATTGCCGTATTAAAACGAATGAGCTCACGTGTACCGTGTACAAAAATTAAAAAAAAAATTTGGAACTATGTATGTATTTTGTTTCAAAATTGTATGTAATTAAGTACTATTTTTTTTTTAATTCAATTCTCTTACTAGTTTTTAATTAAAAACAGACCACCGGATGCAAAAATGTCTTGTAGTTTTTGAGAAATTAAAAAAAAACCCAAACCATTTTTTTCTAGAAAAACCTTTTTTTTTGGTTTTAACGCGGCTGGACTTGTAAGCAAATTAATGTATGAAACATTAACCTCTTTTTTATTCTTATTATATTTAAAAAATTCGGAGTTTTATGAGGATACAATAAAGTATTGGAATAACTCTGGATTAATCCTTTTTTTTTTCATTGATAACACCTGAAAACTGACCTGCCAATTTCGTCTGGGTCCGCCCGCCGCCGATGGGTTCTACCCGCTAGGACCTTAAGACAATAAAACCGCAATTTTTCTTTATTGAAAAACAAAATATTTGCAACCCAAATGTAAATAAAAAGTATCGCATTTTGAATAAAAAACCATTTCCAAATTGGATGTTAACTCATCAACACATTACGATGTCAAACTCATACTCTCGAGAAGAATTAAGGGACATGCACTTCTGCTACGGTTTAGGTAATGGTCGAGATCGTGAAGCCGAAAGACTCTACGCTGAAAGATATCCCAATCGGAGGTGTCCCAGTCGTAGCATGTTTTCAAGAATCCACCGACGTCTGCGAGAGCACGGAGTGCTAGAGCATCGAAGAAGCGAAAGATCAGTTACAGATGGATCAGGAATCTTAGATGAAAGAATTTTGGATTTGGTCCGACGTAATCCCTCCCTTAGTACAAGGAGGACAGCTATTATGCTTGGAGTGCCCAAACCTAGAGTATGGAGAGTGCTTCATAACGAAAACTTACACACGTACCATTTTAGGCCAGTTCAGGAACTCACCTCAAACGACAAGTTTTTGAGAGCAGAATTTTGTCGATCGTTACTGCTTGGAGATGAAACTGAACGAAACTATTTTGCAAGGATATTCTGGACGGATGAAGTACAGTTTACCAGAGATTGGGTTACTAACTTCCACAATTTGCATCATTGGAGTAGCACCAATCCACACAACAAAAAACAAAATAAATCACAACACCGCTTTAGCTGTAATGTTTGGCTTGGAATTGTTGGACAAACTGTAATCGGGCCCCGGTTTTTGAATGCCGTTTTTAATGGAGAATCATACCTGCAGTTCCTACGAGACCTTTTGCCCGATTTGATGGACAACGTTCCATCCAAAAAAAAAAAAAAAAAAGCAGGCCGAAAAACAATTGCTGCAAAATGCTAAAACCCCAGCATTTGATTGGCCTCAGCGATGAAGTAATCCCAAACCGGGAAGCCTGCCGCTACTTTCTGAGGTCAAACCGGCGGACCCCACAAGCGGACCAGTAGGAATGCAGAAGAGGGTTAGGTTATGGTCCTACACTTCTGACCATAACAACGCCGGAAAAAGGAAAAGAAGAAGATGGACAACGTTCCTTTGGCCATAGCAGATAATTTAATCTACCAGCAAGATGGAGCACCAGCACACTACAGCTTACGGGTTAGAAACTGGTGGGAAGAAGGGGCCCCACGGAGTGGCCACCTAGATCACCAGATTTAACTCCTCTAGATTTTTATGTGTGGAGATTCATGAAGAATTATGTTTACGAAGTGGAAATAGTATCTTTGGAATAACTGAAAGAACGGATTGAAGTCCCTGGAGTCAAATTGCACGAAAATTTGTCAAGCATAGACTTATGTGCAGCCATTAGAAGGAGATATAATCTTTGCCTTCTAAAAAATGGGGATCGTATTGAAAATTTATTATAATAAAACTCCGAATTTTTTAAAAATAATAAAAACGAGGTCAAAGTTTCATAAATTAATTTGCTTACAAGTCCAGCCGCGTTAAAACAAAAAAAAAGGTTTTTCTAGAAAAAAATGGTTCGGGTTTTTTTTTAATTTCTCAAAAACTACAAGACATTTTTGCATTCGGTTTTCTGTTTTTAACTAAAAACTAATAAGAGAATTGAATTTTTGAAAAAAAATAGTTCTTAAATACATACAATTTTTAAAAAAAATTGTTCGAAAATTTTTTTTTTCAAAATTTTGTTTGAAAATTAATTTCTCAAAAACTATTCCTTAAAACAGCTTCGTTTAAATCCAAGATGAAAGAAGAGGTTTCTGGCTTTTTTTTAATAATTTTTTTTCCAAATTAAGTCAATTTCTTAGAAAATTGCCCTTTAATATTCAAAATGGCTAATAATGGCCATATATGTATGTCAGGGAGCATGTATACCAACTTAACAGAAAAAAACTCAAAAAACTTAACTTGCGAAATTTAAAAATTCACCTTTGAAAAAAGCTCGTATGATACCAAAAAGTTTCACTTTCCTCTTTCCGACTATTTAAGTACGATCCGTTCCTATTTTCTTCCTCAGATAACTGAATCTTTTTATAACCTTTTACTACTCTCAAGCAAATCGCGCCACTTTTTTCTGTCCACTTTCCCCCACGCTACTTAGTTATGCATTTGCTCCTACCAACCACAGTCCTAAGCTCAAAGTATCGTACGATGTTAGGCTACCACTTCAAGGAAAATGCAAAAAGCCTTATCTTCAAGTCGATAATTGGCATGAGTGAATCACGCCCCAATCGGCTTTGTCGAACGTGCATGGCAATTCAAAAAAAAATAAAAATCATGTAGAACGACTGTATTGATTGAATAAAGCCAATGAAATTAGATAGAAAAGGTAATCAACGACGAGTGTATGTAGAACAATAAACATTATAAACATCAACTTGGTGCAAAGGACTAAATGACAACTGACCTATTTTTGCACTGTTGTTTTCGTAGGAAATATCCATAAAATAGATGTGGTTCGCCGAAAATATCATTACTGTTGAACAGAGCACAGTACTTAAAGTCATATCCATAGTGAGCCAATATGAAAAATAACAATGTGGGCGAAATTCAAATGAATAGTCGCCATCTGCCCATAAAGGCAAAACACTCACAGTTGGGTGATGAATGTGCATTAACCACGATTCAACATTCCAGCGATAACACAAAAAAACCGAAATTACTGTGAATTATATATGAATGCAAAAAAATGTATTGGAATTTGTCTTTATCTCTTGGAACGCCTTTTGGAACGTAGACATGTATGGTATGTATATTTTTTTGAATCACGGAAGTTGACCTTTAATCACCATCCATAGAGATGGAAACAGCCTTACCATCAGCCTCAAACCTGCTACAAGGTCGTATTCGGTGACATTCCTTTGTGAAGTCAATAACTCAAAGTATGTATCAAAGGAAAGGTCTGTTCACCTGGGAGTACATACTTGAAGTTTGATCGTAAAAACACTTTGTATAATTCGTTAGCATCTCTTTATTAGACGTCCCAATAGATGGAGTTTATAAGTACTCGCAGTTGAATATGGTTCATTAAGGCTGCTCCGTCAGACAATGGTATGCCCATTGCTACCTTGACCCGGAAGAAAACCAATATTCGCTACTCTCCACTGCCGCTGTCAAACAGACAAAAACATCCGCACAATCCCTCAATTACCAACCTCCAACCACAACGGAAGTAATCACTGCACCAGAACTCACAATAAACCGCAAATGATACTGAATTGCTCGTGTCGCGCTCGTCCAACAATAAATCCCAAGAAACATTTGCAAAATCACAAAACTGGTCTTGAACCAGTCGCCCGACTGAGCAGAGCAACTTTCCCGTAAATGATTTTCCAACGACTGTCAATGTGCAAAGAAACGAATGTCTGCGAACTGCTTTCCGCGTTCCGGCTTATAACTCCAATTAAGTACCTGCAATGCACCGAAATTAGTGCCTCAAGTACACAAATTACCGATAAAGTTTCCATCGCAAAAACCAGTGGAACCGTGTCCCAATTAGATCGTCACCACCACAAGGCAAATATTTTCCATCTATTCATTCACACCGCCCCCGAAATGTAATCCATTGTCGCGCCACGCTTACGTTTATTTCACATTCTATTTGTCGAGCATCGGATGACGGATGATGCCTGAACAACGACCAGCTCCAACTGCAACAGAGCAAACAAATATTTCCCGGAATCAATTTCAGAATGAAACATTTCCGGTTTGCGTCGTACATAATTCTGTCAACCCCAAACGGTCGCATGGCAAATGCACATTTCACGATCTCGCAGACGACACACTCGCCCACGTCCTTGCAGCACTATATCCCCATGACACAGTCGTATGTCATCCATCCGGCTCTATGGTCGAAGTACGAGTACTCGCATGTATGGTTGTTCCCTGACAGCCCTTTTGCAGTCCATTCACAACTAACCAACAACCGTTGCCGTTTGTGTTTCGGAGACAAACAAATTCCCGCTGATTGATAGTCGTCGCACGCACACCCTAGCTCTGCGGCAAGACTCTTATCAGAACGACGGAATCTCTGGTTAGATTCGTGCAACCCACAAAATGGCATTGCAGTGTTTACGAATGAGTTCATCGCACAAGGTCCCGCCGGACATGCTCATAGAATTCACCGAATCCAATCCCTCAAATGTATCTTCCTGAATCTATTCGCATTCACAGATTTGTATCGTATGCTATGGCTATCATACTAACCTGGAATTGTGGACCATGTCTAGGCTGCTGCCACTGATGACAGTTGCAAAGAAGCAACTCAGGACAGCACTTAGCATCGCTACCGTACCGAACATCATTCACGCTGCGCCACAAATCGCTGGATTCAAACGAATTGCACCTACGACTTTCGGGGATTGTACGCGAGTCGCGTACTCAATTGAAGGCGGTCGTTACGTACCTGTTCAGATCGCACTACACCGAACCGCTGAGCAATGACTGTCGCACGGGTTTGACTTAAATTCTTTTTTGGCACACGAGAAACGAAACTGAATTTTACACACCGAGACCGATGGACCTCCGGCCAATTAGCATTCTCAAGTGCTCCCGGTTGTACTTGCACTATTCGTATCTCGTATCTCTTTAATGGATATCCGTGAGTATGTGTCGTATTGTCGACCTTAATTGGCAGTGGTCATAAGTTTGTGATTCCGATTAGCACTATACGTTACGTTTGCCAGGTGTATATAAAGGAACTTTTCCCGCTTCCGGATTAAATGGAATTCGAATACTACACTTAAGGGTTTAAGGGTGAGGGAGGCCGTGTTGTTCGTACTAGCGCCGAGCTGTCACGGGGTGTTTGATTGTGTCGACCGTCGACCGTGAAATACTTAGTCGGACTAAAGCTGTGCCATAGGCATTGTCTAGGTAAACAAGATTTTGCTTTTCTTTTTGTTGTTGTTGCTGCAATTATTTGGTTTTTGCTTTCTATGTTGCTTAGTCTTTCCTGCTCTCTGGCACTCTGTCGCTCGTGCGAATAAGTGCGCCAAGCTGTTGTGATTTCGCTTTCATTGTTGTGACATCGTGTTCCTGAGCCCGTGATAAAATTACATCAATTGAGGAGGTTTTGCATATGAAGGCGGGTGGCTATAAATAGCTGATTTAGAAGACGGTTTTAGAGCAGTGGAAAGGGTGGAACGGAGTTGTGTTGATGCAAATGAACGAAGATAACAAAGTGAAGTTTTTCTAATTAAGTTTTATTGATTTTTCCAATATGAAGTGGAAGGCTGATCAATACAGCCTATCGAAAAACAATACAAATTAAACTTCGATCTGAGGTAGAGTTAGACAAATCAAGTTGGGGGCCCTCAACGTATTACCCTAATGAAAGATGCTATAAATTTTCCGAATGACGCAGCTGTCAGTTTTATTTTGATATTTGTAAAGCTATCAGCTGCAAAATACCCGCCGACAAGCTATGGACTCGTAACTATCATTTTTTGCAGAATAATTCATCAGTGATTTCGGCCGTAAATTTTGGGACAGATTTCCCGACCATTCTTAACCAATAGGTCGAACACTAAGCCTGTTTGACCGAAGGTGTCATCGACCCGCACACACAGCTCTCACGCCAATTTACGCCTCGACGCATACTTCTTCAGACGTCTAAAGCCTTGTTTGGCGGTGTGAATTGGTGAGCGATTTAACCGCTCCAGGCATGATTGAAAATAAAGGGTGTTTTTTTTAGAAATATACAAATTTAATATAAAATAAAACACTTGAACCTAATTTTAATGCCTTTGACATTAGCTTTATTTAATACATAATTGTATGCCATAAGTGCCCAAATATGACTTTGTTCATAATCGTGCAACGGCTAGCTCGAATTCAGCACAATCCTGAAGTCCAATTTTCGACAACTTTATCGAGCAACTGGGGCCGTATATCAGCAATAGCACAGCGAATGTTGACTTCCAAATCGTTCAACGTCCCTGGTTTATCAGCATAGACTAGTGGCTTCACATATCCCCGAAGAAAGTAATCTAAAGATGTGAGATCACAGGATCATGGAGGCCAGTTTACAGGTCCGGTACCCAAATGTTTCTTGCATTAAATTGATGGTGTCGTGCCGTGTGGCATGTTGCGCCATCTTGTTGAAACCGAAGCTGTTACGTCAATGCTATTCAACTGAGCAACGAAGAAGTCAGAAATCATGTTTCTGTAGCGCTCTCTATTGACGGTACCATTCTGGCCGGCATCGTCCTTAAAGCAATATGGGTGGATGATTCCACCAGCCCATAAAGACCAGACAGCAAGTTTTAATGGTTGTAAGGGCGTCTCGACAACGGCTTCTGTGTTTTCCCCACTCCAAATTCGGCAATTTTGCTTGTTTTTATCGATTTAACCAAAAAGGGGACTCGGGGAACCAAAATTTGCGTTACAAATTAGGATCACGCTGAATCATTTTTTCGCCCTATTCACCGAACCTACGACACGTATAATAGTCATGCGGTTTCAACTTTTATACCGAGATCTTTCGATAAAATTTCCCAAAAAATGGATGGGCATAGCTCCAATTGATGTGCACTATAGCGAATCAACTCTATCGGATTCTCCTCAACACTGCGCTTCACAACGGCATTAACTTCTTCTCTTTGCACTGTTTGTCGTCCTTGGGGATGCGTGTTATCCACTGGAGTTTACTAGGTGTGAAAACGACTCATCGTACTCCGAATAACTTGCTCAGAAAATTACCACAGTAGGTGGTGGCTCTCTCGACAATACCTATTTCTTCTTGTACCTCATCGCGCTACATACATGGCATGGCCTAGCCATCTTGAGCGTTATATCCATAGACGTTTAACCAGGCACATGCTGCCATACAGCCTGTACAGTTCATAGTTTAATCTTCTCCTCAATAGGCCAACAACGCAGGCAGGACCAAAGATCGTACGCAAAACTTTTCTTTCGAATAGAACAAGAACTTCCTCATCCGCAAGACTGGAATGAAAGTTATATAAAGCCAGTTTGGTTAGATGGCGCTATTACTCAATTGTCTCTTGAGCCCAAAAAAAAAAAACAGCTATTGGCAAGAGTTGTACTGCGTTTATTAGCGGTACTGAAGTTGTTCGCACTAGTTATTGCAGATCCGAGGCAGACGAAGTTCTTGACTACCTCGAAGTTCTTGCTGCCCATGGCGATGAGCGTCCATCCTTGATGACAGCATATGGTGTACTTCGTCAGATTCATTTTAGCCGCTTCCGCTTCAACGCCCCAATGATGGCACGCTGTGATCGACCAACTATGTCAATAGCAGTTCAACGGACTAGGTGTCCCTAGTGCTGACTTGTAAATTTCTTTCGATCTTCTCAAGTATGATGTTAAACAAGACGAGATCAGCTCGCCGGAAGCCAAGCTAAAATTCCAGGTCTACCTTTTATTTTGCAAACTTTTACCTGGATCTCTGAATCCACCGTAGCTAGGATTCTAAAACCGGTCGCTATGAGCTCAGAATGATGTACCCTATATAGTAGCCAAATTTCTGACTCATAGCTATTCGTCAAGTTTGGTTTGATATATGGGTACGGACGGACAGACGGACGGACGGGAAAGCCTTTTGCCTACCCCAGCTTTATAAGGTAGAAGACTAAAAGTCACATGACAGCGCGTCGTCTGGCCTAAAACCTTTTTTTGACATTGAAGGTCTCGGTAAGCTCCTAAACAATCTGACGAGTTTGATAGGAATGTCAAAACTAGACATGGCTCCGTATAGGTCGTCTTTATGCATGCTATGATATGCGGCCTTGAAATTGACGATTAAGTGGTGAGTGTCGATCTACATTTCTTCGGCCTTTTCCAGGATCTGCCGCAGTGTGAAGATTTGGTCAATTGTAGACTTCACGCTGATGAGGACCTATCAGGTTGTTGATGAACTGTTTTAGGCATTTTATGTATATGCGATGTTAGGGAGACTGATCCCTCTGTAATTGGCACAATCAACGGGGTCTCCTTTCTATCGGGCGGACGATACTGAGATTCCACTGATCGGGCATGCGTTCCTGCGACCATATCTTACAGATGAGTTAAGACAAGACTATATCTTAGAGCTGGAAGAGTGTTTGATGTCGATTGCAATGTGATCAATCTGGTTGACCGCCAGGTTCCTTTATGGATGTTGAGGTGTGGGAGCTGCATACTCACTACAGAGAGGGTCCGCCCCTAGGCGAAGTTCATTCTATTATAACCAAGATTTCTTCTTTTCCCAGCTGTGGATGAAAAATCTGTATGTTCTTCCTAGGAGACCGTAGAAGTCATACTTGGTGTTGTTATCCTTGTCCCCTGTGGTCTTAATGCGTATTGTTATGAGGCGCTTGCATATAGATTTAAAGCTCAAGACTTTTTGTCTAAGTTTGTCTCGAATAAATCCACATCTCCCTCTATAGCAATCGCATCGCCGTATTAAAGTTTTTCATCCTCGTTTTCCCGGCCCATCCCATTGTACTTTCTGGATTGCGGTAAGTAGTCAAGGGCGCGTGCGAGTGCATCGGCTGTTCGTGGTCTGTTAAGGGACCTCACGTTCCACATTCAGAGCCGAAATTCATTGTCCTTTTCTTTGTTTGCTGGGGTCGTCAACAGTAAGTCTTTCTCCGAGGCTTGTGGTTGTTTCTTAACTATATTCTTTTTGTACGCGGTGAGGAAATTAACAACAACTGGGTGGCCACACAAACCATAAAATCGCCATTTAAACTTTCACAGCTATGCAACTCGACCCTATCTCTTTCCTCCAGCGTTAAGTATCCAGGCTTTATTCTAGATCCTTGACTGGAAGCTCAATATACGAGGGTGGTCCGATAAGTACTTAGCCTCAACGCCAGATGGCGCCAGTATCTAGTAGACGGCTACTGTCATAATTTCAGCCGGATCGGACTCGTAGTTTTGTTTTGACCGCGTGTGGAAGCGGGAGTGTCCGCGGATTTAAGAAAATTGGAAAAAGAGCAATATCGGTCGGGAAATCGCGCAGCGAAATAAAAGAGCGTTTGGATGCTGTGTACGGTGAGTCTTCTCCTTCGATGGCGACCACCAAAAATTGGTTTAACGAGTTTCAACGTTTTTGATGAGCCACGTCCAGATGCCCCGAAAACGGCTACCACGGAGGATAACGTGCAAAAATCCACGACCTCGTATTGGCAGACAGCCAGACTAAAGTTGCGCGAGATAGCTGAGACAGTAGGCATTTCAAAAGACTGCGTGGGTCATATCCTGCATGAAATGTTGGGCATGAGAAAGCTGCCGGCGCGATGGGTGCCGCGTTTGCTCACTCCGGACAACAAGCGCAACCGTGAGACCACTTCAGAGCAGTATTTGACGCTGTTTAAGCGCAATCCGAAGGAGTTTCTGCGTCGTTTCGTGACAATCGACGAAACATGGATCCACTGGTACACACCACAGACCAAGGAACAGTCGAAATAGTGGACTTCATCCGGCGAACGTACTGCGAAGAAGGCAAAGACTGTCCCATCGGCCGAAAAGGTGATCGCCACCGTTATTGGGCTGATTCGTTGCCGAATTGAAGAAAAATCGGCCCGACTTGGCGAAGAAAAAATTGCTCTTCCACTATGATCACGCACCGGCTCACACCTCCACCCTCGCCACGGCCACATTGGTTGAATTGGGCTACGAACTGCTGCCCCATCCACCGTATTCTCCAGATTTGGCCCCGTGCGACTTCTTTTTGTTTCCCAACTTGGAAAAGTCACTCGCCGGGCAGAAATTTCAGTCGAATGAGGAGGTCATCGCGGAGGTCTACTTTGCAGACCTCGAGAAAACGTATTTTTCAGACGGGTTAAAGAAGTTGGAGCATCGCTGGTTCAAGTGTATCGAGTTAAAAGGAGACTATATTGAAAAATAAATCGCCATTTCTCCAAAATTTTTGATTTTCTTTTGTAGGCTAAGTACTTATCGGACCACCCTCGTAGACAACCGGGTAAAGAAGGCCTGCACCAAAACTTTCGGTAAAGGGTGGATATTCAGACCTAAATTGACTCTGTGGATGTAAACAGGCGTTGTCCCTCGTATCCTCACCTATGACTACCTAGTCTGGTGGCCAGCCCTAAGCAAAGCTCATCGACAAACTTAATACCTATAAGATCCAAAGATCAGCAGGAATCGGACCCACGGGAGCAATGAGAACATGCCCCTCTGAAGTACTTAATATCCAACTGCATTTTCTCCCCTTGAACCTTCACATCAAATACACGGCGGTAGCGCCATCTCACTCAAGACTCAAGGAAGCGGGCTTCTGGAAACGTGGTGGTCAGTATGGGCCATTATCCTATAGCCAGAATATTATTATCCTGCCAGAATAAACATCCAATCTAACAGCCACTATTTTCTCTGCGAATGCCCAACACAAGGTAGGTAGGTTCTGCGCCTTTACCAAATGCTTCCTCGATGCTTGGCCAAACATAACCAGCTTACCTAACTTCACAGGATAGATTTAAATTCACATTCCTTACCTTTCACGAGTTTTGTGGTATCAAACGAAGCTTAAGCACTAATTGTACCCTAGTGCAGATGGTTTGTGTTGAAAATGTTCGTTCATTACTCTCAGAGGGTGGTTGTCCTAGATGGGATTCAAGAGATTCGACTGAATTTGTCGCGTTGGTTGTAGTTCACAGTAACTTTTTTTTGTTATGCCTTCGTCAGGATTTTTTTTTTGATTATCTCTCATTCACAACTGATTTTGATCTTGGCTATGGACATACTTGAACTACAGACCTTCCGCCCAACAGTCGGTGATGATTACCATTGCGCCACTACCATCCCCAAGTTATGGTGACTGATGAAATAATCTTCACAGACTCTCCTGTTTCTAATGAAAACGATCTAAGATAAAGATGAAGATGCTCCTCTGAGTTGTAGGGGATCATACAATCTGCCCACTACAATTTATCTTCTAGATGGTAGGTATAATGCTGTAGGTGCTTTCCTTCAACGCTATTCAGAGGTGTTGCCCTTTGAACTTTGACATTCGGTAGAAAAACTGACTAAGCGTTGCACTTAATAATTTCCTGCCCCCTGTTAGCCGTAAGGCTTGTCTAAATGGTGGGGAAAAAATGTCCAGCGATAAGCAGCTGTTGATTATACCCATTAACCCTGATAAGTCATTAAATAGACCTATCCACCTCAACCTAGATCAATCGACACTTCACCATTTTCGAAAGTGTCAAGCCAACAGACATGACTACGTGCCATGACGCCGCTTACTGCAGCAATAAGTACCAAGCAAACAACACAAAACGAATTAAAAAAAAATCCCAAAGCGCATTCGATTAATTTTAGAATGCTTGCTCAGAGTTCAACAAATCCTCCATTACGTGCTTAATTACATTAAAATAAGATTCTGAGCATTAAGCACCGCATACCTCTGCCTACCAATTACCTATCTGACTCAGCACTTGCACGTCGACTTCTCGGTCACGCCGGGAGAACGGCAAACGGCACACGGCTATATTGTTCTCGTAGGCAATTGTAAAAACCGGAATTCGTAAATCTTGACGTGCGAACGTACGAAGCGAGATACGAACGTACGTGAAAGCAATTAACATTTATCGTTTGTCTGTCATAAAAGTCAACAACAATCGGCTGACAAAACACAGAAAACAACGGCGGGAATGCGAAGGGACGATGAAAACGAAACTTGACATAAGCAAGCAATTGTCATCGTCCATGCGTGCCACAGAGCGAGTGAGGGAGACGGAGAGGTGATGGGATAGCGAAACGATTTCAAGTCGCTATTAAGCCCAGTGATAAGCATCTGAGAACAAAAATCTTCGTTCATCCGACAGTCATTAGGTTAATTGGCAACAGAACCGGCTCGATTGGCAAACACTTTACCCACGAAGGTAGCCGTCCGCCTGCGTCCGATGAGTCTCTGTCCCCAGTTGCGTGTTGCCTGTGAAGCCACCGTGCTTTCTCCACTCGCCTATGGAGGGGTAGGAAGTCGAGTTATTTCCGCCCAAAGGTTGTTTGGTGTCACCGTCCAAGGGTCAATTGTAATTGGCCAACACTCTGGATGTGGCTGAATGTTGTGCAACCTATGGGCAGAGGCAATTAGTTGTTGCCCATTCGTTCAGTCGTTTCGTCGCCCGTTGTCGGTGTGGTTAAGTGTTGACATCAAGGGGAATGGCTACAGCACCTGTTTGTTAGCCTGATGCCACTTTAGATACACTGTGTATCGGGAGGGTGAGCGCAACAGAATCGGCTGTGAATCAGTAACACTACGAGTAGTTGCCGGTCATGTTAAGTGGAACTAGTCGTGATGTAAGCGAGAACGATGTTAGGGGGTAACAAGATCAAGGTCGTTAAGTGATTTAATGGCTGTGTGCTGTCGCAGGAGACCACATTCGTTGATTTCATTGCGGTTTGGTTGATTCGAACAAAACTATTGTCCAGACGGAACCGCAATCCTAGGGTTGGAGGTGGAACTTATGCCATTTGAGTGCGTTTGCGGTTTTCTGGAACTGCTGTTAGGAATACGTTGATGATGATTAAAGGCTGTAATTAGTTATTGGAGCTGAAAATAGTTTTGTGAACGTCAGTGACTAGGTATTTCTGAATTGATTAGCATCTGGTTTAAGCTCTCAAGTGGAAGTTATGAGATGTGTTCAAGTAAAAGTACTTACGAGAAGTGTTCAGAAAATAAAAGGAATTTTCGGTCTGTCTGGAAATTTTTCTTGCCAGGATTTTTGTCTCTGAATTATCTTTTTTGTGATGCACCAGATTCAAGCCCATTAGCCCATTTTACTTCCTTCGAGTGTGGTTTCCAATGGCCATACCCAACGCGACAAATTCAGTCGAATCTCTCAAAAAATTCTATCTAGGACAACCACCTCCGAAGAGTAGTTAGCGAACATCTTCGAGACAAACCATCTGCACCCCGTCCAGGTTGTATCACAAACACCACAAGAGCATGCACTCTTGAAGACATTTAATATCTTTATTACGCGGAAGAGACAACCTCTTTCATCCGACAGTCCGGGAAAGAATGCCTACCTGGCTATAAGTAAGTAAGCACACGTACAATTATCGCTGTTTTAATGTCACATCTCATTACCTGGGTTCAACAGGGAAGTTGTGAGCACGCTTACATCAGACAATAGAGTTGTCGATTATCTGCAATATATTCTGCAGTCTAAGGTCATTAAAGAGATGTTTGCGCCAGCGCTTAGCTATGGCTCCGAGCTTGACTGGTCGGTTGGCCTTCCTATTGAACATAGCCATCTATCATTCCTGCGGTTAGTTTTTTGAGCACGGTCAACTTTTTCTTCAGTGAAGACTACAATATTTTAGGAGCTTCAGGGCGCTTAAGCTTGTTCGAAAGACGCTTTACAAGTATATTCCTCTGTTCCCGAGTTTGCGCCGACAGAAGCTATCTTTGATCTATATCGAAGGTCTTCGTTGACAAGTAAACAGATTAGCCCCTCCGGAACTCTCGTAATGGCTCTCATTGACTTCGAAGTGTTTTCCGCAACGATTGCTTATACTGATTGAATAAACTACATCTAAACATTCCTCATGTTTCTTACGCTTTGCAACAAATTCTATTCGTAAGCTGCTCCTTCCAATTCAAGGGGATTGTTATGCACGAACGATCCGATTCAATCGGATTCACGCAATTCAGAAAACTGAATATTTTTAAGTCAAATACCACCGAGATGGATATATCTTTACGACCATTCGGAGCCCGAAAGTTCAACGAGCCTCGTTGATAACCCTTCACTTTTCTGTTCCTTCTTCCTGTTTTTCTAGGTCCATCCCTATACTGCCTCCCTGTCTACGGCACGATATTTTGGACGGTTTCCTCGGATTTTCCACTCGTTACCTTTTGACTGTTCTTCCACTGTTCGCTCATTCCACGTCTCCGATTTTATAACTAGGCCAATGCTTGGGACTGAATAGAGATCTTGTTTTCAAAGACCCGAAATCAATTTTTTTCTTTTGAGCCCAAGACCAAATTTCGCGATGATATATTAAGTTGGGTGGAGTAGGACCTTGATCCAGTGCCGGTCTATCTTGCAGTGTGTGTATATATCAGAAGTTCTTCTTTTTGTTTGAAATGTGGAATCGCTCCATTACACTAAAGCCTCTTAAGAGAGTAATAGTCTTTGTGAGAACAGAGATCAGGCAGGCAGAATTAGCAGAGCTCTGATATGGTGAGGTAATTAAGTTATGTTCACATATCGGAGTTGCGCTGCATAGCCCACACAAATTGACGCTGTTGCTCGTACCGAAAGGTGAGTGGAACGAAGGGCGGGCATCGATAGTAAAAATCTATTCAGACAGTGTCCGGGCTTGGGTTTTAGCCCAGACACTGCCCAGGTACTGTTAAGGCGCCAGCAGTAAGGAGAGAGACCGAGGCGCCACTAGAAATAAGTATTTTGAACGAGTTACAACTAGTGAGTCTGCGAGTGTCACAAAAATAAATTCATGTGACGGACCTGGGCCCTACGAGTATACCTTGGCTCAAAAGGCTCGTTACCAGTTAAGCTCATGATCTGGTTTAACGGGTTAGGGAGTAGAGTCAAGTGGTTTAGCTGTGGAAGTTAGGGTTTTTTTATGTGTGTGTACATTTAGACCTCAACCAGTAGCCTAAGAGAAATGTTTTTTGTTGTGGCATCTACAACAGAATGACACCTCCCTGATTACTAAACTTCCTTATACGCCACTATTTCTGCTTAATTGCTTTCCAGTTTGATTAAGACTTGGATTCAAGCCATAAAATATGTAAGATCATTATGTCTCTGCTTACAAGGTGAGGAGCAGGCGTCTTCCGAAAAACACCATGAGTGGGAATTCTACCTGCCTCAAGTTGTTTTGCGGGCGAGAAGTAGCTTATGACTCAAGGCACGTTTTCTTCAGAGACAATTAACTAACGTTCCCTATGTACTCGTATTGTCAAAGTGCCGCAGGAAAGTAGGTAAAAGTCAGAACTTCCAATTACTGAGTCTGTCCAAGTTCCGTTTTCTTGTTTAATAAAAATATCGGTGGATTTAAGGATATCGATTAACTTCCAGTGACATGTGGGCTTTTGTTTTTTTTTTGTTTTTAGAATAAAAATTTGATTTTCTTATGCTTCAAGGGTCAAGACCTCTGGGGAAGATTCATCTTTGCTCTTTGTTAGCTGAGTTAAAATTCTGTGATTTCACGTTTTACTAGTTAATTGAACTGCTCTTTCATTAAAATATTCGCTTTTAAGCTAATATTTAAAAAAATTAAAGGAGAGACAGAAATACGAAAATGTTAAAATAAGACTTGGAATATACGGATGAATACTGTCCAACAGAAGAAGGTTTAGTAAATGAAGAGAAGACCAAACATATGATTACTGTCCGACTTGGGTCGATCCAAGCCGGCCATCTGACTGTACTCGAAAACCGCTTTGAGAAGGTTGGTGAGCTCAAATATCCTAATGACTGCCAAAACCGATATAAAGACAGAAATAAATAAAAGGTCACATATGGGTAACGCCGCCTTTTTCGCGATGAAGGAACTATTCAAAACAATTATTTTGCCCTGTAATATCAAATTTCACATTTATAGAATTTTAATAATGCCAGTGACACTTTACGGATATGTCAATGGTACCTGAAAGGAGCCCATGGATGAAAAGAATGTCAGATACATTTCATCTTTCTTCCAACGTGTTGATTAGTTTAAGGCGGTCTTGGTAGGGTGGTAACATCAAAGTATTGCACCAGGGGAGACCTAGAAGGGCAAAACGTAGGAACCGGCGTCGGATGCTCTCGATTCTAGAAATGTAGGTTTGTTTGTAAGGAAACCACACTTGAGGCGTATTCAAGAAGGGGCTGGACACAGGTTATGTACAGAGATTGAGTAACGTAAGGGTTCGAGAATTCTTTAGACCATCGCTTCACGAAACCGAACGCACCATTAGCTTCAAGGATTATCTCATCGATGTGTGCTCGAAAATTTAGCTCCTGGTCACATAATATGCGAAGATCGCGAATGATCTGAACAGTGGAGATGGGTTGATTATTGAGGAAGTAGAGACGAGGAAGAGGTTTGATTCGTTTACGTGAAAAGGTAATTGATTGGCGTTTGGAAATGTTAAGCTCCAAGCAATTTATGGAACACCAGATGGAAAAACTATTGAGATCAGGTTGAATAAGGGAGGAGTCATGACTGGAGGAAATTGTCTTAAAGAACTTGGTGTCGTCAGCATGTAGTGAGTTGTGCGAATGTTTGATCAACACTTTAAGATTTCTTACCATAAGAACGAAAAGAAGTGGACCTAAGTGGATGCCTTGAGGGACGCCGGAAGAAGCTAAAACGGGGTGGACCTTACCATAAGAACGAAAAGAAGTGGACCTAAGTGGATGCCTTGAGGGACGCCGGAAGAAGCTAAAACGGGGTGGACCTTACCATAAGAACGAAAAGAAGTGGACCTAAGTGGATGCCTTGAGGGACGCCGGAAGAAGCTAAAACGGGGTTAGAGATGGCAGATCTTAAACAAACACTGTAATAGCGATTTTCCAGGTAAGAAAAAACTTTCAAAGAAATGGGGTCGAAACCAAGGGAGGACAATTTGAAGAGTATCAGTCTGTGGGAGATTTTATCGATAGCTTTACTAAAATCGGTTGAAATAACGTCGACTTCTTTGCTGTTCTCTAAGGCACATAGGGTAAAGGACACAAATTCAACAAGGTTAGTGGTTGTAGATCTGCATTTGAAGAAACTGAGTTGTCTAGGGGAGATTAAAGACTTGCAGCGAAAACTTAGAGTTTCGTACAAAATACTCTCGAAGAGTTTGGGTACGAGTATATGTGACAGTTTGGCAATGGGACAATAGTTTTTAACAGCCTTCTTCGGACCTTTTTTGTGTATTGGGGTTATAAATGAGGTTTTCCATAAGCGGGGGAATTCACCTAGTGATAGGGATAGACTGAAGATTTTCGGGAGATGGATAGAGGGGGTTGAGGAGAATTTTTTTAGAAATATTTCAGGGAGACCGTCAGGTCCAGGAGTGAATTCATCATTAAGTAGATTTAATTTGTTTTCGATGACATAAGAATCAACTGTGCGGGGAAGAATTCAGTATTCGGTAAATAATCGAAGTAAGAGAGATCTGAAGCAAAGAAGTCGTCGGCGAAAGACTGTTTCAAAAAGGTGGCCAAAAAGTTAGCGATAATATTGGGGTCATTCGAGGTTTAATCATGGAAGGGGAGAGAGGTTGGATAGCCATCAGATTTTCTTTTGTAGTTAACAAGCTTAAAGTAGGAACTCGAACCTGGGCGAACCCTATAAAAAAGGACGAGAAAAAAGGCGATTAGAAAAAATTAATTAACTAATCAAATTAACTCAAGGAAATATATTCAACGTCCAGCATTATCCGATATAAAGAATTTCGAAGACTAAGATGGTCAGAATATGTAGAACAAATGGACAGTGGACAAACAATCAAAATAATGAGTGAAAAACCTGATATGAAAGGCAGGTTGGAATGCCGCCAATACAACACAAGGATGGACCTGAAAGAGATGGAACAGAAAAGCAAAACATGGAAGTAACAGACTCATGCAGGCTTGACAAGGGTGGTAAACAAGATTCTGAATTTCAGAGTTCTAAATGGCCATTAATAATAATAATAATAAGTTTAACAGATCGTCTGTATTCGTAATAGTAAAGTTTGAATAGCAATATTGAGTCATTGCGTGGTAAACTACTAAAATTGCCAAAGACTGTGCTCGACGCCTGTTACAAAGATCAATCATACATATCGTTGAAACCGTGCCAGTCAACACTGCGACAACTTTGGCCGAGTTCAATGTTAGTTGCTATCAAGTTTACTAAAAAGCAAACGACCTGCTCTGTCGGAACCAGTGCGCAATTACTCAGTTTTACAAAAGCACGTTATTTTAGAAACCAACCTTTCTGAACCTAAAATATCTACCAAATACTGCAGTATTACTCTCTTCGTGTAGATTCCCTCGATCTATTATGAAAATCACTCTCCTAGCCATCTCTTTGACATGACATGACACACCGAGCTAGCATCCATCCACACAGATAATTAAATGCATGTCACAATTAATTCGAACTTCACTGGTTTCTCGAGCCATTTTAGAGTGGCATTGCAACCATTCGAACCCTAAATTGAAAACCATTCGAACAAAGACAAAGTTTCTCTGTCACTTTCGTATAAAGGACGAAACCATTCAAAATTCAATTCCGCCCAATTAACGCCAGGCAGATGACTGTGTGTCTTCTTGTCGTACTCCACCTGAAATTAAATCACATGCGACAAGAACCTAATAAACCATCAAGGATTCAATATTGACATCCTGACTATCGGCCATATTCAACGCTGTATGTGTGTGAGATCCGGAAGAAGGTTCGATATCGCAAAGCTTTTATGGGGACCGTCCCTCAAAAATAACATCAAACGGGATGGTCGTCCCACAATAAGTTGTCTAACCAATTTAGGAAATTTTGAACAAACAGGCAAACCCCGTTGTACACCGAAACCATACCGCTATGCATTGCCCACGCTCATCGTACGATTTCGCGTGTCCCTTTGTCGAAACGCTTTGTGTTCGTTTTGGTTCGCTTCCCGTTGTTCGCTTTGGTTTTCCAAGCAATCAATTGACATTCTCGACCGCCAGTTAAACCCACCGTCACACACATGCCCACAAGTCCACACAGCCAAACAAATAGCCACAAATGAATGAACCAACGTCGTCGTTTCGCTATCGAAGGCACATGCCCATGTACACAGGGATGAGAGAAATAGAGAACTCTAACGGCAATCAATTTCGACCATGAATCGACCAAAGGACTGTTTTCTATTCTGCGTGCTCGACGCTTGACGGTACTAGTACGGGCACGAGGAGCTTTAGCTGTAGGTACCAGGAGCTGAACGTAAACTACCGCATTCACGTTGCAATCGTTCGTCATGAAGTGTGTGGCGCAGAATCTCGCCAGCTTTCATTCCGGTTTTCCTGCATCATAGCCGTCCATCAAGTGCCCCGGAAAGGATATGAGAATGGCACGATGCCCATTTGGGTAATCTTTCCGAGGTTCACTTAGGAAACCGCAAATTCAAAATTCAATTCAGCTCTTGAATTCAATGGCATGCGTGTTTGTGTTGAAGCGGCAGAAGAGGGATTCAAAGTAACGTTCCACAAATTTGAAGTTGAAATTATGCACCTCGCACCGTCAAAGAAAGAACACGAACGACAGATGGTCAGAAATGGGGTCTTAAGTACATATTTCTGGGAGTGCCAATTGAAATGCTTGTCAGTCGAAGACATAGACGCATAAGTACTGCACAAGACTTATGGCGAAATTAACTTGCCAACCTCCTCAAACGGCTAACGGATGAAGACACAACTACCGATGCTTTCACTTCAAAAAAAGGATAATTTCAACTGCAGTCAAACGAGATTATAAAGTGCACTCGCTTTCACGGTAAATAAGGTTATCCTGCTGCGGACAAATTAAATTAAATCCATTTTTCTCAACGAACAAATACTACCGCACCCTCCGATGCTATGATGTGGACAAATGAATTCCAATTCCCTGGCAACGATACGTATTGATGTCCTGGAATTGGTTTCCGAATGCTACTTCGTTTATTTGTCCCTACGACACCTCCTCATCAATGATTTATACCAGCAAAGGGGGAAGAAGTAGAGAAAACAAAAAAACTCAAGATAGGTTGTTACACTCCCATTCATTTCAGCACATATCCGTTTGTCCCTTCAGGATATTTCCATGTTTTCCGTTTTTATCCCTTCCCTCAAAGAGCAGGATAGAAACGAAACACGATTCATTGGCATGAAGATTCCTTCCGCACAAAAAAAACTTTGTTCAAAATATCCTTTCTTCCTTCCTTGGCAAACATTTACCTTCTCCCATAGCTATAGAGTGAGTGTTTGCCGATGTACTTTTCACCTGGATTTCGAGCAAAAGATACCCCCATATCCGCAGCTTGGAAAACACATAAATCAACAAAAGGACATTGTAGGTGTTGTTCCCAGCAGGAAGTATACCCAGGCGCTCACACATCAAGCTCCCATGGGGATGGTCAAAAGGTAAAGACAAAAAAAAAACACACACAATTCTTCATCATCTTTTTGGAGAATGATATTCGAGTACCTGGCATACTATATGTTATGTATCCTTTCAGCAGGATAATCTTTCGGTATGAAAACACAGGACCAACTTATAAACTTCAATACAATAAGCCGGGACAAAAGTTTTTCCAGGTTTGTCATATTAGAGTTCCGTAAGGATACTACGAAGGAAATCCAGAACTGGGTATTTGTGAGATTCGGTCAATGATTGAACTTGAGCCTGGGGCTTGGAGTAAATTGAAAATCTGAACTTTTCTACTACCCTCAAGTGCAAATTAAGTTTATGCATTTTTGAATGCGACGATACGAGGACGAGGTAATGTCCTTTTGTTTGCTGAATTATCGCCTTGTTATGGATGGGATAAATTGGTAAGACTGCTTTCGTTTTAGTTGGCCTGGGATTTAATTAACTCTTGTTATCCTTTTCTAAGTTATCCTATTTCAATAAATCTGGTTTACACTTTGGGTTCTATGTCAGGTGGGAGGGAGGATTTCCTTTATCATTGAACTGATGGTGTGAGAGAAAGAATACTATGTAATTTCTTCTAAACATGGAACATGTCTCTTGTGAATTTTGTACACGGCTTGATCCATGACCTGTAGCCCTTTTGTCGATTTTTGAAAATAATTTTATTTATATGCCATTACCTATAGAAACACTCCTAGAGTTAGATATCCGGGTTGAAATGAAAACCTGTCAAAGATTAAATTTTGTCTATTCTCTAAGATGTCCTAGGGCTAATCGACCTAACGACGGGGCGAATTCTTTCGGTATCAGTAGTATTATTCCCATCCTTCAGTATGCATAAGAATTCGGTTACGAGCCTTTTTATATTTTTTAGTGCATAGGCCTTTTAAACATTTGTATTAAAAAATAAGCAAAATTATTGAAAAAGATTTTCGGTTACAGTTTTCAGTTTAAAATTCATTTTAAATAATTTTTTTTTGATAAAAAAAAAAGCTACGAATTAATTCCAACTCCCAATAGTATTTCCTATGTTCTGGGAGCTTTATTGAGTTCATTCAATGCAAGATGGAATCAGCTCGCCGGGAACTAAGCTACAATTCCAATTGTTCTACCTTGAGTTTTGCTTGAACCACGACAGCTAGGGTTTTAAAACCGGTCGCTGTGAGCTCAGATTTATGTACTCTGTGCCACAGCCAAGTTACAGACTAATACCTAGGGCAAGTTTGGTTTGATATATACGAGGGTGGTCCGATAAGTACTTAGCCTACAAAAGAAAAACAAAAATTTTGGAGAAATCGCGATTAATTTTTAAATATAGTCTCCTTTTAGCTCGATACACTTGACCCAGCGATACTCCAACTTCTTTAACCCGTCTGAAATTCTTTTTTTTTTTTTTTGAAATGCCTACTGTCTCAGCTATCTCGCGCACCTTAAATCGGCGGTCTGCCAATACGAGATCGTGGATTTTTGTCACGTTATCCTCCGTGGTAGTCGTTTTCGGGGCAACTGGACTGGCTCATCAAAAACCGACGTGCGACCACGTTCAAACTCGTTAAACCAATTTTTGATGGTCACCATCGAAGGAGAAGAGTCACCGTACACAGCATCCAAACGCTCTTTGATTTCACTGCGCGATTTCCCTTCCATCGAATCACCGATCGATATTGCTCTTTTTCCATTTTTCTAAAATCCGCGGACACTCCCGCTACACGATAGTAAGTTGCTCTTCGGATACTGGCGCCATCTGGCGGTGAGGCTAAGTACTTATCGCACCACCCTCGTACGTACGGACGAATAAATGGACAGATAATAAAGCCTTTGCACAAGTCTACCATACCCCAGCTTTGCAAGGCAGATTAAAAAATTAAACGAAATCTAGCATCTAACCCAAACCCCTTTCAAGCAAAAGATCAGAAGTAAATATAGTAGAAAGCACTACGAACAAAAGCAACGACCGAAAATTTACTAACATTCTAACAGAGGCAAGAAGCTTTTCACATTTTTGAAGTAAAATCTTTGCACGCGGATTAAAGTTTTAGCAAACATTAAGCTATTACAAAGCGGCAACAGATTCGCACAACGAATGTTTGGGCAGAGTGGCTACCCTATGTGACACCTGCAGTTACTCAAATTTGCTAAGTTTGAGTGGCCCAAAAACATGTTGCTTTGCTTTTTTTTTATTACCTTCAAAAACGATATCGATGTAGTGAGGATTGCCATTATTGATGACCATTTGGGCCTTTTTGTATATTCTCTTTGAGGATTTTATGCCTTGTATTGTCTTCGAGATCATTCTATACATTTTCGGATCTTTTCATCAAGCCATCTTGTCATGAGTGTGTTATTTCTTCACTGTTCTCTTCCCTCTATTCCAGGTCCGCAGCTTTCCTGGCGGTCTCTTTTCCTCACTTTTTCCACTCAATATTCCTTCGTCCATACGTTCCACCTATCCTGCTTATCGAGTACAGTCAGGTGCGAAGTTTTCATCAATCCAAGTCGATCAGTGATTATATAGGTACATTTGGTTTCCTCTTCATTTCCTACAAAACCTACTTCCTTCTCTGCCATTATACGACTTTTTGCAGTTCTCTTAACTGTTTCCTTGGTATTTACCAGAAGATCAAGAGCTCCAGCTTAAGTTAGAGAAGGTGTGATTCCAATAAGGTTTATTCCTTTATGATTTACTTGAACGTCACGTATTACACCATCAAATTTAAGAGTAGTTATGGCAAGGCGTCTCCTTCTTTTAATACTTCACGTATCTCCAATGTTTCAGATAAGGCATTTCTACTTTAACCTTTGTCCCTTGTTTTCTCCGTTTCCTCCTAGACATACTTGTTTCCGTTTCATCAACTTGTGTCGTCACCTTTTTAAAATCTGCGAATAGTTGATAGACCGTTTCGTGGAATTACAGTTATAATATAAACCTGGTCATTCATCTAGCGGCTCCTCGTGAAACCACACTGATAATCTCGAATTAATTCCTTAGGACACTATGTAGTATCTTAAAGAGGATATTATACGAGGATAAATACGGGAATTATGACTAAGCTCTTACATTCCTTGGGAATAGTCTCATTGTTCCCTATGATCGTGATAAGCCGATGTAACTTCTCTGTTAATCCGTCTCTGGTATATTTTATTTAGTCCGGTTGTACAGAGTGTAGGTTAATGATATTATGAGGTATTAATTTCTCAAAGTAATCTTTTTTTTTTGTTCCTTATTAGATCATCAATGGAGATCTATAACCTAACGCAAGAAATGAAAAAACATGCTTTTATCGTCGCTATATTTCCAAAACACCGTGATATAGAAACATCCAACTTTTTAAATTGCGCCCGACCGTTTTTACTTAAGGTTTTACGCCTTGAATTGGCATCATCAGCTTAGAATACAAAATCTGTTGCAAAGCGCCAAAACCATTAGGAATGATCAGAAGGACGCAATCTAGGAACGCGGTAGCGTGTCAAGCCAACTTCAAGCGAACAGACTTGGCGAGCAGCACCATGTGTAATATTACACGAACCATTTGGATCCACTTTTGACTCCCTCATAACTCAAAAACTATTTCATCTAAACATGTCAAATTTGGCACATACATATATCGAGACTTGCGAAATAGATACATATGTGCTCCAAATTTTATAAACACACCTTAAACGGTTATTTAGATATTAACGTCCAAAAATCGTCATTTTTATCACTGACCTATAGATCAAAACTCTAACCTACTTCCAGATGACGTAGAACTATGAAATTTGGCAAGTAATATCATCATATACGTATACTATTAGTACAGGAAATAATCTGGAAACTATACATTTGCAATTAAATCATAAGAAAAATAGTCTTTATTTAAAACGGACTTTATGGGAGAGGGAGCTGAAGTTTGGCCCTTCCATGATTGTTTTAGTAGTACTTAATAATAATTCGTATATGAGAACAAGCCAAGTCAGACCTAAGGCTTCAATATATTATCCTAAATTATAAGAAGCAATGATATTTTAAGTTGTTATGAAATATTTTATGTTGTTCTAAATAAATTTCAGGACTGACCATTGAACTTGGCACCCATTTAGATCTCACTTCTTTTGTCGTTGAAGTCAATAACCAAGGCATATATCATAATTTTGAACTTGGCTCTCATTTCACATTTATGTTTTTTTTAGTTTATTCAACAAATACAAACTATCATTGATCAATCATCGATCTCATTGACTTCGAAGACAATGAGGGCCATTGAAAGGGACCTAATCTGGCGACTTGTGCACGAAGATTTTTCAATAAATTGTACGTCGCGTCGGCACAAATTCGGGAACAGAAAACTATTCATGCAAGACGTCTTTTGAACAACCTTTTAAGCACTCTGAAGCTCCAAATATGTTGGGATTTTTCTCTAACAAAAAAGAAGTTGATTAAAAAAAAAGATAGATGGCTATGTTCAGATCCTTCAGAAGTTCCACATGTTATGCACACGAAATTTTTAGCTACTATAGTTTTATATAGGAGTTGTGAGCAACGAAGGGTTTTAACGTAGATTTGAAAGCTGCGTGTAACAGTGTTCATTGAAACGAGCTTTACGGAGCTATGTCTATTTTTAACATCCCTGCCAAACTCGTTCGGCAACAAACTGTCGTGTAACTTTTTCAACATCGTCCTTGAAAAGATCGTGCAAAAGCAACAACAACACCAGCGCGGACTGCTGCTTTTTTTGGCTCAAAAGTTAATTGAGAAGTAGAACCCTTTCTCAAAAGACCAACCTTAATTATCTCGGTCCTCCTCTACGGCGCAGAGGGCTGGACTTTAACGAAAGCGGGTGAGGAAGCCCTTGTTCGTTTTGAGAGGAAATTTCTGTGTTTAATCTTTGGACCCGTTTATATAAACTTAGTTTGGAGGAGAAGATCTAATGAAGAACTGTACAGCGGCATCTGCCTAGTACGACGCCTTCGAGTCTAGTGTCTAAGATGGCTGGACAATACAGCTCGGGTCCGAAGAGTTTTCGAATCCAACCCGAAAGGACGGTGGCGCACAAAGGTGGAAGAGGACTTTAACCAACTGGGAATGCGACACTGGAAACAGCTAGCCAAATACCGTGTTAGCTGGAGACGGTTGTTGGTTGAGGCCCAGGTTCACTCCAGACTGTAACCCACCAAAGAAGACGAAGAGCAATGTACGACATGTCGTGCCTACATTTCTTTCCTCAAGGTATTCGAGTTATTGTTGCCGTTGAACATTACGGGCCTTGAATTTTTCGTAGAATCAAGACTGGTCTTTGGGAGTTTTTCAAAAGTTTGTTTTGTTGTTGATTGTTTAATTTTTATTATAGGGTTTGTGCGGTTTCAAGAGTTACGTTCTTATATTGTTTGGTACAACAACCTGTAGGGTGTGGATATGGTTTATGTCGAAAATGTTCATTCTACTCTTCGGGGGTGGTTGTTCTAATTAGGATTCGAGAGATTCGACTGAATTTGTCTCGTTGGTTGTACTTCACAGTAACTTTTATTGCTTTTTATTGCTATTGTTATATTGGAAATGCACATACTCGTCCAGAGTATGAATTTTGGAGCGATCTTTTACTGCGAGCAGTAACTGATCTTGCTGCACAGTTTTTCCGTATAGGAATTGTTCTTGGCTATGAACAGACCTGAATTACAAACCTTCCACTCAACAGTCGGTAATAATTACGATTGCACCACTACCACCCCCAAATTCTTTTGTATTTGAATGTTATAGTTTTCTCAATCATATTTTTTGAGCTGAAGAGACTGATTGTCCTATTTACATATATTATGTGATATTAAGGAATATCTTGCAAGCATTGATTGCCAACGGTCGGCATCAGTTCACGATTTTATAATTCTAAGGAACATTCGAAGGGAAGGGTTACAGTGGAAGATGTTTTATTCAACCAAAAAGAAGATTTCTATTTCTGCCAAACTGCATACCTTTTAACTTACCAAATATTTCCAACATAATTATCGTTCGTACAATATTGGAAATCATTTAAGAGAAAACAGCACATTTAAATTACTAAAAACCATGGGAAAATTAAATTTGAGAGCAGCTTAAGTTAGAAAATTTAAAGTTTAAAATTAAAGTAATTATAACCTGAGAATACGGTTAAACAAAACCAAAAATTTAAAAGAAAGCACTTAAATTTTTATGTGTTTAAAACTTTAAACACAGGGAGTCATTGATTGACAAAATGATAATTAAAAAAAATTAAATCTTTCTAAAATAAAACTTATTAGGTGTATACGAAATACTTAGATATGTTTTCACGAACGTACAAAAGATGGAGAAAATTAATTTCCTTATAATAATAATCCTCAATTGGATTATTTCGATTTTTCAACCAATTTCAACCCCAGTTTCAATTTTATACTCACTAATAAATTGTTCAATAGCTTCAAATCTATCCTTTTAATTATGGGTTGCTGTGATTTATTCAGGATAACACTTCGCATATAATTGGCCTTGTGAGATGTATACCTATATTGTAATTGCGAATACAAGCTCCACTGGAAACTGCAACTGCATTTTGTCCGACATGCCAGGTCGGAGTCGTGAGGATGTGTGCAACCAAACGTCTTCTCATTCGTTTCTTTCTTTAGGAATTGTTACTTCGATTACGTTTTTCACCAGTTCCTTCACGGGTGGAATTCAATTTTCAATCGGAGATTGTGAGGCGGTTATTCGGACAGGGAGCTCAAATTTTCGGTTGGACTTAAGTTATTTTGGACAAAGTTTAAGAACGTCTTTGGGTCCTTGGTCAACCGATGGAATGTTATGTAACCAGTCGAAATGACTACTGGGATCTCAATCGCCACCTCAAAAAAAAAATTATTTCCCAGAATGGTCATCGCGCAACTCGGCACGCATGTTTAAATTTGAATGTCTTGTAGTGTTTTCAACGACTTAGGAATCATTTACCATTAAGCTCATCGGCTAATTTCCTAGCATCACCAGACCGGTTTCGATTATTTTGTAGATATTGTATCGTTCAGTCAAAGGCCAGCAAAGGCTTTTTATTTACCATCGCACATTCACCCAATAATAAATAATCTTAACGACAAAAAAAAAAAACGCTACGAATTAATTCCAACTCTTAATTACATTTCTCATGTTCTTTGAGCCTTACTTGTGGTGAACTCAGTATGAAAATCCCAAGCCTTTATTTAGGAATCACACGCGAATATACTAGGCAATTAAGGAGTAAATATAAGACGAAGCACTACGAGAGAAAGTAATGACTGAGCATGTACTTATATTAAGAGACTTTCAGAGTAAATTTTAAAATCATTGTCCAAAATTGAGGTATTTCAAAAGAGTAACAAAAGAGAGCCGATGTGGCTACCTTGTGGGTCACCTCATGTTAACCGAATTTTTTCGGGTATGGCCCTAAAACTTCGCAAACTGATTTCTTTACATTGAATACGTTTGGCTTTTCTTTTTGTTCTTCTAAAAGTGATATCGGGCTCGCCATCACTATTTCAGAGCTTTGGTCGCACTTGCACTCTTTGAGAATATTCCCTTTGAGAGCTTTTGGTGTCTGTGGCTTGTTCTGATAGACTCGTGCATGCAAAAAAACTTCAAAGAAAGAAATCTTGCATGGTCAAATCGAGTGATCTAGCGGGTCAGTGAAAATCTTCAAAACAAAACATTGAACGGTTCAGACATGTATGCTATCTTTCTTGTCGCGCGAGTCGTATGTGCAGTTGCGATTGACGTTCACGGAGGTTTATGGTCTGTCTGTATGTTGAAATTGAATATATAAAAGTTGTTCACCGAAATGAGGTTCAGAGCCGGCTAATCTCATAGAATGTCGTAATGTTTTCTCGTCGTAATGTTTTCAGCAATTCTTTTACTATGGTCCTTTCGGAGGTGATGCAGCTCTTTTCAAGCAACCCATGCATACCTTCTTAAAAGTTTCATTTTTATTCTTGTTCCCTAGAAATATCGTACGTAAAATGCTTAAGACTCTCTTAAATAACTAACTTAAACTGCCTTACTGACCCTTATTAAATAAACAGAACAGATCTAAAACTGACTTTCCCACAGTTTGGGCGGATAAGCAAAACTTAATATAATCATGGACGTTAAAATAGATATTGAAATATGACATTATTTGGAATGTCGAATGAGATAATTTTTCTTTTCTGACTAATAATTCATTTATGTACAGCAAACCGTAGCCTCAACGTTTCTAGATCCTCTGAAGTTTTGGCAATACAATAAAGTTCCGCTGGAGAAAGCTATATTATCTGACAAGGTCCCGGTAAGATTACCATGATAAGAAGAATTAATGTACACTTAAACAAAGGGGACCCAGAACCGAACCTTGAGGTACTCTTAATTTTATAAAAAAGTGTTGCTAACCTTAACTTTCTGTTGTTTGCACTTCAAATACAAACAGTATGTCATAATCGACCATCATTTGTTGCAATTAATATTCTCATACAGCCGGTTACACCCTGTACAAATAACATTCTCAGTTGACATTGCTGCTGTGAAATCGAGGAAAAAATCTGGATAAAAGGCTGACATTTCAGGAACACATTAACAAAACTTTGCACAAAGTAAGCATTGCTATCAAAATGGTATACCCATTTATAAATAGAAGGTCTCTCTAATCTGACCAAAATAAAATAATTATATATAAAGTTATTTTTCAAGCCCTCTTGCTTTATGGCTGTCCTGTTTGGAGAAACTGTGCTAAGTGCCACATGAAAAAATTACAGATTCAGCAAAATAAAGTCTTAAAAATGATGCTCAACTTACCTTGGTACTATTCTACCTTTGAATTGCATCGACAAGCTAATGTTGAATTAGTATCTGAGAGAATAGAGAGACTAACTAACGCTTTTCTTATAAGATGTAGTATACCTGAAAATCCACTTGTAAACGAGTTAAATGTCATCTAGCTCAAACTGAAATACGAATTAAATTCAAGTTCGTTATTAATTTTTCGATTTGCTTATCGATATAATAATGTCCTCTATTTATTTACTAACTTTTTTGTTTTTTTGTTAATTTATTTATCTATTTATTTATTTATTTATTTATTTACCTAATTACATATTATTTATTTATTTATTTTATTTGACTGATTATTTATTTATTTATAAATATATATTTACTTATTTATATTAATATATTTGCTTACTATTTTATTTATAATATTTATTTATACATTTTATTTATTTATTTATTTATTTATGTTTTTTTTTTCTCGTCACATGAGGGTTTTTTCTGTTCAAAAATTAAAAAAAAAAATCATAGCCATGTAAAGTGCTTTTTCAGTTGAAAGATATACATATGTATGTAAAGGGTCCGCCAAATAATTTTTTTTTTTTTTTGAAAATGCTATAAAAAAAACTACTGAATATTTTCTCAAATTTCTTTTTTTATGTGAAAGTACAATCCTTCCGGTTAATAATGGAAAATAATTTCATTCAAATGGCTGCCTCGGCTGGCCATGCAGTAGCCTACACGATCGGTCCAATTTTTAAGCACATTATCGATTGTGTGCAGCTGTATTTCACCAATGGCTTCACGAATATTGTCCTTTAAAGCGTCAATTGTCTCTGGCTTGTCATCGTAACACTTATCTTTGACGGCACCCCACAAATAATAGTCCAACGGTGTCAAATCGCAGCTCCGAGGTGGCCAAACGACATCAGCTCTGCGGCTGATAATGCGATCTTCAAAAACAGGGCGCAAAACATCGAGTGTAGCTTCGGCTGTGTGTCACGTAGCGCCGTCCTGTTGAAACCAAATGTTGCCAATATCCTCCTCTTCAATTTTTGTGAACAAAAATTCATTCAACATGGCCCGATAACGATCGCCATTGACTGTAACGGCCACTCCTTGCTCATTTTCGAAGAAAAATGGCCCAATTATGCCTCTGGATCAAAATCCGCACCAAACAGTGGCTCGTTTTGGGTGCACCGGCTTTTCAATGTATGCGTGCGGGTTTTCTGTGCCCCAAATGCGACAATTTTGCTTGTTTACATACCCGCCAAGATCAAAATGAGCTTCATCTGAAAAGATGATTTTTTTGGCAAAATCGGCATCTTCTGTAAGTCGATCGCAGGCGCACTTAGCGAAGCGTTGTTCAAGCATATACACAACCATATTCGTTCAGCGGAAGGATAAAACTAATTATCTGTCAAATCAGACATGAGCTAAGTGTTACCATTCACGAAAGAAGCACTACCTGAAAAAAAAAACGTTAGATGGCGGACCCTATATTAAATATCATATCTCTGTGTGTAAGTTGTGTGGTGGCAAACCTTGTACAAATTCTACAAACAAAATAATGAATATAAAAAAAAACATTAAAAAAAAAAATTTTTTATATGTAGAACTGTATAAAAGAATCCATGGGAAGAAAAACGACGGAAATGCAATTAGTTGTTGCCGGAATTCAAACAATATACATACATATATGTATTGTGGGTATGTGGCCCGCTCAATTTCGTCACGTTTAGCTTACTTAGCAATAAAATAGTATTCAGTCAACCTTCTTTGGACTATTTAAAAAATGGTTGAGTGATTGAAAGGCATGAGCTTCGATTCTGCTGTTTTTCCTCGTTTTCAAATAAGGACAGGTAGACGTTGAAATTCAATAAAAAAAAAAAGTGGGTTAAATATCAACGAATTTTTTTGTTTTATTTAAAAACATTATATGTGAAATGTGGCACCTTTTAAATAGCCCTCACGGCTCCGGTGTGTAGACCGTTTCCCAGAGGCCGAGTCTTCGACGAGTCTAGCGCATAGAACAGGCTGAACTTGAGCAATGACACAGGTTATTTTGACTGATTGATTATCTGAGACTTAAGGAAACCCTACGAGAAAAAGTCTAACTCCAAATCAAATCGCACGATCTCGACGGCTAATTGATGCCCTCAAATCACTCATGCAAAATATCCATTGCGGTAGTACTCTCCGTTAATGGTGAAGACAATGCCATCAGCGTTATCTAGGAAGTATAGTGCGACAGGAAGTGATTGACCTTACCCTATCTAACATTGTAACAGTGTATGAAGGCCATCACTAACTAAAAATTTTACCAGACGCTACGGAATCTCTCCCTTACAACCCAAGTGAAATCCGAGAAAGGCGAACTAGGTAGGGCTTAGAGGGGAGTTAGAGAAATCTACACAAGCCCTCCTGAACTCAGAACGAAGCAATTGATGGAGGATGCCGCTCATAACCTGAGCAGCGCCATCACCAACTGTTTCGAACTCGCATATCCTGTCAAAAAACCTCTCAGCAGGAAATTGGTTCCCTGGTGGAACGCTGAGCTCCAATGCCTTCGCAGGGAAGTCAGAAGTCTCCTGAATAGATCGCTTAAATCGAATTCGGAAGATGACTAGAATAAATATCGATCGAAGCAAAAGGAATATAAATCGAAGAATGATTTCTATAGGTCCTTCTGCGAAGAGATCAAATCCCTGAGTGCGACCAGCAAGTTGGATAATGTCCTCAAGCAGGAAAAATTTACAAAGCTGAATGTACTCAGAAAATCTGATGGTACCTTTACTCAGTCTAAAGCAGAAAATCTAAGCTTACTGCTTCAGACCCATTCGCCGGGAAATCAGACCGTCTTCAGCTCGTTGCACACTCCTTCAATGGTAACTGCGACTGAAACGATGAAAACAACTCGGCGTAGCTGGTATAATGCGATATACCCTTTTATGCTGCAAAAAGGTTTAAGACAGATGCTTCCTACTCTGAAAAGAATTTTGATGGCTATCTTGGCACTTGCCAGTGTTTATGGTCTTTATTTCCGAAATAGCAAAAGAAAATTTCTCATTCGCTAAGAGTTTTAGACCAATCAGTCTAACATCCTTCTTACTGGAGCATGGAGAGGCTAGTAGATTTGCCGTGCGCAAAGTTACCCTTCCAATGCATCTTCTCTCGGAGATGCAACATACTTATCAGCGCGGAAAATCCTAGTTGGGAGAATTGAATGCTACTTCTTGGGCTACTACTTGGGCTACTCGACAGGTAGGAGTCCGTGATGGGCATTTTCGTGGTGGACATTGAGCTTTTGATAACGCAACTTTCGACAGCATGTATAGTGTAGATGAAGCACTGGTTTTGTGGATCAAAGCAATGCTTGTGCGCAAGACATTGATGATGATGCAGGCCTCGAACAATGTGTCAAATCTGGCGTAAACAGGGGCTGCCCGGAAGATGGCGTCCTGTCTGCGCTGCTATGGTGCATCGTGGTCGACTCTCTGCTCGATGCTCTCAGTGCCTCTGGAATCTATGCTCAGGCTTATGTTTAGCGACTGTCTGTATGCACAGGCGGCGCTAGATATGGTCGATTACTGGTGCACGAGCAATAGGCTAATTAAGTTAATTCTCTTAAGACGTCGTCGACGATGTCGTTTTCTTCACGAAAAGGAGGAAAAATACTGGCGTGATGCAGCTGGTGCTAAAAGAAATCCACATTCCGATATCAAGGAAGCTAAGTGCCTGGGGGTCATCTTAGACAGCAAGTTTCTTTGGTCAAAATAATTTGAGACAAAAATCATCAAAGCACTATCATCTTTTTTGGCAATGAGATCTCTGATGAACACGCTAGAAGGTGCTCAAAGTAGAGTTTCTTAGGACCTGGACCCGCTTTAGGTCCACCTGCGTCCACGGTCAAATCCTACATCAACGATTGTGTCTTTAATGCATACAATCGTAGATGGGGGGAATATCCAAAATGCAGGAAAACTAAGCGCGTATACGCCCTTATATCTACAAGAAATCCGCAACGTTCATCTTGTCCTATAAATAGTGCAGTTTTTCTGTTTCCTAAAAATAGACTTTAAAGTCTCTTATTGCGAGTGACAGAAGTACAAGTTAGGTTCCCAATCATACGATTTGACTCATATGTGCAGCAGATTAAGTTTGCACTTACCAAGCCCAAAATACTTTTACAATTCAAAACGGTTGTACTCCCCACTGACTTTCGGGCGTTCCTCTTGAGGTAATCCCTGCACTGTGTATCATCATTCCATGGAGAAGCAAAGTGCGTCAGCAAGACGAAAATCAATTCTTCATTACACAGTACATCTCATCTAACAGGTGGGCAGACATGTACTCGTATTATAAACAGAAAATAGACGTCGACCACGGACGATAAATTCGCCGAATTAACTCCCTCGGTCCGGGCCTCCATCTCACCAACCCGGTAAGCCTCTTACAAAAACGACTGCAGGATATAGAAAAGCATTTTGTTAACCCCAGAACCGCATTCGTAACACAAAATCTAATCCGAACCGATGTCGGTTCGCTACGGTTATGGACAGATACGAAATGACTTCCATACGTTGCTCGTATGCACGTCCGGCAAGGTGCGGTCGATTCGAATAGAGAAGGAAAGGATTATTGGCTTTTCCCTTATCTCATTCATGTGCGTTCGGCTGGAACGCTAAATCCTCTCTGAATGAAAAGTCCGAGGTAATCCCTATGCCCACTTGGGTGCGGTGTGTACGGGTAACTGCAATTCGGCATCTTTAAAATATATGAGAAACGGAAAATGACCATATTGTATCCATTGGCGGTGGTTTATTAAGAGAGGTGAAAGCGCCCGCATAAAGACCAAGTGCGATCAAATAAAATACAAAAAAATACAATACGTAAGACTCGAATGTTCACTCTGAACTTGAGGTACCATATACGGGGAGTGAGGGAAGGTAAAATCCCTCTCGGAAAACACACCGCAAATGAGTGATTCGGAAAAGTTTTCGACCGAATTGAAAAGTTAAATTGACTTTTGAACAAGGAGTTTGTTGTTGTTGTTCTTGTTGTTGGCAAGTTGGTCTTCTTCTTTTGTGGTTTGCATTTTGCTTTCCATTGGTTTACGTTGGAGTTGCAGAGATTTTTCCTTTTTTTCTTTTTCGTCAAGAGGATCCACTCAGGAAGTAAATAAACGCGTTTGGCTGTTTGTCTCTACCACCCAGGTTCCTCCATTTCACAGTCATGAGAGCTGCTGTTGAAAGCGGCAGGAGGACCGGCCAGTGGCCATTTTGACTAGCATACAGAAGAAGATTATTAAAATTGCTAAACTTTCCTCTTTTCCTCCATTCTACTTCCTTCCGGCCATTTTTCATTCGTTCTATCTTCAGGACATTTCGTGTAGTTTACTGAGAAGCATACTGTGTCATCATATCCGTGAAGTGCGAAAAAGTTTCGTTGCTCATTACCCGCGCTGTATTGCTCTTCCGTAGTAACGATGTTTGTGGCTGTGATTTTATACACAAGGATGATGAAAGGCGTTCGGCGAACGTCTGGCGGAAGTTTCTAAATTTTTATTATTACGAATTCTTGGAACATGCAATAGGGGGAGTTGCCGGGTAATTGATAATTTGGCAGACAATTTGTCAGGAACGGGCGGAACGTAGGCACTCCTTTGATTGGCTGTTATCTTCAGGAATTTTTCTGGTAACTAATGATGAGGTGTGCTCAATAAAGCTACTGGATGAAAGAACGATAATTGGTTTTGACACTGTGTTATTGTATAATGATCGGTCGGCCTTGAGAACCTGTAGAACCATGGCAGATCCTTAAGGCGAAAAGTGGAGGGCGGATAGACATTTAACCTCGGGAAAAAGAGGGTGACAATAACGTCAATCATCGGACCTGACCTGTACACGATAAACTTGTACGCGTACGATATTAAATGGTGAAGAACAGCTATCAACTGAGGTAAAGGCTAAAATGGATAGGCGAGTTCACCGTGTCCTGTTGCAGTACATTTCTTCAATTTCAATTGTTTGATTAGAATTTTCATAACGAACTTTCTACCGATTAACTTGTCAAAAAGCATATATAGCAGTGATCTACCTATGCCTACTCGACAGAAGAAGTAGACCTTTTAACCATACGGTGTCGAAAGTTTTCTCCAAGTCAATCAGACAGGCATCCGTGCATTGGTTCTTGCATATGTTCCATTGAATATAGAACACGAGTTTCGACCCAGCATGTATAGTGTAATTCCCCGCTCTGAAACCAAATTGGTTGTTCAGAATGATTTTAAATGTCCTCAACCCAATTAGACAGAACTCTATGAACCACCTTTTCGAAGACCTTTCTGATACTCGAAAGAAGAAGTCCACAAGTGATTTGTTGTCTTTATCTCTCTTGGGGATTTTTTGTATCATCAAGTGTGCTACCTTCCAATGCACTGGATAATACGCATTATTCATGGTGTACCAGGACACGCAGGTGTCTAGACACAACATTGGAGATACCTAGCCTCTTCAATGATTCAAACATCGTTTGGAGATCCTCTGTCGAAATGAAAAGGGCGTTAGCCCATTCACTGGCGATGGCATTATTTGCCACGTTACTATGCAAATCTTCACTGAACCCAGATAAAACCGAGGTTCTCTAGTCCCCATCATTTACTGGTTCTGTTTTCCATGACCTAGCTTGGCCGAAGGCTGTCATTCACCTTATACACTTTCCAAATAGCTTCAACTGTGGCCATCTTTTTCTGAGGGTCTTGGATCACGAAGAAATCGTCATTCAACATGGCGCGCTGGATCAATGCTAACTCTTCGTAAAACGCGTTCATTGTCTGACGTTCTCGAAAGCCCTAGAGTCTACTTTTCTGTCTGTGCAGTGCGTCGATTGTCGCATTTCGGTATGCCTTTGAGATGCCGTGATGCCGTTGGAAGCAGATTGTTCACCGTCTGTTTAAATATTTCGTTCATTTGTTTAAGGTACCTATCAATCTCGTCGTTTGACAGGTTCCTATGGTGGAAGAGCGACACTCAAAATAAGCTCCTAGTCACGGCCTGTTGTCCTGTAACAGGTTGAAAAGTACAGCTCTTCGCTCAATCCTAATCAGTGAATTAACATTGACGCAATCTTTAACCGATTTTTTTACTGGCATACCCATTACGATCGTACGCGCGTTAGGCCCGGCGGAAACGAGTAGATTCTGTCTATTCGGTTACACTGCTCAGGATCCATCTCGGTCTCTGGTACCTTGTCTGCCATTTGGGCTTAAGTCATTTGTCGTGTGGCGGATCGTATTCTTAAACGATCTCCTCAGCCTTCTTCCTTCGGGCCAGATTTTAATTTTTTTTTATCTTGAAACATTAGTTTAAAAGGTGACCACGCTTCCTTTAGAGCAGGCACTTGAGCTGTCCCGGTCAGCGACCTTATCTGGAGTCATGTCGTATCTTCATTTTTATGTTTCTTTGCACATTTGACGCATAGAGGCTGCATTTCGCGGTACACCGTTGGCAGTGGAAAATTTGATTAATGTTTCCTGCACTCAGACACAAATACTGGTCCAATGTACGGCCAGACAGTTACCTTAGATGGCGTTACAGCTCATGAAGAGCCGGAACCAAGCTTCTTTTTATTCACTCATGTTGTGTGCGACTTGTTTTTTTCACACAAGTGAGCGGAACTTAAAGCTTAGTGCCGATTCCGAATGGCGAGAGTCGAGAAGCTTTTTCAAGGCAAGTGTACAACGGGAGGCTGTCAAAACCTCACTGAGGAGAGAATAATCATTCGATCTTGCTCATCTTGCATCAGCGGCCGACACACTGCGTCACGGTGCTCTCTTCCTTGCCTACTTACTAGTGAAAGTAGTGGTCCTTTGGCTTTTCAGCATGGCTCTTGTGCGTGAGCTGGATAAGGTAGGAGGATAATATCCGTTCTCTTTATCTCGTAACATGTTCATCACCCCTTGTAGTAAGCAACCCTCCACCTATCTACGGTTTGAGGTTTGTAATTGTAGTCTCCTCTAAACCACTCTTAGCGCGATAGAAAAGTTATTCAAATGCAAGTCAAGAATCTTTCAATCGACGTACGCTAGATCCAACAATCATTCGAAATGTATTTATATAAAGGTATCAATCTTAACAGAACCTAGAAGACACTTGACAAAGTCTAAGGACATGCATGTAGAAGCATATAAGAGGCATGTCCTACTACATTCCTTGAGTCGCTATTATACTTAAGGCGTCTTAACCATGTAATTAAAAAGCTACAAAGAATTCAATTGGGAGTAGGGTAGGAACCTTTTGGCAGGGAGCCAGGCCCTCTGAATTCCTGAGAAGTAAATCACATTTTTTTGCTTTTAAAAAAAAATTCCAATCCGATTCCCTCCCAATCCTGGGCTGGGCTCCCATCTAAGCTTGCGTGGGAACCCAAAAAGCAAGGATTTAAGATTGTGGAGCTTATTCCAGCACGATCCCAGGCCACGTGGCATACAGAACATTATCTCAAAACAAGTTGAAAATATTAATGAGTTACGAATTTCATAAAAGACATCCATGGCTTAAATGAAAAAGCCTTTAAGAGAAATCGAATTGAAGATGAAGATCTCAATTTACCATCGTTTTCTAGAAGCAGAGCTGACATGATGGGCTTTACTATAAAACCCTCAACCTAAGCTCAAAGGGAACTTACTTTAGAAAAAAATAGGCAGTTTTATTAGCCATTCACTATAATTAAAGATAGTCCTATGATCACATAAGTGCTCTTTGCGCAATTAATATACAATATTAAAGGATGTTTTTTTAGAGATTTGGTTCTTAAACTAGCAGTCCCGTTTCCGCAGATTGTCAATTTGACACTTGAAAGTAGATTTGTGGTTAGTATATTTTGCCATTTTACAATAAAGAGATTAATGTCAGAACAAAGCATGTAAGTCATGCAAACTTATTTTGAAAACCATGATTCGGTTCACAAAACTTATCGTGCACTACGTCCATTTTACGATCGATATAATCGCCCATCCGAGCAAGTTATTCGGAAAACGATTAATTTTTTTCGCACTTCGTACACTCTAGTGGATAAGATTTTACGGAAAGATTTTGGCTTAAAAGCTAATAAAATATAGCTTGTGCAAGAGATGAATACGCGTGACCATTATACGCGTAGTAGGTTCGGTGAATAGGCCGAAAACGTGATTCAGCTTGATCCTCATTTTCAACGCAAAATTTTGTTCTCCGACGAGGTCGATTTTTAGTTTGAAATGGAAATGTAAGCAAGCAAAATTGCCGGATTCGAAGTGGAGAAAACCCAAAAGCCTTTATCGAGACGCCCTTACAACCATTCAAACTCACTGTTTGGTGTGCTTTACAGGCTGGTGGAATCGTCGGCCCATATTTCCTTAAGGACGATACCATCAATGGAGAGTCCTATAGAAACATGATTTCTGACTTATTCGTTACTCAGTTGAATGCCATTGATGTGATAGAGCTTAGGTTTCAACAAGATGGCGCAACATGCCACACGGCGCGCGACATCATTAATTTGTTGTGCGAACCATTTGCTGAGAGTATAATTTCGCGTAAGGACCTGTGAATTGGCCCCTACAATCCTGTAATCTTTAGGAGCATGTGAAGTCACTAGTCTATGCCGATAAGCCAGAAACGTTGAACGATTTGGAAGTCAACATTCGCGATGTTATTGCTGAGATACGGCCCCAGTTGTTTTACGATTGGGGTTCATTAGAGATAGCCACGGCGCGCATATGTCTGAAATCATATGCCACTAATGGCATAAAATTGTCTATTAAATAAAGCTTATACATATATAGCGTTAACATTAGCATTAGCATCAAGTATTTTATTTCATATTGAATTTGTATACCTCTTAAAAAACATCCTTTTTAAGAGTGTTGTGGTTGAGAATAGGCCTAATTGATATGATCATTTCGAAATGGACACACATGGACTTTCAATCATCCTATCAGCTACGGGGTGATATTTTCAGCCGACTTTGCTGAACGAAAACGACCCTTCCCATCACTAGCCTGCCGAGACGTTAAAATTTATTGGTTAAATTCACTATAGTTGTGGCGGATGAGGACCAAAAGCTATAATTTGATGAAGCGATTTCACGGTCTTATCAGCGTTTCAGACCTGACTTTAACTGCATTTATCTGATTTTGATTCTACCGACTAAATTTTATTTGTTTTTTTTCAAGGTTTTTTTTTATCTGCCGAAGAACTTAAACAAAACTACTAGTCAGAGAAATAGCCGACAAACAAGAAACGGAAAGGGAAACGATGCGATATAGAAATACGTTGCTTGGGTATTGCGGAATTCGAGCACTAAGGCAGAGGCCAGACAACTAACCACTGACTGACGATGCTCATTAGTAATAACCTCGCTGTGAGGAAAATTTGAGTCTTGGTGCTTTGAGGAACCCTTAGAAAAATAATAAACAAAAGAATAGAATAATTGTAAACAACAGCCTAAGACCACGGGTCAAAGACGTCAAAGCTGATGGTGACAGCTATAGGCGTTGACAGTCACGCAAACATGAGACATGGCTGCAAAAGTGCCGCATGCATGGCCGTTCAAGCCCTATGAAAAGGGCAATATATTTGGTGAATGAGCACTCTTTGCTCTTACGCTGTACGGACACCTGAATCACTTTAGACGGAATGAAATAAAAATACGAAACACATTTTCAGCAACAAAAAATCAAGTGAAATAAGCTAAGCAACTGCTTGTTGTAGTTATAGAAAGTGGAGTAGGGCGATGTTTCACTGAGAGGGAAGCTAGGTTACGCTTACATAGCGCAGTGGGTAGTGTGTCGGCCGCTGACGCAAGATGAGCAAGTTCGGATCCCGATAACACCAACGTCATCGAATGATTATTTCACGGCTTCTCTCCTCGGCGGGGTACTGGCAAAACCCTCCGTTCTACACTTGCCTTGAAAAAACTTCTCGGCTCTCGCGGTTCGGAATCGGCATTAAGCTTTAAGTTCCGTTCAAATTTGTGAAAAAAACAAATCGCACACAACATGAGTGAAAAAAAAAAAGCTTGGCTCCGGCTCTTCATGAGCTGTAACGCCATCTAAGGCGTCTGTCTGGCAGTACAATGGACCAGTATTTGTGTCTGAGTGCTCCAGCAGATAGCAGCAGCTTCCAACAAAAAAATGTGTCGTGGCCCACACCAATTAAAGCTTTCGCTCATACCGAAAAGTGAGTGGAATCGATATCACGAAGGCTAATCTCTGACTCGGACTTTAACGTAGATTAGTCTGGTCTAACGGCAGTTAGATCTCCGATTGGCGTCTTAATCCAAACAAGCTTGGCTATAGTGTTACATTCAAAAAGTCGCTATTTGTCAGTATTCGCACTCAGGTTATAACACAGAACTGACTAGGTGCTGTCGACTGGACCGACGGGCTCTATGGCCATGTGTCCCGAACAGGTTATAACTCAAAGGAGCAGTACTCGTATGTGGAACGCAACTAGTACGCCTTCGAGCGTCACAAACCAAATTTATATGACGTACCTGGACGCGGTGATTATTCTCTGATCCAGAGAGCGTGTATTACAATATCGCTAATAGACTGATTAAATGGATAAAGTGGCTTAACACGACCTAGACTAGTTGGCTGTCTGCATGATAACGTCAGTAGAATGGCACAGTTTTTCGTGGTATCGACCTGACCATAATACATACATACATACAACCATGAAAAGGTACATCGAAGTTGACAGCGAATTATTTTTTGATCATCGATCCACGCACCAATCCAATCCACCGTAAACCAATCCTCGGCAACAGGAGTGCGAATTAAATTCCAAACGTAAACATCGCTTCCGGGAGTAAACAAAAATTAAAATCAATGAACAAAAACCAACAAAAATGCCGCACATTGAAACAGAGACTGTCATTTCGTTATACAATAAATAAAATTCCTTCTCATTAGTAATTACTCCCGCGAAAAGTTTTCACATTTAAAAGTAAAACAAAACAGGTTTTCATTTTTGTTTTTTTATTATTTTTTGTCTGAATGCCATTTTGGCTCCCTGGAAGCACGAAATAATTTCCGGGAAAACAAAATTATTGTACATTTCCAGAAACTGAAACAGATGGCAGCGACAACGACAAGTATTTTTCTGCCTCTACAGAAGATATTTCATTGTGGCGAGGTTCAACGGGCGAGGGTTGCTTTCAAAATATTTTTGCTCAAATGTTTGCCTTAACTGTGGACGCCTGGGGTGCATGATTCCTACAAAAACATTACACACTCCATCGTTTCGTATAGGACCATAAAGCGCATCACCATGAACTTGACACTAAGTCCAACCGCCGCCGGTAAGCCGTCGGCTACAGGGCCTTAACCAGACGATCGCTACAAATCGGCTGGCAGTTAAAAATAAAACTTAATTGAAAACACACCAAGTCGACGACTCCAGGCAACGTACCACGACTTTGTCGCGCACCTGCACGTTCTGTTCATTAAATTAAACCTGAGTATCTTCGACCATAATTGGGATAACAAGGTATTTTGAATAAAGTTTTGCTTCGATTTTTTCACGGGCACTTGTCGTAGATATAATTAAACGATTTGTTGATAAGCCGAACGCGCGGAAAAACTATTAGTCGCGATTGGTTGGCTACCCCGTAGAATGGACTCAGAGCGAGCTACTGTCGCAGCAAGTTACGAGTAATTGTACGTGATGTTTGGGTATCGTCGACATTTTCCGCACTTTGTACGGCTAGCGCGATAGAGGGTAATTCAAATAATTGGTTTTGATGTCGTGATTAGCAGGTGAACGTCGGTCTGTTTAACAAAGGTCGAAGTAGTTGATGTGTCATTACTTTGAAGTTTGGTAACAAGGAAGTAAGCCAACTAAATGTCTGATTGGTGTACAGAATTCAGGAAATATAATAGAGTCGCTACCAGCCTTTGAAAGGGTCGTTAATGTCTTTTGGTTAGATGAGAACATAGGACTGATCTGTGGCGGTACGAACGCCTTCAATAAGGTCGAACATTGTATAGTCACGTCATGTGATATTAACCGGTGACTATTGCTGTCTAATTGTTATCGTTCCAAAAAGTATAGTTCAATTACCACAACACAGTGTGCGCTGCTGTTCAATTAGCACTGATCTGCGTAAATTCTTCGCGGTCCATGGTCCATCTAAACTTTAGCTCTTATTGATTCTTTTTTTTTTCGGCAGTATTTATAAAAATAGGATGAAAAAAAGCCCTGAAAAGGCGTAAATTGTGCCAATCAATGATTCCGGGTTTTTGGCAACGTCCTTGATTGATTTATCTTATGACGTTATAAAATGTCTTGATAAACCCAGATAAAAAGTATGGATTATTTTAGTTCAATAAGTGGCGTTCAAACTTTACTTACTTACTTACCTTGATCCAGGCTCCCATTCTTGGCGATCCCGGGCACGCTGCTTTCAGTCGGAGAGACCAAGTTATCTTGCGCCCGTGATCACTTGGTCTTCATACCAGAGGTTCGGTTTCCCCCTTCTTCTCGAACCAGGAGGCTGGGATTGGAAGACCTTTTTAGTTGGAGCGTTGGTGCCCATGAGCTCGATGTGGCCGAGCCATTGTAGTTAACGGATTTTAGCGGAACGACGGATTTCTGGACTATATCTACATGTTTGCACAGCTCATAGAGTTCGCGATTATGTCGTCTTCTCTCCATTCGCCTTCTTCCCAGACAGGAACGAATATCTGACATAGAATTCTTCTTTCGAACGAGTCAAGAATCAGCTCTGCTGTCCTGCTTATCGTCCAGCTTTCGGCTCCATATAGTAGGACTGGCAGGATAAGATTCTTGTAGAGAACAGGAGTTTGGACCCTAGCTGTTTTGATAAGCCGAAGTAGCAGCGGTTGCTGAGGGTGATTCTGCGTCAGATTTCCACTATGATGTCTTTCCTTATTGATGTGAGGACCAGCTCGTTTCACCTGATCTTCAATCGCCGTGAATGCTTCCACAATGGTGCCCTGGGAACTTGCAACAATATCAATATCGTCTGCATTGCTCAGCAATTGGACCGATTTGTGGAAGGTATTGCCCTCAGTGCTGACATTGGCCCGCCGCACTATTTGTTCCAACACGAGAGTGAAGAAGTCACATGACAACGCATCTCCCTGGCGACATCCGGTGAACGTTTCAAAAGGCTCGGAGGTGCTGGAGCCGAACTACATGGTGCATGGTGCATCGAGTGTTTGTTAGCGTGGTTCGTCACATCCGGATTAGTTTTCATCGCATTAAATAAAACTTTATGATAATTGCTGTCATATGCGACTTTAAAATCGATGGCGAGGTGGTGGGTATCGATTTGAAACACGCTGGTCTTCTACAGGATTTGTTGCAGCCTGAAATCGCACTAGTGTGTGCGATTAGTGTGGTGCAAAACGGTTTTAGACGTTCACACAATGCACTGGATATAATCTTGTAAGCAACATTGAGCAAGGATATACATACATCTGTAGTTTTTGCAAGAGGTAGGATTTTTGTCGATGGGGCATATAGAGGTGATATTCCAGTCGGGCATGCATTCGTCCTCCCAAATTCTACAGATGATTTGGTGCATGCTCTGATGGCATTCCTTCTTCAGCTTTTCAATAGCTATGCCCTCTTCTTCATTGGTGGGAGGGGAGACAACTTCGTCGACTGAAGGCGGAATCTCTTCGTCCACTACCACACTCCCTTCACTATGTTCCTTAAGTTGTCGCTGGAAATGCTGCTTGAAAACATTCACTATTCGCTGCAGATCGGTAACCATATTCTTCTCGTAATAAGAAGAACCTGGGTCCCTTTTATAAAGCCCGCTGAGAGGCTTTTGGTTTTTTTGTAAAACGCTATTATCGTGTTTTTGTCCTTGAACTCTTCGATATCCTTGAGCTGGGATGTTTTTTCGCCGCAGCGTCTTTTTTTTTCCTCTCTTTTTCTGACTCGGCATTCCTCGCACGGTGCTCGTGTTCTCCTTTGCAGCACCTTTTGGTCCACAACCTCGTCGATAGCTCGCTTTTTTTGCTTTCACTCGTCATCATGCCACGGGTTTGTTGTCGGTGGTGGCGCGCAGCCCATTGTCGGTTCAGCTGCTTCCTTGACGGCTGAATGACTATGGAGTCACGTACTATTGCTGCTCGACGTAGGCATACTTGCGGTTCGTCCGCTTAGTTGCTCTCTGTAGTGTCTGGTGATGTCTGAGTTACTCAGGCTTCCAATGTTGGACCTCCTTTTGGTGAGCTGATGCAGCTTTCTAGCATTGGAAAGTCGGACTCTAAGTCTTGCTGCTACTAGGAAATGGCCAGAGCCGACGTTTGCCCCTCTGAGGTTCTAACATCCAACATGTTTGACATTTGTCTTGCGTCTATGAGCACATGGTCGATTTGGTTGGCAGTTCGACCATCTGGAGACGGCCAGGTTGGTGCGTGGATCCTCTTGCAAGGAAATCTTGTGCTACATATTGCTGTATTATGAGTTGCTGCAACGTTCGTAAGTCGGAAGCCGTTGTCTGTTATCATATCGTGGAGGCTGTCCTTTCCGACTACTCCGCCAAAGATGTTATCCTTACCAAATTTGGCATTGCAGTCCCCGAGTTTTTGATGTCATAGGAGTACTCAGGACAAGCTCCGTAGGCATCGTCCCAGAAGACGTAGAAATCCTCGTTGATGGGTTCTTCAGTCTAGTCGGTAGGAGCGTATGCATAGATGAGGCTTAGGTTGGAGAATTTGCCTATTCGATCGTTTATAGGCATTATTGAGATACCTATTCATTGATTATGTTGAAATTTGCTTTGTGGAAGGCGTAAGACTTAAGCCGAGGGGAAGTATTCAGTGGTGGAGAGTCGTGACAAAATGAAAGAAGAAGGGGAGGATGGTAGTTGTCGATTGTTGATAAGGAAAGGGGACAAAGTGAAACAGAGGAACTAAGGGGGTCTGTTGTGAAGATTAGGTCTAGCTATCTACCCATGTAATTTGTGATGCCACTAACTTGGCTAAGATTTGAATTGGCTAGGCGATCTAAGAAAAGACATTCTTTTGCAGCAGAGGGATTAGTGGCAATGTAAAATGATTGATGGTGTGATAGAGCCCATATAAGAGAAGGAAGATTAAAATCACCAAAGAGAAGGATTTCATCTTTCATTTCAGAAGGGTTGAGATGGCAAGATATAAAAGCAGATGCCATAGAGCACTATATGGAGCAGTACAATCTAGGTCGAAACAAAGTCGAGATAGGGGGAAGAGAATATTGTAATAAGGGATGAGTCGATTAAGTTAAGGACGGCTACTAAAATGCCACAACAAGGGCAGCTATCGGTACGTCGGTTGAGATCGTCGTTGCGATAGACCTTAAAATTTGATGGTAACAATTCTTGGTTTTTTATGCTAGGGATCAAGTTGGTTTCAGTCAGAGCGAAAATTTGGAATGGTAAACCACGAGACTGTTGAAAGACTGCTTGGGTTTTTGAGCGAAGACCTCTTACATTCTGATAATAGAAGGTGAAAGGAAAGTTAGCATGAGGGGCAGGAAGAGAATGGAAGTTAGGGGCGAAAATATCTGTCGTGGTCGGCTCTACTACGCTGGAGGTGGATATATTGACGAAAGGTATCTGGATCGTTTGATACTTTTGGGGTGGATACTCGTGAGGTTTAGAAAAAAACCTTTGACGTTGGACAACTGTCTGTATGTGGGTGCGTACATAGAGTTGTATGTTCGTGAACCTTTTTTGTCTCGCATATCTCAAGAACAAACAATGATATCGACTCTGGACTATTTCGATTTGAATCATAATTACATCACGAAAACGCGATTTAATTGGGGGTTTGTTTCTAACGAAAAACAAATTTTCTGAAATTTGTTGTTTTGTTCTTAGCCAAATGTGAATATGATACTTTGGGTTGACTAGTAGCGTTCATGAACCAATTTTCATTTTTGGACAGAATTCAGTGTTCAGCTATGTAGAGTATGTGTGAACCATAGAAATATAGTGACATTTATGTCCTCGCCAGTAGATTGACATGCTTTTCCTCACATCCACTAGACATGGAACCAACTCTAACCATCAGCAATCGATGATGTTTTATAAACACACTTATTTTGATCCTGTGGTAAGGGTTCGGAAGTACCTTAGTAGCGCACCTATTGCAAACAGCATTTATCTATACTACCGCTGATTACTGGGTCGGATCCATTTTAATGTGTACTCCGTCCACTCCCATATTTAGAAATTCTTCGGAAGTACCCCATTATTTGAAGCTATTCAACCAAAATCAAACACCAACTCAATCAACACATCATTCCAATTGTAGTGATATCACTTCCTGACATTCAATACCTAGCATTTATTGCAATTTGAATGAGTGGAATGCCAGCCTGCAGGAATGCATTCTTGACAAGAACATATCAATCAAAAGGGTAAGCCTTCAAATTAAATTCTGGCGCTAATTGGAAAGCTGATCATTACCAGAAAATTCATATCAAAAACCAAATACAATAATGTAACCGGAGGGATACTGTAACCACTGTCAGATGCATATCAAATTTGAATTGCCGGGAATATAGTAGGCATGATAGGTATGAATTTCATGACTCTATTTGGACACAGTATTTAATTGGCATGAAATACGATTAAAACGAATTAAAATTTCGACAGGTGTAATAGTGAAACAGAGTAATGTCACATGTTGAAGTGCAGTTTCAGAACCGTACAGAGTTTTCCCTCATCAAATTTAAGAGTTCGAAATCGCTATTGCTGGCGTTAATCGATCTGTACTTGTTGACAAAGAATACGTCTTAATCACACAGCCTTGCCAAAACGAATTCAAGTAGATCGAAATATGGTAAACAAACAGTAATATTGTAACATGCGAGTTCTTAAGCGCTTGGTTTTTAATTGTCAAAAAAAGAAAGAAAAGTTAAATACGTCTATAAAAGTTGCATACAAAATAAATAAACCCAAATTTTGCCATTTATTTTTCAAAGATTATTTTGTATAAATGTTAACCACAGCTACGTTTTATGTGGTCCATACGGAGATTCCAATTTCGACCCACTTTTTCGAGCATATTGACTGGTATCCCGCTAATAACATGTGCAGTGTAGTCTTCCAAGGCTGCAATTTACGCTCATTAATCAACATAGATGAAAATCGCACGATCTTACCGGGCAATTCAACGGTCCAAACGAAAAATTGCTCACCGAACTCTGTTCTCAATCGGTCCATCGATTCACGTGCTGTGTGGCATGCAACACCATCTTGCTGGGACCACATTTCGACCAGGTTCAGCTCAAGCATTTTGGGCAAAATTAAGTTCGAAATCATTGAACGATACCGGACAATAACGTTGTTCTCACCGTCATCATTTGCTAAAGACAGACAGCCCACTCACCGAAAATTTGATTCTACGATAGGTTGGTCGGCTTTAGTACGAGTTGTATGTTGTACGGTTTTAGACAAAGATCCCTGGATAAAATCTTCTACATAATCGAATAACACAATCCCAGTGTACTCACTTTACACATACAGCTGGTTACTATGGCCTGATTTGCTTATTCAATAAGTTGTTTATAACAATGGTCGCGAAAAATATTTTCCACTGAGCACGAATTTTGATAGTAAAATTCAATAATTTGTAAGCTTTGGCAAGGTGTAGGCCTTCCTACAATGAAATGACAACGCCTACTAAACATGTTTAATTTAAACTTATGTCACGAATCATGCGTGAGCTGTTAAAAATGAAAGAGTGAAAAGCCAAGCAGCTAAGAAATCACATTCAGCAATGTCAAAGTATACCGAGTAGCGGATAACGAGTTTGAACGAATTCTAAACATAGCCAAAATCAAAAATCAAATCCAACTTTACAGAAGCAGAACACACTAATGTATAACAATTTCAACGTTGAAAAGTTAAAGGACTCTTGTAAAGGACAATTCCAAGAAGAAATCAATAATTGGTTTGCCCTACTGGCATTGAATTGATAAACTATCCTGACTGACTTGTTGTAAGCTATGTATGTATTTGAGAGATTTTTTTAGGTGAAGATGTTACACCGGTTCTTTTGGAGTACCACAGGGTTGGAAACTGGGGCCAATATTGTTCATCCTTTTTTTAAAAGCAGAACCCACTGCCCTACTACACGGTATGGAAACTAATGACAAAGTAAGACGAGTAGAAACAATATGTCACAATAAAAAAGAAAAAAAGCCGTTATAAGGCAAAGGAATGCTTTGGTTCGATTCAAAAATCACGCACCGCAAATTATCACGCCCATAAGATATTGGAGCCTAAGAAAGGAAGTCAGGTACTTCCTTCGTCGAACGACGAAGTTGCAGCCCAATGGAGAAGATATTTCCATAAGCTGCCTAGTGTGCATGGAAAGCAAGCATCAATGGAAAACAGTGTAATTCATATAGCAGAGATTCGGGTAGAATGTCAACCATTGAGAAAGTATAATAAAAGAAGCGATCGGCGTAAAAATAGCAAAATCATAATAACCGACCTAATGTCGTCGGAATCGATAAAGTATTTTGGAGATGAATTGGCAGAGAAGTTACATAGGCCCATCACAACTATACTATCTACCCGCAGTGGGAAAGCTCGGTCTTACATATTTTAAAAAGGTTTAGAAAAAAAAGGAAATTCCACGAAACGATTCACCAACTATTCGTACAATTTAAAAGAAGAGTATGACTAAACCGATCGGAAATGTATCATGTCCTTGCAAGGTTAAGAGTCCTCACTCCCGAAAACATTGGTGATACTGATACAAGGTTGCCTAAAGGGAAACACAGGACAAGATAAAGTAGGAAATGTGGTATCTAAAACATTGGATATACGTGAAGGATTAAAACAAGGGGATGCCTTGTCACCATTCCGTTTTAATCTGTTGCTGGAATACGTAATGATATCTCATTAGGAAAATTATTGGAATCACATCCTCTCTAGCTTACGCTGACGATCTGGATCTCCTGGGAGATATTGAGGAATATTTTAATAGAAAAATAAAAATTCGAATAAAACCAGGAAAGGAAGAAGGCTTAGAACTTGGATCGACCCACACCGATAAAGCCAGGTGCGAAACTATAGTTAAATGCTTTCAAAAATGTAGGATCGGTATTGACTGTCACTGAAAACGCAGGTGCAGAGGTCTCATATTTCAGAAGGATTACTTTGAATGGGAAACTAAATAAATATTATTCGAGGAAAATAGAAATTATTTTTTTAATGTCTTTAATCCATATTCAAAATTCATTTATTCATAAACATACTCATAGTCACCTTCAAGGGAGATATATTGGCTTCCTTATATTTCGATTCCCTGTTTTGTAAGACAATTTATTTTCGGCCTCAAATGCCCATCAGTCGCGGTCCTTCATTAGAGCAAAATCCAGAGATAGCCTGGAAAATATTCATAGGTCTGCAAATAGTAAGATAATAAGCCCTGGTAATCAGATCCGCAGAATGCGAGTACAGTGAATGGGAAAGCAATTCAAAGTGCAATTCGTGTAACTTTGCTATTCTTAACATGTGACAAAGGAGTTTAGCTTATCCGAACGTGTTTTTGAAAAGCTCTCTACCTAGTCCTGCCATAAGTTCTGTTACAAATTTAAAACGCTATAAAAAAAAGCACTAAACATATTGCATTCAAAACTATTTCATTTATTAGAACACAATATTGGTTATTAAAAAAAGTTGGGTTCATTTGAAATGACCGCCTTTTGCTTTAACACAAGCTTTTAAACGGTGTGGCCATTGGCTATAGCGGCACGTACGGTTTCCAAGGAGATCGTGGCCGCTGCTCTGGTTAATGCTGTTTTAAGGCTTTCCAAATTTCTGTGGGGAGTCTTGCAGGCCATGTTCTCCAATTCTGACAACAAACCACAATCCAGTGGATTCAGATCTGGACTCCCCGACGGCCAATCTTCTGCTGCTATGAAGCCAGGAATATTGAGTCCTAGCCACTCCTGCGTGGTTTAGGCCTTGTGCGCTGGAGCAGAGTCCTGTTGGAAGATCCATCCGTGTCCATTGAAAAGGGTATTGATCAAACCCTTCACATCACCCTCTAGCACATCTTCTTGGTAAATCATTGCACCAGTTTTTACGCTCTTTTCACAGAAATGGAGGAATGTGACACCATGGTAAGGGACCCCCCACCAAACCATTACGGAAGCAGAATGATGGCCGCGTTGAACCCTTGGAACAATTTTTTTTCGCTTCCTTGGATGAAGTGGCTTAAATCTTCTTCCACGGTTAACATTTTCTCGTCCCTAAACAAATTGTTTTCATGGCCGTTGTCCGCGTGGCACTGCAAAAGTCGCTTGCATCTTTCCAGTCTAATTTTTTTTAATTGAGGAGTTAGAAGATGACCCGTGGACCGACGATAGGCTTTCATATGCAAATCATCCCGAATCAGCCTAGAGATGAATCTGCTTGATATATCCAATTCCTTGGACATGATCTTCTGCTTCCTAAGAGGATTTCTCCGAATTCGTTCACGTACAGCCTTTACTACCGCACTCGTACGGACAACGCGCGGGCGACCACTTCTTGGCCTGTCCTCTACTTCAGACATTTCGCCGAAACGAGCAATAGCCTGATAAACGAATATTGATGATATTCCGAGTGGTTTTCGCAACTCGAAAATTTGGCCAGCACACTTTCCGCACTTATGCAACGCTATTACCGCGACTCGGTTCTCTTTTACGCCCCACTCCATGTTAATAGTTCGCAAAACTGAAACCAAACTGACTAACATTCATCACTGATCAGTGCATGTGTTCTGAAAAAAAAGTTAGCGGTTCTATTCCTGGGAAAAAGTTTTGAACGATAAGCGCTGTGTAGCAGAACATATGGCAGGACTAGGTAGTTTATAATTTAGACATTGTATCAAACATATTTTATTGTTCTCCACCTTACTAAAACCGTGTGCCGGCGAATTCTTTCCTTCTGTTTGTACCTTGCTGAGATCTGGCAAATAATAAAGAAAAGGAAAGTTTTAAACCAAACTTTAAATTTTTATATGAAACGCGAAAGCATCTGTTACTATTTTAACGTATATCGTTATTAGTATACAATACTTACAACAAACACTAATATGTCGAATGATAAAGACACACGTCTACAACTAAGGACAAAGAAATCTACATATCCGCCATCTCCCTCACTCCAGCACTCACCTATATCCATCTCAACGTCATCTAAACACAATTTCAAAACAATTTCAAAACAATTTCATATATAGGGTCCGCCAAATAACTTCTTTTTTTTTTTGAAAATGCTATAAAAAAAACTACTGAATATTTTCTCAAATTTCTTTTTTTATTTGAAAGTACAATCCTTCCGGTTAATAATGGAAAATAATTTCATTCAAATGGCTGCCTCGGCTGGCCATGCAGTAGCCTACACGATCGGTCCACTTTTTAAGCACATTATCGATTGTGTGCAGCTGTATTTCACCAATGGCTTCACGAATATTGTCCTTTGAAGCGTCAATTGTCTCTGGCTTGTCGGCGTAACACTTATCTTTGACGGCACCCCACAAATAATAGTCCAACGGTGTCAAATCGCAGCTCCGAGGTGGCCAAACGACATCAGCTCTGCGGCTGATAATGCGATCTTCAAAAACAGGGCGCAAAACATCAAGTGTAGCTTCGACTGTGTGGCACGTAGCGCCGTCCTGTTGAAACCAAATGTTGCCAATATCCTCCTCTTCAATTTTTGTGAACAAAAATTCGTTCAACATGGCCCGATAACGATCGCCATTGACTGTAACGACCACTCCTTGCTCATTTTCGAAGAAAAATGGCCCAAATATGCCTCTGGACCAAAATCCGCACCAAACAGTGGCTCGTTTTGGGTGCACCGGCTTTTCAATGTATGCGTGCGGGTTTTCTGTGCCCCAAATGCGACAATTTTGCTTGTTTACATACCCGCCAAGATCAAAATGAGCTTCATCTGAAAAGATGATTTTTTTGGCAAAATCGGCATCTTCTGTAAGTCGTTGTTCAAGCGCATACACAACCATATTCGTTCAGCGGAAGGATAAAACTAATTATCTGTCAAATCAGACATGAGCTAAGTGTTACCATTCACGAAATAAGCACTACTTGAAAAAAAAAACGTTAGATGGCGGACCCTTTTAAAAATCAACAGTTACATCCACAATGCCGTAAGATACTTTTTTGTAAAGCCAGAAACCTCTCCTTTCATCTTGTTTTTAAACAAAGCTGTTTTAAAGAATAGTTTTTGAGAAATTAAATTTCAAACTCAAAATTTTGAAAAAAAAATTGGAAAAAAAAAATTTGGAACTACTTTTTTCCAAAATTGTATGTAATTAAGTACTAATTTTTTTTCCAAAATTCAATTCCCTTATTGGTTTTTAGTTAAAAACAGAAAACCGGATGCAAAAATGTCTTGTAGTTTTTGAGAAACTAAAAAAAACCCAAACCACTTTTTTCCAAGAAAAACCTTTTTTTTGGTTTTTACGCGTCTGGACTTGTAGGCAAATTGATGTATGAAACATTGACCTCTTTTTTATTATTTTTAAAAAAATTCGGAGTTTTATGAGGATACAATAAAGTGACACAGTATTGGAATAACCCTGGACTAATCCTTTTTTTTCATTGATAACGCCTGAAAACTGACCTGCCAATTTCGTCTGCGTCCGCCCGCCGCCGATGGGTTCTACCCGCTAGGTCCTTAAGACAGTAAAACCACAATTTTTCTTTATTGAAAAATAAAATATTTGCAACCCAAATGTAAATAAAAGGTATCGCATTTTTAATAAAAAAAACCATTTCCAAATTGAATGTTAACTCATCAACACATTACGATGTCAAACTCATACTCTCGAGAAGAATTTACGGACATGCACTTCTGCTACGGTTTAGCTAATGGTCGAGATCGTGAAGCCGAAAGACTCTACGCAGAAAGATATCCCAATCGGAGGTGTCCCAGTCGTAGCATGTTTTCAAGAATCCACCGACGTCTACGAGAGAACGGAGTGCAGCATCGTTGGAGTAGCACCAATCCACACAACAAAAAACAAAATAAATCACAACACCGCTTTAGCTGTAATGTTTGGCTTGGAATTGTTGGACAAACTGTAATTGGGCCCCGATTTTTGAATGCCGTTATTAATGGAGAATCATACCTGCAATTCCTACGAGACCTTTTGCCCGATTTGATGGACAACGTTCCTTTGGCCTTAGCAGATAATTTAATCTAGATGGAGCACCAGCACACTACAGCTTACGGGTTAGAAACTGGCTAAATGATCATTTTAATGACCGTTGGATCGGAAGAAGGGGCCCCACGGAATGGCCACCTAAATCACCAGATTTAACTCCTCTAGATTTTTATGTGTGGGGATTCATGAAGAATTATATTTACGAAGTGGAAATAGTATCTTTGGAATAACTGAAAGAACGGATTGAAGTCGCTGGAGTCAAATTGCAGGAAAATTTGTCAAGCATAGACTTATGTGCAGCCATTAGAAGGAGATATAATCTTTGCCTTCTAAAAAATGGGGATCATGTTGAAAATTTATTATAATAAAACTGCGAATTTTTAGAAATAATAAAAAAGAGGTCAATGTTTAATACTCGTAACATTAATTTTCCCTACAAGTCCAGCCGGGTTGAAACCAAAAAAAGGTTTTTCTTAGAAAAAAGTGGTTTGGGCTTTTTTAGTTTCTCAAAAACTACAAGACATTTTTGCATCCGGTTTTCTGTTTTTAACTAAAAACTAATAAGGGAATTGAATTTTGAAAAAAAAATTAGTACTTAATTACATACAATTTTGGAAAAAAGTATATCACGGCATTGTGGCTGTAACAGTTGATTTTTAATAATTTTTTTCCAAATTAAGTCAATTTTTTAGAAAATTGCCCCTCCCGGCTAAACGGGGGGGAATAGACCCCCCCCCCTCCCATACGATTTTTTTCTTGTCTTGACTAGACCTACACGCTCTAGCTTTTTGGCACACTGCTCGTGGGACACCCTGTATAAACATTGAATTGTACATAATACTTATATATTGTATATGAACTATTATACTTAGTATATTGTTTAAATCCTTGGTCTTTAGTCTCTCGTGAATTATAAAAGGAAACGGACGCAAACGAAACTGTGAGTTTTATTTCTCTAACAAGAACAATAAAAAGGCAACAACTACGACAAGAACTGGAGCAACAGAAACTGTCGAATCTCGCACTAAGCACGGAAATGACACTGCTCAAAACGTTCAAAACTGCACATCAATAACACCGCCACTGATGCTGTTCTGACTGGGATTCCGGCCCTCTAGGGGGAAAACTTAAAAAGCACGTTCAATCAAATATGTTACTCGATTAACCACCAACCCCGCCGGTCGGGCGTATTTTCCAAACCAAATCGAAAGCTGATTCTATTGTTGTTATCAAGTTTCAATCCACTTTCGACAAAGCGACGACACTACGGGCAATATCTGCTTTCAGGAAAGCCTGCTTCCGACAAATTTGTTTACGCGACGCTGGTTTCGACTCCGGCCGACCAATTTACCTCCACGAAAGCATAATTAAATTGAAACGTCAACTTTTATAACAACCCACAAAACTAAAACGCATAAAAACAATTTACGCAGCTTTCACCGCACATGGACATGTTTACAGCAAAGCAAATGTGAACTCAACTGCTACACAAATTGACAGCTCAAAGGAACTCAACAAAATTGCGCTTGCTAACAGACAGCTAGAAGAGCCGGAAAATTCAATATAAATAAATGTAAATTAATATTATGTTTATATTTCAAATTTTTATATTTGTACTAGCTGCCCGGACTGACTTTGTTCTGTCAAAAGTTATTGGCCTGCCGCAGTCCAATAGAAAAAATTAAATGAATAAAACGTACTTCGGAGTGATCATTTTATTTATGTCTCAGTAATAAACAGTGATATATGTATTATGATATTTTCATTGTAATGCTTTATGGCACAAGATATTTTTTGTTTGCGCCAGGCACGTTAACAAATATAGCTGACGGCTTCCCAACGCGGGAGCAGGCAACATACAACTGTCATTGGGATGGCAGTCCTGGCAAATCCAATGAGTTAAAAAATGTTGGAGGGTAGCTGACGACATCATCTTGATTAGTTGCGTAATCAACTGATTTGTATGTCCTTAATACACCGGCAATTTCATTTTGAATTTTGAAGTTTATTTCATTTACATCCGTGTTTTTTGGTAGTTAATATAGCACTTTCGCTCAACCAAAAATGATCTCTAAAATTTTGAGAGACGTTTGGACATACCTTTTGTATGAGCTCGATTTTGGTTTCAGTAAATTGACAAAAATTGACAGGAAATGTAATGCATTGTTTGACGACCAACTTTTTGAGCATTTGGTTTTCCAAACAAATTTATACGCTGAGCAAAAGCACATGAAAACATTTGAGCGAAATGAAAACGTCCGTTGGCTTGAACTAACTTATGGGAATTAAGAAGCTCCCGAGCTATAAAGATTATTGGTCTTCTTCACCAGACTTACACGATTATCAGTTCCTGTCTGAAGCAAGCACGGTTTAGTTGGTTGCTGGAAAATTTACCTGTGAATGATGGATGTCTGGAACCAAAACGAGGTGCTCCCAATTACGACAAACTTTATAAAATTAAACCTATGCTCCAAATGCTCTCAAAAAATATTGAAAGATATTTGCACATCTTGTGCATGCACATCCTACTCGTGAAATAGCCATAGACGAGTCCATGCTAAAATTCAAGGCCCGGGGCTACATATATGAAACTGTATATGCCAAAGAAACCGACAAAAAGGGGGTAAAAGATGTGGATGCTTGCAGTAAATGCCACGAGAAAATATCTGCCGCAGTTCCCACCAGGTAATCAGATGCAAAGGGAAGACTCTGAGTTTTTCTTCAGTGACACAAACATAACCACTATAAAATTGAAAGATAAGTTCGACCAGAACTTGTCAAACTATAAATTGGACAGAAAAAGCATGAAATGGTGGTACCGTATATTTTTCTTTTTTCTCGATGCAACAGTATTAAACTCCTTTTGCTTGTAAAAAATGCTCAACCTTCCGCATATGGACATGAAGACATTCAAGCGTTCTGTTATAAATGGTTTATTGGTGCAAAATTTAGTTGAAACTAAACGCCCGTTGGAAAGATCATCATCCATTATTGCCAAAAAGCTTGTAAGCCTTTCGTTCCCTTGGAAGTTCGTACATTGTCTGCCGCTCATCAGCCGGAACGCAGTACCCGTCGAAGATGTCCCATCTGCAGTACGCTTCGGAACGAAGTAAGGACAGATTGGATTTGTTCCATTTGTAAAGTTCCTCTGTGTATCGGGGGAAAAAAAAAGTCATGTTTCCAGGATTACTACAAAAAATAAACTGACCCTTATTAATTTAACCCACCGGTTTTAATACAGAATGTGCCATCTCATATGGGTCGATGTAAACTTCAAATAACTTCAATTATTGTCAACCGATTTTCATATGTCATAGCATTAGAAACGTCAATTCAGTACAATTTTAACCATGGATCGCTTCACACCAAAAGAACTCGCGGAAATAGTTTCAATATTCATTAAAAATGAACGCTCGATTGTGCTAATTCAACGTGCGTATCGTGCAAAATATCGTGATCGTGTTGCGCACAAAAAAGATACAATTCGTCGTTGGGCCTCGATTTTTTTTCAATTTGGTTCTGTGGCAAGCATTCGTGAGCGACCTAAGCCACGTCCGCAGCGTCCAAACTCACCTATTCAGTTTGTGAAGGCCAGTGTTCAAGAAGACCCAAGTTTGCCATATCGGCGCCGTTCGCAGCAGTTAGGCATCAGTGGGACCACTTTGCGGAGAATTTTAAAGGATGATCTTCACGTATTTCCAAACAAAGTTCAGATAACTCAAATAATTCTGCCACAAGATGAGCCACGGCGCTTGGCATACCCACAAAATGTCGTTGCAATGATTAATGCTGAGCCGGAGTTTTGGCAGCACATTTTGATGACCGATGAGGCACATTTTACGTTCTCTGGCTCAGTTAATAAACAAAATTGTCGCTTCTGGGGCACCGAAAATCCTCACATTATTCACGAAGAGCCGCTATACTCGTATGATCAAAAAGTTACTGTTTGGACCGGTGTAAGCGCTAAAATCATCATTGAACCGATTTTCTTCAAAGTTGGCGATACAGTGAATGGCGATCGATATCGGTGAATGTTAGCCCATTATGAGGTCCCAGAAATACGTAAGAAGGCTTATTTCACTTTTGGTTTCAACAAGACGGCGCGACATGCCATACTGCGGACAAAACAATAAACCTTTTGCGTAAGAAGTTCCCTGGAAGATTGGTGTCAAAAGGGCGATATTGACTGACCTTCGAGTTCGCCGGTTCGACTCCTCCAGACTTTTTTCTTTGGGGATACTTTAAAAACAAGGTGTATGCTAACGGCCCGAATACAATAGAACAGCTTAAAAGAAACATTCGTGCCGAAATCGCAGAAATTTCGACCGAAATGCTCGAATATGTCATGGAGAATGCGCCAAAACGAGTCCATTTTTGCATCGGCAATAAAGGCGGTAATTAATTGATATTGTTTTCAAAAATTAACCAAAATAAATTGTAAAGGTCTAAAACAAAACTTTTAAATTAAAAGTTTTTGAATTTCCAAAATCGGTTGAGAATTGTTGAAGTTATTCGAAATTTACATCGACCCATATGAGATGGCGCACCCTGTACATGTCTTCCGTTGATGAGCAGGTCGAGTTTTTTTTATCCACCATTGATAACCTGTTTGAGAATCATGTCCCAACCAGAAACCTCGCCAACCATAATACCAAATGTCAATGGTTAACTAGACGGTTAGACTCAAACATATCAAGACAGGGCCTACAAAAGGTAGAAGAAGTTTAAACTCCCCGACTTACTATGCGATTTTAACCGTCTCAGGAACCTTGTTACGGAGAAAATCTGGAGGTCGAAAACAAAGTTTTCTACATTCAAATTCAAACCCGGCTTTAACGTTAAGCAAACGTGGAAGATTATTAAGACGCTAAATATGGGCAAACTAATCAAGGCTGGGACCTGAGAAGAAATCAATATCGAAAAGCTGAATAAGAAATTCGGGTCAGTCGCATCTCTCTCTGACAATGGCACAGGGGATCCGAAGATTGCGACATTGTAGATCCCAGTAATAGAGTCTACTAAAGTCTACGAAGAGGATGTGTTTAAATCATGCGAGCAATGGATTGGCAGGGGAGAGTGAGACGAGTTGTTGGAGTGGTATGAAAATCGCATTGAGCATTGTGAAGCAAATCATGAAGGAAGTTCCATTAAAATGGAAGTTGACGGTGTGATCGAAATGTTTCAGCGGCCTGTCGAATACTTTAAAGTAAAATAAATTTAAAGTAAATACATAGATACATGTAGGATGAGCTATCGCAGCAACGCATTAAACAGACCAACACACTATACATACAGTTCGCATGACATGACAGACGAGCGTTCACCATCGGCCGACCCACCGGCACAATATATACACAACATTACGCCACCAGGCAACTGAACAACGCAGCCAACGAACTAACACACAAACATACACGATGACATACGGTACTAACAGACAGCGGGATAGTTTGCGCTTGGGTAGGGAGTAGAGTTGAATTTGTACGAGAGTAGGTCAGTTGCTTGTAGAACGCCGGAGAGTTTAGACGCCAACAGCCACCCGAACTTGTAACTTTTAATTAAATATGTAAGTGTGAACCTCTTTGCTTAAATAAAATAAAGGTAAGCCTTTTATACATACATTGGAGATGGTGACAGTAAAACACTTAAAAATTTACTGGATGCCGATCCTTACAACACCGATCCTGTAATAGAAAAAAAGGGTGCGCCTTGCACATAAAAAAAAAAATGTATAGATGAGTGAAAGAAGCTAAAAAAACACATAACCAGTATTTAAAAGCTAAAAGAAGACCAAAAATAATTAAAAAGATGAAGCAGATAAAGTTGCTGTCACAAAATGTAGATCGAAAAAAAATCATCCACTAGTGCTGCAACAAAGAAGTCGACTTTTGCATTGACCAATGCATGGTTTGGCTATTTTAAGAAATCCAGATTCACAAGAAAAAATGAAGGAAGCAGTGAGGGCTTCATACTATCATTACATTTCAACCGATGAAAACCCCCAGCGCTCGTACTGTTCAATTGCATGGTGCAAGTATTTACAACATACAGCAAATAATACAGAGGAAATGTACACACATCCTCCAGCATTTGATGAAGAAACAGCAAGTTTTTTGAAGCCAATTTACGAAGAATTATAATCTGATGATCTGATGAATAAGTGCTTGGGAAAAACACTCAGAACAACAACGAGTCGCTTAATAGTTGCATCTGGAATTCGGCTCAAAAGCATCATTTTGTTGGAAAAAAGACGCTGGAAATTGCTTCATGGACAGCCGCGTGTATGTTTAATGAAGGATTTTCAGCCATCCTTAAAATAATGGCGATTTTTGGTACGCAAATTGGCCGAAACGCCTACTCGTATCATGAGGAGTACGATGTACGACGAATAACCCGTGCAGAGCGATCCACGTCCGAAGCATCCAAAAAGGCAAGGGCTTCCCTCACGTCACAAAAACTGGCAGAAAATGATGCGTATGAAGCCACCGAAGGGTTATTGTATGGTCCAGGCATAGCAGATTAGTGTAAGTATAAATTTTCCACCAAAATTCTACTCTGGAAACTTTAAACGCATTTTTCTCGGAGCATTATTTTCTAAAACTGTCATGGTCCTAAAAAAATAACTATTCAACCGATTTGAAATTTACATATGTATGTTTTTCTATTCATTAATGGTTATCGGCCGTATTAAATTTGTTTATTTGTATTTGTATTTTTCTTATTTATTTTATTTTATTTATTGTATTTTTTCTTATTTTTTTTTTAACGATTTTTAACAGAAAAAATAAAAAAAAAACAGATTTTTTTCTACAGTCCGCCACTTTTATTTTTTTCAATGAAATTAATTAATTTTGGTAGGACCGATAGCGACAGACCTACTGAACAATAATCCATTCGAATTTTTTTATTTCAGACAACATGAACAGCCGCTATTACCATGACCAGTAACCTGCTTTTTTTTTTGTCTAATTTAATTTAAAAAAAAAATTTCTACGGCTACAAAAAAATTTTAAATTATTGAACTTTATTGTCTAATAAAAAAAAATCCCTATAAAATTATGCGTTCATATGAGACTACTCCCTTAAAAGGCATTTATGCCACATTAAATACGAAATTGAATTTTTTTCCATTGTTCTGACCATTACAAAGTAGCGTCAGTAAAGCAACTGTAAGTTGTGAACTAAATGTCAGGTTGCCATAGCTTGTTGATATGTACCGCTGGCACTTCCGAAGCAACTACACATGGTTTTGTCGATAGTGGAGCCACTTATATGTCATCCCACGAACCTATCGAATGATGTCTTAACTCTGATTACTGAATTTAAGCCCCGTTTTATCGTTGAGATGATACCTCATTCCTCTACCCATTTCAGACTTAGCATTAAACGTCTAGTAAAGGTCACCCTAAAAACCACATAAAGGAAAGACAACCTCCAAAATCACTGAAGTGATCATTTTAAGGGAAACAAAATTACTATATGCGCAGCCTTGAATTTTCATTCAGTACAAAATGTATATTAAATTCCAAATTAAAGATTTTTTTAAAACCTCTTGTTAGAGATTGGAAAAACAAAAAAAAACAAACAATCATTGGGGAAAAGAAGGAGAGAAGCTCTCGTCTCTCATAATTTTGCAGACGTAGTTCCTAGGCGTCCAAAATTACGTACTACTAGCAGCCGCAATGCGTTTCTTTCCGGACCGCTATCCAGACTTTTATATCGAACATTACGAGCCATTCGAGAAATGTGTCCAATACCACAAAAGAAAATGGAGCAAGAAATACACCATTCAGGAAAAAACTGGACAGCCGACATATGTACAATACTGGCGTGATTTTGAGGGTGCCAAAAAGAAAACAATTGGTATTGATGACTATTGTTTCGAGAAGTGGAGCGCTAACCGACGGTATCAGAGAGCATTGCCGTATTACTATTCACATGGTATTCGGTACATTCTTCTATTGCAAGCGCAACCGGCTGGTTTTAATTATGCTACAATACCAATGAGTCTCTATAAGGTTCGCGAGATGGACGGTACATTGGTGGGTGGAAACAACAAGAAGAAAAAAAAGAAGAAGAAGAAGTGATTTGTAAAAGTTCTCATTGCTATTCTAAATATAAAGTTAGCATTATCACTGAGCTTGCCCAAAGCTCATCAATAAAGCTAAGAAAATATTTAGTTGGTATTGAGTTTATGGTCTTCATTTTATCAACACGCCCCCGAGCTACTTTCCATGATATCTGTAAAGAAATATTATTTTGAAAAAAGTATATACCAGGAAGTGGAATCAAATTGCTTCACCTGGTCACCGTCACCCGGCTTTAACATCTCCACGCCAGCACTGTTGTATATTTTTGGCTTTTTCGGTGGCTTAGGAATCCCGAAACGCCTTTATGGTATAGGAACTGGGCATAAAATTAAAACTCGCGGCCCCAAAACCTTTGTGAATTTATTTCGTCATAAAATATTTAACCGCTTCTTGCTGCTTTTGCGTTCTCACCGCTGTACGCCATGGCAATCATAAATTTACATCAGACGCAACAAATGCCATACTTACATGGATACCTTGAGGTGAACCAAGGCAACAAAAAAACAAAATTATGCTCGTATGAGTATTTGGAAGGAAAACATTACAAGCACCACACCTCGCTGCTCGGCGTGGAACCCCATTCGTAATCAGTATCCACCTCCTCGATCGTCACCGACCTGCTCCTGCTGGTGCACTACGAGTATCCCGAGCCGTGGCATGGCGGCCCCCTCAATCAGAGATTGCAATGAAATTGCTTTTTATTTACCCAGTTAAAAACGATATTCCTGCAGGCACCTTGTACGGAGCACATGGAACAACAAAGCAACTGTCTTCCCTTCCTTCGATCCATCTGCTCCGAAAGGATATGAAAATTCGAATCCACAAATAAAGAAAAAAAAAACACGGAGAAAGAAGGAGCACCATTTCCATATCCTTCCACCCAGCCCCATGCCAACTGTTACGCAACATGTTCGCCGGCAATGCAGGGCCTGATGTGGCAGCAAGGACGAAGACGTGGGCGCATAGTGGCAAGAGCAGCACAACGAGTAAAAAAGGATAAATAATGTAAATGGTGGAAAATTACGTTCAGGTGTGTTTGTTTTAGGATTTAATCGAAAAAGTTAAACGCGCCCTGATTTGCTGTCCTTCCTGCGCGTAACCTGACAAAGCCCTCGACCTTCTTTCTTTCTTACCCGTCCACCCATCTGCACTTGTACATATTCGTATGTGTTTAGTATTCGAAGAGGTTTCACGTGAAAATGGACAAAGTTTTCTGCCATTGGAATGCCAGGACGATTTACTCGTAAGCGAGTGGATATCAAATAAACTGCGTCGGTAATGAACACCTGAAGGAGCAATAAAAGCTGATATGCAAGTAGCGCAAGTGTGCTGCGATTGTTGCTGGCATTTATGGGAGCAGCAAGCGTAATACTGTTATGGGCGAGGACTGGTCAATTCTGTCGTTGATCGACCCGACTGTTGGTAGTTAGCGAATTTATTGCAGGAAGTGTTGGGTTCAGATGTGGGTTGAGGACGCCCTCACTTGAGATATAAAAGAACGTCATATTAAATTGTACGAGCTCTTCCTCATACTACCTGTATAGAACTGAGTCCAGGCAAATTCCGGTCAAGCAACTTTACGCTCATAGCTTAGTAGGTTCACCTTCGTTAGAGTGAAAATACTGGGTGACATCCCATTTTTCTCGAAAAATATTTATTTATTCATCAATATTTGTTTTGTTCCCTTCAAGGTAATCTCCTTCACTTGCGGCAGTGCTTTTTCATATCTTCAAAACACTTCTGATATGCGCTTCTGGTAATAGCCTTGAGCTATTCCAGCGATAAATTCTTCATCTGCTCATTCGTGGTAAACCTCTGTCGATTTATAGGTCTTCCCAGTTTGGAGAAAAAAAAAGACGCTAGGAGGCAAGCCCGATGAGTACGGTGGCTGACGCATGACTCCGGTATTGTTTTGGCTTTTCTGGTACTTTCCATGTGGATAATAAGGTTTTGATTTCCACGTCATATTCATATAATCATGTTTCGCTACCAGCGATGTTCCCTTTCAACAAATTTGGATCCTTAGTCATTTCATTCAACAGGTCCTGATGATGCTCATTTTTTGGTCAAAATTCAACAGTCTCGGAACAAACTTCGCTGACACATGTCGCACAAAATATCTCAAAAAATGTAATGGCATGTGCGAACCAATATGCCAATATCCTCAGCATCTTCCTTGATAGTGATTCTTCATAACGATTTTCTTCACTGCTTCAACGATTTCATCCGATGTTGATGTGCTGGGGCGTCCAGGCCTTCTGCGAAGAATTTGTATCACTTAAAAATAATCTATTTACTCCGTGTAAATTCGCCAAACATCTCAATTTTCAAGCACATGCTCCACGTATTAGTTTTATTTGTCCCACAAAATTTAACACAGGTTCCCTGATCCAAGTTTTTCAATGGCAAACCAAACCTTTATATCTGTGAAAAACAAACTCGATACCCAAAAAGGCTGACATTGTCGACATATATTAGGGAATATGTACCAACATAACAAGAAAGAATTCGAAAATCGAATGTTCTTAGCTCGCAAAATTCGAGAAGTCACCTTATTTCTTGAACAATCTTCGTATACTCAACCGATGTAGTTTTGCTATATCTTTAAAATGAAAGGACAAAATATTGGAATTTTTCTAAAACGTTTATTTGGACATTTAATTTTGCTTCCTGGCGTCACCATTGGTGGACTCTTTTGATCACATTTTCAATTATGTTGGAGAAAAGTTCTCGCGCTCTAGTTTTCTGTGCGCGGTTCCAGAGCTGCTAGACCTATGACTTAAAAAAGAAAAAAATTCCAAGGAAAGAAGTCTCGAGCGGTCAAAACGGGAGATCGAGCCAGTCGGTTCAAATCGCGAAGACGTGACATTAGGCGATCCGGAAACCTCTCCTTCAACATGTCTATTGTGACACAGGTTGTACCGTCCTACTGGCACCGCATGTTCTCCTGTCCCAATTCATGTAATTTCGGCAAGAAGCTCATTGATCTATGTCGCTCACCAATCACAATAACCGTGTTACCAATGGCGTCCTCGAAAAATGAGGCTTGTCAAAAAATCTGGCGTAAATGGAAAACCATGCATTGCCTTTGAGTGGATGTAGTAGTTATTCGTGAATAGTACGTGGATCTTCAGTGCCCCAGAAGCAAGAGATGGAAGTGGCCCTATCCTATCATGATGGATTTCGACCAACAATTGTCCACTAGTTAAGGTTGAATAGAGCGTAATCGCTTAGACGCGACTGACGATTAGTCTGCAGACAGAAGCTAATGCCCTGTCTACACTTCAAAAGTCTACTTATTCAAACTTCTTCCCAAAATGACCAATCGTCCGGTCGAAATAGACGATTCAAACGCAATATCTTGAGCCACAGCAACAACATCCTCGCCAGAACGAGCAATACCAGGCCCTCCGGCGTAATTTCTGGAAAACACTTTAGTAAAGAGTTTTTCAATTTGCGCGGGTATATTCTGGCGGTCTGTGACGGCCATGTTGTTTTGGTGACATATGTCAAATCAAATGAATAATAATCACCATGACTAGTTACACGATTGAACAGCACGCTCAAATGATGAAATGAGTGTTCGTTAGTACAAACATTGCGCGCCTTTCGCCGATTTTACGGTAAACCTGGTGGCAATTCACACTCTTCAATGTTAGGTGGCCAAATTTGAGACGGTTCGGTTATAAATCAGCCAACATTCGTACGTCAAAGGAATCAAGATCGGCCGAGAACATCGCCACGGTCCGTGAAAGTGTACAGCAGAACCTGTGACAGTTAATTCCTCGCCATGCTTAAGAATTCAGCCTTCCACAGACTTCAACTTGGCGAATTTCGCGTTGGGACTTGGGCCTACAGCCGTTCAAGATCAAACTGACCCAGGAGCTCAAAATTCTTAACCATAAACAATGCCGTTTGTTCACTGACTGGGCTTCGGAGCGTTCGGAAGAGGACCACAATTTTGGTCGAAAAACGTCTCTAGCGACGAGTCACATTTTTGTATGAACGCCAGTGTTAACAATAAATATTGTTGTATATGGGGCCACACCAACCCACACGAGGTTCAATAGGTAACAATGCATCCTGAAAAAGTTACCGTTTGGTGTGGAATTTGGGCCGGCCGCGTCATTGGTGAGGCGGTCACCGTCAATAGCAAGCGCTACAGAATGATGATAACCAATTCCGTATGGCACAAATTGAATCATATGAACCTAGACAACATGTGGTTCCATGTGGTTCCATGTGGTTCCAGCGAACGCCACGATTAACATTCTACCTATACATGAACGAGGGTAAGCTTATCTTTCGCAGAGGTCAGGTGAATTGGCCACCGAAGTCATACGATTTGACTCCGCTAAATTGTTTCTTGTGGGGGAATTCCCGAAGTCACAGGTCTAAGGGTGGGTAATATAGTGTTTTTTTTTTTTTTTTAAACCGAGGTTATTTTGACACTGACAGCTGTTTCCCGCTCGATATTTCGACAAAAAGTTAGTATCATACCTCCGCGGAACGAAACGAGTCGCTTAACGCTTGAACAACATTGGGAAATATTGAGAACTTATTTTTTAAAAATAAGGTCCAATTGACTCAACAATTGAAGGCACGCGACCATGCGCTTCGTTATCGCTTCGCAATTTGGACCTTAGAGCAGCTTGAATTGGACAACGATTTTGGGCGAAAAATCATATTTTCTGACGAAGCGTATTTTCATTACGGCGGCTGCCGCAGATGCCGCGAAATTGCTCAGAACGCCCACACGTTATTGCCGAGAAGCCGATGCATCCACAGAGAGTGACAGTTTGATTCGGATTGTGGAGTAGTGGCACAGAGAAAATGAGGCTGGTAATAACGTTTCGGTCAACCGACTCTTTTTTGACTGAAATTGAAGACATGAATTTGGACGACCTCTGGTTCATGCAGAATGGCGCGCCATGCCACACAGCCCAAGCCACAATCGACTTTTGCGCACCAAATTCCTAAATCGTGTTATCAGCCGTCTTGGCGATGTCAATTGGCCGCCTCGGAGCTGCGATTTTACCCCTTTGGACTTTTTTTTGTGGGGAACCGTGAAGGACCGATATTATGTCAACAATCCGGAAACGATTTAAGCACTATTTAAGCTACAGCCCGAAACCATCAACAAGGTTTTGGAAAATTGGAGCGACAGAATGCGCTACCGCGAAGCCAGTGGAGGCAGCCGCTTGAACGACGTTGTATTTAGTAATTACTGGGAATATTTGTTCTTACTAATAGAGCCATAATATATTGAAAAAAAATTAATTGTGTTCATTTTATTGCATTTTTTAAAAGAAACTTGTATTTGGCCACCCTGAATGCGAATAAACGACAATCGACCGATGCCTTTAAGGTGAACATTACACAGACCATCGCTCAAATTCAGTCGGATCTATGCGGAAGTCATTGAAAATCAGACCGCTCGGATCCGTGCCACCGTAAGAAGCCATGGCGAGCATTTGAACGACGTTATATTTCGTACATAATGGCATACATGGGAATTTTGTAAATACCTCAAACTTAGCTTGTTTTATTCCGTTTCAACGTCTACCCACGAGTTGATGTAGGCAAGTTGGTGATTGACCAGTTGGTGTAGGATGGCTGGGTAATTCATATTTAGGCACGAGGATTCCACGATCTTGAGGAGTATAACATTTCATGACCTGTCAACTTGGAATCTGCATCGCAAGTATCAGCTAACACTATTCGCAAAAATTATAGCATCTTCCAATAGAATAATACATTTTGGACCCCATTAAGTTGCTTACTCACTTCAGCCAGCAACCCATGGAGGATTTCGGTCTGAGTTAGTTCAGCCTTTCATCTTTGGCTATTCTGGGCAAGCTGCTTCCAGTCGGAGAGATCAAGTTATCTTGCGTCCGCGATCACTTGGTCTTTATACCGGAAATTCGGTCTTCCCCTTGGAAGATCTTCTTAGTTGGAGCGGTGGTGTCCATGCGCTCCATATAACCGAGCCATTGTAGTCGACGGATTCTAGCTTTCCGGACTATATCCACGTCTTTGTACAGCTCATATATTTAGTCGCGGTTATGTCTTCTCTTCCACTCGCCTTCCTCGCAGAGAGGATCGGATATCCGTCGAAGAATTTTTCTTTCAAAGGAGCTAAGGATCAGCTCTGCCGTGCTGCTTATTGTCCAGCTTTCGGCTTCACATAGAAGGATTGGCAGAATAAGAGTCTTGTAGAGCATAACCTTGGTTCTTCGGGACAGGAGTTAGGATGCTAGCTGTTTTGACAACCCGAAGTAGCAGCGGTTACCGAGTGTGATTCTGCGCCGGATTTCCACTATGATGTCATTCGTGGAGTTTATGTTTGCCTCGAGGTATGTGAACTCCTCCACCACCTCGAAATTATAGCTGTCGATCGTTATATTTTGTCCGAGGTGATGGGTGGCGGAACGCTTTATATTTCGTCTTCTCCTCATTGGTGTGAAGATCAGCTCGTTTTGCCTGATCTTCAATCACCATGAACGCTTCCACAATGATGCGCTGGGAACTTGTAACAATATCAATATCGTTTTCGTAGCCCAGCAACTGGAGCGATTTGTGGTAGATAGTGCCTTCCGTGTTGACCTTGGCCCGCCACATACTATTTGTTCCAACACGATACGGAATCTGGTGCACTTTTTAAAATGCTCGCAGGTTCTGGAGCCGAAATGTACGGTACATCGAGTGTTTGTTAGCTTGGTTCGACACCTCCGGATCAGTCTTCCTGGGATCCCGAATTGGTCACGTTAAATAAGACTATGCGATGAATGATGCGGCTTTAAATTCGATAAAGAGGTGGTGGGAATCGATTTGAAACTCGCTGGTCTTCTCCAGGATTTGTCATAGCGTGAAGATTTAGTCTATAGATTTGCCGGGCTGGAAACCACATTTTTTATAGGTTCAATGGTGTACGCTCTTATGGTGTTTGTCACACAACCTGGACGGGGTGCAGATAGTTTGTGTCGAAGATGTTAGTTCACTACTTTCTGTGGGTGGTTGTCCCAGATAGGATTTTTTGAGAGATTCGACTGAAATTGTCGCGTTGGTTGTAGTTCACGGTAACTTTCTTGCTTCCACGTCATTAAGGTGTTATATTGAAAATGCACACACAGGGTATGAATTTTGAAATGATATTATTCTGCCTTCATCAGCATTTTTTGATCATCTCTCATTCACAACTGATGTTGTTGCACAATTTTTCCGTATAGGAATTGTTCTTGACTATAGACAGACTTGAACTACACACAGTCGGTTATGATTACCATTGCACCACGACCACCCCCGGCTCATGTAAGCGACATTGAGCATTGAGGCAAGGATCGCCTTTTTTGCCGATGGGATAAATGGAGCTTATATTCCAGTCGTCGGGCATGCATTCATTCTCCCAAATTGTACAGATGATCATCTTCAGCTTTGAAGAGCTCTGATAGAATTCCATCCGAGCCTGCGGCCTTATTGTTCTTCAGCTTTTTAATAGTTATGCCTACTTCTTCAATGCTGGGAGGGGGCACAGCTTCGTTGCCTGAAGGCGGGATCTCTTCGTTCACTTCCTCTCTCTCTTCTTTATGCTCGTTTAGCAGCCGCTAGAAATGCGCCTTGAAAACATCCACTATTCCGGAACGGTAACAAGATTATTCTCACAATTTCGAAGAGCCTGGGTACTTTTGAAAGCTTTTGGCTGTGTTTAAAAGGCTCTTATTTTGCTTTTGTCCCTGGACTCTTCGATGTCCTTCAGCTGGGAGGCTGCGAAAATTCTCTTCCTTCGCCGCAGCGTCTTTCGTTCCTCCCTCCTTCTGACTCGATATTCCGCGCGCGCTGCTTGTGTTCTCCTCTGCAGCACCTTTTGATACGCCTCGTCGGTCGCTCGTTTCTTCTGCTCACACTTGCCATCATACCACTTATGGGGTAGTTGGATTGCAATTTTAATTGAGCGAAATTGAGATTTATTATCTTCGTAATTGTTTATGATTTTCGATTTAAGAGGATTCATAACAATTTTATGGAAAATTAATACTTTTGAAATTAATACGATTTTTTTAATGTCATTTGATTGCAGAACTATTGCGATTATTAAAAAATATTGTCAATTGAATGAGCTTAACCACACCGGTTGCACATTATATTTTTACAGAAATTCCGTAGAATACAGACCACACGATTCAATTATTCTACAATAAAAAAAAATTATTTTCCTCTCTGAAATTCATAAAAAATTATGAAAAGTTGTGTATTCACGTACGAAAAACTTTGGTTGGTTGAAAGCCTTTTTACGCGTTTTCAACTTCGAAACTGAACTGAGAGTTGAAAGCAGCTGTCGAACGTAATCTAATTTTCTAAATCAAATTCACTGTAGATTCATTTTATTTTTCTAAAATAATGGCATTGGAAAATATTAAGCCTCAAGATGGGATTATGCTACCTTCCTGGTAGGCTCATATAAGGTTTCTTAGGGTACTTACTGTTTGAGATTTTTAGATAAACTTGTAATAGTCTACAGAGATATACGGCTTCTTTTGTTGCGGTTGATAGCGCAATATACTCGGCTTCTGTACTGCTTTGGGCGATTACATTTTGCTTTGTGGATGACCAAGAGAATACACTGCCTCCAAGGAAAAAGACGTACCCTGAGTATGAATTTCTATCTGTGATGTCGTTGGCCCAATCTGCATCTGCAAATCCTTGTACAGGTTTTCCAGTTTTACGGTATATGACGCTCAAGTTTGCAGTTCCAGATAAATACCGCAAAATGTGTTTGGCCACAGTTTCATGCTCTGTGTGTGGATTCGTATTTCTTTGAGAAAGTTTACAAGTCGCATGCAATATGTCTGGCCGGCTCAAAACTACTAAGTACATGAGAGATGCTATAAGTGATTGATATTGTGTAATATTTACCTTAGCAAAACTATCTTTCTGGCAAGCAACTTGGAAGCCAGGATCCAGTGGGGTGGTAGCTGGTCGACAATTTTGCATTCCGTACATGGCCAAGAGATTCGCAATGTACTTCTTCTGAGACAATATAACAGGAACTCGATCTCCGGTGCATTCAATTTCCATTCTAAGGAAAAAATTTAAGGCGCCACTGTCATGAATTTCGAATTTGGTTGCTAACTCTTCTTTTATCTGTTTGATTTCCGTTTTGTTGTGACACATGATAATTAAGTCGTCCACATAAACTGCTATGTGATGTTGTTTGTTCTTGTTGACATAAAGAGCTCGGGCATCTTTCAAAGTGCATGTCCTGCAAAACCTCGTTCAGCGTGTTATTCCACGCTCGTCCGGACTGCTTAAGGCCATATATTGCCTTATTCAGCCTTAACACTTTATTGGGATGCTGCGGGTCGACAACATTTTCCGGCTGCCTCATGTAAACTTCTTCTTCAAGGTTACTGTTTAAATACGCGTTTGAAATGTCAATATGATGCATATATAGCTCCTTTTCTGCAGCTATGGCAAACAACATCCGAATGGTTTCATAGCGGATGACTGGCGAAAAGGTTTCGGGAGATTGCTCAAGACGAATAATGTTTGTAACAAAATCATTTTTGATATCTGGTGTATGAGATTCAAACCTACCTTCTAAGAATTTAACATCGCGACGTTCTACAATCATTCGCTTATCTGGATCGTATAGCCGGTATGCCTTTGCCTCGAAGGAATATCCAACGAAAATATATTCTCTGCCTTTTGCATGAAATTTGCTTTTCTTGGTTTAATCCAGCGCAACGACGCGTGACCCGAAAATCCTAAGATGCTGTACTGAAGGTTTTCGTCCGTTGCGCAATTACACCGCTGTTTGAATTGCTTCAGCCCATAAAAATTCTTTTAAATTTGCGTGTATTATTAGACTTTTTGCAATTTCGACCAACGTGCGATTTGCGCGTTCTGCGATGCCATTTTTCTGTGGCGTGTACGGGACGGTTAGTTCTCTTTTTATGCCGCATTCGGTAAGGTAGTTATTGAAAATCTTGTTCACACATTCGGTGCCGTTGTCACTTCGTAAGACTTTTATTTTCTTGCCCGTTTTACACTCGACGTAGCTTTTAAACTTTTTAAATTTTTCAAATACCTCACTTTTGGCGTGCATAAAATAGACAAACACTTTTCTGCTGTGATCATCGATAAAAGTGACAAAATATCGATTTCCGGCAATAGAGCTGACATTCATCGGCCCGCATACATCACTGTGAACCAGTTCGAGAACATTTTTAGTTACTTTGTCTGTTTTTTGTAGGAATGGTAAAGCATGAATTTTTGCTTTATGGCATGTGTCGCAATTTGTTTTAATATTTATATTTTTTATATTCATTCCTTTCACCATACCATTTTCAATTATATTTTTCAAGCTTTTGAAATTTAGATGGCCAAATCGCTCGTGCCATGTCTTGGATATCGATGAATCAACTGACAAGTTCACTACATATATTTTGCTTAGGCTGATCGACATACATATGTTATGTACATATATAGGTATATATGTATAAATTGTCTTCTTTCTGTGCTCGTAATATAACTTCGCCTTTACGATTTGTAATAACAGCTGTTTTTTTTCAAATATTGTATTGTTTCCATATTGTGCTGCCTTTCCCATGGACACAAAATTCCTGTTTAGTGATGTAACATACAATACATTTCTCATTGTCCTTTTTGAGCATTCAACCCAACTGTGCCCCAACCAGGTGATTCAACTATTTTATCCGCAGCTAACATTATAGTTGTTTTGTCTTCCACTAAGGACTCAAACTTAGTTCTGTCACAACACATATGTGATGTAGCACCACTGTCAAAACACCAAATATTTTTTCTGTTATGTTTCACTTTACTATGCATTAAGAAATTTGATTGCTCTGTTTTGTTTTGGCTATCCATTTCTTTTTTTTTTTTCTACATTCGCTTGCTCGGTGTTACAAGACTAAAATCTTTAAACGCGTTTTTCACGAAACGACTTTTTTCAAACTGGTCGCATCGATAACTTGGTCAATTCTCAACCGATGTTTAAATTTTTTTTTTTGCTTTGTTCATCTTAATAGTGGCTAAGGTTAAGCGTAGCCGATTTGGAAAATTTTGTTTTTACTATTTTTTAAACTGTTTGAAAAAAAAAACCGTCGAAAAAATGCAAATATTTTCAATTGGTCGCCATTTTGTTAAAAATAATTAAAAAAAAAACGGCTACGTACAACGATAACTACATTCATACAAATTATAATAAAATTTTTGTTTGATTTTTAAGATTACTGGCTTTTGAATAATCGATGCGACCATGGAGGCGGAATTTTTTTTCAGGCTCTACGGCATCGTTTATATTGTTGAAACTATTCAATATTTTTCAATAAAAATTTGTGGAAACATTATTGGATATGTACTTATCCAAAAACCCGATCCAAAAATTTCCTCATTTACTCAGTCAAAAAAGTTCTTGAAATTCACTCATTTTTGGGGCCGTCACAGTGGCTATCCCCCTTAATTTAACAAAAATTTAACAAGTAATTCAAAAAAAAAAGAAAAATAAATATTGACAAGAGTCTACATACGGCCTATTAACCAGCATAAATATCTTTAATTCAGTAGATACAACTATTGTTAATGATAAAATTAATATTTTGTAGGCCCACCATGTGCATCTAGAACTGCCTGCAAGCGTCATTGAAGCATTGAAGCAACTAAATTATTCAAATCATCAGCTGTTATGGATTGCCACTCTTCTTGGAGCTTCTGTTTTAGCATTGGGGCACTACTTATCTTCTTATTTTGCGTTCCAGAATCTCCCATACATGTTCGATGACGTTTAAGTCCGGGCTTTGGGGTGGTGTGTGAAGTTGTCTTGGGGCGTAGTAAAGTAGTCAATCTTTGACAATTTGAGCGGTGTGCTTGAGGTCATTATCTTGTTGGAAGATCCAACCCGTGCCAAGATTTAAGACGTCGACGGATGCTTTCAGATTTTGTTCTAATATATTCTTGTATTGAAAGCGATCCATAATACCCTCAACAAAGACTAGATTTCCTACACCAGAAGCCACTACAGCATCCCAAACCATCACGCTACCTCCACCATGCTTTACCGTAGAAACTAAATTTTTTTGGATTCATTGCTGTGTTTTTTTTTTCTCCAAGCTCTCCCGTCACTTCCGAATATATTATATTTTGATTTGTCAGTAAATAACACTCGTTTCCATAAATCCATTCCCTTTTCAATATGTTTTTATGCAAATTCTAAGCGCAGTTTTCGGTTTTTTTCGCTTATTAGGGGTTTTCTGCGTGGAGTTCTGCTGTGCAAACCGTTATTATTGAGAGCCCTTTGAACTGTTCGTGGATGCACAATTGTATTTGATCTTTCTGCCAACTAATTCTTTAGACAGCATTGTGGCATTCACTCTTGGATTATTGCCTACTTCTCTCAAGATAAAGCTGACATCTCGGCGACTTAGCTTCTTCGAGCGGCCTTTAGCCGGGAGGGGCAATTTTCTAAAAAATTGACTTAATTTGGAAAAAAGTTATTAAAAATCAACAGTTACATCCACAACGCGGTGATATACTTTCTTGTAAAGCTTGTAAATTAATTTTCAAACTCAAAATTTTGAAAAAAAAAAGTTTGGAACTATTTTTTTTCACAATTGTATGTAATTAAGTACTAATTTTTTCTTCAAAAATTCAATTCTCTTATTAGTTTTTAGTTAAAAACAGAAAACCGGATGCAAAAATGTCTTGTAGTTTTTGAGAAATTAAAAAAAAACCCGAACCATTTTTTTCTAAGAAAAACCTTTTTTTTTTGCTTTAACGCGGATGGACTTGTAGGCAAATTAATTTATGAAACATTGACCTCTTTTTTATTATTTTTAAAAAATTCGGAGTTTTATGAGGATACAATAAAGTGATACAGTATTGGAATAACCCTGGATTAATCCTTTTTTTTTCATTGACCTGCCAATTTCGTCTGGGTGGATGTAACTGTTGATTTTTAATAACTTTTTTTCCAAATTAAGTAAATTTTTTAGAAAATTGCCCCTCCCGGCTAAACGGAGGGGGAATAGACCCCCCTCCCATACGATTTTTTTCTTGTCTTGACCAGACCTACACGCTCTAGCTTTTTGGCACACTGCTCGTGGGACACCCTGTGTATTTAATTTCACTATTTCCGCGAGTTCTGGGCCCATAACCTTTGTTTGAGATTTTTAGATAAACGCGTGTTGATGAGTGAAAAGCTAACAAAGAACTGAACTTTATTTGAATATAAGAACATGAGAACAAACAAACAGAAAGAGGAATTCAGCGTTGCCAGAGTAGAATATTTAGCTTATATAAACTTAAACTTTAACACTTATTTTGTGTATTTACTGGCAAGTATCCATGAAATTATTAAGACTTACCTAGGTACGATGCTGGATTTTGAACGCTTAAGCCTTCGGTAGGTTTTTCGGTAGTATGTAATTGAAAAAAAAAAAAAACAATAAAACAAATTATTTGCTGCGATTTTCCTTTTATTTACGAGTATATGATAATAAAATACATATAGTGTGAAAGTTAGTAACGCAAAGAGTTTTCAATTTGTTTCTCAAGGCTTTTAGAATCCGACATTACCTGGATTTCAAAGTTAGTGGCGGAGGTTAGTCAAAATAATTTTTTTTTTAAATTATGTGATCAGACAATAAAGGGCGCAATAAAGCGATCATGGCTCGGGCCATATGAGCTATGGCATTGTCTTGTCTTCTATTATGAGTCCGAATTACTATCAGAAAATCCATTTTCAAGGCGTGGTAACCCTGACCCAGGATCGTCTTCGAAGAAGAACAATTACGCTGAGAGGTTTCTCGTGAATTAATTCACCGGCAACAAATAATTTTGTTTATTCACCGCTCCAATCTTCCAAAAATGAAACACTATTCAGCGTCAATTATTGTCTGAGTAATAAAATCATGAACACTAAAATGGGCAGGACACGCAGAACGTATGGACAGTGGACTTACAATCAAATGAATAATGAATGGGAAACCCGAGAAAGCGGCGCTGTAGATGGGGGGATAATATAAAAATGTATATACGATGGTGGTCCGATAAGTACTTAGCATACAAAAGAAAAACAAAAATTTTGGAGAAATGGCGATTTAATTTTCAATATAGTTTCCTTTTGGCTCGATACATTTGACTCAGCGATGCTCCAACTTCTTTAACCCGTCTGAAAAATACGTTTCCTCGATGTCTACAAAGTAGGCCTCCGTGGCGGTGATGACCTCCTCATTCGACTGAAATTTCTGCAAGTGACTTTTTCCAGTTTGAAAGCAAAAGAAGTCGCACGGAGCCAAATCTGGAGAATACGGTGGATGGGGCAGCAGTTCGACCAATTTGGCCGTGGCGAGGGCGGACGTGTGAGCCGGTGCGTTATCATGGTGGAAGAGCACCTTTTTCTTCGCCAAGTGGGGCCGTTTTTTCCTCAATTCGGCGTCGAATCGGCCCAATAATTTGGTATAGTACAGCCCTGTGACCGTTTTACCCTTCTGTCGATGTGGATCACACCTCGTGAATCAAAGAAAACGGTGGCCATCATCTTTCCGGCCTATGGGACAGTCTTTGGAGCACGTTCGCCGGCTGAAGTCCACTGTTTCGACTGTTCCTTGGTCTCTGGTGTGTACTAGTCGATCCATGTTTTGTCGACTGTCACGAAACGACGCAGAAACTCCTTCGGATTGCGCTTAAACAGCGTCAAACACTGCTCTGAAGTGGTCTCACGGTTGCGCTTGTTGTCCGAAGTGAGCAAACGCGACACCCATCGCGCCGACAGCTTTCTCATGCCCAACATTTCATGCAGGATATGACCCACGCGATCTTTTGAAATGCCTATTGTCTCAGCTATCTCGCGCAACTTCAATCGGCGGTCTGCCAATACGAGATCGTGGATTTTTGTCACGTTATCCTCCGTTTTCGAGGCACCTGGACGTGGCTCATCAAAAACCGACGTGCGACCACGTTCAAACTCGTTAAAGCAATGCATGGTCGCCATCGAAGGGGAAGAGTCACTGTACACAGCATCCAAACGCTCTTTGATTTCGCTGCGCGATTTCCCTTCCAAAAACAAGAATCGAATCACCGACCGATATTGCTCTTTTTCCATTTTTCTAAAATCCGCGGTCACTGCCGCTTCCACACGCGGTCAAAACAAAACTACGAACCCGATCCGGCTGAAGTAGCCGTCTATTAGAATGTACTACACGATAGTAAGTTGCTCTTGCGATACTGGCGCCATCTGACGGTGAGGCTAAGTACTTATCGGACCACCCTCGTAAAAGAAATGGAGCAGAACAGCGAGACATGGAAGGAGTACACCCATGACAGGGACGTTTGGCGCAGGGTCCTCAACGAGGCTCTGAGTTTTCTATTATAGCTCCAAATGGGCGGTAATAATATAATAGTTCGTGATAATACAACCTACTGGGCGATCGTTGTTATCAAATGTATCGCGTATCTTTGACCCGTTAGCTTTTTTAAGCCCTATCGGTTATCATGTCTATGATATTATTACGTAATTATGATCCGCAGAGCTTCTCCTCAACTGATGATGGATAATGATGTGGAATAAGTGGAAAAAATATCAACACGAGCTAGTGTTTGAAAACATGCAGTTTCCACGACTGAACATTTGAAACTTCACGGGTTCTCCGACGCTTCGTCTCTTGCTTACTCGGCGGTTGTTTACGCTCGAAGCTATAATGCGAAGAAAGGCGGTCAGTTACGGTCGATTATCATGGCAGCTAAAACTAAAGTGGCTCCAATTAAACCCCTATCTATACCTCGGTTAGATCAATCAAGAGTGCCTTAAGCAAGAATATTTAGGTGTTCACGTGATGTGACTCGCAAATTGTTGTTCATTGGCCTTCGTTTGCCCGTCGACGATGGTCTGTATTCGTAGCCAATTGGACTATTGCAGTCGTTGAAATCATTCCAAAAAAAGATTAGTCACGTCGCATCAGAATTCAACCCTGCGGACTCGAAACTCCTTAAATATGTTCGTTTCATTGATAAGGATTGACTACTTCGCGTAGGTGTCATTTAACAATAAACACATTATAATATTACCAGTTAATCATCTCTCATCTCCTTTAATGAGGTACATACATATGAAGTATCTTCACACAAGTGTATCAGAGACCTTTTCCATCGAAAAAAGTTCATCAGCGCAAGTCATGTTTCCTGCAGTAAAAGGCTACGATGCAACAGCTCATGAGTGATCTACAACTAGTAGCTCCGAGTCTAATACGAGATGTAATTATGTTGGGCCATTCACGTTTAAGTTTTCTCGAGGTCGCAATTCCAAGTTCTCGAAGGCTTACCTTGCACTATTTATATGCATATACTAAGGCAATTCATTTGTAGCTGGTAAGTGATGGATGCATTTCTTGCAGCCTTGAAACGGTTTACGGCTCGTCGAGGGAAATGTACCAACATTTACGCTGACAATGGGACTAACATCCAAGGAGCTCGTCGTTATTTAATGAGTTGCAAAGATTTACAATACCGCAGGCGTATAATGACCAAGTTGGCAACATGCTAGCCCTTGTTTATTTTACCATCTGCCCCACATTTTGGTGGATTATGGGAGGCTGGTGTTAAATCAAATAAACACCATCACGGTATCTTTACGCAGATAGAAGCTGTTTTAAATTCACGACCTTTATGTGACTTATCCGATGAAGACTTAAAGCCTCTTACACCTTCCCATTTTCTTATAGGGGAACCTTACACTGCGGTTCAAGAACCAAGTCACCTCGACAAGCCAAGTTGGAGCATTGCAGACATCTACAAAGTATGGTGCAGGGGTTTTGGAAGCATTTGTAAAAGAGTACATAACCAGTTTTCAAGAACGTCTCAAATGGCGTAGGTCTGAACCTAATCTAGAAATTGGAGACCTGGTAGTTGCAAAGGAGCCTAATCTGCCTCCAGCGAATTGGCTTATGGAAAGAGGCGAGGTTTTACATCATGGAGAAGATCAGCGGGCAAGGGTGGCAACATTGAGAACAAGCCGCGATGTTATCGTTCGCCCAATAGACAAATTGGCTGTACTCCCATTTTCCTGAAACTCGGTATGTTCGTGATAATACAATTCAAGTACATACATATATTGTTGTAAATCAAAAAAAATATAAATAAAGTAAAACTTCATGTAACATCCAATGTCGAACCACCATTACACCATTATAAATATCTTCAGCCCATCGGCAAACAAAAAAATCACGCGGTTATTGACGTCGATCATGATGCGAGGGCTGACGGTAATTAAAATCGATGGGTTCGACACTTGCATTTTACATTGTAGAGCGTGCACGCTATAAATACATTTTTTTACGTGAGTTTAATTTTTTTGACAGGTCTATTCCGTTTCTATTTTTACTTCGACCCATCGTATACTGTCATTGCCAAACACGAGCTCCCCTTTATCGCTGCCTGGCCTGGTATCCCGTCGATCTGGTTTGGTGTGCTTTTCGAACAACGTTTATCCCTGCATATATTTCTCTCGTTTCACCTGTGCAGGGACGGGTTAAGAATATCCCTCCAGCGATACCTCTCGCTTTCACCGGTGTTGTAAGAGTAAGATCTGGAGCATGCCCGTGTCAAAAAAAGGAGGAGAACAAGGAAAACGGTCAAACCGTAACATTATGGAAAAAACGCTAAAAGGAAAAGCACTACCCCGCCAGGCACTACTAATGGTCGTGATCCTGGGACGAGCAGCAATGCTCGGGTCAGAGCTATAGGATTTCCGGGGGATAGCAAAGTAATGCAACGGCGTAAGCCACACTTTAGAGTCGCGAGTTGGAACGTTGGAAGCATGAGTGGTCGCAGCTATGAGCTTGAAGAAATGATGGTTAGAAGGCGAATGGACATTTTGTGCGTACAAGAGACGAAATGGCGAAACACCGGTAATCGGGCACGTTTCTTGGACGTTAAAACAAAAGCCTACAAGATGTTTTACTATTGATTGGAACAAGGAAAAAAACGGAATCGCCATCATCCTTGCGGCAGAGCTACTTGGCAACGTCTTAACCATTTCAAAGTCCAGTGACCATTTGATGGCTCTCAAATTGGTGATGCTTGGTGAGGTGTGGAACATCGTAAGTTCATATGCCCCTCAAGTAGGATGCGAACAAAAAGAAAAAGATGCATTCTGGCTAGATTTCCACAACCTTGTCAAAATCATCCCAAAGGAAGAGCTTTTGTTTGTTGGGGGAGATTTAAACGGACATGTCGGGTAGACAAGCGAAGACTATGAAGACTACCACGGAGAGTTGGGATACGGCATCAGGAACTCTTCAGGTGAAGATATCCTAAACATGTGCAAGTCGTACGGTCTTATAGGGCTAAATACCATGTTCGTCAAACAAAGCCGGCACCTGATCACTTATAGCAGCGGCGGAAATGAAACTCAAATAGACTATCATTTGGTATCCAGTTTCATGAAGCCACGAGTTAAGGATTGCAAAGTGATCCTGGGAGACGCGATCGCCCCTCAACACCGTCTCCTCCTGACTGAATTTTTTATGGAGGCGAGTAAGAAGTCAAAGCAGCAAACGAAGGAATCTGAGAGAATCAAGTGGTATAAGCTGGATAAAGGAAAAGGCGAAGCTTTTATCACCAACATGGAAAACTACCTCTCTTCCATTATCGACGAGGTCGGTAATGAGGAGTGCAGAGCACAAGACATGTGGGATTCCCTACAACAATCTGGCCTGGAGAAAGCCAAATCACTGCTCGGAACATCTAAAGGCCCCTACCAACACGCAAAAGAAACCTGGTGGTGGACAGACGAAGCCAAAGCAGTGATACACGAAAAGAAAATGGCTTTCCAAGCTTGGTCAAAGTGCTCTTCTACTAATAGAGAGGAAAAAGCTCGCCGTGAAAAGGTATATAGATGTTGCAAAGGTATCGCGAAGAAAAAGTGCACCGAATTCAAAGCGAAAAGCATGGAAGGCCTATATCAGGAGTTGGAAGAAATATCGTCTTCCGCGTCTGACAGGAACCAGGCTACCCAGGAGCTTCGACAAAGCAATTTGAACAAAGGAGCAAATATCTTTAAGATAGCCGCCCAGAGAAGAAGAAATGCTCAGGAGATTCGTTTCCCAAAGTTTATTAACAATGCTGAAGGCCAACTCCTTGTGGAAGACGAAAAAATTCTCCACAGATGGCGACAGTATTGCGAGGAACTTCTGAACGAACAGTTTCCCCGAGTGTACTTTCCAAGAGACGCCCCGAATCATGCCGAAATATCCAACATCACAGTCGAAGAAGTTCGGTACGCGGTTAAAAACTCCAAGAAAAGAAAAGCTGTTGGGCCGGACGGGATACCCTCTGAGTTCTGGAAAAAGATGGGAGACATCGGGTCTAGATGGCTCATGGTTCTTATCTCTAAACTTATGAGAGGCGACACTATGCCTAATCAATGGAGGGAAAGCTATCTTCTTCCTTTGCACAAAGGAAAGGGTGATACGCGAAATTGTGATAACTACCGTTCTGTCAAGCTGATGTTGAACGGGTATTAGATAGCCGACTGCGGAAAATAATACGACTATCTGATGACCAGTGCGGGTTTGTCTCGGGTAAATCAACGACAGATGCAATCCAAAGTATAAGGGTCATGATGGAAAAGCATCGTGATTCTTCAAAGGACTTGCATATGGTGTTGGTTGATTTCGAGAAGGCCTTTGACCGGCAACCAAGAGATCTTTTAAATATCTGGGATCTATGATTAATAAAGAAGCAACTTGTGATGACGACATCAACCATCGCGTAAGCGTAGGGTGGATGAAGTGGCGGCAAAACTCCGCTATCTTCTGTGATCGAAAAATGCCACCTAAGCTGAAAGGAAGGCTCTACACTTCAGTTGTACGTCCGGCGCTCACATACGGTTCACAATGCTGGACAATGCACAAAAAGTATGAGAGCAAATTAACGGCAGCTGAGATGAAGATGCTTCGCATGACAGGAGTAACAAAGCGTGACAGAATTAGAAGTTCAAAGATCCGAGGAAGCCTCCACGTAAAAGAAACCATCACAAGAAATATCGAGCGCGACCGACTCAGTTGGTATTGCCATGTTCAAAGGAGAGGTCCTTTGAACCCCGTCCAAAAGGCGTTATCAATCAACATTCCAATTTCAACACGCAAAAAAGGCAGGCCGAAAAACAATTGGTACAAACAAATGCAAAAACACCAGCATTTGATTGGCCTCAGCGATGAAGTAATCCCAAACCGGGAAGCCTGCCGCTACTTTCTGAGGTCTAACCGGCGGAACCCACAAGCGGACCAGTAGGAATGCAGTTAAGTGGGAAGGTTATGGTCCTACACTTCTGACCATAACGACGCCGGGAAAAAAGGAAAAGAAGATATTTCTCTCGTTTCTTTCGCCCTGCATCCTTCCTGAATTTCAGCACACCTTGTCTATTGCATATGTCATCCTTTTTTATTCCCAAGGAAACGGCTGTTTTCTTTTGTGGAGCCTAATACCTTGAAGTCTTAGAACATTACGGGTTTTCATTTCTTCCTCGTTTTCCCATTTTTTATGCATTCCGCTACTCTGAATGATCATAAAAAATAATATCATAAGAATAATATTGGGAATAATTACCCGTTTTTCATAGTGGGAGCTGATCTCGATGGTCTCGGAGAGGTTACCTGTCAATAGCTTATTATTTTTAATATAAATTAAAAATTTTGAGTTTCATAAAAAAAACTTGTTTTTTATTGTGTTGAATATGTCAAATTCTGTGATAACTCATCATCCTTTGCGGGAGGTTTTAATTGGAATAGAAGTGCAGTGGGAGCGCATCGAAAGCTTGTGGAAGTTTATGGTAGCAATGCTCCAACTGATAAATCATGGTTTTAACATTTTAAGAATGGTGATTTCAGCGTTGAAGATAAGACTTGTTCCGGACACCCAAAAAACAAGGAATTGGATTCGATGAAGATCCGAGTCAAACGCAATGGGCCTTATAGATTCATTGAAAGTAATTCAACTAGCAGTTTCTATACGATTAAAACCCAGAAAAATGATTCAAAAGCAAGGCAATTGGGTTCCTTATGAATTGAAACCGAGAAATGTTGAAAGACGATTTTTCACTTGCGAGCAGCTGATTTAAGACAAAAAAGAAAGCTTTTTTTGCGTTGAATTGTGACTGGCGATGCGAAATAGATATTCTACGATAATCCCAAGAAGAAAAAAAGTCACGCTAAGCTGGACGAAACATTAGTATCAATCTCAACATCTGCCTCTAAGTCGAAGCCCATTGGTTTAGGAATTAAACTTAATCAGATTTAAAAGCACGTCTTTTCAAACCTAAATCTCACGAATTCTCGCGCCTTACATCTCCTTGCCTATAACTTCTGACAATTTGAAGGAGTCGCTAAAAATATTTTCGCAAACTGCCTAGTTCCCCAACTAGACCTCACGTTCTCACGTCTGCTCGTTTCAAGTCGACTTTTGCTGCCAACACATACTGGCGGCAAAATTTCAAGTGTTTCATACCGCCTGGAGGAAAAGAAGCAACAAACAAAAAAAAAAAAAATGACTTCACTTTACGTCGAACACGAACGAAAGCAGAGAGAAACTCAAACACCAGTTGACAGTTCCAGCACACCAAAGGCACTTTCCCAGTCAAAACTCACTCGAGTTGAAACACTTGAGTGGCTGAATGGCTGGTTAACTGGTTGGCTGGCAGGCTCGATGGCTGGATGAAAAAAAAATACAACTTCACGCCTCATCCTCCAGCTTCGGGACATTTCCGAGTTTAGTTCAATTTACTGTCAACCCCTCAACGGGTTTTCATTTCGTCGTCGTTTCAACTGTCGTTTCGTCTATAACACGCTTGGCAGTAATCCCCGTTAGGCCTCAATCTAACATTATCCTTCATCGTCATACATACTCGTATAGCCAGGCATGTCCTCTTCGTTTCACTTTATTCTGTGCGTTTGTTGCTCGAAGCGTCAGGCTGAGATTAACTGCACCCGACAGACTATGGTGGTTTCAGGACGAAAAACGCGCATCGGACTACAGAGGACGAGCGAGACAAGGACCAAGACGAACTACTTCCGGATGTCGCTTTTTATTTATATCCCTTTCGCCACAGTCCACCACCCAGTACGTGGTAGCAGTCTCGTTTCTTTCAGGAACTGTGTCAGCAGATTTCTAGTCTTCATATTTTTTTTTTTTTCGTTGTTTGTTGCTTTTACTCCCGGCCTTACTCTTGGGTGTGCGTTTTAATTCGATGGATCCTTGCATGCGTATGGTACAGATTCACGAGGGTGACCGGACGGCAAACGACCATACAAACTAGAAAGGAGTTACTGAGGAAAATGATTTAGGAATCAGTTACCATTACAGCCATTGGCCACAAGTCAAGCGTGTGTACTTGGCAATGAATATCCTGGATACTTAGCGTTGCCCATCCCATCGCACTGAAACGCTAAGGAATAAATCGAAAAACTCTGTAGCAACAGTGCGAATTCGCTGACTGGACACAAAGTCTATTTGACTTACGAGTACAAGCGAACGTACGGCGATATATGATGTCCGGGATAGGCTATCAAAATGGTTTTAGGGCTCTATTACCGATGACGACGGTCCGGTTGGTTGTGCAAACGGATGGCAGCCAATATGGAATCGGGAATCGGGGCAATAAAACATATTACATCCGAATCCTTTATTTTTATCCATTTTTTTTTCAACAGTTTTTCACTCTTTGTTCCTTTTGCTCTGTTGATTATTTCCTTTCGAAGCTGGCAGCTTATGCTACTGATAATGGGGTAGACCGAATGGAGGATGGATATTAGCGAAAAGGATATGAGGTTTTTGCCTTCGTGCATTTCAATCACATTCATGCCAGGTCCGGCCAGCCGTCGTCATTGTTGTTGCCGTAGACGTAGTCAACGAGGCTCATTCGTACTCGTCGTCACGTAATGAAAAATCGCATTAAAGCCCTTAAACGATGTGTGGGGAGGCATTCCAACAGCCCCGACCATTCAGACGTCTGTGCCCGCAAGGATAACACTTCATTTTATTTATTCCTCCCGATTTAATTCACTTTCACGAATTGGCATTTCGGCGCCCGTGCAGGATCACGCAACGTGCCTCAATCAATATTGGTCTAGGTATACCTACACGTATTCGAACGATTCACACCAATTCCTATGTACGGCTTGGAGAGGGTGACGGGCGGCGTATATACATAGGTAACCAATCGCCACTTTAGGCACGATACAGACGTTCACATCGAAGATTGATTTCCACCGCTGTTCTCGGTAATCGACTACTTTACGAGGGCTTGGAAATTGAAACCAGCCTCTTTGGTGTGCTCCTCCTGGCACGACCAGATCCATTTTCTATAATTTACAGTCCATTCGACTCGGCAATTTGACTTATCGAAGTCGGGCGTGGCCATTGGCTCAAGCCGTGGGCAGCCAGCCGCAGGCTCATTCATTGTTGGCGTCTAATGTTTTCACTTTTTGCCGAATTAGTAGCCCGGCGATTAATTTATGTCTTTCACGCGCAGACGACGAGGGGTCCGGATGCTTGTTTTATATTTGCTTATTTCATTGTTATCCTTTTTGTTATTATTGTTGTTGTTGTTGTTGTTTTGGTAATGCGAGCCATACATTACGCAGACTTATGTTCGAACAGCAGTTGGAGTTCTCCAATTACGAGTTTAGTTATGATCCTCGGGACGGAACCGGGGTGGGTGGGGAATTTTATTAATGGCCCATGGGAATGAGGAGCGAGTATTTATATTTAAACGATAATGGGTTGAGTGAACAGTTAACTTTTGAACTCCCGGAAATGCCTTTCAATGGGGAACGAATCAAATAAGTTTTCCACATAAATTCGCAATGAATCGTAATTGGTAAGCGATTATGTCCGTTTTTATATATTTTTTCTTTTTTTTTTTTGTTTTCTTCGCGTTTGTGCGTTTTTACGGAGAGGAAATTAAGTTTTGAGAACGGTTCTGGTAATTCCGAAAGGAAGTATCCCTTGTTGGGAACGCTGCTTATGTTTTTCTTAAAATGATTATTTGTATATGAAATCGGATTCTCGGAAGGAAGCATCACTTAAGAAAATTACATTTCCTGGAAATGTGTTCATCGGGGGATGGTGGTGGGGGGGGGGGGGGGGGGGGGTAGAGGAAGGGAGCCAAATGATTTAATGGTTTAGCTGGAAAGGAATTATGTGCATTTTGAATGTTGGGATTTTCGGTTGATTTTGCCATGATGAATAGTTAATCATTTTCGTTTTCAGATCATCAAATTGCCTTCATCTTTAGAAATAGTGAGAAGGTACATACGTATCAAGCTATCATCACCTTTAATAGTGGAAACACAATCTGGCTTTGCCGCGTGCCGACTTTTGACAGGCTTTGCACTGCTTTGCACCGACTTACGATCTCTTACGATAAAATGTGTCAAAACGCCGGCAACCCGCAATTTGCATTCACAATGTGGCTTTGACACAGGAGCGCGTATAGAACTTAGGAATATGACAACACTAGGTTCGGTTTCCTCAAAATCTTTACGTATGATTTCAGTGCAGAAAGAAGTGTAGACTCGTGTTATTATTATTTATATGATTTAATTGAAACATAACAAATCAGCTCAAATAAAGGTCTACGAATATGAAAAAAGAAAAGAATTTATTACTCTAACCTCCATCATGATTAGTTTGTATCGAAAAGTCCAATAACAAGCTATGAAAATATATGCATATTGAAACGAACAGCTCGGAGCACAATACGTTACTCGCTTTTGCTAAAATCAAACAAGTCAAAAACAATTCATCTGTCAAACGCAGGTCTGAGTAGAGAGTAGCTCTACTCTGGCGCTTTGCTTAACTTTACGATATTTACCATATGAGGTCGAGCAAAAGCCTGAGGTAACATTGTAGGAAGCTCCATAAGATTTCGTTGTTTCTACTCATGCTGTCAAAGTCGGCACGCGGCAAAGCCAGATTGTGTTTCCACTATAAAGGAACACAGTCTGAGTCCAATGCGCTGATTGTACATATTGTACAAGGTGGGGCTGAATTAATCACACTATTCGAAGATGATATAACTTTTACAAATGATTTCGTATGTCAGTCATATTTGACATTTGTGAACTAGATAGCTGCAGTATACAAACAGACAAGCAATGGAGCGCAGTAGCGTGGAATATTTGTGTCGATTTTTTCGACAAATAATCGGTCGATGGTGTTAGCGCAGCATGAATTTCGACATCGATTTCCTAATCGTGTCGCACCAACTGGGGAAACATTCCGGCGCTTAGCTACACGACTCGAACAGACTGGAATCACAAGAGACCATGCTCGATCGGCTGAGAAAATCGCGGCTTAAGCTGCCGATGTCACTGACGGGGCACGCAATCGGGTATCACCAGACGGACCCTACAGCGAATTAGACTTGAACATGTTCCCGTACAAAGTGCAAACAGTGCATTAGTTAATGTCGCGTGTGAATTACTGTCAAGCCAACCTTCAACAACAAAGAGGACGATTTTTTGTCGAAAATCATCATGAGCGACGGGGCGCATTTCCACTTAAGCGGCTACGTCAATAAGCTTCTGGGGCATTGAAAATCCGCGTGTGGTACACGAAGAGACATTACATCCACTGAAAGCCACTGGGCCGTATTTTTTTGATGACGCCATCGGCAATACGGTCACTGTTCACGACTTCTTACTGCCGGAATTGGATGAGCGAAGCTTGGTGAACATATGGTCTCAACCAGACGGTGCAACCGCACACACAGCACGAGGCACAATGAATATTGTGAAAAAAGCGTTTCCTGGCCGCGTAATCTCCCGTTTTGGCGATTTCGGATCGCCAGAAGTCGCGGGTTTATGCCAACAAGCCTCAAACTATCGCAGACCTTAAGGAGAATATTCGACATGCGAACAGTTATCACCGGAAATCTTGCGGAAAGTCATGGAAAATGAGATAAAACGGGTACAAATGTGTATCAATACTAGCGGCAGCTACTTGACGGATATCATTTTTTCTGTTTAACAGAAAAAGTTGCAAAGGTCAAATAAAAATTTCCAACACTCGAAATAATTTTTTTTTATTTAGTAAAAATGTGATTAAAAATAAAATTGGATGATTAATTTTGTGCCACCATGCATAAGCGGTGATCCAAAAGTAATGATAATGAAAATAAGTAATTATAATTTAAAAAAAATTGTTTTTCTACATGGTCTCCTAGCAAATCAATACATTTAGTTCACCTTTTTTTAGCAAAGGATTGTCTTAGAAAAAAATTCTCTGTCTTAACATGTCACAACGCCTCCTCTTCAAATTTCTTGCCTCGGATGTACCTATTCCTTGAGCCGAGGAATGAGGTAGAAGTCACTGGTCAGATCTGACGAAAAGGGCAGGTGTCCTAACAATTCGAATTCGTTTCTAGAATGGAAGCTGGACTTTGTGAGTCGATGCGTTGTCTGGGTGAAACAGCACTTCAGCTCGTAGTCTGCCGCGTATTTTCTCTTCAATAAACTCCCACAATCTTCTTATTTGGTCTACGTAGTAAGATCCCGAAATATTTTTCACCATAATATAATACAATATGTATGTAATTTCTTCAGCGTCCCAAAAAATGGATGCTATGACCTTTCCCGCCGAATTAGACATTTTGAATTTCTTAGCGTCAGTGAGGAGGCTCGCTTCAGATTGTTGTTTGGTTTCAGGATCGAAATGCTGGATCCAGGTCTCGTCCATGGTCGCGAAACGTAACAGAAACATTACTTGATCTGCTTGGAACTTCTCGAGTTGTTAACTCGTTTTGGTCTCTTTAAACATCTCACATACATATAAACTGGCAAGTTACATGGAACAATGAAACGATCGTAGGGGAATGGAATAACTCGATCATCATATTCCTATTACAATTACCAGAGAATATCGCTGTTACCAAGTTGTTACAAGGTGCTATCAAATATTGTCTTACGGAGACTATCATGAAATAGTAAGGAAATAATCAGAGTGAGAAATGGGAATTCAACGAAGCGGTCCAGTAAATATTTGTCTTCTTCTTCTTTTCCATTTTCCGGCGTTGTTATGGTCAGAAGTGTGGGACCATAACCTTCCCACTTAACTGCATTCCTACTGGTCCGCTTGTGGGGTCCGCCGGTTTGACCTCAGAAAGTAGCGGCAGGCTTCCCGGTTTGGGATTACTTCATCGCTGAGGTCAATCAAATGCTGGTGTTTTTGCATTTGTTTGCACCAGTTGTTTTTCGGCCTGCCTTTTTTTTTTTTTTTGTGACACGGGCATGCTCCAGATTTTTTTGTTTGATCTTACTCTTTTACAACACCGGTGATCTCCAGTCGTGTCAACCTACTGATTTGCATGTACACTTGTGGGGCAGTTTAATGGTGGTATATGTGTCCCTAGGCTCACCTTGGTGTTTTCTAAATGTGATTTTTGTTTACCTTTGTTTTAGTCGCCTTTTACGACAAGCGAGAGGTATCGCTGCAGGGATATTCTTAACCCGTCCCTGCACGGATTCCAGTATATATATGTATGTTGCTTTAAAGACACGAAGGAAAAGAGAAAGTAAGAAACGTCTTATCTGAAATATTCGAGATATGTACGTGAGGAATTAAAACAAGGAGATACTGCGTCACACTTCTCTTTAATTTGTTGCTGGAATACGTAATGAAATCCCTTCAGAAAAGTGAGAGGGGAATAAACACATAATAAGATCACATCCGCTCTAATCCGTGCAGACGATATGGGCCTTTTGGATGATATCAGTTAAGAAAAACCCAGAAATGGTATGAAAGGAAATAGGTTTTGAAGTAAATGAAGAAAAAACCAAATCAATAGTTGCTGATGGAGTTGGATCGATCCAAGCCCCGAACCTGACTGTACTCGGTAAACGTGGACGAGTTCAAATATTATATTAACAAAAGGCTGCACATGGGCATCGCGTGCTGCTTTGTGATAAAGAAACTGAAGTGACACTTTAATACAATCAAGAATTCGAGAAACTCTATTCAGTCTCAAGCATTATCGGAATAATAAAATTTCGAAGACTTAGATGGGAAGGACGCGTAGAACGGATGGACGATCAGTCTAAAGAATATTAAGCAAGGAGAGCTGCACCATAGATGCGAGGAAGGAACACATTAATGACAGCGAGGCCTGGCGAAGGGTTTTCAACGAGGGTCTGAACTTCCGAGGTCCAAATGGCCGGTAATAAAATATACGAATGCAAGATGAAATATTCTCGACTTGGCAATGAAGGATAACGATTTTCAATTAAAAAATTATTTTATTTTTCTACATAATCTTCCTTGACTCCAGTACTCTTGGTCCAGCATTTCTCTAAGATCAGTATTCCTGCCCGGAAGTAAGAATCTAGAAGGCAGTGAAAATATTTATATATGCCCCTATCAACATCTTCATGGGATGCAAAGCGCTTCCCAGAAACAATTTTTTTTCAAGTTTGGGAAGTCTGGAAGTCAAGGCGCCTAGTCAGGAGTAGGTGATCGTGCAAATCGTAAGCCAAATACCGCAGTTGTTCCATTTCCAACGAGCCCTGTGTTGTCCTGGTGCAAGATGATTTTTTTCTTCTTCAAGTCAGCCCTCTTACCGTGTATATTGGCATTTAGCTGATCAAGAAGGTTTGAGTAAGAGTCGTCTGCAATTGCTCTGCTTTTTATAAGGTAATGCTGGCAGTGATTTTTCCGGCAGATACGATCTGTTTTGCTTTCTTTGGCGTTGAAGCACCGACTTCCACCCACTGCTTAGACTATTATTTCGTTTCTGACCTATAATAATGGACCCATTCCTCATCCATGGTGACAAACTACTGCACGAAATCGATCAGATCCCTATAGAATCTGTTCAAAGGTTGCTGCGAAAATCGGCTATCAACCAATACGGCGCCCATCTTGCGCAGAGCTTTCGCATACCTAATACTTAGTGCAAGATGTTTCACACCTTTTCTTCCGGTATCCCCACAGTTTCAGCTATCTCCCTTGTCTACTGTCCAACGCGATATCATGCACTTTTTCAATGGCTTCCGGTGTTGTTACGCTTTATGGCCATACTTCACGTGGGTCATCTTAAATGTTGAATGCGACATTTGGCACAATAAAGAATTTCCACGAACGCCGCTGTTAGACAAATCATTTCAAAGCTATAATACTAAATTGCTGTCAATTTTATTTTGATATTTGTGAAGTAAATAGATGGATACGTCGACAAGCCCTGAAACGTTATACTCCTCACGACCGCGGAACACTCGTGACTATTTTTTAGACAATAGTTCGTCTAAGATTTTGGCACAGCTAACATTCCGGTGCAGCTTTCTCGACCGTCCAAAAACAACTGGTCAAACACTAATATGTTCAGTCGACCACTGGAACAACATTAGAAAGAAAAGGCGCAAGAAGGCCTGGTAGGAGATAGGTTGCCAGCAATTTAAAGCGAATTTAAGTCGATCAAAGACGACGGCTATGAATTAGAAAATAAGCACTAAATTCTGTTATATAATAACAATTTAGAAAAGACACCAAAAACGCTCTAATATATGAAAAACCAATAAACAAACTGTCTATAAACGATCGCTCAGCCACAATTGCTTCGTGCCATGAAAATTCAGAAAAAAATGTTCCAAAACTATAAAATTTCGATGAAAACAGTAACGAAGGGAATTTGGCCAGAAACCGCTAAATGAAGTTTATATTGATGTAGAATTACTGAAACATGTTACATCAGGTGATGAAACTGATGTTCAATAATCCAAAGCCAAACACGAAAACTTTCATTACAGAACCTTTAAAAGGTTATCATTTCATAAGCATAGATGAGACTAAAGGCACATCATTGAGAGCGAAAGACTATCCCAATGATTGAGTTCCATAAGATATTATGGTCTAATCGATGGCCTAACCAAGATAAAGCCACAAGTTGAACTCTTCTTAAGGCTTGACTCAATTTTTTTTTTCGGACTCTCTTTTTGAATAGAGCTGCAATCTGAAATGAACCTTGACTTCAATGAAAGCGGATTCGACCAGCGCGATTTTTACTACAATGCTCTGAATTGAGGGGGGCTGTTATGACCTTAGATTTATTTTCCTGGGGCAGCCTGCATCGCCTACTTAATGGTTAACTTTTCTTGGCCCTCGCAATTTCTCAACTGCAGCTCAAACTGATATTAGAACTGTTTTTCTTCGTGGGTTCGACATTTTTATGGTGAGACCATGGTTGTGATTGCCGACAACAGACTTGTGAAGTTCAAGAAAATCCTATCTGCTAGTTAGCTCCTTCAATGGGGTCTGTTTTACTAAAATGAGAATACAATGGGATTGGGATTTGTTGCCACTAGCCGCACAAACCTATTTTTAGTCATGTCTAAAATATTATTGTAATTCGCTAGATTCCACTCACAAGATGAACTTTTTACTAGGTCAAGAGCACTAGCAGTCTCTAAAAACCTACTAGTCTACCTCGAGCTAATTCAGTTGCTTACATTCAGCTTACAACCTCGATGAACGGTCTCAATAATGAAGTCTTGTTGCTGCCTCCGGTTACTGAACTACCTACAATGGTTCCTTAGTTTCTTTTCAACATCACAATGGAGGAAACCTTCCCTATAAATGACAAAATTTCATCATTCGTGCTTCCACCTGAATTCATAATGCATCTGCCCTGACAAATCAATTGATTGGATGATCAGCACACGCCTAGATCCACGATGCGACCCAGTTCACCGTCATTTCCAATTTATATTCAACTCCACTGCAAACATTTAGACCCCAGAGCCAACGAGGAGAGAGGCGATGATGAAAGATGATGAAAAACTTGAGACACAAAGCCGCGCTAAATGCTCCAAAGCGAAAGGTATGAAGACACGCTACACCGTGATGCAGCTATGTATTCATCCCCTGAGTACGTCATTCGGAAAAGTTAAAATATCTCCTCGAACTAAAGTACAATGGACGCCCGGATGGGGGTGAAGGAAAAAAAATTGTGAAGTGGAAGATGAAGATGAAGGAAGAAGAGGAAAGAAAAATAAAGATGGAAGGTCGGATGTTTTTTCTTGAATACAAAGAAATCTCGTCGCGCTCGAGGAGAAGTCTAAGAAGTCCTCTCCAACGTCTTGTTGTAAGTAGAACCGGATACACACTCCGAATGCCATGGCATTCAATCTTCGTCCTCGTGGTAGTCACTGTCGCTATGTCGTGTGTATGGGTCCACACAGCTGGAATGCAATACAATTCAATGCAATTGCGGCGCTGCTTCAACATGTCGGGTCGTTGGCGTTGACTTCCACCGCTTTTGGCAGATGCACTCTGTCTTCATTCAACTCTCTCTATCTGAGCCATTTTTCGTGTGTGTATATGTGTGTGGGTTGTTTGCATATTTGTATCCTTTGTATTCATTTTCGTAGTTTTTTATATTTAGCCGACGTCCTCGAGTAATATGCCCCCCGGAGGCATTGGGTAGAGACCCTCTCTCATGGCCAATGACTTGTGCTACGACCGAATACCATATATTCGGAGGAGCTGCACTTCTATGTGGATATATGTCGGAATCTGCACCAGCAGCAAATGTGTCTTCGGAAAGCCGGTTGTGCCGATTTGCATATATGCAATCCCCCACCCGGGGTGTTACCAAAAGGGCTGCGATGATGATGATGATGACAACGTAGCTCCGTTCAAGGAAGCGGCACCCTCTCCGCCCCGATTCGTTCACTATTCTTGGCAAACTAACTACGAAATAATAAGATAAATATGTTGTTCATTTTGCGCTTGGATCAGCTCCCACAAACATGTCGAGCACTTGGCCCGGAGGCGGCAGCTACTGCTGTTGCCTGCTGATTTCGATACCGCTGCTGTAGTGTCTTATCCTGGCATGGTTACATGACCATATGAAATGTAAACGTATGTATGTGTGCGAAGGAATTTTGCTGGCTGGCGAGAAAATCCTGCATATCCTTGCGAAAACATTTTGCGAATCCTTTTATTAAGTTGTCCAAAGTTGTTATGCAAAACAGCAGCGAGCAGATCTTGCTGCCTTGGGCGTGTGTTGACTAAATGCATGAACGGGTGGCGTTCCGATATCTTTGAAGAAAGTTCCCGGAGGAACGGCTGGGGTGAGTGTGATTATGTTATGCAAGTGTCGTTGGTCTGCTAATGGTTGGTGTTTGTTTAAAATGATATGCAGTCTGGCTGTGGGACTGCTGATCTCATACTCGCAAGTGGATGGGAATTGATGTGTTGGGGAGACGGGTTAATCTGGAGGTATTAGGGACGGAGAAAGTTGGGTGCCAACGTTAGCACCCGGGTTAATGGGGATGTCGACGCTGGAGACTGCTCAGATAGTAATTGGAAACATGTACAATAGGTTGTAATCGTGTAGAGTTGGCCGTTGCTGTAGATGGATGCATGTTCTTCTGGGATTAGGTTGATGTATCTAGTTTTATAAGACTTTGGTCTGGAAGATGGGGGAGAGGTATTGACACTCAGACTCGTATCGTAGTCGGCAATTAACTGCATATAGCATTGGCTGTATTCAGTTCATTATTTTAAGCATAGACCATCTGGCCAGAGTGGAGGGGAACATTGTCTTTTCATAGCTTCGTATCGTATCGAATGGGAAGAGGATTGTTGTTTATTTAGGATTGAATCAAGCTAAAAGGTTGGGTTTTGCAAAAGAGTCTTCCCGAAATAGACGTCAATAAAGATAAAATTGGGTTATTAGGTGACTATCTAATTGTATGTTTTCAGATCCCTTTGGGAATGTCTCCAGAAGTTTCTTATGAATGTCGACCTAGAAAACAAAAGAACAGATTTTCTTTTCAACAAGTTTCCAGCACTTTTGCGATAAAGTTTTTGCTCTTATGTCCCCCAATTGTATTTTTCCCGAAGTCTCCACGCCGTCAACTTACGATTAGAAATATGAGAAATCTTGGTAAACTAAAGATTTTCGGTTTTTACTTTAAAAGTATGGGTTCGTTACTTAAATATTTAGTTTTCACAATAATTGTCTACTGAAACCTGGTTTACTAGCACCTCAAGTGTCGCCCAAGGGCCTAGTGAACATGTTTTGGATTACAATACGGTCTTCTGGTCGGAAGTTAATAATATGTTGCAATATTCTGCAGTAGAAGTAGAAAGCATATCCAGTAAAGAAAATATTGATATTATATTAAATCATTTCTCGTCAACCATAGTGAACGCAGTCGAAAGCAGCATTCCAAAGAAAATTGGAAGAGTCGCTTCCATTAAAATTCCTCCTCAAATTTTGGAACTCATAAAGATAAGAAACCTTTATAGGAAGAGGTGGCAGCGATATCGAGATCCCTTTTATAAATATGAGGTATCAAAATTAAATAAACTTATTTCGCAAAATATATGGCTTAATCGCAATAAAGAGTGGAATAAGAAACTAAGCAACTTCCACAAGAACGCAAAACCATTTTGGAATATTGTGAAGGTAGTTAATAATTGGAAACGACATTTGCCATATTTAAAGGATTCTGCAAACACCTATTTTTCAGATGTTGATAAAGCAAATGTACTGGGCCTGAATTCACATGGTTGCAAGAAATGTAGGTGATAGGGAAACAGAAAATATTATTAACACAACAGTAGAAGCATATTTTTCGAATCGAGCTCAGCAAAGACGTGGAGCAAATCTAGTCACTGACAGGGATATACAGTACATCGTTGACGATTTAAGAATTAGAAAAGCAAATGGTTTTGATTGCTTTCGAAACATATATGGTATATAAAGCAATTAGCAAAGCTTGGAATAAAATATCTTACATATATTGTCAATGCCTGCTTAAAAATGGGGTATTTTCCTGATGCTTGGAAGTTAGCCAAAATTGTACCGGTTTTTTAAATTGGTAAGCCACTTGATAGTCCTGAAAGTTATAGGCCAATAAGTTTGCTTAGTGGTCTTAGTAAAATATAAGAGAAAGTCCTTAAGGAACAAATGCTTAGACATATCTGCGATAACAACATCTATCCCAATGAACAATTTTGCTTTAGACAATACCACAATACATCTCATCAGTTACTTAGAATATGCAACCATGTAAAAGCAAATCGCTCTGTTGGAAAATCAACAGGACATCGAAAAGGCCTTCGATACTGTTTGGCATAACGATCTTATATACAAAATGACTAACTTCAATTTCCCGTTCCATATTTGTGAAATAGTTAGAAGCTTTTTATCCAATCGTCGTTTTAAAGTTTATGTTAATTGTGGTGTTTCCAACATAATAACGTACAATAGTGGTGTCCCCCAAGGTTCTGTAATTGGTCTTATATAATATTTATACTTCGGATTTCCCTGTATCACCAAGGTTAGGTTAGGTCAGGTTAGAGAAGAGGAGTGTGATGGTTGGACATCACTTCCACTCGGAGGCCAAGAGGCCCAATGTGATTCCCTTCGTTTGTGTCGGTACACATAAAATTAACCTGTCCTATCACGTGGTGGCTGAAACCACCCCGTGCTTCTGATGAATCTTAGAAGATCCGATATATCTGCATTAGCCACGTCCGCAATCTCTGTAAAGAATCTTTGGCCCAGCGACACTAGGCGTCGATTCTGGATAGCTGGACAGTGGCAGAGCAGATGTGGGATCGTCTCAGTTTCTTCCTCATCGCCGCAGCTCCGCTGGATCCCGAGTCCCATTTCCGGAGCATTGCTCCAATGGGACAGTGTCCTGTGATCACTCCGACGAGCATACGGATCAAGTTACGGTCCAGCGCCAGGAGCTTCTTTGTTTTTCCGATATTGAGCTCTGGCCACGATGATCTTGTCGTGTAGCTGTCGTTTCTTGTAAGCCAAGACGAGTTGGCCTCTTTGATGATTATGTTTATGATCAGGTATAATGCGCTAATCGGTGGTTGCAATGACGTGTCCGCTTCGCTGATGTCAATTTCAGAACCTTGCCTGACCAGTTCGTCTGCTCTTTCGTTCCCTGCGATTGAGCTGTGGCCCGGGACCCAGCAGAGTTTAACTTTATGGTGTCTGATGGACTTCAGTGAGTTGCGACATTTCTTGACAGCCTTTGATCTCGTTATACAGGATTCTATTGACTTCAGTGCAGCCTGGCTGTCTACGAAGATGGTGATATCAGATGGGGGGATATCAGCTACCTGTAGGTGTTTGGCTGCTTTCTCTATTGCCAGGATTTCTGCTTGGAACACGCTACACAGATCAGGGAGTCTGAATGATTCCTGTTTGTGTACGGTATCAGAGTCAAACCCGGCCCCAGTGCCTGTGTCCATTTTCGATCCGTCGGTGAAGAGGGTGATCTCATGGTCGTTGATTACGGCGTTTAATAGCCACTCTTCTCTGTCGGGGAAAAGGATAGGTATACTGAGAGAGAAGTCATTTTGGGGGGGAATATAGTCGGTCGTAGCTGCGAGGCTACTAAAACCATGTTTCCTTCCCAGGTTGTCTATTATCTTAAGTATGGCCGCATGTCCATAGTTGGCTTGCTTCCAGAGAGAGGACTCTCTTAGTCTGAGAGCGCTCTTTGCAGCGTAGCCTTTTATGAATAGATCCAGGGGGAGGAGATGAAGAATCATGTCCAACCCTGCTTGCGGCGTGCTTCTCATGGCTCCCGTTGTACAAACAGCGGCTGACATTTGTACTGATGATTGCTGTGTATCGAATGAATGATGTACGGTTGCAAGCCCCATCTTTTTCCGAAGGTCTTTTTGCATGCATAAAAAGCGTTCAATCCTTTTTTCATCCTTTCCTCCAGGTTCCGTTTCCAGGAGAGTTTGGAGTCAAGAATGATGCCTAGATATTTTGCTTCCGCTTTGAGTTTGAGTGGAGTACCCTCTAACTTTGGGGGAGCAAATATCGGAATTTTCCTTTTCCTGGTGAACAGGACCAGCTCGGTTTTCTGGGGGTTTATTCTCAGACCGTTTTGTCTTGCCCACGAGGAGAGTTCCTCAACGCAGATTCCATTAGTTCACTGATAGTTGGTAGATATTTACCTTTTATCAAAATAACCAGGTCATCCGCGTACGCTATGATCTTTGTGTCTTTTTCCATAAAGAATTTGAGGATCTTGTTGACTGTAAGAAGCCACAGTAGGGGGGAGAGAACTCCTCCTTGTGGTGTGCCTCTAGTTGTCACCTTCCTTATAGAACTGTGTCCAATGTCTGCATTGATGATTCTGTTCTTCAACATATTCTCAATCCAGATTACAATGGATTTGTCTACTTTTATGTCCTCAAGAGCCGTTGTTATGGCCTCTGTGTTTACATTGTTGAAGGCCCCCTCTATGTCGAGGAAGGCTGTCATTGTAAACTCTTTTAAGTACAGCGAGCCCTCAATTTCACGGACAACACTATGCAGAGCACTCTCCACTGATCTGCCTTTGCGGTAGGCGTGTTGAGTGTTGCATAAGTTTCGTGAATTTGTGAGTCCTCTGATGTATAGGTCAAGGAGTCTCTCCAAGGTTTTTAATAGAAATGACGAGAGACTAATTGGCCTATAGTCCTTTGCGGCAGTATGGGATGGTTTACCTGCCTTAGGTATGAAAATTACCTTTATTTCTTTCCACTGTGTTGGGATGTACCCCGTGCGCAGGCAATTGGAAAAAATGCTTACGAGATGGGGTACAGTGTGGATCTGTGTTTTTTGAAGCATCGCTGGCAAGATATCGTCCGGGCCCGGAGATTTAAAGGGTTTAAACGAATTTATTGCCCATGATACTTTATCCGCTGTGATAATCTTGTTTATCACTTCTTCGGTTGTGTGAACCGTAGGAACCGTATTACCAAACTGTGGTGCAGCTATTTTTGCGGATGATACTGCAATATTTTCATTGCATACGCCCGCTTCAACCATTGAGAGCGATCTTAAAAATGCGATGCAAGTATTAAAGGCATATTATTCAAAGTGGAAGATGAAACTAAACGAAAGCAAAATGCAAGCTATCTTTTTCACAAGAAAAAGAAAACATTGCTTTCTACCTTCCGCTCAATTACAATTTAATGAAATGAGTATCCCTTGGGAGTCCTGTGTTAAATATTTAGGAATCTTTCTTGACACAAAACTGATTTTTAATGACCACATAAAAAGAACGATTAAAAAAACGGGACTTGCCATAAAAATGTTGTATCCTTTCATATGTAGAAAATCCTCATTATCAATTGATAACAAAATTATAATCTACAAAGTAATTTTTCAAGCGATTCTTCTATAGGGTTGCCAAGTCTGGATAATTGTGCAAAGTGCCATATAAAGAAATTGCAAGTATGTCAAAATAAGGTTTTAAAAATGATGCTTAATTTGCCATGGCATCACTCCACCCTAGATATACACAAACAAGTGAATGTTGAATTGATTCATGAAAGGATTAAAAAAATTAAAACTAAATTTGTGGAACGAAGTAGTTTTACTGACAACCCCCTAGTAAAAGAAATATGTGATAATTAAATTGTTTTACTGCCGCTGTTATTCATTTATTTATTTATTTTCTTGCTTGTTTACTTTGTTACGTTTATTTATATTTTTGTTTACTTTTTGTTTATTTAATTTTTTTATTTATTTAGTTAATTATATATTTATTTAAATTTATATTATTATTTATTTATTTAATTAATTATTTTAATTTTTTTTTAATTTATTTATTTATTTTATGTATTTTATGTTTTTTATTTATTTGCTTGTATAGGTTTCTGTCGTATTTTACTTCTAAAGCATTTTGTTATTTTGTCTTTTCTTTTTTTCTTTACGAAATAAATATCTATCTATCTATCTAATGGATTACAATACACAGTATGGTCCTGATCAAAGTCAAATTTAATAAAAACCTTTGTACTGTTTTATATTCTAGGACCAAGATCTTATGACTGGGAAAGGATAGATGAAGTCCAATTCCTAGTCACCTTTCAGCTATTGATCGGACTGAGGCCATTGAATTTGGCATTTTTCGATGGCTTCACTGATAGGATATACCTTGTTATGCTGGAAAAAAGGTATAAAACAGCTGCTTCCTACTCTGAAAAGAATTTTCACTGCTAGCCTGGCACTTACCTATATAACTATTCCTTGGCACGCGGTGAAAGTGGTCTTTATTCCTAAAATAGGAAAAGAAGACTACTCATTCGCCAAGAGTTTTAGATCAATCAGTCTAACATTCTTCTTGCTGAAAAGCATGGAGAGACTAGTAGAATTTCACGTGCGCAAAGTTGCCCTTCGAATGCATCCTCTCTCGGACATGCACAATGCTTATCAGAGCGAAAAATCCTTCAAGACAAAATCTAGTTGGGAGAATTGAATGCGCTCTCTAAAGGAAAGAGCACGTACTGGGCAGTTTCGTCGACATTGAGCGAGCTTTTGATAACGCTACTTTCGACAGCATGTGTAACGCTGCTAGACGGCATGGCGTAGATGAAACACTGGTTTTGTGGATCAAAGCAATCCTTGTGCACAGGACATTGATCGCTGATGCAGGCGTCACAAACACAATTTGTCAAGTCTGGGGTAAATAGGAGCTGCCCGCAAGGTGGTGCCCTGTCTTCGCTGTTATCTTGCATGGTGGTCGACTCTCTGCTAGATGCTCTCAATGCCTTTGGTATCTATGCCCAGGCCTATGCGGATGATGTTGCTGTTCTCTCTGTCGATTCATGTTTAGCGACTATCTGTCTCGAAGCGCAGACGGCGTTGATGTGATCGAGGACTGTCGGTAGATCCCCTTAAGACTGATGTCGTTCTCTTCACGAGAAGGAGGAAAAATACTGGCATTAGTCAGCTGGTGCTAGGAAGCATTCCCATCCCGATATCCAAGGAAGCTTAGTACTTGGGAGTCACCTTAGATGCTTCTAAGCAAGCTTCTTTGGTAAAAGCATGTTGAGTCAAAAACCACCAAAGTGCTGCTAGCTTTTTGGCAATGTTTACATGTGGTTTTGGCAAAACATGGGGCTTTTTGAACGAAGATTAAATTCACTAAGGCTTGTATGTGTTCCAGATTACTCTGGGATCCCAGGAAATGATATCTCCGATGAACTCGCTAGGATGGGATCAGAGGAGAGTTTCTCAGGACTTGACTTGATAGCCTTAGGTCTACCTGCTTCCGCGGTCAAATCCGACATCAACGATTGGGTCTTTAATGCACACTTAGATGGAGGGAATATCCAGGATGCAGGATGACTAAGCTCATACGTCCTGATGTCTGCAAGAAGTCCATAACATTCTTCTTATCCTTAAGGAGAAATGATTGCAGAAGCCTTGCGGGGGTCATTTCGGGAAATAACATTTTTTGCCAATCATCTCTCTTAGCTCTACATTACTGAAGCCCGCCGCACTTTTCACCGGACAACGGGGAAAATAGAATAAAGAAAGGTGTCTCTTTGGTAGTACAATGGACCAGTATTTATGTCTGAGTGCCCCAACAAATAAATAGTTGAAGTCTCCAACAAAAAAAAAAAAAATAAATAAAATGATTCAAGTGAAAAGAGACGCTTGGTGATCATATTAATCGGGCTACCAGCAGTTAAAGCCTAATCCGGTAAGAAGCGTCACCGGTCGAATCCTTGTTTTTGGGCCAAGTAAGTATTAAGGGTTGCTCTCATATCTTGTGAATAGAAAATCAACAAGTCGAGCTCATCTATTCTCTTTGAAAATATTATTTTCTTATTCTGATAGACCCATGCCTTTGAAGAGCCCCTGGAATGGCTTAATCGCGTGATTCTGCCAGCGCAAATACTTCAAAATGTCGGTGCCCTCCAGTCCAACGGAGAACTATGATCAGTGAACTTTCCTTTTCAGTGCTCCAAGAGCCTAAATTTAGATAGAAATAGGCCTTGTTGCTCATGAATTTTGATTGGGAAATCGTCCACTTATTCGAAGAGATTCAGGAAAGCGTAAGCGTACTGTCGAAAAAGATCAACAAAATTAGATGTCGATAAATTACGATCTCAAGAGGCCGCCAAGACTTTTCTCAAGACCTATCTCAAGAGGCTTTGGAATCAGCACAAATCATAGAACAGCAATGGAGATGTTGCCAAAACATTATTAGGGCGGTGATCTACAAAAAATTCCTGGGCTGTTGGCGTAAGCGGTACGATGAATACTAGTGAGCTCTATCAATAGGGAGTATCATCTTTCATCCAATTTGTATCCGAATATTTTTTACTTTCAAGTTTTACATTCAAGTTCCTCTACTTTTTTCTTTCCACACAGTGTAATGTCAACCTTAGGTTCAATCCACACGAATTCCGAAACCGAATGCCTTTTATAGGGTTAAGTTGAATGGCGATATATGGCTGACATATCCCCTGTTTAGAGGATTGTCAAGGAAATTAACAGCTCCGTCGTTGACCTATGGTTTTAAGCTTTTGTTTACGTACATACACCAAGAGTCATTTTAAATTATTTTTTTTCTTTTTTTAAGAGGCGAAACACGACAATGTGATTTTGCAACATGAAAACGCTCAACCACACATTGAAAACCTACTTAGATATGCTTAGATGGAGGATCTTATCCTTATTATGAAAGGTGTATTTGATGAAATGAGCGTTGACTCCTAAGCCTGCGCGTGTGGCAATCTTACCCTATTATATTCCAAAGCCTTCAGTTGCCTTATCCTATCCGTCCCATATCCACTAACGAAGCACCGCACCTCATCACCATTCTGGTTCACTGAACTCGTATGACACAGAATTTAATGCTCTCTTATTACTAATCCCAAGCGTTTCTACAACTTCATAAATACAAAAACCTATAATGACCCCTATACTCTTAATTTTCTCATTATTTCTTCCATACTTCTCCCAATGATCCAAAATATTCAAAAATAGTTTTAAATTATTTGCCCATTTCTTCAGCCAATCGTCCACCGAAGAGGTCCGTCAACCCGATCATGACTACTATATGGGAACACTGCCCTCAGACGTCTCTAGGGTAAGCGAATATAACTCCTACCTCAGTCTTTCTTTCGTTTTAAGAAAATGCGCTAAGCTTCTGTTTTTACCCCTCACGCCCTTATTTCAAATTTTCATTCCACAAGGACTCTTTCCTTGGATTTAGAAAAATGCTTACATTATCCTAGTTCACCAAAAATGACGGAAAAATCAACTACCGCCGAATTCTCTTGCAACCCGTCTTTTTCTCAAATCAACATGTTTTCCTAAAAGGTCGATCGACAACTCACACTTCTTATGTGCTCTGGGGAATGGCAAAGAAGTAGACGTGGTTGACATCGACTTCAGCAAGACCCTGCCGATAAAACTACACATTACAACTACAATATAAATTTATGTGACAGACCTTGGCCTGGCGAGTATATCCCAGTCCAGAAAGCTCGTTACAACTTACTCGTACTTGTAGGTTTTATTGTGTTACTTTGATGGAGAACTTAACTTTCGCCTTCACATAGGCAACACTTTAAACGTGCCAATTCCGCCCTCGATCTGGTCCAAGGAGTTCTCGAATTTTTACGTCACGCAATCCTTATACACTTTCTTCGTTGGGCCCCTTCTTAAATATGTAAGTTAAACTAGTCCCCGTCTTACGGGATCCACATTGCGTATTATGATTGTTGAATGTAGGCTTATTCCCTTACCGGCTAACAAGGGTCGGCTGTGTTAAAACTAATCAACCTACGATCCCTAGAAAATTGACGCGAGCTTGAAGACTTTTTATCCCAACCTACTTAGAGGTAATAATAATTGCTCCTGATGTAGGCGGTCATCCGAAGGTCATGATATGGGCCAGTGACGCAATAAGACCATGTTCCGCATCACACAGTGACTTTTTTGAGGTACATAGGCTTTCCGTAGAATCTCGTGTGGATTTTCCAATACTACTGTATAATTTGGGTTTCATGGACGTGTAAGTGAAGATTACCCTTTAACAATCGCCGTAAAGAGTCTTGGGTGAAGCTCGATTATTGACTTTGACCTCGAATTAAGGTGCACAACTGATCTCGAACACGTTCGCTCACAGCTTTAATGCTTTGACGTGTACGTGCTTTTCGAGTATGCTGATATGAGGTTTAACCCAATACTGAACTAGTTCATTCAAAATACTTCACCAATGGTCAAAATCCGAAATACCAAATCTCGACTAACTATAACAGAACGATTATAGTGACCGAAAAGTTTTAAAACGACTCCATGACCAAAACTGCGAGTTTTACTCGACACCTACCAAGAAGGTCATCTCTACTGAATTCAGTAAATGACAATATCCACATCATCTATTGGTTCACTCTTTACGAGCACAAAGAGTACGTGCCGTAGAAACATCGGCTTGATCAGGCGTCTACGGCTCAAATGTCTAAGATGGCTGAACCATATGGAGCGAAAGGGGCACTACGAATTTCAACCCTGGGGATGATCACATCAATCGTTGATTGACTGAAACATGCTGACTGAAGAGGTTTGTTCGTCAAGGACCATATCCACTCCGAACTGAATCGAATATGCTCTTAATTCTGCCTACTCTTGTAAAACAACGGTTCTTCAAGGTTCCCTTCACTTTTTGAAACATGAAGCAGTCACAAGGTGACATGCCAGCCGCAAATGAACCTTAAAGCATTGTTACAATGTGGCTTTTGGATTAATAAAGCACGTCCCAAAATCAACTTCAACTTCCTTAAGAAGCTTATAAATTGAAGTTGGTATGAAATTTGCACAGGAAATCAATGATTACTCTGTGAGCCAGACTTGCAAATATAATACCCCGTTAATGTTCATAAATGCCAGCAAGTGCTTAAATAGCTTTCAATAGCTTTCCTAATTGTTCCTTAACTTCCACTTAACGTCCATCATGATCACGAAACGGAGATCTCGATATCGTTCTAATTTTTGAGACTCACCCAGCTAATCTTATAAAATATTTGGTCACCCAGCTAGTGCAGCGTTGGTGAATACTTTCTCATTGCTCCGAATTAGATGTCCTCAGTTAAGACACTGATCGTTCTCATGCTGTCCATGACTTAGTATAACATTTTTGGTAATCGAGGTGCATTTTTTTCTTGGGCCCTTCAGTTTTCATCTTAACATATGTAGATACTTTCCAAACAAGATTTTGTAGAAATTTCTCATATTCAGGAGTCAACGACTTTTCTTGATCATCCATTGTATTTTTTCGTCGGCCTAGTACTTGATATCATTGCGGAACATTTTAAGGATCCTATACTCTCGACTCTTTGAGAATAATTGGAATGGCTTAGTCCTTTGGCGACTCCTTTTCCTTCGTCATATCCCTTTCTTCAACATAGAGAATATTAGGCACCTAATCCTCGTCGGATGTTTTAATATTCAGGAGAAATGCAAACATTTCTTCAGCTCGCGGATCGTCTTCATTCAATGGCCCAACTTCTGCAGATCAGTTTATCATGGTTATTATCTTCGCTTTATTACTGGTGGTTATTAAGAATTCACTGTCTGTGCCTTAACTCAGTAGTTTTGTTTTTTTTTCTTATAATTCGTGCAGGTTCAAGAGTGTACGCTCTTATGGTGTTTGACACACAATCCTGGACGGGGTGCACTTGGTTTGTGTCGAAGATGTATGTTCACTACTCTTCGGGGGTGGTTGTGCTAGATAAGTTTTTTTTTGAGAAATTCGACTGAATTTGTCGCGTTGGTTGTAGTTCTCAGTAACTTTTTGTTTCCATGTTATTAAGGTGTTAAAGGCTTTCTAAAACGATGTCACTTTTCATTCGATCCACTCTAATTGACTATTGTTAAGGAAGTCAATCCGAGGTGTCGCACAAAATCTTCAACATAATTGCAACATCTTTGAATCTTCCAGTCATAAGGTCTGGAAATTTAATATTGACAAAACCTAAGAGAAGAAGCAGCTGTTACTTATGGCAAATCTCCCAAGAAAATGTGCGAGACCGAAAAACAATTTAAATTTTCAGTAATACGTTTTCATGAACACCACGCCCTCATACCACAAAGTCAACGTATTATCTCTTTCCTAACCCCACCGCAACCCTTATTGAGTGCCTCCTTTCAAAGAGAGTCTATAAATACTCCATCATGTATCAAGCGCGAACTAATCACACCATTACCCCCTCGCACCCCACCATGAATCAGTGACTTAACAGCTAAATATAGCCCCATGCCCCCACGCCGTAAATCGTATCAAAACGAACAAACAGAGATACCAAGGTACATGCGTATCGCTCGATGTCGATCTAAATTGTATCACCCTCGGATTCGCACAATTATTGCCCAATCACTCAATTTCTTTTCTCTTTCATCATACCTTCCACTGGCATCCAGCCTAAGGTAATCAATTAGCCAACTCCACTCTCAATGGCAATTCAACGACGTGGAAGGTACATTGTGACTTTATTACAAACACCACTCGCTCCACCGTGCCTTCGCGTTCGTTCGACCCCCTCCGTATCGTACTAAAATCCGAATTACGATCGATGTAATTCTGCAAAGCTGTGATTCGATAAACTGTGAAAATAAAAACATCCTACCTCCAGTCCAGGCATTTGCTGGAGTGGGCAAAAAGGAAGCAATTCGTGGGGGGGAAATGGCATATTGAAATTCCAGTGTTTCAGCTTTGTGGCCAGGATACGGGTATGAGAGCCGGGGTGTTCGAGGCCATATTGGCAGTTGGATGTTATTAAAATGCTTTAATCTATTCATCGATTTCGGTTCAGGAAATTAATTCTGTAATTTAATGGCATTCAGTGCGCAACAGCTACGGTGGGACGCACGGTTACTCGGTGGGCTTGGTATCGAAGGCATCCGCGGGAGTGATGGCGATGATGGTTAACAGTTGATTGATTCGAGGGTTCCTTTGTTTTGTTCTAAATCCTTCCTATGCACCAGCTTATTGATTTTTCTCCTACAACTCCTGGGCCTGCCAGGGGCGGTCGTGCGAGGGAAAGAAAACAAAAAAAACATTTTGCTGTTGATCGAATTACACGCCGCGTTCATTGTTTTGTGGCATATTGTTAGGCGCGATAAGATAATGCAATTATTATGTGGCTCTTGGCAGCACCAGGGGATTAGATTGATGAACATGGCAATGAGATGTCAGTAATGCGTCCCGAGGAGAGTATAAATATAGCGATAAGGACGGGAGTGGTTGGTGCCGAGTATTCCTTATTTAAGCAGATGTCCCATTTTTGTTAGAGGGATTTGCATGTATGTTACATTGCAGGCCAACAATTTAAAGCCGCTCTCAATGGTCGAGTCACGAGGTGTCACTTTAGAGATCGTGCCAGTTATGAAATTTCAAGATTCAACTGTCATTGCAATGACATTTGACATACGATCGTCCAGTGTTGATATACTGAAAATGTAATCCAAAACGGAGAAAATATCCCAGAAACATTTCGTAGCATTTATCCTGGTTTGGATCATCATTGATCGTGTTCTCCACAGGTGAAGTAAATTTAGTGGATAAATTCCAATATCTCGAAGAGGCTAGTGATATGAAGAGTTCAAGTCGAGTTCGCAAAGTCAACTGGAAATAGCCGTCAAAACTAAGAGTGTGATAGATGATCCAGGTATGAATTTCGATTCTATCAGAGAAACAACCGCTAAACGGTTTTAGAAAAAGAAAAGTTTTTCACTTCTTAGTAAACAAAAGCATGCGAACACCATAGGTCAAAGACGGCGAATACTAACAGATATTGACAAAAGTGGGGTTCGCAAAAATCATTCTGCGAAGCCAGTGTACTCGTACACCGAACCTAAGGGTGACATTCCATGAAATATTGTAGGAAGGCAAGCTATGTTCATATAGCGAGGCGCAGGTATTGTAGCCGGCACGAACTAAAAACTAAAGGGCCCGTTTCACAGAATCCGTCAATCCGTTGATTTCAACATCAAAATAGAATATACACATTATTATAGGAGGTGGCCCATAGTGGATCGACGGATTAACCGATTCTATGGGACGGGTCCTCAAGCCTATCACTCCGATTCCGATTTCGGTTTTAACCCACACTACATTAATTAGATAAGTGTTGCCGAGTTCACTTCGGAACCTTAGCCTGTGCAGTCGTATATTAGCTCGCTTCTCTTTTAATTGTTTTTTTTCCTTTTCTTCAAAACGACCCATAATTGAGTTTTTCTTCAACACAATCAAAAAACGCGAGTGTCCAACATGTGCCCCCAATTTGTTACCATAATAATTGCAAACTTCCAATCGAATTTCTTTGACGTAGCCAAATAACTCGAGTGCTCCCAATTTACACCTTAACAATAAAAAAAAATTATCCTCCTAAACGTGAGTGACCCGCTCTTGCCCTAGTTCAATATGGATCACTGTGATTTTGCCCACTATGCCATCGATACCAGAAATGCTAGCCGGGTTATTTGCAAGGGTATCTGCGGCGATACTTCATCTTCCATGCATCGGCCTAAGCAAAAGGTCGATCACATATATAAACAAATATGCCGAAAACTTCTCCTCTTATTGTAAGGAGTGCAAAAAATCTTCCTCTTCTGATGTCCTGTTCGCGATTAAGTGTAACAGTGAACGGTCGCCAACAACAACAATATGTTCTTCAAGAACCTCGCGTCTGAGTTAAACTTCCTTATTAAATGTGTAGAAGATACAATGGAGTCAATTTTCACAAGCAAACTAAAGAACTAAACTCCCTGGAAAAACCATTGGCCACATTAACAAAATTAGCCAATGTAAGCTCCGAAAGCAGTTCACCCAATATCCGTAGTGTCGAACTTAAGCGCAACCTCATTTCGACCACCCTCAATACATACCTCAATCCCTTAAACGAGAAAAAATTAAACGAGAACTTAGATTCCCTCCGGTCTGCCATTGACATTCATTTCCTCCATCTCCCATATACAGATCACTTCCTCTGCTCCACCAAAACCGCCACGTCAACGAGTCTCAAATCTGGAGCCAAGTATCCTAACTTCCGCAGCTCCAATGTCCCCAACCCTTCAGCCCCCGCTTTTTCTAATACATCCACACCATACTTGCCCTCTCACACTATAGCCAACTCCACTTCTCTTCCAACAGTTTCAACTCCTTCTTTAACAACGTGTCCACCCAATCTTTCATTGATCCCTTTCTGCCCCCCTCAGTCAAAATGATCCAGCAAGTTAGTAACCCCACTGAATGCCGCTATGCTCTCTCTCGTCTAAGGGATAAAAAGACGTATGAAAACATTCGTCTCTTTCTTGCCTATGCCCATAATAAACCAGACTCGGCCTGCTATGAAGGTAAAACGAAGACTAGTGTAATGGTCTCCATTCAACAGGAACGTCTCCCTACTGACTTTGCCAGTCTCAAGAGCCTCTTTTTTAAGTATCACGAGTTCTTCAATATCCTCCCCCAAAAAGTATCAAACGATCTAGATATCTTCCGTCAATATATCCACTCAAAGCGGATATCCCACCGTCAGCGTAGAGAAGCCGACCACGGCACATATTTTCGCCCCTAATTTTCATTCTCTTCCTGCTCTTCATGCTAACCTTCCTCCCACCTTCTATTATCAGAATGTAAGAGGTCTTCGCTCAAAAACCCAAGCAGTCTTTCAAAAGTCTTATGCTTTAGCATTCCAAATCTTCGCTCTAACTGAAACCAACTTGATCCCTAGCATAAATAACCAAGAATTGTTCTCATCAAATTTTAACGTCTACCGCGACGACGATCTTAACCGATCTACCAATAGCTGCCCCTGTCGACTCATTCCTTATTGCGATATCCTATTCTCCAAATCAATCAATGTTGTAATGTCTATGCCCTTGAATCCTATGAACTCGCCATTAATACGATCGATAGCATAAATGATTTGCGGGATCCCCATGATGATCGGTGATTTCAATTTTCTTCTTCTTAAATGGGCTCTATCAGAAGATCAATCATTTTACATTGCCACTAATCACTTTGCTGCCGTCCCTCTTTGATATAATCGCAGGCTTAGGGTTCTAAAAAACAAACTGTGGCCAATCTTCCTTTGTTACTCAATCCCCCAATGACTTTTTCAACTATATTGATACTTATCTTCAATTTACTGAGCTTCATAACTCTCTCTGCGAAAGCCATTTGACCGAAACGCAAGCCAGTCTTTTATACGATCCTAAGTACTTTTTTCAGTTTGTCAACTACAAAGGGAAATCTGATGGTTTCCCAACTTCACTCTTTTTCAATAGCGAAACCTCGAATGATCCCAAAATTATGGCCAATTTTTTTGCCAACTTTTTAAATAAACTTTCGCCGATGACTCTTTTGTACCGGACGCTGCTTATCAAATTTCTCCCACGTACTATTAACCCCCATAATTAATCAACATAAAAATAAATTGAATTAAATTAATGATGAATTCACTCCTGGGCCCAATGATCTCTTTGCCATAATACTAAAAAAAAATTTAAATTTCCTCAGATATTTTTATAACTCCTATTCAAAAAAAAAGGTCTGAAGAGTGATGTTGACAAATATCACTAAACGGTCAGATATACCCAAACTTTTCGAAAGTATCTTGTATCTCCTCTTGTAATCTTCTCTCAACAACATGGCTTCCGTAAATGCAGGTCTACAACCACAAACCTTGTCGGATTTATGTCCTTCACTCTCAACATTAGAGAATGGGAATAAAGTCGACGTCATTTTAACTGATTTCAGTAAAGCCTTCGACAAAATCTCCCACAAACTAATATTTTTCAAAATGTCTTCCCTTGGCTTTGAACCCATTGCGTTGAAGTGGATATCTTCTTATTTAAAAAACCTTTGCTACAGTGCTCGATCTGCCTTTTCCAACCCATTCTTAGCTTCTTCCGGCGTTCCCCAAGGCAGCCACCTAGGTCCACTTCTTTTTATTCCCAACATTAATGACATTGAGTTTGTCATCAAACATTCCCGCCTCTCACTGTACGCCGACGACACCAAGTTACTCAATACCATCTCTTCCGCAACAAGGTTCTTCCCTTATTCAATCGCATCTCAACGGCTTTTCAGCCTGGTACTCCAAAAATTGCTTGGAGCTTAACATTTACAAATGCCAATCAATTACCTTTTCACGTAAACGAATCAAACCTCCTCCTCGTCTCTACTCCCTCAATAATCAGCCCATCTCCACCGTTCCGGTTATTCGCGATCTTCGCATACTATGTGACCAAGAGCTCAATTTTCGCGCACATATCGACGATATAATTCTTTAAGCCATCTCTACACTCGGTTACGTGAATCGCGTTGGTCTAAAGAATCCTCCAATCCCTATGTGACTCGATCCCTCTAAATTACCTTTGTTCGCCCCCTTTTTGAATGAACATCTCAAATGTGGTCCCCTTATCAATAAACCCACATATCTAGAATCGAAAGCATCCAACGTCGGCTCCTACGTTTCGCTCTTCGAGGTCTGCCCTGGAACTATGCTTTGTTCTTACCGCCCTATCAAGACCGGCTTAAACTAAGCATCTTGAGTCCTTTGGAGGAAAGAAGAAGAGTATCTAACATCATCTTCATTCATAGACTTCTTACAGGTGCTATTGACTGCGTCACCCTTTACAACTCCATATCTCTTAACACTAACCCTCGTAATACACGCAATCCCCGTCTCTTCTATCTATCCGCCCCCCGCACCTCATACGGCTCCAATGAACTTATTTCCCATATGCTGGCAAGTGTTATTTCGAATATTAATTTCCATTTCAACCTCAGCACTCCATGCCTAAAAGTTCGTCTTCTCAATAGCCTTCATGCCCTCCTTCCAGTCTTAGTTTCTAAGAATCGCATCCCCTCACCAGTTCTCATTAGTTACTAAGATAGATTAAGTTTAGCTTGAATTAAGCTCAATAAATGGGTGTGTTAGCCCCCACGAAATTAAATTACTTAGTCGCTGTGAATCAGTGTCCGGACTCAAGTTTTAACTCAGAAGGGATTGACTAGGTACTGTCAACGCGACAGGATCAGACAGAACGACCAAGGTGTCACTACGAATAAGTATCCCGAACGGGTTGTAACCCAGAAAGATAGAGTAGTGTCACCGGCGAATCTGCGAGTGATACAAAAATTACTTTTCTTGTAGTCCTAGACCCGGTATATAAAGCCCGTTGCACATGTTTATAAGGCCCACTTCACACAATAGTTTAAGCCACTAGTCAGCAAGTTAAAGTAGTTTTTGCCCTAAAGGGGCATTGGGAATTTTTTTTTTCGAAAATGATGGATTGTAAGATTTCTTTAGTTTTAAGGTCGTGGTCCTGTTTAAATAAAGGGTGCTTTTTTTGAAGGTTGGTTTTTCAATGTTTCTTTTTTAACGGCTGACGCATGTTGCGTTGCATGTGACGGAGTCAAACAGGCTCAGTCTGCCTCGGAGTAGTGTGAGGCCGAGCCCGTCTGGGTAAAAACCCGAGTCAAGGCCCTAGCTGTTGTGGCTTGTGCCCTTGAGCGCGGCTATTACTTTTGGTCAGTCCCTTCCGGGTTAAAACCCAAATCGGGGAACTGACCCTACAGTATTTGCCTTGGGAATAGATACTAATGGGAGTTGATCGGTGTCGTTCGGGTTAAAACCCGAGTCAGAGGATCAATTCCGTCTTATTAGTCCCCACTCACCGTTTTACTCGCTGAGCGATAGCCCCAACTAATATCAACCAAACACTCGTCCCTCACTTGTAGGTGACGTAACCGAAAGGTTGTTATTTATTCATAAAAAAAAATATTTTTTTTGTTGGATTTCGTGCAATGTGAGCATCAACACTGCGTCGTTGCTTGAGGGACACTTCTTACCTTGTTCGTGTGGTAGTTGTTGTTGTAGTTCTGCCTTGGTGTAGTTTCGGTCGGACTTTATAGCTTCCTTTCCCTTGTTCTATTGTGATTGTCTGCGAATACTTCTTGATTGTTGTTGTTGCGACTACGTCCTCACTACTTCGCTGTTAAGCAATAACTGCTTGGTTGTCACTCCTTTGTCTTCTGACAACTGCCTCAATCTTTTATAGGGCTAAGCCGAACGGCGATGTGAACGGCGCCTTTCCAGTCGTCGATGACATTTCCCCTATTTACGGGATCTGTCAACGGTGTTGGCAGCCGTAGCTGCTCGTCTTTGGTGTCTTTGACCTGATGATCTTAGGTAAATTGTCGAGAGATGGATGTTTTTAATTTTTTTTTTGTCTGTTTTTTTTTCTGATTGTTTTGTGTTTATTTAATTGGTGATCTTGTGTTTAGCTAGTTTGCTTATGTTTGGTTGGACTCGGGTGAGGTAAGTAAAACATGTACATATACATATGTATGTACCTACATACATATATATATGACATGTTTTCATGACTGAAAATGTCGACTTTTTATCCAAATAAAAGTTGTTTTGCGGGAAGTTTTGCTTTTGCTTTTGAAAAATCTGACGCTGATGCGCTTCTAATGATTATTATTGATATTTTAGACGAAGCTTCTATTAGAGGTCAACGCTACAGAAGTGGCGATTTCGACGTGTAAGACAAGAAGCCTCTCGGACCGCGCAGAAACGGAGGCATTACTGGATCAAAAATAAGTCAAATGCGACAAGAGACTGCAAATTCATTGGCCGTAACCCAGGAGACATTTTCCATTGTCCGAAAGCTTTGAGAATGCTTGAAAAAGTGAGGAAATTAGGTACTATTAGAGTTGAGAGACGTCGAACGGTGTTTTTTTCACGAACGAAATCGATCATCGTGGGGGCGTCAAAGGTCATGTTGTAAAGGGTTGGCCATCAGGTATGCTGCTAAAAAGATAGATAAAAGTTTGAAAAAAGCTGCACTCAACCCCAAATTTAACTAATTTCCCTTTACTTTTTGAACACCCTTAGTATCTTGATTCGTTTAAACTTTTACTTAGAAACTAAAAACACTACTCTGGGTAAGGTATAGGAGTTCTTTTTTAGTTAGTATCAAAGTTTGTTGTGGTTTCTACCTTACAGTAACCCAAATTGAAATGTCGTTTCATCGGGTTCACCGACACCTTATCCTAGTTACTCCAACAAATATCCTGATATTACTGGTGACGATAGTACGGTCGCGCTTAGTTACCTTCAAATCAGGTCAAAGGATTTGCTTAATTAGCACTTGGAAGAGTGATTACAAGACTAACTTCGTACGCAATTACCAATCAACTAAAGGACAAAGTCCTTCAGACACACACCACTTATGTAAATCCCTTTCAATCGATTCAGCACTTAAGTATCTTACCATAGTCCAAAACCTCTATAGTCCGTCATTCGGCGTCCTTGGAAAACCACCATACCCAAGCATAATCACACATAGGTGCTGAAATGTCAAACAGTTTGACGCCGGTTCACCTCTAATGTATGTCATGCCAAAGCTAATGACATAATTCAAAGTCATTCAAAGTTCTCCGTCAATTAATTGTATTCACGAGAATGTTCATGCATCACATGTCCACCGTTCGTTCACTCTCCGGACGAACTCCTGACACGGTTCCCATGTCAGCTCACTGCCCACATATTCTCGTAGCAATGTCACCCACGCACACACCCTCGATTTGCCATTAATGGCAGGAAATTGGCTAAGTGATTGACACCATAATGTCATTAAAGGAAGACAAGAACCGCTGAGACCAAAGTGGCCAGGATCAACAGTCATTAAACTTTAGTAGTCATGTGTGAATGAGGAATATCGGAGAGAACTTGTTTTGTTCCAGGATGATGGGGGCTTTTGAACTATGTATGATACAAGTTCGCAGGATGCATGTAAAAACAAAGAGAAGCTTAAAAAGAATGGTTTTACTCTGAATCAAGGGTAAGCCAAGAGCAAAATTCAGTCACATTCTTGAAAAACATGGAACTCAGAACAAAACAAGCGCAAGAGGATGAAAGGATGAAAGAGCAGAACGGGATAGACGAATGTATGTATGTGTCACTTATATCCTGCGATAATTGAAGGAAAAATAACGAAGGAAGCGCCCGAGAAACAATGGACAAATAGGAAACAAGCATTAACGAGAACAACACGAAGCAACAACCACGCAAGAAGCCAACTGGTAGGATGTGTATGGATGTGTGTACGACCTGGCTCGTACAAATTAAAGTCATGCTGTGACTCTGTGACTAGGACTCGACATTTTTTTTGTATCTCTCCCTGGCAGCAAAATAACATCTGCTCCACAGGCAAATGACGATGACATAACAAGGGCACATTTCCAGTTCCACCAACGTGGCAACTCCAAATGCCAAGTGAAAGGAAGTGCGCATTGCATTAGCAGCAACAAGGACAACAACGAGGACGAGACAACGGCTAAGCAGGGCGCAGAAACAGAAAAAAAAAAACAAAGATAAATCCAAACAACTCAGGAACGAACGGAAAAGTCAGTTTGGTTGTCGCGAAACATGACTCCGCAGTGTTTCGAAGAGCCATACGGACCACGAGCACCCGGCTTATAGATCCTTGCAGTAAGATACTTGAAAACAACCATCGCTACTCGTGCACTCTTTCCATATTATAGTTGCGACGAAGGCATTTATATTTCGGGCTGATACGGTGGCTGAGGTAGCACTGGCACTGTTGTCTCCGAAGCACGGATTACAAATCCCTTGCTTGGAGTTCAGTGAATTTTTATGTCACCGTAGATACCGGCTGAAGGATGAAGAATGAGCGGATGTTGTTAATTGAACAACAATGCGTAGTCAGTTGTTCCTTTTTTGGATTTTGATTCTCCAGTTCTTGCAAATCCTCTCTGGATGGGTCAGAGATTTTGTCGTCGGAAGTTTAATGCATTCTGGGAAGCAAAGTCCTGTTGTCAGTTAGAGATTTGTCACCAGTACATTCATATGTACCGTTTGCTGATGTCGACAAAGATGAGCATATGCTAGTCCAGGCTTTTAAATGTTTTGAAAAACTTCCCAATCTCCTTTGTGAAAATGTTTCCATCCTCTCCATCGGATCAGTTCTTGGCAAAGTAATAACTTACTTTTTCAACTAGTTGGATTAAAGCTCGAGCTGATGCTGGGGACTAATTTCTCTCGGCCTAAATGGCAGTTGATTCTATAGAAATTGGGGAAGTTGGTCGAGGTATGAAAGGGCCTTAGAGAAGAGTGCATCCATGTTATCAACTATGGTCCATGGAAAAAGGGCATTTTGAGTAGAATTCGTTCGACTTGGTTTCTGATTCTCTCCGTTGTATATGGAGTGGATTCAGGAAGTAGCCGGAATTTTTTATAATTTCGCTTGCTTTATTATTCCAATTCTCCCGACTTTTCAGCCCTTTGTTTAGGCTGTAAGCTATGAGAGAGGTAGCATGTGTTTTGATACGAGTTGATGAAAGAATTAGCATTGAGTTTCAGTGAAGTTAGAATTTTCTGTTGGTGAATCTACTATGAGTGTCATCAATCGGGTAATGTTCCATTTCTATGAACGTATCAATAGGTACCTAGGCACACAAACAATTGAAGAAGTTCAGCAACCATTCTTTACAAGCACCTCACTGTCGCCCAATTCTGATATCGGTACGATAAATTCGACACTGCTTCATGATTCTACTATCTACGCTCTCATCATCATCCAACTTGGAACAAATTCCGCCGGCCTAACGCTTCATAATCATGAATAAAATAGTGCACTTTCACCAACTTGCTTTTTTCCTTTAACTAAATTACAGGACGCTTTGAGCTCTACTCTTCCTGAGAAATGTTCATATTTAGAGCTTATACAACAATAAACTTGTCGGTGAAAGCCACCTCAAAAGTTATTGTAAATTACGCAAATTGAGTGAATTGACTATTCCCTTACTCTTAAAGGCTTCCAACTTCCAGTTTGCCGCCAGATTACTTAGTGGGAAAAAGAGGTTACTAATCGCTACCTCCCTCTTACTCTTTGGCGTTCTGAAATTGAAAAGGTTTAACGCTCTTATTCTGCTTTGGTGCATAGCGAGGTTTCAGCAACTTAATTAGCTTTCTGAAGGGTTTAGCTCTTTAGTGGTTTGAGTACTTTATGTACATCAGACCCAAGTAGAGTGATGAAAAGAGGGGTTTGCAATTCCTTTGCCATGCTGTTTGTGATGAAGTACTATGGATTTCTATCTTTAAGACTGCACAGTCTTTTCCGAAAATACATTTATTGATATGACCTACTGAAACCATTTTGTTTACTATATCCTTAGCTTTATTAATTGCCAATTTTAAAACTAATTTCTTTGCACTGTTCATATTTTGTAAACATGGCTTTTCTTCCATCATCTAATCGATACCCGAGTGCGATTTAATCCATTGACATCACTCTAATCGCTGAATATTTATTTGTGCCATGGTTTTCTTTGTGATCTTCATTGCCACTTGTTATAGATCACAGGTTTATTTGATCGTAATCAACGCCAAAATCAAAATCTAAATCCACAGAAATTACCACAGCAAAATTTATCTTTGAGGAGCCTAAGGACTCTCGTATTTGGCGCCAACACCAGGATGAAATAAATAACCCTACTAGATGGTATGAAAATCAATGGTCAACAATAAATAGTGTTATAAGGTAAGGAGTGGAAAACAAATTAGCCTTGCTTCGAAGAACCAAGGGTCCGAAAAAGTAGAAGCCCGCAAAGTAATAAAGATTCCAGGCTCTGGAAAATACTAAAGAGATCACGCGCACAAGTTATTAGGCACTATGAGAGGAAGTCAACTGTCTTTTTCGAAATAAAAAACGGCCATGGCAGAGGGAAAGTTTGGTAAAATTCAGGAAGAATGTACGGCGAAAAACACAAGAGCAATGCACGAGCAAAATAATGATAATAATCGGCTATTTTCAGTCCGATACATACATGGCGACTTTCGATATTCCATAGTAGCACGCTGGGCCAAGGAGCTTAAGCTGGGCAGAACATCCACTGAAGATGAACAGTCGAAAATGTTGTGTTGGCGGATCGAAGAGTGACCATCAGACAAATAGCTGAGGTCACAGGTCACTCATACATATGTCAGCGTTCAAACAATGTGAACAAATTGCGTATGGAAAAGGTCTCCGGACGTTGGTTTATTAACCGACGAGCAAAAGATTCGGCTCACAAAGCCGCAGTTGATCAGTTCTACCTCTTTCCTCGGTTCTTTCTAATACTTGAATGGCTCAATTGGTGACTAGATTTTCATTATTCGACAGTTTTTAGAAAAGAATTATGAATTCCACCGAACTGTCTTTTGCTATTCGTGGATTTTAAAAAGCCGTATGATTCCAGAAGCCGGTCGAAAATGTATCATGTCCTTGTAAGGTTGGAAATCACGCAAAAGTTGATGAAATTGATAAGATCATGTCGAAAGGGAAACAAGGATGAGATTAGGTACGAAATGCCTTTTCTGAAACATTCATGATACGTGAAGGACTAAAATAAAAGGACGCCTCGTCACCATTTCTTTTTAATTAGGTGATCGAATAAGTAAAGAGATCCCTTCAGAAAAATCATTTTAAAATTACCCTAAATGGAATCACATGTGCTCTAGCTTACGCTGACGATCTAGACCTTAGTGAGAAAAAAGTTAAGAGAAGCGCAGAAAGTCTAATAATTTCAGGAAAGGAATTAGGTTTAGAAGTAAATGAAAAAAACACCAAACCGCACGATTCTAAGTATTAAAAAAACACACACAGAAACAGTTTTTTAGTCATATATTGAAACAAATCTTAAGAACATAAATGGAAATTTTAATTCAAACACAAAAAAAAATTAATTTTTTGAATATGACTCCAGTAAGGTGGTGACCATCATTTTGAACAGAATGTCTAAGTCTCATACTGAAATTCTCACTGACACGTCTTAGCATCGCCGGTGTTATCGCACGAACTTCTTGTTCAATCCGAACTTTCAAATCCTGTACCGTTGCTGGACGAGTCTCAAAAACCTTCGACTTGAGATATCCCCATAGAAAGTAATCGCCAGAGCTCAGATCAGGCGATCGTGGGGGCCATTGAATATCTCCATTCCTACTGATCAAGCGGTTCAGAAAAATGTTTCTCAGAACGTACAGTGACGCTCTGGCTGTACGACTGGTTGCTCCATCTTGTTGGAAATAAGTGTTTTCATTCACAGCAAATCGTCGAAGTTCTGGAATGAGAAAGTTTTCCAGCATTTGAACATAGCGAGCAGATGTTATTGTTAGAGCACTGCTATCATCATCCTCGAAAAAATATGGGCCAATTATTCCGTTCGAAGAGATTGAACACCAGACAGTCACTTGGGCTGAATGGAGAGGCCGTTCGTGAAGTTCTTGAGGATGGACAGCAGCCCAATAGCGAACGTTTTGTCTATTAACATATCCGCTGAGGTGAAAATGAGCCTCATCGCTCATTCATAGTTTATGGGCGACCAGTGGGTCGTCTTCAAACAGGTTTAACATGCGCTCACAAAAGCCAACGCGGATAGGATAATTTCTAGGATTCAAAGCCTGCACTATTTGAATTTTATACGGGTGTAAATGTAAGTCATCATGTAAAATTCGTCTGACGGTCCGAGTTGAAAGCCCAAGAGCAATGCTGTGGCGCCTGGCAGATCTTCGAGGGCTTCGTATGACCGATAATCGTACCGCCTCCACAGTCTCGGCTGTTCACACTGTTCTTACACTACCATCTCTTCTTTTTTGTTTCACCCGTTGTTTTTAAGTTGTCAGTCCAAACAGCAATGACTTTCCTGCTTGGAACAGGAGCACGAGGCGCCAGATAAAAATGTCGGCGGAATTCGCGTTGTGCACGTATGTAACTTCGGCCATTTTCTAAATACGCTGTAACAGCGAAACCTCGCTGTTCACCAGTCCAATGTTGCATGGTTACTAATTTCCAAATGTGTAGAACGGTTGGGTCACCGCCTACTTCCCTCACTGCACACCCCCTCCACTCTACCAGCTTTGTTAATCGTGCGCTTTGACTGCCCCACCCAGTACAATATACTGACTTGAATCAATCCAAACTTCGTACCTGACACGAGAAACGTTTTGATGAATAAATCGTACGGACTGCCAAAAATGACATAAGATCGAAATAAATGAAAGACTGCATAAGGGTAGCGCGCGCTTGTTTGCGGTGAAGGAACTATTCGAAACAAATCTTGTCCGGCAATGTCAAAATCCGTATTTCCAAAACCATAATAATACCAATGACACTACGAATGTGAAACTTGATCTCTGATTAAGAAGGAGGAAAACAGGTGTTTGAAAATAAGATCTTAAGGAGGAAAGGGGACAGAGAAACTGACGAATGGATTAAACTGCACAATCAAGAACTTGAGGAACTCTATTCAGCATCAAGCATTGTCCATGTACTAAAAGTGCGAAGACTGAGATGGGTAGGACTCGTAGAACGAATAGACAGTGGACAGCCAAAACAATAATGACTTAACAACCGGACGATAAAAGACAGCCAGAAAGGCCGCGCATTAGATGTCTGAATTGACCTAGAAGAGGTGGAACAGAACAACAAATCATTTACACACTCACTCACTCACACTCATGAGAACGAACCTTGGGGGGAAGAGTTGTCAACCAGGCTCAAATTTCCGAGCAAGTTTCCATTCCTACTTTACAGTTTTCTAATTTTCTTGAATAGTATCTGGGTTGTAGGGTACCCGTGCAGGGACGGGTTTGGAATATCCCTGCAGCGATACCTCTCGCTTGTCGTAAAAGGCGACTAAAACAAAGGTAAACAAAAATCACATCTAGGCAATTTAGAAAACACCAAGGTGAGCCTAGGGACACATATACCACCATTAAACTGCCCCACAAGTGTACATGCAAATCAGTGGGTTGACACGACTGGAGATCACCGGTGTTGTAAGAGTAAGATCAAACAAAATAATCTGGAGCATGCCCGTGTCACAAAAAAAAACAAGAAAAAAGGCAGGCCGAAAAACAATTGGTGCAAACAAATGCAAAAACACCAGCATTTGATTGGCCTCAGCGATGAAGTAATCCCAAACCGGGAAGCCTGCCGCTACTTTCTAAGGTCAAACCGACGGACCCCACAAGCGGACCAGTAGGAATGCAGTTAAGTGGGAAGGTTATGGTCCTACACTTCTGACCATAACAACACCGGAAAAAAGAAAAGAAGAAGATAACTGGAGCTGAGATATCCATTTATTGTAAAATTCGTAATACAGTTTTCAGTAATTTTCAAGATAAGTACTTCGCCTGAAACCTTTTGAGACTAATTTTTGTGGCATCTAACAAAAATAGAATGGTTACCGCACACTACTAAGAACGACTACAGGTTAATATCCTAATGAAAGAAAGATCAGTTGAGTACGAGATAGAGAAAGGCGAATGGGAATAACGTGCGAGGGGGCTAAAACCATGCGATGGTTGGGGTCTAATTGGAACAAGTATATGTCCGAACCTTAGACACCAGCGTACATACTCGTATAGTCAGCATTGTGGTCTATATCATTTTACACGTTAAAGATTTTTCAAAAAGTGTGTCTAAACTTTTAAATAAAATAAAAAGAGTTGTGGGTGACAGAAACCTTTACCTTTTAAGGATTAAAGTACATCACTTCACGGCTTACAGAAGTCGATCCGAGAGGTAAAATTTTGTATGAACCGATCGCTGTTCAGTCGGACTGAATCCCATCAGTTGTTGGACTGCTGATATATGTATGTTCTCCAGTTCGTTTATTGGTAATAATAAGTTACTTAACGTAGCCCAAAAGAAATCTTAGGGCGTTAAATTGCAACACTTTGGCCATAAGGCCTACTCAGGAAGTAATGCGTTCTGACAACTTTTCTTGCAACAATTATAAATAATGTGCGATTTTTTATGCGTTTGGTTTTTAACTGTCAGAAAAAAAATAACAAATTACGAAAGTGTTCAAAATGTTTATTTATTATTCTTGATAAACCAATCCTTGCCATTTATTTTCCAAGGATTACTATGTCAAAAAGTTAACTATAGCTGCGTTTTAAGCGCTCTATATGAAGAGTCCAATTTTGAATAATTTTTTCGAGCGTATAACACGTGTAATGTTGCCTTCACAGGCTGTCATTGATGCTGGATTATTGGCATAGATGAGTTATTAATCATCTAAAAAATGTCTAAAGACGTCAAATCACACGATCTAGCCAGCCAATTAACCGACCCAAAACGGGAGAAAAATGGCTCACCGACTTCAAATCTCAATTGATCAATCGATTCGCGTGCTTTGTGGAATGCAGCGCTCTCTTTCTGAAGCCACATGTCGGCCAGGCTTAGCTCGTGCATTTTGGGCAAAAAAAAAAAATTCCGAATCAGTGCAATTGACTCTTGTTATCGTGTCATTTTCGGAAAAATATGAGCCAATGATTCCGCCGGCCCATAGATCGCGCCAAGGTGCATTGGCATTTCCTCTATTGCCCAGCCCAAGGTTGCTTATCGCGAATATGACAGTTTTGTTTGTTAACATACCCATTCAATCAGACAAAAAAATCTACAAAAAAAAAACTCATCCTCCCTCCAGGTTTTCTAAGGCCCACTCACAGGAAACTCGACGCCGTGGCAAATCATTCAGCTTCAATTCTTACGGCCCGATACCGCTCACCATCGAAGTCATTATCTTACTATTCTCGTTTCAGAAGATATACGGTCCAATGACGCCACCTTTCCAAATCCCACAACAAGAAGCAATTTTCTCACGATGCAATGAAAATTCCTAATACTAATGTGCAACTCTCTATTCAAATGCGGCACTTTTCCAGGTTTACAAATGATATTCTCGCCAAAATTTGGATCTGTTTTCAATTGCCACAGACTCCAATCGGTGAACGTGAATCAAGCTTGTTGTTTTGGGGGCCTTAGTTCTTATGTCAATTGAACCTTATGCGTATGTATGCTGAAGTTTTTTAGCAAAATTTATCAGGTTAAAGCGCAGAAAAGCCAGCACCTTAAATATAATGAGGAATCGAGAGATTTGGGTTGTCAGCCACTCTTTCAGCAACAGGACGACCATTTCGGCGGTAAATGTTTCGCAATTCAGGAAAATGTTATAGAATCGATCGCAACTTTTTATAATAAGTTTTAGCAATCTTGGCACGTTGTTGAATATTCTAGTATCTCTTCAGTAAAAGGATGGCTTCGACAAAATATACACGTGAAAGAATAACAGCGTTGCCACTTGAAACGTTATATAAACTGTCAAAGCTCGAACGTAGCTATTGAAAAACCCATTATAACAAAGGACATTATAGGCACATAACATAGTTAGAGACACTGGATATCTAAGCCTTGCCATTATCTTCAAAATGCCACATTTGCTTAATTTAGTTTGCATTGGACTTTACACATTCAAAGGGCCATCATAGCAAATTGTCCAAGATTAGATTAATAAAATCACATGACGGCCTGAGCACCCAATGCTTCCGAAATAACCTATTACTCCTCTCAGCTCAGCTTCATCTATAATAAAATCTATGTGTGTCCAACACACAATCAGTTAATCCAAAAGTCTAGGCGCTAATCCAGAATAATTCAATTTCAGAGCCACACTCTGACTGTCACCCAGTAAGCGTTCAATGCGCCCCGACCGACATCACTGGAAGTCAGCACTTAAATTTCATGTTAAACCCCAAATCCAATTTACTATCTCGTCCTTGGATTATCTTCACCACCAACAGCCGAACCGAAGCAATGGTCAGCATCCACCACTAAACCAATCTCTATGTCCATATAAACAAATCCGTGTGGATGCACTCTACAAACAGCCGCATTTGCATATCTCCATCGTCATCATCGTCGTCGCTGAACAAAAGAACATCCATGACATCTCTCGGTCACCGCCACCACCAATGCATAATAATAGTCTATGGACGTGTGCCTAATGTCCACAGATCCAGTGCAGATTCCCATACGGTTAAAGTGATAAAATTTTAGTCAAAGCCGCCCGGTGCTCCATTGTCCAATGTTGCCACAATCGACCGACCACCAGATCAGCTTCAGATATGCAACTAGCAGAACGAGAAAATGGATACTGATACGAGCGTGAATACATTTCACCTTGGCATCAGATACGAGCATGAGCTGCCTGGAAGGTGGCAAAGTGGAATCCAAATATATGCACACCTACAATACATCGCTATTGCAGTCGTGCATACCGAGGCGTTTCTTTCTGACAAAGTCATAATTTCATTCCCACCGTTCAGCTTCTGTGGCCATAGTAACCATCGGTACCGGGATTCGCCCTTGTAGGTGATATACTTGCACGAGGCGGCTTCTTGTCTTCCCAGCTCACATTCAAGCTTTGTGCATATGGCACAAAGAGCATATAATCCTTTAGTACATGTTGGATCTGGATCTGCTTGGCTTTGGAACTGGTTGTGTCGCTTATGCCATTTGCCAATTTGGCAATGTACATACATATGCAGAGGGGAGTAATCCGGGATATCATGGCCTTTGGTTCGGTATTGGTAGCGGGAGCTGTACAAACTCATTAGGACGGCATTATGCAGTCCGCAAAATTTACATTGCTTGAGTTTTGCGCAAAGCAATCACCCTAGTAGTCGTTCTTAATTAAGGACTACTGATTCGGCCTTTGCGGCAGCGTCAGGGACACGTAGACATACAATGCGAATTAGATGTATACAAGCTGACTGGGCAATGGCATTTTATTGGATCGTAATCCACTGCCAAATGTGGCGCTGAATTTGGACGGAGGTTAGGATATCGAATCGGGGGATAGAGTGACTTTATTGTTGTCTCCGACACGATGGCATCACTTTGTTGTAGCAACAATCTTACAAGTTAAACACTTGTAAAGGGTCGCCCTTTAGTGATAACAACTTGTTCTGAGCTTCGCTTCCTTGTAACCGGTTCTCAAATTGTTGCTGCACTTTAGAGTAGAGATGAATACAGGGTTGGGGCGGAAAACTGCTGACATCATCGCGTCAGATATCGAAAATATTGCTCCTCTGGTGCTGGGCAATCAGATGGAAGCAAAGACGAATCTGTCGCTAGGAGTAGGATACGTTTCAATCGTGGGGAAAATATTAAATTTTTATAACCCTCAGTTCGGTTGTCAACGTCTTTGACTTTTTTCTCCCTACATTTCCTCCTTTCATATGGGGGTGTCTTTTATAGCTGCTGTAGCGAACAGTGGCGACTGCCAAAGTCGGAGAAAGAAGTTCTTTCTGGAGTACGTTCAAGTTTGCAAGGGATGCACCCTTTGTGCATCTATAATATTATATTTTTCGAGAGCTCATTCAGTATCCTTCATAAATTGGAGTTCGTTTCACAACCTTTAGAGCTCGTTGATATATGTGCTTCCATCGAATTATTTATTTTCTCCAAAAAGACAGGAGTCGTACCTCGATATTCAAGCAATTGCAAGTCTGTAAGCACACGTGGATACTACCTATACATCCATACGTATGGCTGCTCAGACTCCGCCGTGTCTGTGATAAAGGGTCACCGAGCAAGATGTGTCATTTCGCGTTGTTGTTGAACTGTCAATAGTCGGCTGTCACTGTGATGATTTTTGACAGGTAAGAACTAGGAGGTTATTAATGACAATTTAGAGTGTTTTAATATGCTGTAGGTGATTTTGGGCCTTATTTTTTAGAAAACCATCTACATAGATGCGACCGTCTTAGTTACGGGTTTTGGTGCTATTGACGTGAGCTAGCTTTTTCTTCAGTAGGAAGGTGTCACATGTCACACAGGTAGTGAAATACTGCCTCTATTAGGTAACAAATTTCCTGGACGTGGCTGTCGCAATTAAAATTTCAGTTGAAGACAGAAATCGCATCGATTCATCACTATTCGACTTCTTCCATTGGAGCTATGGTAAGACAAAAAATTCTGCCCCAATGCGTTTCAGGCACTAAAAGGAAAATCAAAGCTGTTATTAGCGATATACAGAATGGTCGGCTCTTAACGTGAACTATAAGCTTGAATTGAACGACCTATGTGTATGTCGACCTACGTTTCCCGGACGGAGCCTGTAGAGTTTCTTCCATTGCGACAAAGACTTTTCTTGACCTCATCAACATTTTCATATTTGTTAGTGCTAGTCTGTAAAATGGCCTATGCGGAAAAATCAAGTGGATTTGCATCTGACGGCTGGAGAAGTGACTGTGTGCCAAACGCAGCAGTTCTACTGCTCGGTCGAACTTCACTTGTTTTTGAACATAAGATTTTGTAACATTTTGTCCTCTTTGGGACTCGTAAGGCTTCAGTTTGTGTAATTTTTTTCCCACTCCGTCGAGGATTTTATTCGATTTGAGCCTTCACTTTCCGAAATATTTGTGGCGCTGATGCAGGTTTTTTTTCGATCACCGCTATAGCTCTTTGCATCATTCCCAATATTGGTTCGAGGATTTATTGATATCGAGTTGAGAATAGGCTTAAATAATAGCCATTTATGGCTTTTCACTTAAATATAGCTTATTCACACTATTACGTTTGAATTTCATTGCGAATAGAAAAAAATCCAAAAACTGAGACGTAAATACTAGGTGTTTTTTTAGAGGTGTACTAATTCAATATGAAATAGAATACTTTAAGCTGGTATTAATGCCTATGCTATCAGCTTTATTTAATAGATAATTTTATGCCATTAGTGCTAATATATAATTTCGGCAAATGCATGCCACGACTAGCTCGAATGAAGCGCAATCTTAAACTCCAATTTTCTACAACTTTATCGAGCTGTATGTCAGCAATAACACGGCGAATTTTGACTTCCAAATCGTCCAACGTCTCTGGTTTATCAGATACCCTCAAAGAAAGTAAACTAAAGGTGTGTGGCGGCCAATTCACAAGTCCATTACGCGCTCAGCAAATTTTTTCCCGCAATTAATTGATGGTCTCGCGCGCCGTGTGGCGTTGTGGCATCATGTTGAAACCAAAGCTCTATCACGTCAATGCCATTCAACTAAGGAGCAAAGAAGTCAGAAATCATGTTTCTATAGCGCTCTACATTGACGGTAACATTCTGGCCGGCATCCTCCTTAAAGAAATATGGGCCGATTATTCCACCAGCCCGTAAGGCACACCAAATAATGAAAGAGGCTTTTGAGTTTTTTCCACTCCAAATTCAGCAATTTTGCTTGTTTACATATTTATTTAACAAAAACTGGGCCTCATTGGAGAACAACATTTTTCGTTGAAAATGAGAATTAAGTTGAGTTATGTTTTCGGCCCATTCACCGAACCTACGACGCGTATAATGGTTTCAAGTCTTGCACAAGCTGGATCTTATAAGCTATTAAACCAATATCTTTCCGTAAAATCTTCCACAAAGGCATAGCTCCAATTGCTGTGCACGATGGCAGAGTTTTGTAAGTGAAAATGTCATGATGAAATTATTTCAAGGAACTCTACATTTCGTTAGCTCCCCGGTCGCCAAACCTGAATGTACCATTTAGTTTTCATTTCATTTACTTCTGAACCTAATTACTTTCCGGTCGTTATTAGACTTCCTATCTCTTTACTGCTTCCTCATTATCTCCCAGGAAGCATAGAACGTCAGTGTAAGATTCTTTATCTTCTTTTTCGGCCCTACATGGCAAACCTGGGCGTCCTTTCGAAAGCCTCTCCAGCTGGCATGATATTTTGCCAACAGTCTTCAGTGGCGCACACCTAGTTGGTTGAGGTCCGGTTTCACTTTCGTGCGCTATCTTAAACTTGGCCGTCCTCGACCACGTCCCTGTTCAGAATGGGATTCAAAGATTTTTCGGGCTGGAACTGTGGTGTCCATGCATTTTATATGACCTAGCCATCTTAGACGTTGGATGCGTATATGCCGTGTTACGATCATGTCTCTGTACAACCCGTACAATGTTAAGTCTTCAACTCCATTCCCCATTTATGCAAATCGAGCCGAAAATCATACGCAGAATTTTTCTCTCAAAACGATCAAAAGCCTCCTCATCTGCTTTCGATAAGGTCGATGTCTTGATGATAAAGGTCTTGTATATTGTCACCTTAGTTTTCTGAGAGAGGGTTCTACTTCTCAATTGCTCGCGAGCCCAAGGAAACTGCGTTTGGCAAGAGTTATTCTGTGTTTGATTGTGACACTGTGGATCCAAAGTAGATGAAGTCCATAACTAACACGAAATTATGCCTGCCAACATGTGCGCTCTGGCCAAGACGCCGGTGGTTCGTGTCCTTTTTCGATGACAGCATATATATTAGCCGCTTCCAACTCAATGCTCGTAAGTGTCTCATTGACATATCGCTGAGTTCGATCAATTATGTCAATGTCATTGGCGTATGCGAGCAGTTGTGCGGACCCGAAAAAAAACTTGCTCAGTGAATTTTGCACGATCCTTTCAAGGATGATGTTGAAAAAGACCCACGACAGGGTGTCATCCTGTCTTAAACCTTTTTTGACATTAAAGGTCTGGGTTAAGTCGCTTCCGACCCTGATGGAGCAGCGAGAGTTCTCCAATGCCATCCTGATGAATCGGACCAGCTTGGGAGGGATGTCAAAACTAGACATGGCGCTGTATAGCTCAACAAATAGATGGTGAGTGCCGATCTTAAACGCATTGTTTTTCCAGGATCTGCCGTAGTGTGTATATTTTATTGACTTCCCGATCCTGAAACCACACTGATATAGGTTTCAGGCGTTCATACATTAAAGCACCCATTATAGCATCACCGCCAGATGGCGCCAGTATCGCAAGAGCAACTTACTATCGTGTAGTACATTCTAGTAGACGGCTACTGTCGATCGGACTCGTAGTTTTGTTTTGACCTCGTGTGGAAGTGTCCGCGGATTTTATAAAAATGGGAAAAGAGCAATATCGGTCGGTGATTCGATACTTGTTTTTGGAAGGAAAATCGCGCAGCTGTGTACGATGACTCTTCTCCTTCGATGGCCACCATCAAAAATTGGTTTAACGAGTTTCAACGTAGTCGCACGTCGGTTTTTGATGAGCCACGTCCAGGTGCCCCGAAAACGGCTACCACGGAGGATAACGTGACAAAAATCCACGATCTCGTATTGGCAGACCGCCGATTGAAGGTGCGCGAGATAGCTGAGACAGTAAGCATTTCAATAGATCGCGTGGGTAATATCCTGCATGAAATTTTGACCATGAGAAAGCTGTCGGCGCGATGGGTGCCGCGTTTGCTCACTCCGGACAACAACCGAGAGACCACTTCAGAGCAGTGTTTGACGCTGTTTAAGCGCAATCCGAAGGAGTTTCTGCGTCGTTTCGTGACAGTCGACGAAACATGGATCCACTGGTCCACACCAGAGACCAAGGAACAGTCGAAACAGTGGACTTCAGCTGGCGAACGTGCTCCGAAGACTGTCACATCGGCCGGAAAGGTGATGGCCACCGTTTTCTGGGATTCACAAGGTGTGATCCACATCGACTACCTGGAGAAGGGCATAACGGTCACAGGGCTGTACTATGGCAAATTATTGGGCCGATTCGACGCCGAATTGAAGAAAAAACGAATTGAAGAAAATTGGCGAAGAAAAAAGTGCTCTTCCACCATGATAACGCACCGGCTTATACCTAAGCCCTCGCCACGGCCAAATTGGTCGAATTGGGCTACAAACTGCTGCCCCATCCACCGTATTCTCCAGATTTGGCCCCGTGCGACTTCTTTTTGTTTCCAGACTTGAAAAAGTCACTCGCCGGGCAGAAATTTCAGTCGAACGAGGAGGTCATCGCCGCCACGAAGGCCTACTTTGCAGACCTCGAGAAAACGTATTTTTCAGACGGGTTAAAGAAGTTGGAGCATCGCTGGGTCAAGTGTATCGAGCTAAAAGGAGACTATATTGAAAAATAAATCGCCATTTCTCAAAAAATTTTGTTTTTCTTTTGTAGGCTAAGTACTTATCGGACCACCTCGTAGAAAATCTTGTAAGCGATGGATTGGCCAAACGATACTAAGTTACCACACATCGGGCATGCATTTCTCTGATCATATTTTACCGATGAACTGATGCATACTCATTTCGTCATCGCCGTTATAGAGTCTGCAGAAGTAGTCTTTTCAGATTTTTAGTACCGTTTTAGTAAACGTTCCGTTTTCGTTCCTGCAGGCTTCCATTCTGTCTTTATAACCCTAGCATGCTTGTTTTATTCCTTGATAAAACTTCTGAACGTCGTTCCTGCGATAGCATTTCTCCATCTCTTCGATGGCAGGCTTCTCATGCTCTCTTTTTTTTTTCGAGAAGCTTATTCTCTTCCCTCCTCTTCTGCTCGTAATGCTCACGAGCAGCTTTTGTCCATCTGCTGCTTGATAAGCTCGCTGGTGGCTGCGCGTGCCCCCCTACATTCATCGTCAAATCATGGGTTTCTTATTGGCGGCGTCTTGAAACCGAGTACCTCAGAAGGAGCGCTCCCTAAGACTGTGTAGGTGTTGGAGGGTTTTCCGAGAACTTGAGAGAGACGCGATTGGCATTGGCTTTGGCGATCTCCTGCGATTGTAGCATTGCGACGTTTATATGCCGCTGACCTTGCTCGAATTTACTAGGCGAGGTATATTTGTAGTCGTACGCTGCCTGCCACGAGAAATGGTCCGAGTCGATTTTGGCTCCTCGGAAAGTTCAGACATCCAAAAAATGCGTGCCTGCCATCAATCATAATGTGGCCAATCTGGTTGACCTTTGATCTAGAGACCTCCAGTTCTTCATGTTGAGGTTCGGAAATCGCGTGATAGTAGCTAGAAGATTTCGCCCCGTTGCGAAGTAGCCTAATTAGCCTTATTAGTGTGAACCCAATATCGGGTGTGGTGTTGTGTATGCGGTACTTGCCAATGGCCCTATCGAAAGCCACTTCTTTGCCCAGTTTTGCACGAATTTGACATCGTAGTTAGGACATTGGACGTATGTTCTATCTAGGACATCGTAGAAGTCGTCTTTTCTGGCGTCATCCTTGTCCTCGGTGGGGGCGTGAGCGTAAATTAGGCTAATGTTGGCGTATTTAATCTTGATGCGAATTGCTGTGAGGCGTTCGCTTACATGCCGCTCAAGACTTTTTGCCTAAGTTTATCTCTAATAACTTATCCATTTCCGAATAAGCGTTGCCTTCTATCCATGTAGCAGTCGCCATAGTAGCTGTCACAATTTTTCATGTTTTTTGCCGGTCCCTTTCATCGCACTTGCGGCAGTCCTTATAGAGCAGTCTAAGGCCCCCGGATGTTGTTCGGCTACAAGTGGTCTATTGAGGTACCGATATATATTAGCCGAATATTATTTTTTTTTGTTTTTCATTTATATCTCTAGGACCGTCATCAGTCGATCTGTCCGTTTCTTTGTATTCGAGGTATGTTTTGTGGCACATATGTATAAATTCCTAGGTGGCACCACGAGGAGGTGAAAATACTCGTAGGACTTACTAACATGGCTGCTAGGTGTTTGGCTGCCGTGGCTTCTACTTGCTGTCTTGCGAGCTTACGCACGTCGGATAAGTTACCCCTATGAAGCCTTGTTAGTCATTTATCGCCCTCAGCTAGTGCGGTTTTGGTTCCCTTAAGGGTATTCCCCCTAGCATTTTCTAAAAGAATGTCACTACGTATTCCAGCTCTTAATTAAAATGAAGTGCCACCGTTGAAAGTCTCCGAAAATGTTCTTATAATGTTCAACAACACCTTGTAACAACTAAAGAGCAGTGTTGTTCGTAGGTAATTGTTGCATTGTGTGCAGTCATCCTTTTTAACTACGACCTAGTTTTTCTATTTCTCCGGGATAGTTTCATTGTTCCATATAGTTGCGATGAGCCGATGTTCTTCTCTCTTAATTCATCTCCAGCCTATTATATTGATGTCGATAATATTAGGTTGATTTCTCGGTCGTTAATATTTTTAAGCCGATTGACTGCTTCATTTATTTCCTTGATGGTTGACAGTTCTGCTTTGAATGTTTGCTTTGTCAATAACACTGCTTTCCATTGTTGCTTGCTTTTCATGTACATTGAGCACTTCATGGAAATGTCTCCTCCATTGCGCTGTAACCCTTTCGTTGTCCAAAACGAGCTTCCCATTATTATTTGTTATAAATCCGGATCTGACCTGATATACTTTTCATACAGCGTTCATGTCGTGTTTTAAGCCGTAAATTCCTCCTCAATCGTTTTCTCTTGCCATTGTTGTTTTTTATTCCGAAGGAGATGGCTGGCTTCCTTCCTTCTTTAATATTTTCCACGGCTTGAAGTCTTAGAACCTTACGGTCTTTTACTTTTTTCTTTCATTCTTTGTCGAAACAAAATCTTCTTTTGGGAGTTTTGCAATAGCCTAGTTTGTTTTCAACTGCTTCCCTTGCAACACTTATAAAAATATTTAAGTTTCTAAATGCAGCAAAATTCATCAGCCCCCTTGTATTTTCACGTTTAGTTGGGTAAAAACTCTGTTTGTTTTCATCTGGCTGTCAACAAACCTTAAAAAAACCGTCATGAAATTCATTGCCTTGAAAGTTCAGGTGAAAGAGGACCAAATGATCATCAATCTCTTATGTTCTTCGTTAACGAACTACCTGAATTCGTAAATTTGACAAATGATCAAATACACAATGCGAATGAGACAAGCCTTCTGGGAGAAAAAAAAATTTTATTTCGTAGTAAAATGTTATCGTCGATTTAATTTACCGCACAGTATATAATATAGAGGCTTGACATATGATGTACCTGTCTTTGTTCTGAAAAAAGTGTTACACATACTTTTTTTTTTAAATGTAGGTATGTATGACAAAGAGCAGAGAACTTAAGAGAAAATACGATAAACCCCCCAGTAGCTTTGAGAAAATGTTTGGTATAATTTACTTGGCCCTAAAACTAAAGCTTCCGATACACTCTTCATGTTTCAATGCCCTACTTATAGAAATCATGCTGTAATGTCTGCATTTTTATTGAATTAAATTTTTTAAGAGTTGTAAATAGTCTTTGTGTAGTACCAAAAATTATAGAAATTGCGGAGAATTTCAGTGAACGATCAGAAATTTAATAGTCAAATTCTGTACTGTTTCAAATACCAAACCCTCTTCAATTTCTTAAAAGGCCTCGACTCTCCAAAATGGAATTAAGAAACAATTCCGATAGATGACGATATGTCTGACTAGAGTTGTCTCCAACGATTTATGTTGATAGCTTTGAATGTCATCACTTCATCCAAATTGTGGCCTTCAAGCTTTTTTTTGATCCTTCATATACAGTTGTTTGCTCATATTATCCATCTGTTGTCGCTCATCCTCATTATAGTTTGAGTTTTTTGTTATTTCCCATTTGTCCCGTCTCTGACACTTGTGTTTGCGGTCCTTTTCCGGATTCCGAAATTCCTAGTATTGATTGATTACTCTGACATATTTGCCTACTATTGAATTTACATATTCAATTTTGCTGGCGTTGTGCTCTAAATATTTGAATTGGTTCCGCATTAGTCAATATTTTTTTTTTATTATTTAATTTTTATTTTTTTGTAACACTCTTTGTTGAGGTTTCGAAATACTATATTCTGCCTATTGATGTGATATTAGCTTCAGGTCCTACCGAATTAAAGTTATGAACATTTAATAGTTTTTCATTACGCAATTACGTGTCGAAGGTTTAGCAATGTCCTAGGCGACTACAACGAGCAACACGGGACGCTTGGTGTCAATTATGCTGTGTGCGATTTGTTTTTCACACAAGTGAACGGAACCTAAAGCTTAATGCCGATTCCGAACGGCGAGAGCCTAGAAGCTTTTTCATGGCAAGTGTACAACGGGGGGTTTTGCCAGTACCCCGCCGAGGAGGGAAGCCGCGAAATAATCATTCGATGGCGTTGGTGTTATCGGGATCCGAACTCGCTCATCTTGCGTCAGCGGCCGACACACTACCCACTGCGCCACGACGATAATTAAATGTAAACAATAAACACTTATAACGGACAGTGGTTCTAAATAAAAACATTAACTAGTTGTCAGTTAAGAAAAATACAAGAACATACGAAGGTGGACCCCGGTTTAGGCCCCGGAGAAGAGTTCTTTGCTACTGGTGAAATAAACACTCAGGACAAACTCCCTTAAGGTTTGATACAAAGTCTAACGACTCAGAGTCAATTTCCAACATCAGAGACCTTTAGACCTTGAAAAAAAGAAAATCAAAAAAAGAAAGGAAAAATGCTGGAGCGTGCCTATACCCATTACCCATAGATAAAGAGACCGCAGACCTCCACAAATAATATGCGCAATAATGCTCATGGAGCACCTGTTTACACAGAGACTATGTCCATAAGTGATATTCCACCCTAGAAGGATACTCGATGACTTCCTCGCAAGTATGGAAGTGCCTTACCATTTGCTTAGAATAGTTTTCACCTTCCTTACCAGCAGGAAGTTAAGATATAATGCAGAAGATGGAGCCAAATATTACATGCCAAACATTACTCCTTGGAGTACCACAACGATCCGTGTTGGGTCCTCTTCTGTTGAACCAAATGTACGATGGAGTCTTGCAACTAAGGCTACCACAAGGAGCCAATTTCATCGGTTCGCAAATGACGGTAACTATTCAAAAATATACTCACGTAGTCGAGCTGCCACATACGCAGTAATTGCCCAGATGGCTTAAACCGGCAGACCTCTAATTGGTCGACCACAACACGAAGACCGTTCTTATTATCATACGAATAGAAAAACTGTAAAATACACCCTCGGCAACCATTATATCGGATCAAAGTAAGCGAGCAAGAAGCGTCAGTGCTATAAGCTGCTGTAAGCTCTTCAGAATACTGCCGAACCTGTATACAGATGTAGATCATATTATCACTGGACGGCTCTGATTTTTTACCTTATCTCAGTGTAAGCAGAAGTCCTCAGAATATTGTTATTGGCGGAATGATCCCCAGTTACATCCTCGCGGACGAGATGATGAGAATTGACTGCAGAAGACTCTCAATATCTCCAGGACGGAATAATACAAGGTGATACAAAATTAATCATCCATTTTTTTTTTGAATTACTTTTTTACTAAATAAAAACAAAATACTTTGAGTAATGGATATCTTTACTTGGACTTTTGCAATTTTTTCCTATTGAGTGGATATTATGATATCCGTCAAGTGGCTGCCACCAGTGTTGATACACATTTGTACATGTTTTATTGCATTTTTCATGACTTTCCGCAAGATTTCCGGTGATAACTGTTCGCATCCCTCTCGAATATTCTCCTTAAGGGATGCGATTGTCTGAGGCTTGTTGTCATAAACCCGCGAGTTCAAGAAGCTCCAAAGAAAGAAGTCTGGGATGATTAAATCGAGCGATCTTGCTGGCCATGCCAAATTGCCAAAACGCGACCAGGAACCGCTTCCTTCATAATACATATCCATTGTGTCTCGTACTGTGTGTACGGCTGCACCGTCTTGCTGAAACCACATGTTCATCAAGACCCGCTAATCCATCGACGTTCGCCAGTACCAGTGACCGTATTGCCGATGGCATCCTCAAAAAAATACTGCCCAATCATTCCTCCCGCGTGAACGCCAGACCACACTGTGGGTTTAAATGTATGTAAAGGGTGGGCCATCTAGTGGTTTTTTTTTTTTAAATCATAGGTTATTTTGACAAATGACAGCTCTTTCCCGCTCGAAATCTTGAAGAAAGTCAGTATCGTACCGCCGCGGAAGGAAATGAGTCACTTTAGGCTTGAACAACGTTGGGAAATATGTAAAACTTATTTTTACAGTGAGTGCTGTGTAGCTCAAACAGTGCGATTTTTAAAAAGAAGTTTTGGCCAAAATGAAGCACCCACCGCGACTACTCTACCCAAGTTTGTGCAAAAAGTTCGTGAGACTGGTATGGTAGTGGACAACACTCATAGTCCCCGTCGTTTTACGATGCGCACAGATGAGAATGTGGCTACTGTGGCCGAGAGTGTGAGACTCAATTGACGAACATTAATTCACCATCGATCTCAACAGCTCAACATTTCACGCACTAGCCTGATGAGAATACTCACAAATATCTCAGATTATTCGCTTGCAAAGTCCAATTGACTCAGCAGTTGAAGGCGCGCGACCATCCGCTTCGTCATCGCTTCGCAGTTTGGGCCTTAGAGCAGCTTGAATTGGACAACGATTTTGGGCGAAAATTCATCTTTTCTGACGAGGCGCATTTTCATATCGGCCGCTACGTTAACAAACAAAATTGTCACATCTGTGTCGGAAAACCCGCACGTAATTGTCGAGAAGCCGATGCATCCACAGAGAGTGACACTTGAGATTGTGGAGTGGTGGCATCATGGACCATTTTTCTTTGAAAATGAGCCATGTTAACCGACCTTCTTTACTGTAATTGAAGACAAGGATTTGGACGACCTCTGGTTCATGCATGATGTCGCGCCATACCACAGAGCCCATGCCACAATCGATCTTTTGCGCACCAAATTCTCAAATCGTGTTATCAGCCGTCTTGGCGACGTCAATTGGCCGCCTCGGAGCTGCGATTTGACCCCTTTGGACTTTTTTTTGTGAGGAACCGTGAAGGACCGATATTAGGTATGCCAACAATCCGGAAACGATTCATGCACTTAAGGCCAATATCATCTAAGCAATCCGTGAGCCATACCCCGAATTCATCAACAAGGTCTTGGAAAATTCGGGTGACAGAATGCGCTACTACGAAGCCAGCCGAAGCAGACATTTGAACAACGTTGTGTCACTAAAATTTACTGTAGGGTTCGTCTGGTTATGCCCAATTGCGTGGCCCGTTGTCTGGTTTATGTTTCTTCGTTCTCAACGACGTCACCAGCCATAGCCGCGATATTCTCAGCCGAACGACAAGTCCGGTAGCGGCTACACCCTGCATGGTCTCCTGTCATTCCATTCTGTTTGAGTCTAGTAGGTAAGCACCGGAATGTTTGCCAAGTTGACGCGACACGATTAGGAAATCGACGTCGAAATTCACGCTACGCTAACACCACCGACCGATTATTGGTCACAAAAATCATATACTGCCGCTGTCTAGTTCACAAATGCCGCACATGATTGACGTACGACGTTATTTGCAAAAATTATAACATCTTCCGACAAGATGATTAATTTCGCGCCACCTTGTAAAATCAAAATAATGCCAGTAATGAAAATGGATTTCAGGGGCGGGGGGGATTGTGGGGCGGACCCCACAAGCGGACCAGTAGGAATGCAGTTAAGTGGGAAGGTTATGGTCCTACACTTCTGACCATAACGACGCCGGGATAAAAAGGAAAAGAAGAATGAAAATGGATTTCAGGTCTCTAAAAAACAAATTCTAAGGCGAATCTATGATGGAAACAGGACGAGAAAAAAGGCGAATTAAGAGAACTAAACAGTCAAGAATTCAAAGAACTTTATTCATTTCCAGCCCAAGTCCGAGTAGTTAAATCGCGAAGACTAAGATGGGTAGGACATGTAAAACGAATGGACAGTGGACAAACAGTCATAAGAACATTGCGCGGAAAACGCGAGGAGAAAAACGACCTCCAGTAACGAAGCATCGGGACAATACAAAAGAGGACCTAGAAGAGGTGAAACAGAGCAGCGAAACATGGAATGAACACAGTCATGAGAGGAAAGTTTAGCAAAGGGTTGTCAACAAAGCTTTGACCTACCGAGTTCCAAATGGCCGTTAATATTGCATATTTGTTTCTTTCCGTTTGTGAGAATAACGAACTGTAGTTTCATATTTCGAGTATTTATATCGAACCAAAGGCATATACGGACCTTCTCAATCCTTAATGCTACCGAAAACCAAATAGAGCTTAGAGCAGGATCATCAAGTTGCACTCGTCACTCAAATTGCCTAGAAAGATTTGATTTTACCGGTGGTTGTCTTAGGCCCTTTGTGGCTACATAATGATGAGCGGATTTTTAAGAAATAGTTGTACATCACACTTTGCTTGTTGGAAGTGTCGCATATCGAAACCTTTGATTATAAAGTAATTAACAGCAAAACGGGTGTAGGCTACGCCTTCCAGATGTCTGTTTCGCCGTCATGAAATCCATTAAACACGTTTTACTCAGCACTCTAGGGACATGTAACAACGGGGACACTAAGATCGCTTCCGAACCATAGTTCGCGTACGTAAGATCGAGAAAAAGTCAAACGGCCGTAGGAGGACTTGTTACCTTGACAACAAGATCGGATGATGAAGGTATTGGCTTATATCGAAATTTAAATTTAAGAAAGGTAGCTTTCAGTGACGCAAGGCTAGACTTAAAAGTATTGTTGTAGTCCCGACAAAGCCAAAATACCTTTTATTCTTACCCGCACATGAATTATCGTCGATGGCAGTCAAATTCGATTCAGGCTTTAATATCTTTTTTAAAATCAGTCTTATCTTAATCTTAAATTAGTTAAGCCTGTCATGCTGTAAAGGTTCTCTTTCTTTTCCACAATCATATCATTCCTAACCGTTAAATCAATTCTCTGCCACTCAACAGACCTGAAAGCGCTCATAAATCAATTCTAAATAGCTCCACCAATCACCTTGAACTTCTAGTCGCAATAAATGTCTGTATCCTTCTCCAATTACTCTCCTCCGACCCGAAGGCAAAAGAATGGACGAAAGAAAGTGTTCCTCGAAATTGCAAAATCCATAATTAAATTGAAAGCAAAGGGAAGAAAAATCGAATAAAAGCGGGAACTTTGGTCAAGGAATCAGCAGTCAAATCACATCCTGCGTTCTTTTGAATCGTTCCCCCTTTCCACAATAGACTCACTTGTCCTTGTTGTCAACTGGCTTTTTTATTTTCTGTTTCCTGTTGAATAGGATAAGAAAATAAGAAATAAAACGGAACAAATTAAAGACCGGGAAGGACAGACGATTCTGCGAGTGTAGTTACTCAAAAATGGTCTTGACATAAAAATAAATGACGCGGAGCTGAAAAAAATAAAACGGAAGGCGAAAAAAAAATTCTGTCTTTACGAGACGACTCCAACCACCGAAAGGACCAATAAAAAAGTCATACCTCATCAGCAGCCGTCCCGTTCTGGGTCGTCTCGCTGTTAGTCAAATCGCAAAGTGAAATAGTGACATCGCCATTGATTCGCATTCGACTCTGCTTTAACTCTTGTGCTCTGACTGTGTCGAACGCTGTCGAAGATGGACTTTGAGTTTCTCTCTTTTCTCTCTATAGTTTTCCGGCTTCTGATGGAGCTAAGTTCTCTACTGCTGGCCTTATCTGAGGATAGGGTAACTAATACAGGCGTTCGTTTTTATGTTCTTTAAATTTGTAGTCAACCTCGCCCACGCACAGTGGGGTCTTATGAGATCTTGAGGTACGTCGGTCGGTCGTAAAGAAGACTTTGATTGATGAGATGGAGCTATAAAAGTTTTAATTCTAAATAGTCTTGAAAGCTTTAGAAACTACCCTTATGATATCAGCTTATAGCATATACGAATGGACATTCTTATGCGTAATAGAAAAACAAACTTTTATTGCGTAATCTCGTCTATCTTTTAACTAGTGTGTTAAAACAAAGCAAGACGCCAGTTCTAAGATATCTCATTCTTCCAACTTCAGCAACAAGACTAATGAGGCTAATAAGGAGACTACACGAAAAACATTTCTTTCGACTTCCCAGGATTGAAGTAATGACTATATATTAATTCCTTGATTCTTGAATTCCGTCTAAATGTTGTGGAAGGAGTCGGAAGTGTTTATTCAGAATGAGAGATTGCCTTGGATAAGTTCCTCAGTGTATTTGAGTTGTGTGGATAAAATAAATACTCCACGTCAAGAAACTCATTGCAAATGAAATAAAAAACCATTAAGCAGAAGGCAATTTAAAGGCAGGTTTACGGGTAGGTATGAAGAGAATGAAGGTATATTAGAACAGATGTGATATGTTCAAAAATAAGGTGACTTCTTATTTTTCACGAAAAATATTCATTTTATCATCAATATCTATTTTGTTCCCTTGAAAGTATATCAGATATAATACACAGCGCTGTTTCCAATCCTCCTAGCACTTCTTATATGGCTTTTTGGTATATCCTTGAGCTCCTCCAGCGATACGGTCTTTATTTCTTCAATTTCCCCCCCTTCACGGATCTTTCTAGTTTTGAGAAGAGGAAAAGAAAAACAAAAAAAAGGGCCTATTAGAGGGGTGGTCGTAGTGCAATGGCAATCATCACCGACTGTTGAGCGGAAGGTCTGTAGTTCAAATCTGTCCAAAGCCAAAGCGAAGAATTTCTATAAGGAAAAACTGTGCAACATCAGTTTTAAATGAGAGATGATTAAAAAATGCTGACAAAGGCATAACACTCGCAGTATAAGAAACTTACTGTGAACTACTTCAAACGCGACAAATTCAGTCAAATTTCTCGAAACCTATATAGGACAACCACGGCGTCGAATCGGCCCAATAATTTGGTATAGTACAGCACTGTGACCGTTTTACCCTTCTTTTGGTAGTCAATGTGGATCACACCTTGTGAATATCAGAAAACGGTGGCCATCACCTTTCCGGCCTATGGGACAGTCTTCGCCTTCTTCGGAGCACGTTCGCCGGGTGAAGTCCACTGTTTCGATTGTTCCTTAGTATCTGGTGTATACCAGCGGATCCATGTTTCGTCGACCGTCATGAAATGACGCAGAAACTCCTTCGCATTGCGCTTAAACAGCGGCAAAACACTGCCCCGAAGTGATCTCACGGTTGCGCTTGTTGTCCGGAGTGAGCAAATGCGGCACCCATCGCGCCGATAGCTTTCTCATGCCCAAAATTTCATGCAGGATATGACGCACGCGATCTTTTGAAATGCCTACTGTCTCAGCTATCTCGCGCACCTTCAATCGGCGGTCTGCCAATACGAGATCGTGGATTTTTGTCACGTTACCCTCCGTGGTAGCCGTTTTCGGGGCACCTGGACGTGGCTCATCAAAAACCGACGTGGGACCACGTTGAAACTTGTTAAACCAATTTTTGATGGTCGCCATCGAAGGAGAAGAGTCACCGTACACAGCATCCAAACGCTCTTTGATTTCGCTGCTCGATTTCCCTTCCAAAAACAAAAATCAAAACACAGACCGACATTGCTCTTTTCCATTTTTCTAAAATCCGAGGACACTCCCGCTTCCACACGCGGTCAAAACAAAACTACGAGTCCGATCCGGCTGAAATTTCGACAGTAGCCGTCTACTAGAATGTACTACACGATAGTAAGTTGCTCTTGCGAGCCATCTGGCGGTGAGGCTAAGTACTTATCGGACCGCTCTTGTATTTGGTGAATATCAGACTTGAAACTGTTCAAAACAACTTGAATTGCATGGCTCCAAAAGTAATTTCTAATCCATAGACGGATAGACTCATCGATACCATAAGCACGAATTTCCTACAAAAGAGCTTGATGCCAAACTCTGTCGAATGCCTCTGAAATATCAAACGCAACAATCTTACTTTCGTCGAGATGGTTCAAAAATTGGTGCCATTTTTCGGTGAAATACGAGCATGCCATCAAATCACCAGTGGACCTGTTTCTGCGGAAACCGAACTGCCGATCAAAAGGAAGTTTACGCGAATCAAGATATTTCATAAGCTGACGATTTATCAGCATTTCCGTGACCTTAGAAAGAAGGGACGTTAATGCTATGGGTCGGTAAGAAGTGGAAGACAAAGATTCGCAGATTTTTAGGGACGAGCTGGACAAATGCTGTTTTCCATCTACTCGGACAGAGATTAGAGGAGTAGGAAAGATGAAAAAGCTTACGCAGTGGTTTTGCCAGCGTGGAGAACACCTCTCAGAAGTATTGGGAGAATACAATCTGAGCTCCTAAATTGGTTAAGAAATTATCCTATTGGTCGTCAGCAATATGTCAGAATTGGCGGTGCTGTGTCTGAGGAGATTATACATTTTTCTGGAGTTCCTCAAGGAAGTCACCTTGGACCACTCTTGTTTCTCCTTTTCATAAATGATTTGACATCGCATGTGACTTTTTCAAAGTGATTATCATATGCTGATGATTGAAAGTTGTTTAGTGCAATAAATTCATTATCATTATCAGGTGCAGTTAAACTTAGAGAAAATTTTAATTCTGTTGTTAGTGTAATCTTAATGGCGTTATTTTCGGCTGATTTTCTTAGACAATTACGAGTCGCATTGTGCCATCACTCATCTTTTCGTGGCGCTCAAATCTATCGACAAAGTTTAATCTAGTCGGATGAGAAAGTGTGTGATATTTTTGCGTTTGCGTAGTGATTCATTGTTTTGATACTTTAACTCTCGAACACAAGGTGAATGAGAAAGATTCAAGTGAAATTAAAGGATATATGGAGGGTAACATCAAAAGTAGGTAAACAAAACTATTTGTCAGCGTGATGCGAAGGTGAAAACTTTATTTTCTCTGCACCAAATGAAGGGTTTGGAAACGATTTGTGGTGTAAATTGAGTGCGTAGTCATTTTGCCACCCCCAAGTCTGAAATTTATTTGGTTTCAGGAAGGTATACTTCGGCACACCTCCTCGTAAAGGATTTTTTTTTATAGACTTTCCATAATGAGATGCAAGTAAGCTAAGTCCCTTTTTACGGTCGTTTAGCTTCTAATTACAATTCCAATTTTGTTTTGCATTGATAGGGCGAAAAACGTAGAGGAGTAGCATTTTCACCATGCCACAAAACAGCCATTACTAAATGCGTCCCCTTCGCTTGTCATTAAGATAAATTACCGTGACGATACTGCTTTATAGTTTCATTCCCCCTCATAATAATAATAATTTTATGGCAGCCATAAACTCATTGATTTTGCCATAAACGACCTCCCGCCACGGCCACCGTAGCCAGTCATCACTGCAATACCATCCCCTTGTCCGCTTAATCAAACATCCTGTCCACCCACAACTTCCCCGATTGTTTCCATTTACATCCACCATTCATCGGAATCCCTTTATCTAGGTCACTTTACGAGCTTCTCAGTAACCCCGCCCCGATCAGTCGCCAGGACTAATTTAATATCCGTTTTGTATAACGTATGATACACATCGGAACACAAGTGCTTGTATCCATGCTGCGCTCCTGCAGTGCGTCCAACGTGGATGTCAAATAGGAGGCCACAGAAGAAATAGAAAGGCAAAAGGATTAGTTGTCTCTTGGAGGTCTTATATGCGAACAAATTGCATCGTCCATGGTGCTGCCAGCGCACAACCCTCTCTCCGGGATACAAAAACTAAAAACAATTGCAAATACCACACATTGGACGGGTGGTGGGAGATGAGAAGGATAAACACTAGAGGAAGTCAACACGACAAGCGATGGTGACGATAATGATTATGAGCAGCTCAGGGAACAGGATTTAACAATAACCGAACGTAGATTAGGGGTGCGTGCGGCTATTTTCTAACCCTCAAAGGACTTTGAAGAGATTTTTATCGTCGGTCATTACACTTTTGGCGCGTCGGGTGCAAAGAAAACAACCGCAGGAATGCGTACTCTATCTTGAGACTATCACGATGACACAACCGCCCACCCCGCTCGTTCACCCTGTAACTCTGCAATGTCCTGTCGGTTTATGTATACACATTTGGACAATCTATAAGTGTCATACAACTATGTAGATACGTAGAATACAACTGTAATCCTCTGTTGAGGTGTTGTCATATAGTGCCCTGGTGGGTTGTTGGGAGGCGGGTGATGAACTTTTATGTTCGAAATCACTCAAAGTGCTCGGCTGGAAACTTGTTAGCTTTTTTCTTGATTCCATTTCGTATATGTTTGTCTCCCGCCCCCGACCATCCTGATGACGGAGGAGTTTTACTACTACTACTTGTCAGTCATAAAAGGGAAGCACACGTACGTTAAGGGGAAACACCGCCATGCATACCATGTCTCGATATAAACAGTGGCTGTAAAAAGTCACTCAGTCGTTTTATTGGTTTTCCATAAGCTTACAGCGATCTGTGGCGCGATGTTCATTTTCTTTTTTTTGTGTCGTAATGTCCTTATTACTGAGAACCGAAACACTAAAACCGAAGCACATTCCCATATCGTCCCGCCGGATTTCTGCCCAGGATACACGAGTACATAAAACCGCCAAAAAACTAAAGGAATATCTTATGATGCTTGTATTTTGTCAGTTTTTTTCTGTTCATGGTACGTGTATCTAAGCGCCATTAATTACAAAAATCCACAAATCTAGAACGAGATCGAACAAACAAATTAAACCGCAGTTCGCCAAACACAGTTAAATGGACCGGAAATGCGAAATGAATGGACGACGGAGGAGAGCATGGATAGGAAAATGGGAAAAAAAAGAAACACGACCGAATCACCTGCTCCGGCAGGGAACTAGATGATTCCGATGAATTTAAATTTCTCAACCGGAAATGTGTTTGTTTTGGCATTGATTCCGATTGAGACAGTGATGGGATGTGGCCATAATGGCATTTGTCTGGATCAACAGTATCTATTTCGACCAACTGAGTGTCAATCCTTGATTCATGCTTGTCATCCATGCCATTGCGATATGGACCGAAGGGGGGGGGGGGGGGGGGCGACTAGCATTTAACTTGACAGGAAGTTGGAAATTGTATATTATAGATAAATCGTAGGGCAGAGCTTGCTTCCTACGGCTAAAGTGGTCTCGCTGATTATGTCCTGATTGTCATTTGATTTCAAGTCAGTGTAGATGCAGTTAGTGGTGCATGAAAATTAATGGATATTGATGGATTTATTTGTTATTGGATAGATTGTACTGTTGATCGATGTGTGTTCACCGGCAATTGGGATGCTAGTTCAATTCGACCGAGATATGATAGGTAGTTTGTCATGCATGGTGGACAGTGATATTGCCAAGGGAGTACACAAACATGACGCCGGATGCCGACTTTTGAATGTGATTTCAAATTTAAGGACTGCCATTTCATTCTTGATATCTTTAAGTCTTCAAAAATACACTTGAAGGTCTTCCTTCCTGTTTTTTTTTCATTTCTTTTATAACTTCACCAAAGGTATTAGGCGACCTTAGTGTAAATCATTTCTTAAAGCAAATCCTATGTCATTAACAGTGAGCCTTGCACAGATAAGAAGAAGAATAAGAAGTAAAAAGAAGACGGTCATGTGTAATCGACATGACATGAGCAGATCCATCGTTAGCTAGCTACGTTTAAATCCATGATTTGTCGGATTCTGTTTTCGAATATATCCTCTCAGGATATTTCACGTGACATGCATCAAGGACTTTATGATTTGCTTTTTTTTATTTTACACTTATCGTTAATATGTGAAAGTCATCTAATGGAATTTGGCTTTAATATCCCCCAAAAACCGGAAGCACAAAATGGGTCATGGATTACGAGCAGTTTTTCTGAATCAATTATTTGTATCGTAGTTAGTAATCAATGCCGAAAGGGGTTTGAAGATACAATGCAGGAGTTTGCAGAAGTGAAATACTACGATTCGAAACGTGACCACGGAAAGGCGAACAAATGTTGACCGTGAAGGCTTTTATAACCTACAGTCACAACTACTAGACTACAATACGTAGCTGAGAGGAACAATAACCATTAAATATAATTTCAGTTATTTCGAGATTTGACCCCCCTCTGAAATGAACTTGCTCAATGTCAATGTCTGTGTTTTTCTTACTAGCGGCACAATCTTTAGGAAGCGATTTCCATTGCCGCATTCCCAGCTGCTTGAAGTCCCTTTCCACTTGTGTGCGCCACTTTAAATGCAGTCGTTCTTTGCTGCATCTTAGGACAGGAGTATTGATATCTATTTGCTTTACAAAGCCTAGCCATCTTATACATATGCTTGACCCGGCCAATGTCACTACACAGCTGACGAAATATTTCGTCTTCTCCTCCACTCGCCGTTATCACTGCCGGAACGGAGAATCTTTCCCTCAAACAAAAACTTTTGGTAAAGTTCAAACCTAAGCATCTTTGGAGAGTCCGCGATAAAATTCATACTCTGTGTGTGCATTTCAAATATAACACCTTAATAATGGAAACAAAAAAGTTACTGTGAACTACAACCAACGCGACAATTTCAGTCGAATCTGTCAAAAAATCCTATCTAGGACAACCACCCCCGGAGAGTAGTGAACCAACATCTTCGACACAAACCATATGCACCCCGTCCAGGTTGTGTGACAAACACCATAAGAGCGTAAACCCTTGAATCTGCACGAACGCTATAAAAAAAAATCCAGTATATTGAGTGAACGTCAAAAACCATTTTGCACCGCACTAATCAGCACATACGTGTGCACGTGTGGCTTCCAGTCCGGCAAATCTATAGACCAAATCTTCACGCTATGACAAATCCTGGCAAAGACCATCGAGTTTGAAATCGATATCCCCCACCTCTTTATCGATTTTAAAGCCACATCAGTCATCACATAGTCTTATTTAACGCGATGGCCAATTAGGGGTCCCGGGAAAACTGATCCGGAGATGTCGAAACAAACCCACGATGCACTGTACTTCTCGACTACAGAACCTGCGAACCTTTTAAAACCTGCATCGGATTTCAGCAAGGAGATGCGTTGTCATGCGACTTCTTCAATCTCGTGTGGGAACAAATAGGGTGGCGGGCCAACGTCAACACGGAAGGCACTATCTACCACAAGTCGGACCAGTTGCTGGGCTACGAAAACGATATTGATATTGAAATTCAGTCGAATCTCACAAATACTACCTAGGACAACCACCCCCGGAGAGTAGTGAACCAACATCTTCGACACAAACCATCTGCACCCCGTCCAGGTTGTGTGACAAACACCATAAGAGCGTACTCTTGAACCTGCACGAATTATTAAAAAAAAAGCTAAGTTTTGTGCAAAGTTCACTTGGTTTTACAATAGAGGCGTCTACTAACCAATTGCTTCTTGGACCCGTAGAAGCAGCAGCTGGCATATGTCGATAGGAGCCCAGGGTTGACGAAATCCTTAGCCACTTCAAAGTTGTAATTCCCACAGGTGACGTTTTTTGGCCAAGACATCAGTGCTGTGTGACTTTCTTTGATACGGAAAAAGGGTGTAATTTTGAGAGGTTTGGTTTTTAAACTGGCAGCATTGTTTTTACAGATTGCCAATTTGACAGTTATAAGTTGGTTTGTAGTAGCAATTAACTAACGCCAGAACAATTGCCGTTGTGGAGCGCAGTGTTGAGGAGAATCCGAATGAGTCGATTCGCCATCGTGCACAGCAATTGCCCATCCATTTTGTAGAAGATTTTACGGAAAGATATTGACTTAAAAGCTTATAAGATCAAGCTTGTGCAAGAATTGGAACTGCGTGACAATTATACGCATCGTAGTTTGGTGAATTTAAATTATTCAGCTTGATCCTTGTTCTCCGATGAGGCCCATTTTCTGTATGTCTGCCTGTGGCATCGTAGCTCCTGAACGAATGAACCGATTTCGATGCTTTTCATTTTGTTTGAAAGTTAAGGTGTTGGAGATGGTTTTTAGCTACAATTTACAATATGAAGATCTGTTAAGGCGTTTCAAGGTCATCAGCTCTTTTAAGCGACGCAAAATTAATCACCCTATCGGAAGATATTATAATTTTTGCAAACGTCGTCGTACCTCAATCATATTTAACATTAGTGAACTAGATTGTTGCAATACACGAACAGATAAGCAATGGGGCGATATATCTCGCAAGAGAGTGGAATAATTGTGTCGACTTTTTTGACCAATAATCGGTCGGTGATGTTAGCGCAGCGTGAATTTCGATGTCGATTTTTTAATCGTGTCACGCCAACAAACCCAAACCACACGAGACCATGCAGAGCGTAGCCGCCGCCAGAACGGCCGTTCGGCCGAGAATATCACAGCTGTGGCTACCGATGTTGCTGAGAAAGAAGAAACATCAACCACACAAGTGGGCATCACCAGACAGACCCTATAGCGAATGAATTACTCTCAAGCCATCCTTAATCTTGTTACGTGTGAAAAATACACCAAACCTTAACCTCTCCATCCCTCCCTTCCTATATTTTTGTCCCGTCATTTTTTCTCCGCCATCTCCCAAGGAGGGAAGAACTTACCGGGGTTCCTATGGCGAATTAAGAGCTATGACCCGTTTTGGTCCAACCACCTTAAGGGGGTCGCATCACCAACAGGATTACATGTTGAACGGACGGTCCAAAGAGTGTGGATGGACGGTCCAAAGCAAAGGGCGGACGGCCCCAACCGACCTAGACGGACGGTCTCGCATCGATGGGCGGACAGTCCCAACAGGGTGAAAGGGACGGACGGTCCCCAACAAATCAAAAGGCCGTGTGCCCAACCTAAAACATATAATGTTTGGCAAAAAAAAAAAAAGATTGTTACCCCAACAAGTAAAGTGCCGTCCCCACAGAGCCATATGTGTTCCGATATATGTATACTAATTGTAAACTCCCCACTCGATGTAAGCGGGTAGCCTAATAACCCCTAGAGACCTTTAATCCACAAAGATTATTAGAATAAGTCACGCAGGTCTTAGCCTACTATAACTGAGGGATGTGTAGTTAGGCTTAAGAATTAACGTAAGATACTGTGCGAGCACGTCCATCACAACCGAGACAACAACCCCTTCCAACCGGACCAATGTCCGAAGGTCCGAAATTTTAATGTGGAGGCGTTAGAACTCTGGAGGGGATTCCCTTTGTTCCAATGGCCAAAGTTATGTGAGTGTATGTATGTGTTCCCCGTTGGACAAAAGGACGACGCAGACGATATACAAAACATACCAACTACAAAGGACGGGTCACACTTAAGTATCTTCTTTATTTCGCCTCATCATTCCCCGGTTATCTAAACCATTCCCGTTATCTCCAGCTGTCGGGCGACCGTGTTGTCCACGTGGTGGATATTGAGTAACCCGTTATCCTAACAAAAGAATCAATAAATTGATATAATATATTAGAAGAAAAATAGCTAATTCTTTTTTCTTTATTTTCGTAGTTTTATGAAAAACTTCGTGGCGCCCTAAATTCCTCCAAATCCCATATCGAACCCTCCAGTCCACTGAGTAGCCGCGTGCGCAGCTGAACGCGCGCACACCAGCTTTTATATTTTGACAGTGTCGAAAATCATCATGCGGTTACGTCAGTAAGGAAAATCTTCGTTTCCGGGGTACTGAAAATCCGCATGTGATGCACGACAGCACGAAGAGCCATTAAATCGACTCAAAGCCACTGTGTGGTGCGCAAGAGGGAAGACTGATTGGAGCTTTTTTGTTTGAGGACGCCATCAGTAATACGGTCATTGTTACTGGCGAACGCACCAGGCCATGATAAACGATTTCTTACTGCTGGAATTGATTAAGCGGGGCTTCGTGAACATGTGAATTCAACAAGACAGTGCAACTGATACACAAAACTCTCCACAAATGGATATTGTGAAATAAGCGTTTCCTATTCGCGTAATCTCTTGGTATGACCAGCAAGATCGCCAGATTTAACCATCCCAGACTTCTTTCTACTTAAGGTCGCGGACTTATGCCAACAAGCTTAGGACGTTCGCGTTCGCAGCCCTTAAGGAGAATATTCCACAGAAATACGAACATTTATCACCGGAAATCTTGCGGAAAATCATGGAAAATGCGATGAAACGGGGCCAAAGGTGTATTAATACTGGCGGCAGCCACTTGACGGATGTCATCTTTTCCACTTAATAAAAAAAATTGTAAGGGTCCAAATAAGGATTTTCATCCCTTACAACAATTTTGTTTTCAGTAAAAAAGTAATTCAAGATCAAAATTAAATGATTAATTTTGCGCCACCTTGTACATAAAAGACCTACAAGAAAAAAAATGAATTCAGATCAAAACTCAAAACGTGCGTTGTTGCTTACCGTTGGAATCGCTAGGTAAATAAAATAAAATCAGAATACAAATAAAAGAAATATTAATACTGATAAAGCATTGATTATAAAAAGACCTATTCTATGTAAAAAACGTAAGTAAGTACCGAAACAACAATATTCAATCTTTTAATTAACATAGTATTCAGTGTTAATTAATTTAATCTGAAAAAAATTGTGAAGTAGACACAACCTTGAAGGTCTCTCGACGCGGTGGCGCTTATCTTGAAAATATTAATAAATCATTTTAAGGAAGTTAAAAGGCCGAGAGAAAAATTTAATTTTTTTGTGTCAGAGGTTACTTAAAATTTTTAATTTTATTTTTTGGTTAAATGGAGTAAATAAGCAATATTGCCGGATTCGGTGCGGATACAACCCAGAGGTCTTTGTCGAGACCCTCTCAAAACCATTATAACTCACTATTTGGTATGCTTTATAGGCTGGTAGAATCATCGGCCCATATTTCTGTAAGGACGGTGCCGGCCAGAGTGTTACTGTCAATTGAGAGCGCTATACAAGCATGATTTCTGACTTCTTCGTTCCTCAGTTGAATGGCATTAATGTGACACAGCTATGGTTTCGATAAAGTGACGCAACATGCCACACGACGCGCGACACCATCAATTTATTGCGGGAAACGTTTGGTGAGCGCGTAATTTCGCGTCATGGACCTGTGATCTCACACCTTTAGATTACTTTCTGCTGCTCGTGGTGTCGAAAATTGAACTTCAGGATTGTGTTTCGTTCGAATTAGCTGTGGCGTGCATATGCCCAAAATCATATTTACACACAAATGGCTTAAAAGTATCTATTAAATGAAGCTTATATAGACATTGACGTGAGCTTCATGTTTATTGTTTGATATTAAATTTGTATCCCTTTAAAAAAACAATCCTGTATTGGATGAGGGTACACATTTACTATAACCCCAGACCACTTAAGCCACTTCTTTTTCCATGTTCCCAAACGCTTCATTGAAGTTGTTAACATGATCGTTAATTCACGTGAATATCATTTTCGTGCCGTCTTGAAATAGGTCATTGCTCTAGAGTTCTTGCTTCAGCTGTAAAGATCTCTAGCACACCCAAATCTTTCGGTGAAATTCTCCAAGAGTTGATGTCGCAGAAAGGCCAACACCTTGTGCATGACGACGAAATTTAGGCTTTCAGCCATTCTGACCTTTTATCAGCCGCAGGGTTCCCACTTGACCGGTCATTTTAGCGCCTTAGTGTGACTGCTCGAACAGAAACCGAACCGCTTTTCCTGGTTTTCGCGGTTTTTCGATGAAAAAAATCACTACGTTGGAGGACCAATTCACAAATATTTCGTTACTTACGAAAAATTACACGAACACAACACGAATTTGTATACCCGCTACACTAACTCGCTGTTTTTTTTTCAACATTTGAAGCATTATTTCGGAGAAATCGGTACCATCACTATCTCCAAATTTTTCTTATTTTCCAATTATAGAAATTCCGCGAGGGAAAAACTGCATGTCTTTGGAAGCGATCAAAAAATGGGTCTACTTTTTGACTCCTTTTAAATATTGTTAATTCCGATCAGTGAGCGTGACCTGACTGGAAAGGACAATGTCAGAAGAATACGGCGGGTGAGCCCAACTGATCTCACCAAGAACATGAGCTTTGATCCATGGGTATTTGACCTAGCCGCCGATGTTATTGCATACCAAGGCCCTTCAACGATTTTTTTCAGCTTCAATTTCTATGGCCCCCAATTGCCATGATTTTGGATCATTCCGAGGAGTTTCAAGCAATGGGAAATGGCTTGTTGAGTTCCGGTCAATGAACCTGCAAGTTTTTCCACCGATCATTGACGCTTGGACTCCGTATCAAAATCTTCACTTTTTTAGCACTGAATACATTCCCGATACGTTCTTCTACTCACAAAAGTCCCAAGGTAATTTTCTTTAATTAATTATCTTCAGCTCAATTTTTTGTCGAATTAAAGGCGTAAACTATGTACGCTTCAAACATCACCTTCATCATCTAAAAATTATTTGGTGCCGATGAAAATTCGTTTGACAATTTTTTTATCTGATAGTGCTGACCGCCATGTACGCTTGGCGACATCTATTGGACAACAGGGTGCTTTCAATTATACGCCGGATTATTTTGAAGATAGTTTTTTTTCTCCAGGATTTCGCACGTCCTTTTAGTCCCCTTCAGCAGTATGCCAGAATTTGCTTTGGATTTTTACTTTTGGCATGTTACACTATACTCACAAGAAGGAGGATTGGAGGTGATTATTATACGGAACTGCACCCAATGCCATTTAAAATGCCTATTTGAAAAATGAGGGCAAAAAAAGAGTCTAAGCCGCTTACGCTTAGTTGGCCATCATTTAAAGCACTTACCATAAACGCAAATTCATGAGAGTCGTTTCAGATGTACCAGGGAGAACAGGATCGTTAATATTATTTGTGCCCATTATGTGGGCCGCCTGTCCTCTTTACGTCAGTTGAACTCTACAATTACACATTCAGTGAAGCATCTCTCTTTTTCATTTCATTATTTCATATTTCATATTTCATTAGAATTTTTTGATATTTTACCCAAAAAAGCAATGAATTTTATCGTTTCAAATACACCCCAATATATTGAAAAATTAGTGATTTGATCGAAACATCAAATGCAATATACGTTACTATAGCGAAATAAAATTAAATTTTCAATATTTATTTAGCAAAATTCTAGTTAGTCCGCACAAAACAAAAGCCTGACAATTGCGCTGGAGCCTTGGGAGCTCAATCATATGCGTATGTAAGCATATTTGTTTACAAGGGAAATGTATTAATATTCTGCTGTGATGATGAATTCAAATTATTTTTTTTTTCAATGCTTTAAGTGAACAGTGAATTGTTTAAAATGAACCAAATTTTGAAAGAGTGACTCAATTGCTAAAATCGATATTCGTTGAGGCTTTTCAGCAACAAATTTCATATCAGCTACCAGCAGGGAAAATACCCATTGCCACTGAGTTGTGTGACGTGAAAAAATAATCAATATTTTTATTTGGTTTGTATTTAATTATCACTTTATATTATATACAAGCGCTTTAAATTCAAATGATTTGAAAATACAATAATTCCTTTATGGCACTTGAATGCGCTTAGCGGCAATTTAATAAATCGAAAATTAATGAAACAATGAATGACGTGTTTCGTTTTTGCTTCTGGGTTGCCCTCTCCCATTAGCCATAAGTTGATATATTACGCCGTTTTTCATGTTTAGCATGCGTCGCTTTCGAAATTTTTTTTGATGCCCACAAGCCTCGATCAGGCAGAAATTGGAACTGTTGCAGTGTAACACGTTGTTCAAAAAATAAGGTGACTTTTTGAATTTCGCAAGCTGAGTAAATGTTTTGTTTTTGTTATGTTGGTCACCCCCGATGGATAGTCACTTGATGAGGATAGTCTTTAAAAATAGAAGAAAAAAGGATGTTTTTTTTTTATTGCTAATATTTATGTAGGTCTTTTTCTTTTTGAGAAAAGACCATGAGAAGCGCGCGATCGAAGAGATGGAAAGGTGCTACAGCAGGAATGAAGTCCGAAAATTTTACCAGAAAGTAAAACAATTATCCAGTGGATATAAATTTCGGACTGAAACCTGCCGGGACGAAAATGGACAACTGGTAGTAGAATCGCAGTCGATGCTGAGAATTTGGAAGGATTATTTCGGCAGACTGTTAAACGGCGACGAGGACCCAAATACCGCTGTCAGGCAGAATGTTCCACTCAATTTAGACGACGATACACAAGAATTCCGTCCCCCGACTATGACGAAGTCAAGGTAGCAATATCGACACTTAAGTCAAACAAAGCTGCTGGAGCTGCTGGAAATTTTTAAAGCAGCTGGGGATAATCTGGTAGGGACGATGCACCAGCTCATCTGTAAGATATGGTCGGAGGAAAGCATGCCCGATGAGTGGAATCTCAGTGTCGTTTGCCCGATCCACAAGAAAGGAGAACCCTTTGACTGCACCAATTTCAGAGGACTAATTCTCCTTAACATCGCCTACAAGATCTTCTCTGCCGTTTTGTGTGAACGCCTTAAACCGTTCGTCAACAACCTGAAAAAGCCAGGAAAGTCCACAATATACCAAATCTTCACACTGCGGCAGATCCTGCAAAAGACCCAAGAGATGCAGATCGACATTCACCACCTATTGGTCGACTTCGAAGCCGCATATGACAGCGGCATATTGTCAGATTGTGTAGAATGACGATGGAGAACTCTCGCTGCTCCATCAAGGTCGGCAACGAACTTACCGAGACCTTTAATGTCAAAAAAGGTTTTAGACAAGGCGACGCGCTGTCATGTGACTTCTTCAACTTAATACTCGAGAAGATCGTGCGAAACTCACAAGTCACCACCAAAGGCACGATCTTCCGTTCAACTGCTGGCTTACGCGGATGATATTGACGTGATTGGTCGAACACAGCGAGCCGTCAATGAGGCGTTTGCTGGCATTGAAGCGGAGACGGCTAAAATGGGTCTAGTGATAAATGAGGGCAAAACGAAGTACATGTTGTCATCAAGAAAGGACACACAACATCGACGTCTCGGACAGAGCGTCACAATGGGCAGCATGAACTTCGAGGTGGTCAAGGACTTCGTCTACCTCGGCTCTGCAGTAAATAGGGACAAAAACATCAATACCGAGATCAAACGCAGAATCACTCTTGCCAACCGCTGTTTCTTTGGGCTCAAGAGGCAATTGAGTAATAAAGCCCTCTCTCGAAGGACCAAGTTGGCTTTATACAATACCTTAATCATCCCAGTCCTGCTTTGTGGTGCAGAAGCATGGACGCTGTTGAAAGCGGATGAGGAAGCTCTTGGTCTTTTCGAGAGAAAAGTTCTGCGTGCGATCTTTGGTCCTGTTTGCGTTGATGGCATCTGGAGGAGAAGATTCAATCACGAACTATGTACATGGGCTGCCCGGCGGCATGTGCCTGGTTAAGCGTCTACGTATACAACGCTTAAGATGGCTAGGTCATGTAGAGCGTATGGACAACACAGCTCCGGCCCGAAGAGTCTTTGAATCCGAGCCATTGGGACAACGCAACAGAGGACGTCCTCGACTCAAATGGGGCACACAAGTGGAAAAGAACCTCAACCAACTTGGTGTGCGTAACTGGAGAAGGCTGGCTCGAGACGCTTGTCCAAGCCCACATCGGGCTGTAGCGCCACTGAAAGAAGAAGATTTATGTATGTAGGTCCTTCCTTATTGCGAATACATTTTTAACGATCTACTCTCTAGGGGGTATTCTCGTCGGGCCAGGATCTGTCACATAAATTTATTTGTTACACCGACAGACGTGCTAGTGTGATTCGCGCACTACTCTGTCCTCTGTGTAGAGACCCGATCGGGACACTTGGTCGTAGCAGCGTCTTGTCACCTCGTAGCTGTCGCGTTGACGACACCCAGTCATTCTCCTTCTGTGTGCGAATCCGAGTCCGGATCCCGACTGGTGATGGGTTGCCAGGAGTAGTGTGGGGCGAGTCCGTCTGGGTAAAAACCCGAGTCGAGGCCCTAACTGTTGTTGGCTTGTGACCTTGAGCGCGGCTATAACGTTTGGACAGGCTCTACCGGGTTAAGACCCAAATCGGGGAACTGACCTTACGGCATTAGTCCCTGTTTGCTAGGCCGAACGGCGATGTGAACGACGGCTTTCCGGTCGTCACTGACATTTCCCCAGTTTGCAGGACCTGCCAACGGTTACGGCAGCCATAGCCGTTCGTCTTTGGTGTGCTTGACCTGATGGTCTTAGGCAAATTGTCAAATCAATGATGAACGTTTTTATTTTTTTTGTGTTTTCTATTTAATTTTTTTGTGTTTATTTAGTTGATGATCTCGTGTTTAGTTGTTTTATGTTTGGTGGTTGTCTTACGCACATATGTATGTACTTGTGTGCTTACGAAGATTTTTTTATTTGTTTCTTTGTTTTGTTTATTTGTTGTAATTTAATATTGAGTGTATTTATTTTCGATTTGTATATTTTTTATTTATTTGGTTTGGTTGCACTCGAGTGAGATAAGAAACACAATGTATGTTTGTGATAGAAAATCTATTTATTTCCTTTCTTTTCTAGGTCTGGAAATTTTCCTTCACGCGTTGACTATCAAACATTTTGTCAAAATTGATTGCCTGCGTTTCAAGAAGCTCGATGTAATCTTCTGAGTTGTGCCGAACATCTAAGACAAACAGATTTATTGGGCCATGAAATTCCAAACCATGACGGAACCAACAGCAGTGTGACGACGTGACAGGAACATCTTCGATCTTCTCAAATCGTGAAAGTAATATTGAAAGCCATCAGAGTCATCCAAACTAAATTTGTTCCCTTCAGAAAAAAATCATGGTTCCCCATTCTTTCTTCCAGCTTAAAGGAGCCCAACAAAATTCCAATCTATGATCTTTATGGCGATAAAGTAAACATGGTTTTTTCTTCAGTTTGTGCCGTTGGAGATGTGAACATTGTTGAATCGCTCTTTGAACTGCCCAGACACCGGCTGTAGTTCCAACTTTCTTCTTTATTTTCCGAGCGATCGCAGCGGAATTTGAAGCTTCACGTAAAATCGACCTCCGATCTCATTCTGCTATCGTTCTGCTCTTCGGTTTTGCCATAATTTTCTGGATCTTTTAGAAAAGTGTTCACTCTCCATGGCTGTCGACTAATTTTTTTAGCAGTCTTCCTGGGGGAATCATTCTCTTGCTTGAATGCAAGAATTTTATCATTTTATAAATACTAAGTATCAATAAAACTCCGCTTTGAGTTGCGCTTAAAATAGGCAAAAATCGAAAATGGCAATTTTCTTTTTTACTTCTTTAAATTTTTACAAGTTAGCAGAGAGACAGTGAAAATAAAAGTTTTATCGATGGGTCCGAAGACATATTACCCCTGCTTTATGATTTAGGTAGAACTTCTAAGTGAGGGTAGTCAAGTGAGCTAGACAATTGCATTCCTCCCCTTCAAGAATTAAACCGTCCCGCCCGCAATGCTCATCATTTCACCCTTAAGCCTGTTTTCGGACGCACTGTTAAATTTAGAGACTCGTTTTTTAGCCGAACCACACGATGTGGAATGCTCTTCCCAGCTCAACTTTTCCCAATCGTTACAATTCACAAGCATTTAAAACCAATGTGCACCGGTACCTCCTTTCCCTCTTTCCCTCTATACCTTTGGCTCGTGCTGTGTCTGGACTTCTTGACACTTAAGGGTAGTCATAACCCCCTCTGCACGTGTCAATTGTAAAAACACAGCACTTATTGTCATTGTTAGTCAGGTTGGGTAAGGTTAAACGTGTTTCGGCATACTTGGCGATGTTTTGATATTCAAAGAATCTAATCCATTCTTCTAATGAATGCCCCGGCTATTTGGCGAGTGTACTCTGAAGAAAAATGTTTATATCATAAGTGATACAAGCTCTTTATAAAAGGCCAAGAAGATGTTAATGATGATGCCTATCCTGGACTCCCCAGCACGTCAACAATGGATCAAGACATTGAGGTAGTGAAAAAACAGAGAAGTTCATGCTATGAATTTATCTAGATGTTTTGGTCATGAAATGTGTGCCAGCGAAGTTTGTTGCGAGTTCCTGTTAAAAGGTCGCACGGTCAATAAGGAACGTTACCTTGGAGTTATGCGCTGTTCGCGAGAAGCAATTCGAAGAAATCGTCTGGATTTATGGGAAAACAAATAATGCGACTAATTACTTGTCGTTGTTTGTGTGTTATCTGTTTGCCAAAATCAATACCGTAAACCACGGTATTCATCGAACTTCCTCCTCCCAAAACTGCGAAAGGACGAAAAAAAGTGGGGTTGCCGCGATTGGATAGATAAAAACCTCACCGCTGGAAGGCTGGTACCAAAAAGCGTATATCAGAAGTGCTTCGAAGGTTGAAAAAAGCGCTAACACAAGTGTATTATATTGTATTTGAGAATGATTACTTCGAATGCGACAAATTGGATATAGATGAATTATAAACTTTTTTCGAGAAAAATAAAAGTCACCTTATTTCTTTGAAAAAAACTAGAATTCAATGCACTTAGACATTTAGTTAATAATGCTGTGGTGTCCCAGGTTCAAAAGTATTCAAAAGCATCTTCAATTCAAGCCCAGGTTGAAAAATGGCGCCCCTACAGCCCACTTTTTCAACATTTTTGGCCAAATAGAAAAGCCATTCGATCGTCGCCGTTTGGCTGCTTTTTTAGTAAACATCTTTAAGCTGGTAAGTCTATTGTCTGCTAAACCTTACTTTATTAATTTTTTTTTTATATTTCGGAGAAAATTTAACAGAAGTTCGAGTAAAATATTCGGCTCACACCACATGAGCTCCGTGGGGACGACTCCTGATGCCAGTTCAGAGGAAATGTGCACTGTGTCGTCGTCCCCACCGCATACAGCAAAGATGCTCGTTTCACTGATGCCAGTCAGTTTCTCCTAATGAAACGTGTATGATTTCTGTAAAACTCGTTAACGATAACAGGAAAACCACAAACACCGGGGGAAGTATACGCTTCGCCAACGTCTACCCAGGACAATCCTGCCATCTACGATTATCAGGTGTACGAGTATGCATAAGTTTTTTTTTCCGGTTGAACTAAGAGATGGTGCCAGCGGAAATTACGCGGCGTATTAATTTGACACATATGCCATTTTGTTCGTCTAAGATTTAACCACAAACACACATAATTTGAGTCCGCCAAAAACTGGCGTCTCTCTTTTATCGTTCAGTGATTATATCGAGTTTTGGGCCTAAAAGAGAACATTTGCGGCACGCATTATCTGTCTTATTTAATCAAAAAAAAAAGTTATTGAAAGTCATCGTTTGCTGGTGGAGACATATAATGAACACGCTCCATCAATTTGAGCTTGTGAGACATGGTTTCGACATTTTAAAAGTGGTGATTTTAATGTGAACGTCAGTGAGTGCTCTGTTAGACCACAAAAATGTGAAAACGAGCAATTGCAAGAGCTATTGGATGATGACCCAACTCAAACTCAACGACAATTAGCAGAAGAAAATCGCAAAGTCACCTATGAAATGCTTACGATTTCCATAATTTTATCGACATTTTCTATAACTGACCTTCCAGAGTATCGTGTATCTTTGAAGGCGACATTACCGGAACGACATCGACGAAACGAAAACTGATTGGCTGTTACAGTATTAGTACCATAAAAGATGAATTTTCGTATTTTCTCTCTGCTAGTGTCCATCCTTGACACGCTCAAACAAAATTGAGTCAAACAATCACAAAACTGTCTGAGATTTGAACCAAAAGTCTGCCATGTTTTTATCAGATAGAATTGGCTTAAAAAAAATTCATTATAATGGCCGGATAATGTCCTTACGCTTATAATTTTACATTTTTTTTTTTTTGCCCTCTATTGAAGGTTACAGCCACTCCAGCTTCTTCTTCGACAAGGAATTGTCCAATGATTGCCTTTCCGCTCAAATACCAGCCCAAACAGTCAGACGTTAGTCGTAGAGAGGTTTCCCGTCGATAAATTTAGGATTTTCACGCTCATCATTTTTTTTTTTGCCAAAACTCATCGGCTGTCTGTGCCACGTTCAGGCGTGCAGGGCAAACGTTATGGCTGATCTCTCAACGCAAACCTGTACAGCCTCAATATTCCCACCTCTTTCGGCAACGTCGAGTTTTATGTCTGGCATTACCAACATTGACGAAGATGATACCTTTTTGCTATGGTTTGGTATGGTTATTTGGCCTGATCGTGTGGTTTAAAGCTGTTTTGTTTATTGAGAACATGCTTTAAATGTAAAGGCTGCACAATAACAACCTACAGTGGAGGTGTGATTCGAACCCGGGCGGTTATCAGCCCGATAAAAGAAAGATAAAGGGTGGTCAAATGCCGAGAGCTTAAATGTAAATTTAAAAAGTTCGGCCTAAAGTTGTCGTGCTCCACGAAGACTCTAGCACCAGACCCCTGTCCAGTTTTGGAGCCATCGGGCTTAGGCTATATCTATCCGCCATGGATAGCAGGCTATGTTTACAGTCTTATAAATGAAAATTTAATGCTGCTTGGTTTATCACTGTTTTGTATATAACAGCTCACGCCTAATTCATGGCATGTGTTAAAGTCAAACATGCTCACTTAATATTGCCATTTTATCACGTGAATGCTTACACCCAAGCAACGCTTGCAAATTATAGAATTTGACCATCCAAATGTATGAAAATATCTTTCACCCACCTCGACCATTTGACGATTGTCACAATCGATGGACTGACCAAGCAGGTCAGCCATGTTAGTACATACACAGGACATTGTAGAGTTCGTACAAAGGAATATATTGCTGTAAGTGAAGATCGAGATTTGTCAGCTTGTCACCGTTCGTAGCCACCGAAAAAACACAGCTTAAGGCGGTTTATGGTCCGGCGGAATTATATGCCTGTATTTTCTCAAAGATGATTTTGAAAATAATGTTACCATCAATAGCGGGCGCTATTCAATTATTTCGAACTTTTTTTTTTCCCAAAATGCACGAGTTAAATATTGTCGACATGAGGTCCTAGCAAGGTGGTACTGCACACCGAATCGATGGACCAAGATTTAGTATATTTTTCACGTGGACACGTCAAATCACTCGTCTATGCCGATAAGCCATCTTCAATTCCAGTCGACATACACGTATGAGCTAATATGCTCGAAAAAGTAAACCTCACATTGGAGTCTCCATATGGATCATTTAAATCGCAGTCTTACTCGAAATAATCTTTTTTTTTTATATAATTTATGTAGGTGTTATGGTGTTTGTCACACAACCTGGACAGGGTACAGATGGTTTGTGTCGAAGGTGTTCGTTCATTACTCACCGGGGGTGGTTGTCCTAGATAGAATTTTTTGAGAGATTCGAATGAATTTGTCGCGTTGGTTATAGTTCTCAGTAACTTTTTTGTTTCCATGTCATTAAGGTGCTATATTGGAAATGCATACACAAAGTATGACAAAGTATGGATTTTGAAGCAGTTAATCTTAAAAAATAAATGGCAAGGATTAGTTTATGAATCCAAATAATAATTTTATACTTGTCCTTACCTTTCCTGTTTGATTTGCGACAAATAAAAACTAGGCCTTTAAAAAATATTGTATCACGTCTCCAAATGAATACTTTTTTTTTTTCGATTTGGGCCTTTTTTTCAGAAAATGGCAACATCCTTACTGTCAAGAGTATAGTCCATCGCTAAATAAAACTTTTTCCACCTTTCTGGCAGCATGAGAATTGGAAAAACTGCACATCTTTTAAGGCGATCCACAAATCGACCTTGTTCCCCTGACAATTGTTTTTTTTACTTTGGATTGTCATAATGGATCCATCGCCCGTCAAATGCAATGCAAAAAACTGTTCTTTTCTTACCGCAGACTCATACATCACTATTCCCAGGACTTTATAACGATCTAAGATAACTATTTAGTTAGTTCCTATTGAGTTTGCCATGAATCTGGATCCACTAATGCCTCCAACTTTGCGTTCTTAAACTTTTTACCAGTTCAGGATATTCCTTATCTGCCACATCGAAAGAAAAAGAAAAAACTCTCGATGTCCCACCCTCTTTATTCAAAATTTGTGTCTGTTAACTGCCCCCTTAATTCAAAAATCAATTATGAAATCACCTAAAACCCTGCAACACTTTTTCTGAAAACGAAACACTGCTCCCTCACAGTGAATGGAGTTGACATTTGCTTTATTTCCTCTCGCGATCTTAGCTCCGAAAAGTAAGTTGCGTCTGACCGCTAATCTACCGGAATGATGCAGTCCGACATCCAAGTAAAGCGGAACTTGCCTTTGAACCGTTATGAAGCAAAACATAAACAATCTCTCATATCCAGATTAAGAAGGAGCTCTATGACGCAGCGCAACAGTTTCACTACGTTCGTTGGCAAGTTGAAAGCCAGATCTCGCTTGCCCATGACGTTACCCGCTTTAACCATATTTTCCCTCCATTTCCTTCTGCTAAATCTGGGTATTTTCTGGCTAATCCTTAATAGTAATTAACCCAGAAATACATACTTGTATGTCCGGCATAAGCACCACGAGCAAAGGATTGCATTTCCATTCCTCTTCCGACATTCCCACAAATCAGACAAATCCACAGGCCCGAATGCAATTTCTCCTCTCCCATGGGCCACATGATGCCTTGGTGCCTGCCATCCTCCAATGCAATTAGAGATCTATCTCCATCTCATTGTTTCATACACAGTTCATTTAAAATGCAAAATTGATGTTCTTTATTCATTAATTCAACGTCGGCATCCGGGGGTCCTGCAGCGCTGCAGCTCAACTCGTTGCAATCCGGTTCAGTGCTCATCATCTTTTCCCCGTACTCTCGAGATATTATAATGGACCACTAAACGTTTTCCATTAACGCCATAATTATGCTAATCCGAGGATAATTATCATGTTGGAAGGGTACTCGTGTTGGCGTTTTTCTATTTCACATGGAATCCCGTGCTACCGCTTGCACTCCGTAACGGGTTGTGCGTCCAGCGAGACTAGAACAATGGCTTCTATACCTTTGGAAGGTGGAAATGGTAAGTGGAGAACTCATTGAAAACCGCGTTGCCTTAGATCAAGCAAACGAGCGCTCCTTCGTCCTGTGAGAATGGAATGGAAATTACTTAAGGACGATGGCAAATTGTGGATACACATTCTGTGTGTGACCATGTCACCATCATCATTATTATCGTCATCGTCATTTCTGTCGTTGCCGTTCTATTGTAGATGGCATGGTCCTTGCGGAGTCATCCAAAGTGACTTGGGGGTTTCAGCTCCTTTAACAGGGCAGATCAGGTAGTGGAGTGAGGCCGTCCTTGAACTTGTAACCTTTCATTTTCTTGTGTTGCATGATGGCAGAAGGCAGCTTCTTCCCGTTCATTGTTAGAATATCGCCTCGGCGGATAGTGGTGAATGGAACATTTACGCCTGCTTGACTACGAGTCCTTTGTGTCTGGAATTGGACTCATGTGTGTAGAACGGTGTCGTCCTTGATGGTGTTTGAATGTGCTGGACTTGGGAATATGATTAATTCGGAATTGATGATGCCTGACGGGGACAGGCAACAGTGAATATTGCTCGTGGTTATTAGCAACTTGTTGGAATGAAGGAGTTATTATGTGCGTGGGGGGTACTCTGAAGAGCAAACAGTTAGATATACTGATGTGGTTGCTTGAATATAACGAGGATGGTAAGGATATGAAAGGTGTTATTGAATATTTAAAGTGGTTATGAAAGGTTCAGGTCGGTAGTATGAAAGATTATTTAGATTTTCGTCGGCAAAAAGACACAAAATTTGCTGAAAACTTCGATATGACCTTTCAACAAAATCATTCTTATAGTGAGAAGTCCCGTCGGGATACTTCACCAAAAGGTTTTTCTCTTTAGCAGTAAAAGATTATCGTTCCTGAAAATGGGAAGTACTTCCCATTGGCTTCCAAGAAGGATTTAAAAATCCATTATGCGGCAAAATAGACCATTGTGGGAAGGAATACAGGTTGATAATAAAGAGGATATTGGACACCTTTCGGAGGCGGATGAAAACGATGCTATGACAAACAATCGATGTAACTATGGAGACGTAAAACAGTAATACAGTGGCCAAATTAAATCAGAAGACCAAAGAACGACCAGATTATGGGAAACAAAGAGTAGGCTGCTGAAGGTGGCTACCTGCAGCTCAACCCACGTAAAACAATTGAATCAGCCTAAATATCTTGCAATAAAATTGTGGTTTTGTACTGTCTTTTGAGCCACACGCCTTCCTATCTGTGTGCATCTACTTATGTGTGTCCATATACTCAGCATGGCCTAGAGATTGAAATATTGATTCCACAGGACCTGACTGGGTCGAATCTTTGTATAAACAGAGCCGAAAATCTCCCACATCTATGTTCCGTCCATCGTTGATAAGGTTTGCTGTCCATATAAAAAGTAAGTTAGATAGTAACGCCCTGAACTACTATGAAATCCTCATTTTACATGGGCTGTGTAACGTCATTCGAAAGAGGTAAAAAACGCGCTATACGAAACAGAGGATGATATGCTCAACAATTTCTCATCCTGCGTCATGAAAATCGTATGTGGACGGTATTTCATCGCGAAAATAAGAAAAGAAGATACCAACAATAGAAGAAGAAAGCCTCATCAAACGGTACTGGTCTTAGGAGGTGGAGTGTAGTTCGCCAGAACTCCATAATTAAAATACAAGAGAATACATAAGACTATCTAAAATATGTGATTTTTTAAGTACTTGGCTTTTGATTATCAGAAAGAAGCAAGGAAAAATTACAAAAATTACATAAAATTTGTACTTAATCTGATAAACCAGTACTTGCCATTTATTTTTCAATGATTATTTTGTGAAAATGCCATAACTAATTTTTGAGCGATCCTTATGGGAAGTCCAATATTGAGTCACTTTTTCGAGCGTATTGGTATCTCGCTAATGACACGTGTAATATTGTCTTCCAAGACTGTAATTGACTCTGGCTTATTGGCATATACGAGTGTTTTGACATACAAAAATATAAAAGACAGTCTCAAGCGTCAAATCAAATGATCTAGCCGGATGATTCACGGGTCCAAACCGAGAGGTAAGCTGTTCACCGAATTCATTTCTCAATTGGTCCATAAATTCGCACGCTCTATGGCATGTAGCGCCGTCTTTCTGGAACCACATGTCGACCGGGTTCAGCTCATGCATTTTGGTTAAAAAAAATTAAAAACTATCGAGTGATAGCAGGCGTTATTGCCAGTACCGTTGTTTTCACGGTCATCTTTGCAGAAATACGAACCAACAATTTCTTCTTCTTCTTCTTTCAGTGGCGCTACAGCCCGGTGTGGGCCTGGGCCTGGGCCTCAACCAACAAGCGGATCCAGCCAGCGCGATCTCCTGCCAGCCTTCTCCAGTTACGCACACCAAGTTGGTAGAGGTCCTTTTCCACTTGTGTGCGCCATTTGAGTCGAGGACGTCCTCTGTTGCGTTGTCCCAATGGCTCGGATTCAAAGACTCTTCGGGCCGGAGCTGTGTTGTCCATACGCTCTACATGGCCTAGCCATCTTAAGCGTTGTATCCGTAGACGCTTAACCAGGCACATGCCGCCGTACAGCCCATATAGTTCGTGATTGAATCTTCCCCTCCAGATGCTATCAACACAAACAGGACCAAAGATCGCACGCAGAACTTTTCTCTCGAAAAGACCAAGGGCTTCCTCATCCGCTTTCAACAGCGTCCATGCTTCTGCACCATAAAGCAGGACTGGGACGTATTGTATAAAGCCAACTTGGTCCTTCGGGAGAGGGCTCTATTACTCCATTGCCTCTTGAGCCCAAAGAAACAGCGGTTGGCAAGAGTAATTCTGCGTTTGATCTAGGTACTGATGTTGTTGTCCCTATTTATTGCAGAGCCGAGGTAGACGAAGTCCTTGACTACCTCGAAGTTCATGCTGCCCATTGTGACGCTCTGTCCGAGACGTCGATGTTGTGTGTCCTTTCTTGATGACAACATGTACTTCGTTTTGCCCTCATTTACCACTAAACTCATTTTAGCCGCCTCCGCTTCAATGGCGGCAAACGCCTCATTGACGGCTCGCTGTGTTCGACCAATCACGTGAATATCATCCGCGTAAGCCAGCAGTTGAACGGACTTCTGGAAGATCGTGCCTCTGGTGGTGACTTGTGAGTTTCGCACGATCTTCTCGAGAATTAAGTTGAAGAAGTCACATGACAGCGCGTCGCCTTGCCTAAAACCTTTTTTGACATTAAAGGTCTCGGTAAGTTCGTTGTCGACCTTGATGGAATAGCGAGAGTTCTCCATCGTCATCCTACACAATCTGACGAGTTGGGGATGTCAAAACTAAACATGGCTTTGTATAGCTCGTCTCTATGCACGCTGTCATATGCGGCCTTGAAGTCGACGAATAGGTGGTGAGTGTCGATCTGCATCTCTTGGGTCTTTTCGAGGATCTGCCGCAGAGTGAAGATTTGGTCTATTGTGGACCTGGCCTGGCCTGAAACCACACTGATATGACCTATCAGGTTGTTGACGAACGGTTTCAGGCGTTCACACAAAACGGCAGAGAAGATCTTGTAGGCGATGTTAAGGAGACTTATTCCTCTGTAATTGGTGCAGTCAAAGGGGTCTCCTTTCTTGTGGATCGGACAAACGACACTGAGAGAGGGTGATAAAGGCTAACAAAGGCCTCGTAGGGGTAACATTTATCCGACGGATGTTAGTTCCACAAAAAACGAGAAGAGCCACCGCCGACGAACACCTTGCGGCTCTGTTAGTAAGTCCTATCTCCACTTCCTCGTGGTGCCATCTGGAGACTTCTTTTGGGAGTTACTAACGGAGAAGGGCGAATGGCGAGTATCCTGCCCCAGAAAACAGGATTAGTCGGTTGGGCTATTGCCTAGTGAGCCGTACCTGTAAAAAACATTACTCACTACGAACCAACCAATAATTTCGCCGAACCATAAACCGCACAAAACAGTGTATTATCCCAGGTACATTGATAGCTATTGTATTGCCTGAAATTGTTCATCGGACCAAATACGGTCTTCAGCAATGAGCCTATTGTGAAAAAACGGATCTTACTACAACTTCCAACTTGAGTGGGCACTAGACACTCACCGAAAATTCCACACTGGGGAATTTGGCTTTAGATCTCGCTGTTTATAAGGTCTTAGACCAAAATTCTTCCGAATAATTTTGCACGTCGTCGTGTTGTGTTACTAATCCCAATTGCTGCGAATGTACAAATCACGGTCTTCACTAACACTGCCGGACACAGAAGCCATATTGTCCCCAGTACGCACTATACGTATACGGATATGTGCCTAAGTCCAATAGCCTTTAATTGGTGCGAACTTTGGTTTCTATGGCTTGAATTGCTTACTCAGTAGGGCGATTATAATGATGATAAAATTGTCCAAGTTCACAGAGCATACATTTTGATAATAAGGTTCAATAATTTAAAAGCTTTGTTTGGATACAAGTCCTTTTTGGTAAGATGGCAATACTAGCTAAGTAAGCTTGATTTAGACACATGTCACAGGTCATGCCTAGACTGACAAAAATAGAACAGTGAAAAACCAAGCAGTAAAGAAATCAGACTCTTCAATGCCAAAGCCTATAGAGAAGCGGATTGCGATTCTGCCCATTTTAATCATCGCCAAAACCAAAAGCCAAATTCTAGTTAACAGAAGCTGAAAACAGGAAGGTATTAAGTATTAAACAAATTCAACATTGAATGGTTTAAGGATCAAAGTTGGTAATCCTGTAATCTCGAGTAATGAGCTCAGCTCAGATTTTGACGCCCCTACAGGAACACTTTATTGTCTTAATGCAAGCCTTAACAAAAAAAAAAAAAAAAAAAAAAAAAAAACCTAAATTAACTTATTAACTAGGTGACAGGGTGGAAACGATTAAGAAGAGGGTGAAGGGTTGTGGTATAGGGCAATTCCAAGACTAAACTTTTTGATGATGAACATTGGTGTTAGCATTGCGCAACATTCTGGACATTGGTTCATGGTAGCCACGGAGAAGAGGCATGAACCGAAGGTTACGTGGTCCACGAAGGGCAAAACATATAAGCCTACGTTGAATGGCGTAGTGTGGGATTCGTAAGAGGGGGACCAGACTTGATAATATATAACGGTTTACTAACGTATGGATTCAAGAATTTTTTGGACCAACGTTTCACGAAGCCAAGGACAGAGTTAGCACGTTTGATAATGTTGTCGATATGGAGGCGAAAGTTAAGTTCACGGTCACAAATGACCCTTAGTGATCAACCAAGAAGTTGACAGGGGGAACAGGATCATTACGAATAATGTAGGTTCTGGGTGGTGAGGAAGAGCGCTTACAGGGGTAACTGATGGCTTGGCATTTGCTGTCGTCGTTAAACTCGAGATGGTTTTTTTTGACAAAAAGTTGTGAACATGTTAAGGTCAGATTGGAGAGAGCAGGAGTCAACAAGGGATGAGAAGATGTGGGCATATATGGAGAGTTGAGAATTCAGAATAACTCTGTCAACATCATTAATGGTTAGAATAAATATCAATGGGCCGAGATGACTACTTTGTGGGACCCCGCAGGTAGCATTAATTGGATCAGAGATAGACGATTTGAAGATAACGTTATATTGATGATCTTCTACATAAGATTTAATCCATGATATAAAACCGGGAGAGAAACCGAGGGCAGTGAGCTTGAGGAGAATAATTTGATGAGACATTTTGTCAAAGGCTTTACTGAAATCAGTGGCAACAACGTATACTTCTTTGCCGGCTTCGAGTGCACATAAAAATGATGAAACAAACTCGATTAGATTAGTGGTTGTCGGAAGAGTTATTGAGAAAATTAAATGTAGCGGGGTAGTTATCGATTATTCTTTTTGCATTAATGAAGTAGAAGAAACACTTGGTGTCGGAGATAAGGGAGGATTGCATTCGGTTTAAGTATCGAAGGTAGAGTGATTCACATAGCTGTGCAAATTTGGTGTAGGACTGGTGAGTATGGGAGTGAAAGAGTTACTGATGAAGGTGGATGAAGGGGGTGTAAAGTAGAGAACAACGTCGGGGTAACAACGTCGTTTACGGATCAGATAAGAAAATCAAATAGAGTAGTCTGTCCATGTTATTGGTGAAGTTCCTTAGTTGCAAAAGGCCGGAGTCAGAGAAATGATCTGTGAAAAGGATTTCTTTGCTTGAAGCGGGGTTAGCGGCCATATAATGGATCTCATCATCGGATTGAATCTGTTTCAGGCGTGAAGATTGAAATCGCCACAGATGATGATCATGTAACAATATTGTTAATTTGTTTTTTAAAGCAAAACCCCTTTTGTAACACAAATGCCAGGGTAGTATTTCGAGGATAATGCGATATGAGGCTTATAAAGCTGTGTCACGAAAGTAGACTAATATTGCCCTACTAGACGGCATGGAAACTAACGACGATTTAAGACAGGTAGAAGCATATGGTCAACAATAAAAATTGTTGTATAAGAGGGAGCTCAAATCAAACTAGACCAAGGCAATGTTCCCAAAGGCAAGCCTTGGTCTGACGAAGAATACTCGTACAAGGAAAAATCGAAAGTCTATAATGTATAAGTCTTTAAGTCCTGGAAAGGCCAGCTTAAGAATAACAAGCCTTTAAGAATCAACTTTATATCATGACATAAGGATCAAAATATTACAAGGCTACACACTCACGGACGGACTCGAAGAGCTCTATTCAGTGCCAAGCTATGTCCGAGTAAAAAAATTGCGAATGCGAAGATGGGCAGGGCACGTAGAACGAATGGACAGTTGATAAGCAGTCACAAGAATAATAATGAGCGAAAAACTCTTGGCAAAATTAAAGCCAGAAAGGCTGCGTCGTAGATGGGGGAACAATGTAAAGGTGGACATAGAAAAGGTGGAACAGAACAGCGAAACATGGGAGGAACACACTCACGGCAGGGAGACTTGACGAAAGGTTGGCAACAAGGCTCTAAGTTTCAAATATGAACCCTGAAAATATTTTATGGGACTTGCCAATACTGGAGGTCGATCTATGCATACACAGATGTTATTGACGTGATTCGTCGAGTGACATCAAAGAAATCCGCGTAAAACCGGCGTCTTCGTTAGAACATTAGGGATTTCGTTTACCTTTGCTTATTTATGACAAGCGGCAATGTACGTGTAACCATTGATCTATTCTGTGTTAACGAGAGTGAATAAGAAAACACAATCAAGAACTGTTCAAGCTATGGAGCGACATCGGATTGGTCAGGTATATACTGATCCAACGTCTAGGATGGCTGAACCATAGATAGAATGCACACTTCTGTTCTGGCCTGAAGAGTCTTTGATTTTAAGTCCTTGTAACGACTGCAGCTAAGGTGGTGCACAAAATTTGAAAGGGACCTTAAGCAGATGAGTGTGCGGCACTGAAAACTTCTTGCAATTGCGCCGGCTTTATTGATTAAGAGCCAGGTTGACCCCAGACTGTAGCGCCATCTGAGGAAATAGATAGTAAGATATTCGAAATTCGTCCAGATCAGTGAGACAAAACTGTAAATTATCGCAGTCGTATAAATTGTGTTCAAAAAGTAACAGGAATTCTATAACTTCGCCGGCTACGTTTGTCCGAATTTTCCGTCCATTTTTTTTCATTATTATATTGACCCAGTTATATGAAATAAAACCATCCTTGCTAGCCAAACCGGTTGTTTAAAGTTTTTGGGTTGTAACTGCTTTCGGCCGGTAATGAATTTTGTATTCTATCAGTCGCCATTTTACTATGGAGAAGTACACTATTTAGCAACGCTACAAAATAATATAAAATATAAAATAAAATATCGTTAAGGTTCCAAACCTCTCTATTTATGGCCGTACTCAAGACGTTTGCCTATCTTTGGCCTTGGCTAAACCAATTTTGGGATAAGACCTGGGCATGAATCCGTTCCATTTGACCCCCAAGATTACCAAGCTGATTAGACCCTGGAGCAGTTGATACTGTATTTTTTCGATCATTCATGACGCACATTTATGGTTGAATATGGCTTTGTGAATAAACAAAAAGTCAGATTCGGGAGGTGGCGTCATTTTTCCCTACATCTTCCAAAACGAGAATGGCCAGACGGTACCCTCAAGACATATCCCCCTGGCTCACCAAAAGACCGAAGCTATCGTCTCGGACACCTCTCTAAGATTTTGTACTGCACCTAAACTCAGCCATAAGTCAAGCTGCCAAGGCTATACAAGCGGAGCGGAAGTCTGCAGGGATGAACACGGATAACTTGTAGGAGGTCATGGTCGAAGCACTTCTGAAGGCTGTTTAATAGTCAAAATACTGCTGTGCAGGGTGAACAAATACGAGAGAGAATTCGGTCCAATCGACTTAGGCGATGTAAAGAACGCGGTAACTAAGTCTCATAAATCTGCTGGTGCAGACGAACTCGTTGCTGTCCTACTTAAAGCAGTTGGAGAAGAGTTGCCTGTGCCATGTAATGTGTAAGATATGGTCAGAGTAAAACTTGTTCGATGAAAGAGATCTAAGAATCACAGGATTTCAGCGAGCTGCGTGTGAGACTACTGAAGTAGGATCAGCTCAAGTGGGTCTGAGGATGAATTAAGGCAAAACTTAATAAGTGTAAGGCGCAGTTTAAGAATTTCAGAAAAAGCCTTCGTAGGGTCTCTTGATAATGCTAGACCTCGCTATCCAGAGATAGCAGATCGAATTGATGTGGACTAACCTCTGGATATGCCGGAGAATCGGCTACGAGCACGGGAGCTTGCTTTACCTCCATATAATGAAGTTTATCCAGATTCAAAGCTCATTATTTGACTTTAACCGAAGTTAGCGATTTAAAGCCTCCTAAATTTTGTCGTTTCCTATGTTCGTCAATAATTACCAATTTTTGCAATAACTGTTGACTTCTACAGAATTTGTAAAAGTCACGAGTATTAAAGTCGATTGATTTCTCATCTAACCGAACTGTACAAAGCGGCAGTAAAAAAACACTTTAAGATCGAAAAGTTCATAAAAAGCGCAGACGACTGCCGTAATTAAATTCAACCGCAAGAGGTGAACCAGTTCCACATATATCGCTGGATAAGTGCAAAAAAAAAAAAACAAAAACGCAGTTCATAACCCATGCCATCCCAACTCGTCTGCGAACGATGTGACAGTGAAGGCCAGGAGGCGGCATTTAAATCCTGCCAATTGCTGCCGCACCGAGAGCATATAAATATCCGCTCAGTACTTTCGAATTCGCCGTTAAAGGGCCTGCCATTAGCAGTTTGAATTTAAATTTCATTTACCCGCCTCAAGGCTCGTATCGCGCACATCGCCCAACTCCCGAACTGCAAGCACTCGAGCATCCCATCAAAAGCACCTTTTATTCCCGCATTCATTGTTTTCATTTTTCATATTTCATTGCGTTTCTTTTTTTGTTCTCCGCATCCCACTCATTCAGATCCTTCTCCTTTTGTATTTTATTTTTTATTTATGTGTTTTGTTCTTTTCATCAGTTGTTCTTGTGTAACCGCCCGTCCTTGGTCCTGTTTTTTCCATAATTGCTCTGCTTGTAACCAAGCAAACATCACCACATACGGTTAGGAGCATTAAGCTCTTGCGCGAAGTCGCAAGGAGCGAGGAATGAAACCAACACATCCGGGCCGGTTGACGGACGGGCGAATGGGTCTGTCCGTCTAGTGGCTTGTTTCGTCCTGGCATTGATCCGGCTTGTTCGTTCGGTTGCTTGCCATTCGTATGGTCAAATGATGATCCCGGAATTTTTTTATTTTCATTTTATTTTTGGAAATAGCATGGCAGGAGCCTACTTTTTCATTCTCATCGTTGTTGTTTTTCCTGCTTTCCATAAGCTCGTGAGCATACAGAGATACACGTTAATCCAAACGGGCGGAATGACTGTTGGGAAAATGTTTTAATCACGAGCTCCTTTACTTCCGTGCCGATTTGCGTATATTTAACGTGATATCACCCATTTCCCGAGGTCGTATTCGAGTATGTGCGAATGTCCTTAACGGGCCAAATGTGGAAACAACAGATATCTGACTCGTCCGTCTGTCAGCGTCGTGGTGAGCCGTCCAATTTCATTGTCCAGTCAAGAATAATCGATAGGGACTGATCCAACAGGGTATCCACATCCGAATAAAAAAACAAAAAAAAAACGGACAATTAGCGCCTGAATGAGTTTCCGATTGTTGTTCATTTTTCCGAAATTTGTATATTTCGACGGGAATTTTATGAGCCGTTGGGTTCCTCGTATGCATTTGAAATGGTAATTGATGCGAACAAGGGCGCTTAAAGCTTTATTTTTTAAATCTAGTTGTTTTGGGTTTATTTCAAGCTTGTACTCGTACACTGACTGGGTTTTTATGGCATTTACGTGCGCAATTGATACATTTTAAAGCAACAAATCGGTTTTATTTTTTCGAAAGGCTTATCTAACGAGAAACTGCGAATTGCAAAGTCAAGGCATTGAAGGGTGTAAACCCTTTCAAAAGGCACTTGTGTGGATCGGGAAACTGCCAGTCAATTGGAAACCATACGATGGAATTTTTTTTATGTTTAACTGCTCACATGAACTGTTATTTCAATCGACGGACATAACCTATTAGTTAAATTCATTTTTTTTTTTAAGGATGAATGACATCTGAATAACTCGTTTAAATTCCAATTTCTTTTGAAAGCTACAGTTGAAAAAGGGTTTTATGATACAGGATTTTCAATAGGGGCATAATGATTTCATATTTGAGTACAGACGCATCCTTAAGCTTTTTTTACGACTTGTTAATGTCAGAACGTCAGTCAAGTTTCACATTTTTATCACAGTGAAGTTCATAAATAAACAACGTTTAGAAATAATTGAAAATTATTACCGAAATTCGGTCGCAACTTTAAGAGTGCCTACTCTAATTTCCGGTCGTAATAATCGGCTCACCAGGTAGTCTGTTAATGTAGGTTAGGTTGGGTTAGGTTAGGTGGCTTCCCTCCGTAACAACGGTAGGGATCACTTAGACGAGGAACGGTCCATTGTGCTACCACTTGAGTCGGCTTGGACACACTCTTGGAACCATTTTGAGTGCTGAATAAAATTCGATATTTTGTAGATCTCCATATAGATCCGTTAGTTCGTTGGAGAAATATTCTCCCAGAAATCGGGCAATTGCATAGGAGATGGGGTAGAGATTCTTCCTCTTCCTCATCATGGCACCTACTGCTGTAGTCGTTGTATGGCAGTCCTAACCTTGCGGCATGTTTTCCCGAAGCGCAGTGTCTCGTTAGGACTCCGATTAGGCTGCTTATAATCTGCCTGTATATTTTTAGCAGGCCTGTGGTTTTTCGTTGACAATACCTGGGTCAGGTTTGTCTCACATAGTTGCATGTTTCAAGGTCATTTGCCTTTTGCAGTGCATTTTTCGAGATTTTATCTTTTTGCGTTTCCATTGGTGGGTGGATTTCCTCTTTAACAGTCGAGTGCTCCAGTGTGGTGCCTATTTTGGCTAGTTCGTCTGCTTCACAGTTACCTTGTATGTCGTGTATCTGCTCGATATCTCATTTAGAGACATGCGGCAGTGCCTGACCATTTTGATCTTTTTATTGGTGATTCGAGTGCTTTAATTGCAGCTTGGCTATCTGTGTAGATGACGATGTCTCAGTTGTTCATCGATCTCACCGACAGACAGTCGACGGCCTTACGAACTGCCGTTAATTCAGCTTGGAATATACTGCAGTGGTTCGGTAGTCTAAAGGATTGGCTGATTTTTAGGGAATTAAGTAGTCCGTGACTTCACTTATATCATTGCTTTGGCGTAGAATACTAGCGTGCCCTATTTTCCTTGCCAAAGAGATCCAAGGGGAGTAGGTGAGGCATCGTTTCGAGGGCTGCAGTGGGGGTTACTTTGTATGTAAGAGTGGATTAATTCGAATCGACGTTTTCACTGTTGAATATTCCTGGGCTAATGAAGCAGGCTATTGAGACAGCGCAGCCTTTAAGCTTCTAGAAATTTCGCAGTGATAAATGCTCCAGTTCAAAATATAATAAGTCAAATTAACGGATTCCACGGATTAAGAAAATCTTAAATTTCATTCAAAAATCATTTTTAGCGATGAAGCTCATTACTGGCTTAATGGTTTTATCAATAAGCAAAATATTCATCATTGGGGAGACCCAAAGACTCCATGGCATTCAGACAAAACTGATCGGACAGAGCCCTGGTGGGACCGTATCATGTCATGTAGGAAAGGTATTTTTGGCCAAAATTGGATGAATTAGATATCCAACAATATGATGCTACATGTCACAGAGCTGGTCAAACACTTAATTTATCGAAAGGGAAGTTTGGTAATCGTTTAATCTCGAAAAATTATCCTTGCTTTTAACGCTGTCGGATTTCTTTTTATAAGATCACTCTAAGTCGTTCGTTCCCGACAAATACGTTAGAGGAGCAAAGGAACAATATTTAACGTGAAATTACCTACATTTTGAGTCGATATGTGTCGAAGGTTGATGGCAAATTGGTTTCAAAGAATAGATCCCTACAAACGTGTTCGCTGTTGTCATGTAAATGAGAGCGAATTCCACACTTAAAGGGCGGGTTTTGCCCCATTTTTATTGGGATTCTACAACAGAGAAATGCAAATAAGTGTGATTACAATCAGATTACAAGCAATTAGGTCGGAGAGTGATTAAAGGAGGCAATGCGTCTCAGACTGTTTAAAAGATGATTCTAAGCTAAATGCCCAGTCCCGCAAGTCTCTGTTGAAATTCCGGTCATAATCCAGTAAGGAAACTTTACATCTATATACTCCCAAAACATCTATATACTCCCAAACATAAGCTTCAAAATCTAAAATTTAACCGACGCCCACGCTTGTCTAGCCCTATATAGCCTAAATAGTTACTGTGATATCTAGGCAACCTTGGAGAACTCACATTTAACAAGTTCAATATGAAATAAAATACTTAAATCGAATGTTAAGGTTAAATGCTTAATTTAATAGACAATGCTATGCCATTAGTGGACAAATGTAACTTCGATCATATGCGCGCCACGGCTAGCTCGAATGAAGCACAATCGTGAAGTTCAACTTTCAATAACTTTATCGAGCAACTGAGGCAGTATATCAGCAATAACACAGCGAATGTTGACTTCCAAATCGTCCAATGTTTTTTGGTTTATCGACATAGACTAGTGACTTCACATGCTCTTGAAGAAAGTAACCTAAGGATGGGAGGTCACAGGATCGTGGAGGCTGGTTCATAGGTCCATTACGCGAAATTATGCGCTCAGCAAATGTTTCCTACAATAGACTCATGGTGTCGGGCGCCGTGTTGCATGTTGCTATCTTGTTGAAACGAACGCTCTGTCACGTCGATGCCATTCAAGTGAGAAATGAAGAAATCAGAAATCATCTTACTATTGCGCTCTCCTTTAATGATAACATTCTGGCTGGCAACGTCCTTAAAGAAATATGGGCCGATCTCATAAAGCACACCAAAAAGTGAGTTTTATTGGTTGGAGGGGCGCCTCGACAAAGGCTTCTGGGTTGTCCCCACTCCAAATTCGGCAATTTTTCTTGTTTACATTTAACAAATAATGGGCCACATCAGAAAACAAAATTTTGCGTTGAAAATTAGGATCAGGTTGAATCAAATTTTCTGCCCATTCACCGAACCTACGACCCCGTCAACAAGGTTTATATTAAAGGGTCCGCCATCTAACGTTTTTTTTTTCAAGTAGTGCTTATTTCGTGAATAGTAACACTTAGCTCATGTCTGATTTGACAGATAATTAGTTTTATCCTTCCGCTGAACGAATATGGTTGTGTATACGCTTGAACAACGCTGGGAAATATGGGCCTGCGATCGACTTACAGAAGAGTGGTAGTGGTGCAATGGTAATCATCACCGACTGTTAAGCGGAAGGTCTGTAGTTCAAGTCTGACCATAGCCAAGAAAAATTCCTATACGGAAAAAACCCATGCAACAACACCAGTTGTGAATGAGAGATGATCAAAAAATGCTGACGAAGGCATAACACTCGCAGTATAAGATCACTTCAAAATTCATACTCTGCGTATGCATTTCCAATATAAGATCTTAATGGCATGGAATAAAGTTACTGTAAAACTACAATCAACGCGACAAATTCAGTCGAATCTCTCGAATCCCAAGACAACCACCCCCGGAGAGTAGTGAACGAACATCTTCGACACAAACCATCTGCACCCCGTCCAGGTTGTGTGACAAACATCAAAAGAGCGTAACTCTTGAACCTGCACGAATTATAAAAAAAAAAAAAAAAAAAAGAAGATGCCGATTTTGCCAAAAAAATCATCTTTTCAGATGAAGCTCATTTTGATCTTGGCGGGTACGTAAACAAGCAAAATTGTCGCATTTGGGGCACAGAAAATCCGCACGCATACATTGAAAAGCCGGTGCACCCAAAACGAGCCACTGTTTGGTGCAGATTTTGGTCAAGAGGCATAATTGGGCCATTTTTCTTCGAAAATGAGCAAGGAGTGGCCGTTACAGTCAATGGCGATCGTTATCGGGCCATGTTGAACGAATTTTTGTTCACAAAAATTGAAGAGGAGGATATTGGCAACATTTGGTTTCAACAGGACGGCGCTACGTGCCACACAGCCGAAGCTACAATCGATGTTTTGCGCCCTGTTTTTGAAGATCGCATTATCAGCCGCAGAGCTGATGTCGTTTGGCCACCTCGGAGCTGCGATTTGACACCGTTGGACTATTATTTGTGGGGTGCCGTCAAAGATAAGTGTTACGCCGACAAGCCAGAGACAATTGACGCTTTAAAGGACAATATTCGTGAAGCCATTGGTGAAATACAGCTGCACACAATCGATAATGTGCTTAACAATTGGACCGATCGTGTAGGCTACTGCATGGCCAGCCGAGGCAGCCATTTGAATGAAATTATTTTCCATTATTAACCGGAAGGATTGTACTTTCAAATAAAAAAAGAAATTTGAGAAAATATTCAGTAGTTTTTTTTATAGCATTTTCAAAAAAAAAAAAATTATTTGGCGGACCCTTTATAAGCTTCTAAGCCAAGATCTTTCCCTAAAATCTGTAAATGTGAAAACGATTCATCGTGTTCCGAATAACTTGTTCTAATGGACGATTGACCGTAAAATGGACATAGCTCACGATAAGTTTGGTGAACTGAGCCATGGTTTATAAAACTAAAATAAATTAACACAATTTTGCATGATGCTGGGGCATCATTAAATTTTAATTTTTGTCACATATTTACATATGGTATATTAGGCAATAATGCTCTATATAAAATCGAGTATTTTCCGATTTACCTCTCACAAACGACGATGCACTTCAAATTTGTTTTTTTCGAGCTATGTCCACAAGAGAATTCAGAAGCTGTTTCATTTACACTGCCAGAAAGACACCTTACTATATTATGTGGGGCCTTACAAAAGTCGCGCGGAGTTGTCAGTAATGAATAATATGAGCGTAGCCTTTGTAATATATAATATTCGTAAAAATGTATATTTTTTCCCAAGGAAAATAAGTTGCTAGCGCAATCCATTAAAGTTATTCAAATGTATTATGAAATTAATCGATCTGTAAAATATACATATTGTAAGGTTAAATTATTTTGTATACGAGTAAAAATCCAAACAATTCAAAGGTAAATGAAAAAAAAATTAAGAGACTGTTTCTGTCGATGATCAATAAAAGTCTGGCGGACCAAAATTTGGACGCTTTATTTTATGCTCCCACAGCATAAATGTCCCTGAATTGCTTTCTACATATGATTCAATCAGTGATCAACCATCGATCGTATTTTAAATTATTTTAAGGTTATTATTTTAAGGAAACAAATAGCCTCAGGCCTATCTTAAATCCCGCTCTCTTATCTTATTTGAAGTCAATTATTTGAATTTGATGTCTAAACTGAATGCAATATTCTCACATCACCGATCCCAAGAGTGTACACCACTTTATAAGTGGAAAATCCGGTCATGACTACTTTCGATCGCGATTGCCTCCCCACCACAATGTAATAAAATGCGCCAACCATCTGTTTCTACCCCTCACGGCTTTATTTCGGAGTTCTATTTTCCAGAGACTCTTTTACCAGTTTTGAAAAAATGAGTACATCATCCCAATCGAAAAACAAAATGAAAGAATGAGGTCCCCATCTGTCGCCCTATTGCTAAACTCTCTTACATTCCCAAAATCTTTGAGAGTATTGTCTACGAAACAATATTCTTTCACTTCAAGCCCATCTTCTCTCCAAATGAACGTGGGTTCCGAAAAGTTCGATCGACAACAGCTAGCCTAATTGAGTTATTCTCACAAGCCTTGTGTGCACTAGAGGATGGCGAAGAGTTATACATTGTTGCCGGAGACTTCAGAAAGGTCTTGGAATTTTGTATCACATTTTACTTCTTAAATTTAGTGCTCTTAGTTTCCCGCGGTTTTATCCTATGGAACCCTATGGAAAATCCTACCTCGAAGACCGTCAGTACAATGTTATTTTCTATTTCAGATCCAATTAATGTCACCATAGGAGTTCCTCAAGGCAGCCATTTCGGCCCACTGATATTTATCCTAAAGTTTAATGATTTTAATTGTGTTATCAAACAACATATATCCAAACATATATCTTCCCTGCTGATTTCTGCCCTCTCCGATTCGACTTAAATATTCAATATTTTGTGTAAGAAATACCACCTCGTGCTCAATGTTAGCAAATGTCAAGCTATCGCTCACTCCCGCAAGCGCTCTCTTCTACCTCAGGCACCCAGAGTGCTATTCTGTTTTCGAATTCACTTTAGCAGAAAACTGTCTAACCTTTTAGTACGATGTTGAGAGAGCATGGCGCAATGGGTAGGGTGTCGGCCTCTTACACTCTATGAGCGAGTTCGGATCCTGATAGCATCAACGCCATCGAATGTTTAGGGCATTAAGCTGTAGATCCCGGTCACTTGTCTGCTCTGACTTTTCATGAGCTGTAGGTTTGTTCAAAAACTAAGGTGACTCAGGTAAACATTTATTTATTCACCAATATCTATTTTGTCCCCTTCAAAGATCCTCCTCAGATATAACATATTTTCACCAGCGCTTTTTCCAATTCTCGAAACACTTCTGATACGCACTTTTTGGTGTAGCATTGAGCTCTTCCAGCGGGGTCTTTATCTGTTCAATTGTGTCAATCTTCACCCCTTCATGGGGCCTTTCGTGGTTTGGGAAGAGTATAAAACCACCGGGAGTCAAGTCCGGTGCGTACGGTGGTTAAGATATGATTGCGGTATTATTTTTGACCAACGTCTGGAATTCTTTTTCCACAGATTCGTCGGCAAACGCCGCATTATTTCAAGATAATATTTCTTATTGACCGTACGACCGGTAAAACCCACAATGAACCAGGCCATTGTAATCGAAGAAAAGGGGAAAAAGAAAAATTCTACATTTGACCATACCTAACCCACTTTTTGGGTCTTCTGTTCACTTCCGTTGCCATACCCGACGTCATACCCATGCCTTTTCTTTCAATCATTTCAGTCATTTTAGTCAAAATTTAAGAAGCTTAGTTACAAAATGTCTAAAAAAACACTATGCCGGAAGAGCATCAATGGTATATGTTTGTCAAAATATCGATATTGCTCTAGCCAGATCCCAAGGTATACACTTCCTTCTTACAATGGATACCCGTCCGGTCCAAAACATGTGCCTAGTTTTTTTTATTTTCTTTAAAGGTCCTGGACAAAGAGGTTCTGACTTTAATAGTTTTTAATTTTTATTCTCAAAATAATTAATTTTTTCGAAGTCACAGTCGAAGAGAATAATAATGACGTCGATCGCAGAACCTGATCTGTACGTAATTAAATAGTTCGTGAACGTTAAAAAGCGCCGAAGATGTCTTAGGTAAATGCTAAAAAGTTTGACGAGTTTACAGTGCCCTGTTGTAATCCACTTTTAATTTCAAATGCTTGGGTAAAGACACGTCAAGTCAACCAAGCTGACTGAGCATACTGCAAGCGTTTCCGACATTTTTAAATAACAATTAAAAAATCATGCGAATCAGTCTAATATAAGCCGCGAAATACCCAGATTCTTGTTACTTTTTGAACACCTTTAGCACATTTAGTCAGTCATAAATACAAAGAAGCCAGTGTCTGGATTCCATGTTGAGAAGGAGAACTCCAAATATTCCAATAATTTGTTCCGAGAAAATCGTAATAAAGAATTAGATTTCCTAGAAGCGAATGTCTTAAGTGCGGCTTATATCGAGTTTATACAGAAGTAGAAGCGTAAGGATTTAGAAGCAATTTACGTTTGGCATACGTTTGGCCTACCATGCTCGGCATAGTTCTTGGAAACTAATTAGTTTGCAATCCGTCTTAAGTAATATGAGTAATTACAAAAGTTGCGCACTACTATGATCCCTTGCAATGACCATTTAACAGCAACAGGATGGATAAAGTCCTATCTTGATTGCCAGTAATTTCAAAGTAGTCGGACACAATGTCAACTTCATACAATCCTTCACGGATATCCTATTAACTCATACTGTTCATTCAATTTAATTTCTTTTCACATCTCCCTGTGATACTCGACGATCCTTAACTCGCGCCACTGAGTACAATAGTCGCTCGAAGCAAAGTTTCACTTTCACTTTCAACCTAGCTTAACCATATATTAAAAAAACACCGTCAGGTCGTGCAAAGTTCCGCATCAGAATGGTATTTACCTCGCTTTGATGGGCGATAAATACCTCGAGTATTAAGAGATAAAAATCGGAATCGGCGCCCATCAAGCAAGGGCGGCAGCGAAGCCATAAAAGCATCGCCGGAAGCCAGTTTCCCCTCCATAAAATATGAAAAGTTTCACTTTTCCCGGTTTTTATGGCTTCGCTCTATTCGCCGCTGCATGTTAGTCGGTTACCCTTGGTGGCATACTCTTAGCTGCCCAGGACTAGTCGATGGGCTGCTGCGGTAAATGCCTTGAATATTAAACTCAAAGGATATTCATGAACTTGCTCGGTCGATTATCGTGTGCGTTGTTGCCATGTGCCTTTTCTCGTTTACCACCTGGTCGGTCGCAGGCTCGTACTTCGTGCATAGTTGATTTGGGTGGCGGTTATGTAACCGTACTTTAAGGTTCACTATCGCTCAGGGATGTTTGTCGTTCGGCGTCACGAACAGTAAGCAAGTTCGTCTTGTGCTTTGTATAGATGGATTGCCATAAAACTGCTGTTGATAGTGTAGCTATTCACTGCTTACCATTACCATCACCATCAGAATTTAGTGCGTTGATTCGGGATGTGAGGATTGAGGAAGGAGTGAAAACTAAAAGTGTTTTTAACATGTGTTCACCTGCCATTGAGAGCACAATTTTCTGCTTTGTGACCATGATGTGGACAAAGTGTGGTCGGAGGATTTGTAAAGTGTATCACATGAAATGTAAGAAACACTTGCGTGGCAGGAAGGAGATGGGATTGATCCACCTTCTACGCAGAGCATTTTGAAGGATAAAATAAAGTTTCGGTATCGGCTTATGAACGTTGGCGCTGGAATGGTTATGGCCTTCGATTTCATATTTCGATGCGGATGGGTTGATTGTTGTTGAGGTAGGCAATGTGGATCGCTCCCTTTTTCAATTTTCGAAATTCGTTCGCCACCGGCACACGGTTGCCGTGCTTGGAAGGGACGAGACGAAAAGGCATTTAAGCCAAGTGCGGAGTTATTTGTTCACGTTGAGTGCGTTTTTGAAGGCGAATCAAAGCAATCAGTCGATTGAATGCGCTCCAGGCACTCAAGCTATTTACAGAGTTTCGATAGTACAGTCCGGGGAGATGGATTTCAGTGAGAGGTGTTGTTGTGTTTTTTGTTGTTTCGTAATCGAATAAGCATTTAGGTTAAAATTATGAAAAAGTAATTTCGTTGAAGCGAGAAAGTTTGGATGGCTGTAGAATGGGCGGTCTATGGGGCTTTAGGGTGAGTGACTGGCGAAGTTGGGGCGTTAATGAGAATTTAAGAGCTGCCCGCAGGCAAGGTAATTCATTTAAGGGGATCATAACGAATTTGGTAACCAATGCTTAGAGGTTTTGTTTCCGTGTGAAGGGATAAGTAGGTTTTCATTTCTAGTCAATTCATCGTCTTGATGTTGCTTGCAGGATTAGTAAAGGGTATTTTTTTAGAGCTTTGGTTTTTAAACTGGTAACGCTGTTATTATGGATTGTCTATTTGACAGTTGAAAGTTGATTTGTGGCTAGAAGTTTTTGCCATTTCATCAACGTGCACACCAATTGGAGCTATGCCCATCCACTTTGTGGAAGATTTTGCGGAAAGATCTTTTCTTAAAGGCTTATAAGGTCTAGCTTGTGCAAGTCTTGAAACCGCGTGACCATTATACGCGTTCGGCAAATGGGCTGAAAATATTATTCTGCTTGATCCTCATTTTCAACGCAAAATTTTGTTCTCCGATGAGGGCCGATTTCGGGCATGGAGTAGAGCAAATCCTTGGAGTAGAGAGGCTTCTACTATCTGTTAGATAGCTTTGCGTAGCGACGATATCGTAACCAATTACGTCCTACCGAGGTGCGATTATTGCTAGTTAAAAACTTTAACCAATACCCCGCCATGGGGACGTGAAACACCGTCCACTACAGCAATTTTTGAAAAAAACTCCTCCGCTGTTCGGACGCCTTGTCGTTTCTTAGGGGCTTAAGAGGGCAATTACCTTGAACAAAGACCCCGAGAACTGAGTTTTGATGAATGAATGGACAAAAAGATGGATATTAATACTCCAGGTGGCACCCGCAATAGCGGAAATCCACCCGCGATCTCCCTGATCGCCGCCGGGGCAAGGATTCTGGAGGATCCACCACTCATTCCCGACTCTCCGGCAGCCCGGAACGACACCGACTCCTGCGGCTCATTGTCCGACAACCTGGTTGCCGACGATGACGCGGCACGGGAAACCGCTAAGGTTGAGCGAGCCCCAGAATTGGGACGTACTGCAGATTGCACTGCTAAGTGCCAAAAAAGAAGGAGAGAGAGGCGTGCCCGAAAATCGTAAGAGTTAAATCAAAGAGGCTGCCACAGCCGAAGGCACGCAGGATGAAGGCGAACCTCTGGCAAAAGCAGACAAGAGGACTAGATCGGCGGGGGTATCGCCTACCGAAACTCATCCGGCTCTCTCATCTGCAGCCCCCGTAATTCTTAGCGGCGCGCAGCGCAGAAAACTAGTAAGGGAAGGCTAGTAAGGGCTGCTGCAGAAGACACAAGCATGTCAGCACTTTCGGCCTGCGCCTCAAACATGCCTTCTCTTATTGGTGACGATCAAATCGACTATAAGAGCGTGGCAGGTTCCCAAACTGACGGTTTCGGAGTAGTTCGGGGCCTGTTATGGCCGGCGCTACCTCCGCAAAAGGCAGTGATGCAGACAGACAAACTGTGATCGCAGAAGGCGAAGCGGTCTCGGATCCCAACAAACATCAAGCTGGCAAAGCTGTTACAAAGCGGCGTCGGAAGGGAGCAGGAGCTCGAACCGGAAAAGGTAAGAGCCCTTGCAAACATATGACGGCCGACGGAGACAACCTTGCTGGAAAGAAAGAACGTGATGTCTCCTCCTCTGATGTGGCGGCGGGTAATCGGAGTCTGATCAACAAAGATCAAAGCAAAAATCTGACGACGGAGAGGACCAAAGGCTGCTCTTCGGAGGCGGGCACTTCACATAGCAAAACTCTTTCCTCTGGAAAGGTAATACGAGTAACCGTAAAGAGCCGAGACAAGCACCTCTTCTACAAAGAGGCAGCCATCTCCTCTGAAAAGGTCAGGATAGGAAAAGCCTGGCAGTGATAGCAGAATGACCAGCGCAGATTTCCAACACTGCGAGGATCATCTCCTGGAGCTAGCTTCAGCAATAGGATTCTGTATTCAGGCTGAGAGGTCTGCTCTGATGAATGGTACCTTCGTGCTGAGTTGTTCCTCACACTAGATATTTGCCTGGATCAGGAGCATGGTGCCGAAAATCCCTCCCCCGAGAATTACTACCTATCAGGTAGTTAGTCTCCCAAAATTAAAGCGCGCCATCTGCTGTATTCCGAGGAAACCTGGAAATAAGCTGAAAGTGCTGACGCGACTTCATGCGCAGAACCCGGGACTTGAAACGAGCGCCTGGACTATCTGTTCCTACAAAGAGAGTAAAGGCTTTCTGAAAAAAGAGGGCTTCACTCTGGTTGTGGGATTGGACAACGGCTCTGTAGAGTAGTTGGAGTCCTCAGACGAAAATACTGCTCCATTATACTACCAGAGAGACACCTTTCTTTAATGCATTTTTCCCGTTTTCCGGAGAAAAGTCAGGAGGAGCTTCAGTGATGTAGAGCTAAGAGATTCGGCACATGCCACGTCGGTCCCAATGGTGCGCCACCGTGCGCGAGCGAAGGCGGGACAGACGCAGAGTAAGTGTTTTGCTGCATCATCCTCCTCACAGCATGCAGCAGAGTTAGGCCTTTCACTGATGCCAAGCACGTGAATATGTCTAGCGAAAGACGAATGGCTCGTAATGACCCACGCAAGCCTTCTGCAATCATTTCTCCTTAAAGATAAGAAGAATGTTGCGGACTTCTTGCAGACATCAGGTCGTATGAGCTTAGTCATCCTGCATCCTGGATATTCCCTCCATTCAAATGTGCATTAAAGAAACAATCGTTGAAGAGCGGATTTGACCGTGGAAGCAGGTAGACCTAAGGCGGGTTCAGGTCCTGAGAAACTCTCCTCTGAGCCTCTTCTAGCGAGTTCATCAGAGATCTCATTTCCTGAGATCCCAGAGTGACCTGGGGCCTTAGTGAATTTAGTCTTCCGACTTTGTTCAAAAAAGTCTTGATTTCATGCACTAATTTGGAGCTGGATAGAGGGTTAGCACAGCTTTGAGTGCAGCTTGGCTGTCACTGCAGACGCATATGCTTTTTCCCTTACACTTATTCGTCACAACATGGCCATTTTGCGTGGCCATTAGGATTGTGTATATCTATGATTGAAAGACAGATGCATGTTTTCCCAACGAGAAGTACAGCCGAATGTTTTCGGGTTCAAAGGAGTTTCCAGCGCTGGACGCCGCCCAGACCTGGTGCCATCTATAAAAATGCGAAGACAGTCCATTCCAGGTTCGGTATCTGGCCACAGCCAGTCCTGACGCCATGGAAATTTGACTATAAAATCATAGTGCAATACTCGTTTCATGGCAGGTGTTATTGCGTCGGAAGGATTCATGTGACAGGGGTCGTAGGATATTTCCCGCCCAAGAACACTGTTTTCACTTGCGTGAAAAAAAAAAAAAAAAAAAAAATCGCACCCAACATAAGTGAATGAGAGAAGCTAGGCTCTGGCTCTTTATGAGCCATATAAGAAGAAGAAGAAGAAGAACACTGTCACTCCAAGTCGAGTTGTATCAAAAACCATTTCTCGTGGGGAGAGACATGGCTTTCAGTGTGCAAACTCATCTTCCCAATTTTGTAGATAGAAGCGCCTATCCTGAAGAGGAAGTTCTCTAAGTGACGACCTCCTTAATCCTTTAACACAGTGGCACTTGGGACAAAACTAGGGGGATGGTCGAAAACCTCTGAAAAATGTGTGGCATAATAAAAATCAATTTTATGGTAAATCAAATATAGGTAAAAAGTCGTGAACCAAAGGCTTTAGACATCATGAGCCCAAAATCACTTTAAGTGATTCTATTTGAAGAATGAATATAGATTCATCCAACAAGAGGTGCACGTTGAAATTAGCAGAAAAATTGGACGTGATTATTCAAAATGGAAATATTTTCATACAAGTCTAAAGTATGAGCTCTAAAATTAGTACTGCAATATTATATCTAGAAAATGGCAAAAACGCACTCAAATGACTCAACTGCCCTTTAATGTGACGAAATGATATTTCCCTAGAGTTTTTGAGGCCAGATAGTCTCATTAGTTAGAGAAATTTAATATAAGAAGTCAGTATGCTGTTCACTCAATATGTTTTATTACCTTATTAGTCTTTTAAAAAGTCATCACGATGATAATTGAATGTTGACAGCTCAACGATGGCACGAAATTTAAGATGACACATTTTGCGGTATATTTTTGTATTTCAGGCCACACCCAAACTGTGGCCTAAAAACACAGTGAGCTGCCTAAACAATATCAGTCAGTCGAGACAATAGACCCTTACAACCTTGCTAATATACCGACCAGGTCGTCCGAAAAAGCTTTACACCCATTAATCCGACATGTAGAGGCCAATATATCGACGAAACATTCGGTTATGCATTCGGCTACTGGCTGTGATCTTATTACATGACCAGCACAAGCAGCGATCATTCTATTGTACTAATAATCGGGCTGAATGCTAGGTGAAATCTTTCCACTATTTCCATAGTTTCCATAGACGTTAGGCAATAATGACCAACTCTACATGCTAACCGATCTCACAAATGACAAGTTCATTCACAATTTTCTGATACTTTCTTTGAGAGCTTCTAGAGTCTATGACTTGACTTGATAGACCCGAGATTTAAAAAAAAACCCAAAAAAATAAGTTTGAAGCTCCTTCCTGTTAAATTCCGCCAATTAAACAGCGCTTGAGAAAACTTTTCTGGAAGTCACTTCTGTTTATGCGGGATCAATATTTTAATGGGAAGTTTAAGGACCCCCTTATCTTCCTGGCTTCTCGGCGTGTTAGATCCTTTTAGGCTGCAATGACTCCTCTAAACAAAACATTGCGTCAACCACTTTATTAAAAACGAGGCAGGGGAGGTTACCTTACATCCCAGACTGTTTTTCAATCTGGTCCATTCAAACTAACGTTCCAACCTACATATTCCAATAGGGACACTTACTGTCGGCCATATTCCGTCTCAAAGTCTTCTCTCAAAAGCTACCGCAAATCCAATCTCTCCAAATCAAATATAATCAGGACCTGATGTATTTCCGGTTTAATCACCAGCTCTGTTTATTGCAATTATCCTGCAGTACAACTGCATACACATGCTCATCAACGAAAGTGAATGCAAGTCCGTATCCCTTGCGGTTAGCACAAAATTGTAATGAAATAAAAAGCCGGACCCAAACGAACTGAACTGAACGAAACCATGTCGCACTTGCTCCCAATCTGTTCGTAATGCGAAAATGTAATTTTCCATACCAATACCTCCGAGATCCGGTAACGAACTGACCAGCCTATCAACCAACAGGCTAGTACACGGCTACTACCGACAGTCCCTGCAGCTATGGTCAGCTACTAATCGGTCAACTCAGTGGGGCTACCTCGAGGTAGTTTCGGTCATTTTGAAAAATGGATATAAAAACATGCCTGACGGAACGTCGTAGTCAACAATTTGCATTCGTCTGTGGACAAAATAACAACAACAACAAATGGAGAGTCCTTGCGACCGCGAGTACCTGGGTACGTGGCATAAGGCTATCATCAAATTAATGAACGATCCTTTGACGTGTTAATTGCATGCGCGATGCAACCCATTCATCATCATCCCAGTCGCATATTGGCGATGGAGCACATGAAGGAGACCACCACGAGTAGGACGAAACGCTGGCGAAAGAGAAGAAAAGTTGCATGTCTCCTGATTTTCATGCAAACATACTTTCAGTCCTGCCCACGGTTTGAATGAACGTTAAGCGGTCAGGACAATTACCGCTTTAAGGAATTCTATACATGAGCCGGTCGCAGTAGGCGTATGTATACTTGTGTAGACGCGATGTGGGCGGCAGATGGATATGAAAAGGAAAGGATGTGTGCAGTAGGAAAACATTTCTTAATTAAATGAATTTTCAGTTCTGTTCTCAGGTGAGGATGCCTTGCATGTCCTTGCACCAGTTGCAGTGGTGGATCCTCCATTCCAGCCAGGCTAACCTCCTGCCTTTCCAGTTGACTGATGAAATCCTTGACTATAAACGCACGTATTCACACCACACACACATACATACACCGTGCGAGTGTGTGTACAAGTGTATGCAGTTAAATCCTTTGGAAATATATGAATTATAATGGTAAACCCCAGCTGCAGCAGGGTCATCGAGCAGAAGGTCATACACTGCTGTAGGCTAGGATCACACAATAAAACGGAAGAGCTGAACCACACAGGATATACTAGAGCGAACCTATTTCAAAGGATCGCGTGTTCTATCAAGACAGAAGCGCTGTGGTTAGAGATGTGCTAACGTTCGTATTTGCATGTGCAACGACCTGCCAAGGACTCGTTCGCGGCGATTGTGAATCCGGTAAAAGAGTCGTGCGGAGACATGCTCGGATGCTGGAAATAATTTTTAATTGCCACATCCGTGTTTGAGTAGCTCTTTAGGGCATTAGAACCCAATCAAATATCTTGACAACTCGTAATCACTGTCGATTCCCAACTGGCTTACCCGTGCGACACAGGTTGTCCATCTCCGAAGGAAACCTCTAATTACTTTCCAAATTAGCCGACATTTATGTTATGCATAATCTCCTCTAAATGAATTAATGTCCTGCTACCGTCACCTGCGTCCTGACATATTGCGCACCTCAATCAACGACAGTGATTTTCTTCCCATTTTATTCATGATCCATCCTTCCCGCCTCGCTCCATCCAGACATACGACAAACATTCCGGCTCAATTAAAATCTCTGCGCAACAATAGATCCCGGAACAAGGTCGAAGGATATGAACAGGTATTTATAACAGATTTACTACGTCGTCGAAATGTCTCCAGGTGAGCCTGTATGGGGGGCTCATTAATCCCAAAAGTTGCCCATAAAGCATAAGCCAACATGAAATTGCTTCGCCAAGCCATGTGTGCTTGTATTTTGCGACAGGACGATGCGATGGAGAGGGAAACGATCAAGGACAAACGTATCCGTCGCACAGGCATGTGCGTTTGGCATTTCCTTTAAGACGCCAATCTTAATTAGTGAATAGAAGATTCTGCGCTCGAACATAAAACCTATCCATGTGTAGTCCTTGTTTTTCAACTCTCCCGTATATGATACAGTCAATGTCCCCGGCAAATAATGAAGAACATTAATCGCAGGGAATTAGTCCCATTTCTATTTTATCCTACGAGATAAGGCTCCCGCCGAGGGACCGACCTAAAAAGAGTAAACGAAAAGAAGTAAAGAATCATGGGAAGGAAAACAAGAAAGGATTAAATCTTCGTTTCGCTTTAGTGGAAGACGACTTGACGTAAAGCTCCAATAATAGGTTGAATGTACTTTTCTAATGTTCAAGGATTACTACCAGTCGACATTGTTATTAACAAATGCTGACCTCCTCCGCCACCACCAACAGCACTTGGTTTTATCATACCATTCATCCCTCTTCATCCTTGCTGTTCGTATACATGATGGTTTTTAGCACTCGAGATCCTTATGAGAGACATGTCCTTTCATCTCCATCGACTTTCTTCTTTCTTGTTTACATCGTCCATCCAACACGGAACTGTGCCATAGGGGCGAAAACAAAGAAGTTAGGGATTAGGAAATGGGTCAGATCGATGGATAAAAGGATAGAGGAAATAATGCAAATTGTTCGAATCCTTTTCTGTGAGTGTCCTGCTGACGTATGTATATCAAATCATTTTGTTTTTGTTGTTTTGTTTGTGTTTCCTAATGCTTTGAGGCCCATACCATAGGACATGTGATAGAAAATGGCAACTGTATTCAGGATATGAGCTTGTTTAAATAGGCCGTTGGTATAGGGAAGTTTTGGGGGAATTGAAGGCGGGAAGCTAATAAACTTTTAAGGAATTCATTAGCCGAGAGGAATGAAATGAAATCCGGCAAATTTCTGAGTTGGCCATTGTTAGATCGACAAAGCGGATGGAGAACTTGTTGATTTGGGATTTGACGCATGAATGGGGCGATTGTGTTGTGGTTGCTATTGTATTCGACGTTGAATGGGTATCAGTGCTGATCCTTAAGCGGTTCTATTCACTTTTAAAATGTCGGTAGAGCCAATTAGCTGAACGAGTCAATGAGGTATACATGGATGGATGGTGCTATCAGTGGCATAGGAATAACCTCAGACTCCTAAACAGGTCATAGAGGGACCCAATGCACTAGTGCGATATCGCCTTGCTGTACCTTGCTGTAGCCAGGGCTCAAATTCCCGTCAAACTCTTCTAAAATTGTGTTCTCTATCGAAACATGTCCAAACCATATCTCAACAATGGGGATAAGGTTAACATGCCATCAGAGGCATAACAATAAGTTCTTTTGGTGGTATATAAATGGGGCCATTAGTCACTGATTTTCAGGAAGTACCAACGTTCAAACGATACACTTCAAACTTGTATGACAAGGTGACTTTTAGTTCGAAAGTTACTTTAGTTTTTCTGACGATTGTTTTGTGCTGATAGAGCATCATATATTAATGGGAAAGAATACCGCTCAAGCAAGGTAATGGCTTGACTTATGGTATTCGGATTCCATCGAGACAAATGTTAGAGAAGTTGTTTGGTAATTTTAGTCCTAGCCGTGCAAACACCAATGTTGAATGTAAATCACAGTTGCATGATATGGTATGGTGATGGCAGTGTATTCACTACTTGAGTAAAACTTTGAGCATGCGAAAGGCTACTTCGAAAACAGTCAATCAAAAACAACGCGTTGACAATCCAGATACTAACGATTGGGACCTACCGATAGATAGTGAAGAAACGTTTAAGAAAACCCACAAAATCTAATAATGGAAGTTTTAAAAGTTTTCTATTACTTCTCACTGAATTCTCTATTGCGAACGGTTTCCATATTACCAACTAGCCTAACTCTCAGGGTAGAAAACACAGGAAGGAAGGCATGTTGAGATCTTTTGTAAAGAATCGAACCCACATAGTAACATAAATAAGCCCACAAAATACCTGACATGGCAGATCATTCGACTACCACCTTGGACTTGTTTATCATCTCTCATCCTGTCAAATACCTACATAAGTCAACGTACGTATGTTTGTCGCTCGCTGCTAATGCGCTCTCAAATATTACTTTACATTAAATCCTTAATTTCTTATAGAGTGAAGAGTATCAATTACAAAGCAAATGTGTTGAGAGAGTTGAGTTTCTGGGCTCACCCTCTGAGGAAAATCGGAAAGAGTTCAAATAGGTCAGAAATGATTGTAATGTATTGAATGGGTGGGCGTGGTACAATGGTAATCATCACCGACTGTTTAGCGGGAGGTCTGTAGTTCAGGTCTGCCCGTAGCCAAAAACAATTCCTATACGGAAAACTGTGCAAGAACATCAGTTGTGAATGAGAGATGATAGAAAAAATGCTGAAGAAGACAGAACACTCACAGCATAAGATCATTTCACAATTCATACTCTCTGTGTTACATGACAGAAAAAAGTTACTGTGAACTCGACAAATTTAGTCGTATCTCCCGAATCCTATCTAGGACAACCACCTATAATGAACGAACATCTCCGGCACAAACCATTCCTCGTCCAGTTTGTGTGACAAATACCAAAAGAGCGTAACTCTTGAACCTGCGCGAACCCCATAAAAAAATGGACTTGTCAGTTTCTCTTATAGCCAAAAGACAAGGACAAGGCCGATCGGCTTTCTGCACATTTTACATGCGCCCGTGCTCGAGAGCGTTGAATCTTTTATGGGACAAATTCACTTTTACATTCACACAATTGCAAGAGTATTCAAAGATCTCAACGTGCACAAATCCGCCTCTTACTTCTGAGAAGGTGGTCATCCACTGTGCGTTTTCACTTGTCCTACTCCTTTGGTTTCTTCCCGACTAGATGGGAAACAGCATTTGTCCAGTCTGTCCATCAAAAGGCCGAATCTTCGTCTCTTTCCACCTACCAATAGCACAATCGTCCCATCTTTCTACTCTATTCCTCCTAAACGTCTTAATGATCGACAGTATTGTTTTCGTAGCAAAAGGCCCAGTGGTGATTTGACGTGATATCTCATTGAAAAGTCGAACCCATCTCAACCACGATGGAATCAAGGTCGTTGCGCCTTATATTTCTATAACATTCAACAGACACTTTTGTCTTCAGACACTTTTGTCGAAAATGCGTGCCTAGGGTATCGATGAATCTTTTCTTCTATGGATTAGAAATTATCTTTCAGGCCGCTCAATTCAATTCATCCAGTATAATTGCAAGTCTGATATTCACCAAGTAAATGTTGGTGTTCCCCAAGGTTCTCGTTTGCCACCGACACTCTTACTCATTTTTTTAATTAATTATCTCCTACGGGAACGATACTTCTAACCCAATCCTCAATGATAACAGTGTTCTTAGCTTTTCCTATTCGTTCCAGGATTCACGGCTCTGCTCATCGGCCATAGATTGGAACGGCAGTATATGTTAAACGACTTCGATAGCATAATTAAGTGGGGTATAAACAATAGAGTGAAATTTAATGCTTCTACAATCCATTGCTACCTACCTCTGCCTCTTAAGCGAATCTGAGTTATCAGCCGATGGCGCTTGAAAAGTTGAACCTGAAAAATGTCCAACCACTAGGTTTCTTTAACAATGCCAATATCTAGAATATTGTTCCCAAGACTTCATTGCACCTGCTTGATAGAATTTAAAAGCGGGTTATGAAACTCATAGTAGTTGATATTGCGTAGTCACTTGACTCGCTTGAATCGCTATTTAAACAAACAATGCAATGTTTAGGAATGCCCATCAATTTACCTTAGAGCCTTTCTTCAACAAAATATTTTCCAAAAAATACAATCCACAAGCATTTAAGATCAATGTGCACCGGTACCTCCCCTTCCTTTCTCTCTCTATGCCCTTGGCCCGTGCTGTGTCTTGACGAGCATAACTTCAGGCATTTTATAGACCCTTATGCACCCGCTAATTATAAAAAAAGCGGACAAAATCCATAAACATTTTTTTAACGCCAATTACACTGTAAGGATATCAGCTAGTATCGGGCCTGTTAACACAAGATGTTAAGGAGAATCTATGATGAAAAACAGGACGAAGAAACAGGCGAATGGAGAAAACTAAACAATCATGAACTCAAAGAACCTCAACCTCAAGATGGACGCTAACGCTAAGATGGACAGGACACCTAGAACAAATGGACAGTGGACAATCAAAATAATAATGACTGGAAAATCGAATGGAAACACCGCCCGGAAGATCGCGCCGTAGATAGGAGGACGTTACAAGGATGGAACAAAATAGTGAATTAACCCAGGAGGGCTTTGCGAACGTTCGTCAATGAGGCTATGAGTCACGACCTCCAAAGGGCCGGTATTAATAATAATAATAATAAAAAAATAATATTATTATTGTAATTATTATTGAGAATTATTACTATTATTATTATAGAGGTTTATGTTGATCGAAAATTCACGCCCATTTTCGTAATTAACATACAAAATTCAGTAATTGACATTATTTTTTATATTATCTAATGGTACCCTTTAGAGTTCTTTCTGAAGTTCTTTTTTGCTGTTAGGTGCTAATCCTCCAATTTTAATAGCTTAATAGCTTTGACAGCTTTTCCATTTCCTTAGGTGCTGTATGCAGCACGCGAATCGATGGACCAATTAAGAAATGAGTTCGGTGAGCAGTTTATCTCTCGTTTTGAACCGGTGAACTTCCCAGCAAGATCGTGGGACTTAACGCCCTTAGACTATGTTTTTTACGTAAATACCTCAAATCACTCATCTACGCCGATAAGCCAGCGTCAATTGCCGCCTTCCTAGCCAATATGTGGTCAACATTTCCCATTTTCCCCGGATTTTTTTTTGGACAATTAAAAACCAAACGCTTAAAAAACCACATATTATATCGATTTTCCCTTAAGCATATCTTAAGTTTTAAATCGCATAAACGGAATTGTGTAACGGACACCATAGAAACCTTTATTGCATGAAAATACATTTAATACTAAGTTGATGCATAATTATTGTGGCTTTTGTGATGATTCCGGACAAAAACTGGCAAGCGGCAGTTCAACATTAATGGCGACGTTTATCTGGCTCAACTTGACCGCTTTCACGCTGCAATCGAAGTGAAACGACCACAAAAAAAGAATCATATCGTATTCTACCGTGATAACGCCCGTCCTCATGTTGAACGTCGTGTCGTCGAATCAATCGCCAATAAGAGGTCAGATCTGCTCCCACATCCGCCATATTCACTGACCGAAGCTCCTACAGGCTATCAATCAGTCGTTGAAAAACTGGCAACCAAATAAAACTTATGACCATTTAGACGACTGGATGGCCGGTGTTAAACGTGGATCGCCATCAAGTATCGTAACTGCTCCGCCCGTTGAATCGACAGATTGCTAAGCAAATGCGAAGCAGTTCTTAAAATGGATGGTGAAATTGCTCCGGAATAATCATTTAACAAGTTTTGATTGTTTTTTTTGCAAAGTTTTTTGAAACAAATGCCGCAATAATTATGCATCAACCACATATTTTTACCATTTACAAAATAATACCATTCAAATAACTTCCGCGGCTTTGTTTACGCTCCTTAATCAGAGAAGTACAATCTATCTTCTATATATATAATACGCCAGTGAAGACAGTTCTCCTCCTAAACTAAAAGTCGCACAATCAAGTGCGATACACCGTTGGAAAGGTATTTGTCTGAAGTGGTGCACTATGTAATAAAATTTAGCAAAAACTTAATGCTGGAGTGATTTAAACCGGATTTAAATAAATATTCCTTTATGTAGTTTATTTTATATTCCGTCAAATACATGAACCACATTGACCACTAAACCCAATTCCCCAACCGCCAATTGATTGTTGCATTGCATATTTTTAGGAATTAATCGCCATCTAGATAAATTGAAAAAGGATACATACAGACACTATCCTATTAGCAATAATATTTGGTGTATCTAGAAAACTGAACCGAAATTGTAAAATATTTTAGTTTTTCCTTGATTTATACACTAAACACTAATTGTATTCTAAATTTCAAGCTTCTATGTCTCCTAGTTTTGTATAACTCCGTTGCATAAGTTGGATTGGATCTCCTCACTTGTTTGAATTGCGGTGTTTTCCACTTGGTCAATTAGCATGGGGTACCACTGAAGAAAAAAGTAAAGACGCATTAAGCCTCACGATTTTGGGCCAGTCTGGGAATTTTTCTACCCGCCCGATATTCTACATCGACATTTTCATCGCTAAACAGTATATTTACCGTCACTGGTCGATGGAAAAGTGAGTAATCCAAAACCTAACCCTCGATGTGGCCCCATTGGTCGAAATTCAGTTTGTTGGCCGGGGGAAGGCCAGTCAGGAATCTATATGCATAGGCTCGAGTGGTAACTTCAAAGCTGGAGTGAAGAGACCCAAACGATATATCCATATACCGATGGCATATTCCACTGTTGACCTTCCCCAGCCCTGACACTTTAGTACCTCGCGTACCCATGTTTAACAGTTGAACTGCTGATTTTGTGATAAAGGTGGCCTCAGGACCTGGATCGATTAATGCCCTAAGATTAAAATATCTTACCTTGGATGATCTTACTCTTACCACAGCATCTGCCAGTAGCACCTGTTGGGTTGTATTGTGTTGTGCAAAATGGTTTCGAACAGGTGCGTTTGTAGAATTAGGGGATGATAATTGTGTGTTGTTTGACATTGTCGATGTGTACTATATACGTGTTGTTATGTATTAAGGTAGTCCAAGGGGCACCAGACCGGATATGAGCGTTATACTGAAGCCTGGGGTGGATGTAGGCTTTATAAATTGAAACCAAATCGGAGTGGGTGAAATATTTTTTCCTTCATTCGTTTGAGGAAACCTAGACATTTTGCCTTGTTTTTGGCGACTTCAAATATGTGATCACTCCAATTAGGTAAGTTTAGTATTGATATACAATCCAAAGATGGAAAATTTTTCAGTTTTATCGACACAAACGCCATTAATGGATAATGGCTTATTAAGGGTTCGCTTTAGTGACAGTAGACCGCATTGAGTTTGAGAAGCAAGGAATTCAAGGTCGGAATTCCATGTGCTTAACATATGCTGCCGTTTCAATTCTACAGCCGAAGAGCAGGGTCGTGAGTCTTGGAATGAATATGTAAAGCTGAGTGTACTGTCATCAGCGAAGGAGTGGATTGGATAAGAAGTAACAGACAAGAGATCATTTATAAAAATGAGAACGAGAGTCGGAGACACACCAGAGCCTTGGGGAACACCAGTATTTTTTTGGTAAATATAAGACTTGTACCCATCCAAAACAACTTGAATTGAACGGCCTGAAACATAATTTCTAATCCATAGAAGAAAAGATTCATCGATACCCTAGGCACGCATTTTCGACAAAAGTGTCCGATGCCAAACTTTGTCTAATGCTTTTGAAATATCAAGCGCAGCGATCTTGCTTTCGCCTAAATTTTGCAAGGATTGGTTCCACTTTTAGGTGAGATATGTCATCAAATCACCAGTGGACCCGTATTGCCGTTCATTAAGAAGCTTCCGCAATCCAAGATATTTAATAAGCTGACGGTTTATCAGCGTTTCCTTGGGTCGGTAGGAGGAGGGGGACGAAGGTTCGTTGGCTGGACAAATGTTGTTTTCCATCAACTCGGAAAGAGACCTGAAGAGTAGGACAGATGGAAGAGCTTACGCAGTGGTTTTGCCAGCGCAGAAAAGCACCTCTTCAGACGTATTGGGGGTATACCATCCGGGCCAGCACATTTATGTACATTGAGATATTTAAGTAATCTTGCAACTGTACGAGTGCGAAAATGGATTTGTCCCATCGTGAAATCAACGCTCTCAAATACAGGCGGAGACTAAGTGGAATCTGGCAGCGTTGAGCTAGACGCGAAATGTGCAGTAATCAGATTGGCCTTTCTAAAGAGCTGACAGCTGGAATGTCATTCTAAATGAGCGTGGGAATTGAAGACGAGGCTGAATTTTTTTAGATTTTTCACAAATGACTAAAAGTTTTTGCTACCCTTGGGACATTGTAGAACTTTTTGCCTCAACTTTTATTTATGGGAAAATTTTACACGTTTAATTTGTAGGTGGAATGATCTGCAGTGTCTCATCATATCGAACACGCTATCGGCAACCAAACTTAGTCAATTCTGTGGTCAAGATCTGGTGGCTGTGAAAGTTAGCTACAAAGCGCACGGAGAAATTGAACACCGTCGTGGCGTCTGCTTACGACTCGGTACTGCCCCCGCCACTTAAGGCGGTTTCTGAACTTGTTGAGTACTGTGAAGCCAAAAGGATTGGACACATCATCTGTTCCGATGCTAATGCTCAAAATACTGTTTGGAGCAGCAGCAAATGAAACCAGAGAGCAGACCATCTTTTAAACTTCATTCTTTCGTCTGACCTTATCATCAACAATGTTGGCTCTCAACCAACCTTTGTGACGGCGAGACGAGAAGAAGTGATTCACCTAACCCTGTCTAATAGGCATGTGAAGGCCATCATTAACTGGAGAGTCTTACCAGATGTTACGCTGTCACACCATAAATACATCGAATTCCAGTTGAAGTGTGGGATCTTCCCCTCGCAGCCCAAGCGGAATCCGAGAAAGACGGACTGGGTGAGATTCAGGGGGGAGCTTGAGAAATCTACTCAAGCCCTGCCTAAACTCAAAACAAATCAATCGGAGGAGGATGCCGTTCATAACCTGAGCAGCTCCATCACTGTTTCGAACTCGCCTGTCCTGTCAAAAAACCTCCCAGCAGGAAGCCGGTTCTCTGGTGGAACGCTGAGCTCCAAGGAAAGCTAGAAGTCTCCTGAATAGATCGCTTAAATCGAACTCGGAAGATGACTGGAATAAATATCGATCGAAGCAGAACGAATAAAAAAAGCTTATTCGTAAATCGAAGAAGTATTCCTATAAGTCCTTCTGCGAAGAGATCAAATCCCTGAAAGCGTTAACGTTCTCAAACGAGGAAAATCGACAAAGCTGGATGTACTCAGAAAGTCTGATGGTACCTTCACCGAGTCTAAAGCAGAAACTCGCGAAATCAGACTGTCATCGGCTCGTTGCACACTCCCTCATTGAAAACTGCGACTGAAACGATGAAAACAACTCGGCGTAGCTAGTATGTTGCGTCACGCGTGGCAACTACTGAGGCCATTGAATTTGCTGTGGCATCTTTCGATGGCTTTAAGTCGCCGGGCACTGATGAGATATACCCTGTTATGCTGCAAAAAGGTATTAGACAGCTGCTTCCTACTCTGAAAATAATTTTCACTACTAACCTAGCACTTGCCTACATACCTATTCCTTGGCGCGCCTTGAAAGTGGTCTTTATTCCCAAAATAGGGAAAGAAGATTACTCATTCGCCAAGAGTTTTAGACCAATCAGTCTAACATCCTTCTTGCTGAAAAGCATGGAAAGATAAGTAGAGTTGCACGTGCGCAAAGTTGTCCTTCGAATGCATCCTCTGTCGGACATGCAACATGCTTATCAGCGCGGAAAATCCTGCGAGACTACTCTTCAAAACCTAGTTGGGAGAATTGAATGCGCTCTCGAAAGGAAAGAGTACGTACTAGGCATTTTCGTCGACATTGAGGGAGCTTTTGATAACGCTACTTTCAACAGCATGTGTAACGCTGCTAGACGGCATGGCGTAGATGAAGCACTGGTTTTGCGGATCAAGGCAACTCTTGTGCACAGGACATTGATCGCTGATGCAGGCCTTGAACAATGTGTCAAGACTGGAGTAAACAGGGGCTGCCCGCAAGGTGGCGTCTTGTCTCCGCTGTTATGGTGCATGGTGGTCGACCCTCTGCTCGATGCTCTCAATGCCTCTGGAATCTATGTCCAGGCCTGTGCGAATGATGTTGCTGTTCTCTCTGTCGGCTCATGTTTAGCGAATGTCTGTCTCAAAGCGCAGGCGGCGCTAGATGTGATCGAAGACTGGTGCACGAAAAATGCGCTGTCGGTTAATCCTCTTAAGACCGATGTCGCATTCCCATCCCGATATCCAAGGAAGCTAAGTACCTGGGAGTCATCCTAGATAGCAAGCTTCTTTGGTCAAAGCATGTTAAGTCCAAAACCGCTGTCAGCTTTTTGGCAATGCAAAGGTGCCTTTGGCAAAACATGGGGTCTATCGCCGAAAAAGGTCCTCTGGATCTCCACGGAAATGATAAGACCGATAATCTGATATGCATCGGTTGTTTGGTGGAGCAGGCTAACACGCAAATACGCTGTGGCTTCACTCACCAAACTCCAAAAAGCGGTCTGTCTCAGCTGCACGGGGGCTTTCCCCAGCGCACCGTTAGCTGCTGTAGATGTTATGATGAATCTTCCACCCCTTGACATACATATATATCAGAGGGTTCGCACTGAAAGCCATGTCTCGTCTGAAGAGAAATGGTCTTTGGTACAACTCGCATTGGAGTCAAAGTGTATGCCTTCTGACGCAATGAAACCTGCCATCCTACTGCGCTGTAATTTCACAGTCACATTTCCATGGCGTCAGGACTGGCTTTGGCCAGACACTTAACCTGGAATGGACTGTCTTTGCATTTTCACAGATGGCTCCAGGACTGGGCAGGGGTCCGGCGCTGGAGTTTTCTTTGAGCGCGAAAACATTCGACACTTCTCGTTAGGAAACATGCATCTGTCTTTCAATCAGAGATTTATGCAATCATAATGGCCATGCACTATGCTGTGAAACACAGCTGGAAGGGAAAAAGCGTATGCGTCTGCACTGACAGCCAAGCTGTACTCAAAGCTTAGTCCAACCATCTATCCAACTCCAAATTAGTGCAAGAACTCAAGACCTTCTTGAACAAAGTGGGAAGACTAAATTCACTTAGGCTTGTATGGGTCCCAGGTCACACTGGAATCCCAGGAAACGAGATATCCTACGAACTCGCTAGAAGGGGCTTGGAGGAGAGTTTCTCAGGACCTGAAGACGCCTTAGGTCTACCTGCTTCCACGGTCAAATCTGACATCAACGACTGGGTCTTCAATGCACACAGTTGTAGATGGAGGGAATATCCAGGATGCAGGATGACTAAGCTCATACGCCCTGATGTCTGCAAGAAGTCCGCAACATTTTTCTTATACTTAAGGAGAAATGATTGCAGAAGGCTTACGCATTCATGCTTCTGCAATTCATATAGCTCTGGATTACGATGAATCATCGATTCGAATTTGCTCTTAAATTTACGCCGATCGGACGAATATTTTGTGGCTCATAACGTTATAATAAATATCCGTCCCCGCCTTAAAATGGTAACTATGACAAAAAACAAACGTCGAAGTATGACAGCATTGCCCCTAGAAAAGTCGGATCAACGAACCAATCAAGTTCGAACATAGTTATTGAAAAAAACAATTTACTGTCTTCCCTAAAGCTTTCTATAAGAAAAATGTTTAAGGTGAGTTCGCCGTTTGTTATGCACAACCTACCTGACGAGTGTCTAACTTTGCCGTTTAAGTTAGACAACCCATCAAGCTAACGTTTTCTACAATATAAAATGTAGCAAGAGCCAAGTCATTCTTCTTAATTAAAGAACAGAAAGTTACGACTGTAACGAGTTTAATTAAGTTTCTCCTTAGTTAAAGAGTTTTCAATCGATACTACAGCATAATCTCCTCCTAGCGCCGGCGGCGGCTCTTCTCCTACCCATCCCCTAAGGATGCCAAAAGCAAAAAAAAATACAAATATCCAACTAGTTCGGTTTATTACCCTCATAACTCCGGCGTGCTTGAAACGAGGTTGGCATCCGTCCAACTTATTAGACCATCCTTGCTTCTTCTTATTAACGAATTCAAGTTTACTCAACCGCCACCCAACCACCAGCCAGCTTCCTCCATACCAACCATGACCCACACAAACCATAATCACGTTAAAAATTCCCAGAAAAAGGACGTAAACTAGTTAACTGCAACCTGCTACGCGGGGATTTAAGATAATTCCTCTCGAAAGACGAAAGAAGTAAGAATTCTCAAATAAATCTTCACGTTCACATCCACGCCCTCAATCCGTCGTGCTGCCTGGGAAGGACGAGAAAGAATTTATTTCATAAAGCCTCTCTCGCCAGCCTTGTCTTTTGTTAAAGACAATTTTCCTCTCGCAGTGGAAAAAAAAGGAAATCCCGAAAAAAAGGAGCAAGAAGAAAGGAAGACAAATGAACAACAGGGCTTTATGGTCGGCACCTTTTCGCGCCGCTAACAATTGCACTGAAACACCATCCCCGACTTGCGTTGACTAGAATGGAACAAAGAGCTGAAAGGATCCCCGTACCAACCGGGAGTGAGTTATTAAACCATCTCGCTCAATTTTTTTTAATTTATCGCGGCTATCAACGTATCCTGCATTTCCCGTCCCAAATACTTCTCATCTTTATTGCTGCATGTATCCTTTCCCCCCGTGTCGTTTGCTCTTTCTCACTGAATCCTTTGCATATTCGTCCTTTACTTTGGATCATTCTTCAGCGCGGCGTTAAAACAATTTCACGCCATCTTACTCGGCGAACAAGGAGTCGTCGTCATCACATCGTCGTCCCGACAACGAATGGTCCTTTCAATGCAACTCGTTATTTTTTCTTCGTCGCGAAAGATACAGAAATTATCCTTTCTCCTAGCCCAAAAGCCGTCTCTTAACTAAAACCACTAGTACCAGGCGAACGAACAATACGATAGGTGCCTCTCCTACCCACCCTTGACGCCATTATTATCTTTATCATCACGCGTTTGGCGTGAGGGTCCTTTTATCCCGGCCATCAGAGAGTCAAATAAAAGGGAAAAGCATGCCAAGAAAAGTGAGAGAAAAATAAAATAATGAAAAAAGGAAATTGGACTAAAAAGGATATAAACAAAATTTCCGCATGTAAAGTAAATAATTTATGAAAAAAGGACGAGGGCAAACGGTGGCTGACGCTTCAAGACCGTTTCAACGCCTTGAACATTGTAGTGTGCCATAAATATGCTTTTTTAGCCAGGACATCAATTACAGTTTCCCCTTCGCTTTTACTTGTTTCGCATTTATTTACTTTTTCGCTGTTTCTCCATTTTTGCTCGACAGTAACGTGGTTGTCCTTGGGCAGGTGGGCTACCAGGCGCAGCGGATGGTTTTATTAAGCGTTACAAGATTTTATTATGAGCAGACGAGGGCGTCGGCAATACGGCGTGCAATCTTATTTCGAGTCAAGTTATACTTTGATGGGAAATTGTAAATTTTGAAGAGGTACCTTCCTCATATGCACATCCAACCTGCATTTGCAGCTGTCATTTTAAGAGCTGTCAATGATGATGATCGCTTTGAATCATATGAGGTGTGGTGTGCTGATTCTTACCGTCGTGGACATGATGAGGTGGCTATAAAGGTGATGATTCTGTTTATTTACTTTTGGTTTCGCTTGGCTTGTTTCATCGTGGAGCTGGAAAGCTCTCGTAAAATGGTTTTATTAGAAAGAGAGTTGGGGATTCTGTGAGGATGTGATGAAATGCCGTTTTTATAACCAGAGTTCTTTCAAAAAGTATGTGTTCATTTTCAGATTATTGCTGTCAACGCATATGAACCTACAACTGTTTACGACGACTTAAGCTACATGCTTTAATATTCCAAAATACAAATTATGGATCAAGAAATCCTGCTTGCCATTTAAGTTATGAATAGAAAGAAGTAGAAAAATGTTCTTGGGTTGTCTGTGTCTCTCGAGTAACGCTGTGGGGAAGTGTTTTCTAAGAGTATGTATACTCTTGTGTTCATAAAATAAGGTGACTTTTTAAGTTTCGGGGGGCTAAGTACAGTCGATTTTCGATTTTTCTTCCTATTGTCTTGCTACACCTGTCCTTTAACATATTTTTATCAACAATTTTGGATTGTGTGAAAAACAAATCGCACACAACATAAGTGAATGAGAGAAGCTTGGCTCTTGCTCTCCGTGAGCTGTAACGCCATCTAAGAAGAAGAATTTCGGATATTTAGTTATCTTCAAGGAAGTCGGGGCAGTTAATGTTAACCCGGATTTGGATAATTAAGCAGTAATTGCAGCCCCAGATATTGAGATTGAGGATCCGGAACAGCCCCCATTATCAAATGTTGCTGACAGCAAGAACGATTCGCAGGGTGTTGCCAGTGCCAAAATTAGTCGAGGAATCAGTAAAGACCGCGACATTGAATACAGCAATGAAGAAGAGCCTCTTAAAAACCGCCTACGGAGTGCTGCGAAAACTCGAAACCAAGAGGCGATGGCAATTTTGGAAGGCTGTGTATTTGTTGCTGAACATAGTGAGCCTGCATCAGTCGAAGAAGCTTTGCAATCCAACGACTCCAACAAGTGGGAGCAAGCTATGAAAGCAGAAATTGAAGCTCTTCGGAACAACAATACGTGGGAGCTTATTGAACCACCAAAAGACCGTAAAATAATAGGCAATAAATAGGTATTTAAAATAAAGAATGCCAGTAGTAATAAACCTGACCGGTATAAAGCCAGACTCGTGGTCAAAGGATTTTCACAGGAAAGAGGGATAGATTACGAAGAAACGTTCAGCCCTGTAGCAAAATTTGTATCTATTCGTCTAATACTACGATTAGCAGCTATGAATTCGTATAAGATAAAACAATTCGACATAAAAACAGCCTTTTTGAACGCTAACCTCCGGGAAGAAATTTTCATGAGGCAACCAAAAGGCTTCGACGACAATAGTGGACGCGTTTGCAGGCTTAATAAAAGCCTCTATGGTCATTCCCGGTCATTCAATTTGAAGCCATTACAGCAGATCCATGCGTTTTCGTAGGAAAAAAAAGTTATGCTTGCTATTTATGTAGATGATGGGATTATTTCAGCAAAAAGTGAATCATGCATTTCTGTTCTTATCGATTACCTTAAACAAGAATTTGAAGTTAAAGCTTTCGAAGCCAAACGCTTCCTTGGGATGGAAATTCTTCAAGAACCTGATGGGACAATTTACATCAATCAATCCCTTTTCGCTAACAAATTAGTCTCCAAGTTCGGGATGGAACAAGCATATTCTACATCTACACCTGCAGAAACATCAGTGTATGAAGTATTTAAAGCCGGAGGAAAGAGTGGAAGCAACTTCTCATTACGCGAGGCAGTAAGCAGTTTAATGTACCTTGCGTTAGAAACGAGGCCGGATATCTCTTTCGCATTAGGTCTAGTTAGCCGCCATATGGAGAACCCCAATGAGGGTCATTTAAAGGCACTGAAGCGGATCCTTCGATATGTCAAGGGCACGACGAAATATGGTATTGCTTTTAAGTCACATACTAAATTTACATTTGATTGTTGCAGCGATGCTGATTATGCCGGCGATAAGAATACAAGGCGATCAACAAGTGGTCACCTTTTTTTATTTGTTGGAAGTCCCATATCATGGGGTTCCAAGCGACAACGCTGTGTAGCACTCTCTACTACTGAGTCCGAATACAGAGTTGCATCTGAAGCTGTCAAGGAATTTGTGTGGATAAAGCAGTTACTACAGGAACTGAATGCCTGGGATCCTAAACCAAATCTTTTCTTGGATAATCAGAGTGCTATACGTCTTATTAAGAATCCTGAATTTCACCAACTTACGAAGTATATTGATGTCCGGTACAATTTTATACGAGAGAAGTTTCTCGAGGGGATGTTTGAAATAGAGTACGTTGAATCCGGCAATCAATTGGCTGACATTTTTACAAGGCCGCTATTAAAGGACGAGCAATGCGAACATGTATTGGTGTTGTGTCGATTACAAATAATTTTTGAATTTTGAACTAACTTTCGGAATTGAATTGAACCAGATATTGTACTTCGAATTAATCTTTATGTTTTGATTTCTATATTAATGAAAGTAGGAGTGTTGAGTGCAATAGTAATACTATACACATATGTATTCATTAATATGTAATAAAGTTTTATTATTCTTGTTTGCACACTCTCTCTCTTGCTTGTCATCTTATTATTCTTATTGCGTGAAATAACATTGTTTTGCACTCACTTTATGTTCAGAAGCTGATCTCGCTGGTTTGTTTTTCTATCATCGTCCGTGTCTTTTAACAATAATAGATCCGCAATATGTAAATATCTACCAGCCACAAACCCCACCTCTTGTAACAACAAGCACCTATTGCCGATTGTGACGCATCACATTGCAAAATTATTTCTTTGCAGTGTTGGGGCTTTATATGTGCCTTAATATTTTCAAATTCATCTGTGTGAACCTGCGTCCAGAAAAATTCACAGTCTTTCTTCAAAAGCTCTCTCAATTTCGCCCAAGCCTCATCATGCTTATGGATGACTGCATGTTTTTCTTAACATTAGGTCTCTGTAGATTGAGGATACATTTAATTGTACTTGGATCCAGCATCATGCCCTCGGCCGGAAAAATCGACCATTCACACTATTAACTTTATCTTTTAATTTATCAGGATTAAACCGAACATTTAAATACCTGTACAGGGACGGGTTAAGAATATCCCTGCAGCGATACCTCTCGCTTCTCGTAAAAGGCGACTAAACAAAGGTAAACAAAAGCCAAATCACTGCTCGGAACATCTAAAGGCCCCTGCCAACACGCAAAAGAAACCTGGTGGTCTACAGACGAAGCCAAAGCAGTGATACGCGAAAAGAAAATGGCTTTCCAAGCTTGGTCAAAATGCTCTTCTACTAATAGAGAGGAAAAAGCTCACCGTGAAAAGGTATATAGATATTGCAAAGGTATCGCGAAGAAATAGTGCGCCGAATTCAAAGCGAAAAGCATGGAAGGTCTCTATCAGGAGTTGGAAGAAATATCGTCTTCCGCGTCTGACAGGAACCAGGCTACCCAGGAGCTTCGACAAAGCAATTTGAACAAAGTAGCAAATATCTTTAAGATAGCCGCCCAGAGAAGAAGAAATGCTCAGGAGATTCGTTTCCCAAAGTTGATTAACAATGCTGAAGGCCAACTCCTTGTGGAAGACGAAAAAACTCTCCACAGATGGCGACAGTATTGCGAGGAACTTCCGAACGAACAGTTTCCCCGAGTGTACTTTCCAAGAGCCGCCCCGAATCATGCCGAAATATCCGACATCACAGTCGAAGAAGTTCGGTACGCGGTTAAAAACTCCAAGAAAAGAAAAGCTGTTGGGCCGGACGGGATACCCTCTGAGTTCTGGAAAAAGATGGGAGACATCGGGTCTAGATGGCTCATGGTTCTTATCTCCAAACTTATGAGAGATTAGGCGACACTATGCCTAATCAATGGAGGGAAAGCTATCTTCTTCCTTTGCACAAAGGAAAGGGTGATACGCGAAATTGTGATAACTACCGTTCTGTCAAGTTGATGTCGCACACCATGAAGATCGTTGAACGGGTATTAGATAGCCGACTGCGGAAAATGCGGGTTTGTCTCGGGTAAATCAACGACAGATGCAATCCAAAGTATAAGGGTCATGATGGAAAAGCCTCGTGATTCTTCAAAGGACTTGCTTATGGTGTTGGTTGATTTCGAGAAGGCCTTTGACCGGCAACCAAGAGATCTTTATGGGTAGCGCTAAGACAAAAAGGAGTTCCAGAAACCTAAGTGCGAGTGATCATGGACATGTACAAGAGAGCAATGACAAGAGTAAGTTGCACCGCAGGAGTCACTGAAGAGTTCGCAATCAAAGTCGGTGAAGGGAGCGTCCTCAGCTCACTGCTCTATATAGCAGTCCTTGATTGCTTGCTTCAAGGAAAAGTGACGGACCCCAATGTGCACCAGCTATTCTTTGCTGACGATGGAGCCATTATAAGTGATGATCAGGCGTCCCTACAACGAGCACTTCATGTGTGGGTGGATATTTTTGAGGGACACGGGTATCGTATTAGTTCAAAGAAGACAGAGTATCTGTGCTGCCCGTTCTCTGACCCTCATCAGCCTATTCCAGACTTGACTTGAATGGAAGAGTGCTTCCCAAGTGTGAAAAGTTTAAATATCTGGGATCTATGATTAATAAAAGAGCAATTTGCGATGACGACATCAACCATCGCGTAAGCGTAGGGTGGAAGAAGTGGCGGGAAAACTCGGCCATCTTCTGTGATCGAAAAATGCCCCCTAAGCTGAAAGGAAGGCTCTACACTTCAGTTGTACGTCCGGCGCTCACATACGGTTCACAATGCTGGACAATGCACAAAAAGTATGAGAGCAAATTAACGGCAGCTGAGATGAAGATGCTTCGCATGACAGCGGGAGTAACAAAGCGTGACAGAATTAGAAGTTCAAAGATCCGAGGAAGCCTCCACGTAAAAGAAACCATCACAAGAAAGATATAGCGCGACCGACTCTGTTGGTATTGCCATGTTCAAAGGAGAAATCCTTTGAACCCCGTCCAAAAGGCAATATCAATCAACGTTCCAATTTCAACACGCAAAAAAGGCAGGCCGAAAAACAATTGGTGCAAACAAATGCAAAAACACCAGCATTTGATTGGCCTCAGCGATGAAGTAATCCCAAACCGGGAAGCCTGCCGCTATTTTCTGAGGTCAAATCGGCGGACCCCACAAGCGGACCAGTAGGAATGCAGTTAAGTGGGAAGGTTATGGTCCTACACTTCTGACCATAACGACGCCGGAAAAAGAAGGAAAAGAAGAAGAAGAAACCGAACATTTAAAATTCGCGCCATTTCAAAGACCTAACTAAGATTCCTTTCATATTCCTCTTGTATTTTCTACACATCAACAGATCATCAATATATTGTTACGGCAGACTACACGCGCCAAACAAAAAAAAAAAACAACACAAAAAGCAGCGTCGACACAAAATGCAGTGCAATTCCAATTCCTGTGAGACACTTTAGGTAACCTTAGACGATAGGTAATTTGCATAAATGAATAATAAAATAAAGTTAGTTCTGACCAGACTTCCACCGCGAAAACTTCATATGTTAAATATTACTTCATAATAAAATAGTTAAAATTATTTTAACAATTAAAGTCGTGTTGTTTTCCATTTTATTTGTTCGCTTGTTTTGTTTTCCACTTTGGGTCGCACTTCGCGTTGAAGAAGGAAAAGCTGATGGTAATACCCAAACCACGAATCAGCCTGACTCTTGTGAAGTGTTTCAAAAGAAAGAATGAAAGAATTCATCTTTGGAATGAGGAAATTTTCAAATCTTATTGTTCAAGGCAATTTCGTAACTCCCAATGGCGTTTCTCAACAACCATAAGATTGCTTACCCTGCTTTTAGGATGTGCCACTGCCTGAATTATTCCTAGCATTTAAGTTAACTTTTAAACTCTTAAGCAGAGATAATGGGAAACCCCTCGCAGCTTTAATAGTAGGCTCACAGTTGAGCCATTTCTAATTTCCTTTTAATTGACCCAATGTCACGACAACCCAGAAGACCGGTAGAATCAGTATTCACTTTGTATTTATATTTTAGTTTTACTGAGCCGATTGGCTTTAATTTATTACCCTCATAAATTTAAATTAACAATTTAACGGACTTAATACGTGTAGATTGATTGATTTGCTTCATATATTTTAATGACAGGACATTTATTTCGGAGCCTATATATAAGTTAAAATTTACTGTCAAGTGTCTACAATCGAAATATTCGAACCACTTTGAATTTGATTTCATTCTGCTGCCAATCCCGCTGCCATTTAAACTATTAATGTAAAAAGATTTAATGGAATTGATATCTGGACACTCCTCACCCCCGCTGTCACTGTTTCCTGGATCTCTATATAATTTCATTAGTCTTATAACTTTTCTTCTTCTTAAACATGCTACAAGCGATATAAAAATGATTAGGTTTTGATAGGGATTGATAAACACCGATCACAATTGATGTTGTTCCCTGGTAGCCTCTAACTATTTAAAAAAAAAAAAAAAACTGGTGTCAGAGCAATTTAAATAATGAGCAAAGTCATTGTTATCAAAACTTAACTTAGTTGGTAAGAAGTTTTTCTATTAAACATTGACACTTCTGCCGGCCAAATATCATGCATTTCTTTTGCCCTTGCTGCATCCAGTTCTGTTACTAGGCACTAATAGGTGTTGTTAGTTGTATCCAGTAACATGTCGATTGTATTTATCAATTTATCAGCCAAATCCTAATATTTAGTCCAAGAATGATAAAATCCCTAATGATGGTATCTTTTCCAGAGCCAAACTCACATCCTTCAGCCAATGCTCTTAAATTCTTCAAGAAATTGTCAAACGGTTCACCTGTTGTTTGTGTACGTTTCTAGAACTTCATCCCTCGTAAATGATGATTTTCTTTGGGTTGCAGTAGTTTTTGAAAGCTTTTCACTAATAGCACTAGTGTTACTTGCTATGTCCCATGTGTAATATTTTTGTCTAGCCTCTGCTCCAATATAATTTAGAAAATTAGCTTTTTTGCATCAGATTTACTGCTTTTCTCAGTAACTTACATATATATATATTTTTAATGGCAAGATTACCCTCCATAAGTAACGGATCTAGTCTATTATAATCCATGATCGAATAGTTAATGGTCCACACTTTATAATTCGATTTTTTTTTACACTATAGATGCACTCGTTTATCTTTTTTTTTTCACGACTTCGGCTGCGCCATGTTGTGTTTCCAATGTATAAAATCAGACTGACTTTATTGTTCCGTAGAATGACATGCAATTCTGTTACATTTGTTTAGGTATGTATATGTAAGTTAGGTATAGATAAGAGAGATATGTACAAGATGACAAGATCATTTCGTTTAGCCGAACTATTTAATAGTATAAGAGTTAGTATAGCCAAATCACAACATTCACTTTTTCCAATGTTTTTCCACTTCTTTAACCTCTCCAAAAAAGATGACTTCTCAAACTCATTAAAATAAGCCTCGGTCTCGGTGATAACCTCCTCGTTTGAGCTGTTTTTTTTCCCCAAGCTATATTTTCATGTTGGGAAACAAAAATAAATCGCAGGGTGAAAGATCAGAAGAGTACGGTGGGTGTGGCAGCAATTCATTTAATATCGCTGCAAAAATTCTTAATGAATGTGCCGGTGTGTTATCGTGATGAAACAAAACATTTTTCTTAGCCAAATGGGGGCGTATTTCCTTCAATTTCTTGTCGAAACGGTCCAATAATTCCCTTCGAGTCCCAAAAATTGTGGCCATGACTTTTTTGGCCGATGGGACCGTCTTTGCCTTTTTCGGAGCAGATTCACCACCAAAAATCAATTGTTTGGACTGCCTCTGGCGTATAGTAATGTATACAGCTTTCATCCACGGTAAAGATTCGTCGCAAAAACTCCCGAAAATCTTGATTACAGAGGCTTGTTGCCCATTGTCAGCAATCACGGCACCCATCAGGCCGACAGTTTTCTTACCTGTAATTTGTTACGTAAAATATTGATTGCCATTCCATACGATACGCTTACGGCTTCTGCTACTTCACGCACTTTCGTTTGTCGATCAGCGAGAATTACAATATGTTGTGAACTTTTTTAACTATTTCTTCAGTAACCACGTCTGCTGCGCGGCTTGGGCGCTCCTCATCAAAAACAGATGTACGACCACGTTTAAATTCGTTGAATCAATATCTAACGGTTATCAATGATGGTGAAAGGTCTCCTTAGATAGCATCCAACTTCGTTTTTATTTCTTCACATTTTTTCCCATCCAAAAATAAAAAGCGAATATCGATATTGCTCTTTTTCTATCTAAAATGTTGTATGATTTTTTTCTATCTAAAATGTTGTATTGACACATAACGGTACAAGACAGTAAATTATACCACCTACGGCGCCGTCTTGCTGGCGATATTTTTCACACGAATATTCTGGTCATTATTCTTTTGACTGTCCACTGTTCATTCGTTCTACGTGTCCATATTAGTCTCCGCGCTTTAATAACTCGGACAATGCGCGGTCTACATAGAGTTCCTTGAGTTCTTGATTATGTAGTTTTCGCCATTCGCCTGTTACTTCGCTTTGTTATCTACTAGACTCCTAGATTCTCCTTAAAATCTTTTTTCCAAAGGCCGAAAATCTATTTCCTCCTTCTTGGTTGGAGACCAAGTTTAACTTCATTGAAATGTCACTGGCATAATTTAATAAATTTGGATTTTCACTTTCCTTTATGTCATTTCTGGCAGACAATGTGATTTCCAGACGTTTTAATTCGTCCACTTTCTCAAAGCCTTTATCACGTACAGTATATGGGCAATGACCATGTATTTGGTTTTCTATATCTTAACTTCTAAACCTACTTTAATACCATTATTCGAATTTCTCAGTTCCTCTTAGCTGTTTCCTCACTTTCTACCAGGGGGTTTAGATCGTCAGCGTAAGCTGGAATGTGTTTGATTCCATTAAGAGTTATTCCTCATCATTTACAAGGCGATGATACATTTTCGATCTGTTAATAAAATCTTTTTTGACCGTTTGTGGAATTCCCATGTCTTTTCTTAAAGCTGTCGTATAATAAAAAATTTGAAACCACAGTGGTAATCTCCAATTATTTTTTAGCGTCTGTTGGTCTCTTTAAAAGAATATTTAACAGCTTGTAACTAGTTGACAGTAGTGATATTTCTCGGTCGTGTTCGATCACCCTTTTTAAATACGGGACTGATGAACTATTTTTTCCCTTCCTCGCAGATTGTTTCAATGATCCGTATAGTTCTGATGAGCCCATGTAAGTTCTCTGTTAATTCGTTTCTGGACGTGTTTACGGATATACAAATCATGGTCGAACAATTTTGAAAGACCAGAACAGGTTCCGAGATTGAACTTTGTATTACAAAATTTATTTTATTCGAACTAAGGAACGTTTCCAACCTATGACGACGCAAGAACCATATGATATCATGCTAAGTTTAATAGTAGAGAGCACCATAGCTCAATGATTGTACAACAGTCAAGTCATCTAAATTACTATATAATAAGTATTTACAATATGCGCTGTAGGGTACGTACATACTTGTACATATCTAACGTCAGTCTGACAATACAATGGATGAGCAGTTGTGCCTTAGTGTTCCGTTGAATGGCAGAAGCCTATAAAGAAAAGGTTTATGGTAAAGAGTGGCGTGTAGGGGTAGAGAGCTTGTTCATGGTGTCGGCACCTTCCCTTGTTGACTCTCCTAATTTGATCTTAACAGGTTCACTACTTGGTGTCAAAAAAAAAAAACATCTCAACAGCTCAATGTCAGTAAATTCCAAACCATCACTTACTCCCGCAAGCGCTCTTCCTCACCACCTAGAACCTACATTATTCGTAATGTAACTCTTTCCCCTGTCAACTTCTTTGATGATCTAACTTTCGCCTCCGACAACAATACCAAACGTGCCAACTCTGCCCTCGAATTCGTGAAACGTTGGTCTAAAGAATTTTCGAACCTTTACATTATGAAATCATTATACATTACCTTGGTTAGGCCACTTCTCGAATATGCTAGTCAAGTCTGTTCCCCCTCTTACGTATCCCATTGAACGTAGGTTTATGCCCTTCGTGGCTTTCTCTAGGCTGACCCGTTTAAAATCAAGGAAATATCATTAAAGCGCTCCCTTGATGGAATCTCGATCACCAGCTCGTATGCAGAAAAGTAGAAGTATTCTCAAATCAGCAGCATTAAATTGGTTGCACTCAAAAAACTGAACTGCAACATTTCAAATTTGAATCTAATTTGTTTTTTATATCTGAAATAAGCAAAATTCGAAAACAATTATGTTTTTAAAGTTTATTTCAAATTGAAAACTATAAACAAAGTTAATATCGCCACAAAAATGCTGTACAACTTTATTGATCGAAACCTTGGTCCACTCATAAAAACGAGCTTTTATTGCAATATATAAAGTTATTTTCCAAGCTATAATGCTATATGGATCGGTGATGTGGAGTGATTTTGCGAGTTGCCTCATAAAAACATTGCAAGTAGAATCAAATAAAGTATTGAAGATGATGCTCAATCTCGCTCGTTATCGCTCAATGTCTTATTTGCAATAATTCAAATAGCGAATGTTGAATCGATTTGCGAGAGAACTCCTGAACTCAATTCTACTTTATTATCCAATTGTTTAAACGCTGGTTACGTGTTGCACGCTGCACGTATATAAATTAGCCTGATGACTGTTGAGGGGCTATGTCGTTAAAATTAAGCAAACAAAGGGATTTCGAATATTTTTTTAATTTAATTTTAGTGGGGGCAACGCCCCCATTTATTGCGCTCAATTCAAGCTGCATACTTAATTTAACTTACAACCTAGAAAACTAAGAAAGAGGGCGACTGAGATGGATTTTAGGACGAGGAGTGCTGATTTTTTTTTTTCAAAGAATGCTTCAAGAGTGTATGCTCTTATAGTGTTTTGGCACACAACCTGGACGGGGTGCAGATGGTTTGTGTTGAAGATGTTCGATCATTAACTCATTACTCTCCAGGGGAGGTTGTCCTAGATAGGATTTGTAAATTCGACTGAATTTGCGGTGTTTGTAATTCACAGTAACTCTTTTGTTTCCATGGCATTAAGGTGTTATATTGAAAATGCACATACAGGGTATGAATTTTGAAGTGTTCTTATGCTGCGAGTGTTATGCCTTCGTCAGCATTTTTTTTTTACCATCTCTCATTCACAACTTATGTTGTTGCACAATTTTTCGGTATAGGAGTTGTTCTAGGCAGACTTTGAACTACAGACCTTCCGCTCAACAGTCGATGATGATTACCCTTGCACCGCGTCCACTCTACATGTTGAAGTCGAAACAGTTTTTCGCATTAACATTCCGCAACATGTGGGAGATAGGTTCATTTGAGCCATAGGAGGTACGAGAGTTGGGTAGATAGAAGAGACGTGGATTTCGTATATTACAAGAGTTAGTGTTGAAAAAGATAGAGTTGCGTAGGGTCGCGCAATCAATGGTACCTGAGAGGAGTCCATGGATGAAAAGGATCTCGGATATCCTTTTTCGTTCTTCTAGCGAGTTCAAGTTAATAAGCTTTAGGCGGTCTTGATAGGGAAGAAGGATCGGAGGATTATCCCAGGATAAGCCACAAAGAGCAAAAAGGAGAAAACGACGTTGGATACTCTCGATTCTGAAAATGTGTATATGATTGCAAGGAGACCACAGTTGAGAGGCGTATTCGAGAATGGGGCGAACAAAGGTTATGTAGAGAAAGCTAGTGACGTAGGGATGGGAAAACTGTTTAGACCATCGTTTCACAAAACGGAGTGCAGAATTGGCTTTAAGAATTATAACGCTGATATGTGCAAGGAAGATCGCGGATCATCTGAACGGTAGAAAGCGGTTGATTATGGAGAAAGTAGAGGCGGGGAGGAGGCTTGATACGTTTGCGGGAGAAAGTAATAAATTGACACTTGAAAATAGTAAGGTTCAGGCAGTTGTTGGAGCACCAGGTGGAAAAACTATTGAGGTCCGATTGAATAAGGGAAGAGTCATCTTCTTCTTCTTTTCCGTTTTTTCCGGCGTCGTTATGGTCAGAAGTGTAGGACCATAACCTTCCCACTTAACTGCATTCCTACTGGTCCGCTTGTGGGGTCCGCTGGTTTGACCACAGAAAGTAGCGGCAGGCTTCCCGGTTTGGGATTACTTCATCGCTGAGGCCAATCAAATGCTGGTGTTTTTGAATTTGTTTGCACCAATTGTCTTTCGGCCTGCCTTTTTTGCGTGTTGAGATTGGAACGTTGATTGAAATCGCCTTTTGGACGGGGTTCAAAGGATCTCTCCTTTGAACATGGCAATACCAACTGAGTCGGTCGCGGTCTATCTTTCTTGCGATGGTTTCTTTTACGTGGAGGCTTCCTCGGATCTTTGAACTTCAAATTCTGTCACGCTTTGTTACTCCCGCTGTCATGCGAAGCATCTTCATCTCAGCTGCCGTTAATTTGCTCTCATACTTTCTGTGCATTGTCCAGCATTGTGAACCGTATGTGAGCGGCGGACGTACAACTGAAGTGTAGAGCCTTCCTTTCAGCTTAGGGGGCATTTTTCGATCACAGAAGTTGGCGGAGTTTTCCCGCCACTTCATCCACCCTACGCTTACGCGATGGTTGATGTCGTCATCACAAGTTGCTTCTTTATTAATCATAGATCCCAGATATTTAAACTTTTCACACTTGGGAAGCACTCTTCCATTCAAGTAAATGTCTGAAATAGGCTGATGAGGGTCAGAGAACGGGCAGCACAGATACTCTGTCTTCTTTGAACTAATACGATACCCGTGTCCCTCAAAAATGTCCACCCACACATCAAGTGCTCGTTGTAGGGACGCCTGATCATCACTTATAATGGCCCCATCGTCAGCAAAGAACAGCTGGTGCACATTGGGGTCCGTCACTTTTCCTTCAAGAAAGTAATCAAGGACTGCTATAAAGAGCAGTGGACTAAGGACGCTCCCTTGGTGTACACCGACTTTGATTGCGAACTCTTCGGTGACTCCTGCGGTGCATCTTACTCTTGCTCTCTTATCTTACGTTGCTCTCTTGTACATGTCCATAATCACTCGCACGTGATCCATAAAAGATCTCTTGGTTGCCGGTCAAAGGCCTTCTCGAAATCACGATGCTTTTCCATCATGACCCTTATACTTTGGATTGCATCTGTTGTCGATTTACCCGAGACAAACCCGCACTGGTCATCAGATAGTCGTATTATTTTCCTCAATCGGCTATCTAATACCCGTTCAACGATCCTCATGGTGTGCGACATCAGCTTGACAGAACCGTAGTTATATACAATTTCGCGTATCACCCTTTCCTTTGTGCAAAGGAAGAAGATAGCTTTCCCTTCATTGATTAGGCATAGTGTCGCCTCTCATAAATTTGGAGATAAGAACCATCTTTTTTCAGAACTCAGAGGGTATAATAAGGGAAGAGTCATATTCGAAGGAAATGATTTTGAAGATCTTAGCGTCGTCGGCGTATAGAGAGATATGGGAATGTTTGATTACCATAACGTTAATGGTAAGCATAAAAAGACGCGAACCTAAATGACTGTCTTGGGGGACACCGGAGGAAGCAAGGAAGGGGCTTGAGAGGGCAGATCTAAAACGAACGCTGTAGTAGCGATTATCCAGGTAAGAGGATAATCCATTTTAATAAGATGGGTTCAAAGCCAAAGGAATTCAGTTTGTAGAGTATTAATCTGTGTAAAATTTTATCAAAGGCTTACTGAAGTCAGTTCACATAGCATCGGCTTCCTTACCATTTTATAAGGCTGAAAGGATGTAAGATTCGAATTCAATAAGGTTTGTGGTTGTAGACCTAACTTTGAGGAAGTCGTGTTATCTGGGGGATAGTAAAGATTTTCACAAAATACTTTCGAAGATTTTGGGTATACGTGACAGTTTAGCAATGGGACAGTAGTTGTTAATGTCATTATAGATGTTATAAAAGAGGTTTTCCATATCCGTGGAAATTCACCTTGAGAAAGGGATGGACTGAAGATTTTTGAGAAAGGTAGAGAAAGGGAGGTGGAGGAACATTTTTTTAAAAATATAGCAGGGAGGCCATCGGGGCCAGGAGTGAATTCATCATTAAGTTGCTTTTATCTTTTTTCAATGATATCGGGATCGACACTACGAGGGAGAAATAGTCCAAAGAAGAAATTTGATAAATGGTTTAAATAAGTAGGATCGGGTGCAAAAGAATCATGGATGAAAGACTGATTGAAAAAGGTGGCAAAAAGGTTAGCGATGTTATGGAGATCATTGGAATTTTCATCATTGAAGGAGAGAGAGTTTGGGTAGCCTTCAGATTTTCTTTTGTAGTTTACAAACTGAAAGAAGGACTCGGGATCATTTATAAAGCTGGTTTGCAAAGTAGCGCTGATAAAGAGAGTTATAAAGCTCCATAAAATAAAGGTAAATGCCGAAATAGTTAGAGAAGTCATTTGGGGATTGAGTACGAAGGAAAGTTGTCAAGAGTTTGTTCTGGTTTCTTAATCTTAATAGAAAATAAAGTCGAGACACGGCGAAGATGAAGTTGCTATGAGAGAGGAGTCAGTTGAGTTTCGGACGGCTAGGCGAACACCGCGGCATGGACAACCATCAGTAGATCGGTTAATATCATCGTCGAGATAAACGTTAAAGTTTGATGAACGTTTGACAGTTTTAGGCTGTTTATACTGGGGATTAGGTTCGATTCAGTCAGGGCAAAGATTCTAAAAGGTAAGGCATATGATTGCATATGATTCTTACGCTCTGATACTAAAAGGTAAGAGGGAGGTTTTCGGAAGCTATTAGAGGAACAGGGTGGGGGAGACTCTTAGGGCCGAAAAAATCTATCATGATCAGCCTTGCTACGCTGAAGGTGCGAAATACGCTTTGAGTTTATATGTTGTCTGAAGGTATCAAGATCGTTTGATACTTTCTTGGGTGAGATATTTTTGAGGGTAGTGAAGTCGGTGGTCGACCTTTCTGCTGAGGAGGTCTCATAGATCTTTTTATCCCTTAACCTGGATAGAGCAAAAGGAGGGTAGATATTGAAATGGAATAAATCAAGCTTTGTGTGCGGTATTGCCAAAATTGATTTTTGTTTGAAAGGCCTGTATATGCCAGTTTTTTTAGAATATGACGTCGTTCAAATGCTTGCCTCGACTTTTTACAGTGACCCCTATTCGAATGGTCCAATTTTCAATGACTCTTCCGCATAGATCCGGCTGTATTTGAGCGATTCCTGTGTTATGTTCACCTTAAGGGCATCGGTCGATTGTGGTTTATTCACAAAGACCTGCGACTTTAGGAAACCCCACCAGCCAATTCATGTCACCTCTGCGAGATATGTATATCCTCATGCAGAATGTCAATCGTGGCGTCCGCTGTGTGGCTCGTAGCATGCTGCTGAAACCGCATTCCGTTTAGGTCCAAATGGTTCAATTTGGGCCATAAGAAATTAGTTATCATCATTCCGTAGCTCTCGCCATTGACAGTGACCGCCTCACCAGCCTTTTTTCAAGCCTTTCATCAAAAAATGCTTCTCGTCCCTAAAGATGATTCTTCGGTCAAAATTGGGGTCCTCTTCCAAACGCTCCGAAGGCCAGCTGCTGGGTTAATTAGATCTTGTTCAGATGCTGAACCAAATCCCGATGCAAAATTCGCCAAGTTGAAGTCTGCGAAAGGCCGAGTTCTTCTGCACAGCGATGAATCGGCTGTCTCGGGTTTTGGTGTACACTTTTGCGGCGATGTTCTTGGCTGACTTTGCGTTCCTTTGATGTACCAAACGTTGAAGATTCGACTGTGAAGCTGTCTACCGTAAAATGAGTGCAGTGCTTGCAACGTTTGCACAAACAAACACTCATTTTGATAATAACATTTTATCATTTGGACGTACCATGGTGATTTGGTCTTAGCAACTGAATAATAAACAACAGATTTGACACATGTCACTAAACAACATTGCTGCCACAAGCCGCCAAACCCACAAGAATTGAAAAACCCTTTACTTTGACTTTTTACCACTCTTGGTAGACGAGTGCTTCGTGTTTTGAGTCTTGTTCGAAGATTCATTCTACATATCACACCGCACTTTCGTTGCTCAAAACTTCAAAGTACCTTTAAATACATTAGACGTTCGTATTCACTCTGGGGAGTGTCCGTTGGCCGCTTAAACCATGCCAAACAGCGTTTGATTTCTGGTGGTCAATTCTAAGATATAATATTCGTATGACCTTTCCGCTAAATAAACACGACCTGTTTGTCTGCTCATGAAGTTTTCGATTATAATATTCTTCTCAACAGAGAATAAGACATTCGGCAACTGACCACGTTAGTGCAAGTTCGGAACGTTTAAGGCTTTAATTTGAGCTCATCATCAGGTCACTTTGATATTTTCAGCACAGCAGCCATTTTCCTGTCAGTCAGTCGAAGATATCGTTCAATGCGAGCCTTCACTTTCCACACTTTCGATGCTGATAACCACACTCTCAGTATTGCTGCAATTTGCTACGGATCGAGTCACCAAGGTTTATTGTCATCAAGGTGCTGAAGGACTATAGCTATAGTCACTAGTGAATCCCCCACTAATAATTTGGAACCCCATTAAAAGGTTACACCTAAAAGGTTACCCCGCTAAAAAAAAAACCTGGGAAAAAAACGATTTGGCTCTTGAGGGAATTCGAACTAAGTGTCATCGGCGTTGAAAGCCCCCAAGCTCCTTTGAATTTCGAAACTTTCGGAATTCCTTCTACAATACTGCAGAAAGTGGTAAGCTTTCAACTTTGAAAATGGGTAAATTAGTCTTCATATCCAAAACAAACAAGAAGTCTTTCGTTTAAAGCTTGAGACCTATCAGCTTGACATTTTTCCTATTAAAAAGTACGCCACTTGCATGGCATTGATGGAATGGAACTATAATATTGGTCGCTAATGCAAGGTTAGATCAGTGTGTGGGTGTAAAAAGAGGTTCTCAATCACAGCCATAACGGCTGGTCCTTTTTTTATTTAGAGTTAAAAAAGTTGGAATGTGAGAAGCAGAGCTACCCTTTTTACTCGTTCAGCTTTTGCTCAGCAGTTTGTACGAGGCGAGAAATTTGAGACGCTAAAATACGTACTTTAACAACGTCTCCATTGCTATTTTATGGTTTGTTCATCGGACCTTGAGAGAGCTTGAAATGCTTCAAGCTCGAGTATGTATGTTGTGCTGTCACATCCTCATCCAAACCTTGGCTACAACAACTCACTGATAAGAATCGGTGCTGGCTCTTTGAAATGTTTGGACATCAAGCTGAGGAAATATCTGGCGTTGATGGTAATATAATCAATGTGGTTGATTGCCGATTGATATAGATTTAAAAATGAATAGCCTTGTGCTAGCTACTAAAATATTATGTCCCGTCCCAAATTCCATTATCCTGAGTCAGCTTCGCATTAAAGTATCTTAAAAGCGAAGGCTCTATCTAAAAGGTAATACAAATGATCTGGCTCAAAGATCTTCTGTACGGGCGTGGGTGAATTTTTAGCTTACATTCCGGAGAAGAGCTCTAATATGGGCCTTTATAGGGTGTTTGCGTATAAGACAGAAACAAAAGGCTCGGTTTGCCTTAGATAACAAACCCATCTTTAGGAAGGGATTCTTCGTTCTCTCTATAGCAGTTTTTGTAGTAGATTTTACACTTTTTCATCCGCCTTTTATCCGGTCAATCCTTCGTCTTAGAACCCAATAGTACCTACCTTATCTCAGTTAGAGTAACTTTGTTACTTAACTATCCGTCACATCACGTCTGTTAAGGCCAAAAAGACCAAAACTCGTTAATCGTTTTCGGGGGACAAGTAGTCTGTCAATTAAGTGCGACCCCAAACTGGAGGATCAGTTTCTCAATTACCCCGGGAAGGGTGGATTTGTGTTGCTCTTTACCGACCTGAGCTCTAAATATGTTGTAGATTCCCGATTAAATGGCTGATTCCATCTTGCGAATTTTTCATCCACTGTCCTGAAGAAAAGACCGAGTCTTGATGCACTGTAACTTCTATTGTACAGCCGACTAAAGGGGCACCTTCACTTTAAGAATCCTGTATTATTGCTTGCAAGGTTCAATTTACTCTTTCGACGATAGACAGTCAATGCCACGCACAATGAATAGCTATTCATCGCTTCAAGGATCAAAGTGCAAATCCAAACCATGTCACACAGCTTGACATACAAAATTGCTCAAGTGCCCTCCGATCAATAGAATCCACAAACGATAGTTCATTACCTCTTAACTCCAAGGCCAACGTCACGAAAATCCTACTCCATTCATTCCTATAACAAGCAATCAACACCATCGTGACCATACATAGCACCATCGTTCATCGTAGACTATCGCCACCTCCATTCATTCCTAATAACACAGATGTCGGACGAGCTGAGAGTGCCACTTCCTCCATTCACTCTCATCCATCACGAGTGCCTTTCGATGATGCAGCTAGTGAGTGTCCACTTATGGTTGCTGTTCTTTCCAAGGAAACCTCGCCCTTCAGCTTCGATTTGTGTTCCTCATCTTTGATCATCGAAACTAAAGAAAACTGAAAGGAAGCAATCAATAAAATTGACCCTTTTTCGTGCTCCTCGTCCTCGTCGTATCTCATAACGAAAAGTGCAAGGATTCTGTCCGCTATTACGTCAGCGGTTAATTGCTCATCTGACACACTCCATCGTCCGTGCAAACAGTAATCCTCTACTTATGTCCTTATAGTCGTATGTATGAGCATTCGTTACAGGAATAATTACCGAGCACACCACACATCGACATCGACTCCACGACACGATGTGGCAAATCCCAAACATATTTACCCTCGAATTCCGCACTCAAGTGATATACATTTTAAAGGAACCCAAACCGAGTTATTAAAAGTTTCACACTTGAGAGATCCAGCCCATCGCACATTTGCATAATGAACCCTGGCACCGGCAAGGTGGATGTCGTCTTTTTCATCGTCCTTTCCACTATACGTCGTCCTTGTCGTACTTGTCGGAGTCATCGTTGTCGTCATCTTCATCATCACCTGTTCGGTGTGTGTATCCATGCCACATTGTCGAACGGATCTCTCCTTCTTTTAGCCTAACTGTTGCCACCAAGTTTGAATTGAGTGTTACGAGTATGCTGAGAGTGAAGACGGACGTGAGGCAAGAGGGCGGATTCGTTGATGTTATTTAAAGGAGGACGCGTCGAGCTTGGTGTCGACTGGATGCTGATGGAATGTAAATCTGAATCCTTGATACAAGTTATCAAAATAATTATTACTGTTGAAGGGCTTTCGAGCTCTTAAGTGAAAAGTTGATGGCAAACACACTTAGAAGTGGTGAGCAACACATACGCAAGGTCGTACTCTTGAAGCCCTTGCTCGTTATAGTTGCTCTGTGAATGTTCGGTGGCGGATACCTATCAGGCAGTCCAAGTAAAAACACTTAGTGCTTTGAGCTTGCCCTTGCTCATATACGGCATACGTTGGGTTTTAAATTTCTTTAGTGTGGCGTGGAATTGAATGAATGAGTTTGAAGTGGGGCAAGGTGCTTTGGAGAGCTGAACTCTTCAGTACACTGGGGTCGGTGAGTGGTTTAAAAAAATAATAAATATAATCTGAACGAGTTGTATTAATCCAGGTGTGTCCTTGTGAAGCAGATCTACTTTCAACTCATAGTTAAAGTTGTCTTTTTATTCTTCTCAATGGGAGAGCGTTAAAACGAGACTTAACGAGTTTTAATGGACGTAAACTCTAGTGCACTGGATAGTACTCGCAGCTTTTGGTTGGCCATCTGGCTGGAGTGCACTATCCTCTGATCAACTAATTGTATTAAGTGTTTCTATAAGTTCGGCTAAGTTTTAGGAACAAAACTTAAATATTGCTTTGGAGAGTCTGTGAAACTATCATCTAAGAATTTGTTAAAAATTTCCGTGAAAACCGTGAAGATAGTGACGATCACGAAGTCTTTGAGTGTTGCTGCTCACTGTGTTTTTCGATTTTAAAAGCACCATGAATTCGAACTTAAAGCTCACTATATGCTAAATAAGTCGTACTTACAACTACAACAGTTCTTGCGTAAAGCAGTCTAAAAAAAATTCGATTTCTCTAATCATTCAAGGCTTTTGTACCGCCGCGATAATGAACGTAGGTTGTTCAAAAAATAAAGTGAATTTCTTAAATCTGAATTTTTTTCGTTTTGGGAAGAAAAAAAAGTGGTAATATTCTATATTAAGCGTACGACCTTAGAGCAAGAACCCACAATGAACCACGCCATTGAAATCGAAGCAAAACGTTCACATTTCATCAAACTTGGCGTGCTTTTTTCGGTCTTAAGTCTTCTGGTCGCTTTCATGGGAATGTTTGGGCTTTGGTTTCAACGTCATAATCATAAGCCCATGTTTCTCACTGGATTGTCATTGACGTCATTAAACAGCTCCTGAGCCAGCTACATGCGGCGGTTTTTTTGGTCACAATTTAGGGATTACAGAACATGCTCCGCTGACGGACGTTTCAAGCCCGAAATATCTGAAAAAAATGCATGGCATGAGCCAATCGATATGCCAATATCCTTTTCAGAAAGAGTTTCAAACGTTCTCATTAACTTTTTTTTTTTCGCTGCTTCAACGTTTTTATCCGTTTTTGACGTGCTGGGGCGTCCAGGGCGGGCATCGTCCTTAACATTTGTTGGTCTTTTTCGAAGAGCTTCTTGCGCTTATAAAAATAGTCTCCTAAGCGCCATACTCAGAGTTTCAAGTGACTGACAATATCGACATATATCAGACATAGCAGAAAAAAATTTCGAAAGCTGCATGTGGAAATCAAAAAGTCACCTTATTTTTTGAACAAATTTCTTACATGTTCACCCTTCATTGCTTATTCGTTAATATTTGCCCAGTAACATTTTAACAAAAAATAGGTGTTGTCAGACATGGTTTTGGGAGACTTTTTTTTCTTCCAACGATTAAGAAACCTTAAAGGATTCTCATTTCCAAAGCATTTGGAGGGAAAAAGTTTCATAAGCCCGAAGTCCCTGTGATTTTTTTAATACAATGAACCTCCGTTTAAAATTTCTTGATCCTCTTCTATAGTGGATCTTAGATCCCGAGCGATGTTTGACTGAGTGCCACTCATTTCTTTTCTTATACAGAGTGGACCAAATAAGAGTTTCCTTTTAAAAATGCAATAAAATGAAGAGAAAAAAAGAAATGTTTCCATGTATTATGGCTTTATTAGTAAGAACAAACATTCCATAATTATGAAAAAGAACGTCGTACAAGTGGCTGCCTCAGCTGGCCTCGCAGTAGCGCATTCTGTCATCCCAATTTTCCAAGACCTTGTTGATGGTTTCGGGCTGTAGCTCACGGATGGCTTTGATGATGTTGGCCTTAAGTACCTGAATCGTTTCCGAATTGTTGACATAACATCGGTCCTTCACGGTCCCCCACAAAAAATCTTCAAAGGGGTCAACTCGCAGCTACGAGGCGGCCAATTAACATCACCAAGACGGCTGATCACACGATTTGGGAATTTGGTGCAAAAGATCGATTGTGGCATGGAGTGAGCCATGGCGCGCCATCCTGCATGAACCAGAGGTCGTCCAAATCTGTCACTCTCTGTGGATGCATTGGCTTCTCGACAATAACGTGGGGGCTTACCGATCCCCAGATGCGGCAGTTTTGTTTGTTAACCTAGCCGCCGAGATGAAAATGTCAGAAAAGATGATTTTTCGCCCGAAATCGTTGCGAAGCGATAACGAAGCGGATGGTTGCGCGCCTTCAATTGCTGAGTCAATTGGACCTTGTAAGCGAATAATCCGATATCTTTGTACAGAATCCTCCTCAGGCTAGTACGTGAAATGTTGAGCTGTTGTGAGATCGATGGCGAGTTGATGTTCGTGAATTGAGTCTCACACTCTCGGCCACAGTAGCCACATTCTCATTTGTGCGCACCAAACGACGACGAGGATTATTAGTGTTGTCCGCTAGCATACCAGTCTCAGGCACTTTTTACACAAACTTGCATACAGCAGTCGCGATGAATGCTTCATTTCGGCCAAAACTTCTTTTTAAAAAACGCACTGTTTGGACTACACAGCACTCACTTTGTACGGAAGGACTGTAGTATAGACCGAAGGTCTGTAGTTCAAATCGGTCCTTAATCAAGAACAATTCCTACACGGAAAAACTGTGCAACAACATCAAATGTGAATGAGAGATGATCAAAAAGTGCTGACGAAGGCATAACACTCGCAGCATAAGATCACTTCAAAATTCATACTCTGTTTGTGCATTTCCAATATAACACCTTAATGACATGGAAACAAAAGAGTTACTGTGAACTACAAGGAACGCGACAAATTCAGTCGAATCTCTCAAATCATATCTAGGACAACCACCCCTGGAGAGTAATGAACGAACATCTTCGACTTTCCCTCTTCCAGTCACCGGCTACAGCAAGAAACGACCTTCATCTAAAATTGTCGAAGTAACATGTTTGTCAAAATATAAATATAGATCTGTACGCGAATAAACCTATGTACGCTATAGAGCGGTGAAGAGACACTAGAAGATCGCTTAGGTAAATGCTGAAAAGGATAGGCGAGTTTACCGTGCCCTGTTGCAGTCTGAGCTTGTAATAAAAACCTTCGGCGTCGAAGACTGTTCCAAGTCAATCAGACAGGCACCCGTGCATTGGTTCTTGCATTTGTTCCAGTGGATATCCGACACGAGTTTCGACGCGGCATCAATAGTGTTATGCCCCGGTCTAACACCGAACTGGTTCTCCGGAATGATTTTATTGTCCTCAACCCATTTAGACAGGGTCCTTTGGACCACCTTCTCGCTAACAGTTGGAAGGAGACTTATCGACCGAAGATTTGATGGGTTAGAAGTGTCTTTACCCTTTTTGGAGATTGGTTGCACCACGGCTGTCTTCCAGTGCACTGGATAATATGCATTATTCAGTGCATTGTTAAACAGCCACTAGCGGGAGGTGCCTAAGCACAACATTGGATATACCGTCGACTCCCGCGGATTTTTTTTTCTTCGATGACTCGAAGATCATCTGAAGATCTTCCATCAAAATGAACAGGGTATTAGCCCCCTCACTGGCGATGGCATTGTTTGCCATGAAATCTTCATTGAACCTGGTAAAACCAAGGTTCTCTGATCGCCAATGATCAGTATCATTGCGAAGATAGATGAAGTAGAACTCTGTTTTCCAGGTCGAGGTTTCACTTCCTGGAATACAGTTCACACTGTCGCCACCTTCTCCTGGGGATCCTCTAGCACAAAGAAATCATCATCCAAGACGGCGCTCTCTGGATTGATACTGACTGTTCGTAGCAAGCGTTCATTGTCTGACGTTCTCGGAAGCTTGAGATTCTGAATGTCATTCTGATTGTTCCTCCGAAATATTTTATTTATTTTTGGAAACACACTCGAGTTGTAAATCCAGCACGAATTCAGTTGTTCTTGTAGAAACTTACAGATATGTAATTTTAATTTGTAATTTTTTTTGACTAACTGTTGGACACCTCCAAGTGTTCTGCCCTCCAAGTTTTGTCTGCCGTCGCCTATACAAGAGTTTGAGTCTTGCCAGAAGTCTAGTTTTTAGTCTGTACAGTGCGTCGATTGTCTCGTTTCGGTATTCGTAGACATAATCATCGTGTTCCCGAATGAATTCATAAATCTTATCTTTCCATTCTTTTACATTTGCCTCTGTGATACCCAACTCTATGTTATGTGTTCATGCGAGTTCATTCCATTCTTTAAAAGGTGAAAGGTTATATTCGAGCGTCATTTTGAGAAGCCTCTTCTAAAGACTATTGTTTGGCATGCGTATCATCCGCATTTGCTTTTAAGTTTCTGAGGTAGATTTTAGGAAGCCCAGATTCAACATAGATGTCGTATGAGGAGGTAGTTGGTGGGAGTTTGTAGAAAAACCGTTGGACCGATTCACACTCTTCAAAATATTATATATAAATAATATAGCCAAACACTTGGTTTGCGTAGCAGAGACATACATTAACAGTGGCATTGAACACCTTGAACTTTGAAGCACATCCAATTGGTTTGTTGCCAAAGAAACTTCTCCGCATAGGGTTAAAAGCTAATGCTTTTCCACGTTTAGATTCGTCTTTATAAGAAAGCCCAAGTAGATAAACTCCTTCACAGCTTCAATTGGCTTACCCTCCAAAGTCCAGTTTTCTATCCCTATCCGTGCCGAAAACCATAATTTTTTGACTTTGAAGTGTTAATCTTCAAATCCCATAGGTCAATCTGTTTATATGCGACTGAAGAGTATGTGGGCTTTAAGTCAAAATAACCAGATCGTCAGCATAGAGGAGGACGTTAATCTCAACTTCACCAGCACTCTAACAACTCCCGGTAGATAGTTTGCTTTGTCATCGACATAGAGGGCAAATAGAAGTGGACTAAGCAATCAGCCTTGTGAACTGTTGTTCCTGCCTGAACTTCAAAACAATCTTGTGTGGTTATCCTTATAGTCTTTAATAAATTTGACCGAGAATCCCAGAGTCGCTAGCTTGTACATTAAAGAATTCCTATTAACTGTGTCGAAGGCCGCTTTAAAATCGATAAAGAAGACATATAGCAAAAGTTTTTAATGCAAAAATTTGGTCTACTATCGAGAACCTTGCATGAAAACCTGATTGAAAAGAGCATTGTTGGTCTCCACCCAAACTGTCAATCCATGGTATAAGATTTGTGTGAAGATTAACGATGAGAGAAGGTGAATGCCTCTATAATTTTCTGGGAGAGTATTATCGGCTTTTTTAAATATAGCGTAAATTAACAATTTAGGAATACTCTGGTACAACTTCTGAGTTTAATAATTTGTTGTAAGAAATCAGCAATTATTCGAGACACGCAGGAGAGATACCTCTGTCAACAATCAACATATCCTTTATTAAGAAAGCGAAATGAAAAAGTTTTTAAAGGCAATTAAATCTATATGGACTTAATTTTGATGAGCATAGGTCTTGGATGCTGCTAGTCAGCACAAACCCAACAAATTTGCTTTCACTCAGCATTTCAATTGCAGTTGTCCTTATTTTAATATCCTGTAGGAATATCATGCTAATTCATGCTAGGACCTCCTCACTAAGTAATCACGTACCAAATACAATTGGCCCGGAATGTATATCTTAATTCGTTCAGAAGATCCACGAGACGAAAGAAAAACTTACAAGGAACACACGTACAAGCGTGGAAACCTACGAACTTACAAACACACGTACACGGGGTACCTATCTAAAAACCAATGTTTTCGAGCTTATTCCCAAACCATCTGACTGGGAAGTCAATTAAAGAAAACTTTCTCAAAAATAACTATACCGACCCCACTGTGTGATTCCACTTCCGCACTTACCGCAGTCTATTTAATGCGGTTACGAAATCTGCAATTACACATACCACCTCCTGTTTTCAGGTGTCGTCAAATCAACCACCAAGTATAATTCTCTTACAATTTTAAACACTTCCCGTAAAGTCTCCCACATAAGCAGCTTGCCAAACCTATCCCCGAGCATAAGCCGGATTCCCAACAGCACTCGCATTTAACTCTGTCTCTCCACTGATACTCCAGCCCATCACACGTTAGCTTACCTGCTCCATACTCCGCATGTAGAAATGATTTCTATATTCCAAATAAAAACCAATGATAAGAGCATTAATGGTAGTAGGCAACATTTTACGTATGTACGTCCCAGAGCAACGGACGCCACAGTCTCGGCAAACTTATTGAATATTTCATGCGAAACCACTTACGGATGCTCCCTCGATACCCATTTGCCCAAAACGGAAGTGAGTCGTACGGGCCTGCATATGTAAAATTCGATTTGCATTTTAGGATGCCAAAGGGATCCATTTACGGCGTTAAGGCAGGATGTGTCTCCGCCGACTACTGGTGTTTTGTACAACTTGACAATGAATTCGAAATGACCTCCAATTGGATTGTAGCTTTTTGGTTTGGTCAAATGGTAGGCAGGATACATTAAAGCATGACCTGTAATAAAAGTGGAGCGAAGGATGGCAGACTAGGCAGTGATAGATGGATTGGCAGCTGGAGGGATCTGATGGAAATGACCTTTGATTGCGGCTGTCGGGCACTTAATGCGACCGACGGATGAAAAATTCATTGATTTTCCTCTTTCCGTTGTAATTTAGGGCTAAAGTAATAGAAGAAAGTCTTGGATCTTTGACTAGGGTAATGTAGGGGAATTTAGTTAACCGTACATGGGAATAAGTGAATTTCAATTTGCTGAAGAAGTGAAATAAATTTGTTCCTTGAAGAAATGGCTTGTTGGGTAAGGCCTAAAATTCTGAAGTCCTAAAAATATTGATATTTTCGCGTATCGCATAAAATACATAACAAAATCACGTTATTTCCTTAGAAAACCTCCATCGAGCAGCTATAGGCACAATCACAAACACATCCAGAGCAACCAAGCACTATTAGTTACGCAACTGCAATTCACTTGTTTCAACTGTCAATCTCCATGAGATCTCGAACGTAAAATCTCTTTTTATAGTTTTTTTCTCTATTTTCATTGCCATTAAAGAATGAAATAACAACTTAAACATGAGCGTCATGCCCTCAGATAATTTATTAACTGTCATGGAGACCTTTTGTGATCCGACAGTGGTGTGTGCACATAAAAACCAAAAAAAAAATTTAAAAATAGAAACAACGCACAAAAGCGGAGGAAGCAACGACGACTACAGCAACAAAACGAAGAAGCAACACTAAGTGCTAGAGTAATGCTATGGTTGAAGAGCACTTGGCGATAGATAGAAATTGCCATTGCCACCCCTTCCATCTAAGTGTTCTTTATGGAGGCATTCTTTCGGGGAACTTTGTCAACCAACCGTTTACTGTCACTATCCCATTAAGTGTCCAGCGAAGTGTTTGTTTTTTTTTTGTATGCTTTACTTCAATAAGATGGATTACAGGGTGATCAGAGAAAAAAGGTTTTCCTTTCTTCCGAACTGTTAGAGAAACACATGTGATTTCTCACTAAGAAAAACACTTAGTGAAAACGGAAGTACATATGTTACGAAGGTGGTCATCTACCCTAATTAGCCTGATTTGGAAATCACATCGATTTCCGTACTGAATGAGATTACATAACTAGAGTTGTGAACATCAACTGGTTGTAGGAAAGGGTTATCCAATAAAAGGTTTCATTTTATATTTAGCAATATTTTTTAAATATCAACTATCGTTGCTATAACTTTTATTAATTATTAATTATAAATCTATAAAATATGGATATACACTAGCATAATGTGTGACGAAAATATCACAGAAACAATTCTTAAGGTTCGTTGACCCAATTGTTACCCTAGCTTTTCTGATTTTTGCGGTAAACATGTGAACCAAACAACGATTTTTTACAGATTATTATGACTAATGAAATTAATTTCCATTTGCCTAGATATGTCAAGGGCCGCCGCTTTTTTTACCATAGCAAGAGGAACCTACTTTAAACGAGTTTCAAGAAACTTTTTTCCGACAAGTATGCTCGACGAAATGTAGTCATAGCACGCCATACTGTGAGCCATGGTGCCCTGAAGCGCATCTTGTCCAGGGCAAACTTGGTTTTTCGTCGCCGCCGTCTCTGGACCAAACTTTGCCGAAAATAATGTCATCGTCACCGTTTCAGTGAGGATGGTTTTCAGTTTCTAGACGGCTGTTGAAACAATCTCTGATTTGCGTGACAGTTCGACTGGAAATGTGATTTCTGGCAATGACGCTATGATAATAGAAAATATCGGAGCTAACGCTAAGTGAAACATAGCCGCTCTTGATATTTCTCACTTGTCTAAGAGAAAATTAACCTTTGACTTGGGGATTCCGCAGAAAGATTTGACACCTATGTACCTTTGGCCAGAACCTTTCCTAGCGACTAGCCTTCCTTTGTGACCTTGCATCCACAAAATGTCGACCTTATTTCCTTTGATACCTAGGCAAAGGGCATCTTGGTATTCCTTGACGGATTTTGAGTTGCCTGGCTATCCGAGAGTATATTGATGGTTATATCTCTTAGGCCAATCTCTAAGTTTAAGTTGACGCACGTTAGGATGGCATATAGTTCGGCTTGGAACACAATAGGACTAGTTCCCAGGGCCTTCGATATCTTCTGATTTGGTCCAAAGATGCCAGCGCCAACGCCTGAATCCATCTTGGAGCCGTATGTGTACCTGAGGCTTTTGACATTTAGCAAGGCATTGTCGTGCCGCTTTCCCAAGCTGTGCGATTTGGGATCAATATCTTTTTTCAAAGGTGAACGTGTGTGGTAGTGCATTCGAAACTGTGGTAATCATATCCAGCTCAGGAAGGTGCTGTAGAATGGACATGTGACTCAATGGTTATTAAGCATATGAATTGGGGATAAATATTGGTTATTTGCAATCGACTTTTGTTTCTAACGGAGAGCAAAAAGAGATGATTAACTTCCAAAGGTCCTCCCGCACTTTTCCCAAATTTGCCTAGAAAATGTGAAAAATAAATTGAACAACAAAATATTTATTACTAATTCATTTCCAATTTATTGAAGCCAACAAAGAAAATTTTGGCTTGAAAAGCCGATAAATGTAGAAACGATACTAATGCACAACTGTAATGGTGCGTGGAAAACGGCGGACTCCCGTTTGAACAAAAGTGGCTCGATGGTCGGAAGAAAGGTGGTTTCTGACCTAGGCCAGCAATTTAAAATACCTCCACGAAAATTATCATAAGGTCAATTGGGGCGCAAAAATCGTAGTGATCCTATTTTATAACCTCCTCTTGTTTAGCCGTGAAAGGTCTCTGTTATTCAAGTTCTTAGACAGCAATTAGCAATAGTAGTTCTGCATTAAATTCTCGCGCTTATGTCGTTGCTGGTCAGTATTGCGGAGCCAAAAGTTTTGACTACTTCAGAGAGTTACCTATACTGCCGACGTTGACCTTCTGACCAAGGCGTTGGCAGGGTGCCTCTAGTGTATATCCACTTTTTTTACTTATAATCTGCGTGTGTCAGCAAACGTATGGACTTAGAGCCTCTATAATTAACCAGTGATTTTTGAAAGGCCGAGAGCAGAGTTAGAGGTTTTGTTCACATCGAAAGGCTTGTTATTGACACTGATGGAGCAGCGGAACTTCTTGGTTAGTTATTTTGTTTGAGTTTGGTAAGGATGTAAGAGCCAAACATAGCACAATGCTTTCGAATCGATCTGCAATTTCGATTTCGGCTTTCCTTTAAGGTTATTCCGTTATACATTGAAGAGTTTAGTGCCTGAGTTTTGTGTCCGTCTGCCCCAGTAACTTGGTGAGACTGAAGTTTAAATATTGCCAATGTAATTTGGTCTATAATATATCAGGGTCTCCATCATCGACAATGGTGAATGTTGAATGGACCATTGTAATTGACAGCCTAATTTAGTCTACTATTGCCTTTATACATACTTCAGAATAGGTGTTCTATGTTTAACAACCCATTGGTGTTCTATGATTTGTATGCCTAGTGAAAAGTTTTCAAAGAGTCTTAGAGAAAAGCTATGCAGACTAACGATACACCCAAAAACCACTTCTAACCCAGCCGTTTGTTAATGTTTTCTGGTATGATTTTGGAGTCATAGCTGAGGCACTGACATGCCTAAAACTAGCCTAAGTATTTTAACTAACCCAAAAATACATTACTGGCACTATGTGGACACTTTAAAATCAACAGAACAAACTAAATGACTATTTGCTTAAGTTTGCCCCTGACTCTTGGTAAGATCAAAACGGTTGCAACAGACAAATCGTAGCACAGCGGAAAATCACAATTTTTCGATAATTGCCGAGCCCTTTTAAGCACGAGACTAAAATAATGATGGTCAGGAAAATTATGGCATCGTATGAGTCCCAAGACGATTTTATTGCCCTTAGTAACCACTAGAATACAATAGCATTGAACATGTTTAAGATGACCTGGCGCTGAACAGAACAACCAAAGATAATCAGAAACTTTAAAAAATGGCTACTTCGAAAATCCTTCTTACCATCTTGTTGGAGCCATATATCACTGCTGTCCAGTCCATCTTATTTCGGCCAAGAATAGTCTTCTAACTTGGTAAAATTTCGAACTCCATTGACCGTAGCATGGCGATAATTTTCATCGACGAAAAAATACGGATCAATTAAACCTTCTACTTAAATCCATACCACAATGTTTTTGATGCCACTAAGTCTCTAGGACACATACCGTCTAATAACACATAATTTGCTAATTAACAAAGTCATTAAGTCAAAAATGGGCTTTATCGCTGAAGACGATTTTCCAATGAAATTCAGGATTTTGTTTGTTTGAAAGAAGTTTCGCCACATAAAATGATCTTGTGTTAATTTGATCTTGCAAGGCTAAGGGTAAGAGATATCACATAACAGATTCCTCGTTCTTGTAAACGGCGGGGAATTGGCTGATATGGCTCATTTTCAATAGAAGCTTTTATGACTTTGATTTAGGTGTATAGACTCAAGTGATAAAGCGCGCATACTGCTTCTTTTACCAAGTTGAATAATGAGCAAATCCCGTTTGAAATAAACAGTCAACAGCCAAATAGTTAAAGCCTTTACATTTTCAATTGTTAATTGACAATTGTCATTTTAATTCAGTTTCCCTTCATTAGCATTTTGATTTAAGTATTTGTATTTTATGTTTCTCATTGTTTTTATTACATGTACGAGTCTGATGTGCATTCGTTTTTTGTTTTTTATTTTTATATTGATTATAAGTCCAAAATTGCGACACCATTGTAAGACTGAATCGAATTCCATTGCATTATAGAGGTAGCTACAGATAAGTATCTATGGCTGACAACGGTCACTGCGTCATCTGGAACACGTTGAGAGTTTGGTTTGTTATCTTCTGTAAAGCAAAGGCTCCAGAATAGATCCTTGCGGAACCCCGTATTGTGGATTGTTCACTGAAATGCAAATCTTCAGTTTTATTTTTCAATTGGATAAGTAGCTTCTACACTAATATGCGTCTTATCCTCGTATCCCTATCTTATCCAGCATTTCAAACAAAAATGTTTGAACTTTAATGCATCAAAAGCTTTATCGAGGTTAGAGTTGTTAAGATTTGCGTATTCTTTGGTTTGGGAAATCTGTATTGATTATTATTTATTATTAGATGGCGTTACAGCTGATGTAGGACCAAAGCCCAACTTCTCTCATTCATTTATGTTTGGTGCGATTTGTTTTTTATCCAAGTGAATGGGACCTAGAGCTTAATGCCGATTCCGAACGGTGAGAGCTGAGAAGTTTTCTAAAGCAAAGGGCGAATATGTTCCAATATTGGTGTAAGGCTTTCTGTGTCTAATTGAAGATCTTAAACTTGTATGCCATCCTTTCTAGGGGACTTCTTAAATTTTAATTTCATCAGAAGCTTAAAAATGCCTACATTTATTACTAGTGATATATATATAGATTGTACAGAACTCGTTATTTCAGTACCGTACTTTTTCGTGCTTCTGTTCGATCTCAGTTGTAAAACTTGTGACAAATGTATTCGCAAGCAAAGGTGGACTGACTTCGCTACCAAAATTTCTTTCGATCACTCCGTCTAAGCTCTAATGGTTTTAATTAATTTTTCCAAAACATATGTATCTCTTTAAATTTAATACACAGAAAAAATAAATGAAAGTAGTTCTCAAAGCAAAAAAAAAAAAACTTGGACACTTAAGAAATTCATTAGAAAAAAACGGAGTATATCAAAAAAATTAAACATATTAATATTTGATACGGTGGCCCTCGGATTTCAAAACGGCTTGTAGCCTGCTGTTCATGGAAGATAGTAAAGTGCTTGTGATATCAGTTGGTATATTGGCCCATACATCCTGAAGGGCGGTTTTCAAGTCATTTTTGCTGCGTATTGACCTTTCCCTTAATTTTTTCTCCATATACGCCCACAGGTGCTCTATAGAATTTAAGTTTAAGGTCATTATCGTAAGCAAAACAAAAATTGTTTCTTATGCCTAGCTTATTAGCAGTTGCTGGCAAATTATAGATATTATTGATGATGTTAAGGAAGTATATTTTGTTTATATTACCTTTGAATACCATTGCCTTCACCATGCTTAACCGTGGCATTTACATATGTCTGCCGGACTTAAGGCTCTGCCTTGTCTTTTCCAAATAAAACGGCATCTATCAGATCCATATACATATAAAGGGTTTTCCAATGGAGACTTGACAGCTTTGAATTTAATTTGTGAATGCACCCTTTCACTAATCATCGAACTGTCACTGTCAATTTATTCAGTAAACTCAGCACTTTCATCATGGTGAAGTACACGAACGAGCAACGTCTGCAAATTATAAAAATTTTCTACCGAAATTCGGAGTCGGTGACTGCAACTTTAAGAGCGTTAACTCCAATTTTCGGTCGTAATTCTCGCCCTAGTAGACAGGCAATAACAATCCTAGTGCAAAAATTTGAGTCTACATATTCGTTGTGTGATGTTGCCGTGTCAGTGAGACAACGGGTTGGTCGAAGTGTCGAAAATATCGCTGCCGTTCAGGCGTCCGTAACAAACGATCCAAATCAGTCAATTCCACGGCGTTCTCAAGAATTGGGCATCGCTCAGACCATTATGGCGTATTTTGCGTAAGGATCTTGTTTTACACCCATACAAGATCAAGCTGACTCAAGAATTGAAGCCGATGGACCATTTAAAGCGACGTACGTTCTCCGTATGGGCTCTGGAGTAGATGCGCCAAGATGATGAATTTCATCGCAAAATCATCTTCAGTGACAAAGCTCATTTTTGGCTCAATGGGTTCGTCAATAAGCAAAATATGCGTTATTGGTCGGGTGAAAATCCACATGTGCTTCATGAATCACCACTTCATCCATAAAAAATAACTGTTTGGTGCGGTTTGCATGCCGGCGGCGTTATTGGGCCATATTTTTTCGTCGACGGTAACGATCGTCACGTAACTGTGAATGGAGGGCGTTATCGCGCCATGATTACCGATTATTTTTGGTCCGAATTGAAAGATATGGACTTGGACGACATGTGGTTTCAACAGGATGGTGCCCAAGCCACACAGCACACGTTACAATCGATTTATTGAAGAGTAAGTTTGATGAGCGTGTTATCTCAAAAAATGGTCCAGCCGATTGGCCGCCTCGTTTGTGCGATTCAACGCCTCTAGACTATTTTCTTTGGGGCTACGTTAAGTCATTGGTTTATGCCATCAAGCCGACGATGTTGGACGAGCTCAGAGCCAACATTGAACACGAAATAGCGACCGTTTCGGCCGAAATGTGTGGCCGTGTCATCGAAAATTGGGTCCAACGAATCGACCACTGCAAACGTGCTCGCGGTGGCCATATGAACGAAGTCGAGTTCTATTCATAAATGTTTTGATTGTACTTCAAGCTGATAATAAAGTTTTTGAAATATTTCAAATGGTTTGCGTTTTATTTAAAAAAAAAGTTGTCAAGTCCTTTTTGGAAAACCCTTTATTACACTCCGACTCGTCTAAACAAATTACCGAATTCCAGAATTCTAAAAGTTGACGATCATAAATTTGTGCATATTTCAAGCGTTTCTTTATGTTTTTAGCGAAAAGAAGTGACTTGTTTTGGAGGGTGTAAAAAATGTCAAAAATGCACAGTTACAATTGCACTTTCCTGAAGTTCCTTAGCAATGTCTACTGCAGACATTTTAGGGTCGTTTACAACTAATCGAACAATTTTTCTTTCGGTTTGAGAAGTCGCATTTTTTTGGGTCGTCCACTTTCAATAGGTTTTTGAAAAAAAAATGTACTGTTGATCTAGGTCTATTAACAATAACTTTGTTATTAGTTCCTTCATATCAGTGGATGTTTGTTTTTTTTTTCATTTTTATATGTGAATAATCGGTAATGAAAAAACTTCTGAACACTTCTAGGCGGCCGCAGTGCTAGCCATAAGACATCACTGTAGCACAGTGAATGTGCTTAATTTTTTTCCAAAGACTAATTTTCTTAAACAAATCAACACATTTGGCATAGAGTGGAAAGCATCTTTCTTTCTCAATTCGTACAAAATATAATATGTTGAAAGGTAACATTTGTAATGCGTTTTCATCGATCACGAGATCAGCATAAAACGGATTGTTGCATATCAGCCAAGTTAATGCGTCTACAATTTTTGCACGTCGAACACGAAAGTCTCTGTAACCTTCTATTCTAGCCTTGTGAACGAGAATGACTACAAGATGATTGAGAGTTCTTGGCATTTTATCAGCAGCAGGTTGGAGATCTTGTTCGACACATATTATATTGCCTTTGTACCTGAGTTATCCTTCCCCTCTACATGCTCGAATTTGGTACACAAGCATAACTGGTTGAGCCCAGTTATGCATATTATTTGCTGCTGTTTATTTATTGGGTTTACGACGGCATATATCGCAGTGAAGGCTATCGCCTGTCTTCAATTCGAATGCATTGCAGTTTGGGCAAGATCGGTAACAAAATGTTGACATTTTATCGTAAGATTGATGCTTAAGCCCCTCTGCCATTGCTGGGTTTCTAGCTGTTCTCATTGTGTGGGCGTAGTGTTGACAACGCGCGTCACGAGAATCTTAAACGGTCTATTCTATGTCGCCTTATGGGTTTTGTATGTGGCATGTTTCATTAAATGATATTGAAATATTGATGAATTCCTATGTGATTTCTAAAGTTTGAGCTGTTAAATCGGGATTTTTGGGCCTAAGTGAGTCTTCTATTATGAACCATGAACCTTGAAGTACACAGAAAATAAATTTCAAATGTACGAATAAGGGCGGGACAGACAAAACTCGTCATCGCAAAATATCGAATAATTATACTTAGTGTAATGCCCTTATTACTTGACTTATTTCGGAACGGATTTTTTTAAACTACTAAATTAAGGCTTGGCCACAAATTGACTTCCAATATTCAGAGATTCACTTTTTTTATGCAAACTGTATATTTTTCACACAACAAGATGTCAGAATATATTTATATTCCTATTAACATAGCGGTTTGAAAATAATTTTCTAAAAAATTTGTGGGCCAAAAATGATGATTTCGGCTTGGCCACAACTCAGAGTTTTGTTTATTGTTTATTTAGACAAAAAAATTATGAAAATCGGAAGATTAGTTGCAGAGATCTGCTCGGTTTTACATTTGCCATTTGACCTGCTTTAATAAACCTGAAGTGACTTGGAGAGCATGTGAATATAAAAATGACATATAGAAAATCCGAAAAAATCTTCAATTCCACAAGAAAAGAAGAACTGTCCAGGTTTTTTTTTTTTGGGTCCAAAAATAACATTTTCAGCCGATTGTTTGTTTTTAAGTAAAATGAAATAATTTAGAAATATGAAGTTTTTTTCCCAGTTTATTTGACTTCAATATCCCTACATACCTCAATAATATTCAAGTTGCAGTTGCAGTCCATATTTTGTTTTTTTGGTTCACTTTATGCTTCCACGAGCCGATGACAGTCTGATTTCCCGGAAAATGGGTCTGAAACAGTAAACTAAGAGTTTCTGCTTTAGATTGGGTGAAGGTACCATCAGAGTTTCTGAGTACATCCAGCTTTGTCGATTTTCCTCGTTTGAGGACGTTAACCAACTTGCTGGTCACGGTCATGGACTTATAGGAATCATTCTTCGATTTACGAATAAGCTTATTATATTCCTTCTGCTTCGATCGATATTTATTCCAGTAATCTTCCGAGTTCGATTTAAGCGATCTATTCAGGAGACTTCTGGCTTCCCTGCGAAGACATTGGAGCTCAGCGTTCCACCAGGGAACCGGCTTCCTGCTGGGAGGTTTTCTGACAGGACATGCGAGTTCAAAACATTTGGTGATGGCGCTGTTCGGGTTATGAACGGCATCCTCCACCAAGTGATTTGTTTTGAGTTTAGGCGGGGCTTGAGTGGATTTCTCAAGCTCCTCCCTGAATTCCGCTTGGGCTGCGAGGGGGAGATCCCACACTTCAATTGGAATTCGATGTATCTATGGTCTGACAGCGTAACATCTGGTAAGACTCTCCAGTTAGTTATGGCCTTCACTAATATCTATAAATATCTATGCCTATTAGACAGGGTTAGGTCAATCACTTCCCGTCGTCTCGCCGTCACAAAAGTTGGTTGAGAGTCAACATTGTTGATGATAACGTCAGACGAAAGACTGAAGTTTAAAAGATGGTCTCCTCTCCGGTTGACCATATTTTGAGCGGTAGCATCGCAACAGATGATGAGTCCAATCCTTCTGGCTTCACAGTACTCTATGAGTTCGGAAACCACCTTAGGTGACGGAGGTAGTACCGAGTCGTAGGGGAAGTAAGCAGACGCCACGACGAAGTGTTCAATTTCTCCGTGCGCTTTGTAGCTAACTTTCGCAGCCACCAGATCTTGACCACAGAATTGACCAAGTTTGGTTGCCGATAGCGTGTTCGATATGATGAGGCAGACCCTGGACCTTTCGGATCGCTCATCAAAAAGGATCGTAGCATCACAAATACCACCAAGACCACACAGGCGTTCGTTCCACACCCATGGTTCCTGAGTGGATACAATGTGATGATTTGTACTACTGCATGCAATTCTGCTACTGAGAAGAGCAGTAGCAGCCTTGCAATGCGATCTGAGTGCAAATCATAGATTTAGACTGTGGAACACGTTCCATCCTTCAACTACTTGACATCAAAGTGGAATAAAATCCTATCAAGGCCGAAGTAGGGACGTGAGTCGAACGCGGATTTCAGGGCCTCGACAGAGCCGTTGTCCAATTCCACAACCAGAGTGAAGCCCACTTTTTTCAGAGAGTTCTTTTTCTCCTTGTAGGAATAGACAGTCCAGGCCCTCGTGTCGAGTCCCGGGTTCTGTGCACGTAGTCGCGTCAGCACTTTCAGCTTGTTTCCGGGTTTTCCCGAAATCCAGCAGATGGCGCGCGTTAATTTCGGGAGACTAACTACCTGATAGGTAGTAGTTCCCAGGTGCGTGATTTTCGGCACCATGCTCTTGATCCAGGCAGAGAATGGAACAGCTCACATGAAGGTACCATTCATCAAAGCAGACCTCTCAGCCTGAATACAGAAGCATGTTGCTGAAATTAGTTCCAGTAGATGATCCTCGCATTATTGGCAATCTGCGCTGGTCACTCTGCTCTCACTGCCAGCCTTCCCTATCCTGACCTTTTCAGAGGAGATGGCTGCCTCTTTGTAGGAGAGGTGCTTGTCTCGACTCTTTGCGGTCAATTGTGTTTCCTTTCCATAGGAAGGGGAAGACGAGCAGTCTTTGGTCCTCTCCGTCTTCAGGTTTTTGCTTTGATCTTTGTTGATCGCCGCATCTACCTTCGGACTCCGATTTCCCGCCGCTACGTCAGAGGAGGAGACATCACGTTCTCTCTCCCCAGCAAGGTTGTTCCCGGCGGCCGTCTTCCGTTTGCGAGCGCTCTTACCTTTTCGGTTCGAGCGCCTGCTCCTTTCCGACGCAGCTTTGGAACTGCTTTGCCAGCTTGAGGTTTGTTGTGATCCGAGACCGCTTCGCCTTCTGCGATCAGAGTCTGTCTGTCAGCATCATCGCCTTTTTCGGCGGCCTGAACACCTCTAGCTCCGGCAGTTTTGGAACCTGGCACGCTCTTATTGGGGATTTGACCATCACCAATAAGAGGAGGAGTGTTTGAGGCGCATGCCGAAAGTGCTGGCATGCTTGTGCCTCCTGCAGCAGCCTTTACTAGCCGCCGACGCTTTCTGCGCTGCGCGCCGCCAAGAAGTGCGGGGGCTGCAGATGAGAGGGTCGGATGGGTTTCGGTAGGGGATACCTCCACCGACCTAATCCTCTTAACTGCTTTCCCCAGAGGTTCGCCTTCAATCTTCGTGCCTTCGTCTGTGCCAGCCTCATTGCACGATTTTCGAGCACGCCTCTTTCTCCTTCTTTTTTGGCACTTAGCAGTGCAATCTACAGTACATCCCAATTCTGGGGCTCGTTCAACCTTAGCGGTTTCCCGTGCCGCACCATCGTCGGTGTCGCCTCCGTTGGTTGCACCACTCATGCTCAGTCCAACCAGGTGGTCGGACAGTGAGGCGCAGGAGCCGGTGTCGTTCCGGGCTGCCGGAGAGTTGTGAATGAGTGGTGGGGCCTCCAGAATTTCCGCTATTGCGGGTGCCACCTGGAATAATACCATCCATTTGGTTGTCCATTCATCCATAATAAACTCGGTTCGTAATCCACACTAAACTTTTTGGAATGGCTTTGCGTCAATACGTGATTTCCCATGCATCCGTTTCTGTGGGTGATTACGTTCATCGAAAAATTCGCAATTTTAAATGGTTTTACGTTAAAGGGTTCTATTACTGAAATTGTTAAAAACTGTGCCTGACATCTGTCAAAAAGAATAATCATATTGAGCTCAGTAAATTACATTAATGAACAGCCAACATCTGCTTCATATCTTGGCTCATCCTTTACATTCAACCAGCGTTTCACTCATAAAATGCTGATGAGGCTTGGCAATGAACCAGTGGCTAACGATTATGGGCTCTTTAAAAGTGATTTCCGCAAACGAGATTAAATCGAGGCCTAGTATGAGGTTGATTCGAATTCGATGTCTTCCCCATAACACCCTTAATACGTTAAGTCCCTCGAGTAATTTGAGTAACATGTAGAGCTATCTTATGCCTCCCTTAAATGAATAAATGAACAGAAGGTAATGTTAACAACGAAGGAGCCACCCTGTATCTAAAGAGTAACTGGAATCACAAATGCAATGATTTCGAAATTAAAGTATCTTTGTTGTTTTCTTTCCTTCCCTACTCCATTGTTGTTGCTTACCCCCATTGACATACCAGCGACTGAAGCGTTTCTACTCACAACCAACAATGAAACGTTGTGCCGGCAACAGCCATCAACGATACTGTCAACTCGAACCACAGCAACCGACCTACAGTCACAGATGTATTATAGATATTTATGCCCATTAGCCCGCACGGTATTTGCTCTAAGAAATGAGCAGAAGAACGAGCGTTTTCCCTCTACGCTGGATTTTTTTTATCGTTTTCGGACCCATTAAACAATCAGCTCCAATTAAACTCAATTAAGGGAAATATGCGAGCACGCAGTTCTAGCGGCAGAGCGAGAAAACTGACTGGTAGATGACGACAACGACTGCGATAACCATAAAGACGGCAACAACAGTGACAAGGAATGGCGACAATGATGTGCTGGACACGGACCCTACAACTCTCTTTATTCCTGGTCAGTCAGTCGACGTGTAGCCAAGTTTCGGTTACTCCGCTCGAGGGCTTGCGGTGGGGTCTACAGTCGCGATAGCATATGCCTTCGTGTGTAGCGTTGGCTTCCGCTAGATCCGAGAACATGGAATATCGAACGACCGGGCGTGTAATTCTCAATTGGAGGAAAGTATTTACTCCAGAGATTGCTGCCAGTCGCTGATTGCCCGCTGGCCTAAAGAACAAATATTGTATTTACTTAATAATATTGGGAGGGGGCAGGGCGAAGCGATGGTGGTGATGACGACAGCGACGAGGTTTACTGATGTATCTTCTCCAGTAACAGGGTAAGATGGATTGCATTGCTTCCACGGGAACGGCGTGAATTTATATTTCGAAAATAAGCACGGATGGACAAACAGATGGATGGTGGGTCTGGATCGACGTGACTGTCTGGATGACTGGATGAATGTGAATATCTGCGGGCTAAGTTATGAATAATGCCATCAGAGAATCATCACAATCATCATCATCCTCGTCGTGGTCGTTTCATGGACTTTATGGTGGAATGTGAAGTGCGTCAGTTCCGAATGTGTGGGCAGAAGGTATGCTGATGCGACATGAATTGGGATTCTCGACGTTATGTGAGAGTGGCGAGGTGCTCCGGAATACACGAATTCTTGTTGGCCGGATGCTTTATTGTATTTAATTTTTATTTTATTTTTTGGGTTTCTGTGTCTTGATTCGGATACGTGAGGTTCGGTTGCGGATAAATGAGTTTTATGTTGATTCTTCCATCGGTATTCACGCTCATGTTGCGGTGCGGCTTCATGGAATTTTAATCTACTAGACTGAGTTGTACTCAAAGTAAATTGAATGAGTAACGCAAATAGTGCTTTTGCGGCGGTTTTAGCCGCAAGCTTTTCTGTGAATTTTCCGGCGGAATTTCGGCCGGAACAACAGTGCGCATTTGATTGTCTGGATTGCCTTTCATGTTTACAGTTGGATTAAAAATGCGTTATGTTGTTGATGGCTCAGAGAGTGGGTGGAAGTAAGACCATCAAATCCAAACGTGTTTCGATTGTCATTGCGCTGTTGCTCAGAGAAACCTGGCTAAGTCTGTTTTTAAGCATCGAAACGATCGAATATGCTAATGATTTAAGAATAGCATCAGAATCACGTTGATACGATGGGAACTGTTAGAATGTCTAAGAAGGTAGTCAGAACTCCCTATAGAAGAGCGTGCGGACTACATCGTGTAGAACTGCCTTAGTTTATTTGCCCTTAAAGTACGCATGCTAAACTGGGGACAAAGGGCTAGTCTCCATGGGTTTATTTGATGGTCTTCAGAACAAAAAAAAAAACGGGAGGCTGATAGGCCTGAAATGTTTTGCGGATGCCCACATACCCGCACCAATCCACTTTATGGATAACAACCACTCTAACCCGTCTCCATTAAAGAGACAGGCAGTCCCAGAGAAAGATCAGTACTAGATGGCGCTCTTGGAACATGCTGGTCAGGAATGTAAGATCGAAGGGCCACATGATAAGCTTTTTAAGTGTTGACTTTCGAGTCATATGTATATAAACTTCTATTCTAATGAAAAACCGTGTCGCAAATGGTTTCAACGCTATAAAATTGGTGATTTTGACGTGGAAAGACGGAGCGTTCCTGAACGATAGTTTGAAGAATTATTTGAAGGCAGATTCATTGGCCGCAACTCACCAAGCCCTTTTCCATCGTGTAATAGCAAGAAAATTTGGGGTTCTAGGAGTTGAAACTGAGAGACGTTGATCGGTGTTTTGCTGTGAGTGAAATGTGGTGGCAGGAAAGTAAGGATTTTCGCGTCATCGTAGGGCGGCTGACGAAAAAATCATCCAAAGCGATTTGCCACGGCCATAGATTATGTTCGATGGCCAAGTCTAACATCCAGGAATCAAAATTCCTGTTATGTTTTTCTTAGCACAAAGTTTGTTACGACAAAGTAATTTTTCAGCACGGCCAAATGTTGCTCAGGTCGTTAGAACCAACCTGAAAATGTTGAAATGGGACCTTCTACCACAAACGTATTCTCCAGATAAAGCCCCTCCCGACTGCCATCTGTTGTGAGCAGTGACAAATGGTCTGGCTGAGAAGAACCAATTTTTCAAAGAAGCCTAAAATTGGGTCGATTCATGGTTCGCCCCAAAAGGCAAGCAGGATTTCTAACGCGAAATTGGTATGTTGCGAGAAAGATGGGGAAAAGTTTTTATTTTTAAGAATATGAATGAAATCAGCTTCGCAAATAAAGCTCCAAATATTGTCGAAGCCCAAATCCGAACGTTGATTCATCTGCGAGCATTCATTCACAGATCTAGATCGAATTATTTAGGCTCTACTCAAGTAATTTATTGTAAGGTCAAAATCATCAAACGATTCTACAACGGCGACTCATCAAAATTTGTGTTGAACTTGGCAAATTAGTTTGTAAGTGTCACAAGCCCCGAATTAAGGTGGTCCATAATAATTTTTTACCTGAGAGGCAGACAGTGATGGGTGCTTTTTACCTAGAAGGTTTAAGCAGGCTAAAGAGGAGGGTACACTGGTTGACGACAGCAATTGTCGGAAACTGAAAATTGCATTGCAAAAACGCCACTCTTGCCCAAAGGTGACCGATTATTTGACGCGAAACGGTGTCGCAGCGATACCCCGAACCCCCTACAATTATGTCTTGGCCCCAGCCGACTTTTTTTTATTTCCAAAATTGAAATCTCCTCCTCAGTATAGTCAAAGTCAAAGTCTGCACTCATACTCTTAAGGACATTCCGTAATCCGCCTACCACGGAGCCTTCGAGTCGTGAAAAAGCCGACGACAAGAGTGTGTTGGCGCCTTAAAAAATGTTGAGATTTTGTAGCAATATCTGAAATAAATTTACTTTTCGGGCCTTCTCCCGATACATTTTTTATACAAACTCTGCAGCTATAGTTCTAAAGGAAATGCGTATCCATCGCAATTTCGAGGGAATCTATGACCCAACATGTCCAATTTCCATTTGTTCTCTTTAGGAGACCCCCGGATAATATTTTACTGGGCTTAGCGGGTTCCTTTATACTGCTCTTATAGACTTGACAACAGTCTTTCAAAGGCTTCCAAAAGTTATGCCCACAGGAAATATTTAAGATAGTTCTCAGCAGCATCCTAAGTTTTGGCAGATCCTCCAATTGTGGCATTTTTTTTTTATTTCATCCAATTAATCATTAAGCCTGGTAGGCGATATTTAGTGCCGTTTAGAGGCTACATTATCCAGACTTGACAAAATGATAATTTTTTTTTTTAGTCCGTTCACCTAACTTTTCTAAAGAGCTCGGATTTTTGCGGTTTTGAATTTACCTTCTACTTTATTGTGGTCTATGCAGGCAGGAGGCATACCTGTGCACCACCTGTGCTGTCCAGGCTGATTAAGATTAAATCTGAGGAGCCCTAACCATAGGGCATGAAGACGCTTCTGAAGATTTCTTAAGATAAAGAATCAGGGCTAACCGTTACCGAATAATGCTGACTTCGATATTCTCTTGTCCCAGGTTGTCTGTGACACTTAGCCCAGTACGATCTACACGTTATTTTCGCCGTCACTCGGACTTGAAAACCTTCAGCTTGACATACATATCTAATTCTAATTCTAATTCTAATTCCAGCTTTCAAGTTATTTCCCTTTATGAAGAATAGGATGAAGATATTGTTTCTGCGATTGTTCGAATTTTATGACTGGTTATCCATTCACGGGGATCCCAGGATAGGACAGTTTGAAACGTTAGAATGGCTTTTCAACGTCAAAATATTTATTGATGAATAAAACGTGAGCATGCGACCTTTTTAAAATGATATAACTCTAGTTCTAACCATTCCACACGTCCGAATCTTATCGACACATTTCAACTGGTGCGGAACGTGGTAGTAGGCCACGTTTTGCTTCCGCAAATCCATTCACTATTTGAGATAGCTTGATCTGCATACCGCTCCAGGCATCCGCCACTGAGTTGCTATCTTTGGATAACTTGTACGAAACCACCACGTGGAGTTCATCTTTAACCAGCTAGTTAATCGTTGATTGCCTGGAATCGATTGCATCGTCCGTTCCCTAAATTGTTTTCGTATTTCTAATAGGCATAGGGCAGTTGGGTCCTGAGCTTAAGAGATTAGAGCACTGCGAATCGGTCTAATGGAATCCGCGAAATTACAAGATGGCCTCCATAAAGGACAATATCCGAAATGCCTCTCAATCGCTTACTAATAATATCGTAATCATGCATCAGCCACCATAAAAGGATTGAGATCTGCCACGAAATAAAAGACCACGGAATAAGGACCACATCACTAGAAGAGATCATGGCTATACCGAAAAGCGCATATCAGAAGGAGGATCGGAAAAAGCGTGTCGCAGAAGTGTATTATAACTGAGGGAGATTTCTTTGAATAAGGGGAGTTAAATTTTGTGTCACTTTTCGAGCATATTGGCTGGTATCTCGCTAAAGACTTCTAAGGCTATAATTGACGTTGGTTTATCGGCATACATAAAACATGGTTTAAAAGATTCAAATTGCATGATCTAGCCGGCCAATTCACCGGTCCAAAACGAAAGATAGACTGCTCAACGAGTTCAACTGTGATTCCACCGCATCAAACTCTCTCATTCACTTATGTTAATGCTTAATGACGATTCCGAACGACGAGGGCCGGGAAGCTTTTTCAAGGGAAGTGTACTACGAGGGGTTTTGCCAGTACTCATTCAATACACAGTAGTGGAGTGTTCTAAAATAATCATGGTCATCCTTTCGTTGACATATAGTATGTTCTAACCGTACCGTACTTCTTACAGTGGGACGGATTCGAAAGGTCCAATTTTCAATGACTCTTCCGCATAAATCCGGCTGGATTTCGAAAGTCTGTGTTATGTTCACCTTAAGAGCATCGATTGATTGTGGTTTATTTGCATAGTTGGATCTATAACTTCAGGAAGCCCCACAAGAAAGAGTCTACCGGGGTTAAATAGGATGACCGTGTTGGCCAATTCACGTCCTTCGCGAGAGATAACCTAAATCATTCATGCAGATGTCTGCTGTGCGGCACGTAGTGCCGCGCCGTCCTACTAGAACCACATTTCGCCCATATGGTTCAATTTGTAAGAAATTGGTTATCCTCGTTCCGTAGGGCTCGCAATTGACTGTGACCGCCTCACCAACTCCGTTTTCGAAAAAGTACATACCAATGACACTGCCGTCCCAAAATTCACGCCAAACGGTAAATTTCTGAGAATTTATTGACACCTGGTAAGCCTCGTATGGGTGGGTGTCGTCAAATATATGGCAATTTTGGTCGTTAACACAGCCATTCATCCTAAAATGTGCCTCGTCGCTAAACATGATTTTTCGGTCAAAATTGGGGTCCTTTTCTTCAAGTTCCGGGGCTGTTAGCGGTTAGCTCTGAAGCCCAGTCAGCGAGCAAACGGCATTGTCTATGATCATGAACTTTGACATCCAAGTGCCGACGCAAAATGCGCCAAGTTGAAGTCTGCGAAAAGCCGAGTTCGTGTGCACGACGAGGAATCGACTGCTTCGGGTTCTGCTGTATACCTTCATGGACCGCGGTGATGTGCTCGGTTGATCTTGCATTCCTTTGACTGACCGATTACCGAACCGGTCGCCCCAAGTTTGGCCACCAAACGTTGAAGAGGCCCAATACGTCTATCCTAAAATGGGCGCAACGCGCGTAACGTTTGCACTAACAAACACTTATTTTGATAATAAAGTTTTATCATTCAGTGATTTGGCATCGGTATCTCCATAATAAACAACAGATTTGGCAGATGTCACCAAAATAACATGGCCACCACTGACCGTCAAAATCTTCCCGCGTCAATTGAATAACCCTTTATTTGATGAATTCCAGTCAACATACACATATTTACTATTGAACGTTCATGTACTCGTGAGACACTGCTCCAGTTCAAAATCAATCGATCTCACGAAGTTGACAGGAATTGGGAATCTTTTATTTCACATCGTGGCGAACTGAAGCTTTTTGATAATTTGAAGCGCCGGAACTCCTCCGATAAGACTCTGCGAAAATTTGAAGAAAATCCTGAATTTCATTGAAAAGTCATCTTCAGTGATGAAACTCATTTATGGCTTGATCGACTTGTCAATAAGCAAAACCACAAGTGATCGTGTGGCATGGATTACCTGCCGGAGGAGTGATTGGACCATCTTTTTTCGCCGATAAAAATTATTGCAACGCTCAATGGAGTTCGTTATCGTGCCATGTTAGAAAAATATTTTTGACAGGATTTGGATCGACTTGACACCAGGAAATTTGGTTCCAACAACAAGGTGATGCTACAAGCCACAAAGCTAATCAAATATTTGATTTAGGGAAGGGTAAATTCGGTTATCGTGAAATCTCGCAAAATGCTCCGTCGAATGGCCAACTCGCTTATCCATTTTAAGGTTGTAGGATTTATTTTATGGCTTTATGTTAAGCTTTTGGCTTATGTCAACATTCCAGCAACGTTCGAGGAACTTAGGAATAATATCGAATAGAAAATTGCCCACTTGCCGATATGTTGAGAAGAGTAATGAAAGGAGAAGGAGATAATACATAAACTTAATGTTATGAACCATATATGGAATAAAACTCAATCCGATGTCTCTTTTAAATACCAAATTGTTATGTCCTTATTGGAAAATAAATTTACTTCAGAGAGTGAAATCAAAGGCTTGCTTCAAGATGTTCGTACCTTGATTTGAAAAATCCTTTTTCTTTGCATTTATGAGGACTCTCGCCTAACTTTTAATTAACAATGTTATAGAATCTCCTCTTCCCACATACATCCATACCAATACGGGGTGACGTGCAAGGCTAGAGAAATTTCACAAAAGTTCTTCGGCAACTTCCCGAAACGAAACCACTTATATTTCCAACAATTGCCACAAACGCTGTAGTCCACTCATACATTCGTACACAACCAGTAATTTTATTTATTAAATCCTTCCCAACGTCCCATAAGTACATCACTACTCGACCAACAGCTTACTTCCGAATTATTAACTGCACAAAACCAACGATCTTCCCTACCCTACTCCGGTGGCAGCCAAAAGCTAACCGTCATCTTGGTGCAACAACTGTAGATGGCGGTCATTACGACTATGTCCTGGAAAGTATAAACCAGAAAGTTTGTCGCAACTTTGCAATGGCGTCCCATTAAACAATTAACAGGCTTCCTTTAAAATGTTGCAGCGTTTATCCTGCACCGGCATTGGTGACCAGAGTGGAATCAAAATGATTACACTTCATTCGTTGAATGGAACTCGGAAGGGGGAGAGAAAGTGGAAGAGTGATACGAACGGCCAATGCCAAGTTCACATAGTCGTTCGTTGGTCTCGTCTCGTCGTAGTCATCGTTGCGATGGTGGAAAAGTTTACGAACCATTCGACCATAAACCGAGACTAAAAACGACCAGATTGAATTGGACTGCGACATTGCCTGGCTATGAGGTTGCCTGTAACTTATAGTCTTTACCGGTGTACCACACAAATCTCCAACCAAATCTGACCACATTTGGAGGCTTCCTCGAGTGCCTCGGTCTACGAAAGCCGATATGTTGCAGGTTACGTTGCCTCGGGCTCTTACCGTAGCAGTCAATTGGCGGTTTAAATGGAATTTTCATTCATATGGATGGGAAGGACACCGGATATGTGTGGTTCAGTGGAAGTGGTTCTTGCGCATATTCTTAAATACTTTGGGTGCTAATCCTTTGATTCCATTTTGTAGTTCACGGTTTCCGGTGCTGGGTTAAAATAAAAATATGGTGGAACCGATTCATATTTTAAAGTTTAATGGTCGCATTCACCCGACTCTATCGATACAATTTTAATCTCCAAGCGGACTTTAAGGGTTTACCTTTTCAAATTTAAATGCCTTCGTTCTCCCATGAATCCAATGATGACCATATCGGAAGCAACATACACGTATATCAGCCCCAACGTCACGCAGATGAAAGTTTTTTCATTCTTGCACACCATTCGTGTGTCGACTATTTTATCCTCTTCCAAACGGATGTATTCTTCATCCTGTCTTCATTCACCTACTCCTCGACAATTGACAATTGAATACACCAGTATTCATTGGTATAAATATCTCCATACCCATGACCTATCCAGTCGTATCGAAAGTCCGAAGATGAAAAGTCGAAAAATGTTCACATCTCATCCAGCCGAGGTATTGACAGAACCCCACTGCACGAATCTTTACTAGAACCATCTCTTTTACCTCCTGATCAAGGTGTGCTAAAAGTTTTTTTTCCCCCAGCACTTCTGCGTATTTTTCTTCCTTACCCACCGGCATCAGCAAGGACAGGTGAAACAGGACGGGACATTTCACTCCCCAGACACACCGCCATCGGCACTATGTCAGCCGACTGGGACGGAAGTGACTGGAGAAACAGGTAGTAGAATAAATTGTATTACAAGTTAGTTTGGCAAGGAACTCACGTTCATATCTGGATCTCGTGTTACACACAGAATCGAAAAGGAGTGAATTATTGCGACCAGGACGTGAGGAATAAGTTCGGGATTTCGTGAAACTTTCGATTCTCCTGGGCGGACTCGTCCTCTTCCAGGTGAATGGAAAGGTCTCATAGCTTACTTTTACTGCAATCTGTCAGGTATTGACTGTGGCGCGACAACGCCGATGGTGGAATATGGGGTTTTCTAGCTTCGGCCGGTTTAGCGGTTATGATTAATTTATCTAACCTTTGCGTGGCGAACCCTTCTCTTCAGGTACATTGGTGACGCGGGGAACATAAATCTAATTTGCGGGTGTGACACGGATATTAATTGAATTGTTGCGAAAAAGCCGCGATAGCCGGGATGTTACCTAACCAGATGCCACCTTAATGTCGAAGGTCTATGCGAGTGGGTTTCGTTTTGTTTATAATATATACGAGCTGTTTCAGGGAAATACATCCTGAAAACATAATTGGAATTGAGGGACCGTAGAGAGGTATCCTTGGAAATTTATTGTTTGTTAAATTTATATTTCAAGGGTCGTACTCTATGTTGTATGGGTTTTTAAGCTTCTGTTGGAAGGGAGATTGGCTTTAATTTTATCGATGCCCTGGAACTCGTTTGTCCAAACACTAAAGTATTGGATTACCTTTCAAAACGACGAGAAAAAATTACCTTTCGCTAATTCTATGTTTACGTAATCCAATTAAAAAAACAGGGATGGCTGGTGCTATCCATACATACTGACCTGCGAACATGTTTAAGGGCTGTAGTTACGTGCACTGATTACACTATTGGACCAACTACTGATAGTTGTTTTTTACATAATCAATAAAAATGATCAATGGTTCCTGCCACAATACAAAGACTAGTTGAAGGGTACTTATAACCAAAAACCGGGTGACGGTGATGACATCGAAGTTGACCTCATTGGAGTCAACTAGTTTACTGAGGCTGCATTGTGAGCTTCAAATTTCAAGGTTTTTGTAATGGGTCGAATACATATCCCTTTTTAGGCCCATTGAGTTCGAAAATATCGTTTTTTTTAGAGAAATTCGTGGCGTGGTTTTGCGGTCGTTCGTAACTTTTTTTTCGTCTCGCGCATCTCAGAAACAAATAATGAAATCGATTCCAGACTACTTTCATTCGACGGATAGTTATGTAGTAAAAATTCGATCAATTTCTTATAATAAAAAATCGACTGCAAAATTGTGATTCTAAGTAGAGTATATCACTCTACATAGAACTTTATGGTAGACAACTCTAAGCAAGACTCAATATCGGTGCGATGACTATGAAGGCACGTCCATAGGGTCCTGGTAGGAAGTCTCTTAGGATCCTGCCCACCTAGAAACAATATTTCAATGGCTTTATACGAAAGGACACCCCGGTAGATTATAAGCAATAAAGCGAGATGGTCAGACATTCTGGCAGGCTTCTCGATATGACTTTTTGTTGGCCTATCGAATATTTCCCAGTTAGGGTTTTTAAGTGACTTATTAGCCTAAGGGTTGCTGTAAAGGGTGCGAATATTTGGATTAAAAAAAAAATCAACATATCTCCACGTACATTAATTATATGAGCCGTCGGGCTGTTTTAACTATACTAATCTATAAGTGTTACAAGTGACAAGTATGTAGTTTAGGAAGACCAGTAGCAACCTGAACCTTTTAGGAGGCAATTCCTAAAGCCATAAATCTTATTGATTTTAAAAACAAATATCTTTATAGGATAAAGGTATAAAGTCAACCAATAATTAAGTACCACTTAAACCAATAAAAAAACTATTTGTTTTAGAGACTAAACTAAAAGCTCTGAGGTTAGTAACAAAATTTAATGTCCACCTCGGCTCTGCCGGTGCGTCTGTAAGTGTCACAAAATTGAGTTTATGTAACGAACCTGGATCATACTCCGGCTCAGAAATCTGGTCACAAAGTTCCCCCGGCAAAGTGTGAAAATCCAAATTTTTCTTTTTGAAGAGGATAATAGGAATTGTTCCTATCCACAAGCACATTCCACATTGGAGCCAGTAGATTACGCATAAAGCTATACTTTTGCTCATTGATTACTGGAGATGATTGAACAAGACCCGCAAATAAATAAAATATTTCGGAGAAACAATCAGAATGACATTCAGGATCTGAAGCTTTCGAGAACGTCAGACAATGAATGCTTGCTACGAAGAGTTAGCATAGATTTCTTCGTGATCGAGGATCCTCAGGAGAAGGTGGCGATAGTAGGAGCTGTCTTCCAGGAAGTATACAAGGTGAATGATAGTATTCGCCCGAACCACGACCTGGAGAACAGAGTCCTGCTTCATCACTCCTACCTTAGAAATGATTTCGATCATTGGCGATCAGAGAACCTTGGCTTTACCAGGTTCAATGACGATTTCATGGCGAATAATGCCGTCACCAATGAAGGGGCGAATACCCTGTTTATTTCGACGGGGGATCTCCAGATGATTTTCGAGTCACTGAAGAGAAAAAAATCCGCGGGAATTGACTGAATATCTAATGTTGTGCTCAGACATCTCCCACCACTGGCTGTAGAGATGTACACCATACTGTTCGACAATGCACTGAATAATGCATATTATCCAGTGGGTTGGAAGACAGCGGTGGTGCAACCAATTCCAAGAGGGATAAAGATACCTCTAACCCATCAAATCTTCGGTCGATAAGTCTCCTTCCAAGTCTAAATTTGTTGAGGACAATAAAATCATTCCCGAGAACCAGTTCGGTTTCAGAGCGGGGCATAGCACTATTCATGCCGCGTCGAAACTCGTGTCGGATATCCAGTAAAACAAATGCAAGAACCAATGCACGGGTGCCTGTCTGATTGACTTGGAGAAAGCTTTCGACACCGTATGGTTAGAAGGTCTTTATTACAAGCTCAGTCGGCTGGGCATAAGTAAACCTGCTATATATGATTTTTGACATGTTAACAGGTAGAAAGTTCGTAGTGAAAATTGCCAACGTGACTTCTACCCAAACATTTGATATTAACAACGGACTGCAACAGGCTACGGTGAACTCGCCGATCTTGTTCAACATTTACTTCAGTGATTTGATAGCTTCTCTTCACCATTCAATAGCGTATGCGGACGATTTAATCGTGTACAGGTCAGGTCCAACGATCGACGACATTGTCACTCTCTTGCAGCGTGACTTCGAAAAAATTCAGCAGTATTGTGATGACTGGAAGTTGAAAATCAACTGCCAGAAATCAGAAACTATTTTGTTCAGAACGCCATTGTCTAGGGCCTCCCGAAACACTAGGAAAAATTGGCGCGGGTTCTCAATTCTTGGACCGGACGGGCGCCCACTGGCGAAACAAAATGTAGTCAAATACCTTGGGATCTTGATATATGTAGATGCTGCTCTGGCGAGGGCCCGGGGCGCTTTTACTCTTACAAGATGGCTGTTTCATAGCAACCAACTTGATTCGAGAGTGAAGGTAATTTGCTACATGGCCTTAATCAGGCCCATGATTGCCTATGGATGTCCCGTGTGGTTCAATGTGAGAGCTAGCTTAATGGAAAGGATTCGGGTGTTTGAGAGACAATGTCTCAGAAGTTGTCTTGGGTTATATAGGACACCCGAATCTGAGTACACGAAATTTTACCCGAACGAGGTCCTACACAATAGGGCCAGGATTGTACGGGTGAATAATTTTCTAATAAAACTGATCCGGGGTCACGTTGCGAGGACAATGACTTCGGTCAATAACTTGATCTCGGGGGCTTACTTCCCTAATTACATGTACCACGAAAAAGTTCGCCTTAGCGGCTTTGTCCCCCCAGAGGCATTCCTGTATTTAGATCAATGTGGGCTGATCCAGGATGAATTGGCGGTTCCGCTAATCTTCCACGTGGCCCGTAAGTCTGTGGAGCGGCGGCTCTCTACGAACTACGAACGTGATGTTGCGCTCCGCGAGCCCGAGCGCGTCAGGTTTAGTAGATCAGTGTCGCACCAAGATCGGGGAGACGTCGTCCGACAGCATGAATGCTTTTGGTGGCTGGAGCGGACTGCGTAGTGGTTAACTTTGATAGGTCAGCCTCTTTAAGGCAAAGCTTGCCACATGCCAATGGCAGGCTTACATAGACTAAGGTAAGTTAGGTTAGAGTAGGTAAGGGCAGGCTAAGGCTCGCTAGGGTGGCAGGTAGGTTTAGTTTAGTTTTAGCTTTAATTTTAAAAAAAGAAAAATACAAAACAATTACGAAAACAAAAAAAGTATGTATATATTTTAGTTAAGGTACGGTTAAGTAATTCTTAGTTATAAGTTTCTTTGTTAAACAAAAATTGCCTAAGTTGTTTATTTATTTTAATTATTACAAGTAAATCGTAAGACCGAAAGGCATAGTCTTAAGTTGTTTTATTTGCTTTAGAGTGTCCGTATAGGGCTAGTAAGGTATTTTATGTCAGTTAATATTTAAGCATTTTCGTCTAGTATAAGTGATTTCGAAAAATATAAAAACAAAAATGAATTTAAAAGAAAAACAAAAAAAAAAAAGAATGATTAAACAAGATCATGATTTTATTATATTGTAAACAATATTGAGTGATGAGCCTCAATTTCGAGAAACAGTTTGGTGCGACAATAGTGAATGGATTGAGTTACCAAACAATGCTAATTTACATTTCTTACCTGAATTACTTGCAGATTTGGTAAACGTTTATCGTCACGTAGCCGGGGAAACAATTTCATTCGATTTCGAGGCAAATTTCTCGAAATGGAAATTTCACTTGGCTAGGGAAACCATTTATACTTCTGCCGTTGGAGCTGTCTTTTTCGAAAACGACGTTGGCGAGCACTACAGAACGATGATAGGTAATTTCTTAAGGCCCAAATTGAACTATATTGTAATACAAAGTAGTATTAAGTGCGCTAGTACCTCTCATCTCTGGGGTAAGTGT